>OX421486.1:0-4800000 GCA_949126895.1 Eilema caniola | reverse complement strand
ATGAGAACCCAAAGAAAGATAAAGAAGATAAAGAAGCAGATAAGTCAAAGAAAGATGAAAAAAAAGGCAAAGAAGCGGACAATTCAAAGAAAGATGAGAAACCAAAGAAAGATAAAGAAGCGGACAAATCAAAGACAGATGAGAAACCAAAGAAAGATAAAGAAGCGGACAAATCAAAGAAAGATGAGAAACCAAAGAAAGATAAAGAAGCAGACAAGTCAAAGAAAGATGAAAAAAAAGGCAAAGAAGCGGACAATTCAAAGAAAGATGAGAAATCAAAGAAAGATAAAGAAGCGGACAAATCAAAGACAGATGAGAAACCAAAGAAAGATAAAGAAGCGGACAAATCAAAGAAAGATGAGAAACCACTGAAAGATAAAGAAGCGGACAAATCAAAGAAAGATGAGAAACCAAAGAAAGATAAAGAAGATAAAGAAGCGGACAAGTCAAAGAAAGATAAGAGAACAATAAAAGATGATGATTTAGATGATTGTGAGAAGAAAACGGCAGAATATTTACTTTCGCTTATAGTCAAGAGAGCAATGATAATGTTATTGAATTCGGTCGACCTCTATAACAAACGTTTTCTCATGGGTGAAGTATTTCCGGGGTAAGGTAATTTAGTATTATAATTAAAGGTATTTGCAGAATATTCTTACCTATCACAGAACATTAATAAAAGAAATGTATTACTGAGAATGAAGGAACTTTTATTTAATAAATTAATAAATAATATTGGTCCTGATTGTTCAACACTATTAGGATTGTAGGATTTGTTGATCACCTTGTGAGGATTAAAATGATCTATTGTATATATTATATGTGTAATCAGTTAAATTATCAGTACTTAGTTGAATATTGTGACAATCAGTAATTTTATCCTAGATTGATATTACGTGTAGGGCCCAGTTACTGACAAAACTGTGAGAATTCATTTTAATATTATAAATGCATAAGTATCTTTGTCTGTTTGACATTGTCACGCCTAAACGATTGGGATGAAATTTGATATTGAGATGAAAAACAGCCTGGAAAATGACATAAGCTACTTTTTTACTATTAGGAATGTAGAAGGGTTTGATAGCCGACCCAAGAAAAGATTAATGAAATGCGTGAAAGAAGAAATGGCAAGAAAGGGGGTGACTGAAGAGAACTGAAGGGAACTATAGACTAGAATGACATGTTGCGTGGAGCACAAATATTTAGAACAAGGGCGGGCAGATAAGATTTATATGTTTTTTTTTGCTCACAGCTCCGCCCGCATGGATGTCGGTTATAGCTATAATGTCGGTCGGTTATCGTTAAACATAAATTATAGCCTATGTGGTATTCTAATGTATAAGCTGTATTATTGTTAAGTTTTATTAAAATTCGTTCAGTAGTTTTTACGTGAAAGCAGCCGCCGCACACAGCCTTCGTGGCGTGGCGTTAGTGAACACGACTGCTATGCAGGTGGCGCGGCTTCGATTCCCGCTTAGTACAAATATTTCTATGTATGACAATGGCTATTTGCATTGGTCTAGTCGTGCTTTGGAAAGCACGTTCGAGTGTTGGTTCCAGTTGCCTTAGGAACATCTATGGCAGTCGTTACAGGTAGTTATAGCTCTAAAAAGACCAACAACACAATTGGGTCTAACTACAATACTTAGATTTTGCCAATGAGTTTGCAGTCATAAGATCAAAATACCGTTTTAGATTTTAAAATGAATTGAATATTTCATCATGTCATCAATTGGGTCTTTTTAGCTAGGTCAGTAGGTCCAAGTGATTTGGTTTCCTTTGTGGTTGAATAGGGTTATGTCTTATTTCCTTGATATAATGAACTGTTAGAGCGAAATATCCTTATGAAAAATAGTTATAAAAATATTCAAATTTGAAAATTCAATTTCTGCAAAAATAACGCTCCGCCCCCCATGAGCGCGGGCCTGAGGGTGACGGGTGGAGCCGCACGTCACCCTAGCAGAAGCAGGCCACGGCGACGGCGCGCATTGTAGAAAGATGCGCGCCACCCTACATCGGGGACGAGTCGGGGACCGCGTGGTGCCCCCTCCCGAGGAGGGCCAGACCGAGAGGGATGGCCCTGGGTCAGCCGGGGTACGAGGGATATGTCGCATGACAACCTCACAGAGACGGTGTGCGGTTTAGTCGGTTTGAGTCCAACATATTCTGTAAAAATAACGCTAGAAACAAAATAGTGGTACGTGTTGATGTCACAGCGTGATTTCGCATAGTGAAAATGTATGGAGTGCAAGGGAATAGGTATCGCATTTATCCCAGTCTACGTGGCATTTATACGTGTACAATGCATAACAAGATTTTTTTGACAGCATTCCACACAACGCTACCCAACGCCACCCATGGAAAACTTAACTACTCGTAGCATGTGTTTTATAAAATAAAAAAAAATTAAAATTTTATCTTATTTTGGTTCGGCAATATCGTAATTTAATTAATATAAATACATATTTAAAAAAAATACTTGAAAAAACTAAGACTTAGATTTCTGGTTCTTTGTAATTTTATTCGTCATCTCTGTGGCAGTTTTTAGGGCTTTATATTTAAGTAAGTATATGTAAGATAATGATAAACGAAATAATAAATGAATTTATCTGAATGAAAGTATGTTAACTATTCCAATCGATTAAGTAAAAAATTCTTTGTAAGGGAAGAACGCGCGTTCAAATCCCACCTGAACCAAATCAAATATGTAGTGCTAGCTTAATCGAAATAATAGTAATAATATTTATTTATTCAAGTAGCATGACTCATTGTGTTAGTTGTGTTAGTAACAATAATGGCTTATAAACTACGTTAGTGCTAAGTGTTATTTAGAATGACATAATACAGTGCTCAGCGCAGCAATGTGACAGGCACAGCTGAAATCTTGGTGCAGTGAGACATGTAGCAGCAATCCAGCCTGCTCGCTAACATGCTCAGGATGCTGTTGGCACTGGCGCGCACTCTGCGGACTAATGAGGCGCAACGCTTCCGCATTACAGTATAGAAGCAGTCTACGCTTGCCTCAGCAAACATACCCGATGCGCTGCAGAAGCGCGGCAGCGCCAACAGTACCCTGAGCGCATTATTATACTGGACACGAAGGGCACTGTATGTCTTTTGAGTAAAATATGATTAAAAGAAAACAAATGAATAAATTGTTTATTTCTCGCTGTCAACCGATTGACTTAATAATCTCAATAACTTAAATGAAAAATTCGTATTATACGTTCTTACGTATTCCGAGAATAGGTAATTCCAGTACGTCCTTGACCATAATCAGGGATGGCCATACAACTTACAACAATACGATCAATTTTGATTTCTTATTTGATTTCGAGTAGTTTTATGGATTATCTCTGGAGTTCTGGTACAATAAAATGAATATGAGTCTACGCATGAGTTAAAAAGAAACCCAATGAAAACATTTTTTTTAACACACTTGCTCATAAACTGGCTCTGATTTCACCGCAATTAGGCACATAATGAAACGTATAATCAAACTGTTGCTTTAAGATAGTTATAATTCACAAGTGAGTTATAGATTCTTCTTTAAAAAAATTATTGGTTCGGTCGTTTTTTTTTTAAAGTTTCAATACAAAAAGGTCGTGTTTAATGATACAAATAAATAAATATACTTAATACTTGCTCATTTCATGCGACTTCGTATTTAAATAGATAATTTTAACTAGTACGTATTTAATAAACAAAAGTTTCAATCAATTATCCTTCATAACTTTAGTTTCTCTGTCTCTGTAGAAACTTTAATTTCCCATTTAATCCGCGACAAATTTAAGAAAAAGAAACTTCTTTTATTGTATGGCCGATCGAGATGCGCGCGCATAGCAAAACTAATTAATCTTTCCTGCAATTGCGAAAAAAAATTCACAATTCGTTATCACTTTTGAATTATAGATTTTTATCAATTTAAATATCTAAAGTAGGGACAAGATAATAGGTCGCTTTTGACATTTCATCAAAATTCAACAACGTAACCTTGTAACGGCGGGCATAAAATAAGAACTGCACAATTGCTTAACTTTTTTCAATTACGTTTACATATTTATTGTAATAATGACCGATACGAGTAATTTTACGATTTGCTTTCACTAATAAACCATTCTAAACATAATAAACAATTTCTGATCTAAAGAACTGAACGTCGTTACAATGTTGCGTCAGTCAACCCTTTTTCTTTTTAAACACTAGGGATGTTACTCTAAAAATCGAAAGCTGATAGGATTGTAAGTTGAATCGAATGCAATGATTACTTGTGAAGAAAAATCACCATAAATTTATAACCACGTTGTGATTATAATAAAACCTAATTATACATATTTATTATTCTTTTAACTAACTATAAAAATACAAAAAAATAACTAAATAGAAAGGTCATTGATGTTGGGTGTAATTTAGGTGGATGTTGCTGGCAACACCAGTGCCTGTCGATGACGCATGTCATGTCGCCATAACATGATGATGACGCAGTCTTTTGTTGTTGTGCGAAGTGACTGTGCGTTTTTGGTGTGCTCTCTGTTATTTTCTTCTGATCCGGCTTTTTCATTGAACTGATCTTACTGACTACGTTTACCTGGCTATAAATTGGACTCCGATTGCTTAACGATTATTAAACAAGAAAAACATTACAGTCTTACTATGTCGAAACGGGGGAAAACTCTAAACAGTCAATCTCGCGAACTAGTGCTGAAATTGTACAATTATTTTGGACGTGAATCAGTTAACGATGGGCCTCTTTTACCATTGAAACCACCGAGAGAACGCGTTGCCGAAGCATTGGGAATAGGGAAGAAGACAGTAACTCAAATTCTGAAAGAGAAATACGGACCATCAGGCTCAGAAGATAATACTTTACGTACACCGAAAAAACGAAAGAGGGAGAAGAAAATTGTTGATGTTTATAATTTTGATGCTGCTGCAATTCGCAACCACATTTATGGATATTACTCGAGAAAAGAATATCCTACACGGGAAAAGCTATTGAGTTCGTTAAAAGGCGCAGGCTTATTTTTTGGAGGCAAATCGTCTCTATCAAAGGTTTTGAAATCGATTGGCTTTAGATTTAAAAAATCCGACAAGCGGAAAATCCTGCTAGAACGCTACGATATTATTTTGAAGAGAATAACATTCTTACGTCAGGTAAATAAAATTACGGATTGGGACAATGTCGTGTTTATTGACGAAACATGGTTGAATGCGAACCATACGGTTGCGCGGACATGGACCGATGATACAGCGGCCTCCACCTCAAAAGTTCCATCGGGAAAAGGAGCCCGACTTATTATATGTCACGTGGGATCAGCTTCTCAAGGTTTTATTCCAGACTGCCTCCTCGCATTCGCCTCTAAATCTACAACAGATTACCATGAGGAAATTAACTTTGATGTTTTTAAAAAGTGGTTTGAGAAGCTGCTAGTCAGCTTAGAAAACCCATCGAAAATTATAATGGACAATGCTCCGTATCATTCTGTACAAGTTGATAAACCACCAACTCAAGCAAATAAAAAGCAAGAAATTGTCTCGTGGCTGGTAAGAAATGGTGTGGAGGCAAGTCCAACTTTATTAAAAGTTGAGTTGTTGAATCTGGTAAAAGCAACTAAGCCGTCCAAGCTCCGCTATGTAATCGATGAACTAGCCCTAGAGCATGGACACGAAGTTATTCGATTGCCTCCCTACCATTGCCAGTATAACGCCATCGAGCTTATTTGGGCACAAATAAAGGGTCATGCAGCGCGGAACAATACTGAACCACACTTCAGTACTGCTAAAATGATGACTCTGCTACAAACTGCATGTGCAGAAGTCACTACAGAAGACTGGCGAAAAGTCGTGGAGAAGACAAAGAAAATAATTTTACAAGATTTTGAACGAGATGTGAGAATAGACAATATTATTGAAAATGAATTAATAATATCTCTGAGTGCTGGCAGCAGTGATGAAGATAGCAGTTCCGATAGTTCAAGTGAATAAAAGCAATTTTTTTGTTAAATTACGTAGGTACTTGTCTTATTTTGCTCCTTTAATTTATGAAAGAAAAAATAATAATGGGACAGGGATTCACATGATCATTTTTAAAATTCACATATGTTTCAAGTCTGTATCGATTCATTCGATTCATTCATTTAATCGATGTTTTTAAGCAGGTCACCTCACTATGAATATAAAACTGACATCTGTCAAAAGTGACCTATTATCTTGTCCCTACTTTACAAGTATTACTTATGAAGAAAATAATATATGTTGTACAACGTCCGATATATGATGTGATTGATGTGAAGCCCTTAACGTTATGGAAAGTTTACTACCTGAAAACTGCAAGGGTAAATATCAATTTTAGTATTATTTAATTTTCAAGTGTTGAAAAACAACGTATGATACACAAACGTGTGTAGGTATTGATGATTACCATCCTCAGTGCTCTAAGATCCTCACCTAACGGCTTCGGTCTCAATGGCACCAACTTTACACACTTGTACCATAATGTACTATTGTCTACTATCATACTAAAATCTAAACATAAAAAAATAAAAATAAGAAACTAAGCCTTTACACATAGAATATATAAAAAAAAAAAAAACATTACGGTACAGCTTCAGCTGCTTAAAAGGAGGTGTCAATGCATTTCTCTTCACAGAATCTGTGGTCGCGGATTTGCATTTAGCAAATGGATTTTGGCGCGCAACTTTGTCATTCAACAAACATAGTAAGCAAATTATATTAATTACTTCATGAGATTATCTAATATATAAAATTCTCGTGTCACAGTTTTCGTTCCCAAACTCCTCCGAAACGGCTCGACCGATTCTCATGAAATTTTGTGGGCATATCGGGTAGGTCTGAGAATCGGCCAACATCTATTTTTCATACCCCGATTCGCGATAACCGACATCCACGCGGGCGGAGCCGCGGGCGACAGCTAGTCTAATATATAAAATTCTCGTGTCACAGTTTTCGTTCCCAAACTCCTCCGAAACGGCTCGACCGATTTTCATGAAATTTTGTGGGCATATCGGGTAGGTCTGAGAATCGGCCAACATCTATTTTTCATACCCCGATTCGCGATAACTGACATTCACGGGGGCGGAGCCGCGGGCGACAGCTAGTTTATTATATAATAGGTAAAAGGATTATTTTTAAACTTAAACTTAAACTAAAACTAAAACGTATAAACTGAATATTTACAAAAATTAACAAAATAGAGAATATAAAAGAGGCCAAGTAGTTCTTCAAAGAGGAATTCTTCGATGCCTATCGAAGAATTCCTCCCCATCGATGTGGACTGGTAACGTGCCCAAAAGACCGGCGGCATTGCTCCGTTGGATGGCAATGCCAATTCGTTGTGCAAAAAACTGGCCAACTTCATGAGATTAGATAAAGTAGTGTATGAAACTGTACATAATTTGGTCTCAAAACTCTCAAGTGAAACTATAAAAAACTCGCATTCGGCTCATTTTTTAACTCACACTCGTATTTTAAGAACTCTTATGATGCAACAGTTTCATAAACTATTACTAAAGTCAATTCATATTAATCAGGTAAATATTGAAGAATATAATATATAAACAAACTTCTGACGAATTGAATAACCTTCATCATTTGTGAAATCGGTTTATCAAAATGGTGCTACAGGATGTGTTTTCATAAACACTTCTCTTAGTCATGAAATGGATATAATAACAGATAACTAAAATGTCGTGCTAATATTAAAGAAAATTTCATTATGAACAATATTATTACATAATCATGCTAAAACAATAAAATATGTTTATTAAGTTGTTATTTTTAATAATTAACGATTAAGTTTTTAATAAAAATATCGTGATTTAGTTAAAGCGTGATTTGACTCTATTTACTGTTTTGATAAATAGAACCATTAGTCCTATAAAAAGGTTGTTAAATAATAAAAACAGCGACTTAGTCAGTGTCCATCACAGGAACAAACAGGTATAATCTTTCATCGTATTTATTAAAAAAAAATACAGCAATTCCATTTTTTTAGGTAACTTAATTGATATGGCGGCATAATCCAAAAACAATTTTTAATAATGGTTTTTAATAATTTCTCAATTCGTAAGTATTTTGATAGACGGCTCCAGCGTCGTCACAAGACGTATTATGATCATCATCATGGCGTCTCGGTCGGTAGCTACTGAAGCACACAAAAACGTACGTATAGGAGAATTTCGAGTATGCAGGACGATACAGGTAGCGCAGTTGGTTCGAGTATTCCCTGGCTGGTTTGAAGATAACTATAAGACCTATAGTAAAATTACATCTGATAGCAAAATCCTTGGAAGAAAGCTTGTTTCAGAGCTTCGTGGAAGTGCACTGACTTGCAGGTGAGTTTAGCTTAGGACTCAAGGATGTTAGCGTCCGGACGGTTGAAAAAGCGGGAAGCTGGCACTCTTTCAAACACCGGGGTGGCCTGCCAATTCAGCCGCAGCCGTCAGTTCCACAGAGTTGCTTGACGAGGTAGAAAAGTTGTTCAAAAAAATCTCGCTGCATCAGACAGGTCGAACCCCGCTATGGTGAGGCATAGCGGGGTTCGACCTGTCTCATTACCAATTCGGTTGCCGAACAGGGTGTTCGATAGTCAATGCACTTGTACATCTGAGGGCTGCTGCCAAGGAGGTTGAGGGTCGTAGCGGAGTAATATTAGTGGTGTCGCTAGACATCGCTAACGCATTTAATAGTCTGCCGTTCAGTTGCATCAGGCTCCGCTACCATGGAATGCCTGTGTATCTGAGGCGGCTGGTGGCGAACTTTCTGCAGAAGAGACGTGTGCTTTGCGAGAACTGCGACGGAAAAGTGGAAAAGTTTGGAGGAGGCAGCGCCGCTGGCGACTGCGGGTGTTTCCCTGATGATCGAACGTATCGAGGCTTTGAGTCTGCGGGTGGCGGTGGAGAAGACGAGGGCGTTATATTTTATGGATCTCATCGCCACCCACCATTCTAGGCCTCGATCGAAATCTGTTCGGTCCTCGTACCAGTACGATCAAATAATCGACTCAAGGTGGCACTTCGACGAGCACTTTCATATGCCGAAGCTCATTCATACTGGTTTTTGATACAGGCTTTTGCCAAGCCCGGTGAACCTGGCATCGCCTGTCGATGGCTGTGCACCGGGGTGGTCCGGTCAATGGCACTTTACGGCGCACCAGTGTTATTTGAACGCTCTGACCGCCCGTAATAGGCTCTACCTAGCAAAGGCTTACTGCATCGTAGCGGTCAGGGCCATTCACGGATACCGCTCTATATCCACGGAAGCGGCCTGCGCATTACCCGGATCGCCACCTTGGAATTTGAAGCAGACTACAGAAAACTAGGCGGGTAGCGGTGGTCGGCCTCCGCCCGAAGATGTCTGCGGGCGTGATGCCACCCACCAATTCGATCTCTCCAGCTGATCATTGCAGAGTGGACCAGGAGTCAGCTAGAGACCCTTTCCTTCCGGTTGACTTAGATGCTTTCCGAGCACAGCTGCTTGGGAAAGTATCCGTTCTCGTTTGCTAGGAGTAAATCGAATCCCTCCTGCCATCGCTGTACCTGCGGCGAGGCCACGGCGCGGCATACGCTCGGACCTTGTCCAACCTGGGAGGTACAGCGCCGAGACCTCGTAGCAATAGTGAGAGTCGATCTCTCGTTGCCAGCCATTCTGTGCTCCAAGGTCCATAGTGAGAGAATTTTACTCCAGTCGCATCCTTCCGCGAGCTGACCTCCTCGCAGAAGGAGGTGGCGTAGCGGGCGGCGTGCACGCGCATTCTTGCGCCTCATATCGCCCTAGTGTGGCTGCGGGTGAATGAGTCAGAATTAGCCCTCCTCCCGCTTTAGAGCCTCCCGCGAAGGGGTGATGTCCTGGTGTGTCTGGACATCGCTCAATCAGAAGAAAGGCCTGCACCGCACTTCTGCGGGCCAGCGCTTGGTTTGGCTTAGTATAAGTCGCGGCGTATTGCACACGGCAGGTTATTTTAGTGTGGTGTGAGCCCCACTAACCTGCGCGTCTTACCCGAGTCCGCGAAATATTGAAGGTACATACATTTTTACATACTTTTTTTCTGCCTAAACAAAAAAAAAGGCTCACTGTTGAATGGGCCCATCTCGTCCCATCGACCGTTTGCCGATTCTTATCGCTATAGGATTCGTTTATTTAAACTACTTTCATAGCGTCATGTCCTATGGTCTGCTGATGTGAGGCTCAGCTGCCAATATTGAGACTATTTTCATATTAAAAAAGCAAGCAATACGAGCAATCTATAGCCTCAGACCCCGTGACTTGCTGAGAGAACTATTTAAAGAAATTATTTGTTTAACAATACATTTACGATAATATTTATATTTATGCAAGAAAATGGAGCTCTTCAAAAAAATTTCTGACGTACAAATTATAATACTAGAAATAAAAATAAACTTGTAGTGACAAAATTCACTTATACTTTATTTCAATAAAATTCCACTGAGTTTCTTGTTGGTATCTTCTCAGTAGAACCAACTTACCGGACCAGCAAAAGAATCATTTTTAAATGATTAATTTACTTTATTAAATATTATTTCAATTAACTCTTAACATAAATGGTAAATTTTGACGTTCATATGTGCTCTTTATGTGCCTAAACTGAATAAACGAAATTGATTCTTCGATTCGCGGTCTTTTTAGAACTCGTTAGCTCCATCGCTCGTCGGTTTTTCGTCAGATGCCATCATTAGGGAAATTAAAATGGAATGGCAATTTAAAATAACTTTTTAAATAAAGTTATTAATTTAATATATTTGTTACAAAAATGTCAATCAGCCAGCCAAGCTTTTGTCATTGAAATAACCCGCCTCGGGTCGTGTCTGGTGCAAAGGAGCCCAGAACACTGGCCGCATTTCAGCGCTGGATTGCACCAGGTATGATCCGGAGCGAGAGTCACCAGATTTTTCAGTTAGCCATCGACCTATGTCGGCTACCAGTATCTTTGCCTCCATGCCCCAACTGCCCATGGTCTCGCCCACGACCGGCACCACAATATATTGCGGCTCGAGAGCTGCGTACTTCACGTGTTTTTTACTGGCCGCATCTTCAGCCGCGGCTCAGGTGACTCGCAGCCATGGTACTGACACAGGTCGCGTCCCACACCAAGGCACGAGAGTTAACCCATCCGGTCTCTTACCATCCGATCTGGACAGGCTTGGCGGCTCGAGAGCGCAAGGCACATCCGCCGAAACCAGGGCCCTTCGCAGCAGGTCATTAAGGGCATAATGACGGGGAAACCTACCTGCAGCACGACGACAACTCAATGCGTGATGGCCGTCAGCCACCACCATGGAACCCCAGGTGAAGAGCCAGCCCAAGCGAAGAGCCACCGCCGCACGCAAAGAGTCATCGTCCAATAAAGTGCCCAGGTGAGGCGACGGCAGTGCCTGCAACCATGCCCCAGCCTCCGGCTGTGATACCGTGAGCAGTCTCGCCCGATCCCCCCCTAGTATACCTCCCAAACGCCGCTCATGGGCCAGCCTGACTCCCGCCTCGTCCCAAGACTTCTGGATAAAAGGAGCGGCCTGGAGCCGCGCACCATTATTACGCGTTGATCAGATCTCCCACGCCTCGGACGCAAAGGGTATATTAGGCCCGACGCTGTCAGAGTGAAGTACAAGAGCAACAAGGCCCGCAACCCCATGCGTCGACGCTAGGAAAGTGTCGCGTGCCGTATCCCAAGGTCCCCATATTTGATTGGCTGAGAAGCCAAGTCCCATTGGGGCTCAGATGGAGACGAGATTTCCGCTGCGCACATCCAAGTAGGGGTTGTTCTCAGCAGGTATGTACGCTTAGGCAGCGCGAAGCGCATGCGCAACAAAGTCAACGCTACATGTGCCTATAAGCCCTCGAGATATCCTTGAGCGTTCTGTTGAAGATTTTTGCGCTTATTTATGACATCGGGGAGAGCTCCGGAAAGATAGGAGACCCTAGGAGGTGAAAATTATAGCGTGAAAGTTCTCTAAGGCCGGGCAGCATAGAATGGAAGGTAGAATAGTGTCTACAAGCTGCGGCACTGCACGCGAAGAATTTGCACTTGTTCGTGTTAACCTTAAGACCCAGGTCCTCGAACTGGGACAGAAGGGTTAGCAGGTCACGATGAACGTCTTCTGGTCTACCACCAATTGTGCCATCATCCAGATACCAGACGTTCAATATCGATTCAAGTTCCTTGATGATATTGTGAATGGCCAAGCTGAACACGAGGGGCCCGAGTGGGTCGCCTTGCTGTGCCCCAGCTTGTGACAAAATGAGTTCTTTGTCATATAAGACATTTGAAGGCCAGCGATATATTTGGTAAAGGAAGGGATAGATAGTAGGAGCCAGATCACTCACCTCGCACAACAGAGTGTCTCTCTCTCGAATGTTAAAGGTGTTGCAGATATCCAGTTTGACTACAATGCAGTCTGCATTTTCATTATTCATTGCGTAGCGTAGCGTGGATTGCCGCTTCACACCCCAATCGTGTGCCGAACCCGAGCTGATGTGGCTGCAGATTTAAATACATATTCTTCATATTTGATTAATTCTTACAGACAAAATGAAAGCTGTGCTGTACCTCTGGACTGTTTGCGCTCTGGTTGCCTGTTGCGCCGCTACCGCGACGCCAGCTCCGTGTAAGTAGATACAATATATTTACATTACATACCTATATAAGAAGAATAAGTGACTATCTCAAACAATACAGCAAAAAACCTTATATAACAAAGAAATTTGTAGTGTCTATACTAGTAACAGAAATAGACGAGCTAATCTTCGAAATTGAATAGGTATTTGTATGAATATTTCGGGTAAATGTGCAAAGGTAAAATATGTGCATTTTATGTGATTAAGGTAAGTAAATTTTTTATATATTTTTTTGCCTTGCGATTTAGATATTTAAATTTTAAATACAATTTATTTGATGTATTGAATTTAGGTAAGAAGTACCTTTCAGTTACGACGATTTCTGAGTAACCTTCATTGCCAATCGCGATATGTTTACCCGCATTTTGGATTCTTAAACACAAGCTAGTTAAGCTATACTTATTTCGGCTCTATAGTTAATTATCTATTCTTAACTAAACGCTAACAATCTTGATGTATCTTTTTAATACGTTTTATTTAAAAACTCAGTTAAATAATATTTTTCTGTTTAGAGATTTATTTTAAAGTCTAATAACTGAGATTGAACCATCATTGGTTAGTCAGTTAGACTATTTTATTTTTTTAATATGTCTGTTTATAAAAAGTCGCTATAAGATTTACATAACCGAATGGAGAATATCTTTGAATATTTATTTATTCATTCATAACACATACATTTATTGTAACCTTTAGAGGACAAAAATAAATAAATTGTATTTATTATTTTTTAGTTTTAGAGCTAGGGCTTAGGATAAAAAAAAATTAAGATTTCATTTCAATAATTTTTAGGCGCAGAGGTATGCGTTTTTACTGATACACCATGCATGACAAGTGGAGCGGGTTCTGCCCATAAATTTATCACTGAAAACGATGGTTCAATACCCTTGGACCCACTACACATAGATAAAATTGAGAAACAAAACGGATCAACCACATATACATTAAGCAATATTCAAATCATAGGATTGAGAGACTGTGTAGTTACGCAATTAAGGTATGTAATTTTTGAATTTTTATTCCTGTACATATATAGATATTCACCCCTGTAAATCCCAGAAAGGGTACGCAGAGGTGTTTTAAAGCTGATATTTCGCCAGCCATGATTTTCGGTTCCACATAATAATGAGGCTACGTATCGAAATCTCGAGTTTAAGACTCCGAAGTTTAAAATCCTGAAAATTAGATTTTTTTCATTAAACCCGCGGGTTTGTGTGTTATTACGGGTTATTAATATCGCGTACGAAGTCGACGGGGAACCGGTTCTCGAGGCTAATATTTCTTCATGTATTATGACAAGTAACCTAACACGAAGGGTATGGCGCTGATCTTGCAGAAACCTCCGCCATATCCTTCTAACCTATATCTAACTATGTAGAGAATTTTGAATTGGATTTATAAATAGACTACGAAAATCTTGCAAATGTTCTAATTTTGAACTTAGGACGTCACACGGCGAAGATTCTGTATAAGATACCTGGATATTAAATATTATAGTATCTTAAGGTATCACACACGGCTAAGATTCTGTAATGTATCCGTTAGAATCATTCTGTCTTGAGTAGGCGATGAGTCCACATTTTTCATCCCATTTATATGCATGATGATCTAACATGAATTATATACGCCCGTATAATTCATCTATATTAGATTTTTTTTGTTAGCTCATCGGATGATAATGCCTGTCTACGAATATGACTTAAAATTTTCTGCCGCATATTCGAAGCCGATAGTTTCAATAGTTTTATTTAGTTCCTTTAGACACCTTACTACTCCATAATCAGTTCAGCTCCATGGTACCATATTAATGCATTGTCATTCAAAATAAACGTAAATGCAAAATTTTATCAAACTCGGTTGAGGATATCTGCTTCAAAATCTAGTTACAAGAATTGCCATCAAATTACATACATACATTCACACATACATACTGTGCAAGTTAATAAAAAGCTTGACTTTTTCGTGCCCATTAATACTGAGAAACTAGAATCTCAATAATGTAGGGTTTCCGCTGTGTCCGGCCTTTTTACCCGAATGTCTGGTCAAATTGGCTGGTGTGTCCGGCTATTAGGTTTGGCGACCATGCAACCAAAGACCCGGACAGTAGATCGTAACTTTGTACATTCAACTGCCGTTCATTCCGTGTCCGGATATTTT
This sequence comes from Eilema caniola, assembly GCA_949126895.1. Classification (NCBI taxonomy): domain Eukaryota; kingdom Metazoa; phylum Arthropoda; class Insecta; order Lepidoptera; family Erebidae; genus Eilema; species Eilema caniola. Next base: position 4,785,195 of record OX421486.1, on the reverse strand, counting down.
TTAGAGTTTTCAGAATGGATAGATTCGTTACGCTTGTGACCATAGTTCGCGTAACGGAATACGTCCATATTATCGGACTGACACTTTTCTAACACGGTCACGGAATAATGTTCGCTAAAAATTGTCATTATAACATAACTTACCATAAGAATAAGCGAGTAAACACACCATGCATTCTGAGCACATCTGTATAAGGACCTTGCGACATGTTTTGTATCTCATGATACAATGTTAAAATAATATTTCACTTGAATGACATTTTGAGGCATTTACTATGCTAACTTTTCAAATCGATTAAGATAGGAAAAAGCGAATCGCTCAGGTGGGACTCGAACCCACGATCTTTCCTTTACAGGGGGAATGCTCTGCCCTCTGAGCCACCGAGCCACGCCTGAATCTATCCAAATTCTCCTATACTACCGTCTACCTACCGGGTTCGAGTCCCATCTGAGCGATTCACTTTTTCCTATCTTAATCGAATATTTCACTTGATTGAGTAACTTAACAATTTCCATATCGCTTGATATTTTAAGATACTGTAATATGAAAATATATATTATCTTAACCGTATGTGATGGTTCATACAAAATGCATAGAGAGCGATATTTTATCTTAAGATAAAATATTATAGTATCTTCGCCGTGAGTGATGCGCTTTAGGGATTATAAATTTTCGGTATTTCGGTCAAATGAACATTTAGGATTTTCAACTTCGGTCTTTCGTCCATCGGTATTATGAATTCTGGGATTTTTATTTATGAAGTGAAAACTTCTTTAGCGGCGTTGGATGGGTAAAAAGTGTTAAACACGCGTTAGGATCACTTGACCTTCTACTCGTAACTGACGACTTTGTAGGACGACATGACGTCATACAACATTCCTAGTTACAGAGTGTTCATTTTTCTAGGTACGCTAAGCAGCTTCGTAGCTTAGCGGTAAGTGCTTCGTCTGTAAGTCCTATGGATTTCAGATAGTAACGGGTTCGAACCTGGGCTTCTGACACTTTTTGTGTTTTTTTTTGTAATTGATTACTTTTTGTGATTATTCTTTCTTTTTGTAATTTATTACTTTTTGTGATTATTTCTTCTTTTTGTAATTTATTAATTTCTTCTGACAGAAAATTAGCAGAAAAATAGTGATAGGTTCTATGTCTGGCACTATATTATAGGTATGGTATGGTATGGTATGTTCTTTTTATTATTTTCTCTGTATATAACGAAGAAAGAAACGAAGAAATAGTTTTCACTTCTGCCGGCACACCCGGAGTGCAACCCGTCTTTTTTTTTTAATTATATAACCAATAGGGGGTGAGCCTATTAACCGATAAGCGGACATTCAGTCAAGGGGCTATATGTTTACTATCGGATGGAGAACAGTCCTATATCTTAGTCGCCTTTTACCACACCTACGGAATGGATGGGGTGATGTTATTTTACTCCACAGGAAATTTGATTTACTAAAATTCTATGTTATTAATACATTCAATTTTTATTTTAGAATAAATGTAACTGAGACACGCTATAGACAATATTACCACTGTCCTAAATTGATTTTGTCTTTCGATTACAAAGCTAAGGAAGATTCTTGCCCAGAAGACTTTAATGGTAAACAATACAAAATTACGGCATGTGAGTATTTTATATATAAGTAGCTGTTGCCCGCGGCTTCACCCGCGTATATTGAGCATTTAATTCACCTCTCTACTTAACGTTGTCCTCGACTATTTTTACATTAATGATCACTGCTCCGGTCCTTTGAGTAGTGGCGTGATAATATATAGCATATGATGTTATTCTGATGTATAAGCTATATTATTGTAAAGTTTCATCAAAATCCATTCGGTAGTTTTTACGTGAATAAGTAACAAACATCCACCCATCCATCCATCCATACTCACAAATTTCGCGTTTATGATCTTAGTAGGATCATTAAGGTATGTTGCAGAAGCCAACCACAGACGAAAACAGCAGACGCATGCAACACATACATTACTTGTTAAACTTCGATACAGATAAGGAGGGCCATTGAGAAGCTGCAATGGATGACGGGTATCTGCTGCGTGCGATTGCAGTCGAAATATGCTGGCACCGGAATAATACTTTTACGATGTAAAAAAAAGCAATCATTTTTTTTTAGATAATACCGATGTACTAAACATAGGACAATATAAAATATATATTGAAAAGGACAACCAGCCTCATATTTTAATCCAAAGTGTTAGTACCAGTGGGGATGCTAAAGGGAACATGATATTTGACACCAAACATTTGTGTGACCCGCATGTAATCGCTTGTAAGTTTCATATTTATTTATATTTGGTAGCTGTTTTTCACGAATCCACCCACGTGGATGTCGGTTCTCTCAGTCTTATCTACTTCTGTACCAAATTTCATTAATATCAGTTCAGTGGTTTAAGCGTAAAAGTATAGGAAACAGACAGAGTAACATTTGCAATCGCATCGTGATTAGACAAAATAATTTATTGCAATGATTTGATTATTCCTATTATTATAATGTGCTATAATACTCAATATTACATTTCAATAGTGAGAAATAAAGACTTATTTGCAGATTTAAATTCAGATAGATAGATAGATAATACTTTATTGTACACCATAAAATTTACAGTAGAGACAAGTAGGTAGCATGCATACATTGAATTCAGTTACTATTTATTGCCAATAAACATTCCTTAGGGTAATTAACCTCAAGTGTTTCAAATTTATTTTTCTTTACAGCATATGAATGTCAGGGTTGCATAAATTGCAGTAAAGAAGAAACAATAAAATATTTGTATTCTTTGATTATCAAAAAGGTAATGGAAATAGCAGCCCTGACTAGATTCCAAGATTACTGCAAGGAAAATCTTCTGAGTGATGTATTTCCGGCTAATTACAATCCAACAACCACACCCAAACCTACAACCCCATGCGAAGAAACAAACACGCCCATAATCACAACCAAACCCACAACAGAATACACAAACACCCCCACAACCAAACGCACAACGGCACCCCCAAACACAACCAAACCCACAGCTGTACCCACAGCCACAACCAGACCCACAGCTGTACCCACAGCCACAACCAGACCCACAGCTGTACCCACAGCCACAACTAGACCCACAGCTGTACCCACAACAAAACCCACAACCAGACCCACAGCTGTACCCACGACTAAACCCACAGCTGTACCCACAACCACAACCAAACCCACAGCTATACCCACAACCACAATTAAACCCACAGCTGTAACCACAACCATAATCAAACCCACAGCTGTACCCACAACCACAACCAAACCCACAGCTATACCCACAATCACAACCAAACCCACAGCTGTACCCACAGCCACAACCAGACCCACAGCTGTACCCACAACCACAACCAAACCCACAGCTATATCCACAACCACAATTAAACCCACAGCTGTACCCACAACCACAACCAAACCCACAGCTGTACCCACAATCACAACCAAACCCACAGCTGTACCCACAGCCACAACCAGACCCACAGCTGTACCTACAACTAAACCCACAGCTGTACCCACAGCCAAACCCACAGCTGTACCCACAATCACAACCAAACCCACAGCTGTACCCACAGCCACAACCAGACCCACAGCTGTACCTACAACTAAACCTACAGCTGTATCCACAGCCAAACCCACAGTTATACCCACAACCACAACCAAACCCACAGCTGTAACCACAACCACAAGCAAGCCCACAGCTGTATCCTCAACTACAACTATTCCCACAGCTGTATACACAAACACAATTAAATTCACAACTACAATCAAACCAACAACCGCACCCACAACCATAACAGAACCGACCACAAAACTCACAACCAAACCTACAACCAAGCCCACAATCAAAACTACAAGCAAACCCACTACCGCAACTCCAAGGACAACAGAAACCACAAGCGCAACCACATCCACAACCAAACCCACAGTTGTACCCACGACTACAACCAAACCCACAACCACTACAAAATCTACAACCACAACAAAACCCACAACCAAACTCACACCTACAACCAAACTCACACCTACAACCAAACTCACAACCGCACACGTAACCACAACCAAACCCACAGCTGTACCCACAACAAAAACAACGAAACCCACAATCACAACCAAACCCACAGCTGTACCCACAGCCACAACCAGACCTACAACTGTACCTACAACTAAACCCACAGCTGTACCCACAGCCAAACCCACAGCTGTACCCACAACCACAACCAAACCCACAGCTGTACCCACAATCACAACCAAACCCACAGCTGTACCCACAGCCACAACCAGACCCACAGCTGTACCCACGAGTAAACCCACAGCTGTACCTACAACCACAAATAAACCCACATCTGTACCGACAACCACAACAAAAGTCACAACTACAATGAAACCCACAAACGTACCCACAACCACAACAAGGCCCACAACTAAACTCGTAACCACATCCAAGCCCACATCCGCACCCGTAACCACAACCAAACCCACAGCTGTACCCACAACCACAACCAAACCCACAGCTATACCCACAATCACAACCAAACCCACAGCTGTACCCACAATCACAACCAAACCCACAGCTATACCCACAGCCACAACCAGACCCACAGCTGTACCCACAACCACAAACAGACCCACAGCTGTACCCACAACCAAACCCACAGTTATTCCCACAACCAAACCCACAGTTATTCCCACAACCAAACCCACAGCTGTAACCACAACCACAACCAAACCCACAGCTGTAACCACAACCACAAGCAAGCCCACAGCTGTATCCTCAACTACAACTATTCCCACAGCTGTATACACAAACACAATTAAATTCACAACTACAATCAAACCAACAACCGCACCCACAACCATAACAGAACCGACCACAAAACTCACAACCAAACCTACAACCAAGCCCACAATCAAAACTACAAGCAAACCCACTACCGCAACTCCAAGGACAACAGAAACCACAAGCGCAACCACATCCACAACCAAACCCACAGTTGTACCCACGACTACAACCAAACCCACAACCACTACAAAACCTACAACCACAACAAAACCCACAACCAAACTCACACCCACAACCAAACTCACACCTACAACCAAACTCACAACCGCACACGTAACCACAACCAAACCCACAGCTGTACCCACAACAAAAACAACGAAACCCACAATCACAACCAAACCCACAGCTGTACCCACAGCCACAACCAGACCCACAGCTGTACCTACAACTAAACCCACAGCTGTACCCACAGCCAAACCCACAGCTGTACCCACAACCACAACCAAACCCACAGCTGTACCCACAATCACAACCAAACCCACAGCTGTACCCACAGCCACAACCAGACCCACAGCTGTACCCACGAGTAAACCCACAGCTGTACCTACAACCACAAATAAACCCACATCTGTACCGACAACCACAACAAAAGTCACAACTACAATCAAACCCACAAACGTACCCACAACCACAACAAGGCCCACAACTAAACTCGTAACCACATCCAAGCCCACAACCGCACCCGTAACCACAACCAAACCCACAGCTGTACCCACAACCACAACCAAACCCACAGCTATACCCACAATCACAACCAAACCCACAGCTGTACCCACAGCCACAACCAGACCCACAGCTGTACCCACGACTAAACCCACAGCTGTAACCACAACCAAACCCACAGCTATACCCACAACCTCTATTAAACCCACAGCTGTACCCACAACCACAATCAAACCTACAGCTGTACCCACAACCACAACCAAACCCACAGCTGTACCCACAATCACAACCAAACCCACAGCTATACCCACAGCCACAACCAGACCCACAGCTGTACCCACAACCACAAACAGACCCACAGCTGTACCCACAACCAAACCCACAGTTATGCCCACAACCAAACCCACAGTTATTCCCACAACCAAACCCACAGTTATTCCCACAACCAAACCCACAGTTATTCCCACAACCAAACCCACAGCTGTAACCACAACCACAAACAAACCCACAGCTGTATCCTCAACTACAACCAAATCCACAGCTGTATCCACAACCACAATTAAATTCACAACTACAATCAAACCAACAACCGCACCCACAACCGTAACAGAACGGACCACAAAACTCACAAACAAACCCACAACCAAACCTACAATCAATCCCACAACCAAAACAACAAGCAAACCCACATCCGCAACCCCATGTACAACAGAACCCACAAGCGCAACCACATCCACAACAAAACCCACAGTTGCACCCACGACTACAACCAAACCCACAACCACAACAAAACCTACAACCACAACAAAACCCACAACCAAACTCACACCCACAATCAAACTCACACCTACAACCAAACTCACAACCGCACACGTAACCACAACCAAACCCACAGCAGTGCCTACAACCATAACCAAACCCACAGCTGTACCCACAAAAACAACAATGAAACCTACAATCACACCCATAACCACAACCAAACCCACAGCTGTACCTACAACCACAAACAAACCCACACCTGTACCGACAACCACAACTAAAGTCACAACTACAATCAAACCTACAAACGTACCCACAACCACATCCAAGCCCACAACCGCACCCGTAACCACAACCAAACCCACAGCTGCACCCACAGCCAAACCCACAACCACGTCAAAACCCACAACCAAACTCACAACTAGGCTCGTAACAACAACCAAACCCACAGCTGTACCCATAACCACAGTCAAACCCACGGCTGTATTCACAACCACAACCAAACCCACAGCTGTTCCCACAACCACAATTAAATTCACAACTACAGTCAAACCTACAACCGCACCTACAACCACAACTAAACCCACAACCAAACCCACAACCACAACCAAATATATAACCACAACAAAACCCACAACCAAACTCACAACCACAAGCAAATCAACAAACGCACCCGTTACCACAACCAAACCCACAGCTGTACCCACAAAAACAACAACCAACCCCACAATCACACCCAAAACCACAACCAAATCCACAGCTGTACCCACTACGACAAACAAACCCACACCTGTACCCACAACCACGACAAAACTCGGAACCAAATTCACAACCACAACCAAACACATAACCGCATCCACAACCACAACAAAACCCACAATAAAACTCACAACCAAACCCACAACCACAACCAAACGCACAACGGCATCAACACCCAAACCTTCCACTACACCCTGTGACGACTAGAAACTTTAGCCATACAAATTAATCACTATTAGATTCCAAGACTACTACAAAGAAAATCTCCTGAGTGATGGCTAAGTTCAAACACACAACCGCACCCAAACCCTCAACCACATTTGAAAACTCAACATCACCTATAACCACTACTAAACCCACAACCGCATCCAACAGCATGCATAAATATCCGCACCTAAAACCACAACCAAACCCAAAACCGCATTCATAACTATAACCAAATTCACAACCATACCAACAACCAAACCCACAATCACAACCAAAACCACAAACGCATACACTCTCACACCCAAACCTAATTCTGCTACAACTTATGACGACTAAAAACTTTCACTGTTGATTAAGATAATAAACAAATCGCCAGCGCACCCAATTTCACTTCTGTTCATTTGTTGACTTACTCGACCTATAATGACTCTTTCTTGTTTTTGCCTTCCTTCCTTGTCCTATCAAAACAATGAAAGACATATAAATCTGCTTGACTGTAATAATATTGATTAAATGTAATAATTTATAAGTTGGTTTTTATTTCATATCGAAATATAATACTGTCAGTTGCAGCACACTGTATTCATGAATTAAACATATTTGATTTGGTTCATAGCGTGGGAAGATTAAAAAAATCAGACCAAATAATTCGTGTAGTTTTGATAGCTGGTACAGTTATTTCCTTACGTACTCAGATGAACATATAGTCCCCGCGGGTGGGACACGAGCCGGCGGCTGTGGGGTTCTTTTTTCAGTTTTTTACTTCTAAATGGAAAACTATTAATGATATATCTTTAGTTACTTCTACATTATGTATCTACATTAAATTGCCTACTATGTCTAAACATTATTACTGTAGAATGGATACTTTAATAAATATGTGACAAAATCAGCTTGGCCACAGAGAGATCAGTCGGATTCGTTCGATCGTTCCATTATTATTTTTCTAGATCCGATATAGTAATAGAACTGGTAGACATTTCTGGGTCACGTACCCACGTGTTTGAGGCCTATTTATCGCTTTTCATACGTTCCCCGTGCATCGCCTATTTTAGTAGTGAAATCTTGAAAAACTCTGATATAGGTGTTCATTTATTTCTAATCAGACGTAGGTATACGTAATTTGGTGCTGCTTACTATAAAAATGGCGGACCAACAATAGGGGATGAAGGTTCATTCATCCCCTATTTTACCCCATAAGCAGTGAAATTTCCAAAAAATCTTTCTACTTTTATAAATACAGTAATTGGTCAACTACATTTTTCGGTGGAACCACTTTTACGTCGGCCAAAAATGGAACTTAGCAACGCGTCAGGAACAGTGTGACTCCCTGGGATTGCACACGTCCAAAGGCCACCGTAACCACTTTCCATCAGGCCGGCCGTGTGACTTCCTGCCACCTCAGTTGTATAAAAAAATCCGAGGATATCTGCAATAAGAAAAAACAGTACGCAGAAAAAAATAGATATAGTACTACTGATGTAGAACGTCACAACAAATAATATAAAAAATAAATTAAAAATTAAACCCTGGCACAAAAAACCACCAATAAGTTGCAAATAAATTGTATTAGTTAGCCCATTTAACTTGAATACATCTAGTAATACCTGGGACCTTGGATCGTTCCGATGACGGAGTGCTTTACCTAAAATGGTAACGCTAGAATCAAATTATTACTTGATATATTAAAGGTAAAAGGCTAACCAACACAATTTATTTTCAACATGCCAAAATGGTTGTTTTGTGACGGGGGTTTTTTAAATCTTAAATTTAAGTTTTATATTACCGTTTTTAAATTGCTGTACTAGTCATTTATCTCATATATTATTATTTTTGTAATGAGCCCGGGATGCGCTTCATTTGAGAACCCACTCGAGTATATTTGCAGATATTCGGTTATTCTTACCCACTTTCACCCCCAGAACTTTAAAACGGCTCTACTCCTTTTCATCAAACATATCTAAGAACACTCGCACATAAGTCACCTTTAATAAAAAAATAAACTAAATTGAAATCGCTTCATCCGTTCGAGACCTATAATGCCACAGACAGACACCACTAACTTATAACACTCCCCCCCCCCCCCTTTTGCGTCGGGAAATAAAAAAGAAAAAAACTACCTTTATTTACAAGGCGAGTATTATCATCAACCCTACCAATGCGTTTGCTCTATGACATAATAATCTACATTTTTCAAGTTTTAGAATTGAGGTCGGCAACAAGGAGACATTTAAAATTCAAGAATTCATTGCTTACTTTCAACAATTTTAGGCGAAGAAGTATGCGTTTTTACTGACCTGGGTTGTACGACAAGTGGAGGTAGTACTGTTTTCAAGTATGTCACTGAAAACGATGGTTCTATACCCCTGGACCCACTTCAAATACCAAAAATTGGAAAACAAAATGGATCAACGAAATATTCGCTAACTAAAATTAAACTAACAGGATTGAGAAACTGTGCAGTTACACAATTAGAGTATGTATATGTGTCTTCTCCATTTTATCCTACATAAAAAATATTCCCGCTTGTTGCAAAATCACACAATTAAATCATCTGGAAGTATTCATTTCAAAAATAAATATTAATTACTCATACATTATTGTCGCTGTGCACCCTTACAGCCAGTTCTACCAGACATTTTTGCTAATGGAATGTAAATTACACTGTTCCAAATGAAAATAAAGGTGTATAATACCCACAATTATGATTTTTAGTCACACGTAATAGGAGACCAGCCAATTGCACTCAAGCGGACACTTCTGTATATTTATTGTCGGATGTTGAATAGTCCTATTGGGAGAAGATACAGGGTTACCCTATTCTAGTCTAGGAATTTTATTTAATAAAATACTGTTATTAATACATACACATGTTATTTTAGATTAAATGTAACCGACACAATTTATAAGCACTATTTACACTGTCCTAAATTGATCTCATATTTCGACTACAAAGCTAAGGAAGCATCTTGTTCCAAAAACTTTCATGAAAAACAATACAAAATAACGGCATGTGAGTATTTTACTTTTTTTTATCCCAGCGTAAATCCCAGTCGCATACGAATCTCGAAGTCTGGGGTCCACTTTTTCCAGTTTAACTTCGGGTTTAACCGAACTTCGATATTTTCCGTGAAGCAAATGCTATCTGACCTCCACAAGCAATTGGTGATATCGAAACATTGCAGCTAGACTAGTGCCCGTAATAAACGTATTCAGAGAATAGAGCATTGCGATTGATTTACAGTAGGCAGGCAGCCTTTTTTTTTTACGTGCGGGACATCCCCTCGGATACCCACCCCTCCGGAGCCGGAGGGGGAGGTTATGTCGGACTCGAACCGACTAAACCGCACGCCGTCTCTGGGTCGTAGTGCTAGGCCGAAGGTGAGGTTGTCATGCGACATATCCCTCGCACCCCGGCTGACCCAGGGCCATCCCTCTCGGTCTGGCCCTCCTCGGGAAGGGGGGGACCACGCGATCCCCGACTCAACCCCGGTGTGGGGAGGCGCGCATCGTGCTACGATGCGCGCCGCCGCCGTGGCCTGCTTCTGCTAGGGTGACAAGCGGCTCCACCCGTCACCCTCAGGCCCGCGCTCATGGGGGGCGGAGGTCAGTTTGCGCCCTCCGACGCCCGAGCCGCCTTCGGGGTAGGCAGGCAGCCAATCACAACGCTGAGAACGAAGCGTTTACATTACGAATTAGAATGTTTTTCGTGCTCGGGGCTCTGTTGTTGGACCTTTTGGGATTCCAAATATCCGTAACGATTGCCATAGCTGTTCGTATCGCAACCAGCCCCTCTAGACAGTCGTTAACGCTTGTTAAACACGTCAAATCCCATGCATTCGTCATTCTATTCCATCTAACGCCGGCTAGCGCGTAATTGCCACTTGTCTAGAGGAGCTGGACCGACGGCTTAACATGCTCTCAGAGGCATGACTAGACCAAAGTAAATACCCATATTAAGGTTTACAAATTTTTGTACTGAGCGGAGACTGAACCTGCACCTCCTGCGTAGTGTTTGCGTTCACTACCACCACGCCACAGAGGCTTTTTTTTTACGTGTGGCTGAAAATTGCAGTATTTTACATTCAAATAAATTATTACGATGTAAAAAAATACAAGAAAAACACAAATAAATCTTTTTTCTAGATAACAGCGGTATACTAAACATAGGATACTATAAAATAATAATTGAAAGAATGGACCACCAGCCTCATGTTTATATCCAAAGTGTTAAATCCAAATGGTATCCCAAAGGGAATATGACGTTTGACATCAAACATCTGTGTGACACGAATGGGAGCACTGGTATGTTTCACAGTATAATATATGGCTTCATCCATTTTCGTAACTAATTTTTCAAAGCAAGCTACGAACGTGGAATTATTTTCTAGCTTTCATAACCATTTACGAAAAAATAATTGATTAATTCTCACGTTTGTGATTTATTGCTATCAATAGATTAATTGCCTGCAAATAGACATTACCTCACCTTTTTACCACCTATACATTGGTGCGTGTTCAGAAGAATTGTTGAACATTATGTTCCACAGCTAAACGGCTTAAACAAAAAAAGACCATTCATTTTGCCATTAGTACCTGTATTGAATTTTAGTAGTGAAAATTTCACATAGTATAAAATTATTTAATTACACATTTAACATTTATCGTCAATTATACCATTCCTGAAAGCAATTAAGATAATGAAATATGTCACATTTATTTTTCTTTACAGTAAATAAATGTCAGGGTTGCATAAAGAGTAATCGGCAAGAAACGGCAATATATTTGAATTCTTTAGTCATTAAGAGGGCAATGGAAATTTTAATAATGATAAGAATCCAAGACTACGTCCATAGAGTTCTTCTGTATGATGTTTTTCCGGCTAATTTCAATCCTACAACCACAACCAAACTCACAACCAGATTCACAACCGAACCCACAACCACAACCAATCCCACAACCACAGCCAAAACCACAGCCAAACCCACAACCACAACCACTGCCAAATACATAATCACAACTACAGCGAATTCCACAACCACAGTCAAACCCACAACCACAGCGAATCCCACAACCACAGTCAAACCCACAACCACAACGAATCCCACAACTACAGCCAAACCCGAAACCACAGCCAAACCCTCAACCACAACGAATCCCACAACCACAGCCAAACCCGAAACCACAGCCAAACCTACAACTTCTACAACTTGTGACGACTAGAAACTTTTGCCGTCTAATGAAATGTAACATATCGCCAGTGCACCTACTTCACTTCTGTTGCATGTCGACTTTGATTACCCATGTAAAAATCAATTATGTTATTATTTTTTCCTGTTAGTTACTTTCCTTATCAAATCAATAAGAGACTTTATAAATCTGCTTGACTGTAATAATATCCATTAAATGTAACAAAATATAAGTTGTTTTTTTTTACATGTAGAAAACCAGTACTGTCAACCTTACAACAAATCTTTAACGAAAAGGTGCAAACAAAGATAGATCATTCTATATAAATGAATGATGAATATATGGGATTTGACGTATATGACAGTCGTTAACGCATGTCAAATACGTCAAATCCCATACATTCGTCATTCTATTCCATCAAACGCCGGCTAGCGAATTGCCACTTGTCTAGGAGGGGTTTGTCGGGCGAATAACTACTACGGCGAACGGACGAGCTCTTATCTCATTCCACAACTTATAAATTTGTTACCCGATTCGGTCCGTAGTGCAATTAATGCTAATAACATTAAAGAAAAACTAAAACGACAACATTTTTTCTCACAGTTGTAACAGTAAAGAATATTAGTGCATGCATTTGTGTAAACATTTAAACAGGTATTTGCGTATAGCTATAAGAATGTTATTTTTCTTTAACCTGTACTGTTACTGTTTTTATGCTGTTCTTTTTATTCTTTTTTTATACTGTACTCAAAGAAAGGACAAATTATTTAAAGCATGACAGAGTTCGAAACATTGTGTCACACACAAATCATATAGGTTTAAGTGGCATTATTGTAAAAAATCATTGTTTGATTCTGTTTCTTTTATAATGAATAAAAGAAAAAACCTTACACCTAGCACTATATGTATATGGGTATAGATAATAATTAAACATTGTTAATACCTTTAAGTGAACGTTGGGAGCCACTCAATGTTGGGCGAGACCTATGTCCAGTAGTATACTGTAATAGGCTTATTGATTTACTAATTGAATCACGTTAAGTGAAGCACTAAAAACTTTCATTAGATAAAGATTTAGCGCAGAGTTTAAAAGCCGCATATGACAAATCCAAAGAAGATAGCTTTCGAGGCGTAGTGGTAGCATACGCGGCTACTACATCGCAGCTCAATGTAAATATTTGTTTGCATGAATATGGGTATTTGAAGTAGGTCTATTCGTACCTCGGAAAATATGTTAAGCTGTCGGTCCTGGTTGCCATACGAGCATCTTTGACAGTCGTTATGGATAGTTGGCGTCCTCAAAAAATCCAACAACTAGTCTAACTGCAAAGCTGCGATATCGCCTTTGGGTTGCAAAGGTCAAATAGCAGTCGCTTCAAGGAAAATATCGGAGTTCAGCGATATTCGCAGTTAGAATGGTACAGCGGACCTCAGTCTCTAAGTTGAAAGCTTCAGATACGACTGGGAATAATGCTAGGATGAAGAAGATGACTAATCCAAAGAAGGAGTAAGAGTATACAGATCTCGGCTTTTAGGTGAATGTCTCGGATCCAATTAGGAAACACGCTAAGAATCATCATCACTTGAATAAGATAATGACAGATAATAAACTACAATTTATACTTTATAACAATACATACATATTCTTTTGCCTGTAAGTAAATCCTCGAAGGGGTAGGCAAAGTGTATTAACGCTCACACTTTCCATAACTTTGATTTTCGGCTTCACGTAATAACGAGACTTTTACCGTCTAACGCGCATTTTATTAGAATAGAAAGCCGACTCCCTAGAGTTGGGAAAAAGGTTTAGAGAATGATAATGATGATGATTAAGAAGAAAAAATCAACATTGTTGTGACACTTACCAGTAGTAGGAGAAGAACAATAGGTAGCCGAGACGCAACGTCATCTACGAGTCTAACTGTTGGGCATACAGTTTGGATATATGTAAATTGAGACAAGTTATCTCCTTCACTAATAAATATTACGAGTTTTGTTAACTAATTCTTTTATTTTAATCTTTAATAATAATTTCCAGTATGAACAGTACTTTCTCTTCAGCTAGAATTCAAAAAATTCACCCTGATATTGTTGCGAATGGAGGGAGAGGCCTATGTCCAGAAGTGGACTGCAAAAGACTAATAGTATGTTGTTGCTAGATGTTGTACCTTCGATTTCTACGATCATTGAAACATAAACATAAAGTACTAACATACTGTTGCTGAAACTTTCACATCAATAGGTTTTCTGCATGACCCATCCGTTATTTGAAGTTCGTAAGTAATGTACAGATTAGGACAGCTTAAATGTTGCTCATATTTCTGCTTGTTTGCGTCCATTTTAAAATGGAAATTAATTCATATTAATTTGCAAATTTACAGAATGATAATAGAGTTTCATCGTAAAAGCAAACATTAGCTAAGACTCCATGGTCAGAAAAAAGAAGATAACGGAAAGTTGAAAGTCTATTTCTACCCCCTGTGGAGTAAAATATATGTCGAAGCGACAGCTCTGAAGGGTCAAATCGACATCACAAAATGTTCTATTTCGATTAAATCGGGATGGTAATCAGCCCCTCTAGACAAGTGGCAATTCACTAACTGGCGTTTGGTGGAATAGAATGAGGAATGTATGGGATTTGACGTATTTGACATGCGTTAATGACTGTCATATACGTCAAATCCCATATATTCGTCATTCTATTCCACCAATCGTCAGCTAGCAAATTGCTACTTGTCTAGAGGGGCGGTGCCTCTAGCCAAGGTCAATTCGTTGGCCCGCGTTTGATGGAATAGAATGACGAATATATGGGATTTGACGTAAATGACAGTCGTTAACGCTTGTCAAATACGTCAAATCCCATACTGCTACTAATTTATCTTTTTCCATATAAAACGCCAATTTCATATGTAAGCACCTTATCATTCCGGGGTTTACTTTCGGTATGTGTTTATTTATTTTACGTTATAAATAATAAATACGGCCGCAATAAATACAAATAAACGCTTCTTGTTAGAAGCATTTATATGTATTATTATTGCAACAGCAAAGGTATAAATAGTGCGGTAAACATATGTTTAGCGTAAAACAAAGACGTCTAATAATTAAAAAAAAAAATAAAGAAACAATGACGTCTTATACATAATATGGACAAGGCGTGCAGGCACGTGGCGGCTTTCAAAAATGACGAAAACACTAGGGCACATACTAATAAAAATATACAGTGTATACAGGGCTAACTGGAGACTCAACGTATTCCTGTCAGGGCGAATTTATATTATAAATGAATTGATAATATTGTTGTTATAATAATATTATTATGATTACGAATTTATTATAAGCTGTCTGTTGCCCGCGGTTCCGCCTGCGTGGATGTCGGTTATCGCTTAGTGTTGAGTCAACGTTATTGAGTCTGATTTTTTCTGAAATAAAAGTTGCCGTAACTCTTTATTACATAAGCTACCTGCAAATAAAAGTCTCGTCTAAATCGGTTCAGCTATTTCAGAGATTAACCGGAATAAACAGACAGACGGACGGACGGACGGAGACAAAAATTGTAAAAAATGTTTTTTGGTGTATGTACCATTGTTGGAGATAACAGCCCTCTGCTACTCCAAACTGGCTACAAGTAACGCAGCGCTGTTCTTATGGCTAAACCTAATGTGAACAATCAATTCACTTACCCATGTGATGCCACCCCAGCACCTGCAGAACCCTCCACGGCGTGTCTGTATGTGAGGTGTGTATTTGTATGTGTAATGAGTTTGTTTGTGTTAATTTGCCCTGGCTGGCTTCCTTGCGCAGCCGACCGCGCCGTGAATCTCTTCGACGGCGGCACCAAAATCTTTCCTGGGCACACACACGTGCACACTATGTCCGCGTCCCCAACGCAATTGTACCGTAACAGTTCAATATACACTTCGCCCCGCGGATGGTATGTATAAATTTCACTGATTTATTAGATATATCCCAAAATATTCCCACAAATATATAATCTTCGCAGATTGAATTTGCTCCCACGCAAGATAAGACCCAGAGTGTGACATAAAGTGACAACTGTCATTCAACTGTCATCGAAACTTATGACTACTTGTTTGGCCTCTAGCCCTTTTAGCTCAAACAACCATATTATATTCATAAGCATGTAGTAAAAAACGGATATTTCAATATTACAAACAGACACTCCAATTTTATTTATATGTATGTATTATAGATACAGTTTTTTGCGTAGCGTCCGTCCCGTCTCTGATTGGTGGGTAAAATCAGAAGATTTGTCTTGATTATCCATTTTAGAGTGCGCACAACGCATCTACCTATAGTTTATAATATATTATTGATGACATGCATTTGTTATTAAAATAATGTAAAGTGTCAATGTTTGTATAGTTGACAGAGGTATAAAAGATCTTTTTATTGAAACGTGACAAACTGTATCAAGTAACGTAACGTTTTCTTTCCTAACCACTGAACCAACTTTAATGCAATTTGGATCAGATTTTAGATTAGAACTTGGGAAGAACACAGGCTATGTTTCTTTGGTCGCGATAACCGACATCCACCCGGATATTACCTAGTCAAATAATAAAAAAAAATGGTCCTAGTTTTTCTGTTAATGATGCAATTACACACGTACATTGGTACGTATGTAATTGCATCATTAACAGAAAAACTTCAATATTAATTGGCATTAATTGAAAAACACTGACGTCGGAAACCTTAAACCAACATTCAAATTCTCGTGTCTCATAGGTGGCAAAATAAATATAGTTGGTGTGTGGCGCCGGCCTTATGCAAAATGAGAAACCCCAACGGATGTAATAGTAGGGAAACCGGCACCAATTTATGGGTAGGTATTTGAGACACCGTGAATACCCCGTTACTCTGGCTGGCGCTCCATGTTTGGGTATAGTAGAAGAGGTACGTGACAAGTTTTCAGCTTGCGTCGAACCTACCCAAAAATTGATGCTAGCTCTCTGACTATAAACTGTGTAGGAAATATACAGTGGCTCAGTGACACGTGCTGGGTGTCGATATGAAAGTTTCGAATGATTGAGATCCCATTCGAAACAGGACTACGCGATATAACTGACATCCACTCGGGTGCAGCCGCGGGTAACAGCTAGTTCTCTTATTAAACCAATATTCAAAAGTCCAATATTTTTGGCATGTGTGGCCCCGGCCTTACACTCATATGCAAAATGAAAACTCCAATGGACGTAAACAGTGTTGCGATGATACAGTGGCTCACTGACACGTGAGTGACGCATGGCTGAATGTTGATAGGAAAGCGTCGAATGATTGACGTTCCATTCGAATGAAGCCTATTGTGGGACTTTTTTTTACGTGCATTCTGTGTATTCCCTACGGGTTAGCCGGAGCTGGAGGGGAAGGTTATGTCGGACTCAAACCGACTAAACCGCAAGCCGTCTCTGTGTATCGTTGTGCTAGGCCAAAGGTGAGGCTGTCCGACGACATATCCATCGCACCCCTGCTGACCCAGGGCCATCCTTCCTCGGGAGGAGGGGGGGACCACGCGGTCCCCGATTCAGCCCCGGTATGGGGAGGCGCGCATGGTAGGTACGAGGTACGAGAGGCTGCCTTGGCCTGCTTCTGCAGTTCAGTGCCCTCCAACGTCCGAGCCGCCTACGAACGAGGGTGACGATGACCGCGAGTCTGTCTCGCTCATCGTGCCGCGCCCACTCTGCTGTCTCCTTCTCGAACATAACTTGCTCGCAGAATGAGGCACTTGTAATAGCCGCGAGTAGGGTGGAGAGCGTGAGCACTCTCACCTCGAGGGCCGCCACAAGTTCCCGCCTTGGCATCTCCCACGCGGGTACTCGGTGAGAGTGTGTAGCCCCGAGTCCACGCTCACGTCCCAGTGATGGCACTCGGGCGTTGGCTCTATGCCCATCAGATGCAGATACCGCCCGAAACTCTTGTGTCCGGTGATGATCTGCGCCTCACGGTACGAGAGGCTACCGTGTAGCCTCCCTAGGCACTCACCCATGATGGGTCGTAAAGCCGCAATCACGGCGTGCTCTTGTGGGACTATGTGACTTTTTTAACACGCAGAAACTCGCGGACCCTGTACGGGTGATAATGTCCGATTTGAACCGACCCAATCGCACGGCCGTCTCAGGCTATGGCTGGCTGACCCAAGGCCCCTCGTATGTGGGAAAATCATTGACACTTGTAGGCCAATTCTCCAAATAAAAAGATGTTCTTTTGAACTGTTTTTGTTCTCTTAATACCTATATTTTTTCTTTTCAGTCCGTTTTAATACGTTATTTAATTTTCGCTTTTCTAGTAATAAAACGTGTCGCAAGAGCTAATAGTGATGTTCTATAGACATCGATAAATCGAAAGACACGACTACTGGTAACTAGTAACGTTTATAGGTGATGAAATTATTGGTCGATATCAATGAATCTAGAATGATGAAAATATTATTGTTATCAAGATATTTCCCAGCAGAGTAGAATTTGGGCCAACCCTTTCGTACAAGGCGACTAAGGGATAGGGCTGATTAACTTTAACATCAGACAGATATGTACAGTCCAAGCTCAGCCTCAGATGCATGGCTCGAGTCAACAATAGTGCCCGGAATACGGCAAAAGGCGCACCCCCTATTACGTGGGACCGATTACAAATTGGTGAAATGTGGGTGTTAATTCACCTCTGCCTAACCCTCCGGGGATAAAGGCGTGATTATATGTATGTATGTATATTGGGAAATAACGAGTAGTGGGTTAAATTACGTAGGCGAAGGTTACCATTGGTATGGGACTGTTTAGTAGTGTTACATCGGAGCGCCTATGTTGTTTCGGAGAGCACGTTAAAAGTCGGTCGCAGCTGTCAAGACGGAAGCCTATATTAGCGACCAGAACAACACTGTCAGAGGTTGGCCACTAACCACAAAAAAAAAGAAAAGTCTTAGAATATTTGACAAACGAGCTAAGATTTAATTTATTACGCCCAGCCCGCCCTTCTATTCTGAGTGAAAAACCAACGCCAGAGCGTTGTCCGTCAATCCACAAGTGAACTGCGTTGCAGGTAAAATAGCTTTACTTTATACTATATTGTATTTTTTAGTCAATTCACTTGGGCTAACCCCTCGTTCCCAGACCCGGTGGAAGCAGCGTGACCAGACAATCATTACTAATGTAATGTAGTCCTTTGCTCGCCGCAAGGGCAACGCTTCTAGTTTATCTATGACACACGAAGACAATTCTATTTGAAATTATATTTATTAAAATTTCAAAAAGAAGTTAGTAGTTCGACTTCAAAATTAAATAAGAAAGAATATGAAATCTTACTTGGCTCCTATCTGAAATACAACATGAAGTTGCAAACTTATTAGAATAAAGTTTAAATGCTTTGCAAATGTTGAAATGCAAATAGTTATGATAGATGAGGTTTTATTCTCTTGGCCAGCGATTGCTAAATTTATGGCAAAGGTATTCTAATTTAATAAAGAAAAAAATGAGTGCCGATAGAAGTAAAAACTTGGTCAATATGTAGATACTTTTATACAGAGGAGTTATATGAGAATTGTCACTATTAGTAAATTGTCAAAATCTCTCACAAGAGGTGTTGGTTACGGTATCGCCAGTGGATGAAATTAGATACAGAGATGTGAGTTATCCCACGAATATGTACTTAACCAAGTAAACTAATTCGATCGATAAGTTCTACATTGTAATGTGTCCCATCCCTAATCTTAATCCGTTTAGTGACACAGGTAGTGCGTGGCAGAGCGCTACGGAAATCAAACAATCGACAGTGCAGCACATTACCCATCTCACTCCGACCATCATTCTATAGATAGGAGTGAAAGTGACAGACCATGGAAATGGGAACTGTAAAACGCAAATAATTGGCTGTCGTTCAATGAATAGATGTTAGATGAATAGTTTGGTGCAAACAAGTCGAATGTACTTGTCTTTCGGTGGTTAATGAATAGAGGGATTTAGCTTAATCTATTTAGAGGTACAGAGGATAGGTGATAGAATAGATGGAGCAGATTTATGAGGAAACAGTGAATCTGGTGTAGCGGTAGTGAACGCGATCGCTAAGCAGGAGTCGCGGGTTCGATCTCCGCTTAGTGCAAATGTCATGTCATGGTCATGCCTCGGACCCGGTTGCAATACGAAAATCTATGTCAGTCGTTATGGGTAGTTGGAGGCCTAAAACGTCTACCAACTGGTCTAACTTGTTTTGATATCGCCTTTAGGTTGTGGAGGTCAGATGGCAGGCGCTTCAGAGAAAATATTGAAGTTGAGGCGAGTTTAGACTGGTAAAACGGACCCCAGACTTCGAGGTAAAAGCTTCGAATGCGACTGGGATTAACGCTAAGAAGACGAAGAAGAGAATGGGTAACCTAGTAAAAGTCGACTTATAGACTAACGCAGTGACACAGCGCTTGCTGTCGATCTATAGGTGCATGTCTGGGTCTCTTTTTTTAACCTTGTGGAAACCCCCACGGGCTCTCCGGGGCTAAGAGCGTTTTCACACGATCCGATATTGGTATTTAACAACGATAGCTATCATCCGATAGCTGACAACACAGCGTTGGCGGCTCTGATATCCGATATCGGGCCGGATAATGTAAAAGACAGATACATTTTACTTTCGCCGATATCGGATCGGCGTTCGACATCGGTATCAGATTGCGTAGTGTTTCATTACGGTATTTAATGTGAAATAATGGTTGTTTACGCCGTTTTATAATATTATTAAATTTATTTATTCATCGCTCACATCACTACTTAGCGCCATCTTTGGGATTCGTATGTAACCATTTTGGTACAACTTTGTCTCACGGCGCGCAAGACTCGCTCGTGTCAGTCGCGTCTCGTTCGCGAAATGACGTATTGTTGCGTCCGCTCTCACGCTTCGTTCTAGGCTCTTCTAGACGAGTTTTCATCATAAATATCGCATACTTAGACTATATCTTCATGCCTGGTTCTGACACACTGTCAGAAGACTAGTCTTTTTATCGCGTCTCATCAGCGTCGGATGATCGACGCGCCCACGTGCCGTTTATATAAGGACTAGCAAGTGATTCTCCAGAGACTTTTCACCAGCAGTGCTCTTGTGTAGTGATTGACGAGAAGCCGCCTACGCGCCTGCAGCAGCCGCCATAACCCAGGGGTTCGAGTTTTCCGATTTGGTGAGTACGTTTCCCCTGACTTGGTGCTCTCATTGTGGTGTTTAGCCTCTTATTATATATATATATATATTTACTCGCTAACCTGCCCTGGTCTCCAGGACAGGCGATCCACATTTCTATGTGGTTAAACGCATCCGCATCACCATAAAGTTTGGTCCAGTTCGAACCGGATTTGGCCGGTGTTCCTTGATACCTATACCTATCTACACGCTCTCTGCTATCGTCGAAGTTATAATTTACCTATAAAGGCTATAATCTCGCTAATCCATATAAAAACGGCTATTCTCTGTACGCATTTTACCTATTTTATATATAGGTAAGTGAGTAGGTATCTACTTACCTCACTTCGCATCGCAAATTGTTTCGACAATTTATTATTAGTTATCTAACTATTCGTTCATATTCGCCAATTGTGTAAGTCTATACGTACCTATGTCTATAATATATTTGCGTTATAACTGTGCTACTTACGTATTTTCTATAATTTGCTAGGTAGTAGGTAGGTACATACTATTCCGCAGGTATTCGATACTTATTATCGCATTCCTCTCGCTAAACTTACGTATTGCTACCTATTCTATCATCTATTGTTTGCATTGCAGTTATATTTGTTCAATAATACCTGTCTATTTAGCTAGGTAAGTACATAATTTTTTGTTCCAAATTTCATTTTGGTCATAAGTAAGTAGGTAGACGCACACGTCGCCGCTTCGCTTCTCAAAAGTTTCGTTCGCTCGCTTTCAAAATGGCGTCCGAAGCTGAACTGAAAATTATCGTCGCTAAAAAAGAGGCAATATTCGCGCGTATGAACGCTTTATACAAGACAGCTACCAAATTGTCGCCTGCCGACATTGATACGCGAAGTAAGCAGGAGTTCCTTGCCGCCTCTTCAAATATAAGTGGCTTATATAGCCAATTCAACGACCTCTGCGATAAACATAACATCTTATTGTTAGAAGAGGATCCCGATTATAAACTTAATTTTAATAATTGGGAAGCCTTTGAATATGACTCTTTTAATACTTGTCGCCTAGCCCCGCTAAACCTAGTGGGTTTTGCTGGTGAGCCAGAAAGCTGGCCACTCTTTTATCAAAACTTTAAAACGAACGTCCATGACAATAAACAGCTGACTGACGCTCAACGCGTTCAGTACCTGGTAGGTAAACTATCTGGGAACGCCCTTAATGTCTTCGCGGGAATTATTCCCAACGAATCCAATTATCGCACGATTTGGAATTCTTTAATCGCTAAATACCAAGATAAACGCTCGCTAGGATCTATGTACCTAAATAACATTCTCGATGTAAAACCTTGCTCTGATACGCCCGCACAATTAAATAATTTTATCGAACGCGTTCATTCATCTTGGTCCGCTTTAAAACAGTTAAATATTGACGATTTAAATGATTTTATTTTTACGCATATCGCTATTAAAAAATTGGATTCTCAAATAGTAAAAAACTTTGAATTATCTGTTCGCGACAAAGAGGTCCCCTCTAGTACCGATCTAGTTGACTATATTCGTCATCACATCAAAGTTCTCGAACGTACCACTGTTGCTCGACAGAACGTTCCAAAAACGCAAGGGTCTAATTCTGTTGGCCGCTCTGCGACATCGAAAGATTCGCATACATTCGCTATTACCGAAAATAACGGTAATAAACCCGCTTGTATTTGTTGTAATACTTCGCAACACGTTCATTTATATGAATGTGGTGCATTTAAAAAATTGCCTGTAAAGGCTCGCTATAATTTGATAAAAGATAACAAACTATGCATTAATTGTTTTAGTCCGCAACATAATACATTTAATTGTAACTCGCGTAATGTTTGTAAACAGTGTCATAAAAAACACCATTCGCTATTGCATTTTGATAACCGTCCACACGATTCGCATTCTAACGATAGCCAACAGAATTGGCGCCTTCCGTCGGATCGGCCGACCGCTACCGCTGCGCGCGCAGCTAACGTCACTGCCGCCACGACCGCCGATCGCGCACGACCCGACGAGCGCTCGTCTGTGTGCATGCTCACGCATACAGAGCCATCGCTTGCGCCGCCGCCGCCGCCGCCCGCGAATTCTTCGCGTGCTGCCGAAGAATGTACTAGTTCTATAACTTTGCATTCTTGTAATCAACTCGCACGTAATAAATGTAATAAAACAATTGTTTTGCCTACCGCTCAAGTATATGTTCCTAATAATGGACAACGCTTTACTATACGCTGTTTAATCGATTGCGCTTCGCAAAATAATATTATAACGCTCGCATGTTGCAATAAATTAAAATTAAATATTAAACCGCTCGTTAATTCGTCATTGAAAACTGTAGGATCGATCTCCGCGCCTATTAAAGGTTACGTTTCGCTAACGATTCAATCGCGCGTTTCTGACGCTCAATATAATTTGATGTTGCTAGTGGTTGATCATATCACTGATCAATTACCTACTCGCTCTATACCTGCATCCATTATGGATCATTTTAATAATTTACCGCTCGCTGATGACTGTTGGAACTCGCCTGGGAACATTGACGCGATTCTCGGTGTTCAGATGTTCGCTTTCATTATACGCGGAGGTAAAGTGATACCGCCGCTCGCGCAGTCAGCTGATTATTCGGACACCACTCGCTCCGCACCGCACGCTCTCGAGACTACTCTTGGCTACATTATCATGGGGGAGATACCCGCTTTAAACTCTGATGGTGTAGTCTGGTCCTTCGGTCCTTTAATTAACAATTTAGATTATGATTTAACTAAGTTCTGGGAGCTTGAAGAGGTGCCTTCTATACATATTCTAAGTCCCGAAAATCACGACTGTGAGAAACTTTTCGCAGCTACTGTAACAAGAACGTCTTGTGGTCGCTATAGTGTGTCGCTGCCCTTTAAGGGCGATCCTAACTCTTTAGGTCATTCCTTTATTATCGCTCAGCGCCGCTTCTCAGCGCTCGAACGTAAATTTAACGCTCTTCCCGCTTTACGTCAAGCTTATAATGACGTCATCGCTGATTATATAGATAAAGGTTATATGTCCGAAATACCTTATTCTCCTACCGCTTTAACTGATGGATATTTCATTCCGCATCATGCTGTTGTACGACCTGATAAGGCGACAACTAAAACTCGCATCGTTTTGGACGCTAGCGCTAAAACTGATACCGGCACATCGCTTAACGATTTGTTGCACACTGGTCCAAATCTACAGGCCGATTTATTCTCGCTTCTTTTAAATTTTCGCTATTTTAAAATTGCTATCACCGCTGATATACAGCAAATGTACCTTCGAATATTTCTCACCGAAGACGACCGCAAATATCAAAAAATATTATATCGATTTAATGATATCGAACCGATCCGTATACTTCAATTTAATTCCGTCGCATTCGGTCTTCGGTCTAGTCCATTTTTGGCTATGCGTACAATCCGTCAGTTAGCTGACGATGAACGCGCTCGCTATCCTCTCGCTGCAGAGGTCGCCACTCGAGAACTGTATATGGATGATCTTACGACATCTGTACATTCTGTCCAGGAGGGCATTTGCTTGGCAGATGAGTTACTTGCTCTATTTAAGTCTGGCGGATTTAATCTTGTCAAATGGGCAAGCAATTCATTGACGATATATTCGCATTTTCGGATTCCACCATCGCTCTGTCGTGGATCCATTCGTCGCCGCACCGGTGGCAAACATTCGTTGCTAACCGCGTCTGTAAAATTCAGGAACTTCTGTCTCCTGACCGCTTCTTTCACATTGATGGGGCATTGAACCCTAGTGACATTGTGTCACGTGGTATTTTACCCTCGCAGTTAATTAATCACCCGCTTTGGTGGCAAGGTCCACCTTGGACCCGTCGTCCCGTCGCTGAATGGCCGATCGCGCCGTTTGAGCCGTCTCGCGTTGAAGGTTCTATACCTGAAACCAAAAATTCGGTTACACTTACCACTATATCCGATCTGGATACCTCGTCGTCGCCTCTTCTGGAGCTCGCCGTCCGAGTCTCCTCCTGGAAAAAATTGCTACGCATTGTCGTTTATATTTTACGTTTCACTCGGAAATTACCTCGCTCGCCCTCGGTTCAAGTTTCGGAACTTGAAGCCGCAGAGATCGCGATTCTTCGCGCTTTACAATCAAAATATTTTAGTGACGAAATTAAAAACATTAATAAAGGAAACTTACCTTCTACCTCGTTACGTAAACTCGATCCTTTTGTGGATGACCACGGATTAATTCGCGTTGGTGGTCGATTGAAGAACGCTAATATACCTTTCGAAAATCGACACCCAGTCTTACTTCCCCGCCGCGATCATCTAATTGATCTTATAATTGACGATTGTCACCGCTCCAACTGCCACACTGGCTCGCATTTGCTTATGTCGCTATTACGCCAACGTTATTGGATCATTTCTGCCAGAAATATCATTAGGACTCGCATCCGTCAATGTAACTTCTGTTTTCGTACAGCTCCTTCGCATCCTACCCCTATGATGGCAGACTTGCCTCCCGCTCGTGTACAAGAAGCCAAAGCCTTCACACACACGGGTGTCGACTACGCTGGTCCCATCCGTATTACTCTCGCTCGACGCAGAGGCCAACACGCACTGAAGGCGTACATCTGTCTGTTCGTGTGCCTAGTCACAAAGGCGGTACATATAGAGCTTGTCTCTGATCTCTCATCTGATGCCTTCCTAGCTGCGTTCAAACGCTTTATCTCGCGTCGCGGACCAGTCGCATGTATGTATTCCGATAATGGAACAAATTTTGTTGGTGCCAAACGACAGTTGGATGAACTATACACTTTCCTGTCTTCTAAAGACACCTCTGACGCTTTTCAATCTGAATTAGCACAAACTAAAATTGAATGGAAATATATTCCTGCTCGCGCGCCCCACTGGGGTGGACTTTGGGAAAGTAACATTAAAAGCGTAAAAACTCATTTATATCGTTGTATTGGTCAACAATTGCTGTGCTATGAAGAATTAATTACTGTTTTAACTCAAATTGAATGTCTTCTAAACTCGCGTCCACTGTGTTTGCTGTCTGATCAGCCACACACGATATTAACACCCGCTCATTTCTTAAATACGACACCTTTACAATCTTTGCCTGCTCGTGATATCGATCAATCTTTAAGCCTCTCTAATAGGAAAAATCTTTTGGATAGTTTGGTTCAAAGTTATTGGAAAAGGTGGCACGTAGATTACTTGCATACTCTTCAATTGAGACAAAAATGGAATACTCCTGATGTACCCATTCAACTAGGAACACTTGTACTCATTCACCAAGATGATACACCGCCGCTACGTTGGCCGACAGGCATTATTGAACAAGTATTCCCTGGTAAAGATGGTATCACTCGAGTCGCTTTAGTTCGTACTACTACTGGAACTTTTAAGCGTCCAGTCGTAAAGTTATGTCCTTTACCTTCGCAATAATTTGTAATTTAATTTATTTCGCATTAGTTTATAGCACAGTTGTTACGTACTTTATATTATTTATCTTCCCCATAATTATATTCACCCATATAGACTTCTATTCTATCAGATATCCGCATCTTTGTCTTTCTTTCATTTTTGAAACTCCTACGGACTTCCAAGCATACCAGGGAGAATGTTTACGCCGTTTTATAATATTATTAAATTTATTTATTCATCGCTCACATCACTACTTAGCGCCATCTTTGGGATTCGTATGTAACCATTTTGGTACAACTTTGTCTCACGGCGCGCAAGACTCGCTCGTGTCAGTCGCGTCTCGTTCGCGAAATGACGTATTGTTGCGTCCGCTCTCACGCTTCGTTCTAGGCTCTTCTAGACGAGTTTTCATCATAAATATCGCATACTTAGACTATATCTTCATGCCTGGTTCTGACACACTGTCAGAAGACTAGTCTTTTTATCGCGTCTCATCAGCGTCGGATGATCGACGCGCCCACGTGCCGTTTATATAAGGACTAGCAAGTGATTCTCCAGAGACTTTTCACCAGCAGTGCTCTTGTGTAGTGATTGACGAGAAGCCGCCTACGCGCCTGCAGCAGCCGCCATAACCCAGGGGTTCGAGTTTTCCGATTTGGTGAGTACGTTTCCCCTGACTTGGTGCTCTCATTGTGGTGTTTAGCCTCTTATTATATATATATATATATTTACTCGCTAACCTGCCCTGGTCTCCAGGACAGGCGATCCACATTTCTATGTGGTTAAACGCATCCGCATCACCAATGGTAAATGCTTAGCAAGAGATTCCGCAATGCCTAGGTATCCCTGACTCTGATACGAGACACTGAATAAGCTTATAATAGTTGCCGTTATTAGGTTCGTAAAAATATTTATTTTATTCTGCTGTTAGTAATTGTTATTAGAATGGTAACAAAAATATTCTTTCTGTGAAAATTTCAACTGTCTCAATCACGGATCATGAGATACAGCCTTTTGTCAGACAGACAGACAGATGGACAGAAAGACGAAAAGTGGAGTTTAAGTCATAGGGTCCCATCGTAATATTTATATTATTTTGGCCTAGTAACAGTTAATAAAATTTATACATGTTTGAAATTAGATACCAAACGGCAAATTTATGTCAAATTTATTTTTTACACAGTACTTTATGACCGCTAAAGAGCGCCACATTAGATTCAGTGACGTGTCGTGTAGCCTATTATAACCAGCGGTCGATCGAAATATTTCTAACTATAATCTCATTTGTCTAGTTCTAAGTAAATATTAGTAGAGGATCTATGAGGAACCGATGATACATATCCTGTGAAAATCATAACCTTCCGTTGGCTATACGGTAGTCGGGTAAAAAGACTTGGTGGCGACAACCGATATCCACGCGGGCAGAGCCGCAGGCGAAAAGCGAGTTGAATTCGCTTTCTTCGAAATTCAGCTCGCTTTTCGCTTTTCTATTCGCATTGAATTTATCTTAATATATATAAATCTCGTGTCACAATGTTTGTCCTCAATGGACTCCTAAACCACTTAACCGATTATAATAAAATTCGCACACCATGTGCAGTTCGATCCAACTTGAGAGATAGGATAGTTTAAATCTCAAATTATAGTCCGATTCGCGATAGCCGACGACCACGCGGGCGGAGCCGCGGGCGACAGCTAGTAAGTTTATATTTCAGGGATTTCCTTGATTTACTTTAATATGTTTGTATGAGAGATTTGATCCTTATGATTGACGCTATCGATTGACGCCATAAAATACAGGATGTTATTTTTTCGGGTCTTAGTTAGTTTTAGTTTAGTCGGTATGATTATCTCGTGGCAAGCGTATTTTCGGAAATACTTGAATGCCGTTTTGTTTCAAGGAATGATTCCTTTGAGTGAAATACACTACCTACAGTATTTAGAGTTCAGGTATGGTTATAATCTTCCATCCTGTATTATATTGCACAGTCTATACCAAACTCTTTCAATACAGAAGTTGAAGTACATCCACCCCAGTCGCCACACACTCGTAACAGTCGTAGCTTCTAATAACAGCCCACGATGAACAAAATACTGTTCAACACAAACACTCTCGAGTGCACTGAAGTCCTTGTGCTAAAGGCGGTGCCATACTGAAACTTTATGAGACTTTTTTTTGATAGTGTTTTTAGTGTTTTTTTGACAACCGGAACAATGGCTTAACATGTTCTCAGGAAACACCCAGACCAATGCAAATAGACATAAATATTCATATATACAAAATATTTAGCTAATAAAATACTGAGCGAGAATAGATACCGCGTCACCTGCGTAGTAGTCGAAGTCACTACCGACACACCACAGAAAAATGTGTTCAGCATTGGCGCCCGGTACTGAAATTAATTTAGTGGTCAATTAGCCTATACACAGTCCACTGCCGTACATAGGCCTCTTCGGAAGTTGAGATTTGGCGTACTGTTTCCACGCTGGCCAGCCGGGTTGGTACAGGGTTCTATTTCGAGATTTCCTTTCTCTCGCACTGATATCGTCTGCATATTTTTCCGTTAGCCGCCTCTTATGACACCCTTCGGAGGAGATGGGGTGGTAATACTTTCTCCACCAATACACGGATTTATCAATCAATTCTGTGGTATTTTAATACTTTTAAAAACAAAAATAGCCCTGAATGTAACTGCACCTTTATCAACCTCATGGGACTTTAGGCAGGGACTTAAAACTTTCTATCCAAGTGTGTTTATTTAGGAACTAATCGAACGGGACGGCTCAAGAGATGACGGACCGTCGAAAAATATACAGTATGGTACCAAGTAAGGTTCACTGTAAACCTATTAACTCTGCTACAATTCAAACTCGACTTTCCTACTATTGATATTAGATTGAAAGTTCAATTTAAAACTTGAAGTTCTCATTTAATATGTATTGTTTGTAAGAACTAAGTTTATAGTACAATGGTAGATGACTATTTCGTTGGGTTCGTAGTGGCTAGAGAAGTTAAAAAAAATGTGCTCGATTCATATATCTTGGACATAAATTGCGATATATAAAAGGCCCTGGCTCACTAGAATCGTTTTGTTATCACTAGGTACATAGTATGAAACAAAGTCGCTTTCTCTGTCCCTATATCCCTTTGTATGCTTAAATTTTTAAATGACTTAACGGATTTTGATGCGATTTTTGAAGTGAAAATACTTCTTTAGCGGCGTTGGATGGGTAAAAATTGTTAAACACGCGCGTCAGGATCACTTCACCTTTGACCCGTAACTGACGACTTTGTAGGACGACATGACGTCATACAACATTCCTAGCTACAGAGTGTTTATTTTGCTAGGTACGCTAAGAAGCTTAGTAGCTTAGCGGCAAGCGCTTCGACTGTAAGTCCTTATGGTTTCTGATAGTACCGGGTTCGAACCTGGGCTTCTGACACTTTTTGTGATTATTTTTTCTTTTTGTAATTTATTACTTTTTGTGATTATTTTTTCTGTTCGTAAATTATTAATTTCTTCTGACAAAAAAATAGCAGAAAATTAGTGATAGGTTCTATGATTGGCGTTATATTATAGTTATTGTATGGTATGGTATGTTCTTTTTATCTTTTTCTCTGTATATAACGAAGCAAGAAAGAAAGAAAAAGTTTTCACTTCTGCCGGTACTCCCGGAATGCAACCCGTCTTTTTTTTAATAGATAGAGTGATTCAAAAGGAAGGTTTATATGTATAACACATGTTCAATATAGTAGAGGGTGCAGCGGGAACGGGACCTGATGCCACGTGGGCGGAAAAATATTGGAGGTTCGAAGTTCGCCGGGTCAGCTAGTAATCTATACTTGATAAATATGAGCTCGTCCCCAACCGTAGTACCCCGTGCTATTTTCAAAATTCATCCAAGAAACGTGCGATAGAGGACATTTTGGGTCCAAGATAGGTATATGGATCTTGATGAACAAACTGGTCAAAATGATCTAATTCCTTGATTGTCCCCCTTCATGATGACGGATTATTGTACAATTGAAATCAAAGTTTTGTGGTGGTTTTAGAATCATTTTAAAACATTGTAGTCAAAATATTTCTGACACTGACTGTACTTATATTGCTGTCTCGCAATAACACGCGATTGCAATAATTGCAAGGCATCGTTCTTTTCTTAAAATTCAGCTCTCTTCATAAAGGGTAGGCGCCGCGTGAGGTATCATGCGTATCATATCTTACATTTTAATGTAAAATGGTAGCGTTTAAGACTTATAATGCGTTATAATTCTATGAGTAGCGTGATTTCAATTCACGCCCATCCCATCCATGTCATGAAACCACTTTTTATAAATTCTTTCGCCGTTGACACGTTACAAAGCCTAAGAAGTTGATACAGATGCTGCTAAATGCAAAAAGCCATCGATAAATATTTCCATTAATTCTCTTATCTAATAGTTGCCTAAGTGCCAGATTCATGGTAGTAGGCTCGCCTCCTATTATGGGGCCAAAAATCATAGTTGATGAAAAGTGGGTGTTAAGACGCTTCTGCCTACCCCCTCGGGGATTTACAGGTGTGAGTACTAGTATGTATGTACCTATGAATGTATCCAATAGGCAATATATCATGCGCAACACGTGTTACTCAAGTAGCCAGTTAACGCACACCCGGCTTTTTGTTTATTCGATGATTGAACATGCTAGAAAAGCTAGTAATAGTAGGAGGTAGAACAGAACGGTATTTCCGTCCAATTGAGCAGTCCGACTGGGGAAGTACGCTCTACAGAATACTGCGGCCATAATAACCTCGTGTTGTGTGTCCGGCGGTGAGTAGGGTAGCCAGAGCTCACTGGAAGACCTAAGGCTTGTCTTGCTTTATCTTCTACACTGACGGCACAGAAATTCTCTGTATTGAAAACCATGATGGAAAAGCTAGTCGTTAAACAGCAGAGATTGGTCAACTGCTCTAGCCCACTACAGGGTACTACTTGCCGTACAGAATTAAAAAAAAAAAAAACTTTTCGATTGAAGTTATTGGCCATATTTGTCAAATAGACAATAAGGACAATCAATCAATCAATCAATTAGCCCACTGCAGTCCACTGCTGGACAAAGACCTCCCCCAATGTGCGACATTTCGTACGATCCTCCACTTTCCACAGCCAACTTTTTCAGGTCATCGGTCGGTCCATCTGGCTAGGGGACGTCCTACCCTTCATTTGCCTTCTCGCGGTCTCCACTCAGCTGCTCCATAAGGACAATGCTTTGTCAAATACACTGTCCACACATGGAAATTGTTTGTCAAATATGTCAAATACGCAAATACAAATAACAATGTGAAGCGCCACCATTAAAGAATTTATTTGGAACAGATTGAACATCAGAATACCTATATATTAAATTTATTGAAAACATGCCCTTTGTATTGTGATGCTATGTATATACCTTTTGCTTTTATTCCATATCATATAGAGTTCGATATCACAAAAAGAAATAAGAGAACGCTTATAGGATTGGTTGTCCATCTGTTCGATAAGACCTTTTTCTCAGGAATGTGTAAGGAAGCATCAAGTTGAAATTAAATTTGACTTCACCTTGCTTGATGGTAAGCTGAAGGCAAAGTCTCAGGAAAGAGGGTCACCATTACATACACGTACCATGTTAACAATAGTGGCACTCAGCTTGACGGCCTCATCAAAATAGGATTTTCGTCTGCGCACCGCGTGACACCCACCGGTCCAACTAGTACAGTGACCACATTCCCCCCTGCCCGGCTATGCAACTGCTGATCCCTGAACGCAATCCAACCGAGATTGGATTACTATGGAGGGTTTTTCTCAATCGTGCACGGTGGTACTCATCCAGCCGAAATTTGTGACAAACTTGTACTATTGGAAAAAAAGGTCCAATATTATAATGTCCCAAGGTGTACCTCAGATATGCTCTCTATTTAGATAGGGATAAAATAAAAATGCAATCTGCAAATTAAAGCACATAAAAGCTGTACTAGCAAAAAGGTGATTCATATTTTTTCTGGGCTTCTTCAAAGCTTACCACCAGTTCGAGGGAAGTTAATTTAAAGAACAAAATACGAAAAGGTAAGGCCAGCATAATTAATTTTTCCTTTCTCTAAAATGTTCTAAGAAAAATGTTAAACGAACCTTAAGTAATTTTCACTTTATAAACCCCAACGTGATATATCTCTGTGCCCTAACTCTGTCTAATAAGACCAAAATAAGACAAAAAAAACTAGCATAACAAATCCCTACCCATAAACAAAGAACCAAATACAAAAACGAACTCAACATAAAAAATACAAAAGGATGGACATTATCTACAGGATACAAGCTCGCCGCGCGTCTCCGTTCAGATAACGACCTTCATTTACTCACATAATACCCTCACTAACTAATTACACAAAGCACCGCAAATACTGCCATCCCTTTCTTACTTCTAGCTTCGCAGCAGCGAAAGAAATATTAGGGTATTATTGTGTAAGTTACCTTATTGATTAAGTGTTTTCTATGGCTTCAAAGGTTCAATGGGCAGCTTCTCACATAACGCGAGCGGACACAAGAGACTGGAGTATTAGTAGACTTTTGTATGGTAAGGTTCTCGGCTAGCTAACAGTTTGTGGCAAATGATTAGTTTCTATTAGCGTTCCCGGCAGAGTAAAATTTGGACCACCCCATTTTTTCCAATGTGGTGTCGTAAAAGGCGACTAAGGGATAGGGCTATATACATCAGACAGATATAATACAGCCCAGGCTACATGGCCTCAGATGCATGGCTAGAGTCAACAATTTTACCCGGAATAAAGCAATAGGCTCCCCCGCTACTACGTGGGACAGAATACAATGACTGGTGAAATGTGGACGTCTTACCCTCCGGGGATAAAGTCGTGATTACTTATATGTATGTTAGTTTGCATTAAAATCTCGACAATAAGGGTACAATAATAGACGAACCGTTGTACGCACGGTTTTGTGCATTTATTAAGTAGCATAACACCGTGTTGAAATGAAAAAAAAAAACAATATAATTTTACGGCGTAGCAGTTTAGCTATGAACCTATTCCTAAAATCTTTAATATTCTAAGGTTACGCTCTACGCGTTAGAGCGTTTTCACACTCATCCGATATCCGATATCCGAGATCCGATATCCGACATCCGATATCCGATATCCGACAAAACATTACAAAAGCCAAAACAGTGGTGTTGGCTCCGATAAACGATATCGGGCCGGACAATGTGAAAGAAAGATACATATCTTATACATTTGACTTCCTCCGATATCGGATGTCGGATATCGGATATCGGATGTCGGATATTGTATGTCGGATATCGGATGTCGGATATCGCATATCGGATGAGTGTGAAAACGTTCTTACAGTCGACACACCTTACGGTTTACGGGTGTATGTCTGTGGATCATGGGATATGAGTAAAAGGTTTTTAAATTATGTGTAGTTCATTGAAGGTTATGGTTTACAATTTATGAGTCACAAGCTTTTACCCGCAGCTCTGCCCGCGTGAATGACGGTTGTCGCGACGAAACATAGTCAATGACCTTTCTCAAGGTCAATTCTACCGCCATACCAAATTTCATCAAAATCGGTTCAGTGGTTTAGGCGTTAAAGACGGAGAAACAGACACACACAAACACTTTTTCATTGATAATATTACTAAGGATACTTTCTAACTAAATATGTTCTGTTGCAGAATTTCACATTTATAATAATAGTATAGATGGGTTATGACTATTCCCCGCAGCTTAAGTCACAATCCGTAACACCATGATTTTCAATTTGGAGTTTCTTCTTAGAAATATTACACGTGAAACCTATTTTCAATTTTAAGTTTGTTTTCTGAAAAACTTGTCGCAATCAACTTTATTATTTACTTAACGATTGCACTAAATGATCATTTATCAAAAAATAATTAGCCGCAAATTGTTTGCCAGCTGGGTGCGGATTTTTTCTATACAATTGCGATTTATGATGCTAGGGGCCAACAAAAAGCACTTAGATGCAAACGTTTGTACTTGATACAGTACTAGAAATCATTCACAGACACTTTGCTAGAAACAATATGAAAAGTTGGAACCAAGTTCATAATAAGATTTGATATTTTCCTTTGACCTAATAAGTTTAAGATGGTATGCTACATTTAAGAACAGGTTCATTCTTAGCTGTTTGGCTATGAAGCGTCACCTTCAGAATTCAGTATAGCTCATTCAATGTATCCTTGACCTAAAACGCGATAAAGCTTTTAAGAAATATGGAACGAGCAATATACAACTAAGATCTATAATCTTTTGACTACCTGTACCTAATATAATTTAGTCTGATTCAAATTGGGGACGTTATCTTTGTTAACAAAACTGAAAAGTATCTGTTACACACTCTTAGGAGAAGAGCAAGAAAGAAAGGAATTCCTTTTATAATTGACTTCAAAAGCAGGTCTTACATAGCAAGCAAGTTGGTGCCAACTTCTAACAAATCGAAAATCTCTAAATTCAGTTATTTTGAACTTTTTTTTACCTATGTGGTTTTGAAGTTGTTTTTTTTTACTGTAAATATATCGATGGGTACTATGATATCCGCCCTCAGTGCCAGATATTACTAGTAGTTCATCATAGTTCATCATAAAAAAAAAAACAAATATCAAATTTAGAATTTAGGAAAAAACTGAACGTGTGGGATAGTTCCTGACAGTTGACGTGAGGTCTTCGGAAGAAGCCAGCAAGGCTTCGGAAGCTTAAGATTTGAAGAGAAGTGTTCTGAAACTCGTATTGTATAATGATATGATATTACATTATATTCCTACACGAGCTTTTTAAAATCCCCTTTTAAAAAGCTCATGTAGGAATGATGTGTTTAATCCCAATAAATATCAATATTACGGCAAAAAAGTGGTTTCACTCGTAAAACTGTATAGATCAAACCGCTGACTACACAGTACCTACGAGATGATGTACGAAATTACTTCACACAATTTTATTTTCATATTGTACATTGGTAGTATGGTTATGTGTTAGCAATCTAATTGTGTGTATTTACTTATGCTCTGCTGTAGCCTCTACGATACAGAACTGATTGAAATGAATGAGGTGTCAATCGATTCATTATAATTCTATGTGTGCAATAGGTTGGGTTAGAATAATAATACATCTTATACAAATAACATCAATGTAAAGTAACAAAAAAATTCAGCATAAATATGCCACTATACTCAACTTCTTCCTACAGTCAGCCCCAGTCCCAGGTCCTTTAGCAAGGTGTCAAAAAGCATCTGACAATAGTGACGATGCTGTCAAGCTGAGGACCACCATTCTATCATTGTGAATGTATGTAATGGTGACTCTCTTTCCTTTTTTATGTGCGCAAAATTCCCACGGATACCCCCCTCCCTCCTCCACCGAAGCCGGAGGCAGTGGTTATGTCGGACTCGAACCAACATAACCTCTCCAGAAGGTAGTGCACGTATATCCTTCGAACCCCGGCTGACCTAGGGCCATTTCTCTCGTTCTGGCCGTCTTCAGGAGTGACTCTCTTTCCTGTTTTGCCTTCAACGTACGAGGTGAAGTGATATTAACGAGTTCGAAATCAAAAAATATTAATTACAGGGTTTCGGGTGTAGATACGCCCTATTAATTCGCCCTTTGCAATGACATTACCGTACGTGTAATTTATCAGCTTGAATGGGCTTTTGTTCTGAATAACCTTTGCCTTAAAAGGGTTCAACAAGGGTTCAAACTACTAGGTATGGGTTGTGACTCTAATTTCGTTTATTTAATACCTCAAAAAAATTAGTAATTATATTTTGAATAATATTTGCATGGCAGCTCAAATTGGTTTTCTGCAACCAACCTATCGTTGAATGCAGAAAAGACCAAATGTATTAGGTGCAAATTGCTCAATGTGAGGCAAACACACGCTGATGGCGTGCTAGGGAGGAAAGAGGGTTAGAATTCGTAAACGGCACTTCTTTTCTGGGAATTACAATAGATTGTAAATTACAATGGGATCACTACTTTGGCCGTAAAGTTAGCTCTGCTGCCTATGCTGTGAGACGGATTAGGCAGTTGACAGATGTAGCTACTGCTAGGCTGGTATACCTTAGTTACTTCCATAGCTTCATGTCCTATAGGATGCTACTTTGGGAAAATGCAGCAGACTTAGAACCTATAGTTATATGGCAAAAAGGGCAATTCGTGCTATTTATTGCTTAGGCAAAAGAGACTCCCTCAGGGAACGATTTAATGATATTGATATTTTAACTGAAGCTACCCAATATATATTTGAAAGCATTATTTATGTCAGGATAAACATATCTCATTTCACAAAAGTAAGTGACATAACAAAAAAAGTTAGCGATTCTTTTAAGGGGGAAGGTATACGATTTTCTAATAAATTGCCTGAATCGGTCCTTAGTATGTCTGAAAATAAATTTAATACCTGTATAAAGAGCACTTTATTTTAAAAAAAACATAGTATAGGATATATTATGGTTATCTTAAGGACAAAAACGTCCAAAACTCTTTTTTAGTCATATTTTAACTTAGGTTAATTATTTTATTATAAAGTTTTTATATACTTTTGTTCCTTCAGACACGAGACAAATGTAGATTCGTTCACATTTAGCCTTAAGGATTGCCAGCTGGCTTAGTAAATGATCACTATATTATCGTTACATGGATTTAAAACGCCTGTACGTATAAACATCTAGTTATGGCGTTATTATCGCAGCCGCATCCTATAAATGTTCTAAAACAGATAGTTATCGCCATAACGCCTGCGGTATTATCGACCTATAAAAACACGTCCGTGTGTATGAGCTTTAAGAGATGCGACTAGACAATGCATGTAATAATAAATAAAGTCGAAGATTCTTATTCAATCTAGAACAGATATTTGTTTCTTATTGACCTCAATAATAAATTCTACTTAACCTAAGTTTACCACCGCTTCCAAGGTGCTGGTGGGGAAGAAATGGCGCAACAAACTCCATTAAATTTATTGTATTCTTCTAACGTATTGCCACTTGTGTAGAAGGGTTGTTAATGTTGTTATGTTATCTACTTTGTAATATTAGAAACCGAGCTACTGAAGGAGAGAAAGTTTACCTACTTTTGACATCTGGCGCCACCTACCGGCGTTAGTTGCGAAACTGCACTAATTTCTATATCACAGTGAGCTGAGTATCGCCATATGGTGGGTTTACATAATAAGAGCGTTTTCACACTCATCCGATATCCGATATCGGAGGAAGTCAAATGTATGAGATCTGTGTCTGTCTTTCCAGTGGTGTTGGCTTAGATAACTGATATCGGGCCGATATCAGTTATCTAAGCCAACACCACTGTGTTGCCCCGATATCGGATCACAAAAAGACTAAAACAGCGACTGCAAGTCAATAAGGTTGAAAATTGCTTGCACTATTTTTTCAGCCCTAGCATCATAACTGCAACCTAACTAGTTTGTGCTTTCGAGCAAATGGCCGTATCGGGCCGATTTTATCGGATAAATGTGAAAACAGCACAAGGTGTATGTAGGCTATCGGATGTTGGCTATCGGCGTCCGACACCGATATCGGATATCAGATATCGGATGAGTGTGAAAACGCTCTAAGGGTGAATCCCTGTGAGAGAGCAGCGGCCACAGTTTGTTAATAGAAATGATCCTTCGCCTTCAAATTCAAAATGGTTAGTAATATTTTATCTTAAAAAGCGGCTGCCTGCCGCTGCACTTCCAGTGGGAGTTGAAACTAACCGGGAACAAGAATTTTTTTTCGGAAAATGAGCCGTTTGCTAATACTCCCAACTAAAATTTAGTCATAAAAACTGTAGGTAAGCATCATAGCAATGATTTTGTCAAATAGCTAACGATGTAGAAACTGACAGGAGCTAATTAAATCCTAGTTTGGAATACAGTTCGTCTGTTCTAAAATCCTGTTACCTAAAAACTGCTATTGTTTTGGTTTTTTATGGGGTCGTTCCCGTTGGTCAACACCCCGTTGTTAGCCCCACGTTGGGCGCCATTGTTACGAAAAGATATTTATAAGCTAGTTCGTTTTAAATGGAATTGATGTGAAGTTAATTCAATCGTGAGAGAGCACATGAAATGTTAGTAATTAATGAAATATGACATCCATACCTATCTAGCTGATGAGACTAGAGAGATAAATAGGTAATAAGATTGTTTATCAATTAATATAACAATTTATAATTGAAGTGAAAATTACGTCACATAAATTATTATAATGAAAGGGAAAAGCCTGCGGTGGTCTGTCACCGGGTAAAGACGTGCCGCGCGCGCTTTTCTTACCGCTGCGTGTGGCTCGGTCTGCGACACCTGAAAAATGCAAGTAAGGCCCTTCAGTATGTCGGATTGACAGACTGCTAGTGCGGCGTGGCAGGAAGTAGGTAGAAGGCAGGTGGTCAAGCAAAGCCACAGTTCACAGCATTGCAACTGCAGGAAAAGGTACACAGAAATAAATTTAACATATATGTGTTGACATGAGGTTAGTGACCCCACGACCGCATAGGTCAATGTCCTTTTGACAAGCATGTGAAGCACAGACCACAAAATAAGCCTTGCATATATGGATAAAATGAAATACGGCACACCATGCTCACGTAAAAAGCATGGTTATTGCCTGGAAGAAGCTTAGTATTAGCTACATGAAACGGAAGGTCTCCAAGCTATGCTTTGGTGGGGCGCATCACTCATTTTCATGTCGGTATTGAACCACCTAAAATAAAAAGAAGATTAGTACACACTGCGTATAAGAATTAGCAATTCTCACCCAAGCCTTAGCAGTAGGAAGCGAACCGGCTGATGCCAATAGAAAAGGGCTTATGCCAATAGAACCGGCTGATGCCAATAGAAGTGAGCTTGCGATAGATGGCAGAAATACGTATGCCATCTTCCACTCCTGGTAAGCTCTGATATACAGAAATTGCCTCTCCGTGGCTGTATATTAGCACTGATTTTACATCTTTACAACAGAATCTGCCATTACAACTGTGTTGCAATGTTGGTAAACAGCACACGGTCAGAGACAAATCAAACGTACGGTACAGAATCTGTCGACTAAAAATTTCGCTAAAATATAATTTCAATCGATACCAGCTGGATAATTAACTAAATGTGTAATTAATAATTCTAATAACAATAAAACGATTTGTATCGTTACAACACTGCTGACTACTGGCAATGTTTTGTTCTACTGCCCTACTAGACAAGTGGTAATTCGTTGGCCGGCGTTTTATGGAATAGAATGACGAATGTATGGGATTTGACGAATATGATAGTCTTCAACTTATGTCATAAACACCAAAACGCCGACCAACCAATTGCCACTTGTCTTGAGGGGCTGGTGACAGATAACAGAGTGGAATTAGCGGTAACGAACCTCTTAGTAATAGAGGTTCGTTTTTACACTTTGAGTATGGACCCTAATCCATACTAATATTATAAATGCGAAAGTAACTCTGTCTGTCTGTCTGTCTGCATGTTACGCTTTCACGCCTAAACCACTGAACCGATCTTGATGAAATTTGGTATAGGTGTAGATTAGACCTTGAGAAAGGACATAGGCTATGTTTGGTCGCAATAACCGATATCCACGCGGGCGGAGCCGCGGGCAAAAGCTAGTAATGTATATAAGCTAGCAGTTCTGTTTACTTGTGAAATTATTAACAAATAAATTTTCAACATAGGAACCATTATTACACCAATAGTAATTTTATATAAAACATATTACTCGGTCGATGAGTTCGGTACCTATGTGTGCGCATATCGGCCAATAGTATCGTCTAGATAGCGTCCGAGGCCGCACGCCGGGCCGCCTCATGAATCTGACCGAACACGCACTTTGTACTGCTTAACAAATACACTGTTAGGGTAGGAGTACACTGTAGTGTGGCCTAACTACAAGTCTATAATAGTATAAAATTTATAAATTCGTTGTCTCAGACTAAAAGAATAACATAGTATGTATAGAACTAGCGTCTATATTTTCTTTTAGGGCGTTTTCACATTCATCCGGTATCCGATATCGGTGTCGGACGCCGATAGCCAACATCTGATAGCCGACATCTTGTGCTGTTTTCACATTTATCAAATAAAATCGGCCCGATACGGCCATTTGCTCGAAAGCACAGACTAGTTGGAGATGCTAGAGATATAAAAAAAGAAAAAAGTGGTATGGTATTGAGTTCTTTTTCTTATATTCGTGATCAGCGTCATCAATAAACGCGAAAACTCTCGTAACCTAGAAAATGTCATTAAGGTTTGGAAATTGCTTGCAGTCCCTGTTTTAGTCTCTTTGTGATCCGATATCGGGCCAAACCAGTGGTGTTGGCTCCGATAACCGATATCGGGCCCGACAGTGTGAAAGAGTCATACACAGTGTCATACATTTAACTTCCTCGGATATCGGACAATGTGGCAACGCTCTTACGCTGTGTTCATAATATATCCCCTCCAGTAAAACCTAAATGAATTCGAACGTGTAACACTGTTTCTGATTGGGAAAAACATTCCATACTGTCACACGTGTTATAGTGCAAAATATTAGTGAATGTTACCGGTGAGAAAAAAAGGGTGCTTTGGGGTCCCACCGAGATCTTCTCACCTGCAAGCTGGCGTACCTGCTGAGAAACGGACGAGGCTCCGACGCTGGCTTTCCCACCGGGGTTGGGGGGTCAGCGACTGTCGCCCCAGGAAAGGACACAACTACGACAAATCGAATGAAAGGTACAGTAGGGGAACGCGCAAGGGATAGGGCGCCGCTACAAAACGGCGCGCGTCAGACAAAAACATTTGTGTACTTTTTGCATTAAATTCAGTATGAATGGAAAAATCTAACTTTAGTAAAATATTATTCCCGCCCCCCCTCCCTACCTTATCTGTTTTTTATAATGAATTTTACCTTTAAGAGACTTGCTTTCACCTCGCCTGATGGTAAGCTGAAGGCAAGGTGTCTGGAAAGAGGGTCACCATGACATACACGTACCATGTTAAAAAACAATCGGTTGAGAAATGAGCCCACAGGACCGGTACTGAAAAACCGGCATAGATATGGACAAAAGCAAAATCAGCTACCTTTTCGAAACAGAGACACTCGTTCGCTTTGCTCGCTCGGTCAAATATTTTTGGAATTCTTGTCTGGTCGATTGTGATGGTTGTAAAAACATCTGAACGAATTTTGATGTGATATTTGTAGTTTATTTATTTATTAAATAAATACAA
This sequence comes from Eilema caniola, assembly GCA_949126895.1. Taxonomy (NCBI): domain Eukaryota; kingdom Metazoa; phylum Arthropoda; class Insecta; order Lepidoptera; family Erebidae; genus Eilema; species Eilema caniola. The sequence goes on along the minus strand of OX421486.1, from coordinate 4,742,920 downwards.
CCACATTAAATGTATCACACAATTCACACAAATTTCAATGGTTTATAAGGACCGATACATATAACCATTACGGTGTACATAACATTCACAATATTATTGAACAGTGAGATAAACAATGCCTTAATTAAGTTACAGCATTAATAGTATCTGTAGCAAAATGAAATAGTAAAGAAAGCAACAAATAAAATGCAAATACGAAACCAAAAAGCAAAGCAAGCTATAGGCGCGTCGAGCACTTTTCTGGAAAACAAAAACCATAGAACTCGCGTCATCATCACCAAACGTTCGGGCCGTCACCCAAAGCGTCACAAGTTTTCACTTCAATCAGCATTAAGACTGCCCCGTATGTTTTTTTAGTTAGAAATGTTTCGGTCTTAGCGGTAGGTAGCGTAATATCCAGGATTTAAATCTGGGCACAAAACTACCACCGCCAACAGTCCTTACGTATTATTATTATATACTTTATATAAGTACATAACGAGATAATTTTATTTCGCCACTTATTCGACTACCTACACTTTATTCCAAATTAGTGCCCCAGCACTCGACGTGCGCTTGGCATAAATACAACGAGCTGTACTGGCGCGATGCCAGATTTACTTATCTGCTGGTACAATAACAGTTACTGCAACTCTTAATCATTGACTGATAGTTAAACAACAGTGGAATTCATTGTGAGTGAATCTATACTCCATTTTGTTAAGTACTTAACTAAACTGGGTCAGCCGGGGTGCGAGGGATATGCTCTGTAGCTACCTTACCTTCGGCCTTGCACTGCGACCTACAGACGGCGAGCGATTTAGTCGGTTCGAGTCCGACATAACCTCTCCCTCCGGCTTCGACGAGGGAGGTAGCTGTGGGGATTTCCCGCACGTTAAAAAAGAGTACAAGTAACTGAACTGTGGCGCAAGACCTCTTCCAAAAATCTCAAACACATCCCTTCCCAATCATTTCCGACCCAGTATTTTGCCTTTCCTCTCAAAAGTCCTTAAGGCCTGCGTGCACAAACAACTGTCCCCTTTTATACACAAAAATAATCTATTAAGTCCTCTACAATCAGGGTTTAGGCCCGGGCACAGCACTGTGTCTGCTCTTTTAAAGGTTACTGGTGTTGGTGTCCCCTGGTGTTGCACACATCCATAGGTAACGGTAACCACTTTTCATCAGTTGGGCCGTGTGCTGGTCTGCCACATCAGTTGTATAAAAAAAAACATATTCATCATCAAAATTATAGACCAAAATACTACCGCTTCACTCGTGTACTCCGCTCTTAACGTCGAAGTAAGCCATTCGTCCCAATAAATATGATGTTAAGATTACAATGGGACCCTTTTTTACAAGACAAACGATGGCACCGTTTACTTTTAGGAGATATCTTATCGAATGCATCACAATGTCTTGCTTCCAAACAATCGAAAAGTGGCTCTGGTAGAATTTCTTGAAAAACTTGACATAGACACCAATGTCATTAATAATTTTATATCTAATACATTTTACTTGTCGGTATCGCCTTTGTGGCGTGGAGCTGTAGGAGGCGCAGGTTCGATTCACGCTCTGCGCATATATTTGTATGAATGAGTTTATGGGTATTAGTATTGGTGTGATCGTGCCTCCTAGAGTACGTTAAGCCGTCGGTCCCAGCTGCGGTACGAACATCAATAGTAGTCTATTTTTTTGTCTGTCAGTCAGTTTGTCTGTCAATGTAAATCTTCTCGCCCTAAGGTGAATCCGGTTAGTTTCAATAATAAAAATTGTGGATAAAGAAAAAATTTATAAGTCTTTAGGCAAGTTTGATCTCAGTATGTGATCTATAGCAGTAGTTACATATAGGTAGTTGGAGCCTACAAAGTCCAACAATTGGTCTAACTCCAATGCTTCGATATCGTCTCTAGGTTGTGGAAGTCAGATGGCAATCGCTTCTCGGATAATATCGAAGTTCAGTCAAATCCGCAGTTTAACTGGTAAAGCGGACCCCAGACTGCAAGTTGATAGCTTCGGATGCGACTGGGATTAAAACTGGAATGAAGAAGAAGAATACATAACCGTGCTGGTTAGAATATAATATAATAGTTCTTTATTTGATAGAATATTGTGATAAGCATGTTACAGGTATGTCTTATGACTCGGTACATCATGTTCTTCCTAAATTGAGCATGTACTTTTTGAAGTGAAAATTTCTTTAGCGGCGTTGGATGAGTAAAAAGTGTTAAACTCGCGTCAGGATCGCTTGACCTTTGAACCGTAACCGACGACTGACATAATACAATATTACAGACTGTCTAATTTGCAAATTACGATACGAAAAGATAATTATTTTTGCTTTTTGTAAGTTGTTACTTTTTGTGATTATTTTTTCTTTTTGTAATTTATTAATTTCTTCTGACAGAAAATTAGCAGAAAATTAGTGATAGGTTCTATGATTGGCGCTATATTATAGGTATAGTATGGTATGGTATGTTCTTTTTATGTTTTGCTATGTATATAACGAAGCAAGAAAGAAAGAAAAAGTTTTCACTTCTGCCGGCACTGCCAGAGTGCAACCTGTGTTTTTTTAAAGTTTATCCCCAGAATAGCGGTCCCCGTGGAGTTGCATAGGGTCCACCATCTCTGCCTGTGGGTATCACAGACCGTAAGTAAGGCATAGTGCTATTCTCCATCAGACAATAAACATACCATATCATTTTACCATACCCTAGTGCTTCATACTCTAGCTCTCTTGATCGCAATAGCCTCGCCCTCTATTACGTGATATCGAAAATCATAGTTACCGAAATGTGGGTGTTGTAATTTTTTTTTTTTTTTTTCGTTTATTGTCAAAAACAAAACATTAGTTACAGATTGAATTTATATAGCACATTAAAAAAAAACCACGAAGGTTTGTACTTGTGCTAATACAATACCGTGTCGCTAACATACTATGAGGATATTAAAAAAATATACATTACACTTTAAACTATTCAAAATGAAATACATACCTAACACATTACACTAATACGTTACAAAAATATTCAGACAAGGGAGGCCAAATTTCTACCCACCCACAAGACATTAAAAAAAAAGTAACAGTTTAATATTATTATAGTTGTTACCAATTATTATACAACAATCAACAACATAAAGAAAAATCAAATTAAAAAAAAATATACAACAACAAACAAAATCATTATACGTAGGTATCTACAATGAACTCAATAAATAATGTTCTTTGAGTTTACGTGTAAATTCGGAAATACCTTTACACAATTTAATATGAGAGGGTAGATCATTGATGAGACGAGGCACAATATAGCCGGTGGTACGCTCACCATACATGTTATTCGCCCGCTGTGTGCGTAGCCGATTCTCAGAAACTGACCGAGTGCGTACAGGATGTTCGATTTTGTTTCTTACAGATTTCTCAAAAAAAGATTCCTTGAGTATCGAAAATGGAACTTGGGTGTGGACCGGAATAATTCGACAGTGCCTAAAAAGACCACTTTCATCATCATAAAAACGGTTCTTTATGTTGTTAGAAACAAGTGTTTTCAAAATTCGATATTGTAGTTTATATACGTCGTTTAAATATGTCTTATAGGTTCGACCGTAACTACTAAGACCATATTGTATGTGTGATTCTGCGAGTGCGTGATAAAGCATAATCTTCACTTTGAATGGGATTCGGTTTTTGAGTATTGCTATATTAGCTAAGAATTGCCTTAGTTTAGTGCAGACTCTTTCGATGTGGGGACCCCAGCTGAACTTTTCATCTATTGTTAGGCCAAGATATTTAATATTTGTGACAATATCTATAGAAGGGCACTTACATTTTATCGCACTGTTGGCATGTAAACAATGGTGATCATGGACTACTAGTGATTGGATAGGTATTTGTCTAGTGTATGGGGATTTTATGATCATTAATTTAGTTTTGCTTGCATTTAGTACTAAGCCAGCATCGTGACACCACCTTACAAGTGCATCTAGGTCGTATTGCAATCGATTGCATGCAATTTCGGGACTTTTATCGGCAGTTACAAGGCAAGTATCATCCGCGAACTGGTAGCAAGTGCTGTTTTTGATACATTTACCCATATCATTGACGTATGTCAGGAAGTGTATCGGGCCCAGTACGGAGCCTTGAGCTGTTCCCTTTGTAACGCTAACGGGTTCACTACATGTGTTATCTACTTTTACAGAGAACTTTCGATTAGTGAGATAACTTGTACACCAATTTAACAATGGACCACGTATTCCACAGTCATCCAGCCTCTCAATTATCTGGTTATGTTCCAAAGTATCAAAAGCACGTGAAAAATCGATAAAGAGGGCAAGAACTTGCTTTTTATCGTCTAGGTGTCTGTTAACCTCATCAGTGAACTTCGATAAGAGGGAGGTGGTACTTTTCCCAGGCTGGAAGCCGAATTGGTTCTGGTTGATTACGTCGTGCTTTTTATAGAAATCATGTATTTGCTGACATATATATTTTTCTACTATTTTATCTATAGACGACAACAATGTTATTGGGCGATAGTTACAGTAATCATTCCGTTTACCATTTTTATGAATTGGCCTTACACATCCCACCTTTAGGTCATCAGGATATGAACCAGTTTGTACGCTACGATTTATTAGGTCAGCAATAGGGTCAGCAATTTTCTCACCAAGCATTTTCATGTCAGAGACCTTAACATTGTCAAACCCTGGAGCTTTCCTCGAATTTAGTTGTCTTATAATTTTTTGTACACTACTAACTGTGGCTTTTTTAAACAAAATACTGGACTCTAAAGGTTTATGTGTATTATTGTAGTTTGTTAATTTTACATCACAATTCGGGATTATGTCCTTTACTGTCTTATCGAAACATTTTGCAAAGGCGTCAGCAATATTTTTCGTAGAAATTCCCTGTGCATCAAAAGCTTTGTGTATAGCCATATCAATTGATAGTGTCACTCTTCCCAACATTTGATTTACAATTTGGTATATATTTTTTATGTTTTTAAAGTTATTATTAATTTTTTGCATGAAGTAATTATTTTTTTTATTTTCTATTATTTTATGAATTTTATTCCGAATTTTATTATACTCTAATTTTATCTTAGGATCATTTAAAGTATTTTTCCATTTACAAAATAATTTATCCCTTTTGAGACATAGCCGAGTAATGTTTTCATCAATCCAAGGCAGTTTATGTCGTTTTGGCCGTCGGTTAGTTACTGTAAACGACTCATTGTTACTAGCGGACTTGTTTGCGTAATGGAAGGAGTTATAAATAAAGCTTAGAATGTCCTGTGGTGAGTTCATACGTTTTGTCTTAGTCCAATCCACATTTTTTAGCTCCCTACAAAAAGTGTCATAATTGAAATATTTTTTAGAAACATTCTGTATACACTCAGAAATCTCATGCGACTCGGCGACGCAGGCAAAGACAATACCACGGTGATCAGCCAGTACAATGTCTAGCACCGCTGCGAATGGATACAATGTAGGAAAACGGGCAAAAATGTGATCAATACACGACTTAGTTAAAAGGTTTTTTTTCGTAGTGATTCTGGTGTAGTCTGTAATTCCACACATTAATCCGTGTTCGCTAAGTGCTTCTAAGTATGAATCTTTATATGTTGAAACAGATTTCAGGTCAATATTGGTATCACCAATAAGAAGAAAGTTGTGTTTTAAATCAAACCTAGTGACATGTGTACTGAGTTCGCTGACAAATAGGCTTTTAATTGAGCAGGGTGGCCTATAGATCGCACACACAACTACGTCGCGCTGTGAATCTAGTTTAATGGTTCCTGTAACATTTTCAAAAGTAAAAGTTTTATGAACGATTCTTGTGAATTTTATGTGGTTTAGTATGTAAACAATGACCCCTCCTCCTTTTTTATTCGTTCGCAATTGCGAGTACATTCTATAGCCGGCTAAGTTATATAAATTAACTATATTGTTTGATATACCTACCTCGGACAAAACTATGAGGTCTATTGGAACACTAGAACTATAAATGGTCTGCTGAAGATTGGCAAAGTTTTTCTTTATAGATCTGATATTAAAATGTAAACATGACAGGCTTATGCCTGTCTTAGGTGGCAGTTGTTCGTAAAAACAGTTGAGAGAATTACAATTATGAATTTCCTGTACTTTTGTATCCATGTTTTTAAGACTAATACAGTTATACGATTACCTTACACTGATGACCCTATAGTTTGCTTTTTTCTAACTCAGCTGAGCATATCTTTTCTATATGCTTGATGTCTTGCATTGTACGGATATAGAAAATTTTGCTATTATTGCACTTTCTGGCACAAACTTTACCATTTTTACACCAAACATATTGACAGAACTTGTTAAGTAGTTGGGTCTTAGCATTATATAATAGAGACTTTTGGTACTTGGTTAGGGCTTCTCTTACGTAAATTGGACGTTCTGCATGTTCCTTCTGAATTTCAGGCATTATATGTCCCACAGTGAGACGATGTTCTTTTCCAGCATCTACCCACTGTTGCTGAAGCTCTTTTGATTTCAGTGCTACGAGAATTGTTCCTGGTTTGTCTTTACTTCCCGGCATTCGTCGTAATGAATAGCTTTCTCTGTTATCTACTTTCAGCTTTGTGGCTACTGTTTCAACTATCTTTCTTATATCGTTGGGAGGTATTTCGGGTAGTCCGGCTATTTCTAGGGACGATGCGAGTGATTGTTGTTCCAATTCTTTATGTTCTTGCTCCAAGACACCAACACGTAACTCAAGGTTCTTATTTTTGTTTTGTAGGTCGTAGTTTTTGCTCTCAAGTTCCTTAATTTTGTTTTCTTGTTTTTTAATTATTTGTTCCATCGTTGTAAGCTGCTCGCTAACAAATTCTAATGAATTTTCGAGACCTCTGATTTCTTCACGGAAGGTCTTTTTTACCTCTCGGCTAATGTCCAGTACCAGCTTCTTGGCATCGAAGACGGGAGCTCTTTCCGTATATCCAGGGACTTCATATTCATCTTTGTCATCGTCCTCTTCTTCAGGAATCATGAAAGAGGACCTATGTGAGATATTTTTTAGGCAGCCTTCACAGCTCCATTCTATCCCAGGTGAGTTTTTGAGGGTATTCAGCTGTTTATTCGACAACATTGAGCACACAGGATCAGCGTGTACTGTTTTATCACACCGACTACACTCAAGTCCAGGCACTTTTTTCGTAACATTTTTATTGCATTTAGCACACTTTTTTAAAACCATGCTCATGAAGGTAGGGACGTTAATGTTTATATTCAGTGTAGCGCGTCTGTTCACTTATAGAGCAACCGCCGGTATACAATAAAAAGTAATACACCTCTGCCTATCACATTGAGGATTTACAAGCGTATTTGTAGGTTTTTTTATCTTTATTTCTTTACAGGACTTTTGTCGTAAGACATGCCAGTCCAATTGTAACAAAATTACATTATTCACAAATATTTACCAAGTACTTTCTACACACATCGCATAAACACACTTTGCAGCGTCCGAATGAGGTGCGGACAATATACTGTGGAAAGAGCCTATATTTTCTAATATTATATTAAAATCTAAAGACAGTTGTTCCCTAGCACTACGATTCCGTTCACACTCCAAGAGCAAATGATGGACATCGTCTATTGTGCCACATGTTAAACAGTTAGGCGAGTCAACTACTCTCATCATGTATCCAAATTTGCATGATGGGATATGACCAGAACGCAGTCTCAAGGCTGTAATTACTAAGTTTCTATTAAGGCTAGACTGGCCAAACCAAGGGTAACGAGGCGGCTTACTCTGGATAGTTTTGTACCGAATTCCTTGTAGGTATATGTAAATACATTAGGTGCCCATCCCATATGTCTGTACAAAATGTAAAGCAGCAGTACAATTATTGCGCCCCACTCCATACAATTTAAAGTTGAAACAAAAGACTTTGGATGTTATAAACTCCCACGTTTTCGTATAACTTGGTTAATGAATGTCGTTTCAATCGTTACACGATAATGAGCTCACCTGCCTTCAACTTGACTTCAAAGAGTTTCATGTTTGATTATGAACATGTACTGTTCTAATTTCAATCTTGTATTTCTTTATTTATTGATTTATACTGCCTTGATACTGCTGTAAGGGTTAATTTTTATTATTAAATCATTTAATTCAGAATAAAAATCCATACAATGATTGTTAGTATCACAACTTAATAAACTATGTTAGTACATCTTATCCACTAATTAACCAACAAAAAATTAAAAATAAATAAAAATAAAAATTAGTTCATGTATCTTCCTGCAGCATCAGGGCCTCCATTATGTATACGGCACCAATGCTCCAGAAAGACACCTTCAGCACTATCAGCTATTATTTTCAGGATGCCGTTGGTACTCCCACGTATTCTGCTCAGTGACGATGCCGTCCAAAAGCCATCCGTAGCCGCTTCAACGAACATTGCCGAGGCACTACAGAACCGCGACAGCCCCAACAACATCCTGAACGCGTTGTTGTACTGGATACGAAGAGCATTGTAGGCCTTCTGCGTATGTCTGACCCACAGACTACACGTTAATAGACGTGATATATATTTAATTTCTTGTAAATAAGTAGAATAGGGCCACTCTTAGGTGTTGTAAATGGCGACTAGTGAATAGACCTATTTTCTATTCGACAGTAAATATTCAGCCCATGAGCCCCTATTACGTGGTACCGCAAAATCACATGTAGTGAAATATGAGTTAATAAACCTCTACCTAACCCTTCGGGCATTTACAGGCAAAATAATCTACTAAAAGATACGTTTTGTAGAATCTTTTGGTGTGAAGCTCTGTAAAAAAATCTAAAGATTTTTCTACAAAAAAAAAACATTACTACAATTTTATCAAGAAACCTAAATAAAAGATCGTCTATTTGATAAGGTCCCATCCGCAAGGCGACCACGTTTCCTTGAACATCTAACACTTTAATGTATTGAGTCGACAACACAAAACCGTACTTAGTTATATTAAAAGCACGTTATACAAAGTGATAGTGATAAATAACTATAAGACTGGGTTCTCACTAGGCAAAGTATTTGCAGCTAATTATTGTAAGAATATCGTCATCGCAGATGCTTATGGAAAGCGTTCAAATTCATAAATTCATATCTACATATTTTATACACGTACAATACCGAGATATCCGACACGAACATTTATTTCTGTTTATTGTGTTTGGATATGTGTAAACTGAACTTTTAACGTTTTTGAATTGATATAACCATTTACATATCAACTATTACAACGTATACAATATCAACATCGAGTTATGTGCTTAATGTCTTTATTCGCCTAATAATACTACCATTACAGCGAGAGTTAACAATCGTGGCCTACGAAATGACACATATCTGATATCTGTTTACTTTGTTTGCCACACTTTGCAGCCTAAACCACTGAACCGATTCTAATGAAATTTTACTGAAAATATTCATTTTTTTAATATTGATGCCTTACTTAAATAGTAATATTTAGAGTTCACTCATGATTGTTACATCAAATAACTGACTCCGTATCGTTACCAGAGCAAAGGTGCCGGGTTAATCGTGTTAATTCGTGGATATGGCGACCAATAAAATTTCAGTAATTAACTTACTTAAATTAAATAGATTGATCAAATAAAAGTTGCCTTTATATTGGTGCAGTTCGATATTAAATAACTGAGAAACGAAATTTTAAATGATTGCAATGCTAGAAGTGTTACTAGTGCATTGCCGACTCGGTAAAAACCTCCTAATGAACATATTTCCAGTAGCCGCTTGGGAAAACTTAGACAATCAGTGTAAAAACTACATTCAGAAGAAGAAAATTCATTCGGAATTGCACAATTAACGACTATTCTGGTTTTAAAATTATAAATTAATTCACACAATGCACCATTTAAAATTTAAAAAATTAGTGCAACTTGTGTCCGACGGTTTTACCTGCTGTTTGCACCTACTTATTTCTATTCCAGCCTGTCGCAACATCCGCCCGTGTATGTGTCTCCTTCTTTCTTGTGACTCCGGCTTAATTAACGTGATGTTTTTTTTATAACAGCTAGCTATATAAACATGCCCAAGAATTAGGCAGTCAAAGTTAAAAATAATTTTTCAAATAGCACTTGTAGTTTCGGAGAATAACGCGTTCAAACAAACGCTTCAGCTTTAGGCAGTAGCAGAAACGCTCACGGTCAGCGTTTTTCTTCATTGGCAAAAGAATTCGCTTCGATTCGTTTCGGCCCTGCCCTAGTATGAAGTAGCTCTTAGACAAACATTAGTTAATTATTTAGTAAAACTTTCCGCTGACCGACTGAACAGAAAACTAATTAATAAAATAGTACTCTAGATTGCAACAAACTATTTGCCTAATGGAATTGGTTCCTTACTCGAAGTGAAATGTTTTATTGAAGAATATGTACGAGGAAGTATTTATTTAAATATTTTGCGTCAAGACAATGTAAGTTTATAGAATGCCAAGCGAATATCAATGGTTATTGTTATTCATTGCAAATATAACGGAGAAAATGTTTTTATATTACTGAGAGTGAATCTACTTTTAATGTAAATCGCGTGTTTATTCCACCTGTGAATTTTTTTAAAGACCTATCAAAATTACGAATCAATTCCTAATGTTTTATACTTTTTAACATTTTCGAGTACTGTTTGTTTAATCTGTAGAAGTCAATCTTTGACAAATCATGATCAATGCGTTGCTTCTTGACCCATTAATGCGATTATTTTTTCTTCCCCTTTTGATTTAGTTTAAACAACTTTTATGGGACAGCCGTCTATCGTCCTAATACTGAGAGGAAGCCTGCACTAAAGCAATTAAGCGTCGTTTGTCAATCAGTAAGTGAGCTTAATGTGGTCTCGAAGGTCTTCGTAGCCTAGGGTAGGTCGTAGGGTTTAATGCATTCCTGTTAGTATATGGCTGGTGGTAGAAATTTGATGGCACAAATTTCGGCCGGGTGGGTACCACCGTGCACGATTGCGAAAAACCCTCCATAGTAATCCAATCTGATTGGATTGAGTTCAGGGGTCAGCAGCACTTGCTGACCCCTGAACGCAATCTAACCGAGATCACATAGCCGGGCAGGGACGATTGTGGTCGCAGCACTATTGGGACTGGTAGGTGTCGCGCGGTGCGCAGACGATAATAATTCTCTTTTGATGAGCCCGTCAAGCTGAGTGCCACCATTGTTAACATGGTATGTGTTTGTAATGGTGACCCTCTTTCCTGAGACTTTACCTTCAGCTTACCTTCAGGTGAGGTGAAGTCAAATTGACGTGTCCTATACTAATATATAAAAAATGGCCTATACAGAATACTACAGATAGAAGAATATACAGGGTGAAAACGGTGGCTGGGATGAATTAAATGAGGAAATCAGAGGATCAGGAGCTATGGTGCACTTTGGGTCAGGCAGGCCTATGTCCAGCAGTGGACTATGATTAATACTGACAGATTTTTTCTACAGCGCGTAAATGTTTTTATCGACTTTAAAAAGGGTGAGGTTCTCAATTCAATTGGTATTTTTTCAAGTATTAGAGCGTTTTCACACTTATCCGATATCCGATATCGGAAGAAGTCAAATGTATGAGATATGTATCTCTCTTTCACATTGTCCGGCCCGATATCGGTTATCGGAGCCAACACCACTGTTTTTGCCCGATATCGGAACACAAACAAACTAAAACAGCGACTGCAAGCAATTTTCGACCTTAATGACATTTTCTGAGTTACATGTCTTTTCGCTTTAATTGATGACGCTGATCACGAATATTAGAAAAAAACTCGATACCATGTCATGTCAATAAGGTCTAGGCTGTGCTATCGAGCAAATGGCCGTATCAGGCCGATTTTATCGGATTAATGTGAAAACAGCACAAGGTGTCGGCTGTCGGCGTCCGACACCGATATCGGATATCGGATGAGTGTGAAAACGCTCTTATACATAACACAAAACAATTCGCCATATAATTAGGTAAAAGTACTATCATTTCAATTGCACAAGGTTTTCAGTAATTATCTGATGAATAATCAATCCAGAGGTGTCTATTATCTATGTAACTATTCGTTCACCGGTTCCCTCTTGAATAACAATACGTGAGCGTGTCGAGTTTTGTCGAGTAATCTCACGGTTGGTTACCTTCATGGGGTGCGGTGCTTCCGGACTCCTACTACGAGTTCAAGTTTGTTTACTACTGTGGTTACAGTTCAGAATACGTGGCTTGCTTTCGAAAGTAAGAATTGTTATTGATTGTGAAGCTACTAACGGTATTGTAGTTTAAGTGGTCAGTTTTTCAAAATGTCATAAGTTTGTCAATGTTCGTGAAGGTGTTTGTTACTCAACTCAATCAAACTCAAACTGTTGAGCGGATCTGGTTGAAATTTGCAATACGGGTAGATTATAGTCTTACATAGGAGGGCCGTGATTGCGGCGGTAAGACCCATCATGGGGGAGTGGCTAGAGAGGACACACGGTGGCCTCTCGTACCGTCAGACGCAGGTCATTACCGGACACGGTAACTTCGGGCGGTACCTGTATCTGATGGGCATAGAGCCAACGCCCGAGTGCCATCAAAGCGACGCGAGCGTGGACTCGGGGCTGCACACGCTCACTGAGGCGGGAGCTTGTGACGGTCCTGGGGGTGAGAGTGCTCACGCTCTCCACCCTGCTGGCGGCCATGGTCCACTGCGCGGATGCGTGGGCGGCCAGCGCCTCCTTCTGCGAGCAGGTCATGCTGGGGGGCCCCCCCCCCCCAGCATGACCTGCTCGCTCCCCCCGGTATCCGTGGAGATTTCCCGCACGTAAAAAAAAAGTCTAAAATAGGCTATTTTTCGTAACTAGAATAGGTTTTCATGTGTTACTGGACTAGGCGTTTTTTGAAAAAATAAATCTGTACTGAGCTTTTTGCTACTCAATTTTCATGGGATTTTATGTAAACCCTAGCTTCTGTCTGTTATCGCTATAATATTGGTAATCGTTATAAATTGTACCCTATGTGTTATTCTGGTATATAAGCTATATTTATGTAGAGTTTCATTAAAATCCATTCAATATTTTTCACGTGAGAGAGTAATAAACATCCATCCATATTTAAAAAGTTTCGCGTTTATAATAAAAGTAGGATTTTAATTGTAATGTATTATTTGCATTCTGTCTTGCTCTTGTTCTTTCTGTGTTTCTATGTTCATTTGCAGATAGGTAGAAGACATATAAAGACCATAAAACGATGAATTGTTTAATATTTCATTTATATTTCATCTGCAACATATTCATATTCTAGTGACATTTATTACTGATATTGCTACAATAAAATAAAAAAATAGAGACGAGCCGAATCTAACGGTGTTGACTGTTCTTAAATTAAACAGAATATATTTATTTTAAATTTTTATGGAGCACTGTTTACAGCATCGTGTTACACAAGTAAGAGAGCGGGGGGGGGGGGGAGTGGCCATGCGTAAAAATACAGTTACATACATTTTTGTTTTTTAAACATAATTCCCCCGGGATAAGGTACTTATATAAAAACTAATTAAGTTAACAATCATATATAGGTATCCCTCTAGTTTGACAAAATCCATTTTTAGTTTTTATTTGTACAGATCTTACTAAACCATCATTACCCTTGAAAACTTTCATAACCCTACCTACCTAAGGCCACTGTAATGGTGAACAATTTTCTCCAGTAAGCAATACTAATACTCCTTCTTGTACATTAGGTTTTACATTATGCCACTTCGGACGACTTAACAACTGAGACAAATAAGTCTAATGCCATATCTTCCAAAAATCTGGACGAATTTTCATACATTTTTCCAAAAAGTTAAAGTATTAATATTGCTTGTATCTAAATGTAAGTGTACTCATTGACCTATCAATTAAAAAATTAGCAGGAGTTAAAAAGGAGAAATCAGAGATATCACTCGTGAACTGAGTGATAGGCCTTGAATTCAAAATTCCTTCTACTTGTACTGCCACAGTAGAAAATTGCTCGTATATATATATATATAGATATATAATTTCGGCACCAAAATTCTGTTCTTAAATTAAACAGAATATATTTATTTTAAATTTTTATTTATTGGAGCACTGTTTACCGCTTCGTGTTACACAAGTAAGAGAGCGGGGGGAGGGAAAAGAGTTGCCATGCGTAAAAATACAGTTACATTTTTGTTTTTTAAACAGTTGACTGAAATAAGATTTTCCCATTAACACAGCGTTAATCGGTATTTATAATCTATATACCAATAGTTCACGATTCCCATGTAATAAACCTAAATTTGAATTGAAAAAAATAATTAATTAATTTAATGCAAAATAAAGCGAAAACTACAATTATGTTTTCATAAATTGAAACCATTTTACTATTTTTATACAAAACTGTCAAATGAGATGATGTTTTTAAATGAAGCTTCATTTTATGGTAGTCAAAAATTGACTATTTAACAATTATTAGTGAAATAGCTCACATGATGATTAGTAAGTGAACATACAATATAGTTTTTTAGACCTACTGTTCATACAATTAGGATGGGTTAGGTATCTACAGTTAGGAGGCCGCTTATAAAATAAAACACCTCAACAAAATATCGCAATAGGACAAGGCCTGTACAGTACTATCTAGACCCCATTATAAGTAGTAAATTACACTAATCAGCTCTTGCATTAGGGTAATCACTAATAGTAATTTTAAGTATGGAGAACTAATAAAATCTAACCAGTTTGCCCTGCAGCCAACAGCCAGCAGGTTTTAATCTATAAAGCGAATAATGTACTAGTGAAAAGAAAAATGTGTTTTAAAAAGAAAAAAAAAACAAATTATTTTTTTATGCAAAATTAATACTTGCCCAAACTTTTTGGAGTTTTGGAGCGACAGCGCTCCAAAACGACTAGAAAATCAAAATCAACAAATATTTCAACGACCATGTGTGTCGTTAACTACAGAGACATGTAGTAGTAGCTTTGATAGTTGCACCGGCAATCGCTGATTGTCTGCGGAATTATAATGATGGGGTGGATAGTGAGGAGCTGTGTGAAGATGTTACGTGCAGGAAATTAAGAACGGTAGTTTTGTTGATTTGTTTATACAGGGTGTTTCTTTTACTTGAAGGCAATCTCGTGTGGGTCAAAGTGCGTAGAAATACTTACGTAATGTGATAAATTGGAGTTAATATGTCCAGTGTGAAAGCATCAATAAAGTATTTAGTTAGCGATATAATAGAAATAACTATAATTTGGTTTGACAAAATAATTTTATTAATGTGACTACTAAATATTTTCATTGCCTTATAAATAATGTTTATTGCAAAAATATTACAAAGCTGATAATAAAATTAACATACAATTTTATAAGCAACGAGTTTAGGACTTCAGGACACATCGGAAGCTATGTTGTGGAAATTCAAAATTGTCCCTCTTAAGCTGGGGACCCTCTAAAACGATACGAACGATAAAATGAGTCTTTATTTCTGAAATTATTTATTACGATTTAGATACGTGAAGTATGTAACGATAGAACAGATAGAAGTAATTGAGAGGCTGTTGAATCTGCCTACTCCGGTAGAAAATAGGCGTGAACATTTGTCAGAAAACGATTTGCCACGGATCGACTTCACTAATAAAATGTCACTTTTTTGCAGCCCCAAAACCGAACGAACAAACTAATCGCTATATCGCGAAGCACGAAGAGTTTAAAAAAAAATGCACCTTGTATAAACTAACTGATGGTTATTAAATAAATAATAATAATAAATAAATATTCTACAAAATTCTACACAACGCTATCCAGACCCATGGTAAGCATAGCTTAACTAGCTTCTGTTATGGAATCTATAATGCGGATAAACATACATAATATTAGATATTTTACAAAGGTGTATTATTAGCAAATATAATGAGTGAAGTCAATCAATTTTCGTATATGTAGTACTGCTACAAAGATAAATCTGTAACTCATCAATGTAAATAAAACTTACTGACGATGTGTAGCTCTTCTCAATCACAGTAGAACATTACCACAGGAGTTGAATGAGAAGAACTATACATCGTCAGTTTGATATAACAATATCAAACTGTTCTGTTAGCCTATGACGCGATACCGACGTTGGCAGCCTCTGTTATACCAAACCGCAACATATGACAGGCCGATCCTTGCTCCGTATCTACTGACAGTACCAGTCCACGGCATAAGCGGAAGCGGGTATGGAACTTCATGAACAATGTAGTTAAAATGATCTGAGTGTCTTTGTTTTCCCCCTTCTTGAAGACATTATTCTGATATTTTAACAGTCCTTTAGTTCGGACAATAATACAATTTAAATCAATAAAACAGGTTGATATGCTGATCATTTTGAAACTTTGTAGTCAAGATATTTTTGATGCTAACTGTACGTTTTGAATATTTGCATGATCAAGTCGAATTATTTTATCTAATTAGTGTATTGTCACCGGTCTTTGATAAATCTACAAAGTTTGAATGAAATCTGGTCGTTTAAAGTGAGTCAAAATCGCGCCCAAAGGAATCGGTTACAAACAAACAAACATACAGGTGAAGCTAATAAAAAGCGTATTAAAATACGGGAAAACAGAACAAATATAATGCGAATAAATATACTTCAATCAATCAATCAACTAGCCTATTACAGTCAACTGCTGACATAGGCCTCTCACAATGTACGTTGTCACTCCCGATCCTCCGAATGAATGTGTTTCTTTGAGTTCTTAAAACTGTATGCTTACCATCATTTTACTATTGACTTAGTTTGGGCCTACTACTAAGTACTAAGTACAATATGCTAGACTGCCTGTGGCGTAGCGGTAGTGAAATCGACATAATGTCGGTTGGCAATGCCGCGTTGCAGTCATCTTTAACATTTTTAAACACATTTATCATCAAGTTTATGTAATGGTAACCCTCTTTTGACTTTGCCTTCAGCTTACCGTCAGGCGAGGTGAACTAAAAATGAAGAGAAATATTGCGCCAAGTAAAATCATATTCATTAAGTAGGTTAAACCGTCTAGGGACGCGTAAAGACAGAAACACGATTCGAGATGAAAAGGGGGGTGTTATAAGTTTGACGGATCTTTCTGTGGCATCATAGCTCCCGAACGGATGGAGCGATTTCAATTTTTTTTTTGAAGTGAATACTTCTTTATCGCCGTTGGATGGGTAAAAAGTGTTAAACTCGCGTCAGGATTACTTGACCTTTGAACCGTAACCAACGACTGACGTCATACAACATTACAACAGCTACAGATTGTTAATTTTGTTAGGTGCGTTAAGAAGCATCGTAGCCTAGCCGTAAGCGCTTCGACTGTAAGTCCTTATAGTTTCATATAGTACCGGGTTTGAACCTGGGCTCCTGACAATTTTGGTAATTTATTACTTTTGTGATTATTTTTTCTTTTTGTAATTCATTAATTTCTTCTAACAGAAAATTAGTGATAGGTTCTATGATTGGCACTATATTATAGGTATTGTATGGTATGGTATGATGTGTTCTTTTTATCTTTTTCTCTGTATATAACGAAGAAAGAAAGAAAGAAAGAAAAAGTTTTCACTTCTGTCGGCACTCCCGGAGTGCAACCCGCCTTTGTTTTGTATCAATGGTGACTTATGTGTGTTTTCTTAGACATGTTTAATGACAATCGGTTGAGCCGTTTAAAAGTTGGGGGGGTGAAAGTGGGGAAGTATAACTGAATGTGTGCAAATATGGCAACGCCACAATTTAATTTATTTTTGGACTGGTAAAGTTACATTTTATCACACAGATATTTTTTTTACAAATAAATATGAAAATCACACAAAACCTCAAATCGCTGCATTCAAGCTTTCGCGGCCATTTCTCTCTCTCTCTCTCGCGGATTTTAAATTTTATATTAGCAGCGCGAAGAGCATGGACATCGCACTGCAACTCGGCCTGAAGCCGTCCGTCCTGGCTGCCATACAAACATCTATGGCAGTCGTTACTGTTTGTAGCCCTGAAAATCTGACCAGTGTTTTGATTTTTTAAGACTGCAGTTACAAGTAAGAAGAAATATGCTGAAATATCTATTTATTGGAAGACTATTCGAACGACTCGTCGAAATATTTCGAAATTTAAATTAGTCGTTTATAAGTTTTATAACTTGTGCCCGCTCTGATAAACTGGCCGCAACGTGTCCGTGACGTCACAGTGCATCGCTCCACAAACGCACTGACATTGCATGTAATTTAGAATTGTAGCTTTGTTGCTGTAAAGGTGAGTCTGAGGAAGAGCTTAGAAATCATACGCCTGGTTCTAAAACTCAGTCACGAATATGAACTTGAGACTAGTGCTAAATAAAGACGATCGTCTAGAAAAATCATGAAATAAGATATTATGAACCTCCAGGTGATTTTATTTATACTGTTTTATAATTGTAAACTTTATTTTTGATATCTCTGATGACGATAGAAAATGGTTGTATATGTACATTGGAAATATTTAAAAAGAACTTTAAGTTAACAATACTGGCCACAAAAATCATTTAATTTGGAATTTTTGTCTGTTTGTGCGTATTGGCTTATAAAATATTAAACGGATTTAAACGGGTTTTAAGACTCCTATTAACATCTTCGGTCAACCTCACATGCTAGTCTGGGCACCGGCTAAACAACTTAGGTACCAGCATATCGACCCACAAACGGCGTGCGGTTTAGTCGGTTCGAGTCCGACATAACCTCCTCCTCCGGCTTAGGAGCCCCCCCCCCCCCCTCAATAATAATAAAAAATAATAAACGGTAATCTCCAAAGTATACCTCATCAATAAAGGTAGTAGTATCACCACAACAAGGGTGTCGTAAGAGGCGACTTACGGAAAAAATCGCAGACGACATCACTGTAATAGAAGGAAAACTTGAAATAAAACCCTATACCAACCCGGTTGGTCAGCGTGAACACAGCAGGCCAAAACCTCCCAAGAGTTGTAGAGGCCTATATCCAGAAGTGGACTTTGATAGACTATTTAATTCTTAGAGGGGTTTTAAAATAAGGTTCTATGGGTATTTTCGTGATAGGGTCCGGTCGCAAGGGAATGTATTCCTCTCAACGAGTGACACTCTGATTGAACCTATCAAATTAACTCAATCGAAATGTAGAACAAAGGTGCATTGATCACAGTAATGGTATCAGTTACACTACAACAAATCGTTTCCTATTAAACCAGTAGGAAATTATAGTAGCAGTAGTATACATGCACACAGGCTCTAGTGAGGTAACTAGGTCCTATTGTTACACGATGGCAGGCATTTGTCGTCGATAATTGTTCGGATACTTCCAATTATTTGGTAATGAAACTGTGAATAAGACTTTTGTTTAAATAGTCTGAGTTTATCTGAGGAAAAATTGTATAGACAATTTGCCAGACAACCTGTCAAATTTGTCAATGTGTGGACAATCTTTCCCCAGATAAGTCGAAGTTCAGCTGAGTGGCATTCCAGAATACGTGCCTAAGTGCATCCAGTCTATTCGATCAATCAATTAATTAGCCAATTGCAGTCCACTTCTGGACATAGCCCTCTTCCAATGTGCGCCTTTCTTCTTCTGCCTCCGAACGTTAAACACAGTCTTACCCGAAGCCTTCAAACTGGACTCTGGGGTCCGCCTTACCAGTCTAACTGTGGGTTTGGCTTAGCTTCGATATTTTCCGTGAAGCGACTGCCATCTAATCTCTACAACCCAAAGGTGATATCAGTATTGTAGTGAAACCAGTTGTTGAATTTTTCGCGTCTCTGATCTTCTCGTAACGACTGCCATTGATGTTCGTATTGCCACCGAGACCGACGGTCAGGACGACGACTCTGCAAGGCACGACCAGACCAATGTAAATACCCATATTCATGCATACAAATATTTGCATTGAGCAGTGGTCGAACCCAAGCCACAGAGGCTGTCAATGTGTGCCTTTATTATTCCCAATCGTCAGTCTTCCGTATTCAGTCTATTCCAGTCATCCTTTTCAGGTCCTCAATCTCGCTAGGGGTTGTCCCACATTCCATTTGCCTTCTCGCGATTTATACCCCGGGACTCGTTTTCTCCAATGGCCATCCGTCTACTAACTCAGACGATTATATCGTCATTTTTAACGATGGCCTAAAGGGTAAGAACGGAACATAATTACTAAGACTTTTTTTTTTTATAAATAGGGCACGTCAATTTGACTTTACCTCGCCTGATGGTAAGCTGAAGGTAAAGTCTCAAGAAAGAGGGCCACCATTATATACACGTACCATGTTAACAATGGTGGCACTCAGCTTGACGGCCTCATCAGATGCTTTTTCACGCCCCGCTTAAAGGACCCGGGACTGTAGGAAGAGGGAAACACGTGAGCTGGCAAGGAATTCCAGGTCTTAATGGTGCGACAAAGGAAAGAGTCACCGAACTGAAGGAATGTTCTGCGCCGTATAGGGGTGACATCTAAGTCCTGCACGTGTCGTCCTGTATAGGAAGGGGGAGGGTGGGACTAATTGGAATAGCTCTTCAGAACATTCACCATGGTAGAGACCTTAAAAAACTGCCAAGGAAGCAACATCTCTACGCATCTGCAGAGACTCGAGGGTACTCGTGACCTCAGGATTTCCGATAATGCGGACCGCACGTCGCTGCAACCTGTCGAGAGCATCAAACAAGTACTTTGCGGATCCATCCCAGAGATGTGAGCAGTACTCCACGCAGGAACGAATTTGTGTCTTGTAAAGAAGACACCGTTGCTCCGGCGTGAAAAACCGTCTCACTCTGTTCAGGACTCCGAGTTTACGCGAGGCTGCTTTGATGATACTCTCGATGTAGTTTTTGCTGTTCATTATCTATCTTTCTGTATCTCATGAACCGTGATAGCTAGGCAGTTGAAATTTTCACAGGTGATGTGAAAACACTGAAAAACAGAGTACGAAGTCCGTAGAGCGATTTCACATTCATCCAATATCCGATATCGGTGTCCGACGCCGATAACCGACCTCCGAAAGCCGTATGCTGTTTTCACATATATCCGATAAAATCAGGCTGATACGGCCATTTGCTCGAAAGAACAGATGAGTTAGGTATGCTAGGGATGAGGCAAGCAATTTTCGACCTTATTGACATGACATTGTATCGAGTATTTTTTCATACGTAACTAAGAAAATGTCATTAAAGTCCAAAATTACTTGCAGTCGCTGTTTTAGTCTCTTTGTGATCCGATATTGGGCGAACACGGTGTTGGATCCGATAACCGATATCGGGCCGGACAATGTGAAAGATAGATACGTATGTCATACATTTGACTTCCTCCGATATCGGATGTAGGACATCAGATGAATGTGAAAATGCTCTTAGTGCTTGAGTCCGCGCATTTGGCTGGTTTTCAAAGATATTATTGCAAAACTTAAAACTAACTTATAAAATGACATAATAAAAAACCCGACTGCTGCTGAAAAAATCGAAGAGTGGAGTGAATTTATTCCGGTAATGCAAATGTGTAACCCTAAGATTGTTTTTTTTTTTGTATGAAATAAGAGAAAATCCATCTATTATCGCATTTATTTTATTATATTGTCTGCTTTTGTTTTTTATATTTTTTTATTTATATTTTCGTTTATTGGGAGACCAAACAGTTTGTATTTGTATAATTCGTATTAAGGCCGTGGTCACGAGCTTACCCATTAGCGGCATAATAGGGCAAGCGATAAAATAAACCAATGAGAACGGAAGTGTGCTCAGGGGCGTGCGACCTCCTTATCTCTCATTGGCTTACTGTACCGCTTGCCCTGCCGCAACGCTCATCGACAAGTTTGTGGCCACGGCCTTAGTGTAGAATTATCAATATCAGTGAAATAATGTAAAGAAATTAATAATATGCTAATCATGCGCCTTAATTGAATCGAAGAAGTTTAAGATCTAGTTTGCATTTTAAGTGCGAATACATTGAAATAAACAAAGTGCGTTAAGGTACGAACTGTAGCCGACCGCTTATACATCTCTCTCTCTCTCTCTCTCTAAACTTAAGAGCTGTGCTCTTGTCGGTGGAGTAATCGCCACTCTTCTCTCTCCTCCGCCAATCCTTTGACCTCCTGGTATGACACAACTTGTATTTTTTCCTTTATCTGTGCCATAAACGTTCCTCTTGGTCTACCTCTTCCTCTCTTTCCTTCTACCTTCCCTTCTATGATATTTTTTAAAAATAAGTCGTGTCTTATCAGGTGGCCAATCATCTTTCCTCTTCGGTTCTCAATTTTACTCAATATAGATCTTCTTTCTTGTACCCTGTTTAGTATTCTTTCGTTTGTCATTCTTTCCTTCCAGCTTATTCCTTCCATCCTTCTCCAGCACCACATCTCGAATGCCTCTATCCTGTCTCTATCCCCGTGGGTCATAATCCACGTCTCAGATCTATAGAGTGCAATGCTCCAAACATAAGTTTTAATAAATCTCTTCCTCATTACCAATGATATATTTTTGGTCTTAACCAAATGTTTCCTGTTATTAAACGCTTGCTTAGCCATTGCGATTCTGGTCACTATATCCGGTGTACATCTTGATCTGCTGTTAATAATACTGCCGAGGTAGGTACCTAAAACTATCCACTTGCTCTAAGTTGTTATTATTTAATACAATAGGCCTGTGTCTCCTTGGATATTTCGATGTTAACATAGTTTTAGTCTTCCTATTGTTTATCTTTAGCCGGTATTTTAGAAAAACACTACTTGTAACGTTAACCAGGTCTTGCAGCTCATTTTCGTTTTCTGCGATCGCAGCAATGTCATCAGCAAATCTTATAAATTTAATATTTTCTCCCTTAAATTTAACCCCCCCACCAGAACTCTCTTTAATTTCTTTGATGGCACTCTCAATGAACAGGTTAAATATCAATGGTGACAGAGGACATCCCTGTCGAACGCCCTGTCGGATTCTTGCTGTTTCCTTCTCTCCATTCACCTCAATTATTGTTTCCTGTTCCCTGTACAATTCCATAATTATCCTTCTATCTCTATAGTCCACGCCCGCATCTTGAAGTGCCTTCATCATGAGCTTCCAGTCCACTCTGTCGAATGCTTTCTCCAGGTCAATAAATGCCAGATGTGTCTCCAGCCCCAGTTCCATTCTCCTGTCCACAATTAGTCTCAGTGCCTGTATAGCCTCCCTTGTCCCTTTCTTCTGCCTGAAGCCGTACTGATCATCTCCAACCACTTCTTCCACTTTAGTTCTCAATCTGCTTTGTATTATTTTTAGGAGTATTTTTGAGACCTGTGAAATGAGACTCAAGGTGCGGTGCTCCTCACATTTGATGGTGTTTGCTTTTTTAGGCAGTGTGACTGTTTTGCTCACTCTAAAGTCATTGGGCACTTTTCCGTCTGCGTACATAAGTTGGATCAGATCGAACAATTCTTCATGCAATGGCGAACAAACGGCGTATTTTATAAGTTCTATCGGTATCTCATCAGCTCCCACGGCTTTACCGTTTTTAACATTGTTCAAAGCTATATCAAATTCTCTTCTCAATACAGGTGGTCGCAGTTTATCCGCTTCCACCTCACTCTCCCTTTCTATATCCTCCTCCTTCAATCCTTCCTCATCATAAAGTTATCTATCATACCTATGTGGTTTTTTTAACGTGCTATATAAATTCAATCAAAAAATAAAGTTTTGCTTTTGTTAATAAACGAAAAAAAAATATTTATTAAATTTTTAAGCATTTTTTTCTCCTTGTATTCGATGTAATTATATTGTTTTAATACATTGCGGCATCTCAATGGTGTCGTTTACCAGTATCGATGCTTAATAAATAATATATGTGAAGACACAACACGTCATCCACATATAGGCACAGACAGTTCATAGAAGATATTTCAGTCCTGCAATCCGCTCATTGTGTTACACGTTTTAAATTGTTCGTATATACATATAATCTGTTAAACGTCGATACGAGTAATCGGCACTATTGAGAAGCTGCAGGGAATTAAAACAATTAACAATATTATCACACTCAAGTCTGTTTCACGGTGCGATGTGTCTGTTGTATGCAGTCGCCTACGAACACATATCTTTATAATTATTTAAAAGGCGACACAGAGCCGCGTGTATAGTACGCATCAGATCAATTATGACTGACAGGGTGTTCAAAAAGTTCTTTCTTCTATGGTATTAGGTTGTTTTGAGTACTGTTCGATGCTTACTGTACCCCGGTGTTGGTTCTACAGACTTCATAATACTAATTTATCCAAATGGATGGGCAGCTGCCTTACGAATTTGTAGACGGTAATACTGCACCCAATGCTCTTTCTCGCATGTGGGTATTAATTCCAAAAAATGTAAATTCCATCGATTTCCTAATGATTATTATTATATCTTCAAGTATTTGTGACTCTTCACGGCTAGCGGCTGAAAAATTAATACAAAATTTTATTTTGAAGTCACAAAAATATCTCACACATAGTGTATGAGGTGAATGATAGCATGATTTAGATCTTTAATACCCTTGTGGATGTGGTGTTCTCACCAGACTAAAGCAAACGAGTGCCATACACTAGATTTTTTTAGACTTAGGAAGCAAACAAGCACACGGCCCACCTGATGGAAAGTAGTTATCGTGGTCTATAGACGTATGCAACACCAGGGGATTCACACTCGTACTGCCGTCCCTATAACAACAGGGAGTTTCTGTCCCATCAGTGCAGAAGACAAAGCAATTTGTCTTCGCATTGACAGTACAAAAACTCTCCAGTGAGCTCTGGCTACGCGCTCACCACCAGTAACACACAACTCGAGGTTATTATGGCCACGGTATTCAGTAGGATGGAGATACCTCCTTACTTATTGAGTGAGCTGTCAGAAATACTACGCACCCTTTCAAGGAGATCTTCAGTACCCAATCTAACCTCACCCGCTAGTCTATATACCTACTAAACTACGAACGAGGCTCTGGTACACGCTTATATCTCGAGATTGGAAGTTGAGATGGCGGTTGATTCTAGAGCAACTTTTAAAGCAACTAAAAATAATAAGGACCCAGGCTTCTTTCAAACACCGCATGCTCCACGAGCCAGGCATAAATTTAGTCAGGTTTTCGTAAGTCTGTTGCTCCTCAGCCCACCAATGTATCTGTAGCTGTTGTCATTCATGAGGCGTCGTTTTTTGTAAATACATACATATTTATACCTGGAAAGATATTCCAGATATTCACTTTATTATAACACTTACCTGTCGTTGGTCTGGAATCGCAGGTAGCTAAGACACTATATACAACTTCTCCTACGAGTTTAACGCTTGTGCAAATATTTTGGACATAAAAATGCGGTAAATTATCTCCTTTACTAATAAATATCCCATAGGTGCCAACGGTCTTTATTTCATAATTACCTGAAATCAAAATGATTCATTATTTTATATCTACATTTTATACTATTTTATAATTGTAAAGTGACCGTATCTGTACATTGGAGATATTAAAAAATATTTGGGTTATGTTTTATCAACGATACCGAAAACAAATATGTATTTTTATGTACTCATATACTGAAATGTCATGCATTTTCTCTACATAATCTGTGGATTCAGCACAACGCACATGCGCGAGCAGCTTTCAACTTGTGCCCGTTAATTTTTTCTGTCATTTTAAGCAAATAATATTAATTATTTCATTAGATTATATAAAGTAGTGTATGAAACTCACAGCCTCCGTGGCGTGGCGGTAGTGAACGCGGCTGCTACGCAGGAGGCGCCGGTTCGATCCCCGCTCAGTGCAAATATTTGTATGCATGAATATGTATATTTGCATTGGTCTGGGTGTTTCTATGTATAATATGTATGTATTTACAAAAAAAAAAAACCTATCTAAGTATGTTTATCCGCATTCTAGATTCCATAACACAAGCTAGTTAAGCTATGCTTACCATGGGTCTAGATAGCGTTGCGTGAAATGTTGTGGAATATTTATATAAAAAAAAAGAAAAGAAAAAAAAAAGAAACTGCACATCATTTGTTCTTAAGATACTCGAGTGTGTGTGTGTGTGTGTGGCTTATTTTTTTTAACTCACATTAGTATTTTAAGTGTGAGTTTCATAAAAAACTATTGGAATTCAATGTTTGTGTTTGTTCGCGATGTGCGCAAAAATACTGAACTGATTTTGATGTATGTTTTTTGTTTAAAACGTCTTAACCGAGACGTTTACGATTTAAAACATTGCATATTTTGATCGCAATTGGTTAAAGTTGTTTGATCCAAAAGGTTAGGGTTCCATGTCAACATTCATCCTGCCATTTTTAGTTTCGATGACAGTTGAACTGTCACTTTATGTCAATGAGACTGGGTCAATCTTGCGTCGGAGCAAGTACAATTTTGGGAAAATTATATATATTTGTGGGAACAATTGGAAATAATTTATACATTCCATCCGCGGGGCGAAGTGTATGTATATTGAACTATTAAGGTACAATTGCGTTCAGGACGCGGACATATTGTGCACGTGTGTGATACCTTGTGAAGATTGTTGTTGGTACGCTGGAAGCGGTTCAGCGGCGGGAGCCAGCCAGGCAAGTCGACACTAAACAAACTCATCACACAGACACAGACACACCTCACAGTACATACAAGCCTTGGCGGCTTCTGCAGGTGCTGGGATGACATCACTTCCCGAGGAGGGCCAGACCGAGAGGGATGGCCCTGGGTCAGCCGGGGTGCGAGGGATATGTCGCATGACAACCTCACCTTCGGCCTAGCACTACGACCCAGAGACGGCGTGCGGTTTAGTCGGTTCGAGTCCGACATAACCTCCTCCTCCGGCTCCGGAGGGGTGGGTATCCGTGGGGATTTCCCGCACGTTATAAAAAAAAAAAAAAAAAAAGGGGATGACATCACATGGGTAAGTGACTTGTTAGTGTCATATCAGGGTTAGATTTAACTATTGGCAAGCGCTGCGTTACTTGCAGCCAGTTTGGAGTGACAGAGGCTGTTTTCTCAAACAAAAGTAGAACCGAAGATATGACCAAAAGTCGCGTAGGTTGGTATGAAATACTCACACATAGTTAGCGAAACACCCACAATAACTCGACTACAGCATGAACCAGATGAAGTTTCTACTTCATAATTAATAGACAACTTGGGACAGCTCAAATACAAATAATAACAATCGTTTAACTATAGCAAACTTTATTTAAGAAAAGTGAACAATTATTAGACTGCATATGATATCAGCCATGACAGCAAAAAAATAGACAATGTTGCCAACATATAAAAGTAATAGGTTTATTACATTGCTACCAACACCCCCTTTCAATGTAATACACCCTAACAGCCAGATTTATTCAACTTATTCATACAACCCACAGTTTTTAATAAATCTTGACAGTAAATTTTTATTCAATGCTTTTGTAAACATATCTGCTGTTTGATCTTCAGTTTTAATATACTTTAACATTAATTTTCCATTTTTAATCAACTCTTTTATGAAATGAAATCTAATATCAATGTGTTTCAATCTTTTAACACTTTCAGTGTTCGCTATCATTATGGCACTCTGATTGTCACAAAGATTGTGACAGGACACACTATTACATTATTGAAATCTTTAAGCAAATTAATCAACCAACATGCTTCGCTAGCAGCCATACTTATTGCTATATACTCTGACTCGGTAGAAGATAGACTGACACTGGCCTGTTTTTTAGAAGACCATGAAATTAAGCAATCTGCAAACTTAAAACAGTAACCAGTTGTCGACCTTCTATCCTTTAAGTCTCCTCCCCAATTCGCATCACAATATCCCAATAATAAGTTGCTATTACATTTATAGACAAGTTTGTAATTAATTGTGTATTTTACATACCTTAACACTCTCTTTAAAGCAGTTAATAAAGCATTATTTGCATTATTTTGATACCTGCTCAAAATTGACACAGCAATAGACAAATCAGGCCTTGTTCCTAATACAGCATAAGACAAGCAACCTATAATTTGTCTACATTTATTTTCAATGTTTTTATCAATCACAGAATCATTGTTATCTTCTAATATTTTAGTGTTAAAGTTCAGATCCATTGGTGTACATATTTCTTTACAATTTTGCATATCAAATTTTTGTAATACATTTTCTAAATATTCTTTTTGATTAAGTTCAGTGATTCCTGTATCTAAATCTTGTTTTACATGAATACCTAAGAAATTTGAAACAAAGCCCAAATCTTTTATTTTGAATTCATTATTCAATAATGACTTAAGGTCACATATTTGTTTTTGATTATTTCCAAAGATTAACAAGTCATCGACATACAGTAAGACATATGTTCGGGCATCACCTTCACATTTTGTGTACAGACAAGAATCACTTTTTGATTTTACAAAACCTAGTTTCATAATTACTGAATTAAATTTGTCATTCCAGTATTTTGGTGATTTTTTTAGCCCATACAGGGATTTATTTAACTTAACAATATTCTTATCACCGCAATATGCACCTTCTGGTAATTCTAAATACACATTTTCATCAATTTCTCCATATAGGAAAGCACCTGTTACATCCATCTGACTAATCGGCAAATTTAATTTTGCTGCTATACAAACAAATAATCTAAAGGTTGACAATTTAGCTACTGGTGCATATAAATCACATAGTTCCATTTTATCACATTGCTCAAAACCTCTTGCCACTAACCTCGCTTTATATTCTACATTATTATTAGAGTTTTTGATTTTAAACACCCACTTACCACTTACAGTCTTTTGAGTTACAGGTTCTTCACAAACAGTCCAAGTATTATTTTCTTTAAGTGTATTCAATTCTCTCTGAATTGCTTCTTGCCATTTACTCGCGTCTTTCCGTTGCATGGCATCTCGGTAAGTCTTCGGTTCATTTCCAACATAGACATGATGACACTTGTAAAATGAAGTCTGCTTCCTATTTCGAGTACTCTTTTCGCGTGTCTGAACCTCTTTATTATCATCATTGCTTGATTCATCATCACTGGAACACGGTATGTAGACACTGTCACTTTCACTAGACATATTAAGGGTTTCCTCTACCTCTTCCGACTGTGATTCTCTTTTCTCCATCCTTTTCTCCTCTCTGTTTTGAGGATGCTCTTGACTAATATCTTCCTTCTCTCCTATTGTAGTATCTAGCATGATTAATTGCTCCTTCTGTTTTTCACCTTTGTCTAGGAATACAATGTCTCTTTTTACCTCAACAGTGTTCTTTTCTGAGAAGAATATCCTGTAGCCTTTGACATCTTCCCCGTAGCCAACCATGACTGCTTTCTCCCCTTTAGGATCCCATTTTTTTCTCTTCTCCTTTGGAACATGGACATACACGGGATTTCCAAAGATTTTAAGGCCCGCTATATCAAATTGTTTGCCTGTCCATGTCTCATATGGGGTCTTTCCGGTTTCATTGCTCTTACTTGTTCTGTTTAGTACATATGCCGCAGTATGAACAGCTTCTGCCCACAGCTTCTTAGGTAGACCTGCCTCACACAACATTGTACGTGCTGATTCTATTAGAGTCCGATTCTCTCGCTCTGCCTTGCCATTTTGTTCAGGAGTATATGGCACTGTGGTTTGATGGATTATTCCACGTTTCTCGAACAATTTTTGTACATCTTTGTTTATGAACTCTAATCCGTTATCACTTCTAAAGTACAGTACTTTATTTTTGGTTACATTTTCAGCCTTGTACAAAAAGTTCTCAATACATTTCTTTATTTCATCTTTGCTTTTAACAAAGTACACTGACCTGTAGTTAGAGAAGTCATCCTTTAAAATTACAAAGTATTTGGATCCTCCCACGGACGGCACCTCCATAGGTCCGCACGTATCTGCGTGTATCAACTCACATGGCCTACTCGTTTTATTTTCACTGGCACTGAAAGGCAAACGATGTATTTTGCCCGCCAAACAACCCTCACATTTAAAGTCCGAGTCTTTCACTTCGATGTTGTTGTTTTTAAGCACCATTTTAACATACTGTAGGTTTTGATGAGCAAGTTTTTCGTGCCACTCTTTAAGTCCAGATTTTACTTCAGTCGCGTTCGCTTTCTCACATTTGTAACGTACGTTCATATAGTACATATCTCCGTTACGACTCGCTACGGCACACACAGTATTATCTTTGTAGAATTTACACAAGTTATTGTTCATTTTAACAACATAACCTCTCTCTGTAGCGCATTTGACAGAAAACAAGTTTGTTTTCAATTCCGGGACTAAAAGAACATTATCTATGGTTGTTTTCACCCATCCGCGGCCATCGTAGACCTCTACCGCCACCTGTCCACATCCGAGCGCACTAATCTCCTCGCCATTTCCGACTATCACTGTTTTATTGCTCAATGATAAATATGTTGCAAATAGTTTACGATCACGGCACATATGTTGACTAGCGCCCGAGTCCACTAACCCCTTAGATTGTTGATCGTGTCTATTTGAGTTCATCACCATAAATGCATTACTTGTACTGTCTTTTTCCCGATTCTTCTTAAAATAGCACTCATTTTTAGTATGTCCCATTTTTTTACAGTAAAAACACTTTTTAACTGGTCTATTGTTATGTCCCGAACCCTTGTTTTGATTACACTCGCTTTGATAATGTCCCAGCTTATTGCACTTATAACACTTAATGTTTTTCTTAGCTACAAAAGCCGACGCTGAAGAGTTATGAGGCTGTTTTTCGTTAATACGTTCTTCTTCAATCAGTAATCTCGCGACGAGATTTTCTAGCGTTTGTTTCTCGTCCGGTGCGGACTCCCACGCCGACACAAAATGTTTATATGCATCTGGGAGTGACATTAGCACTTTTGTTACGACAAATTTTTCTGAAATGTCTTCTCCCATCTGTTGGAGCTGGTTTCTTAATTCTTCTATTTTTGATAAGAACGTAGACATCGCTGTGCCCTCCTCGTACTTGTATTGGAAGAAACGTTGTTGTACAATATGTATACTTATTTCTGATTTTTGTTCATACACACTCGCAAGTTTTCTCCACATTTCAGCTGACGTTGTACATGTTACTATATGCAGCATCACGCTTTCTGACATTCTTGTAACAAGCCATGACTGAGCTTTCGCGTCTTTCTTTTCCCATGCAGCCTTCTCAGCCGCCGCCTCTGGTTTCACACTGCGTCCATCTGTCACTTCCAGCAAGCCTTGACTCCGTAACAAAACGATGGTTTGGAATTTCCAAATATTCCAATTGGATGTTCCCTCGAGCTTTATGTACGTCTGTAGTTTAACAGAATTGTCGTTTGCCATCTTCCTATTCGTCCCGACCTTGCTTCAATCGCTCGCAAGTTTTTCTTCCCGCCGGTTTCTAACCTCAACGACACGCGGCAGTATTTTTTGACGAAACAGTTTTGATTGTTTTACTATTACTCAGGATTATGTGCCTGGGTCCATAACCTATTGTAATGTAAATAAACAATCGTTTAACTATAGCAAACTTTATTTAAGAAAAGTGAACAATTATTAGACTGCATATGATATCAGCCATGACAGCAAAAAAATAGACAATGTTGCCAACATATAAAAGTAATAGGTTTATTACATTGCTACCAACAGTAATCTTATTTGTGTCCAATCTGAAATGAAAAATTATTCTGATTTTTTAACAATATCCAAAAACCAATAAGGGAACCAGAAGGTTCTAACATAGACGGCAGCACGAGTGTGACACTCGTACCTACGTCCTTAGGACACGATAACCACATCCCATCAGGTGGGCTGTGTGCTAGTCTAACCTAAGTGGTATGGAAAAAAATGCAGAGAGAGAAAATCATAATAGCATAAGGTGTTCCTGACATGAGAAGTCAGATAGAAGTTACTCTCGTAACAACCAAGATAAACTAAAAAGATAAAAGCCATATCAATATAGCCAATAATAGCCATAGCCATATAAATAGTAAGAGAAGATCATGGATACAGTGGAAGTCCAGGTTCTACCCCTGGAGAGTTAAACATACATTTCTTTGTCGCACCATTAAGACCTGGAACTCCTTGCCAGCTCACGGGTTTCCTTCTTCCTACATTCCTGGGTCCTTTTAGCGGGGCGTGAAAAAGCATCTGACGAGGCCGTCTAGCTGAGTGCCACCATTGTTAACATGGTACGTGTATGTAATGGTGACCCTCTTTTCTGAGACTTTGCCTTCAGCCTACCATCAGGCGAGATGCAGTCAAATTGAAGTGTCCTACATTAAAAAAAAACATAGGGCTTAACGTGGCCTGGGGTAAGGATTGTGGTAATTCAACATATACTAAGCCTCCGGACCTTAAAGCAAATAGTTCTAATATATTCTAAAGAACCTTTGAAGGACAGATTCTTTTTTTTTTGACACAACTGAGGTTGCAGACAAGCACACGGCCCACTTGATGGTAACTGGTTACCGTTGCCTATGGACGTGCAACACCAGGGGAGTCACACTCGTGCTGCCGACCCTATTAACGCAGAGAGTTAGTCGTCAGTGTAGAAGACGTCATTATGGCCGCGGTATTCGCTAGGGAGGAGGTAATTCTCCAATCGGACTGCTCATTTGGACGGAAATACAATTGTGTCGAATTCGGACCGACTGCAACGGCACGTCGCCTTGGGCTATCAGTTGCTGGGAGCGAGGCAATCTCTGACATATCCCTCGCACCCCGGCCAATCCAGGGCCATCAAAGACTCTTGCTGGAGTGGGACTGCAGTATCCCCATCTTTCTCCAGAAAAACGGGAGGCAGGCCTACCGCGTTTTGGCCTGCTTCTGCTAAGATGACAAGTTGCTCCTCCTGTCACCCTCTAGCTCTTGCTTATGAGGACGGATGATTGAGGACGGAGGTCGTTGAGCATGGTAAGAAACTCAATGCACAATAAATCAATACTCAATGAGCAATGTGGACTACTTACTTTAATTTCTTTACTGTGCAGTCGCACAACCCTTTTACTCGAACGTTAAGTAATGAATAATTCATTTGTCCTTCTTCACGATCGACACTCGGTATGCATAATGGATCCAAGCTGGTACTCGAATTAGTATTTCCACAGACTACATCTTTATACACAGCTCCACCTCCAGGTGATGTACACTTGTCGTTTTCAAGAACACATACCTCAGGGCCTGAAATAAAATAAACACATAAATACTATTAGCTAAAGTCTAAATCAAACATTGTTACTGTTGAAACACCAATCAATGGCGGGGTAAACGACACGATATCGAGACGACCAATATAAAACACCCGTGGCAGCAAGGTGTTACAACGTGTAACTATTTTTATTCACTTTCAAATTTTGTATTTGAATCTAATATTGTACTCTGATATTCAGTCGGAATCCTGAAATTAAAACTGGTTCATTAATTTGCAAGTTTTCATTTATAAACTGCGCGGGGGCTGTGGGTGATAGTTGAAACCGCCTGTCACCATAGCAAGATGGGAACACCGTGGTACCCATACCCGAGGGGACCATCTCGAAACCAGAGCTGGCCCCTGGGTTACCAGAGATGTGATAAATAGAAATAGAGAAAACTTACAACAGTCAACGGGCGCAGCCGGCCACTAAAGTGAACACAAGCCCAAGAGATTGCATAGCATTCATTTTCTCTAAAAAAATTCCTGTAATATAATAATGTTATTAAATAAGGCTTTTTTATGCGTCGTTGGACTGTGGTAGTATGTTAGCAAGTTTTTTTAATTTTTTTATTTGACAATTATTTTCATTATAATTTTTGATATTGAACCAGGTTCAACCTTTTTCCTAACATTTAGCTATATAAAATTAATTATTATATTTTTTTTTTTTATTTATTATTTTATTATTTATTATTTATTATTATTATTATTATTACAAAATTATTACAAATATTACATTTTGGTTAGCTGTTTGATACACAATTATCAGATAATGAACAGCTGGTAACTAAAAAAGGAAATCCTGTGCTATAGTTACCAGCTACTAATTTAAAGTACAATAAGTTTTGTTAATGTCACTATGTAACACAGAATAAAGATATAACTATTACATATTATTACAAAGATGAGAGTATAATTAAACAAATCACCATAAGCATCAAACAGTGGACCCCAGACGCCAGGACCGGGACCACGTAAGGAAGACGATGATGAGTACAAATATCAGTCAAATTTATATAAATGTCAATACAAAGAATTTAAATCTCGAAAAAAAATTTTTTTTTTACAATAACAATTGTGTATATTTGTGTGTGTGTGTGTGTGTGTGTGTGTGTGTGTGTGTGTGTGTGTGTGTGTGTGTGTGTGTGTGTGTGTGTGTGTGTTTTGTGTATGTGTATGCGCGTGTGTGTGTGTTTATGTGGGTGAGCACGCGCGTAAGCGTTTGTGTCCGTGTGTGTGTGTGGATGTGTGTGTGGTGTGTGTGGAAGTGTGTATACGTACGCATGGTAGTGCCATGTGACGTGTATGCTGGTCATATTATTTGATGAAGAAGTTTCTCTGTCTCATCGTAGTCAAGTCCAAGAAGCCAATCACGGACAATCCTCCCGCATTCCCGACTATTTTTTGAGTCAATGGCAAGTATTTTGTTAATCTTGGTAAACAAAAAACGTCCCAGGAAGAAAAAGAACCTTTCACTAAAGGAAGTCCTGTGAGGGTCACCAAGGGGCAATGCAAACCTACGCGCCCGTGCAGTCATATCATTTGTGGTTGTTGTTAATGCATGTTGTCTCATAATAGTACCCAGTATGAAAAGTTGGCGTACCGTTAAAACCTCACAAAACTGGTATAGCTCTTTTGTAGGATAGCGGAAAGGTTTAAAGGTACAGACCTTTAGGACTGCTCTTTGTGCACGTTCCAGTTCCAAAAGGTTCGTCTTACCGGCGCCACCCCATGTGGAAAGACAATAACGTACCAGAGACTGGCATAACGCATAGTAGACCGTTTTCAAAGTGACAGGGTCCGCAACGTGTCTAAGATGTTTAAAAATATATATAAGCTTACGAACTCTCCCCGCCAAAAGGTTTATATGGGGTACAAAACTAAGTCTTTCATCAAACATCACTCCGAGGTATATAACCGTTTCAGTGTTTTGCAATTTAGGACAGTTACACCTAAATTGGCCATGTGCTGTATGATTATGAGCTGTTATATAATACTTAGTCATGTCCAAGTGGGGGTTTCTAATGCTAAACACCATGTATTTAGTTTTTGCCACGTTAAGTGAGAGTGAATTGACAGAGAGATGTTCGATAACTTTGTTGAAACCTGTCTGAGCAGCGTGGTAAACTCGCTCCCAAGAGCGTCCAGTAAACAATAGTGCCGTGTCATCCGCAAATGCCAACAATTTACCATGGTCCAATCTCAATTTGCATATTTCATCAACGTATACCAAAAAGAGAGTAGGTCCAAGTATGCTCCCCTGTGGAACGCCATAAACCACAGGTAAAGTACCACTAACATGTCCATCAATCCTAACGCACTGAGTTCTATTGGACAGATAACTTCGAAATAGTTCCAGCTGTTTACTTCTAATGCCAATTATATCCAGTTTTTGGATTAATCTAGGAATGGAAATGGTATCGAAAGCCTTATTGAGATCAAGGAATATAGCCAAACACTTATCACCCCTGTCCAAGGCCTTAACAAGATAATCCGAGATGTCATGCACCGCATCGTCCGTGGACATCTTCCTTCTGAAGCCGAATTGATTGCTTGCAAGAATTTTTTTAGCTTCAAGGTAATTGTTTAATCGGCTATTCATAATTTTTTCCAGTACCTTTGATAGTGAAGGCAAAATAGCAATGGGTCTATAGTTACTGATGCAGTCCATGGCCCCCGACTTATAAATAGGTCGAATTACAGCCCGCTTTAGTAAATCCGGAAAGACACCCGTGGTTATACAGAGATTAATGATATACACTAAAGGAGGTACTAGGATATCGTTATACTCCTTTAGAAGTTTAGTCGATATACCATCAATGCCCACAGCGCAATCAGATCGCAGTGACATTATCACCTGCCTAACCTCATTTTCGTCGGTTTCAAAAAACACAAATGAGCCGAAAGGAGTAGACTGTGGTGTCCGGTGGGAACCGGAATTGGTCCAAACTTTGTTATTTTTACTAGCCAGCTCCTCGCCAATATTATTAAAAAACCGGTTAACTTCGTCAACTGCAGCATCACCGCCGTTGCTTAATTTAAGCAGGGCACTAGCGGAGGGGTTTGCCTTGATTGTGTGAGTCACTTCCCTTATAATATTCCACATCTTCCTAGGGTTATTCCTAGCTGTATTAAGAGCATTTCTCTCATGTTCTCTTTTGAGATTTTTTAGAATTGCATTACAGAAATTACGGTACCTTTTATATGTGACTTTAAGGATTTCGTTATCGGGCTCTCTCTTAGTTCTCATATACATTTTGTCCCTATTTCTCATACACCGCAAGATACCCGGGGTAATCCACGGTTTAATAATTCTCAAACGGTGAGGAACAGTATAGGATCTGGTACATGTCTTCAGGGTTTCAGTCAATGAATCTACGAGATACTCAAGGGCTACATTTGCATCTACACATTCGTAAACATAGGAGAGATCCATATTTTGTAGCTGAATTCTCAACTTTTTGTGATCCGTCCTAACTTTTGTGGCATGAGAGTTTCGGATACCTATATTCCTTTGCAGTGATAAAAACACAGAATTATGATCCGTGACATGGGAATCAATCACGAGAGTCGTAGCCTTAAGTTTAGTTTTAAGCAGGATATGGTCGATTGAGGTTTTATCATGGGTGATTAGGTTATGTGTTGGTAGAAGACCATGGCTCGCAGCCATATTCAGATAAGCCGGGTATTTTTCATCTATACTGTTATCTTTAATGTCGATATTGATATCACCAATCACAGCCACGTTACCATAGACAGAGTTCGAAGTTAATATTTGATCTAAGGCAGAGAGGAAATTTGTTACATCCCTGAAGCATGGAGGCCTGTAAATAGCAATAATACAAGTATCCCTGCCCACCCTCAACTGGATGCAACTGGAGTCCGATAGGCCAGGTTCAGTTACCGTAACATCAGAAATGCTGTTTCTAATGTATACAACAACTCCATCGTTTTTGTTAATTGGATTTGTACTTGCATAGGAGTTATATCCGTTTAGCGAAGGTAGGTGTGGGTTGCTAGACACGAAGCACTCCGTCAGGATAATTATATCTATTTGAACAGACATTCTGACCAGCAGTGCCAGGAATCCAGACACGTTAGCCGAAATGCTCCTGATATTTTGTGTCAGTATATTCAACGATCCAATAGTAACAAAGTCTCTACATAGTTCAGGCTCACACCTGTAACATTCCGCAACCCCAAAGCTATCTATATTATTTAAGTGATTATCCAATCTATCGAATTTTGAAATATTAATCGATTTACACCAATGAGGGCCCACCTTCGCTCCCCAGCCTCCGACGCAATCTTTGACATACAAAATATTATTATCCCAGTTGCACAAATTGTTAAAGATCTTATTAGTTCAATACTGTGTAGGTAACTGCAATCTTGCATGCTTGCTAGATAAGCGTACAACACGAGTAGTGTACAAAATGAGTATGACTGTATAGTAGTTACAGGAGTAAAGTGTGTTAAGTTGTGTGCATGCATTGTATGGTAATAAGCAGTGTGTTTTGTGAGTTTTCTACATATTTTTAAGAAAGAGTGACAGAATTCTTCTAGTTGCAATAAATACACTAAAAACAAAAACAAGTACACTAGAGTTAAATACGAACAAAAACTTTCACCATCGCAGCCTTTGACATTATTTAAGTACAAGTAAGATAGTCATTTCCTGCTATGAAGCTTATCGAGGTCCAATTCAGTGTCAATGCGGACAGGTGGTACTCCCTCAGACCTTCGTAAGTATACCAGACCTCTTGAAGTCCAGCAGAACATATAGGCGTTTTCTCGGGCAAACTGTCTGGCCAAGTAGTAAATTTTCTGGGTTTTAAATGTTAGAGCTTCAGACACATAAACAGGCCTAATATTTCCCCCGAGCTTAAGGTGACCAGTATTTAATCGGTTCTCATTTAATTTACCCTTGTTAAAAGACTTGACTCCTTGCAATATTTTTTCTTTATATAAAACACTGTTAAGCTCAACAACGATAGGCTTCATGTTATCTTTATTTGTAGACACCCTATAAACGTCTCTGATGTCGGAATCATGGAGATCGACATTCACAGATTCAGCCAAGGATTTCACTATAGAGTTAATTTCCTCTTTGGTTTCTACTTTTTTTTCACCCTGTGACAAGTTATGTACATTTCGTATTTCCAGGCATGCTGACTTGCTTTTGCGTTCAAGTATCTCAAGTTTCTCCTCCAGCTTCAGGATTAGTGTCTTATCCTTTGTCCTATCCTGTTCCAGCTTTGTCAAAGATTTAAGCACCTGGTCATATTTATCTGACATGAATTGCAGACTACGTTGAAGTTCAGTATTTTGCTGCTTAAGCTCGGTGAAATGTTGATCAACTGTTGTGGATAATGACGAGATCAAGTTGGTCATGTCGGCCCTAAGCTGCTTATAATCATCATCAGGCTCAGGTTTTCGCTTTTGACGCACACCCGAATTTCCTTTACCACATTTCTTAGAAGTATCAGATATATGTGTCTCTTTATCTTGGGTAGGACACGTAAGAGGTAATTGAGAGCATACGGTACCTGCTGCTATGGAGGGCTCGGGAGGCGGGGAGCGGCGTACCGACATGCTGGGTTTTAATTAGCAGCTTAATAGTTCAAAACCCCTGCCTACCCCTTCGGGACTCACAGGCTTGAATATATGTATGCACTTATACGATAGGAATATAGCGGCAGATTTTATTACTAAGTTGTCTCAGAAGCAGTTTTAAATCAGCAGTTGGTGGGCAGTGATATCAGTAGTTGGGTGATATAATTAATTTCTTAGAGTTTATTCACAGCAACCTTATTGTGGAGGTGTTATATTTTTCATATTCTCATCAAATATTTTTCCCCAGAATTAAATCTATGTTTTAGTAATGGTATCATTAAATGTTTTTGGTATTGCTTTTCACAGCTAGATGGCGCTAGCGTTCAAATAATTTGGGTTAAAGTTACCCGACCGCCAATGGTAAATGTCAAAGTTTTTGAGTGAATAAGATTTCTGCTATGGCAATAATTTTAGGTTTTAATTTGGCTATTCGCCGCATGTGTCGCTAGCAGTATTTCAGTTTGAAAAATATTTATATAACGTATTTCGAATATTCCTAGTTTTGCAGTTTCAACTATAAAGCAGGTTAAATTTCACTTTATTGATCACTTTCAATAGATATCGCTGTAGATTGGGGAATTACAACATCAGATGCACCTTTTGATATTTAAAGTTGTTGTTTTGCTTTGTTTTTGTTAGTGCACTACTAGTTGTGTCCTCCTTCTTTTACACTGAATTAAACCTGTCACCAATAATATTAGTAGTCCAGAATAATATTTGCACTTCACTAATATACTTTTCTTTATGATTTTAAAAACTATTTCTATTATTTACACATTTTAAATACTCAGACAATGTTTACACACAGGTGTCGGGGTTGCCAGTCATTATATATAACGTTAGTTGTACTATTATTAGAGTGAAAAGTCAAAGGATAACATTTTTAAAACTACCCACATAGAAAAAAGTGGATTATTTAAAAATATAACAGTTTAAAAGCATTGGTATGTAAAATGCCGTGAGATAAAACCGGTCAGGTAAAAAATAAAAGTAAACTCTGTGGAAAATTACAAGTGTATTATTCAATATAGGTATATTAGCAAGCTTATAATAATATAATATTGTCTTACCAAGTGCATGTGAAGGGATTACAATGAAGTTTGTTAATTTGTATTAATTTACTGTCATATATATTGCTCTAGTATTTACTTTTGTTATTTACTTCTCAATGTGTGTATATATTTACGTGCTGTTACCCGTGGCTTCACTTGCGTGGAATTAATTCTCGTTACTGCAACCTATTTCCTATGTGTCTTTCTAGTCTGTTGTCTATCCCCGTACAAAATTTCAGCCGGATCTGTTCAGCCGTTAGAGTGTTATTGAATTATAAACATTAAAATATAGAATGCGTTCGAGCAAAACCGAGGGTCGAAAGTGTTTGTTTAGCGACTACCTACCTAACTCGATAGACCCCATCTGACGAAGCTCAAAACTGCGGCAGGCAGAACCATAATCTCCAAGCCCTTGATTCTCCAGGAGATAAAGAAATACTACAGACTTAGTTACGTGTCATCGTGTCATTAGATAATAAAACCGACAGGACACAGCGATAAAAACAACGGGTGTGTAACGGTTGATATAATAACAAAATATCTAACGTTTACTTGACATAATTCCACTTAATTTAATTTTGTTTAATATAACGATCAGTTGTCATAATGAATTGTAGTTACAATTTCATTTTACTTAATTTCTTTTGATATAATGAACATTTCTTATAATGCACAATAATATAATTTAGAATATCTGACACGATTTTAAACGCCTGCTAAAATGGATTGTATTAAGTTTTTTGTTCTTCGCTTTATACCCTATACATCAGCCACACCCAACTATTGTTACCAGGAGGATCTGGATGGAATCTGGACTTTAGGGAACCCCGACCCGGATAGGTTAGGTTAGAAGGGAATGGCGGGGTCTACCTGGTTATTTTATTTATTTTTGTTATTTTTTTATAAACCAACCAGAAGTAGGAGCCCCGCGAAGCGGGGCTTCGTCGACCAATTAGGTCAAAAGAACATTAGGTTAAATGAACGTCATATTAAAAGAATATTGTGCATTTTGAAAATTATATAATATGAACTTTATATTAAATGTTATTATATCAAAAGAAGAATATATCATATAAAACATTAGATCATATTATAATGAAATTAGGTTATTTGATATTATAGCATATGAAAAGTATAACATATAAACGTTATTTCAACTGAAATTAGAGCATTTGTTATGATATAAAATATTACACACCCGAAAACAAGAGAGCACTCCTAACCCGCTATTATACCGAGGAGATACCCGACGTCGAGCAGTGCGAGATAGAGGCGGCTCTCAAGTAGCTATTGTGATACCAGAATCTTATATATTCTTCTAGAGCGTTAAAGATTGAAAGACCTGCGGGCCGGAGTTGGCCCGCGGGTCGTACTTTGGCCATCACTGACCCAGACTATAATTTATCTCTATACCAAATTTCATGCAGATCTGTTTAGAGATCAGATCATCAGATCAGAGTTTTTATAGTTCATTAGAGCGAAATTTCAGCTTTCACATATATAATATTAATAGTAATACTGTATAGACACAGCCCATAACAAAAGGCGTTGTGAAAAAAGGCTTGAAAAACACGTTGTTTGTGAACAATATTTACATTATGTTATTGTAAATATTGTTCTTTAAACTGTCAATATACCATTTACAACCATTGACATGCATACATGTCAATGGTTGTAAATGGTATATTTAAGTCAACTTAACAGAGCCTTTGTTGAGTTGCTACACAGCCTAGATGGAGCTTCTCGACGCGTCGGCCTTGGTGTAAACTTGGATAAAACCAAGATTATGTTCAACGAACATGTTGCACCGAGACCGATTGCTATCGAAGGGGCGAC
Organism: Eilema caniola; assembly: GCA_949126895.1. Taxonomy (NCBI): domain Eukaryota; kingdom Metazoa; phylum Arthropoda; class Insecta; order Lepidoptera; family Erebidae; genus Eilema; species Eilema caniola. The sequence goes on along the minus strand of OX421486.1, from coordinate 4,701,348 downwards.
GACGCTCGAAGTTGTCTAAAAATATGTATACCTGGGCATGGTTATCCAGCTCGGTAAAAACAACTACGAGCAAGATCCAGCCAGAAGGATCAGGCTAGGCTAGGCAGCATTTCGCAAACTACGCCGAGTCGTCTCTTCCCCCTAACGCAATGCCTGAAAACAAAGGTCTTTGACCAGTGCATCCTACCTGTTATGACTTACGGTGCCGAAACGTGGACACTGACGGTAGATTTAGTCCTTAAATTAAAAGTCGCGCAGCGGGCTAAGCGGGCTATAGAGCGAGCTATGCCTGGAGTTTCTCTGAAGGATAGAATTCGGAACGAGGTCATCCGAAAAAGAACCAAAGTTACCGATATAGCTCGCAGAATAAGCAAGCTGATGTGGCAATGGGCTGGCCACGTCTGTCAAAGGATCAATGGCCGTTGGAGCCGACGATTCCTAGAGTGGAGACCACGAGAAGGCAAACAAAGGGTAGGACGACGCCCCTGGTCAGATGGATCGATGACCTGAAAAAGGTGGCTGGGACGGACTGGATGCGGAAGGCGGAGGATCGTACGAAATGGCGCACATTGGGAGAGGCCTATGTCCAGCAGTGGGCTAATTGATTGAACAGAGCGTTTGGCCGTTGCGTTCTGTTTACATAGTTGCAATTTAGCTTGATTGAGCTTGATACAGATCATTGATCGAATATCCATTAATTAGTATATATTTATTGCAAGACGCTCTGTCGATTCTGGTGCTGTTCCATTTGTTATTAATGTTTAAACATATTACAGCTATATGCTCGTTGTAAGTGCTAAGTATAAGTTTATGTTTAATGCAATAAGGCAAAAGACCAATACTCAACGCAGTAGTTTGAACGAGGAACGACATCGGGAAAGACAGATTCATTCGATAGAATTACCTCTTGAGACGGACAAGTTGGTGGTCAGAAAATGAAGGAGATGTAGATTTTAGACGAAGGCAGGAAAAATCTTAGATGGCGGAGGTTCTCGGCGAGGCATCTGCTGGCATCAGTTTGCCGTAGCCTAGCCGGGGAAAGATGGGGATACAGTAGTTCCACATCTAAGGGGTCCTTCGATGGCCCTGAGTCAGCTGACGTATGGGTCAGTTGGAAAGTGCGGGATATGCCAGGGGTTATCGGCGAGGTATCACTAAGGATTTTTTTAACGAATATTAGCAGCCGAAATTACAAAACCGTCTAACCCCTCTTAATAACTTAAATTGCTTGTGCTTGGAGTGGATTCACGTCGATAGTGTTATGGCCAGGATTCGATCCTGGGACCTTTCGATCGTAAGGCCGACTTCTTAATCCCTAAGTTACCGACGCCCGTTAAAAAATATGAGTCAAAACTTTTCTTTCCTCCGTGGTCAAAACCCTTAAAATATCAAAGTTAAAGGGCTAACCAACATTATTTATTTTCCAATTCTTTATGACGCAATTATATTTAAATTTTTAATTTTATTTTATTCCATCACGCTCTAAAGGATATGGCTAAAATTTAATTTTAGGGATAGCTCACAGTCTGACATAACACATAGGCTACATTTATCCCGGGCTGCGGGAACGGTATGAAAATTGCACACGGATAAACCCACGTTCAATGGCTAGTTTACTATATTTATCGCTATTGATCGATAAAACGCTATTAACAAATCATTGCAAATGTTAAAATCGCACACAACATGATTCCCTGAGGTACACCTCAATCATATTACTGAATGGATTTTAATGAAGCTCTACAATAATATATAGCTTATACATCAGAATAAAACATGGGCTATATATCATCATGCTACTACTCAAGGGAGCGGAGCAGTGATCATTAATGTCAATAAATCCGGCCGGCATATACAGAGAAGTGTCAGTGTAATTATTTCTACACGGCACTATGCATCGCGCAAGCGCACGCACTTAGCGGTTGGCGTTCGAGCAAGCCGATACAAATTATTTGTATATTAAAATCTACGCGTTCAAAGGGCTGATACTTGGTACACAGATGGATAAAGCATGGGAATGGACATTGGCTACTTTATATCGCGAAAGAAGGGTTAAAAATAGGGAAGGAATGTTTGTATTTTTTTAAGATATCCTGATGAAATTTGATACAGAGGTGAATTAGAGCTTGGGAACTGTACGTGACAAACGATATCCATGCGGGCGAAGCCACGGGCAACAGCTAGTACAACATACATTTAAATATAAATTTATCTTTGCATTATACATAATTAGTATTTAATTATGGCCTCGCAAAGTAATTTTAAATAAGAGATGAAGCACCGTTAGCAGCGGTATTTACATTTCATTCATATCACATGATGTTTATTTAGGACGAGTTCGCACTGCTTTTCAAAGCGAGCTAAGGTATATTTCAACCTAAGCGGTATTCGCTACCGTCTGCGGTGGAAAAAAAGAACAAATAATTATTAATTATTATTAATTTAATAATTTTTACAAGCGACTACAATATGGGGTTCTTCAAGAAAGGCATTGGAAAGTTTCTACAGGGTCGGCAGCATGAACGTGTCTACCCTGATGATGCACACGTCTTTAGGCCTCGGTAAAAACTTTTCATCAGTTAGGCCGTGTGCTTGTCTGCCACTTAAGTGCCAAATTTAATATAGCTGCCTCAGTATTCTGACATCGGAGTTGACTATCACCAATGTATAAAATAATGGAACAAACAGGCAGAAAGACAGACCGCGAGGTCTGAGACTTTCATATTATTTTCTGGCTAAGAATAAGAAGTATTATGCATTAGTATAAATATCAGATATTGTCATAGGTATCAGACTTTTTAATGTAATGGTTATTGGCTTCCTAAATGCGGCCCTATTCTCTTGAGATCCTGTGTTTTGTCTCGTAATCAAATACATGGGGATCTACGAGCGTGTAACGTGGTCTCTAAGCTCTGCCCATCGCATACCCTGCCATACCTCTACCCATAAAGCGCAGGAGAGTAGTATTTGTTTAGAAATTTGAACTGATTGTTTTATAGAGGTGAATTGTTTCAATGTACGAGGTTGAGGTGTATCTACAGATACTTTTAGATAATTTACAACCAACATATTATGTAGATATTTACTTAAATATAGAGGTATCACCTGTAAATTGTTACAGTCTGTTACAAGAGGTGTCACTATTTTGGGTAATGGTGTTGCGAGTTCAATGGGTTTATATCATTTGATTATTGTTTTTACGAATAATATCCAACCTTGCTGAAGAAATTTTCACGTCAAAAACCAGACTTGTTACTGGCTGTTCTCCGTCATAATAAACTAGCCTTAATTATATAATTAGCCCGCGCGATGTCGGTTAATGCGACTTTTGCTCATATCTCTAAGCAATCGTAAGATTTTATGTCTGACAAAGCCCCAACAAAAAAAGGAAGACAGAACAAAGGAGCTTCGGTGCTTCGGGGTTTCACACCTGTACCTGGTACCTATCTACCATCTCTTAAAAGTAATCATAATTTACCTCCATTATGTGAAACGGACTCGGATCATTGTCATCTGTCGACATTTGTATATTTTATCTTGTAAGACAAGCGTAAAATCTAACCAAATTAAACCAATAAGTATATCCACTACAGTAAGACATACTGTAAAACCCAGTTTGACGGACGCTAAAGTCACAAATAGTCCGGTCAAATTAAACAAAAAAAAATGAAGGGAAAGATTTGGATAAAACACCAAAATACTTTTATAGTTGACTGTACCAAATCAGCAATGATTTAAAGTGTCGTGCGAGTTGACGAATAGAAAAATAAATTTAATTATTTTGTGCCATCTCCCGCGATCGGGCCAGTTTATTGCGAGGAAGTTGACGGTCAACTCAATATTTTGAACGAAATAAAAACAAATTTTCAGCTTGATGTAAATTTATGTAACTGCAAATGTCTAAATTGACTGGATTAAAAGTAAGATTAAAATAATACTGCTAGGGGATGGTGTAACCTCCTGAACGACGAACTTTCTCTTTTGAGAAAAATATTAACTGTGACCTCCATGACGACATGCCACAAACATGACATCATCAATGATGCTTATATATGCAGGGAATTTATCATCATACACGCACGCTAAAGAACGAACTCCTTGCTGTGGTTTTGTCAAGTGACTCTATGGGGTTCTTTAGAAGGGTATTAGAAGGTTCTTACAGGGCCGACAGCGCGAGTGTAACACCCTGGTGTCGCATACGTCCACAGGCCACGATAACCACTTTTCATCGAGTGGATCGTGTGCTCATCTGCCACCTTAGTGGTATAAAAGATGTATTAGTGCTGCAATTAAACAAATACCAGCCCGTACGATTCGCTTCTTAATGTAGTCAACCCACCTTGTGCAAATATATTTCTTATTATTTTATTCGTTGGCAATAATGCATATTTTACGTAAACAACTTGTACACATAGCACCAGATGTTTGTTTGCAGTTGTGCAATATTTGTAAATTAATGCATTAAACCAATTAACTACGCAGACACACATGTTTTGAGTGAATGAACTAAAAACACTGTGAACAATCCAAAGGCAAGCATTCCACGACTCGCGAACATTCTTTTAAAAAAGTAAGAGTTGTTAATTCTGCTCCAGGGTTACATACAACGATGCTTAAGATCTCCACGAGTTATTAGGGTTAGGTTAGGTCTAGATTATTCTGTGTGGAATTAAGTCAAGAATTCAAGGCAGTACTCATATTAATCATTTAGCCGGGTCAATTACACAGGTTGATGCAGCAATTTATTTCGAGTTTTCCTTCTGTCGCAGTGACATAATATATGAATGTTCATATACCCACGTGTTTCATTATATTCAAGGATTTTTTACCCATCAGTGCTTTAATTTCTCACAATAATTTTTCAGCGCTTGCCTCCGTTATAAAAGAGACATACTGTAATTTCATTTAGCATTGTTTTAGCTTTCATAGTTTAATTCTCCTTCGAAAAGCCACGTCATCCAAAAATGCTCTCTACTTCATAAAAGATGTGCGACGTGAATATGTTATGTGAAAGCATTTGGACACATTTAATTGGAGCTTGTTTCGATTACAGTACCTCTCAAACCTATTCAAATCATCTTGCAGCTCATCAGCGTCACAGATATTTCTCACGACTTTATGAATTTTCATGTCGTCGGCATACAGTAAGATGTAGGAATGATGGAAGCACTGTTTGATATCTGCGATGAAGATGGTAAACAATAGAGGTCCCAGAATGGAGCCTTGGGGAACTCCTGCTGGGACAGAGCTCCATCCGGAAGCGTAGCCCTGAAGGACCACAGCCTGTGTTCTATTCTCTATGTAAGAGGAGAACCATCGGTACAGGTCTCCGTGTATTCCAGCAAGCATTAACTTATCCAGAAGCACTTGATGGTCAATACGGTCGAAACACTTGCTGTAGTCCGTATAAATAACGTCAGTCTGTCCTTGTATCATGCCACTTGTGATAAATTCATGCGACAGAAGTAAGTTGGACGTAGTAGAGCGGTTTCTTACAAAGCCGTGTTGCTCATCTCCGATACTAGACTTAAGGGCTGTGTATACATCGGTGTGAACAACACGTTCCAGTACTGGTCCGGAGGCGGAGAGGGAGGAGGACCAAGCGGTCCCCGACTCGCCCTCGGTATGGGGAGGGCGCGCATTTTCCTACGACGCGCGCCGCCGCCGTGGCCTGCTTCTGCTAGGGTGACGAGCGGCTTCACCCATCACCCTCAGGCCTCGTGGGGGGCGGAGATCGGTCTGCGCTCTCCGACGCCCGAGTCGCCTTCGAACGTGGGCAGCGATGTCCGCGAGTCTCTATCGCTCGCTGCGCCGCACCCGCTCTGCTGTCTCCTTCACGAGCATGACCTGCTCGCAGAAGGAGGCGCTGGCCGCCCACGCATCCGCGCAGCGGACCATCGCCGCGAGCAGGGTGGAGAGCGTGAGCACTCTCACCCCGAGGGCCGTCACGAGCTCTCGAACGCCGGACACTCGGTGAGCGAATGACGAATGTATGAGATTTGACGTATTTGACATGCGATAACGACTGTCATATACGTCAAATTCCTAATATTCATCATTCATTTCCACGAAACGCCGGCTAGCGAATTGCCACTTATCTAGAGGGGCAGAAACCAGTTTGCTGTGCGCGATACTACGCGTATATACAGGATGATCTATCTTTGTTTGCACCTTTTCGTTAAAGAATTGTTGTAAGGTTGACAGTACTGGTTTTCTACATGTAAAAAACAACAACTTATATTTTGTTACATTTAATGGATATTATTACAGTCAAGCAGATTTATAAAGTCTCCTATTGATTTGATAGGGAAAGTAAGTAACAGGAAACAATAATAACCTAATTGATTTTTACATGGGTAATCAAAGTCGACATGCAATAGAAGTGAAGTAGGTGCGCTGGCGATTTGTTACATTTCATTAGACGGCAAAAGTTTCTAGTCGTCACAAGTTGTAGAAGTTCTAGGTTTGGCTGTGGTTTCGGGTTTGGCTGTGGTTGTGGGATTCGTTGTGGTTGTGGGTTTGACTGTGGTTGTGGTTGCGGGTTTGGCTGTGGTTGTGGTTGTGGGTTTGGCTGTGGTTTTGGCTGTGGTTGTGGGATTGGTTGTGGTTGTGGGTTTGGTTGTGAATCTGGTTGTGAATTTGGTTGTGGTTGTAGGATTGAAATTAGCCGGAAAAACATCATACAGAAGAACTCTATGGACGTAGTCTTGGATTCTTATCATTATTAAAATTTCCATTGCCCTCTTAATGACTAAAGAATTCAAATATTTTGCCGTTTCTTGCCGATTACTCTTTATACAACCCTGACATTTATTTACTGTAAAGAAAAATAAATGTGACATATTTCATTATCTTAATTGCTTTAAGGAATGGTAAAATTGACGATAAATGTTAAATGTGTAATTAAATCTAATATATAAAATTCTCGTGTCACAGTTTTCGTTGCCAAACTCCTCCGAAACGGCTCGACCGATTCTCATGAAATTTTGTGGGCATATCGGGTAGGTCTGAGAATCGGCCAACATCTATTTTTCATACCCCGATTCGCGATAACCGATATCCACGCGGGCGGAGCCGCGGGCGACAGCTAGTAATTTTATACTATATGAAATTTTCACTACTAAAATCCAATATAGGTACTAATGGCACAATTAATGGTCTTTTTTTGTTTAAGCCGTTTAGCTGTGGAACATCATGTTCAACAATTCTTCTGAACACGCACCAATGTACAGGTGGTAAAAAAGTGAGGTAATGTCTATTTGCAGGCAATTAATCTATAGATAGCAATAAATCACAAACGTGAGAATTAATCAATTATTTTTTCGTAAATGGTTATGAAAGCTAGAAAGTAATTCCACGTTCGTAGCTTGCTTTGAAAACGAAAATGGACGAAGCCATCTATTATACTGTGAAACATACCAGTGCTTCCATTCGTGTCACACAGATGTTTGATGTCAAACGTCATATTCCCTTATAACCATTTGGATTTAACACTTTGGATATAAACATGAGGCTGGTGGTCCATTCTTTCAACTTTTCAACTGATTAGTAAACCGCTATTTTTTTTTGTATGCCATTAGTTGGCAGACAAGCACACGGCCCACCTGATGGGAAGTGGTTACCGTGGCCTATGGACGTTTGCAATCGTGCTACCGACCCTGTAGATACCTTCTAATACCCTTCTTGAAGAACCCCATATTGTAGTCGCTTGGTAAAATCACGGTAGGAAGTTCACTCCACAACCTGAGCGTGCGTGGGATGAAGTTCCTTTCAAAACGCACGGTGCGTACCATTTCCGGTCGCAGTGTGTGAGGATGAATTCCCTGCCTATGGCGAGTGGTGCGATGATAGAATGCAGCGGTGGGCATCATGTCAAACAATTCATCTGAGCACAAACCATTGTATAGGCGGTAGAACACACACAGCGAGGCAAAGTCTCTTCTGAGGCTGAGAGGTTCCACATCGCCTGTGAGTATTGTAACGTGATATTTTTCTCTTTAGGTCTTGTAATTGATTTCTTTGTTCCAGAGCCACCTAGAGTGTCTCATGGGAACTAGGTATAATTGTTTGGCGGTGAAACTTGTAATCTTCGATTAGGTGTGTCCTAGTTCTCACGCTCGACCGGTGGATGGCGCTGGTGTCCTACAGCATATATTCTATTTTTATTGCACTCATTTATTATTTTATTTTTACAATTTAACAATAATAAATTGAATGGGATTTATTTTCTCAGGAATTATGATTTACCAGTAAACAAGTCATAATTATAATAATTGTTGGTAATGGGTCGTCAAGTTGTCTTTGGCGACTGACAGCTAATGAGTTGTTTATGGTATAATGAAATACATCATGATTAGCAGAATTTTGAAGATTGTTCACGAAGATTCGATGAACGGGCTATAAATATACCTGCCCAGATTTTCACCAGCACTTCTGTTGATTCTTCGTGGCAACTAGTGACCTTTGTTAGTCTTACCAAATCTCTGTGGCATAAATCTTGTAATTTGTCAATTGCTTGTAACAATTTAGTTTAGTGAAAACCTCGTCCCCAGATATTCGGGTAAGTTTTTTTTGTAACTCTGTTTAGTGGGACTGATGGCAGGCCTGTGTGTGTATTAACGGCTTATGTGTGGTCTGTTTTACACAGGGTCCTTAGTTCGTGCTAGAGAGTCCTTGAGGTTGAGACCGCCTCATCTCACTCTGCTGCGTACCTTGTGGTACATTTGCTGCCGAGAGCGGCTACACGGCGAGAGGTCTACCGCGACCGTCCGCGCTACCACCAGCGAAGCCAAAGGCCAGTACACTACCATCGTGTACCAGTGAATGTGTAGCTGTAGTGCCAACCATCCGTAAACTTAGTACGCTTAGTAGTTTGTGCTAGAATTCACGTGCCTATCAATGTGTAGCTAGTGCTATAACACTCGTGCCTACTGTGTGTGTCCTATTTTATTTTTATTTTATTTTGCTTTATTTGGAAAACAAACAGTTTTACAATTCTCATTCATTGGTGCCTTAAATTATAACTGAAAACCATTTATTAGTTTTCGCATCTTATAACTAGGATAACAAACAATACCTGTCCCGTTCGCTCAATTAAATACTTGATATAATGCAAAGGATAGCGGTTGTAAGCATATGTAAAAGTAGATACAAGAATATGTAAGTATGTACTTATGTAACAATGTATCGGAGGCAGGGAAGCAACTTAACAATTTTCAATTCACAAAGAAAAACAATAGTGAGGGAGTAGAATAATTAGATTAAAATTAAATAATTAAGTTGAGCTCGATAGCTGAGTCGTCACGCCGAACCAATCGTTTGATAGCGTATTTCTTATTTTGTATGGCGGAGTGTTAAACATATCAAAATCGGGTAAATGTTGTTTATATATTTTGAGGCTCTGTTGAAGAAGGAGTTTTGCCTATAGTTAGTACCGCTGTGGGGAACGTGCAGGAGATTAATGTTCGGATTTCGGCGGCTTCTTGTTGGTACCACAATACCTGCTCTCAATAATAGTTCTGGGGAGTCAATTTGGCCTTGTAATATTTTCAGTAGGGTGACTATATCCGTGATCTTGCGTCTTTCACCGAGGGGCAGCATATGATGTCTCCTGCACCTCGCTACGTAGTTGACGTCGTTAGTAGTGTATAATTGGGCTATCTGGATCAGACGAGATCCAGATACCCCAATTATACTTCTTGAAAACTGATTTTGAGTTTTAGAAAACTGCTTTTTTGTTTTCTCAATAACTTGATCTATTCAAAGTAGTTTTGGAGAACTGATTTTTGTTTTCTCTATAACATGATCATTCAAACTTTTTTGTCTCGATCATTCACAAATACTTCTAGAGAAGTGGTAATATAACTGTTTTTTTTTTCTCTATAACATGATCATTCAAACTTTTTTGTTTCGATCATTCACAAATACTTCTAGAGAAGTGGTAATCTTGCTTTTTTGAGAACTGTTTTATAAAAATTGAGTTACAATACGAAAAAATATTTACTTCTCGAAAAAGACCAGTTACAGATAGGCTGACAACAATTATACTTCTTGAGAACTCATTTTTGAGTTATAGACAACTGCTTTTTTTTGTTTTCTCAATAACTTGATCTATTCAAAGCATTTTGAAAAACTTTGGTTTTTGTTTTCTCTATAACATGATCATTCGGTGATTCGAAAAAATATTTACTTCTCGAAAAGGTCCAGTCCTAGATAGGCCAATAATTATACTTCTTGAGAACTGATTTGGAGTTATAGAGAACTGATTTTTTTTCTTTTCTCAATAACTTGATCTATTCAAAGTGATCATTCAACGATACAAAAAATGCATTTCAAAAAGTGATACTTCTGGTGAACCGATGCTTACTTTATGAGAACTGTCTGTTGTTCTTAATGATTGAATAATGGAATGTATGAGGCTTGCTGAATTATCATTATCACAGAACAAATTTACACATCTACATCAGATGTTATTTTCTGTTATACCAGAGTTACTATATGGGTGTAGGTAGTGAATAACTAACAATAAAACAACAACCTATTTAATAAAAAATTTATTCTCTAAACACCATTTATTCATACAAAAAACATTTTTTAGAGCACAGATTGAATCATGATAAATACAACTGTACAGGTCATGAGAATGTTCATATTTTTTATACAAGCTTAACAAATTAGGGCAACCATATACCTCTAGATTATTTATATTATAATTATTCAACATATTTTGTAACCATAAGACTTTTTCAATACCTTTGGTGTAAATACATTTATCTCTTAAAATATCTTCAAGCAAGTTCTGATGATTTGAATAAGGCACATTTCCTTCTCCCCAATATATTTTTCTATTACGCTCAATCCAGCATACTTGGCGTCTTTCTTGTTTCGACAAACCGTAAAATGGGAATGGTGGCTTTATTAGGAACACTTGTATTTTTTTATCACATATTACAGCGATTTCTTTGACTATAAATTCATTTGCTTCTGTTTTAAAACCCTGCACATCTACGAAGGCAATCATGACAGCCTGCGCACAATGTTACTTAAAGGTTTATATTCCACAAGTCGGTCGTTTATAATCAAACAATAAGCAGTTGTTTTATCTGGTATTAATGTTGAACATTCAAACTCTAGTCGTACATCTACAGGTCCGGTTTTAATACTATCGTTTTGTCGTGAACAATCTAAGATAAAAAGAGGAGCCTTTTCCTTAAATTTTTTTAGATCGAGCAAGGGATCTGCTGGGCAGTTGTAATACGACTGACGAAATTTGACATACATTTCATATAATATACTATACTTGTCCTCAGAAAATTTTAGTCCAAGAGGTTCATAAGGATAATACTGTGAGTTTAAAAATAGTGTTAAATTTGTTACTTCGCAATGATCAAAGAGCGAACTGTCTTCTGATTTATTACTTTTTCTATTAGTTTGTAAGCAGAATATTACATATCTGGGCTTTTCCAGTTGTGATGCAGTCTTTATTGCCCAAGAATGCTTTGTGGTTTTAGGAAGCAAAGGGTATTCATACAAATCCCAATTTCTAAAGGCTATTTGAATAGGTTTGTCTCTTTCCAAATGTTTCAAAAGACTCAATCGCTCTCGGTCTGATACTTTTATATGAGGCACCCTCCATTGTACTCTTTGTATATCTATTTGAATAACTACAACATCACTCGGAAGTATTACGCTATTTAAATTAGAGTTACTTCTATTCAATATTAGTTCATGTTTACAATTAATCATAATTTTTTTATAATCTTCTGCAAAACCTAGAATTTTGTTTAATGGTATGACAGCATTAAAGTGACCATCACTTTTAAATCCATCTAAGTCCCAACCCCATAAAGCAGCGACTTTATTTTCACCTTCATTTAATGAAATATATGATTTGATCGTTGACGTTATTCCTGAATTTTTAATACGATCAATTTCAATACCATTTACTTCATATCTGATGTCTTGAAACAAAGACAGCACATAATTATTAGTAAACGTTACAGTTTTCATGATCGGTTTCCCTTCTTTACAGATGAGCTTCACTTGACCTTCAATGTAGATCGAACTGGCTGATGGTAACACATATATATCTTGTTGGTGTATAGGAATTCTAATTTCATCATTTTCTCTAAAGCTGTTGTTGTAGGGATTGTATGAATGGATTTCATAACTTTCAATCGAAGTATCGAAGTGTGGTAGTTCAGTTATCTGTAGTATATTATTCATATTTTGAAACCAAGTGTTCGAAGAAAATCTTTATTTGATTTAGTTAACTTATTATATTTTTTTAGTTTACGTCTTTGCACCTTCGACGTTGTAGAAGAAGTATGATGTCTTGTATTCAGCACAGGTTTTTTATAAAATGCTATCATTTTATTTTTCTTAAATGAACACGCAGTTGAATATGTTCGTCTTTGACGTTAATTTCGCGTCCAAATTGATCGAGAATCTTAATAGATATACAAGAAATAATATTTTTATTCACTGGAAAATAAATTACGTTTCGTGGTATTTCTATACAATTATGATCTTTAACAGAGTTGTATAGAAATTCATGAAGAATATGAGTTGGTAAACCGTTGGAATACGAGCCATGTACAAGATCACATTCGATTCTGATCAAGAGTGGTATCGTAGTTTCATGAATATTGTTTAATTTTACAGCAAAGTATAGTAAACCGCACTCGTATTGGCCAGACAAACAAAGAGGTGGCTGAAAGTATGAATCCAATTCTGATTTATTTCCGGAGATGGTGACTGTTATAGACATGCTTTCAAACTGAATACTTCTGCAAGGTAGTGTTCATTTTATTCCTTGATCATACCAAAATGTTTTCAAAAAGCGTAAACAAAGATGTCCACAATTATAAAGATTATCTCCTTGTATATTATCAACATTATAATGAATTTTAGTACCCAAATATTTTATAAGTTCTTTTGGAGGTTTAAGGTTACCGTAACTATCAAAATACTCTACGTAATCGCTGTGTTTTGCATAGGCTACCCAGTGAGAACCTGGATTTTTAGAACTATCTAAGTTTATAACTCCACATTCTTTTGTAAAAGGTCTATTGGGGAGTTCATCTCTCATAAAGACGCCTCTAAAATAGGGAATATTATTTGCGTATTCCAAAATATCCAGGTTAGTTAAGGCTCGCTTGGGCAGCCGACATTTCAGTTTTTTTCTTTTGATAAGAAAATGCCAAGTCCTCGTTTATAAGGTTTAAGATGCAGTCCTTTTCCAATGCATAAAGCCTCCATTTTTTCATTATGTCTTTTCAGTTCCGTAAAACGTTTTTTAGCCGTCTTAAATTCATTTACGGTTTTAGCTATACCAGCTGCACCACCTGCTAAAGCTCCCATAGCCGACAATCCCGCGAATATAGGAATTAAGGGTAATACGCCACCGGTTTTTGGTACAGGAATAACACGAGGAAGTTCACCAGATGAATTTTCAGCGAAGTCTCTAGCAGCAGCCATCGCTAATTTAATCGCCATTGCCTTACATTTAGGTTTTAATTTTCGTATATGTTTTTTTGTTTTAGTGATAACATTTTTAAATTTATTCTTAAAACCATTCCCAGTTGTTACGTTTTTTAAAGTCTTCCTATTGTAATTTTTCAAGCCGGAACCCGTTTTAACTTTTGCTAACATAGCTTTGTTTACTAAATGTGCTGCAAACTTCTCACCAACATTCGCATCAGATGCAACTGTACGCTTTTTCGCCATTTTTAGTAGCACTAAATCTGCTTTATGTCGATCTTTTAAATTTGACGAGGTGTGGTATGCAATGTCGTGATCTCTACAATATTCGTCTAATTTGTTTATACCTTTATCACCTCGTCTAAGTCTTTTAATTAATTTTGTACCTGGGCCGCAATAATTGTAACCCGGTAAGTGTAATTCAAACGGTAAATTATTTATAAGACAATTGAGAAGACTACTCTGCCCAATACCCATCCTAAGACTGATTAATCAAGTATTAAACACTCAATAAATAAGTATTTATATGAATTCATGATAATATTAAGTTCGATTTATCAATCCAGCTATTTTCAGCAGAGCACAAACCTAACCATTTAACTAAAACCTTATTTCCTTTCTTTTTAAGAACTTTCTCGATTAAATATACATTAGGATGTTTTGTTTTTTGAAGCTCTTGTGCATAAAATGCACCTAAGATAGGCTGACCTCGGATCGTATCTTCAATTAAGTAGGTAATAGGAATTGTGTTTTGTATCTTTCGAATTTTAAATATTTCTGTGGACCAGTTGGGAGTATATCCTTTTTCGAATGTTCCTTTATACTTACTGATTCGTACATAATCACCCATCTTTAACTTTTTGTTTACTCTTACGTGATTTACTGAATTGTGATATCTTTTTAATATTTCTTCCTTAGTAAAATCATCCACATTTGCAGGTATTTCATTGATTGTCCTATGGTAGGTATGATTGTATTTATCAATAACATTATTGAGTGTACCACCTATCCAGTTATAATTACCATTTAAGCTAAATTCTTTATATAATTTTGATTTCAGTGTTCTAATAAAACGTTCAACAATAGAAGCTTTTTTTGCTGAGTAAGTAGAATAATGATTAATATGATAAAACTCCATCAGTTTTTTAAATTGATTATTATAAAACTCTGTTCCATTATCAGTTTGTAGATTTAAAGGTACTCGACCTTTGTCTAATAAAATTTTAAAACTGATACATATATCGTCTTTAGTTTTACTTTTTAAGGGAAAGGCCCAAGCATATTTAGAAAATGTGTCAATGATAACAAGGATAAATCTATAGTTCTTATTTTGCTTAAAAATTAATTGCATGTCAACTAAATCTGCTTGCCACAAGTCATCTATATCTTTCATAATAACTTTTCTGCGAGGAAAGTTAATCCTTGCATTTCTATGGATTTCATTTACAACATCAGCTTTGCTCATTATTATAATTTTTAATATTCTTTAATATAATTTTATACTAATTATTAAAATGAAATGAAAAATATAAATAATATATGTCTATCATCTGAATACCCTATAATACTGAAATCAAATCTCTGCAGCGCGAGTTTTTATTCCTTAATTATATTAGCTTCTTTCAATTCTTCAATTATTGATAAAATTTCATTGTCGTGATTTGTATTACCAGCATCTCTTGAAGCTATTAACAATTTCAACCTATCAACTAATTCATTGGGGTCATCCCAATACACTAAATCCGAAGTGGACTTATATTTTTTAAGTTTTGGTAAGTTACGTAAAGTACCTCCAAATTTTATTTGATTTTTTTCAGTTGATAGGTCAGAAAACAATGGTTTAATTATTTTTAGATACTTAGTTCCTTTATCACCTCTTATTTGACCATTCGGGTTATAATCTCTCTTATGCGCATTTGTTAAATGTAATATATTCTTATAAACAAGTTTATCTTCATTTGTAATTGATTTTAAATCAGGTTTCTTACGAAGTAAAAGTTCCTTTAGACCTGGAGTTAAATCATAAGTTTTATCTCCGATTTTAATTAAAAATACACTATCGTCATTCGAGCTATCAATTTTAGAAAATGATACTTCGAAGTTGCCCATCATTAAAGTTTTGTTTTCGCTCCTTATTCCGAATGGTACATTTAGACCGTCATGTATACCATAGACATCTTCACCATCTAGTGATATTTCTAATCTAGTTTTTACTTCCTTTCTAGGAGTGCTCATAATATTTATATCAGCGTCGTAAAAATCATCACGTTCATCACACTTAGAAGAAAAACTAATTTCATTCGACTCGTTTTCTTCAGGATTTTTAGATGCATTTTCCATGTTATGATTATTTAATTGTTTTTTAAAACTTGCTATATATTGCAAAGGTTCTGAAACCGGCTTTAGAATCTTATCATATGATAAGTTCAGTTCATATTCATTATTCTTCATTTGTTTGATTTTATTTTTTATGGTGTCAACTGACTTCATTAGCTGCATTTTAATATTACTATCCATTTTAACATTACTACCCATTTTGTATATAACAACTGAATACAACAAAGGATAAAATAGCACTAAACTTGATTTACTATGTTATTTCTTTATAAACGAGAAACATTATTCAAAATTAAAATAATCATCAAAATTCTGTCTGTATCTTCCCTTATTTTTCGGAAAATCTTTGCTAATAGTTAAAAAGTTATAAGGTTTTTCCCAAACGATTTTACAAATATCCTTGAACTGGTTCCATGATAAATCAGAGCTGACATGTTCATCATAAATGTGTTTTAAATTCATGTCATCTTGCTTAAATATTATTAAAAAATTAACATTGTCACGTAATAATTGTTTTGGCACTTTTGAATAAGTCTGTGATAGGTAGAAGCAATCGATTTGCTTATGTCTACCCATTGAAAAAAAGTTGCGGATATTTATTTGATTTTCACACGCAACGTCGTCAAAAATGAAAACAGAATTTTCTAAAGCGTTGCTCGGAGATACTACATCTCTATTGTCATTAAACACATAAAATTTTATTCCAGGTACTCTTTTTAACACCTCGTTTAAAAAACGATACTTTGATTGAAAAGTTGTTTTTGAGTAAACATATAAATTCTGAAATTTTAATCCATTTTCATGCAGCAGTAAACTGATCATCACGTTTGTTTTGCCACAGTTTGAAGGACCGCTTATTACACAGCGAATTGTATTAGGCAATAAAGTACTATGCCGGATTAGCTGAGCAGGTTCTCCAAAATTTATATTGTTAACGTTTAGTGATATGGGTTGTTTAATCAACTTCATCTTGTCTATTGATTTAATTTCCAACTTACTTACTCATATATATACATAATAAAATATACAAGTGGAGTGAATATTAGGGTGAGATTTGTGTGAATAAAAAATGAAACAAAATATGAAATGGTACATTAAGTAAAATGTTTTTTATTCGTAATGATAAAATTATAAATATTTAAATCAAAAACTTAAGAAAACACGCCAAAAATAATTAAAAGTAAGTAGTTATACAAGTATAATAGTCATAAAATAGGTATTCAGTTCATAGTTTTACAGTGTCCCCATGGTAAAGTATAAATTTGGTTTGGTAAAATCTGTCTTTTGTCATCATTTCTATTCAAAGCTACTTTAGTAATTTCTTGTGTATACAAAACATGTTTAATTGATTTTATAATCTTCATTTTACGCTTATATATCTTGTTATTTAACAATGCTTTCTTATAATTAGTTAGAGATAAATTTTTGGTTACATGTTTTGTTATGCCTTTTGCTTTCTTTATATCTGTTTTAACACTGCTTACATAGTATAATTTTGCTCTAAGACCAACAAATTCGGAAATCACGTCACCTCCTAATTCATCTTTAAATAAACCAGGAATCTTTGCATTCATTTTAAGTATACCAAAGGGGTTATCTTCAGAAAAATTGCTAGTATCAAACTGTGAGCTGTTCTGAATAATTTCATCATAAAAATCGCTGGTATTTATATAATAAAGTAGGCTATCGGTATCCGTGTAGCAAAGCATTGTCTGATTTTCATACTTCTTTTTAATAAAATTATAGTGAAAATGGTACAAATGTTGTTTTGCATATTCTAAAACAGTAAAACCGATATATATTGGCCTATCTAAGATTACTTTTTCTTGATTCAACCGAATAACTACAAAATTGTCATCTAAAATATAGATGCTGTTTAAGTTTGGTTTTGATATTAACTTTTCAGCACCTACATATTTATTTGTTAAATTTTTTGTGTCTGCCCATTGTGATACTAATCTTACATCTGTCTGTTTGCGTCTGTTTTCAATCGTTTTCCCAAAAATAGCATTATTAAGTAACTTAAAAAAGTCTCTTTCGAATGTTGAAGTACAAGTCTGTCGTAACTGAGTATTCAAATCAATGTATTTTTTTAGGAAGGAATCTTGACGAAAAGCCAATATACGATGAATCTTTTTTAAAATCAATCCATGTTTTAAGCACTGTTTCAAATTTGTGTAGTGAATAACATATTTTATTTTATTGTATAGATTTGCTATTAATTTGTAAGATTTTCCACCTGGAGGTATTATTTTTTCGGGCGCAAAAGGTAAGTCACTGTGAAGATCATGTAAGTGGTGTGGATAATCTAAATCGACTTCTAAAATATAACCATAATCTGCGTCATCTGCAATATTTAATACATTAAATTTCAATATTTCTTCTTCGTTTAGTAAATAAAAGTTTGACATAGGCATCTTTTTGGTCATAGCATATCCATACAAATTATTAGCATCAAGGTATATTAAAAAAGAAGATGGTTCCGTAATATCATAATCCGGCAGATATTTGTTATTAGCCTTGGCATATCGAAGTGAACATTGAGCTAAACCACCACGTATTCCATTTTCTAACAATTCATATATTTCCAAATCAGTAACTAAATCTAATTGAACTCCTGTATATAAAAGCATAGCATCCCAACTTAAACCCGGTGCAGATACATAATGCGCTGGGTCTAGTTTGTAATATTTCAAGCACATTAGTCTAAATTTTTCAAATATATCACAAAGTAATAACACATCACTCTTTAAATATAAATCATTATATCTTCCAAGAGAATCAATTCCGAAAGTATTCCAAATTGTTTGTGCACGTTGGTACTCGGCATCGGTTATATGCTCTGATGACAAGCTATTAAAAAATGTATATTTAGGTGGGAGCTCTTTATCGTCATATTTAGCCCACGAATCAATATAATCGTACGGAAATACACCCTTTTCTTTTAGTAACATAAATTGATCATAATTATTGAATTCGCTGCCAAGATGTACATTTTCTTCTTTAGTTAGAGTTTTTGATAACATGTCTAAACTACAACTTAAAAACTGAAAGGAGTCTATAAATTTAATTTGTATAGGTCGATTACGTTTTTTGTAATGAATGTCTTTCGTTATCGACATATACTTTTCCTTAGATTTAGGTATAACTCGGATAATACCTTCATAATTACTTAATTCCTTTATGAAAAGATGGCTATCATATCCAGATAAATTGTGGAAAACAACTGGAATGAATGAACATACCTTGTATGTTAAATTACAGTAGCTGTGCGCCGCGCCACGATACTCGCCAGTTATATGATCGTGATCGAGGACTTTATCCCCCAATAAAGGCTGTTCACAGATATGACATATATTGGCGTTCTCATAGTCCTGTTTTTGAGTTTCAGTTAATTTAGATAAAGACTTTTTATTTGATAATATTCTATAGATTCGTTTCACATCTCTAATTAAGCTTTTAATAAATATTTTTATACAATCAGCACCTCTATGCGAAACATATTTATTCAAGCTGAAATCATGAGAACAGCAAATGTAGTATCCGAAACTCGACGGTTGATGCAATTTTACGTTAATTGTATTATTACTTAATCTATTATCACAATGTAACAATATGCTTTCGAAATCGGCATATATTATAAAATTGATCTTTAATTTTCTTTCATAATGCTTAAACTTTAATTTACTATTTTCGCCTGGTAGCACTGCTAATATTTCAGAACATTTATGTGAAATAAATCGAGATTCGCTTGCAAAGAACTGTAAACATGAATCACAAAACTCTAGTTTTCCATTATGTTTAGTGATTTGACGTCTTACTAGACGCGGGAGATCTTTAATCAGACAGTAATGACCCTTTTGTTGTTTTTCTATGTACAATAAATTTATATGATTCACTTTCTTTAACCTAGTCAAATATAAAGGGCCAGTAACATGACATTTTTTATCAAGCCCGTAAACATTCACACTTAATTGAAGATTTTGTTTTTCTAAAAGTTTTAAATCTTTAGTAGTGGGTGGGAATGTCATCCCTTCGGTCTTGAGAACTTTTGAAAAATGAGGATACGAAGCTGTTCTACACACATTACTTTTAGCAGGATACAGCGACGCTACAATGCTCCACAACAAACAGTATTTATCATTGTTTCGAATGTTTATGCAACTTTTAGTATTTTTTATAACCGAAGGTAATTCTAAATAACTGCCTCCTCTCATAGGTGAATATTTATTAATATTGATTTCTAAATGACTTACTTTATAAAATGACCAACCTGACTCACAATGTTCAAATGCAATCATTTTTTCTACTATAATATTTATTACTGTAATAATTATTGAGTTTATATCTGTATTAAAGCATAAAATTTCATATTTAGTATTAAACGATTTAAGTTGTTGTTCATCCGACTTGGGTAAAATGAAATAGGCAAATAACTCGAAATTAACTTTGATACATTGATGTTTTGCTAAGGATAGTTCAATAATTCTATTTATATCATTCTGATGATAGTACAGGAACGTCTCTGGAGTAAGGTGCTCAACTTCCTGTACAGCACTTAGTCTGTATGTCACTATTCGATTCTTAAATGCAGTAGCAATTATTTTAATATTCTCAAACTCAGTACTCAATAGACAGTTCGACTTATGTAAATTAGATCTTGTATGATTTTTGTATTTTCTTTTCTGTATTCTCAAATTGCATTTCTCACATAATATAAAATTTAATTTATCGGATTCATCGTCACGACGACGTAGAGTAACTGTGAACAATGAAAAAAAGTAGAAATATAAGAATACCTATTTATTATATAACTGAAACACGTCTTGCAATCATCATTTTATCGATATTAAATTTAAATGTTAAGAGTATACAAAGTTACAAGAAAAATGATAGTTTCTTAAAATTACATACAGGTAGATAAGTATTTATTTACTAATAACTCACTACTCATATAACGTAGGGAATAAAAACAGGCGGTAAATACTGACAATTAAAGTATATAAAATGCATAATCAATATAAATATATATCTATTGATTATAAGAATTAATAGTCATAGACGGACAGTCTTTAAATTCATTTTTAACTGCGCTCAAATAATTCAACATGTGAATCCAACTTTCTGCATCTATATCGCTTTTATTTTTTACAGTGACTATTGCATGGCGCCATCTATTCATCGGGGATACATTTTCTATTTCATCACTCTTATAAATCTTTAACTCGATGAAATGTGCCCCCGATTTCAGCGGATTAGCTCGTCGCGAATAGCCATTCGTAACACGTCTCATCACGTACGATACCAAAGGCGGCACATTTTTACCGTTAGCGGAGGGTGCTGAGACATCGTCTTCACTATCTGAGCCAAAGAGATCTGCTGCGGTGCTCTTGTTTTCGGCCTTAGCCCGCTTGGCGTCGGAGCGTGCGCCGCCACCGGCTGAGCGCGACCCGCCTGAGCGCACCCCGATGCATGACGGTGCTGACCGATGAGGTCTCTTCTTTATTCCTTTTTTATCGACTGGCTTCTTTTCCAGTTCCTCAGCAGATGAGGTCTCGTCGGTGGGGTAAATATCTTCCACATGTTTCGGCCTGTAAAGAAGGAAATACATACATTAAAATGTATCTGGTATTATGTTGTTTAGTGTTATTTATATGACCTGTTGGTCTAACGGTTAGTGAACCGGGCTGTGAAAGGGACCTGATACTACTTTAAATTGATAGATGTTATAATAACAGTTTGTTTTAATATTGCAAACACTATAATACACTCACGCCGACGAGGTAGGCAGAGGCATACTATACGCCTCTACGTCGGCATACTCAAATGATCCTACACACCCCTCACAAAAACCACACGAGTAAATAAGATGACAAAAATACTTACATAATGAATAAATGAAGTTATCAATTAGTTGTTTCACTCAAATACTGGATACTTCTTGATGACTTGCGTGGACTGCCACAAACACGTAAGTAACTTACAAAATTCACGAGCACCACAAATAAAACAATATATCCTACTAACTCTATGAAAGTCTGGAATACGTGTGTTATACGTTGCATAGGTACAATTGTGCGTCAAAAGTTGTCTCTAAAAAAATATTGTCAACGCAGCAAATAATACACAATTCTATATACTATTATTGAAACCTGGCTTTACTTCACATTAAATGTTAAAAACATACGTTCATTTGAATATATTACTATGGGCAAACATTTGGACGGCATGTATTGATTTATTAGTAGACGATTTTGTAAACATAGGCTAGCTCATATTGCATCCGACGCCTCTCCGTCGCTAGCAAATATATAAACAGAGTCTAAAAAAGGAGCGAGTATATCCTTTTATGGAATCATATGCAATAATGAGAAACAACTATTAAAAATATGTTTCAAAATGAACCTTATGACACTTATGACAAGAAATTGTAATAAAATTTAAGTTATTCTATTATAATATTCGGAGCGTGTAAGGCCTGTAAATAGTGTTCAATTCAATTATGATTTCGGTAAGTGTTTTTTAATAATGATATTTTTAAATTACTTAAAAAATATAATTATTGTGTTCATATTTCATTTAGCGTATTCTACACAGTGCTATCTAGACCTCATGTAAGCATAGCTTACATGAAGGCTTAACTAGCTTGTTTTATGGGTTCTAGAATGCGGATAAACATACTTAGATACATTTTGTGTAAATACGTATTTATTATACATCGAAACACCCAGTTCACCACCCAGACTTAGCAGTCGAATACTCTACCGCTACACCACATAAGTCGTCTAAGATAAATATATTGTGTTTATGTGTATTTGATATTAAATTAACTAAAATAAAATTAATTCACCTCTGCCAAACCCTCCGGGGATAAAGGCGTGATTTTATGTATGTATTATGTATGTAAAATAAAATTATTATATATTGTGATGTATTATAAGTATTATAACTCACTGTTAAAATATTGTGTGTAATTGTGGCGTTATTTTACAGGATTCAGATGAACCGTTGTTCAACTTTATTCCTACGGAAGCAGCACGTTTAGCGAGAAATGACAATCAACCGAATAGAAAAAGACCGCATTCTGAAGACCATAACCTAACGTCATATACCTTTATAAAAAAGCCAAGCCTGGGGTCCAAGATTGTTCGCATCGAAATATACGATGCAAAAGATTTCATCGACCGTGAAGACAGCATCTGCAAATGCAACGCGGAGTTGTGTGCGCAACACGTTGTAAAACATGTGTTATTTGATGATATATAAATCAACCAATGAATTAATTCAAAAAATTCAAAATAATTTATAAAAATAAATATTAATTTATTTGTATGTAAATTTTGTTTTATTTAAAAGGTTCCCAGTCTAAATTGTGGTTAATATATAATATATGTATATTCTTATAATAACCATGAAAAAATATATTTTTCTCAACATGATAAGTTCTTATCAACCTAAATAAATTATAAAGAAGAATTTCTGCATTGTGCATTATGCACTAGTAAACGTTTGAATAAACTTTACCATTATTAATTTACTTAAGTTTTAGAAAAGCATCATTAGGAAACTGGGAAATATAGGCGTGATGATCTCAAAAAGCAAACATGTTTTATGGATGAATTTATTATTTTACTTTAAATCGTTTACATTTCTATGTAATTCATTCTATGTTTACCTACGTTCGTCATCCTTAATAATAATAATTACCTACTATTACTATATGAATGTCGAAGCGTGTTTGTTAATTCTTCGTTCACGTCAGGCTAGAGTAGCAGATTGACGTGATTTTAGCACCATTACCACTCACGCATATTTACCGGAGAAAATCGCTCCGAAATATCCAATAATTATAATGACGTTGAATATTGGAGATCGAGTGCAGATTGTTATAATAGAGAAAAGAACATGCGGACTTCATATTGTGAAAATGATAAATCATGAGCAGTATAGTGCTATATTAATACCTCGCCACATAAAAAAAAATAGAGGCTTTAAAATACACTTTGAAGGTCTCATGTTATGGGCAAAAATAATCAGAATCTCCAACAATTTTATTGATTTAATAGAATTGTGAACTGTATCGTTATAAAGAAACTAAAGTCAGTTCTTAAAAAGAAAACAAAAAAAGCAGTTCTCTATAACTTAAAAATCAGTTCTCAAAAAGCAAGAGTACCACTTCTCTAGAAATATTCGTGAATGATCGAAACAAAAATGTTTGAATGATCATATATTATTATACAGAAAACAAAAACCAGTTCTACAAAACTAATTTGAATAGATCAAGTTATTGAGAAAACAAAAAAGCAGTTTTCTATATCTCAAAAATCAGTTCTCAAGAAGTATAATTATTGGCATATCTGGAACTGGACCTTTCGAGATATAAATATTTTTTCGTATCGTAACTCAATTATTAAAAAACATTTAAAACAGTTCTCAAAAAAGCAAGATTACCACTTCTCTAGAAGTATTTGTGAATGATCGAAACAAAAATGTTTGAATGATCATATTATAGAGAACACAAAAACCAGTTCTTCAAAACTAGTTTGAATAGATCAAGTTATTGAGAAAACAAAAAAAAGCAGTTTTCCATATCTCAAAAATCAGTTCTCAAGAAGTATAATTATTGGCATATCTGGAACTGGACTTTTCGAGAAGAAAATGTTTTTTCGTATCATAACTCAATTATTAAAAAACATATAAAAAAACAGTTCTCAAAAAAGCAAGATAATCACTTCTCTAGAAGTATTTGTGAATGATCGAAACAAAAAAGTTTGAATGATCATGTTATAGAGAAAAAAAAACCAGTTATATTACCACTTCTCTAGAAGTATTTGTGAATGATCGAGACAAAAAAGTTTGAATGATCATGTTATAGAGAAAACAAAAATCAGTTCTCCAAAACTACTTTGAATAGATCAAGTTATTGAGAAAACAAAAAAGCAGTTTTCTAAAACTCAAAATCAGTTTTCAAGAAGTATAATTGGGGTATCTGGATCTCGTCTGATCCAGATAGCCCAATTATACACTACTGTCGTTCGTTTTGCACTTAAATTGTAGGTATCTCATGAATCTTTTCTGCGTGGATTCTAGCCTGTCTATATAAATATCATATTGCGGGTTCCAGATTTGTGAGCAGTACTCGAGAATACTACGCACGTAGGTACAATATAAGATCTTAGTGACCTTTATGCTACGGAACTGAGAGCTAGACCGAATGATGAAACCTAAGGCTTTATAGGCTTTCATGGTTATGTAGGCTATGTGTTTCTCATATGTCAATTTAGAGTCATGAATTATACCAAGGTCACGCACCTCATTGAGTGTATTGAGTTCTTGTTCCTTTAACCTATATTTGTGGTTTATAGGTACTAATTTACGAGTGAAAGTTATTGCATGACACTTGTCGACGTTAATGTCTAGTTTGTTGATATTACAATAACTTTCAAAATTGAGCAAATCACGCTGCAGTAGAAAACAATCATTGATATCTTTGATTTGCTTAAAAACTTTCATGTCGTCTGCATAGAGGACGAATTTTGAATGAACGAAACAAGAAGGTACATCGTTAATAAAAATATTAAATAATAAGGGAGCTAAAAGGGAACCTTGAGGAACTCCCGATGGCACAAAAGTCCATGCAGATGAATAGCCATTGAGAACTACGGCCTGAGAGCGATTCTTAATATAGGACGTGAACCACCTATATAGGTTTCCATGAATCCCGGCATCAAGAATTTTTCTTAAAAGTATTGAATGGTCTATGCGATCAAAGCATTTGCTATAGTCAGTGAAGATAGCATCAACCTGACCTCCTGAGTCCATGTGCGAGGTGGTGAACTCTATGAATGCAAGCAGATTTGTTGTAGTCGACCGACTTCGGAGGAAACCATGTTGTTCGGGTATAAAGAAGGTTGAAAGGCTATTGTAGACCTGTGAGTATATAAGACGTTCGAATATTTTAGAGAAGATACATAGTTTTGAAATAGGTCTGTAGTTTATCACTTCATTCTTTGAACCACTCTTATGAATAGGGGTTATAAAAGCAGATTTCCAGATTCCTGGCACAATACCTTCGTTTAAAGAACGTGTAAATAATATAGTTAAGGGTTTTGTAAGGGCGTCTGCACATTTATATATGAAGAGAGGCGGTATATGGTCTGGTCCTGCTCCTTTTGTTAGGTCAACTGACCGAAGTAATTTGTTAACGGCATCAGGGGTTATTTCTATACTGCTTATTGTATTGATGTTATGGTTGAAAGTTTGATACGAAGGTTGGGTACCTGAATGTGAAGACATGTTGGTGGGTGGGCGAAAGGTTGACTGAAAATAGTTTGCGAAAAGATTGCATGCTTCGGGCCCTGACTCTGCCGTGTGACCTTCGTACGAAAGAGAGGATGGTAACATATTTGTGCCATTTTTGTTGGATTTTATGAAAGACCAGAACATTTTGGGGTTTTTAATTATGGAGGTTTCGCAGTGATTAAGGTAAGTATTGTAGCATTCTGTCTCTAAATGTTTCGCTCTTTGTCGTAGTAATGAAAATGTATTATAATCCGAGGTATTGCCATAAATACGATATTTCTTGTAGAATTTAAATTTTTCTTTAAGAAGTTTCTTTAACGGAGCGTTGTACCAGGGAGGAAAAGAGGAGGGAAATACTAGCTTATGGGGTATATGGTTCTCTATCGTGTCGGTAAGATGCCTGTAAAAAATGCTTATAGCATCTTCAAGAGGAATACTTAACACTTCGTTCCAGTCTACATTGTGTAGAACCTGTTTGATAGATACGTAGTCCCCTCTTTCGTAAAAGTATTTTAAGCGCGAGTGGACTTGTAGTGGTTTAAGGGGCGTTGTATTTAGTGTAATATCTAAAGGTCGATGATGGACATTCTCTGGAACTAATGGGGCGGTACATAACGATACTTGAGAATTGATGTTGCTTAATACTAGATCAAGAATTCTATGTTTTGAGAGATTATAACAGAAGTTAGATTGAGTGAAATCGCAGACCGATAATGTATCAAAAAAGTTTATTTGCGTTTCACCTGTGACTTCAGTGTATTGAGGGTCAGCATTTGGTGACCAGTGGACGTTAGGTAAATTAAAGTCTCCCATTATTATAAAATGGTCATTTGGACAAGAGTTTACGATCGATGATAGTTTCTCAGTGAAATTGGAAAGTTGAGTGTTGAAGGAATTTCCGTAATTTTCAGTACAGAGGTAAATGGTACAAATGTGGACTTTCAGGTTTGTATGGTTGTTTTTAAAGGATAGTGTAACCCAAATATCTTCCGCCGATGATGACCATTCCGGTCGGACAGATGACGCTATATCGCGGCGAACTGCCAAAAGAACCCCACCTCCATATCTTTCATGAGTGTCCTGGTAGTTTCTGTTTCTTCGCCAAACAATATATCTCTCATCAAATAACTCGCTATCATTAATACTATCAGGAAGCCATGTTTCTGTTATGGAGATTACGTCGTATGTATTCAGCATTACGTTCCTCTTAAATACATGAGTTTTCGTGCGTAGCCCTTGGGTATTTTGGTAGTAGATACTAAGACCATCAGAAGCCATCAATATAAAAAGTGTATTTAAGACTAATATAGATCAAATGGTAGTGTAAATATAATAAATAAAAGCGAATCATAGGAATCATCAGTGCACGCCCCAAGCTCAAAATGCAAGCTAGTATTGAATACATTCTATTGAAATTGATATGTTGTTGCGATATATAGTAATCTATTATCTTGTTTATATTCCGAATCAAAGGTACTAGTAGTTCACAAGAAATGGTGAGAAGGCTGCCTCATTCTTCTGTATTCTGTGCCTGTCTGTCTACCTACTTATCTATACATATATTTCTGTTTCCTGTGTCTACCTATTCTGTTACTATATTTCTCTGTGTGTTACTCTGTATTATTTTATTTCTAAATATATGTGTGTATAAACTGTTGACCAGTTGTTTTTATTGGAGCCCTAGCTTCTCTGTGCACACACTCAATAGCTCTGTAGAAAAGGCGCCCTGGGAAAGAGTTCTCTGCATCAGCCCCTGAGCGAGCCGGTGAGTACCCACCTGACTAGTTCAGTGGTTACAAATTGGCTCCCAACGTAGTGGCAAGACTCTGGTACTACTCTGCGGTAGTCTCAGTCTAGTGTGTGTGCATAGGTGGCTATCTCTGATGAAAACAACCTGGGAATCCGTCTGAGACTTCCCAAGACGTTAATTGGTTGTGTTAGCAGCTGAACACGTAATCAATCCTTTTGTCTTTTTCCAGCTACCTACACCTGGGGTGGGAAAAGACGCCCAAAATTCTAAATTTCCAAAATTAAAAAACAGCTGTGATTTTGGTAAGATTTTTGATTTTTTTCGGCATACCCACTTTTTTTCTTTTTTGTTTTTTTCTTTTTTTCTTTTTTTCTTTTTTCTCCTCTTTTCTAGCTTGTTTTTAGTCTTTCTTGCAGATGTGCACATATATATTTGGACTGTAATATAACTTTTTCTGTGTAATAAAACTTAATAAGATTTTCTGTGTAACTACAAACTTTATAGAAAGTGTGTAGGTACCTTGCATTTTGAATATTAACTGGAGCCTTGTTCTCATAAATGATAGAAACTTTTAATTCTATTAGTCAGCCTGTATTTATATTAAATTGTACCAATCAATTTAAAACTTTAATTAAATATCATGCACCTTGTTGATATCTACTTATGAACCTCTGTTTTACATCTTGTATTTGAACCTTGTCTGTTTGACCTACATTGCCAGTTGTGTAACTGACTTTGCATTTGAGTCTAGACGTTAACTTTAGTGTCTTAATAATAGAAACCAGTAACTCTATTATACATTTAAATCATATAATTTAATTTGAAACCATTGTTAGATATCATACACTTTGGTGGAACTTACTTGTTATTTCTGTTTAATACTTTGTGATTGAACCCTGTCTGTGTCATCTACATTGTTACTTATTTAATTGTCGTAATTAAACTTTTACATCATGGCACAGATGCAAAAATATATTAACTATCTGCGAAAAGATGAACTCTCTAACGAGCTGGCTCACATAGGCATTTCAGTGGCACCTGATGCGACGGTGGCTGGCCTTCGGAGTGAGCTGAGGACGGCAAACCGACTTGTCCGTCGGGGTAGCATCAAGGTGAAGGCGGTAGTCCCCACTGATGCAGCGGCGGAGCTTTCCATCTGTACGCCTAAGGTCTCGGAACTAAGTGAGGCCCTCCAGTCAGGTGACTTTGTTTCTGATAAAAATTGTCGCATAAGAGTAGCCTTCAGGGCGAACTATCTGCTAACTAGGCTTGCTCGTTGTGGTCTAGATTGTCCTGAACTGGCCGAACTTCGTGATAGGCTTGTGAAGATCGTCGCTGTGGCTGAACCCAGCACTGATTCTGAATCTGACGGGTCAGATGAAGGTGATGATGATTCGGGTCGTGACCGGGTAGAGTACACTTCACCTGCAGTGAGAGAGGACCGCTCGGTACGAGCTAGTTCTAGTAAATTTGGTTCCACGTCTGACAATATAGTGTATAGGGAACGTCCCGTTAATTTATGCTCTTTTAACTTAAAATATGATGGTTCTTCTTGTGTGCGCGTGTTTTTAGAGAGATTAGAAGAACTTAGATGTGCACGGGAGGTCACTAAGTCTAAACTCCTTCTGGCTTTCTCTGACCTGTTGGACGGACCAGCTTTGTCTTGGTTCCGTACCAATAGATCTAACTTCATCTCATATGAGGACCTTATTAGTGAGCTTAGAGATACATTCGATATTCCTGACTATGATTATCGTCTCAGAAATGAGATTAGACAGCGTAGCCAATCCCGCTCTGAGTCCTTGGTTAGCTATATATGTACAATGCAGGCTATGTTCTCAAGGTTGTCTTGTAAAATGCCCAGTGAAGAACAGCTGGACATTCTCATGCACAACATCAGACCAGACTACATGAAGGAATTGGCCTTGCATGATGTTAACTCTATTGATGATCTGAGACGTCTAGGTAAGCGTCTGGAGCTTGCGCGTACAAGGGCGGACGCTTTCCGTGAGCCCGTTCTGGATAAATTTGAGATCTCGTCTGATTTACACCAGCACAAGACCAAAGGCGTGCAAAAGCCCACTAAGCAGGTGTCTGCAGTTGAGACGCCATCTACCTCCAACGAACGCAAATGCTTTCGGTGTGGCGAGGGCGGGCACGCTGCATACAGCTGCACCCAGTCAAGGGAGTTGGTGTGCTTCCGGTGCGGCCTCAAAGGAGTCAAGACACCAGACTGCTCAAAATGTACTGGTAAGCCAAAAAACGCGTAGGCCAGGGCCCTATTGTGAACTCTATACATCACTCTGTATCTGAGTCTATTTCTGATAGGGTCCTGTTTACTAAACGGGATAACGATGTTAGAACGTATCTAGTTGTTAAAGTATTAAATTTAAATGTCTTAGGCCTTCTGGATTCCGGTGCCTCCTGCTCTATACTAGGAAAGGGAGCGCACCGTATCTTCTTGGAACTGGGTTTTGATCTTGAAAGTATCAACCCTACCTTTCGTATTACAACTGCCGACAGCTCTCATTTGCAATGTCTGGGTTGTATTTCTTTACCTATTGAGTACAATTCGGTTATCCGAGTTATCAAATTCTATGTTGTTCCGGGAATCACCACCTCTATGATATTTGGTGTAGATTTTTGGCAGCAATTTAAGTTAGGTGATAAACTAATTTCACAAAATATTAGTCTTGATGGCTTTAGTGACAATAATCCTATCGAGTCTGTGTCCCTTAATGGTGGCCTCGAGGATTACAGCAACTTGACTACTAAACAAAGGGATGTAATCAACGAGATCATTGAAAAGTTTGACTCTTTGAACACGGATAAGGTGGGCTTAGGTCGGACTACACTCGAACATCATGTCATTGACACTGGTGACAGTAAGCCGATCAAACAGCGTTACTACCCGCTCTCTCCTCTCAAACAGAAAGCCCTGGAAGCCGAGTTGGACCGAATGCTAGAGATGGGAGTAGTGTCCCCGTCTCAGTCCGCATGGAATTCACCAGTGGTCATGGTGGAGAAGGCGAACGGCGAACTCAGGTTATGCTTGGACTCTCTCAAGCTCAACTCTGTGTCAAAAAGTGATGCATACCCCTTACCGTACATTAATCAAATCTTGGACCATCTGAATAATGCTAAATATTTATCCTCTGTAGATCTGAGTGCGGCCTACTGGCAGATTCCGTTCGACTCTCTGCAGTCCGCCGAGAAAACTGCCTTTACAGTTCCCGGAGGGGGCTGTTTCATTACAATACCATGTGTTTTGGACTCGTTGGAGCTGCCGCCACGATGCAGCGCCTAATGGACCGTCTGTTTGGTCCTGAGTTCGACAATAGGGTATTTGCGTTTCAGGACGACATAGTCTGTGTGTCCAGTACCTTTGAGGAGCATGTAGAGCTCTTACATAGAGTCTATCAGCGACTCAAGGATGCTGGCCTAACTATTAACATGAAAAAGTCTCATTTTTGTCGGAGTGAACTCAAATACCTGGGGTATTATGTAGACAAACACGGCCTTCGGACTGACCCGGGTAAAGTTGAGGTTATTCTCAACTATCCCACCCCTACTAACCCAAAGGAGGTTAAGAGGTTTCTGGGAATGGCCGGTTGGTATCGTCGTTTTGTCAATAATTTCTCTAAGATTAGTAAACCTCTGTGTAAGCTAACGTCTAAGAATGTTAAGTTTGAATGGACTCCTGAAGCTGAACAGTCCTTCAATCTTCTCAAGTCAGCTTTGGTCTCTGCCCCTATATTGAAGATGCCTAATTTTGAGTTGCCTTTCCGTATTCTCAGTGATGCATCCGCATTTTCAGTTGCTGCTGTGCTGACACAAACTCACGATGGAGTTGAACACCCTATCGCCTACTGCAGCCGTTCTCTCAACAAGAACGAGGTGAACTACAGCACAACTGAGCGGGAACTTCTGGCCGTGATTTTCGCCTTGGAACAATTTAGACAGTACGTCGAAGGCCAGAGGTGTACAGTCGTCACAGATCACTCCTCCTTACTATGGTTCCATAAGCTAAAAAACCCTACAGGCCGTTTAGCGCGTTGGAGCATGAGGCTAAGTCAATTCGATTTTGACATTGAACATCGGAAGGGTAAGGATCACGTTGTACCTGATGCTCTGTCTCGTATAACGATTGATTCGCTAGATGCTGCCTCCTCTAAAGACCCTTGGTATGTCCACACCATGAACAGTGTGCGGAAGAACCCTAGGAAGTTGCCAAATTTTGACATTCGTGACAACCTTTTATATAGATTTTCTAAGAATAAATATTCTCTGACTTCAGATTTTGACTGGAAGTTGGTGGTACCCCAGGAGGATCGCCTGTCCCTGCTCTCTAAGTACCATGATGACACACTTAGTGCTCATGGTGGTGTTTGGAAGACACACAAAAGGTTAGCCCTAAATTATTATTGGCCCAAAATGTACGAGGACGTCAAACAATATGTCGTGAAGTGTGAAATCTGTAAGCAGTACAAACCCGTAAACACGTCTCGTCCTGGCCTTATGGGTAGCCCGAAGCGGGTGTGGAAGCCTTTCGAAGCTATCTCTGTCGATCTACTTGGTCCCTTTCCTACTTCAAGCAATAGAAACGTGCACCTGATCGTGGTCTCCGACTATTTTAGTAAATACGTCATGTTGTGCCCTATTCGGGTTGCCACAGGCGCTGTGGTCGCGAGATTCATAGAGAAGAGTGTATTTCTTGTGCATGGAGTATGTAAAACTATTTACATGGATAATGGTCCTCAGTTTGTAAGTAAGCCTTTTAAAGATTTATTAACTAAATATAATGTACCCAATATATATTATAACCCTAGGTATCATGCCCAGACTAATCAGGCGGAAAGAGCTATTCGCAATGTTGTCCAAGCGATCTCATGCTATGTGAAGTCACAACACAAAGCATGGGACTCGTTCTTGGTTGAAGTACAGTGCGCTCTGAACACCGCAGTGAACGAAGCAACTCGTTTTACTCCTTACTTTCTGGTGCATGGTAGGGAGTTCATTGGAGATGGAGTTCTATACAGGCAGTCAGACATTGCGTGCCGCCCGGCTTCTGTTGCTGTGGACGATCCATCAGCCTTTGGTGTCAAACTGAGAGAAATACAACGTATCTACGACCAGGTGAGGAAACACTTGAACGTTGCCCACCAGCGTAATGAAAAGTATTACAACCTCAGAAAAAGGCATGTGGAGCTGAAAGTAGGACAAATCGTGTACAAACGCACGTTCTACCTGTCAAACAAAGCAAAGAACTTCACTTCCAAGTTAGCCCCTAAGTTCCTTAAATGTGTGGTAACCGCCAAGCAATCCCCTCTGGTATATCGGCTGTCAGATTTAGACGGTAAGGATCTTGGTGAGTACCATATCAAAGACATCCTGAAGTATAAGGAGGAGCCGTCTCCAGTACCTAATGTCAGCGATGTTGTCACTACATAGCACTGTTTATCTAGTCTATAAAACCAGCGCTATGTTATGCTTAATCTGTACAAAATCTGTTTTCTCTCTGAGTATCTACGTGACTATAATTAGTCGCATTAGGGGTTCCACCATACACCGTACCGAGTGTTTATCCCCCATTTCGCCTCTCAATTCTCCACAGCTCCTTGTAGTTGTTGGTAGTGTTGGTGAATCTGCAGCGAATAAAGGGAACATTCATTTTCTCTGTAGGACATTTGACTCTAGCTATGTGACCTAACCATTGCGCAAGTCAGTGTATAATTAGGTGTATGGGAGGAATGTTCTTTAGTTTTGTAATTATAGTTGTCAGTTTGGGTTTGAAGTACCCAGCTGTGTGTTTTTTTTTTTTTTTTTTTTTTTTATAAATAGGACACGTCAATTTGACTTTACCTCGCCTGATGGTAAGCTGAAGGTAAAGTCTCAAGAAAGAGGGTCACCATTATGTACACGTGCCATGTTAACAATGGTGGCACTCAGCTTGACGGCCTCATCAGATGCTTTTTCACGCCCCGCTTAAAGGACCCGGGACTGTAGGAAGAGGGAAACACGTGAGCTGGCAAGGAATTCCAGGTCTTAATGGTGCGACAAAGGAAAGAGTCACCGAACCGCTTGGTTCTTGAAGGAATGTTCTGCACCGTATAGGGGTGACATCTAAGTCCTGCACGTGTCGTCCTGTATAGGAAGGGGGAGGGTGGGACTAATTGGAATAGCTCTTCAGAACATTCACCATGGTAGAGACGGTAAAAAACTGCCAAAGAAGCAACATCTCTACGCATCTGCAGAGACTCGAGGGTACTCGTGACCTCAGGATTTCCGATAATGCGGATCGCACGTCGCTGCAACCTGTCGAGAGCATCTAATAAGTACTTTGCGGATCCATCCCAGAGATGTGAGCAGTACTCCACGCAGGAACGAATTTGTGTCTTGTAAAGAAGACACCGTTGCTCCGGCGTGAAAAACCGTCTCACTCTGTTCAGGACTCCGAGTTTACGCGAGGCTGCTTTGATGATACTCTCGATGTAGTTTTTGTTGTTCAGTTTGCAGCGAACATCCATACCTAGGATATTGAGGTTGTCCTGCAGTGGCAGTGGCGTGCTCTGAAGAGTGGGAAGGGGAAGGAAAGAAGATACCTTTGCTGTAAACGCACATGCCTGCATCTTCTTGGCATTGAACTCGACCAAGTTCTCAGAGCCCCATTGGGAAATGTGATTCAGGATCCGGTCAAGCTCAGTGACAAGAAGCTGCCTTTTTTCCGCGATATGCGTCTGCTTATCCGCAGGACGTCCATGATAACTCTCGTGTAGGGTGCTATCATCCGCATAGCAATGAATGCTGCCGGTCGACAGCATGTCATTGATATGCAGAAGAAAGAGAGTTGGCGATAGGACAGATCCCTGCGGTACGCCGGCATTTACCTGCAAGAACTCCGAGGCTCGTCCATTACAAAGGACGCGAATACGGCGCTCCTGCAAGAAGCCGGCAACCCAGTCGCACAGTCTAGGAGGCAGACCAAAGGCTGGTAACTTGGAAAGAAGCGACTTGTGCCAAACTCTATCGAAAGCTTTGGCGATGTCAAGGCTAATTGCCAATGACTCGCCGTGCTTGTCCATAGCCTCACCCCAAATATGGTTAACATACGCCAGAAGATCACCCGCTGACCGTTTCGGCCTGAAGCCATATTGCCGGTCATTAATTAGGGAGTGATCTTCAAGGTGACGCATGAGCTGTTTGTTGATAATGTGCTCGAACACCTTGCACAGCACTGAGGTGACGGCTATGGGTCGATAGTTGTTTGGGTCTGAGCGATCCCCCTTCTTGGGGATCGGCTGTACATTCGCCTCTTTCCAAGCCGAAGGCACTGTACCAGAGCTGTAGGACAGCCGGTACAGCCGCGCAAGCATTGGAGACAACTCCGCTGCACATTTTTGCAGAACCACCGCTGGAATACCGTCCGGACCACTGGCTTTCCGGACATCGAGTGACTGCAACACCGCTCGGATATCGCGTTGCCTGATACGAATATCAGGCATTGCATGGTCACTGACGGGCAGTGTCGGCGGCTCCATACCACAATCATCGACTCGGGAGTTGGCCGCAAAGAGATTAACCAGCAAATTTGCTTTCTCTTGCGGCTCATGGGCCAGGGATCCATCGGGATTGCGCAGCGGGGGCAGCGAAGGCTGGCAGAAGTTGGCTTGCACGGCTTTGGCCAGTCGCCAGTAGCCACGGCTGCCCGTGGGATGCTCTACTAGCTCCTGACTAAGCCGCGCTATGCGCTGGGCATCCGCTCTGACATAAGCCCTCTTGCAGGCCTTTGTGGCTCTGTTGTACGCCGCCTTGAAGTGGCCCACGTTGGGATCGCACGTAGCGCGCGCCCTGATCCAAGCGCGGTACGCAGACTGTTTATGATTAACAGCCTCCGCGCACTCGCGCCCGAACCAGGGGCGTGCCCTGCGGACACCGGCGACATCAGTGTAGGGGATATAATATTCCATGCCCAGACTGATCTCACCGGCGACAGCAGTTGCGGCCTCAGATGGGTTCTTACCTCCAAAGCAGCGTTCAACCCACGGGATGGACGCAAAATAATCACGCAGTCCATCCCAGTCCGCTGACGAGTATTGCCAGAGACGCCGCTTCCCCTGCACGGGACGTGGGGGCGCTAAAATGGGCACCTCGGAACGGACCAGACAATGGTCGGATTCACCTAAAGCGGCGCTCACCGAAACACTGTACTGGTCCGGGCGACTCGTCAGCAGAAGGTCTAGCAGAGAGGGCTCATGGTCCGACCTTTTTGGTATCCTAGTGACCTCGTGTACCAATTGGGTCAGGCCATGCGCCAGAGCAAATGCATGGGCGGCTCTTCCCGCGTGGGTTGTTTTGGCGGAGCCCAACCAGATCTCGTGGTGGGCGTTAAAATCCCCCAAAAACACCAGTTCAGCGTTCGGAAACCGCTCCTGCGCATCATCTGCCGCCTGACTAAGGTATTCAAAGAGTCGAGTTGTCTCGGCATCTCCTGTATGGGAGCGGTAGAGGCACACATAGATCTGACTCGTAGAGCCATGGTCTATGTGTACCCAAAGGGTGGAAAAGGATGGGTCCTCTAGGCAGCGCAAACGGCGACAACAAACATCCGCCCTAACAAACACGCACACCCCGGCTTTTGCGCGGAAATTCTCCTCAAGGACATAGCCGGGGTAGAGTAAGTAGGTCGTGTCATCAGGGCGGCGTATTTGTGTCTCCGTAAGAAACAGCATTGCTGGTTTCGCCGTCTCCAGGTGTTGGTGGACGGCGTTGAGGTTTGTATGGAGCCCACAGATGTTCGTGGACTCCACCTCAAATAGCGAGCTCGAGGGAGAGTTTCTTGCCGCTGTGTAGACCAATCTACTGTTATTATGCGCTGCCATGAGGATGAAGAGGAGGGAAGGCGTGAAAAAGAGGCGATTGTTGTCGCAGCACAGCGTGACAAAGCGTGGGATATTGGTTTTATCTATGAATGTGAGGTATGGCGAGAGCCGACGCGCCGAACGGAAGGGCCCCCGTACCCCCCCGAGTATGGTCGCCGGGCTCCCTCGTCCGGTCACCAACCGGCACGACGAGCCATATCGGGATTATGCGCGACCTGGTGGGGCAGCCTCCCAGGGTGGTTAGTCCCGGTTGGGCCCCTGTACTATGCCGCGGGCGGCCAGCGGCACCACCGTTTCTACAGGTCTCCCTGTTCGGCGCGTCGCCCCGCGCCACCCCCCACTAGACTACG
Source organism: Eilema caniola (assembly GCA_949126895.1). NCBI lineage: Eukaryota > Metazoa > Arthropoda > Insecta > Lepidoptera > Erebidae > Eilema > Eilema caniola. The sequence continues at coordinate 4,664,248 of OX421486.1, read as the reverse complement.
CCAAGACCCACCGGTCCCACTCGTGCTGCGACCTCAATCCCCCCTGCCCGGCTATGCACTTGCTGACCCCTGAACGCAATCCAACCGAGATTGGATTACTATGGAGGATTTTTCGCAAAAGTGCACGGTGGTACTAACCCGGTCGAAATTTGTGACAAATTTGTGCCATCAAATTTCTACCACCCTTAAAATGTCTGTCTATATCTATTGTAAGCATTTTCTGTTTTTTGTTGTGTATTTCCAGCGTATCGTGTCCGCAGGAAATACTATTAAGGGGGGGATGGTGTAACGTGATATTTTTCTCTTTAGGTCTTGTAATTGATTTCTTTGTTCCAGAGCCACCTAGAGTGTCTCATGGGAACTAGGTATAATTGTTTGGCGGTGAAACTTGTAATCTTCGATTAGGTGTGTCCTAGTTCTCACGCTCGACCGGTGGATGGCGCTGGTGTCCTACAGCATATATTCTATTTTTATTGCACTCATTTATTATTTTATTTTTACAATTTAACAATAATAAATTGAATGGGATTTATTTTCTCAGGAATTATGATTTACCAGTAAACAAGTCATAATTATAATAATTGTTGGTAATGGGTCGTCAAGTTGTCTTTGGCGACTGACAGCTAATGAGTTGTTTATGGTATAATGAAATACATCATGATTAGCAGAATTTTGAAGATTGTTCACGAAGATTCGATGAACGGGCTATAAATATACCTGCCCAGATTTTCACCAGCACTTCTGTTGATTCTTCGTGGCAACTAGTGACCTTTGTTAGTCTTACCAAATCTCTGTGGCATAAATCTTGTAATTTGTCAATTGCTTGTAACAATTTAGTTTGGTGAAAACCTCGTCCCCAGATATTCGGGTAAGTTTTTTTTGTAACTCTGTTTAGTGGGACTGATGGCAGGCCTGTGTGTGTATTAACGGCTTATGTGTGGTCTGTTTTACACAGGGTCCTTAGTTCGTGCTAGAGAGTCCTTGAGGTTGAGACCGCCTCATCTCACTCTGCTGCGTACCTTGTGGTACATTTGCTGCCGAGAGCGGCTACACGGCGAGAGGTCTACCGCGACCGTCCGCGCTACCACCAGCGAAGCCAAAGGCCAGTACACTACCATCGTGTACCAGTGAATGTGTAGCTGTAGTGCCAACCATCCGTAAACTTAGTACGCTTAGTAGTTTGTGCTAGAATTCACGTGCCTATCAATGTGTAGCTAGTGCTATAATACTCGTGCCTACTGTGTGTGTCCTATCTGCCTCATTCTTCTGTATTCTGTGCCTGTCTGTCTACCTACTTATCTATACATATACTTCTGTTTCCTGTGTCTACCTATTCTGTTACTATATTTCTCTGTGTGTTACTCTGTATTCTTTTATTTCTAAATATATGTGTGTATAACCTGTTGACCAGTTGTTTTTATTGGAGCCCTAGCTTCTCTGTGCACACACTCAATAGCTCTGTAGAAAAGGCGCCCTGGGAAAGAGTTCTCTGCATCAGCCCCTGAGCGAGCCGGTGAGTACCCACCTGACTAGTTCAGTGGTTACAGTATGGGATTGTCGACGAGCCTCAACGCCCGTCTTTGCAATGAGTCGAAGGGGCCAAGCTGGTATGCAGGCGCTCCGGCAAAAAGGTGACAGCAGTACTCCATGTGGGGCCGAATTTGTGCCTTATAAAGCAGAAGTCTTTTCTTGTTGTTTTTTTTTACACCGTAATAATTTATTTGAATGTAAAATACTGCAATTTTCAGCCACACGTAAAAAAAGCCTCTGTGGCGTGGTAGTAGTGAACGCAAACACTACGCAGGAGGTGCAGGTTCAGTCCCCGCTCAGTACAAATATTTGTAAACCTTAATATGGGTATTTGCTTTGGTCTAGTCATGCCTCTGAGAGCATGTTAAGCCGTCGGTCCAGCCCCTCTAGACAAGTGGCAATTACGCGCTAGCCGGCGTTTGATGGAATAGAATGACGAATGTATGGGATTTGACGTATTTGACAAGCGTTAACGACTGTCTAGAGGGGCTGGTTGCGATACGAACAGCTATGGCAATCGTTACGGGTATTTGGAATCCCAAAAGGTCCAACAACAGTGGCCCGAGCACGAAAAACATTCTAATTCGTAATGTAAACGCTTCGTTCTCAGAGTTGCGATTGGCTGCCTGCCTACCGTAAACCAATCGCAATGCTCCGTTCTCTGAATACGTTATGGGCACTAGTCTAGCTGCAATGTTTCGATATCACCAATTGCTTGTGGAGGTCAGATAGCAGTTGCTTCACGGAAAATATCGAAGTTCAGTCAAACCCGAAGTTAAACTGGAAAAAGTGGACCCCAGACTTCGAGATTTATATGCGACTGGGATTTACGCTGGGATGAAAAAAAAGTAAAATACTCACATGCCGTTATTTTGTATTGTTTTTCATGAAAGTTTTTGGAACAAGATGCTTCCTTAGCTTTGTAGTCGAAATATGAGATCAATTCAGGACAGTGTAAATAGTGCTTATAGATTATGTCGGTTACATTTAATCTAAAATAACATGTGTATGTATTAATAATAGTATTTTATTAAATAAAATTCCTAGACTAGAATAGGGTAACCCTGTATCTTCTCTCAATATAACTGTTCAACATCCGACAAATATACAGAAGTGTCCGCTTGAGTGCAATTGGCTGGTCTCTTATTACGTGTGACTCAAAATCATAGTTGAGGAATTGTGGGTATTATACACCTTTATCTATATTATAGCTAGGGGCTGATTTTATTTTCATTTGGAACGAAACATTGTGAGAACAGTTCCGTTAGCAAAAATATCTGGTAGAATGAATTTGAAGAAAAAAATATTAAAATGTATGGGAATAATGTAAGGGTGAACAACGACAATAATGTATGGGTTTTAATATTTATTTTTGAACGTAATGCTTCCAGATGATGTAACTGTGTGATTTTGCGACAAGCGGGAATATTGTTTATGTAGGATAAAAATTGAGAAGATTACATACTCTAATTGTGTAACTGCACAGTTTCTCAATCCTTTAAGTTTAATTTTAGTGAGCGAATATTTCGTTGATCCATTTTGTTTTCCAATTTTTGCTATTCGAAGTGGGTCCAGGGGTATAGAACCATTGTTTTCAGTGACATACTTAAAAACAGTACTACCGCTGTAATGGAACTTAGGGCCACAGCCCTACGCTACATAATAGCTGTGATCGTCTAATTGCTATCGTCGAAATCTACTGCACTAATCTATTTACATTCAATATTGACTCCTGATCGTATATATATATATATATATATATATATATATATATATATATTCGTATAACAAATGCTAAGAGCGTCTATTTAAATCGATAGTTCGCCACCTAAGTGGTATATAAAGTGTGACGCTCTATCCCAACCTTTAACTTTAACTGTATGTATGGAATATATTATATAGTTTCACAGATCAGGTGAGCTGTGTGCTTGTTTGCCACCTTAGTGGTATATTTAACTTAACTGTCTGTATGGAATATATATTATGATGACAAGACTGTGGATTTATTTGGAATCAAATGAATTAGTATTAAATTCAAAATATAGGTCTGTGATAGTTTGATTTGTGTTTGGCCTCTTGGGCATCTTTTTCAGCTGTATTTATATTTTTATAGGCCTTTAATTGTCGTAGATATCATATATGATTTATAATATGTGATCCGGATCAATTATATATTTTTTTGTTGTGTATTGCAATGCAATATTATCTCAAGCTCCGAAGAGCGAGATTTAGATCAATTCCGAAGAATCGATAGCTCTGATCAACAGATCAAGCTCTCCTTCAACTCGTCACAATGAATTTAATTTTGTTTGTAACACCTCCGCTAACTTCATTGTGTACTGTAGGTTTCAGTGTTAGCATTCAGCTCCAGTACACCTTAGACCCTTAGACCTCGTGACATTACTGATTCAACTGAAGCAATTATGAAGGTAAAATGATAATGATTATGAGTCTTATTATTCCAACAACAGTATCGTATACTTTCACAGCAATGGTTGGCTGTCAGTTATTAATGGGATATTTAATTTCTCAGATAGGCTTCAGCAGAAGGATTAGTGTCACTACACATTACAAACTCGAGCTCAAATACTGAATCCAAGTAACTCAGGAGCTAGGTGAATTTACCTACAGATGTTTCAATGAGTACAGCTTTGGCTATGATTTGATGTAATGAATGAGATCTAGTATATGTCGAAGATGTCAATTAGTCTCTCATTAGCAACTGTGTGCTTAATTTAATGATCTCAAAAAATAAAGCCTTATGTTTTATTTAATGTACTGACTTTGTGAAGTAAAGTAGAGTTAATCAATGTATATGATTTAGGTATATAGTTAATATACTAACTTCAATCAAATTATAATTATAGTTTACACTTGTCACTATTATTTTGAATAAAACCCGACTGTAAAAGCACAATAATCTGCTTATTTATTTATAACAAAATATAATACGTTATTATAACGTATAATTACCCCAATTTCAATCATTATATTAACACAAAATAAACGCACAAATTAACTTTTCACCAAACGTAATGTATAAATTACCACTATAATTCTCGTAAGAATTCCTAGGTTCTATCGCAATAGAACGTCTATACCTGCATTCTAGCTAGAAACCTAGTGTAACCTGCAGACCATGAGCTCGTACCAAAATGAACATGGATGTGTATGATTTTAAATGTGTGTGTATTGCGAATTGTGTAAAGGAAAACAAACTTGAAACTAGCTACGTGGAATAGGGAGTGCTCTAGTTTTTAGACTTTCCTACAACTAGATCACGGAAGCCTAGATGATTGGGATGAAAGGTATTCGAATCGCCCCCAGAAGCCAGTCTCAACTTCCAGATTTAAACAATAATTTACCTACCAGTACTTAACAAAGTAGCGACTCTGGAATGTTTTGGAAAATGATAATAGGTTGATATAATTAATAAGGAACTTCCAAATATCAATTCAGAAGCGCGTTATTTTATTTTATTTTTATTTTATTTCAGTTGGGACACAAAACAGTTATACATTATATCGTACAGTATGATAGTTACATTATTAAACTTTGGTAAATGTATAACCCACACTTATGTCCGCAAAGTAATGTTCAAAGTAATAGAGTTAAAATTGTGCTAATCCCGTGCCATGTTAACTCAAAGAAGTGAAGATATAGCTTGCATTTTAAATTTATTGTGCGAAAGTGCGAAAATATCTAAGTGAACAAAGTGCGTGTTATAGTTGTCTAGAAGGCGGCGCAGGGGCGCGCGTGCCCCGGCGTTGGTTCTACACTTCGCAGTGTGGAAAAGCCGGGGCACACGCGCCTCTCGCCGGTTTACAGTTCTTGGTACAATGTAGCATATATTGTTACAAATATTAGAGCAATCGAATCTATTATTACACATTCCATGCAGCATCATGACTTTTAGAAGGTTACGTCTAGACTCCAGGCTAAGAAGTTTGTAATGGTCAAGAGACTCAGGATAGGACAGTGTCAGTCTTGAGCGGCAACATCTGTAATGCATCGATTTAAGGAATTTTTTCTGCACCGTTTCAAGCCTATTTCCGTAACAGCTGTAGAAAGGAGACCAAATAGGAACTGCAAATTCCAGCTGAGAACGTACCAAAGTTTTATAAAGTAGCAAGTAAGTAGAAGTGCGCTTAAAATTATTGGCGGTTCTCATAATGAAGCCGTACATGCGGTATGCTTTACTAATAATTTTTTCTATGTGCTGGTCCAAATGTAACTTGGAATCTAGTGTTACGCCAAGATCTCGGATGGAGTAAACGGCCCGAAGCGTGGTGGATTGCAAAGTATAATTGAATGTTGTCTTATTCTTCTTTTTTGTGAAAGATATTACGTTACATTTAGGCAAACTAAGCTGAAGTTTATTAATTGTGCAGTACAAGGACAGCCTGTCAAGATCCTCCTGTAGTAAAACACAGTCGTGTATGTTCTTGCAGGATTTGTATATTTTTATGTCATCCGCGTACATCAAAAACTGGGAGTTAATAAAACAATGTTTAATGTCATTGACGTATAAAATAAAGAGAAATGGGCCAATTATGGACCCTTGAGGAATTCCAGAAGTGACCGTGACAGCCTCAGATTCCACGCCATTGACGACCACCTTTTGAGTTCTATTCGAGATGTAGGCCATAAACCACCGCAACAAATTTCCGCGTATGCCGTTATATGCTATTTTATCTAGAAGTAGCTTGTGATCCACCTTGTCGAACGCCTTCCGGAAGTCCGTGTACACAGCGTCCACCTGGATTTGATTGTCCATATTCTCAAAGAGATAATTGGTAAATTGCATAAGATTTGTAGTAGTAGAACGTCGTTGTACGAAACCATGCTGTTCCGGAATGATAATCCGGTGGATAAATGGGTATAACTTATTGTGTACCAGGCGCTCGAAAAGCTTCGACAAGGTGGACAATAAAGAAATGGGTCGGTAGTTCTCGACATTGGACTTATCCCCACTTTTATGCACAGGTGTGATGAACGCCAGCTTCCACACGCTTGGAAAAATTCCTTTTTTAAGACATTTATCAAAAATTAACTTTAACGGATGTGCAATATTTTCAGACACTTTTTTAATGAATAAAGTGTTAGGTTGATTTTTATAGAACTAATTTAACAAATTTAATTTAAATGCAATCGATTAAGTTGTCAATTTATATGGTTTAGTGGCAAATTAATATCTTGGTGCTGGCCACACTGAACGGTAGTGGGGGTGCCTGATATAAAACATTTGGGCCGATCGAGCGGGTCAGTCGATCAGAGGAAACGACAGATGTAACTTGAAATCGGAGATACAGTGTGTACCTAGTTGAATAAAAAGTATATTCAAGTGAACAAAAGGTGTTTGATTCTACACTTCAGAAGTGGTAAGTAAATCTATGCTCAAATTACTTATAGAGTATTATTATCATGTTTTGTGATAATCACGTTGTGCATTTATTGAGTACTTGAGTAGCATTATTGCAATTATTTTATGCTAATCACGTCGTGCAACATCAAAGTACCCACAAATTAGAAATCTGTAGAAAAATGTAACCCGTTTGAAATGTGAAGTTCTCTTAGAGATTATCTGTAAACTTATATTAAACCAGGGAACATTAACGGGGTACATTGACAAATCTGTGCTCCTGATAAAACTTTTGCTAGTTGTACCGGTGACAACATGGCGGTTGAAAATTCAATCCAAATCGCCATTAGTACTATATTTTAATGCGAGTGGGCTGTGGTAATTATGAAACTGCAACTTATATATTTAATATATTTATTCCACAACATTTCACACAACGCTAGCTAGATCCATGCTAAGCATAGCTTAACTAGCTTGTGGTATGGAATCTAGAATGCGGATAAACATACTTAGATACATAGGCTATTGGTATCTAGCTAGGTAGTCTTATTTAGTTTTTGTAGACTACTAGTGTATACAGACCAATAGTCACAATGTGTGACTTAGTTAAAGATATTTACTACTTAGACAATTAATAATTTGTCTAAAAATTACAAAGCTTCCCCTTTCTCTATAGCTATAATTTATTTTATTTATTATTCAGAAAACTAACGGACTAATAACTATTATAGATACCACAATTTTTAAGCGTCCACATATATTATATCTAAGTACTTAGTGCTAGGAGTACGATATAAGTATCATAAATAATTATCGGGACTATTACATAGTTGTTCTATTTGTGAGTTGCAGTCATGGAGCATAAGCCTGAGACACAAAGGCAACGGCGACTGCAGACACCTCCTAGGTGCTCGCAAAGCCGCAGCTCCTTACGGGCCCACGCTAAGGAAGTTGGCAGTAGGAGTCGACATAGCAGATCACGGCGCAACCGAAGCACACGGCGCAGCTGGATCGCGCAGCGCAGCCAGAGCCCGCAGCACGGCCAAATCCTGCAGTGCGACCAAACCCCGCAGCGGATCCGGAGCCCACAGCGCAGCCGGAGCCCGCAACGCAGCCGGAGCTCGCAGCGCGGCCGGGTCCGGCGGTGCAGCCGAAGCCCACGGCGCATCCGGAGCTCGCAATGCGGTTGGATCCTACGGCGCAGCCGGGTCTCTCGGCGAAGCCGGAGCCCGCAGTGCAGCCGGAGCCCGCAGTGCAGCCGGAGCCCGCAGTGCAGCCGGAGCCCGCAGTGCAGCCGGAGCCCGCAGTGCAGCCGGAGCCCGCAGTGCAGCCGGAGCCCGCAGCGCGGCAGAGTCCTGCAGTGCAGCTGGAGCCCGCAGCGCAGCCGAGTCCTCCAGAACAACCGGAGCCTGCAACGCAGTCGGAGTCCGCAGCGCAGCCGGCGCTCGCAGTGCAGCTGGAAAGATCAGCTCCAGCACGCACGAAACGAGCATCATGAAGCAACGCAGGATGACTTAGTGGTGAGTGCGAAAGCAAATAATATTAGTCAACAAACTGAGCGGTGTAGTCCTACTTTCACTGCTAAAGATGTAATAAGTCTCTTGAATTCTATTAAGAACCAACCACCGGTGGCTAGCTCATCCGATTGCTCTAACTCTAATAGTAACTTTAATAAGAATATACTTCCTAATTTCGACCCTTCATTAAAAAGTCAACGTATAGACAGTTGGTTACGTAAGGTAAATGAGTGTGCTGCCGTGTATGGATGGAACGACAAAACCATCGTACATTTCGCAATGCAGAAATTGCAAGGACTGGCCAAAACTTGGTATGAAAGTCTGGATACAATTTTGTTTACTTGGGCCGAGTGGCAGCAAAAACTATCGGATGCTTTCCCTTTTGAGCAGAATTATGGCCAGTCCTTGGAAGACATGCTGAAACGGAAGAGTAAATATCATGAGCCTATCGAAGTGTATTATTATGAAAAATTAGCTTTGTTGAACCAATGCGATATAGTGGGCAGGCGTGCAGTCGACTGCATCATTCATGGCCTCAGTGACCGAACAATAAAGTCGAGTGCCTTAGCGCTAAGGTGTTCAAAGCCAGATCAGCTGTTAAAATTCTTGATGAGCAATAAGGAATCTTCCAGTACGTTCGACCGACCGAATATTAGGAACAGATCAGTCCAGAATAGAATAACCCATAGCGGAACCGGTTCCAGTGATAAGACTAATAAAACAAATGACGCACTTGTCGATAACTCTGCGTACTGCTTTAACTGTAAGGAAAAAGGTCATTCATATCGTAAGTGCCCAAAGCCGTTGATCAGGTGTAATGCTTGTCATCTAGTCGGTCATAAGGCAGAGAAGTGTCTCGCTAAACCCGAGGAACTAAATAATAAGAAATTAAACACTCAGAAAACGATGTGCATCGCATCAGCTAGTCTAAATTCAAAATTTTACAAAGATGTCTTAGTAAATGGCGCACCAATAAAAGCTTTTGTTGATTTTGGTAGTGACATAAGTCTATTAGCTAAAACAAAGGTATTGAACTTGGGATTAGTATCCGATTGCGTGAGTACTCCTATAAAGGGATTCGGAAATGGCATAGTACATTCTTTGGGCAAGGTGACTGTAGACATGGTCATCGATGGAGTTAAAGCCAATACTGTTTGTCAGGTAGTCGAAGACAGTCTTTTAGAAGTTCCGTTATTGGTGGGTCAAACTTTCACGGAACAATCTCACATAATAGTACTGAAAACGGCGAACGACTTACAGTTTCTCGATACGAATCAAGAAGTACCTTTCAACCATGTCGAAATATATAATGACAATCAGATAAAAATAGTGACCGTTGCTGATCAAGAAATTTGGGGTCCCGTAGTAACAAAAGCCTATACGGAACCCAGAGTGAACGGATATATATATTAATAAATAGTAAGATGATAGGCAAGCCGTCGAATCAGTTAGTTACCTGCGGGGGTATTTATAAGTGTAATGAGGGGACTGTCTACGTGGGTATTATACCTAGCTCGACGTCGTGTCTATTATACAAGGATTGGATTATCAGTCGTGGAATCAATACTCACGTTGTGAATCGGGTATTCAATGCTGCTAGGGAAGAACGAATAGCCAGTAACGATGATATTGACATTAATAATGTCCATATAGGAGACCACATTGACGATGAACATAGATTAGGATTATTAAATATACTTAATAAATATAAGGATCGCTTCTCGACCAACCTAAATGAGTTGGGATGTACCAGCGTTACGGAAATGCAGATAGAATTAAATAGTAGGAAACCAGTCGTGTATAGGCCCTACCGGTTATCGCACAAGGAGCGCGGTCAGGTACGTGAAATGGTGGGAGAAATGTTAGAAGCTGGGATAATCAGAGAGTCTACCTCAGAATATGCTAGTCCTATAATTCTCGTGCGTAAGAAAGATGGACGAATGAGAATGTGCATAGATTATAGGTTACTTAATTCTTTAACTGTTAAAGAGCATTATCCTATGCCGATGATAGAGGATGAGATTGCTAGACTCTCCGGTCAGGCATATTTTATTACGCTTGACTTATATTCAGGGTACTATCAAGTGCCAATATCAGAGCAATCAAAACCCCTGACGGCATTTGTCACCCCTGACGGACAGTTTGAATTTAACAGGATGCCGTTTGGGTTGGCAAATGCTCCGGTAGTGTTCCAAAGAATGATGAACAAAGTGTTAGGGTCAGCTAGGTTTAGTGAAGCTACGGCATATATAGATGACTTGTTGATATATGCTGAAAGTGCAGAACAGTGTTTGAAGAGGTTAGAACATGTATTACAACTCTTAAAGCAAGCTAATCTTACTCTAAATTTGCCTAAGTGTCAATTTCTAAAGGATAAAATTGAGTACTTGGGATATGAAATTAGCGCTTTGGGTGTTAGGCCAGGTGATAGGAAGATTCAAAGTGTTTTGAACTTTCCTCGCCTCAACAATGTTCACACTGTACGACAATTTCTCGGGCTGGTCAGTTACTTTCGGAAATTTATTGAAAATTTTGCGCTTATTGCATATCCATTGAGTAAATTACTAAAGAAGGACGCTATATGGTTGTGGTCTGATGAACAGGAGGGTTCATTTGAAGCTCTTAAGGAAAAGTTAGTATCGCGGCCTGTTTTAGCTATATATGACCCAACTAAGGAAACAGAATTACATACGGATGCCAGTAAATTTGGTATTGGAGGCATCCTGCTTCAAAGAGCAAAAGAAGGTGATAGTTTTAAGCCAGTTGCGTTTTACAGTCGACAAACTTCCCCAGAAGAAAGGAATTTTCATGCGTATGAATTAGAGACGTTAGCTGTAGTTTGCTCCTTACGCAAATTTAGGGTATACTTGTTAGGGCAGAAATTTAGGATTATCACTGACTGTAGTGCATTACGTTCCACGTTTACTAAACGAGACATGATTCCACGGATTGCGCGTTGGTACCTTCTTATTCAAGAGTTTCATTGTACGGTAGATTATAGGCCCGGTAGTAAAATGACCCACGTGGATGCTCTTTCACGTAACCCTGTATCTGATGATAAAAGTGTGGATGACCAGATAATGGACGTTGCAGACCAATATCCAAGGGTCATGGTTATCACCAACGATGACTGGTTACACACGTTACAATTAGGAGACAGCGAACTAGCTAGGATTCGAGACATTTTGACTGCGAATGTAGATGCAGACGGACTTAAGCAAATTAAAAATGAGTACATTATCAAAGACAATAGACTTTACAGAATCATTGACGGTGATAGGACAAATTTACGATGGGTTGTACCGAGGGGTGCAAGGTGGCAGGTTTGTCGCATGAATCACGATGATATTGGTCATTTTGGTGTGGAAAAAACCCTAGAACGCATAAAAAGTACGTATTGGTTCCCAAAATTAACGAAATTTGTAAAAAAGTATGTTGAAGCTTGCATTGAATGTGCTTACTCCAAAAAGTCATCATTGAGGGAAGGTCATTTGCATCCTATTCCCAAAATCGAGGTTCCTTTTCACACTGTGCACATTGACCACCTTGGACCCTTCGTGCGATCAAAGAAGGGAAACTGTTATCTCTTGGTACTAGTGGACGCGTTCACCAAATTTTTATTTATAAGACCAGTCAGGAATACTAGAACCATACAGACTTTAAGGGTGTTAGACGACATTTTCTATACCTTCAGAGTTCCCGATAGGATAATTAGTGATAGAGGACCATGTTTTACATCCCACACATTTAGAAAGTTTTGCCTAGATAAAGGGACTAAGCATGTGTTGAATGCAGTAGCAAGTCCCCGTTCAAATGGACAAGTGGAGCGCTATAACCGCACAATTCTAGCTTCATTAACCGCTCAAAATCTTAATCATGATGAAAAAGATTGGGATGAAATGGTAGGTAAAATTCAATGGGGTATCAATAATACTGTTAATAAAACCACGGGGAGAACAGCCAGTGAAATAATGTTTGGTAATCTCCTTAACGTTGAAATAAATCCCAGATTAAATGAAGTCAGGCAACAGACGCAGGAGTGTAGTGAACTAGTAAGAAAGGAAGTTAAAAATAAAATTGATACTGAACAGGCAAAACAAAAAGAACGATATGACAAGGGTCGGCGCCCGGCGCGCATTTATTCTGAAGGAGATTTGGTTAAAATTACTAACACCAACATGAAGAACGATGGAAAAAGCAAAAAACTCTTGCCACAATATACGGGACCATATAGAGTAAAATCGGTATTAGGAAACGATAGGTACAGGATAGTTGCTATTCCAGGCTTTAGTAATAGCAAACATAAACGCAAGACGACTGTTGCTGCTGATCGTATGCAGCCATGGGTTCACGTAGCTGCTTTAAGTATTAATGATAACAATTCCGATAGCGAAGGCCATGATATTCACGACTCGTAAAGCAAAATAGAGATGATTACGTTTACAGTCGTACATAATTTGTGATCAGATCAGATTGCTCTATTAGAAAATAAGCGAGAATCTACTAACAATAACAGAAACTTCAAAGATTTTAGTTTTATGTAATTCACACAGAATTTTGTAACCATTTTGCAAGTGACAGTGCGCTTGGTTTGCCAGTTGATGCGATCATGTGATTGATTCGCAAGTTTGTGACCATGTGAATGGTTCACCAGTCGATGCGATCATATGATTGATCCGCCAGTTTAGTGACCATGTGATTGGTTCACCAGTTGATGCGATCATGTGATTGATTCGCAAGTTTGTGACCATATGAATGGTTCACCAGTCGATGCGATCATATGATTGATCCGCCAGTTTAGTGACCATGTGATTGGTTCACCAGTTGATGCGATCATATGATTGATCCGCAAGTTCATCAGTTCAATAAATATACTTGATATTGTAAACGAGGCTAAGTAAAAGGTTGAGTTGAGTTGGTTGTTGTGAGGTATTTGATGTAATAACTTAAAACCAGGGATCCTTAAATTTCCATTGCCAGGTGATTAGTTCTTTAAATTAGCTTGAAACATAGCCATTGTGTTAATTAATAAAATGTGGTAATAATGTACGAAACTAAATTTATGTATAATTTAGAGTACTGTGAAACTAGTGTTAATTTTTATTTTTTTTGTTGTTTGTTTGCTGCACCGATCGATTGGCCAAGTGTTAGGTTCTAAATGTATCATGCGTGTATGAGGCCATACACTACGTCAGGATGGACGAGTGTTAGGTTGATTTTTATAGAACTAATTTAACAAATTTAATTTAAATGCAATCGATTAAGTTGTCAATTTATATGGTTTAGTGGCAAATTAATATCTTGGTGCTGGCCACACTGAACGGTAGTGGGGGTGCCTGATATAAAACATTTGGGCCGATCGAGCGGGTCAGTCGATCAGAGGAAACGACAGATGTAACTTGAAATCGGAGATACAGTGTGTACCTAGTTGAATAAAAAGTATATTCAAGTGAACAAAAGGTGTTTGATTCTACAAAAGGAGGCAAACCGTCAGGCCCCGGGCCTTTGTTTACATCCAACTTTTTTAAAGCACAAGTTATAGTGTCCAGTGGCAGCTGTATGTCTGAGATACATAAGGCGTTTTCGGCGTATGCACTTGGAGGCTCCCAGTGGGCAGGGTTAAAACTAGCGGGTTCGTAAACAGATTTGAAGAAAGTGGAAAACATATTACATATATCGGCTGGATGATTGGAATTGCGGCCATCGAGATACATGTTGGCCGGGATATTTGACTTCCCTTTCTTATGCGACACATAAATCCAAAATCGTTTAGTGCTGGGAGGGATACTGTCCTCGACTGACTCGATGTACTTTTTAAAACACTTATCTGATTCGGCTTTGAATTGCTTACGATAAAATGAAAACGTCTCGTAATGAGATGAATTATTGTATTTTTTCCATTTAACCCAGGCGCGTTCTTTAATTCTATAAATGCTTATGAGAGCTGAGCTAAACCACACTGGAAAACGCGTAGACTTGGGTTTGCATAATGGAATATGTAATTTTATTATCGAATATAACTTTTCATAGAAGGCATCAACTGATTGGTCAGCTGATAGATCTCGCAGACAATGACTCCAATTGATTTCACCAAGTTCAAGGTTGATGATCTCATAGTCTGCGATAAAAAAGTTATGTTTTGGAAGGAAGTGACGTTTCATAGGGGTTAAGTTGGTATCAAGAGTAGATAGTGCAGAGAAGGCAGGGTGGTGCGGGACGAGAGGGACGAGCGGTGGGCACCTGGTAACTTGGCATTCAGTATTGGACATAAACAAGTCCAGGGTGCGTCCGCAGTCGTTCTTTATTCCATTATATTGCGAAGCGTTTATGAAAGACATAAATTCACATACACAATGACCTATAGGGGTGGATGTTTGGGGCATTAAGTGCTTACAATGGGGACTGTCTGTCCAAGCAATGTCGGGGCGGTTAAAATCTCCGGCGATGAAAAACATGTCCGTACTAACGTCGCTGATAATACGCTGTAACAATTCAAAGTGTGACGTGTATGCTTCCTCCTGGGCGCTAGGAGGTATGTATGTAACACTAATAACATGACGCTTTGAGGGGTCGGATGCCGGCAGTAGAACTGCAAGGTGTTCAAGAACGGCACTCGTGTGCTGCGTCAAGATACCTGCGGGGCGCAGGGTGCGCAGGACGGCGATCAAAACTCCTCCGCCATCAAGCTTACCAGAGTTAACTCGATCGCGATCACACCTAAACACCCTATACCGGTCGTCTATGAATTCGGTATCAGCAATATTTGGTATAAGCCAAGTCTCGGTTAGTACAATGACGTCATAAGAATGAGACATTATATTCATGAATAAAGTATGTAATTTAGTGCGCAATCCCTGACAATTCTGATAATAAAATGATAAGTCGTGTTTATCCATTGATAACAGAAGGGCAATGCAAATAAAAATAATCATTATGGAAATAATGGGGACGTGCTACGAAGTCCTTCTGTCTTGGGGGAAGCCTGGAGTCATGAGATAATATGTTTTTAAACATAAACAAATACTGCATTACAAAAAATGTGACGCCGAAGTTAGCATGGAGTGCGCACAACATGATACTTGCAAGAAATTTTAGATGTAGGTAGTTCCAAAAAATAATATTATCACAGACGACATAGTTAATATGCTTTGATCGGCAAAGCGTAAACAGTTTTAAATCAAAGTGCGAAAATAAAGTAATTGCACATAAGTTCGCGAGAGGAACGATTAGTATATGGCTAACAGAAGATGGAGGTAGGTAGTTAAAAAACAAAAATGCAATTTTATACAGACAACTCACAGTAGATAAGTTTTTGCCCAGATATTTAAAAGTAAACACACAGTTATAGACGGGTATAGCTCCAGAAGTGAAACACAATATTTTATCTGTCACAAACTTTTAATTAGGTACCACAAATTAGACACAGCACAATTTGTTACAGCACTTAGCTACTACACTTCTGTATTCGCCGGAGGTTAACGACTTAATGCTCCCTTTGCCTAGATTCGTCGGGTCGCTGGCTCTGCCGCCCCACTATTTTCTCAATACCCCACTACTGCAAATTCGTTGCCAACCGTACCAAGGATCATGTTTTGTAATCGAGAAACAATTGAGCGACTTTTTAATAACATCTCAGAGTAATAAATAGGCATAAATATTGTAATTAATCTAAACATTTTAAGTTAATTAAACTAAAATAATACATAAAAAATAATGACTTTATTCTAATAATTACTATTTATCACAGACTACTGTAAATCAGTTAACATACTTTATTAATTACCGTTATGTTTTACAATATTTGTACAGCTTCGAGTAACAAAAATAAAATAAATTACGCCTAATTATTATAAAATGGATAATCAACAATATTTATGACAATTCTGAATAATAGAAGACTTAGTATCAACTACAAGTTATATATTTAATTATACCTTTATTAACATAAGCTAACAACTCGGCCTTCCTGTTCGCGAGCGAGTCCCATCGCTTCACATAGATACCTATCTTCCAATGGATACCAAGGAAAACATGTATACATCTACTTGGTGAAAGAATAGGAGCTACATGATAGTTATTAGAATAGACTAGTGGTAAAATTTCTACAGTATATGAGCTGTCACACCTGAAAATAATATTCAAACATTTTTTTTGTAGATCTTAAATAAATCAAATCATTTAAGAACATGGTAAAGAGGAAGAAAAAAAAATTAGGAGAAAACATAGGATTATGAGGAGAATATGAATTAGTCATAGATTATTCGTCTTTATTACTAGTAGAGCTTTCATTATCAGTATCACTGTTGAGATTTCTATTAAAACTTAACCAAGGTTGAATTTTGTCCAAGGCTACAATGTTTTCATACCGGCGACCATGTTTACGCGTCAAAGGGGTATCTTCTACGAGATATCGATCATTTGGTAATAATTTTATTATGCGGTAGGGTCCTTGATATTTATTTGCAAGTTTTTGCGATTTACCATCGTGTGGCACTTGCCTCTCTATGCGTACCAGGTCGCCCTCTTTATAGACAGTCCCTGGTTTGCGAGTTTTGTTAAATCTTTGAGCGTCGATGATTTGTTGTTCTTTTATTTTTTCATTTGCCTGTGCTCTTATATCAATTAGATCATCTGAATTCGCAATGTTTAAAGTATCAGTTATTATTGGGTTCAATATTCCCTGGGAATTACTAGTGATATTAAATCCGAAAAGTAGTTCTGACGGAGTTTTCCGAGTCGTTTTATGAGTTGATGTGTTTAGGCCGATCTGAACTTCCATAACATATTCATCCCAGTTCTTCTCATCGCCATCATGAGAGGCGGTGGATAGAGCATCAAGAATGGTTCTATTAAACCTTTCCACCTGGCCATTGGCTCGTGGTGTCGAAACTGCGTTTTCAATATGTTTAATACCAAATGAGTTCATAAAATCTTTAAACATTTTACTGGTAAAGCTACTACCTTTATCCGTGATTAGGCGAGTTGGAACCCCAAAGTAACTTATGTGCTCTCTGAGAACTTTTATCGCTGTACAAGACTTTGTATTCTTCACAGCGGTCATATTCACGTATTTTGTGAAACCATCAACTATCACAAAAAGATAGCAGTTCCCTTTCTTGCTTTTTATAAAGGGGCCCAGATGGTCAGCATGGATAGTATGAAAAGGAACGCCAATTTTATCTATGGGATGAAGTTCACCTTCACGTTTGCCACCAGGTGCTTTATGATGGGCGCATTCGAGACAGGAAGCAACGTATTTTTTTACAAAACGTCGCATTTTAGCAAACCAGTAATGTTTTTGAATTCTAGACAAGGTTTTATCAAATCCACAATGACCAACATCATCGTGGTTTTTTTGAACTATCTGCCAGCGAACACTTTTGGGTACCAACCATTTTAGTTCATCGCCAACAATGCGGTAGACACGATCGTTTTTAAGTTTATAATTCTTGCAAATATCAGCGACTTGTTCAGAACTCTGATCAGAAAGTATTGCTTTTATACTTTTTATTTCATCATCTGCACATTGGACGGTAGTAATCCAGTCTTGATCCGTTTTTTCTGTAGCAAGTACGTCAAGAACATGATAGTCCAATCCACTTTCATCAACGGGGTTTCGACTCAATGCGTCCACGTGCTGCATTCGTGTTCCAGGCCGATAATCTATAGAGCAGTCATACTCCTGTATTTGTACCCACCACCGAGCGACACGTGGAATTACATCACGTTTGGTTAGCGTAAATCGCAGCGCATTACAATCTGTAAAAATTTTAAAGTGCACACCAAGCAGATATACTCGAAAACGATTTAGCGAGGCTACGACTGCGAGGGTCTCTAACTCATAGGAGTGGAGTTTACGTTCATCGGGTGTAGTTTTGCGGCTAAAATAGGATACTGGTTGGAAGCTCCCAGCTTCATTGGCTTGAAGTAGCATTCCTCCAACACCATCCTTGCAAGCATCCGTATGTAATTGGGTTTCAGAGTTTGGGTCATATAATGCCAGCAGGGGTCGTTGAGTCAATAAAGCTTTAATATCATCAAAGGCACGCTGTTGAGCCTCTTTCCAAACCCATTTACAGTCTTTACGCAATAGACTCGTCAAAGGAGATGCTATCACAGCGTAGCCCTTGATGAACCGTCGAAAAAACCCAGACAACCCAAGAAACTGACGTACTTCATGCTGATTACTCGGCGTAGGAAATTTCGAGACGGCATCGGATTTTCTACTTCCTGGACGTATTCCTTCGCTGCTGACCTCGAAACCAAGAAAATCAACCTGGTTCTGGAAGAAATTACACTTACTTAATTTCAGTGTTAGACCTCCTTCTCTGAGCAACTGTAATACTTCCTCGAGCCTTTGTAACCCCTCCCTGACATCTTTAGATGGTATCAAAATATCATCCATGTAGACTATGGCGTATTTTACCTTGGCTTCCGACAAGATTTTTTTTTTAATTGTCCTTTGAAATACAGAGGGTGCGTTAACGAGGCCAAAAGGCATTCGGTTATATTCGTATTGGCCGTCAGGGGTCACAAAAGCAGTCTTATAACGACACTCTTCAGCGATAGGTATTTGGTAATACCCAGAAGCCAAATCTAGAGATGTGAATAGGGTGTTACCAGATAGTTGATCCAGCTGATCTTCCACTCTGGGCAGAGGGTAATGATCCTTTCTGGTTTTGCGGTTCAATGCTCTGTAGTCGACACACAATCTTTTTTCCCCCGTCTTCTTTTGAACCAAGACAATGGGACTAGCATACGGTGACGATGATTCTCTCACAATGCCATTATCGAGCATTTCTTGAACCATGTTTCTTACTAAAATCCTTTCTGCATGAGAGATGCGGTAGGGGCGATAGACCACAGGTTGAGAGTCTTCCAGTTCGATTTGCATTTCCGAGACTTTTGTAAACCCGAGGTCATCAAGTCCCTTTGAAAAACACTCGCCATATTTTGATAGTAGTTGTTGGAGTTCCAAGCGGTCGTCATGGTTTACACTTTGTCCACATTTAACAGTTTCGTCGATCTCTTTTTCGCTAAATATTATACTGCAACAATCAAGCATTGCAATGCTACTCCGTTTAACAACTGCGCGTGTCAAGAGAAAACCTTTGTCGAGGGTAATATCAGTGGGACACATATTCAAAACCAATACGGCACCACGACCATTATTGATGTCATATTGTCCAGAGAGCAGAAAGTACTCTTTTTCTTTTGGACCCCGTAAAACCGTTAACTAAAATGGTACCTGTAAGGAGAGAGGAGGACTCAACGGGAACCGGGGTTAAATGGTTGCTGAGCAAGCTAATCTGTTTACATACTTTCAAGTTAACCTTTTCATTTGTGGTTTTCCGAAAAATAAGTTCTGTCGGAGTTTTAGTTATTACAATGTCGGGCTTTTCAGTGAAAGTGTGCCCTAATAATACTGGTTGTCGGATTACAAAGTCTTCGACTACATATAAATTTATTACCGCCAAAATACCTTGAACCTCGACTTCACTCGTGGTTATGCCTATAGGTGACACTATATTCCCTCCTATGCCTCTCAATACTGGAAGAGCTTGCGAAGTTTCAATGGCAAGATTGAGTTCTCTAGCTGTGCTCATTTTTACTACGGAACATTGACTTCCTAGGTCAACATGACATTTGGTTATCAACCCATTTACTTTAATGTTCATAATGTATTTACTATTTACGTCATCGATCTGTAACTCTGCTACTTGTTTCTCTTGTCGTTCCCGTTTATCGCCTCTCTCTGGAATCTTAGTCAATTTCTTAAAGCAATGCTCTTCTAAATGTCCCATTTTTTCACAGTAAGTGCATTTCACGGCAGGTTTACTGCATTTAGAGCTGCGGTGGCCGGCTTCGTTGCAATTGTAACATATAATGTTACTGGTAGTTTCCTTTGTGGTATTCGATCTCATGATATTCTGCCTTCGGTCACGGGACCGTTGGAAAGAATCCTGATCTCTACTTGGTCCTGCTCTTACAGTCCTGAAATACTTTAATACTTGTTCAGGCTGAGAAAATTGGGCTGCTTGGGCTCCTACTCTCACTGCACGATCTTCTACACCGTATAAAATGCAATCTACTGCTTGCTTGCCGTGTATCCTACACCTATTCAATAAGTTGACTTTAGCGTAATAGTATTGCTCCAAAGATTCACCATATCGAGATTTTTTTGACAACATTTCTGTGAGTAGTTCAGCGTAATCTTCTCGACAGGGAAAGGATTCTATTAGTTTCTTTTTCCACTCGGTCCAAGAAAATAAAACTGATGATAAGCCCTAATACCAAGTTTTAGCTACACCTATTTGCTTAGGGAGGGCATAATGAATGGTTTCCCTGTCATCCCATTGATAGATGGTAGCACATTCCTCTACTTTAGTAAGCCAAGTCAATATAGTTTGTTCTTTGGACATTGGGTCGAACTCAGGAACGACATTTTTATCAAAACTGAGTCTTGGTTTTTCTGAACCCTTTACATGTTTCAAAATATCGAGAAACTTATCAAGAATAACAGAATTATAATCCATAGAGCCACTTAACCTAGGATGTTTAGAAGAATCATTATGCTCACGAGTGTCCTCGGCTGATGGGCTGCGTCGCCGCCTGCGGCTGCCTTCCGTTTCAAGATAAGGTCTGCGATTTTTGTGAAGCTCGAAATCCCGACTCTGTGCTCTGGGTACTCCTGGATCATCATGGTTCGAACCCTGGTCCTGTAACCTGGACGCTTCTGGGTCATCACTGTCAATACCCCGGCCCTGTGACCTGGGCACTCCTGGGTCTTCACCATAATCGATACCCCGGCCCTGTGACCTGGGCACTCCTGGGTCTTCACAATCAATACCCCGGCCCTGTGACCTGGGCGTTTCTGGGTTGTACTCGTTTTCCATATCTGAAACCTTAAAAAAAAAACGAGCTGACAATCACGTAGATATTTATCATGGGTATTTCATGGTCATTTATCATGTACTTTGTTTGTCAGGACTATTACAGTGAATTATCAAGTAAAACTTTGATACTATGAACTAAGTAGGTACACTTTTTTTTTTTTTTTACAGTGGAAATTAACATTTAGTTCAACTATTAAACATGTGCAATCCCAGGGAGTGCCCTGGCCGAATAAACATGCTTTATTAAACCTTATGAAGCTACGAAATTGCCAATATAGTTTTATTTACTACTTTTCTAAAATTGTGTTTAAATTATCGAACATGTACATCCCCAGGGAGTGCCCTGGCAGGATAAACATGCTCGATTAAACCATATAAGCCTCCGGAATACATCCGTTTCGGCAGATACAGTCAGAATTATCCACCTATAATTGTACTTAACCTATCAAACATTTAACCTATCAAACATGTGCATACCCAGGGAGTGCCCTGGCAGGATACGCATGTTCGATTAGACCATATAAGCCTCCGGAATAAATCCGTTTCGGCAGATACAGTCAGAATTATTAAACTATAATTGTACTTAACCTAACAAACATTTAACCTATCAAACATGTGCATACCCAGGGAGTGCCCTGGCAGGATACGCATGTTCGATTAGACCATATAAGCCTCCGGAATAAATCCGTTTCGGCAGATACAGTCAGAATTATCCATCTATAATTGTACTTAACCTATCAAATATATATCAATCAAAACATACTAACATAATCAACGAATCGAACATGTGCATACCCAGGGAGTGCCCTGGCAGCATACACACGATCGATTAAACCGTGTAAACCTCCGGAACGAATCCGTTTCGGTAAAACAGTTTTAGTTGCCTTAATGTTTAAGTAAGCATATTCGAAGAAAGAAAAAAAAAGAACCATTTTATTCTGTACTTACGTTTGTGTGGCGTGGCAAAAATCGTAAAGATTTCTGTTAAATCCCGCTTCTGAAGTTATAGACGGGTATAGCTCCAGAAGTGAAACACAATATTTTATCTGTCACAAACTTTTAATTAGGTACCACAAATTAGACACAGCACAATTTGTTACAGCACTTAGCTACTACACTTCTGTATTCGCCGGAGGTTAACGACTTAATGCTCCCTTTGCCTAGATTCGTCGGGTCGCTGGCTCTGCCGCCCCACTATTTTCTCAATACCCCACTACTGCAAATTCGTTGCCAACCGTACCAAGGATCATGTTTTGTAATCGAGAAACAATTGAGCGACTTTTTAATAACATCTCAGAGTAATAAATAGGCATAAATATTGTAATTAATCTAAACATTTTAAGTTAATTAAACTAAAATAATACATAAAAAATAATGACTTTATTCTAATAATTACTATTTATCACAGACTACTGTAAATCAGTTAACATACTTTATTAATTACCGTTATGTTTTACAATATTTGTACAGCTTCGAGTAACAAAAAGAAAATAAATTACGCCTAATTATTATAAAATGGATAATCAACAATATTTATGACAATTCTGAATAATAGAAGACTTAGTATCAACTACAAGTTATATATTTAATTATACCTTTATTAACATAAGCTAACACAGTGTAGTGTAGGTTTCAGAGGTTGACAATAACAATAAAAAATATATGAGTAAGGAGGAATTGATTGTGCTATCTTATTAAATAGACTTCTTAAAGAATAGATCAGGTGAATATTAGCATTACAAAAACAGTCATTAATTACGAGCGGTATACGGTTTAATTTTGGAAAGATCTGCTTCGGTACGAATGACGAAAACAGGTTCAGTGATATCCGCTCGAACAAGTATAACACCATGCTTGATCCAGGTGAAACGATATCCGTTCTGTTTGGCCGTTTCCCTAGCTTGACGAAATAATATTTTGTTCTGGAGCGTGAGATGTTCGTTTATATAAATTTTTGTGGGAGTACCTTGTAACTGCAGTTCTTCCGATGTGATACCTCTTTTAAGACGTACGGCCGCGAGAATATTATCTCGTACTAGTTGAGTGGAGAATTTTACCACTATGTTTTTTGGGCGAGAAGTGGTTGAGTTCCTCTGAGGAACGCGGTGAATCGTCATAACATCACGAGTAGATATGGGCTGCTTTATGACGTTTGAGATGTTTTCGATCAGTGTCATGAGGTTCTCACTGCGTCTCTCTGGCAAGTTGCTAATCTCGATATTACAGTTACGAGCTTTTTGTTCTGCGTCTTCTAATTTGGCTTCCAATTTAGCTATGCGCTCCTCGTATACCTGGGATGAAGAAATTTGTTTTTCTAGGACAGACACGCGTGCCGTTACTTCGCGGGATGTCTTCTCTAGGCCATCGTACTTATCGCTAAGGAATTTCATGGACGAATGAACTTCACCGAATTCGGCGAGGAGTAGCGAAAACTTCTCGTCTTGTTTAGTAAGCCAAGATTCAAACATACATTTTATGTTTGAATCGAGCGTTTTAAATTCCTCTTGGAAATTTTCACGGATATTGTCACCAGTGCTGCTCGGGAGACCCTTGCGAAACGTGATGTAGGGCGGAGGAGACTCCTAATCTAATATGGATCCTTCAACACTCATTTCAACAGCAGGCAAGTCGTCATGACGATTAAACGTACTGTTTTTAGCAGACATTGAATGTCTCTGCGCGCGTCACTACTCTGTGTAAAGGATTGTTCGGCGACGGATGATAACACCGACGAGCAGGTCGCACGCACACACACGCAATTTTGCACTCAGAAATAACAAATGAATAAAGATTTTAGATGCAACAACCGGTTTGGGCTCGGTCGCACGACGGAATGATGCGTTGCGTCCAGACACGACTCGGCACAAAGTCTTATCTCACTTCGTCACTATTTACACTTGCTTAAAACAGCAGAGTTTAAATACATGTCAATGTAATCAGTCCATGTGCCAAAGCGGTGTCTCAAACTCAACTGCCCTCACGAAACGTTAGGAATCACTTTTTATCGAAAACGCAGGGTCTGAGCGCCCCTCGCCGCGCGCCCTTTTCCAGGTAAGCGTCTGCGCCGGGAGCTCGCTAAATCCTTTGTGTGCAATTTAATGGACAATGTATTTGTTATCTTGCAGCTTATAATTATTTAAATGATAACATGCCTTCGTGCAATGTAATTAATTTCCTTCTACAGAATATCAAACCATGCAAATTGATACCGTATAATAATATAAATAATATACCAACAGTGTATACTCAATTCAACCAATTTAACCAGCTGGTCATGCATTTTAATGATATAATTACATAAATATTATAGTACTATGCGCTTATCTCGGCGGAGCTCTGATTATTATTTTTTTTGATAGAATTCTATTTTATGTATTCTTTTAATTGCATTTTGGCCATTTATATCCATGGATCAAACTCGCATAAATCTACAATTATATGGTGCCTTAATTATGGCATTTACATTAAGTCCACCTACTTAGTCATCATAAATAATATATTCCAACAATATGAATATCATCGTTTCATATTTGAATTATCGTGCAAGCAAGATAATTTTAGAAATATTATAACATTTGAATATTTTTAAAATACTATGCTTAAAATAAGGTGTCTCATACCCAAAACACTTAAACCAATTGAATATCGCTTTGTTCTAAAGATCCCCTTTTTTTCCTTGAATTCCTTTATTTCTTTGAATAGTTTTAAAAGTCAATAGCTACCTTTTTTTTTCATTATGACCCATGAACAAAAGCTTGTCGTGTCGTTGTGCTCCTAAATGTGTGAATTTAAACTTATCTGGTTATTACATTGTATATGAATGAAATAGTAATATTAATAGACATATTTTAAAATACTTAGGGCAGGCGTATATTCCAATATAGACTGTCCCGTCTCACCGCCACTTGTCGTACAACCCAGGTAAGTAAAAACGCATACTTCTTCGCCTAAAATTGTTGAAAGTAAGCAATGAATTCTTGAATTTTAAATGTCTCCTTGTTGCCGACCTCAATTCTAAAACTTGAAAAATGTAGATTATTATGTCATCGAGCAAACGCATTGGTAGGGTTGATGATAATAGTCGCCTTGTAAATAAAGGTTTTTTTTGTTTTTTATCTCCCGAAAAGGAGGGGGGAGGGGGGGTTTATAAGTTAGTTTCTGTGGCATTATGGGTTTCGAACGGATGAAGCGATTTCAATTTAGTTTATTTTTTTTATTAAAGGTGACTTATGTGCGATTGTTCTTAGATATGTTTGATGAAAAGGAGTAGAGCCTGTTTGCAACATAAACACTCCTTAAGAAAAATAACTGTCATTATATGTTCTTCTCACTCAAACATCTTGCTATCCCTCTCTCTGTAAAAACTACCAAAGGTTTGAAGTGTGCTCCGCAATAAATATTGATTTTTAATCGAATACTTGTGTTTTTATGTTCGTATGCGAACATAAAATGGTGCCGAAACCCGGGATATCAAAATAAAGTAAAGTGCAAGGTATAATTACAGTGTGCGGCTCGTATTCGGAAAATTTCATTTGAGCGTTCTTGGTGAAACCGGCCGCCATTTTTGCTTTTCGTTGCGTTGTTGGATGTTGGGCGCGGCCGCAGAGAATTCCATTCCAGCTTATCGGCGTCGGCGCAAGGGAGCGCAGTGTGGCGCCACTCCGTTGTTACATTCATTTTTTGACAACAAAACTACGACTGGATTGATAGCATTTTGCAAAAACAATGGAGAATGTAAAGAAAATTAAAGCCCAGATGGCACAATGTAAGTCAAAGCTAACTAAAGCCAATGCATTTATAGAAACAAAACCTTTAGATGATGAAATTATTTTACTACGAATAAAGCAACTACAAGAAAACATAAAAACTTACGAAGGTTTGGCCGTTGAACTCAACTTACACACGGATAAAGTTACTGAGGAGAATTTTGCCGATGATGGCTTCGAAGACAACTCCATATTGATGATAGCGAAGTTGAAGAAGCTTAGCTAGCTTAGCCACTATGAAATCTGGTGAAGCTAACGGCGAACAAAAATCTCACGAATATAACCCCATGAAGCCTCCAGTGATTGACGTTCCGATGTATGACGGCAAGGACTTCACAAAGTATCAAACGTTCATCGAACTTTTTATGGCAATTGTAGGTAATAGCAATAAGTTAGAACCTATACAAAAGTTGTTTTATCTTAGGAAATTTTAGAAAAATGAGCCATTGTCTCTTATTGAAGGTTTGCCTTTGACTAGTGACTCTTATGATAAGGCACTAGAGCTGTTAAATAACCGCTATGATAATAAGTTTATTATTGTAACCAATCACATTCAAGCGTTACTAGATTTTCCTGCAATTACTAAGGGTACTGCCAGTAGCCTCAGGGAAATAGTTTCACATGCTCGACAACACTTAGGTGCGTTACAAAATGCAGGGTAAGCCATAAATCATTGGGACATGTTCATGTTAACCATTTTTTTAAGAAAGGTAGATCAATACACATGCAGAGCATACCACACAGATAGGGACAACAAGGAGCTGCCAACACTGGAGGAATTCTTCACCTTTTTAGAAAGGAGAGCCTGCAGCTTCGAAGAAAGTCAAAAAAGTGAAGGTAAGACACATTCAAATTTTAAAAATAAAGTGTCAAATCTGGCCAACAAGGTGCCCAATGCCACATGTAGGTATTGCAATTCAGAAGCACACAAATTGTTCAAATGTCCAGATTTCGAAGCCTTATCTAGTAAACAAAGATTAGAATTTGCATCAAAAAATAAATTATGTAATATTTGCTTAAATTTGCATACAAAAAAATGCAAATTCCATTTTAAATGTGCTAAATGTAGTAGCAAGGACCATAATACCCTACTGCATCAAAATGAGGAACCTGAAGTGATCTCACTTCATAGTAATATCAGCTCTAGTACTGTTCTATTGCCCACAATTAAAGCAAAGATATTTAGTCATGACGGAAAGTCTTATGTCATTGCGAGAGGTTTGGTAGACAGTGGTAGTCAAGTATCTTTTATTAAAGCTGATTATGCTAAAATATTGAAGTTGAAACAATTCAATAATAATTTAAATATAACAGCACTAGGTCAACAAACAAAATCAACCTCAAAAGCTGCAAATGTCAATTTTTCATCAATGCATAATGAGTTTAATTGCTCAGTAACTTGCTCAATTGTAGACAAAATAACTACCAATTTACCCCAGCAAGTAATAAATTTAAAAAATGTAAAAATTCCAAAGGGTGTATCATTAGCTGATGACCAATTTCACACTCCTGGCGAAATTTCATTTTTGCCATCTTCAGAAATATTTTTCAAAATAATGTTACCTACAAAAACCCAGCTCCAAGGCAGTGACTTATATTTAATAGGCACAGAGTTTGGGTCTGTATTGTCAGAAGAAATAAATGACTGCAATTTTGCCAACAGTCATACTTCCTTGCACATTGTTGCCTCTGAAGAAGCAGTCAAAGTTGATCACCTCCTACAAAAGTTTTTTGAGACTGAGCTTGTCCCTGAAACCAATCTGGAGGTTACAGCAAAGCAGGACACCTGTGAAGTCGAATTTAAAAAGTCGGTACAATTAATTAAAAATCAATTTCAGGTCACACTTCCCCTACAACACTCGCTTGATCAACTCAATTTAGGTAACACTTGCCCCATTGCAACTAAAACATTGCAATCAATTGAAAATAGGTTAGCCAAAGATAGCAATTTACAACAACAATATAATAATTTTATTAAAGAATATATAGAGCTAGGGCATGCAAAAGTAATTCCTTACAGTAAAAAAGAAGCTGAAAAACGATATTTCATGCAACACTTACCTGTAATTAAAAATGACAGAAAAACCAACAAGTTGAGAGTTGTTTTCAATGGTAATACTAGAGCTAGTTCAAAACATAATAGTCTCAATGATGTCCTTTCAAATGGTCCAAAATGCCAAAAGGACTTATTTGACATATTGATCTTATTTAGATCTTACAAGTATGTGTTAATGACAGATGTCAGACATATGTATAGAGCTATAAATATTGATCCCTCGCATAGGCATCTACAAAACATCTTATGGAAAGACAGTGACAATAACAAAATTATTTTGGAACTACAGACTGTCACCTATGGGCTGAAAAGTTCAAGTTACCTAGCAACCAGATGTCTGAAAGAATTGGCAGAACGGCATCCTGAGTTCCCCAATGCTGCTGAGGTGCTCAACAACTCCATGTATGTAGACGATGCCTCATATGGGGCCAATTCACTACAATCATTGCTACAGGTAAGGGATGAATTTATTTCTCTAATGGGAAAAGCTGGCTTCAACTTGCATAAGTGGGCATCGAATAATCAGGATTTACTGGAAGGTATCCCGCCTAGCAAACAATACTTTGATGAGCATGAGCTCCATAGTAAAAATTTTGCAATCAAAACACTAGGAGTTACTTTTGAAACCAAAAAAGACGTTTTCAATGTGGCTTGCCCTACAAAGCATACATCAGATTGGAGTAAACGTACAGTACTTAGCACAATAGGTTCGTTTTTTGACCCACTTGGTCTGGCAGGACCTGTGATTGTCCGGGCAAAAGAATTTTTGCAAAAAATCTGGCAGGAAAACCTTCAATGGGACTCACCGTTGCTTGAGCAACTATTACAACTCTGGGTCAAATTCTATTCAAGCTTGATATCAATGCCTGTTATATCAATAAATAGAAATATAAATGTGTGTGAAGCGCAACGAATTGAAATGCTGTTCAAAGTCACGCATTGCAAGCCTTAAAAACAAATGCACAATTCCTAAACAAGAGCTTAATGCTGCCTTGTTGCTATCAAAGTTATGTGATAAAATTTCTTCAATCTATTATAAAATTAAGTTTGATGCAAAATACTTATTTTCTGACTCACAAATAGCACTATGTTGGATAAATAATAACAAAAATAATTTACCTATTTATGTAAAAAATAGAGTCAATAGCATCAAGTCCTTGACAAAAGATTGTAAATGGTTCCATATTGATGGCGCTGTTAACCCAGCAGACTGCTTATCTCGTGGCTGTGATGCATCTGATCTTACTAACAACTCCTTGTGGTGGAGAGGTCCGTCTGAGCTCTTGTCCCCAGACTACACACCAGAGACATCAGTAACATGCAATCACCTGGCATGTACAGCAGATCCTGACATAGATGAGCAGCCTGTTTGTTTAACCAATATCAAAGAGCCATCATTATTTTTGAAGTATTCTTCATGGCTCAAATTGATAAGAATTGTGTCTTACATACTTAGATTTACACATAATTGTAAAAGCAAAAATAGTAAATTGCAAGGCAATTTGTCTACTGTTGAAATGAAAAATGCTCAAATTAAAATAATTGGTCAAGTTCAAAAGTTATATTTTGCAAAAGAAATTAACTGTATTAAAACTAATTTACCTATAAAAACAAACTTAAAATCTTTAGTCCCATTCTTGGATGGAAACCAATTGTTAAGAGTAAGTGGCAGATTACAAAATGCAGAAATCCCTTATTCTCAAAAATTTCCAATTATATTGCCTTAAAAATGTTATATTACTTACCTTATCATTCGAAATGAGCATCTAGCTCTAATGCACGCTGGTTTAAAGTTAACTATGAGTAATTTGTCATTAAAATATTGGATTGTAAACTGCAATAGAGAAGTCAAAAGTGTGTGAAATGCTATCGGTTCAAAGCTGAAGCTGCGTCTCAGCTGATGGGGTCATTGCCCTCTGATCGAGTTACCGAAGCAAAAACCTTCAGTATTGTAGGTATAGACTATTGTGGTCCTTTTCAATTAAAACAATCTACCATTCGTAGAAGTATAGTCTCCAAAGGTTATGTTGCAGTGTTCGTGTGCTTCGTCACCAAATGTGTTCACTTAGAACTAGTGTCAGACATGACCACTCAAGGCTTCATTTCCTGTTTGAAAAGATTTATCGCTAGGCGTGGTTTGCCAACTATAATTCACTGCGATAACGCTAAAACCTTCAAAGGAGCAGATAAAATTATTAAAGATTTTTTTAAGTTTCATAGTTCTTCAGCTCACCAATCCGCTGTAGTTGATTTTGCTTCTTCCAAAGGTATCCAGTTTAATTATATCCCCAGCTATTCTCCCACCTTTGGTGGTCATTTCTTAATAGGAAGACCCATAACAGCCATCCCAGAACCTGATTATACATTAACTTCTATTAATAGACTTCAATTTTGGAAACGTTACACACAAATAACTCAACATTTTTGGAAAGTTTGGCATAAGCAGTATTTATCACAATTAAATAGTCGCCCCAAATGGTGTAAGTCGTTACCTAATATTGAAGAAGGTAATTTAGTCTTAGTGAGGGAAGACAATTCACCCCCTTTGCAATGGCCTCTGGCCAGAATAATAAAAGTGTATGCAGGTCATGACAATAAAGTAAGAGTAGCTGACATTAAAACTCAATATGGTACAAAGCGTATAGCTATCAATAAGTTATGCATCTTACCACTAGACTAAGATAGTTTTTAGTTAAACTATTAGATAATTTAAGTTTAATTAATAATGCACATATTTTGTATTAGTATCTTCATAAAAAAAATATATATATATATATATATATTTTTGCTATAACTTCAAAAGCTGTCACTGCTAGATTTAAGTTATCAAAATTTAATTGTCATTATAAGTTATAATTGAATTTCCATTGTATACCAAAATTGTCATATAATAAATTAATGTAATTCAGTATTAATCCTCCCCCGGAAGTATGTTTGCAACATAAACACTCCTTAAGAAAAATAACTGTCAATGTTCTTCTCACTCAAACATCTCGCTATCCCTCTCTCTGTAAAAACTACCAAAGGTTTGAAGTGTGCTCCGCAATAAATATTGATTTTTAATCGAATACTTGTGTTTTTATGTTCGTATGCGAACAGAGCCGTTTAAAAGTTCTGGGGGTGAAAATGGGGAAGATTAACCGAATATCTGCAAATATACTCGGGTGGGTTCTCAAATGAAGCGCATCATGTGCTCATTACAAAATTAATAATATATGAAATAAAGATTAGTTGAGCAATTAAAAAAAAAACTTAAATTAAAAACTTTAAAAACCCCTGTCACAAAACAACCGCCAAAATGTTGAAAATAAATTGTGTTGGTTAGCCCTTTATATTTAAAATATCTAGTAATATTTTGATTCTAGCGTTGCCATTTTGGGGTAGCCCACTGGTAAAGCACTCCTTCATCGGAACGATCCAAGGTCCCAGGTATTACTAGATGTATTAAAGTTAATGGGCTAACTAGGTTTTCATGTGTTACTGGACTAGGCTTTTTTTTTTAAAAATAAATCTATACTGAGCTTTTTGCTACCCAATTTTCATGGAATTTTATGTAGACACTAGCTTTTGTCTGTTATCGCTATAATATCGGTAATCGTTTTAAATTGTAGCCTATGTGTTGTTCTGATATATAAGCTATATTTATGTAAAGTTTCATTAAAATCCATTCAGTATTTTTCACGTGAGAGAGTAATAAACATCCATCCATACTTACAAAGTTTCGCGTTTATAATAAAAGTAGGATTTTAATTGTAATGTATTATTTGCATTCTGTCTTGCTCTTGTTCTTTCTGTGTTTCTATGTTCATTTGCAGATAGTTAGAAGACATATAAAGATCATAAAACGGTGAATTGTTTAAAATTTCATTCATATTTCATCTGCAACATATTCATATTCTAGTGACATTTATTACTGATATTGCTACAGTAAAAAAATATAGAGATGAGCCGAATTGTACGGTATTGACTGTTCTTAAATTAAACAGAATATATTTATTTTAATTTTTTATTTATTGGAGCACTGTTTACAGCATCGTGTTACACAAGTAAGAGAGCGGGGCGAGGGAAAAGAGTTGCCATGCGTAAAAATACAGTTACATTATTGTTTTTTAAACATAAATTCCCCCGGGATAAGGTAAATACTTATATAAAAACTAATTAAGTTAACAATCATATATAGGTAACATAGCTATTTAATTTATCGCTCTAGTTTGACAAAATCCATTTTTGGTTTTTATGTGTACAGATCTTACTAAACCATCATTACCCTTGAAAACTTTCATTACCCTACCTAAAGGCCACTGTAATGGTGAACAATTTTCTCCAGTAAGCAATACTAATACTCCATCTTGTACATTAGGTTTTACATTATGCCACTTCGGACGACTTAACAACTGAGACAAATAAGTCTAATGCCACATCTTCCAAAAATCTGGACGAATTTTCATACATTTTTCCAAAAAGTATTAATGTTGCTTGTATCTAAATTTGGTTTAGGAAGTGTACTCATTGATCTATCAATTAAAAAATGAGCAGGAGTTAAAAAGGAGAAATCAGAGATATCACTCGTGAACTGAGAGATAGGCCTTGAATTCAAAATTCCTTCTACTTGTACTGCCACAGTAGAAAATTGCTCGTATACAGGCTGTAATCGTTAAGTGTGTCCAGGCGATTATTCCGTAACTATTACAGATATCAAAAAGCTTTTAACTGATATCGAAAGTACATTACCTAATGAGTAAAATGACATCAATAACTTTTTAAAAATCTAACGACAGGTTTCTTACATTTTGAAATTAAATACTCCCATACATTTAGTATGAGATTAGTAGAAAGGTTTTAGTTTCCTTATTTTGAGTGATCTAATACCCATTTTACCTTAATAATATTTTATGATTACGTGTAATATGACAATGATGATTTTCAAGTAGATACACGTGTAAATTAATTATCCCATCACTTTCAATTAGTAATAAACCGTGTTTCAATATTGCATTAAGTAATTTGAGCTAACTGAAAAGCAACACACAACAAAAAAAAAATCTTTGGTGTTCGTTCTAAATTCAAAACTTTTATCGTTGTTTTTTTTTTAATTTACGTTAATAATCGCGATTGTTTCATTTATTGATTGCAAAATGGCATATTCCAAAAGAGAAAAGAGAGATATGCTAAAAATTTACTACAAATATGATTGTAACAAAAGAGCGGCCATTATCGCCTACAGAAGAGAGTACCCAGATAAAGAAGTCCCTTCTGGTGTACGTATCTAAAACCTTTCTACTAATCTCATATTAAATGTATGGGAGTGTTTAATGTCAAAATGTTAGATACCTCTCGTTAGATTTTTAAAAGTTATTGATGTAATTTTACTCACTAGGTAACGTACTTTCGATATCAGTTAAAAGTTTTTTGATATCTGTAATAGTTACGGAATATTCGCCTGGACACACTTAACGATTACATCCTGTATATATAATTTCGGCACCAAAATTCTGTTCTTAAATTAAACAGAATATTTTTATTTTACATTTTTATTTATTGGAGCACTGTTTACAGCTTCGTGTTACACAAGTAAGAGAGCGGGGGGGAGGGAAAAGAGTTGCCATGCGTAAAAATACAGTTACACTTTTGTTTTTTAAACAGTTGACTAAAATAAGATTTTGCCATTAACACAGCGTTAATCGGTATTTATTATCTATATATCTAGTAAACCTGAATTTGAATTGAAAAAAAAAAAAATTAATGCAAAATAAAGCGAAAACTACAATTCTGTTTTCGTAAATTGAAACCATTTTAGCATTTTCATACAAAACTGTCAAATGAGATGATGTTTTTAAATGAAGCTTCATTTTATGGTAGTCAAAAATTGACTATTTAACAATTTGTTAGTGAAATAGCACACATGATGTAAGTGAGTAAGTGAACATACAATATGGTTTTTTTAGACCTACTGTTCATACAATTAGGATGGGTTAGGTATGTACAGTAAGGCGGCGGCTTATAAAAATAAAACACCTCAACAGAAAATCCTGCTTTGACCAGGTTTGAAACTGGGCTCTGACACTTTTTGTAATTTATTACTTTTTGTGATTATTTTTTCATTTTGTAATTCATTAATTTCTTGTGACAGAAAATTAGTGCATTTCCGAAGTCTGCGCCCCAAGTTGGTGCTCACGGCGAATGCCTTGGGCCGGTTGTTGCCCAACTTGAAGGGCCCAGGGGCCTCCTGCAGAAGACTTTACGCAGCTGTCGTCCGGTCCATGGCCCTATACGGGTGCCCCGTGTGGGCGGACACCCTGGAGGCCAGATTCCTGCCTCTGCTCCGTACGGCGCAGAGCACAATGGCCTCCAGGGCCATCAGGGGATACCGCACGATATCCTTCGAAGCAGCGAGTCTCCTGGCCGGATCGCCACCGTGAATCCTGGAAGCGAGGGCCCTTTCGGCACTATATCAGTTCCGAAAGGAGGCGCAGAAGCGGGGATTCGATCCCGAGCCCGAGGACAGTCGGGCCGAGAAATCCCGGCTCCACCGGGACATGGTGGCCGAGTGGGAGCGACGACTTGGGCAACCACGCCCAGGGCACGCCGTGATTGCGGCGGTAAGACCCATCATGGGGGAGTGGCTAGAGAGGCCACACGGGAGCCTCTCGTACCGTCAGACGCAGATTATCACCGGGCATGGTAGCTTCGGGCGGTATCTGCATCTGATGGGTATAGAGCCAACGCCCGAGTGCCATCACTGCGACGCGAGCGTGGACTCGGGGCTGCACACGCTCACCGAGTGTCCGGCGTTCGAGACGCCGAGGCGGGAGCTTGTGCAAGCCCTGGGGTGTGCTCACGCTCTCCACCAATTCATATCATCTTTTATATATCATCCAATTATAAATGTATTTGTGTAATTCGTATTAAGGCCGCGGTCACGAGCTTAGCCATTAGCGGCATAATAGGGCAAGCGATAAAATAAACCAATGAGAACGGAAGTGAGCTCAGTGGCGTGCGAACTCCTTATCTCTCATTGGCTTACTGTACCGCTTGCCCTGTCGCAACGCTCATCGACAAGTTTGTGGCCACGGCCTTAGTGTAGATTATATAAATACATTAACCATTTTTTATGTTGTTCATTTCGTGTTGGTATTATCAATATCAGTGAAATAACGTAAAAAAATTAATAATGTGCTAATCATGCGCCTTAATTGAATCGAAGAAGAAGTTTAAGATTTAGTTTGCATTTTAAGTGCGAGAACATTGAAATAAACAAAATGCGTTAAGGTACGAACTCGTAGCCGACCGCAAACAACAGCAGCACATACAGCGTACCGTGAAATAAACTTGAATGTTTAGCACTAGAATATTTAACATGAAAAATGCTTAAAAATTTAATATATATAATTATATTAAATTGAATAAAATCGCGGGTTTAAACCACCCCGCCTAGACCGATTCTATTTTTTCTCCTTTATTCGATGTCATTATATTGTTTTAATACATTGCGGCATCTCAATGGTGTCGTTTACCAGTATCGATGCTTAACAAATAATATATGTGAAAACACAACACGTCATCCACATACAGGCACATACAGTTCATAGAAGATATTTCAGTCCTGCAATCGGCTCATTGTGTTACACGTTTTAAATTGTTCGTATATATTACTTGTTAAACTTCGATACGAGTAATCGGCACTATTAAGAAGATGCAAGGAATTAAAACAATTAACAATATTATCACACTCAATCCTATTTTACAGTGCGATGTGTCTGTTTTATGCAGTCGCCTACGAAGACATATCTTTATAATTATTTAAAAGGCATCAGATCAAATTATGACTGACAGGGTGTTCAAAAAGTTATTTCTTCCATGGTATTAGGATTGTTTTGAGTACTGTCCGATGCTTACTGCACCCCGGCGTTGGTTCTACAGACTTTATAATACTAATTTATCCGAGTGGATGGGCAGCTTCCTTACGAATTTAAAGTCGGTAATATTGGACCCAATGGTCTTTCACTAGCTACTGCTACATCCAATGATCTCCTACATCCAATGATATTTCACTAGGTAATACTGCACCCAATGATCTTTCTCTAATGTTGCTATTAATTCCAATCATTGTAAATTCCATCGATTTCCTCATGATTATTGTTATATCTTCAAGTATTTGGAACTTTTCACGGCTCGCGGCTGAAAAATTAATACAAAATTTTATTTTGAAGTCACAAAAATATCTCACAAATAGTGTATGAGGTGAATGATGGCATGATTTAGATCTTTGATACCCTTGTTCTTTGATACACTAAAGCAAACGAGTGCCATACACCAGAATTTTTTAGACTAAGGAAGCAAACAAACACATGGCCCACCTGATGAAAAGTAGTTATCGTGGTTTATAGACGTATGCAACACCAGGGGATTCACACTCGTACTGCCTCCCTATAAGAGTCTAGTCCCTATAAGAACAGGGAGTTTCTGTTCCATCAGTGCAGAAGACAAAGCAATTTGTCTTCCCACTGACAGCACAAAAACTCTCCAGTGAGCTCTAGCTACGTGCTCACCACCAGTAAAACAACTCGAGGTCACTATGGCCGCGGTATTCAGTAGGCCGGAGATACCTCCTTACTTATTGAGTGAGCTGTCAGAAATACTACGCACCCTTTCAAGGAGATCTTCAGTACCCAATCCAACCTCACCCGCTAGTCTCCTCCTCACCTACTAAACTAAGAACGAGGCTCTGGTATACGCTTATATCTCCCCCCCATACCGGGTGCGAGTCGGGGACCACGTGGTCCCCCCTCCCGAGGAGGGCCAGACCGAGAGGAATGGCCCTGGGTCAGCCGGGGTGCGAGGAATATGTTACGAGACAACCTCACCTTCGGCCTTGCACATCGACCCACAGACGGCGTGCGATTTAGTCGGTTCGACTCCGACATAACCTTCCCCTTCGGCTCCGAATCCGTGGGGATTTCCCGCACGTAAAAAAAAACACGCTTATATCTCGAAATTGGAAGTTGAGACGGCGGTTGCTTCTAGAGCAACTTCTAAAGCAACTAAAAATAATAGGGACCCAGGCTTCTTTCAAAGACCCTATGCTCCACGAGCCAGGCATAAATGTAGTCAGTATTTTTCATCAGTAGGAGGCTGCTGCTCCACAGCCCACAAATGTATCTGTAGCTGTTGTCATTCCTGAGGCGTCGTTTCTTGTAAATACATACATATTTATACCTGGAAAGATATTTTCACTTTATTATAACACTTACCTGACGTCGGTCTGGAATCGCAGGTAGCTGAGACACTATATTCAACTTCTCCTACGAGTTTAACGCTTGTGCAAACATTTTGAAGATAAAAATGCGGTAAATTATCTCCTTTACTAATATATATCCCATAGGTGCCAACGTTCTTTATTTCGTAATCACCTGAAATCAAAATGATTCATTATTTTATATCTATATTTTATACTATTTTATAATTGTAAAGTGACCGTGTCTGTACATTGGAGATATTAAAAAATACTTGGGTTATGTTTTATTAACGATACTGAAAACAAATACGAATTTTTATCTACTCATATACTGAAATGTCAGCATTAAAAAATTAAAAACAATACTTTAATGACGGTCTTTAGGCACAAAGTATAAAAAAAAAGACGGGTTGCACTCTGGGAGTGCCGGCAGAAGTGAAAACATTTTTTTTCTTTCTTCGTTATATAGGTACATAGAAAAATATAAAAAAGAACATACCATACCATACCTATAATATAGCGCTAATCATAGAACCTATCACTTATTTTCTGCTAATTTTCTGTCAGAAGAAATGAATAAATTATGAAAAGAAAAAATAATTAAAAAAAAGTAATAAATTACAGAAAGAAAAAATAATCATAAAAAGTAATAAATTACAAAAAGAAAAAATAATCACAAAAAGTTTCGGAAGGCCAAGTGGTTTGAACCCGATACTATCTGAAACTGTAAGGACTTACAGTCGAAGTGCTTACCGTTTAAGCTACGACGCCATCTCTTTTAAATTGCAAAATAGATAGTGTCTACCTATTCTTGTATGACGTCAGTCGTCGGTTACGGTGCAAAGGTCAACTAATCCTGACGCTTCCTTAAAATTTTACACCCATCCAACGTCGCTAAAGAAGTTTTCACTTCAAAAAGCTTTTAAGTACAGCTCTTGCTGGACACAAAGAGGTGTCATGCATTTTCTCTACATAATCTGTGGATTCAGCACAACGCACATGCGCGAGCAGCTTTCAACTTGTGCCCGTTAATTTTTTCTGTCATTTTAAGCAAATTATATTAATTATTTCATTAGATTATATAAAGTAGTGCATTAAACTGCACATAATTTGTTCTTCAGATACTCGAGTGATGTTATAAAAATTTCGCCTACGGCTAATTTTTTTAACTCACACTAGTATTTTAAGTGTGAGTTTCATAAACAACTATTGGAATTCAATGTTTGTGTTTGTTCGCGATGGGCGCAAAAATACTGAACAGATTTTGATGTATGTTTTTTTTTTAAAACGTCTTAACCGAAACGTAAATGTTGCATATTTTGATCGCAATTGGTTAAAGTAGAACCGAAGATATGACCAAAAGTAGCGTTGGTTAGTATGAAATACTCACACATATTTAGCGAAACACCCACAATAACATGACTTCTGCATGTACTAGCTGAAGTTTCTACTTCATAATTAATAGACAACTTGGGACAGCTCAAAGACTGCTCATATGTACTCTTATTTGTGTCTAATCTGAAATGAAAAATTATTCTGATTTTTTAACAATATCCAAAAACCAATAAGGGAACCAGAAGGTTCTCACATAGTCGGCAGCACGAGTGTGACACTCGTACCTACGTCCTTAGGACACGATAACCACATCCCATCAGGTGGGCTGTGTGCTAGTCTAACCTAAGTGGTATGGAAAAAAATGCAGAGAGAGAAAATCATAATAGCATAAGGTGTTCCTGACATGAGAAGTCAGATAGAAGTTACTCTCGTAACAACCAAGATCAACTAAAAAGATAAAAGCCATATTAGGAGAATAGAGTGTAAGAGAAGATCATGGATACAGTGGAAGTCCAGGTTCTACCCCTGGAGAGTTAAACATACATTTCTTTGTCGCACCATTAAGACCTGGAACTCCTTGCCAGCTCACGGGTTTCCTTCTTCCTACATTCCTGGGTCCTTTAAGCGGGGCGTGAAAAAGCATCTGACGAGGCCGTCAAGCTGAGTGCCACCATTGTTAACATGGTACGTGTATGTAATGGTGACCCTCTTTTCTGAGACTTTGCCTTCAGCTTACCATCAGGCGAGATGAAGTCAAATTGAAGTGTCCTACATTAAAAAAAACATAGGGCTTAACGTGGCCTGGGGTAAGGATTGTGGTAATTCAACATATACTAAGCCTCCGGACCTTAAAGCAAATAGTTCTAATATATTCTAAAGAACCTTTGAAGGACAGATTCTTTTTTTTTTTGAGACAACTGATGTTGCAGACAAGCACACGGCCCACTTGATGGTAACTGGTTACCGTTGCCTATGGACGTGTGCAACACCAGGGGAGTCACACTCGTGCTGCCGACCCTATTAACGCAGAGAGTTAGTCGTCAGTGTAGAAGACGTCATTATGGCCGCGGTATTCGATAGGGAGGAGGTAATTCTCCAATCGGACTGCTCATTTGGACGGAAATACAATTGTGTCGAATTCGGACCGACTGCAACGGCACGTCGCCTTGGGCTATCAGTTGCTGAGAGCGAGGCAATCTCTGACATATCCCTCGCACCCCGGCCAATCCAGGGCCATCAAAGACCCTTGCTGGAGTGGGACTGCAGTATCCCCATCTTTCTCCAGAAAAACGGGAGGCAGGCCTACCGCGTTTTGGCCTGCTTCCGCTAAGATGACAAGTTGCTTCTCCTGTCACCCTCAAGCTCTTGCTTATGAGGACGGATGATTGAGGACGGAGGTCGTTGAGCATGGTAAGAAACTCAATGCACAATAAATCAATACTCAATGAGCAATGTGTACTACTTACTTTAATTTCTTTACTGTGCAGTCGCACAACCCTTTTACTCGAACGTTAAGTAATGAATAATTCATTTGTCCTTCTTCACGATCGACACTCGGTATGCATAATGGATCCAAGCTGGTACTCGAATTAGTACGTCCACAGACTACATCTTTATACACAGCTCCACCTCCAGGTGATGTACACTTGTCGTTTTCAAGAACACATACCTCAGGGCCTGAAATAAAATAAACACATAAATACTATTAGCTAAAGTCTAAATCAAACATTGTTACTGTTGAAACACCAATCAATGGCGGGGTAAACGACACGATATCGAGACGACCAATATAAAACACCCGTGGCAGCAAGGCGTAAAAGCGTGTAACTATTTTTATTCACTTTCAAATTTTGTATTTGAATCTAATATTGTACTCTGATATTCAGTCGGAATCCTGAAATTAAAACTGGTTCATTAATTTGCAAGTTTTCATTTATAAACTGCGCGGGGGCTGTGGGTGATAGGTGAAACCGCCTGTCACCCTAGCAAGATGGGAACACCGTGGTACCCATACCCGAGGGGACCATCTCGAAACCAGAGCTGGCCCCTGGGTTACCAGAGATGTGATAAATAGAAATAGAGAAAACTTACAACAGTCAACGGGCTTCGAACCGGTCGCGGCGCAGCCGGCCACTAAAGTGAACACAAGCCCAAGAGATTGCATAGCATTCA
Organism: Eilema caniola; assembly: GCA_949126895.1. NCBI lineage: Eukaryota > Metazoa > Arthropoda > Insecta > Lepidoptera > Erebidae > Eilema > Eilema caniola. The sequence continues at coordinate 4,623,379 of OX421486.1, read as the reverse complement.
TTTTCTCTAAAAAATTTCCTGTAATATAATAATGTTATTAAATAAGGCTTTTTTATGCGTCGTTGGACTGTGGTAGTATGTTAGCAAGTTTTTTTATTTTTTTATTTGACAATTATTTTCATTATAATTTTTGATATTGAACCAGGTTCAACTTTTTTCCTAACATTTAGCTATATAAAATTAATTATTATATTATATATAACGTTAGTTGTACTATTATTAGAGTGAAAAGTCAAAGGATAACATTTTTAAAACTACCCACATAGAAAAAAGTGGATTATTTAAAAATATAATAGTTTAAAAGCATTGTTATGTAAAATGCCGTGAGATAAAACCGGTCAGGTAAAAAATAAAAGTAAACTCTGTGGAAAATTACAAGTGTATTATTCAATATAGGTATATTAGCAAGCTTATAATAATATAATATTGTCTTACCAAGTGCATGTGAAGGGATTACAATGAAGTTTGTTAATTTGTATTAATTTACTGTCATATATATTGCTCTAGTATTTACTTTTGTTATTTACTTCTCAATGTATGTATATATTTACGTGCTGTTACCCGTGGCTTCACTTGCGTGGAATTAATTCTCGTTCCTGCAACCTATTTCCTATGTGTCTTTCTAGTCTGTTGTCTATCCCCGTACAAAATTTCAGCCTGATCTGTTCAGCCGTTAGAGTGTTATTGAATTATAAACATTAAAATATAGAATGCGTTCGAGCAAAACCGAGGGTCGAAAGTGTTTGTTTAGCGACTACCTACCTAACTCGATAGACCCCATCTGACGAAGCTCAAAACTGCGGCAGGCAGAACCATAACCTCCAAGCCCTTGATTCTCCAGGAGATAAAGAAATACTACAGACTTAGTTACGTGTCATCGTGTCATTAGATAATAAATCCGACAGGACACAGCGATAAAAACAACGGGTGTGTAACGGTTGATATAATAACAAAATATCTAACGTTTACTTGACATAATTTCACTTAATTTAATTTTGTTTAATATAACGATCAGTTGTCATAATGAATTGTAGTTACAATTTCATTTTACTTAATTTCTTTTGATATAATGAACATTTCTTATAATGCACAATAATATAATTTAGAATATCTGACACGATTTTAAACGCCTGCTAAAATGGATTGTATTAATTTTTTTGTTCTTCGCTTTATACCCTATACATCAGCCACACCCAACTATTGTTACCAGGAGGATCTGGATGGAATTTGGACTTTAGGGAACCCCGACCCGGATAGGTTAGGTTAGAAGGGAATGGCGGGGTCTACCTGGTTATTTTATTTATTTTTGTTATTTTTTTATAAACCAACCAGAAGTAGGAGCCCCGCGAAGCGGGGCTTCGTCGACCAATTAGGTCAAAAGAACATTAGGTTAAATGAACGTCATATTAAAAGAATATTGTGCATTTTGAAAATTATATAATATGAACTTTATATTAAATGTTATTATCTATATATTATCTATATATATTATATCAAAAGAAGATTATATCATATAAAACATTAGATCATATTATAATGAAATTAGGTTATTTGATATTATAGCATATGAAAAGTATAACATATAAACGTTATTTCAACTGAAATTAGAGCATTTGTTATGATATAAAATATTACACACCCGAAAACAAGAGAGCACTCCTAACCCGCTATTATACCGAGGAGATACCCAACGTCGAGCAGTGCGAGATAGAGGCGGCTCTCAAGTAGCTATTGTGATACCAGAATCTAATATATTCTTCTAGAGCGTTAAAGATTGAAAGACCTGCGGGCCGGAGTTGGCCCGCGGGTCGTACTTTGCCCATCACTGATCCAGACTATAATTTATCTCTATACCAAATTTCATGCAGATCTGTTTAGAGATCAGATCATCAGATCAGAGTTTTTATAGTTCATTAGAGCGAAATTTCAGCTTTCACATATATAATATTAATAGTAATACTGTATAGGCACAGCCCATAACAAAAGGCGTTGTGAAAAAAGGCTTGAAAAACACGTTGTTTGTGAACAATGTTTACATTATGTTATTGTAAATATTGTTCTTTAAACTGTCAATATACCATTTACAACCATTGACATGCATACATGTCAATGGTTGTAAATGGTATATTTAAGTCAACTTAACAGAGCCTTTGTTGAGTTGCTACACAGCCTAGATGGAGCTTCTCGACGCGTCGGCCTTGGTGTAAACTTGGATAAAACCAAGATTATGTTCAACGAACATGTTGCACCGAGACCGATTGCTATCGAAGGGGCGACGACGCTCGAAGTTGTCTAAAAATATGTATACCTGGGCATGGTTATCCAGCTCGGTAAAAACAACTACGAGCAAGATCCAGCCAGAAGGATCCGGCTAGGCTAGGCAGCATTTCGCAAACTACGCCGAGTCGTCTCTTCCCCCTAGCGCAATGCCTGAAAACAAAGGTCTTTGACCAGTGCATCCTACCTGTTATGACTTACGGTGCCGAAACGTGGACACTGACGGTAGATTTAGTCCATAAATTAAAAGTCGCGCAGCGGGCTAAGCGGGCTATAGAGCGAGCTATGCTTGGAGTTTCTCTGAAGGATAGAATTCGGAACGAGGTCATCCGAAAAAGAACCAAAGTTACCGATAAATAGCTCGCAGAATAAGCAAGCTGATGTGGCAATGGGCTGGCCACGTCTGTCAAAGGATCGATGGCCGTTGGAGCCGACGAGTCCTAGAGTGGAGACCACGAGAAGGCAAACAAAGGGTAGGACGACGCCCCTGGCCAGATGGACCGATGACCTGGAAAAGGTGGTTGGGACGGACTGGATGCGGAAGGCAGAGGATCGTACGAAATTGCGCACATTGGGAGAGGCCTATGTCCATCAGTGGACTGCAGTGGGCTAATTGATTGAACAGAGCGTTTGGCCGCTGCGTTCCGTTTACATAGTTGCAATTCAGCTTGATTGAGCTTGATACAGATCATTGATCGAATATTGATTAATCTTAATATATATAAATCTCGTGTCACAATGTTTGTCCTCAATGGACTCCTAAACCACTTAACCGATTATAATAAAATTCGCACACCATGTGCAGTTCGATCCAACTTGAGAGATAGGATAGTTTAAATCTCAAATTATAGTCCGATTCGCGATAACCGACATCTACGCGGGCGGAGCCGCGGGCTACAGCTAGTTAGTATATATTTATTGCAAGACGCTCTGTCGATTCTGGTGCTGTTCCATTTGTTATTAATGTTTAAACATATTACAGTTATATGCTCGTTGTAAGTGCTAAGTATAAGTTTATGTATAAGGCAAAAGACCAATACTCAACGCAGTAGTTTGAACGAGGAACGAAATCGGGAAAGATAGATTCATTCGATAGAATACCTCTTGAGACGGACAAGTTGGTGGTCAGAAAATGAAGGAGATGTAGATTTTAGACGAAGGCAGGAAAAATCTTAGATGGCGGAGGTTCTCGGCGAGGTATCTGCTGGCATCAGTTTGCCGTAGCCTAGCCGGGGAAAGATGGGGATACAGTAGTCCCACATCTAAGGGATCCTTCGATGGCCCTGAGTCATCTGATGTATGGGTCAGTTGGAAAGTGCGGGATATGCCAGGGGTTATCGGCGAGGTATCGCTAGGGATTTTTTTAAAAGAATATAAGCAACCGAAATTACAAAACCGTCTAACCCCTCTTACTAACCTAAATTGCTTGTGCTTGGAGTGGGACCTTTCGATCGTAAGACCTACTTCTTAATCCCTAAGTTACCGACGCCCGTTAAAAAATATGAGTCAAAACCCTTAAAATATCAACGTTAAAGGGCTAACCAACATTATTTATTTTCCAATTCTTTATGACGCAATTATATTTAATTTTTTCATTTTATTTTATTCCATCACGCTCTAAAGGATATGGCTAAAATTTAATTTTAGGGATAGCTCACAGTCTGACATAACACATAGGCTACATTTTTCTTTTTATTTACGGTATGAAAATTGCACACGGATAAACCCACGTTCAATGGCTAGTTTACTATATTTATCGCTATTGATCGCGTAAAACGCTATTAACAAATCATTGCAAATGTTAAAATCGCACACAACATGATTCCCTGAGGTACACCTCAATCATATAAGTCCCAAATTACAATGAAAATATTCTACTAATATTATAAAGGCGAAAGTTCGTGAGTATGGATGTGTGTAAGAATGGATGATGGAGAGTTCGTTACTCTTTCACGTAAAAACTACTGAATAGATTTTAATGAAGCTCTACAATAATATAGCATATAAATCAGAATAAAACATGGGCTATATATCATCATGCTACTACTCAAGGGAGCGGAGCAGTGATCATTAATGTCAATAAATCCGGCCGGCATATACAGAGAAGTGTCTTAGCGGTTGGCGTTCGAGCAAGCCGATACAAATTATTTGTATATTAAAATGTACGCGTTCAAAGGGCTGATACTTGGAACACAGATGGATAAAGCATAGGAATGGACATTGGCTCCTTTATATCGCGAAAGAAGGGTTAAAAATAGGAAAGGAATGTTTGTAATTTTTGAAGATATCCTGATGAAATTTGATACAGAGGTGAATTAGAGCTTGGGAACAGTACGTGATAAACGATATCCATGCGGGCGAAGCCACGGGCAACAGCTAGTACAACATACATTTAAATATAAATTTATCTTTGTATTACACATAATTAGTATTTAATTATGGCCTCGCAAAGTAATTTTAAATAAGAGATGAAGCACCGTTAGCAGCGGTATTTACATTTCATTCATATCACATGATGTTTATTTAGGACGAGTTCGCACTGCTTTTCACAGCGAGCTAAGGTATATTTCAACCTAAGCGGTATTCGCTACCGTCCGAGGTAGAAAAAAAAACAAATAATTATTAATTATTATTAATTTAATAATTTTTACAAGCGACTACAATATGGGGTTCTTCAAGAAAGGCATTGGAAAGTTTCTACAGGGTCGGCAGCATGAACGTGTCTACCCTGATGATGCACACGTCTTTAGGCCTCGGTAAAAACTTTTCATCAGTTAGGCCGTGTGCTTGTCTGCCACTTAAGTGCCAAATTTAATATAGCTGCCTCAGTATTCTGACATCGGAGTTGACAATCGCCAATGTATAAAACAATGGAACAAACAGGCAGAAAGACAGACAGCGAGGTCTGAAACTTTCAAATTATTTTCCGGCTAAGAATAAAACGTCTTATGCATTAGTATAAATATCAGATATTGTCATAGGTATCAGACTTTTTAATGTAATGGTTCCTAAATGCGACCCTGTTCTCTTGCGATCTTGTGTTTTGTCTCGTAATCAAATACATGGGGATCTACGAGCGTGTAACGTGGTCTCTAAGCTCTGCCCATCGCTTACCCTACCATACCTCTACCCATACAGCGCAGGAGAGTAGTATTTGCTTAGAGATTTGAACTGATTGTTTTATAGAGGTGAATTGTTTCAATGTATGAGGTTTGCTAAAGTATATTTAACTGTTGCCATTAGCGGACTTAGACCCTTACTAATACAAAGAACATACATAGGGTATAATTACAGCTGCTGCAATTTAGAGCTTTTCCTGTTTTTAACATATTGTTTTAGTTGTGTGCACATGTGGTTATGTTACGATCCAGAACGGAACTGTATTTTAGTATTATTGGTTTTCAATGATTGTAATGTGTTTTGTGCGCCTAAATAAATAAATAAAAAAAATAAAATAAAGATGAAAGCTCTACACAAGTTGGCGAGTGACACCGACACCGTTGGCCATCGCTTGTCAACGCTCAGCCAATGTGTACCTACAGATGTTTTTAGATAATTTACAACCAACATATTATGTAGATATTTGTAGAGATTATTACAATCTGTTACAAGAGGTGTCACTATTTTGGATAATGGTGTTGCGAGTTCAATGGGTTTATATCATTTGAATATTGTTTTCACGAATAATGCCCAACCTTACTAAAGAAATTCTCACGTCAAAAATATATATTATAACAGAGAACAGCCAGTAACTAGTCTGAGTTACTGGCTGTTCTCTGTTATAATAAACTAACCTTAATCATATAATAGGGAATATGCATGTTTTGTTTTTGTATTTTTAAATGATTATTTACATCATTATATAAATAATAAAAAAAGAAACAGTTCCAAACAGACTACATTTGGTTTTTAGAAAAAAGTTTTAAAATGTAGGCTGCTATCAGCTTTTCAAACGACCGCCATGTTGGCGCGCTTGTCGTGACGTCAATGTACATAACAGCTAACAACTACACGATGTCGTGAATAGTCGCAAAAGTGCTTTGGATTGTATAATATTCATATTTTGTGTTTTACTTTATTTAAATATTGCAACTGGACAATCATTCACAACAAATAGACACCAGACGACATAAACTGATATTTTTTATTATGGGATATGACGTCAAAGTACACTCCGAGTCGGAACGCCATTGGTCGGAACTGTGTACCAATAGCGTTACGTTTTAACTTATTTGAATTTGCCTCTCAACTTACGTACTATCAGCAATTATTTTCTTAATCAGATTGTAATTATCAAAAGTAAAGATCACATGTAAAAAAAGGGCGGTAATTGAATCATATGCATATTCACTATTAGCCCGCGCGATGTCGGTAATGCGACTTTTGCTCATATCTCTAAGCAATCGTAAGATTTTATTTCTAACAAAGCCCTTACAAAAAAAGAAAGAAAGAACAAAGGAGCTTCGGTGCTTCGGGGTTTCACACCTGTACTGGGACCTATCTACCATCTCTTATTAGTAATCATAATTAACCTCCATTGTGTGAATCGGACTCGGATCATTGTCATCTGTCGATATTTGTACACTGTATCTAAGACAAGCGTAAAATCTAACCAAATTAAACCAATAAATGTATCCACTACAGTAAGACATACTGTAAAACCCAGTTTGACGAACGCTAAAGTCACAAATAGTCCGGTCAAATTAAACAAAAAAAATGAAGGGAAAGATTTGGATAAAAATTAATTTTTGGATAAAACTCCAAAAGACTTTTATAGTTGACTGTACCAAACCAGCAATGATTTAAAGTGTCGTGCGAGTTGACGAATAGAAAAATAAATTTAATTATTTTGTGCCATCTCCCGCGATCGGGCGAGTTTATTGCGATGAAGTTGACGGTCAACTCAATATTTTGAACGAAACAAAATCAAATTTCAGCTTGATGTAAATTTATGTAACTGCGAAGGTCTAAATTGACTGGATTAAAAGTAAGATTAAAATAATACTGCTAGGGGATGGTGTAACCCCCTGATTGACGAACTTTCTCTTTTGAGAAAAATATTAACTGTGATCTCCATGACGACATGCCACAAACATGACATCATCAATGATGCTTATATATGCAGGGAATTTATCATCATACACGCACGCTTAAGCACGAACTCCTTGCTGTAGTTTTGTCAAGTGACTATATGGGATTCTTTAGAAGGGTATTATAAAGTTCTTACAGGGTCGACAGCGTGAGTGTAACACCCTGGTGTCGCATACGTCCATAGGCCACTATAACCACTTTTCATCGAGTGGATCGTGTGTGCTTATTTGCCACCTTAGTGGTATAAAATATGTATTGGTGCTGCAAATAAACAAATACCAGCCCGTATGATTCACTTCTTAATGTAGTCAACCCAGCTTGTGCAAATATATGTTTAAAATGTATTTTACGTAAACAACTTGTACACATAGCATCAGATGTTTGTTTGCAGTTGTGTATTATTTGTAAATAAATGCATTAAACCAATTAACTACGCTGACATACAAAACATGTTTTGGGTGAATGAACTAAAAACACTGTGAACAATCGAAAGGCGATCATTCCAAGACACGCGAACATACTTTTAAAAAGTTAGAGTTGTTAATTCTTCCCCAGGGTTACATACAATGATGCTCTAGATCTCCACGAGTTATTAGGGTTAGTAAGGTTAGTATAGTTAGTAGGAATAGTAGGGTTAGTAGTAGACTGAGATTATCCTACTGAATTTCAAAGTTCAATTAGGTCTAGATTATTCAGTGTGGAATTAAGTCAAAAATTCAAGGCAATACTCATATTAATCATTTAGCCGGGCCAGTTAGACAGGTTGGTACAGCAATTTATTTCGAGTTTTCCTTCTCTCGCAGTGATATAATATATGAATGTTCATATACCCACGTGTTTCATTATATTCAAGAATTTTTTACCCATTAGTGCTTTAATTTCTCACAATAATTTTTCAGCGCTTGCCTCGGTTATAAAAGAGACATACTGTAATTTCATTTAGCATTGTTTAAGCTTTCATAGTTTAATTCTCCTTCGAAAAGCCACGTCATCCAAAAAGGCTCTCTACTTCATAATAAATATTTAATCTATTTAATAAAAAATTGATGTTGCCAGCTCGAGAACGGCTAAGCTTTTTTCCGTGTATTACAAAAGCTCCACGAAAGGTTTTTAAAAATGTTCCTAAAGGTCGCGGGATCAGGAACGTAATTCAACGCGGTTAAAGCCGGGGCATCAGCTAGTTGAAAATAAAACGATGAAATAATAACTTTCAACATGTTGACTTCGAGATTGACCAGTGACTTGTAAGCGGTGGTAAACTTAGGTTAAGTAGAATTTATTATTGACCACAATAAGAAACAATCATGTTGTTCTATATTGAATAAAAATCTTTGACTTTGATTGACAAATTAAACATATCTTAATGTAACTAAAATTTTACTCAACAGCTAACAAAATGGACGAAATCATAGGCAATAGCTAGTAAATAATTTTATTATATAAATACATTCTAAAGTAAACAATAAAAGTAAATACCAGAATGATTTAAATAGATGAAAATAAATTTAAATTCACAAACATCATTAGACTTGCATACTACATATGGTGAGACTATACTGAATATTAATTATAGTTTGTTATTATTGGTTTACTTTTAATAGGGATACAATCCTTTAAGATATTATGATCAATCAATCGATTAGTCTATTTCAGTCCACTGCTGGACATAAGCCTATCCCAATCATTGCTCCCGTTCCTCGGTCTTCCACATCCAGTCTGTCCCAGCCACCTTTTTCTGATCGACAATCCACCGTGGCTAGATGGTATTCCACCCTCCATTTGCCTTCTTACGGTATCCATTCTAGGACTCGTTTGCTCCAACGGCCATCAGTTCTTTGACAGATATCGCCAGCCACTGCTCCTTCAGCTTGTTTATTCTGCGAACTATGTCGGTAACTTTAGTTCTTTATCGGATGACCTCTTTGCATCCTTCAAAGTGACTTCAAAATGTATTAGAGATCCATTATGATGGATGAATTGAATAAGAATTTCTAAATGACTACAGTCACACGAGTACCTGGAACAGCAATCTCGCAACAATAGAATCTGACAGGACGGTCGCCTGATTAGGTGAGGTGTTGCATTGCGTTGTCATGGCAACATGTATTGTATGCTTTTTACATTCATCTCTGGTTTTAGTCATCTCAACATTCACTCCCTTCCTAGCCACATCGTCGTTCACACATCCGTCCATTCATATTCTCTTAGGTCTTTCTCTTCCCTTGTAGCCATTGAGTTTCGTAAATAATGCCTTCATTATGACATTCGTTTTGTCCCTACGCATCATATATTATATTCTATTTAGTTTTGCCATAAATATTGTCACGAAGAAAAAAAAGACGTGTGGCACTCGAGGACTGCCGCGGTAAAGCTATTGCATAGCATTTTGTATCAACTTATGCAATTATGATAATATGCCCTTTGACGTGCATTAGTTTTTTTTTCTTTTTAGCTCTTTACGCTTTTCTTCTCTATAAAACGAAAATATCTAGGTATAAATAATAGGTATAAATAATTAGGTATAAATAGTGTAATGACACACCAAAACAAAATTATTCATTTTTAAAAAATAACGATATTAAGAAGTGATTATCGACAAATTTTACAAGTACAGCTATTCACTGTTGTACATAAATACCTATACACCTATATACTTTCTCGTAAACAGCTGCTTATTTATTCGTCCGATTTCGGAGCAGCTCGTCTCGATTCGTGCGAGCTTCGTAGAGTCGTACGATACGGCTAGTTGCACGCACACGAACACCGTGTCGAAGACTGCCGAAAAGAAACGAGCGTGAGGTTTTTTCGTTACGGAATTTCTGGATTCGATCCCCGCGCTCAAGACCCTCGATAGAAGCTATGCAATAGCTTAAAAAATATTGCAAATGATATTTATTACCTTTACAGTGTGTTAGTATACATAAATAAAAAACAGTTTGAAATATACAAAGTTTATTCGAAGTGGTCTCCATTGGCTGCAATTAGTTTACACGATGAGGCCAGTTATCAATACAAGCACGCACTCTTTCCATGGGAAAATTCTTCACTCATCATGTGGATTGTGTTAGGGACTCCAAATTATCATGTCGTTTAGAGCAAGCCATACTCTCTAAAACTACCATAAATTATAATCCAGCGGATTAAGATCGGGACTAGACGACGGCCAGTCTTCTGATGAAGTCCGAAATGTTTACTTCCAACCAAGACTGCGTGGACCGAATTTTATGACCCGGTGCCGAGTCTTGTTGGAAGGACCATACTTGGTTATTAAACATGGTGTTGCTATGGGGCTTAATTACCTTTTCTAGAATGATATCTTGATACACTTGTGCCGATGTTTTGATACATTTTTCACAAAAAATTGGCTCAGTCACTCCTTCATAGCTAACACCCCATCAAACTAATTGGGAAACTTCCTTAGAGCTTTAAGCATAAATACGGTTATTGTGTTTGTTAAAATGTTGCTCAATTGTAAAAAAATTCTCATCCGTGAACAATTTTTTTCTGTGACCTCCCTTTGCGTACTGCTTCAGTAGTTGTTTCGATTTTACTACCCTATTCTTTTTTAAATTATCAGTTAAAAATGACCAGTGTGTCTCTTATAGGCTGCAAGTCCTAAATCATCTTTTAAAATACGCGACATGGTTTTGGGTGCTATCTTCATCTCCCGAGATAAAATCTTTTGCTTTCGGACAGGATTTCTTCGAATTCTTTCCCTTACTGCTTTGACCACATTTTTCGTACAAACACTACGTGGACGGCCAGATCTTTTTCTATCACAAAGAATCCTTTCCGGTCTCATTGTACATATTAATAGCCCGGTAGACAAACATTTGACTAATACCAAGCGTATGGAGAGTTTTAAAAATTGTATTTGGCTCAATACCAACTTTGTGTAATGCTATCACAGCGATTCAGTTGTATTTGTCACCCCTCTCCATTTTAATATCGCAAAATACTGTACAATGTATTGGCGCCAAAATTAGAAAACACAATGAACAATCGTATAAAAATAACAGTATTCCAAATTCAAATGTAAATTTTTAATTTTAACAGTATTTGGCCGGACTGTGTATAACTCCAAAATTAATTTTGATACCACGTAAAGTTCAGTGGGTAGAGGCGGGATTCCCGTAATAAAAATCTGTACAAAATTTAATTTCGATCCATTCTCAATCTCTTCGTGTCACAATGTCAATATTCGATTTTTAATTATTACAGATTTATTTATTTCATTATAGAAAAAAATGAATGCAGTGCAATCTCTTTGGCTTTTGTTTACTTTGGTGGTCGGCAGTACCGTTGCCGGTTCGCCCCCCGGTGACTGTTGTAAGTAGAAATATTTCTAGTTTCAACTATTTACAAAGACTAAGAAAACTAATGGATTCATTTTGCACTTTACGTGACGTATGTAAACCTGTGCGTGATGCGGTTCTTCTGTAGGTCGATCCGGTATCGCGTCATTTACGCACACGTTGATTGGTTGTTCAACATTACATTTCCAACCATTTTCCATTCTTTTTCCCAACTTAATTGGAGTTCACTAGTTAGAAGAAGTCTTACTGTGATGCGCTTGGACTTTGGAGATCAGATTATAGTTACTTCACGGAAAAAATCCGTGAAGCGACTTCAATATAATCATCACAACTAATTGGCGATATCGAATTCTGTAGTTATACTAGTCAGATTTTTTTAAGGGGTTTTCGCTAAATTTATTTGTCGATGATTTATTTTAGGTCCTGAAGTATGTGTCCTTGATGACCATAAGTGTATGACAACCGGAGGAGGCGCTGTGTATTCAGATATAGTCTGTGGAACATCTGATCCGAGTACCCGCATGGACCCATTATGTATACCAAGTGTCGACCGTCCAGATGGATCAACGAGTTATAAGTTAACTAATATTAAAGTAACAGGACTATGCGACTGTACAGTAACAAAAGCATTGTAAGTATATACACCTATAGGTGTGACCGTGTGCTGTACTACTTCTACGATACGCACGGCGTGGCAAGCGATGCTGTAATGAAAGAGAAAGAAAGAGTATGAGAACATTTCAACGGTAATATTGTCTAGGTATACAGTATTGTGACTTCATATAAATGGACGAAGCGCGAGCCATACTTACGCGCCTCAATCTCGGCATGCACTCAGCAGGCAACCAGTCGCGAATGTGCCGCAGAGACGAATGGGACCGATAGAATGCAGGGAGGTTAGCCATCTTGACCTGACTACTTCGGGCCACGTCTCTTTACAAAGCGAGCATTGTCAACTAATAACTAAACATACAAAATCACTAAATTCACATTTACACAATTATTACTTGGCATTTGTAAAACTCATGTCGGTAACTCTTTCACGTAAAAACTACTGAATGGGTTTGAATGAAACTTTATATATTTTTTTGTTTTCTTTTTTATATAGGACTCGTCAATTTGACTTTACCTCTCCTGATGGTGAGCTGAAGGCAAAGTCTCAGGTAAGAGGGTCAACAATATAAACACGTGCCATGTTAACAATGGTGGCACTCAGCTTGACGGCCTCATCAGATGCTTTTTCACGCCCCGCTTAAAGCACTCGAAACTGTAGGAAGAGGGAAACACGTGCGCTGACAAGGAATTCCAGGTCTTAATGGTGCGACAAAGGAAAGACCCACCGAACCGCTTGGTTCTTGGAGGAATGTTCTGCTCCGTATGCGGGTGACATCTAAGTCCTGCACGTGTTGTCCTGTATAGGAAAGGAGAAGGTGGAACTAATTGGACTAGCTCATCAGAACATTCACCATGGTAGAGACGGAAAAATACTGCCAAGGAAGCAATATCTCTACGCATCTGCAGAGGCTCGAGGGTACTCGTGACCTCAGAATTTCCGATAATGCGGACCGCGCGTCGCTGCAACCTGTCGAGAGCATCTAATAAGTACTTTGCGGATCCATCCCAGAGATGCGAGCAGTATCCCACGCAGGAACGAATTTGTGTGTTGTATAGAAGACACCGTTGCTCCGGAGTGAAAAACCGTCTCACTCTGTTTAGGGCTCCGAGTTTACGCGATGCTGTTTGGACGATACTCTCGATGTAGTTTTTGTTATTCAGTTTGCAGCCAACATCCATACCGAGGATATTGAGGTTGGCCTGCAGTGGTAGTGGCATGCTCTGAAGAGTGGGAAGGGGATGGAAGAAGATACCTTTACCAATGCTGCCGGTCGACAGCTTTTTTTTACGTGTGGGAAATCCCCACGGGTAGCCGGGGGGGTCCGGAGCCGGAGCCGGAGGGGGAGGTTATGTCGGACTCGAACCGACTAAACCGCACGCCGTTTGTGGGTCGATGTGCTAGGCCGAAGGTGAGGTTGTCTCGCGACATATCCCTTCATTCCTCTTGGTCTGGCCCTGCTCGGGAGGGGGACCAAGCGGTCCCCGACTCGCCCCCGGTATGGGCCGCGTAGAGCAGAGGCAGAAATCTGGCCCCCAGGATGTCCGCCCATACGGGGCATCCGTATAGGGCCATGGGCCGCATGACACCGGCGTAGAGTCTCCTGGAGTCCTCTGGGCTCCTCAAGTAGGGCAACAGCCGGCCCAAGGCATTCGCCGTTGTCACCAACTTGGGGCGCAGACTTCGGAGATGTCAAGCACGAGCCCCAGGTATTTCAAACGGGGTTTGATGTCGATGGGAGTGCCTCCCACTGTAAGGCTGGCTCCCGGGTCTGGCCTGCGCCGAGGGCCATGAAAGAACATGACCTCGGACTTGTGCAGAGCCACCATCGTACGCGAAGTGACCGCGAAGCACCCAGTCGTAACCGATATTCTACAGCAGCGGCCCCAGGACCGATACCTGTGGAACACCGCACCACATCTCACGCCTACCGACTTCGGTCGAACTCGGGTAGACGACGGCTCTCCCCGTCAGGTACGCCCAGACTATGCGGCGGGCATTCCTGGCCTCCCTGTATCCCTCATGAGCCGGTCGACAGCATGTCATTGATATGCAGAAGAAAGAGAGCTAGTCATAGGACGGACTCAACACGGACGAAGTCGCGGGTAACAGCCAATGCATAAATAATTTTATAAGCATGGGTCAAGCGGTTCCGAAAGAGTATGCAGGCAAACTTTGTGACACGATTTTTTTTAACTGTAACACCTACAAAATTTAAATTTGGCTGGTAGGTTTCTAATAGGGTGTGGACATCCGCTATGAACGGATTTTTCGAAACTCTACCCATAAGGGAGTAAAACGGGGTATGGAAGTTTGTATGAAAGTCCTATGTTTTTGAAGGAAGAGAATGTATGTTCTATAGGTGGTATTGAGGTGCCCTAATAATATGTCCTTAGAAATTGATCCCTTTTTAAGGTCAAAACAGGGGATGGTAGTTTATATGAAAGTCCAACTCACTCCACGCGTACGAAGTCGCAGACGACCACTAGTTTTATGTATTATACTCCAACTGTTGACGGATGTTTAACTACACGTAAACAATACTGAAAAAAAAGTATTTTTAATAGTTATATTTTAAACTTAGTAAAACTCATTTTAAAGACTAAAGACCGAAAGCGAAGGTATTAAGCTAATTTGAAACAAAACCGTATTCAAAAACCAAAAAACACTACAAACAGGTGATGAAATACGAAAACTGATTTTATTCAAATGTAAGTAAGAGTTAAAGCGTTTTCACACTCATCCGATATCCGATATCCGACATCCAATATCCGACATCCGATATCCGATATCCGACATCCGATATCGGAGGAAGTCAAATGTATGAGATATGTATCTTTCTTTCACATTGTCCGGCCCGATATCGGTTATCGGAGCTAAAACAGTGGTGTTGGCTGACCCTTAGTAGATATAGATTTTTTTTTTCAGATTAAACACAAATGAGCATACATTTCAGCAGTATTTAAGCTGTCCTAAAATTTTGGTTAGTTACGAACTTCAAACTACGCACGGCTTGTGCAACGAACCCGTTGATGTGCAAATTTCGCTAACAGCATGTGAGTATAGATTAGGTATTAATAACTATAGTTTAGGCTCAATCCCCACTAAAAGAACAGCGGCCTGCAGCGGTACGTGGAGGTGCGACACGTAGAATCGCGCTGCAGCTCCTTCGGTTCAAAATTATTTTTAACATTTTAAATGGGGCTGCTCTTTTAATGGGGATGGAATCTTCATCACTATCTGCATTTAGACGTTTTCCTGATTGCATCCAAGGCCAAGATGCCTTCGGAACTCAGGGTCCGCCTTCTTGCTCTTTCTCCTCCACGTCGCACGATTTTGGGCTTCCATAGTAGTGAGACAATTTGCACGCATGTCGTCCAGGACCTCAAGCAAGGACTTAATGGGCCTACCCCTTTTAGCAGGATCCGGCGGGGGCGCTATTGGTAGGCATTTAATTTTGTTACAATACGCAGGGGCGTGTCCTTCGCTCTATATTTCCCTGTGACAATCCTTAGGGCGAGCACCGGGTCCATGGTCCCATGCCCTGGACGAAACCCAACCGGCACTCTAAGAGTGCAATCTCCTGTCAGATTCGGGTGACGAGTATCCGCTTGTAGAGCTTCATGGTGTGGGATATTGTCTTTATACTACGATAGCTGCCACACTTCTGCAACAATACCTTCCCTTTGAAGACTGATGTAATGATACTCAGCTTCCACTGGTGCTGGATATTACCAGTGAGCAGTACGTGGTTATAAAGACTTCTGAGGATGCTCACACCACGGGCAGCCACTGCTTTTCAAGCCTAGATAGGAAGATCGTCAGGTTCGACAGCTTTCCGGTTCTTTATGCGTCGAAGTGCAGTCTGGACTTCTGCAGCAGATAGACCATTAAGGTGCGTGCAAATTCATGAATACACATTATAGGTTCATTATGACGGTGACCAATTGTAGGTTTCAAATTTAATAAATTTTGGAAATTTTATATGATTTTGGAAATGGACCTGGAAATGGTGCAAAGTATGAGTGGTTTCTTTATGCCGTTTAGGAGGCAGCACTCGGCTCACCTGGGTGTTCCACGTGGCCTATGCACGTGTGCAACACCAGAGCTGTCACAAGCTTGCTGCCGACCTTGTAAGAAACTTCTAGCACCCTTCTTGAAGAAACCTATATCGCATTCGCTTCGAATAAACCACATCAGGAGAATCATTAAATCTCTCAATATTCATTAATTCTGAATATTATATTTCAGTAAATTGGTATCTTTTATTTTAATATTAAGAAATTAATAAAACGTTTTGATCTCAGGTGATTATGAAATAAGAAACTTTGGAAACTACGGGATATATATTAGTAAAGGAGATAACTTGCCTCATTTTTATATCCAAAATGTTTGCACAAGCGTGAGACTTAAAGGGGAGCTTGTATTTTGCGTCGAAAATGACCAATGCCCTTGTCAGCCTACAGGTAAGAGTCAGAAAAAAAAATTATAATATTTGTACCGAGAACCAATTATTTTTTTCCCAACCAGTAACAGGGTTAATTGTGTGGGTGTTACTGGATGGGAATATATCGAGGAAAGTCTGCATCAGAGCCTTGTTCGTTTTTAGTAGGTACACTGACTATCAGGCGAGGTTGACTTGAACGCCGAAAATTTTAGGGTACGGATACTCTGGAGCCGGACGGGGAGGTTATGTCGGACTCGAACCGACTAAACCGCAAGCCGTCTGTGGCCCGTTGTGCTAGACCGGAGGTCAAGTTGTCAGACGACATATCCTCCGTACCGCGGCCGAACCAGGGCCAAACCTCTGGCCCTTCTCAGGACCACGCGGCCTCCGACGGGCCCTGGTATGGGGAATAGTTGCCGGCATCGCTTTTTTGAATTATATCTACGCGAGAAAAAGATTATAGTCTTTTGAAGGTGAAGAAGGCACAGTGCAACGCCGCGAGATGTCACGCGGACCAAGAAAACCTGTCCACAATTATTTCCAGTACAAAAGCGTGGCCACCACCGTCCGTGTTCAGTGTGGATTGACACTTAAGTGGTGGCTTCATACACTCTGTGGATCATGAAGTATTTGTGAAACTTTTTTGTAACTTTAGAATAAAATATTGTATTTACCTTTCTGCAGTGGACCGCCCAACTGACAAAGTAATCGAGGATCTTATACTGATAATCAGAAAATCGATGGCATTGGTGATGATTGCAATCGATGTCTTCGACAGAAAACATGCACTAGGTAAAGTATTCCCGGCATCCAATGCTTAAGGGAGCTGGGCTTACGCTTGGATCTATTAATATTATGATTATATGATAGTTGGTATCAAAGTAGGGTCGGCAGTTCACACTTTCCTAGGTCACTTTCCATCAGGTGTGCCGTATTGTGGACTGCCACTTTTGCGGTTGTAAATTATATATATATATAAAGTAAAAGCAGAAAATATAAACGAAATACATTCAATAATATACATGTTGTCTTTTATTTAATACAGAAATATATTTTTAATGCACTTGCTTATAATATGGCTCTAATATATATATTAGCAAACTGTGGTTCTTTGATTTATTATTTCACGATTGGAATTATAGATTGTTTTTAAAATTAATTGGTTGACTTGCATTATTCTTAAAAAAATCGATACGATAGTGTTGTTCAAAAGGATAAATAAATGAATTTACCTACCTATTGCTTGTTCATTTCACGCAACTTCATATTTAAATAGAAAATTTCATTTTGTACGTGTATAATAAACACAACTTTCACTCAAATAAGTATAACTTTTGTTTTCTCTCTGTTTAAAACTGTAAGTAAATTTACCATTTTGTTTACGCGATAAATAACAAAAGAAGAATTCTATTACTCTCTGGCCGCATGGGCGCGCATAGAAAAACTACTTAATAATTATTCGCGTCAGCCCGCCTGTACCAAAGGTTTCGTAATTTGTATTTACTTTTAAAATAAAGTTATTTAATAATTAAAATGTTCACAAGTACTAGTTATGAAGAAAAGGATTTATGGACCTACCTAGTACACCGCCCGATCTAAACACATATACTGTACAACGTCTGATATATAATGTGATTACTATGAAGTCCTTAACGTGATGGAATGCCTACTGTCTTAAAACTGCAACGGTAAATATAAATATTATTATATTATTCACAAGTGCATTGAAAAACATAGTATAATACATGTGTGAATTGATAATTACCGTCTTCGGCTCTCTCTAATATCGCCTCAGCGGTAATCACCAACTGTACACACTTGTACCATAATCTACTAATACCAGGATTAAAAACACCTTGTTTTACGATCGTGAGGTTCCGAGTTGAATCCTGGCTATTACACAACTAGCTGGAACCCATATCTAGCACAAACGATTTAATTATGCTGGAAAAGTTAGCGGAAATATTAGTCATTTCAGTAACTAAAATCTATTTAAAAAAAAATTGTAGCTGACTCTCTCTCACACTCTTTCATTGTACCCACTGTTATTATATAAGCGAGGATGCGCTGGTGGCATTTACCTCAAAACTTTGGGGGCTTTCATGAAACATTCCAAACGTTGGACACGCGCGAAATAGGAGCTAAAAACGCAAATTGCAGTTCAGTGTTGGACATAGGCCTCTTCCAATGTTGGGAGACTTAAGGTGATTTTCCACCAGAGGGGCGAGACGAGACGAGGCGAGGAGAGAATTGAAATTTGTATGGCAAATTTTCAATCCTCTCCCAGCGTATCTTTTGTGGAAACAGTGTGGATTGACGAGAATATGCGAGGCGTGAATTGAAATATTTGTTTGTGCAAAAATGAACCGTATTGGTTCCGATATAGAGTATAAATCACCTTCCAGGTGATTTCCCACCAGAGTGGCTAGGCGAGGCGAGGCGAGGAGAGGATTGAAATTTGTATAACAAATTTTCAATCCTCTCCCAGTGCATCTTTGGTGGAAACAGTTTCGATTGACGAGAATATTGACGCCTAATTTTTGTTCGGAGTTTTCGGCATTGACGCTAGAACAAAGTTATATCGAGCATTGTGTGTGAGCTGTCTAAAATACATTTATATATGAAGCATACGGGCGACGGGGCGCGGTGGTCACGCGCTAGCTCGCGGTGGCAATTTTTAGTGGAAAAGGGTCAGTGCGATTTCAATTCTCTTCTCGCCTCGTTTCGTCTCGCCCCTCTGGTGGAAAATCACCTTTAAGCCTACTGTTATAGTTAAGCCTAAGTTAGTTAAGCCTACTGTTTTCACGCTGGTTGTTACAGGGTTATAATTCGAGTTTTCTTTTTTTCGCGTGATATCATCTGTGTATATTTCCGTTAGTTCATACGACACTATTCGGATGAAATGAGGTGGTGATACTTGTATTATTTCTCCGTCACCATACGGATTCTTAGTATGTGTGGGTATATTTTTTCATATAAAGTATGTAAAGGTGTACACGTATCTCCTTTGTCGATCGACCCTTCGTACCATGAAGTTACGTCGTATTTCTTATGGTAACTGAACCGAAGTATAATGTACGGCCTTTGGATCCGATTTCGGGCAACTCTGTTTCATAGACTGGAACCGATTGTCTGAAACTTCTATGATTCGGACAATGAAACTGTTTTAGGGTACTACCTACTCGGGTCAGCTGTGAGGCTGAAATTGGCAGCCAAAATTGTAGCTTCGAAAATCGGCAGCCAAAATTGGCACCAAATTGAAACAGCTGCACCGTGCAGTTTGAAAGGAGCTTCATCCCACGCACGCTCAAGTTGTGGAATTAATTTCTTGATGTGGTTTTCCCAAGTGACTACAGTGGGGTTCTTCAAGAAGGGCAATAGAAGGTTTCTAGAGGGTCGGCAACACGATTGTAATGCCCGAGGTGTTGCATACGTCCTTGGGCCACGGTAACCACTTTCTATTAGGTGGGCTGTGTGCTTGTCTGCCACCTAAGTGGTATAAAAAAAACATATTCGCATTAAAAGGTCTCAGACATTTTACAGAAGTTTTACCATTACTATTTTCATATTACTACCAGTATATAATAGCTTTACCTACTGTGTATACAATTACTATTTCGAACATAATATTTCAAACTAGACGCCATTATCAAATAATGTCGAAGTTTGTATTAAAAACAGAGCATTAAAATATCTCGGTCCTGGTAGAGTTATATTATAACATACAGTTTTTTTTAACTTATGAATCCTTGAAGTCGCTGCTGCATTCGAGTCTCTCCGGCGCTTTAAAGATTACAGAGTCAAAATTATATAGTCAAATGACATATTAAATGTCATCTTAAAAGCTAAATGTAAATACATTGTCAAAATTAATCTATTAACCCGCCCCTCACCGTACCAGGGGCAAAGGTGCCCATGACGCTAGCGGCAATAAATTTAGCGTTCAGTTCTGTTACATCATATGAAATATGTGAACACCGTTAAAGTTAATTTCAGACTCTACGCGGGTAGCATATTTCGAAATCCCGTAGCCATATTATACTCGAAAATTATTGATTTACAAAGAAAGAAAGAAAGAAAACGCTTTTATTTGCAACACAATGCACATTACAATAAAATTGTTATACGTAAAACACTAGTGGCACAGATAACAAATTAAATCTAAGCAGAAATAAAAAAATAAAATAAACGATAATAAAAGTCGTCTATGGTCTATGATCGACATCGACCATCGACCCACCCAGCTCACGTAAATGACGTTTGTGACACGTCAACGTTACGTGTCACAAACGCCATTCAAACAGCATAGAATACGTGGCAAATCTTATAACGCCGATGACGTGTTTTCTCGACTGCCAGAAGAAGAATGTACATTACACTATTATTACACTCACACCATGTACGCTGTGTTTGCAAGTAGGTATGGACACTCAGCATTCACTGAGATGGATAATAAGATCCATCACAGCACAAAAATTATGTATTAATTTTTGTACCATTAAAATAATTTAAAAATTAAAAGTAAAGTTAAATTGGGGCTACCCCAATCTCTTCCCATGCGGTGTCGTAAAAGATGACTAAGGGATAGGGCTGTCACAGCTAGCCTCGCAGCGATGATCTTCATGGAGCTGGAAATTGTATTTCTTATCGAATATGTACTGTTTCGGTACATGATCATTTATTGCTCCTATGATAGGCAGTTCAGCTGTGAGATCTGTGAGCAGTGATGTATATCGTGTATTCCTGTCGCTCCATAGGTTTAGTGCCTTTAGGCATATTTTATGTATGTATTTATGTAAAATAATAGAGACATAGGCCTGTTCTCCATCCAACTGTTAACATACAGCCCAATACTAAGTGCCCACTAGACAGCAATAGGCACACCGCCTATTACCTGGGACTAAAATCATAGTTGGCGAAATGTGGGTAATAATTCACCTCTGGCTATCCCTTCGGGGATTTACAGGCGTAAGCATACGTATGTATCTGTGTAAAATAAATACTTTATAGAATGTGCATTAACTTACTTACAATCATTTTTACTACATACATAATATACCTACCTACATAGAAACCAGCTCGATTAATGCAAACATATGTATGTATTTATAAATACAATTTGTTACACTACCGCTACGCCACAGAGTTCCACAGAGGTCATGCGCAAAGGTGACTCGGGCGGCAGAGGTCGCTTTACAACCTTCATGACCTCCATGAACGCGTGCCTGAGAATGATAGGTGGAGTCAAGTGTCACCCTAGCAGAAGCAAGCCAAAACGGCCCTGCGATTCGCGACGGTCCCCACATTTCCGCGAAAGATGTGTATATCGTAGTCTCACACCCGAGGGAGCGTTTGATGGCCCAGGGTCGTTTGGGGTATGAGGGATATGCCAAAGGCTACTTCACCCTCGGCAACTAATCACCCGAGACGGACTGCGGTTTACTCGGTTCAGGTCCGACATAGCCACGGTACCCTACAACGTTTATTGCAGTGAAGCCACTTCAAAGATTACCGTAAAGACAGGTCTTTTTTAAATCGTATTTATCTATATTGAAATGTTTAAAAAAGTTTATTTATAGGGGTTTACTAAAATTTCCTCATTATTTAATAAGTGGATTTAGAGTGAGTTATGTTAAGTATTGTAAGTTAATGATTCGCTGCCTCGGCTTATTATCAAGCTGACATTTATGTATTATTAGCAGTGCCCGCGGACTCCGTTCTCACGATCGAGAGTTCCCGGGTTCGAATCCTGGCCATTATTACCGACGTGAACCCACTCCTAGCATAAGTTATTTAGCTTAGTTGGAGGGGTTAGAGGGATTATTAGTAATTCCGATAATTTAGGTTGCTAATAATCTTTAAAAAAAAATTTTGCTAATTTCTTTGAACATATTTGTTTAAACTGTATAGAGTATAGGTCACAAATATTCTAAATTAAATATCCGTTCTAACAAACATATTTATAAAGATACAGATTAATAATACCATTTGGGCTAAATAAGCTTCACAAAAATTAAGTATTTTTAATCCACAATATTAACAGTAAAAACAAATATTTTGAGATATTCGTTCTTCTTCTAGACCTTCTGCTGACGAGTCGCCCGGACCAGTACAGTGTTTCGGTGAGCGCCGCTTTAGGTGAATCCGACCATTGTCTGGTCCGTTCCGAGGTGCCCATTTTAGCGCCCCCACGTCCCGTGCAGGGGAAGCGGCGTCTCTGGCACTACTCGTCAGCGGACTGGGATGGACTGCGTGATTATTTTGCGTCCATCCCGTGGGTTGAACGCTGCTTTGGAGGTAAGAACCCATCTGAGGCCGCAACTGCTGTCGCCGGTGAGATCAGTCTGGGCATGGAATATTATATCCCCTACACTGATGTCGCCGGTGTCCGCAGGGCACGCCCCTGGTTCGGGCGCGAGTGCGCGGAGGCTGTTAATCATAAACAGTCTGCGTACCGCGCTTGGATCAGGGCGCGCGCTACGTGCGATCCCAACGTGGGCTACTTCAAGGCGGCGTTCAACAGAGCCACAAAGGCCTGCAAGAGGGCTTATGTCAGAGCGGATGCCCAGCGCATAGCGCGGCTTGGTCAGGAGCTAGTAGAGCATCCCACGGGTAGCCGTGGCTATTGGCGACTGGCCAAAGCCGTGCAAGCCAACTTCTGCCAGCCTTCGCTGCCCCCGCTGCGCAATCCCGATGGATCCCTGGCCCATGAGCCGCAAGAGAAAGCAAATTTGCTGGTTAATCTCTTTGCGGCCAACTCCCGAGTCTATGATAGTGGTATGGAGCCGCCGACACTGCCCGTCAGTGACCATGCAATGCCTGATATTCGTATCAGGCAACGCGATATCCGAGCGGTGTTGCAATCACTCGATGTCCGGAAAGCCAGTGGTCCGGACGGTATTCCAGCGGTGGTTCTGCAAAAATGTGCAGCGGAGTTGTCTCCAATGCTTGCGCGGCTGTACCGGCTGTCCTACAGCTCTGGTACAGTGCCTTCGGCTTGGAAAGAGGCGAATGTACAGCCGATCCCCAAGAAGGGGGATCGCTCAGACCCAAACAACTATCGACCCATAGCCGTCACCTCAGTGCTGTGCAAGGTGTTCGAGCACATTATCAACAAACAGCTCATGCGTCACCTTGAAGATCACTCCCTAATTAATGACCGGCAATATGGCTTCAGGCCGAAACGGTCAGCGGGTGATCTTCTGGCGTATGTTAGCCATATTTGGGGTGAGGCTATGGACAAGCACGGCGAGTCATTGGCAATTAGCCTTGACATCGCCAAAGCTTTCGATAGAGTTTGGCACAAGTCGCTTCTTTCCAAGTTACCAGCCTTTGGTCTGCCTCCTAGACTGTGCGACTGGGTTGCCGGCTTCTTGCAGGAGCGCCGTATTCGCGTCCTTTGTGATGGACGAGCCTCGGAGTTCTTGCAGGTAAATGCCGGCGTACCGCAGGGATCTGTCCTATCGCCAACTCTCTTTCTTCTGCATATCAATGACATGCTGTCGACCGGCAGCATTCATTGCTATGCGGATGATAGCACCCTACACGAGAGTTATCATGGACGTCCTGCGGATAAGCAGACGCATATCGCGGAAAAAAGGCAGCTTCTTGTCACTGAGCTTGACCGGATCCTGAATCACATTTCCCAATGGGGCTCTGAGAACCTGGTCGAGTTCAATGCCAAGAAGACGCAGGCATGTGCGTTTACAGCAAAGGTATCTTCTTTCCTTCCCCTTCCCACTCTTCAGAGCACGCCACTGCCACTGCAGGACAACCTCAATATCCTAGGTATGGATGTTCGCTGCAAACTGAACAACAAAAACTACATCGAGAGTATCATCAAAGCAGCCTCGCGTAAACTCGGAGTCCTGAACAGAGTGAGACGGTTTTTCACGCCGGAGCAACGGTGTCTTCTTTACAAGACACAAATTCGTTCCTGCGTGGAGTACTGCTCACATCTCTGGGATGGATCCGCAAAGTACTTATTAGATGCTCTCGACAGGTTGCAGCGACGTGCGATCCGCATTATCGGAAATCCTGAGGTCACGAGTACCCTCGAGTCTCTGCAGATGCGTAGAGATGTTGCTTCTTTGGCAGTTTTTTACCGTCTCTACCATGGTGAATGTTCTGAAGAGCTATTCCAATTAGTCCCACCCTCCCCCTTCCTATACAGGACGACACGTGCAGGACTTAGATGTCACCCCTATACGGTGCAGAACATTCCTTCAAGAACCAAGCGGTTCGGTGACTCTTTCCTTTGTCGCACCATTAAGACCTGGAATTCCTTGCCAGCTCACGTGTTTCCCTCTTCCTACAGTCCCGGGTCCTTTAAGCGGGGCGTGAAAAAGCATCTGATGAGGCCGTCAAGCTGAGTGCCACCATTGTTAACATGGCACGTGTACATAATGGTGACCCTCTTTCTTGAGACTTTACCTTCAGCTTACCATCAGGCGAGGTAAAGTCAAATTGACGTGTCCTATTTATAAAAAAAAAAAAAAAAAAAAAAAAAAGGAGATAGGCATATGCTATCGCGGACTTTCTTACAGATTTTGATACGTTCTTTAATATTGTAGTACATAGTTTTTTTCTATCTTCAATAGTTTTCGCAGCGCTCGCAATGTAAGCAATTTTTTTACAACTTGGATCACATTATTCAAGTTTAAGTTAAAATGCGTAATTAATTTTGGAAATTATTATAGCCTATGACACTCCACAATAACGTAGCTTTCTATTGGTGAAATAATTTTGAAAATCGGTTCAATACATCCAGAGATTCCCCTTACATCGTTTCCAACTCACAAACTCACAAACATTACCTCTTTATAATATAAGTGTAGAAAAAAATATAGACTAAGATACAATACAATGAAGTTCTCAGGCTCTACCGACTAAGCTAACGGAGCCTAGAGCACGTGCTGCGCGCGCTTATCTTACTGCGCGGCTCGTTCTGCGACATCCAAGCCTCAGGCATAAACTTGCAGGCTGCGAAAACAGCTGGTGCCAATAAGAAAGGGTTCACAAATGAACCTGGCGTAGGCATCCATACAGTGGGGAGACGTACATGACATGTCTTCCGCTCTTGGTAAACATTTATACACCGAAAGTGCCTCTCTGTGGCTGTATACTCGTATTAGCACTGGAGTTATATCATTTATAATAGAATAGAATCCGCCTTTACAATAGTGTTGTAATGTGGTACAGAACGGCAGACTATAGAATAGACGGGGTACATCTCACCTTTCAAACTAAAAATTTGCGTTTACCTTGAAACGCTTCCTTCTTTATTTGTTTACCATGGCTTTAGGACGTATGAAAATAGTTTTATTTTTTATCATACCTATGGATACTTTGCCCGCAGAAGCCGCCTAAGTGGTGGCATTGCTGGATACTACTAGACTTACAGCGTGTTGTGGCTGAAAGATTGCATCTAAGTCTGTCCTCTGTTCATAGAGTCTACAAACGCCTTCGGGACACAGGTTTGTTAACCCGCCGTTCAGGATCTGACAGAAATCGGGTCACTTTTGAGCACTATTGTAACAACTTCCTCACGAAATCAACGCCTTAACACTTTTCAACTGCAGCAGCAGCTTCATTTTGTACGTAGAGCGGCTGTAAGACTCAACATTAGAAGAAGGTTGAAGGAACGTGAACTGGTATCGCACAAGCCAGCAAATGGGCCGAAATTAACTGCAGACTATCAAAGAGCGCATCTTAAATATTCAATATCAAAGTTCTTTTTTCTGATGAGTGTAAAATTATGCTAACGACGGAAGTAACAAGGTATACAGAAGAGATGAAGAACACTTTGCACAATGCTACATTGAAGCAAAGGTGGGCTATGGTGGCAGTTCGTGGACGATTTGAGGAGGAATCAGTGCTGACGGTAAGACATAGCTTATCTTCGTGTCAGGGCCACGTCTACATGCATTAAACTTTCATCGGTACATCAAACAGTGTCTTGAGCCTCACATGGAGGCCTATGCAAATGTTATTGGCAACGGCTTCATATCCATGCACGACAATGCTAGGGCCCACACCGCAGGCAGCGTACGAGACTATCTTACCGAAGTCAGTATTTCAATTATGGAATGGCCAGCAAGAAGCCTAGACATGAATCACATTGAACATCTATGGGATGCGTTAAAGATACGAATTCATGCAAAAGATCCTGCCCCAGAAACACTTACCTAGCTGCAAAATGCAATCCAAGAGGAATGGAATAGAATGCCACAACATGTGATCGTGACTCTCATCCGGTCGACGAAAACCCGTATGGAATCAGTAATAAGAGCTCGGTTAGGAAATATAAGTTATTAAATAAACGCTTTTTTCATTTACATGTTGTTGTATCTACTTTCTTCACACTCCATACAGGGTAAAAATGGCTTAGGAAACAAAATATGAAAATTTAATCTGAATTTAGAAACTGAAACATAGAAATCTGAACATTTTGAAAACTTCATATTTTGCACTATTAAATGACATTTGACATTATATTCCTAAATATACACATTTTTCTGATAATCCTTAGAGACCATAAAATTGCAAGGTGTTTCGATTTTTCCGATGAGAAGTATATCTACACTACTATTATAAAGAGGAATTGTAATGAATAAACTTAAAAGCTACTGTGCCGATTTCAAAAATTCTTTCACCATTGGAAATCTAGATTCACCCTGAGTAACATAGGCTATATTGCATTTCCACAGAAACGTTTGTACTACCCGTGCGAAGCCGCGTCGGATCGCTAGTATAATATAAATGCGAAATACCACTCACTGATACTTCATGAAATCTCAGAAAAAATAACACCAAGAAACTTAAAATTTGGCAGGTAGGTACCTTAAAGGAATAGACATCCACTACGAACGTCATTTACGAAACTTCACTACTAAGGGGGTAAAACAGGAGTTGCAAGATGTTATGAAATTCCTATGATTCCATGGATGGTGTGAAGGAGTACTAGTAATGTATCCTAAGAAATCAAGCCCCTTTTGGGATTGAAACAGGTGATGGTAGTTTGCATGAAAGTCTAACTCAGCGCGAACGAAGTCGCAGGCGGCCGCTAGTATCTCATATCTCACATTTATTAAAAAGCTATGTGGTGACACTAGATGGTGCCAGCAGCTCCGCCTACGTGGAATTCTGATCCCGTTCTGCAACTTCTTATTAGTATAATAAAACATTACTCTTTATGAAAGTAAATAGTTGTTTTCAATAATTCTTATACTTAAATAACATTTAAAATCGTTCTGTGGAATTTCGCTTTAGATTATAGTATAAAATATAGATATGACTTATTACAACGCCATCTGTGCATTGTTTTTTATTGTGAATAAATATCGTTAATGACAATAGTGTTTGTTGAAATATATTTGGTGTGACTTTACATGACATATCCGTTAAGCGCGTTATTTATTTTAAATATATTTGTGTAAATAAAAATTAAAAACATTTCAGAGTAAATAAGAAAAGTAAATAACAGTATGATATAAAATGTAAAAGCATTCAAATTCACAACTACAAGAAGCACATACGCCTGGTGAGTTATTACAAAAGTGTATTCATCATCATCACCTGCATCATCCTCATCGTAGGCCAATCTGTCTACGCCAATCACATCTTCGGCAACCAAGGTCCTCCTTGAGATGAGATTGGTGTAGACAGATCGGTCGCTCCCGAGCAAACTCAGGGTCATCTCTATCTAGCTGTCTTCGGGTGTGGGGACTACCCACTCCTAGGGCCGCTTCTAGCATCCGCCTTGGCGTCTCCCTCGCTGGAGATTCAGTGAGCGTGTGCTCCCTCGAGTCCTTGCTCATGTCGCAGAGATGGTACTTGAACGTCGACTTTTTCTTTATCGGACGCTAGAAATGCCCTGCTGTGTGGCCTTTTTATCTGATGATGAATCTTAGTGCTGCTGTTACGGCGTAGTTGCCAAAGTCGCTGTCGTACGCTACCATGTCCCTGTGGAGCTGGGATCTTACAGCTCGAATTACTTCAGGCTCGGATTCGTGTCCCCGCTCTCGCGCCTCCTTTCAGTATCATTACAGCACCAAAAGGTCTCTCGCTTGAAGAATCCATTGTGGTCATCAGGCGAGGAGTTTCGCTGCCTCAAAGGATATAACTGCTCAGCCTGAGTTGTAGTTAGTGTAAAACTTTCTGAGAGTTGTGTAGGTTGCCCATATAGCCCTCCGTGTTGACCTTACAATAATTGACAGCCACAACTGTAAGCGCGCATGTTCACAAGAGTTTCAACAGAACAGTATTTTCATTTATCATATTAAATTAATTAAGATAGGAAAATTTTTGAACTGATTCAGGCGGGGTCCGGACCGGCGATCTTTCTCTTACACTGTGTGACCACTAAGAGAAAGGTTCGAACCCCGCCTGAATCTATACAATTTTTGTCTCATCTAAATCGATTTGAATGGAAAGTATGCTAAATGCTTTAAAATTTCATTTCATTAATTTAAGTTATATCTTACCATTATAAATCTGCTATTTAAAAAAATTACCTTATTGCAATAGGCAAGGCTGAAAATGCAGTAATGTGATGA
The DNA here is from genome assembly GCA_949126895.1 of Eilema caniola. NCBI lineage: Eukaryota > Metazoa > Arthropoda > Insecta > Lepidoptera > Erebidae > Eilema > Eilema caniola. The sequence continues at coordinate 4,594,078 of OX421486.1, read as the reverse complement.
GACTAGCGCGTTGTTGCATACAATTTTATGCTTTGTCTTGATGGAATAAGGTTGAGGTAATGTTGGTACTATCAGAGCCAGCGGGGTGGTTATATTGGAAACGGACCGAATAAAACCGCACGGCCGTCTCGGACTATTACTTGCCGGGCTGAGGTACCCTCTGGAATATCCTTTGCGCATCCCAACCGACCCATGACCATGGAAGGCCCCACGTAATACGGCTTGAGTATTTTCTTACTATTTTTATTATACCATTTAGGGGGCAAACAATCACACGGCCCACCTGGCGGAAAGTGGTTACCGTGAACTATGGACGTGTGTAGCACAATTTTAAATGACCCTAATACTTTTTCAGGCAAATGTACGCCCTTGTGCCGTCTCTGTGGATTATGTTTATCTTGGTAGCCGGCAGTGTTGCTACAGGACCATCCTCTAATGAATGTTGTAAGTAGTTTATTGTACTGACGGCCGGGTCCCGGGTTCGCCCGCGCATATAATCGTAAAAGAATCCTATACTAACTTTCCATACAATCATTCTTTGCCTAATTTACCCATAGTAGTGAATTACTGAAGAGCAATATATTAGTAGTTTATGATACTGTTGCATAATTAAAAAAGCACATAGGTGTATCGTTATGAATAAAAAGTTATTTAATGATATAGGTGTTCATATAAGACCTGTATCGTAATAAAACTTTTTTTTTGGCCTGTGCGTAATGTCTGTCATAAGAGTTTTGATTTCAATTTTATAATCTTTGTATTATAGTATCACTCGCTTCCCCTCATGATACACCCGCGCAAGTACTGAGTCGATTGACTGTAAGAAATATTAAGACTGTGACTTTACTTAATTGCGAAACTGACCAATTGACATTTTAAATACAAGAAATTGAATCAGTCTAGGCGTAGTTTGAACCCGCGATCTTTGACATACATTATATAATTCAAATTGTATGGGCTCAATACTCAATACTCAATACATTTATTGCATTCCATAATGTGATACAGTTGATAGATTTAAATATAAGGTTACAATTATGGACCCTGTCGGGCACAGCACAATGTTTGGAGAGAGGAGTGTAGTTAGGTAAACTTAATTATATATATTATTATTTAGTCAAGGTCAATACAATTCGATCCAATACAATACAATTCTCAATTTAATATAATTCTATATATATGTCAAAAACTTTCATGCAGGTACATTAAACAATCTTAAGTTATTTTTTTTTCTTAATGTCATTGAAACACATGTACTTTCGAATTAGAATGGGTGGATAGATTTAATGTAAATGTCAAAATAAAATAATTACGTCAATTATTTCATACATAAATTACACAGTACTAACATAAAATGAAGTTCATACAATGCAAACATTTTTATTGTATATTCCATGTCTATATATTAAATGTCATTTTTTAATTGGAATTTTAATTGATTACCTAATTATTTATTGTATTTTGTCTATTATTTTTGTTTTAATGGAGAGTTTTTTCGATGAAATTGAAATTGAATATTTTCTATATCCGAGTTATGTATTTTTATCGTCAAAGTATTCTTGTATGCTGTAATAGCTTTTACTTGATAGGTGGTTTTTTAGTTTATTTACAAAAATGTTAAATTTTTCTTCTTTTTTTATGTGCTCAGGTAGCTTATTGTATACTTTTATTGACATGACCAAGGGACCCGAAGAATGCATTGCCAGCTTAGAGGTAGGCAGGTTCAGTCTATTTTTGTGTCTTAGTGTATACCTACTTTGTATGTTTTCACGTGAAGTGTAGTATTCGGGATATTTTCTGACAAACTTGCATATTTCCAGAATATATATGCCTGGCAGTGTTAATATATTTAGGTTCTGGAAATGGGGCTTACATGTGTCTGTTTGTTCAATATTTACTAAAATTCGTATTAATTTTTTTTGTTGAGTAAATATTGTAGGTGCATCTGTACTATTTCCCCACAAAATGACGCCATAGGTCAGCCAAGAATATGCATAGGCATAGTAGGTAACCATAGCAGTCGCCAAATCAGTAGTTCTCTTGACTTCACGTTGAGCGTATGTAAATTGTGCTATTTTGGCTCTGACTTTTTTAACGTGCGGTTTCCAGGTTACGTGGGTGTCTATTTTTAGACCAAGCAAATTAAACTCTTTAACAACTTCCAGTTTAATGTTATCAAAATTGAAGTCTATGTCAATTGACGCCTTCTGATGAGGGTGGAAGGGCATTATTTTTGTCTTCGCGTAATTTATTTCTAAATTATGCAAATCCATCCATGCTGCGGTTTTCTTCAAAATTGAATCCAATTTCTCATCTAGGTTTATGTTATTGTCGCATGTAACAAGTAGAGAGACATCATCAGCAAACAATACACATGGTTCCTCTATGGCTTTAGGCAGGTCATTTATGTAGATGAGAAATAATAAGCACCCTATCACACTACCCTGAGGTATTGAGGCCTTTACATCTAATTTGTTGGAGCGAATCTTTTATATTTGGCTAGTATTTTCATTGAAATATTCAATTTCTACTAGTTGTTTCCTATCTGTTAGGTATGATGAGAGCCACTTGTGAGCTTGTCCCCTTATACCTATTCCATAGAGTTTGTTTAATAAAATGTTAAACTGTACCTTGTCATAGGCCTTGGTCATATCTAGTAGTACACCTATTGCATATTTTTTGTTGTTTATAATATTTAGGACTTCTTGTATGTACTTATAGACAGCCAAAGTTGTTGACTTGTTTTTGCGGAAGCCATTTTGGCATTCGTCAAATATTCCAAATTTCTCACAAAAGCTTGTTGCCTGAAAGACGGATATAAAACAAGAAACTTGGAATAGTTAGGGCGAAGTCTGTTAACTTAGTGATCAAAGCATTGCCCCTGTAGGGCACAGATCGCGGGTTCAAACCCCGTTTAGACCAATTCAATTTTTTGTATTTAAATCGATTTGTATATTTAGCATGAAAAAAGCTTAAAATTTAATTCAACTTGACATTTTAACAATATTTGGTTATTTTATGAGTACTCAATGATATTTGTCATATTCCAGGCCCTGAAGTCTGTGTTCTCGACGACTTGGATTGCGTCACCAACGCAGTTCTTCGCTTATATAAGTCTGTAGTCTGTGGAAAGAATGGGAATGCCCCATTGGACCCATTAAATATTGATCAAAAATGTGGAACAACGGATTATGAGTTAACTAATATTGTAATTAAAGGACTTTGTGACTGCATAGTAACGAAATTAGAGTAAGCAAACTCTGTCTTTTATAAGTTAAAATGGCCTTCACATTTCTCTGACGTGTTGTGTCGTGATATTCCTAATCTCTGTTGCTCTGATTTCACACACACACATGAGCACCAACACAAGCCATCAGTTGAGGACCCACAGACGGCAGGCGGTTTAGTAGGTTCAGACTCGGAAGTGTGGTGGGTATTTCCCGCACGTAAAAAAACGTGAATGACCACATGATATGGAAGTCGTCGGATACCGCGATTGGAATGTGCTGATCAAGCACAAACACTGTGTCCCTACAAATGTATGAAAACGATAGCTTTCTGATGCGTCACGACACCACACATCAGAGAAATATAAATGCGGCTTTATTTAGAAGCTGGGACTAAACGGCAAGAAGACAATCTGTGTATATAACCATACCGGGCAGGTTTTTGTTCCAACAAACTTTCTCTGAGACTTCTGGATGTGGGTTGAAATTCATGTTCTTTACATATAGGTATAGATAGATAAATCATCCTTTATTGTACACCAAAAAGTTCGAACGTAATATTAATCTGATTTATTTTTCTTTTTAGAATGATCACAAATGTTCAGAGCTATGAGCAGTATTTGAGCTGTCCTAAATTGCACGTGACTTACGAATTTCAGCTATCGGATGCGTCGTGTACAGAACTTATACAAGTAAAAGTTGATTTAGAAACTTGTAAGTATTTTTGAAGTGAAAACTTTTAGGCATGTTTCACTGGGGTGTAAGGTGGTGACTGCGTTAGGCTCGGCGCTAACGGCGACAAGCAGTTCACATGAGTTTTCAAACATTTTGCTACAACGCAGCGCACACGTGTGGCCGGTGGCCACCACGCGCTACAGTAGTGTCCGCAACTCGCTACTTGTGGACACACAGTCGCCGATACCCACCACTGATGCGCTTGTCTAAGAGAACAGGTTTTAAAAATTAGTGGCTTCTAAACACCTGCTTACTTCTGACACTGTTACCAAACTATCAGATTTAGCGGTAGCGCGCGACCGCCACACTGGTAGCTGTGGTCGGTGGCCCGTTTGCGCCGAGCCTTAAGGTTGATTTAGACCAAACGAACATAGAGCTACTTTCTTAATATTTTAATAAGCGAAACCTGGTTTTCAAAGAAAGAATAATTCGTACTTTACAGTTTATGTATTATATAGTTATAGTATTCATTTAGACAGTTCCCTTTCATAATGCATCTACTTTCTTTGCACACCTATTAGGTTGACTGGTAGACAATGCCTATGGCATTATGTCCGCCTGTGTATTGTGTGCGTGAAGTTTAAATAAATAAATAAATCAACCTTTAGGGTCTAACCCTACTACCGGGGCTTAGTGGGGAAAGTATTTCCATATATTTGTTGCTTACGTTGCCTGGCGTGTGTAAATCTTGGCCGCACCAGTGAAAGAGACTCTCTTACATTTTATCTGTGATGAAATAGATGTAAAGGCCTCAGTAAATGTTAGAGTTTCTCACGTAATCTGTACAGCCGACTTCACATATTTATACTTTCAACTTCGGGAAATGCAGCTCAAGCAGCCTTGGCATGGCGGTGGATATATCGCTTTGCTTCTCTTCGACCAATGAAGTCGATGAGATATGTCTACGTCATGACTTTTTTCTTTTTTTCCTTCGAAAAGATGTCTAGATTTTATCGATGTCCGCTATGCTGAGGCTGCTGATTGTGTAACTTCAGCAATGACCATGTTTTTGATGAATCAATCAATTAGCATGTCGCAGGCCTCTCCCAATGGTGGGAGGCTTTGTTTCTACGCTAGGCAGACGGGTTGATATAGAAAATATTTTGAGATTTCCTTCTCATGCAGTAATATTGTCTGCGTTTTTCCCTAGGTCACCTCTTACGACATCCTTTGGGTGAGATAGGATGGTGATACTTCTTTCTCCATCACCACACAAAGCCTTGTAAAAAGATAATGCATACATTATATGTATAGAGACATTTCCATATTATTTATTTGCATGCATACAAAATCAACACATTTTGATTACAGGTGATTATGAAGTAAGAAACTCAGGAAGCTATGGGATATTTGTCAATAAATTGGATAATATGCCTCATTTCTATATTCAAGATATTTGCACAATAGTTAAACTTGTAGGAGTGGTAAAATATACCCTTACAGCTACCTGTAAATGTGATTCAACCACAAGTAAGTCTGAGACAAATATTGATTTTGTAATACTACAATAAAATAAAGCTGCAACAGTAAACGTAGTTCTGCCGCTATTAAAAGATGGGAGTTGGTAGTAGAAAGGTACAAGGTTATGTGTATTTTTCCCTGGAATATCATAAAAATAAAAAAGTTATGACTTAGAGGCTTAAACAATAGATGAGACCGACTCTCTAACCTACCAAATATGCAAAAAGCCGTTTCAGAGGAGTTTGCAGACAAAATTATGACACGAGAATTTTATATAGATGAAAATATAGACCAGCTTATGATACTTTACCTTAGGTCGGAATCAGCTCACGCGTAAGATAGAATGGTTTTAGTAATACTTGTAGTTATAAAGAAAGAGAAAATAGATTAAGTTAGTTTAATAATCTCAAGGTTGAAACTATTGTTTGAGGTGGCGTTTTCCGATAAATAAATAGTATAACGTAACTAATAATAATGTATGGGAATCCGACGTATTTGTTCTCTGCTCCCTTGAGTAGCATCGTGATGATATTTGGCCTATAAACTGCCTCGATAAATGGACTTCACCAAAACTATAATTTGTCGGACCAGTGTTTCATGAGATAAGCGCGTTCAATCAAACCAACAAAGATATATATATAGATATAAATATAGATATAGTCAGATATAGATAGTACATATAGACATGTATTAATATTCTGTAACATTCAATTGGTTCTCTTCTTGAAATAAATTGTGTCTTTTTTAATTGGAGGAACATGAGCAGAACAATGATGATTGTTTTTTGTTTGTGCAGTAAACCACGCGGACGAGGCAGTACTACAAGATCTCTCTGTAATTATCAAAAAAGCCATGGAATTAATAGGGATTGCAATTGATGTTGTCGTTGCAGGAAATCCAATGGGTGTCGTACTTCCAGCAAATAATAAATGTAACCTTCAACCATTATATTAGTAGATAGTATTATACATCTATACCGTAGAACAGATTATAGAAAAATTCAATGAGTTCAATAGACCTCTCCATGTAGTATTCATAGATTACAGCAAGGCATTTGACTGCATAAGCCACAATCTGGACAGCCTTCAAAGAATGCAACATCAACCAGTAATATTTTACAATTATCAAAAAGATTTATGGAAAAGTACAAGTAGATTGAAATTAGAACAAAAAGGGGAAATAATAAAAAAAAGAGGCGTCCGGCAGGGACATCCATTATCACCAAAATTATTTATTGTAGTGTTAGAGTCAGTATTCAAATAAATTTACTGGATAGGAAAAGGTATTAGAATTGGTAATAGATACTTAAACTATTTGAGATTGTATCATTCCCAGGATTTCTGGGTGAGATAACATCAGCGTGACAGCCGGACAGGACCACCGAAAGTAACTGCTGAGGGGATTTACAATGCACAAAGCTGTTCAAATACAAGATTCAGAATAAACTGGAGGTCACCGAAAGGGGGATTATATAGCTTTTTTCAGCGAATGTTCTAGCACAATCTCATTTATTTACCAGTTATCTTATGCCAGTGCTCTTCTACAGATACAAAATAGTGATGTTTTACGACCAGAGAGCTAGGTTCGTACAGAAACAATCTTTTGTAATTACCATACGATTTAAGCAATTTATTAATAACGGAAGGGGGGACTCCCGTCGCAATTTTAAGGATAAATAATATTATTAGATATTGGTAATTATAGAGAAATTTGATATGCAGAGCAATGCCATCGGGTGATTGTATGTAAAAGCAGGTTTAGACTTGTCTAACCACAACGGCACAATTCTGGTCGGCTAGGTGTCACCACTGAGAAGGTTTATCGATGAAAATAAACGTTGAACTTCAGAAAATAAACGTTACAAATAAGATCGTTTAGTGCGATCGCCAAGTCAATATATATTTGTACTTAAAACGTTTAAGATTTTTCATATTAATATGGTCACTATAAGATGTTGTTGGGTTACAACTTAAGACAGAAAGAAGGTCCCATAAGCAGGGGCTGAATGAATTTATAACCGACTTGGTATTACATGGATCTCATAACCTATTACGGTGGAACAACTGAGGCGAGACTAAGTATTTTTTAATAAATATTGTTATTTTTATGAAATTTCATTTTTTTTTGTAGTAAGTTTTACTTTTTCCTTTCCACTACCTTCTACTGCTTGTAAGCATATACCAACAATGATTTTTTTTAAATCCTCCCTCTATCTTAAGAGTTTTTTACCCTCTCTTTCCTTTCCTACACAGGACAACACGTGCCGGGATTAGATGTCACACGATGCAGAATTTGCCTTCAAGAACCTAGCGGTTCGGTGACTCTTTTCTTTGTTGCACTATTTAGACCTAGCACTCCTTACCAGCTCACATGTTTCCTTTTTTGTACAGTCCCGGGTCCTCTAAGCAGGGCCTGTAAGGATCTGATGAGGCCGTCAAGCTGAGTGCCAGCATTGTTAACATGGTCATGTATGCAATGGTGACCCTCTTGCCTAAGACTTTGCCTTCAGCTTACCATCAGGCGAAGTAAAGCACTACGACAGAGATAGCACTAAAGCTATATTTCAATCACTTGGACATATATACTTGGCAATATGTTTTAAAGATTTTATGTAGGAGCTTTTGCACCTCATGAAGTTTTTGAGACCAATTGACACGTGATCTAGGATTTGAAACAAGATGCTTAATTTAACCCTCTTTCATGAGACCACCTTCTGTACAATTACTCCAATTTCTGACTATGTATTAAAACCAGAGCATAAAAATGTCTAGGTCCTGGTAGAGTTATATTTTATCGCACAGTTTTTTTTTTTCAAATACCATATAAATCCTCTAAATCGCTGCATTACACGCAAGAGCCGGAGAGACCACGAGTCTCTCAGGCTCTTGCGTATTTTATATTGGCAGTGCGAGAAATAGGTACGTCGCACTGCAACTCGGCCTTAAAAGCCCCCCCAAATATGTTGATAAATTACTTCCAACAAATTCTTAATGCTTGCCAAAATGGATGAATGCTCAACAAATAGTGTATCACAAACTATTGTATAAATAAATTTTATAGTTATTACTAGCTGACCCGGCGATCCCGTTACCGCTGCACCATGTACTATATTAAACATGTATTATACATATAAACCTTTCTCTTAAATCACTCTATCTATTAAAAAACCGCATCAAAATCCGTTGCGTAGTTTTAAAGAGTTAAGGCGGCACAAAGGGATATAGGGACAGAGAAAGCGATTTTGTTTTATACTATGTAGTGATTGTTACATGATATAAAAATATGTGAACACCGTTAAAGTTAATTTCAGACTCGCTACGCCAGTAGCATATTTAGAAATCCCGTAGCCATATTATGCCGCCACGGCGGCGACGCGCATCGTGGGACGATGCGCGCCTCCCCACACCAGGTTTGAGTCGGGGACCGCGTGGTCGCCCCCCCTCCCTCCCGAGGAGGGCCAGACCGAGAGGCATGGCCCTGGGACAGCCGGGGTGCGAGGGATATGTCGCATGACAACCTCACCTTCGGCCTCGTTTTGGCGAAATCCGTTCTTGGTGTAAAACGGATTTTACGAAATTCCTAATAAAAGTAATAATTAATTAATAAATAAATATTATATTATATAATATGTCAGCTATACCTAATTTCCTTAAATAAAAGGAACCTAGCTGCCAAGTTTCAAGTGTGTAGGTTTGATAGTTTATGTGATTTCGTGATTAATCAGTGAGTGGGATTTCGCTTTTATATATTTTGATAAATTATTGCAGTGTATATAGATATATAGACCTATTATGACAACGCCAACTGTGCATTGTTTGTTATTGTGAATGAATATCTTTAATAACAATAATGTTTATTGAAATAAATGAATAAATTTATTGTGACGTTTGTTGTTGTGTATTAAGCGCGTTATTTATTTTTAATATATTTGTGAACATAAAAATTAAACACGTTTCAAAGTAAATAAGAAAAGTAAATAATAGTATGATATAAAATGTATGATATATAAATGCATTCAAATTCATAATCTTATCACTACAAGAATCCCATACGCCAGGTGAGTAGTACAATGAATATAATATTACGTTAGTGTTTTAAAGAAGAGCTGTTTTCATCGTCATCATCAGAATCCTTACTTTAGCACCGGTAGCATCTGACTCACCTCAGCCTCTCTAGACAAGTGGCAATTCATCGCACGACGTTTGATGGAATAGAATGACGCGTGATATTTGCCACTTCTATGGAGAGGCTGTTCGGAGTTAATACGATGTGTCTTGGATTTTTGGTGTGTATTGAAACCTGCTACTGTTTGACCTCCTAGCCTTTTTTACCGTGCGAAAAATTCCCACAGATACCCCCTCTCCTTCTACCAGAGCCGGCGGGGGTTGTTATGTCGGACTTGAACCGACCAAAATGCACCCCGTTTGTGGGTCGTAGGTTACCAAAGATGAGATTGATGATCTGTCGCTCCCCGGCCAACCCAGGGTCATCTCTATCTGGATGTCTTCGGGTGTGGGGACCACGGAGACACCTGATACCCTAGGCCCGCGTTTATGGGGAACGGAGGTCGTTTTGTTACCGCTGACGCCCGGGTAGCCTCCGCTCGTCGTGGGCCGTGTGGTCGATTTCCACTCCACACTGCCGTCTCCTTCTCGAGCATTACTTACTCGCAGAAGGAGGCGTCATCACCGTGAACAAGGTGGTAAGTGAGAGAATTCCCACTCTTAGGGCCGCCACTAGCGACCGCCTCGGCGTCTCGCACGCTGGGCATTCAATGAGCGTGTGCTGCCTCGTATCCTTGCTCGCGCCCATCGTAGTGATTTCACTCAGACGTTGGATTCTTCCATATCGGACGCCGGAAATTCCCTGCCGTGTAGCCCCTTTAGACACTCCCCCATAATGGATCTTAGTGCCGCTACTACAGTACTACGGCAATATAGCAACAAATGGGCTCTCGCTTGAAGAATCCACGATGACTGACAGGCAAGGAGATTCGCCGCCTCAAAGAATATGACCACCCAGCCTGAGTTGTAGTTATTCTAAATAAGGAGGGACCGTACAATAATTGACAGCCAGTACTGCCTTTTGACGTGCCGTCACTCATCCAATATACACTGTAAGTGTACCTGGCACAAGAGTTTCAAGAGAACAGTGTTTTCATTCAAAAGAAAGATCGCAGGTTGGAACCCCGCCTGTGCCGATTCAAAATTATTCTTATTCTAATCAATTTCAATAGTTAGCATGCTAAATGTTTTAAAATTTCATTCAATAAAAAAACTACAACTTAAAAATCAACCTATTGCATTTAGACAAGGCTGATAATGTATGTATAATGCCGTAGTGTGATGAGAGTAGCGCGTTCATATTATTTTAAGCTTTGTCTTGATGGAATAAAGTTGGTGTCCTGCCGGTCCTGCCGGAGCCAGCGGGACTAGTAATGTCGGATACTAACCTACCAAAACCGCACGACCATCTCGGGCCATCAGTTGCCGGGCTGAGGTAGCCTCTGGCATATCCCTCGCGCACCCCGACCGACCCAGGGCCATTGAAGGCCCTACGAAATACGGCTTGAGCATTTTCCTCCTAATTTTAAATTATCCTTTTTCTTTTTCAGACAAATGTACGCCCTTGTGCCATCTCTGTGCCTTGTGTTTACCTTAGTGGCCGGCAGTATTGCCACGGAACCGTCCTCTAATGATTGTTGTAAGTAGAAATATTTTTTGTACTAGCTGTTACCCGTGGCTTTGGTTATCTTGATCAGTACTTAATGATAATTGTCGTATTCCAGGCCCTAACGTGTGTGTGCTCGACGATTTGGACTGCGTTACCAATGGAGCTCTTGGTTTATATAAGGATGTAGTCTGTGGATCGCATGGAACTGAATCAATGGACCCATTACATATCGATCAAAAATGTAAATCAACGGATTATGAGTTAATAAATATGATAATTGAAGGACTGTGTGACTGCATTGTAAAGAAAGGAGTGTAAGTAAAATTTTGCATTGAGTTTGCTACTCTGCAGTTTATAGGTTAAAATGGCCTACACATTTGTCTGACGTATTGTCTAGTGATGTTCTCCATCTCTGTTGCTCTGATGTGACACATCACTGCATTAGAGAAATGTAAACACTACCATATAAATGTATGAAACCGGAACGTTGATTGTGATGCATCACGACACGATACGTTGAAGGAACATGAATGCGGCTTTATTTGGAAGCTGGGGCTATACGGCAAGAAAACATTCTGCGTATAAATGCTTCAAATAGCTTCAAAGTTCACAATCACATGGGCAGGTTTTGTTCCAACAAGCTTTTTTCACTGACAATTTTGGAAGGGGTTTGAAATTCGTGTTCTTAACATAAAGAAATAGATAAATAATCCTTTATGAAACACCAACAATTTCGAACTTAATATTAATCTGATTTATTTTTCTTTTTAGAATGAAGAGACCTATGAGCAGTATTTGAGCTGTCCTAAATTGACCCTGAAATACGAATTTCATCTGACGGATGAGTGTTGTTCAGAGCCCGTACAAGTAAAAGTTGAGTTAGAAGCTTGTAAGTATTTTTGAAGTGAATCCTTTTTTAGGCATTTTTCACTGAGGCGGGGAGGAGGTGGTGATTTAGACCAAGCGAACATAGATCTAGAATCAGAGCATTCTTTCTTATTATTTTAATAAACGAAACCTTTTTTTCAAAAAAGGACAACGAACGATGTTCTATCACTGTTTACACTAACAGAATTTAAAGAATATGGGGTTAGAATAAGCATTGTCTCGTCTGATGTATATCAACCTTTAGGGTTCTTTCTACTGGTGCATAGTGCGAACAGTATGGCCAAATATTTGTCGCCTGGCGTTTTTTTTACGTGCGGAAAATCCCCACGGATACCCCCCTCCGGAGCCGGAGGGGGAGGTTATGTTGGACTCGAACCGACTAAACCGCACGCAGTCTGTGGGTCGTTGTGTTGGGCCGAAGGTGAGGTTGTCTCACGACACATCCCTCGCACCCCGGCTGACCCAGGGCCATTCCTCTCGGTCTGGCCTCCTCGGGAGGGGGGAAGAGCTCTGCTAGGGTGACGGGTGGGACTATCTTGCATTTTATCTGTGTTGAAATGAATGTAAAGACTCCCGTGGATGTGAGAGTTTCTTACGCAGTCTGTATGACATTCACATTTTCATTCTTACGAAACGCAGTTCAAGCAGCCTTGGCATGGCGGTATAGACATATCTCTTAGCATCTCTTCGACCAATGAAGTCGATGATATAAATCTACATCATTAATTTTTTTTTTGGTCGAGAAGTTGTCTCGATTTTGTCAACGTCTCCTGTACTGAGGCTGCTGCTTGTGTAGCTTCAGCAGTGACTGTGTTTTTGATCAATTAGCCTGTCGCAATGGCCACAGCCTCCCAATGTTGGGAGGCTGTGGCCTACTGTTTCCAGGTTAGCCAGACGGGTTGGTATGGATTCGTGTTTCGAGTTTTCCTTCTCAGGCAGTGATATTGTCAGCGTTTTTCCCTTAGTCGCCTCTTGCGACTAAGGGAGAAGTGAAGTGGGATGGTGATACTTGTATTCCTTTTGCATCACCACACAAAGACTTGTAAAAAGATAATGCATATATGTATATAGACACTCTTCAATGTAATTTATTTGCATACATACAAAATTAACACATTTTTTGATTTCAGGTGATTACGAAGTAACAAACTCAGGAAGCTATGGGATATTTGTCAATAAATTGGATAATATGCCACATTTCTATGTCCAAAGTGTTTGCACGATAGTTAAACTCGTAGGAGTGGTAAAATATACCCTCACAGCTACCTGTAAAGGTGAACCAACCTCAAGTAAGTCTGAGACAAATATTGATTTTATAATACTACACTAGGTGACCCAGCAAACGTAATTTTTCTAAACAATAGGGCTCGATAATAGAATGGTAAAAGGTTGAAAGTATTTTCCCTGCCAAATCATGAAAACATAAAAATAAAAATTCGCCCCAGCCCTGCCCCGCTGGGAAAACGGCGTGACTATCATATAATTGTTTTACAAAAAAATTAAATACGTCAAATATTTAGGGTGAGTAACTTAGGGGCTTAAAAAATTGTTTCTTTAGACCGATTCTCAGACCTACCAAATTGCGTAAGAGTCGGTCAAGCCGTTACGGAGGAGTTTGGAGACAAACACTGCGACACGAGAATTTTATACATTAAATGAACTATAGACAATATTATACCTTGTGATATTTACCTTAGTTTGAAACCAGCTGACACGTAAGACAGAAAAAAATATTGTAATCGATATACACAAAAAAGAAAACAGATGTTTGGTTTAATCTCAAGGTGAAAACTTAGAAATTCTGTTATTGTTTGAATTTGTTTCTCGATAGTGACATAACATAATGTAAGTAGCGAACCCGACTTTGAAACATATACCTGTATTATTTAAGTTTTCAAATAATGTAAGGGAATCTGACGCATTTTTTCGACGTTTATGATTACTGCTCCGCTCCCTTAAGTAGAAGCGTGATGATATGCGCCTATAAACTTCCTCGAGAAACGAACTATTCGACAAAAAATATTTTTCAATTTGAATCAGTATTTCTTCAGATTAGCGCGTTCAACCAAAAATAACTCTTCAGCTTTATTAGTATATTATGGTACAAGTGTGTGAAGTTGGTGATTACTGCTGAGGCGATATTGTCTAAAGGGTACTAATAAGGGTACTAATAAAAAAAGGGTGGTAGTGAACGGTCTAAAGAGAGCCGAAGACGGTAATCAACAATACACACGTGTATCATACGACGTTTTTCATTTCACTTTTGAATAATATAATAGGAAAATAGATATTTACCCTTGCAGTTCTCAGATAGTAAATATTCGATAACGTTAAGGACTCACATCAATCACATCATTTACCTATCGTACGTTGTAAAGTATATGTGTATTTATCGGGTAGTGTACTAGGTACATAAATCGTTTTCTTCATAACTAGCACATACTTGTGGACATTTTAATTAATAAATAACTATAATTTCACAATTAAAAACGAATTATGATACTTTTTGTTATTGGTGGACTGTTGGGAATATTAAAAAAAAAAGCACTGGCCACAGAGTAAAAAATGGTGAATTTACTTAAAGTTTTAAATAGAGAGAAAACTTTAAGTCAAAGTTTTGTCTATTATACACGTACATTAGGTATATTAATTTATGTGTTCGATCTTTTTGTATCTAATTTTTTTAAGAATAATGCAACTCAACCAATATAATTAAAAAAAAAATTGTACGTGTGGCACTCGGGGACTGCCGCGGTAAAGCTATTGCATAGCATTTTGTATCAACTTATGCAATTATGATAATATGCCCTTTGACGTGCATTAGTTTTTTTTTTCTTTTTAGCTCTTTACGCTTTTCTTCTCTATAAAACGAAAATATCTAGGTATAAATAATTAGGTATAAATAGTGTAATGACACAACAAAACAAAATTATTCATTTAAAAAAAATAACGATGTTAAGAAGTGATTATCGACAAATTTTACAAGTACAGCTATTCACTGTTGTACATAAATACCTATACACCTATATACTTTCTCATAAACAGCTGCTTATTTATTCGTCCGATTTCGGAGCAGCTCGTCTCGATTCGTGCGAGTTTCGTAGAGTCGTACAATACGGCTAGTTGCACGCACACGAACACCGTGTCGAAGACTGCCGAAAAGAAACGAGCGTGAGGTTTTTTCGTTACGGAATTTCTGGATTCGGTCCCCGCGCTCAAAGCCCTCGATAGAAGCTATGCAATAGCTTAAAAGGCGGGTTGCACTCTGGGAGTGCCGGCAGAAGTGAAAACTTTTTCTTTCTTTCTTTCTTCGTTATATACATAGAAAAAGATAAAAGAACATACCATACCATACCATACCATACCATACCATACCATACCATGCCATGCCATACCATACCACACCATACCATACCATACCTATGTATAATATAGCGCCAATCATAGGACCTATCACTAATTTTCTGCTAATTATCTGTCAGAAGAAATTAATAAATTACAACAAAGAAAAAATAATCAATCACAAAAAGTAATAAATTACAAAAAGAAAAAATAATCACAAAAGTAATGAATTACAAAAAGAAAAAATAATCACAAAAAGTAATAAATTACAAAAAGAAAAATAATCACAAGAAGTGCCAGAAGCCCAGGTTTGAACCTGGTAATATCTGAAACCATAAGGACTTACAGTCGAACCGCTAAACGTTAAGCCACGATGCTATTTATCGTATCTTGCAAAATAGACATTCTTTCTCTTTAGCTAATGTTGTGTGACGTCAGTCGTCGGTTACGGTTCATAGGTCAAACGATCTTGACGCAAGTTTAACAATTTTTACACATCCAACGCCGCTAAAGAAGTTGTCACTTCAAAAAAGTCATTACCCCAGTTGTGATTTAATAATAATAATTAAACCACAGTTTGATAATAGGTTTCATTATTATAGCCTTATTTCGGTGAGATAAGGCCACATTATGAGAAAGTGAAATAAAAAATATTATACTTTAGGTGGTATAGATAGATAAAGATAGATATTGACAGATAATATTCTGTAATTTGTGTTGCATGTTGCAACTGAGTAAAAGAGAATTTTTGAAATAAAATGTGTCTTTTCTCAATTGGAGGAACATGGGCAGAACAATGATTATTTTATTTATATTTTTGCAGTTAACCATCCAGACGATGCAGTACTACAAGATGTCTATGAAATTATCAAAAAAGGTATGGAACTTGTAATGATTGCACATGATAGAAAAGTTGGGGGAAGTGCATTGGGTGAAGTATTTCCAGCAAATAGTTAACTCTGACCTTCAACCATTATATAAGTATTTCATTTTACATTATTATAAATGACAATAATTGTTCTTACCAAAGTAGTAGAATTTCTTGTAGTGGCAATAAATGTGACGAAACTGGCTGTTTATTAATAAACCTTTTATTTAAAACAAATTAAAACTAAATGCACTGATATGTGGATGATCTTTTATTTCAATAAATTAACCAATTAATTTTGAAATCCTACTCCCCTGAAAAAGTTGTATCCACTTGCTAGTATCGCTGCACTCCCTTAGTGGAGCGATACTAGCAAGTGGATACAACTTCGGATATTGAAATCTCAAATTTTTGGGCTCAGCGTGTATTTGTCAGAAGATGAAATTTTAGAAGTTTCAAAGTTAAGTTCAAAGTTAAATATAAGTTTGTGGGGTTGCAACCCTTATCCTACGGCCGCCATCTTGAAATGGACGATCTGGAACTGCAGGGGATACTAAGAGAATTGTACATATATTGATGACGCACTTGTACACTTCCACGATATTTATTACGACTCAACACGAGGTTATTATGGCTATTCTGTAGGGCGGAGGTACGTCTCCAGTCGGACTGCTCAATTGGACGGAAATATCGTCGTGTCCTACCTCCTATTAGTTCCACCAAGTGCCATCAATCATCAGTATAAATAGTTTAAGTGAATGTGAGCTAGCTGAAAATAAAACTCGCGCTAGGCACACTGGCCCGGGTGGGTACCCAACGGAGCAAGGGAGGCAATGGTAAAATATTGCAATCATCACGATGAAATTTAAAAATCAAATCCGAACCTTGGCAAAGGAAGATGTACTACAGGTCCGCATACTTGGGCCGATGCTTTTGTATGTTCCAACAACAACTATTGTCCATGACTGCATGTTGATGCATTGTTGGATGGAATCTTCAAATAACAATTTTTGAAGTGAAATCTTCTTTAGCGGCGTTTGATGAGAAATAATTGTTAAACTCGCGCGTCAGGATCACTTGACCTTTGACCCGTAACCATGGAGAAGGAAATGATAGCGGAGATGTTGCAAGACAATCGAGTCGCGAGCCTTCCAAACGTCAAAACGACTCAATTGGTCTGTGACGTCACCATCTAGTTCTAGTGAAATGTCCTTGCGTTCGGTTGTCATTTTTGGTCAAAAGTCCAACGATAAAAATAGCTTTAACCTGTTTTAAGAATGAAGTGTAGTACAAGGATGCACAAAGTGTACACATAAACAATTTAAACATTTTAAGGGTATAAAATGTCATCAACAAGTGTATATTTTTTTGAAAAAATGTCTTTACAGAACCATCTAGCGTAGAGAAGAAATAAGTAACCTTATCTTACATGTATAATAGTTGTAATGATAACTTAATTCATTTTATGATAATCTCATTACAATAGTCTCGCCCGAGTTCATTAGTGGGAGACAGGGGAAATGCAGACAGAAATGCTCTTATGAATTGTTTTGAATCATTGAGCTTATTAAATGTTAAAAATATAATTTTATTCACACTTCCAGATAGCCGTAGTTTGTCACAAGCAGAAAACAATATTAGATATAAGCTCAATCAAACATTACACACATTGACATTTTATAATTCGAAGAAATTTAATTTAATTAACATAAACTTGTATTTAGAAAATACATTATTATTGACAAAAGATAAATTCTATTTGAATAGATATTTTAAGAGTCAGATAGCATCATCGCTATCATATTATATTAAAAACTCAGCCAAGAATTTGGCTAACCAACCTGCTTTTATTGAGCAGAAAAATGACAGAGTTTGTCTTGCGACCTTGGAATCTGTTCCAAATAAGAGTGACAGTCATTTAAATTTAATTCTAGGATAATAGAGGAAATCTCTAGCAATTTAATTTTAGGGACAAAGGAAAAGTCTATGTTCATGAGTATTATTCACCAGAATATTGAGGATTTTTCTGGCAAAGAGTTAGAACTAGGATTATTTTTAAATGAAATGCATATTCATGTACATTGTTTAACTGAACACTGGTTGAAACAACATGAACTATTAGTTAATATTTACTATTATAAAATCATTAGTTCGTTTACTAGAGATGCCGCTATAAGAGGTGGGTCACTCATTTTAATTAATGAAAAATTAAAATCTAAAGAAAGATAAGATATTGTAGCACTCTCAAGTGAGCGAAATATTGAAATATCATGCGCAGAGCTTGATCAATATATTATTATTAGCGTCTATTGACCTTCTTCCGGAAATTACTACCTATTTGAATCTATTATGGAAGAAACCTTAAAAAAGGCATGTAAATGTAAGAAGAGGGTAGTTGTATGTGGCGAATTTAACGTTGATATCTTAGAAAACGCCCAGAACGCGTTAAGGCTCCTCAATCTTCTTAAATCTTTCAACTTACAAAATCTTTTTTGTGAACCAACTCGCACCACATCTACAACAGCTACCTGCTTGGATAATATTTTTACTGACAGCGATGTAAACGACAAATCTATAATAAACTTCATAAAATCCGATCAGGCAGGTCAGTTAGCTAGATTTGAGCACCAACATGTTCCATTGCCTAAAAATATAGTATGTAGACCAATCACAACATATCGTTTAGAAAAATTTAAAGAAATTATTAATAATAAAATACCTCTTTTGGAGCCAATTATTTCTGAAAACCCGAATGATCTTTACGGAGATTTGTTCGGAGTAATCAAATAAGAATTTAGTAACATTGTCACAACAAAAACAATTAACACTAATCAACTCAAAATTAAATTTAGTGATTGGACTACACCTGGAATTTATAAGAGTAGAGACAGAAATTTTACGAATTATACGAGACAAAGGCATGTACAAATAATCCACAAATCATTGAACATACTCAAAAGTACTCAAAAATGTTCAAGAAAGTCTGTTCAATGGCCAAATCTAATTATATCCGTGCTAAAATACAAAATCTGATAATAAAATTAAGGCAACATGGAATGTTATCAACAAAGAAACCTGTAAAACACATCATTACTGATGCGGACGTGGCCAATGCATTTGAATCTTTTTTTACAAATGCTCCTATTATCGTAACCAGTAAATTAAATTCTTCGAAAAACGTAGCTGCTTCTCTTCTTGAATCTTGTGTTGTGTAGAGTTAACTTTGATTTTCAGGACCCCGTAACCGTACTCAAAACTTTTAAGCAACTGAATATAAAAAATTCTGAGGATCTTTGGGACAGTTCAACCAATATAGAATAGAATAGAATAGAATAAAACTTTATTTGTACACAATTTACATAAATAACATTTTAGAATTAAATATAATTTATCCTCTACACTTGTTGTACAAAGGGCGGCCTTATCGCCATAATAGGCAATATCTTCCAGGCAACCTTTGGATGGACTTGAGTTTAGTGGAAGAACAGGTGGTAGTTGGTGCGATTGGAAATGATAGAAAACGATTTATGATTATTATTATACAAATATGAATGAATATACATGCGCAAACGCAAAATATATACACATATTACAATCACATACTTACATACTTAAATACATATATACATATATATACCCATATACCTATATATACATCAATACCACAAACATACATACACTCATACATCCATACATACATACATACATATTTACATATACCTACAGCAAAATGACACAATGTCTCTCCGTATTATCAATTTATTATTATTACCTAAATTAACTTTACCTCTCAATAGTTGGATACATAGATACATAATAAGTACTAAAGTGATAGAAAATGCTCATGTAAAAGTTTTTTAAAACTTGCGCTAGTTTGTGCTCGTCTGATAGAAACTGGCAACTCATTCCACAAACGCACTGCTTCTACGGTGTAGGATCGTCCAAAGAAATTCGTGGAATGCGTCGGCATTTTCAGTCTAAAGTTCTCCGATGACCGTAGGGACCTCGAATGTGTGTCATGTAGGAACCTAAAACGTTCTTTAAGGTAAGGGGGTGCTTTGGGGTTAAAAAGGATATTGTAAAGAAACGTAAGAATATGAGTATTCCGGCGAAGGCGAATTGGAAGCCACTTGAGTTTTAGACGGTATTCTGAGACATGATCGTATTTGCGTAGGCCAAATACGAATCTTATACAATAATTTTGAAGTCGCTCAAGTTTATCTAATTGTGCTTCGGTGAGATTTAGATAGCTGACATCGGCATAGTCGAGAATTGGTAGAAGGAGGGCTTGTGCAAGTGCAGCCTTTGTTGCCGTGGGCAGAAAGTTTCGTAGCCTTCGTAAGGAACCCCCTGAGGCAAATAGCTTGCGGCTTACCTCTTGCAGCTGGCGATCCCAGGACAGCACCTTGTCAAGGTAGATCCCCAGATCTTTGACACAATCTGATATAGGCACTACTGTACCTTCAAATTGTATCAACGGCATAACGGACCAATCGATATTACACATCATTCTGGAACTACCGACAACAATTACCTGAGTCTTTGATGGATTAACCTTTAAACCATAATTTTTACTCCATTCACTAATATACGCCAGATCTAGGTTCATTGTGTCAAGTGCCTCCGACAGCTGGTTAAGTGGGGCCTGGCTGTATATCTGTAAATCATTTGCATACAAGTGGTAGGATGAAACTAGTTTCTGGGATATAGAATTTATAAAAATCGCGAAGAGTAGTGGAGATAAAACGCCGCCCTGCGGTACGCCAACTGTTGTATTGCACCATGAAGAGAATGACTCTTCTATGCGTATACGTTGTCGACGACCAGACAGGTAACTTTGAAACCAATCAATTGCCGTTGGAGATATGTTAATAGAGCGAAGTATAGCCACCAGGACGTCGAAATCTACAGTGTTAAATGCATTGCTAAAATCAAGGAGCGAAAGAACTGTTATGTTTCCCCGATCCATGGCTAGTCTTATGTCATCTGTGATGTGTACCAAAGCAGAAACAGTGCTGTGCCCAGGTCGGAAGCCGGATTGAAATGGATTTAGTATGGTGTTTCTACCAAGGAAGGAGCTAAGTTGGGTATGGATTAGGCGCTCAAGGACTTTGGAGAGGAATGGTAATATAGAAATAGGTCGGTAATCAGAGAATGTGGAGGGCTTGGATTTTTTTGGAAGAGGTGTAATTTGAGCTTCTTTCCATGCAGATGGAAAATTGCCACAGGATATGGAGTGATTGAGTATATGACACAAGATGGGTAGGATTTGGTCGAGGATAGGGAGTATCATATTCCGACTGACACAGTCACTGCCTACTGCGTTTGATGCTATTGACGTAATGCTCTGCTTAACACCACAAACCGTAAATTGATCAAAGATAAAAGATGGATATTGAGGAGTTGGAAGTGATGAAAGATAGTTAAGTGTGTTTGTTTTAGTTGCCCCGTCAATATTGGACGAAGATGAGAAGTGATGATTTAGTGAATCAAGATTTAAATCTTTAGCAATTGAGTCATGACGAAATTTTCCAACTCCCAGTGTTCTTAGGAATTTCCAAACCTTTGCCGGTTCCTCTTTCTCAACAGAGGTATGAATATGCTGGCGTTGTGCTTTCCTACACATCTTGTTGCAGAGATTCCGAATTGCTACATATTTATCCAAATTAGATTGAGTAGGTCGGCACTTGTACCTACATTTAGCAGCTGCTTTCTTAGACATAATTAGCTTTATGTCCTCGGTAAGCCAAGGAGAGGGTAAATGTTTGACTTTGACTGCTCGAGTCGGTGCATGGACATTATAGAGACTAATCAGATTGTTTGTAAGCAGTGCCACTTTAGTGTCAATACATTGGGTTTCTAAGAGAGGGGTCCAATCAATGTTGCGAGCATCCTCACGAAGCTTGTCACGATCCATAGTTCCAAAACTGCGCTGCAAAAGTATTCTCGGCTTTGCCTTGGGAGGTCGGATTTTATACGATAAATATATCAAGTCGTGGTATGAGAATGCATCAGCTGAACATTGGCCATGCTTGATGGCATGTCCAGGTGAAGAAACTAAGATGAGGTCTAGAAGACTAGGGATACAGTTAGGAAAGTGGTGGGTTACATCAAGAGGAAGTATAGACAAGTTGCTAGATTCAACTATACGGGTAAGTAATGAGGCGCGATGGTCGTTTTTCTTAAGACACGTGTTGAAATCACCCATTATAATACTATGAGTATAAGCTGGAGTCAAATTTTCTAAAAGAAGTTCAAAAGAAGAGAAGTAGTCAACGTTTAAAGAAGGAGAGTAGTACACGCCAAGAAGAATCTTAGTATGATACAGTTCTACCTCCAAGAAAAGATGCTCGCCAGCGTTTGCCGGTGGTGGTTGTGCAGATATATTCACTATTGTGTATGGAATATTAGAGCGAAGGTATATAGCAACACCCCCACCACGACCAATAGCGCGATCGTTTCTGATTAGAATGAATCCTGGAAGAGTGTAAGAAATGGAAGGCAGACATGGCTTGAGCCACGACTCTGTGATTAGGATTACATGGATGTTTTGACAGTTAAAGCTTGCCAGCATATCTGGGAAATGGGCTGGAATACTCTGGGCGTTTATGTGGATGACATTAAAATTCCTCGGTACATCGGTAAACAGAGACTGAAGGGTATATTCAAGTGTTGGTAAACTAGAGAAGCTATCTTCGAGACTGTCTGCTGTGTAAAAACTTTCATTATCACTACAGGACAAATCAGACATATATATATATATACTCGCACTATTAATATTTAAATATAATATATATTATATATTTGTGAATGATATAAATTGATAAATTAATGAATAAAATAATATAAATATTACTCTCAAATACACTCAAATGTATAAGTCCACCGGCCAGTTGCGTGTTATAACAGATACAATATACAGGTAAAATAAAATACCATTAAAATAAAAGAAGAAAATTACAATTAATAAAAGTATTAAATAAGTTTAACATGAAATTGTCCAGGTTAAAATGTTGGCCCGAAAGCCTCTTACCCAATATCGATTTTGGAGTTCAGAATATGAGGAAACAAAACGCATAAAAATGACATATAAATGAGTGAACGTGAAGTGAGTTGACAATGTTGACAGTGTTTGAAAGTTTTGTAATAAGATAAATTTTATGGTAACTACCTTAAAGTTTAACAAAGCATTATAATTTAATAGTTTATTTTATTATAGTTTAAGAAGGTAGTGAAGGAGACAGAAAGTTAAATAGTTAGGTATGGATTAAAGTCAATAGAAAAGTGGGTACGAGATTACGTTATCAATGGCCTGCAATAATATAAACAATATATACCTGGACAATGTTCGGAATAACGCTACTGTTACTTTTTCGCCAAGGCAGCAGCTCTTCGTGTCTTCGGGGCCGGCTTTATTGAGTCTGGGATATTATTTAAGTCAGCGACAGTTGCTATCCGGTGTCTGTTACCATTGGGGCTCAGGACATAAACAGAGCCTTCTCTGGACCAGCAGTTTGTGACCCCATACTTCTCTCGCGCCGCCATGAATGCTGCGTGTCGCGTGCGAGTCAAAAACTCTGAGAGAGTCACACCTGTGCCCTTCAACTTCTTCTTAGACATCCAGATGCTATCCCTCAGTAACACCGACTGCAACTTCACCAGTATGGGCCTAGGCTTGCCTCCCGGTGCTACTCGGCCCATTCTCTGACACCTTTTGATGTCCCCGGCTGCGAAGGAGTCCACCTTGAGGTCACGCTTGATGGTGTTTGCCACTAACTGCATAGTCTGCTCATCCTTCTGCTCAGCAACGCCATGAAGAAGCAGGATCTTGCGGCGGCTACGTGTCTCCATGCTGTCAACCTCCCGAGCTAAATAAGCCATCTGATGCTGAAAAGCCTTCAGACTTTCCAGCATAAACACCTTGAAGGTACCAAACTCTTCTGTCAAGTTGGTCAAGTTAGATGTACCTGGGGCTCTCCTTTGAAGCTCTGCCTCGAAGCTAGCCATTCGCTCCATGAAGTTAGCTTGCATATCCATCATAGACTGCCTCATGTGATCCATATTGTGAAGGAAATACTGTTATGTAACTGCTGCCTTAATCTGTGTAGTTATTTTGGAGATAACACGGAACCAGCGGGTATGCACACTTAAGTACTTATTTTTAGCATGTAACTTCAAAATATTATTGTTTATATATTTTAAATTCAAATTATAAATAGGAGCAATTTTATACTTGTGTTGTTGTTTCAACTACCCACATATAATAAAATCAGTAATGCCCACTATTGCCCCTTATCTTGCATTCATATTTAACCAATGTATCGATGATAAACAGTTTCCCACACTCATGAAGTTCAGTAAAATTATTCCATTATTCAAAGCAGGGGACAAAAGTGATCCGTCAAATTTTTGGCCTATCTCCATATTCCCATCACTCAGCAACATTTTTGAAAAAATTATATTCAGTCAACTGCTTTCACATTTCGCTTCTAATAAGTTACTTCATAATAAACAGTTCGGTTTCACTAAAGGTAGAAACACGACGGATGCAGGAGTTGAACTCGTTAAACATATATTTGATGCATGGGACAAGAAGCAGGATGCCATCGGTATTTTTTGTGATCTTTCAAAAGCTTTTGATTGTGTTAATCATGAGACTTTGTTACTAAAATTAGGCTATTACGGTGTTTCTATAAGCTCACTTAGCTTGCTTAAATCTTACCTCACTGGCACAGTACAAAAAGTCAATATTAATAGCATTAACTCATCTGGCGCCCCATTAGTCATGGGAGTTCCCCAGGGCTCGATATCAGGACCCCTTTTATTCTTGATATATGTAATTGATCTTCCTCACTTCACTAAAATCTTTGTGAAATAGTTTTATTTGCTGATGACACATCATTAACTTTTAAAACTGATAGACATAAAGTATTACTTGACGATGTGAATATCACTCTTTCTAAAATATTGCATTGGTTCACAAGTAACAACTTGCTGCTCAATGCGAAGAAAACAAAATGTGTAAAGTTTACCATGCCTTATATAAGACAGATAGATTCTCATATTACAATGAACGATGAATCTGTTCAAATAGTCGATACCACAGTTTTTCTTGGAATGACTCTAAATCATCATCATCATCATCAGGCTATATTAGTCCACTGCTGCACATAGTCCTCCCCCAATGAGCGGCATATGGGGTTCTCATATCACAGTCTTGGCAGGAAGACTTAGCTCAGCTGCCTATGCGGTTAGAAAAATAAGGTCCCTGACTGATGTCGAAACGGCACGATTAGTTTATTTTAGTTACTTTCATAGCCTTATGTCGTATGGTCTGATGCTGAGCTGAACTGAGCCCAGTTGCCGATATTGAGACTATTTTCATATTACAGAAAAGAGCGATACGAGCAATCTATAGTCTCAGACCCCGTGACTTGCTGAGAGAACTATTTAAAGAAATTAATATTTAACGATAATGTTTTATATGTACGCAAGAACCTAGATCTCTTCAAAAAAAACTCTGACGTACACAATTATAATACGAGAAATAAAAAAAAATTGTAATGCCAAAACTCAGACTTCATAAGGTTGATAATTCATTTGTAGGTAACAGTATTATAATGTTTAATAAAATTCCTCAAGATTTGGTTGACATGCCATTAAATAAGTTTAAAATAGAAGTAAAAAGTCTTTAATGAAAAAAGGATATTACAAAGTAAACGAATACCTCAATGATAAAAATGCATGGTCATCCTAATCTTTTTGCTTGCTCGCACAATATAAATCTATTAAAAAAAAACAAATTGTTTTAAAAAAGAAACGATAATATTGTTCTCTGAGTTTCTTGCTGGTCTCTTCTCAGTTAAACCAACTTACCGAACCAGCGAAAGAATCATTTTCAAATGATTTATTTACTTAATTTAATATTAAATTAGTAATTTCTTGACATGACTGTAAAATTATGTGCCTAATCTGAATAAATGAAATTAATTCTTTGATTCTTTGATTCTTTGATTCTTCGATTTTTCGATTCTCCGATTCTTCGATTCTTCGATTCTTCGATTCTTCGATTCTTCGATTCTTCGATTCTTCGATTCTTCGACTCGTCGATTCTTCGATTCTTCGATTTTTCGATTCTTTGATTAGCAATTCAAAAAATGGCATTTTATTTATTAAATGGTTATTCTAAAATTAGCTGAAATTGAAAAAAAATTAGCCGTCTGTCGGCTTAAAATGGCCTTATTTCTAAGAATTACCTTATTATAGATAATTCTAGAATTCTGTGTAGCGCTTAGTGGCGAGTAGTCAAACTACAACAAACATTACAAGACCATTCGGATTTGCTATGACGCACTAGATGGAGACGCGTCTCCCTTCCCACCCGCATTTGGTCACGCGTTTTTCTTAAGAGAAACCGACGACTTTGTAGGACGACATGACGTCATACAATATTTCTAGCTACAGCTACGCTACGTAGCTACGCTAATAAGCTTCGTAGCTTAGCGGTAAGCGCTTCCACTGTAAGGCCTTATTGTTTTAGATAGTACTGGGTTCAAACCTGGGCTTTTGACACTTTTTGTGATTATGTTTTCTTTTTATAATTTATTACTTTATGTGATTATTTTTTCTGTTTTTAATTTATTAATTTCTTCTGACAGAAACTTTGCAGAAAATTAGTGATAGGTTCTATGATTGGCGCATTATTATAGGTATGTTATGGTATGTTCTTTTTAGCTTTTTCTCTGTATATAACGAAGAAAGAAAGAAAGAAAAGGTTTTCACTTGTGCCGGCACTTCCGGATTGCAACCGGTCTTTTTTTTTATAAAAATGAGCTCTAAACTTATTGTGTGATGACAATTTTTATGGTATGGTAAGTGTGAGACCTGTGTATATCAATTGAAGTAAATAAATATGTTGCGACAGACTTTCAATTCTATACTGTAATGCTAAACATCTTCTGTTCAGCATCATTTTAAACAAGGATATTAAAGATTAAAACAAAATACAAGCAGAGCAAAAACAGTTATACGTTTGTTGCGATACCACACGTACAACAATATTATCGCTTCATAACCTTTATTCTCTTTTTTAAGAGCGGAATTTCCCACTGGTACTAATCTTCCCCCGCCAGGGTGGTTAAATCGAACTTGGACCGAATAAAACAGGACATAGTCTTGGCCGCGGCTTATACAGAAGAGTTGTGGCGGGGACGTATGGCGAACAATTTAAAAAACGTAATATAAAGCTTATGTAATATACAATAATGTCAATAACGTGAAGCGCGCCACTCGATACGCTGGCGCGTCATTTTAGCGGCGTGACGTCGTCGCCTGGAGGCGCGTGCGCAATTCCCACCTAAGTCAAAACGATGTTATTGCATACTGCATAAGGTTTTAAATTGTGTGACTTCAATTGTCCGCCACGTCATACGTCCCCGCCACGACTCTTCTGTTTAAGCCGCGCCTTGGAACTCAAATGCCGGTGTGGCCCCAATAAGGCATTTCTCTTGAACATCAATCTGAATATGAATAAGACCTTTTAAGCAAATAAAGTGCACTAAAATTTTTTCAGTATTTTTTGCGTTCATCGCAAACGAACAGACAAGAAATTTCAAAAAAGATTTATCGTTAATATAACAAGTTCTTTTAATATATAATTTTACATATAATATAATCTTAATAACATCTATGTATGTACATATTAATATGTTCGTATTAAACGTTCCAAATGTAAACATTCAACTACAATCCGAGTATTGCAATAACCTGTATATTTAGTTTCTCTCGGGGGCAGGATCGAGCGAGTTGGATAGATGACTCACTGAACCATCGTATTATCGATACTGACAATACGATTGAGAAGTTTATACCCGACGAAACGACAACGATATGAGACGTGAAAAGAATTCACCAGTTGAGGTGTTGAAAGTATAGACGAATTAAATCTTAATACCATAATGCATTTTTCACGTAGCTGGTGCATTTCACATTCCAAATTCATAATATAATAATTCATTCTTAAGGTGGTAAGACCCGTTATTGGAAAATGACTGGGTAGGAATCACCATACAAATTGTGTTTAATAAACATTTTTTCCTCAGTATCTACAAACTTGACAAGATAAATCTTTAATACATTTCTGTTGGCATCACTTGGGAATTAACCTTCATTCTTGCATTAATGATGTAATAAACTACGTGAAGAAATTGATGTATGATGAAAGAGTCTTATAATATTTGATAAATTGCATTTAAATATATTTATTATGATATTAGGAAATCGTAAATATATGATGGCAATAGATTCGATTTTCTGATGTAGAAAACAAATGAGCACTGAATTATGTCAAATAGAGTGTCATTGAATAGGCCTTTAAAAGATCATCGGCCACCTAAAATCCGTCTTGATCGTCGGCGGATACATGGAACCGTATGATGATGATATTTTAAAATACTTATTACTGGACAATGGCGAAATTACTGCGATTTGCTGCTTAAGCCATTAAGAACAAAAAGAAAAGATAATTGTGACGGCGTCATATCGTTAAGCGTAAAGCAACGCATTCCAGCTTTGCCTGCCAATAGATTCTACTACAATTAGATTTGATATGTACTACTGTGAACTACCGTATTCACTTGGTTCTGTTAGTATTTTTAATAAAACGGAACATAAAGCTATTATTGTGTTTCTTTTCTCGTTCCTTTAGCGCTTACTTTCTTGTCTTTTTTTCTTTATTTATTTAGATCTTAGTTTCGTTCGATTAAGATAGAAAGAATTATTAGTTTCGTTACCTACTTATAAAATCTTAGCTCACTGTACCACTGTAGGTACTAACACATCTCTCGGATTATCGAAGATATTATGTTTTTAAATGGCTTTCTGTAGTTAATAAATTCTATGGAATAGTCTATCCAGAATATAAATTATAAGTACCTTTTTAATCGTAAAACGGCATTTAGAAAGCGTTGAATATAAACAGAATATTTACTGATCATAATTACAGGCGGTGAAATAACTATTATCTACCCTGTATCCTGAACTATGAATATAGTTGCATTATACATACATATAGTCACGCTTCTTTCCCACTGGGGTAGGCAGAGTTCCACTTGCTAAGATACTGGCATACAACTTTCGATTCTTCTGCCTTAATAATTTGTTCTCTTACTTGTTCGTCTGTTTCGGGTAGATATTCTTTTTCTGTCCTTCCTTTATGATGCTTTCGGTCTGATTGACATACGCGTGTCTAGGTCGAACTTTAACGGGTTGCCCATTCACCCTCGCTTCGTAAATCTATCGTTTAAATACATACAGATACGTAAAACCTACACAAAATAAATATCTTCTTCATCCTAGCGTTAATCCCAGTCGCATCCGAAGCTTTTCAACTTGGAGTCTGGGGTCCGCTTTATACCAGTCTTACTGCGGATTTGGCTAAACTTCGATCTTTTCCGTGAAGCGACTGCCACCTGACCTCCACAACCCATAGGCGATATCGAAGCATTGCAGCTAGACCAACTGTTTAATTTTTGAGGGCTCCAACTACCCGTAACGACTGCCATAGATGTTTGTATGACAACCGGGACTGACGGCTTAACGTACTCTTCGAGGCACGAACAGACCAATGCAAATACCCATATTCATGCATACAAATATTTGCACTGGGCGGGGATCGAACCCGCGCCTCCTGCGCAGCGGCCGCGTTCACTACCGCTACGCCACGGAGGCTGTCGATCCTTAACATCCTGGGTAATTCATACTAATTTCATAACATAACGAGCTGTCCTCCTACACACGCTGACAAACCTACACAAAATAAATATAAATATAAACTTAAATAATAATTGCACAAAGAGAAAAGTAACACTATTTAGTAGTAATTTAGTAGACAAACACCTTCTCGACTACTCGTAAAGATAACAGTGGGATACATTCTGTAACTCGAGCGGGAATATAATTCATCTAGTCACTCACACGAGAGTTGCCTTATCTGGTAACGAGGCCACGAGGCAAATTGTACTACAGAAGTCAAGAAGTTTAGTTTTTTGGATGAAGGAAAAAAAAATTGAGAGATGATAACCTTTACAGTCATTTCAAAGATAGAATTTTATACAATATGACTAAGTTCAGAAAATCACATCAAAATAGAGTCATTTGTTTGGGAGCCACAATATCAATTGAGCAGTCCGACTGGGGAAGTACCTCCGTCCTACAGAATACCGCGGCTATAATAAACTCGTGTTGTGTTCTCGGCGGAGAATAGGATAGCCAAAGCCCACTGGAGAGCTTTTATTCTGTCAGTGGGAAGACCAAAGGTTTCTTTTGCTTTGTCTTCTGTACAGATGGCTTAGAAACTCTCTGTTCTTAAAGGGTCGGCAGCATGAGTGTGATTCCCACGGGTATTGCACATGACTAAAGGTCACGGTAACCACTGCCCATCAGGTGAGCCTTGCGCTGGACTGCCACCTAAGTGATAAAAAAAGATTGTATAACCAACCAATATTTTGCTAGATTTACTATTATAATAACAAGCATTATTATTTTGGTAATTAACACCCATATTAAATGTAAAACTTAGTTGTACTTCTGACTAAGATTCTATTGCATAACAAAACTAGGTAGATAGTGGTGATGGAATTACCAAAATGCAATCAGAATAGACTATTGTGCGACGGAGACAGCACTAAAGCTATATTTCAATCACTTGGGCAAATATTAGAAAGAACATTTTATCTTTAGTTTTTTGGTGTAGGAGTTCTTACACCTTAAGAATTTTTTGAGACCAATTGACACGAGATCTATGGTTTGAAACAAGACGCTCAATTTAACGGTCGAAATTTTCATGAAAAATTGATGAGGCCGCCAAGCTGACCAACATCGTAACATTGTTGATGTCTATAATGTGACCCTCTTTCGTGAGACCATCTTCTACTTACTATTTGGTGGTGAGCCCTATATATATGTAGCCTCGAGCCAAGTCGATGGGTTCCCGCTTGACTGAGCTCCTATTTTCTTGCGTTATCACAAGAAACCTCACATAATGAGATCAGCGGAGATCTTCGCGAGACTTCCGTGAATATCTTCTAACCTATATCTAGACATGACGGGGCGCTCAGTGGTAAATAAGGACAATTAGTAGATCTGCCTCCTATTGTAGGTCTGTCGAAGACCTACAATAGGAGGCAGATCTACTATTTTAAGTACTAAAAATATATTTCACTATCTTAATACATACACTATAATCTACGGTGTTCATCATAACTAAGCAGGGCAAATTTGCTGTTCATAACTTTGTCCATCTCGTAAAGGAAGATTTCAGAGCAACAAGTCCTTCGGAACCATATTTGTTGTATAAACGGAATACGTATTAAACAACAAAACCCGTCTGATGCGCTGTCGGGTAAAGCCACAACAAGTTTGTGGAAGCTTTACGCATCAAATTACATATTCCGTGTAGTGGCATGCACAGACAGACAGATTCTGCACAAAGGGATGTGTGGATTTACACTGAGGCGTTAGAAATATCACTACGGAACACACTCTGCTAGCGACAGGATTGTTGTACTTTACGTGAATAGTCAGCACTATTGTAACATGTCATTTATATACATAATTATATATTATAGGCCATCGTTCGACCTCAATTTCACCCCTTAGTCCACATCAAGAGAAAATATTTTTTAAGATGAACCACGTTTGCCTATAAGAAAACTATTCACTCGAGACTGGAAAACGGACCACTGGTTTATGATGTTTTCATTTATAAAAAATAAGCTACAACAACATCTTTCGCTTTCACTGGGACAAAAATTTTGATCAATTTTATTTAATGAAACTCCTACTGTAGTCATCACAAAATAAAAATCCATCCAAATAGTTCACGCCCATGAAGTTTTATTTTTTACCACTCGAAATGTTCTAAATGTAATACAATTTTTCATTGTAGGTTACCGCCTCGGCTAAGTGCTGTGTATAACGATTATTTCATAGTATCCTCAGACTTATTAATAATTGGTTAAGGAAAAAAATTATCAATAACACAGAATAGATAATAGTACTAGCGTATCAATAATGATATTTTTTAAGGCCGGCCCGCACTTGGCCTGTTTTATTTAATTAAATATTATTGTTTAGATTAATTGATCACTAAAGTTTACCAAGTGTGTTATGTATGATCTTAATTCAAAATTATGAGCTTGGAGCTCAAAGTCGTAAATAATGGCAACAGATACGTCACGTGACGTGACGATTTTATTGTAACAAAAATATTAAGTGAAAGAAAATTGACCTTTCGTAAC
Source organism: Eilema caniola (assembly GCA_949126895.1). Classification (NCBI taxonomy): domain Eukaryota; kingdom Metazoa; phylum Arthropoda; class Insecta; order Lepidoptera; family Erebidae; genus Eilema; species Eilema caniola. The sequence continues at coordinate 4,561,586 of OX421486.1, read as the reverse complement.
TTTGTATCATTGAATGAAATTATAAAGCATTTGCATGCTAGCTCTTTAAATCAATTAAGATAGGAAAGATATAATATCGGTCCAGTTGGGTCAGAGCCTTCGCCCTGTAAGGGAAACATCGCGGCTTCAAACCCCGCTTGGACCAATTCAACATTTTCCTATGTTAATCAATTTGTATCATTTCAAATAAATATATACCTCGAAATAACACATGGGCTGCCTTTATACCTGACATAGGTTCCTTTGGTTTGCTAATACTGAATCAGAATTCCACGCGACCTATTTGTTGTTTGATTAGTATCTTGTCATTTCATAAAATATACACATATCCGCGTTCAGTTGTTTTAAGATAAGATAACACGCTAAAGAAATGGATCAATGTTCAATAATTGTACTAAATCACTAAACTTCACCTCTGTAACTGCTATCGTATTCAATTTTTCTTTAAGAAGTCCCAATATAACTTGAATTTTATTGAATCAATTATCTACAGAACATTTCAGATAGACCTGTCATTTTCTGTCAATCGACCGCGGTCAATCCACCAACCCATTAAGACTTCCATTCACTAAATTATTGACGGTTATTCGATAAGGCTTTGCGTCAATCTCACGGTCGCCATTAATGGAGAAATGTCGGTTGCTATCTAATTAATGCAATGATGATTATTAAGTCAGCTTTGAAAACTGTTTCGACAGTTTTCCATGTCTTTGATATTAGGAAACAATTTAAATTGTTTTTAAAATAAACTTATCTGCCTAATATTTTAAAATGATTCCCCAAAAATGCTTTCAATTCGCTTATAAAAGGTCTTGCTGAATTTCAAGGTTACAAATCGCGATGATCTGAAAACTTAAATTAAACTTTCTACTAACTAACTTCACTCGACCATGTGAAATACTTTCGTACCTACTAACGTGTATCGCGACGGCAAACATTCGAAATTATGTATATCGATGTGGTGCTATTTCGCACTAACGTGGATTGCGTTTCCATACTTTTAGGCTACCGTTCATCGCGGTTTTGAACTGCGAGACTCAGTATGACAGTGTTCACTGTGTATTTTACGTACAAAAACAATTTATAAAATGTTAATTTGTCACTGCGGTTTTAAGTGGTCTCATCTGGACTTGGTTACAGCTGTCTTAAGCCCAAATTCTATAATATCACTCAGCTGAATTATATATAGACAAGCTGCCAGACAACCTGTCAAGTTTGTCAATGTGTATTCAATCCTTGCCTACGTAAATCTAGGTTCAGCTGAGTGGCAGTCTAGAATACAGGCCTGAGTAGCACGTTTTGCAGCTCTATACGCGTCGCTGTCTTCCTTCCTAAGGAAAAGCTCTCTTTACTCCTTCTGGATTATATCGTTACACTAATGTGTTCTTGTCACTCTTGTGTCCACCCGTCCAGCGGTGGTCGCGATGGTGTCAAGTATAGTCGTACAAATAGCTACCTAAATCACAAGATATAGGCAGCTATTCTTCTCAATATGATCAGTAGTATATAATGCGAGGTCGATTATTAATTCTCACAACATAATTTTATGCTAGTCTCTCATGATATAAGTATATGTATTCTAATATCTATTAACACTGAAGAAATTGAATTATTCAAATCAAACCAATTTCATGATACTTAAGTCTAAATAAGTGCAACAAGATCTAATTTATTTTATCGCTATTACCAGTCCTGTGGTACTTTGATAAAATAAATTAGATCTTCGATCAAAAGCCTCAGTAATCAACAATTATTTTGCCATAAATATGCAGTATGAGTTGATAACTCTATTTAGTAATGCCCTGGGGGAACTGAGACTCGATTGTCGACCCTTTCGCGCCGATCATCGTTCCTGTCGCGTCGATAACTCGATTATCAACGTCTTTATCGATATGATCGACGGAACATTGGTCTTTGTCGTTGTTCCTCGATGTGAGGCCAGAAAAACTTCAATTTAATCACAACAACTCCTAATAAAATGAAAATAACGGAGAATATAATGTTTTGGGGCGAAAGGGTAAAAATTTAGTCTTTCCGCCGGCTGTTATTCGTTTGTAAGAAAACATTTCAATTTCAGAACGCAATTCGTAGGTACAGTTTCGTGGATAGGGATCGAAAACACTCAATTAAAAAAATCTACAATCTAATTGCGGAGAATGGTTTTGATTTAATTCAGGAATCTAGAAACTGATAGTAAAAATCGTCAAATCAATGTTGCCGCTTAGGACACAAGGTAAGGTTTTATAATAGCATGAAAATAAAAATATAGTGAATGTTCATGAGTGCAGTGACCAACGAATGCCACCTATGTGTGTGCTATCATTATATCAAGAAGAAGAGTTAAACGCTAATTTAATGGCCACACATAACCCATTACAAAGTCAAAGTGATTTCTCGTGAAAATTAAAGATTTGCTAACGAGCAGCTATCTTCCATGTTTATATTTTGTGATAAGGCAACGTCGTATTCTGCTATTACACGGAAAAGTAAAATTATGTTGTCGTGTTTCAAATTAGGTACGAATTTAAATTATAGAGGAACTCAGTCTCATGTTTTACCAGACATTCCTGTCCAATTGGCTTATGTCTTATTCTGTTTACAAATATAAGTATTATTGTTCAAGCGCCAATCTCGACTGCACTCGAATTTTGCATTTTAGAGCACGGGGTTACAGATTAGATAATACTTACTTCGTCACAGATACATAAGTTTTCATGGTATAGGTACTTACATACCTTTGATTTGCCTTGATTTGATTTGATTTGAATCAAAGGTATTTAAGTACCCATACCATGATTGCGTTAATTCTCGTTATCTTTATTGTATATCATAGAACGCGAGAGTTTGAAATTTAGTTTAGTATATATGTGTTCCGCCCACTACCACTTCAACGAGCTAATCCGCTGGGCTACGTTGGTTACCTTCTTTCTCTTACGGATATCATTATTTTTGACACTTTTACACTTTCACGTATGGAAATACCGAGCGAATTGCGACCGCGTGCGGGCAAACGTAGTGTAGGACGCCCAACGGCCAGGTTGAAGGATGACCTCATCAAGGTCGCCGGGAAGCGCTGGATGCGGCCTGCTTTAGATCGGTCATTCTGGAAGTCCACAGGAGTGGCCTATGTTCAGCAATGGACTCCATGCGGCTGATTTAATGATAACATAACGTTTATAGAAATCGACAAATAACTGTCACAGTTGTAACAGTAATAGCCGTAAGCATGTATAATCAAGTCAATGCATTTGGATAAAACACTTAGATAAATAAATAAAAAGATTTCTTTTTCCCTCACGGTCTCCAAGCGGTCCCCGACTCGCCCCCGGAATGGCGCACATCGTAGGACGATGCGGGGGGCCCGCATCGTCCTACGATGTGCGCCGCCACCGTGGCCTGCTTCTGCTAATGGTGATGGGCGGCTCCACCCGTCACCCTCAGGCCCGCGCTCATGGGGAGCGGAGGTTGGTCTGCGCCCTCCCATGCCCGAGCCACCTGCGAACGTGGGCAGCGATGCCTCGATCATCGCGCCGCGCCCCCTCTGCCGTCTCCTTTACCAGCATGACCTGCTCGCAGAAGGAGGCGCTGGCCGCCCATGCATCCGCGCAGCGGACCATCGCCGCGAGCAGGGTGGAGAGCGTGAGCCCTCTCACCACCAGGGCCGCCACAAGCTCCCGCCTCGGCGTCTCAAACGCCGAACACTCGGTGAGCGTGAGCAGCCCCAAGTCCACGCTCGCGTCGCAGTGATGGCACTCAGGCGTTGGCTCTATGCCCATCAAACGCAGATACCGCCCGAAGCTACCATGTCCGGTGATGATCTGCGTCTGACGGTACGAAAGGCTACCGTGTGGCCTCTCTAGCCACTCCCCCATGATGGGTCTTACTTTAATTATATCCCTAGCATCTAATATGCCTCGCAAAAAAAAAAAAAATTCAGACTGTTGTTTTTCTTTTGGTTTATTATTGGTATATAAATCCTAATTCTTTAATATTATTTTATTTTTTTATTTTTTAATATAATATTATAGTTTATTAACAAACACAAAATATAATTACATTTAAAACTAGAAGCTTTGCTTAAGCTGTGTGTTACTTAATGAGAATTTTCCTGGTTAACTCCTCAGTGCCGAGGACCGATAATAAGAATGCTGGGAGGCTTAGGTTTGAAATTTTGCGAACGCCGAGACCGCCCAGGCGAACTGGTAAGGACGCTTGAAGCCAGGCTCGGTCGTTCAAGGCCTTTTGTGTCTGGGTTTGGTTATCTCTTTGAAGATGTTAAAATCACATACGAGATCATCATCTTACCGTAATGAAATCAATACCGAATTAATTTCTAACTACATTAGTAGTTATCGACAAAAATACCGGTAATATTCTAATGAGTACAGTGTTTTACCAAAGCGAGAACAACGAACGGAAACCTTCCATTAGTATAAAGTTGAGAATATCTTTCCTCATTTTATCACTATATACCGTAATTTTCTCTAAATTCTTCTCTCTGAGATATTTTTACTGTAAATGGTATTCGCTAAACGATTTTAATTATTCTAAACGGTTTATGCATGAATATTTTGATATATTTTTGTATAGAAACTATCGTGAGCCATTTCTCATTAGATATTTTTTTTTTCAATTACTATACGCCTAATAATGCATACTTATAAAGTATATCAAAATAGATAAATTTATTACGGCTGTACTCACGTCACTTGTCAGGATGCGCCCGACTAGTTTCGGACCCGACCGGAGACCTTAATCATGAGCAGGCGCGGCGACGTCACCTGACGTCGCCGCGCCTGGGTGCTCTGCAAAATACAGTGATAAGACTGTACTAGAGTAACATTTTCATGCATAATGATTAATCCATTATTGACATATTTAACAGCCAGAGTAGTTTAATAAGTAAGTATAACAAATTGTACTAGTATATTTAATAAGAACATAGTGGTCTATCGCTGTAACATTTAATCTTGAATAGTACCAATAAAATAAATTGAATTGCGAAATAAATACGATTGTGAAATATAAAATAACGTTATTCACGGTTTCATTGCAATATTGTCGACAAATAATATCCACATTTACTATCGCAACATATTTTTTGTCAAAACATGATCAATGTCCTCTATTTAGTTATAATGTGCTTAATTTATGAAGCTAATTCAACACCTACAGATCTAAACAATCTAAATGAAACAATTCAAAAGTTAAAAAGTGATGAAAATCGTATTTTCAACAAAATTAACGTAGCTATAGACGATGCAATCAAATATTTGAATAAAAGTAATGATACAGACGCCACTGAAGGGGCTGTGTATATGAAAGATTTAAAGAAACAACTCACAGAATTACATGATATCACTTACAATGAAACAGTATTAACTGCCCTTCCAATAAATATGACTGACAATGATGTTTCACAGAACTTTACAGATAATAGCGGCCATTCAACTAATTCTAGTGGAAGAAGAAAGGTAAATGTCTTCATTAAGGGGGATGATGATCCGTTGAAAGCAAATATAATTAAATTTTCTAAAATAGCTCTCAAAGGTAAGGTTAACCAGTATGGTGTGGTAGAGATGTCCAAGAGAAAAAAGGACAAATTGCAAAATAGACTTGAAATTGAAAAGAAGTTGGAAACTTGGCTGGCGAAAAGGCAGGAGGAACGAGAACGGATACGACAGTACAAAAACGTTATATCACAAAAGAAGATTTCTTCGTCACTAATTCAGGAGACTTGTCCGGATTTTGGGTTAAAAAAGGACAATCTTAAATATCCTTGCTGCAGGAAATGCTGTAAAACATCGTATCTAGGGTGTTTATAATAAGAAAAGTGTTGTTTGATTTTAAATAAAAGCAGAAGTAATAAATAAATAATTTTAAATTATATTATAAATTCTCAGTTACAGTAATACAGAATAGTAATAGGTAGCAAAGAATAAGGTAAATTTATATACTAATATATTACTGTAAAGTGGATATATGTCGTCTTTGTACATCTGAGATATTTACAAAAATTATGTTTATTGTTTATGTCTTATTAACGATACTGAAGACAATAATAGTTCTTGAAATTTTTTTTGGGAAATTTTGATGTGGTTTTTTAAATTAGATATGTCTTGGTCAGACTTAAAATCTTACGTAAGTTTACTCGCAATTGGTTCAGCAGAATCGGAGATGTAACCACAATTTGTGATAACCAATACCCACGGCAAAGCAATGGAAATCAGCTAGTGATAAATATTATAATAGATTTGATATAGTTAGCAGCAATAATAAAATCAACCGGTAATCCTATTAATACCTGTCATATACTGTACTAGCCGACCTTAAATTTTATTTATATATCTGAGGTGGCAGATAAGCTCACGGCCCACCTGATCGAGAGTGGTTACCGTGGCCTATGGGACGTGTGCAACACCACCAGAGTCATATTCGTGCTGCCGACCCTGCAAACATAGAGAGTTTCTGTGCTGTCAGTGTAGAAAACAAAGCAGGAATAGCCTTTTATCTTTCCACGGCCAGCACAAAAACTCTCCAGTGAGCTCTGGCTACCCTACTCACCGCCGGGAATATAACACGAGGATATTATGGCCGCGGTATTCTGTAGGGCAGAGGCACTACCCCAGTCGGACTGCTCATTTGGACGGAAATACCGTCGTGTCCTACCTTTACCTACTTCGGTCGTGACCTACCCTGGCTTAGCCCGTAGCATGCTTCGAAACCCTGTATCACCCCCTTTAAGCCATAATTTATGCCCGTAATTTATTAATTTTCTAATAAAGCTAAGGAAAACTACCGGATGTGTTGACATTTGTAATTACTACTCCACTGCTTTGAGTAGTGAGCTTGATGATATGCAGTCTATAACCTTCGTCGATAATCGGACTATTCAACACAATAATATATTTTCAATTCGAATTAGGAATTTCCAAGATTAGCGCGTTCAACCAAACAAACCCTTCATCTTAATAATATTAGGTATATAACGTAAAATTGTAAACTATGTCAATTGTATTCCCTTGAGAGTTTGTCTCCTAACCCTGACATTTTTTAACCCAAGACATATCTGATATCTTTGCTGGAACCTCACGCATCCCTTTAAAGCCTGATCGTGAGCACACACACGAATACTTCCTTATATCTAAATGCCAATAAGTTCACAAGCCCGAGATAAGACCGGGACGCACGTATTGAGGGAAACCAACCCTCAGACAGATAAGGGAGGACTTTTTTTAAGCAAAAATCCTGGAATAAAATTAGGGATGAAAATTTAACGTAAGCTTTGTTGGGAAATCTGATGGTTGTGAATATGTCAGTACGATTATTTGAATATTGTGCCGGTAATTTCGTTTTGAGAACAACTGGTTACTGTTATAAAAATTATGAAAGATTATGAAAATATACCGTCAAAAGGAAAAGGAATGTTTTTTTTATAAAAGGAAGGAGGAAGATAGGACACGTCAATTTGACTCCACCTCGCCTGATGGTAAGCTGAAGACGAAGTCTCTGGAAAGACCCCATTACATATACGTACACTGAGAGAAAAAAAGGCCAACAAAGCGACAATAAAAACTTTGTTAAGATTTTATTGTGATAGCATTAAAGTACTTTGCTACTTCAACGAGCTGTGCATAGCGGAACCAACAATCTTTTTGTTGTTGATTTTTTATTGTGCGTCGAGCTATAGACACCTGAATGCTATGACAAAGTTCAAAATGCTTTGATAAGTTGGCAATGTCATTTTGTTAGCTTACCAACATATGAGTTGATATAATAGCAAAGTTAAAGGTTGTTGGAATGTAAAAATTTTACTTTGTTGAGAGATCCAAACAACATTGTCATGTTAACTACTTCATATTTTGCTAAAGTCATACATTGTATTCCCATCAAATTCAACATAAGCGTTCCAACAACTCTTATTTTGATAAATACAACTTTATTGTAGAATCTCGGCATACTTAGTTGGGTCAAAAAAGTGCGGGAGAAGGGCGGGTAGCAGGGGACGGGTAACTATTGCGTGGTAACTGGTGTCCTCCACGTGGCTCGTTCATTTGTGTGTCGGCGACTGGACGACGCGCTAGTTCAAATAGGTATTATTTTGTTCGTCGTATTTTGTGTGCGTGACAGTATTTGTAATTTTAAACATACCAATATCGTGGATCGTTTTTGTTATGTACCTAAGTGACGTCCAATTATTTATTAATCTCTGTGTGCAAAATAATTGTGCATGTTAACGGACAGTGCGTGTAAAGTTCAGCATGGAGGAAAATATTACCAGTTTAAAAGATTGTCATTCCTGTAAATAAGCCGTTGACATCATATATGTATAGATAGTGCTTAATTTGATATGAATGTAAAATAAAGTACTTATCAAAAATTGTTATACCTAATCATTGATTTTGTTGTTGAAAATATAAACTCATTAAATTACATTGCATTTTATTCATTTCACCATAACCTTCTAGGTAAGAACGTCACCTGCAGGTTTTTTACGTTTACTTAATTAAAGTGTTTGTCTCATTTCATATATATTTTGTTCAACATAAGCTGTAGAAGAGTTGATATTTACTCGCAAGGTTTAAATATCAACTCTTCTACAGCTTATGTTGAACAAAATATATATGAAATGAGACAAACACTATATATAGAACAACAAAGAAACTTTGTTAGAGTAGCAAAGGCTACTTTGTTGTAGGATCAAAGTGAAGTTATAGGCCCTAAGCAACGTTGCTAGCGTAGCTAAACGAGAGTAAGTACAGAGACAATGTGCATTGATTTTATAGCAAAGGACTTTGTCACGCTAACAAAGGTACTTTGTTATAGAAACAAAATGAGCATTGTAGATGCATCAATTTGTACATTGTTAGACCTACAGATATTGTTCAGTCAACAAAGTTTGCAGTTTTGAAACACTTTGTTGACCTAACAATGTATTATTTAACAATAAAAACTTTGTTAATCCAACTATTTACTATGAACGGCTCCCCAGCGTTAAAGTTTTTTTGTTGGCGCAACAATATTTTTTTCTCAGTGTACCATGGTAACAATGGTGGCGCTCAGCTTGACGGCTGCACCCACCCAGACGACCACTGAGCGCAATCCAACTGAATTTGAATTACTATGGAGGGTTTTTGGCAATAGTGCACAGTACCCACCCGGTCGAATTTGTGACAGATTTGTGCCATCAAATTTCTACCACCAGTATGTAGTGATGTATGTACATGTGGAGTCCTTTACCCATATCAGCTGATGTCCGTGGCTTGCCCCGCGTGAATGTCGGTTTTCACGACATTTTAACATATATCAACAGTTGTATTCAACCGATTGTGTTAAAGATTTTAATTCTGACCAATACTATTCAAACAAAAAACACATTGAAATCCATTCAATTGCTTTTGCATGCATTGCGAACATACAGATAAGGATTTCTAAAAAATATTTTTATGTTCAGTATCGTGAATTCAACATACTCAACCCAAGTATTGTTTTTAAACATTATCAATGTACAGACACGACCTATCTTCAGTTATATAATAGTATAGATAGTCACTTATTGTCCTATTATTCAATGTGAATTATTATTTATCACGTTGCTTTTGATGTCTAAGAAACTTAACTTCTTGAAAAAATACTGAAGTTCAACTCTGTGCAACAGATTAAAACTATGACAAGTACTATTAATAATAAATCACTAGTAATTTGAGGTTTGTTCAAGTGCTTAACGTTTATCAAGTTTATGTGAAATAAACTTAAATTACAGGCTCTTTGTAACACAAAATAGGCCATACATCAGTCGGGGTTAATCCTTATTTACTTGACATGCTTTAATTTTAGTAATTTACTTTAACATCCAATAATATTGACGGGAGTTATCGCGATCATGGTATAGGTACATATATACCTACGTTTGATTTGCCTGCCGTATCGACAAGATTACACCAAGTGTATCTATAGGGTTGTTAAAATTATAGGTAATAATAATAATAATATAACTTTTTATTGTTCACCAAATATATAAATTACAAATCAGGGTACAATTCATATGGTACACAATTGGCGGCCTTATCGTACTGAGGCAATCTCTTACAGGCAACCATAGGCAATCTATAACTCACTTGTGAATTATAGGTACCTCAGTTAACTTACTCATGAGCCTGTGCAATGTTGTTTTCAACAAACTTGCTCATAAACTGGCTATAATCAAACTGTGGCTTTTTGATTGTTATAATTCACAAGTAAGTTATAGATTCTATTTTAAAATTTTATTGGTTAAGTTGCTTTTTAAGAAAAAAAGTCACAATACAAAAATTGTCGTGTTCAATAGTACAAATAAATTTTTATATTTATTACATTCTCATTTCATACAACTTCGTATTTAAATAGATAATTTTAACTTTGTTTATTAAATACGTACACATTTAATAAACAAAAGTTTCAATCAATTGCTTAATAACTTGTATTTTCTTTGTAAAAACTTTAATTTTCCGCATTTAGCCCGCGACAAATTAAAAAAAGAAACCTCTTTTAGTCTATGGCCGCCCTATGCGCGCGCGCGCATATCCAAACAAATTAATCTTTACCGCTATTGCGAAAAAAATTCACAACATGTTTTTACTTTTGAAATTAGAGTTTTTAAATATCAACAAGTACTAATTATGAAGAAAATGACTTATGTTGTACAACGTCCGATATATGATGTGATTGATGTGAAGCCATTGACGTTATGGTAATTCACTACCTGAAAACTGCAAGGTTACATAATATTAAAATCACTTAATCTATTTAATACTAACAAATTATGTCTAATTATGCTATTTACCTACTATATAGAACATACAAAAACGAAATAGAAAAGAGGGAGAGACTGCGTGGTAATGCCGCCAGCCTTTTGGGCACGGTACCAGTAGAGGTCGATGGGGTTACATATTTATTTTAATATTTTTTTATTCACAAGAGTGTTGAAAAACAACAACGTATGATACACGTGTGTATAAAATGATTACCCTCAGCTCTCTTAAGACACACACCTAACGGCTCGGATCTCAATGGTACCTCAGCGGTATTCACCAACTTTACACACGTACCATAAAGTACTAATTCCGTAGTCCTTAAATCTCCGTAGTTTATTAATAAAAATATCCAATAATGATTATTTTACTGTAATTACCAAAGTAACTATATTTTATAATATAAACAAAGCAGCAGAATTGATCTTCACGGCCTAGAAATTACCAGAGCTTACCAACTGGTATTATTTTGTATTGTCGAGATTATTGGGCAATACTTTATTCGTCGTCGAAATTCCGCATCGTTATATATGTAAAACAACATTGGAGACATTGATGAAGGTGTTAACGAGCCACTCTAGTTGTTATATATTAACTTTGAAGCTCCTATTGAGCCTGTAAAGAGAGAAACACTTTGAAAAAGATGAGTTGCACTCCGGGAGTGCCGGCAGAAGTGAAAACTTTTACTTTCTTTCTTTCTTCGTTATATACAGAGAAAAAGATAAAAAGAAGACACTATACCATACCATACCATACCATACCTATAATATAGCGCCAATCATAGAACCTATCACTAATTTTCTGTTAGAAGAGATTAATGAATTACAAAAAGAAAAAATAATATCAAAAAGTAATAAATTACAAAAAGAAAACTAATCACAAAAAGTAAAAAATGACAAAAAGAAAAAATAATCACAAAATGTAATAAATTATAAAAAAAAAAAATCACAAAAAGTGTTTGAAGCCCAGGTTCGAACCCGGTACTATCTGAAACCATAATGACTTACAGTCGAAGCGGTTACCGCTAAGCCGAGAAGCTCATCAATGCACCAAACAAAATAATCCATCTGTAGCTGTTGTAATGTTGTATGACGTCAGTCGTCGGTTACGGTTCAAAGGTCAACTAATCCTGACGCAATTTGAACACTTTTTACCCACCCAACGCCGCTAAAGAAGTTTTCATTTCAAAAATATCCGCATTGTATGGTGGAGCCAAGCATCATAACTATACATTATATTCTAGTTTTTCGACCGCGGTTCCGCCCGCGTGGGTGTCGGTTATCGCTATCAAATCGGTTGTCGTTATAAATTGTAGCCTATGTGTTATTCTGATACATAAGTTATATCATTGTAAACTTTCATTAAAATCCATTCAGTAATTTTTACGTGAAAGAGTAACAAAAATCCATGCATCCATTCATCTATACTTACAAACTTTCGCGTTTATAATATAAGTAGGATTTTTTGAAGTCTAAACCTCCCAATAAAATAATAAAAAGTTGTTCAACATCCAACATCGCTCTAATCTCAAACTTTTGGGGAAAATAATCACGATTTCGAAGCCAAGAGGGCCAATTCTCGTAATAAGATTTTTTTTTCGAAATCTGGCTTAAATTTAATGTTAAAACGATTACGTCGTCAATGTTCTTTCTTAAAAATTGTGTTACGGAAAAACCGTTTTTGACATTTTATTTGATTTCGACGTAACGAAATTGAATTTTGGATAGATCTTTATTAGGAGAATTTACCTTCTGATCACATACAGACATCTCAGACATCTCAAAAGAGAAAAATAGGTCGCCTAATGAGGTGAGTCTGTCAAATATGAACTCCAATAGTTATTTATGCCACTGTCAATTAATGTTACTCATTGTAACACGAGTGCTAGTTTGTGCCACGAAACGATGAACAATTTTATTTATAAGTGCAGATATAAAAGTAAACAATGACGCGAAAATAGCTCACCGCGCGCAATGTTGTTTTCACAAGTGAAGGGCAAAGGCAATTCATCCATACAGCCTTATTACATGCAATGTTTAGTCGTGACGCAAATACGCGCGCTTTTTGGCATAATCATAATATATGTTGATTTTTTGATGCCATAGCCATAAAAAAAAGTTAAAATGTTTCATTGTAGTACGGTTTACCCGTGTGGAAATGGTCATTGTAACACGATTTGGCAGGAATGAGTACTATTGACATATGACTTGTGGTTATGTTTTAAGCAAATTACCAAATGGTCGTAGAAAAAAGATAGTTTCGATTGTCGGCTAATTGCCTTACTTGCTTAATTGCAAACAATGCGTTTCATATTAGAAACATAACAAAGGTACGTTATAATCTGGAATAACACATAGGCCAGGAACAGGTTCCCATGGCTACACCGAGTCACGGGGTGCATCTATTAAATGTTCTTTTTTATACCACTTAGGTAGCAGAAAAAAACACGGCTCACCTGATGATAAAGAAGGAACTTCCAGGTACTTAACATTTTACAGAATGATATTTAAATTCATTTTATATTTTAAATTACGGCGCTATAAATCTCAGAGTTCGTTTGCCAAAACCCTTTATTTTCATAAACACGATGCTTGTTTAGAATACTGTCAAGTACGGTTTTACTCCTTTCCTTAGAGTTCTGTAGGCAAATTATATGCCTACATAATTTACTACAATAAAATAATTAAAAATATGTGGCTGTTGGAGTAAGCGAGTCTTTGAGTGGATATCGGGATTCTTCAAAAGAAGGCGGGACGGTTTCCAGTCAGATGGATTGATAACCTGATAGAGGTAGCTTGGATAGACTGGCGCTATGGTGCATATTAGGAATGAATGTCTAGCAATGTAATAGGCTTATTTTGATTTGTTACCTCTAAGTGGTATTTCCTCTGAGTGCTTTCGGTCCCGGTTGTCAATAGTTGTCCCGTATCCCGTATGAATAGAGAAATTTTTTCAACCCACACTAATACGAGCATAAATGGGTAAGTGTACGTGTGTGTCTGTTTGTCCATTTTTCACGGCTAAACCACTAAACCGATTTTGATGAAATTTGGTATAGGCCATTAGACCTTGAGAAAGGATATAGGCTATGTGTGGTCGCGATAACCGTCATCCACGCGGGCGGAGCCGCTGGCAAAAGCTAGTTAACTTATATACATAGGTATATAAGGTATATAAGTTAACTAGTTAGTTGGTATATAACTTGTTTTACTGTAGTTATAATAGTATAACTACAGTAAAACAAGTCTTATGAAAGAGTTCGTTAGACTGTGCCATAAATTTGTCTAGCTTATGAGATTTCAGAATAGAGTCGTTTACACTTTACAGAACTATCGACAGATGAAATTTTGCTGAAAATTAAACCACAGCTGATACGAAGTTGGTTCTAAATCGATTGATCCCTAAAAATAAATATCCGAAACCAATTTAATTACTGAATTTTATGAAATGTTCAGTAAATAAATTTGTTTATCGCCGTAGGGGCCATTAAACACCACCTCTGCTTGTACCGCAACACAAAAGGATGAATACACGTATGAATATGAATCTATAAATTTTAAAAAGGAGACAAATGTATTGCTGTTCGGTACGTTTTGTTGTTTTATATAATTGGATTTTTAAATAATGTTTTGAGGTACAGACAGTTAGACCCTACCTTTTATGCTTATAAAGCTTTTAAAGGATTAATCTTTGTGACATTATTCTGAATTCTTTCGATCAAAAATATCCACAATGTACTGAAGGACGGTAAAGTTAAAAACTTAGAGCGTTTCACACTCATCCGATATCCGATTCGGACGCCGATAGCAGACATCCGATAGCCGACACCTTGTGCTGTTTTCACATTTATACGATAAAATCAGCCCGATACGGCCATTTCCTCGAAAGCACAGACTAGTTAGGGAAACTAGGAATAAAAAAAAAAGTCCAAGCCATTTTCGACCTTATTGATATATTATAACAAAGTATCGAGTTTTTTCTTATATACGTCATCAGTGTCATCAATTAAGTCGAAAAGACCAAAAAAAGACCATGAACTAAGAAAATGTCATTAAAGTCGAAAATTGCAGTCGCTGCTTTGGCCTCTTTGTGATCCGATATCGGGGCAACAAAGTGGCATTGGCTCCGATAGCCGATATCAGGCTGGACAATGTGAAAGACAGATACATATCTCATACATTTGACTTCCTCCAATATCGGTTGTCGGATAACGGATATCGGATATAGGATGAGTGTGAAAACGCTCTTACTCTATCCACAAAAAGCAAGCATGTATAAAAACAATTATGAAAGTAAAAGTAGCGAAAGTTGTGTGCCAGAATCGTGAAGGTGAAAACTGCCTATCCCACCCCACAACATATAATACAACGCTTTATAGATTCATGGTAAGCGTAGCTTAACTAGCTTGTGTTATGGAATCTAGAATGCGGATAAAGATACTTTTTTGTAAATACATATATTTGATACATAGAAACACCTAGACCAATGCAAATATACATATTCGTGCATATAAATATTTGCTCTGAGCGGGGATCGAAGCCGCGCCTTTTGCGTAGCGGCCGCGTTCACTACCGCCACGCCACAGAGGCTATAGGAATGTAAAACTTAACAAATCGTTCAAATAATTATGTAACTAGAAAAAATATCTTCAGCAAAAATATGTAAAGTGAGTCACACGAAATACTATTTAAAACCAAATGTCTGAGAAGACTCAAGAGATCCTCTCGGATCAATTTATATTTGAAAACAAGAAATATCTAGAATCATTTAAACCTTTTCCTTTATATTTAGCATGTCTGAAAGAGATCTTAATAATCAGGAGCTTTGGACTGGTCCAACTAGTGGGTCGTATTGATGGGACATGACTGCCCCCTTAGACAAGTGGTAATAACTTGGTTATTATTTTCTACAAACCTATTTCCACTTGCCTAGAGGGGCAGAGCCCGTCGGTAAGGTGATATTTCAATAGTGAAATCGCTTCGATGCGAAGCATATTCTATTTTTTATCGATGTATAATGCGGTAATTCGATGATTAATTAACTAAATCCATATGAAGTAATATTATTAAAGAGTTTTTGTGTGTCTGGTTATCCGTTCTTTCACGCCTAAACCACTGAACTGATTTTGATGAAATTTGGTATTAGATTAGACCTTGAGAAAGTACAAAGGCTATGTTTTGTCGCGATAAGGCTTAATGACTGAAGAGAAAACTCATAAAGTATGTAACTTCTTCTTCTGGTTATTTTTTACTTTATTTAACTTTCTTCCATCTTTTGCACTGACGGCACAGAGACTTTCAGTGTCTACAGGATCGGCAGCATGAGTGTCTCACGGCCGGGGTAACAACTTTCCATCGGGTGGGTCGGGTGCTTATCTTCCACCTAAGTGGTATAAAAATGTACCGATAGAAGCAGATGGCGAGCTGTTTCCTCTGCCTCCCTTGCCCAGTAGGAAAATAGGCGTGAGCATATATATGTGTATATCTTATTGGTAATAGACGTGTTTGTAAATGCATTGTTGCTAAAAGTTTAATTAACTTCTTCCTCATTCGGTAAACAAAAGGCCTAGAATAAATCACACGATTATAGTTCGTATAGATATCTCTAGGCCTACCATGAATCATCCGCAGTTACGGATCGAAGTTTCGGACAATCAGTTCCATTGAACATTTTGTCCCGAAATCGGATCTGACGACGACGGTGCGTGAAAGTAAGAAACTAGATTTAAGTTCAATTGGTCAAGTTTTAAAAATGTTTCGATTTTTGTGCACATATTTTTGTTCTAATTGGTTTAGGCTGTATAAAGTATTCACATCTGAATTCTTTCGGTAATAGCAATTCATCAAGTATGTTGTAATATTTTTGATTCGTCAAGCCTTATTAGTTAAAACCCGACCCCACCAGGCTAGGCCGCGGTGGCGGCCAAAGTCCGCTGGTAACCCTGGAGTTATCCTTCCGAGGGCTTACCCGGGGTGCCCCGCAAAGGACACTATGAAAGGACACCGTGTGGTTTTAGTCGGTCCGATTCCGACACGCCCACCCTATCGTCGGCTCCGATGGGGTGACGCCTGTTTACACACGTTAAAAAAAAAAAACTTACTAGTTTTTATTTGTCAAGTCTTTTAAAAACTACTAACACGTCTACTGTAGTGATTTAATCTTTCAATAAGGTTTTGTCTGGGTCCGAAGTTTCGCGTATGTTTTATAGTAGCCTATTAGGTCGTCGTCGTGTCGTTGTCGTGTCGTGGCGAGACCGGGCCGAGGCGTGAACGCGTTCTTGTTAAGCCTCATTTCCTGACGATACAGACGCATTGTGCGAGTAAGGACTTACAATAACTGAGTAAGCTATGAACTTAAGATACTTTAGGTATAATAATATGACTTTTATTCTATTCGAATTTAAAGTGGTTAAGTAGATAGATATTGCGCATAGGTAGGCTCAGAGGTCGCCACTAGCACATTCAACCTATAAATAAACTTTTCCTGGTCACTTGTCATTTAAACATTAAAAACATGAGAGAATGAACAATATTCTCTGGCAACGCAATATTCAATACTAAGTTCGTTATCTACAGAGGGTACTGCCCCTCTAGACAAGTAGCAATTCGCTAGCTGGCGTTTTGTGGAATAGAATGACGAATATATGGGATTTGACGTATATGACAGTCGTTAACGCATGTCAAATACGTCAAAATCTATACATTTGTCATTCTATTCCATCAAATGCCGGTTAGCGAATTGCCACTTGTCTAGAGGGGCTGGGCAGATTGTTTTTCCTATTTAGTACTTATATGAAAAAAAAATTGAGTGTCGATAATTTTTGAACTTATGTGACTATGTAAGCCTGTCAAAGACAATCTCAAGCTACGTTATCTTCCATTTTCTTAACAAGATACCTAGTCATGATACAAATAGACATAATAATAATCTGGCACATTCAAATAAGTGATTTAAATACAAACAAAGCACATTATGTTATAGGTATGCTAGAAAATGATTAAACATAGTGTAGTAGTTTTTTTTTGTAGATGCCGAATACCTATGTACTCATCCAAGCTAAGAGAAAGTCAAACCGACTTTACGTTTCTTTGTACAGACGGCAAAGAATATAAGAATACACCTTTAAATACGTTTTTATATAGTAAGGTGTATACTTATCTCTTTCCCGTGTGAAATTTTACCAAGTTCGTAGTATTAGTAGTTACCAAACAAGCAGTCTGCGAGCTATTACTCAATTTCCTATATTCCGACTCGATTGTCGATTGACAATAAAATGACTGAACAATCAAATATCTCACCCTCTCTCACGCTCTCGCCCAATAAATACGGAAATTAGTTTTTTGTTTGCTTTTACTCCATTTTTAAGAATAATTTTCGTTCAATTTTTATTTATGTTTATAATATTTGTCCCCTTTTGTCCCCTCGTCGTCGGCGGCGAAACTTTGAATATAATAAAATGAGATTGCCTGTGTTCTGATTGAACAATATTGAATGAATTATTTAAGCGCGGTTCCTGTTGATAGTGTTTACCAATTACCATGGAGCACTCAAAGAGGATGGGGGAGGGGAATATTGCGCCATTGACTGCGAACAGGGGGGAGTATTATTACCTTATTACCAATGAGTATAATGATTGTAATAGAATATTCTTCTAACTTATTCTATACGTGTCGGGGGTGCGTGGTGTCACGTATTTAAAAAAAAAAATTGGCACGACAATTGACTGCACTCCCATATATGGTAAACTGAGGCACAGTTCAGAAGATCATCATCATCATCAGGATGTCGTATTAGATATATAGGTAATAACTCTTTATTATACACCAACATTAGATTATAAGAGACAGTAGTATTGATTTTCTTGATTGCATCCAAAGTCAAGATGCCCTCGAAGCTCAGGGTTCGCCTTCCGGCTATTCCTCCTCTACTTCGCACGATCTTGTGCGGGTAGTACCCAAACTACCGCGCACGATTGCGAAAACCCTCCATAGTAATCCAATTTCGGTTGGATTGTATTCAGGGGTCAGCAAGTGCATAGCCGGGCAGGGGGGATTGTGGTCGCAGCACTAGTGGGACCAGTGGGTGTCACGCAGTGCTGCGACGACAATCCTCTTTTGATGAGGCCGTCAAGCTGAAAACCACCATTGTTAACATGGTACGTGTATGTAATGGTGACCAAAGGAGGCAAAGTCTCAGGAAAGAGTTCCTGAGATTTTGCCTTAAGCTTACCATCAGGCGAGGTAAAGTCAAATTGAGGTGTCAAAAAAAAGAAAATAACAAAAATTAAAGAAAATTGTCGGTCTCCACTTTGTCAAGCCCTTCTTGGGGCTATCTCTCCTACTGGGACCTGGCGGTAAGGCCATTGCTAGGTTCAATTCATAAGATACGTGCCACCATTCTAGAAGCTGTTGATCTTAGAATGCTGGTTCCTAATTGACGGCCTTTTAGATGGTAAACAGCGTACGGTATATCGGATAGAAAGTGGTTGCCATGCTCTATGGACGAATACTTGCCATGCTCTGTGCTACCGACCCTGTAGGTAAACTCTAATGGTATAAAATTGACTCGGCGGGGTTTGAACCCGCTATCTTTGCCTTACAGTGACAATTGTATGGGCGGATTGGTAAAAATCAATGTTTATAAATGTTTGGAAAATCATTCATTGGTTCCGGTAGTTCGTAAGAATATTGGAGACACTCTCCACTGTCGCCTCAAAGACAGATATAGAACGAAAAATTTGGATTGGTTAGGATGAAGTCTGGTAACTTAGTGGGTAAAGCATTGCCCCTGTAAGACAAAGATCGCCCGTTCAAACCTCGCCTTGACCGATTTGATTTTTTGAAGTGAAAACTTCTTTAAATAATAATAAATAATAAACAAATAAATAAATAAATATTCCAGAACATTTCACAACATTTCATTTCTTTAGCGGCGTTGGATGGGTAAAAATTGTTAAACTCGCGCATCAGGATCGCTTGAACTTTGGACCGTAACCGACGACTGACGTCATACAATATTAGCTATAGACTGTCCATTTTGCAATATACTATAAATAGCTTCGCAGCTTGGCGGTAAACGCATCGACTGTAAGTCCTTATGGTTTCAGATAGTTAGTTAGGTTAGTTCAAACCTGGCACTATGACACTTTTTGTGATTTTTCTTTTTGTAATTTATTACTTTTTGTGATAATTTTATCTTTTTGTAATTTATTAATTTCTTCTGATAGAAAATTAGCAGAAAATTAGTGATTATGATTGGCGCTGTATTATAAGTATGGTATGGTATGGTCTGTTTTTTATCTTTTTATATGCATATAACGAAGAAAGAAAGAAAGAAAAAGTTTTCACTTCTGTCGGCACTCCCAGAGTGCAACCCGTCTTTTTTTTATTTATCGATTTGAATATTTGGCACGAAATTTTTAAAAAAAATTAATTTTGAACTCTAATGGCAAGTCATAATGTATTTTTGCACGAAATTCGCTCAATATTATTTGCACGAACATGCGAAACATACTCGTTGTTATCGAACACATTTATTATTAAAAACTTGGAACAAACCGTTAACTTTAAAGCTCCAAACTACATCCTGGCTTGCTTTAGTTACACTTCACACTTCAACTCGATTTAAGTATGAATCGGGTACAGAATAAGGTTTGGTGCACACAAGATAATAATCTTTTATGTACTAAACCTATTGCAGTCATCGAAATTCATGTTTTGGTGAATGTAGCGTTCATGAAGTGTTAAAACTATTCAGCCTAATTATTTTGTAATTTTTTTTGTTAAGATTATCTTACTTACAGCCTCCTAAAAAGCTTCCAAGAAATAATCATTATCACTTTAGCTGCCCTTTGTTTACTCTATGGATATACCCCCACCTCTTCGACCCTCACGGTCTGGTCTGGAATGGGGGACCACGGAGTCTCCAACTTGCCTCCGGTATTGGCCGTGGCATGCTTTTGATAGGGTGACAGGCGGCTCCACCCGTCACCCTCAGGCCAGCTTTCATGGGGGGCGGAGGTCGTACTGCGCCCTCCAATGCCCGAGCCGCCCACACACGCGGGCAGCGATGTCTGTCTCCTTCTCGAGCATTACTTGCACGCAGAAAGAGTCGCTGGCCGCCCACGCATCCACCATCCACCATCGCCGCGAGCATGATATAGAGCGTGAGCACTCTCACCCCCAAAGCCACCACCAGCTCCCATCTCGGCGTCTCTCACGCCGGACACTCGCTGTGATGGCACTCGGGCGTTGGCTCCTTGCCTATCAGATGTAGATACCGCCCGAAGTTCCCGTAGTAGTGAAGCCCAATACCCCATAATATATCTTTTCTTTTAATAATAAACTACTTTTTGAAAAGTTTATCGTAATAATAAAAATTGCGAAAGTGGTATTAAAGTATATTATAGGTATCTAAAACATAAGATTGTGTTTACTTTCAAATCATATATGAAAAGTCGAAAAAACTCGTGTCTAGCAAGTATTTTTCGATCTTCAATACAACCTAACGATCTTGAAATTTTTACTGCGTAAGCAATAGAACTATTTATATTTTTTAAGGTGCGCAACATCACCCCGGTTACACCAAGGAGCCGGCGGGGGTGGTTATTGAACTCGAACCAACTGAATCCGCGCTCCGTCTTGGGTCAATAGTTGCTGAGTGTGAGGAATCTCTGTTAAATTCCTAACTCCCCGGCTGAACCACAACCATCGAATGTTCCCTCTTATACTACTAAGTAATCTTGAGATTTTATTATGAAGGAACTGAATTTTAGATTAGTAATATTAAGTAAGTTTAATGCCCATTGATGCTACCTACTTGTCCTACTGTGAAACTGTTGGTGTACAATAAAGAAAATATCTATTTATCTATCTATTATCCTCGCCTGCGCGGGTATGCACCTGGCCTAAAACCACGTAGTTAGTGAAGTACGAACCGAGTGAGACTTGTTTGTACTTAGGACTTCGATTATCGACTTGTTCCTGCTTTTACATTGTTCCACGGTTACACTTCGCGTGCTCAAGTGTTTGCTTGGCTGACAGATATGTGGTTACGTGAGTTAACGTGTGTAATATATACAGGGTGGAAGGTTTTAACCTTACCTAGAAGGAAAGTACTCTAAATACTGGAGATAACGATTTTCACCCAAAGGAAACATTCCTTTATATTAAAAAAAAAACATTCAAAATTTTTAAAAATTCGCTTGCCACACGTTCAACATCCTGTATTTTTAAGGCATCATTAGATAATATCAAACATAAGGATCAAATCTCTCTTATACAAAGTCAGGTAAATTAAATGACAGTAAATCCCTGAAATTTAAACTTATAATTTTAATTTGACACTAGAAAGCCATTTAACTCGAAGGTCTATTGTTAATATAATATCATATTAACAATACAATTTCAGATTTTAATTAATTGTCCCTATTTTTGTGTCTTCGCTGATCAGCAGGGCTAATTGGTTGGAGTTTAAAAGGAAGTCGATGCTAGTATTGGACAAAGATAATTTAAAATATAAATCATAAAACTCATAATATAGGCACATAGGCGTTGGCTCAGCGTAGATAATACTATAGGTATTCCTCAGAAGTCTCTACAGTAGGTATTTCTTGGAAGTCCCCTGTAGTAGGCGTCTCCCTCAATAAGTGCAGCCACCCTAAAGCCTTCGAGGCAGACAGCGGAAATGACATTGGATGTCTCGCAGACTGTGCTGAAGTTGGTAGTATGATTTTTACCTACTGGATTGCAAGCCAGTTATTTTTGTCTATTTGAAAAATTATAAGTAATCGAAATGACCATTATTGTAGTTTGAATTGAAATTTTAAGTATCGACTTAAATACAAAAATTGCCCCTGTAAGGCATAAATCGCAGGTTCAAACCCCGCCTAGACTGATCTTTTTTTTTCTATTTAAATCAATTTCAATATTTAGTATGAAAAATACTTAAAAAATTATTTCAAATTGTATGCGCGGAGTAGACAAAAATCAATGTTTAAAAATGATTGAAAAATCATTGGTTCCGATAGTTCGTAAGAATGTCAGTAGATGCTCCATTGTCGCCTCAAAGACGGATTTAAAAGAGAAATTTGGATTGGTTCGGGCGAGGTCTGGTAGCTACTGAGCTACCAGACAAAGCAAAAAAAAAAAAAAGCAAAGCAGCTGGTCAAAGCATTGCCCTTACAAAGATCGCGTACAAACACAAACCCCGCCTAGACCGATTCAATTTTTCTATTTAAATAAAATAAAAAAATGTTTATTGACTCAAAAATCAAGTACACAAATGTAGGTCTTAAAATTAAGGCACATATTGAGATTCGCGCTTAAGTACTTCGCTGGTTCCCTAACTAAGCAGATGCTTGTTTTTAGGGAGTCAGTGCACTAAAGTTGTACAATCATATATGGCTTTCGTGAATCGTGTATTAGTACAGGTAAGATGTAATTATTTTTTTAATTTTATGAATTTGTAGTTATTAGATATACAATATGTGCGTGTGTGCGCGCGTGTGTGTGTGTGTGTGTGTGTGCGCGCGTGCGCGTGTGAGTGCGTGGGTGTTTGTCAAATGGTAGGTAGTGTGGAATAGATTGTGTAATAATTGAGTATCATTGTTTATTGCATACATTCTAGTACACATAGTTCAATCCATTATTATGTTTTTGGAGTCAATACCCATTAATACTAGAAATGATTGAGAGACTATGATCTTTTTCTCCCGTAGATGAGAGTAATAATGGTTGGTATCTAATATTTACCTGGAAAAGCCGCAGCCGGCACACACGTAAGCTACGAAAAACACTATAGCATGAAGAAGTAAGACACGATAGGTATTTCCGTTCAATTGTGCAGTCCGACTGTTAAGTACCTCCGCCCTACAGAATACCGCAGACTTAATAACATAACATAATAGATTTGTCCTGCTTGGTTTTCTACACTCTCTCGGTGTTTACAGGGTTGGAAGCACGAGTGTGACTACCCTGGTATCTTTGTCTGCCACCTAAATGGTATAATCGTGTCGATGTCGATAATTTAAGAAAGAAACGAAAAAAAAAATTTTTTTGTACCACTGAGCTGGTCCATCTGATGGAAAGTGGTTACCGTGGCTTATGACGTGTGCAACACCTGGGTAGTTACACTCGCGTTGCGGACCCTGTAAACACACTTTTTTTTTACTCTCGCGCTCCACCGTCTCTACCAAGGCGAATGTTCTGAAGAGCTTTTCCAATTAGTCCCACCCTCTCCTTTCCTATACAGGACGACACGTGCAGGACTTAGATGTCACCCGCATACGGTGCCCTTCAAGAACCAAGCGGTTCGGCGAGTCTTTCCTTTGTCGCACAATTAAGACCTGAAATTCCTTGCCAGCTCACGTGTTTCCCTTTTCCTACAGTCCCGGGTCCTTTAAGCGGGGCGTGAAAAAGCATCTGATGAGGCCGTCAAGCTGAGTGCCACCATTGTTAACATGGCACGTGTGTATAATGGTGGCCCTCTCTCCTGAGACTTTGCCTTCAGCTTACCATCAGGCCAGGTAAAGTCAAATTGACGTATCATTTATAAAAAAAAAACCATGATTTATAATTTAGAAATTATAATTAACGCGATCATGGTATAGGTACTTACATACCTTTGATTGCCTGACGTTTCAACCAGGTTACACCGGCCGTGGTCTATACCATGATCGCGTTAATTCCCGTTTTCTAAATTATATAACAAAGAGTTTTTGTTGTTGAATATGATAAAAGCAACATCAATCGAATACGAGTACAATCCCTTTGTGATATGATTATAACAAAATAATGTAACAACATACAAAGGTTGAAAAGTAAATAAAATAAAAACCTTTTAAAATACGTACAATAAAAATACTTAGGTTTTATCGAACTTAATCCATATAAAAATTTCGTCATGTAGAACAAAAGATCTGTAACTGCCAGGTAATTATAAAACGCAAAATATTAAAATATTGTTAAGGTATGATTCCGATGGTGACCGCATACGACAACTGCAGCAGTTAGTTGACACGCGTAATTCATTGTGGCTTCTCAATGGTCTCTTTTATCCGTATCAATGTTTAACAATTAATGTATGTGCAGTAATAGCTGCATGTAATTTGTCTGCAGTTGTCGTATGCGGTCAGCTTCAGTTTAAAGGTATTTTATTTCTCAAAGCACTTACATTGTTCATTTAAAACACAAACTTATGAAATTAGTTACATCTTAGAAAATGTTTATATACGGCATTCAACTATGAATTTTGGATAGAACTAATGTTAGTAGGTAAGTATTATAGCTACTTTCATGAGTAAGTACATTTCTGAAACCATCATCACTTCAACAACTCGATATAGCACTGAATACTCCAAATGACACAATTAGTAGGAAAGTTAAATTTGTGTTTTCCTTAGTACACCTCATTTAAGTTCGTAAACTATTCTTAAAAATAGTTATTGATGCAGATACTTTGATATGCTCCAGTAATTTATTATACAGTCTAATAAGTCTTTCATTTCTAATATTTTTCTTGTCATACGAAGTTCTGATTAGGTACATACCTATGACTCATGTGGTTTGTTTATGAATTTTGGTGGTGATTATTTACCGAATGATCATGCATGTGTGAGAAGTGTATAGCTGCTGTAAGTTAAGTAATTTAGTTTTTTTTTTATAAATTAGTTCCAGTAGGTGTCAAGTAATTAAAGTTAAACAAGATTTTCACAATTTTATTCCGAGTTCTTTACAACTGTTGCTGGTTGCTTGCGCGCCAATTGCATCAGATACTCAAGACTTCGGAATCATGCCTTAATTTCAAACAATAACGAGAAAAACATGTCTCCATTTTATTGGCCCTGGAGCGTGACGAGATAAATAAAATGTGTCCCACATAATTCCGAAATGTCTGTTAGCCAGCTCTTTGATCAAATCGTTCCACTCTTTATTTGATTTAATTTCATTTATTATTTTATTAAACATCTATTCGGTTAATTAACGTGAAAATTTAGGATCAGACTAACTAATTGGTGTAGTTTTGAAAATTGGTATAGTTATTTCCTAAGGTGAACATAGCAAAAAGCCCCTAGGGTAGGACAGCGGTTCGGGAGGAGGAGAAACCACTGAGAGACCGGCGCTTGTTCCATAATATTAATTTTATTTTGAAGTAAATAGGTATGTTTTTTTTTCCAAGTATAGCTTTTTTATTATGTGCTCAAATTGCGTAGGTTTTGTTGCGAATTACAAGCTTTGTTACATTTGACCTCTCGTATTTATTAAATTGTTGAATCGTACAGTAAAATACCTGGACATATTTTGTAGTAAATTAAATGTAGACAAATAATGTAGAAGTTTTTATCCCCGGAGGGTTAGGCAGAGGTGAATTAACACCCACATTTCATCAATCTGTATTCGGTCCCACGTAATAGGGGGTGAGCCTATTGCCGTATTCCGGGCACTATTGTTGACTCGAGCCATGCATCTGAAGTTGAGTCTGGGCTGTACATATCTGTCTGGTGTTAAAGTTAGCCCTATCCCTTAGTTGCCTTGTACGATACCACATGGGAAGAGAAGTGGTGGCCCAAATTCTACTCTGCCGGGAAGCGTACTATAGGACATTATGACTTTCTTAAAGACAAAAACGTCTGGTTTGAGCATGGTGTAGGCACCTTCTTAAATGCTGTAATTACGGCATAATACTGAACATTTGTCATATTTTAACTAAGGTACATTTTTTTTTAAATTTGGATTTTTTTCATTTACTTTTGTTCATTCAGACGCGAGACAAATGTAGAGTCGTCCACATTTGGCCTTAAGGATATAAATATGATAAGTTGAAGTCCAAAAAACCGCAGTGGAGCTTGTTGCGCTGTTTCTTCTCCACCAGCGCCTTGGAAGCGGTGGTAAACTTAGGTTATGTAGAGACGTAGTATTATGGACGTCAATAAAAAATAACCATGATGTTCTAGATTGAATAAAAATCTCTGACTTTGAATTTGATATTATTGCTACGCCCGGCGCTTGGCCACTTCAATATATGGCCAAATTCCCATAGGAGTGAGCGAGACGGCACTATAGAAAGAGACAGCATGCCTTGACGTCACTGTTCTAAAAGGAATCGAATGAATAGAACGAGATCTCATTTTCTATTTAAACCGATCCCCACGCTCGTAACATTATTAGTAGTTTTCAATATCCACGCAAAAAAGTGACCATATCTCCGGCACGTGCCCCACCTTGTTGATTTGGACATCTATTTTTATTATTAATGAAATGATGTAAAATATCTTGCTTTGACTATGTAAAATTTGACTACTATTAGAACTTGACATTTTTGTAATTGAACTATTGACATAATATTGACTGCATTGTAACCTGGCATGCTACATTGTTGACATTCTTGCAATTTTTCTTTTTTATTTCTTCGTTCTCCTTTTTGTAGAAGTATTAACTGTTGAGAATAGAAAGTTGAGTGCCAAACTTACTGTAATATAATATATGACATGTAATGATTATCCTTATGAATAAATGAGTTATGAGTTATAAGGGAATAACTGTACCAATTTTCAAAACTACAGGAAATATTTTACTTCTTATTTGAATTTTTTTTGTGTCTATGATTCACACTAGAATATTTAAAACCTTTTTATAAACTGAAACACATGGATCAATATTAAGGCATAAGTATTTTTATGAATAATCCCAAAGGACAATTTTTTTATAATTATTTATAGTTTATTCATTATTTTATTTCAGGTTTAGGGGCTACAGTGATCCATTATTTAGAATTTGTTAAGCTGTTTTTGACGTTGATTATACGGAGTTACAAAATTAACTCGAGGAGAGTTAATTTTAAATTTTTCACTTATTTTTTAATATTACGCTCATGTTTGTATGCTAAAACTACTACGGGGCCGCAATTCTGAAATCGGAGCCTCTCTAGAGAAACATCCACCAAACATCGACTTCCAAAAGTCAGCTGATTACTGCAACTCACGTGCTGGACCTTGCCTTTGACTTCACTTAACATGGCTGATGGCCACAGCGGCCTGCAGGCTCCTGTATATGCCTACCCTGAAAAAATATGTGCATCAAAACCTGTTCATTATTTTTTGCATCCATCGCGACACAGATAGACAGACAACCCAATTTTTTTAGACATGTCTAACCTCCTCACAGACAGACACGGGTACTTTACAATTTTATTAATAGTACTTACAGATTCGTACTGAATTTTCAATTATAACGTGAAATATGGGCTTTTGAAAACTGCTCGTTCGAACGTGATGAGTTTTATATAGGACCCTTATAAGTGTTCGGCATTGATTAAACACAATTCAGGCTAATTGGTTTCAAGATATTGACTGAAATTCTTTTACTCTTTATTTTTTACATATACTCACACTTATATACCTACTTATTTTTTATTTATATTTTATTTACCCCAAAAGGGTAAATAACATATAAACACTTTGCCAACAGTTCTTAGTTACCATACGATATTAAGAGGTTTTTACTGTCACCGCCCCCGGGCACTACCAATTTCTTAGTACATAAGTCCACTATTACTCCATACGGATATCAAACCAGAAACTTTATGTTGACACTACGCACAGCATAGAAGATAAGCATGCCCCTTTTAATATAGGTACTTATCTTATTTGCCGACTGTACATAAATTGCACTGACTAACTAAACTACCAAAGTGAAGGTTACATTGAAACCACTGACCTATGTACGGCCACCACATATCACAACATTTCACATACATAGGCCGTCATCTGAGCTCTCCTGCGTCTTACGAGCTATACTTAACGCCCGCACTACAGTAATTAAGTAGCGGTGTGAGTTAATGACGATAGCGGGATTGAATAAGGATTATTATAATTAGAATACAACCATATCTAACTATTTGGTTGTAATTGGGATAATAAAGTTTATTATGCCAGAATCAATTCTATAATTGAGAACGAATAATATAAAATACTAGCTTTTACCCGTGGCTCCACGCACCCGCGTGTACGTCGGTTATCGCGACTAAACATAGCCTATGTCCTTTCTCAAGGTCTAATCTCCCCGTATACCAAATTTCATCACACACACACACGCACGCACGCCTTCACGCACGTACGCACGCACGCACGCACGCACGCACGCACGCACGCACGCACGCACGCACGCACACACACACACAGACACACACAAACATGCACACACTTTTCTATTTGTACCCACTTATTCATTCAATTTACTAAATCATTCAATAACAAATGTAAGTTAGCTGTAAATTGCGATTATTTTTTCATTCAATGATTAAGTACAAATTATTTTTACATGTTAATTTCAATAATTAACATGTAAAATATTAGGTCGTTACATATGAAATTACCAAAATTTTCTTACAGATTCATGAGTTAATTATTCCTGTAATTTAATAGCTATTTCCATTATTTATACTTTGTTTGAAAGTTGATTTCAAGATTTTAAACCTCTGTATTGAATTTAGTTTTTATTGGCCGCTTGATAAATTAAATGCGATCTTCAAAAACAGTACTTCTTACATGCTATCCATTTGATGATAAATTTCGTATTATTTTTTGAAAAATGTCACTTTTCAAAAATGTAATATAAGTTGCTGTTACCCTAATGTTGTCTCATTCATACACAAAAAAATCACAGAATTTGGATTTGTCATTCATAAAAAAGGCAAAATATTAGTACTGCAAATTGGGTTTCCTCCAATTTCTTCAATCAAACGGCAATTTCATATGTAACGACCTATTATAATTAAAATGTAATATTAATTTCTTTCAGCAAGAAGAAACCATCAGCCTTTTGGTCATGAGAAGCATCGACCAGTCGGTTTGCGATTTGCGGTAAATTGGTTTAAGGTGGATAAAATAATAAATAAAGTCACTCACACGCACAGTGCGATTATAGCAGTTTTCCCTTGAACAGCTGTCCGTAGGCATTTATGTCGCACCCAACTGCATGGTTACACATGGTGGTTACTGTTTCTCTCAATAAACTTATCACTAGCTTTTGGTATTAATTTTGGGTGGTATCCTGTCATACGAATGACCTAAGCATTAGCCAGCAGCAGTTTATTTAATGTTGTAAAAAATGCTAAGACTGAATATCATTCAGGCCGATAAAATTGAATGACGCCATTTGGTTAGCAGTCTAGGTGGTTAATTGAACGGCTGATTAAACTAGTTGGCGTCACATACATATAATTGGTTGCAATATGCAATATGCTTTAACAGACACTTTACCTTTGATAAATCATATAAAAAAAAGACGAGTTGCACTCCCGGAGTGCCGGTAGAAGTGAATACTGTTTCTTTCTTTGTTTCTTCGTTAAATACAGAGACAAAGATAAAAAGAACACACCATACCATGCCAGGTGACCATATATAGCGGCAATCATAGAACCTATCACTAATTTTCTGCAAATTTTCTGTCAGAAGAAATTAATAAATTACAAACAGAAATAAATTACCTACAAACAGAAAAAAAAATCAAAAAAGTAATAAATTACAAAAAGAAAAATAATCACAAAAAGTGTCAGAAGCCCAGGTTCGAACCCGGTACTATCTGAAACCATAAGTACTTACAGTAGAAGCGCTCATTGTTAAATAATAAACAGTCTATATAATGTTGTATGACGTCAGTCGTCAGTTACGGTTCGAAGGTCAAGTGATCCTGACGCGCGAGTTTATCAATTTTTACCCATCCAACGCCGCTAAAGAAGTTTTCATTTCAAAAATCGCTGCCGCTTATAGCCTTGTACCACCCTTACCGCCCAGTTCACGCTATCCAGTAGCTCACTCGAGCCGTGATAATTTATGACGTCACATCGTGACACGCTTGTCTGGTGTCAAACCGGTGGCCTTGCTATACGCTGGTGTATTTGTCATGTCCGGCGTCAAACCTGTGGCCTTGCTATAGGTAGCGTGGTGTAATATATGTCACATCTTGGCACTGATACATACGATAACCCATTATCAAATACACTTAACATTGTTTTTACATACATACATACATATATGTTCACGCTCTTGCACTCGCCACTTGCTTTGCTTTTATCCTAACATACTTCGGGAACTGCTTCTACTGTCATTAAATCTTTGATGAAACCAGCATTGTTTTACTTTTTTTAAATAATTGGATACTCACTCATGGCTATGTGTCGTGAGGGTTAGCAGAGGTAGATATAGGAATGGCGATACGTCACCACTATTTAGTAATATATTTCGTTTATCCTAAAACGTTTTGGCACCTACTAAATACGTCCATACAATTGAATTTCTTTCTCAAGTTAATATACGAAAATTTAACAAAATCAATTCAGTGGCTCAAGATAACATACCTACCTACACACATACATACTTTTGCACTTATAATATAGAGATACCAGTGGTTAGTTAATCTGACCTAAGCTAGTCAATAAATACAATATTCTGCTATGTAACTGTGAGTTATGGCTGGAATCTGTTCCAAATATCCGAGCCTGCCAACTGTACTGTCTATAGGTAGTGTGCTTACCTTAGTACATAGACTATTATTTATAGATGCACCTGCATTATTGGCTATAGT
The DNA here is from genome assembly GCA_949126895.1 of Eilema caniola. Taxonomy (NCBI): domain Eukaryota; kingdom Metazoa; phylum Arthropoda; class Insecta; order Lepidoptera; family Erebidae; genus Eilema; species Eilema caniola. The sequence goes on along the minus strand of OX421486.1, from coordinate 4,530,214 downwards.
ATAAGAATGATATTATATTATCTGTTGCTATAGATAAGTTCAGTGTACTATTTATTTTTTCATTCCCTTATCTTCCTTCTGGAATCTACTAAGTACATACTACAGTTTTTTTTATATAGTAGTCCGAACTACTATAGCGAATAAATTTTTGGCAATGAAATAAAAAAACTTTGAGTTAACACCGCGATACTTAAAAAAATAATCAGGACAGTCTCCGTGGTGTAGCGGTAGTGAACGCGGCTGCTACGCAGAAGCGGTTCGATCCCCGCTCAATGCAAATATTTGTATGCATGAATATGGGTATTTGCATTGGTCTGGTCGTGCCTCGGTGAGCACGTTAAGCCGTCGGTCCCTCAAAAATCCAACAACTGGTCTAAGTGCAATGCCTCGATATCGCCTTTGGGTTGTGGAGGTCAGGTGGCAGTCGTTTCACGGATAATGTCGAATTTCAACCAAATCCCCACTCAAGTTGAAAACTTCGGATGCGACTGAGATTAACGCTAGGATGAAGAAGATACTATTTTCAGTAATAACTACATATTTAGTATTTAATAATTATTACTAGCTGTTGCCCGCGGCTCCGCCCGCGTGGATGTCGCCTATCAAGTAGTGTTGTAATTTTTAACGCAGAGTCGAGCGTTGAGGGCTTAATGGATACTCTACTCGCCTCTCTATTTGGCTCTCTACTCGCCTCTCCACCTGCCTCCCATTCACTTCTCTAATTGCCTCTCTACTCGACTCCCCACTTCAAATTCAAATTCTTTCTTTCTCAAAATTGTGCAACGTGATTACCTACATATTTTTAACGTGAAATTTCGCTTACAATTAAGTTTACCTACGCTTCCTAGGCGCTAATGGAGAATAAAATAGCGCAACAAACTCCAGTGCAGCATTTTCGAGATATCAGCATACAAAAAGTGATTTCTAAACACTAATTAATATGAACAAATGTTGATTTGTCTGGCATCAAGATCATTAAAAGAATATTAAAAAACTTGCCTATCGAGTGATTCAACTTAACTTGTTTTTTTTTAAAGAATATTAGCAACCGAAATTATCGAAATTACTAATATTCCCTCTAACCCCTCCAACTAAGCTAAATTGCTTGTGCTAGGAGTGGGCTCACGTCGGTAGTGTAATGGCCAGGATTCGAACCCGTGTCCTCTCGATCGTAAGGCCGACTCCTTAACCACTAAGCTACCGACGCTTATTACGACGTTACTGACGATTATAGGTATAGGTAATTCTAAGCAGCTCAAAAGTCAAATTGATTTATCACAGAATCGCGTAATAGATGAAATAATTATGAAAATATAAAAGATATCAGTAGCGGCCTCTAGTAGAAAATACAAAGGAATTGCAAGCTTACCACTCAACGTGATAGATGTCGGTAGTGTCAAGTAAATAGTAAATTCTACTTCTTAAAAATGCAGAATTAAGATCATTGGTCTTCTTACTGACGTGTTGTCATATTTCAGAACTGACTGGAGAGTTTGTGTGCTCTTAATATGAACACCAAAGTCTTGTCCTGCTTTGTCTTTTGCACGGACGGCACAGAAACTCTGTGCTTACAGAGTCGGCCGCGCGAGTGTAACTCCCCTGGCCCTCTAGACAAGTGGCAATTCGCTAACCGGCGTTCGATGGAATAGAATGACTAATGTATGGGATTTGACGTATTTGACATGCGTTAACGACCGTCATATACGTCAAATCCCATATATTCGTCATTCTATTCCACCAAACGCTAGCTAGCGAATTGCCACTTGTCTAGAGGGGCTGATGTTGCACGTGTCCATGGGCAATGGTAACCACCACTCAGGTCGGCCGTGTGATTATCTGCCTCTTCAGTGGAATAGAAAAAGTATTTTTAACAGAGTTTGTAAAATGCTGTTTGTGTTAAAAAAACTAGTGATTTTAAAGGAAGAATAAGAACTTCGGTGTTCCGTATAATTTGTCAAAATGAAATATACGGCATCAAATAATTATATTTTGAAATTTTGCTAACTCTTGGTATGTTTAGAAAACGTGCTATTTAAAAACGTTATCCGTATGGAAATACATTTGAAATGTATTTTGCAGTTTACAAACACACAATTATCTATTCCATTTGTAGTTCGACTAAACAGTTGCACGATTGTTTGTGGAGTTGCTACACTGTTGCACGTTGCGTTGGTCGCATGTCATGGCCTCTTTATTAGCTATTAACACATGCGAAACACGTTTGTAAATATCGGCCGGCATAGTCAGCCGGTGTATGTGCCATATTAGGGTGCGTGATCCCGTTATAGGCTGGCCATTAAAGTAACCGACAAGTTTAATGATTTAAATAAAAAAAGTATTATGACGATATATTCACCTCTATTTATATCCATTATACTAAATAATTAAAATAGTAAACAATTCGACTGCAAGAAGTAGCCTATTAAGAAATGGCCTAAAAAGACCGAAACAAGTTTGATCGCAAGGGTATCACCTGCTATCAAACATGATTTGGGCATTGCTTAATAGGTTGGCTCTTGGGTAGTTCGCGATGGTTTTTTTTTTAACGTGTGGAAACCCCCACGGGCTTCACCCCAACGGTGCCGACGATGGGGTGGGCGTGTCGGAATCGGACCGACTAAAACCACACGGTGTCTTTCCCAAGTATCCATTGCCGGGCACCCCGGGTAAGCCCTCGAAAGGATAACCCCAGGGTTGCCGGCGGATATTGGCTGCCACCGCGGCCTCGCCTGGTGGGTTCGGGTTATATCCCGCGTCGGTGAGTTGGTAAGCGTGTGTAGGACACACACGACACGCCTCCGCCACGGCCTGCTTCTGTAAGGACGGCGAGTCGGTCAACTGCCGTCCTCAGGCCCCGATCATGGAGGTCGGTAGTCCCGGGCGTAGACGAGTCTGCGGCGTTCACGCCGCAGACTGCGGAACTCAGGGGGCAGGGTTCTCTCCCGCTCCCTCTCCGCCGCCTCTTTCGCGCGCATTACCTGCTCGCAGAGAGAGGCGGCGGCGTGCCATTTGCTCCCGTCGGAGACCACGGCACTCACCATGGTCTCCAAAGAAAGAACGTCCACGCCCAGGACCGCAACGAGATCCCGGCGTTGACTCGCCCACGCAGGGCACTCCACTAACGTGTGGAGCGCCGTGTCTTCACCCGGATCCTCGCAGTGCTGGCACTGCGGTGTTGTCTCCCGGTGGATGCGCCATAGAACTACTAGAAGTACTGGATTAGAAGTTCTTGGTCAGTTTAAAAAAAAGCTTCAAAAAAAGATTATTATTGACCGATATCACTAATATTCCCTCTAACCCGTCCAACTAAGCTAAATTACTTGTGCTAGGAGTTGGTTCACGACGATAGTGTAATGGCCAGGATTCGAACCCGGGACCTCTTGATCGTAAGGCCGACTCCTTAATCACTAAGCTACCGCCGCTTATTTTATGGTTGTTTGATTATGACCGGTTCAGTCGAACCGGAAAAATGACCAAAAGTCTTGCAAACAAACATTAGGTGGGCGGAGCCGCGGGCATTATAATTAATATTTCTATAAAAGAAAGCGTTATAAATCACCATCACCCTGATCTAGCAAAACTTTGACAAGGCCATCGTCACACAAAAGAAAGCCATCACAACTTTTTTACGAGTTGAATCACCAAAAAGTGGCCATGAACGCTCATGAATTACGTAATCGTTTTTATATCAAAATGTACGTGATTTAATATGTTGGAATAAACATTTTACCTTAACATTTTTATATACTCATGCTTGAATGACCTCGAAAAGGTAGTCAGGCATGAGTTAAACACAATTCACATGAATAAATTTTTGTTTACACGTGTTTTTCAATCTATATATTATAGTCAAATACTCCATCAAATGGTTAGATCTCAGTTGCCATACGAATAAAACTATGGCAGTCATTACGAGTAGTTGGGAGACTTCAAATGTTCGACTAATCTAACGTTTGTAGAGGCTAGAGGGCAATCGCTTCACGGAAAATAATGAAGTTCAGCCGCATCACAATTAAAAAGCCGACTTCAACTGGGTTGGGAAAAAGTTCAGAAAATGACACTAACAGTCAAGTAGTAGTTTCGAGGTCTTTAATTGGGTATTTGACTGACCAGTCAAATTAGTTACTTTTTTCTAAACGTCAAAACGGTAATTTATAAGGAAAATTGTATGAAAACTATATTTGTGACGTCATAATATTTAATAGTCAAATCATATACTATTAAACGTTGGATGGATGATTAAAAATAAATAAGAACGAAAAAATAAGAACCGACGCAACTGTTTTCACTCTTTTACCATTATTAATTTAATAAGTCCACCTAAATAATTTATTTTAACTACAGGAAAGTACCCAATTAAAAAGCTTGTAAGAATAGAACCGACAACTGATCCCTCCACCACACACCCGCACTTATAGCGCATATTTACACTCTTTATTTGTGATGCTCGTGTTTGAACATCGAGCTGTACAAAGCATCATGTTAGAGAATAATGGTGTAGATCCACTATGAGCATGGCAAAATTATTGTTGTGACTTTTAAAGAGGCGGTGCTACGGAGTCCTACCAACATCCCCAAGGCAAATAAACTGATGAGGCTTTGGCGAATATACTCTGTCTCTGGAAACGGTAATAGACTCGCCACCTATTACGTGGGGTAACGAAGGGACTGGAGAAACATGGGCGTAATAAAGGCTCAGTCTTTCCCTGCGGGGATAAAGACTCAATGTGTGATGTATGTATTAATAAAGATCGCAGAATATTAGTGTATATTAAAATATATGTCTGCGGCTCTTCAAATTCAAATTCATTTATTTGCAGAAATGTGGTCAAACATGATGTTACATGAATATAATACAGTTCCGCACATCTACCATTCAGTGGCATGCAAATATTACCGAAGGCTCTATTTAAATTCTTTCATTCAAAACAAAATTAAAATACAATTATTAAAAGAATAAGATTACAATACAAAATGTCATATATACAAGATGTCAACATAGCAATAATAATAAAATAGTCATAATGTTCAAGATAATTCACAACGTCCAAAATAAATACATTGCTAATGTCCACAATAGGTATTACAAATTTGAATGTCATTAAATAAATTTAATTTTTAAGCCACTATTCTTTGGACTTTACTCCAGGTGGGGTGCAGTCAATTTGACAACATAGATATTTAAGAAAAATCGTTAAACAGATGAGGTTGGCTTGGGGTCCAAAGGTATAGATGGAACCCCGCATCCGGTGTCAGTTAAACGAGATCATCATGATCAAGACTGCCACGACTGGATATAAAAAGTGACTATTATTCAAACTTTAACATTAGACAGATATGTACAGCCCAGAGTCAGGCTCAGAACAATAGGCTCACCCCCTATTACGTGGGACCGAATAAAGATTCGTGAAATGTGGGTGTTCATTTACCTCTACCTAACCCTCCAGGGATAATGGCGCGATTATATGTATTCAAACTACTGTGGAATTATTATCATAATGATCTGATCTGATCTATCATCTGATCTTGATAGAGATTGTAATTGGGTTGACTGGAGACCCCACTGGAGATCGACCAATGACGATCTCTGTCAAGGTCGGTTGCAGAGCTGTGCTGTGTACTTAGAGAATTGCACAACTGTTTTAAACATGCTCACAGTGAATAAGACCTTAACATAGTTGTACGTCAGGAATTAATTATCGAATCTTCGTCCGGCTGCATTGCTGATGAAGCGTTTGTGAGAATATGTTGAAAAGTTTTAATTAAAGCACTAAGCCTTTGAGTATTTACTTACCTGCTCCTAAAAGCAGGTGCAACATCAGAGGTATTATTTAAGTCTTGCATCTACCTACCATTCTCTCTCCAAAGAGCTTTAGCGATCTTACTCAGTTATTAGGGGGTGCAGAGCCGTACCAACACCTTTGAAGGTTATACCAACCTTATCTGCTGAGCTGATCCAACTAGAATTTTAGGAATAACACATGGGTTACTTTTATTCTTAAAATATTCCAAAGTTAAAGAGTTTCTGTTCCCGTAACCCATAGGAATTGTATTTCTACTTTCATCTATCAGGGTCGCGTGGGGCAATAGCTCCTAGAAACAAAAAACTTGGAATTTATATTTGTAGGACGTACGACATGACGGTATTTCCGTCTAAATGAGAAGTCCGACTGGGGAAGTACCTCCTTCCTACAGAATACCGCGGCGATAATGACCTTGTGTTGTGTTAACGGCGGTGAGTAAGGTAGCCAGAGCTCACTGGAGAGTTTTTATGCTGTCAGTCTAAAGACCAAAGGCTATTCCTGCTTTGTCTTCACTGCACTAACGGCACAGAAACTCTGTGTTTGCAGGGTCGGCAGCACGAGTGTGACTCCCCTAATCTTGCACACGTATATAGACCACGGTTTCCCCACCTTCCATCAGATGGGCCGCGTGCATGTCTGCCACCTCAGTTGTAAAAAAGAATCGTTTTCTCGTGCGCAAAATTTTCACGGACACCGAGGGGGTTATGGCGGACTCGTATCGACTAAAACGTATGCTTACCTGCCCCTCTAGACAAGTGTCAATTCGCTAACCGGCGTTTGATTGAATAGAATGATGAATGTATAGGATTTGACGTATTTGACAAGCGTTAACGACTGTCATTTACGTCAAATCTCATACATTCGACATTCTATTCCACCAAACGCCGGCTAGCGAATTGCCACTTGTCTAGAGGGGCTGGGATGTTTGGTTGCCAGAGGTGAGATTGCTAGCGACATATCGACCCAGGATCATGTCATTCGACTTGCCTTCTTCGGGTGTGGAGACGGTGTCCTCTTTTAGCCCCGTCGCTACGTGAAGCATATACTCACATGTCATGGAACTCACAAGTTTAAAAGCTGGATTCATACTTCCATATTTTATTTTATTATAAAGGCGAAAGTAACTCTGGCGAAAGTAAGTCTGTCTGTATGTTAGTCTGTCTGGCTGTCTGTTACGCTTTCACGTTTAAGCCACTGAACCAATTTCGATGAAATTTGGTATAGGGGTAGATTAGACCTTGAGAAAGGATATAAGCTATTTGGGTAGTGTTTCCTGACAACAAAGCGGGCGGAGCTACGAGCAACAGACAGCTAGTCTTACATAATTTTGTATCTTTATTACGCCAACGGGCAGAAACTCTCACAATATTAGGAACTGGCAGTCCATCCTGCACGTCTGCAAACCGTAGTGGAACCAATTTGCAGCTGTGATGGATTGCGACCAATTAAATTCATGTACAGTCTCACGGTAGCACGGTACGGGACATTACTACATGGTACAGATAGTGTGGAGACTTTTATTCTCACAAAGTCAACGTTATCCAATGAAGGCGGTTGGCACACTGTCCTGCGTTGCGCAGCATTGTGCGGGAGTACGTGTTCTTAAGTAGCTTGTAATTTTCTTTCTTTTATTGCAAACATACATTGTGCAACACACAGACTCAAAAGATGGATACACTAGTGACTTTTTCCATAATAAAAACTAGCTCTGTCGCGCCACGCTGCGTGTTGCAGGGTAGTGTACTAACAACCTAAATGTTATTTTAATTGTTGATTAGTAAACTAACATTTTCACTAATAATACACAAGGGAGTTTCATCATGGAGTATAACCTGTTTTTTAGAAAGACTAGCACGCCATGCCACATTTTCTGACCGACTTCTATCAAAGTTGAGGACTACACCAAGCTTTGCCCTCAAGTCTGAGTTCAGTTTATGTAGGACCGAGAGTATATGATTGCTATCATAGTAAACATTGTCCGGATTTACCGGGAAATGACTCTGATAGCAATTTTTTTTTGAAGTGAAAACTTCTTTGTCGGCGTTGGATGGGTAAAAAATATTAAAATTGCGTCAGAATCGCTTGACCTTTGAACCGTAACCGACGACTGACGTCATACAACATTAGCAAAAGATTGTTTATTTTGTCAAGTACGATATGAAGCTTCGTAGCTAATCCGTAAACGCTTCGACTGTGAGTCCTTAAGGTTTCAGATGTTACCGGGTTCGAACCTGGGCTTCTGGAACTTTTTGTGATAATTTTTTCTTTTTGTAATTTATTACTTTTTGTGATTATTTTTTCTTTTTGTAATTCATTAATTTCTTCTGACAGAAAATTAGTGATAGGTTCTGTGATTGGCGCTATATTATAGGTATGGTATAGTATGGTATGTTCTTTTTATCTTTTTCTCTGTATTTAACGAAGAAAGAAAGAATAAGTTTTCACTTCTGCCGGCACTCCCGGAGTGCAAGCCGTCTTTTTTTTGTAATACTCAAACTCGTACATATAAATTTAAAAAGATAAGCACTCAACTCCAGGTTCAGTTTATTCATAGCTAATGTAAAATATGAACAGTGATCCAAGCATGAAAAATATTCGAATTCGTAACGTTAACGTATCGAGAGAACGGAGAATTACGATTGGTTGACAGTAGGCAGGCAGCCAATCGCATTGCTCCATTCTCACGATACGTTAACGTTACGAATTTGAATGATTTTCGTCCTCGGGGCACTGATCTTATCTACTAAAGTGAGATCGCATTTTCAGTAACCGTTATTGAATACATCATAAAACATTCAATAAAATAGGTATAAAGTACTAAAATATTGAGAAAGTAACAGTATTTATACATGCTTACGTAAATAAATTAAATACCGTAGTTGTGTGCAACCTTACGCATAAATTGCAAGAGAATCGTCGCCACTAGTAGTGCAGCCAGGTTTTTTGATATCCACTTGTGCTTATATGTGACCAATAAATCCAACTAATATTACTTAAAAACGTGAATGCGCAGCGGTGTAAGTGCACCCTGTTCTCTAAGGTTAAAAAACTCAGATATTACCAATGGGACTGATGCAAAGATAATGATGATTATGACTTTTATATAATACGGAAATCCCCCTGAATACATTGAGGATGGTTATATCAAATTCGAACCTACAAAACCGCACGTTGTCGTGAGTCATTCAGTTGCCGGGGGAAAAATTGCCACAGCATTTCCCCCACTTCCCGGCTGATCCTTGATAATTATACCTTACACTTTACTTTATTTGAACTAGTAATTGACACGTAAGTTTATAAATTGAATTCCACAATTCGCAAGCCGCGCAACACTGTAGGCTCGACTCGCGAGACAAAAGCCAATCGAGTGTCGTCAAGTAATTGACGGGCCGCTGTTGAATGTCCATCCTTCTCTGTCACGCTGGGAGAAAGCGGGATAGAACACAGAAGCATCGGAAAAAGAATATTAGTTAAGGCTAAGCTCAATCCTCTGAATGAAATTAATTAATGGAAGCTGGGCGTTATCTTCACAGACGATTTCTTTGAAGGCTTGCGGTTACAATAGTTGAATAGATATACTTATGTCAGTATATTTATTTTATAAAGAGAAAAGTTTTGTTTATTTGAAGTCAAACGAATCTATTTTAATAATTATTTCACCATTAGAAAGCTACTTTATTCAGAGGAAATAAGTCACACCAGGCGAATTAGGCTACCCCTTGCCTGTTCTCCATTGAGCCCTCTGCAAATAGAGCACGTGGAAACCTCCTAGCAGCCCTCTACTGGGCCGCTCCCACCTCGTCCAGTATTGCAATAGAACATATCTATCGAATATTAAAGAAAAACGACTTACTATAGTTACCTACAAACGATATAAAAACACAATGATTCACTACACCTTTCAGTGATGAAGTGTGGAAATTTTTTAAAGAGAAGCCGGTGAAAAGAAAATCTTACCTCGATCTAATAATTTTTACTGCATTATTAATAAAATTTATTGGTTAAATTAACTGATAAAATAAATCATATTATAAGGATAAGAAAAAATATTCAACTTATAAAAACTTCCTCTTACTACTCTTTGAAATAATAAAATTAATATTCTTTTAATATAACACAATCTTCATCATATAAATTATACACTCCTATTAAATTTTAAACCCAAATTATTAAATATATAACTTGGATATTGGTCTGCCATTATAAGTTTTAGATAATGCATTATGGTTAATAGACATTTATGCCATCTCTGCAAGTAGTCGTCGTCTAGTAAACCATCAGGAATCGTTTTAAACAGGCCCCTCACCACTGGTACCTTTAATATCCTTATTTTCCAGCATTACTCTTGCGATCACATCTCTCTCATTAAAGTTAAAGTCAATAAAATGTTATAAAATCTCGTAAAAACCTGTGAGCCTCTCTTACCATTCAGACAGTCTAATAACATGGTAACCAGGATCTAAAACAATCCTTAATTGCATTACAATCCCAATAAATTTCCATTGACTTCCATCACGTCGAATAAAGCTATTAAAGTTTAATGTTCTCACAGCTAGATGGCGTAACCGTTTAAGCAGTTTATGGCCGTTTTTACTACCACAGGACAATTAAAATTTCAATGAGAATGGGTAATTTCATTAGCGCGAGTGAGGATGTGAGTAAGGGAGACAATATATGGACCAGACGACAAAGTCTGGCAATCTTCATTTTTGAGATTTGGTTTTTACTCGTTCTGTTAGTTCAATTAATTTAATGGATTCATATTGAGAGGTACTGAAGTTATTTGTAACAGGAAGCTGAAATAGACTGGATTAGGCGAAATTTGTACCTACTTTGTAGTTATGTAGGTCCACCCTTTCACAATTTCTCTTGAATTGGGCTTATCTTTAAAAGATAGAAAGACAACTCTTGATTGTACACCAACATTGGATTAAAAGAGATAACAGTATGGATTACAGTAATTATACTTAAATACACAATAAAGGCAGCCTTGTCGCTAAATGCGATCACTTCCAGGCAACCGTGGGATGCAGAAATATTCAGTAACAAGCACTTCACTTTCAAATCTAAATCACACATAGTGTAAAAATATATATCACTACATAGTATAAAACCAAGTCGCTTTCTCTGTTCCTATATCCCTTTGTATGCTTAAATCTTTAAAATTACGCAACGGATTTTGATGCGGTTTCTTTTATAAGATAGAGTGATTCAAGAGTAAGGTTTATAAGTATAATACATGTTTAATATTGTAGAGGGTGCAGCGGGAATGGGATCTGTCGCCACGCCGGCGGAAAAATATTGGCGGTACGAAGTTCGCCGGGCATTTTAAAAATAATAATTAAGGAGTGACTACAAATTCGCTATTCCTTTTGTTATTTTTCTCATATAGGCGGCAGACAAGTGCACGGCCCACCTGATGGAAAGTGACTACCGTGAACGTGCGCCACACCAGGTGATTCACACTCGTGCTGCTGATTCTTCTAATGCCAGTCTTGAAGAACTACATAATGTACTTAATGGATTCATATTGATACAGAAGTTATGTGTGGTAGATAGCTGGGAGGATTATGTGCTATATTATGAGAGGTTTGTATGTGAATGCTGTATTAGGCCTGAGCTCGCAATCTTATCCCCTTAGTTCTATCGATATTTATTTCTGTTACAAAAGTCTACTATTTTAAAATCGAACTTAGAACCTTTTATACTTACTTGTGACACAAAGTCAGTCAGATTTCTGCGTTGTGTGTCTCCTCTACATTTGTATCATGTATCTGTATGACGTCACCAACTTGCATCTCTATACTGTTGTCACTATGCACCGGTGCATAGAAAGTTGCAGCATTCAGAATAGTCTAGAGAAGCCTTTAACAGTCTTGTGTATCCAGCGTACTGCTGTATTGTTCGTTACTCCACAGAATAGATGCGTCTTGTGTTCATAACATGCTTTGTAATATTCTTTTTTTATAACAAGAATATTGGCAAGCGAAATTATGGAATTGCTAATATTCCCTCTAATTCCTCCAACTAAGCTAAATCGTTTGTGCTAGGAGTGGGTTCACGACGGTAATGTAATGGCCAGGATTCGAAAACCGGGACCTCTCGATCGTAAGGCCGACTCCTTAACCACTAATCTCCCAATGCTTTTTTTTTAATATTACCATTATTGTCGTCATATAATAGAAAAAATATCGTTATTTTTTCACACTATCCAATTAAAACGTGTCTGTCCAATGTCTTGTTAGGTACCAGGGGCAAGGAGTCCCATTAATCTGATCCCTGCTGGCTTCCCTTGGGTTGCATGGTGTGCGACAAGCTAGATTGAGGTAAGTATTTTCCACCGGCTTCCCTTTTCAAAATTTTTTCCCCTGCGTAGAAATCTTGATATAGTCCTTACTAATATTATAAATGGGAAAGTTATGTGTGTGTCTGTTTCTTTGTCTCTCTTTCATGCCTAAACCACTGTACCGATTTTGATGAAATTTGGTATAGGGGTAGATTAGACTTTGAGGTAGGACATGGACTATGTTTGATCACGATAACCGACATCCACGCGGGCGGAGCTGCAGGCAAAAGCTAGTTTAATAATATCTAAACAACAAAAACATGGTAATTTGACTAATAACTTGCTACAGATAAAAGTCTGGAATAAATTCCCATAGTTGAAGCGTCAGTAGCTTAGTGATTAAGGAGTCGCAATTGCGATCGAGAGGTCGCCGGTTCGAATCCTGACCATTTAACTAACAACGCGAACCCACTCCCACCACAAGCAATTTAGCTCAGCAAGAGGGTCCACCGGAAATATTTGTTAAGTATTTCTTTTTTTTTTAATCCAAGTTTTGGAAATACGGCTAGTAAATGATAAAAAGACAGAAATATATTAATGAATTAGTTGGAAACCATCTCAGGCACAGCCTGCAGCGTTGGTTATCATCTGCAACCCACAAGTTTCAATCACTGTCTAGATACTTGACATAGTTTCCCAATATCCTCGTTAAAACTGACAGCAAATTCAAATTCAAATACTAAACTAGCGGGTTTGAAGCTTCCTCGGTCCAGAAACCTCTCTCTGAAATATTCGTCCAATTATGCTTGGTGGTTTTAAACCGCTCTGGGCATCGAACCAGTTGGTATTTAAATATAGTTTGAGATAGTGTAGTGGTGAGTGGTGTAATGTTTTAGTTTAATTTAATATTGAAGAATGTGGGATTGAATGTGGATTTGATTATATTCTTTTCTAATATGTGAGTAGCAATATGTTTCTAGTGTAACGTTCCGCTAAACCTCTGTGGTGAGGAAGAGCGTAAAGCACATTTATTGAGAGCTTTATAGTAAAAAAAGAATTAAGTCTTACAAGTTAAGATCTAATCTTAAAAAGATTAAACTAAGTACAAAATTTTCTTTAAAAAAAGAAGCGAAATGCGAAGGATTAGTGTTGAAGCTGGCAGCACAAAGGTTCACAGGATCCGAAGAAGTAGAGATAGGATCCGGAACAAGCGCAGAAGACTCCTGTAGCAGGAAACTGTGAAGCTAAAGAGGTAACAAGGATCTCAAATAACTTCTTACAGGTGATGAAGCCTCCCCGTCCAAGGAGGGAACAAACTCCATTTTTGTCAGATCTTACGTTCTACTTAATTGCGATCAAAGTAATGTAATGTTTTAAGTTTAACTTATTGGTTATCACGTCCATTGCAAACAAACAAACAGACAAAAAGAAAATTGTATTCAGAATCATTTATATGAAACAGGGAGCCCAAATTATTTTTCAAAAATCTCCAATATTGTCACACATGATGACATGACACAATACAATACTATATTAGTAAAGTACTCACACGGACCGAGTGGAGGGCTGAGACAGTGCTGTCGGGCGAGCGCGATGTACGTGCAAAATACTCGGCGCTATGTTCACACGCAAAGAGCATGGGCCGAATGCACTGTTTCGCCACTCTACTCGGTGAGTGTGATCAAGGTATTAAGCTAAAACACTACAAACAGGTGATGAAATACGAAAACTGATTTTATTCAAATATAAGTAAGAGTTAGAGCGTTTTCACACTCATCCGATATCCGACATCCGATATCCGACTTCCGATATCCGATATCCGACAAAACAGTGGTGTTGGCTCCGATAACCGATATCGGGCCGGACAATGTGAAAGAAAGATACATATCTCATACATTTGACTTCCTCCGATATCGGATGTCGGATGTGGGATATCGGATGTCGGATATCGGATACCGGATGAGTGTGAAAACGCTCTTATGCGTTAGAAAGAAAGAAATATTTCTATTCTATACAAACATGCACGTAAATTTTACAGCTATCATGGTAATAAAAAAGTATAAAAGTCGTGTCGCAGTAAGAAGTATCGCCAACACGCCATTAGTGAAACCACTACCTAATAAGGCCGACAAAGAACTACACGAGCAAACAGTGCGTGCACCCTTTAAGAAAACTTATGGTACATTTTTCTTCTTTGAATAAAAAATGTATTGAAGCGTGAATATAACGAGGTACACTTATTAAAGGGAGAGTTTGTCTGTCGTCCCTTTATGCACTGAACCAAATATTTCAGCCAATTGTATTCTATTCTTTAAAGGTACGTGAATGATTTTTTTTGGAGTGAAACCTCCTTTACCTTAGAAAATTGAGATGACCATGGGTCAGTTGGGGTGCGAAATATATAAATACCAACCAGAGGTGAACCAAGACAGCATGGTTTTATTTGGTTCGAGTCCGACAAGACTACCCCGCCGGCTCCAACAAGGGGGGTATCAGAAATTGAGATGGCAGGACCACTTGCTCAGCGGGTTGAGAGAGTGGCAATCTCACCTACAGTAACTACTGACCCAAGACGGCTTGCGGTTTTAGTGGGTTCAAGTCCAAGGTACCTAACTGTCCCTGCTGACTCCAGGCAGTTGTGTGTTTGAGGGAATTTTCGAACTCTAAAAAAAGTTGGGCAGCTTTGATATTGAATTGATATTTTATTGGGTCTCCGTGACATACGAACAGTCTCGGTTGACATACAAACATCTATGGCAGTGGTTATGAATAAATCGATTAAGATAGGAAAAAGTGAATGCTCAGGTGGGACTCGAACCCACGATCTTTCCCTTACAGGGCGGAATGCTCTGACCACTGAGCCACCGAGCCACACCTGAACCTACACTACCGTCTTTAAGGCGACAGTTATGAATAGTTAGAGCCCTAAAAAGTTGAAGCAGAGGACTTCAACTTTTTAGGGCTCTAACTATTCATAACTGTCGCCTTAAAGACGGTAATCAGATGCGACTGGGACTCATGCAAGGATGATGACCGGAGGCCTCAAGAATGAGTTTTATATGGGTCAGAGGTTTATATGGGACTCTAACTATATATACCTCGCTTGCTATTTTTTAAATATCAATCAATTATCAATTAGCATATTACATTCCAATGCTGGACATAGACCTCTTCCAATGTTGGGGCCACAGAAATATATATAAAACGGCCATGTCAGCGGGAATCGCGTGACAATTTTTAAGTTGATTCCTGTACTATGAGATAGGAACTTTCGAACGCTTACTCGGTATTGTTAAGACTAGCTTGTTATAAATTCTAAAAATACCGTGAATATGCCATATTGTGCTATTACCAACTGTAAAATAAAAATGGAGAGGTATTTTTTGAAAAATATAGGTATTTATTATCTCTCTTGAGTATTTACTTACGGTGAAAAAGTCATCACGAGCGACATGTTGGTGAACACTGTGTATTACCGTTCTATTCTAATATATTTCTGTGATTGGCAGGCTTTGGTCTACTGTTGGTACAGGTGTACCCAGCGCCATCTAGCGACATCAAGCCGAACTTCTACAACACTACAAATCCTGCATCACGAAAGTGAAGTTCCCGCGCTGGTACAATATATATACAACATCCCAACGACAATCGTTGGGCCGCGGTCCGCCAGGTGTGATCACCTTGCCTCGTCGAAGGATCCTCCCTTTGTGTTGGAGGAACATCACACCTCGTTCCTCCACACATGGATAAATTTCGAGATTGCCTTCACTCGCAATGATATCGTCTGCGTATTTTTCTGTCAGTCGGCTCTTACGACACCCTTCGACTAAGATGGTGTGGTGATTCATAACATGTCTCTTTCTTCGTCACCACACCTTTAATATTCTGTCAATCAATCAATCAATTAGCCCACTGCAGTCCACTGCTGGACATAGGCCTCTTCCAATGTGCGCCATTTCATCCGATCCTCCGCCTTCTGCATCCAGTCTGTTCCAGATACCTTTTTCAGATCGTTAGTCCATCTGGCTAGGGGGTGTCCTTCCTTCTTAATATTCTGCACTAGAAATTTACTGTGGTGACATTCTATAGATCTAGGACAATATTGGAAGTTCGAAACAATTAAATCGAGAATAGTTGTGCAGTGTTCAAAGTTAGATCCAATTTGCAATCGAAATTAATACACAAGGTACAACTACTGAACTGTGTTCAGTTCAGACATTGCTGAATTTAATCTAGCGATAACGTAAAAAGAACATCTATTTTAAACTAGACTTATTAACGTAAAATTACGGTTTAATTTAGGTATATTTCGTTTAATTATGTATAAGTACCTATACAGAAATTGACGCATGTAGACAATTGAAATTAAGCAGAATTAAACGCATAAAAAACTAGTCTTTCTCTTTTACGTGTGGGAAATCCTCATGGATAGCCCATATGTAGTATACCTATAATTTAGAATTAAATGGGTCTATTAATCCTTAATTTTCAACCTTCTACTACCAACCACCATTTTTATATGACAAAAAGCAATTTTTCTGGATCAGCTACTATCAGTGGAAAAGAAAACAACAATGGTTTAAAAACAAGGATTAGATTCACTCTAATTGCGCCAATATTGTAGACGAACTTGTTCTAGATCGCGAGGATAAGATTTAGGTGGTTATTCTCGAAGCGGGGACGACTGTGAGGAAGCAGAGGAAGAAATGTCGAATTATGATGACAGTGGAGAGAAAGCAAGAGGGTGGACGGGCTCTCCAGGCGTAGACCTAGTGGTGAAGGGCAAACCGCCTTCACCCCATTGGAAGCAGGTGACAGAGTGGGCGCACGATGTGCTGCTACACCGACCTGTCTCTGCTGCGGCATCAGGTTGTTTGCTGCATACGTAGTGGATAAATGCTAACTGTTAATTTGAGGGAAAGTGAGGAAATTTTCCGAACACTCCCCAACAAGACAGTTTCTGCATGGCTCGCGGTTCTGAGTATACTGCAGACAGGTTTCCGACTTAGCGTGCTGTCAGATTAACTAGATACCTCCTCTATTATCTAAAACAAATTTTGGTGTAACAATATAATTTTAATGATTAGTAAACCTCTGTTATACACTATACTTAAATGTTAAAACTTACACTGAGAATAAACCGTTTTATTTTTGTCAGAGGCTTAAGAAACGACTTACTTTCATGTTTAGCAGGAAAACGCAATGGGACTGGGGCGACTGGCACTGGTGCCCATGAGCAACTGACTGAACGTTCCGAATGGTGGTAGTATCGTACTTATAGGCAGTATTATTATTTATTATGTCTAATAGGTACTTTCGATATAATTACTTTGACGTTTTTATAAATCACACCAAAATTTTACATTTTACATAAACTTATAATTTTTTTAAGCTAAAGTTTAGCACTAAATACTACGAATTACACTATCGCAGATAGCAAAAACTTTAAACAGGGTCGGCAGCACGACGTCCCTGGAGTTGCATACGTCCATAGGCCACGGGAACCACTTTCAGTTAGGTAGTGAACAGTGGTAAAAATAAATATTAGATGTACTTAGTAAGCTAATGGAGTTTTGATTAAACTATGGTTATTTCCAAGAAAACAGATTGTGGACGCGGCACCAAGCTTAGAATGAATGTCTAAATACATTATTTATACTTATATACTCACGAATTTATTTTCTATTAATATAATATATTCGTGCATATAGAGAAAAAGGATATCTTTCCTACAAAAAATGATCATAATTATATGTAGTTGATTGAATTTGTTGAAACTTCTTGATGGAACTTCATTTTACTATTTTTATATATTTATATTGAAACACACTTTACCAGTTCCACACAATTATATTTAATTTTGTCACTGTATAATGCTAATATTTGATTTTTTTGAATACGACATGTTTCGATTAACTCATCTTCAGGTAAACATATTTATTTTGAATGAGGGTACTTATTAAAACTTCATGCTCTTGTTCAATTGAAGTGACCAAAGATATAAAGAAAAAGGCACTGGGTGTGCCTTAGTGACTACTTGAAATTATATGCTTACGTTTTAATAAATTTGAATGATTTGAATAACACAATTTTTAAATATGAGATTAGATGTCAAAATATTAAATTAAATGTCGAAACTTAGTTAAATATGTCAAAATTAAGGTGAATTGGTCAAATTGTACAAAATAATTCAATAATGGTAAGGGAGATAAATCTTTTTGTTCATTCAATATACCATTTAAATATGAGATTAGATGTCAAAATATTAAATTAAATGTCGAAAATTAGTTAAATATGTCAAAATTAAGGTGAATTGGTTAAAATTGTACAAAATAATTCAATAATGGTGAGGGAGATAAATCTTTTTGTTCATTCAATATACCATTAGGTTGCCTGTGCTTTAGTTTATTTACTTCCAGTGCCTCCAATGCATCCAGTTTCCTACCTTTACCACACGTGTGTAATATCTTGACATTATGCTTGGGGTCAAATTGATGGTTCTCGCTTATCAAGTGATCTGCAAACGTAGAATTGGATTTACTTCCTTTCCAGCTTCTTATGTGTTCTTTAATTCTGTAGTCAAAACGTCTTCCTGTTTGTCCTATGTAGATCTTGTTGCAACTATCACATGTAAGGCTGTACACTCCACTTTTTTCTCTTGCTTTAGTTTTACTTTTATTATTGCATATAAGGTTTTTTAGTGAGTGTGTCGTATAAAAGGCCGTCCTCCTTTTCTTGTTATCTATGATTCTGCGGATTTTTTCGGATTTGGCACCTATATAGGGAACTTTAACCCATGTGATTGGTTCTTTGTCTTTCTGTTGTTCTGCATATACTTGTTTAGTGACAGTTTTCTTTTGTTTTTTCCTCAATATATTGTGTATTAATTTTTCAGTGTAACCGTTATTGACTGCTATTTCTATAATTGTTTTAAGCTCCTTCTCGAAATCACATTGATCCATTGGGATGTTCAGTAGTCGTTGAATGAATGCATGAAATGCTGCATGTTTGTGTGTTTCTGGATGACGGGACGAAGCATGTATGGTATTGTCACTGTATGTGTCTTTCCTGTATATTTTGAATTTATGTTTATTTGTGGTTATATCAACTGTCACATCTAGAAAGTTTAGCGATTTTCCTCCTACCTCCATGGTAAACTGTATATTACTATTCAAACTGTTAATAAAGACTAAAAATTCATCTAGTGTTGTTTCATCTCCCTTCCACAGACATATTACATCATCCACGTACCTATGCCAATATCCTATACTTGTTTTGAATTGGCTTCTTAATATTCGTTTTTCTAAGTTGTCCATGTATAAATCCGCACACAAGGGTGACAGAGGGCTTCCCATTGCCAAACCATCATTTTGTTGGTAAAATACACCATTGAACTCGAAATAATTCTGGCGAAGGCAAGTCTCAAACACTGCCTGTATATCTATGATTTTTTGTGGTTCTATGTTTGAGGTACAGAGGTTCTCGCTGATTATGTCTAGACATTCTCGGACAGGTATACTGGGAAACAAGTTCTTCACATCAAATGAGACCAAAATGTCACTTGGTGCTACTGGCACATTAATGATGTTATCAACTAAGTTTTTGCTGTTTTTAATTGTATGTTGTGGGAGAAACTGTAATTCCGTATTGTAATTTTTTTTTTTTTTTTTTTTTTTTTTTATTCGCTTCTTTAGCGAGTTTGTATGCTGGAGCACCTGTATAGGATACCACTGGTCTGATAGGAACATCTACTTTATGCAATTTGTAATAACCATGTAGTCTAGGTGGTCTAGGATTCATTTCCGATAAGTAATATGATTTTGGTCCTGTAATTATACTTTCGCAAGATGAGATAATATCTTTTACCTCCTTCTGATACTTATCAGTAGGGTCCTTCTTTAATATTTCGAATTGGTCTGCCTTTAAAAATTCTTTGATTTTATGATTATATTCATCTTTGGTAGTTACGACAACAGTATTTCCTTTGTCTGCTTTCGTTATTATCAGATCATTTTCAATAACTTTTTGCTGTATGCTTTGTAGCAGTTGTACATCTTGGTTCGTGTGTGTACATTTCTGGGTTGTCTTTTTACCTAACTCAACTGAACATATGTGCTTAGAAACATTATCCTGTTTTGTTGCTACTTCCAGATCAGCTGCTAAGTTATCAAAATCTTTACTTTTTAACATGCTTCGTCCCGTCATTCAGAAACACACAAACATGCAGCATTTCATGCATTCATTCAACGACTACTGAACATCCCAATGGATCAATGTGATTTCGAGAAGGAGCTTAAAACAATTATAGAAATAGCAGTCAATAACGGTTACACTGAAAAATTAATACACAATATATTGAGGAAAAAACAAAAGAAAACTGTCACTAAACAAGTATATGCAGAACAACAGAAAGACAAAGAACCAATCACATGGGTTAAAGTTCCCTATATAGGTGCCAAATCCGAAAAAATCCGCAGAATCATAGATAACAAGAAAAGGAGGACGGCCTTTTATACGACACACTCACTAAAAAACCTTATATGCAATAATAAAAGTAAAACTAAAGCAAGAGAAAAAAGTGGAGTGTACAGCCTTACATGTGATAGTTGCAACAAGATCTACATAGGACAAACAGGAAGACGTTTTGACTACAGAATTAAAGAACACATAAGAAGCTGGAAAGGAAGTAAATCCAATTCTACGTTTGCAGATCACTTGATAAGCGAGAACCATCAATTTGACCCCAAGCATAATGTCAAGATATTACACACGTGTGGTAAAGGTAGGAAACTGGATGCATTGGAGGCACTGGAAGTAAATAAACTAAAGCACAGGCAACCTAATGGTATATTGAATGAACAAAAAGATTTATCTCCCTCACCATTATTGAATTATTTTGTACAATTTTAACCAATTCACCTTAATTTTGACATATTTAACTAATTTTCGACATTTAATTTAATATTTTGACATCTAATCTCATATTTAAATGGTATATTGAATGAACAAAAAGATTTATCTCCCTTACCATTATTGAATTATTTTGTACAATTTGACCAATTCACCTTAATTTTGACATATTTAACTAAGTTTCGACATTTAATTTAATATTTTGACATCTAATCTCATATTTAAAAATTGTGTTATTCAAATCATTCAAATTTATTAAAACGTAAGCATATAATTTCAAGTAGTCACTAAGGCACACCCAGTGCCTTTTTCTTTATATCTTTGGTCACTTCAATTGAACAAGAGCATGAAGTTTTAATAAGTACCCTCATTCAAAATAAATATGTTTACCTGAAGATGAGTTAATCGAAACATGTCGTATTCAAAAAAATCAAATATTAGCATTATACAGTGACAAAATTAAATATAATTGTGTGGAACTGGTAAAGTGTGTTTCAATATATATAAAAATAGTCATAATTATATGTTAACAGCAACGCAAAAATTGACATTTTTATATTGAATATTGACATGAACTATTTGATTCCTATTTATGCTATTGATTGGTTTAATGTTTTTGTAATTTGCTATTTAATTTTTATAATTGTGACATAACATAACATTTAATTTAAAATAATTTTTCAATGATCAATAATATAATTTTTGTACGCCTGTCTGGGCAAAACATGTTGGCACAATAACAAACGACAATTATATTGAAATAACATCCATGTTATCCATGTAACCCGTGTTTATGAAAATAAATGAATGAATTTTAAGCTATTATTTTCAGCCAAGCTGCGAAAATTTTACGCTAATAGAGGTTGTGTGATCAATGATTCAAGTGAAGTTGTATGTTTTCAGCAGTTATTACCTATTCTATCGCAAAAGATTAATGAAGTTTGAATCTATAGATATATCCTGGACTTTATTTTACCTTGGACTTTATCTTGCCACCTGGTGAGGCGCTGTTAGTTGGCGGAGAGAATATAAAACACACTATGACAATGGAAAATCCTGATGTGCTTGGTCTAGACAACGGAAATCTCGCAAGGGACATGCTGTCGCATATGGTAAATTCCTTGCAGCAGGTAAAAAAGATATGTACCTATGTTAAATCTTTACGGAAAGAAATATACGCAGAAAATTGTTTGTAAATTTTTGGAATTTAACAACAATTTCAGTATTCTACTAGAGTAGATAACAAAATGTTTATTAT
This sequence comes from Eilema caniola, assembly GCA_949126895.1. Taxonomy (NCBI): domain Eukaryota; kingdom Metazoa; phylum Arthropoda; class Insecta; order Lepidoptera; family Erebidae; genus Eilema; species Eilema caniola. Next base: position 4,507,956 of record OX421486.1, on the reverse strand, counting down.
AATATAACTACCTACTTTTAAACAATTGACTGTAGAGGAACAAAAATCTAAGTATTTTTGTTCCTCTACAGTCAATTGTTTAAAAGTAGGTATTATATTATAATAGTAGTTTATGATAGGTACTGTTGCATAATAAGGGTTCTTATAACACGAGTGTGTTTTAAAAAAACGAGCCGTAGGCGAGTTTTTTTATATTATCACACGAGTGTTATAAGACCAAGTTATGTACAGTGTCATACACTACTTTATCTACTCTCATACTATAATACATAAACTAATTTATTTTATAAACAAAACCAAACTTTGTTTAACATAAATGTAAAAAAAAAGTTGACGCCAAGCCAAGGCGCAAACATCGACTGCGCATGCGCGTTTCTTTTTTCTTCTTCAGAATTGGCCGTTTTTTTTTTAAAGTAGAGGTTCAGTCCAGAAGGAGATTGTATAGGTGTATCGTTATGATTAATAAGTTATTTTATGATATAGGTGTCCATACAAGACCTGTATCGTAATAAAACTTTTTTTTTGGCCTGTGCGTAATGTTTGTCATAAGAGTTCTGATTTCAATTTTATAATCTTTGTATTATAGTATCAGAGTAGATAAATATCATTATGAATTATGTCGTGATACTTGGGCATAAACGCGTTTTACACAAACGTACACCGTCTTACATTAGCGGAGGCTCTATAACCTCCAAAATCTCTACCAATATACCAACAAAAAGATATAACCTCATTACGTCACCACCCCGCGTGCGTTCCGCGCCGTGATTGGTCGACGCCTGACAAGAGGCGTACGCGCAGCCTCCGTTGCATTGGTCCGCTAGTGGCACATCGAGAGATACATGACTTAAGTTGTGATTGGTGATGTCTACATATTTATCATTGGACCATTGCGGGTATGAAAGTATCTTATTCGTGAGTGATTTGTTTGTTTATTTTAATGATACAGATAGTTTTTAAAGACAAAAGGATTGTTCTTTTATGATTAGTACCTGCGAGAATGGCTACTAGCCTAGTTATAGGGCACCTATCAATATTTTTGGCCGTCGCTCAAAGTGGCCTTTGCGTAGGTATATCTATAATGAATAATGTAAGCAACGATTCTGTGAAGTGGCTAAAATTGGAATTACGGTTGTCACTATCAAATCACTATTTTAATACAAATCACAGATAATTTACCAAGATTTGACAATATTGAAGTAAGCGTGGCGGCATCCCTCAGAACTATAATTTTATTTATCTACTTTCTGTGTCTCGTTCCAAGTTTGAAAATTTAAATTCACAATTCTGATTTAATTTGTTTAATATTCAATGGCAATTTTTTTACAATTTTATAGGATAGCAGAAAAAATCTATTTTTCTTATTTTTAAAACGGCTCGCTTTATTTATTTGATAAAATAGGCAATACGAAAAAAATATGAAATAGTTTTTCTGCTCGCCTGTAAAATACTAAAAACACAGATTCACAACTCTGTCATTGAGGTGGCAATACAGTATCGTAGTAGTCATAATTTTTAGTTGTAGCCAACTAATAAATGAAAACACACAATGTGAGTAATGAATTCTAAATTAAATGTAGTTGTAACGCGTGCCACTCACATGCGTTCATACCTACACGAAGCAGCGGTTACTATTTCTAGATAATTATAATCACAAACAGGGATATGCCACATCTGGTCGAACTTGCGTTTACACGAAAATCTTCATAATAAATGGTGATGTGGGTACGAGAAATGGATTAAACGTTTTAGAAATATCTTAGAACGGTGTTTTATACCACTTTAGTGACACACGGCCAACCTAATTTAAAATCGGTTACCGTGGCCTTCAGTGTACATCACCAGGAGACTGGCCGATCCTGTAAAAACAGAGAGTTTCTGTTCCGTCAGTGCAAAAGACGAAGCATGACAAGCCTTTAGAAGATTTGATATTGCCATTGATATTACCCTACTCACCATCGGGAACACAACACGAGGTTATTATGGCTGCGGTATTTTGTAGGGCGGAGGTATACTTTCCAGTCAGACTGTGCTGGGACGGACGGTAATTTACCAGGAGAGCAAAAAAAGCCGTTTAACCTGATTTATTTAAACTTTGACAAATTGAAATTGTTTTATTTTGGTATAGATCCTTAATTTAACTTCAGAATATTACGAAAAAAATATTATATTTATCTTTACTTGACTATTCAAAATTGCTTGAAAAAAATTCACGTATTCATACTTACCTACGTCTTTACTTTTTTATGACCTATTCAAAATCTCTTCAACCCCGTGGTTAACAATTAGCTAAATTATGTTATAATTCTCGTAAGTAAAACAAACTTTGCGTCGAGAGCTGCTTACCCCAAGATCCGAAAGCTTATGTCTTGAGCATTAGCGAATCAACACTCGCTGTCATTCTCGAGGCTCCGGACCCTTGATGTCAAGTGCAGGAGCTCTTTATCCGATTAAATTTAATGTTTCGTACACGAGGGTGCTCCAATTTGTACTGATAGCTCTTAATCAATACCCTGTTTGCTTTATTCGTTTTGGCCGCCATCAGCTGTTGAAGATTATAAATTATCTTATTCGACTTTTTACTTTAATATTATTTTATTTTGGTAAGATATTTGGATAGTACTGTCTGAAAACAGACTGACACGTCTTACCAGTCATATTACAGTGATAATTGACCTACGTAATTGACAACATTTAGTATTACTCATCAGTAACAAACATTATTATTACGCGATTTTCACTCATTACTTTAAAAACACTTTATAATGGATTCCAAAACGATCAATTTGGTATTATTACATTTGGCCCGACGGTTCGGCTTCTTTCCAGCCAGGTCGCAGGGTGACTAAAGATGGTATTTATCACATTGTTTGAAGTGTAAGTAATATCAAAGTACACGAATTATTAATTGTTGGTGTTACTATATACGCAGAATGAGCTCACGGCGTCGTTATGTCTGGTAGTATATAGTTTTTTCCATTTTCCTAGATTTAACACCCGTGATAGAATCTGTTAAAAAGTGTTTTTTTTTTTAAAGATTTTGGGATGTTTGTTATTCACTCAAGCTCGAAAAGCTGAACAGATCTGCCTGAAATTTAGTATAGGGATGGATAGACTAGAATAACATATGCGCGTTAGTCACTAACTTACCGACTTCTAGCGGGGGGACGCCGCAGTCCGGACGGGTGATCTGCCCTTTTGCGGGGGGCATTTCACTCAATTCCCCTATTCCTCCTATTTGGAGGCCAAGGAGTGTCCGGCAATCACGTCGTTCCGTCCAACCTACCTGCCTCTAAACGAAATCTTACGATCTGTTCCACCTTCAGATCCTCGAGGTCTTGTACTTCTAAGGTATCCGTCCCCATGTTTTTCTATCTTATCATTGAGTACATGGGGCATTTATTTTGGCCAGCAGGTGGCAGCAGCTGGTTTCCCCTTCCTCCGTGCACTCTGGGCATCTGGAGTTAGTTTTCACCCCTATAAGTGTCAGATCTTCGGTAGAGCCGGTTCGTCACATATTAGGTACCGTTTGTTACCCGGCCTCTGAATACCCAAGACAGCGTGCGGTTCTAGTAGGTATGTACCAGTCCAACATAACCACGCCCGCCAGTCAGCTGTAAGAGTATTTGTAGGTAGGTAAATAGCTACTCGTACTCGTAAATATTCACACATGTTAGTAAACAAAGTCAGGGGTGATCTTGAACAAAATCAGATAAGCCCTAGGACCTTTGAAAATATCAGTAGGTATATATTATTTTATTTAGAACGAAACGAAACCTGACTGTACGACGGTGAAGGACTATCTTAGATAACATCTTTTATTATTTTGTTCTGATCAGATTTCTTGACATCTCTATGACGATTGAATTATATTATTGACTGCACGAAAGCAATAATGGAATTCTTGGACTGACGAAATAATCGAGACAATGTCATTTTAAGGACGTCTTCGACTCATATGCAATTTAATTGTGTATCTAATAAATAAAATGGATGGATATTTGTAATCGAAACTAATATTATAAATGCGAAAGTAACTCTGTCTTTCTGTTTGCATATTAAGCTTTCAGGTCTAAATCACTGAACCGATTTTCAAAAAAAAATGGTACAGGGTAGATTTGACAAATTTAGGTTATGTTTGGTCGCGAGAAGATAATAAGTAAGTAAATAATATTATGTACCTACCTACTTATGAAACTACTATCTTTTGCCCGCGGCTCACCCCCCGCGTGGATGTCGGTTATTGCAACCAAACATAGCCTATGTCCTTATTCAAGGTCTAATCTACCCCTATACCAAATTTCATCAAAATTAATTCAGTAGTTTAGGCTTGAAAGACGAACAAACTAACAGACACGTGCTGAACTTTTCGTGCTGAATACCCCACGCATACCCTGCTTCTCCCACTGGCCAGCGAAGTAGTTATGTCATACACAATTTACCTAATTGCAATATCTACAGTTTATTTTTATAAGATATTTTTTCGAGCGAATCCAGTAAGGATCAGCTAGTTTTAAACATAAATGTAATACCACTTGGCTTGAAAGTTGATTCTCTGACGCGAAGTTTAAATATTATTAAAGCTTATTTTATGTATTCACGCCAATAGGTCTCTGAGGTGTAAATAGAGGTATATACTCAATAATACATTTTAATGTTGTTGACTGACTCCTGTGTACGTGTAGTACAGCAGTCAACTGTTACAGTAGAGGTCGTAAGTTCAATGCCGCTTAGTGCAAGCTTGAAAACATGAATAAATCTATAAACTGTCTGATCTATTTACAAATGACTGTATTGTATAAATAGTTTCTTTCAATAAATGCAGACCAATGCAAATAGACATAATAATATTCGTACATACAAATATTTGCACTGAGTTGAAATTGAAACAGTGCTCCCTGGGCCGTCAGACCGTCAATATCTTTGAGGTCCAGGTCAAGCTAAACTGCATGTCATTGCAGCTGTTAAATAATGGACAAGGTGCAATTCTCAGTTGGGAGGTCAAACGGCAGTTGACGTACTATTCAAAAAGAGGTAGGACACAACAGTATTTCCGTCCAAATGAGTAGTCCGACTGGGGAAATACTCTACAGAATACCGCGGCCATAATAGCCTCGTGTTGTGTTCCCAGCGTTGAGTAGGGTAGCTAGAACTCACCAGAGGATTTTTGTGTTGTCAGTGGAAAGACCAAACACTATTTCTGCTTTGTCTTCTACACTGACGGCATAGAAACCCTCTGTGTTTACAGGGTCGGCAACACGAGTGTGACTCCCATGGTGTTGCATACGGCCATAAGCCACGGTAACCATTTTCCATCAGGTAGGCCGTGTCCTTGTCTGCACCTCAGTTATATAAAGAAAAAGCAATAACCTTAGTACCCAATACGCAAAATTAAAACGCTACTGAGAAATCGCTGTGAGATCGATGACTGTACCTACCAATATATACCTTGGGACACATATTTTGGACCTAAATCACGAAACAAACAACGCACTGGTGCGGGCGGATTTTTAAAAAATAATCTGTTCTTGGTAAATTTGAGCTCGTCCACAGCCGTAGTGCTATCCCTACACCTAAGAAACTTGTACACATATTAAGTCGAAGATATATGTCCCAAAAACATACCCGTCATTCCTAAAACCGTATCAGCTGTAGAGACACAGAATCTCCAGCATAGCAACACACATACGCATACTATAACAGTATTAAAAATAATAAACAGCGAACGCGCCGCGACGCCCCTTATTTTTAGCACGCGCTTACGTCACCACGCAGTGTTAAATACACGGGATGTATGGACAGCTGACTTCGTAGGCAACCAGCTTCTTCCTGATAGAAAATTGTTTCTAGGGGTTTTTTGAGACCTCATTTAAGACCTCTTTTTGACCTTTGAGACCTCATTTGAGACAGAGACTTTGTGCTGTCGATGGGAAGACCAAAGGGTATTCCTGCTTTGTCTTCTACACTGATGGCACATAAACTCTCTGTGTTTACAGGGTCGACTTCACAAGTGTGACTCCCCTGATGTTGCTCACGTCCATAGGCCACGGTAACCACTTTCCATCAGATATAAAAAATAAAATAAAAACTTGAACTCGCGATCAGTCCCTTACAAGAGGAAATCTCATTGCAACTGATCTACTTGGACTAGCTCTCCAAAATATACTATCAATATTCTAAAATGGTGGTCCTCTATTCGTCACCCTCGCTGTTTTCGTTTGATTCGATAGCAGATTTTGTGAATTAAACGAACTTAATCTAACCTAAATTGCTCTCTGAAATACAATTAGAATCAAAGTGCTATTAGAAAACAATGTTGGGGATAATATTGATGGACTTAATCAAATCTAGTAAGTACAGATATCGACAAAAGTCGTTGAGTACTAATAAATTGATTTTTCTGGCGTGGTGTTTATCATTTGACTTGTGTATCAGAGGTTGAGAGTTTGACTTTCAGTTAATGCTAATATGTGAAAATGTATAAAATTAATCTATTTATAATAAGAATATAACATCTTTATTGTACACCAAGGACGTGAAAATATAAGTGGTACGTACAGATGGCGGCCTTATCGCTCTGTGGCAATCTCTTACAGGCAACCATAGGATTTATTATTGAATCTGTGTGCAAAATATAGGATATAACTATTTATGAAAACTGTAGATAGTACGTTTATCCCTGGCGTGTCGCCGTGGAGGTGGAGACACTATCGGATCACCGATACGTTCGGTTCGATGTCTCCCCTCCTGCGGGTGATGCGCCGGTCATATCGGCCCAACGCGAGCCGCGCTGGGTGTTGGGGCGACTGAATCGGGAGGACCTCCTGGAGGCCGCCATCGTACAGGCCTGGGCCATTGCGCCGGACAGGCCTGTCGACATAGACGATGAAGCGGCCTGGTTCCGGGAGGCCATGACACGGGTCTGCGATGCGGGTATGCCTAGGGCTCCAGCCTATAATCCGAGGCGTCGGGTCTACTGGTGGAATGCGGAGATCGCGAGGCTGCGTCAAGCCTGCGTGATCACGCACCGCCGGTGGGCTCGACTCCGTAGGAGGCGTAGCCGTACCGCAGATTCGGAGCCCCGACTGGCGGAGCTTCACGAGGGATACAGGGAGGCCCGGAATGCCCTCCGAGCGGAGATCAAGCGGTCTAAGGCCGCTTGTTACCGGGAGCTCCTGGAGACGCTGGAGCGGGACCCATGGGGGCGGCCTTACCTTATGGTAAGAGAAAAGCTGCGCCCCCGGGCCCCTCCGCTGACCCAGGTGCTCGAACCGGCTCTGCTCGGAGGAGTGGTGGAATCCCTGTTCCCGGCGCGAGCGGAACATGTTCCGCCGCAGATGGCTCCGCCGCCTCGGTCGCCTACGGCACCCAGTACGGCGCCCAGTGCGGTGATTGACGACGACGTGCCCGAGGTCACTTGGGTAGAACTAGAGCTGGCGGTGCGAAGGCTGAGAGCCAAGAAAAACACCGCCCCGGGACCCGACGGCATTCCAGGCCGCGCGTGGGTCCTAGCTCTAGGGGAAGACGGTCTCGAACCCCGACTGAGAGGGTTCCTCAGCGCATGTTTGGAGCGGGGCCAGTTTCCGAAGATGTGGAGGACGGGGAAACTGGTCCTCATCCGCAAGAAGGGACGCCCGGCGGACGAGCCGTCCGGGTACCGGCCCATAGTGCTGCTCGACGAGGTGGGCAAGCTCTTCGAAAGAGTAATTGCCAAGCGCCTCGTCGAGCATCTCTCTAGAGTGGGGCCGGACCTGGCGAATACCCAGTTTGGGTTCCGCCGGTGGCGTTCCACTGTGGATGCCATCATGCGTGTGAGGACTCTGGCGGAGGATGCGGTTGCCCGGGGCGAGGTGATGTTGGCGGTGTCCTTGGACATCTCCAACGCCTTCAACACCTTGCCCTGGAGTTGCATCAGGGAGGCACTCGTGTACCACGGTGTGCCTCTCTACCTCCGCCGCATAGTCGGGGCTTACCTGACGGAGAGAGCCGTCGTCTACCCGAGTTCGACCGGAGTCGGTAGGCGTGAGATGTCGTGCGGTGTTCCACAGGGATCGGTCCTGGGACCGTTACTGTGGAACATCGGTTACGACTGGGTGCTTCGCGGTGACTTCGCGTACGGTGCCACCGTCACGTGTTATGCGGACGACACGCTGGTGACGGTGAGCGGGGCTACGCACCGCGAGGCAACCCTGAGGGCCACGACCGCGGTTGGCCAAGTCGTCGAGCGGATCCGGCGGCTGGGTCTCGAGGTGGCTCTGCACAAGTCCGAGGCCATGTTCTTTCATGGTCCTCGGCGCAGGCCAGGCCCGGGAGCCAGCCTTACAGTGGGAGGTACTCCCATCGACATCAAGCCCCAGCTGAAATACCTGGGGCTCGTGCTTGACGGTCGATGGGACTTCGGACAACATCTCCGAAGCCTGCGCCCCAAGTTGGTCACCACGGCGAATGCCCTGAGTCGGCTGCTGCCCAACTTGAAGGGCCCAGGGGCCTCCTGCAGGAGACTCTACGCGGGTGTCGTGCGGTCCATGGCCCTATATGGGTGCCCCGTGTGGGCGGACACCCTGGGGGCCAGATTCCTGCCTCTGCTCCGTACGGCGCAGAGGACGATGGCCTCCAGGGCCATCAGGGGATACCGCACGATATCCTTCGAAGCGGCGAGTCTCCTGGCCGGATCGCCACCGTGGATCCTGGAAGCGAGGGCCCTTTCGGCACTATACCAGTTCCGAAAGGAGGCGCGGGAGCGGGGATTCGATCCCGAGCCCGAGGACATTCGGGCCGAGAAATCCCGGCTCCACCAGGTCATGGTGGCCGAGTGGGAGCGACGACTTGGGCAACCACGCGCAGGGCACGCCGTCATTGCGGCGGTAAGGCCCATCATGGGGGAGTGGCTAGAGAGGCCACATGGGAGCCTCTCGTACCGTCAGACGCAGATGATAACCGGGCACGGTTACTTCGGGCGGTATCTGCATCTGATGGGTATTGAGCCAACGCCCGAGTGCCATCACTGCGACGCGAGCGTGGACTCGGGGCTGCACACGCTCACCGAGTGTCCGGCGTTTGAGACGCCGAGGCGGGAGCTTGTGCAGGCCCTGGGGGTGAGAGTGCTCACGCTCTCCACCCTGCTCGCGGCGATGGTCCGCTGCGCGGATGCGTGGGCGGCCAGCGCCTCTTTCTGCGAGCAGGTCATGCTCGCGAAGGAGACAGCAGAGCGGGCGCGGCGCGGTGAGCGAGAAAGACTCGCTGACATCGCTGCTCGCGCCCGAAGGCGGCTCGGGCGTCGGAGGGCGCTTACAGACCTCCGCCCCCCATGAGCGCGGGCCTGAGGGTGACGGGTGGAGCCACCCGTCACCCTAGCAGAAGCAGGCCACGGCGGCGGCGCGCATCGTAGGACGATGCGCGCCTCCCCACACCGGGGTTGAGTCGGGGACGGCGTGGTCCCCACCTCCCGAGGAGGGCCAGACCGAAAGGGATGGCCCTGGGTCAGCCGGGGTGCGAGGGATATGCCGCAAGGCAACCTCACCTTCGGCCTAGCACCACGACCCACAGACGGCGTGCGGTTTAGTCGGTTCGAGTCCGACATAACCCACCCCTCCGGCTCCGGAGGGGCGGGTATCCGTGGGGATTTCCCGCACGTAAAAAAAAAAAAAAAAAAAGTACGTTTATCCATGTTTTAGCACCCATTTTTAAGTAATCGTAGTAAGTATCCAAACTGGATTACGTAGCTCTGTGCTACGTTATAATGGATCTTGGAGTATCCTGGTGGGTTTTATAATTGCAATAGGTTAATAAAACAATATTTATGCCAATACACTTTCTTGTAATCTTTAAGGATCAAGTAGATATTATTTTCTTTAATTAATTAAGCATTAGATTGATCTTGAGTAGCAAAGTACTTAAAATGATTAATACTTCGATTTCTCTCCCCATATACCTACCCCTATTGAGTACGGTCTAAATCAGATCAATCTTCAAAAACAAAATGCTCAAAATTACCTAATTCTCCCCTTCCCGATGGCGGATTGTGTTTGAACGATCATACAATTTAAATCAATTTTTGACTAGACTCAAAATTTGGTATTAAGATCATTTTAAGTAGTTAGACTAGTGAAGATCAATCTGATGATGCATGTACTACCTTTTTATTAAGTTTTTGGGAGGCTATTCTGTAATTAGAATGTGTTAAGCAACTTTGTCGCTGACTGTACCAGTGGATTAGTAATGTTGTACAAGTGCCTCTTAAACATGTTCAAACATGTTGAGGTAATTGATAATTTCAAGATGGTGGCTGAGTAATAGGTTATTGAGGTGAAGAGCTCTGGAGGTGCTTTAGTTGACTGGATTTGAGGGTTATCTGGTGTGAGTCAAATTGTTTCGTTGGCTCGAAAGTATGTTTGTATATACCTACTCGTCAAGATAGATATGATACCTCGATTGGGGAAAGAAAATAATATGAGAAGAGGCGAGACGCTAGTTGGTTGGGTGAAGGGCTTATACGTAGGTTCTTCTTTCTCCCAGACCAATATGCTTTCAGACCAGAACCTCCACGCGGGCTCCCGATGGCTTTCGACGTGTTCCTCTGACTAGCAAATGCCACAGGTGAGGGCAGGCGGAAAATGGGCTGGTTTTTCTAGCGTAGGTGTATCTGGTCCCTAGATTTACGGCCGTCTGTCACCGTAACGGCCACCCCAGCGGTGTTGCCCAATGGTCGCCCTCCAACCTCTCCGGGTTCCATGGAGACATCTTACTTCTCACACCCGTAGGTCATTTGAAAACCAATGATGGCCCAGGGTCAGCCGAGGCGAGAGGAAAATCCCTTATCGGGTAACCTTATTAGACTTTTACTGTAAATAGTTGATATTAGAAGGCATAACTTAAGCTATTTTAGTTTTCGATGACGTATTGTGGTTCCACAAAAACCCCCAGTATTTATTTCACGCAGACGAAGCCACAGGCATAGTTAGTCATCAATAAAACTCAAGAATCGTCCTTGTACCGAGTGAAAACACAACAGTAGACGCCCAAAGGTGATTCCATTAAACTCCCCCGGAAAGTTCTTCAACATTTAACTCATTAATTATAACAAATTAATAGCAAAGTTGTTCTAATTAAGACCCCAGCATCTCCGGGAACCTCACAAACGGCCACTATTTCGTTAATGGGCTATTAAAACAAAGATTTCCGGAGATATAGGCACTAATTAAGGGTCCGATAGGGAGGCTGACCCTCACATAAAACACGAGAGGAATAAAACCTCTTCGATGGTCAACTTGTGAACTGTGGTAATTTTTAGCTGACTCCTAAGGAAGGGTTAGATTTTCACGGGTATTACTGAATGTGCATTACCTTTTACATAGGAACTTCTAGAAATTGCGAAACCTATTTTTTTTTACACAACTGACAATCACACGGCCCACCTGATGGAAAGCGGTTACCGTGGCCTATGGACGTGTGCAACACCAGGGGGGACAAAGCAGGTGCAAGCCTTTGGTCTTCCCACTGACAGCACAAAACTGGTGAACTACCCTAATCACCGCCGGGAACACAACACGAGGTTATTATGGCCGTGGTATTCTGTCCCCAGATACCGTTAAATCACTACATAGTATAAAACAAAGTCGCTTTCTCTGTCCCTATATCCCTTTGTATGCTTACATCTTTAAAACTGCGCAACCGATTTTGATGCGGTTTCTTTAATATATAGAGTGATTCAAGAGGAAGGTTTATATGTATAATACATTTTTAATATAGTAGAGGGTGCAGCAGGAACTCGATCTGACGCCACGCGGGCGGAAAAATATTGGCGGTACGATGTTCGCCGGGTCAGCTAGTTTGTGTTAAAACACAAAATTGCGTTTCTTTGGTGCCAATACTACTGATATTATAAATGTAAAAGGTTCTCTTCAACGGTTGAACAAAGCTGCCTGAAATTTAGTACAAGGATTGAATCACACATAGGCTATTTTCCATCGCGGAAATGAATCAGGGGAACCTCATGGGCAGCTGGAACAGTGTCAAAATTCCACACGAGCGTAACCGTGGGTAACTGTTAGTTGTTAATACTTTTTAAATAAGCCCATATAGGAACCAAATATTACTATTTCATTACTGTTTTCCTAAGTACTAATTAAAGTTATTTGAAAGAATATAACGTATTATAGAATAGGATATATTTTATCCTAAAATATCCATTAAATATGGGACTAGGTATAATATTTGTTTAGGCAAGCAAACCAAACAATTCAACAAATAGAAGGAAACAATCCTACAATATACAGCCCGTACTGAACAAAGAAAGAGAAAAATTAAATTTGACTAAATAGATTATTTTAATTGTCACATTATTGAATTAAAGTTATATTAAAGTTACACTCTAATGAAAAAAAAATGACTTGTCAATTTCGGTTGTTAATATTTTTATACAAAAAAATATATATAACTAAAAAGAAGAAAATTACATAAATTTTAAAAATAAAAAACCTGACTTATACTGAAAAGATTGAACCAGCTTTATTGCAAGCGGTACCCATTTGCAAATCTTAAACCAGATGAAAATTAATGGGTACCGCATGCTATAAAGCTTGTTTCGATCTTTTCAGTATTAGTCTGGTTTTTATTTTTTATAATTTATTTTATTTATTCCCTTTATTTTTCAGGATTATTTCTCATTGCTCTTATAAATTGTTCAGCATAGCATTAGATACGTTTATTTTGTTAAGTTTATCTACTGTGAACTCTATTATTCTAGCCATCTATCACTTGAGTGCTAGACACAGGTTAGTGCCATTAAACTACACTCCGAAGTAGGTACCAAAATGTGTGGCGCCCAAGTGGGCCACTGAGGAATGCCGGTATAGATTTTTTGAAATTGTACTTGACTGGATACCATCGACCGGCGTGATTGTGTATATGAGTATGAATACTCTACTAACTGACATAATATACATAAGACCGATTGTTAAGATAGATGGACCACTCTGGACACTTACAACTATTTGAGTACTCTTATAACCAATATAAAAATGGAATTTTGGTATTTGGATTATTTTGAATACTTTTGTTAGCAACATTTTAATGATGCTGACTGTACCTATCTCGAGGTAGTAGAATAAATGGCTTTTTAATTTTATTTATTTATTTTATTTTACAGGTAAAAAATACATCATATTTGCTTATTAAAATGCGGGTAGATATCTTCGAAAAAAGTAGTAAAATAAAACTTTGGTTTAAGAGTAACAGCCTGTTGTATCTGTTATAGTCAATCCAATCCTCGAAATTCCGGTGCTCCTAGGTTAGGTTTAATCCTCATGTCTGACCTGAATATTTGTCAAAGCCCAAAGAAATGAAAAATAAATAGATTTATTTCTTTTCTATAAAAAAGAAAACCACAAGGTACCTAGCCTTCGTGGTTATTTTAGACCTTCTTACCTAACTTATCCAAGTCGGATTCAATCCGGCCACTCATTGAACCGCCGCATTTCAAAATGGCCGAACGGCCTTTCGGGGTTAGGCCGAAGGCTTTCGTCAAACCTAAGATAAACCAATCATCCCGCGAAAAGACCACATATCAACTTTTGACTGTGACATATCGAATATGCTATATTGACGAGCGTTATTTTGCGCAACATTGTTATGCAACGTTGCTAAACAACGACGTGTAACAAAGCAGAACTTTGTTGGCTGACCACATTTGATCAATCGTCGAATAAACAACAAGCGACGCGTCATGTTGCGCGTCATGTTATTTGAAATTGTAGAGCAACACGTGTTGCACGTCAATTATTGCCTAATGAATATGAAGGCTTGATTGTAGCAATTCTTTGTAATGAATGTGCCACCCATTTATCAATGTGTTTTTTTATTGTACCACTTAGGTAGCAGACAAGCACACGGCCCACCTGATGGAAAATGGTTACGTGATTTGAACGGTATAGTACAATTGCAACGATTTCTCTTAACATTTATCCATAAGATGCCAGTTGATATTAAGTAACCCACTAGACGGTAAACAGCTCGCCCCAATGGGACCGAAAATCATAGTTGGCGAAATGTGGGTGTTAATACACCTCTGCCTACCCTTTCGGGGATTCACAGGCGCGAGTATATCTATGTATGTTATTAAGTAAAGAGTAAACTTTTACCACCACATTCAATTTCGCCATTTGTTGTAATCTAGCAAGCTTTAAATGACAATTCAGATATTTACACTGGACTAACTTCGATATGGTATTAGCTTAGATAACCGGATCAATCAAACGTGTAGTAACAAGTCCACCGCAAGTTTCTGTTCAAAAGGTTATGTCTAAACTTTGGATCTAATGAATGTTTCATAAGACCAAAATAGCACTATACTTGCGGCACGCTATGTTGGCCGTTTTGAAATACTTTCGCCCTAAAGACGGTAGTACAGGAGAATTTGGATAGCTTCAGATGCAGCTCGGTGTCACAGTGGTCAGAGCATTCCCCTTGTAAGGGAAAGATCGTAGGTTCGAGTCCCGCCTGAGCGATTCACTTTTTCCTATCTTAATTATTTTGAAATATTAACTAAGTTACGATATTGACCGAGTAAAACGGTCTAGTCATCTGTAGTGGAGTTGATTAGGTAGTAGATAAGGTGGTACTAAACGGCCGTGTAAAAAAAAGAGAGAGAAAGCAAGCCGGCCATCATACCGTGCCGGTAGTGTAGGTAAGCATACTGTAGCCCATTGCTCAAGTCTTGTAAAAATCTAATCCCATTCCTGGGAGCCACAGGATCTATTGCCAGGGTAATAAGTACGAAGGTTCTTTTTACGTTTTTCTATCTATTATTTTGAAAAGGTTCGATTCCAGTTCAATGCATTTTTTTTTTTCAGAAACAATAAATGTACCCACCGAAGCATAAACATCTGCATTATAGAACCCATAACACAAATTAGTTAATCTATGCTATCGCTGTCACGCTATTTTTCAATATATTTTTTTTATTTGCACTATTATTTATTTATATTTATTGTAAATATTAACACTATTCTTAATTTATTTTCTATTTTTTTTAATTCGGTATTTTATAAAATGCGTGTTTTTTTATTTTAATCTTAATTTCAATTGGGATTTTATTCATTAAGGATATGCCAGACCCATCGTTCCTTTAAACATTGTACATACATAAAAAAAAACAACATAGATAACATAAATTAAATGAATCATTTCCTCACCAGAAACCTAACGACATAGCTTCATAGTCTCCTCAGATTTTGGTCTTGCTAAGATCGTACCAGGTGGGCTGCACTAAACTCTTGCGTGACAGTAAACCTTAAATCAATTTCCGTTTAGGGGTGATCATTTTCACTTTCAATCGCTTTCGAGGGGGTTCTGGACGTTTATGGTATTTATCGACAATGGTACTTATTTATTGTGACGTCATTAGGTTAACAAGAGTGCAGTTGATACCACAAATATCTTAAGAACTGAATTAGAATTACACACATTATATTCATGTGTGTATCGAATACGTCTATGAACACGAATTGTAATATTTGCATACCATTTTCTGGTGATAATAAAATGTACTAATTTAATTTTTATGTAACCAACTTATTATGACTGTATTAAGACTCCTTGAAGGGGTAGCCAGAAAAATATTAACACCCACATTTCGCCAACTATGATTTTCGGTCCACTGAGGTGGCAGCCAAGCACCCTGCCCGCCTGATGGAAGGTGGTTACCGTGGCCTATGTGCGTATGCAACACTGAGGTTATAAGGTTTTACTGCCGACCCTATTGCTGAAAAGTGGGTACTTTATCTTGAAAAACCCCTATCTCTTAGTCATCTTCTACGAGACTCACGGAAAGGGAAGGAGTGCCATATTTTACTACACCAAGAACCAAAACGGCAAATTTATTATTCAAGAATAAAATAATTAAATTTTAAACCGAATTACTATTAAATATTCCAATTCATAAACCAGTCCGGCAGCAGTAAGTGGAATGGCCGTAGATCACAGAATACAAGTGGAGCGCGGCGCTCAAGCCCCCCGGGACTGCGGGGCTCAATTAAACTATCTGCTAGTTGACCAATGGTGTTACAACGCGGGGCTTTTGCTGTGCAGTTTTTGTGATGGAATATTTTGCAAAAAAGAGACAGTTATTTCATACATACGCTTACGACTACATCCCTAGGGGTGGGCAGAATGAAGGTTTCTTTTTATTTACCGGCTGATTTTATTTTCGATTCGTAGTAAAAGATTTTGGGCATAGTACCGAATACCGCGGCCATAATAACCTCGCGTTGTGTTCCCGGTGGTGAGTATGGTAGGCAAAGTTCGCTGAAGAGTTTTGTGATGTCAGTGGGTAGACCAAAGTCTATTTCTGCTTTGTCTTCTACACCAAAGGCACAAAAACTCTCTGTGTTTACAGGGTCGGCAGCGGGAGTGTGACTCCCCTAGTGTTGCAGATGGACCGTGTGCTTGGTTGCCACCTCAGCGGTATAAAAAAAACCTTCCATAGCAAAATTTATTTTGTTAGGTTTGCCATGATGCTTCGTAGATTAACGGTATACGCTTCGATTGTAATTCCTTGTGGTTTCCGATAGTACCGGGTTCGAACCTGGGCTTCCGACACTTTTTGTGATTATTTTTTCTTTTTGTAATTTATTACTTTTTGTGATTATTTTTTCTTTTTGTGATTCATTAATTTCTTCCCACAGAAAATTAGTGCTAGGATCTAAGATTGGCGCTATATTATAGGTATGGTATGGTATGGTATGTTCTTTTTATCTTTTTCTCTGTATATAACGAGGAAAGAAAGAAAATGTTTTCACTTCTGCCGGCGCTCCCGGAGTGCAACCCGTCTTTTTTTTATGATGTAGGTATGGGAATATTGTACAGGTGAACAGAATAATGTATGGGTGTTTCAGGATATAGTCAGTCTGTCAAGAACGCGTAGAGATATCAAAGTGAAATACCAAATACTCATGTCTGCAATTTTTATGTAGCTTTTACGCATCTTGACAGACAGAAGGACGTACACAGAAGTGATCCTATAAGGGAAATATTTTTCCTTTTAGCTACGAAACCCTAAATCCCTTTCAGTCATCTGACTAAGGAACCCTTTGCTCAGTGCCACAGTGTCTATTAAAGCTTATAAACTCGTTAAAACTGCACAAGACCAAAGTTTGAAAGGATTTACAATTTCTTGTGCCGTGTAAAGTCAGGGGTTGAACTTGTTAGAAAATTGTTGAAGCTGCCTCGAGGCGTTTGGGCTCATGTTGACGACTGCTGCTGAAAACTGAGACACGTCGCTTTGTACAAACGGTTATGAAGACATAATTGTTTGTCTACTAAAATGATACTTATGAGGTGGACCCACCGCGGCTTAGACAGTGGTAACTTTGAAAACCATTGCCCACAAAGTGCTAATTTTGAAGTAACGTATATAACTACTCCGTTCCCTTGAGTACTAGCGTAATATATAGCCTATAACCTTACTCGATAAAAGGACTATTCAAATCAAATTAAATTTTTACTCAAACCAGTATTTCCTGAGATTAACACTTTCAACTAAATAAGCTCTTCAAATATAGATTTACTGTTTAGATGTTGAAATTGTTTGTGAATTGCGTAGAGTTAACATACTTTGGTGCTCCAGCCAACCTCACTTTGCTAGTCGATGCCTTGGTGGACGAAGTTCTGGCTGAGGAGGATTTTGTAGGAGGCAGAACATGACGGTATGCTGGTCCAATTTAGCAGTCCGACTGGGGAAGTTATACCTCCGCCCCACAGAATACCGCGGCCATAATAACCTCGTGTTGTGTTCCTGGCGGTGAGTAGGGTAGCCAGAGCTCACTGGAGAGGTTTTGTGCTGTCAGTGGGAACCAAAAGCTAGTCCTGCTTTGTCTTCTACACTGAAGGCTCAGAAACTCTCTATGTTTACAGGATCGGCAGCATGAGTGTGACTCCCCTCCACACCTTCATAGGCCTCGGTTACTAACTTACCATCAGGTGGGCCGTGTGCTTGTCTGCTACCTCAGTTGTATAATAAAAGGTTCCATCATTAAAATGACAAACCTACATCAAAACTAAAAACGTTGTTCCTAAGTGCGAACGCTAAAACACAAGCGGATGCGGACGTGGGTGCCCGCGTCGGACGTCCGCCGCGGGCAACGAGTCCGCGAGCGGGCACCCGTCGCGTGCGTCCGTCTCATTTAGCGCTGCCAGTATAATTTTGATCTCGAGCGTCTACAGTTGTGTCGAGTAGATTACCATGGATTATTTGCTTATTTATTATTTGGCAAAGAGACGTATGCGTAAACAACGTCGACTACCTAACCTGTTCGTGACAAACAGGCTACTCAGCGGAGAATTCGTAACCAAATTTTCGAAGTTGAGGGACAATGAAAACGAATTTTACAAATATTTAAAATTAAGTACAAAGACATATGATGAATTATTTTCAATTCGATTATTACACGCTCTGTATCGATGTTCATGATTGTACTTATATCTAACCTCCGACGCGTGTGACCGTAGCATCTAGCGGCGCTCGACTGATTTGTTGAAACCAACCCGCGAGCGGGCGACCGTCGCGTGCGTCCGCGCCGTGCGCCCGTCGCCCGCCGCGCGTGTTACAATCCGTCGCCCGCGTCCGCGCTCCGTCGCACGCGCCTGCGCTGCTCTAACTATTTTTCATTGAGCGTCCGCCCGCGGGCGCCCGCGCAAGTTTTAGCGTTCGGCCTAAGACTTTAGTTGGTATACTTAGTTAGTTAAGAATATTTATATAAAAGAAATTCGTGTGTAGGTAAAAAATTCCATTATTTATTGTGCGACAAGAAATGAAGGTACTCATTTCAAACTGCAATTGTTCGCATCGTAACAGGATGACACAGCCAAGCCAGCTCTGTCCGTGGAGTATTAGATTAGGAATGAGCGGACGGGATTAATCGAAAGAGCTTAACTGAAAACTCTCCCTGTTAAAGATGACAAAATTGTTATGAATTACCTAAAAATGGAAGACTTTTTTATTTATGTTACAGTTAAAACGCGTTTTTCGTTAGAACTAGTTTTCCCTAGTTTTAACTTAAAGCTTTTGTTAAAACTAGAAATATCCAGAATGTACCACTGATATATTTGATTTTCAGTTAAAACTAGTTGTCACATCGAGCTGTAGTTAAAACTAGCATTAGAAAAAAAAGACTTATTTTTGAATGGTTATGAAAAAAATAAGCAATCCTATCGAAGTCGGATTGCGTAACTTTCTCAATAAATCTATCACTAATTTTCTATAAATACACCTCTGGCTACCCCCTCGGGGATTTACAGGCGTGAGTATATGTATGTATGAAATTTGCTGTGTGCGAACAACACTGTTCCCCCGCACTTGTCGAATCATGTTACGTCTCGCAACTAATCGGAATAAAGTACGATAAATCAGGTGATACAGTTTAAATTTACTCGCTTTGGAAAAACACGTTTTGTCTAGTAAGAACTAGTTTTAACTGATATTCGATTTGAGCATTAGTTAATTCTTGTATTAACAAAGGTATACAGTAAAAACTAGTTATAACTAGGAATAACGCGTTCTATCTAGTAATAGTTTTAATTATTACATTTTTAATTAATACTTACTAGACAGGCCGTACAGAACTAAACTACAAAAAGTTCTATTGCAATATACCAAGATTATAGATAAGGTCAGGAAATTTAGAAAATATGTAATATCTGGCAGCACTGAGATCTTAGAATTTCATCTAAACTACAGTCCGTCAAATCTAAGAAGTACCGTTTGACAGTTCTGACAATTGAATTATAGGGATGGGATGAAAAAATCGATTACTATAATATCCGAACTTTAAGAGATCGATTACTATAATATCCGAATTTTAAGAAATCAATTGTTATAATTAAATAAAAGAAATGTTTAGGATATTTTTTTATTCACTACTAGTACTAGTATCGTCGTCTTCGTCATCATCGTCATTTAAATTAATGACCAGTTGATTGTCCATTACATTATCAAAGTGTACGTCTCTTTCGAAGTCGTCCATTATTATTTTCTTTGTTTTTTGTACTACTTTACTCCAATCTTCCTGTGTAACTTGGGCACATGCTTCCTTTAATAAACCTTCCATTTTCTTGACACTGAAGGGTGGTTTTGTGTTGTGTCTTGCTGCATAACCTGTAAAACAATAATGTAACTATTTGATAGCAGACGAAAACCATTGTTTAAATTATAAATGTTAGAAGTACTCGTGTTATTATTATAATATTATAAAATATTACCTTTAACTTGGGCCCAAATCAGTTCAATGGCATTATATTGGCAATGGTACGGAGGAAGTCGTATGACTTTGTGCCCGTGCTCTTCGGCCAATTGGTCAATTACATATGTCGGTTTTGGTGGTTTATGCAATTTCACTAACTGTAATAATTCAGCTTTTAATAGTGACATGTCGGCATCCACTCCTTTTCTTTGCAGCCATGCCACCAAATCTGCTTTCTTATTGGCTGACGTAGGTGCTTTATCAATTTGCACAGAGTGGTATGGGGCATTATCCATTATAATTGTGCTGTTAGGAGGGATATTCTGTAATAAATTTAAGAACCACTCTCGGAACCTTACTGCGTCCATTTCTTCATGATACTCTTTAGTGCTTTTGGATTGGAAAGCTAATAAAGAGTTTTCCACGAAGCCTGTAGACGCTGACCCAGCATGGCATATTATGAGGCGTCCACCTTTTCCTATCGGCACCTTCGAGCACGAAGCTTCAGAATCATCAGTCCATGTTTTCGGCACAGAATGGTTGGAATTTAGCCAAGTTTCGTCCAAAAATATTACATTATCCCAGTTTATAATTTGTTTAACTTCGCGCAGGAATGTTAGTCGCTGCATAATTATGTCATGTCGCTCCACAACAATTTTTCGTTTGTCAACTTTTTTGTATCTGAAGCCAATTCCTGTTATTACCGTTCTCAACGACTCTATGCTTCCCTTATACAGCCCGGCATCTTTTAAAGTTGCACATAACTTTGCCAATGTTGGAAATTCGCCTCTTGTAAAATACCCGTATATATGGTTTCTAATAGCATGACTATCGAATTCATCGATGCCTGTCACAGGTTTATTTCTTTTTCGTTTTTTCGGTGTGTGAAGTACGTTACTGTCACTCCCCGAAGGCCCATATTTTTCACTTAATATTTTGCCAACGGTGCGGCTACCAATACCGAGAGCTTCACCGACGCGATCCCGAACTTGTGTAACTGGCAGTAGAAGTCCACCATTTTGAGATTCACGCTCAAAATACTCGTGTAATTTCACCACCAATTCACGAGCCTGGCTGTTCAAAGTACGTCCTCTTTTCGACATTATTAATAAACACTTGCTTAGTTCGGAGTCCAGTATAAATATTGCCAAGGTAAACGGATAAAGAATGATCAGTCCAGAAAAGTAATAGCCAAGTCACAAATTGTAAAACACAAACGAGAAAGCAAGTACGCGCACAGTCAGCTTCCAAGATGGCGAGAGACTGCTGACGCCGAACCGACCGAGCGGACCGCGTGCGCTTGTAGTTGGCAGTGTTGCCAGAAAAAAAAAATTGTAGAGACTTGGACACCTGCGATTTTGCCTATTGACCTAAAAATAATTAAATTAATTTATTTTAGGGTATCTGTGTATTCAGTGCATTATGCGGTCGCGCAGTAACGTCGTTAATTTATAACATCAGGCAACAACATTTTTGTGAATGGGTTCTACATACCTTATTTTTATTAGTTTTAGACGTAGAAATAAGACTTAGAAGAAAAAATTGTAATTGTAAAATCAATGGATGTGCTTGTTAAAAATTTGTTTATTTCTCTGTAATATGCAAACCCATACTATCATACACAAAAATAAATGTAAAAAACACTATCCCTGACTCCATTTACTATTTCGACAGCGTTAGCGCGAGAAACCCCGACTTATTTGGGCGCGAAAATCAAAAATCGACAAATCGCTTTCGACAACTTTTTAAAGAAGCAAATATATTTGATTTATAAATACGTATTTTTGGTGAATGGGTTTTATGTCATATTTTACGATTACATAACTACAGTCCGTCAAATCTAAGAAGTACCGTTTGACAGTTCTGACAATTGAATTATAGGGATGGGATGAAAAAATCGATTACTATAATATCCGAACTTTAAGAGATCGATTACTATAATATCCGAATTTTAAGAAATCAATTGTTATAATTAAATAAAAGAAATGTTTAGGATATTTTTTTATTCACTACTAGTACTAGTATCGTCGTCTTCGTCATCATCGTCATTTAAATTAATGACCAGTTGATTGTCCATTACATTATCAAAGTGTACGTCTCTTTCGAAGTCGTCCATTATTATTTTCTTTGTTTTTTGTACTACTTTACTCCAATCTTCCTGTGTAACTTGGGCACATGCTTCCTTTAATAAACCTTCCATTTTCTTGACACTGAAGGGTGGTTTTGTGTTGTGTCTTGCTGCATAACCTGTAAAACAATAATGTAACTATTTGATAGCAGACGAAAACCATTGTTTAAATTATAAATGTTAGAAGTACTCGTGTTATTATTATAATATTATAAAGTATTACCTTTAACTTGGGCCCAAATCAGTTCAATGGCATTATATTGGCAATGGTACGGAGGAAGTCGTATGACTTTGTGCCCGTGCTCTTCG
The DNA here is from genome assembly GCA_949126895.1 of Eilema caniola. Taxonomy (NCBI): domain Eukaryota; kingdom Metazoa; phylum Arthropoda; class Insecta; order Lepidoptera; family Erebidae; genus Eilema; species Eilema caniola. The sequence continues at coordinate 4,485,285 of OX421486.1, read as the reverse complement.
GCCAATTGGTCAATTACATATGTCGGTTTTGGTGGTTTATGCAATTTCACTAACTGTAATAATTCAGCTTTTAATAGTGACATGTCGGCATCCACTCCTTTTCTTTGCAGCCATGCCACCAAATCTGCTTTCTTATTGGCTGACGTAGGTGCTTTATCAATTTGCACAGAGTGGTATGGGGCATTATCCATTATAATTGTGCTGTTAGGAGGGATATTCTGTAATAAATTTAAGAACCACTCTCGGAACCTTACTGCGTCCATTTCTTCATGATACTCTTTAGTGCTTTTGGATTGGAAAGCTAATAAAGAGTTTTCCACGAAGCCTGTAGACTCTGACCCAGCATGGCATATTATGAGGCGTCCACCTTTTCCTATCGGCACCTTCGAGCACGAAGCTTCAGAATCATCAGTCCATGTTTTCGGCACAGAATGGTTGGAATTTAGCCAAGTTTCGTCCAAAAATATTACATTATCCCAGTTTATAATTTGTTTAACTTCGCGCAGGAATGTTAGTCGCTGCATAATTATGTCATGTCGCTCCATAACAATTTTTCGTTTGTCAACTTTTTTGTATCTGAAGCCAATTCCTGTTATTACCGTTCTCAACGACTCTATGCTTCCCTTATACAGCCCGGCATCTTTTAAAGTTGCACATAACTTTGCCAATGTTGGAAATTCGCCTCTTGTAAAATACCCGTATATATGGTTTCTAATAGCATGACTATCGAATTCATCGATGCCTGTCACAGGTTTATTTCTTTTTCGTTTTTTCGGTGTGTGAAGTACGTTACTGTCACTCCCCAAAGGCCCATATTTTTCACTTAATATTTTGCCAACGGTGCGGCTACCAATACCGAGAGCTTCACCGACGCGATCCCGAACTTGTGTAACTGGCAGTAGAAGTCCACCATTTTGAGATTCACGCTCAAAATACTCGTGTAATTTCACCACCAATTCACGAGCCTGGCTGTTCAAAGTACGTCCTCTTTTCGACATTATTGATAAACACTTGCTTAGTTCGGAGTCCAGTATAAATATTGCCAAGGTAAACGGATAAAGAAATGATCAGTCCAGAAAAGTAATAGCCAAGTCACAAATTGTAAAACACAAACGAGAAAGCAAGTACGCGCACAGTCAGCTTCCAAGATGGCGAGAGACTGCTGACGCCGAACCGACCGAGCGGACCGCGTGCGCTTGTAGTTGGCACTGTTGCCAGAAAAAAAAAATTGTAGAGACTTGGACACCTGCGATTTTGCCTATTGACCTAAAAATAATTAAATTAATTTATTTTAGGGTATCTGTGTATTCAGTGCATTATGCGGTCGCGCAGTAACGTCGTTAATTTATAACATCAGGCAACAACATTTTTGTGAATGGGTTCTACATACCTTATTTTTATTAGTTTTAGACGTAGAAATAAGACTTAGAAGAAAAAATTGTAATTGTAAAATCAATGGATGTGCTTGTTAAAAATTTGTTTATTTCTCTGTAATATGCAAACCCATACTATCATACACAAAAATAAATGTAAAAAACACTATCCCTGACTCCATTTACTATTTCGACAGCGTTAGCGCGAGAAACCCCGACTTATTTGGGCGCGAAAATCAAAAATCGACAAATCGCTTTCGACAACTTTTTAAAGAAGCAAATATATTTGATTTATAAATACGTATTTTTGGTGAATGGGTTTTATCTCATATTTTACTATTACATAACTATTTAGTTATGTAATCGTAATATGTGAGATAAATCCCATTCACATGAAAAAATATTTGTTTGGTTGTCAAGTGTAATTTGTAAATAATACATTCGATTTTTCGTATATGTAAACGATTTTTTTGCATACAAGTGTATCCGAAGAGTCGCAACACTACGTGCAGTGACCTAACTACGTAACTTTGTAATGCGGTCAAGAATATAACTATTAGAAATTATTTACTGTGTAAATATGTGTTATTTTGCTTTGTTTGAAAGTTTTCAATTACATTTAGATATTAAGAATTGTACATTTTTAGATACAATAATGAAATCTTTCTAAATTCATGGTTTTATGAAAAAGGTTATCGAAACTGAATAATGTACGTATGAACAAAGTTGTTTCGGTTTGAAAAATATGAAACGTCAAACGGTACCTCTTAGATTTGATGGACTGTAAAGGTGTGTATCTGAGCACTCACTCAACAGGAAGGAGGTAAAAAGCGTTTAAAAATGGTAATTGTTGATATACTACATTACAATTCCAAACTCAATCGGCTTATATATATAAAAAATTAAACGGGAAACTATGTATATATCCTATGCTATTATACAGATGCAAGAAGACCCTGACCGAATGGCTAAAGGCTCAGACATACGGCGAGGTCGAATTTATCCTGGTAAGACTTAGCTAGGCTGGTTGGGCGTACATAGGAGCACTAAAATCAGAACGGTGCGCATACACGTACACAAACACATGCACACGCAAACGCACATGCACATGCACATGCAGACGCACACGCACGCGCACACACACACACACACACACCTAATACCTATACTACGACACTCATACTCATACATACAAAAATCTAACCGTTTTATTTTTTGTTTAACAACATGTATTTAGCTTAAGATTAGCACGTATTTAGTTTAAGCCTTTATATTTTTTTGTAACGCAATGACTAATGTAAGAACAGATGCGAGACAGCTCCAACACAAGTATCTACATAACGTAATGGACATAATTACTGTATAATGAAATAAATAATGATTACTTATTACTAATACAAGCAGCTTTTTGTAAATGTCATATAGTTGTTGCCATTAAAAAACGGTACGCTATGTTCATATAGATAGGTGTCAAATTCATATATTAAGTTAGCCTACTTAGTTTCTGCATCCAGTGCCCCAGAACGAATAGCATTCGAATTTGAAACATAAACGTATCGAAAGAATGGAGCATTTGCGATTGGTTCACAGTATGCAGGCAGCCAATCACATTGCTCCGTTCTCTGAATACTTTAACGTTACGAATTCGAATATTACTCATGCTGGGGCCACTGATCCAAATTCTGAATTCAGTTTTTTTTTTAAATATTTGGTTTAAATGGAAACGACAGCTGTCGTATAGTCATAGTTTATCAGTGGTGTACCTACCATACCAGCTTGCAATTCTGAGGATTTCAGTAGGGCCCCATACATCTGTACTATTATTATCCCTTGTAATCAGATCTTGGTGTACAATAATGGTCGTGTTCAATGCCAAGAAGACACAGGCATGTGCGTTCACAGCAAAGGTATCTTCTTTACTTCCCCTTCCCACTCTTCAGAGCACGCCACTGCCACTGCAGGACAACCTCACTATCCTCGGTATGGATGTTCGCTGCAAACTTAATAACAAAAACTACATCGAGAGTATCATCAAAACAGCCTCGCGTAAACTCGGAGTCTTGAACAGAGTGAGACGATTTTTCACGCCGGAGCAGCGGTGTCTTCTATACAAGAAAAAAAAGATTTAAAAAAATAAAGAGTTGTCTGTCTATCTATCTATCTGTAGTAAATGAAAAAACGAATGGTCAAATATGCCCAACATTTGCGTACCTTTTTAGAAATTAAATACCTACGTAATATTTCTTACAAATTTTCCTCCACATTAGAATTTTAATCCATCTGTGGTCTTGTTCTGTCAATATACGTCTTATGAGCGATCAATATAGAGCTCCCCAAAGAGGGTTTCGAGAAGCCGTACCTCCTGAGGATACCATGATCAGTGCAGGATATTGGTATGATCATACGTTTGAAAGGCGTAATGGAAGTGTGATGTGTACGTGAATTTGGCTTGATTGGCATGATGTTGGTAAGGTAGCAAATATGTCCGCCTCGTGCTCATCAATCAACTATTTTAGATCTAACTGATTCTCTTCTCCCCTACAGCAATGCATGAAAATAAAGGTCTTTGACCAGTGCGTTCTTATGACTTACGGTGCCGAAACGTGGATACTAACTGTAAGGCTGGTCCATAAATTAAAATTCGCAAAGCGGGCTATGACGCGATCTATGCTTGAAGTTTATCTAAAGGATAGAATTCGAAATGAGGTCATCTAACAAAGAACTAAAGTTACCGACATAGCACGCAGAATAAGCAAGTTGAAGTGGTTATGGGCTGGCTACGTCTATCGCAGGACCGATGGCCATTGCAGTAGACGAGTCCGAGTGGAGTGGAGACCACGCCCCCTAGTCAGATGGACCGATGGCCTGAAAAAGGTGGCTATGACTGACTGGTTGCGGGATTGTTTTTTTTTATTGAATTTTTTTGATTGATTGATGTTTTAAGGCGTAAAATACGAGTCTTTGATTTTAGAGAGTTTATGTCCAAGAAAAATAGTTACGCGTACGCAGTAGCTAGTGATCCATATCTCTATGCTAATGTTATAGACTGTCGATCTGTTTGTCTGTTACTGATTTGATGTGTTTGTAACCAATTTTGATGAAATTTGGTACCGGGGTAAATTCTAATTTACCTTGAGAAAGGATATGTGTTATGTTTGATTTCAATAACCTGCCGGTTTTCTTTTTGTATATAGGACACGTCAATTTGGCTTCACCTCGCCTGATGGTAAGCTGAAGGCAAAATTCTTAGGAAAGAGGGTCACCATTACATAAACGTACCATGTTAACAATGGTGGCACGCAGTTTGACAGCCTCATCAGATGCCTTTACACGCCCCGCTTAAAGGACCCGGGACTGTAAGAAAAAGGATGCTCAGCTCTTCGGGACTATACCGTCTTGACAGTGAAATATTTATGTATTATCGCTGATCGTGATTATAATTCAATGATTATCTTTATACGATACGCTTTTATGGCTCGTCCCATATTAAACATGCGCCTTTGCTTCTCCTGTCTGTCGATAGGTAGGTGCCACCTTGCAATACCAACTGTGTCCATCACACATTTACGATCACCATCATCACATAGCTATTTATACTCGTATCTATATATAGAGTTAAGCATAAGTACATTATAATGTTTTATTTTAAATTTTTATGATTTTTTTATATGGGACACGTCAATTTGACTTTACCTCGCTTGATGGTAAGCTGAATGTAAAATCTCAGGAAAGAGGATCCCCATAACATACACATACCATGTTAACAATGGTGGCACTCAACTTGACGGCGTCATTAGATGCTTTATGATTATGAGGGATCAAAATGAACATAAACAGATGCATATATTCAGACCGGTCAAAAGCATAACCCTCCTTTTTGCTAGTCGGGTAAAAACAAAGCGAAAGGATAAATAAAACCCTTTTTAACGGATTCTGTTGCGGTATATTTGGTAAGTTTTATATTTAGTTTGACGTAACTGCTACTTTCAGCAACTTATTTCAATGAGTGAGATTCGCGTAAACTTTAATGGAAAATTTGTCAAAATAAATTAACTTTTCTTATACTTTTCAAACCTTTACAAACTCTATTTATGTTACTTATTTACGTCCTCGCTCTCTATATATCGATATTCGATAGATAATCGATACGAGTCGGCCTTACGATAGAAAGATCCCGGATTCGAATCCTGGCCATTACAGTACTGATGTGAACCCACTTTTAGCATACGCAAAATTTAGGTTAGTTGGAGGGGTTAGAAGGAATATTAGTAATTTCGGTTGCCAATATTCTTATATAAAAAAAAACTTAAGAATTGGTTTCTAATAATATCGGTAGATGTCTCTAGCGTCGCCCCAAGTCGAATGAATAGGAGGAACCTAATCTAAAACTTGTCCAAGTAGTTCAGTTGGTCAAAGCATTCCGCCTGTAAGGGTTCAAGTACTGTCTTGGATGTTGACATAATCCGATCGAAATTTTCTCTGGTTTTGAGATGACCATGGTTTTTTTTTATACCACTGAGGCACACGGCCCATCTGATAGAAAATGGCTACCGTGGCCTATGGACGTGAGCAACACCAGGGGAGTCACACCCGCGCTGCCTACCCTGTACGACTTTCTGTGCCATCACCGTAGAAGACAATACAATAATAGCCTTTGGTCTTTCCACTGACAACACAAAAACTCTCGAATGAGCTCCACTGCCGGGAACACAACATTCAATATTAAAGGTTTTTATATAAAGTTCATGTGGCCCTGAATTACTTATGTTGAATCTAAAACTCGCTACAATTGGGTTATGTACAGAATTTCAATTTTTTATGAAATTATCCTAGCAAAACCAGATACTAGTGCTCTATTTACATTGTATGACTGGGAAATAAATATCAGTTCGTGACTGTACAACCACAACACGGATCATTTATACAGCTTGTTTTGTTATCAGATTATACGGCGTGCTTGAGTTAGGAGTAAATTCGGAGACAGATTGAATATGTGGCTTAGGTGTTTTGGAAAGGGGAGAAAATAGGGAGAATTAAGTTTGTTTTGTATTTTTGTTGTGCCAGTTCTCTGCCGATTGAAATGAACCTTCATGATTCTTTTAGGGCCATTTACAGCCTCCGTGGTGTAGTAATAGTAAACGCGGCCGTTGTGCAGGAGGATTCGACCCTCGCTTAGTGCAAATATTTGTATACATTAATATGGGTATTTGCATTGGTCTGGTCGTGCCTCGGAGAGCACGTTAAGCCGTTGGTCCCGGTTGCGATACAAACATCTATGGCAGTCTTTACGGGTAGTTGGAGCCCTCAAAAGTCCAACAACTGGTCTAACTGAAATGCCTCGATATCGCCTTTGGGTTGTTGAGGTCTAATGGCAGTCGCTTCATGGAAAATTTTGGACTGGTAGACGTTGACTTGAAACGTTGGACTGGTAAAAGCGGACTCCGGACTCCAAGTTGATAGCTTCGGATGGGACTGGGATTAACGCTAGGATGAAGAAGAAGACTTCATTTAGGAATCATTGTTTTGCTAGGGAACGAGTTTAACACAGAAGCAACTAGGCCTTCTATGGGGACGTCTCCACACTGAAGGAAAGGGAATAGATCCCCTTACTGCTTCTGATTTTAATCTCGAATAATAATTTGGTAACCTATGTTCGGGGGCGAGTTGGGGACTCCATGGTATCCATACCCGAAAAGGGTCAAATCGAAAGAGGTGGCCCTGGGTCGACAGGGGTGGGAAGGATATGTCTAACACAACCTCACAACCAACGGCCCTCAGATGGCGTGTTTTAACCTCCCCCACCGGCTCCAGGAGGGAGGTATCCATTGGGATCTTGCAGACGACAAAAAAGGCAACCTACGCTGGTGGTAAGGCAAAGGCTGTGGAATAATTTCTCTGGGGCCTTGAGATCTCTCTCTGCAGTCACGTAAACTGATGTGATGTTAGGGGTTTTAGTTGATTCGACACACCTATACTCCATCGATAGGGCCGGTAAGCTCGAGAGCACCCGCTCCCTCCGCACCCGTCCGCAAGCAAGAAAGGATAGTTATATTAATTTAACCTGATTAATATTTTATTAATCAGGTTAGACTAGTCACCATTTTTTTTTTGGAAAAAGAATATTCGTACTCGAAATTACTCAAATCCCCCTTTAGTTAAATTGCTTGTATCAGGAGTGGCGTCACACACTCACACTCACAATCACTTTGATCAGTGTAATGGCCAGGATTCGAACCCGAGACCTCTCGATCGTAAGGTTGTCTTTTTAACTACCAAACTACCGACGCTTTAACTAAAAAATAATGTCAATGTAACGTTAGGTGTCAAATGTCTCACAATAAAACTGGGAATCAAAAGCGTTCCTAAAGCGACATATCCAATAAATTTGGATGGTCTTACGTACCAAGGTGTCGTCAAACATTTACAGGATTTAGTTGGATAAATGAGCTGAGAACTCGACTTCAAAATGTTGTATGCTAGTAATAAATTATAAATGAGAAATTTTGTGAAGAGATTTGTTTTTTTTAATCAAGCTCAAACGGCTTAAGGATCTGGCAAAAATTTGGTACAGGGATAGATTATATTATGGAATAACACATAGGCATAGGTTTGAGTATATCAGGTGAAGCCGACTGTCACCCTATCAGAAACAAGCCGAGGTGGAAGCAAGATGGGGACACCGTGGATCCCATACCGTGGAACCAACCGTCTGGAGATGGGTCATGTGTCAATCAGGAAATACATAATCAGAATTCTACGCGAGTGAAAACACGGGCATCAGCTAGTTTTAACCACAGGCTATAGTTTAGAAGTAGCTAAAAATAAAATATACTTACAGTAATTTTTCCACTTATATTGCCTGAACAAGAAACACGCAAGCAATATTCTATCATAAAGGAGTGCTATAACTATTAGTGTTCTACGTGAGAGCTGTGTCAGCCTCGGGAACACAATGGCGGGCTTTTTATGATGGCGATAAACTAGCATGAGTGACGCGCGGCTGTGGCCAAGGACGTCCTGATTATAGTTTGTACTGAATAGCAGTCGTTATATTCACGTAAGAGAAAGAATGGACATAATCATTTTCAGTAATATTATTTTATTTTTAGTCACGGAACTCAAAGAGATAAAATTAGAAACTTTATTGGATCACTTCCGTGTGCCCGGAATACGGCAATAGGCTCACCCCCTATTACGAGGGACCGAATACATATTGATGAAATGTGGATGTTAATTCACCTCCGCCTAACCCTCCGGCGATAAAGGCGTGATTATATGTATGTATGTATGTATGTTTGTATTTTTCTCCAAATAGTTGGCGACCTAGCTTACAAGGACAGAGTACAGATTGATTTTGTTCATTACCTTAAGCTAAAATGACAAACATCTCATTCATCGAATACACAAAACTCAGCAACTCATTAATAAAAAAAACAGCACGTCCTAATCATTATCATCTATGATAGGTTTGTTGTAATAATAAAAAAAATTGTACAGGTGTAGGTACACCTAGCCGTTAGAAAGGGACAACAATACATACTGCATTTCAACTTTGCACCTGTCACGTCATAACAGGTGGCGCCGACCGTTACAAGTGAACCACAGAATGAATTTAAATCGTTGCTTGTATTACACTCTGTGATGTTGGTAGTATTTGAATATGGAATGTTTTTATTCTGTGGGTATTAATGAGAGAACAGCTGTAAGGCGCGTGCGCCGATGTGTTAAGTTTTTAAAAAGAGAATAAGTTTTTTGTCGATATGTTAATCCTGGTTTAAAGCGTTTTCGTTAGAGATATTTCTATGACTATAGAATTTGTGAAGGTGAGTGTATATGGAGCCCCACTAAAATCTTCGGAGCCCAATCAATCCAAGTCTTCCGTCATGTTGGCTGACGGAAGACTTGGATGCAATCAGAAAAATTAGTTGCCATGATGATGACGGACGAGCCGGGGACTCTGGACTTCAATGCTTTGGATGGTACCAAAATTGATTCTCCGTTAAAGATAATAAATATTATTTTCATGTTCTTTACTTTACTTTATTTTGGTTTTTATGGGAGTACCTGCCGTCTAGCCCGCGAACCCCGAGTGGACTGCACCTATATCTCGACGCTCTAACTCGTCCATTAATCAGCACAAGAGTTGGCTTGTAATTAGGTTTGACTTCAAGCACATTACTTGACGTTTGAATTAATGTTTTTGGAGCAACAATATCATGGAGCGAGTTGAAATAAGCCTTCCAGATACCATCTCATTTCAGTCCATACTTCTTAGAAATTCAACAACTACAGTTTAAAGTAAACTATTATTACAATTTAATGTCTTTGGCGGCACGGAAAGTACTCTCTACCCAAAAATGAAAACATCGCACGTTCTTCAAGATAAAATAGTAAGAAACCTGTGCCCTAAATCAACAATGGCTGCTTCAAGATACAGTTACCAATTACCGTGGGATACAACTTGTTCCTAACAAATTATAGTTGGTAAAGCGAAGTTATGTTCCTTTAAGTTAAACGGTATGAATTTCTAAACCCTGTGTTAATGAAATTTACCTGTGCAAACTGTGTTATGGCCGGCAAACTAATTAAAAACAGTTACTCGTATATAAATAAATCTGAATCGGATATGTTTATTAATTAGTTCCTTTATTAACTATCTGGACAGAAGGTACTTTCTAAAGTAGAATTTGAACTCTACCTCTAAATACTGAAGATAGATAGTTTTTGAAAACAGAAACTCGCTTGCCACACACTTGCTTTGAATGCAGATTAATGAATCAGAATCGACACCCGGTGAGCAAACCGAAAAAATAACACCCTGAACTCGATAGGGTCGCTCACAAGGAACAGATAGCTAAACGAAAATCAAAGCAAACAAATTGAAAAAACATATTTTAGAATTCAGAATCGTTAATACAACATAATATAACACCATCCTAGAGATCACCGCGAAGCATCACCCAGTTTGAATCTGATGTTCCACAAGAGTGTCCAAGGATCGATCCCTGCGGAACACCGCACGACATCTCACGCCAACAAAGGCCGGTTAATACGTTTGTTTTAAATATCTTCAATATAGTACAGATACGGCTACTTTACAATATCAAACCTGGAATTCCTTACCAGCTCACGTGTTTCCTTCTACCTACAGCCCTAGGTCCTTTAAGGGGGACGTGAAAAAGCATCAGACTAGGCCGACAGGCTTAGTGCTACCATTGTTACATGGTAGGTACGTGTCTGTAATGTGACCCTCTTTACTGAGACTTTGCCTTCATCTTACCATTAGGCGAGGTAAAGACAAATTGACGTGTTCTATATAAACACAAAAATATATATACAAGTAGTATCTAATAATAAATAATAAATAAATCGTTTACTTGCCATTAAACATTTGAAATTAACATTTCACATACATCTATCTTAGAATAAATAAGGAATTTAGTTATTTTACATTAAAGACAAGTGATAGGCAAATCAACCCCACATTAGGTCGAGCCTGTCTTGTGGAGAAGTATAAATAGTACATGACCGATAGAACTCGGGTGGATAAAGCAAGCAATTGACCACTAACCTTACCCGGAAACTAATTTGTACCGACTCTGTCATTAGAAACTATTACGAGACAACAGAACACCTTCACCTATAATCAACGGCGGTATCCGGCTTGGAACAGACCACCCCGATCTATCCGGTGACTGTATTTAGATTAGTTGGTTAAGGAATTGGCCTTACAATCGACAGATCCCAGGTTTGAAGTCTGATTAACTACTGAGTTGACACGCATAATCATATTCGTTCGTCAGTGGGTGATACCTATTCTGTATAGCGATCCGCCGACTTGTGGTAAAAACGTTCCGTGAAACTCCAATATAGCCTATGTTACTCAGGGTGAATGTAGCTTTCCAATGGTGAAAGAATTTTTGTAATCGGCGCAATAGTTATTGAGTTTATTCATTACAAACATACAAACCTTTCCTCTTTATAATAGTAGTGTAGATATAATATTACTAGCTGTTGCCCGCGGCTCTGCCCATGTGGATGTCCGTTATCGCGGATCGGGGTATGAAAAATAGATAGTAGCCGATTCTCAGACTTACCCGGTATGCACACAAAATTTCATGCAAATAGTTCTAGTAGTTTCGGAGGCGTATGGGAACGAACATTGTGACACGAAAATTTTATATATTAGAAGAGAAGATTTATAAAAGAAAAAGTGAGTTTAGTTTCATTAATTTGTTTTTTCAGACTGGAGTGTAGTACAGGGATAGTTTATATTTTGAAATAACAGATAGGCTAGCTTTTTATGCCGCATATAGGTTCCTATAATTTGCGGCAACGAGATCAAAGTTACAAGCGAGTAAAGCCGCAGGCAAAAGCTAGGAAATTTATATTTTCTTGTAATATCAAGCTGATGAAAATTAGTATGTAGCTTCTGATAAATTTGATACGCATAATCTCACAGTAGGATACCTGTATTAGACCATAACTACTGTTGAAATATTCAGCTTCAATAAAATTTAATATACCATTCTCTTTGTGACTTTGAACAGCCTGGTTCTGTGAGTAATTGGTGGTCTAGGCTTATGTGGTATAGGCGAGAAATCAAGACGTATCATACATATAGGCTGTACCGTAGTGTATTGGAGAATTACGCTTTAAAACTAAGAAGTGAAACCAACTTGTATATTGTAAGAGCGTTTTCACATTCATCCCATATCAACAGGGATATAAACAAGGATGAAAAAAAAGTGCAAGCAATTTTTCAACCTTACTGACATGACGTGGTATCTAGTATTTTTTTCTTATATTCGTGACCAGCGTATTTGTGATCAGCGTATTCGTGATCAGCGTATTCGTGATCAGCGTATTCGTGATCAGCGTATTCGTGATCAGCGTATTCGTGATCAGCGTATTCGTGATCAGCGTATTCGTGATCAGCGTATTCGTGATCAGCGTATTCGTGATCATAATTAAGATGAAAAGACACGTAACTATGTTATTAAGGTCGATAATTGCGGATATCGGATATCGGATATCGAATAATATGAAAACGCTCTAACAGCGATCAAAACGCCATCAAGCATAAAATCAAACTGTGGAATGGACTCGTTGCTGTGGTTTTTCCAACCGACTACTATATGGCCTAATGGATAGTTAAAGGTTGTTAAGTGGATAGATTATAGTCAGGAGGAACATATAGGCTACTTTTATCACTGCAATATGTTCCTTTAGATTGTTTAAATGGAATTAGAACTCCGCACGGACAGAGCCGCGCGCCAAATAAATAATTAAGTATCTGAAATCAAGGTAATTTTTCTTTTATTTATATTACAATTTTATAAACATGTCAGCGCTCCCACGAGGCCGTTTGTTCTTATTCTTTTTTTTATGTAGAAGGGTTAAAAAAATATAGGCCTTGACAGTTTTCTACCCCATCGCTTTCTACCCTCGTCTGCGTGACGTATGTGAGACACTGTGCAAACGACTCCCTGCTAAGTAGAACTGTCCTATTTAAGACTACGTAAAGCTGTCTCTTTAACAAGATGGTCAACTGTATGAAAATGTTTTAAGTATGTGATTTAAGCGGTCACCGGCACCAAAGTTATAGGGCTATGTAGTTTCGAGCAATGTCATGTTCCATATTTACATGCATTATCACAACACGAGGAGATCAGCAGAGCTCTGCGAGACCTCCGTCAATCTATTCTAGCTTATATTCAGCCATTTCGGGACGTACGGTGTCATATTAGGCGAAAAATAAATCGATATTTTTATTTTCTTAAGGAATATTTGCTACCGAAATCACAAATATTCTCTCTAACCCTCTAAACCTTAAACCCTGCTTGTGCTAGGAGTCGGTTCACGTCAGTAGTGTAATGGCAACGATTTGAACCCGGGACCTCTCGATGCGGGCCGACTCCTTAATCGCTGAGCTACCGATGCTTCAATTTGGTGCCAGAATACTGTATTTAGTAGAAACAGCTATAAACCCCCCAGCTCAGTTAAATAGTTTGTATATTGTGATATGTTGGTGGTGTCATGATCAGGATTTAAACTCGAGTGCTCTTGATCGAAATGCTGACTCCATAACTATTAAGTAGATGACGCTGTTTCGTTGTCTCCTCTTGAACAGTTTTGAAGATTCTCTTTTTATCTTTAATTCGAAACACCGTGTACCGTAAAATAAGGTGATATTAAATATTTTTAGATTGATCAAGTTGCCTTAGCATTCATATCAGATGTTCAAATCGAAAACAAAATATCGCTTGTCGCTTTCATTTTTTGTTTGATTGAAATACAAAAGAAAAGAAAATACTTGTAATATTGGAAATATTGGAAGCTTACACATTAGAAATTTCATCGTTTTAATATTTACAAAGTTTCATCGCATCTCTTCAAAAGCTTTTATAGGAACTTTTTACTTTTAAAATAACCCAAAATGTATTTCTACATGAAAATCTTGAAATACTAGTGAGTTAGATTGTTTGTTAGAGTGAAGTCAGATATAGGGGACGTAGTATATAATATACTATACAACATGGAACTTTTACCCCATTCCTGCAACACCTATTCCTAGATTTAAAAGCAGCTGTTGTGTGATTCGTGACTTTAGTCTGTCTCTGTACTAAATTTTAACCATATCCGTAGAGCGTGATTGAATAACAAACATCTTCACAAAGTTACTTAGGTACAGGAACGGAAACAGTATTCCACGTGCATGGAAAATATGTGTATGTAGCTTTTTTTATTACGTGCGGGAAATCCCCACAAATACGGAGCTGGAGGGGGAGGTTATAATGGACTCGAACCGCCTAAACCGCACGCCGTCTGTGGGTCATTGTGCTAGGTCGTAGGTGAGGTTGAGGAGGTCCGCAACGTGCGATGCGCGCCGCCGCTGTGACCTGCTTCTGTTAGGATGACTGGCGGCTCCAGGCGTCACCCTCAGGCCCGCGCTCAGGGGGGCGGAGGTCATTCTGCGCCGACACCCGAGTCGCCAACGAACGCGGCCAGCAATGTCCGCGAGTCTGTCTCGCTCATTGCGTCTTCCTCCTGCGATTTTCTCGCAATAGGAGGCGCAGGCCGCCCACGCATCCGAGCAGCGGACCATCGCCACGAGCAGGGTGGAGAGCGTGAGCACTTTCACCCCCAGGGCCGCTACAAGCTCCCGCCTCGGTGTCTCCCACACCGGACACTCGATGAGCGTGTGTTGCCCCGAGTCAGCTCGCGTCGCAGTGCTGGCACTCGGCCGTTGGCTCTACGCCCATCAGATGCAGATACCGGCCGAAGTTCCCGTGTCCGGTGATGATCTGCGTCTGACGGTACGAGAGGCTACCGTGTGGCCTCCTTAGACACTCTCCCATGATGGGTCTTACCGCCGCAATCACGGCTGCTCAAGTTATCGCTCCCACTTGGCCACCATGTCCCCATGTGAAAATCTTCGGGCTCGGGATTGAATCCCCGCTCCCGCGCCTCCTTTCGGAACCGATACAACGCCGAAAGAGTCCTCGCTTCCAGGGTCCACAGTGGCGATCCGGCCAAGAGACTCGCCGCTTCGAAGGATATCATGCGGTACCCTCTGATGGCCCTCGCGACCATCGTCCTCTGCGCCGCACGCAGCAGAGGCAAGAACCTGGCCTCCAGGGTGTCCGCCTACACGGGGCACCCGTTTTGGGCCATGCACCACATGACAGCCGCGTAGAGTCTCCTGCAGGAGTCCTCCGAGCCCCTCAAGGTGGGCAACAAAAGATATGTAAGTATCTAATATTACTTATCATAAGTAAAAAAAATATTAGGTACCTACATATTAAAAAAAAACCTTTGTTATAATTTGTTTGGAATCGAGTGTGTGACTCTAGAACCCATTACTCACCTACTAAGAGAATACCACTAGAATTAAATACCTATGCTTCGACACAATAAACTATCAAAATGAATATAATATATGTCTCAAAACAATTTAGGTCAAGAAGGGGTTCATCGAAAATACTAGCAAAACGTGTCCCATATAATAATGTACAACGAGTGGAAAAGTCTTTTACTTTATAGAAGCTTAGAAAACATAATACAATATTGTTAACGGGAATTAATACGATCAGAACTGTATACAATGTATACATATCTGTGAAAACTTACTACCTCTCGTTTTGCAGTTGGATGGACATGGGACAGTTTTTTTTACAATAAGGGAAATTACGTGTGGTACGTGGCGATACATGGTAAAATCTAATTTTGATGCGGGTGATTTATTTAAAGCCTTCGTGTTTACAAACTCCACGACTGAGGACACCTTTGAGTCAGTCAGCTTGTGATCACAGTCAATTTGTTCAAAATTTAGGTTCAATCTTCTATATGTCAAACATGATCATGATATCAATGAAAATTGTATTGGACTTTTAGCAGATCGAGAGTAGATTGAGACTGAATTTTAAACAGATTTTTATTCCGAAAATTGACCCTTTGATCGAAACGTCAAGCAAATCAAAGGTATGTAATGCGTGGTTCACGACAGAGTAGAATTTGGTCCACCCCATCTCTTTCCATGCGGTGTCCAAACAAGGCGACTAAAGAATAGGGCTTTTTAATATCAGACAGATATGTACAGCCCAGACTCAGCCTCAGATGCATGGCTTGAATCAACAATAGTGCCCGGAATACGGCAATAGGCTCACCCCTATTACGTGAGACGGAACACAATGATTGGTGAAATGTGGGTGTTAATTCACCTCTGCCTAATCCTCCGGGGATAACGGCGTGTATATATGAATATGTGTATGTATGTATATATGTATATGTGTACCATGATCGTGTTAATTTCTGTTAACATGGAACCATATATATATGACAGAAATATATAATGAAGGATAGAACGGCGGAACGCTTGGCAACTTCTTAGTTAATTCCTGCCCTACTAGACAACACAACTTTCAAATGCTTACTGAGTACTGTTAAGAATTGCTTGTATAAATACAGTGAATATGCCACATTGTGCCCTTTCTAACTGTAGAATAAAAATGGAGAAGTAAATTTGAAAAGAAGTATTTTTTACAGTGAAAAGACGCCACGTGCAACATGCAAGTAAATACGGCGTATAGCCGTTCTATCCTAATGTATTTCTGTGATATATATGGAACGCGAAGCTTTACAAGTTATTAAGACAAACGTATGTTCATTGCAATTAATTACGTATGCAGAGTGCTAATGACGCACCTGATATAATATAAGTAACATTTAATATGCAGAACTGCTGAGTTCGAAGCCAACTTGCGAATTTATGCAAGGGTTGATGCCGAGATTCAATTACATAAACAGTTTTCAGTTTCTAACTCATAATAAAAAAATGCTGTACAACTCATAATAATGAATTACATTATAATATGACATGCCGTAGAGCGACAATTAAAAGCCAGTTATACATATTCCGAGATCGAACTCAAATTATGAAAATAGCTCAGAAATAAATATAATGAGTTGCATTATAATATGGTATGCCATAGAGACACAATCTAAAGCCTGTTATACTTATTCCGAAATCAAAGTCTGAAACTTCCTTCCTTGCATGTAAGTACTACTATATTATCCCTGGAGAAAGTAGAACGTATTTGTTAAAAAAATACCAGTAAAAGGTTACCTATCTAGTGTTAAAATATCCTTTGGAAGAAAAAGCAATGATTTTTAAAACTATTTGTACTGCAAATACGTTCCAGTTGACAACCAACCAATGTCACTTGTAATGTGCCTGTTGTCGCCAATAAGAGAGGGGAAAGGGGTAATTTATTCGGCAGTAATTTCCCAAACCATATTATAACAACATACTCTTTAAGTAAGGCTGATATTAAAAGGCAGTGTTTCTAAAGTCAAGCTAGCCGATGTTACTTTTAACGAATTTTACATTTGCTTTCTTGCGGATGATGTAGCCTAAATTCAATAAACAAACAAGCAGCTTCAATTTCCAAACCAAATTGTGTGTATTTAAGGATCTTCCATCGAAGCATTTTCCGTAAGTCCATTTTCCTTAAGCAGTGTCATGTTTAAATACTTATATAAATAATTTAATTTGAAAACTTAAAACACATAGCTGCAGAACTACTTTCACCAACACTTAAAAGGGTCTCTAATGTTAAACCACATAGATTTAATACCAGATCCAAGTATGAGAGGAATTCGTGTAATTAAACTTAGAGAACTAAAACATAAAAATTCGCTCATGAAAGGACTAAAACCACATTCACATTTCAAATGCTGAGATATTTTACAGAGTCCTAAAGAACTTCTTCAATATAGTCAGCTGCGTGCAATTTCCGCGGCCTAGAACCTAAAAGAGTCAGTTGAAATAGGGCATGCCACTTCACAACGCTTGTCTTCACCGAATTCTGGTGACCTGAAGAGCACCCACACTGACACAAAACAACCCCCGTGTAGATATGCACACACACTTTCCCACGCCGCCCCTGCACGGCCTGGCCAAACCAGTATCCGTAGTTACGTCGCGGAGAGCGCACGTCGCTCCGACTCTTCAACCCGAACGACCGAACGCGCCGAATGTTTTCGTATCTGGATTATTGAAACCTCTTACGCCTTGTGTCAGAATTTATTAAAATAATATCAACGTCACAGCGGGAATTGTGCTCAGTTGTGTACGAAACTTGTCAGGTTTCGTTTGGTGAACAGTGAATTTCGGGTGTACCTAACTAGTTATTACGTACGGAGGAAGTGTCAAATTTTGTGATTTCTGCGAACGCAATCGTCGACCGTAAGTTATTTTGAATGAATTAAACATTTTTTTTCTTGGCCGACTGGGCTCGTCCGGGCGAATGAAATATATTCGCGTCTAATGTTTGTTAGGCAGATTAGATTGATGATGTTCGCCGCGGATGTTATATTTTTTCAGCACATTCATCACAAAGTTGGTAATGTTGAGGTTCACTGCCACTATTCTCAGTATTGTCTTCATCTTCATAAGTCATTTGAAACATTTTCGAGCCCGCCTAAACTTTCTGAAAAATTCCTAAACCTCACGTAAGAAATATAAATAGAGATCAATACACGTGCTACAATTATATCTATGGGAATGTTGGTTATGTCTAGTCCCATTTGGGATACTATAGGTATCCATTACAGAGCACTTTCACTGAACAAGCAAACACCGGTCCCTTTAACTGGTCAATTTTGGTCAAGTCCTTGACGTAGCAAATTGTTTTTGAAAGCATAGAACTAGTGTGATATTTTCATAGTCCAACGTTTGCTAGGTAAGCAAAAACCCTAGTCGTTGAACGTAGGGTGAAACTTTGGAAAATGTTGAACACTTTTGCGCGAATATTTTCTGGTTTGGCCAAATTGAGTGTCATATAAAATGTGATATAAAATTTTATTTGAAGTAGCAGTGGGCTTAAATAAAATTTCGTATGAAGCTTTCCTTGGGAATTTCATAACGTTTACAGATGACGAATGAATGGTGTAAGCAATATTCTTGGATGTGTGGAATAATAAAACCTGTGATGTCAGTTGTGTAGCCAATGTTTAAACTTCAATACAAATTCAATGAAAATGTTAATTTCGTTTCATCAGCACGATGCTGATGAAATGTTTATAAATATTTTTTTTTTACAGTGGTGTTGAAAGTGATAATAAGTCTTCTTATCTTAATACATTATTTTTTATTTAGGTAAGACATAAAATTACAATCTGCCTCATTATTTATCTCAAGTAACCTATTAATTCAGATAATAACAAATTATGTCTAACTAGATACCTACTAGCTAATACATACAAAAACGCAATAGAGAAGAGGGGTAGACTGCAACTTTAGGCATCGAAAAAAAATCCTCCCCATCGACCTGTACTTGTACCGTGCCCAAAAGGCCCGCCTTTGGCATCACCACGCTAAATATCGATACTAATTCTTTGAGCGAGGTAAAGGCCAGCCCTATGGTCACGGGAAGAGTCGAATAGTCGCTTGGCTATTTCTCTGAATAGCGCGCGCCCTTGGACCCCAAGGACCCAAGAAATAAGAAAACATTTTAACTATAACAGATCCAGACGCGCTTTTAATATCTGACATAAAAACCTATCAAAGTCAATTATCATTTTTGCTCTTTAGTGGCTTGAACATACATTTTTTTCGACTCGAAATCTTGTTAGCCTTAAGGCTTACAGGAAGTCGACTTATGTGACCATGTTTTTCATTTAAAATATTTATAATAAAGTTTATAAAACATTAAGTATTGCCTTTGTAGATACGTTTATAATTTATTACTACTAATAGATTCTTAACCGTTTTCTTTTGCGGTGTTAACAAAAGTATTCTAAAAGAATGAAGATAATAATAATTGACGCATATAATTTATATAGCAAGTACTCAAGAATCAGAATGGTATTTGAACTCGGGGCTTCGGCACCTGTGCTGAATAGCCGACAATATAAGTCCTAGGGTCTTAGGTCTGAAGCACATTATTATTATTCAAAAAACAAGAGAAAATCATCACACAATTTTCTAATTTGTAACAATAAAATAGTTAACTTGAAGTAACTACGTATGATTTTAGATTGTCATCGTCAATAGCGCTACCAATATTACACTCACCAAAATATTCACCATTTTTTCAAATTTCTCGAGGATTACAATGGCCATTTAACTGTGCCAAAATAAATTGAATACTCGAAAAATCTAAAATAAGGTAAATATTCCAGTGAGTGTTTTGCTATTGAAGAAACGATACCTACTAAGTATTATTATCAATTAATCATATACGATTGCTCGTAATTTGAAAGCCCAGCCTACTATCATTATACACATTATGTAATCATTGTACAGATTTTGTTTGATATTGCTTCTGACACACATCTTTCACATATCCATTTATACCTTATACTTTCAGCTAATGGCTAAGCTTTATGTTTCATAACTAATTTCCGTCAGCTTCTTGGAGTTTTTACCCGACTGCCAAGAAGTTATGTTACGTTTTCTACACTTTATTCTGTGCAACTAAACTCAATGTAATTGAACATTATCTTTCAGTATCTATCATTTATTTGTAATTATTATCTTCCTTCATCTTCTATTTTCCTTTCTTTTCTTACGGACCTCATAATTCTAGAAAAATAAATATCTGTTACCAATCTTCGTTAAATCTCTAATCTGTTGATTATAATTGAATTAGGTACTTTACCATTCGACATCTGACATTACCATTCGGCAGGGAGGAATTCTTCGACGTATAAACTGTTTGACCTCTTCTATGGTCTTGTAAATATAAAGTTTACACGTTTTATTATCAGTTTAACTTTTAAAAAAATGTGTAAATGAACATTTAATAGCAAATAAAAAACTTTAAGTCTATGAAAAAACAAAATATTGATCAGATATTTTTTCAGTTGATGTTGAAATAATGGCCACGATGTTTTTTAGAATTGCTACATCAGTAATTTTACTATAGTTGTAGTAAGAACTTAAAATAGTTTTAATTTAGTCTGAATTTCACTAGCACACATGCACTAGAATACATTTTCACACATCGAGAGCATGTCGCGCTGTATAGCCGGAAGCTGGAATTGAATTCGATGACATTCGATGGCGATAGCCGATCCCAATATTTCAAAACTAAATAATGTCTTTTGAGCCTTAAAGCAAACATCATACCTTAATTCCATATCTGATGTAATACTATTAATATTACTGGACCATATTCATACACCAACGATTAATTACGTTATAATGGAGGCCTCAAAATAGTTTGGATCTGCAATCACTTTAGGCCCTTATAACGACGCCTATATCTTCACAAGTGGATGTAAAAGGGTTGAGGAAATCAATAGAGATTAGTTTTGCTTTACTTACTCTATGTATAAAATTAACACTTATGTGAAATGGTATATAGTAGAGAGTAGTTCAACTGAACAGTCCGAGAATTTTTGTGCTGACAGTGGGAAGAACTAAGGCTTTTTTTTTTGTATAGAAACTATCGTGAGTCATTTTACAATTCGATAACTTTACTACGGCTATACTCACGTCACTCGTCAGGATGCGCCCGACTAGTTTCGGACCCGACCGGAGTCCTTATTCATGCTCATCGAGAACTAAGGCTTGTACTGCTTTATCTTCTACGCTGACGGCACAGAAACTCTCTGTTGTAACCGGGTTGGCAGCGCGAGTGTGACGCCCCTGGTGTTGGACACGTCCATAGGCCACGGTAACCACTTTTGAACTTCGAATCCGGGACCTTTCCCTCGTAAGGCCGACTTCTTTAACCACTAAACTACCAACGCTTTCATTGGTACTATCGAATCAGAATCGAAATTAGAATCATATATTTATATTATCTGCAAGGTTGGCGTCCCATTAGCCTTCTGTCTGTCATAATTATTTCAGATGTAAATATTGTGAGTAAACGTAAATTATTACGGAAGCGCTTTAATTGTTCGTTTGGCACATATTATGGCATGACGACGGACATTATTTTGGTAAAGATTAGTTGGGTATGAGTCTTTAGCGACTGCTGTGGCGTAGCGGAGAGTTAGTGAGAGCGCTCGACTGCTACTCAAGGCCTTGCACTGCGATCCACAGGCGGCGTGCAGTTTAGTCGGTTCGAGTCGGATATAACTTCCCCATTCAGCTCCAGCGGGGGATAGGGGGTATCCAAGGAGGGGATTATGCGCACGTAAAAAAAGAGGGGTTCATGGGCCGATTTCCACTCTGCAAATATTTGTATATTGATTGCATTGGTGTGGGTATTTCTATATATGTATCTATTTATAAAAAAACTTCTGTAAGTATATTAAACTAAGCAACTATTCTTTTTTATACCACTTAGGTGGCGGGCAAGCACACGGTCCACCTGATAGAAAGTGGTTACCGTTGCCTATGGACGTGTGCCTAAGGCGTCACACTCACGTTGCCGACCCTCTTAGTACAGTGAGTTTCTGTGCTGTCAGTGTAGAAGATAAATCAGGACAAGACGTAGGTCTTCCCACTCACAGCATAAAAACTCTCCAGCGAGCTCTGGCTACCCTACTCACCGCCGGGAACAACACACGAGGTTATTATGGCCGCGGTATTCTGCAGGGCGGAGGTACTTCCCCACAGACTGCTCAATTGGACGGAAATACCGTCATGGTAGAATATAATATTGATTTATTCTGTACCAGGTAGCAGTCTACGGATAGAGGATATATTAAACTTTGAACCAATACCAATGTAATATTTTTATTCATCAATAGGAAGTTCGTCTCCCTGCAACCTACCTATTAAAATTCGTGACTCAAGTTCGGGATCGAGATTAAACGCCTGTTCCTAACAGAAGTTTTAAGAGGAATTACTGTACTGTTGTTGATTACTGTTGGTAAAATCATGATATTTATTTTATTCATTTACCTAAACAGTCAAATGTTCAATCGAATAAAGTAGCTTTATGCTTCAATTACTAATGAGACGAAATAAACTATGCTCAATGACAATAACATCTAATTTACTTAAATGTAAAATTAGGCTCATAGAGTCTTACCTAAAAAATCATCTCACTTCAAAATCATTGATATAGAGCGAACCAATAAAAGTCCAAAATATTCTTAAAGTTTGAGCGATGAAAAATTACGTCACGAAACCACTGTGAGACATGTCAATACTGATTTGTCAAATTACTAATTCAATATCTTATTAAATTATGATAGAAGTATTTAGGGTACAAAGTATTCAATTATTTTTGTAGGTGGGTTGTTTAACAAGTTTTCTAAGAAATTTAATTGAAATGCTGTCTCGATTAGTTAAAATTAAAAAAAAAGTCGGGTTGCACTCCGGGAGTGACGGCAGAAGTGTAAACGTTTTCTTTCTTTCTTTCTTCGTTATATACAGAGAAAAAGATAAAAAGAACACACCATACCATACCATACCAAAAGCGCCAATCATAGAACCTATCACTAATTTTCTTGTTACCCAGGTACAGGCCCCCGATTAAATTTATGACATTACAAAACTACTGTCATACCGCTGACATTGCATAAATTTTCATTAAATTTTAGACTTTATAGCTGAGATTGAAAGTAGAAAATGTAAAGAAAAAGAAATTATAACATTTTTCATTCACTCTACAAGATTGTCAGTTAATTTTAGACTTTAACAGTATACTAGTAAAGTCTTAAGTTAACTGGAATTGGTTACAGTGGCTGTGGTATCGCAGTGGTTTTGCCATGAAAAAAATATAGTAGCCAGGGCCCAGGTCAATTGGACAGCTTGCATTGCCAATAGCGTTCCTCTCAATCCTATTTTTATTTTAATAACTGAAATAAGTAAAACTAAAATATATTCCAATATTTATTAGAAGAAAATCTTTTCCACTTCAATATTGCTCAGTTAAATATTGGCAACAAGAAATATATAAGCACTGATATCATAAAATATTATGATATCTGTCAAAGCAACGAACAGCATTTTACAACCATCAGGAACAATGACAATCGTCTCTTGGATCGAGTTGTTTGTTTACGAGTTTACTTCTAACAAACAAACAACAAGTTTTCTCGTTAACATGACACTGAGGTTGTAGTCAAACATACGAGAACATACAATGTCGATTTCAGGCAACACTCCCCAACTATAGACAAATCATCAATAAAATACTGCGCGAAGAAACAAAAATAAATTTGAGGAGTCAATGAGACGTGATCTGTAATCACTGCGTTGTTGGTGTGTACGAAGTCTTGGGCAAAATTTCTATATTCAATTCTTTATGCGTTTTATAGGTTTCAAATGTTAAGATTTTAAACATCTTTGTGTACTCAACGATAAAAGACAGATCACTTTAGTTTCAAGTTCCAAAACATTTAGTAATCCTAAAAACCTAAAAGGGAAGAAAATTACAAATAACATCGTTATCATAACCTGACCAGGTAAATGCAAAAAAACGTATCTGTTAATTTTGTATTATATTGATGTCATATTAATTGTATAACATGTGCCGGGACATATAGCATGTATTTTATACTTTTCTAGAATCCGATTTACAGGCGCCAAGCTCATGAATGTACTGAAATTTCTGATACTTATAAAGCACGAAGAACTTGCAAAATATTCCGGTGAGTGTTATACTATTAATGTGAATGACTACGTCAATCTCAAATCATATTATACTGTATTAATATGTTTCAATTATGTTGCTAATTCTATAGTCACAAAGCAAGAGGTGGTGCAAGGAATCTAGCAATAAAAACTCCTGGTAACATCAAGTGCCAATTTACTGTCATTAGACTTACTGCTAGTGCATCTTATCTGTAATTTTTTTCTCTCGTAAAGTTAATATCTTGATGAGACCATGAAATTGCATATATTCTTGGCATGAACTGTTTACAGGTTTCACCTACCACTTAACATTTAGGCAATGTGTTTTTTGCCACCTCTGTCATATATGAAACTCGCTTGTCTCCCAAACATAAATAATATTCTGTTTCTATTTACGATAGCACGACTCCAATCGGTTGATAAAATACCGCATCAGCCGACATCGGCATACGAATTGGGGTATCAGAACCATTCCATTTATGATTTTATTTACGGCTGCACGTAAAAAAGCAAAATTGTAGTTGTGCTTCTGTTATCTGTAACGTCGAATGGAGATGAATGGGTTACGCATAATATTTGTGTTTGCTGACTTGTAGACGAGGACTGAAATGGCAGAATTTGTTGTATAGAGTAAGTCAGACTATTTGGAAGATGAAATAAAACTGACATCGCAAGATTCTGAGTGTGGGGAAATCACGATCAGCCCAAACCATAATAGGAACATTCGTCTTTCATGATAGAAATCAATTCAGGGCCCTTATTCTGAGTGACAAAACGTTTCACTACGCACGTTCGTAAAAGCCGATACATGTAAGTTGGTCTAGTATTACACCATTTCTCTCAACCAATTGTAATCAACCATCTTCTCAGTCCACGACTGCGTTTGAAACTCGGTGTCACTCAGAATATTGGCACGATAGTGCTATTCTATAAAAAAATAATTCGAATCATGAAAAGCATTAGCATCGGCTGACCGGCCGGAATACGACAGTAACGAGAGCTAACATAATCTGAAGAGAGCACTCTTATCTGAGTGAGACTTGACATCTAAGTTGGATATTAGAGAATGGCACTACTAAATAATTTTTTTGGTATTATGGTTAGCTCCTAGGGTAAGCGAAACAGCTTGTGTTAGATGTGTTATGTAGTGTTTTTCTTTCTCAATGTACAGGCTGGAATTTGAACTTGTAAATTCCACTCTTCTACCTTTTCAGCGTTTACATCAGAGCTTATTAAATAAGCTAGGATAGCATTCATTAGCTTGGCTAGCCACCAACTATTGTCTAGGTACTTAATTATTAACCCTAATAGTAAAATGTTACATAACAAAAATCTTGCTATATCAACAATGGCGTCACCCGCCGAGTAGAAGGCGCAAAAAGGGAAACTTGGTTTTCGAAATTCTCACAAGCCACAGCAAATTTAAGTAAAAGGATAGTACATCGGTTGAACCCGTCAATGCTGGGAAATACATGACTTGTAATATTCACCTGTCATATTAAAGTTAGTGAAAGTTTTAGACCAACGCCTTGTACTTTGCCGTGTGAAGATTCGATTCAGGTGAGAACACTTTGCAACAAAGCAACAAAGGTCTATTAATTTAAATAACACTAAAGTGGTAAGTAACCACCTAAGGTACGAGTTTAGTGAGTGGTTAAGATAGCCATTTGCATCATCGTACAGATTACAATATTTTATTGGTTATTAAGTGTGTCTTTGCCAATAACTGTGCCTTGATTGCCTTCTTTTGAAAACATAGATGATACTAAAATTTCAGGGTTTATTATTTTTAAAACTATTAGTCACAAAGTCATCATTATCATCTTCTTGCCTTTATCCTACATATATTTATTTGAGATTCACCGTTCGTTCGACTATACTTTGTTTGATCGTATTTGCTAGCCTTTTCATACAATCCCTGTATATTCTCTTACGTTTTCTCATTCATAATAGTCTACCCCCATACTTAAATTCCTGATAATATTATTATTTTAGTAAAAAAAATAGTCTAAAAGTCACAAGTTGAATTTAGTGCCAGATCCTCGTTGGGTTAACACCGAGAAAAGAACCAGGCAGAACAAAATGTTCATTTCCAAATAAGCAACATGATTTAAATTAAACATTAATTAATAGTAAAATGGGAAGACATAATAATAATAATAGTCAGAAAAGTAATGAGAAATTAAAATAATATTAAATTAAATTAAAATTTTATTAAAATAGAATTAGTCGTGAATCTCCCCGTTCTCAATTCCCTTTGAAATTTCTTTGGGAATCGCCAAAGGCGGAATTACGACCATCACGCAAAATGGAAGATGCTAATCTAATTCCTTTGATTCAAGATAATCAAAGTAAAAATTCTCACTTTACACATAAGCAATGAGTCAAAGACCTTGGGCTTGAACTCAAGACATAAGACCTGATAGGCCACGATCGCAGATAGCAGCACACGTTCCATTGCGTACCAAACAGAGTGGAAACAGGTAACGATGTACTGATAAGTGTAATTGTACGTTGTAGTGATTGCAGAGTAACTGTGAACTGATTTATTGCGTTTTGGTCACGGTTGTGTATGTTTTGGTCGTACGGTTCTCTTTACGCCAAAAAATAATGTTTATAGCACATACTATTGATCTAGTGATTTTGACGAAACACTCCCAACCAGTATATCGTCGTTACTCACAGCTCCGCTTGTGTGGAATTTTGATATCTTACCTTTTTAATTATTTTTTTTTTTAAATATTCCACAGCATTTCACACAACGCTATCTAGATCCATGGTAAGCATAGGTTAACTAGCTTGTGTTATGGAATCTAGAATGCGGATAAACATACTTAGATACTTTTTTTGTATATACATACATATAATGTATAGAAAATACATATAATACATAGAACCTGAACTTATAGGGCTTATTCCTGGGATATAAAGCAGCCTGTATCTTATTTTAGACTAAATAATCAATCTATTCTTGGTCGAAATTTCAGTCAATTTGGTTAGCCGATTCAGCATGATTGAGTAATAAACATCATCATCAAGGTCGCCGGGAAGCGCTGGATGCTGGCTGCTTTTGATCGGTCGTTCTGGAAGTCTATAGGAGAGGCCTATGTTCAACAGTGGACTATGTGCGGCTGATATGATGATAATGATGATGATGAGTAATAAACATTAACCTCATTTACTGTCCAAACCTGTACACGGTGTATTTTTAAGACGAAGCAGTAAGGACATGGATACCTTAACCTTTATGGTTCCAATGGTACCTGTTGAAGTATTCTACACCTGCCTTAACAATACCGTCTCACAAAAATACCCTGTGTATTTTACTTTCCTACCACTTTCCTCCAAAGATTATAACAGGCGAGTCTTATATCAGATATTATAGACTAATTTAACGATCCTATAATGTTGGTCACACATAGTCTATCCATGTATTTGTTAACGACCTTAGAAGGATACTTATATACACACCACATCCATTACTACAGCCCGTACAACCTAATCAAAACATTTAGCAGGTTCAAGTTATTTTATCATACCATGATACGCGTTAACTCAAATAATTGCATACCATGGAACGAGAGAGTTCAAAAGTTCGTACTCTAAAAACTTTGTTAATAAACATGGTATGGACCATACATATTTACCGTCCCATATGAGCTACAAACTGTCAGTGGCAGGCCGTACACCATCCGCGCAATTAATAAGGTTTGTATACTATTGTAGACAATAGATCGTGAGAAAATTCTCAGGTCGAAAACCTTCTGTGTCCAGTATTTTGACCGTAGAATGATACGGTTTAATGACGTCCGCCATTTTGTGGACACAAGTGCGCAACTTGTAAAATGAACCTTGGAAAATGGATTCATATTAACCAGTAGCGAGTGCCCTAAGACTTCCCCATTCCAGAATATGCCGCATTTGATCTATTGCCCACTGTACCCCTCCACCCGTACTACCTAAGATCTAAGTAGCGCAATGGGCAACACTGTAGCTGTGACCTAACCGAAAACTCCTCCAAGTTAATCCACAACATTTTTTTTATCATAAGAAGTGTACTAGCAACCGAAATTACTAATTTTCCTGATAATTCCTCCAGTTAAGCTAAATTCCTTGTGCTAGGAGTAGGTCAATCAATTTCAACCATCAATTATTTTATCAACTTACAATCTGTTTCAGGGGCTTCTGACAAATAGTGGTAATTCCACAATGTTATTGATTTGTATAAATCTGCAAACAATATACCGAAATGTTGGTTTCAAATAGTAATTTGATTCTAATTGTATTCTGGAGAGCTATTTTGTTAATTATGTACGTTAAATTTTCTGTAAAGGCAAATGTTCCAATTATGAACTATTTGCAATAATTTGACAGTTTAACTCTCACAAAATATCTAGATATTATTATCTGAAATGCATTGTTTGCAATGCTTGTAAATTAATTTTCATGTGAAATATCATTATTGTTAGGTTACCAGAGCTCCTTGGAATATTATTCTCTTCAAGCGCCTCAACAAGAACAAAACAGTGAAGTAAAAAAAAATGTCTCAGGTTTTACATTTACAAAAATTTCAAAAATAACACGAAAATACTGAAGAATCCACACCAGGAAACTATAAATAATACACAATAATACACCTTAATTCCTCTATTACGCAGGTATACGATTTTATGCTTATATATCTCAACTAAGGAGATTTATAGTTGAAATAAAAATTAAAGGTAGTCCTTATCAAATAATTGAATACTGATTTGGATCCTTAGCTCAGCTGATTTTATTCTTGTATTTGAGTTCTGTAGGACACGCCGATATTTCCGTCCCAATTGAGCAGTTCGACTGAGGGACCTCCGTTCTATAGAAAACAATATCCTAGTGTTGTGTATGTAGTGTTTTATGTGAGTAGGGTAACCAGAGCTCATTCAACTCTCATCAACCCTCAGTGGTAAGATCAATTCCTCAGTGAAAAGATCAACGCCTCAGTGGGAAGATCAAATTATACTACTTTGTCTTCTGCACGACAGTACAGAGTATCTCCGTTGTTTCACAATTGGTAGGGTGAGTGTGACTCTCTTGGTGTTACATACGTCCATAAGCCATGGTAATCAATTTCCATGAGTGTCCTACTGAATTTCGAAGCTCAAAATCCCGATGAACGGTAATTCGAAAGCCAATGCGACTCACGTTAGTGCGAAAGTACGCCACATCGATACACACATTGTCGAACCAATCAGGTGGGCCGTGTGCTTGTCTGCCACTTATGTGGTATAAATATTAACATTAAATATATTAAGGTTGATGGAAGTAAATTTTGCTGTGATTGCTTACTTTTTATAATAACTCTTAAGAGATCTAAAACCAGCATAAAATGTATTGTTTTGTTAGCAAAACCATTTCAAGATAGTATATGTGGATATGTGGTAATCTTGGAGGCTATACAGGATGAGAAAGTTTTGAACAATAGGTTTAAAATTATATATCAAACGGCAGTTCACATTCTTTCTTCGGACCCTGTGTGAAGATTAGAAATCTAGTGTGTTGTGTATCAGAAGATTGTTTTCTATTCCTGTAATGATTTCTTGTAATTATTTAGATTGTTTTGCTAACCTTTGGTTTAACCTTTTGGAATAATGGTAAAAAAATGTATGAATTGAGATTAATAGTGTAACCCCCACTGG
Source organism: Eilema caniola (assembly GCA_949126895.1). Classification (NCBI taxonomy): domain Eukaryota; kingdom Metazoa; phylum Arthropoda; class Insecta; order Lepidoptera; family Erebidae; genus Eilema; species Eilema caniola. The sequence continues at coordinate 4,455,190 of OX421486.1, read as the reverse complement.
GATATTTACCATATTTTTAATTTGTTTCGACACATTCAGCACAATAACAACTAACTCGGCGGTCGTCAGTACACCTTGATCACGGCACATTTCACAGTGCAAAAATATGGGTTACCAGAAACAAATGAAAGACATGATTAATAGTGGGACTTACACAGGATATTTTCCGGTATACGTTGATAACACAGTATTGATAGCAATTAAATACTACATAGTAATAATTATCTTACAAACACATCATTATTTCGTAACGATACATATCCAATAACAGTACACTTACAAAACATTAAAATGCTCCTGTTAACACGTTTTGTTTTTCAACATCATTTCTCTCTCGAATAATTCATTTAAGATTATTACCACACACAAATTGAAATGTTTGAGATTTTCTTGTTTAACTTTCCTAAAACACTTTTCAATATAATCCTCCTACATTGTATACGTTATAAACCTTCCCACGTTACATGTTTACTTACCAAAAACCGCAATACCAGACGCAACACAGACGAAATGAAACCTGTAGTTATACTAACAAATATAATTTTATGAATTCTTACGGTCTTTCAGAAAAGAAAAACAGAGTACCTTATGAATATTGAAAGAAAAACAAAAACATAAAACCATTGAAAGTCAAAGATAGAACGAAAGAAAAGAACTTTTAAAGGTCCGACAAAATCAGCTTGCATTCAAAAACAAATTCTTAAGAAAACCGATTTCTGAACAATGGCTCCCAAAGCATCCCATCACGCCGAGAAAAATAAGATAATGTTTTTGATAAATCAAAGGGAGTTGTTCGAATGTTGGATCGACGATTCGGTGTGACTGCAACCGATGAATGTATTATAAGATGTTGAATCGGGTCACATAGCGATGTTAGAACGCAAATTATTTGAATTATTTCTGTCTTTCTGTTTTATTTAGACGCCGTGATGCGCGAGGCTAGTTGAATAGATAGATGAAACTGGTTAGTAATATATTTGTGAGATGAACTCATCTTTTAAAATCGATTCGGGAATATTTTGGTATTATAGTTTAAATGCTGCGATACTCATAAGTTCATTTTTAGGTTATTAAAGAAATGGTGTCTAGACTCGAGAACAGGAGAACATCGTGCATAAAGTTTTACATAAAAGTTGTCATCACCACCAGCTAAATGATTGTGACTGAAAAAGCAATCGAAATGATGACTCATTTAAACTTTTGGTAGCCCCAAGTCAAACCACTTGAGAGGTCAAAATAATTATCAGACTTTGGTTAAGTCTGAAATAAATACTTTATTCGAAAAAGTATCATAAAATAAGATTCGATGAACAGTAACAGCTGCAGTACTAAGCTACTATCAACGTGGTTCATTTTCTGTCAAGTAATCAATCAACAAATCCAGCGACGAACAAACAAAACGCTAATGATGCTTGAAATAGATAGCTTTCTAGATATAATGGTTTTAATAGAACGGGGTTATTGGACGTCCTATTTCTTTTGGCATCGTTGTTGTCACTAAAGAACAAAGAAGCATTGTTTCAAAAGTAGTATCGGTCAGTGTTATGACCGGTTCAGGATTCGGTCAAAGGTCCCCGTCGTTCAGAACTAATCAAGGAAATTATATAGAACCAAATTATTTCACAGTAGAATTGATACTTATTTTATAAGTATGGAAGTTAGAGAGAAGAACAACGCGCTGTGTTAGCAAATTTCAGCATAGTGTAAATGGAATGAAGTTGATATTCAATTAACACTTAAAAATTGTGTCAGCATTTTTGTACCAGGTCTAAATTGATCCCAATGAAAATTATCAGAGGCCACAGTGGTGCAAATATATTTAACCCCACAGAACTATTATATAGATCAGTTCAAGTCAAACTATTGTAATTATTTATCAGTATCGCGATGGCCGCTAAATAATTATAAAGAATAGTGTTTTTGGCAAAAGTTACAAAACCATCTTTTACAACATAAAAAATTAAAAAAGAATTTTTCGTAATTTGTGTGTAATTCGGCTCTAATGATTATAAAATGCTTTTTGCCATAATTGAACTAATAGGATTGCAAGCCTTGAAGCATAAATCCTTTTAAACAGTAAAATATTTTTCTAATTGGTTTAGCAGTCTCCCAATTATACCAAAACTACATTTTGGCAAATTGAGAGCTCCTTCTTTTCCGAAGACAGCAATTTGGGTTTAATTAGCATCTAGTTTATCATAATCCCAAATAGGTTTGAACTAAATAGCAATTCGAACGAATGGATATAGCCGGATCAGTTTAGCATCTAAAGTACCTACAGATGAAATTTGCCAATTTGAGACATGGAGCGTAAAACTAGATGGTATTGAATGGACCAGAAATGCGGTATTCTATCCAATACGGTATGATTATTGAGATAGCACATCTGCTTTTAGTGTTATTGATAGTAGATACTATGGTATTCGAGATAATAATAAATAGAATGCATAATAATATCTACAACAATATGCATCGAAGTGATAAGCGCTTAAATCAGTTTTCCTGGTCGCTGGATTACCTTCTGTCATATCCTTGTGCCCCAATATTTGCATGGTTGAAGAACTGAAAGTGTCGCCCAGTTTTGTAGCTGAAAATATTTAAACGACTTAACATTTCAAAGATTCCTATAAATATACAGAAGAAGTTTCCGAAACTAACACTAAGGTACACTTTGTCGTATAATTTTGTCTCTTTTCAGGTAACTTCTCATAAAGTGTTTAGAGAAAATTAATTCCAAAGCCATAGTTTAATTAAAAACGAAAAAAAAATTATCTACCACCTATGACTTACTCACGTCACTCCCATCAAATTTCACGTGGAATATGATGTAGTTATAATAAATTGAGAACATCACTCAGCTTAATTCCGGTATGGTCAGTATATGGGTCATCCCGCGGCTAACTACTGAACATCCCGCGTCCGTTTTTTGATTAAACTACAGCAGGTTTTGAAATATATTTATACTTTGCTGATATAAAACCATTTTATGGGAACCTCGTTCCTCTTATGATATAAATTTGCGCGTATGTTTCGTATTATCGTATAGTTAATGCGAGCAAAACTTACTGAATCTTTCTAGTTTCATGTATTTTTAAAGTGATTGCATTTTCTTTCATTTTTTTTCTTACTTCTCTTTACAACATCTTCATATAGGTGGTAAGGATTTGCAAGATTTCCTATTGCAATAGTCTAACTACAGACTTTCGATAGCGCCAATGGATTGAATTTCAGCCGATGCGCAGTTTGACTGGAAAAGCGGGGTTGTTCAGCCTTTAGCAACCGGACTGCTAGGTTAAATATGGGATAGGAGGACTCCTAGGATACAACCGGGACTAAAGCAGGGATGGTAATAATGATTCAGTTTTCTACTGTTAATTTGATAACTTTTATTTCTTTGATAACATTTTTGGATCACTTTCTCATCAAGGGATGGAAGAAAAATCATCATTTAATTTAGTTCAAAGTGTGATTGATATACTTAAATTTCAAATAGTAAAGTCGAAATCCCTAGGCAAGTAAATACCTCGTCTAGGATTTTCGACTATTCTGCGGATATTACTAACATTCCGTGTGTCAGATGATTTTCTTTTTAATTGTTTGCCCGTTAAATAATTTATTTCTTTATTTAGTTTCTCTACTCGTAGTAAAATGACTAATTAAAACGAAAATCATACAAAACACGGAATGCTACGAATGTCCGTAAAATATTCGCAAAAATAGAGGAGTGCATTGCTCTCGTGTTCAATATTTCAGCAGAACACCTCTTCAAAGGTGTTGATCACGGGCATCAGTACAAGGGGAACCGTTGGAGAGAAATATTTCTAATTTATGTAGCACTTGGTTTTTAGTTCACGATGTAGGCTTATTAGACGTTATAAGAAGGAATATGACAGTCAAAGAGTTATTCGTTAGAGATTTTTTTGACAGGAGGTAGGACACGACGGTATTTCCATCCAGTTGGGCAGTCCAACTGGGGAAGTTCCACCGCCCTACAGAATACCACGGATATATCAACCTCGAGTTGTGTTTCCGGCGGTGAGTAAGGTAGCCAGAGCTCACTGGAGAGTTTTTGTGTTGTTAGTGTGAAAACCAAAGGCTATACCTGCTTTTTCTTCTATACTGACGGCACAGAAACTCTATGTGTTTACAGGATCGGTTGCACGCGTGTGCCTCCCCTGGTGTTGCACACGTCCAAAGGCTTCGGTAACCACTTTCCATCAGGTAGATCGTGTGTCTGTCTGCCACCTCAGTGGTATAAAAAAAAAGATTACCGCATAATGATCAAAATCATAGGGCGTAGTCATATTTTTCCAGTTCCCTTCACTAGTTCTGGTGGCATCTGAGGCTTTCACTTGGAGTCTGGGGTGCACCTCTTCCTGACCAACCGCGCTAATCTTCGATATTTTAGATGAAGCCATTGCCATCAGAGCTCCAAAAACTATTTGCAATATAGAAGTATTGCAGTTAAACCAGTTGTTGGATTGTTTAGGGCTTCAACTACCCATAAAGACTGCCATAGATGTTCTTTAAATTAAATCTTCATCTATTTTACTTTCGTTGGTTAAATGTGTCACTTTGAGCGTTAGGTACTCAAATGACATTGAACACCACGTTTGTTCTTTCAGTGCTTTAAAATAGACGGGTGTAGTATTCTGTTGGTTTCAACTACAAGCTCCAATAACTTAAAACGCAGTATTTTAATTATTTTGGCTCAAAAATCAACAAAAGTTCTATGACTGACTAATAGTAATGACTCAGATATATTATAGTGTAAAAGGCGTGAAGAAGTATCCAATGAGGCCGTCAAGCTGAGCCTGCTGAGGGCCAACATTTAGACATTGTTTGTGTTTCCGATGGTGACGGACATCGCTGCTCGCGTTCGGCTCAGGCGTCGAAGGGTGCAGAACGGCCTCCGCCCCCATGAGCGCGAGCCTGAGGGTGATGGATGGGGCCGTCTGTCACCCTAGCAGAAGTAGGCCAAGGCGGCGGCGCGCATCCGGGGATGCGCGCTTCCCCATACCGGGGGCGGGCCAGGCCGAGAAGGATGGCCATGGGTCAGCCGGGGTACGAGGGATATGTCGTCGACAACCACAGACGGCGTGCGGTTTAGTCGGTTCGAGTCCAACATAACTTCCCCCATCATTCCATAGAAGTCATTTGGCGTGTCCTATTAAAAAATAAATAAATCAATCAATAATAGGCCTCTGTCAATGTGTGCCATGCTCTACCTTGATCGAAGTACAGGCAGCCGAAGTCACGGGTACTCTTAGTATAAGCTAATTCTCTTGCCAACTAGACTTTGTACACATTCATAAAGCTCATTACTATGTACTCTAATATACATTACTTTAAGTAAAACAGCAATTTAATTGAGAATTAGGTCAAGTCAGAATAGAGTACGAACTATTTCCAGTATTCACATAACATGGAACGTTTCTACGTCAAAAAGATGTTTCATTTGAATAAGTGATGATGATGAAACTTTACGCGAAGAAAATAAATATTCTAGGACATTCTACACAATGCTATATACATATATATAGCATAGTTTTACTGGGTTGTGTTATGGTTTCGATACTATGCAATTGGGCATTTACGTAGGAATTAGACACATTATTTCAGAAATAATAACTAGTAGTAGGTAGTTTAATAGAAACCCGGAGTCTCCTTCCAGTGAAATCGCATTTTAATTCAGACTATTAACGTCAAAACGGCACAAAATCCCTATAGGGACTTAATAAGCTACCTGAATAGTCAGATACACGACGTCCTAAAAGAATTTACATCTGGCGTAACGTGGCATTAGGTGTTCCACGTCAAAAAAGGTACATTAAATACCTGAAGTCGCGATATGATATTCAAGGCTTTCGCTTCCATCCATTTCACACCAAGGCCACAGCAAAACGTTTAATAGAAATTAAATTACTCTTACTTTGAATTTCAGCAGACCGCGCATCGTAATACAAAAGCTTTCATGCTGGTTAAGATAATTTTGTAATACAACGTCCAATATGTAGAAATTTAAGTATAAGTTCTAAAGTAAACATACAGAGACCTTTAGTAGTAGAGGTAGGCTGAGATGATAAATGGATTGCGATATGGCAAAGAAGAAAGTGACTAAAGAGATTGAGTCTGAGACAACTGGAGGAGGATGATATGTTGCGCCGACCACAAATAATTAGGACTAGGGAAGATAAATGATGATTCAACATCCAATATCAAGCCTAGCCGACAGATCCCTGTATCAGGGAACATCACAGCAGCTATAAAAGACAATATAAAAATCAGAATCAGCGGTGGTGTAATCGCCGATTCTATCAGATGACAAGACCTTGCTGTTAATAGATTCAGCAGTATTCATTCACGTGTTTATTTTGGTGGGCATGATATCACAGTGTGGGAACTCTTCGAGGTCGCCACCAAACTGTACGAAGAAACTAAAAACTAATGTGTGTAGTTACGAAAATGTATTTGTGTTTTGAAAGGATAGTTGACCCTGACGTTGGTTTTGTGTTTAATAGTATTATGTGGTACAAGACTCTTTCATCTGGCTATTAAAACCAGGATTCACCCACTCAATTGTCACCTTTTACAACTTTTCTTTAGCGTTTATCAACCGTTAGTATTCATTTTGATTACTACAAAGTCTATCTAGCGCTTTTATGGTCTGGTGGCAAGGTCTCGCTCCAAAAGCTCAGTTAAATTATCCAAAAAGAAAATAAAATCATATTTTGCTTATCACATGATCGAATTTATATTATATACGCTATTTATCTTCTTCTTCTTCTTCTTCTTCGAGTCAATGGCCAGATACAAGTCTTGATGGCTTGTTTTTATATTTTGTCGGCCCAAAACTTGGCCACAGCCACAGCGCTATCCGTTGCCCCACACAGGTCCTCGGTAGTACAGGTGGAGGGGCACAGTTGGCAAGAGAGCAAATGCGTCATGGACTGAGATTGGGCTCCACACTCGCAGTCCACTTGCGATCGATCGATATAGCCCCATTTTGCCATATTTTCCTTGCAGCGGCCAACTTGGGTCCGCAGGCGGCTTAATGACTTCCAGGTTGGCCACTGGAGATGATGTCCAGGCGGCAGTTCTTCTTTTGGTCTGATAAAACCTGCCGGAACCGGATACTTTTCTACCCACATTTGCTCTCTTGCCCGCTGTCGGGCACAGTCTGTGGCCTGAGTGGTTCTCATGAAGCTCCGACGGCTTTTTAAACGGACTGGAGGCATTTCGTAGCTATGCAGAGGGTGTCGGGAATCTGTTTCCTGTTTCCATTTCTCCACAGCACAAGCTACGTCTCGCCGAACATCTGGTGGAGCTATGCCTGCAAGAGGGTATAGCATGTTCAATGGGGTAGGTTTGAGGCAGCCCGTAATGATCCTATATGTTTCATTTAACGCCACATCAACGTCCTTGGCGTGGGCGGATCGATGCCACACTGAAAATGTACATTCCCTGGTTAAAAAGCATATGTTATTCCAGACTGAAACCTATCCCTGCACGGAATTTCAGTAAGATTCGTTTAGTTGTTAGAGCATAATTTATTACGAAATATCTATTACATAAAGTATAATATTTGTAGGCTGTGATTTTGTTTATAGGTGATCTAGTTGAAAAGTTAATTGCTTAGCTAATTTACATTGAACGGATGCCATAGAAACTGAAAGACAAATAGAGAAAATTTCACAAAACAATTTAGATAAATGGTGAAAACAATCTGAAAATGAAAACGATTCGAGGTAAACTCAATAATATGATAAGGCAAATCTTTATTCAGCTCTTGAAATAAGTAAAGTAAACAAAGAAATGAGTACCGACAGTTTTTCCATCCCCAGATTGCTTCGGTAATCTGTGTACTATCATTCGTCGGCTGTTTCGTGACATTAGCCGATGAAATTTCTATTACAGAATCAACCTCTCTCAGGTGACCTTGAGAATTCGCTATATAATCGTATGTAATGTAAGATTCTGAACTTTATATTGGCATTGAAATTTAAATAGAAATGTTTGTTTGACTGGCTGTCTTCTACGGTATATTGAGCAATGTTTGCAGTTGCGTACTTTTTATGTTTGGCATTTTAGCTTCAATCCAAGAGAATTTAATATATTGTTCTATAGTATTATAATCTTCTACGTATTTTATATCCTTACTAGCTTTTGCCCGCGGCTCCGCCCGCGTGGATGTCGGTTATCGCGACCAAAAATAGCCTATGTCCTTTCTCAAGGTCGAATCTACACCTATACCAAATTTCATCAAGATCGGTTCAGTGGTTTAGGCCTGAAAGCGTAACATACAGACAGACAGACAGAGTTACTTTCGGATTTATAATATATATTATAATATATATATTAGTATGGATACCTATTCAATCTTGATTTTATCTGAATCTAAAATTGCACTTTACTAGCATATTATGCGTTCATGGAAGGATATACAATAGGATTTTGAATTAAGTTTACGCAACAGCAGCAGAATCATCATTTGTGTTAACCTGTTTCCATACATATATTTCCATACATGTAAAGCCCTAAAGGGTTAGGCAGCAGCATATCAACACCAATTTTGCCAACCATGTTTTTGTCAAGTTATAGAAAGCGGGCCCGTTGCCTACGAGCGGGCCCTTTATGATAGACTGTATGGTTTCTGTTAGATGGAGAGCAGCCCTAACCCTTAGTCGCCCGATACTGCCGGGAAGAGATAGGGTGAACCCTATTCTACTCCACTGAGAACCTACTCTTCCATATTATTATTCTTTAAAGGGCTGTAAAGTTGTTACCGAAGCAGCTTTTTCTTCTAGATCGTGACCAAACGAGTAAAAATAGCTGGCAGTTTCGTGTAAGAACTTGACCGAAATAAAATTAATGAGGGGACGATGATGGCGTGCGTTCGAAGGTTGTTCTTGATTATGTCATCAATCTCGTACGTTTTACTGCGCTGTTGTGTGAAAATATGAGGAATTGAAACTTGGTAATTATGTGAACTTGACTGATTATTCGAAAATACAACAAAATTATATAGGCGCAATACGTGTTGTTCAGCATTTTTTTACGTGTTACGCAGCAAGTGTATCGGAACCATAATACAATTTTTGTCTAGTTACCCAACAGGAAGGTGATGTTTCAACAACTGAATTAGACCTAACAAGCGGGCCAAACTAAATAAAACATATTATTTATTAACTAGCTTTTGCGCGTGGATGTCGGTAATCGCGACCAAACATAGCCTATGTCCTCTCTTAAGGTCTAATCTACCCCTATACCATATTTCACAAAAATCGGTTCTGTGATTTAGGTGTGAAGGATGGACAAACAAACTGACGCAAACATACACTTTCTCATTTATATTATTAGTATGGATTCCAACAACTTCACCCATCTAATACACAAGAAACTTAAACAGAGATTACAATTTATTCTAACATTATATTTCATGTAAGTACTGTTCACATCGATATGCATACTCAGAAGCCTATCAAAAGCAACCTGCTTACCTACCAAAATCCGCTTGTAATCGGGGCTTAGCATCGATAGCTCGTGGTTATCGATATTCGATAGCGGGATGCAACAGCATTATAATATGAAGTAGGATTCGAGGCTCCATTGTATCTTTATGACAATGGAAATTTGCAACCTGGGGGCAAATTCTCTTAGTGAAAATCTGTTCAACAAGCTCGTAATGTTTACAAGGATAAAGTCAAATGACTGGCTGCAGTCTCTGTTTACCTCGGAGGGAAATAGGCGTAAGCGTGTGGTCAAAATTAATCTCTAAAAAGTCTCTATCTTCGTTATAGACGGTACATACAATATTCAAGGTTTTTACATATAACGGACGATTGTAATGCCCCTGGTGTTGCATACGTCTATAGGCCAACGCTTGCCTAGCTCAACATCTAAAACGTGTGTAATCTAGACGATCTAACACCGTCAAATTTTTTTAAACCACAAACATGACATCAGTTAAAACCGAAGTTATTTTACTTCTATTCCTACGCGTTATTTAATTTATTTTATTCTATTTATTATTTAAGCGTCAGTAGTTAGTGGTTAAGGAGTCGGCCTTACGATCGAGAGGTCCCGGGTTCGAATCCTGGCCATTACACTACCGACGTAAACCCACTCCTAATACAAGCAATTTAGCTTAGTTGGAGGGGTTAGAGGGAATATTAGTAATCTCGATAATTTTGGTTGCTAATATTCTTTATGAAAAATAAATAAAAAATAAATAAATAATCATCAATATGTAATTATGTTAGGAGATGAAACCAATTACAAATATTTGTAAACATTTTGATTTGATTTATACAAAAGACATACAAGTAGCGGGTGTTGCAACGCGTAGAAAATCAAATCGTTCAATAGCTGAGCTGTAAATCGTGATCGTTTATTTAACCCCGAAACGTGAATAGATATAAAAAATATGGCTTCATATATTGGGTTCGATCGATTTCTTGCATTGATAAATGATTTTATTAAACTATTTTGTTTCTGCCTTATGTATTCAAATAGTTTTGTCTAGACGACTTTGTTTGAGAGTGTTAATTCATATTTCACTTCTTAGGCCTAAAGGGTAAAGAATTTTTAGATAAGATTTTACCAAGAATTCCCTTAGGAGTTAAAGGTGACATTGAAGATAATGTTATAACCGAAGTTACACAGAAAAGTAAGTTTAATGGAATATTCTAGATTATTTATGATATGATTTTTTTTCTACGTATTCTAATTGGCTGAAAATAAGATGAAATTAACAAATTCGTAAAGAATAAATATTCGTTAAAGAAGGTTTAAAAATATTTTCTTTTATTATTCTACTTAGATCGTAACGTAAAATTGTAAAAACTGCATTTATAATAAATAAACAAGTTAAAATATGATGTTGTCAATTTGCTTTGTTCGTGAAAATGCTTGTTCGTTTAAATGCTCAGTGTAGGCAGATGCTTGGGGCAGGCGAAGTGATGTTGATATTAAAAGAGGTCGCCACAGGTATTCTATTGAACAATTTTACAGAAGGTTAACTATAGTGATGCAGCTCAGAAATGCGGCCAGAGTAGGTACTGACCTCCTTTGCACCTGATATGACCCGGAGCGGGTTATTTAGCGAACAAAAGCTTCGTTAGCTACTTGACATTTTGTATTTAACATTGTAATAGTTGTATATTTAACCCTTGGAGAGGAGTAAACATCATCTGATTTCACAAAGTACAGCAAGACTACGACACAGTGAGCTCATTCTGTGTAAATAGTAACACCACTGGTGTAGAAATGCTTCTGGTAGAAATTTGATGACACTTTGTCACAAATTTCAGCCGGATGGGTACCACCGTGTACAATTGCGAAAAACCCTCCATAGTAATCCAATCTCGGTTGGATTGCGTTCAGGGATCAGCAAGTGCATAGCTGGGCAGGGGGGATTGTGGTCGCAGCACTACTGGGACTGGTGGGTGTCACGCGGTGCTGCGACGACAATCCTTTTTCGATGAGGCCGTCAAGCTGAGTGCCACCATTGTTAACATGGTAGGTGTATGTAATAGTGACCCTCTTTCCTGAGATTTAGCCTTTAGCTAACCATCAAACGAGGCGATGTCTTAGTGAAGTTTTAGATAAAACGCGTTATTCCTAGTTAGAACTAGTCTTTAGTTACTTCTAGTTTTAACAAAGGCATAAAGTTTTAACTAGCGGTAACTTGTTCTAACGAAAAACGCGTTTTAGCTGTAGCAAATGTATATAATTATAGTTAGGATATAATTAGCAGGTGGGTCATTTATTGGAAAGAGTGATAATCGTGTAAACTTCAGAAAACATCAAATACTAGCGACATACCCCGGCTTCGCACGGGTACAAAGGGTGTTATTTTACATATAAACTTTCATTTTCAATCACTCTATGTATTAAAAAACATCCGCATCAAAATCCGTTGTGTAGTTTTAAAGATTTAAGTATACATAGGGCTATAGGGACAGAGAAAGCGACTTTATTTTATACTATGTAGTGATATATGTTTTTTAAAGTTGTTCTTGCACTATCAAATTACAATTAATGAACATACGTTTAAATATACTTACCTATGTGCAGTCTAGACAAGAAATTGTAAGCTGCGAGCGCGTCTATCTCATACATGGGCTGTCAAATATCGCTCTCTCAGTTGGTAGATTTTGAACACTGTTCCGAGCAATCATGCCGTCAGCTCCAACTAACTATGAGAGTTTCATGTTAGCTACAAGATTAATAGAACAAACTATACTGCACATACAAAGTTTAAGTTAACCATATTATATGTATAATCGTGTGAGAATAGATTTTGTGTACTTGTATGAATAGTTATGATGATGATGATGTATGAATAGGAAGGAGACCTTGGACTTATAACTAGAATATTGCTGAAATGAAGTTATATTATCCATCCTATATACAGTTACAGAATCCTTCAGACCTAAAACCTATCTATACTGTTGGCTGCAGAATATAAAATTTAACATTGTGACAGCTTCTGTGGCGTGGCGGTAGTGAACGCGGCTGCCATGCAGGAGGCGCGGGTTCGATCTCCGCTCAATGCAATTATTTGTATGCATGAATATGTATATTTGCATTGGTCTGGGTGTCTCTATGTATATTATGTATTTGCAAAAAAAAAGTATCTAAGTATTTTTATCCGCATTCTAGATTCCATAACACAAGCTAGTTAAGCTATGCTTACCATGGGTCTAGATAGCGTTGTGTGAAATGTTGTGGAATATTTATTTATATTTATTTATTTAAAAACAAAGACTTATTTAACCGAATTAAGTAATAATGACGTTACCTTTAAATTTATATAGAAAAAATTGAAATGTAGTAGGCAGGGTTAAAACCCGCGATCTTTGCCTTACAGGGGCAATACTTTGACCACTAAACTACCAGATCTCGCCCTAACCAATTCAAATTTCTCCTTCTATATCTGTCTTCAAGGCGACAATGGAGCCGTCTGCCGATATTCTTACGAACTATCGAAACCAATGAATGATTTTTCAATCATTTTTAAATATATCCGGCCATACAATTTGAATTAATATTTTAAACATTTTTCATCCAAAATATTCAGTCCGCCTAGACCGATTCAATTTTTTCTATTTATCAATTTGAATATTTAGCATGAAAACTTAACTTACTTAAAAAAATAATTCAAAAAGACGTTACCTCTATAAACAAAATTTAAAAGCACCTATTACACACAGTTCGAAGAAGAAAAACAAAGAAATATATGCATGTGTACCAGAGTATGTATTACTTAATTACTAGATGGCGTGTGGTGTCACATCATAAAATTTTAGTTTCATATTGTAGGTATTCAGACTTCAGCAACGCACTGTAATTATAAAACGGTATTCTGAGTTCTATTTAGCACTCCCTGCCTTATCAAAGTCATGTTCACTCAAATATTCTGTAAAGTAGCAAAGAAGAAAATCAGAGGGCGCTATGTTCAATACGATGGATGGGATAGTTGCCTACGTAACTGCAATTTTGATGGATTTGTACCCGCATGCAGGATTAGCCATGATGGAATACTACACCTTGATGGTTTTAAACTTAGACTATTATATTGTATATATACTACAGCAAAACTAACAGATACACAGCGTGCCAATAATGTGTATGGCGAGCGCTTATATTGTCCCTAGGTTTATCAACAATCTACCGTCTAATATACAAGAATGTAACACTGCGTCAGGTGTAAAATCTAAACTCAAGAGATATTTTTTGGACTCATTGTAGGTAGAAGGAGATTAACATTCATATATCTTTTTTTTTTCTTTTTCTTTAACGTTACTTTTAAAATAGTAATTGTCAAAATTGGCGAATGTTGAATAGGTATTATAACTTATGTATGTATGTTTAATGAACCTATGTTAAATAATGATTACTTTCAATAGCACAGGTTTTTTGTGCTATAACTATTAATCTTGTATTGTTTTGTATTAATTAATGGTAGGATTTAATTTCTCTTTAACGTTCTTAACTTTTTCAGTATCGAAGTTAATTGTGTGTATGTGTATGTTTGTGTGTGGTGACGAGGGTGTGTGTGTGTGTGTGTGTGTGTGTGTGTGCCAAAAAAACTCGTTATGTGTGAGTAAGCAAACATCAATATGTTGTTATGGGATGTTAGTACGAGTATATAGCAAAGTAGTAATTATTGTTTATGTCTCGTTGGAGAGTCACTATTGCGTCTATATAATTTTATACAGTCTAAGGCTAAGACTAATAACGCATATTTATATATTATTATTGTTATATATTATTATATTCTAAGGTCTAAGGTAAATGAAAAAGAAGGTAAAGTAAAATAAAATGTGTCTTTTAAGTTTCATAATGTGCGTTCTGAAAATAACCTTAGGATCATGAAATAAATAGTTGTTATAACGTTTTAAGTAGTTTTTTTTATATACAACAGAGGCAGCAGACAAGCACACGGCCAACCTGGTGGAAACTGGTTACCATGGCCTATGGACGTATGCAACACAAGGGGAGTAACAGTCGTGCTGCCGACCCTGAAAACACAAAGAGGTTCTGTAAAAAGCAGGAATAGCCTTTGGTCTTCCCACTGACAGCACAAAAACTTCTCAGTGAGCTCTGGCTACGCTACTCACCGCCGGGATCACAACACTAGGTTAATATGGCTGCTGTATTCTGTAGGGCTGAGGTACTTCCCCAGTCGGACTGCTCAATTGGACGGAAATACCGGTGTGTCCTACCTCCGGTTAATATCGCTATAATCTCATGAATACAATGGTAAAAAGAGCAGTACTGATGTACTCTAATGCATTGAGTTTGCGCGAAAAGTTTAAATACAGTAGAGGAAGCAGTATATAAGAATAGAAGGGACTCTGCCTACCCCATATGAAAACAGGCGTAGACATATGAAAGTATGTATGATATTGTTTACGGCATAATTCATCTGCTACACAAATGCATGCATTAGAGCTTCATAACATCAGTCAAAATATAGGTCACTAGGAATTTCTTTTAGATCATAATGAATACTGCTGACTGACCTAAAATAGCAGAAAAACGTTAACGAACGATTGGATTATGAACCTAAGATGATTAAGAAAGTAGTTCTTCGATCAATAATCTAGTTAATAAGCCGCATTATGATCTATTTTTGATCGAGCTGTAAGCTTTTCTATAACCAGCTCATGCGATGCATCGGCCTTGTTATCTCAGTTACGTTTCAATATACAATGCCCGGTTTGTACTATAAATGTGCTGCTTCGTGGGTAGTTAATGAGCTATGTAGTCTAAAGTTTGATGTAAAACTGTCAGTCTGTTTAGATTTAGGATAGTTTATGGTGCTGAGAATAATAGTTACGTAGTACAATTATTTGTGTTAGTGCTACTAGTTATAGCGTATTTTGAATCATCATTCACGTGGACGTAGCTTCCGGCTTTTATTTTCCAGAAGAGATTGATTGGAATTATAATAAATAATAATCATAAGTTCTTGATAAAACCTTGAAAGATCATTTAAACTCAAAATCATTTCTGAAGGAATTCTTCTTCTGTAAAATCTCCCAAATATCAAATCCTGTATTTTCGTAAAACACTTTTCAACATCGAATATTGACATCCTAGCCTACATCTAGATTTAATTTTTTTTTTTATTAGGAGAAAATTGGCCGTCTGGGTAAATTGTCATGCTAAAAAGTAAAGAGTATTCAGTAGACCGCAGACCGCAATAGATTACTCCTCCATCAAATGAAAATGTTTACATCTCAAATGAAAATACTATATTATGGTATTTCAACTCCGATTAAAAAGCAATCACAATCCTTTAACATGACCTCAATAACACTGCCCCAAAATACTTATGACTAATCAATGGAGTAAGTCAAAGAAACTGACTAAATGGTGGTAATAATACCAGGCGAGGCAGTCGTGGTCAGTCAGTTGGCGTAGATCCAAATGGTCTCAACGATGCTACCGTCAAAGACATAAGAGATAGCGATTCTGTTAAAGAAGTTGAAAGGTAGGTATACTTTATCAAGGAGTGAATAAGGTTGAAAATCTTGTAACAGTTTAGTAGGCTAAATTATTTGAATATGCTACTAGTGAACATTGTGGTGGAGATGAACAAGTTAAAATTGAGTGAAAGTTCTGCAGTCAGATTGCGCTTTTGTTAAGTAGACATATTATATTCGTTTGTTGAAGCATTTCTGTCAATAAGCGTGTAAAGTTTGTTACTTGATGACGTTTTCCAGTTTTCAGTGTTAATATTATTCTGATATTCCGGTAAAGTTAGGTATGTGTATAATTAGATGTAGACATTCGAAACTTTACTATTGTCCTGCGATATAATCACGTTCGGACACGGTAAGGATGGATGAAAGTTGACTAACGAAACAGATTTATGAAGCGAGGGTGAATTTGCAACCCGGTAGGAGCTGACCTAGACATACAATACATGTGTCAATCAAGTCAGAGGCATTTTAAAGAAAGGACATTTCAAGAGTACTCGAAACCGGCAACCATTTATGAAAAAAATTATGAAAGTATAATAAGCGAAAGATGTGTGCCAGGATCGTAGCATGTGAAAAACTGTAGTCTATACCAACCCCACTGGAAAAGGGCGTGACTGTATGTTACTGATTGATACTGATTAATTTAATGAACCAATACATATTTCTACTGATTAAATTTATGTGGCATGAAATGAGGTCAAAATAATTAACTAGAAAATGTATTTCGCACATCTTATATGTTTGCAGAATAATGTGTCATCTAAGATCGAGTTTGGAATGTCGCCAGAAAATTTACAAACTTCTGTAACATTTAATTAATTAAAATAGCTTTAAAAAGTAGAAAAAGTGTCGAACAAACATCGTAACTTTTGTTACATTTGTGGGCAGTGACAAATTAATTTTAGTTACGTATAATAAGTATTGAGGATTTACTTAAAAAAAAACAGACACTCTGAGAGCGCTTGACTAATATATTTTGTATATAATTATTTATATACACAGGTGTCGCATGTGAATTTTCACAATCTGCCACAGTCGATGACGCGAGTTCAATGGTTATTTTCCATCTTAAAAAAAAAACCATACGGGCCAGTTTTCAGTTCAACAAACTCGTATTCTTTGTACTATGAAACAGTACTAACCAGATCTGGAAGTATTATTGGAGAGAGCAACAAGAAATGTGGAAACATTAAAGTATGAGAAATGAAGTTAAGTGAAGAAGTGAAGCATAACTTAGATTTTCTTTTAAATTTTAATTTAGCCTGGTCTTTAAAATTGATAAACGCTTTATCTTTTTCTACTAACATGGACCACTCGACAAAACAAACGTGATACCAAAATGAAGCTAGTCGAGTAATGAAAAATTTCCAGCGGTCACATTTGAAACAATAACAGTTTTATTACTTAAGCCTTAGAGACTGTTATCCTACAAAATTATACCTCAGTTATGTACTTTGATAGAATAAGATGATATTTTTATTTGACTTGAACAAACGGTGTCTTTATGAGGCGATTTATTGAGAAGAATTTTCTTTTCCATTTATGAATCATATAGAATTACTAATTGAATTTTAAGGTTTCCCCACA
This sequence comes from Eilema caniola, assembly GCA_949126895.1. Taxonomy (NCBI): domain Eukaryota; kingdom Metazoa; phylum Arthropoda; class Insecta; order Lepidoptera; family Erebidae; genus Eilema; species Eilema caniola. The sequence goes on along the minus strand of OX421486.1, from coordinate 4,437,605 downwards.
AACGGGATATCAAGTTTAATTTAATAGAAGAAGCAATTTGTAAAAGAGAAATTGTCGTTATTTGTGTTCTTCGATCTATTTTTAACTATGGTAAACTAGGTCGATCGAGATTAATACAGCATACAAAACAAACCTTTGTGGTTTATGGAATGCTGACATAACTTGTAATCTTTGCATGATAATTTAACAGTAAAATGAATAATAAAAAAAGCTGCTGTCCAGCGTTCCGACCGCGTGAATTCATCACTCACTGGATCCTTATATTGGGCTACATACTAACCATTAATTATCTATCTGTGTTCTATTCATCTATCCAGATCCGTCCACCCGTTTGTTGTTGCGTGATTGAGTAAACCATTAGTCATCCTTTCGTCTATTCCTCTATCTATTCCTCTATCTATAGATAAAAAGCTTCAAATTAATCGTTAGAAATTGTTTTGCATAAGATAAATATACAGTTTGTGATAGCGCAAAGTCTTGGATTCTTAACAGTACAGTCAAAAGTATCTGATGAGTCCGTTAATCCGGAGTGTCACCATTGTAACCCTGTTGGTGTTTGTATTGGATACCTTCTGTCCAGAGACTTTGCCTTTAGTTTATCATCAGGGGAGGCCGAGTCGTATTGGCAAAACATTCATAAATTACAATATACGTACCCTCTGACCCCGTACCGTCGAGCCTCTACAGATGCGTAGAGATGTTGCTTTCTTGGCAGTATTTTACCGTCTCCACCATGGTGAATGTTCTGATGAGCTATTCCAATTTGTCCCACCCTCTCCTTTCCTATATTTACATTTATTTGCAGAACATTCCTTCAAGAACCAAGCGGTTTGGTGACTCTTTCCTTTGTTGCACCATTAAGACCTGGAATTTCTTGCCAGCTTACGTGTTTCCCTCTTCGTACAGTCCCGGGTCCTTAAAGCGGGGCGTGAAAAATCATCTGATGAGGCCGTCAAGCTGCAGCAATACACGGGGGACTACCTCGCCTTATCGAGGATTCGCCCCGTCACTGCCGAGGACTCACCTCAACTCACCGAGGATTCGCCTCGCCTCACTAGCGGCTCACCGAGGTTTCTTCTCGACGCTTCGAGCCCCAGCTCGCTGGGCATTCAACGCAGGACCGCAGCACCGCAGCACCGCACTTGCCCCGCATCTTCGGGACCAGCGGTAGTCCCGACTCACTGGGACTAGCGTGGATGACTGTTCCGTCAATGGAATAAGCGGCGTCCAGATCCGACGAAACGGAAATACTCAAGACTGGCAGTGGCACGCTCCTCAAGAGAGCTAAGACAGCTGACTCATCGCAATCAACCTCCGGTCTTGGAGGGGAGTGATGTGGCGATACCACATGTACCCAGCGCCATCTAGCGACATCAAGCAGAACTACTACGATTCTACAAATCCTGCATCGCGAAAGTGAAAGTTCCTGCGCTGGTACAATACATATACAACATCCCAACGACAATCGTTGGGGCCGCGGCCCGCCAGGCGTGATCACCTTGCCTGGTCGGAGGATCCTCCCTTTGTGTTGGAGGAACATCACACCCCGTTCCTCCACACTGGTAATTTCTTTTATAATATATATTTACCACTTCTTGTAATTAGTTGTTTTTTTATATATATAATTATCATTTCTTGTCACTAACGAATTCATGTAATTATAACCTTGCCGGTTCAAACTTAAAAGTATATAGCCTAATGGCACTTCCCTCGTACCTCACTCTAGTTTTAATTTAAAGTCATGAGTAGTCATTGCCATTTTTTTTATATAAATTTTCTTGCGATATTTCAATTCATACTTACACTGCTTTGAGCGTTAATCGAATCCGCGACAGGCCTTGAAGACTATGTAAATGAATTACTAAAATGTTATCCTCCGTATAACTTCAGAACGACTGCACCAATTAAATAGTTCTTTGTGTTTCTTATCATCAGGAAAAGGTTTGTATAAAAAACCTTAGAGAAAATCTCAGAGAAAGGCTCAGATTTAGAAATCCACGCTGAGATTGTCTGATTTTATTTGTAATAAATATGTATATTAAATGGAGCCAACGGTCAGATTGTTATAAAAGTCTCATCGCAATTAAATAACCGCAAACTACAACCTGTCTATTGTTATTTTGAACAATTATATTCAACCTTGAAAATTACCCAAAGCCATCTAAACAGACTCAAGCCTTCTTACTCGGTAATTTTATAATTGTGATAAATCACATTTATCTGTTAGGATAAAGGAGTCAGACTTCGTTCTTGTAATAAATAATTTATGCAATGGTAATGCAATAGTAATAAATAATTTATGCAATGGAGAGTGATAAATCAGAAGTTCAAATAATATCAATTATAGAGTACGGTTAGCAACATAAATATTTACAAATTGGAATCTTCATTCTACCGTTAATCCTAAATACATGTGAAGCTGTCACCTCAGAGTCTGGTGCTCCTTTTTTCTAGTCTAATTGCGGGTTTGGTTGATACTCGATATTTTCCGTGGAACGATGGTAGCTGACTTCCACAACCCATTCGCGATTTTGAAATTTTCGTTCGTTTTTTATAACCACAATTATAACACAATGGAATATTGTAATTACATTTGTAACGTTAGCATGAATTTATAATATACTAGCTGATTTCCGTGGCTTCGTCCGTGTGGATGTCAGTTATCGTGTTTTATCATCGTTGTATCATATCTTCGGTTCGATTCAATCAATTGCGATCAAATTCGCTTTTTAGCAAAGATAAATGTATAAAAATGATAAGAATTCCAAAACAATTTGGGTCTATGGCAAACAAACAGATTAGAATTCCAATATTATATATTTATATATATATATATATATATCGTTAATCTAACATTACCCAAGCATTTCTTTATATCTCTAACTAGCTTTTGCCAGCAACTTCGCTCGCGTGGATGTCGATTATTGCGACCAAGAATAGCCTATGTTCTTTCTTAAGTTCTTTTGTTTACGCGTGAAAGCGTAACATACAGACAGACAGAGTTGCTTTCGCATTTATAACATTAGTATGGATTACAACTCCATTTTATAATAACACTAGCTGTCGCCCGCGGCTCCGCCCGCGTGGATGTCGGTTATCGCGAATCGGACTATAATTTGAGATTTAAACTATCCTATCTCTCAAGTTGGATCGAACTGCACATGGTGTGTGAATTTTATTATAATCGGTTAAGTGGTTTAGGAGTCCATTGAGGACAAACATTGTGACACGAGATTTATATATATTAAGATAATAGTCTAGAAGAAAATGAAATGAAATTAATTATCCCTTATCGATTAACATCGGACAAAGTGAAACGCTCCGATGTGAGTTGAACACGCGACCAATTTCTAACATGGGAAATGCTACCGAGCTACGACTTGAGCGCTCCATGTTTTTGCTGACCGTACCCATTAAAATGGTTAGCTTAGTTGACGCCGATGACATGCCCTTTGAATTTAAGCTGTAATATAAAGCCACCTCTTCCAACAAGCCCTGAGTTTAGGGATCAGTTGAAATTATTTTTGGGGCTCAATTCCATCTTGTTAGACGTTAAAAAAGTTACAGATTCATTTTCTAAATGATTGAACGTCAATTGTGAAATATTTTTATACAATCAAAGATTTAAGGTACCAGTTTATTTCTGAACTAGCGGATGCCTTTGGTTTCGTTCAATTCATTCAAAATGTATGAAATTGACGCATGTTTTGTCATTTACATCATACATTGACGAGTACGTCACAAGCGTCAAAATATGTGTCAAACCCATAGATTTATTCGATTCTACAAAGCGCCGGCCAACGAATTACCATTCTTATTGGGGTGCAGATGTTGTTCATTAGTCGGTAGTTGGTTTGTCTGATATACCTACGTACACCTACGTACCTACTCAACCAGTTGCAATCTAAAATACGGAAGTGCTGTGCTGTGCCCAAAAATCTTTCTCACAAATAGCCGTAGGTTTTGAATTTCTCTTTCCCTCTCTCTCTCTCTCTCTCTCTCTCTCTGAGCCTTTCCTAACTCGATCCAATATTTTCCGTGAAGCAACTGCCATTAGCAATATAAAAAATTCTGTATTTAGACTAGTTGGATTTTAAGGGCTCTAACTACCCGTATTGACTGCCATAGACACGGATAACAGACAAAACAAGAATTTGAACACTCTTTTAAATGAAACTTCTCTACAACTTCAGCTCTCTAAAAATCCTATGAAATTTAAAGAAACCCGCAGAAATCTAGTTATGTCATACCGGCACATTATTGTGTCCATCGTGATTCTATAACATCTATAGTACAGTCAACGTCAGAAAGATCTTAAGAATAAGAATCTTAATATATATATACATATTCTGCCATGATACATGCATATTACTGTTAACTCAAATTATTTTTAAAAGTATTCCTCATTATATCATGTAAAAATATTTGAAAGTAATCATAATATAAAAGATTATCCATAAAAATTTTTTTCGAATATTGTCAATAACATTGATAATAATTAAAATCATATTAATGTTTTTATATCTATATTACAAGCTATCATTTAAAAAATCATCAATGTCATAATAACATTTTGAAATCAGTATGTCCTTTAATTCTTCTTGAATACAAAATCTCAAAATGATCTAAATACCAAAGTATCAAGAGCAAATCAAATTGTATCATTGATCAAAATTGTATTATTGATTATAATTGTATTATTGTCCGAACTAAAGGTATGTTCCAAATATCAGAACAACCAGACAGACAACAGGGAAGGGGAAAACAAAAGCATTAAGATCATTTTGAGTACTTTATTCCTCAAAATCGATTTAGTTGCTGACTGTACCGGTAATAAACACGTTGACGACTTCCCACAAGAACATCTGTCAAGGTAACAGCAATATCACAGAACTGCTTTGTTACATTTTCAGCTATTTTCATTATTATAGTCGACTTTGACCTAATAACGTGTGCGTAAAACGTGCGGTGTAATATTCAAAATTTGTTCTAAATTTTGCACTCGGGCGGAGCTTTTAGCTATTTTTGTGTTATAACTTTTTTTTACCTACTATAGAGTATAGTGCTTATATATTTATCACATATAATATGCACTTATTTACAATATGTATGTGACCAGAGGGTCGGTTTATTCCTTGTGCAAAGGATCGGTATTGCCATTCAACGTGGCAATGCCGCCAGCCTTCTGGCCACCCTCCCAGTTGACATCGATGGGGAGGAATTCTTTGACGATAAAACCTGCAGGTTTGTATATGTTTTATATTGTTTTTATATTTTTATTTAAATAGTTCTAATGTACATATTTTTTATATTAGTCTAGTCTAATCTGACGCTACTGATGTCTGATGTTCTGACGTTAGACTAGTCCCGTCCGTAGCCGAGGCTTTTTACCTTGGATTACGGGATCCATTTTTCTAGTCTAACTGTGAAGCGACTGAAATTCGATATTTTCCATGAAGCAATTCCACAACGCATTGGCAATATTGTAGTTATGTAGTTAACCCAGTTGATGGAGTTTTTGGGGCTTTTTATTTTTTTATCGTACGGGAAATCCCCACGGATACCACCTCCGCCGGAGGGGGAGGGTGTCGTACTCGAACCGTCTAAACCGCACGCCGTCTGTGGGCCGAAGGTGAGGTAGCTAGTGCATATCCCTCGCACCCCGGCTGACCCAGGGCCATCTCTCTCGATCTTGCCCTCTTCGGGTGGTGACCACGGGGTCCCCAACTCGTTCCCGGTATGGAGAGTGGGGCTTTAACTACACGTCGACCAATTTTGTATAGAAGTAATTTTTAAATATTTAAATCAATCACATTTCTAGTTATCTAATCTAATATATAAAATTCTCGTGTCACAGTTTTCGTTGCCAAACTCCTCCGAAACGGCTCTACCGATTCTCATGAAATTTTGAGGGTATATCGGGTAGGTCTGAGAATCGGCCAACATCAATTTTTCATACCCCGATTCGCGATAACCGACATCCACGCGGGCGGAGCCGCGGGCGACAGCTAGTAATATATATGAAAGTAAATTCGGTATAGTTTATTATACACGGAACAAAAGGCAAATTTATTGAGGTCTTGATGATATGATGGCCTGAAGATGACATTGTGGCATTACTCCTATTAATAATTGATTAAAAGCTGTCATTAACAATCTGCGGTTGTTCACTGTTAGCGTACCCTTTTATAATTAAATAGCGAAGCGATCTATATAAATAGAAATTAATGTTGCTAAGCGCAAAACTTGAAAACGACTGAACCAATTCGGCTATTTTTTTGCATATATTTCTTGAGCACAACGCAAGGTATTTTTTATGTTAGTAGAACTAAAATAAAAATAAAGAATTCTTTGCGTGCAAATAGGAACGGGAACATAATTCCACTTGGACAATGCCACGGGCATCAGCTAGTAACTATATAAAATTATTTTAGACATGTTCAATTCACTTTATGATGTTGCATTGGTGATTTATATGCCTAACTAATGTATTAAATATTATCTTCCCCAAATGTTGGGAAAAAAGTGGAACCCGGTATATATTTACAAACCCACATTTAAAAAAACGGTAGAACCTATTGTAAACCATTATTACGTTACCTTTGAAAATGCCGTGAGGTGAAACCGGTCAGGTTAAAAATAAAAATAAATTGTGGAAAAGTACAAGTGTCATTATTATTCAACACTTATTATCACTAACGTATTTTATCAAACCCGAACCCACTACTAAAAACCGTTTCAAAATTAGAGTAATATTTTGGAGTTAAATGGCAAAATAGGTTAGCGTAAATGCTCTCACCTCAAAAGACTGTTCCGTACCGTCATTGCGCGTAAAAATATATTTCAATGTAATTCAGCTTTAACTAGAGCACTTGGTATTTGTGCGTGTGACAGCCAGCACTGAACTAAATAAAAGGTGTATTATCAACTCTATGAACGCCCAATCTGCTCTGTGTGCGCTAGGAAATAGGGCGCGTATGAGGTTAATACAATGTAAGGGACATTAAATAAAGCCACGTATACAATGTGTCATTTCCAGGCACACCAAAAATCAATTAAATATGAGCCATATTTACGATTTGTTTTTGTTTGTATTTGGTTAGTCAGGGAGGAAAACTTGGGTAGTGAAGGTGAGTGTTCATGTACATCAACAAAAGGGTCCTTATAAACCTATACCAGGGTCGCAAGTCCCAGGCACTGTCCCGAGTTCCAACTCCAACTCAGCAACGCGATGAACCCGGTACCCGCACGGAGAATCCATGGATTGCTAAGAATATTGGTCTCATAATGTGGTGACGGAGAAAGAATACAAGCTTCACCATTCCATCTCATCCTAAGAATGTCGGTACGACTAATGGAATAAAAACGCAGACGATATCAATGCGAGAGACGGAAAACTTGAAATAAAACCGTGTACCAAACATTCCGGCTAGTACGCTAGCCGGAATGTTTGGTACACGGTTTTATTAATATTGGGAGAGGACTATGTCCAGCAGTGGAATTTGGTGAAACTGATACAGAGTGGCAAGATACATCGTAGTATGTATTTTTATCTTTACGAGCTAATGATTCCTAGAAAAGATTTTTTTTAGGAGGTAGGACACGACGGTATTGCCGTCAAATTGAGCAGTCCGACTGGGGAAGTACCTCCGCCCTACAGAATACCGCGGCCTTAATAACCTCGCGTTGTGTTCCCTGCGGTAATTAGGGAAGCATGGGGTAGCTCACTGGAGAGTTTGTGCTGTCAAAGTCAAAGTCAAAGTCAAAAATCATTTATTTTGCATAGACCATTAAAACGGTACTTACAAAACGTCAAGTTTAAAAAAATCTAGACTAGTTTAGCAAATGGACCACCGGTTCGAAACGCGGCCCCGACCTGAGAAGACTCCGGCAAAAAACTCAGCGGGCATTTCTTTTTTTGGTCTATTTACAAACATTAAATTTGCTTAGTGGGAAGAACAACGGCTATTCCTGCTTTATCTTCTACACTGACGGTACGGAAACTCTCTGTGTTTACAGGGTCGGCAGCACGAGTGTGAATCTTCTGGTGTTGCACACGTTCATAGGTGGACCATGTGCTTGTCTGCCACCTCAATGGTATAAAAAAAAATATCAATCAAAACACACAACGAAATATTAAAAAAAAAAAAACAGTTTTTTGTATCTTCTGATTCCACTGTTGAGTTTACCACCACTTCCTAAGAGCTAGTGGAGAAAAAGCGTCGCAGCAAACTCCACTGCGGGATTTATATTCTCCAAAATAACCCCGATTGTAATTCGAACATGAATTAAACCTATAGTGTGAACCCATCCTTTGATTCGGATATCACCAGTTAATGTAAACAATGGAAGTAGATTGGATCATTGTTCAAAATAGCCAGTGATTCAGGCTATATCGGATATTGAATGGTGTGTGAAACTGGTACTGTCGGATTATTTGGGTTTAAATCGTTAATACTATAGGCAGATTGTGGTATTATATTTGAGCCATTTAGTCACTACATTTAATTTCAGGAAAATAGAAAATAGGCTAGGCTGGCTATTGCTGACAAGTGGGCATTATAAAGATCGTAATTACTGTAACCGTATTTAATGAGTTAGAAAACGTTGAACCGCTGGTCCCGGTTGCCATGCAAACATCTATGCCACTCGTTACTGGTAGTTGGAGCCCTACAAATTCTAACAACTGGTCGGTAACAACACGCCAGTGAGTTGTGGAGGTCATTGGCAGTCGCTTCACGGAAAATATCGAAGTTCAACCAAATCTAGTTGAATATAAGTCTCTAGGCTTTCATGGCTGGCGTTGCATGTAGAATTTACTGCTTCCAGACCTGCGCCACCGAAGATGTCGACTGCAGTGATCGACAAAACGTCTGGAACACAAGTTTCATATGGACCACGGCCAAACAGCCTGGAAGCAATATATTCTACAAACCTAGTTGGACTAGAAAAGCAATACCTACCCGCACTCCGAGGTAAAAGCTTCAGATGCGACTTGGATTTACGCGAGGATGAAGAAGACAATTGGATCTAAACATAAAACAACAAAGTGTACATTAACCTAACATAAAACTGTTTGTTCTGAGCGTTGATGCGATGATCATTTAAAAACAATTCTCTCAAGTATCCTATTTTGGTTACGTCGTTGTCTTCTTTGATGCTCATTACTTGTTCGAATCACGACTCAATTGTCTGTTTTTCTTTCATCGTCAAACGGTAACTTAATAAATAAATATATCACGACATTTTACACAGCGCTATCTAAACTCAAATTACAATTGTCCAAATTAAACATAAGTAAACTAGGATGTTTTATGGGATCTAGATTGCGGATAGACATACTTAAATACTTTTTTATAATAACACGTAGCAACACTCAGACCAATGCAAAAATATTTAGATTAGAATGCTCTATCGCTTCGCCACTGAGGCCTTAATTTGGTGTATTGTATTTCGCTACTTGCAATATCTAAGTCCTAGAGTGGAGACCGCGAGAAGGCAGGCAGAAGATAAATCGTCCTCTAGCCAGATGTACTGATGACCTGAAAAAGGTGGCTGGGATAGACTGGATGCAGAAGGCCGAGGATCGGACGAAATGACGCACATTGGGAAAGGCCTATGTCCAGCAGTAGGCTGATTGATTGAATATCTCAAAGTCTATAAGTATCATACTAATAAGTTCTTGTAATGAAGGAGCTTACTGTAACGATATATTTTATGAGCAATACTATAAAATTTATAATAAATACTAGCCTTCAACTTTTCTCAGTGTATTAAATTTCATCTTCATTACAGTTCGCTGCCAGACTTTACCAGAATTCCCGAGTTCTTGCAATGTCTGGTTCTTGTAATGGGTAACGATAATTGTTTGGACAATTACCGATGTTACAATTTCTTTCGTTAGTTTGCTTTTACCTCGGATGACAGTTACCAGTCACTTCGTGGAAATAAGTAGGGCGAATATGATTTGGCAATATAATAGAAAGATTCTGTTATATTTTTTATTTTAACTGACGATACACAGTATTCATTTTTTATCTCTGTGTATTTTTTATATGAAGTAAGACTAGTTGGTTCCGGTGGAGTAGAATAGGGCCACTCGATCACTTTCCATGCATATCGTAGAAGGGGACTTAGGGATACCACCTATTACTCGGTCCCCCTATTACTGGTGTCGTGATCTCCGTAGTGGTGTTAATACAGTTCTCTACGGAGATTTACAGGCATGAATATAATATGAATTAAGTAAGAGTAACTTATAAAAAGAGAACCTCAGATTTACGAAACCGGTTGCACCAATGAACCAGTGAAAGAGAAGGAAATGATTTCGTTCTAAATAATATAAAAGTCTAAAAGATTACGTATTTTAATCTCTGGTAGATGTAAAAATATTCAAATTTTGTGCAAATCTCGATGAAAAGGTCATACAATATATAATACATACATACAAATTAATTTAATATTCATACCTGCAGTAATGCATATGAGAGAGACAGTCTCATCTAAATCATATCCACCCTAGAAGGGCAAAGGCAACAGTTAATTAAGCCAGGTGCCTTTATTTATAAGCTATTATACAATATTATAGCGCGAACAATAACTTCTCCCTCCGAGGGGGCAAATTATGAGTAAGGACTCGTGTACGATCGCCCTCAGAAGTGGTTGAACACTTACACTTACTTTTCATGGAAATCCTACTAATATGACGAATGCGATTTTTTTTGAGATTGTTTTTATATTTTTTACTAAAATACGCTCTAACGGCTGAATGGATTTGCCTAAAATTTGGTACAGTATTACTATTTTTTAACCCTGGAAAAGGTTGCCATCGGTTGCGGGAGCAACCTGCTATCTTCTGAGGTTTTAGAGCTAAACTGATTGGTAACTTGAGTGAATATAATTCTAATACCACGAAATTAATTACTACTTCTACGTGAACTAACGCCGTTGGCGACTGTACATTAGGAACAGGCAAATATTGCATCGAACGGTCTAAATTTATTGAAGAAATCCTTTAATGGTATACATAAATGCAAAAGTTCTTGATTTAATGGGGTTCTTCGCCGTTTCGTACCATGAGCTTTTTGGACCATGGCACTGATCTGATTCTTTTTGGTTTGTTTAGTTCAAGGTGCGGATCGGTGAATATCGATTTTATACTATTTTTTATTGGTTGTGCTACCCGTTGTAACAACTTGATGGATTTTTATGTTCGGTGTCCCCTGGTTTTGATGTTGAAACCCCAATAAATTTAAGTAACTTTGCTAAAATGATGATGATGATGACTTGTCCTTTTAATCATCATCCCTGATCCCAATTATTTGGGGTCGGAGCAACATGTCATTTTCCTCCATAAATTTCTGTTAGATGGCAATTTCTTAGTCCCTTGCCATATTATCTTTCAAACAATCCATCCATCTTTTCTTGGGCTTACATCTGCTCTAAAGCGCTCTACATTCATACTTTGAACCTTCCTTACAAGATTACTTTCATCTCTTCTCGTAACATATCCATACAACTACTGCAGTCGCCCGCTTCTCAATTTTTCATTCACGGGTGCCACTATCAAACTTCCTTTAATATAGTCATTCCTTATTCTATCCACTTACTCCTTCACATGTCCTTTTAATACAATACAATGTTTCATGACACATTCACAGGTTCCGTCCAATTCATCCCCTGGAATAAAAACTGTAGATTTGTCTCCTATATGGAGTACAAAGTGCCTATTAAATTAGATTTTATATAAATCTTGCGAACATGCAGCCGTGATCTCAATCCTATTATTCTATAGTGTTTGAATGTTTCTTACTCAATCATACACAAATGGCTGAACAGATTTTGATTTAGGAAAATATTTGAAATTTGATACGACTAGATTATAGTCTAAATAACACATAGGCTAATTTTATCCCGAAAAATCCTGTGTTTTTCTTCAAACGGGTTCAGTCAAATGACTCCTAACACAAGCAATTCAGCCTAGCTGAAAGGGTTAACAGAAAGAAATCCAGTAATTTCGGTTTCTACAACTCTTTAAAAGAAATCCATTAATGTTCTGTATACTTTTTGTGTGTTGAACGTTTCAATAGCGTTGATCGAGGTCAAGGGTACACTAATGAGGGCTTATCTATACCTCTATAAATTGCCAGCTTACTCAACACCCGCACTCAAACTTCACGGTTTTCGTGCTTCCTGTCAAATTTTCGACATACAACACTAAGGAACTTGGTTGACCAACCGTGTCGTGTATACGCGCATACGTATTATGGCTGCTTTCCACAATCCACGATTTTTAGATGCGTCTGTGATTTCGTAGACTATGCACCGTGGAAAGAGGCTCATCCGAGATACTGCAGACACGTTTATCATAGTGAATGCATCCGTATCTGCGACCACGTCCGTAAAGCCTCGCACCGTGGAAACCCACTGTTAAACGTCACATTACAGTTTGTACGGTTTACTCGCAGTTTAAGCGAAGTGAAATGTGATTAGTGAAGATGTTTGTTTCTCAAACACGCTGAAACGATTGATCGACTTGACTTAAATTTGGTACAGCAATAGCTTACAGTCTGGGATAGAATATTGACTAATTTTAGTCTCTAGGATATTTGATCGGCCCGAATGGAACCAACATTCTACGCTGTTGGAGCAGCGAGCAATTGCAGACATACTATTATTTTGAGTACCAACATTTTATTACAAAATGTAAACTTTACTAATAAATAAACATTTCCCATTCTAAAACGGCATGTAAATAATTGATGACCGAAATCGCTCAGCCACAGAAGCCTTCAACCCGAATTTATAAACCGACGTGTGCTCCTCATATATAGGCTGTATTTATTATTCATTTCGGATTTTTCCCCTGCCATTTTGTTATTGTGTCGATCTTAAAGCTTAAGTCCCAACTCACTCGCTAACTAAGATTATACCAGGCGTCTGATTCTGTAAATTACGTAAAACGTAGGATTTCTAAACTTCGGTACGAAAATTTCCACATTCATATTTATTTATTTTTTACATTTGGAAATCCGCTGTCTCTGGTCTTCAGATGCCAGGGTATAATGTGGCCCATAAGCCATTTCTCCTGCATACCAGCTGAACTAAGGTCATCACCGATTTTGAGAAGGACCCCTCGGGTAACATTTCCAGTTCTGATTTCTAACGAATCAATCTGCGATCTTGAAGGTTTGAAAACCTCACGAAAACGGGTGGTTTTATTTTGACGGATCATATGGAATATCAAAGTGTTTTCCACGTTCCTTATTTTCAGTCGACTTGAAATCACACATAGTTAGAGCGATTTCCTTGAGTGATGACGGTCAAGACACAGGCCTATGGTTAGTTACTAACATAGACTTAAGCTGGGAGGTCAAACCGCAGTCTCTCCTAATGAACCAAGGCACATTATAATTTAAACGGACCCAGGACTTCAAAGTGAGTGCCTCAGATGATGATGATGAGTGATTTTCATGTAAACTCATAACAGTATCACGAACTCTCACGTTTTGATAACGTGGCATTACTGAATAGGACTCTAGTAGATACATTACGTAGTTCAATTAATCCGGAAATTTGAGCAGCATTAACGTTAGACTGGGGTTAATACCGTACATAATGTATTGGGTACTTCAGAATTAAGTGAAGGTGTGAATTTATAATAGGTACGATATATAAGGAATTAAGTTGCAAATTGAGCCGAAGTGGTGTAAACCGATTACGTATTCAGTATTATATTCTATTAGTTAATCCATGTAAAGGATAGCATAAGTTTTATAAGAATTTTTCTTTTGTAAAGACTTCTGGTACAGTGGACAACAAAAGAAGGTACCTAATATTTTCTCAGATTAAAAGAAAAGTTTTTATCAGACTTATTTTCATTTACATGTACATAATTACACATATCCTCACATATATTTCCCTTCAGGGTGGGTAGAGACAATAAGGTCACCATTCAATTGACATTTCTTTGTGATCTACTTAAAATGCTGTACATATTCAATTGCTTTGTATTTTAAATAAAATTTAATTGCTAATTCTACTTATTTATATATTTTTTTTATTAAAATAGTAGGTAAATAGTAGACCTAAACACAGAAAAGTCACTATTTGGTAAATTAATTAAATTAATCAAATTACCCGCTCCGGCGCAAAAGTAGCTATCACACTCGCGTTTCCATGCTGGATTGCGATGGCAGGCCTTTGCACCAGGAACGCTCCGGAATTACAGGAGTCAACAGTTGTCTCTGTGCGCCTGTTTCCGATTTCCTTTACAAGGTTTTTGGCCTCCCTGCTCCAGCACCCCAAGGTCTCCACCGCTACCGGAACAAAGTGGTACAGTGACTTTAAATCGGCATATTTAAGGGTCTTTTTTGGCATTCTATCTTTAAAATTTTAACTATTTAGCGTCATCCAAAGCAATGTTATGAGAGTTCAAAAAAACGACGCAGCGTTCCAAGAAAAGGTAGGTAGTGCCCTTGCACTTTGCTTGGGTCGTCGTGGCGGGGGCACTACAGTACACAGTATATATATATATATATATAGGATACGTCAATATGACTTCACCTCACCTGATGGTAAGCTGAAGGCAAAGTCTCGGGAAAGAGGGTCACCATTACATACACGTACTGTTTGATCCAAAAGGTTGGGGTTCCATGTCAACATTTCATTCTGCCATTTTTAGTTTCGATGATAGTGAACTGTCACTTTATGTCAGCTCACTGGGTCTGAATCGTCTGCGTGGACGCGGGTATTAATCTGGAAAGATTAAGCATTATTATATATTTGGGAATTATACATATATACATATCCGGGATTGCGGAGTGTGTAACGAATTGTTTCTGGTTGAATTACGTCCGGAGACGTTAATTCGTGTGCACGTGTGTGTGTGACGTCGCGAAATCTGTTGGTGCCGCCGTCGAAGATGTTCACGGCGTGATCGGCCGGGAGGGAGCCAGTCAAGGGCAAGTAAACACTTAACAGACGCATCACACTTACAAATACACACCCCAGATACAGACACGCCTTGGCGGCTTCTGCGGGTGCTGGGTGTCATCACTACAGGTGAGTGAAAATTGCAGGTCTCTATTAGGGTTGGGTCTTAGGCGAAGCGCTGCGTTACTTGCAGCCAGTTTGGAGTGACAGAGGCTGTTATCTCCAACACGTACCATGTTAACAATGGTGGCACTCAGCTTGACGGCCTCATCAAAAGACGATTGTCGTCGAATCGCGTGACACCCAGCGGTACCACTAGTGCTGCGACCACAATCCACCCTGCCCGGCTATGCACTTGCTGACCCCTGAACGCAATCCAACCGAGATTGGATTACTATAGAGGGTTTTGCGCAATTATATGACATGTGTAAAATTTGTGCTATCAAATTTCTACCATGCGTTCCGTCCATGTCATTCTTTTAGTCTAAGCTAGAACCATTGATATCCTGTTTTATTTAATAGTCGTCTCAGAAAAAACAATTAGTGCATAGTTTCGATACCAAAATTTTTTACAACCTCCATACATTACTTCTTTCTCCTGTACATTCTGCCCATATATTATAATTAAAAAGAAATCCACCCTATTAAATACTGCGGTCATAATAGCCTCGTATTGTGTTCCCGGCGGTGAGTAGGATAGCCAGAGCTTACTAGAGAGATTTTGTGCTATCAGTGGGAAGACCAAAGGCTATTTCTGCTGTCTTCTACACTGACGGCACAGAAACTATCTGTGTTTACAGGGTCGGCAGCACGAGTGTGACTCCCCTTGTATTGCACACGTCTATAGGCCACGGTAACCACTTTCGATCAGGTGGGTCATGTGAAATTAATACTTCCAGACTATTTTGCTATCGAAACTATGCCCAAATCCTTTTTGCCGTTAAGAATATAAAATCGGGGTCAGTAAATATTGTTACTAAAACCATAACAAAAGTTAATTAAGTTATTCATACCTACGTAAACGTATTCAGTTGTTTTATCTGCCAAAGGTATGCACACCCTAGCTTCCAAAGTACCTACTAAAAAGGATTTATTGCAAAAATATTAAATCACGATATAGGGATCTGCTTGAGAGCGCGCTCTTAAAATGAGATCATCCGTTGTATGCAGATACTGGCTCGGTTGAGTGTCGCAAGACGTGAGATAAGATTCTTCAACGACATACCTCTCTAAAAACATTCCTTAACTATATTTTCTTTGCTCGGTACAAAATATAAGGTTACTAGCAGTTTATGTCCTTTTACGAGCTCTGATCTATCTGTTTACCAAATTTCATCAGGTAAGGTTTTGTGCTATCAGTGGGAAAAACAAAAGCTATTTCTGCTTCATCTTCTACACTGACGTCACAGACACTCTCTGTGTTTACAAGGTCGGTAGCACGAGTGTGATTCCCCTGGTGTTGCACACGTCCATAGGCCACGGTAACCACTTACCATCAGGTGGGCCGTGTGGTTCTCTGCCACCGCAGTTGCATAAAAAAATCCATCTCTGTACCGAATTTCATCAAGATTGGTCCAGTTATTTAGGCATACAAGCGTAATGAACAGACAGAAAGAGTTACTTTCGTAGATAGTCCTTTCCAAGGACACTAATGACATCAACAGCACTTTATCTTTGCTAACTGAATTGCTCAAACGCATGCAAAACATTCAATAACACCCTTTACGATTTGTATGTTTGGGTGTGTATACTTGTGTGTGTCAAAGTGGAGACAAACCTCATGTTTGTGATTGCGTGACGAACAAGGATATAGGGTGATATTGGCTCCTTTGTAGAGAGGTATGGGGCAAGAATCAGTGTATAGCGGATGTGAACAAACATTTTGCTGACAATCAATTGTGAATGAATGAATGAATGAATGAATTTATTTCTAAGAATATGGTACATCGAGATCTTAATGTTATTACAGTGGTCATACATATTCTTCATTTCTTCATGATATGTGTAGAAATATTAAGTTTTACAATAATAATAATGTCAAATAATAATATAGCTTATGTCACACATGTAATTAATTAATTATTTCATTGGTCATTTATTTGTTTTACATCAGTCAATATAATATCTTTAACATTGAATTTGCTATCTACAAATTCCCTTACCGAATAAAAAAAAATATCTAATAATTTATCTAATAAAGAGAGGCTTGTCTCCACTTAAATTTCGTCATAGCATAATATAATCAATCAAGCATAGCGTAATCAAATATATGACAGATTTAATGTCAAAAGATCTTTTTAAAAAACTCATCATAACCCGTTAATCAGTTTTATCATCTATCCGCGAATAAACTAGGTATAAAAAATGGGTTAATTATCCTTAATTAACATAGCTCATATTTCTTGTCACATCTCCGCATCAGCCTCGAAGATCAGCCAAACCCGTAATTAGACTGGAAAAAGCATACGCTACACATCGAGGTGGAAGCTTAAGATGATGAAGAAAAAGATAACTGCAGCACCCTATGGCTAATAGGTAGAAAATGCACATGGCATTACCACTATCACTCAATATTATTAAGTGCACCGTTGTAAAATTAGTCTTTACTAGCTTTTACCCGCGGCTATGTTCGCGTAGATGTCGGTTATCGCGACAAAACATAGCATATGTCCTTCCTCAAGATCTAATCTACCCCTCAACCAAATTTCATCAAAATCTGATCTGTAGTTAGGCGAGAAAGCTAACATACAGACAGACAGATAGACTTTCGTATTTATAATATTAGTATGGATTTGTGCAACAACTTTAAATAAGTGGATAAAAAACCTATTATATTCTTTTCAATATCTCCTATGTATACACACAACTGATTAACAATTTAAAACACTATTTAAAATATTATTCGCTTATAACTTGAACCATACAAGAACAACAGTAGCATTGTCGCCTCAGATATTGAGATATTGTCGTCAGTTCCTGGTCAGGATACGAGGGACCAAGGGAGTGATGCTTGCAGGTAAACATTAATGATTCTGAGTATACCGCTTAGGAAGATCTAGCCGTAATTTATGAACTCTGTTAAAGAGCTCTATATGGAGTGATGGACTTTTGTTTTTTTTCGGCTGCGAGAAGCTATAAGATAGGAAAAATATTGGATCGGTCTAGGTGGGGTTTGAACTCGCGATCTTTGCGTTACAGGACCAATGCTTTTACTACTGAGCTGATTATTATTATTTAATTAATTTTAATATTTAGCATGCAAAATGCTTCAAGAGTTCATTCAAAATAAATTGTTTTTTCTGTCCACTTCAGTATATCATTTTTTAATAATTTATTCTCATTCATATTTCATGTGCCATTAACTACATGATACTTTCTGAAGTTTACGCGTATTTAAACAAAGTAAATAATAACAAATTAAAAAAAAAAATCTTTAAAAATGTTGTTTTATTTCGATTCCATTGAATTAAAAAAAATCATATACCGCTTAATCACATTTACGATTTTCTACCTTAAATCTCTCAAATCTCTCTCTTATTTCAATCGATAAAATTAAACAGGCTAATGAACCTCAGCCCCTCTAGATAAGTGACAATTCGTTATTTGGCGTTTGATGGAATAGAATGTATAGGATTTGACGTTTATGACATGCGTTAACGACTGTCAAATACGTCAAATGCCATACATTCGTCTTTCTATTCCATCAAACGTCGACCACCGAATTGCCACTTGTCTAGAGGGGCAGGTCATTCTAAGATAGTCGGCTAGTGATATTATAAGTCGTGAAACTTTATACAATTCTACGTCCAAATTTACCGATGAATGTGTCAGTTAAAATTAGTGTTTCATTAAATTTCAGTTCAACAAAATTTCTTTTTCATCTCATCTTTTCCAATATATTTATTAATTAACCTTCAGAATCTATTAAATATTTGTATTTTTTTTTATTTCTTATACCAATAGATCTGCCTTTACTTGTATACAGCTAAAAGTTGCACAGTCAGATCGATCTTGACGAACAAAGAACTCAAAATGATCTAATCTTGGTTCTTCCCCATCCTTTTGACTAATTGCTCCGATGTTTGGTAGGTACACACATGTGGTAGTTAGACCAATAATACAATTTAAATCAATAAAACAGTTCGATTTGATCTTAATACCTTGGTATTAAAATAATTTTGAGACTTTGTATTCAAGATCGTTCTGACGCTGCCTGCATTACTTTTCCTTAATCAAAGAACTATTTTTGAGTGGTTGACCAAAAAGGGACCTGGAGTGATTGGAAACCGTTATTTATTTTTATTGATTTTTTTAATCTATGATCTTTTAGCTTTGTTTTTGTCTAACCAGAATATTTTTAGGTGCCGTAGTTTCTTTTTTATGAATATTTTTGTGAGCCGAGGCAAAATTAACACCCTGTTTCTACCCGAAACTTCAAACGCGATTTACTGGAAATCAACTTTTTTCACTTGAGGTCCCTTTTTAGTCAACTACTCACATTTTTTGGTAACAGAAACCTTTTCCGTTACCTTATGTGAGATCTCTTCTCTCTTCTCTTCTCCTCTTCAAACTTATTTGCCCTGGGTCATCATTTGTACTACTTACTATTAGTTCTTCGGTCTAATCTTATTACAAACATTGGTGACAGATGCGATTTTCTACCCTTTTTGATACCGTTTTATGACCTAATACTTTTCTGTCAAAGATTATCATCGTGTAGATATGGCCGTACCATCGCAATCGTGTTATCCGGAACTTATCCTATAGATCATACTTTGAAAGTGCCTGTGAGATGATGATTTGTCTACTAGTATGACCCCACCAGATGATTTAGGTATTCTTTCTAATTTTGGCAACATGGCACTGTTAAGGCTACTGTTTGTTGAAATTTCCACCCTATTTCTATAATTTTGAT
The DNA here is from genome assembly GCA_949126895.1 of Eilema caniola. Classification (NCBI taxonomy): domain Eukaryota; kingdom Metazoa; phylum Arthropoda; class Insecta; order Lepidoptera; family Erebidae; genus Eilema; species Eilema caniola. Next base: position 4,417,756 of record OX421486.1, on the reverse strand, counting down.
AATGTGAATCCATTATTTCATGATGATCCATAGAGGAATCGACAAACACATAAACAAAAAGAAGCACTTTCTAGGATGCCATGGCCTGATTAAAAGTTTTGTTCATACGCAATTTACATGATTTCGTATGAACTGCTTCAAAGAACATTTCAAAGCATTCATCAACTTGTTGATCAGAAGATTTAAAAACTTATGCTTCCTCACAACATGCCAGCGTCTCTTCAATCCACAATTTTGGCCTCAGCTTTTAGTTTCCGAATAGTTTGGCGTACTTGTAATGAGTTGTACTAGCAGATTGTAGCTCACAGTAAATACGTACTGAGGTATTTATGTATTGTATGTATATGTATAGGTATTTATGTAAGAGATAAGTTTATTGGGTTGAGATTGTTTGATGAAAGTGGTTCTAGTATTAATTTAGACTTCTTAAGTAACTAGTTCGTGTTATTTGTAGCTGCGTGGTGAGGTAATAATTGTAGCAGGATGATTATAGTGCTTTTTTAGTAAGTATCGATGGGGATAGAACACTATCTCACCCGATCGAAAGTGATGCTGTGGATTATATTTTTCGTTCAAGTAACTTTGAACGTTTTGCTATTTCGTGAGTTAATTAAAAATAAAAACCTGTCTGATGCTAAAAAGATTGAAACAAACTTTATAGCAGGCGGTACCCATTTGCAAATCTAAAACCAGATGAAAATTAATGGGTACCGCATGCTATAAAGCTTGTTTCGATCTTTTTAACATCAGTCTGTTTTTTTTTAATTTTTAATAATTAATTTTATTTTATACTTTTAAGTCATGTCATATATATAAATAATAGGGGTTAAAGTATGCAATTGCCGTTTCATTGTAATAGCTACTTCGAATTGACATAGAACCTTCATGGCTTGAGATTTTTGAGTGAAACTTTTTCCACGTGGTACCTATGTAGTTCTTCATTTAAAAATGTGCAACATTCGATTATCGACTTTCAGTTGTTTTTTTTTATTCAGCTTAGACAAGAAAGATGGATACTTCGAAAATTCGAGTGATTTTTGAATACGAGTTCCGACGCGGAACTAACGCGGCAGAAACAGCTCGCAATATCAATGTTGCGTTTGGCGAGGGGACTGCTAATGAACGCACCGTGCGATTTTGGTTTAAACGCTTTCGTGATGGAAACTTTGATTTGAAGAACAAACCACACAGGTGAATAACAATGAATTGAAAGACATGGTGGAAGCCGATCCGAGCCAAACTACCCAGGAATTAGCTGCATGGTTTAACGTTACCTTACCAACAATATTGACTCATTTGCGTCAAATCAATAAAATAAAAAAATGTGAAAAATGGGTACCTCATGATTTGACTGATCTGAAGAAAGAAATGCGTGTTGAAACTTGTGTTGCCTTGTTGAATCGATACAGAAATGAAGGAATATTGGATCGAATTGTGACATGTGATGAAAAGTGGATTCTTTACGATAACCGTAAGCGAAAAATGCAATGGCTGACCCCAGGTGAAACGCCACAACAGTGTCCTAAAGCAAAGCTTACCAATAAAAAGGTAATGGTAACTGTTTGGTGGTCTCAGCATGGTGTTATTCACTATAGCTTTCTACGATCTGGTCAAGCAATAACGGCAGATGTCTACTGTGCCGAACTCCGAACAATGATAGCAAAACTAGCAGTGAAACAGCCCCGACTCATGAATCGATCTTCACCATTATTGCTCCATGATAACGCGAGACCTCATACAGCACGAGAAACCGTTTTAACTCTACAGGAACTGCAATTAGAAACTATCCGTCACCCTCCGTATTCGCCAGACCTTGCTCCAACAGACTACCATTTTTTTCGTGATTTGGACAATTTTCTATGTGATAAAAAGTTTTCTTCTCAGGAGGCAGTACAAAATGCTTTCACACAGTTTGTCGAATCTAGATCACCAGGGTTCTATCGCAAAGGCATAAATGAACTTCCTACTAGATGGCAGCAATGTATAGATAATAATGGTAATTATTTTGATTAAATAAATACGTTAAATTAAAAAAAAAAACGAATTTCAATTTGTCAGTACAAATCGGCAATTTCATACTTTAACCCCTAATATGTATATACAACACCTCACAAACTAAAATCCATCGAGCCGTTCAGGCCGCAGAGCGTGTCAAACATTTGAAATTGGCGCCAAATATCTGCCCATTTCTTTTTTTTTTTATTTTGATTAATATACCCAGTGTCACTCTCACAGTAAATACGAATCTAACGACACCTTTCAAGCTAAAATCCATCGAGCCGTTCAGGCAGCGTGCCAAACAATCATACATACTATAGAAAAACATAATCCTCCTTCTGGCGCAGTCGGGTAAAAATCAAATATATACAATAGTTTAATATTATTTTTACTTTTTATATATACATCAAACAGTTTATACTCGTGACTATTATGAATGTGATAAAACTTTACTAGTTCTATAAGCTATAAAGAATCTGACTGTATTTTAATTTTATCTATTTTACAGTATGCTATATTAATATTTTCGGTATCAAAATACCTATGAGGTTACAATATAGGTACGTTACAATGATTAGGTTCAATTTGGAAATACGGTTATCCAGATAGTTGTAGGTTATTCCAAAAATTTAATACACGCAATTCATGCATTCTTATCTGAAATAGGCTTAAGTCTCGGAACAGCCAAAAAGGTTGTGTATCGGTTTATAATCAAGAATTGCACAGCCCAATAAGATTCCCGCGGAGCTATCATATCACACGATATTCGCCTATCTGCCGCTCTGAAAATAACCTCGTCTGCACTCCAGTTATTTCGGCTAGCGGAACCATACCGAGTGCCTATTTATGGACTGCATGCGAAATCTTCCAGAACAATTGAGAGCGATTGTATCTCTTGAAAGAAAGCACTTTTTTTTTTAAATAGGACACGTCAATTTTACTTTACCTCGCCTGAAGGTAAGCTGAAGGCAAAGTCTTAGGAAAGAGGGCCACCATTATATACACTTGCCATGTTAACAATGGTGGCTCTCAGCTTGACGGCCTCATCAGATGCTTTTCACGCCCCGCTTAAAGGACCCGGGACTGTAGGAAAAGGGAAACACGTGAGCTGGCAAGTCTAAGGTCTATATTCCAAAACGATATTCAATAATAAAATTGACTGATTGTTAATTGGAATACGGACCTAAATCTTTGGTTCATGTATCAATTTGAGTCTTATTAACAAAGTGTATGACCAGAGTGTCGACCTCTAAAATGGTAGCTCTTAATTCTTAACAGTCTTATAGACTTATTACTAAATAACAACATAAAACCTACTGTACTTTTCGTGTACGGAATATCGTATATATATCTTGTATTATGACACGTCCCAAAATAGCGGACAACCGCGGTGAAATACGCGGACAAGCTTCACTTGCAAGATTTGACCTTTTGCACAAAAGATGAGTATCCCGTCATATCTCGTTTATCTACACATAAAAGTTTTGTTGGTTGTAAAGGAAATTCACCCTTGACCTCTGAGGTATTAAATATTTTTCAGGAACAGTTGAAGAAGAAGGAATAGTCACATTATGTAAATACATATTAAATAGTGTCTGTTTGTAACATTAAACTACCAGATTTGTTATAACTGCGAGAGATTTTTTACAATTTGTCTTTCTTGCTGTTGGTTTTCTTTTCGAGCAATCTAAGGACCGATTTGCCCGATTTCAATGCAATTTTGATGTAATTAATGATTTAATTACATATGTAAGTCGATAATTTAAATTATAACTATGTAAGTTTTTCAGTACAAATTGCTGTAAAACCTAAACTATTTATCATAAGACGGTTCTCAATCAATGTCTTAAGTACTTTTTCCAAATTGATTAAACAATTAAATATAAGTGACCATTCTGATAATTTCCTTCCAGCATTGAAAGTTTGTCAATTAGTCAAATTATGTTTTATAAACGTTTGACACTAATTTAGATTGATTTTTGAAAAGTTGGAATGGAATGCTATGATTTTTTTATAATCAAGAACGGTAATTAAACAATCAGTTCCAAAAACAATAGACTTTAATATCGAATTTCAAAATCGAAAATCGCTATGAATTTTAACCCAAAAGTACAGCATCGGAACTCATGTTAGTGTGAAAGTGATCGACCCCACATCGATATACATCATTTCGAATGTTTGCTCTTGCGGTACAAATTAATGCGAAAGGATTCCACATCGATTCAAACATTGTCGAATGTAGGTACTTCAGATCGATGTATGAAATACACTAGTAGTTCACATATTTTCATAAAAGGTAAACTAGTGTGGTAAAGAATATGTAGCTTTAACGACATTTACTGCTGCGTATTATCTAATATATAAAATTCTCGTGTCACAGTTTTCGTTGCCAAACTCCTCCGAAACGGCTCGACCGATTCTCATGAAATTTTGTGGGCATATCGGGTAGGTCTGAGAATCGGCCAACATCTATTTTTCATACCCCGATTCGCGATAACCGACATCCACGCGGGCGGAGCCGCGGGCGACAGCTAGTATTCATATAATATAATAATTATTAAATATTCTATTGCTCCTGAAAGACTAGATAGAATGAGTACATTAGCGAAAGTTTGAAGGTGGTAATAGTGAATGAAAAATTTTGAAGCGAGTGACTGTTGCGGTATGGACATAATAATTATGAAAGGAGATGAAAGTAATGTTGTAAAATAAATGTTTAAAAAATAAAAAACTCAACTGCTTACTTAATAATTTATTTAAATTTACTCTAATCTAAGTGTTATGATATGACATACACACACATTTATATTGACTTATGTAATCAGCTTGTGTTTCCCATCATTTTGATACCCTACTCGATAAGCTAGAATTATTTTTTTGTGGGCACAACCTTTTCAGTACCTAGAATCCTCTTCATACTTTTTATCTACATTATATGTACCCTATGATACTTAGGAGCTGAATACCTTTCATTTGAGACCCCACTCATAGAAATCCATCCAGCCATTAGGCCTGAAGAGGGAAACAAAGAAAACTACATACATAGATACATACAATATATACGTGCGAAAAACATTACCCTCGTTGGCGCAGTCGGGTAAAAAGGCTCAATGTATAAATGCAAAGGGCTTGAAAGGGCTGGCCCAAGAAAAGATGGATGACGCGCGTGAAAGAGAAGAAGAGCAAGAAAGGGAGTGACTGAGGCAATTACATATATGATAGGAATATATGGAGGTGAAGATATGTTGCGCCGTCCCCAAATATTTTATATTGATGAATTTTTCGCTCAATTATCAATTTAAGACTAGAAATTTAATGACTCATGTATTGTTACTTTTAGTTCACTGGTCATAATAAAAATAATAATAAGTCTCGTCAGGAAATCTGAAGCGGGGATTTATCAAGTTTGATTGAAAGGTAGAAGCCTGTTATCTCTGAAGAGATACCCTGGCAGCCTGCCACCGAAGGTTAACATTATCTTGAAGCCCAAATAGACCACGAATTTAAACGATTTGAAACAACTTGATGTTGTTGTTTTCAATTTCAAGGAAACAAGAGCCAAAAGCTCTTTGGCTTTCGTTGTTTTGTTTGGGGATAAGTTATTTTGAATGTTTACTTATTGAAGATAAGAAATAAAAGTGCCTTGTGGTAAAAGATTACCTTCGAAGTTGGTGTGTTATAAATTGAATTTTAATGCGGTTAATTGGCATTTTATGTTCTACTAATCCTACTTCCTATGAATTTTATAAATGTGATAGTTAAGGAAGCTTCTTTGGATTTTTGTTATTCCACCAGATGGATTATATTCTTGAATAATACATAGACTTCCCTTCCTCCGGAGAATAGGTTCTTGTGGTCTGCGGTAATGAAATAAATGCCCTACGCGAACCCATAAAATAAATTAGATTATGTTATTATAAAATACATCAAAGGAAGGGCAGCCTCCGTGGCGTAGTGGTAGTGAACGCGGCCACGAAATTTTTGTACGCATGAATATGGGTATTTGCATTGATCTGGTCGTGTCTCAGAGAGCACGTTAAGCCGTCAGTCCCGGTCGTCATACAAACATCTACGGCAGTCGTTACGGGTAGTTGGAGCTCTCAAAATTCCAAGTACTAGTCTAGCTGCAATGCTTCGATTTATCGCAGTCGCTGAAAATATCGAAGTTTAGCCAAATTCGCAGTTAGACTGGTGAGGCAGACTCCAGACTCCAAGTTGCAATGCTTCAGATGCGACTGGGATTAACGCTAGGATGAAGAGGACCAAAGAAAGAACACACATTGGGAGAGATCTAGCTCTATGGACTGCAATTGGCTTATTGATTGACTCATACAAAAAACATACATAGGTTTACCAGTATAACAATATTTTATTGGTTTCTATAATCACTTATAATTGTAATAGTGTACTAATTAGCTACATAGCAACTGTAATAGTATATAAGTTATTAACTTCTACTATACTAAATGAGGTTATTTGTACGCCTAAATAAATTTCAAACTCAAATGAAAACAAATTAACAGTAACTAGGCTTCATAACTATTTTAATAAAATTTGATTCGGTAGCGATGACACAAATTGTTAAATTGTCATTTCTTACTAGACTTATTGTAATGAAACAGTAACTAATTCTAAGTCTATAGTAGAAAGCGTATAATCGAATTTATAACTAAGAATTCTCTGAATTCTGAATTTGGAATATAGTTAATTACTAGAGATCAAACCAATGCTGAAAGCTTTCATATAATTCTAAGAAAACAATTATATTTGTCTTTTACTATAGTTTGAGACTAAGTTAAAATTTGTAATTAATATGATCATAGTCATCGCTTTGAACAAATTACAATTGGAAATCTTACCAATTTACTACTCAATCAAGTGGCAATTATTAAAATATTTGAGAACTTAATATAAATTAATTTGATCGGTAATCGAATAAAGTCGGAGCTTAATTTAACTTCAGCCAGGATAGGTTTATTTAGTTTTATGAACAATAAAACTAAATTGATTTTGGTTTCTATGAAGAACATAGTTTTTCAATTAACAAAACTTTTCAAATATTATTTGTTGTGAAAGTAAATACAGAGTAAGTTGAAAATTTTAAAAATATTGCATATATTTTGAAGTACAGGCTACATGAAAATATGATTAAATTAAATGTATTGTGACTGAAGTTCACATACCTGGGTAAATATATTTTGGACTTAAAATATGCTCAAAATGTATTCTATACATACAGTACATATTTCTTACAATTTTTCTTGCAAGCAGACAAGGGAAGAAAAAATCACTACTACTCTTTTTCAACACCAAGCAACTAGCTATAAAGGTTTTGTTCACAAATTGCGTCTGCTCGTAAGTTATTGTACTAATATATCAAAGTAATAAAAACCAGACAAGCGTGGACCGTACTAGCGTTCTATGAGTTCCGTACCACAACGCATTTAGTAGAAAATTGTTACTAGTTTACTTTCGCGTATTCTTCAAAAGTCTGGACAGAAGCTATATTAAACATTCGTTATTTCCTTTACACTGGTCTCTTAGATTATTAAGGACAGTTATATTTTATTTTTGATCCTTACACTACTCTTTCTAAATAAAGGTACGATTCCGAGGCTGACCGCATACGACTCCGGACGCTTGCAGCAGATACAGCGCATACATTACTTGTTAAACCTCGATACGGATAAAGATGACCATTGAGAAGCCGCAATGAATTACGCGATCTGCTGTGTGCCTCTGCACTTGTCATGTGTGGTCGCTTTCGGATCATATCTTTACTCAAAAACTTCTCTATCGATTTTGTTCAAATTCCCACTTCATAGATGGTTGTGAATCGGTAGATGGTACTGCTATCGGGTTTTAGGATTTTTTTTACAAATGTATTCGCAGCCGAAACCATCGCGCAGGTCGCTAGTATAGTATTTATTTTTTGGGACTCAAAGAGCGACACACTTGACATTTTCGTTGATTCTATAATTGAAAATAGGGACAGGAGTCGCATTCCAAGGCCGTCTAGAATTTAATTAATTCCTTTTAACAAATACCATTGTCATCACACTTCACAACATTCGGCATATATTTTAGGACTAATTACAAATAACTTCAGCTGGTAAAGTTAGCAAATTCTTCTGATATATTTTTTTATACCACTTTGGTGGCAGACAATCACACGGCTCACCTGATGGAAAGTGGTTACCGTGGCCTATGGACGTGTGCAACACCAGGGGTGTCCCACTCGCGCTGAAGATAATTGTGAAAGTTTGTGAAGATGTTTGTTATTCAATCTTGCTCTAATGGCTGAACGGATTTGACTGAAATTTGTTACAGAATGAAATAAAATTGTAGGCTACAGCCTAACCTGGAAATAGATTCTCATGGGGTGTGGGCATGTGATCAAAATTCTACAAAGACAAGCCGAGTTCAACTGCTAATTGTAGTAATATATTTACTCGAAGGTTGCAAACTCTGAAACTCTCAACAAAAACGTTTACTCGTTCAAATATTATAATGAGGGAAGTTTAGTTTGATCGAGCACAAGCAAAAACTGCTTAGTCGATATCAAAACCCCGCTTTTACGACCTTAGCTTAAGGCCCATTTAGACGAGATAGTTCCTCGCACGTTCCGGTTTAAAAAATCGCTACTATCACAAGTAATAATCGCCATACCATTATCGTATCAAAAAGTTTACAGAAAACACTAAATTCTCTCCAACGATTATATCATACAAAATTCGTAATTGATTATATCACCCTATATCTAAAAACGATTATTGCTTTAAAATTCTGTTTACGGACACTATCAATATTCATTGCGGGGTAATTGTCGCCAAAGTAGAATAGCGGGTATTTCTTGTGTGAATGTTTAGTTAACGATGCATTTTTTTATCAAATTCAAATTCATTTATCATTTATCCTTTGATAAATCATTTTTTTATCAAATTCAAATTCATTTATCATTTATCCTTTGATAAATCGTATCTTCGAGAAACTGTTCCCGTCTAAATGGTCCTTTGGTAATGTTGGTTTTATGTAGTTCTAGTTATAGATTTCGTCATACATTAGGTCATATGTCACTTGTGAATTTCGTACGATATAATCATGAGTGAGAATTTTATTGTTTTCCTGTATGTAAACATCTTGATATGATAGTCGTGTGACAATTAATGCTGATGACAGTAGCATACAATTTCTCGAACCGAAACATGTGAGTAACTCTCCCCTTTTAAATGGGCCTTTAGTGATTGTTGTTTATATTTCTACTTATAGTTTTCGTCCTGCATTTAATGCGGCGATTGAACTCAATTATTTTTGTTTTCAATTTTCCTTTTACCTTGTTTTCTTTGCTACGTTGTTTTTTTTATATATATGAGCGTGTTTAGGTCGTTACTGTTTTTTTTACGTGCGGGATATCCCCCGGATACCCCCCCTTCGTAGCCGAAGGGGGAGGTTATGTCGGACTCGAACCGACTAAACCACACGCCGTCTGTGGGTCAATGTGCTAGGCCGAAGGTGAGGTTGTCTCGTGACATATCCCTCGCAGCTCGGCTGACCCAGGGCCATTCCTCTCGGTCTGGCCCTCATCGGGAGGGGGGACCACGCGGTCTCCGACTCGCCCCCGGTATGGGGATCGTTACCGTTACTGGTATAGCTGGAAATATAAATTGTCGTGTAATGTGTCTCATTGTAATAACCAATTATATATCTTTAATTGTCATTAAGTATTAAATTGTATATAATAATGTTAAAGGGAATTATGGTATGGTATGGTACATACATGCCTTAAATATTTCGCATGGTTCATTATTCTTGGTTCATTATTATGCTTCTGAACTAAAGGCCATCATCGTAATTCATATCTATTCAAAATTCAGTCTGAATCTAGTCTCAACTGTCCAAATGACAAAAACGATCGTGATGTCATTGAAAATTGTGTTCCGAGAATACCGTTTTTGACATTTTTGATATTATCATTGTGTATTGAACAGATTTATATTACGAGAATTGGGTATTCTGCCGTAGTTAAAATAAATTGTTTGGCTGAACTTATTAAATTAAGATTAGTAAAAGAGTGAAAACAACAAAACACAACAAAACGTTTCTTATTTTAATCATCCAGCCAACCTTTAAGAGTAAATAATTTGAGTATTAAATGACGACACAAATACATTTTTCATACAATTTTCCTTATAACTTACCGTTTTGACGTTCAGTAAAAAGGAATTAATTTGACTAGTTAGGCAAATACCCAATTAACCTTCTGGTAAGGAGTTTCATTGCTGATGTTTTGTAAGGTTAACCTTGATTAGGTTTTGCTTACGGTAGCTTTATTTTCCTAAAATTAATCTGACATTGTCTGTTTTATTATCTATTCACTATTGCCATTTTCACGATTATCTTTCACTATAAACTTATAATATTAGTAGATAAATAATTAAATGACTTGAATGATAATTATATTTAACCGTATACTATATAGTTTCTGATACATTGTATAATCAAATAGAAATATATTGTAGGTAATGGATAAACGAAACATCATATTATATTATTATTGACAATCTATATTTTTTAGTATTGAAAGTATTAAAAACCGGACGAGCCCAAGCATAATAAATTAAATTCACCTATACTTAATATTAATTCATAATTTACATAAAATTCTTTTTCTGACGGTTCGATTTAATTCTACAATTGAATTTTCCAAAGATATTAAAGATTATTTTTTTCTTTTTCAGGATCGAACGAAAAACGACTAAATATGTTTTAAAGAAAATCAAGTTGGTGTAGTGAAAACCACATCATAGTGAAGTTAGTGGCTTTAGTGGTAATGGTGTGATTAGTGCGCCAAGCTGACACGAGATGGCGTTAAAAGCAGTTTTGATCATTCTCGTTTTGGCCGTCATCGAAGGTGGACGTGCTGCAGCTGAAAGAGGTAAGGACGTCTATAATTACATTAAAATAGATTGATTTTCTGTGGACTTCGCAGTACATTTAGCGGTATTGACACTCAAATTACTTACAAATTTCTCCTCCTTTCTCACAAATTATATCAAATTTGAAAACATGCAGATTCAGTAGTTAGTGTAGGGGGTATCCGTGACTCTTCAAAAAGCTAGAGTCATTACATCATACATTATACATCACCATGCAAGTGTCATTAGAGTTTTTTTTTTCTTCTTCTGTAAATGTGATAATTATTTTGTCACTCAGTTCTACATGATACTATAAATAATAATAAATAATTCGAGATAGAATCCGTAAAAAGTGGGTTTCAATTTGTCACTCAGTTTAAGTCACCCCGCTTAAAGTTCAAAGGGAAATACCCATTATACCTCATCTCGTCCAAAAATTTAGTGCCATTTTATTTCAATTAAAAAAAAAGTACAGATCAAGAGTTCCCATAAGGAGTGAGCATATTTGAAAACAAATTATGAAAGTAGAAAAAACAAGTAGGTGCGTCTCTGCCTACTTCAATATTGTGAGCGCATAAATTTATACATGTTATTTTGTGTATTTCAATTCCTTCAGACGTTTTCCTGTGAGGCAAATAAACACAAATAGATATGATTTCTCTACCTCCCACGATTTTATTAAAGGACAAATTCACTCAATATATTTTTTCACTTATGTCCTTATTACCCGCATATGCGATACGTATTTGCAATTTACACCTTCACAAATATTTTGCCATAAATTTCACAATTTCCTGTTCACTGTGAGACGATTTATAGCCCTTCCATTTGCCCGTATGTATATATGAGACTGTCAATAGCATCCGCTACTCCGTCTGCTTAGATCCACGTAATAAGTGACATATACGAGTTGAATTGGTGTGTTTCAGACAGGATTGTGCTGGAAATAAAGCTAAATTTGTTAAAATATTCATAGTATTCACCCTTCTGTTTCACCTGTTGTGTGTTGTGTGTTTATTGGTACACATAAAAATAACCAATCAAATTGGTATTCGATAGCTCCCATACTAGATAATAATGAAACGGCAAATTCAAAGCTACCGGTAAATACATAAAAAAACGTGAAATATATCCGACCTTACCACACCACACTAGTTTATCATTGTTTATTTTATTTATTCGCAATATATTCTAATATATTCTGTGGATAAAGAAGAAAATATAAAAAATCTAAATATTCTTTATAGGAGCGTAACCGTAACTTTAATTTTTTAAATGCACAGATGCAAGCGGTCCATACGCTGCCGGTTGGAGCACTAGATAGATTAACTATACTTAATAATGTTCTTTTAACTTTAAAACAACATTTTTTGTGCATATTATATACTTCACGATTTCCCTCCTCCTCCTGCTGAAGCGGAGGAGGAGGTTATGTCGGTCTCGAACCAACTAAAACGCACGCCGTCTGTGCAAGGCCGAAGGTGAAGTAGCTAGTGCATATCTCTCGCACCTCTGCTGACTCTCTGGGTCCCCCACCCGAAGAGAGCCAGATCAAGAAAGATGGCCCTGATGGACCACGGGGTCCTCAAATCGTCCCCGATAACTGTAACGGCCCCCTACGCAGCTGCCGCTCCCGTTCCGCCATCTCCGTCATGCGCATTACTTGCTCGCAGAAGGAGGCGATGGCCTATGTAATTCAGCCTTTATGTCAGCAATTTAAGACTTACATCACGTGTCTTCATTACAATAATGAGACATAGAATATAAATATAGCACGTACATTCATCACTTTTCTTCCTACATTCTTGATTACCTTATCTTGGCTTTTTCGGAAGCAATTGTTGCCTGCCCCTCAACCCTGAAAGAAATGCCTGCAGTAGAATCTCTTTATATTCTATATTATACCCTAAACTCTAACAAATCGTAAAAAATATAATATAATACCGCTTTAGGTTGCTAATTGATAACATAGCGATGCTCCTTTTTTTATCTTAATTTGACACCAAAGAAATACAATACATGTACGGACAACATATGAAAAATGTACATATGGCGGCTTATGGGTAATTATTACTGTAGTCATAAGCTTAAACTATATTTAATTATAGAAATATATATACATATTTTGTATTTAACATATACCTAAGGACATATTTAAATTCAATTTAATTACATAAACGCCATAGATATTAGATATACACATGTATTTAATAAATAAAAGATATACACAGTAAGCCAATACCCATTCAAAACCACATAACAGAGTAACTGGATTCAGAATTTCGACAAAACACAAAATAATTACACAAGTTTTAATTACCAGTGACCTAAAAAACTACATAAGTTTGTTTCACTGTGTATAAAAAAAAAGAAAAGATACATTTCGGGGATAACTTTTTAATATCGCCCGTCTGCGAAAACGCCAATCAGTTCCGTCCAAAACCACGGTGACGTGAGCTTAAAAGCTTTCGGAGCTTTTTTAGTGTCGCCATCTCTGTGTCACGGGCTGGTACCACCACGACAACTTTAGACTGCACAAACTTTTTATGGTTAAATAAAATTTATAGAAGTTAACGCAGTTATGGGAATGTGTTTACTACGTAAAATTAACGAAGCGCCGTTAAACCTACTTAGCCTGGAAAGTAGTTGTATTTATTTAAAATCTACGTCTAACGGTTTTCAAGTAGAAAAAGTAAACACTCATAATTTCAAAAATGGAATAGTATTGCCAAATTCACATATTGGGTACGGGATTGTATGATCATGAAAACAGAAAGGGAAAGAAAAATAAAGAAAGATATGCCCAAATTATGAAAAAAAGACGGGTTGCACTCCGGGAGTGCCGGCAGAAGTGATAACTTTTTCTTTCTTACTTTCTTCGTTATATACAGATAAAAAGAACATACCATACCATAATATAGCGCCAAGCATAGAACCTATCACTAATTTTCTGTCAGAAGAAATTAATGAATTACAAAAAGAAAAAATAATTACAAAAAGTAATAAATCACAAAAAGAAAAAATAATCACAAAAAGTGTCAGAAGCCCAGGTTCGAATCTGGTACTATCTGAAACCATAAGAAGTTACAGTCGAAGCGCTGACCGCTAAGCTACGAAGGTTCTTAGCGTACTTATCAAAATAAACAATGTGTAGCTTATGTTGTATGATGTCAGTCGTCGGTTACGGTTCAAAGGTCAAGTGATCCTGACGCGAAAGAAGTAAGGGATTTAACACTTTTTACTCATCCAACGCCGCGAAAAAAGTTTTCACGTCAAAAATAAATAAATACAATAAAAAAGCAGTAACTATTATTAAATACAATTTCTGTACGGCACTGCCTCAAATACCAAACATGTGTGCTAGTAAAAAAATGAGTCGAATGCAAGTAAAGACGTGCCAAACCACTTAGTCCTGGATAAAATTGTTTCCATCGCATGAGGGTGACTCCTAGTCCTGCATAATTTTGTTCTGACCACTATACTTAACCTTCAACCTTGATCAAGTTGACTCTAGCATATCTGGCGAGTATTTTTGGCTGATGGATTCGAGCCCATGTAAATGTTTGTATAGGATTTTAAGGGCTTATGTTCATAATGGTAAGTGACGTAGACAAATGTGTAGCATGAAGGTGTAGTGTGTAGGATTGTAGGCTGTAGGCTAAATAAAGGGGGCTTATTTCTTGATGGCTACTGTGGAACAAAGATATCAGCTATTAGGATACAGATGGTGTAGGGTGGGTCGAGTTTTGTGGGTTCGATCACTATTTGGGGCAATTAATGTTTTGCAGATGCTTTGAATTTAGGAACACTTTGCGTCGGTTAATTGACTGTTTGTGAAGTATATGTGAAATAAAAATAATAATAACCAGTTATCACCAGTTGGGACTTGTGTTTGTTACTTTATATACATAGTGACAAAAATGTAAGCTTAATAGTAAACAGTAGCAACGCCATAGCTTTTATTTGCAGCATGCCAATATGACTTCCAACTAAAGGTATAGTCTTAGGCAAGCGGTACAACCATTACAGTCACCAACAATAGTGGCCCCTTAGCCTGACGGCTGAAATGCTTTTTCACACTGCGTGTTTTTTATATAACTGAGGTGGCAGACTGATGGTAAGTAGTTACCGTGGCCTATGGGCTTATGCAACATCGGGGGAGTCACACTCATGCTGCCAACCCCGTAAACGCAGAGTTTCTGTGCTGTCAGTGTAGAAGACAAAGCAGGAACAGCCTTTGGTCTTCCCAATGACAGCACAAAACCTCTTCAGTGAGCTCTGGCTACCCTACTCACCGCCGGGAACACAAGACAAGGTTATTATGGCCGCGGTATTCTGTTGCCCAGTCGGACGCTTAAAAGACCCTGGACTGAATGAAGAAGGCATCACGTGCGCGTTTAGTATTCTAAGACTTATTGGTGCAAAGAACAGAGGCGTCATTCTTCTTACTAAATTAGGCCCTATTCAAAAATGGTGTTCATTTCTGATCTGGAAGCATATTGAATCTAGAATACGCTCCCTAGATTAGACAGCTTTTAACTAAACTCCAACACAATCCAAAACAAAACTAACTTTTAAACTCTCGCGATTCGTGATATATAGTCTGTGACCAGCCAGCCTGTGATCACGGCTGGTGTAACCTGGTCAAAACGTCGGGTAATCAAAGGGTATGTAAGTACCTAAACCATAATCGCATTAATTCCCGTTCTCTTAATTACATAACAAAACTGTCTGCAGTTCATAATGTATGTAGTCGAAGACTGTGATATTCAATTTTTGACCAGCGTCCGATACAACTCTCCAGTCCACGGTATATGAAGATAACACAGAGCCTGATCTATGGACCGGTGCCGTTCCGATATTCAATTCAATTTCACGTGCCCACTGTCGAGATGGATATACTGAAATTGGACTGTTTTTATGGTCCCGTACTATTTTTAGAATGCAAAGTCTATGATATGAATATGGGGGATTATCCACTTTTAAATTGTATGTACAATAGCCTAGTGATTAAGGCTTGCCATCAACAGGTTGCAGCTGATTATACTAATATTAGGTCGTTACATTTGAAATTGACGAAATTTTCTTACAGATTTATGAGTTCGTTATTCCTGTAATTTAATGGTTATTTCCATTATTTATACTTCGTTTGAAAGTTGATTTCAAGATTTTACAACGCTGTATTAATTTTTGTTTTTATTGGCCGCTTGATATATTTAATTCGATCTTATAAAAACAATACTACCTAAATGCTATCAATTTTGTTGATAAATTTTGTTTTACTTTTATACAGCTTTCACTTTTCATAAATGTAATAAAAGTTGCTGTTAGCTTAATGTTGTATCATTCATACACAAAAAACAATCATAAAATTTGGATTTGTCATTCCTAAAAAAATGCAAAAATGTTGGTACCGTAAATTGGGTTTCCTCCAATTTCTTCAATAAAACGGCAATTTCATATGTTTTTTTTTACGTGTGGGTAATCCCCATGGATACCAACCCCCCCGGAGCCGGAGGGGGAGGTTATTTTGGACTCGAACCGACTAAACCGTAAGCCGTCTCTGGGTCATAGTGGTAGGCTGAAGGTGAGGTTGTCATGCGACATATCTCTCGCACCCCGGCTGACCCAGGGCCATCCCTCTCGGTCTGGCCCTCCTCGGGAGGGCCACGCGGTCCCCGACTCAACCCCGGTGTGGGGAGGCGCGCATCGTCCTACGATGCGCGCCGCCGCCTTGGCTTGCTTCTGCTAGGGTGACGGGTGGCTCCACCCGTCACCCTCAGGCCCGCGTTCATGGGGGGCGGAGGTTGGTCTGCGCCCTCCGACGCCCGAGTCGCCTTCGAGCGCGTGCAGCGATGTCAGCGAGCCTTTCTCGCTCATCGCGCCGCGCCCGCTCTGCCGTCTCCTTCGCGAGCATGACCTGCTCGCAGAAGGAGGCACTGGCCGCCCACGCATCTGCGCAGCGGACCATCGCCGCGAGCAGGGTGGAGAGCGTGAGCACTCTCACCCCCAGGGCCGCCACAAGCTCCCGCCACGGCGTGTGCAGCCCCGAGTCCACGCTCGCGTCGCAGTGATGGCACTCGGGCGTTGGCTCTATGCCCATCAGATACCGCCCGAAGCTACCGTGCCCGGTGATGATCTGCGTCTGACGAGAGACTACCATGTGGCCTCTCTAGCCACTCCCCCATGACGGCAATTTCATATGTAACGACCTATTACAATTTCATTATAATATTTACAATTTAAAATGAAACGCTAAATGTGTTACTAAGCGCAAATCTCGAGAATAGCTGTAATTCTTTTTTAGAATATTCCTCGCAGTACGCGAATAGTTCTTACAAGAAAAAATTCTGAAATTTCCTCTATATGTCTCAAAATAACACCATTCTAAACTCCCATATAAACTATTCGTAATAATACTTAAAAGTCAAATTGAACTTTAATACCATATTATACAGTTAACGTGTTAATGGAGAGGATCCGGGAAGGCAAAACAATTAAGTGAAGATGACTTAGGGGTGCTAGAGGGTTGAAGTATGTCACGGGTGAAGCCGACGCGGGTCAGCTAGTTATAAATAAAAGTGAAAAAATTATCAGCGCAGTTTTTTTTTCACTTTACTTTAATACTAACTGTCGCCCGTGTACCTATGTTAACACAGTAGGTACTACTAATAAAGGGCCAATAAGAAAAGTGAAGATTTCTGCTATTGGTTTTCTGGTTTGATAAATTTTGGTCAGACTTAAAATTTTATACAGGTAGACAGAAAGATACATTTTTTCATTTTTTATTCATATAGGACACGTCAATTTGACTTCACCTCGTCTGATGGTATGCTGAAGATAAAGTCTCAGGAAAGTAGGTCACCATTACATACACGTTTATACCACTTAGTTAGCAGATAGACGCACGGTTTTCCAGGAAACCTTGCGATAGAAGATAATGTGACAAAAACAAAAGATATGGTTGTGTTTATTTGATTACAATAAAATTAGAAGAATCGGAATTACAATAGAGATTGTAATTTAATTTTACTCACTTTTTATTTCTGATATACATATGACAAAATGTCGCTTTAGCCGATATCCGAAGCCGCGGTCATAAGATAAGATAAGATAGGATAAATCTTTATTGTACACCAAGGTAATAAAGTGCATGTACGGACAACGGGAAAACATCTTATCGCTACAAAAGATCCCTTCCAGGCAACCTTTGGATAGACATATTTAATTATTTTAGGCTAGTTTAGTTCAAAAATTGCAATTTTACAACAACAAATTTACTTTGAATGTTAATCTTCATAGACCAAACAAATGAACAAACTAATCTTAGTATGAAGCGCACAGGTGCTCATATCTTTACCCTTTCTAAAGAATCCTACAAGTCTGTTGGGAAAGCCTCGGCACATATCTCCAACTTAAAACTCCAGAGGAAATACCTTCGAAACTTCAATCGAACACGTTCCACATAGTACGTGACTGCTCAAGATTTAAAGTGAAGACGTGTGGCATAACAAGAACAACAATAATTCAACTGGTCAACGAAATATTTTTATAACCTACTAGTTGACTGATCCTTGCGTCGCACGATAAAATGTTCAAGCCATTACACCTGCAATCATGTTTTGTAATTAGCATGTAGAGTTACAACTATAAATTGGGGTCACTCCACACATCTATTTTTTATTGTGCGCAAAATCCCCGCGAATAAGCTGGAAACAACTCTCTTTTGAGATGCTCCCCTTCGGGTGTGGGGACCACAGTGTCCCCATCTAGCCCCCAATGGGGAGGCCACCGCAGCCTGCTCCTACTAGGGTAACAAGCGGTGCCACCTATCACCCCCAGACCTGCGCTCTTTAAGGGTGGAGGTTGTTCTGCAACCTCCAATGCCCGAGTTTCCTCTGCTGAGAGCCTCCTCCAGACTCGTTTCACTATCTCTGTTACTGATCGTAGCTACTGGAACTAAAACGCGCTGGTGTAGGTAACCACAGTTTATTTTACAAACATTCAAAACAACAAACGTGAAAAATCCAAAAGTCAAAGTCTTTTCTATCACTGTCAGTAATATTAGAATTTAAAAGACAATTAAATGTTCCAAAAAGGTGATGCCAAAAGTTCGGTTCGTAACATACTCCACATTTTTATTAAAGTCTAGCTTAGCTCTTGGGGCACTAACTTCTTAAGCGGTCTCCTGAGAGGGCCAGCACCTGTTAGTATGTCCGCCACTCTTGCTACTCCGTCCGGGCCTGTGTATACCTTAGTCACTCTACCTCTCGGCCAAGATCCCCTGGGTAACTGTCCATCTGCCACAATAATCAAGTCGCCCTCCTTAATATTTGGGGTTGAACCACCGCCGCGTCGAGGCACCAAAGTCGGAAGATATTCCCGAATCCATCGAGACCAAAAATGATCCGTGAGTCTTACGGCTTCGCGCCAACCATCTCGTCCGATCATATCTCGATCCGTCAACGTAGCTAGGATAGGTCTCCCTGAAGACGATCCAAGTATAAAATGCATTGGTGTCAAGGCTTCCTCACAGTCGGGATCGACTGGAACGTGTGTCAGTGGACGCGTATTCACGAGATTCTCTGACTCTAGTAAAAAGGTCTGTAGAACTTCATCTGAGGGGGAGCGTTCTCTTAGGGTGGTCTTAAGGGCTGTTTTTATTGATCTTACCATCCGCTCCCACGCTCCACCCATGAATGGGGCCGAAGGGGGAATAAATCGCCATGAGATCTTCTCATTTGCGACAAAACGATTAATTTCCGCTCCGTACAGCTATTTTAGCGTTCTGTTGGCACCCACAAAAGCTGTTCCGTTATCGGACCATATTTCACTTGGCGTTCCACGGCGCGCAATAAAACGGCGCAAACTCATGATCGCCGCGTCTGTTGACAAACTATGTACAACCTCCAGATGAACTGCTCGTATAACAAGGCAGGTATACAGTGCTACATAGCGTTTCTCTTTCCTTCTGCCAACTGTGACCTGAACTGGACCGAAGTAGTCCAATCCAACGAAAGTGAACGGTCTACGATGATGGGTCCAATCCAACGAAAGTGAACGGTCTACGATGATGGGATAGGCGGGCAGGTGGGAGGTCTCCGGTAGACGGTGTGAAGGGTTGAGCGCGCTTCAGCCGACACAGTTGACAACTATAGGCGACTTTTCGGACCGCACTTCGCAAATTGATTATGCAGTAGGTTTGCCGCATTTCGTTTACTACTGTCTCAGAATTAGCGTGGGCAGACTTCACGTGATGATGGGCAATCAAAAGCTGGACAGCAGGGTGTTTGGGATCTAAAATTATAGGACTTTTCACGCCATCGCCAATATCTTGCATTCGGTTGATTCTTCCACCCAATCTCAATAAATTCTCTTTGTCTAGGTAGGGGGATAGATTGAATAATCGGCTTTTTCGATGTAATGACCTTTTCTCGGAGAGGTAGACGATTTCATCTGGGAAGGAGTCGAGCTGGCTTTTTTTCAGAATATGTGATTCAGCCACGCGCAGATCTTCGGCAGTTATTTCTTTAGGACTGTCTTTGTTTTTTAATAGGTGCAAAAATTTATGGGCCCTCGCCGTAGCTCTCAATAGTCTTCTCCATGAGCTCAATCTTTGTGGGTCAACGGTCAGTGGTGTCGAGAAATTATGTGAGGAAATGAGATGACAATGATTCCTAATGGATGGTTTTATTTCCAAACTACTGGCCCTATTTATGTATGGTGATGTTGGCCATTGTTGTTCTGATTCGAGTAAAAATGTTGGACCTGTAATCCAGCGAGATTCTTGATTGAATTCTGCGCACTTATGGCGTGTCGCATCGTCTGCCACATTTTCCGCGGTTGGAATCCATCTCCATTCCGTTACAGCTGTAGTTTCAAGAATCTCGCCGATTCGATGTGCAACAAATGGTTTGAATGATCGCGCATCACTACGCAACCAACTCAAAACGTTAAGCGAATCGCACCAAAATATACGCTTACTTGGTTTATGCTGATGCGATTCGTGAATAAATGATGCAAACCGAGCGGCCACTAAAGCTGCCTGCAACTCGAGACGTGGGATGGAAGTGGGTTTCAATGGTGTGACTCTACTTTTGCTACCGATAAGAGCGAGCTTCACTGTTCCATCTGCAAAGATATATCGCCAGTACGCCACTGCAGCGTACGCCAACTCACTGGCATCGCAAAACAGATGAAGTTCGCGGTGAACGATGTTAGATGATCTAAGACCATAATATCGCGGCAGGTGCAACTGAGAGGCAAGTTGTACATCTCGGAGCCAATCAATCCTAATTTTTTGGTCTCCTTGATCGAGTTCATCTTCCCAAGATAACCCTTTCCGCCAAATTGATTGGAACATGACGCGTCCTCTAGAAACAAGTGGGCCTAGAATACCCAAAGGATCATAAATTCGCATTAAGTGGGACAACGCGTCACGTTTACTTAGCTTAGCTGGTGATTTAGAATCCAAGTTGAGACTGAAACCTATGACGTCGTTTCTAGGTTGCCAGTTCAGACCGAGCACCCTAGAAACGTTGTCATCGTTACCCAGCGTTACATCGTTATATTTCTGAGATATCGATTCAGGTACTAATAGAGAAAGAGCTCCTGGGTCGTTCGAGACCCAGTCGCGCATCTCAAAACCCGCCTGACGGTTGAGGTGTACAATGTCACGGGCCAGGCGCGCTGCTTGGTCTACGCTCTGTAGTGAGCCAATATAGTCATCCATATACACATCGTGTATGGTAGCATGCGCAGCATCAGGGTACTCAAGCTCGTATTCCTTCGCATTAAGGTTCTTTACATATAGGGCGGTACACGGGCTCGAGCATGCGCCAAACATCATTGATGACATAGGATACAGCTTTAATTTGTGTGCCGGGTCATTGCGCCACAGAAAGCGCTGTGCGTCGCGATCCGCTGGACGAATTCGAACTTGTGGGAACATTTCGCGTATGTCTGCCGTAAGTGCTATAGCGTTTTCCCTAAACCTCATCAAGATCGCAAGTAATGGCTGTAATAAGTCAGGACCCGGCAAGAGGAGAGAATTAAGACTGATTCCTTTGAACTTCGCGGCTGCGTCGTGTACGACTCTCAACTTACCAGGTTTATGGGCATGAGTAACCCCAAAATGTGGGAGATACCAAGTGATACCAATTGGGGGGGCCTTGCATTCTTCAGCGTATTTTTTATCTAACATTGCTTTAATGTTATGTCTATACATGTTGGCATATTGCACATCTGACTGCATTTTCTTTTCGAGAGATAAAAATCTAAAAAGGGCTAATTTAAAATTGTTTGGTACATCTTTAATATCGGGTCGCCATAGAAGACCGGCTTCAAAATGACCATCAGATAATCTATGTACTGTCTCGTGCAAAATTTTTAATGCGTGTTTATCAGAATTGCCGCGGTGATCTTTCTTTATTATGCCAATAGAGTCTAATTTGTAGTAGTCTTTGATTGTGGTTTCAAAAGAAAAATTATTGTCTGGTGTTTCGGATACGTTGGTATGATGAAGAAAGTCAACTTTACATGTTCTACTTGACATGAAGCCATATAAAACCCAACCAAGAGCAGCAGTGTGGATTGCAACTGGCTGGTGGTCCTTACCTGCGCGAATAGAATCGGCCACGGTCAACTTCCAATTATCAACACCAATGATTAGCATAGGTTGTACTTCTTCACAACATAAAATATCTTTTAAATCAGATAAATACGAATATTTACAAATATCTTCCCTATTTACAGCAGCTCGATAATTTATACCTAAATTTTTGACCGAGCGAGCATTATGTATTCGGTAAGTG
Organism: Eilema caniola; assembly: GCA_949126895.1. Lineage (NCBI taxonomy): Eukaryota > Metazoa > Arthropoda > Insecta > Lepidoptera > Erebidae > Eilema > Eilema caniola. The sequence continues at coordinate 4,395,030 of OX421486.1, read as the reverse complement.
TCGGTACAGTTACGCCCTTTAATTATGAAATCAACGTACTGAATATCGCAATCACGTGACAAGCCGCCTACACAATCTATTCGTACTCGTTTACTCGGGCCTTCGATACCTACACGCTTTGTAATCTCAGAGTCTATGAAAGTAGTTGTACAACCATCATCTAAAAGGGCGTGAGTCTCCACAGTTCCCCGGGGACCAGTTACTTGAACTGCGACAACTTTAAGATGTGGTCGAGATTTAGGTGTACTTACGCTCGACGAAGGGCGAATAGCCGTAATGTGAGCCGATACTTCGACATCACAGTTGTCTGGTTCAGATTTTTCTTCTTTAATATCAGTAGATGGCTTTGGCGCTGCCTCAAGCTCAGAGTCTGAGGTGTCCCCTAGATCGGCGTGAGCTAACACATTCTGATCATTATCTAAGTTATGTAGTAGGCTATGATGTTTGTAGGTACAGCCCCCAACGCTGCACGGAGATTTTACCTTACAAAGGTTAAACCTATGCGACCTATTTTCCAAACATCTATGACATACTTTATTCTTTTTTATAAACTGCCATCTTTCATTCACTGACAATGCCAAAAATTTGTCACATTTGTTGACATTATGCAATTTCGAACAAAAAATACATTTATTTCCAGTTTTATTTACAAGAGAATTGGAAGGTTTTTCGTCGGGTAGGCTAGGCGTATCTGAATGCGTGCCCCTCTCGATCGGTAATGGAACTGAAGCCATCGAGGAGTAGAAATCTTGAATTCCAAACTTTGTTTGAAGCTCACACTCACGAGATAGGAATTCAGACAGTATCTCCAACTTGCTCATGCGTTCGCCAGTATGGCTAGCCGCAAACTCATACCACTTTGCGCGAATGATTGGGGATAGTTTGGTCATTAATGCATTGAAAATTTCGGGAGAATGCAGATAGTCAAACTGATCCAATAATTTTATTATGCCAATGCAGTTTTTGACACGGCAAGTAAAATTAACAAAATCTTTACCTTCTGCGCCAACGTTAGATAAGGTGCGCACAGTGTTGATTTCCTGCATCACAATTTTTTCGGAACAGCCAAAACGCATCTCGAGGGCGTCTATTACCTCCATAGGGTCGTTCGCTGATACTAATAGGATGTAAACGGCTTCACGAGCGGCACCACGTATGGATGAACTAATACGAGCTACGTTTTCTACTGTAGTAAATGATGCCTGTGTATCGATAAAAATACGCTTGAAACCAAGCCAATCCGTGGCAGATTTTCCGTCAAATACTGGTAGTTTGATGTTCGACTTCTTGAGTTTATTAGTTAGTGTATCAAAAATGCAGTTAGGATTGTTATGTCCACAGCTGACGGCTGCTCCATCGGGTGGCTGGAAATTATCATACATTTTAGTTGAGAAAACGTTAGTTTGATTTTGGCTAGGCGCATAGGTCTGACGGTGTGTAGCATTAATTGCGGAGTGTATATATCGACCTGGGCCTGAACCAGAAGGGACATTAAGCATTTCGTTATATGTCGTTGTGTGTGCTGTTGCAGGTGGAGGTATTTTACCTCCTGGGATGATGTTTGGTTGTACATCGTTAAGCCATCGATTGATGTTGTCTGCTTGCGCACTAGCACGATCGCTGCTATGATCGTTGCCTCTTAAACTGCCCCTTACGCTTTCTACGTCAATAGCGGCCAGTTCGGCCTGAAGGTGTAGGTCAGCCGCTTTGCGTTCGAGTTCGGTTTGTCGGGCTGTGATGTCACAGAGCTGACGTGCATGTAGTGCTTCAGCGGCAAGTTTTTTTGCTTTTATAGTGTTCGAGGATCGTGTAGACCCTAGCGATTGTGTGGTAACCGACTTAGGTGTGTTGTGTGTGTGTTGTGGAGGGGTGTCACGGCTACTTGAGGGCACACTGCTGTCTTCATGGACATGCGGTGCTTGGTGGGCCTCTAATAGGTAGGGAAAGTATACAGACTTTGAGTTTGGTTCATCAGCTGTCGGGGGCGCGCTGCTATTAATATGGACGGGCGGCGCTTAGTGGGCCTCCGACGGGTGGGCTGTGCATCCATTGTCGTTTCCGCTAGGGCCAGTGACTCCGTTCGAAGCTCCTTGTGGCGGTTCACTATTTTGATGTTTAGATCGGGTATTATAAACCATGGCTCCTTTTCACGTGGGAGAAGGACCAAAATGTTACTGATCGTAGCTACTGGAACTAAAACGCGCTGGTGTAGGTAACCACAGTTTATTTTACAAACATTCAAAACAACAAACGTGAAAAATCCAAAAGTCAAAGTCTTTTCTATCACTGTCAGTAATATCAGAATTTAAAAGACAATTAAATGTTCCAAAAAGGTGATGCCAAAAGTTCGGTTCGTAACAATCTCCTTCTCGAGCATTACATGCTAACAGAAGGAGAATTTAACTACAACACATGTCAGAAGTCAGACTGCAACCCATATACATCCAAGCACTAGAGTGCTGAAAAATATAAAAAAAAGACGGGTTGCACTCTGGGAGTGCCGGCAGAAGTGAAAACATTTTCTTTTTTTCTTTCTTCGTTATATACATAGAAAAAGATAAAAAAGAACATACCATACCATACCTATAATATAGCGCTAATCATAGAACCTATCACTTATTTTCTGCTAATTTTCTGTCAGAAGAAATTAATAAATTATGAAAAAAAAAAGTAATCACAAAAATAATAAATTACAGAAAGAAAAATAATCATAACAAGTAATAAATTACAAAAAGAAAAAATAATCACCAAAAGTAATAAATTATAATAAGAAAAAACAACCACAAAAAATCCCTGAAGGCCAGGTGGTTTGAACCCGATACTATCTGAAACTATAAGGACTTACAGTCGAAGTGCTTACCATTTAAGCTACGATGCTATCTGTCGTTAATTGCAAAATAGATAGTCTGTCTTAATCTTGTATGACGTCAGTCGTCGGTTACGGTTCAAAGGTCAACTAATCCTGACGCTTACTTAACATTTTACACCCATCCAACGCCGCTAAAGAAGTTTTCACTTCAATACATTTGTATCTATGAATACATACATACATATACTCACGTCTGTAAGTCCCCGAAGGGATAGGCCGAGGTGTACTAACACCTACACTTCGCCTACCATGGTTTTCGGTACCACGTAATAGGAGGCGAGCGTATAGCTGTCAAGCAGGCACTTTGTCAGCAGTATCTTTACTGTAGGATGGAGAACAGTGCCTTATCCAGGCTTCGCATCAGTCGCAACTCAGCCGCCGACGAGACAAGGTCTCCGAAGTCGTCGTCGCCCGGACCTGCGCCACTGAAGATGTCGACCGCAGTGATCGACGAAACGTCTGGAACGCAAGTTTCACATAGACCACGGCCAGACAGCCCGGAAGCAGTATACTCTACAGTGCCCTATCCCTTAGTCGTCTTCTACGATAGCCTTAGAAAGAGATGGGTTGGCTCAATTCTACTACACCGGGAACCAACAAGGCATCCACGAATAGCACACGTGAAAAATAATTTTTGATACCCTTCATGAACTAGGCTAGATGCTGTTCGCGCTATTCGCTTGGGTACTCTAAATGGACTACACCGCGGTCACAACTCACCACTTGCCCATGACATTTGCTGTTTCATTTTATTAGGACAATTTGTTTAATTAAAGCCCGCCATCTGTACTGTTTCAGCCATGTTTATACCTCTCTGGAGACCCAGTACAGTTTACTCTTACCCTCGACATAGGTACTTCCACTGTAGTTTATAGAATTTTGGTCCTCCTTGACTAAGGTATTATTACACTTATTTGAATGGTTATTATTGGGTCATGTGCCATGGGTGTTGTTAAGTGAAAGAATTAAGAATGTTTATTCTTCTCTTAGATATATTTGAAATTAGGTTTCTTAGGAGCGAAGGAGCAATTTCAAGCTACAATTTTGCTATGAATATTTCTAGGATAGACAAATAAACAGCTCACTTTACTCACCAGCAGTAAGTAAATATGTTGATTGCTAATGTTATCTATAACATTTAAATCATAAAAAGTTATCCGGATGGAAATTAAACCTATGACTAGTCCTGCTGATAAAACAATGATTTAGATTATGTAATGTACATGTACATATATTAAGGTGATTTTCCACCGGAGGGGCGAGACGAGACGAGGCGAGAAGAGAATTGAAATCGCACTGACCCTTTTCCACTAAAAATTGACATCGCGAGAGGATTGAAAATTTGTTATACAAATTTCAATTCTCTCCTCGCCTCACCTCGCCTAGCCACTCTGGTGGAAAATCACCTTGAAGGTGATTTATACTCTATCTCGGAACCAATACGGTTCATTTTTGCACAAACAAATATTTCAATTCACACCTCGCATATTCTCGTCAATCCACACTGTTTCCACCAAAGATACGCTGGGAGAGGATTGAAAATTTGCCATATAAATTTCAATTCTCTCCTCGCCTCGCCTCGTCTCGTCACTCTGGTGGAAAATCACCTTTATACTAGCTTTTTAGTGTATGTACCGTATTATATTCATATGCATGTACTAAAAATGGTTATTTCAATATTACAAACAGACACTCCAATTTTATTTCAATGTATACAATGTAAAGAATGTATAAAATATTGATTGATTGAAATACATATATTCATGATTGTAGGCAAAGGTGTTGACACCTACATTTCACCAAATATGATATTTGGTACCACATAATAGGTGGCGTACCAATTGCCATCTAGACACTTTTTGATGTTTACTTTCGGATGCCTTAAGCCCGTTTGTCATGCAAATGTGTCGAACCAAGCTACCCTCTAGCGGATACCCCATTTTCTTAAAATGTAGGTCATCAATTTACTCACAAAATTGTCCCATATATAAATAAATAAAAATGACATTCACATTTTATTTCCATTCCAATCTCCCTGGATTTTTGATTACATTTACCAAATTAAATATTACCAGATGGCTGTGGGATTCGTGGCAACATAGATTAAATATCGTGGTTGAGGAGAACGAGCAAATTGTGATTATCTTTATGCAAATAACTAACTTATGCCTCCGATTAATCCGATTCTATGTAACCAATTTCGATATTAAAAAACGTAGGGAAGTCTAACCAAGATCTAACAAAAAAGTTTTGCGTCCAACGCGGTAAAATAGACAACAATTCGTAATTTTCTTTTTTATGAAATAATTATAATATATTAATTAATTTATTCATCAGACAATTAAAATCCATTTATATAGTAACATTTGTGCACTTAAATCTATGTCTATCTAGCTGATACGGCGGTGATTCGTACCGCCAATATTTTTCCGCCCTCGTGGCGTCAGATCCCGTTACCGTTACTATATTAAACATTTATTATACATAAAAACATTCCTCTTGAATCACTCTATCTATTAAAAAAGCCGCATCAAAATCCGTTGCGTAGTTTTAAAGATTTCAGCATACAAAGCGATATAGGGACAGAGAAAGCGACTTTGTTTTATACTATGTGGTTACGATTCGTGCATTTTATATGCCTTAATATGTCACTCATAGTTCCTAGCCACAAGTACATTGAGAATAATGTTGACACTGTCGCAAAGTCATATTAAAACAAATCTTTTTTTCAATATTCGAAATTTTCTAACATTATGTAATACTACTGAAAATACCTTAAAAATCAGTTTTACTAATTCAGGTTTATTTATGTCTAGGTACTAATTTTCCTAAATTTTGCTTAGATCATTTATTCGACAATATCCCTTCCGTTTTCTTAGGCAATCAGATCAAAAGCTTTGAGATACAATGAGTTTTTGAATACTTTAATCTTTGATAATCTGTGAGTGTGTGAATAATTTATATAACGGGGAACCGGACTGCGCCGGGTCAATTTCTAAAATAATAATAAATAAAGATTCTTCCTCATCCTTCATCCTAGTGTTAGAGCGTTTTCACATTCCTCTGATATCCGATATCGGTGTAGGATGCCTATAGCCGACATTCGATAGCCGATACATCGTGCTGTTTTCACATTTATCCAATAAAATCGGCCCGATACGGCCATTTGCTCGAAAGCACAGACTAGTTAGGGATGCTAGGAATGAAAAAAAAGCAATTTTGGACCTTATTGACATTGCATGGTATCGAGTTTTTTTAGACTCTAGAACAGCGTCATCAATTAAGGCGAAAAGACACGTAACTAAGAAAATGTCATTAAGGTCGAAAATCGCTTGGTGTCACATTTTTAATCTCTTTGTGATCCGATATCGGGCCAAAACAGTGGTATTGGCTCCGATAATCGATTTTGGGCCGGACAGTATGAAAGAGAGATACATTTGTTATACATTTGTCTTCCTCCGATATCGCATGTCGGATATCGGATATCGGACAATGTGAAAACGTTCTTAATTCTAGTCGCATCTGAAGCTTTCAACTTGAAGTCTGCGGTCAGCTATTTCCAGTCTAACTGCAGGTTTAGCTAAAATTTGATATTGACTGCCACCTGACCTCCACAACCCATATATCATAGCATTGCAGTTAGACTAACTGTTAGACTTTTTAGGACTCAAACTACCTGTAACGACTGCCAATCTTCGTATGGTAACGGGAACTGATGGCTTAACGTACTGTCCAAGACACGACCAGATCAATGCAAACAGCCACATGCATCCATATAAATATTTGCACTCCAGAGGCTGTCGATATAAGTAAACATTATGTATTAACAAAAATTAGTTAAACACTTTTTATGTTCCACACCCACACATTATATTAAAGTAAGGTTTCTCTCAAATCTTTTTCAATTTAATTTGGCTTTGATATTGCGGTACAAAATCCTCACAGAATATAAGCGAAGGTCGTTCAATATAAGAGAAAACTTTTAATTAATAGATTATTAGATTAGTTTTGTGTGATGTTTTTATTGGAATTCATTATTAATTTGGGAATTGTTTTCCCATTTATTTTGTATAATGGAACAGATAATGGAATTTAATATTGGTAGATTAAATTGGTGTCTGATAGGTTATTATTGTGATATTTAAATGTTTTGTTAAGTTATACTGTTATTGGCTTTAAGTCATTAAATGACAGGTTATTGTTGAATTTATTTCATATTCCATTAAAAGGCACCAAATGTGTGACATTGTCCAGGTTTAAAAAATTAAGCTTATTTTTATTTCTACTAATGGATTTTATTCAACGATAACGATGGCTTGTGCAGAATTGCTGTAGTGCCATCGGCTGCTACGTAGAATTAAGTGGGTTCAATTCCTGGGCAGTGCAGATTTTTGTATGCAATAATTTGTCTATTGAAATTGGTTTCAATTTAAGCACAGTGGTAAGTATTTTGAATTTATCAATAAAATGTGTGAATAAGTAAAGGTAGTTCTGAAGACTTAAACACTGGATATTATTAGCTGCTTCCCTATTGACGTGTGCTTACAAGATGAAGAAACTTACTGAGTATCAAATAACGTTTTTATAAAGAGTAAAGATATTTTAATAAATATCTTGAAGAGAGGTAGGACACGAGGGTATTTCCATCCAATTGAGCAGTCCGACTGGGGAAGTACCTCCGCCATACAGAATACCGCGGCCATAATAACGTCGTCGTCTTGTGCTCTCGGCGATGAATAGGGTAGCCAGAGCTCACTGGAGAATTTTTGTGCTTATATAGCACCTAAAGGAAGACCTAAGGGTTGTCCTGCTTTATATTTTACACTGGCGCCACAGAAACTGCAGCGCAAGTGTGACGACCCTGGTGTTGCACACGTCCATAGGCCACGGTAACCACTTTCAATCAGGTGGGCCGTGTGCTTGTCTGCGACCTCAGTGATATAAAAAGTAATCGATATACTTGTAATGGATAAACTCTGAAATAACTGAACTGATTTCAAAAATTCTTCACCTTTAGCACACTACCATATCATAATTGATTATTTTAGTTAGATAGCTTCTATCCATCCCTAAATTCTCACTGAAGTTTCAGTTCTTACTTGTGTGAAACCACCGGACACTGTTAGTATTTATTAACATTATTCAACAAACCTGAAGTTAGGGGTAATTCTGGTCTTGTATTACCATTATAAAATGTAAAATTACCCTCACATTGACTTAACAGCCCCAATTTCCCTGCCAATAAATACTTTATTATAATGAACAATATTTTGCGAACCGTACCCAGTAATACGTTATTACCGGGCGCCTCGGGGACGCGATTCACATGTTTTATATATTGAATTTACAGAATATTTGAGCCAATTCGCGTAATATTCAGCTCTAAATAAGGTTCTCTGATGTGTTTGATACAGGTACTTTGATGGAAAAATGGTAAGGAGTGGTTTCGTGGTTTCATTATAATTTAAATTTTTCACAATATTAAATTCCCGAAGTTTCGGTTGCTTTACAGCACACCGTGATCATTGCTACTGAAAAGTAACCGAAACCATTCGAAATGTCGACCTAGCAAAATAATACTGCGATAAAATCCGTTCAAAATAGTTTTATTTCAGTAAAAAAATCATGTAAAAACTCTCTCTTTTTGTTTGCAAACTGGACTGACACGAAGCTCTTTTGGATATAATTGGAGTGTCAGATAAAAACGACGCTATATTCATTTGATAGCCTAATCCCTATAATGATCAAGCCAAAATAATACTGCTATAATGTGACAGTTCACCTCCGAGTTTCCGACGGCCACGCAACATTTTATCCACCACTTGAAAACCACACAATGCAATTTAGCCCCGTAACATTTAACTCCGCACTATTAGCCCCTGTCGCCGGGGTTCAAAAAGACCGCTTCATTTTGAATACTTCGATAACTATTCCATCTAATATTCCGGAGTTAAAAGCAGGAGCTTCTGGAAACGCCCTTGAAAAGTTTCATCATTGTAACATTATTTTGTTATTTCGCTTAAAGTTGCTTTTTGGTTTATAAACGTCTTTTATGTTTTTGAACGTTGTTTGTTTATTTACTTTGATTTCATTCATTGTTAATAACAGTGAAAAAGCTACTTAATTTACGGAACTTAACACATGTCGTAAAACCTTGATGCCATAGTGTTTAGGTGAATATATAAACACGTATTGAAATAAACCACTTTTGAGTGGATTAAATCGCGATTTATTTGTATGTAGAGTAGAATTTAGGGCCACCCCTTCTGTTCCCATGTGGTGCCGTACAAGGCGACTAAGGGATCGAGCTGATTAACTTCAACATCAGACAGATATGTACAGCTCAGACTCAGCCTCAGATGCATGGCTCGAGTCAACAATAGTGCCCGGAATACGGCAATAGGCTCACCCCCTATTACGTGGGACCGAATACAGATTAGTGAAATGTGGGTGTTAATTCACCTCTGCTTAACCCGCCGGGGATAAAGGCGTTATTATATGTATGTATGTATGTACTTACATTTAGCCCGATGTTTCTGCTATTTTTTAGCAGTCATGGTCGCGGAGTGAACCCCTTTTATTTTAATATTTCCGTAAACTGCACATAATATCATGTAAGTAAGTACTCCCTCCGACCAGGTGGGATAACGATCTAAGAAAGACTGCAGGCAGATGCTGGATGCGGCAAGCTGAAGACAGGGCGCTATGGCGCTCATTGGGGGAGGGCTATGTCCAGCAGTGGACTAATATAGCCTGATGATGATGATGATGATGAAGTACTCATTAACAGTCAAAACTATTGTCTGTTAACGAGTACTTACATGATATTATTTGAAGTTTACGCAAATACACACATCAACATGGTCTAGGGATATCTCAATTAAACCTAAATAACTAGTTGTTTTGTTTAGGTTTATGATGTTTTTAGGTTTATGATGTTTTATGATGTTTTAAAAATAAAGCTAAGATTGAAATTTTGCCTGAGTTTTTCTATTCTTCTATATTATTATTTTTAAATTTATCTTTATCTAAAAGTTTATTATCAGATTAGATAGGCTATTAAACAAGGTTAATTTTAATGTGTGGGTATTTTAACAAAAAGTTAAAAGAATTTTAGTTATTTAGGTTTAATTGAAATATCCCCAGACCATGTTGATGTGATTACTCATTTTCAGGTTTGTCACAAGAATTGTTTTCAAAGCAATCATAAATTAATGTAAGAAAAATATAGACTAACTGAGAGTTATTATTGTTACACGCCGTCAGTTTGTAATGGTAAAATAACAGTGTTTCAACAAATGTAAATGCATGATGTTGGTCTATCTGTCTGTTTTTTCTTGGTAAATTTGATGAGTTTTTTGACACACACTGCCAACACTATCATTTCAGGTAGGCCCCAACGCGATAGTGTCGTAACTTAATGCTAACACCCTGGTCCATAATTTACAATACAATTATTTTTGTACCACTGAGGTAGCGGATAAGCACACGGCCCGCTCAATGGAAAGTGGTTACCTATAGATGTGTGCACACCAGGGGAGTCACACTCGTGTTGTCGACCTTTTAAACACTGAGAGTTTCTGTGCCGTCAGTTTAAACTGCAGATGGCTTTTTGTGGATCCCAGTCGCCTTCTGTGATTCCTACAGCTTGGGTCCCACGGCCCGTTTTAACGACAGGCCGCGCGAGACCAGAACAGGCCGCGCGAGGCCAGAACAGGCCAACGCGCCATGGGAACCGGCGCGCCTGTCGCGGCCTGTCGCTGTCTGGCGCGACGCGTCCGATCCATCGCGAGTCGGTTACTTTAAAGGCGCGGAGCATCGAGGGGCAAATGTAAGCATGAGGCCTGTGATTCCATTGGTTCCACGCGTCGAGTAGTTTCCGCGGCCTTGTGCGGCCTGTGCATTCGACAGGCCGTGGGATCCCGGTATACGGGGAGAGATGGGTCTATTCTACTGAACTGATAGCCAATTCGACGCGTGTAATATTTGACTACATGAAATATTTTTTACGAAACACATTCAGACATTTACCATCTATTAAATGAAACTTTAACTTTGTTCGAGCTCTAGTTATGTTCAAAATTTGTCTTTGTAACTTTCATACATCGCTATAACTTTCCTTTCATATGTCACTAAATATTTGCCAGGTAAAAATGAACCTTAACCATTCTATAATACAGTACCTACTTCCATCATATCAAGAAACAGTGTTAGCAGTTCCATTCATAATGTCTTATTGTAAAAGTAATATCAAAGTTAAACTTATATATGAATAATATTTTGAACAATCTCACAATATATCTGAATTAATTTTAAAGTTTCCCTATATTTCTATTGTATAAGTAAGCCTTAAACACACAGAAGGGATTTTATTGCGATATCTGTTTTAGTACATAATTTATTAAGTAGCGGCTACGATGACACACTGCTATCAACTAAAATTATTTACTAACTCTATAGACACAGTAAGTGGCACTACAACGCGGCGTGAAAAGGCTTACTACTTTGATACAAGTTGACATACACATACATCCCATAACATACACACGTTGACAGTAGTCAATAGAACAATATTAGCTTACTCAGTAATACTGTGTTTATATCTATACAGTATATAATAATAATAATAATTCATTTATTTATCAGATAATTGAAATCCATTTTTTGTTAGTTACATTTGTACACTTAAATTTATGTTAGTATTTATCATCACTACATAGTATAAAACAAAGTCGCTTTCTCTGTCCCTATATCCCTTTGTATGCTTAAATCTTCAAAACTACGTAATTGATTTTGATGCGGTTTTTTTTAATGGATAGAGTGATTCAAGAGGAAGGTTTATATGTAAAATACATGTTTAATATAGTAGAGGGTGCAGCGGAAACGGGATATGACGCCACGCGGGCGGAAAAATATATATAAAATATTGGCGGTACGAAGTTCGCCGGGTCAGCTAGTATTTTATAAAAGACACGTGCATTTTATTTATGTACCTTAAATTAATATGTAGCACTCAAAGTTCCTAACCACAAGTACTTTGACCATGCTATTGCCACTGCCGCGCATTTCGTACATCATCGAAGTTCGAACTACCATAACAACGGCACAAAAGAAACACGCTTTTTTTACTTGTTTGAAATTCCCACGGATACCACCCCCGCCGGAGCCGGAAGGGGAAGGTATGTCAGACTGGAACCGACTAAACCGCACGCCGTCTGTGGGTCGCAGTACAAGGCCGCAAGTGAGGTAACCAGTGCATATCCCTCGCACCCCGGCTGACCTAGGGCCATCTCTCTCGATCTAGCCCTCTTCACCCACACCCGGGAGTGTAGGGGGAGAGGGGCAATGCGCGGCCTGCTTCCGCTGGGGTGACTGACGGCTCCACCTGTCACCCTCAGACCCGCAACGGTGGGAGCCATCGACCAACACTCATACGAACTATCGGATGTCGGAGAGTGGCGATAGATGGCTCTCACCGTCGCCCCAAGACAGTTGTATAGGAGAATTTGGATTGCTTCAGGCGAAGCTCGGTGGCTCAGTGGTCAGAGGAACGCAGAAAAGATCGCGGGTTCGAGTCCCGCCTGAGCGATTCCCTTTTTCCAATTATAATCAATTTGAAAAGTTAGCATACTAATTGCTTTAAAATTTCATTCAAAGGCACATGTAATGTTTGTGCGTGAGATCCTGTAATCCTGAAATGAACTGAAATGATAGTTTATTTGTTAGAATATGGGTGAGTGGCTACAGAGTTTTTGGATGACAAATATCACAATGTACCATTATTTAAAAATTCGTCAATAGTATAACAACATTTATCCATTAGTAATGTAAATAGTTTTCTTTTAAATGCATTGATCGTATTAATTTCTTTGAGGCTATTTGGTAACTTATTTTAAATTTGAACATATTGCCATTCAATATACATTTTTACTAAAAACATTGATTAATTTTTTGATCCAATTCCTAATAAACACGTGTAAATTATTTAAAATTAAACCAAGGCTGTTAGACACTCGAAGTCCAATAAAGCAAAATTTGATTGCAAATCAGAGAAGCATATATCATTTTTTAAATGCAAATGGGGTACGATCACATAACGACGTTATGTTCGGACGTGAGGGGCGACTGGGGTCCGGTAAATTAATGTGCATGGTGCTCTGATTTTGGGAAAATCGAATTTTTTTCGAGATAAACTGCTAGAATTTCATCGTGGCAATCTTAGATCTTTATGAACTAATATAGGCAGTTCGAATTTAGTAAGCCGGCATTTGTAGAATCTGGAGTTTTAAACTCATCTGACATTTCTAGAATCTGTCATTTGTCGACGCGACCGAATGAAAAACTTTTTACTAAAACCACTTTAAAAATAAAATAATATTGTAATATTCCCACTAACCCATCCAGCTCTGTTACGTTAGTAGTGTAATGGTGCAGAATTTGGATCCAGGATCTCTCGATAAGAGATAAATGTAGTCTAGTAGTATAATAAACCGTTATTTAACATTTAACCCAATACCTTTCAACCAGATTCTATTAGCTATTCAAGCGTGATTGAGTAACAAAAAATATCCAAAACATGTTTACAAGCTTTCACATTTATAATAATTAGAATTCATCATCATCATCATCATCAGGCTATATTAGTCCACTGCTGGACATAGCCCTTCCCCCAATGAGCGCCATAGCGCCCTGTCTTCAGCTTGCCGCATCCAGCATCTGCCTGCAGTCTTTCTTAGATCGTCATCCCACCATCCCATAATTAGAATTACGCTTTACTAAATATTTTTAAACTTATAAAACGAATTAATAAAAAGATATCAATAATACATTAACTTTTTTATATTTCTACTGAGAAGATTCCAGCAAAATCTGTATTCGGTCCCACGTAATAGTGGGTTTCTTTTTTACGTGCGGGAAATCTCCATGGATACGAGCCGGAGAGGGAGGTTATGTCGGACTCGAACCGACTAAACCGCTCGCCGTGTGTGGGTCGATAGGCCGAAGGTGAGGTTGTCTCGCGACTTATTCCTAGTAGGTGAGCCTATTGCCGTATTCCGGGCACTATTGTTGACTCGAGCCATGCGTCTGACGCTGAGTCTGGGCTGTACATATCTGTCTGATGTTAAAGTTAATCAGCACTATCCCTTAGTCGCCTTGTACGACACCACATGGGAAGAGAAGCGGTGGCCCAAATTCTACTCTGCCGGGAACAACGCGGATCAAGTATATTTATAATATATACTATATATATTAACTAAAATAATAAAACAACCTCAAAACAGTTTCACAATGAAAACAAACCCTTTAATACCGGTGACTAATAATACCGAAGTTACACCGTAACTAACCCTTTCAACGCTTCCAGGTCAGAAGTCAGGTTGTATAGCTGTCCGGGACCATGTCCGGACAACCGTTCACTTGTTATTTAGTACATTACGGAAATAAGTGAGTTGTGTATTCGATGGGTGGGTTTGCTTTGCGGATTCGGCTCTGTGGTCTGACAAACGTGATTTGTTGCTTGCGAATAGTTCGTTAAGAGCACTAAGTATTTCCGAGGCTGATTTATACGAGCCGATATTTTGTGAATTTAACACGGAACTGCTCATTTCTGCTCTTGTAATGTTATACACGGGTCATTTAGACTAAGATCAATAGTTATGTTTATTGTACCCTGAATTATTGTGAATTTCAAGCGCTGGTTTTTGTACTTTTTGATAGTTCATAGTTTGTGACTGATGTAGCACTTTTTTTGGATTTGAATATTATGAAATATTTTAATACATTTTAGGCAGCAGTATTTACACTAATGGTATGCAATTAATGCAGATCTTAACCTATTTTTTTTAAATATAGCATTTTATACATAGTAAACCCCGGACACCCGCTCTGTACAAATATTTGTACTGAGTGGGAATCTAAAACTTCTAGATAAGATTAGAATGGTTGTTCATCTTGGTCCAACAGTCCAATACCCCACGTATATAGTTACATTATTTGACGAGACTATCGGAAGGTTAAGTCACGTTCTTGGATATTAGTTCAACCCTTTAAACGTTATTACTAGTAAAACAAGAGTGATCGTTTTGTTGGAACTCATTATAGCTCATTAAAATATGCACTACTGAACAGTTCAGAATAATTTAAAGTAACTTTATGAAAACTCGAAGAAGAGAACGAATTATATAAAATGTGCTTTTTCATAAAGAAAATCTGTTACATTTTCGCATAACGGTGCAAGGATTTTTGCTGTACTAATACGACAAAGTTACCATCTATTGCCTAGCACTATTATTTTATTCTGTGCTAATGGCCTCCCTATACATACGTTGGCGAACACTAAGTTGAGCACGTTGGCTACCAATACCCTCCAGACCGCGACGCCACATCACACATCAAAATTTGCACAAGCACCCGCTCTATACGTTCGCCAACAGGTATTGGCCAACATGTAGAGCGGACCTAAAACAATCACTACCGCAATCAGCCAATACAAATATATACCAATAAATTCCACTCCCATCCAGTTCCATCTAGAATATTGATTACAAAATATCACCAATACCGCCAATATCGAATGGCCAATATTTGAACCATTATTTGTCCACTGACCGCTCTCGTTTACCGTAATTCTAGGGTAAACAGCGAAATGTATTTATTTAATGGCAACCGTTTGATCCAACTAAATCATTGAAGATAGCGTTACCTAAATTTTGGACGAAATTGTATTTTATTGGATACGATTTTATGAGCCTAATTTTATAAATTCACGTTTTTAACTTTAGGCAGCGGTCCCGGTACTGGTTTTACTTGGAAATAAATACGTGGAAATTACTATAACCTAATTACATCACCGTCTACCGACGCAAAAGTAATAGATAATCCCTATCAGATAAGACAATCGATGGACTCAATATAAAAAAAAAAGACGGGTTGCACTCTGGGAGTGCCGGCAGAAGTGAAAACATTTTCTTTTTTTCTTTCTTCGTTATATACATAGAAAAAGATAAAAAAGATATATACCATACCTATCATACCTATAATATAGCGCTAATCATACAACCTATCACTTATTTTCCGCTAATTTTCTGTCAGAAGAAATTAATAAATTATGAAAAGAAAAAATAATCACAAAAAGTAATAAATTGCAGAAAGAAAAAATAATCATAAAAGTAATAAATTACAAAAAGAAAAAATAATCACAAAAAGTTTCAGAAAGACAGGTGGTTTGAACCCGATACTATCTGAAACTATAAGGACTTACAGTCGCAGTGCTTACCGTTTAAGCTACGACGCTATCTATAGTAATTTGCAAAATAGATAGTCTGTAGCTAATCTTGTATGACGTCAGTCGTCGGTTACGGTTCAAAGGTCAACTAATCCTGACGCTTCCTTAACATTTTACACCCATCCAACGCCGCTAAAGAAGTTTTCACTTCAAAAACCTCAATGCAATTTGTTTAACGCGTTAAAATTTGAGATCAATCGATACAGAGCTTTTTAATTTTTGAACTGTAACTAGAATAAGGAGATCGTTCACTTTTAAAAGCATCCATTTAACACGGTAACAGAATATTGCAGTCATTTGTGTTTAAAACCTATGTTAAAGTATTATAATTCTACTTGACAATGAAATTCCAACGTAGTCATAACGTGAATACAACGACATTTAAAACATTGAAGAGAGAATGGGCGTAAAACGAAACTAGCTGAAATGTGACGACTAATTCGAACGCATGATGTATAAAAATAAATGTTTATCTACGAAAAACGAAAACCTTCCAAAACTTGATAGGGCCTATCAATTTTTTTGGCATTTCGTGGGCAAGTTGGTAGTCTAGACTAGATATTATTCGCGCCAGGTGCAATTAACTACACTATACCGAACGTAGTTAGGTGCGATAAGTTTGGTCAAGTCTAATAAGTAACCTGAAGACAAGTGAGTCTCCTTGAATTTTCTCGTTTACGAGTCAAGAGGAAATTGATGCAGGTTATTTCGTTCTAATCAACTAATGGTTGTTTAGAGATCAACTGTGGTTAGATCAGACCAAAAATCTGATGGAGTTCTATTTGAAACTACTGGTTTTGGGTTTGTTTAGATATTTGGAACTGGATTAACTACTTAATGAGTGATAGTTAATTTAACTAAGTGTATTTGTTGGTATGTAACTGGTTAAGTATAGTCGGATTATAATAGTACTTCCAAATGAGTAAAAACTGGTTACTTTTTATACATGTTTATTTAGCGTTTTCATTTGTATTTCATTTGGGGCTGCCTTGTATTTGGGTACTTAGACTGTGTGTCTTGAGTGATCTGGTCGTCGATTTGAGCCCGTTCCAAGTCCTTGGAAATGGTTGTCCACCACGTGGAATGCACGTCCTCTGCCATTCTTATTTTCAGGGATAGTTAGGGCTTTCCTTACAACGTGCTCTTTGTCTTGCCTCATCCTCATCACATGTCCTTACTAGCGCAGACGGCTTTCGAGCAATTTCTCTGCTATGGGCGCTATATTAAAGGAGCCTCAGTCTTACTCGATCCTCATTTTATCAAGTCTTGTAACTCCTGCTGACACCAACGATCTCAGTTACTTGAATTCCCTTACTTTAGGCAATGATTGGCCTTCAATGTTTATGTCTGTGTTGGATGTTAGGCCAGATGCAGAAATGCAGCTTGCATTTGAAGTATTCGGTATTGGTTCTATTTACACGAGGGCCGTTGTTTTCGAAAGCCTATGTCCAAATTTATATTTTGTGTACACACAGTTTTTTTTAATATTTATAGCTTTACTATTTACTTGATGTTCTTTTTTATAATATCGAGTAATCTGTAAATATATCAGTAATAAACTCCCCACTAACACAAGCAATTTTATTCAGATAAACTGAAGGAGTTAGAGGGAATCTTATTGATTTCAGTTACTGTTATTCTTTATAGCCTATGTCCTTTCTTAAGGTCTAATCTACCACTATACCAAATTTGATAAAATTCGGTTCAGTGGGTTAGGCGTGAAAGACGGACAAACAGACACACACTCACACACTTTCCCAATTATAATATTATTATGGATAATATAATCCTTCTACTTGTCAATAATTTTTTCTGCTGTCTATTTTTCAACATATTGTTCAATTAGTTTTTCTTTTAACGTCCTTTCCTCCGTCTGTTGTTTTCCAAATCTTTAGAGATAGACTCTGCTCACAACAAAAATACAATTTCAAAATTTTGCCTGCTATCTTCTAAAGATACTGGAAGGCTTACTTTTTATTCTTTCTATTTCTTTCTTAAGGCAGTCTGAACCCTACTCAGACCAGGATCTGCAATACGACTAATTATGATGTTATCTTGTGTTTAGGGAAAATATTCAACCAACCCTGTTCCTAATTGATCGATGATAACGATGTTGTTATCTTGTAAGGCAATTTATTCTTTGTATAAGACTTAGGCGACAGATAAACACGGTTCAGTATTCAATTATAGGAAGATGTAGGAATGGCTCACGCTAGAGCGTTTTCACACTCATCCGATATCCGATATCCGACATCCGATATCCGACATCAGGCCCGATATCGGTTATCGGAGCCAACACCACTGTTTTGGCTCCGATAACCGATATCGGGCCGGACAATGTGAAAGTAAGATACATATCTCATACATTTGACTTCCTCCGATATCGGATGTCGGATATCGGATGTCGGATATCGGATGTCGGATATCGGATGTCGGAAATCGGATGTCGCTCTCACATATCCAATACTCGTTTCAGAACTTTGATCCAGCTCACAATCTGGAAGTTTCTAAGATCATTGTTCTTCTTCTTCGTCCTAGCGTTAATTCCAATTACATCCGCAGCTTTCAACTCGAAGTCTGAAGTCCGCTTTTTTCAGTCTTTCTGCGGGTTTGACTGCTGTACTGTCTGACTTCTAAAATCATTTGGAGTAAGTCTTCACTGTACAAACTGCAAAAAAATTTTTCGTTCGTGATATCACTATATTTTATTTAAAAACTATTTTCGTTTATTTATAAAAATAAATACAACCCTATAGCAATGTAGTCAACAAAGCTTAAACTTATGCATCTATAAGCATTAAATCAATACGAAAACGATTGCTCCTGTCCTTTGGAGCGTGAAAATGGCTAACTTTCTGCGACATATCCAACTATCTACCCTCGCTAACATTCGGTACGTTCTCATTAGGCAAACAATTTGTGGATGATTGTAGGATGATCGTTATTTTTCATTTTAACTTTTAAGTAAAAGTTTTGTGATATAATGTTCTCGTAGGAACAGAAGTATTACTAATTATTTTGTTTTACGTTGTATAAGGATTACGTAAGAAATTAATATGAAAACAAATTAATTTTAAAGCAATTTATTTCATGTATTTTTATTTAGGTAAACGTAACACGTTAGTTAGTGTAACCAGGTGTAACCGCTTATAGTAATAAAGGCTTATTTATTTATTTATTATTTATTTATATCTGAAAACATCTATCATTTATATATATCTAGGGATAAATGATCTAGGTATCTGTAATTTTAATTTATTATGTTTTAAAATAAGAAGAAACATAATTAGTATGAGATACGCGTATTCATAGATCTTTTAATATTCTTATTATAATATAAGTTTTACCAAACAGACTACAATCCAGTTACATTGTTCACGACCATTCATCTTTAGTAACTTTATTACCATGGGTGACAACCTGTACAAAGTAATTCCAGAATAAACTAAATCGAAAATTCCAAACAAACACTTTTTCTTATTAAGACTAGGTATTAGGAACTGAAATTACTAATATTTCCTATAATCCCTCCAACTAAGCTAAACTGCTTTTGTTAGGAGTGGGTTTAAGAACGTTCACTAGACCACAGACTATTTGTTCAGTGAGAACGCGCCCTTCCCACCCTTACTGACTTACCATCAATCTTGTACTAGGGGATTAAAAGGCTCGTCCTCTGGCCCTTTGGCCCTCGGGATAAGAAATAAATACCGTAAGGTATATCGAGCCCTGAAGGGATGCGCGGATTATGAGGGATTCGACTCTATTGTGGGCTGTTGGACTATTTGAGTGTGCTAGTTTAAGTGGAAGCTTTTAGTTATTGCTACAATTTCACGTCTATATAGTTTTAAGAAAAATATACGATCCTAACAAAATATGTACTCAATATTTTCAAGTTTAGTTCGGGACTTTATCGTTATGTTAATATATGTACATAGAAAATGGTTTTTTTTATTTCTTCTACAGTTTTGATAAGGTTATCTAAATGTCAAACTTCAATTTCAAATTTTGAATAAATGTCTGACTTCTATTACGTCTCATTATTCTGATTTTATATATCGTATTTCTGAACTGAAGGTTTATTGGCAAAAATCCTCTTGATACTTGAAAAGTGATTTACGAATCGCGAATCGAGAAAATAAAAATTAAAAAGTGCATTACTGGATAAATTGGAGTAACCTGTTATCTTCTTCATCTGAATGTGACATAAGCTATTTGACATTATTATTGTTGTAAAACTTAATATTTCTACGCCTATTATGGCCTCGATGTACCGTTTTTTTTTACGTGCGGGAAATCCCCACGGATACCCACCCCTCCGGAACTGGAGAGGGAGGTTATGTCGGACTCCAACCGACTAAACCGCACGCCGTTTCTGGGTCGTAGTTCGATGTACCATATTCTTAGAAATAAAAAAAATGCTTTGAGATTTTTTGTTATTTTTCATACACATTTATTAGTAGTGTCTTCAACCAACCAACCAACTGACCAAACAAAGAAACAAAGAAACTCTGTGTTGTTTCCCGGTGGATTAAATTGGGACCACCCCAGTTCTACCTGTGGATGTCGTAAAAGGTGACTAAGGGATAGGAATGTTCTCTATCCAACAGTAAACATACAGCCTAAGACAAATTGCCCATTAGACGGTAATAGACTCGCCCCTTATTTCGTGGGACCGAAAATCATAGTTGGCAAAACGCGGGTGATACCATTAATGTATCGAACTATTCGATGCTCATTCGATACGTGACATCTTATGAGTAAAATTGGTAGCATGTTTTTTTTTTGACATACGGTAATGTAAATTGCGCAGGTTGGCAATCGAGTTTTACACCTCTGCATTTAACTTTTATATTTTTTACCTACGTTAAATATCAAACTTTTTTCACAAAGATACATTTTGCAGGTGTCAATTGCAACATTTTTAAAAATAACACTATTGTATTTATTTCCTACATTTTATCATTGCCGACATGATTTATTCATAAACCACCATTACATCCTGATTGCAAAAATTGCAAGTACTATCGAGTACAATAGCTGTAGTCGGACAATGGCTGGCATTCACCCCTATTGTTTAACGCCTACCCTCCGATACAATGAAAAGAGACAATGATAGTTTTCACTTATTTACTGTTATTTGTGTTGCAGAAAATCTAGGAATCGTTATTTACAATTACTCCTCTGTCAACCTTTATCTACTTTTGTATGTAATTAATATCCGATAAGATCATTTTGCGATGTATTGTGATGAGTTTCGATGAATAGGCCGTTTTTTTTTTTTTTTTTTTTTTTTACGTGCGGGAAATTCCCACGGATACCCGCCCCTCCGGAGCCGGAGGGGTGGGTTATGTCGGACTCGAACCGACTAAACCGCACGCCGTCTGTGGGTCGTGGTGCTAGGCCGAAGGTGAGGTTGCCTTGCGGCATATCCCTCGCACCCCGGCTGACCCAGGGCCATCCCTTTCGGTCTGGCCCTCCTCGGGAGGTGGGGACCACGCCGTCCCCGACTCAACCCCGGTGTGGGGAGGCGCGCATCGCCCTACGATGCGCGCCGCCGCCGTGGCCTGCTTCTGCTAGGGTGACGGGTGGCTCCACCCGTCACCCTCAGGCCCGAATGAATAGGCCGTGTTTTCTTTTTCCTATTGCTGTGGGTCAATCAAGCGGAGCATGAAAAAGCATCTAACGAGGAAATTGAGCTGAATACCAGTATCATTACACTTTTGGTAACTATAATCATGGCTTGCATTTCTGAGACATACCTACACTAGCTGATGTCCAGGGATTCGTTCACTTTCCGAGGATAAAAAATTGTTATGTAATATTTCAAACTATGATCTATCTCAGTACTATATTTTCAGACATCTTCAAATGCTTTCATATTTATAGGATTAGTACGTAGTAGGATAGGTATTAGACGAGGTGAAGTTACATTGGTGAGCAAAATACATCCAAAGTATTTACATCTAGCAAAAATCTTGTTGCTCCTCGTAGCAGTGATGCCAGATTGGGGGGAATTCCCCCAAATTTAGGGGGTTTTTTGAGTTACGGGGGATTTTTTGGGGGGACAATTTTTTTGGGGGGATTGTCGGAGGGAAAATAATACATTTGGAGGTAATCGGGGGATTTTAACTTGCAAACTAGTGATTTGAAGATATCTGTGATGTTTAAAAATATAATCTGAATCTTATTTAATTCCATTATTTTCAAAAATATCTCACAATTTTTCATAATACTAAGCATATGTCACAAATAGCATTAAACTGAGATGAGAATCTATACTCCATTCGATTAGGTATTATAGGTATTCGGGTGCTTTGAGATAACTTACACTTTCAACTAGATGTCAACTGCCATCCTTAGTCAAACCAGGAACATGGGTTCTGAAAAGTAGCTGAAACGTCGGTTTAAAAGTAAATAAATCGCGATTGAGTCCGTTAAAATTGGTTATGTCTCAATGAGTGATAATCGTGTAAACTTTGGAAAATATCATCCGATAATAGGTTCCTGTGGAAATCTAGGCGAAGAGTAAAGCTCGAGGCTCCCTTTTATTTTCACGAAAACCTGTGAGGAATTATGTCCTTGATGTTTTAGCCGAAAATCATATTCGAATGCTAATAATGCTACACTTTTTTTTAGGTACTATTTAAATATTACTAACTTTGGGGGGATTTTGAAAAAAATCCTAAGTTTTGGGGGGATTTCGTATCCATTTTGGGGTGAATTTGAATCAGTGATCTGGCAACACTGCCTCGTAGTCACATTATTATTAGGTACTTTTTAAAATGGATATCGAAACGTTTTATAGACTTTCGAAGTTATATTTCCAAGTTTCTAGTCCTCGTATTAGCAGAAAACATCTAAGTAATGTCTTGTTGAATAGTAACACTCATCACTTATGCGAGGCCTCGTATAAGAAGTAATCAATCATTCCTATCCTTATAAAGATTACAAGTGCAGTGACCTTATGATCGCAGCCTCTCGACCTTAAGCCCAAGCACATAGGCAGTAAGGTTGAAGTAGAAATAACATATTATGAGTCTCAACAGACACGACAGCATCAACAACTTACAACTTACTCATCACACGAAAAGTATACCGAAATACACTTTTCAAATGACATTGGTTATTCTTGTAATTTTTTTTTTTGGACCAGACAAAGTATTTAAGATAGTGTCATCAAGCGAATTTTTAAGTATATTATTAGTATTAGCCACTTTGATGGTAAGTATGAAGTCACTAAAAACGTAATGAATGTAGTAAATATTGACTATTAAGAATTTAGAAAAACATCTAATATTTTACTTATTCAAAACGAAAATGATATCGATAGTACAATGATTCACACTGAAATCTCCCAAGAGTATTATGATTATTTTCTTAAATAATTCAATATTTCATTATTTAAAAATCAAATTAGTACTGTCCATTGTCTTAAAAAGATGTTACTTTCTCTAAATTACCGGATCATTTCATTAATCACCAATATAACATTGCAGATATCAAAATGTTAATGAAATCCAATGTCTTTGACTAAAGAGATTGAAAAACTTCAAAATAATGGTTCTTCGTTAGCGCCATTGAGGGTGACAACAAACGGTCTAATTTAACGAATTCTACGAATCACAGCCGGAAAATCTTTTTTAGGGTTGGCGTACACTTCATTCCTAATTGTATTTCTATTAGGATGATGATTAAAAATGGCAGTGACAAATCTTTTGATAGCACTAAAATGACAAATAAATATACCAACAGCCTGTCGGTTTCTTGAAAATATCAATTTTTAAAAAAAGTAAATATAGTAAAAATATGGACTTGACCAGGGTGATTGACTAAGTTAATAAGTTAAGCACAAACCGCATGTACATATATTAAACACATACGGAAATAGAGGATATATTTTGAAGCTCAATATTTTCTTTTGATCGGAGATGAACCACACAAAAGTTAAGTTTGGACCATGGTGCACTGAAACTAGAATACTATCTAGGGTTAGAATATTTTCGTATAGTGTACCCCAAGGAAGTGTTCTCGGGCCTTTATTGTTTCTAGTAAATATTATCTGTCTCCCGAGAGCAGTGTAACTGACCCACTAGTCTCTCTTTAGTACATAACTTAATGTAAATGTGTAACGTTAGGTTCAGATTATCATTTTAGAGATGAAATGCCGCGGATGCGATCGGGACACAACGTTATGATAACGATGAAGTTGACGTTATTATTTCTTCAAATAAAAGTTAAGACTCATAACCATGTCTTCATTATGCACTATACTAACTCTATAGACACAATAAGTAGCACAACAATGCAGGGTAAAAACGATCTACTACATTGATACAAGTTGACATAAACATACATTCTATAACACGCACACATTGGCAGTTCGAAAAACAATATTATCATCAAATTACTCACACATGAAGTGTATTTCAAGTCGTTATCTGCTATGCATGTTTTTTACTAAAACTGTGTCTACATATACAGTATGTCATCAAAGATTATACATTAACTTTGAGTTTATTTTAATAGTTACGAATGACGGTTTAACATTCGTTTGACATAATACAGTGTAACACCTTAGTTAGCCCTGAACAGTAAAAATAGCCTTGCAGTTAAGGTTTTTAAAAGAGTGGCTGAAGTTTTTATTGCCTGGTTATTTTATCACAGGGTATTGCAATAGCATTGTGACTCAGGCATTCAATACTAATACTTACCATAATAAGTGTCACTTTGTAACTTCACAATAAGTCACAATGTGAGAATTCAATGCACACACTTTGTTCTATTGGTTTTATTACTTAAAACTAGGTTCACGCGATAATAACCACACTAAGAATAGTTTCACACAGCATTTTATGGCAATTTTTTGCAGGATAAACTTCATTGAATGATACAGATGTGAACCATAGAATCATACATACTTTGATGATAGTGGAAGCAAACTAAAAATTATTGAAAGGAGATGTAAAATGTAAAAAAAACATGTATCGATACTAAACATTCTAAAGTTAAAGAATTTGTTTGTTTGGTCCCGGAAATTACTGGTTCGAATTTAATGTTTATCTTTGTGTCGAATAGTCCGTTTATTGAATAAGGCTATAGATAGGTTACATATCATCATGCTACTACTTATAGAAGCATAGCAGTAATAATAAAAGTTAAAAAAATCCGGTAGATTGCCGTTTGTATTTGAAAATGGGAAGTGGAGCCCGAGTGTCAGTGCTTTGTGTTTCAATATGCTTCTTTTCTAATCAAATTATATAATTATCTAATATCATTAATATAATTTATAAAGAAATACGAGTCTTAGAGCCTTCAGCAATATTTTTTTAGGTATTTATTCTCAACAATAAGCTTCGCAATAAAATATTAAATCTAATATAAAAAGGAAATATGTACATTGACTGATTAAACTGTCTGTCATTTTCGAAACTAAACAATATAAATATAGTCATCTCAATCAAAACAAATTACGCCGCTACATTGCCCAGTGCGCGTTGTCCCTCAGAGGACATTCCCATTCAGTTGTATGTGATTTGTTGCGGAAGAGAAAGACAGAACGGAGGATCCAAGTACGGAGGGCTAAGTGCGGAGGAAGGTGGCCGGACTACAGGGAAGATTTATCTTCCCATGATAGTTAAATGCCACTATGGTACTTTTTATTTATCTTTCACTTTTGTATTTTATATTCTTGGGGTGGGGGGGAGGAGGTATGTTCTACATTCATCATGAATTTACTTTATTTATATTTATGCGGAGGTTTGCGTAAGTTAGACTATTTAATTTAAAGCTATGAAATTTTTAAGCAATTAGTAGATGTAGTATAAGGCGACTAATGCATAGAGCTGTTTTCAATCCGACAGAACACACAGCCCATGATAAAGTGCCCGCTTAGCGCCAATACGCTCACCTCCTATTACGAGCAACTGAAACTCGAAATATGAAGGTTCATTTACCTAGCCTTCCCCTTCGGGAATTCACAGTCGTGAATATATGTTGACGATGTTAACTTATGTAATTTAAATTCTATTGATGTAATTATAAGGCAAAACATCAGTAGGCATATCAACCATTTTCTTTTTCTTTTTTCTTTCTCCTATTTATATCGTAGACACCCTTCTGTAACACCCTTCAACGAAAGTGCATACTCAGCACGACCTTACCAACAATCCACAATAATACTTCAATTCGCGAAAACCATATATAGCACATTACGAAAAAAAACTAACATCCCCCACACATAACACGACAGAAAAAAAACATTTATCACCACGATACTATAGATCGCTAAAACACTCATATCAGCACATTTTGCAAAACTAACATAATCATGACAAAAATTAACATCCATCACGGTTTTAGTACTCTGATAAAAGGAAAATATATGTTAGAAAATCGTCAATGTATATCGCGTTTTGTACAAACGTCTTATAAAGGTCTGTCGTTTTGTTATACGAGTGAGGGGTGTAAGGGAAGATGAGGGTGTGTAGCGAAATCGTCTCGTTTTGTTCGAGATAATGCCCTCAGCTTCCCCTTAAGGCAGTGTCACACTGAGCTGTAACGACGTAATCATATTATGGCGAGTTATTTGTTGTACGTAATTGAATGTATGCTTTATTGTGTAAGTGTTGATTTGTCTTATGTGTCTGTTTATTTTCGATGTCGGTTAAGGAAAAATAGAAAAAAAAATGTCTATTTTTCCGAGGAAATCTTTTCTTTTATTTATTATGATGTTTCTTACTAATGTACTCAAATAATACTCGACGCGTACATGACATGTATAATATTGTTGTAACTCAGACGTTTACAAGTATTTTAGAAGTGCAAAGGTTCTTTGAAATTGTTACAAAAGTTTTAAGTGACGATCAGACAAACACATAGATATTTATGGGTTTATGAAAGATTAAGAACAAAAAAAGTTGTTCTATCCCTATACAACAGCAAACCAGAACATGCCCACTACTGTTAATAGGTTATCTTACCTAATAAGTAAAATAAAACAAATAAAAATAACTTGCAGTTCCACCTGTGTGGAATTTTGATCCCATTCCTGTAACCCATGGAAACCTATGCCGGGGATAAAAAGGAGCCTATATGTGATTTCATACCATAATCTGTGCCTGAGATTAGGTGAAATGGCCCACAATAGAGGGTAGATTACTCTCCTGGAAGTAACTAAGTTTACCTGTACCTAGCTAGATCGGTTCACCTGTCGTAACGTAAGTATCCAAACAATCTTCACAAACATATTAGTTAGATAGCATACTGCTATAAATCGATAACTACCTTTTTAAGTCGGTTAAAATATGACAGCTGCTCAAGCACTTTAAAAAAATCAATTAGATCAAATACGAACAATATAAATCACTCCAATCATGAATAGAGATAAAGATTACTTAATACTTGACATGGAACTAAATAAGTATTAAAATTAAGCAAATACTCTCTATTTTAATTCTCCCTTCAAATTCAAAGGACACTAAAAGCCCCTCGTTCAAATTTCACCCCTTATTGCGTGTTACTCAAATCAAATTGTTTCAGTCTGCTTCACTTGGGATTCGTACCTCAGACCCCTTGCAATTCTTACCCCAGGCCTCTAGCGAGGGGCATTCTGCCCCAACTGACGTATTTCAGTAGGATTATCTGTTCTCGACAATTTGATTGATCTATTTGTGTGTAAACTTATCTCGAGAAACGACAAAAAGGCTTTTCATGGCGTCTTAAAAATATTCACGGCAGGAAGTTCAAAAGAAGGCTATTGGAGTCATTAGATTATATTTAACATTTTATGAAAAGATTATTATTAGTAACCAAAATTACGAATATTCCCTCTAAACTTTAATTACTTGTTAAGAGTGGATTTACGTCGGTAGCGTAACGGTGAGATTCGAATCCGAGACGTGTCGATTGCAAGGCCAACTTCTTAACCACTAAGCTATCGACGTTTATTAAACAATTAAGAAGGCATTGGAAATACAGTAATGTTTGAATTTTAAGTGCGATTTGGACTCGCGTGCTACCGTTTCTGTACGCATTGATAGTTGGAAAATTGAAATTATCACAAATTATGTATTTCTGTAAATATTAAAAACAGAATTTAATAAGCATTTTAGGTAGGCTCCCATGAAAAAAAGACGGGTTGCACTCTGGGAGTGCCGGCAGAAGTGAAAACATTTCCTTTCTTTTTTCTTCGTTATATACCTACATAGAAAAAGATAAAAAAGAACATACCATACCTATAATATAGCGCTAATCATAGAACCTATCACTTATTTTCTGCTAATTTTCTGTCAGAAGAAATTAAAAAATAAGGAAAAGAAAAAATAATCACAAAAAGTAATAAATTACAGAAACAAAAAATAATCATAAAAAGTAATAAATTACAAAAAGAAAAAATAATCACAAAAAGTTTCAGAAGGCCAGGTGGTTTGAACCCGATACTACGAGAGATACCGATACCCGAGCTACGACGCTATCTATCGTAACTTGCAAAATAGATAGTCTGTACCTAATCTTGTATGACGTCAGTCGTCGGTTACGGTTCAAAGGTCAACTTATCCTGACGCTTCCTTAACATTTTAAACCCATCCAACGCCACTAAAGAAGTTTTCACTTCAAAAACGTAATATTTTGCCGGTGGCTGCTCGATATTTAATAGGTACAGGTGAAACTCAAAAATAAGGTTGTAAATATGTACCAAAAGGAAGATAATAGTAAGTACGGAACCCTTCGTAAGCCAGTTCGACTCCGCTAGTTTTATTTGATGTTATTGTGTTTATAAACGTGCTTTGAAGTCACACAATGCATTCAAAACAGGTGATATGCCGGTGACATGAAAGGGTCTTGACCGATATTTTGTTTTGAAAAGTGGGCCATCCCCCTTGTGTTGTTATGTAGCTATGGGACTTGTGAGAGGTAAATAATAGGGGTTGAAGTATGACAATGAAGTTTATAATGAAAAATCCAAATATGAATATTTAATCAAAGTATATACTAGATAATGCTCGTTTCTGCTATCTCGCGGGAAGGTTCTGCCCTCTGCCTATGTGGCGTAGAGTTAGAATGTTGCTGAGCAGGGAAAGAAGAGCGGATTCAATTCCCGCTCAGTGTATACAAATATTTGTGAGCATGAATATGAATATTTGTAGTGATCTGGGTGTTTCTATGTATTAAGTGTATCTATTTAGGTTGTGGAATGAACTTCCTGCTGTGGTTGTCCCAAGCGACTACAATATGGGGATCTACAAGAATGGCATTAGAAGGCTTTTTCAGAGTATGCAGCGCGAGTGTAACGCCCCTGGTGTTGCATACGTTCATAGGCCACGGTAACCACTTTCCATCAGGTGGACCGTGTGGTTGTCTGCCACCTAAGTGGTATCAAAAAGAAATTACGAAAAAAGTAACTAGTACAGCTCTCCCACTCTTTCTTCTTTTTCATAATTCAGTTTGTTTTAGCTTTTATCAGGGAAACTTCCGTCTGACCCGCCAACCACGAGAAGCCCCTACGCTCAAAAAGCCCTGAACCTCTTCACAAACTGTTTACCGTAAAAACTGTGTAAGTATTGCATAAAAATAAATATAAAAGTTATAAGCTACAAAGAAAAATAAAAGACTTTTACAAAATCTCTTAAGTTAAGATAACGCTTGCCTCCTGCAACACGATAAGCCTTCATCATTCTAGTTATCATGATATATGTTCATCCCCGCGGTGGAGGGGAGGCAGTAATGTGTGGATGGATGCTTTTTATTGGACACGCTATTGAGGGGTGAAACGCGTTGGTTTAACATCTTTGTTTTGTTTACGCTGTGAGAATTACAATTGACTATACAAATACGGCCTGGTGTGTTTGCCTACCTTGCCGACAGTAAATGAAGTTTTAATAGTAAAAGTTAAACCGACTTCATGGAAAAGAAAAGAGGTACAGAAGAAAAAAAACAACTGAATTTACAAATTCTCTGATCTGTTGTAATTCGCCTATTTTACCCTCTTAGTAGTGAAATTTTGAAAACCCCTAATACACGTATTCATTTATTTCGAAAAAGATGTAGGTGTATGAAATTTTGTGCCAATAGGTTTGAAAATGACCGACTTCCATACAAATTTCCATCCTTTATTTTACCCCTCAGTTGTAGTTAAGGCTTAAGTTTCTATCATTAACTCAACATCAATCATCATAAAAATGATTCCTCGACGCAAATAAGCGCTTAAATAAATTATATAATGCCACCAGAAACTTACTTGCATTTTGATTCCCAGAATCCCAGCATTAGATTCTAAATTTCTGGATATGGGATTCTGGATATCCACTATTTAACAAAACATGAATCATAAAAAAAACCGTTCATAGATGGCGTTATAATCTCGTAACAAACATAGAATAAAGAAAAAAATTAATAGAATGAGAGAGAAATTCCTTCTTTTCTGTAGTCCGTTAAAAGGGAGATATGACCAAAAGATATCTTAAACGTCATACGATCAACCTAATATAATTGAACCCTCACACAATTTACTCTTAAGTTCTGCTTACTACAAGAGTTGCATTATAATTTAGTTCAAACTCACATTCTCTCGGATCTCTCTAAAATTGTGTGTATCAATGTTTTCCATCAGCACAAAAGTCACGACTGTTTAATTATTGGACTTAACTGCGCTGTGTAACTCCACGGGACTTTGAAGTCATAATACCCAAGTATTTAGACAATATAAAGCACCCTTACATGGCATTAAGTTCTAACAGAATCTGATATGCTTAAATGAATTACTTTGAACATGAGACGTTGCTTTAAGGAAAGCTAACGTGTAGGGTGTGTGTTAAATACAGTTATTTTTAGGTGTTCATACTCAAAGTGTTAATAGAAAATCCTATTACTAAGACTCCGCTATCCATCTCTTTGTGTCTGTCACCAGGCTATATCTCATAAACTACGATAACAAGGCAGCTGAAATTTTCTAAAATCATGTATTCCTGTTACCTTTGTAACAAAAAATACTAAAAATAGAAATAAATAAATATTTAATAATAAGTACTACAAAAGAGTCCTGAACAGGTGAAGATGGAGAACCTTCATTCCGAAGAAATAAGTCAGACATCTTGTCTCACTAAAGAATTTCGATTAGGCCAGTGAGTTGTTAGGGTCGCTTCAAGTTCAGCCAAACCCGCGGGTACACATACAGTACAGTACGCGTTAAATAACTTCACATTAACCTTCATGTCATATAAAAAATACATACTCTTCTAATCAAAACCAGCCACATCCACACAGCTGCCCAATCTCACTACCTCATCTAATAAAACACGATGTCATTACCCATACAATTTCCCTTAAGGCTTAAGGGCTAGTGCACATTACTCCCCTCGCAATAATCGCAGTTTATCTTTATTGCGCTTACAGTGTAGATGCAGCTTTAGCTTTGAGATGCGATACGTGTGTTTAGACGAAGTTAGTTAGGTATTAAGATGTGGAATTGTAGTGAGTTGTGGTCTGAAAGTGCAAGGGGTAGATTCTAATTCAGATGTTTATGCACGGTGCTTTACTGATTCAGCTTAAGATATCTATCTATCTATAAAGACTTAGATATATCAGTATTGTACATTTAAGTGAAAAGTGTACATATAAACTTGTTGCCTTTACGCGTTCCTGAGAAAAAGGGTCGTAATAGTCAGTGATGATGATGTGGGAACTGATCTATAAAAGTATATTTTGAGATGTAAAGGACCCTTAAAAGAGTATGACTCTCCTGGTGTTGCACACGCCCATAGGCCACGGTAACCACTTTTCATTAGGTGGGTCTGTGCTTGCTGGCTGTGTAGTTTATAGATACTGATTCCCACTCAACTGTAATGTTGCCTGATGTTTGTGTATAGGTTTCTAACTGCTCAATTATTCTTCACCGCTAGTGCATTCTGAACATGCTTTAGTTCTATAAGTGGCTACAGCGTGCACGAACGCGCTCTATACTATTAATTTGTAATGAATATTGAAGTGCTTCTTCAAACTTTAATACTAGGTTTGGAAGATTTTCATTGATAGAATACTTACTGCTGCTTACGGCTCTGTCAGCGAGTTCGATAAGTGGTTATAGCTTGCACGAACACACTCCAAACTATTAATGTGTAATGAATATTGAAGTGCCTCTTAAAACTTTAATACTGGGTTTTGGGAGATTTCCGTTTATAGGAAATAATTAATTGCCGTGAATTTTGATGCCTTTTTTGTTGTAAGCATCCAATAAAACAGGATTATTGGATATCACTAATTGGGGCAAAGACAGCCTCCGTGGCGTAGCGGTAGTGAACGCGGCCGCTACGCAGGAGGCGCGGGTACGATCCCCGCTTAGTGCAAATATTTATATGCATGAATGTGGATATTTGCATTGGTCTGGTCATGTCTCGGAGAGCACGTTAAGCTGTCGGTACCGGGTGCCATACAAACATCTATGGCAGACGTTATGGGTAGTTGGAGCCCTCAAAAGTCCAACAACTGGTCTAGCTGCAATGCTTCGATATCGCCTTTGGGTTGTAGAGGTCAGATCAGTCGCTTCATGGAAAATATCGAAGTTTAGCCAAATCCGCAGCAAGACTGGTAAAAAGCAGACCCTAGACTCCAAGTTGAAAAACTTCGGATGCGACTGGGATTAACGCTAGGATGAAGAAGACTAATTGGGGCAAAGAGTAAAGTATTCGCCACTGGTTGGTATATTTATACTATAATGTTGTTTTGCTTTGAGTATGCTTCAATAACTGCCTTAATTCCTGTCGCATCCGAAGCTTTCAATTCGGAGTCCGAGGTCCGCATTTTAGCTCAACTTCGATATTTTTTGTGAAGCGACTGCCATCTGACCTCCACAACCCAATGGCAATATCAAAGTATTTCGGTTAGACCAGTTGTTCGATATTTTAGGGCTTCAACTGCACGTAAAGATTGCCGATAGATGTTCGTATGACAAATGAGACCGACCACGGCGACAGGATAACGTACTCTCTAAGGCACCGAATGATACTACAATATCCCGGTTCAGGGATGGTTTCTAGCTATATTTTTTTTAATTTTATTTCATGCTGATACTTAGTGATGCCGTAGGGTGTGTTATGTATGAATTGTATAAGCTGTTGCCTGCTAAATGATAACCTTTCACAAACTTTCATCCCTTATTTGAATCTATTCAAGCCTTTTTTCGAGATAAAAGATAGCCTATGTCTTTTCACAAACTCTACTCCATGTCTGACCCAAATTTGATTAATGTGAAATAGCATTGAACAATCAAATATATTCTAAAAGTAATTCTATCTTACTTTCATATTTATAATATTAGTTTGAAATTATTTCTTTAATATGACCTTTTCAGTAGTGCCTTAATCATCCGCCAGCAAAATTCATAGGCGACTATAGCTATTGCTCGAGAAGCTTTTAAAATATGGCTGGTATAGCAATAACTGCAATCTTCCACCATATTTGAAGGGTGTTTATTTAATGACCTTCCCGGAAAACAAGATTACAGTATAAAGTTTAAATGTACCGATCTCGTACCCCCTAAATCGTTTGAATTTAATCTTAATAATAGATAAGGGTGAGTCCAGGGTTGGCCAATTTATGGTAATTAAATTTTTGTTAAATCGTTCAGAGTGATTAAAGTTGTAATTTAGCAAGAGAATTTATGTTAAATCTATCATGGATTTTATTTTATATTCATTAAATTTGGCTTTAAAATAGATTGAGTATTAAGCTGGGCTGTTGTGTGGGTGTAATGTTAAAATCAATATCACTTAGTCAGGGTTTATTTTAAAAAATAATGCTTCAATTTGAAGCGACGTCTTGTTTTTACTACTTAGAACTCTCTGTCGTGGTTTCTTAAAGCGACTATAATGTTCTTCAAGAAGGTATTGGAAGGTTGTTAAAATGTCGGCAGCAAGCGTGTGACGCCCCTGGTGTTGCACAAGTCCATAGGTCACGATAACCATTTTCCATCGGGCGGGTCGGGTGCTTGTCTACCACCTAAGTCGTATAAAAAAATAGTATTTGGATGGCAGTTGGAGCCAAGTCATGAGTAAGAAAATGCTTTATTATGTGATTTCAGGGACTTCGAGAGGTTTCGAGATTATTATTTTCTGTTTATCCCATAATTTCAAAAAAAAAACATCCCTCAAAACCTGAATGATATCCCACTGTGCAGTTTGAAACGAATTTCCATCGAATGAATCAACCAATTTACCTAATTCATCGTCCGTGGAAAGAAATGCCTCTCCTTAGCATAATGTTTTTCCATTTTTTTATCAATAATTCCATTCATCAAATACACCAGCAAATTACCATTTGCTTTTTTAAGAGCCGCCATAAAAAACAAACCATTTTATCACCCCAGCATCATTTTCTCTCCCCAGTTGTAAGGAGATAAAAAAATAAACTCGACAACGTGTCGAAATGAATGATTGTTTCTGCTATCGAGTTTTTATAGTAGGGGATACGGTTCATAACTCATGGCAAGAGTTCATTACGATTCGGTTGATTGGATTTATTTTATTCTAGTGACAGAATGATTGATTAGAACGTTGTATTTACGAAGCTAAGACTGCTGATAGTTGTAGGAAGAAAAGGATGTATATTTTCCTTTATTATTCTTAAGTATATTTGAGTTACATCCTACATAGTTCTATCTTTAATTCAGAACAGACGATGTGAGTAGCAGACAGTAGTACAGTAAATACAAGGTGGTGAAAAAGTCACAAAGCTATCAAAGATAATATATTTTTTGTAAATAACGGCTTAGATATTTGTAAATAAAGTATGTAGAAATACTAGGCGTAGGGGAACGCTCCCGAAGCCAAAGGCACCTGGTAGTACTCCGGGTACACAACATTTATGCAGTTTTTTAATAAGTTAAGACACGGAAATTCCCAGACCAATGTAAATAGCCATGCGTACAAATATTTTCACTGAGCTGGAATCGAACTCAGGCGCCTGTGTAGTAGTCGAATGGACTACCGCCACGCCGCAAAGGATGAGATCAACAAAACTAATATTATACAAGAAGGGTAATGTTTCAGAAATGACCTTTCCTGTTTAGTTTATTGCTCAAAAATATTCCGAATCACGCCTTGGTATAAAATCGAGTAAACACAAAACAAAATAAAAGATACCGAATTTTATTTCGGCAATGATTGAAACCATGGAAGGGCCTTGGAATCTACTGTGTCAGCACCAATATACGTTTGCAGACACCTCACACCTTATTTACAGCCTCGTAGAGGCCAAACTTCCTAGATGAGGCACACAAAAAAATTGTCCGAAATGTACCAACAATGTTTTTATTTATCATCGAAACACTCTTTATTAGATTACGATAAGATCTATTTTCGCTTAAGTCACGTACAAACAGAGTTTGTCTTGTAAAATGCTGAAACAAATCTCCATTTTCGGTTTAAAAGGCCTTTGGCTATAAGGTGCTAAGGCTTACTCTCGTGTGACAAGCATTAAGATTAATGTTGGTTACTGGAAATCGCTTTGTTTCTTCTAAATTAGGTCACGTACTAGCAAAGGCCTGGCTGCATTCAGCCTTTGAGCTAATGTAATACATTATAGTTTAGCATTGATTCGTTTCGTTCCAAATTACGTTCCGTTTCATCTCTTGTCGCCATTACGTGAATATTCGTTTGTAAATAAATCTGATTTATCTCATTTCCTCATAAATTTTGCCAGATTTTATTCGTATTATTCTTTTCTTGGAAGTGAATGAATGATGGGATTTTCTATAGGTATTGTTATCATAGGTTGATGCTTAACTAAGGCTTACCGTAATATAAAATGAATGTGTACTTATGGTTACTGAATCCTGAAAGTCAAAATCAAAAGTCATTTATTCTGTATAAACAGATAAAATGGCGCTTTCAAAACATGAATCAAAAACAAATTGACCACCACCGGGTAAAAACCTAGCCTCAACCTGACCCTGATTGGCAATTTTAATTAGACTTTTAATCGAATAAATTGCGAAAAATTGAATCGGTCTAGGCGGGGCTTGAAACCGCGGTCCTGCCC
Organism: Eilema caniola; assembly: GCA_949126895.1. Taxonomy (NCBI): domain Eukaryota; kingdom Metazoa; phylum Arthropoda; class Insecta; order Lepidoptera; family Erebidae; genus Eilema; species Eilema caniola. Next base: position 4,358,845 of record OX421486.1, on the reverse strand, counting down.
TTACAAGGGGCAATGCTTTGACCACTAAGCTACCAAACCTCGCCCGATCCAGCCCAAATTTCTCCTTAATATCTGTCTTGGAGGCGACAGTGGAGTGTCTACCGAAATTCTTACGAATACTTATCAGAATCAATGAATACTTTTTCAATCATTTTAAACATTTATTTTTGACCACTCCGCCCAAACAATTTTCGAAATAGACTTTTTAATTTATTGAGAGGTAAATCCTTTCATAAATAAACAAATAATTGTTATATTACACTTGTATGGTGTAAATAAATCAGTATAGATTTTTTTATCTTAATTCTTATCCGAATGTAGACAGTAGAATGTAGACATAGACTTGTATTAGATGCGGATACGATCCCTGAAATGATTGACTAATCTAGTGGCGTCAACTTTCATAAATTACACGGTTGTTCTTATGTCTGGTATTATGTTTCATCTGTAACAATTCTTGGAAAAACCAGCTAGAAATTTTAAAAAACGTAGTCTTAGAAAAATAGAGTAGGACCCGGATTCTGAAATGATACTCAGTCCTAAAGCTTGATCTTGACAATCTGTCTTAAGCAGTCGGCGCTCGGGGCTCTGATCGTCCACCTGAATCTCGTGAGGGGCGGATACACGGAAAGAAATTAACTGGCGCAACTAGCGTGGCTCTGGTACACTTGATATTAGCGTTTCGCCATTAATAATGTTATAATACATTTTACTTGACATTGGCGAAATTGCAGCGATTGCTGCAGAGGCCACTTTGAAGAAAGTGAAGTTATTGAGATCCAGGCCTGAGTATCATTCTAAAATGTAGGCCATAGATCACCGGAAACAATTATGATTTCAGCCTATTCTTATTTCATCATTGAAAACATCTGATATGAAATAAACTTTTTCCATTTATAATAAAACCGTAAATGTATAGTTGATTTACAACTTTCTATAGTTAAAAAGTTCCCAAAGGTAATATTCATCCACCTATGTATTCTTTCAATCCCAACTGCCTACTAGGCGTGCATAAATTACATACAGATAGTGCAAAGTCAGCGGAACACCGACACGATCGGAGTATCTTGTACGAAACCTACTCGCTGACGCAGCGGTCCTAATGTGTAAGGTACACAGGTAGGAAAGATTTCTTTAACATTCCGGGTCAAATTCTTATTTATATATTCTGGATCGATAGCGTTTGGGTGTTATTAGATTTCTTATGTTTGTGTTTTTCAATTTCATTATTTTGATTTGACCATCTGTGGTGTAGTGGTAAGGCAACGACTGCTAAGTCACAGGCATCGGGTTCGATTCTCGGTCATTGCAAAAACACTAGTGTGGGTGCTTCATTATTTTTAATACTCCGAAAGTATTTATTGTTGTACTTACATGAATTATAACAACGTCATTCATACGAACATCTATGGCAGTCGTTATGAGTAGTTGAAGTCCTAAGCAGTTCGTCTAATTTAACTATAGAACTTTGATATCGCCATCATGGTATAGGTACTTACATACCTTTGATTGCCTGACGTTTCTACCAGGTTACTTAGACGTAAAAGTAGCCGTGAGATCAGATGGGTCCTTGTTACACTGTGTGTACCGGAAGCCTACACATACGGACAGATACCTACGCCTACGCCACGTCCCATCACCATCCCCGACACCTACAATCCGTTGTGACCTCACTCAGGAATAGAGCGTATGATCTCTGTGACCCTGAACATCTGGAGCGAGAGCTGGATCATGTTCAGGAGGTACTTAAGAACAACGGATATAAAGTGAACGGACGACCGAAGTAACAGGCAGTGAGGCGTAGACGTCCAGAGGTGAGCAGACAGCCAGCCTATATGCTCTATATATATAGCCAGATGAGCAAATCGGCGATTGCAGAGCACCTGCTAGAAGCAGGCACCAATCACTGGATTGAATTTCACTCTCCAAGGAACGTCACTTTTACTCAAGAGAAACATAAAAATTTCAATCGGGAAGATGGTTTTAAATTATCTGCAACATGGAATCCAGTGATGAAAAACATGCAACCTCGCTTTTCTGCGCAGTCGGATAGACACCGGACAGTTTGCTTACGTAATAGGGACACTGTGAGTGTGGTATGTGACGGTACATGGCGAAAAGAAAATATTGAAAAAGTGCGTGTAGATTTAGAACCTACTACCTCACGGTTTCGAAGACGGCGGGCATCCACCGCTGAGCCAGTCAGCCTGTGACCACGGCCGGTGTAACCTAGTCGAAACGTTAACGTTAACGTTTCGACTGATATATAATTTAGAAAATGGGAATTAACGCGATCATGGTATAGACCATGATCGCGTTAATTCCCATTTTCTAAATTATATATCATGGAACGCCAGAGTTTAAAAGTTAGTTTGATATTGCCAATTGCGTGTTGTGTTCCGAAATAGGGTAGCCAGAGCTCGATGGAGAATGTTTACAGGGTCGACAGAACGAGTGTAACTGCCCTGGTGTAAAAAAAAAAAAGTAAAAATTTATTTATTTGCCATTACAAAACTGCTTATAATTACATACATGTGTTACCGGGAGTGCACACAACAGTTTTTCATAGGAACAAGTCCGGTATTGCTAAAAGCTTCCTACACTAGGCTAAGCCTGTCCTGTAGGAACCCTTTTTTTTCTAGTTGAAGTGCCTTTAAAACTATCACTATTGTTTTATATAAAAATCTAAGTAACACGCAATCCAAGAAGTCCAAGCATTTAATTTAAGGTTTCACATCAAGCGTTTTAAAAAGCTTTCCGTGTATTCATAGGACCAGGTAAGTAATGTTTTTAGAATGAGTTCCTTAGCTTCACTCATTGACAATTTACCTATGAAACAGATTTTATTAATTCTGTTGTATATCTGAGGCTTCATGTAGGCACTAAAACGTCTTGCGAATTCCGTTTTTACTACAGTAAGAGGAAGCTTGTAAACCCGTTTCAAGATCATGTCCCCATGGTAACCAGATCTGATCACCTGCTTATGGGTTAGCAAAGCTATTCGTAGGATGTATATCCTCCTGACGCTCAGCAGCTGAGTTTCTTCGTATAACAAGTTAGTAGGATAACGGAAAGGTTTATTAATCATAGTTTTTAGCACGGCTCGCTGAGCTCTCTCCAATTCTATCAGGTGAGGTACCACCAGAACCCCCCCAGGCTGCGATACATAACGACAAAATCGGTTCGCAGAGAGAAATATAAACTGTTTTTAGAAGGCTTATCGAAGCCACGTCTCGTAGAATTTTCATTGCGTATATGATCTGTACGTGTTGCACACGTCCATAGGCCACGGTAACTATTTTCCACCAGGGTGGACCGTGTGGCTGTCTGCTACATCAGTAATATAAAAAAAAGACGGGTTGCACTCCTGGAGTGCCGAAAGAAGTGCAAACTTTTTCTTTCTTTCTTTCTTCGTTATATACAGAGAAAAAGATAAAAAGACCATACCATACCTATAATATAGCGCCAATCATAGAACCTATCACAATTTTTTTGTCCGAAGAAATTGATGAATTACTAAGTAATAAAATACAAAAAGAAAAAATAATTACAAAAAGTGTCAGAAACCCAGGTTCGAACCCGGTACTATCTGAAACCATAAGGACTTACAGTCGAAGCGCTTACCGCTAAGCTACGAAGCTTCTTACCTAACAAAATAAACAATCTGTAGCTAATGTTGTATGACGACAGTCGTCGGTTACGGTTCAAAGGTCAAGTGATCCTGACGCGAGTTTAACACTTTTTACCCATCCGTTTTCACTTCAAAAATCACTGAGTATATCGAAGTCAGCCATGTCACAGTTCGGTTGGAAAACCATCCCCAGCTGAGTGCGTAGGGAAAAAGGCTCTGAGAACGATGATGTAACATAACGTGCACTGCCTATACATGCGGTATATACCAGAGGAATACATGGGTACCTCTAAGAATGTACAAGGCCATGGCTTTGATACGATCGAAAAATTAAAAATGGAATGGCGACCGCGTACGGGCAAACGTGATGTTGGACGCCCAACGGCCAGGTGGAGGAATGACCTGGATGCTTTAAATGGGTCGTTCTAGAAGTCCTATGTTCAACAGTGGACTATGTGCGGCTGATATAATGATGATGATGTGCCTTTTTACTGCTAGACAACAATTTGCGCATTTGGTTTCAACCACGTGGTACGCCTAAAGATGCCATGGGTTCACCCTTGAGATCAGAACCGTTCAGCCGTTTGACCGTGATTGAGATCTTTAAAAACTTACTTATTTATAAAATTAGTAGTAAAAAAGAAAAAGAAAAGATTAATTCTGTCAAAATTTCTACGACAGTAAATTTTAGAACAGCTGAAAGTCTTGAGATTTTATAATACGACATCGTAAAGTTGATATTGTGCTTACTAATGGGTCCAGAATACTTATCTCGGGTTTAAAGGCATTCGCTCCCGGCCTATTTCCTCTGTCTTTTCATCTAAGTTCATCTCTATAATCTAGTAGTATATACAGATTCGCTTGTAAAAATTGTGGCCACTGAAGTGGATAAACTTGTTCAATCTGCTGAATCCATACTAGATGAGGCACACTGAAAGTTTTGCATTTCTAGATAATCGGAACTATTTGAATTCCGAATGTAATTGTTTTTTAAAGTTGCAACCTTTTTATTAATAACAAAAATTGGCTGACAAAAATTATTTGTCAATTGTTTGTTATCACACATCAAAGTTCTACGTACGCATGGAAACTTTTTGTGTGACGTATGTATTATAAACTAACTGTTCCCTGTGGCTTTGTTCGCGTGGATTTTTGATCACGTTCTCGATGGACCTTACTCCAGGGATGAAAAGCCGTCTATATGTTATTCCAGACTGTAATCTATTCCTGTACACAATGTCAGCTATATCCGTTAAGCTACGTGAGCATAATTGAATACCAAACAACCAAACATATTCACCAACTTTCACATTCATAATATTAATAATGGGAAGTAGTATACGATGACGCATTGTAAGATAAGATAAGATAAAGTCTGCTGTCGCAAATATAGGTTTATACACTGGTGGTGTTAAAATCAAGATTAATTTCGAAGTTACAACAGTGTTAAGGATAAGCTAGTTCTCAAAATAAGCTGATGTCTGTATTTTGGGGGTACCTACAGTAGCAACGATTTTCAATACCACCCTAAAATCTTATGTCTTGCTTACACAACAGAAAACAAAAAAAAAAAACAGCCACTCTTATAATAGCATCAGACTAAAGAAGTAATACAAAAAAAAACGCTGATTTTCGTCACGTACCGGCAATATTTCAGTTATGGATAAAATTTAGACATAATAGTTCGAACGTGCCCGCTGGGGTACCAGCCTGAATTTTTCATACATCAATGAAGGGTATTTAAAGGTTCGACAGCCGATATCTGTGTAATTAGTATGCTGGTGTGATTTCGTATAAAATATAATCCAAGAGCCATCTATGTAAAAAAAAATAACCTACCGGTTATAAGATACATACACTTACACCTGTAAATCCTCGAAGCGGTAGGTAGAGGTGTATTTACACCCACATAAATATAATAAATAATAAATATTCCACAGCAAACGAGTTCTAGTGTGGAAATAGCGGGAAGGCAAATGGAAGGTGGGATCCCTCTAGATAGATTGACTGACGACTGCGGAAGACAAAGGATCGTAAGCAATGGTTCAAATTGGGAGAGGCCTATGTCCAGTCACTATGGGATTTGACATTAATGACATACGTTGACGACTATCATATACGTCAAATCCCATACATTCGTTATACTCTACCATAAGTCCCATCTGTACGCTACCTCACGACAAATATTACATTTACATTGTAATGATTGCGTACAAATGAGATGTAATTTATTTATCTTTCTAATGGAGGAGCGAGCTCCTGCAGCGGTTCATTTACAGAGTGGTATTCAAGCACGCTACCTCGTAATTATAGTTACTTAAATAATATATTAACTACGGTTTCAAATATTATTTTAATTTTTGTTATAAAACAATAATGGTCGTATTGCTGTTTTTTTTTTTTTGGTATTTGCCTGCAATTGACTGCAATAGGTATACTGTGGCCATACAGTTAGCATTGCTGTGAAGCCACAGTATATCTAACAAAAATCATCGCAAAAAACGGCTTCAAATATGTGTTTAATTTTAATACCCTATTCTCCAGTGAATCCAGTAGAATAGAATGAGGAAGTTTGGGATATGACGTTTATGACATTTGTTGACCACTGTCAAATTGGTCAAATTTCATACGTTCTTCATTTTCATCTATCTGACTCCTAAAATCACACGTCCTGATCGCCCACTTGAATCTCCTGACACACGGCAACAAATTTACTAGCGTAGTTAAAGTGGCTCTGGTACACTTGACATTGGCATCTCGCCATTAATAATTTTATCTACTCTGATACTATAATACAAAGATTATAAAATTGAAATCAAAACTCTTATGACAAACATTACGCACAGGCCAAAAAAAAAGTTTTATTACGAAACAGGTCCTGTATGGACACCTATATCATAAAATAACTTTTTAATCATAACGATACACCTATACAATCCCCATCTGGACTGAACCTCTACTTTAAAAAAAAAAAGCGGCCAATTCGCAAGAAAAAAAATAGAAACGCGCATGCGCAATCGATGTTTGCGGCCTTGTCTTGGCGTCAACTTTTTTTTTAAAATTTATATTAAACAAAGTTTGGTTTTGTTTGTAAAAGAAATTAGTTTATGTATTATAGTATGAGAGTAGATAAGGTAGTGTATGACACTGTACATAACTTGGTCTTATAACACTCGTGTGATAAGATTATGCAACAGTATCATAAACTACTATTATAATACATTTTACTTAACATTGGAAAAATTGTGGCGATTTGCTGCAGAGCCCATTTTGAAGAAGTTGTCTCTTCTAATCAGACGCTGACCAACGAATTGCCACTCCGCCGTCTATAGAGACTGGAATCATTCTAGTAGCCTCTAGTCACCGAAATATCAGTCAGTTCAAGTTTAAAACACCAGAATAATGACTGTATTGATGGAATGGATTGATTCTCTAGAATACTGGACTGAAATAATGTGAACCGGGTATAAGTCAGTGAGTAATAGAAATATACTCCTTTAAACTTTCAATTTGTGTTGTTATAGGATGTATGTATGTATATGTCAACTTGTATTTATTATATTACCAACGTGTGTATTAGTTTATTTTTCAAAATCACTACATAGTATAAAACAAAGTCGCTTTCTCTGTCCCTATATCCCTTTGTATGCTTACATCTTTAAAACTACGCAACGGATTTTGATGCGGTTTTTTTAAATAGATAGTGTGATTCAAGAGTAGAGGGTGCAGCGGGAACGGGATCTGATGCCACGCGGGCGGAAAAATAGTACGAAGTTCGCCGGGTCAGCTAGTATGTACAATAACTTTAAAACTAGAAACTAAAACAAGCTAAACTAAATAAATAAAATATTTACATACATAATGCGTCGTGAAATTCCTCCGCATCATCACTGACCGGTAATGTTCCCAGAAGGCCATGGAATGAATGGCCAGGAATTGCCATGTTGAATGGCATGAACAAAAATAGGTAAAGTCGCAAGGTGCCAAGCCGCGGAATTTGGCGAGTTTTTTTTTTAGCGAGTTGACGAATGACCCCCAATGAGCTTTGTATGAAATTTGTAAATCTTTTTTATGACGCCTGTAGTTTTATTTACTGTGTCTATATATCTTATATATAGTCTACGATTCTACTAAGTAATAATAAATAATGACTGGGGTGATTTTCCATACAACAGGAAACAGCATACAGCTCATAACAAAATGCCCGCTAGCGGCAAAAAGACTCTCCCTCTAATACGTGAGACCCAAAATCATAATTGGTGAAATGTGGGTGTTGATACACTTCTGCCTATCCCTTCAGGGATTCTGTGGCATGAATATAATGTATGTTTACCTTAAAATGTACCAAGGTCCATTATTAATTAAACTTTCGTATAATATTCGCATGTTCCCTTGTAATCAAGCGCTGATAAAGTGAGCCCATTACAAAGAAAAATATCCACTCGCTTAATTTTTTAATTTAATCAACATCATATGAAAATGCGCTTTCAGTTTAATAAAACTTTCGAGGCAACGTGTTACTTATTTATATTGAGTTAAGGTTGAATTTTGAGTGCGTGATTTGTTTTGATAGGTTGGTTTTTGGTAGGTTGATTGCGAATCACTCGTGCATTGAGAATCTCTGGGAAACAGCGAAGATTGTTCTGGAAAAATTGAACAGACACGCTCTAGATAGCGGACAAGGTTGTATATTGATCGTAAGAAATTGAATTTTGCAAATACTAATATTATAAATGTGAAAGACTGTCATCTGGGCGTTTGTTACTCGATCAAGCGATTGCATCACGGAGTAGAGAATAGCTGTGTTTACAAGTGTAGATCAGAACGAAGGATCAACCACGCGCCAGTCCAAATCATCAATTCCATTAAAAAAAACCGAAACGTTAAAGATCGGTCGTTTCGAATTGTGGTCATATTTTAGTAGTAATATATCATCACAATTCAATCCGCAGTCCAAGTTAACAAATCAAACCGGCGGTTTGGAGCGCAGTCTCGATGTGCGGTTAAAACTGTACATGTAAACGGCGCTAATGCGTACTCCGTGGGTTGAACTGCTCTGCCTAAAATTTAATACATACATACATACATACATAAGGTCACGCCTTTTTCCCATCGGGGTAGGCAGAAACCACTTCTTTCCACTTGCTACGATCCTGACACACCTTTTTCGCTTCTCCTACTTTCATAAGCGTTTTCATACAAGCGCATCGGTTCTGGGTACTTTTGACCTGGCCTTTACTTAAGACGTCTTCGATTTGATCGAAGAACGTTCGTCTAGGTCGCCCCCTACCGATTCGCCTATTCACTTTCGCCTCATAAATCTGTTTCGTCAATCTACTTTCACTCATCCTTTCTACGTGTCCGAACCGTCTAAGCATTCTCTATCTTTGTCACTACATCTTCTTCCTCTCCACAACGTTCCCTTATCAGTTCAAACAAATCAAATTTAATAGAGGGATATAATAAAGTTTGAAATAAAACATAGGCGTTGCGGACGTGGGATCCTAATTCCACGCGGGTGGAGTCGTAATAGACTAAAATTTGATAACACAGGTTAAGGAATGATGATGTGATTTACGTACTCACGTTATTGGAAGCGAGCTTACTACCGTTAAGCAGCTACTTTGTTTTAGGCAGCAAGATTTGGTAACCCTATTTCCCTTCACACTAACACGGCAACACCTGCCAAACGACTTGTACAGTTTCGTAGCCGACGTAACCCAGATACTTTATGACTTTGTAGCCACCAGTTACGACTTTTATTAGCCTTGTAGTCGCATCAACAGTGATTTTAGTACAGCTTCGTAGCCGATACAATACTAATTACTTAGCACCGTAGCCACAATACATACAATAATTGTATGACTTCGTAATCGAATCAACAGTTAATTTAATCGTCTCATAGCACCGGCACCGATCTATCAAACAGCTAAGTCGAATTGCTTGTGTTAGGAATGGTTCACGTTTCCCCCCGGTGATGGCTCTGGCGCGCAGTGAGGAGGTCGTGTTGGAGGTGCCGTGGTTCACAACGGTGGAGCTGGCCGTGGCCGTCAGGCGGGCCCAGGAGAAAGGGGTGAGGGTTCCTGGACCCGATGGAGTTCCCGGACGCGTTTTGGTGGTCGCGCTCCGGGAGCTCGAGGAGCGGTTCTGCGGGCTAATGAGTGCTTGCCTACAAACCGGGCAATACCCAGTCCGGTGGAAGACGGGTAGGCTCGTCCTCCTCAAAAAGGAGGGACGGCCCGCGGAATCGCCCTCGGCGTACCGAACGATAGTGTTGCTGGACGAGGCGGGCAAGCTTTGAGAGAGTGTTGTTCGCTCGCATCGTCCGGCACCTCGAGGATGGAGGTCACGGCCTGTCAATATGGTTTTCGCCCACGTCGTTCGACCGTCGACGCCGTCCTTCGAGTGAAGGCGCTGGCGCAGGAGGAGATCCGCAAGGGCGGGGTGTTATTAGCGGTGTCACTGAACATCGCCAATGCGTTCAATACCCTGCTCTGGGAGTGCATACGAGAGGCGCTCAAATACCATGACGTGCCTCCCTACCTGCGTAGGATCGTCGGCGCCTACCTATCGGAGCGGTACGTGGAGTACCCAGGACAGGATGGCAGCCTTCACAGGTGGGCCATGTGCCGCGGTGTTCCGTAGGGGTCAGTGTTGGGGCCGCTCTTGTGGAACATCGGGTACGACTGGGTACTCCGAGGAGCTCGTCTCCCGGGCGCCAACGGGACCTGCTACGCAGACGACACGTTGGTTACTGCCCGGGGAGCGACCTATGGAGACGCCGCGCGCCTTGCCACTGCGTCGGTGGCCATGGTCGTGCGGCGAATAACGATGTTGGGACTCGGGGTGGCGCTCAACAAGTCGGAGGCCATTTGTTTCCATGGCCCTCGGTGAGCGCCACCGGCGGACTCCCACATCGTAGTGAGTGGCACCCGGATCGAGGTCAGGTCTGAAATGAGGTACCTCGGGCTTGTCCTCGATCCGCGATGGAGCTTCCGCGCTCATTTCGACCGCCTGGTCCCCCGTCTGCTCGCCGCGGCCGCCGCCCTTCGGCGGCTGATGCCGAACCTAGTGGGACCACAGACGAGCAGCCGCCTCCGTTATTTGGGAGTCGTACGATTGATGGCCCTGTATGGGGCCCCTGTGTAGATCGACGCCCTGACGGCACACAACGTCGCCCTCTTGCGACGTCCGCAGAGGGCAATGGCCGTCGGGGCGATTAGAGGTTACTGCGGCATCTCATTCGAGGCGGCTTGCGTTATGGCGGGCTCCCCTCCGTGGGAGCTGGAGGCCGGTGTCCTCGCGTCAGTGTATCATTGGCGCGAGGAGGCCCGGAGCCGGGGCGAATTCCTGGCACCTTCGGAGGTGGGAGAGCGGAGGCTTCAAGCGAGACGGTCCATGCTCCTGGAGTGGGAGAGGCGGCTGGCAAATCCCACGGCTGGCAGAAGGACCGTCGAGGCGATCCGTCCGGTCCTCAGAGACTGGATGGATAGATCGCGAGGGTCGGTAACATTCCGGATGGCGCAGATCCTCTCGGGGCATGGATGCTTCGGGAGGTACCTGTACCGGTTGGGACGAGAGCCGACCAGAGGGTGCCACCACTGTGGAGGCGATGATGACACGGCGCAGCACACCCTAGAGGAGTGCCCCGCGTGGGCTGGGAAGCGCCGTGCTCTCATCACCGAAGTGGGGACGGACCTCTCGCTGCCGACCGTAGTCTATGGTCGGCGGCGATGAGGCGTGGGCGGCGGTTCAGGCCTTCTGCGAGACGGTTATCTCGCAGAAGGAGGCGTCGGAGAGGGCGAGGGAATGTGACCCGCTTTCCCTCCCGCAGCGCCGCAAACGAGCCGGGGCCCGGAGGAGGCGGTACCACCAATTCCTCCCCCCCTAACCGGGCCGGGGCAGTAGACGAGGGGGCGTCTGCTGCCTTTACATAGGCATCGAGGTTGAAGGCGCACGTCGTGTCGCGTGTGCCTTGCCTAGGCGGGCGGCAGAAGGACTCCTCTTCTGCCGCAACAGAGATGGGCCTGCCACCGTTGAGTGGTGGGCGACCCACACGGCGATGGCGGAAGATGTTGTTCCCGCCATCTTCGAAATGTGGTAATGACGGACACCGTGGTGGTTTAGTGGGTAGTCTGGCCTTCTTTATAGGCCAGGAGTCCCACACGAAGCTCTCCCCCTACCCTCGTGGGGGGGGGGGGGGGAGCGAAGTGCCTAAACGGATTATGGTTCACGTTTGTAGTGTAATGTCCGTGACTCAAACCAGAGACCCCTCTATCGAAACGCCCAAATCCTTAACTACTCTGCTACAGACGCTTATTCTACCATCTACCGGGCTGATACCGCAAATTACTGCGTGAAGTGGTGTGGCTACACTACAGCTTACCGTGATATGTTAATAAACTAGGCTTGTGCTGCTGATGTGTATTGGCATACCATAGTAGTGTAGTGTAGCCATAGCATTACAGCTATACAAATTTAATTTTTGACAGTTTGCGCCTATCGTATTGCGTTTTTACTGGCGACCGATATTCTTAGCAATCCATGGATTCTGGTGCGGGTGCCGGGTCCATCCCGTTGCTGAGTTGGGAACTCGGGACAATGCCTAGGACTTGCGACCCAGGTGTAGGTTTAGAATGGGCAACTTACATACATGAAGGGGAAACTTACATACATGAAAAGAACATTACTGCCTTCTTCTTCGTCAATCGGGAAGTAATAAATAACCGATTAATTTAGTTAATTTTACACTAGCTGACCCGGCGAACTTCGTACCGCCATTTTTTTTCCGCCCACGTGGTATCAGATCCCATTCCCGCTGCACCCTCTACTATATTAAACATGTATTATACATCTAAACCTTCCCCTTGAATTACTCTATCTATTAAAAAAACCGCATCAAAATCCGTCACGTAGTTTTAAAGATTTAAGCATACAAAGAGATATAGGCATAGAGAAAACGACTTTCTTTTATACTATGTAGTGATAACCATACTTATTTATTTATTTATACGCTACATTAAAATACATACGGACCTTTTTCCTTTAAAAATCTGCTTTAATTTCTGCAATATTAAACGAAAAACTCAAGTGAAAACGAAAAACATAATTTTCGCAGCACACTTAAAATACAGACATTTTTGAAAAATAACAAAGTCCCTTTCCGCACATTTGGGAGGGTGTAAGCGTTATCTGGCGGGTAAATAATGAAAAACATCCCTTATAAATGTAATCAGAAACGTTCGGCTGTGTTTCGGACTGCGCTGGGGCCGGGCGGTTTGTTCAAGGTTCAATAGCGCAACAATGTTAGGGTTCAAAAATAAAGCGTGCGATTGGAAATGAGTGAAGTTATTCATATACCTAATAATCCTGAGAAACAAGATAACCATTTACTATACAGGATTTTAAACTAACATGGTCACTCATATTACTATTCGAGCTATAGAAATGTTTACTATGTTGGATTGTTTCGAGTTTCAGATATTTCACTACCATAATCAATTCCTCCGTAATCATGGTGATTACAACGGCGCGTTGTAAGCACCATGAACAGTTCTTCCGTGATTATGGTGCTTGCAACCGCTCCGAAATATCGTAACCTCAAAATAAAACAACATGGTAAATATCCAGATGCCTAATGATAAATATTTATCTTGTCACAGTGTTTGATCCAGACTTCTCTAAAACGGCTTGATCAATTGTTATGGATTTATGTAGTATTTGGATTTGGATGTCTTAGAATTAGTCGTAAGTAGGTTACGTCTTATGGTAACCGACATTAATGCAGATTATGTTACACTAAGATTAGAATTATGTTATCTGTGACTAAGAGCATTTTCACACTCATCCGAAATCCGATATCCGATATCGGAGGTAGTCAAATGTATGAGATATGTGTCTGTCTTTCACATTGTCCGGCCCGATATCGGGTATCAGAGCCAATAGCACTGTGTTGTCCCGATATCGGATCATAATAAGACTAAATCAGCGACTGCAAGCAATTTTCGACCTTAATGAAATTTTCTTAGTTACGTGTCTTTTTGCGTTAATTGATGACGCTGATCGGGTACGTTTTTGAATACCTAAAATTATAATACCTAAAGTTAAATAACCTAAGTTCAGAATACCTAAAATCTAAATACCAAATGGTTTAAAATACCTAAATCACTAATACCTAAGTACTTAATACCTAAATTTGAAATACCTATTGGACTAATTACCTAATGTTTAAAATGCCTAAAGTTAAAACAACAAAGGTTGATAGACCAAAATTTAATATACCAAATGGTCAAAATACCTAAAAATAATGCACCACAGACTACACACAACAATATGTGGGTAGATCAGTAAAAAATATTAAACATAGGCCTCTCCCATAGACACTGCCCACCCCGACTCGGATAGGTTAGGTTAGAAGGCCAAGGCGGGAGCGGAGCGGAGCTCCCGCCTTAGCCTTCGTGGTTATTTTTTTTTATAACCACTCATACAAGGATTGTCTGCTCCAATCCTGAAGTTCCAAATCCTTGTACGTGTGGTTATAAAAAAAATAACCACTCATACAAGGATTGTCTGCTCCAATCCTGAAGTTCCAAATCCTTGTATGTGTGGTTATTAAAAAAATAACCACGAAGGCTAATGCGGGAGCTCCGCTCCACTCCGCTCCCGCCTTAGCCTTCTAACCTAACCTATCCGAGCCGGGGTGAGCAGTGTCCCTTTTTCTTTAAGCAGTACCACATATTATTTCTTAAATTGTCAGTATTTTAACTGTCAGTATTTCGAACTTTCGATCATATAAACATTCGGGATTTTAATATTCGGCCTTCCGTTCGTAGAGCTTATGAAATTCGATAATTTCAAATTAGGCATTGTAATACGTATTCACTATAATATCAATTTGTCATTTAAAGCTTTGGGTATTTTAAAAGTAAGTCAAACAACCATTAGGTATTTAGGTTTTAGGTATTTTGAACTTAGGTTATTTAACTTTAGGCACAGAATAGATAATAGTACTAGCGTACAGAATGGAAGCTCACCCCCTCCCACCGATTTCATTTCATCCCCGCACGTCACAATCATAGGCGCTTTCATGGGCGCCTAAAACAAAGGTTGTCGCTAGTAAAATGTGTAGGAACGGCACTTCGGGAAGAAGAGTGAAAAGTTCGGCTAGCTTCGGTTTATAAGGCGTCCTCTCTTCACACATGAATATAGTGGAATTTAACCCTCAAATGCATCTTGCCTTTTTGTATAAATAACATATGAAGTGTTCTCAATATGTGTAACAACAAGTTCCACCAAGGGTCATCATTCATTAATGAACAGTATAAAAAAACTAATGAACTGTATGCCAGGTTCGTCCAGGAATAAATAGGTGAAAAATCTTATAAATTATAATAATTTTCATATAGTCCGGGTTCTTTAGAAAATAACTTTAGAACTAGCGTGTTAAGTGACATTATGGTGGACCGATATTGATTATAGGTTAATTATTTAGGAACTGCATTTTAGTGGCATTAAATAAGTAAATATTAAAATATTAACATGATTTTTTCTGATTACTTTATTACTATTCGAAAACTATGATTTTATTTATTTATTTAAGTGAGTATTTACTTACATTGGATAGTTGTAAACCGGAATTAAATTTTACCCAGAAGGTGCACCAACATTGAAAATTAACACGGTCTATAAAATAAAGGATAGAAAACCCAGTTCTTAATTTTTTTTTTTAACATTATAAAGATTACAACTCAAAAGCATATGATGCAGATTTAGATTAGTATACATTCTAGGGTTAAAAATGGGCGGTACCTGGCAATGACGGAATCCATGATGGACGACATTAATTGTGATACATTCAAATCGAAAAAAAGCCACACTTCATAGGCGTGAGCTGTCAAAATTATGATTCTTAAATTTTATAAAGTATAGAGCGGTTAAAACCATTTGTTTCTAAAAAATATAAATAGATATCTTTCCGTGAACTTCCATTTAGTATAAATTATAATTGATACTTAAATAAATTAACACTATTAAATTAAAGTGTGCTCAACTGCCATTTTTCTAATTTCCTACTCGCCGTTGACAATTCTAAATAAGTATTAGGATAGTTATTACAAAAACCGGGCATAAAATCCGTGTCATTCAGTTGAGGTTCAGAAACCTTGGTAAGTAATAAAAACACCGTTTATAAAGAAATGTTTTACCTAACCCTTGGCAATGGAGCATTAATTACTAAGGGATAAATACTAGTAGTTCTGTAAAGAGTTCCAGATCATTTTTTGGCATCTGGAGATCAAATCTGGTATCCTCACTTATATTTCTTTTATACTATACGTATCTTTATTTTATAGCTCTCTGGATATTTCACCAATAAATATTGACAACCCGTTCTTAAAAAAGCCACAACAAACGTCTCCCCCTTTTCTCATGTTTTTTTTTCCACAACTACCTGTAAGGAATCATGTTCGGATATTTCAGCCAAAAATCATCAATATCCGTTCATAAATAACGCGACAGAAAAGGCACCACTTTTCTCCTCCGATTAAAAAAGCTCTAGGCAAAAATTATGTTTTAAATCAAAGAACATGTATGCCAAGTTTGGTGACAATCGGTTAAGAAATGTGCCCTATAGACCGAACGGAACGGAGACTATTTATAATTAATGAAAAATTTCACGCGGGCGAAACCGTGAGCAACAGCTAGTTTTTATAAACACAATCGGTTTTAATTACTCTATAAACATATCAAAGTCGTGTTGTAGTATTGTTTTGTTATTTGTGCCAATTCTGTTGTTTGACAGGACCAAAATGTATCGCCATATTCTTTTCTTCCGAAGCGAAGAAAAAGATGGAAATACGTTTTAATGTCAAAATCATTAATATGACTTTTTGTAACAGCAGGATTGTCGCCTCCGTCGGATGTGACGTAAATCATGACACAAACGGATAGAGTGAGAAAAATCACGCTATCTCACTCGAAAATTAGCTTAAATTTAAATAGTGCCATCCATGACATTTCTAATTTTCTCAGACATCAACACTACCGTGCATGTACACGAGCTATGTTTGTAGTAATTACAACGCGATTGTTTCATACATTTTTCCGAGAGCTTCCGAGGTGTGCTTTAGGTATTATAATTTTAGGTATTCAAATACTTAGCCATTTTAAACTTTCGGTATTTTAAATTTAGGTCAACCCACCATTAGGTATTTAGGTTTTAGGTATTTTGAACTTAAGTTATTTAACTTTAGGTATTATAATTTTAGGTATTCAAATACGTACCCCGCTGATCACGAATATAAGAAAGAAAACTCGATAGCATGTCATGTCAATAAGGTCGAAAATTGCTTACACTATTTTTTCTTTTTTTTTCTTCCCTAGCATCTTAAATAGTCTACGCTTTCGAGCAAATAGCCGTATCGGGTAAATTTTACAAGGTGTCGGCTATCGGCGTCCGATACTGATATCGGATATCTGATGAGTGTGAAAACGCTCTAACGATACTGAACTGCATTTTTTTGGTATTCTGTTTGTTCAAGATGCTTTTTATATGGTTTGTCATTATAAAGGTCTAAGCCACAATTAAAATCTCACATTTTTTCGACCGGAATGGTTGAGTGAAACCGATAATGTAACCAAAAGTCACGAAAACCGACATTCACGCACGTGGTGGGGCTGCGAGCATCAAATAGTATTATTTAAGAAATATGACCGCGTTTCCCCTTAATCTCAGTTTATCCTGGAACTACTACATAGGTTTCATTCTTTTTTCTTAAGATTTCTAATAATAATTATTTTGTAGGAGAATAAAATTATGCTTCGAAAATTTCACAGACTATTCCAGCAAACTAAAGTAGTCCTTGAAAGAGGGGGGTGGGACGGACTGGATGAAGAAGGCGGAAGATCGTACGAAGTAGCGCACATTGGGAGCGACCTATTTCCAGTAGTGGGCTAATTGAATAATTGATTGATTGAAACTAGTCGTTATACTTTGAAATAGTAGCAAGACGAACCAGGGGGAAGCAACTAGTTAGAAACAAAAGCTCTAATTTTGAGACTACGTTTGCGTGGACTACAAATACAGGTCCAGAGGGAAATTAATATTGTTTACCGGGATAAGGAGCATCCTAAAGACTAATCTAAGTTATAAAATACCGGTGTGCCAAAGCAGTCTATCCGTGTTATTGGGAGTTTTAGCCCTCCTCAAATTGTGGCAAAGAATAATGGTACTCATTTTTATCTAGATTACAACAGTAACTTTATTTTTATCTAGTCTAACCGAAATATTATTAAAATATAGTTATCAAAATATGAATCTTTTTAAATGCGGAAGTCACCATAATTAAACCCCCCCAAGGTTATTATGTCGAACTTGAACCGTCGAAAGCCGCACGTCATTCTGGGTTAGCTCCCGAGGGTAAGCCCGCGTCTGCCACCGCAGCCTCAACCTGCTTCTGTTAGGATGATGGGTGGATCCTTTTGTCACCCCAGGCTCACGCTCATCGAGGATGGAGGTCTTCACCCGACAACGCTCGAGTCCTCTCCGTGCATTGCGGACTATGCGGGACGAGTCTTCGAATTTATCTAATTTGTCATTCAAATTCTTTGATTTAAAAAAAGAAACACTAAGAGTTTATTTTTAATTCCAAATCCATAATAAGACATGGATAGTATTCAATCAAATATGCAAAATGAACTCGCATCGTATTATGAGAGAAATTTAAGTAAAACAGGCTCTTTATGTATTTCTTAATTTTATTATATTGCTAATGTGAATCGCATTAGACGCAATATCAATATGATAAAATAAATACGTAAATTGGAGTCTGCTCTACTTACATTTACTTACAATTACTTATGAAGAGTTGTTATATTTATATTAATTCTATAAAGAACTTATACAAATATATATTGGTTCGATAAAGAAATAATATTAACTGTATACAACGTTATTGTGAATCGGTTAGACGTTTTCGTGTAATTATGATACTAAACTTATTCATTTCTCTCATAATTTTTTCTTACAATTCATTTCATTCAATTTTGAGTAGCCTAATTTGAATTAACTCCTTTCATCTAAATTCGTTTAGACATTTCTGCGTAATTTATTCACAAACATTCAACCTTTGACGTTTTAATGGAAGTATTAATAACGTTAAAAATATATTTAATTTGTCTTTTCTTCTCTAAATATTAGAGTAATAATATTCCTCAAAATTATTGGATTTAGAAAGTAATTCAGATCAAATAATACTCTGGTAAAGATAAACATCTGAGGGTACAATTATTAGCACCTGACAGAAAGTCGGTAGGATTGTTCAAAACACCATTATAAACGAACTCAAAAAAATCCTTATCAACGCCTGGTTTTTTTTATTCAAAGTCAAATGTCTCTACTACGTGTTTTTCGCGATTTTCAGCCAAACAGTAAGTTTTATCATAAAAATATCTTAGATAACATAAAAGATCAGATAAGTATATATATAAAATGTCAAATACTTTTTTCCTTGAAATGGTGGCTCGTTTCAGAAATATAATATAACATATAAGTCTTCAGGCTTTCACGGCCGGCGTTGCATGTAGAATATACTGCTTCCGGGCTGTTTGGCCGTGGTCAATGTGAAACTTGCGTTCCAGACGTTTCGTCGATCACTGCGGTCGACATCTTCAGTGGCGCAGGGCTGGGCGACGACAACTTCGGAGACCTTGCCTCGCCGGCGGCTGTCTTGCGACTAATGCCGAACCTTGAATCACGGCTCTATTTATAGGCACGGTCGGAGCAGGGAATCGACTCATTCGATTCTGATTGGTCGAGCGCTGTGGCGCGGACGTACGCGATCCTGATTGGTTGTTTGCACTGTGATACCGAGTGGCTCTCAGTGCTGGGTACCAATCTTTTTGGAGCTGAAATCCCTCGTTTTTTCGGTTGAAGTTGTTGGGATGCTTGAATATTTCGATGGCTTCTCGAAGTATACGTGGGAAAAAATGTGTTGTGGTAGCTAGAACTTTCGTGTTCTGAAATTCGATGGTATGATTCCCATCCTCTTGGGTGTGTTCTGCAACCGCTGACTTGTCGAAGTGGCAGAGGCGGCAATTCCGTTCATGTTCCGACAGGCGGGTCTTGATGCTTCTTTGCGTGGTGCCCACGTATACCAAGCCACATGAGCAGGGGATTCTGTAAACTCCAGCTCCAAAAAGATTGGTACCCAGCACTGAGAGCCACTCGCTATCACAGTGCAAACAACCAATCAGGATCGCGTACGTCCGCGCCACAGCGCTCGACCAATCAGAATCGAATGAGTCGATTCCCCGCTCCGACCGTGCCTATAAATAGAGCCGTGATTCAAGGTTCGGCATTAGTCGCAAGTCAGCCGCCGGCGAGGCAAGGTCTCCGAAGTTGTCGTCGCCCGGCCCTGCGCCACTGAAGATGTCGACCGCAGTGATCGACGAAACGTCTGGAACGCAAGTTTCACATCGACCACGGCCAAACAGCCCGGAAGCAGTATATTCTACATATAATATAACAATTCGATAAATCAGGAAAGTGGTATTGGCAAGGTTTGAAAATTATATAAGATCTTTTTCTCGGGACTACGTGGAGGTATTAAGGTGAAATTATACCAATTGCGGCTCATTGGATAGTTTTTGTGCTGTCAGTCGGAAGACTAAAGGTTATTCCTGCTTTGTCTTCTAAACAGACGGCAAAGGAACTCTCTGTGTTTACAGGGTCGGCGGCACGAGTGTGACTATCCTAGTGTTGCACACGTCCATAGGCCACGGTAACCACTTTCCATTAGGTGGGCCGTGTGCTTGTCAGCCACCTCGGTGGTATAAAAAAGTAATACTGTGAAAAAAACAATCCTCTAAAAGATGTTGACCATGAATAGAAATATTCCAGATATCGGATTGATGAGGACTTTTAAGAGTTAGTTTACGATGTTGTTGTGAACCAACCTACCAACTTTCAGCCTGATGCGAATTAGGTACCCTCACTCCTTTAATTTGGTTTACCTTGATCGGAATATAAATTAAACTTCCAAGACGGGACTTAAACCTGCGACCCGTGCCTTACAGGTAGAATGCTCTGACCACCTGAACTACTTGGGTCTTAATTCTTTTATTTTATGGTATACATTATAATATACTAGCTTTTGCCCGTGGATCCGCCAGCGTGGATGTCGATTTTCACGACCAAACGTAGCCTATATCCTATCCCAAGCTCTAATCCATACCTATACCAAATATTATCAAAATCTGTTCAGTGGTTTAGGCGTGAAGGACGGACAAACATACACACACACTTTCGCATTTATAATATTAGTATGGATTATTACACCAAGTCATACAATAATTATGTACAAAGGCGAGCTTAACTCAATTTAATTTTGAATGGTGACTATAAAACAATTGAAATGTCTCTCTCTTTTCCAATGGTTTTGCTTCTTTCTCATTACTTTCAATTACAGGAGTTGTCTCAACTCTTAAGTAAGTGGGTGTTCTTGGAACGCGTTCACGAACTAAAACGTTGACTGACTCTTGTTATTGCTTGAGTGTCGGGTACATTCGGTGTTTTGATTTTACACCTTTAATAAAATTCATTCAGCACAAACACAACGGTGATATTTTGTCCTTTTCTTTAAGTGCAATTTTTGTGTCACTACATAGTATAAAATAATGTTTACGCTGCCTATCCCTACGTATACAAGTACGCAATATGGTGCGGTTTTTTAGTAGATAGAGTGATTCGAGAGGAAGGATTAATGTATATACATATACAGGTTGTAATTGTTAAACGGTACGGTAAGGGGCTCCCTCCTTTTCATATACTTTTCAGTCAATCCGACCCACTTCGTGCCCAAATAAAAGTTTGAACATTGTTGACATTTGATTCTCTTGCTGAAATGTATGGGAAACGTTTTTGGATATTTCTGTCTTGCCTAGCACGTAAACAAGAAATAGATCGCTTGGCGTAAAAAAAATTTTTTAGGCTTTCGCATTTTTCTTACTCACTAAGATTTTTCCAAAATCTGTGAATGCAGTTGAAAATATTTCAAAGAGTTAGGGAAAGTTTCCTAAGAACAGTGTAACTGTAACTACAATGGTTTAGGTACCTCCCTTAACTGCCTCGTTTAAAAATATAGTACAGAATATATACCTATAGCCGCGGGTGGAAAGCTTGTATTGACTTCTGTACGATCAGGAAAGTGTTAAATATTCTCTGAAGCAACAAAGTGTTTGTAAACGTAACCTGTAGATGAAACGTTGGTGTAAGTTAACACCCATGTTAGTGTGGGTGTTGATATTATGGAGGAAAGATGGAGTTTTGTGTGTTTACAAATGCTTTGTACTATGTTATGACTTGTATGAAAAATGAATTTTGTTGTAATAAGGTTATTTCTTTAATTTCAGGTAATCTTCTACCATGATTTCCTTGGTAAATATAATACCAAAAGCATGTCTGCGGCTCCACTCCTGTAAGTATTTATAAGAAAATGTCACAATAGTTTACAGTTTTTTTTACATGCGGGAATAAGGATACTCCCCCCCCCGTCCCTCCGGAGAAGGAGGTTATGTTGGACTCGTACCGACTAAACCGCACGTCGTTTGTGAGTCGATGTGCCGAAGGTGAGGTTGTCTCGCAACAAATCCCTCGCACCCCGGCTGACCCAGGGCCATTCCTCTAGGTCTGGCCCTCCTCGGGAGGGCATACTTTACGATATACATATAACCAATTACAACAAAGAAAAGGTTACGCAGTCGTTACGGGTAGTTGGAGCCCTCAAAACTCCAACAATTGCTCCTATATAGTCAATGGACAGTCGTTAACGCATGTCAAATACGTCAAATTCCATACATTCGTCATTCTATTCCATCAAACGCCGGCCAATGAATTGCCACTTGGTTAGTAAACTGGTAAAGAGGAAACCAGACTCCAAACTGAAAGCTTCGAATATGACTGAGTTTAATGCTAGGAGAAAGAAGAATAAATAACAAATTTCGATTAAATCCGATAAAAGCAATTACATTGCAAATCGCTTTGATCAATTTTCGAGCCTAAACTGTATTTCTCGTAAGCGTCCATATTTATTTACCTTATTTTAACTTCACAGGACCTTCCGATATGATCAGGGCTTAATATGCTATGCGGTGCGTGATTTGTAACATGTATTGAACGAATACGCATCGGATTTTAACATCCACTATTTTACAATAGGGTCGCTTCCTATTAAGGGAACATTGACCAGAAATTGTTGGTGAAATATGGGTTTATATCTCTGTAAACACATTGTTATATTTCGGAAGAGGTTGGCTCTTCCGAGATATACAAAAGTGTATTCATGTAGTTCGTAATAGGAAATCGATTAACAATGGAATAAGTGAATCGCTCAGGCGGGACTTGAACCCGCGACCCGTCTCTTTTTTTTCACCTGAGGTGGCAGACAAACACAAGGCCCACCTGATGGTAAGTGGTTACCGTGGCCTATGCACGTGTGCAACACTTGGGGAGTCACACTCGTGCTGTCGACCCTGTAAACACAGAGAATTTCTGTGCCGTCAGTATACAAGACGAAGTAGGTATAGCCTTTAGTCTTCCCGCTGACAGCACAAAAACTCTCCAGTGAACTCAGGCTACCCTACTCACCGCCGAAAACACAACATGAAGAATGCTCTGAACCACTGAGCTTCCTAGCCCCGCCAGAAGCGTTCCAAAATTTTCCTATACTAACGTCTTGGGGGGACGCCAAGACGGTAGTATAGAAAAAAAAAAGACGGGTTGCACTCTGGGAGTGCCGGCAGAAGTGAAAACATTTTCTTTATTTCTTTCTTCGTTATATACGTAGAAAAAGATAAAAAGAACATACCATACCAACCTATAATATAGCGCCAATCATAGAATTCTAATCATCAAGTCACTAATTTTCTGCTAATTTTCTGTCAGAAGAAATTAATAAATTACAAAAAGAAAAGATAATCACAATAAGTAATAAATTACAAAAAGAAAAACAATCACAAAAAATCCCTGAACGCCAGGTGGTTTGAACCCGATACTATCTGAAACTATAAGGACTTACAGTCGAAGTGCTTACCGTTTAAGCTACGACACTATCTATCGTAACTTGCAAAATAGATAGTCTGTACCTAATCTTGTATAACGTCAGTCGTCGGTTACGGTTCAAAGGTCAAGTAATCCTGACGCTTCCTTAACATTTTACACCCATCCAACGCCGCTAAAGAAGTTTTCACTTCAAAAATTCACGTGAAGTAGGAGTCATCTACCGATATTCTTACGAATTATCACAAACAATGAATTATGTTACAATCATTTTTTAAATTGTTTCTGTTTACTCTGCGCAATCACCGCCCCTTTGGCGAGTCTATTGCCGACAGGCGGGTACTTGGTCATGGGCTGTATGTTTCCTGTCGGATATAGAACAGCCCTATCCCTTAGTCGATTCTACGAGACCCACTGAAAGAGTCCTGGTGGCTCTATTCTACTACACTGGTAACCAAACTTACGGATATTCCATAAATTCCTATCAGATGATATTTCCTCATTCACTCCTTTACTTACTACGTAAAGAATTTACTCAATCTACTAATCTTTTCAACCTATCTGGTCCTGCGATAGCCTTCTACAATTCTAAAACATTTAATCAAAATATACTTAAAATAAAACCGCTTATTGCTCAAACTTGTACCACAGTCAAAATATACCCCGAGTTTGCACAGAAAATGTAAGTGATGGCCTGAGCAAACAAAGTTCGAAGTCATGCTCCTATACAGATATTCACGAACTTAGCCACTCCATTCACATTTGACAGTTACCTATACCGTTGCCAAGTTTGAGATAAGATCAGGGTCACACCTCACACATATTATAATCAATCTGTCACTGTCTCGGAGTGAGGGTCAATTTTTGTAATGACAGAACAAGGCTGAGGGCTATCCATCTTCAAGAAATTTATTTCGAGAATATAAGACGAAAAAGGGTTTTAAGGGGTTAATCTGCATTGTCATAGTGTCAGTTTTCATTTCTTAGCTTGTATTTTGAAGCTCAGGAACAGTTTCCGTCTCTTTCTTTCGATTTGGCTTATTTTGTCTTGATGGGAGCGACTGCTCTCTGAACTTTTTTTTTCCAAGTGCAAGAGCATGCGCCAACGTCTAGTGCGTTAAACAGCAAGTGTAATTACTGCGAATTTGTTTAACTTTTCGGAGCGTTACTCATGCAAAGGCTGGCCATCGCAATCCAGAGTGGAAACGCGGTGGGGTACTTTTGCGCCGGGAACAGTCAGGGGCGGGGATATTTGATTAATTTAAATAATTGACTAAACTGTACCATGTATAGTGACTTAAATGTATACTTTTAAATTAAAATGGATTTTTGACATACCTGTAGGTATTATATTATTAAAATACTCATGAATTTATAATAAATTCTACATAACTATGTTTGTCTATTTGCGTGCCATCATTAATGGAATTAGTAAAACACTTATATTTTGAATATATAATAATATTGTAACGGATATAAGTTTAGGTGAGTACATCCAGTGTCGCCCGAGATGACAAAAGGGAAGAGATCGATTAATTAATTGATTAATTGTCATTACATATGCTCGATGGCGCTAACGTTCATAAAAATTCCAACAGTCGTCCTGTCAATAATATTGATGCCATTGATAATATTGATAAAATAAATAATGTACAGACGCGATACTTTATAATATTATTTGATAGACTGAATTACGATACTGAATGGTAATGTCAATTGACTTTCTATACATGCTATTGGTGCATGGTGACTCTATACAGTAAAACCAACGATTCCGTGTAATATAAGGACCGATATCCGACATCCGACATCCGACATCAGAGGAAGTCAAATGTATGACATATGTATCTCCCTTTCACATTGTCCGGCCCGATGTCGGTCATCGGAGCCAACACCACTGTTTTGGCCCGATAGCGGAGGCCAAAAGGGCGACTGCAAGCAATTTTCGACCTTAATGACAATTTCTTAGTTACGTGTCTTTTCGCGTTAATTAATGATTCTGATCACGAATATAAGAAAAAAAACTAGATACCATGTCATGTCAAAAAGGTCGAAAACTGATTACACGTTTTTCTTTTTTTTTCATCCCTGGCACCCATAACTAGTCTGTGCTTTCTAGCAAATGGCCGTTTCGGGCCGATTTTATCGGATAAACGTGAAAACAGCACAAGGTGTCATTTTCGCATTCATCCGATATCTAATATCCGATATCGGATGTCGGCTATCGGCGTCCGACACCGATATCGGATATTAGATATCGGATGAATGCGAAAACGCTCTTAAGTGGCAGAAAAGTACACGGCTCACATGATGGAACACCAGGGGAGTCAAACTTGTGCTGTCACTATTTAATGAATATTGTTTTATTGCAAATCAAATAACGTTAGTTTTACTATAATATGCATGTTATATGGTATGTTTGTATTAATATCAAAACACGCGCCTAAATCTGTGACGTTAAGCACGCCATTAATAATGTGTAAACCTATTTGCATGAAATCGAGCGTGTGACACTAAACCTCAATTATATATTAGTGCTAGAATTACAACCCAAATAATATACATACATACATAATTGTCTGTCAATCCTCTATATTAATACACACACTTAATCAACCATGATTTTCGATTCCACGTAATAGCGACGAGCTTATCACCGCCAAGCGGAAACTTTGTAGGCTGTTTGTTTACTATTGTTTAGACAGCCCATGTGCTTTTTGACAGATGGATTTGGCAGATGCTAGACATAGAATATAAACATAAACCCACGCCTGTATTCCCGAAGGGGTACGCACGCTCAGGTTGTGGAATGAACTTCCTGCCGTGGTTTTTCCAAGCGACTACAATATGGGGTTCTTCAAGAAGGGTATTAGAAGGTATCTACAGGGTCGGTAGCACGATTGTGATGCCCCTGGTGTTGCAAACGTCCATAGGCCACGGTAACCACTTCCCATCAGGTGGGCCGTGTGCTTGTCTGCTACCTAAGTGGCATAAAAAAAAGGCAGAGGTGCTAGCACCCACATTTCACCAGTTTATGTTTAGGCCCTAATAGGTATCGAGCCTATTGCCATTAACTGGGCACTTATAAACCTGCGATAAATACACACATAACTTCGAAAAGAATCAAAAAGTCATTGGTGTGTGCCATGGTGAAACGGAAACCTGGGATCGAACCTGAGACCTCGTCTCAGCTGCTGAGACGAGGTCTCGGGTTCGATCCCAGGTTTGACAGCTGCAGTCCATTGCCCATACCACATTAAAAAGTTTAAAAGTGAAGAAAAAGGTAATAGTGAAAGAATTGGTTTGAATCAAGCAAAGCACGGTTGTAAGTTATTAAAACTGTATAAAATACACTCGAGAGCAATGAATCCGGGTCACTCAAAGAATCCAAAAAATCTCGGAAAGTAAGAATGCTAGGTTAATGCAATAAATTGTATTTAATAGACAATTTAATACTCCTTAAATGAAAGTATTAAAACTTCTTAGTTATTGTAAAGTTATATCATAAAAAAATCAAATTTGAAAAGGGAACACTGTCGAAGATGGAACTACGAAATTACAGGATTTGTTTTTGCTTTTGTTTGTAATCTGTCATTTATGTTGGTACATAAACCAGATTGATAGTGCTCAATATTCATTATTCAAGCTGAAATCATGTCGCTTACACTTGAAGAATGCACCAGAATACTTACATTGGTGGAAACCGGCCGGAGTCAGCGCGATACAGCCAGGACTGTCGGTGTGTCGCTGTCAACAGTACAAAGAGTTCTCCGACGTTACGAAGAAACTGGTTCTAACCTACGCAGACCAGGAACGGGCAGAACTAGGTGTACCACAGCACGAGAAGACCGATACTTGGTGAACACCATGCTTCGAAATCGCTTTCTCACAGGAACTGAACTCACAAATCAGTTTCGACGCCTCGGAGGAAGTAACCCAAGTGCATGGACAGTAAGACGTCGGCTTGCTGAATCTAACTTAAAACCCCTTAGACCTGCAAACGGCCCTAAACTGGAGCGTGGCCATCGTATTTCAAGACTAAGATATGCCCAGAACCACGTAAATTGGAGTATTGAAGATTGGTCGAAAGTTATGTTCTCCGACGAATCAAAATTTATGCTCTACAAGCACGATGGAAGACACAGAGTGTATAGAAGACCAGGGGAAAGATTCAAGCAAGCATGCATCGAAGAAAAAGTAGCCTACGGTGGTGGGTCTGTACTTGTGTGGGCCGGAATTTCCTCTGAAAGTCGCACAGAGCTGGTGATCATAGAAAACGGCTCTTTAACTAGCGTAAGATATGTGGAAGAAATCCTCAACGAACACGTTGGTCCATTTATGGTCAATTTGGGTGAGGATGCTATATTTATGCATGACAATGCCCGACCTCATACAGGTAGGATTGTGAATGACTACCTTCAAGAGATGAACATTACTTGTATGGAGTGGCCAGCGCGCAGCCCGGATATCAACCCGATCGAGCATGCTTGGGACGAGCTAGGGAGATGCGTAAAACAACGAAACCCTCCCCCAATCACGCTTCCTGAGCTCAAAATTGCTCTCACAGAGGAATGGGAGAATATTCCCCAAAATCGTATAAGGAACTTGGTGTACAGCATGCCAAACCGCGTAAACGCAGTAATGGAAGCACGAGGAGGTAATACGAAGTATTGAAATTCAAGAAAATCGTCATAAAGTTCAAAAATTTCATGTTTCCTATTTTTGTTTTAAGGAGAGATCAGCAGTTTTTTTTCTTTATGTAATTTTGTGTAAATAAAATGTATGGTGACTCATATTTTTTTAACTTTCATTTAAGGAGTATTAAATTGTCTATTAAATACAATTTATTGAATTAACCTAGCATTCTTACTTTCCGAGATTTTTTGGATTCTTTGAGTGA
Source organism: Eilema caniola (assembly GCA_949126895.1). Lineage (NCBI taxonomy): Eukaryota > Metazoa > Arthropoda > Insecta > Lepidoptera > Erebidae > Eilema > Eilema caniola. The sequence goes on along the minus strand of OX421486.1, from coordinate 4,330,261 downwards.
CCCGGATTCATTGCTCTCGAGTGTAGTATCACTTAATAGATTTTCTTTATTTAGTAATACAAGTCAAAAGTGTACAATACGTAAATACAATAAAAATACGTACTTAAGTCCAAACAACTTAGAGCAAGTGTTAATCAAACAACCCGGCCCTGTTCGCTCCTGGTGCATAGAATTGGTTTTGGCCCATTAGCATTATTATTTCAGAGTCTACAAGTATTTTTTTTAATGAATATTAGCAACCGAAATTATCGAAATTACTAATATTCCCTCTAACCCCTCCTACTAACTTTTACCTGGATCACATGTTCTAAAAAGATTAAATTTTACGTCCTTTTAATTTTCGTATTGATACATTTTATTGGATCAAAAATATATATTTTAATACTAGCTTTTGCACGTGGATGTCGGTTATCGCGACCAAACATAGCCTATGTCCTTTCTCAAAGTATAATCTACCCCTATACCAAATTTCATCAAAATCGGTTCAGTGGTTTAGACGATATAAATGGACAAACACACACACACACACACACACACACACACACACACACACACACACACACACATTGCCCATTTATAATATTAATATGGATGGCCATTTCTTTAGATGAAAACAGACTACATAATATCGTCTGCAAAGTTTCTAGTCTCACAATTTTTCGCGATGGCAACTTTTTTAGTATCTGGTATATAATTCTTATGAGAACACGGTAACCTGCTTAAGATCCACCATCTGAACATGCGAATATAGTCCATATTTTTATTAAAACATAGCCTATAACAGACTGTACTAGTCTAAAGAATATTCTATAGGAAATTGATTCTAATTTCTTTTAAAATACAGTAGCAATTTGCTTGTAAGGAAGTTAGTGTGCGTTTTAACAATAGTGGGAATTTTTCTTACTATTGTTTTTTAGAGTCTCCGTAGCCTTAGGTTCATTTTGGTTCATTGAACTCTGTGTCGGCTTTGACAGATCTCTTATGGTTATAATAAATGACTATTTCATAAATATCAACATACAGGTGCACTACATTATGCTATTTTGTAGAGTTTACCCTATTCGTGCCAATGAAAGAAAATAAAGAGGGCTTCTTCTCTTAGAAATGTTCGCGCTTTGCCACTTAATTGTATGTGACCTAATTTTGTAAATTAAAGAAAACAAACTGTTTATACTGGAGATTGATGGCACTTGGTGGAATCTACTACACATATTGAATAATGACACTTTCACGAAAGTGTAGAAAAGTACAAGTGCTATCATTATTCATTATGTAAAGAAAACAAACTAAAAAACAAGTGGCAAACTAAATAACAACATTTGAAGATAAAATTATGACATTTGTAGGGCCGTTAGGAAATACTAAAAGATTTCGATAAGCGGTTTCATATACCTGCTTATAGATGTAAGCAACCGAACCCACCACAATCAATCATAAGAAAAATACTTGAAGCTATCCATTGTCAAAAAAATTATTGGCCAATGAATAAAGAATAGGTATAAACAAATTGCCGAACCAATATTTCATCGATGTCTTTTTTAAGTCCCAAGTTCCCTTAATCACCTATAAAGGGGAAAATAAACAAATCTCAGCACAGGTAAGGTACACAATAAATTATTCTACACAAATCCCAGGCAAGGCAAATGGGCGGCCATTTTCTTTCAAACGAGGCTCAATACAAAATCAATGAGTTTTTACCGGAGCTGAGACGATTCTGCTTCCTGCAACTCGTTTGGTTCGATTCATAAGACAGTGAAAGGTCTTAAGTTCTTTTTGTAAGTGCATTTTCTTTTACTATCTAGGTACTTATTTTGTTCTTGGCTTTTTTCTTTGTGTTGAATTTCAAATCTAGAAATTTGGAGGTCTCAAGGTAAAATTAAATATTCACTGTAAATTTCAGCACCATTTTCATTCCGTTCATTTTTTTTCCGCTATAATGTCTTGAGTAAATTTATATGAGTTAAAATTTATCCCACTGCCTCACTCGCGTTAGTGTCCAATCATCTAAATTGCATCTTGTATTTTCCTTCTCCAACTCAACTGAGTTTCGTCGTCAACTTTTCAGTAAATCCAGTCGAATTGTGATGCGGCTGAACTTCGACATTTTCTTCTTTCTGCTTATACTGTTGATTGATAACACTTGGTGAAACTTGCTACACATCTTCAATGCAAACACTTGTACTATTCCACATTAGTTACATATACGCTACAAAAAAAACATGTATCAACCTTTGATAATGCCGTAAGGCGAAACCGGTCAGGATAATAATAAATAATGTGGAATAGTACAAGTGTTTTCATTGAAGATTCGATATTTTCCGTAAAGTGAATACCATCTTACCTCCATCCAATCAATGATAACAAAGTTTTATAGCTGAAGAAATCGAAATTGTGTCATATTAATAAAAAAAACAGTACTAACGCAACGCTCCGTCTTCAATCTACACCTATCTAGTGACCACTAAGCCACGCTAAACATTTAATAGGACTATCGAAACGATAATAAAAACTTAAAGCCTCTTACTTCTCTCACTCTAACTTTTTCTCCATTGAAAACTTTATGCACAAGAAAAATGTATAAAGGAGGACTTAATGCTAGAGGCATTCACTCCAAGTATGCCTTGGCATGATGCAAATTTTAATCGGGTTACACAATTTTTACTGTCCTAATACCACCACTTCAAAAATATTCTAGAAATGTCTTTGATGGTCTTTCCATCTATTGTACTTTAAGCTGCAGCCTTTTCAAACTTGTGCCGCCTCACAATGACGACGAAAACCAAATGAGCATCCAAATGACCACAACTTCAAAAATATTCTAAAATTTCTTTCATGGTCTTTCCATCTATTATACTTTAAGCTCCAGTCTTTTCAAACTTGTGCCACCTCACAATGACGATGAAAACCAAATGAGCATCATTCAAAGCTCTTTGGGTTCTTAAATAAATCGCTTTATCGTATTTGTAACATCAATTCCCTTAATAGGCGTACCTTGTGATTACAATTGAGTCAAAAAATACTACCTACAGAATATTTTAGAGGCTCAGAACAAGTTATTTAAAGGGACTTAAAAGTTTATTATTCTTTTTGGAGGTTCGAGTTTCTTTAAGGCTGTAATAATATTATTGGGAGGGTAATAACTGACTCCTATATTGCTTCAGAGGTAATAAGGACATTTATTTTTAGGGTAGTAGCTATTACTAGTAGCAACGTATTGACGTACGATACTGAAAAGCCAAGTAATAAGTATTCACTTTAGATTTCGGGCTTTCGGGCTAGCAAAAATTCAGACTAAGAATGTATGGGTGGAAAAGGGGCGTAATCTCCAACGGTGTCTTGTAGAAGTAATATTAAAGTCGAACGCAAATTGCTCTCTTAATTATTAATATAAATACTGAACTTAAAATATAAATTATATCTACTAAATTAAATTTAAAACTAGAAACTAAAACAAGCTAAACTAAATAACCAGAATATTTACATACATAATGCGTCGTGAAATTCCTCCGCATCATCACCGACCGATAACGTTCACAGAAGGCTGACAGCATTGCCACGTTGAATGGCAATGCTTATCCTCTTTGCAAGATAATAACCAGCCTTCTGGTCACGCGTAGCGTCGATCAGTCGCTTTGCCAGATCTTTGTATAGAAAGTGGGCACTTGGACCCCATGTCCCCAACGTTTCAACCCCAAACAGCTCAAATACATAATCACCTGTTAAGTTACAGTAATTGCGCCGTTTGAGGTTTTCCGCAGATGCAGCAGCAGCACCGGCACAGCCTGCCGTACTTGGAAGATGTGAAGGCGCAAGGGTATCGACACACGTTGCGTCCCACACCAAAAGCCTATCCATCTTCCAAGGCAGCAACGACATACCATCCAATATTCAATGATAGGAGTATCTTTAATAATCGAATTAAGGAGAAAAAATTTAATCGGTCTAGTCGAGGTTCTCTTTAATTCGATTTAAAAATTTAGGATGAAAAATGCTTAAAAATTTAATTCAAAATATCTTTGATGAATTAGGTTATGCAACTCCTAAGCATACTTCTTGAAATGTATGTGATAAAACCTCGATAGGTTACCAAAAATACTTTTTTTTTTTTAGGTGCGGGAATTCCCCACGGATACCCACCCCTCCGGAGCCGGAGGGGGAGGTTATGTCGGACTCGAACCGACTAAACCGCACGCCGTCTCTGGGTCGTAGTGCTAGGCCGAAGGTGAGGTTGTCATGCGACATATCCCTCGCACCCCGGCTGACCCAGGGCCATCCCTCTCGGTCTGGCCCTCCTCGGGAGGGGGGGGACCACGCGGTCCCCGACTTAACCCCGGTGTGGGCAGGCGCGCATCGTCCTACGATGGCCTGCTTCTGTTAGGATGACGGGCGGCTCCACCCGTCACCCTCAGGCCCGAGGTTACCAAAAATAATAATAGGTTACTATATTGGCAACCTGAACAACAGCTCTGTCAGTGATTGACCACTAAATTCACTGGGAGATCAGCAGCAGTTGCTCCCAATATAGATGAAAAAATCATGTCACAGCATAATTGTTTACGCTGAACCCGGACTCGGAGGTGAGGACTTCTATGCACCAAGCACGAAAAATGTTCGAATTCGAAACGTATTGTGAGAACGAAGCATTGCGATTGGCTGCCTGCCTACTGTGAACCAATCGCAATGATCCGTTCTCTGAATACGCTTACGTTACGAATTTGAATGGTTTTCGTGCTCGGGCCACTGATGCATTCAGTACTTACTGCTTAGTTTGAAAAGTTTATACTTATTTGTTTTTTTTTATGTATATATATTTTGCCTGATGGTAAGCTGAAGGCAAAGTCTCAGGAGAGAGGGCCACCATTATACACACTTGCCATGCTAACAATGGTGGCACTCAGCTTGACGGCCTCCTCAGATGCTTTTTCACGCCCCGCTTAAAGGACCCGGGACTGTAGGAAGAGGGAAACACGTGAGCTGGCAAGGAATTCCAGGTCTTAATTGTGCGACAAAGGAAATAGTCACCGAACCGCATGGTTCTTGAAGGAATGTTCTGCACCGTATGCGGGTGACATCTAAGTCCTGCAATGCAATGCTGTTTATGCAATAAGATAATATTACCTTCAATTTCACAGTACAGTAATTTATTAGGTTTAAGTGGTTAAAACAGCGAGCTTGTGGTCGACTTTCAATAAGTAATTTCCCCGGGGAAATGTTATTTACCTGATCTTGTCGCTGTTTCCGAGGGGAAATGAATTTTGAGGTGCAGGGGTTAGCCAATTTGCCTGTTTATGCACGTATATGAGGTAACCGATTGGTACCGTTTCGGAAAAACACGAACTGGATATTGTTTTGCAATAATTATTTCTATGAAGTCGTGACTGTTAAGGGCTTAACCGAACTACCGGGAGTCCAGTATTTCTATGATAAAAATCTATACGCTATTCCTAAGTATAAAAATCTATCTCTGTGTCAAATTTTCTCCAAATCGGTTTAGTCTGTCTGGCGTAAACGAGCACTTACCTAACAAATCATCTATATTTTTTATACACACACTTATATTTTATGAAAAGGTAGGCAGAAACCTAATATAGTTTAAATTAAATAAATGAAAACCACCGGTTACTGAGAAGTTTCTAAAAGAAAAACTCTATAGTAAATTTGTCCGGCCCAGAAATTATATAGCTTTTGTAATTCACCATCATACGTAATATAATAAAATGAATAGCAACATTACTTTTAGTCGCCATTGTTTCTTTATAAAAGAAAGCATTTTTTGCTTTAAAAGGATCTTTAGTAGGCAATTTCACTGTTTAATGCTCACAGATTTGTTTATTATAAAAAAGAAACATACCAAATAAAAAAAAGCAGTGGCACTCTGGGAGTGCGACAAAAGTGAAAACTTGGCTGGTATAATTGGGTATTTGACTGACTAGTCAAATTAGTTACTTTTTACTAAACGTCAAAACGGTAAGTTATAAGGAAAATTGTATGAAAAATTTATTTGTAACGTCATAATATTTAATAGTCAAATCATTTACCTTTAAAGGTTGGGTGGATGATTAAAAATAAAAATAAAAAACGATAAAATAAGAACCGATGCAACTGTTTTCACTCTTTTACCATTCTTAATTTAAAAAGTTCAGCGAAATAATTTATTTTATCTACAGTAAAATACCTAATTATGTACTTAGCCGTGTTGGTTTCCGGTGAAGTAGAAATAGGACTACCCCATCTCTTCCTGTGGGCGTCGTAGAAGGCGACTAGTCGATAGGGCTATTCTCTATCTGGCAGTAAACATACAACCTATGAATAAGTCTTGTGCCAGCTTAACGGCACTAGGTTAGCCTCCTATTATGTGAGACTGAAAATCATGGTTGGCGAAATGTGGGTGTCAACACACATCTGCCTACCCTTTCTGGGATTAAGAGACGTGAGTGTATGTGTGTATAATTATGTAAATACTTACATACAGAGGTGTCATAATACATATAAATTGTCACAAGCGGAGAATTTTCAAAAGACGACACCTAATAGTGTCGCGACTTTAATAGTTTTTCACATCTCAATAAATGTTCTATGGAAAATACTTAAAACCAGAAGCTTTCACTGTAAAAATAAAATAAGTATATATAGGTATATAGTATGGTGGAAAAGAAATTAAGGGAGGAGGCTAACAGGATCATTACTCATTAATCACAAACCTTAAGTAAAATAGATATAAAGCAAGAAGGTAATACTGCCAGCATCAGATCGGTCTTGACCAGTTAAGTCGACCTTACGATCGAGAGGTCCCGGGTTCGAATCCTGGCCATTACACTACCGACGTGAACCCACTCTTAGCACAAGCAATTTAGCTTAGTTGGAAGGTTAGAGGGAATATTAGTAATGTCGATAATTTCGGTAGCCAATATTCCTAAAAAAAAAGACGGGTTGCACTCTGGGAGTGCCGACAGAAGTGAAAACTGTTTCTTTCTTTCTTTCTTCGTTATATACATAGAAATAAATACATACCATACCATACCATACCTATAATACAGCGCCAATCATAGACCCTATCACTAATTTTCTGTTAATTTTCTATCAGAAGAAATTAATAAATTACAAAAAGATAAAATAATCACAAAAAGTAATAAATTACAAAAAGAAAGAATAATCACAAACAGTGTCAGAAGGCCAGGTTTGAACCCGGTACTATCTGAAACCATAAGGACTTAAAGTCGAAGCGTTTACCGCTATGCTGCGAAGCTATTTATCGTATATTGCAAAATGGACAGTCTATGGCTAATATTGTATGACGTCAGTCGTCGGTTACGGCCCAAAGGTCAAGCGATCCTGACGCGCGAGTTTAACAATTTTTACCCACCCAACGCCGCTAAAAAAGTTTTCACTTCAAAAAAAAAAGTACTCAAAATTAAGGTATTACCTTGATATTAACACCATTTGAATAGAAAATTGAATCTGTCCAGGCGGGGGCGATAGTTCGTAAGAATATCGGTTGACACACTCCACTGTCGCCTCAAAAAAAGATATAGAAGGAGAAATTTGAGAGGTCTAGTAGCTTAATGGTCAATGCATTGCCCCTGTAAGGCAAAGATCGCGGGTTCAAACCCCGCCTAGATCGATTAAATTTTTTCTATTTAAATCGATTTGAATATTTAGAGTGCAAAATGCTTAAAAATTAATTTCAAACCATTTTGAATACTTTGTATAGATCTGAGGTGTATGAAAAAGTCTCACACTGACTGTACCAGCTTATCACAGCTATAACAAATGATTAAATATTTCTAATAATTCCTACTAAAATTGCCTTTTGTTCGTAAAGAATCTCAAACTTCACAAAATACACAACAAAATATTATTGTTTGTTGAGTTATTCTTGAAGATAAAACAATATTATAATGATTTCCTTTTGAACTTTTCGAAGTGATCCCTTAATCCTTAGCTAAAATTAAACAACGTTTCATTCAATTTGACTGGACCATTTCTGGATTTATGGAAACGAGATTAAAAATGTAATCTAATTAATGCATTCACGTGAACAGTTAGTAACAATAGATAAATAACAGAGTGTCTAGTGCAATTTTATTACACTCACTGGTGACAAGTAAACGGTGATTAGTATGCGCAAAAAATGTTTCACAAATTTGCCGCCGGATGGTACTAATTCTGGCGGCCCTGGGGGTGAGAGTGCTCACGCTCTCCACCCTGCTTGCGGCGATGGTCCGCTGCGAGGATGCGTGGGCGGCGAACGCCATGTTATGGGATGGCCCTGGGTCAGCCGGGGTGCGACGGATATGTCGCATGACAACCTCACCTTCGGCCTAGCACTACGCCCCAGAGACGGCGTGCGGTTTAGTCGGTTCGAGTCCGACATAACCCCCTCCCTCCCTCCGGCTCCGGAGGGGTGGGAATCCGTGGGGATTTCCCGCATGTAAAAAATATGTCATACAAATCCCTGTAGGTACATCATCTGTTGGTGAAGTGCGTCCGAACAAGGGGATTGAGGGCGGCTCTTGTGGAAGTCTAAAATACGGTTGATGGATGTTGGGAGCTTCAATAGTGTTCTGACCAACCCCCTGTCTGAAGCTGCCATTATAATTTATAAAACGATGTACGAAATTTTGATAACTTAGTTATATCTACTAATTTACAGGACATGGACAGCATCCGTGGCGTAGCGGTATTGAACGCGGCCGCTGCGCAGGGGGCGCGGGTTCGATCCCCGCTCCGTGCTAATATTTGTATACATGAATATGGGTATTTGCATTGTCTGGTCGTACCTCGGAGAGCACGTTAAGCCGTCGGTCCCGGTTGCCATACTAACATCTATGGCAGTCGTTACGGGTAGTTGGAGCCCTCAAAAGTCCAACAACTGGTCTAACTGCAATGCTTCGATATCGCCTTTGGGTTGTGGAGGTTAGATGACAGTCGCTTTACAGAAAATGTCGAAGTTTAGCCAAAGCCGCAGTTGGACTGGTAAAAGCGGACCCCAGACTCCAATTTGATAGCTTCGGTTGCGACTGGGATTAACGCTAGGATGAAGAAGAAGAAGATGCACTTGCAACCTCCGTTCGGCTTTGCACTGCGACCCACAAACGGCGTGCGTTTTATTCGGTTCGAATCCGACATAGGGGGAGGTCCCGCTCTGGCTCTGGCGGGGGAAGGGGTACCCGCGGTGATTTTTCGCACGTAAAAGAAACGGGGCAGTTCTATACCATGTGATAAAGAAATGAGAAATGAATCTTAATAAAATGAAATTGAAATAGAATTTGCATTGATCTGGTCGTACCTCGGAGAGCACGTTAAGCCGTTGGTCCCGGTTGCCATGCGGATATCTATGGCAGTCGTTACGGGTAGTTGGAGCCCTCAAATATCCAACGGCTGGCCTGACTGCAATGCTTCGATATCGCCTTTGTCTCATATGGCAGTCGCTTCACGGTACATATCGAAGTTGGACTGGTAATTTGAACCCCAGACTCCACGTTGAAAGCTTCAAATGCGACTGGGATTAACGCTAGGATAAAGAAGACTAGCATTTGTTTTTAGGGTACATTAGTAAGGGAATATAAAGTCAAATTTGATGATTCGCGTCCGATATAACTGTCCCTGCTGATCGACGGTACAGTCAGCATTAGGTCAATCTTGACTAACAAATAAGTAAAATGATCTTAATACCTTGGTGTTTTTTACCAGACTGTCAAGAAGGTTTTTTCAGGCAGACCCCAAACTCCAAGTTGCAAAACTTGGAGTTTGGGGTCTGCCTCACCAGTCTAATCGACTTTGACTAAACTTCGATATTTTCAGCGACTGCGATAAATCGAAGCATTGCAGCTAGACCAGTTCTTGGAATTTTGAGAGCTCCAACTACCCGTAACGACTGCCATAGATGTCCGCATGGCAAACGGGACCAACGGCTTAACGTGCTCTCCGAGGCAAGACTAGACCAATGACAATACCCATATTCATGTATACAAATATTTACATTGAGCGGAGATCGAACCCGCGCCTCCTGCGTAGCGGCCGCGTTCACTACCGCTACGCCACAAAGGCGAACAACAAATGCTATACTTAGAAATTAACACTGGCTTAGTAGAAGTTATAAACTAACTAAGCAGTAAATAGGATTTCTGTACACCTAATACTAGCTTTTAACCTCTGTAGTAAGCATATACTTAGATACTCTCAAGACAATTACTTCAGAGAGCTTTCACTGGGAATTTTCTTAGAAAATGTTGCAGGAGATAATTTTAAATAACTTCATTCCTTATTCTCAACAATTTTATAATAGCTTTGCTACTAACTAAAGTGTTTAAATGTCAACTACAATTTTTTGTTGTTGTTAGACGTACTACTTTAACGTTACTCATAATACTATTAAGGCTATGTGTTAAAATGTGTCATTTATAGACTGAGTAAGCGCTCGCTCGCTCGCTCTCAGTTAATACTGATTCCTTCTCTTTTTTTATCTCGTCCCCCGCGCGTGCCATAGGAATAATACAGCTACAAGAAGGTAGGACACGACGGTGTTTCCGTCAAATTGAGCAGTTCGAGGGGGGAAGTACCTTCGCCAGGTTACACCGGCCGTGGTCACAGGCTGACCTGTTCTCTTAATTATATATGATGGAACGCGAGAGTTTAAAAGTTAGGTGAGTAGGGTAGCCAGAGCTCAGGCTTGTTCTGCTTTACCTTCTACACTGACAGTACAGAAACTCTCTGTTCTAACAGGTTCTGCAGTGCGAGTGTGACGCCCCTGGTGTATCTATATCTATCTATCTATAACCACTTTCCATCCGGAGGGCTGTCTCTACCTAAGTGGTATAAAAAAAGGCTCTCGCGTCTCAGGTCTGAAATTTCGAAGGTAATTTAATTTCTCCAGATAGCTAATCCCAAGAGATTGTTTTCGAAATACTAAAATATTCTGAAACATCTGCGACTGGCCATTACCCAGAGTGTTTCACTTTATAACTTTTTTATTAACAAATTTTGTTTTGGTTGTTTCAGGTATAACTCCAAAATAATTACCGATAGCTTTACAAATACGTCGATGTTGAGTTTTGCCAAGTATGTTATAAAATGTTTTGTACTGATTTTCGTATAATTAGGAGTTATGCGAAAATTATACAAATTCCTTTCCACTCTACCCTTAGAGCGTTTTTACACTCATCCGATATCCGATATCGGTGTCGGACGCCGATAGCCGATACCTGGTGCTGTTTTTACATTTATCCGATAAATTCGGCCCGATACGGCCATTTGCTCAAAGCACAGTCTAATTAGAGATGCTAGGGATGAAATAGTGCAAGCAATTTTCGACCTTATTGACATGACATGCTATCGAGATTTTTTCTAATATTCGTGATCAGCGTCAATTAACGCGAAAAGACACGTAACTAAGAAAATGTCATTAAGGTCGAAAATTGCTTGCAGTTGCTGTTTTAGTCTTTTTGTGAATCGATATCGGGGCAACACAGTGGTATTGGCTCCGATAACCGATATCAGGCTGGACAATGTGAAAGATGGACACATATCTCCTACATTTGACTTCCTCCGATATCGGATGTCGGATATCGGATATCGGATGAGTGTGAAAACGCTCACAGCGTTTTGTACCACACTAGTTACTGTTGCTTGGTTTGGGTACTGATTCCATTTTCAAATGTCTTTCATGTATTATCTTTCAAACTTTTTTTGGTAAAGCAAATAGTTCAGTAATTATATTGGATATTTTGTAAAATTGGCTACCTATCAAAAAATAATTTAGGAAGCTGATATAGCTTCACGGATGAAAAAGTAGTAAAAGAAAAATAAAAAGTTACAATTTTGTGTCTTATGTAATATTAGTTTGCTCCATTCTCCATTATATGAATTATCTAATTTTATAGGAAAGTAATTGAATTGTAATACCAGACGAAAAAAATAAGAATGATTTGTATTTTCCAAACACATTTGATTACGGAACCCTGTTGAAAATGGGGATTTGAATTAAAATTCAATTTGTTTTTAATTTCAGCTTGATGTTATGATAAATAAAAATGTTCGTTTGTTTTACCAATTAAGATATATGGACCATGTTGTTGTTATAATGTGAAAAGTTACGATATAGGGTTGGTGGATTTTTTAAATTAGATTTTTACTTAACTCTGCGTAGATGTAGGTATATGCGGAATCATCAAAATGTTCGAGGTCCTTGTTTTGTTCCTGTAAATGTACTTTATGTGTCGTGGGCTGTCACGTGGGCGAATAGGGCTTTCACAACACTATGATAGCCTACCGTGTGCCATACACTAGGACTTAGGTTGCCTTGGTTTGAGGCCCAAGTCAGTCTTACTGATAAGCTGGTGGTATAAAGGCTTGTCAGTAAGATTGACTGACAGGACTGCTGTTTGAAATCCACGACTTAGTGCAGGCTTGCGACAGTCTTCCATTAATACATACCGAAACCTAGTTTCGTTGAGTTAGTGAGTTTACTATTTTTGATATCTCTTAGGTAACAGACAAGCACATGGCCCAAATGATGGAAAGTGGTTACCGTATTCTACAGACGAGTGCAGCACAAAGGGAATCACACTCTTATTGCCGACGCTGTTAGGACCTTCCAATATCCCTTTTTTTATACCACTTAGAATGGCAGACAAGCACACGGCCCACCTGATGGAAAGTGGTTACCGAGGCCTATGGACGTGTGCAACACCAGAGGGGTCAAACTCGTGCTGCCGACCCTGTAAACACAGAGAGTTTCTGTGCCGTCAGTGTAGAAGACAAAGCAGGAATAGCCTTTCTTCTTCTCATTGACAACACGAAGACTCTCCAGTGAGCTATGGCTAACCTACTCACCGCCGGGAACACAACACGAGGTTATTTTGGCCGCGGTATTCTGTAGGGCAGAGGTACTTCCCCAGTCAGACTGCTCAGTTGGACGGAAATACCGTCGTGTCCAACCTCCTTCTTAAAGAACCCAAATCGAAGTCGCTTATAAAAGTCACACCAAGGAGGTCATACAATAATGTATATCTGAAAATCTGTTCCACAATTTCCTCATCTCATCTATATTCAGTTTTGGATGCACGTCATATTCATTCAACCTCAAAACACGGCGGTAATCAGCGTGACACAGTTTACATTTGCATGTCATTGTAATAATTTATGCTATCTCCCTCCCCTCCCCCACATCAGAGGTTTATTAATGACATCACGTAAAAAGAAACTTGTGAGGGTAGAATGAAAATTGTCGCTTTTCAAGTGGTTTCTTCCTGACTTAAAAGATGTATAATGTATTTGAGAGGTGATAGGCAGGGGGAGATTATTGATATATCCTGTGACGTGTTCTTGGGGTAAACGATTTTCTTTGTAACATTTGATTTTGTTTTGAACTTTAATTATAACTTTGAAGAAGAATTTGTTAACAGCTAAGGTTGGAATAAGATTACTTTCCCAACCAGTATATATGCTGGTGAATGATAATATTCATCAGTTTGGAAATTGTTTTTTTTAGAGACATTAAGATAGCACACCTTCTGATTATTAAATTAAATAACACTCAGAAAAAGCTGTGGTCTGATGATTTTGGTAGTAAATAAATTAAACTGTAGGAAGTTCGAGATTTGAATAAACATATTTATTACATTTATGATTTTTTTCCAAAATACTCATTTTAAAGAAATGCATAAATGGATGTTCACGCGGAAAATAGGCATAGGCTTGCCTTACAATCAAATTGATAAAGCATTAAGCTCGGTAAGATTCATCACAACTGCATTACAAAAATAAAATCTAAAAAAGTAAAAACAAACATTAAACTCGTATAATAATTACTTAAGCTGTCAACTGCTGTTCCCTTAAACGATAACAATCTTGTTGATATGGGAGTCAACATTAATACTCTGCAAAGTGCAAACCAAATTGTGTATCAAACCCGTTTTATCCCAACATTGGAACGCTAGAAATTTTCTAAAGCCTTCCACGATAACCTTAAAGTTTTACGACGTTTAAATTTAGTCTGTACGTTGTTTTGGAACATTGCTCCTTAACATAATAGTATTAAAGGCGTGATCACATTGAGCTATAACGATCCAGCAACCATGATTAGTGACGCCTCATTGAGCTCGTGTAGTTTTTTTAATTTGTATTGATTTAATGTTATGCGATTTATTTTAGAAGTTTTCTTTCTAGTCGTATAACTGTGCAGTTGATGTGTTTTTAACAGAGCAGTTTTATATTATTCGGTCTGGCGATTATAGTTAAAGCAAAACTTACTTTTAAGTGGAAACTTCACTAGTTTTCATAAAAAAAAGTTAGGTAAACAAAAATCATGGAACTCGCATCGTCGTCACGCACGCGTCAGTATTTTTTTTTTGCAAAGAAAACATGATACTTTCATTTTATAACTAATAATGTAAATGAAAAAGTAACTCGATTGTATTATGCTTGTACGCCTAAACTACCAGATAAATTACAGAGAGAGACAGGCTAGAACTTATTATAATATGATATTTCTGTAAAGAAATCGTTTAAATAAATCAAAAGACAAGGCACTTTGATAAAAAATATTTTTGTATTTGAAAATTCTTTTTTCCGATAATTGAATGTTAATAATACATTAACAAGAGGGCTTGTTCATCCCTCATTATTTTTCAATAACTTCAAGAGTTCAACGTTTATAGGCGAATTATTCAAAAACCCTTGAAGCTACTCATGGAAAAAATATTAACAAAATTGGAATTTACATTAGGATAAACCATTTTCACTTTGATGTGTTTTAATAATAATTTAGTGACAACTTATAACATTTCTGTTACAAATTCTCATTAAAACATACAAAAATAATATTTGGATATACGAAAAATGTTTTTAGATCTTAAACTTACAGTATTAATAAAACTGACAATTAATTTCAAAGTAGTCTTAATAGATTCAGATGAAAATGTTGGAATATTTATCATAATTATGTAAAGGAATGATGACAGATTCTTTGAGAAAACTGAACAGAACTTTTTGGTTGTACCTAAAATACCCAAGGCTAAATATAAGGTCGTATTGTAAAAAAAAAGCAAAAGCTGAAGCTTAATTCAATTTGTATATTTTTAAACTTTAGACTCTTTTCATGGAACAATAATTTTGTGTTTTTTTGTATCAAATCGCGTGGTTTCATTCTCGACTTATATCGACACAAGTTGTCAATAGGTCATGTAATCACTGTCACCGTTAACTTTTGTATTATATGCAACTGATTGTTTTTAGATGTAAAACATATTATGGTCACGCCTATTCGTTACTTTTTTATCTAATTACACTGGGTATTTTTGATCTTCACTTTTTAGTTCATTCGACTGATATGAGCCGTGATCACCATGCGTCCTTTCTTCACATGCGCAGCTACTCGGACGCACATCGATCTATCTTGGCCTGAATGTACCACACCCAACCTTACGTCATGAAAGTCGATTAAGGAGCATAATTTATGTTCCCCAGTTGACTTCAGTCATAAAAGGGGATAACATCATGTTTCTACACCCAAGCTACCTCTGAGGCATTTATAAAAATATCTATACACATCCAAAATGTGTAGTATCCCAAACATTCCCACAATATAACCTAACATCAGTATAAAACACATTTTTCGAAACGTTGCTCCTCTTGGGAGCAATTCTTGACATGAAACAATGTTTTGACAACATCCATTTAACATAGACCTCCCTGTACTCCCCGCGTCGATATAAACAACTTCACAGAAAGTATGCTTGAAGCTTTAACTGGGGGTCAAGAAGTACTGGACATACCTAACATTCCATTTTATAAAGAACTTAAGTTAAAAGTGAAATATTAGAAACAAAAGGTCAAGTTATAACAGACTTAGGAAGTCGGGCAACTCTTGTATATGGTTCACAAAAGATTTGGTTTTATAGTTTAATATTGCAGTTATATTTCTTGGAGAATGCGCCATTTATGTGGATTTTTCTGTTCTCCTTTATGGTGCAGGCGTTAATCTTTTTGGTAATTCAAGGCTCATAATTCTGTCCGTGTTGAACAATATTGCCACAAAGTTATCGACTTTTACTTTAAGAGATAGCAGAAGTTAATTCAGTATGAACAGGTCTAAAATAATAGAGGTATAAATGATTTTAGAGAAATAACTACTGTGCATTTGGATGATTTGAATTTTACGAAAGGATTTCCTTTACTTTTATAAAATGGATCATAGACTATGACACGGATGGATCATGGACGTTAAAGCATATTGACTTGAAAATTTATTACGAAAACTGAAATCTTTTGTAGCCAACAAATCTCCAACGTTTTATTCTTGAGTCATAAGGCTGATGATTTACTTCTTATACTTGGAAATTTAAAAAAAAAGATGCATACAAAGTTACTAAATTTGATGTAAATAAATTAGCACATAATAAATACTGTGTTTGGATTTACCAAATTAAAACTTTTAAACCGAATAGTAAGAACCTAAATTTAAATTCCCTACATCTGAAGCAAAAGTTTGAGCAGATTTATACTGCTATCATTTATTAAGCCCGTATTAACTCCGAACTTCAGTCCAATTTCTGTAGTAAAAGTCGTAAGTACTTATAAATAACTAAAACTAGTGTCTGATCTTCGTTCGTAACAATATTTTGCAGTTATATCCATTGGAACATACTTCTTATTAGAAACGAACTCTACGTCGAAATATATTTTCTCTTTTATCACCAGAAACTAGTTATTATAGTGCAAAATTCGCTTTATCTAAAGAAAACGATAAAAAACATAACTCAAGATGGGTCAGCAAAAAAGAGTTCAATATAATGCATTTTATTACCGTGAAAACCTTTTTGCTACTAAAATGGATCCTGAAATAAGATAAAAGGGATATCTTTGAATATCCATTTCTGAATCCATTGCGTTCTCTCGATAGTCTGTCAAGTAGTGATATCATAAAAAAATGCGGTGAACACAAAAGTGAGAAATAGGGCGTTGTGCTTCAGGGTCGTGTGCTCGGCCCGATAAAATAGTTTTATTACAAGAACACATAAAGCATTTGTGAAGAGGTTTATGAAGATTTTATGGTAGTGTGAAGGTATAAAATATTATCTAGTCGCCCTCGACTCACTGATTTTAAGAGTTTTTCTGCTGTAGGCAGTTATGGCAGTTAGAGGCTTGGAAGAGATATGACAAGCGTTAGTGAATGGTGATAGTAATAATAATATAATATTTGCGCTCTAAGCATTTTTTCTCTCAAGGAAGAACAAATAAATTGTTACAGATTTCATGATTATGAATTGTTATTCCTAATTATTTCTGTATCATCATTGTTCAAGACACATAGTAAAGTATACTACAGTTTGTGTGTAAGCATATTTGACTTTGAAAAACTTTTAATAAAAAAGCTTATATTTCGGATTAAGAGCGATAATTTTAATTTTATTGGAGAAAAATCAATGCATAGTAGTATTAAAAGGAAAAACCACATGTTTTTTATCCGAACAACCTTGAATCCTACTAATATTGAAGTCGGTGATCTAAAAACATAATAAACCCTTCTCAATTATTATTTACCGTTGATCATTCCAAAGCAAAGAATGTAAGTCCCAAAGAGAGAAGCCTATTACACGACTTTACGATATTTCTCGTTGCTACAAGACTAATGATTTGTAAAAGTTGCCTAATTTTCTTCAAGTTTTAATAAATTCTGTTTGGCATAGGACAACGTGACCTTTGAACTTATATTTTTGCGAAATTTTGTCGAAATTTATTGTTATACGTCGATTTTTTATTATATCAACTTGAACAAATAACTATTGTTATTATTTAAATACAGACGGTGAAGAATATCAGTATGCCAATGTTTGTGTATAACTTTTGAAAAAAGGTTCATACTTATTTTCTTTGATGTGTGTACTTACACACAGTCACGTCTCTCTTGCATCGTAGATAGAACATATTTCCATTTACTTTCCTTAATATTAACGGGACAGAGTTATACAGTACAGGGGCACTGATATATATTGTTATACTGATAAAATACTTTTACCGCAGCTAGTCTGTGATCAAGGCCAGTGCCATCTGGTCAAAAAGTCGGTGAATTCCGAGGTTCTCGTTAATTCTTATCTTCTTATTCTGAGTTTTAGAGTGTGGAGTGCATTACCAGTACAAACAGAACAACCTGTCAAAATTTACCTAAAACGTTATTAGATTTGTCTCAGACTAAAAGGCAAAGAAATGGAAAATAAGGTAGTCATACATTTGACTTATATTTACCATTTTGTAAGTAGATGATCCCATTGTAAGGTAAACCCCTAAAATCTGGTATCATAATTTAAGAGCATTTTGCTGTGAGACCCTACTTGCTAGTAATTTGTTAACATAATAAATACAATTTCTTTGGCAATTGAAACAAATGTTACTGAGTACTCACTGGTTGAATCGTAGCAAAAAAATATATATCTAAGTATATGGGTTGAATAGTGTAAAGCGGTTGGGGAGCGTCGTTTCCAACTAATCGTAGTGTGTGAATTTGAAGTATTTGTACTGAATCTGGTTCCTTGCGCCTGATAATTGAATATTTGTGTGTTCTTCGTTTTAAGGTACGGCAATTTCCTAGTGTAAAATCCTCTGTAATTAAGCCTTATACCCGTGTAGGTACTGCAACGCGTCGCATGTGTAGTGAATATTTGCTTACTTTTGCGTTATAAAAAAGTAATGTAGATTCAAACTCCCTATTTAACAGCAACTTTATTGATATAGAGTTCTTATATCTATTATTTTAAATAAATTTTGTCCACTAAAACATTCTATAACAATTTACCATTTCAAGTTCTTTATTTCTCAAAATATTGCACTATTTTCAGGACAGTCACGACATCAAGTCTACTTAAACAAAGTTTATCACCGCTTCTTAGGCGCTAGTGGAGAAGCATAAAAGTAAATGCCCGATAATCAGGACGATATATTTTAGGATAATGATGATAAAAAGTATACAATATCAACGTATATTTAATCATGTTCTGCATCAATCTTGCCAAACTTTATCCAAACTCATACAGATGTTTTTGCATGAATAGGTAATACATCAACTTATTTACAAACAACTAACTCAAACTTCTTCTTTGACAACTTCAATTGACTGATCATGCCATATCAACATGCAACTTCAACTTCAACTTCTTCAAAATGGCCTCTGCAGCAAATCGCCACAATTCGCCAATGTCAAGTAAAATTAAATGTAATATAAAATGATTAATGGCGACACGCCAATGTCGAGTGTACCAGAGCCACGTTAGCCACGCCAGTAAATTTGTTTCCGTGTGTCCGCCCCCCACGAGATTCAGGTGGACGATCAGGACGTGTGGTTGGATTTTAGGGGGCTATCAACATGCGATAAGAATCTTTCATACGAAAACTTTTGACTTCTTCACTGATCAAATATAGGTATGTGCTGAAATCGTATATTTAAAATTAATATTAAGTTTAGTAAAGATTTTTTTCTGTTTTAGTGTTGTACGCATAACAGATGAGG
Organism: Eilema caniola; assembly: GCA_949126895.1. Classification (NCBI taxonomy): domain Eukaryota; kingdom Metazoa; phylum Arthropoda; class Insecta; order Lepidoptera; family Erebidae; genus Eilema; species Eilema caniola. The sequence goes on along the minus strand of OX421486.1, from coordinate 4,310,757 downwards.
CTTTAGCACAGGCTTTCCTATCGGAATTGGGAGGTCAGACGCCTTTCACTTCAAAAGCCGATATTCCAATCAAAAACAAAAGCTGATTTCAGGTACATAAGTGCTAACTTTGAATGTTACTGAAAAATTGTTATGCGGATTTTCATAATATTACTAGCTGTCGCCCGCGGCTCCGCCCGCGTGGATGTCGGTTATCGCGAATCGGGGTATGAAAAATAAATGTTGGCCGATTCTCAGACCTACCCGATATGCCCACAAAATTTCATGAGAATCGGTCGAGCCGTTTCGGAGGAGTTTGGCAACGAAAACTGTGACACGAGAATTTTATATATTAGATTTTAATATTGCGTTTTTCTACAAGACTAATTTGATGCTGGTAAGTCCACAGTAGCCAAAGGGTCTTTACAAAAAGTAAATATACCCTTTTCTCTAGGTTTATTATCACATTTTGCAACCGACGTTGGCATCTTAACCCGGAGCTGGCCAAAACAAAATAATTTGGAGCAAACATTAGTTAAAATTTACAAAGAGAATGTCTTAATTTAAATTTATAGAGGGCACGAGATCGTAGCAAGCTTCCAGTGTTGTAGGAAAAAGTTTAGTGGATTGAAGGATATTCTCGGTTTACTATAGTGAATAATTAATTATTAAGTATTTGATTTAGAATGATTTACATGTTTAATTTTTTAGTTGTGTTTTTTTTTTACTTGGTTATGGAACTTAATATTGTAACATTATTCTGAATATGGTTTCAAAGTCATAATGCCTCTTCTGACACAAATGTTGTACTCTTATTCTTATAAACATTGAACAAACAAAAAGGTCTAGTGACCATCGTTAAAAATAAACTTCAAAAAATATTGGCCAGAGACGAAATTATATTTTCATATTTTGAATATAAATAATAATGACAAAAAAAACTCACCAAACAAAATTTTTCTAGCTACTTTTAAAATAAAATAAGATCGATTAACGTCCGTCAATCGGAATATTTTTGAGCCACTAAATTGAAGGCGAAGTCTGTAACGTGTAAAACAATGAATACTAATATTTCAACCATGTTTACCGATATACCACTCTACCCCAAACTTCAGCTGCACTGTTTTACCTGAAAAGTTTTTTTACCATAATCTGAAAAAAAGTGTACTAAAATAAATTCAGTAATAAATTTTTAACGTTGAAAACACCCTTAAACTTGTGCTGTACTTATTACTCTCAAGTTTTCAGACGACACTGAAAAAAATCTCTTCAAACTTCTTCAAGTGTTCTTATGTACCTGAAACTCAGGGTACTTGAAGTAAAAGAGAACATGTTGTTAGTTCCAGTGAATGAATAGCGCAATGCAGTAACGTCTAGCGCATTCAATCAAACAGCATAAAATATTACCTCGAATGAATCAAGATGATTTATTCCTTAATCACTTTTGTTAGTACTAATAAAACATGATTAGATAACACGTATTTATAAATTGAAACGAAAAAGATATAAATCCTACTAATATTATAAATGCGAAAGTTTGTGAGTATGAATGGATGTATGTATGGATGTTTATTACTCTTTCACGTAAAAACTACTGCATGGATTTTAATGAAACTTTACAATAATATAGCTTATACATCAGAATAACACATAGGCTATATATAACCATGCTGCTCCTTAAGGGAGCGGAGCAGTGGTCATAAATGTCAACAAATCCGACATCCACGCGGGCGTAGCCGCATGCAACAGCTAGTAGGAATATAAATCAATGAAAACTTTTAGCAACAAGATGTTGTACAAGTGCATGTTACCGTCCGCCTGGAATTTTGACCCCGTTCCCACAAAATACTACGTTTTCAGACTAGTAACTATCCTTGTACCAAATGTCAGTCAAATCCGTTCAGCCGTTGGAGCGTGACATCTTCACAAACTGTACTATTAATCATAAGTAGTAATTATTATTTTGGAGGCCAAAGATGAATTCACAACTAAACTTAAGACTATGATTTTTATTATTTATCTGTTCTTTGATAAATGTTTTGTCATTTTTAATAATGCTAAGGTGTTATTATTTCAACTTTTATTCGAAAGAACCTAATTTTTTGGAGCAGCTTACCTTTCTCCGACAGGAATACTAATATTTTTTCATAAGGTTCTGTTTTATGATATTCCTCTAACTTTGATATAACGTTATTCCCTCAAAAAATAATATTTTATCACAATAAGCATCCATCTTCACTTATCACTTCGTAGTACAATATGTAAAACAAAAAGCTTATCCAGTACCTATACGAAACCATCCCTCCTGAATTTAAGACCTTAGATCTGTTCCAGAAGATTGTTTAGTTCCCTCAAGAGAGAAAGAATATTGTTAGTAATTTCATCTACCTTATCACGAACAAAACAAGATTTATTTCCTTAAACAAAGTTATGTCACTTTCTCTCAGAGAATTCTCTAGCATTAATTTCGCGAAAACATTTCTTCATCTATTTTTAGCGAATTCAAGGGGCATTTTAACTGCCGAACTCAGCAGCCCCATTCTTAGCCGTAAGTCGTAACTCCTGGTTAGATCGTAAAATGGCTTCAAATAAAACCGTCGTCCTTGACGGCTATCGGGGATATTGCAGGTTCGATCCGTAGTTTTTCTTAGTTTTATAGAATTTCATAATTCACCGTGAACTTGTTTTTGGTTATTTTTATTACTTATTTTATTGCTCAACATATTTATTGAACCAAAACTATTTTCATCCTATTGCGATTTATTTGGTATTATTTTAATATTAACACTGAACCCGACGATAACAGCAAATACACTAAATCATCAAAGTATTTGTTTGGTAATTTAGAGTATTTGCTGTTCGATGTTGATTTTATTATTGACATTTTATGTCTGCTTTGCTATCTGATTTTTTTTATAATACTATTGTTTTTTAGTTCATAATGTTTCAATAAGTGATATTAAGCACGTATTTCGTATATAAGGTCATTTTAATGTGACAAAATATTCTCTTTATCATAGAACTTTTGAAAGTTATACCGTCTGTGTATTAGCACATACGATAACCCTCTGGGACGAGCAGAAACTGTTTGCCAAGTAAGAATGCACCCTTCTTCTATTGTTATTCTACGTCAAGTGTGGTTTTATTCAAGTTTTATAAGTTAAACGTGTAAAATTTCAGAAATTTACTACTTTGAACGGCAGCTTTAGGGTCTACAATGTACGTGAAATGCCAGTCTTACTTTGTGAACCCTACGAATTACGTCTGTACTTTTATTTTATTTGATGATCGTCTTGTTTTGAACTGTTTGAGGGCTTAATTTAATGTCCGTTGTTATTTGAACTAGGACTTCGGTTTAATTGAGCAATTTAATTCTTACTGATTTTCTTGATTTATGATCTTTCTTGAAAATAACTACAGTTCACCAATGCTAAATTTGTAAATAAAATGTGAGATGAAGCTTTGAGAAATTTTGGTTGGAGAACGTGGGAAACAAATATTTTAAAATTATGGGGTACCATAAAATATAGTTATGTGTTAAATAGTGTTATGTGTTGTGTTGGGCATAATGAGCCCCGCCAAGACCAAGACCCGAGACGATGTTATGGTACAGGCATTCTTCTCTGATGGTAGTTCGTCCCCTTCGAGTAGTAAAAACCAAATTAAAAGGAAGATTAGGCCTCCCAGACTGGGAGGTGAAAGTCTTGATTACAACCGAAAATAACGCCAAGATGATGATAACCAAAGTTTTACGAATCACTACACTGTTAATAGATATATTTTTGATCTATTTTCCACTGCTAATATATTATTAAAAAAAAACAATTTGGTGGTAATCAAAATATCAGGATAATTTAAAGTTTCCACTTAAAACTATAATTGTAATTAATATTGTACATTATCATACTCACCGTATTCTTTTCTGGCTACTTTGGTAACAGTATAAACATCCAGAAATTCTAAAGCACACAGAGATAAATATTCTGTCTACATCACAACACTTGCCATATGTAATGTCGAGTATTGCTCCAGGCAAATTTCCAAGTATTGCCCGACTTACTGGTCGCTTGAATATTTATAACGTGATATTGGTTCAAGCAATACGTTACGTTTGAATATTTAATCTCGCCTCTTAGAGATCCGTCTTTCTAAAGAAACGGAAAATTCTCATTCAGATATGTATTATTTTATGCATCTAGCGGTCGTTTATCTTCTTTTTTGACTGCTTGTCATCGTCATCATTATTATTTTTGCGTTAATCCTGATCGCCTTCGGTTTAAAGAAGTCTCTCTTCGAGTGCTTCATCACTGAAAGGGTCCGCTTTTTTCTGTGTATCTGCGACGCTGCTATACCTCAATATTTTCCATGAAGCATTACAACCCATTATCAATATCGAAGTTTTGTAGTTAGTCCAGTTGTCAGACTTTTAAGCCTACAACTACCCATAGACGTTTGTATGGCAACTGCGACCGACGGCTTAACGTTACGGAGGGGTCTCCGTAAGAATGGTCACTCATCCTAAGACCGACTTGGCTAGTGTTAATTAACCTTCTAATGTATGAACCAACTCGGTTACCCTTACAATTTGTTTATCTTTAGGTTTATGTCGATTGAAATAGAAAAATTGGAATCGGTCTGATTGGGGCTTAAACCCGCGATCTTCGCCATACAAGGGCAATACTTTACCAGACCTCAACCGAACTAATCCAAATTTCTCCTTTATATCTGTCTTTGAAGCGACAGTGGAGCGTCTTTCGATATTTTTACGAACCATCGGCAGGCGATTACTCACTATCATAAATTAATAAATCAACAATTAAATTAGTCTATATTAATAGATTTAACTAAACTTTGATCAGTGAAGCGTTAAAGTCGAATTAGTGTAGGTACAGGCAACACCAGTAAAGGTATAGAGATCAAAGGTAGCAGAGCTGGAGCTGGCAGAAGAGAAAACTTTGTAACTGAAATTCACCTCAAGATTCTGTTAGATGTCCAAGTGAAGAGAGATTGAGATGTGAGCTATTAGTAATTAAAATGATGATTACACTGAGAGAAAAAAGCTACTTACAAGTAGAAAAGCGTCGGTTATGTACCAATGAGCCCGCAATTTGCTACTTATTAAGTGTATTGCATACGCAAGAATGATGTCTTTCGCTTAATAATTAAGTCAGACACTGATTCAGACGTATGACACGCCATTCTTGATAATGGTGTTTCGGGAAAGCTCGTACAAAGACTGTGGATCGTTGTTAATGCAGTACCAACAAGAAAAAATGTAGCCAGCATGATTATCCCGTACCTACTTAAGTATGCCGTTACGTTATAAGTACTTCCACTATAGGATACTTATTAACGTTGATGTACCCTTACTACGTGTGGCGTCACATTAATAACGCCTCTTCTTACGTTCTACACCTGAATCATATTTACAGAAGTAAGTGGCAGTAGAACGCTTGCTTACCGTTGCCGGCACGATGGTGATTCTACGTATGTAATCCAATTAGTAAGGCCATTTCTTCATTACACAATTGTATCACTCACATCACATTCACTTACTTGTATCCTATCAGATAACTTATTCACATTCACAAACACAATTATGAGTAGTACCTACGTGCTGTTTCACGGATCAGATTTTTTAGGGGTCTGAAATTTTTAGGGGTATTTTCAGGGATTTTTGCAAAGCATCATGATGGTACATTAAATCGAAATGGTGGATCTTGTATAACATTTTAATCCATCCAATAAAATGTTAAATTTAGGTATTCAATGTTAAATTTAGGTATTCACATATTTACAATACGTATACCGAACCGGTCTGTAAGTAAGAGGTATCCTGCCGTACTGCCCTACCACTGTACAGTAAGTAAGCCGCACTAGTATGCTAGTAATCGGCATCATGCCGTTATGCATCCACATACTTACAATAAGAATACCGCACCAGTCTGTAAGTAAGCGGTGTCCTGCCGTACTGCCCTACAGTACGTAAGCCGCACCAGTATGAACGTAATCGGCATCATGCCGTAATGCATCCATATATTTACAATACGTATACCGAACCGGTCTGTAACTAAGAGGTACCCTGCCCTACTGCACCTACCACTGTACAGTAAGTAAGCCGCACTAGTATGATAGTAATCGGCATCATGCCGTTATGCATTCACATACTTACAATACGTATACCGCACCGGTCTGTAAGTAGAATGTATTCAGTCGTACTGCCTTACCCCTGTACAGTAAGTAAGCTGCACCCGTACGAACGTAATCGGCATCATGCCGTAATGTATCCACATATTTACAATAAGAATACGCTCCATCTTTGATTGCTAAATGTATAATATATTCGTAGGTAATCAGTAGCCCCGAAAGCTCTGAAAATGATACTCGTATCGATTTTATTACTAATATCGAGACCACCATCTTTGATCGCTAAATGGATAATATATTAGCAATCAGCGACCCCGAAAACCCTGAAAACGATACTCGAACTCGATAAAATCGATTGTATAGAAAAATCGAGCCCGCCATCTTTGATCGCTTTATGGATAATTTATTCCTAACCTTTTTTTTTATTTTTATTTATTTGTTTAATTTTTTTTTTAATAACAAAGGTAATTACAATTGAGACAGCCCTGAATCTTTAGTACTGTGTTACCTGTTAGTACCGAGTAAAATGTATGGCTAATCGGTACGGCCATCTCCGTCACTATTCCGCTTACCCCGCACTGCCGAATTGCTCGGTCTAGATGGCTTCGTTTACAGACTATATTAAAGTTCGTTATACTGTAGTAGTAGCGTGTAGTCATAGATGAACAGGGGCTTGCACTAATCCTGAACCAACTACGTAGTCGGGATTAGAACCGTATTCCCAATTCAAATGATGATAAACTGTCTACTATTTTTTTGTATAATCCTTAAATCGGATATATTTTCCAATAAATATACCTAATTTAAGGCTCAGCAATTCATTTTTGACTAGCTAGTACATAGTAAACATTAATTCCCACTTCTAATTCAAAAAAACTATTTTCACCAAATCACCCAGTTTTAACCCGAATGGAATGAATGGGTTTATTACCCGCTACCCATCTCTAGTGATTACCCATCTCTCGTAGAATGCGAACTGTTTCGTTGTGGGTTGTGGGTTAGATATAGAGATTTAAAAAAAAGTTTTAAATACATCTATAAAAAAAATGGTTATTAATAGTAAGTAATTCTTATAATAATAACCATAAATAAGTTTTTTACACCACTTGTAATTATTTGAAATAAAAATAATAATTAAAAATTAAACGTTTTAATATTACATAAGAACCTACATTTTTCAAATTGTGAGTTAGGGAGTTTTAGGGGTTTTTGAGTTTACTCTTAGGGGGATAAAATTTCAAGTGTTGGCAACACTGGCGCGCGCGCTCGCTCGCATTCGCTTAAATTCTTGTTCCGACGCGCTTCGATTTTCTAGTTTGGGTTTTACTGACTTTAGACTACTTTAGTACAAATCAAATACCAATGGACTGTTTTGAAGATCTTTTTAATAAGTGGGACATTCCATCGGATATCACCCTTCGATTTATCGGTAAGTACTTAAATAAAGTATTATTAAAATTTAATGTAATCTAAATACCTCTGCCATTCTCTTAGAAGCGACTAAGATAGGAAAGCTTGATTGATTGTCCTAATTCCTATTTCCTAAAACAAACGCCAGGCAGTTTGGTTAGTGTGAGGAGTGCAATCCACTTTAGGCAGCTTTGGAAGCCGTCGTGTTCTAACAGTGACAAAAACTTAGACAAAAACTATTTAGGTAGGTACCTACCTACGTGACAACTTTTAGTTGAGTTTAGGTCTAAAGTAATTTTCAACCATAGTCCTTCCTACTAATATTAGTAGGAAGCTAGTTAAGCTATGCTTACCATGGGTCTAGATAGCGTTGTGTGAAATGTTGTGGAATATTTATTTATTATTTATTTATTTATTATTATAAACGCGAAAGTTTGTAAGTGATGGATGTTTGTTACTCTTGGATCGGTACTTACGCCGGTGAAACCCGGGGCGCTGCTAGTTAGGTATATACCTACCTTGTATGTCTATGATTTCGACGTAAAATCTTTATTACAGAAAACGGAATAACAGTGGAGCTATTGCCAAAGCTGACGCCTGAAAATTATAAGGAGCTTTGTCCGCATTTGGCAGGGAGAATAAAAATTCAGGAAAAAGTTTCAGAACTGGTCACTGTACATGTAAGTATCTACCTAATTAATCACAATCAATTTACCTAATTCAGATTTATAGGAATTAAGAATACATAATATTAATGGTGTCCATAACCTGTTTCAAAAACCGTTAAACTATATTTATTGGCCGTTCAAGTAGGGATTACATCAACCCCTATTGTTTACAGGCTTTAATTAGTATTACAAAAGACCCGGAAGATTTTATTGACAAATATTTATATTTGTCAATAAAATCTTTCACACTGTTTTGATGTATTACAAAATTGCATATATATATATAATTAAATGTAAATTTTGTGTTTTCTTATTGTGTTTTCTAATCTAATTTTATGTGTTTTCTAATTTCTTATACCTACTACATAATATTTTTAAGTCCATAAGTAAAAAATTATATTTTATACCATTGTGTCAAAATAATATTATGTGTAAAATAATTATTATGTTCAATCGTTTCCGTTTTCATTCTTAACAATTTTATTTTCCTAATCGAAAAAAACATCAGCCGTTTCATACATTTTTTTCGAGTAGGTAATAAACATTTTCTATGGAACAGCAGATTTTTTTCGCGTAGGAAAATTGTTACATTACAAAAAGTTGATCGTATTCATTCGCTTTCTCTAAGAATATGACGTACTTCCAAATACACTACCTGTATTTAGTAGGACCGTAGGTCCCATACAAAAATTTGTTCGATTTCATGAGTAGGTACATTGACCCATTTAATAAAGGGATGTAAACGATTAAAATTTCACGTAGAATATCTTGCATGATAGGCCATATAGTGTATTGTTTGAATAATTGTATGTATGAAAATGTGTATAAGGATATAAAAATAAAACACAATTATTTCAATTTTTTTTTCTAATTTCTTATACCTACTACATAATAACATTTTTAAGTCCATAATTAATGATTACATTTTATACCATTGTGTTAAAATAATATTGTGTAAAATAATTATTATGTTCAATCGTTTCCGTTTTCATTCTTAAAAAGTAATTTATTCAAATGGACCTCAATGTTATTATTGACCTTACAAAACACCTACATACATATCCATGTAATTACTTAATTACTTCGTTCATACTGGTGCTATGTAACATAGTTATCTAATCTGCTGTTATTTGATGTATTTGGTATGCATATTTAAATTTAAACGTAAAATTGTATACAGGTGTAGTTGATAAGATATACTTACAGCATTCGTTAACACCTGAAAGTGTCCATCAAATATCTTTTACATAGGAGATTAATTAACTGCATGTGTTCCATTCATTTGTAGGATAACGCTTATTTACATACTGCTACGGTATAGGTACGGTAAAAGGGTGGATGCATTACGGCATGATGCTAATTTCGTTCATACTGGTGCGGCGGCATACCTAGTACGGTCTGGTACCATCATAAATATCTGACTACTCTTTTCTTACAAGGTTGAAATTTTATCAACCCTACCGATTTAAAATAAATCTTTCGTTGGTGGATAGATTAGTGCCTTGTCTATCTACCAGTGAAAACCGAATCGGTAGTTTTGATAAAATTTCAACTTTTTAAGAAAAGAGTGGTCAGATATCTATGGTACCAGACACTACGTATGTGTGCCGCCGCACCAGTATGCACACAATCTGCATCATGCCGTAATGTACCCACATACTTACAATACGTATACCGTACAGATCTGTAAGTAAGAGGTACCCTGCCCTACTGCACCTACCCCTGTACAGTACGTAAGCCGCACCAGTATGAACGTAATCGGCATCATGCCGTAATACATCCACTTATTTACAATACGTATACCGAACCGCTCTGTAAGTAAGAGGTATCATGCCGTACTACCCTACCACTGTACAGTAAGTAAGCCGCACTAGTATGATAGTAATCGGCATCATGCCGTTATGCATCCACATACTTACAATAATAATACCCCACCAGTCTGTAAGTAAGCGGTCTCCTGCCGTACTGCCCTACCCCTGTACAGTACGTAAGCCGCACTAGTATGAACGTAATCGGCATCATGCCGTAATGCATTCACATATTTACAATACGTATACCGAACCGGTCTGTAAGTAAGAGGTATCCTGCCATACTGCCCTACCACTGTACAGTAAGTAAGCCGCACTAGTATGCTAGTAATCGGCATCATGCCGTTATGCATCCACATTCTTACAATAAGAATACCGCTCCAGTCTGTAAGTAAGCGGTGTCCTGCCGTACTGCCCTACCCCTGTACAGTACGTAAGCCGCACCAGTATAAACGTAATCGGCATCATGCCGTAATGCATCCACATATTTACAATACGTATACCGAACCGGTCTGTAAGTAAGAGGTACCCTGCCGTACTGCCCTACCACTGTACAGTAAGTAAGCCGCACTAGTATGATAGTAATCGGCATCATGCCGTTATGCATCCACATCCATATGTGCCTATGCCACAATGGTTTGTAAGTAAGCGACATACGTTGACATCAAGCTATGATGGATACGTTCCTGGAGAACCGCTTACTTGTAAGTAGCCCGCACCGTGACTGTTGTCATGATGCGGCCTACGTACTGCAGTTCCATTACGCGGCATGATGGCGGTTAATTACGTAATAGTGGTCGATTTTTATCCTTACACAAGCAAGCGCATTACTTATATACGTAGCATTTTTTTCTCAGTGTAACATACGAAACTATCTTGTCCTCAAGAAGAGGAACAATGCGCGCTCTTTCTGGAGCAAGATGAAGGTTTTTTTTTAACACGACACTTCAATTTGACTTCACCTCGCCTAATGGTAAGCTGAAGGTAAAGTCTCAGGAAAGAGGGTCACCCTTACATACACGTACCATGTTAGCAATGGTGGCGCTCAGCTTGACGGCCTCATCAAAAGAGGATTGTCGTCGCAGCACTGCGTGACACCCACTGGTCCCACTGGTGCTGCGACCACAATCCCCCCTGCCCGGCTATGCACTTGCTGACCCCTGAACAATCGGTCGGAACAATCGCAATCGTCCACGGTGGTACCCGCTCGGCTGAAATTTGTGACATATTTGTGTCATGAAATTTCTACCACCAGTAATTTATTACACCGGTTTTCACACTAAAAGCACCCACAGCATGCTAGGTGCATGCAGCATGCATGAGGTGCGAGAAAAATGCCTTATTGGGCTATCTTATACCTGGATATATATACTTGAGGCCCGAGATAATGTGCGACTTTAGTTGATTACAGACTGATTTAATCACCCCAGCTTTTCGGCGGGGTACAACCATCTAAGCTAGCTGAAATTAAAATCATAGGCTTATAAACTTTTATTACTTCACCAGTGAGATATAATCATATGATTAATACTTACTCACAAATGCAACTTCCATAAATAAATAAGATATAGGAAAAAAAACGTTTATATTTATATATGAATATTATCATAAGCCTTTTAATAACACTTTGGTGGTAGTCAATTAAGTGGCTCTCCTAATAGGCTGTTTTTATTATGTAAACTTTCATTCAAATAATTTCAGTAGTTTTATGTGTTGTCGTAACAATACAAATAAGTTTAAGTTTAATACCGTTATAGAAGTCCTTTACAAGAATATTTATACATAGGCATAATGTCTTCGTCCTTTATAACAAGATTACTTTCGGTAGTTTCTTTAGCAGTTGTAACTACACGTATAGTTATAGATATCAGCAATGGCTACCATTAATAAATATCTACAGGTTCAGACTGTCTCAAATAATTTAACCTTATGTTGCTTAACCTTCATTAATATGAAATCTGTTTAAATTACACACAGTTTGTTGCCCACATCGCCCTCAGCTTCTAACTCACTAACATCAAACGTCAGCGATCAAAGCTGCCGATTGCTTTCAGATTGTTAGCAGTTTCTCTGTAATTGTACTGCTCATTGATCCCTATTGACTTTGTCGGCAAAAAGGTAACTGAGCCACTTATTTTCTTTGTTTGGTTTATTTTATATTTAAGATGAAATGGAAAAAAAAATACTTGTGTTATTCAAATGGTGACGATATTCTTTATCGGGACTTTATCTTTACCTTGAGAATCAGCGTTAATATCTCGAATTGTATCGTTTTAAGGTAGAAAATGCTATGTTGGCCTCTACGCATAATATATCTCCTTTGTGTACGATTCTTCATCCTTGCGTTAATTCCTGTAGCATTGTGCACCTTGGAGTCCGGGGTTAATGTTTTCCAGTCTAACTCCGGGTTTGGCTGATCTGCAACATTTTCGGTGAAGCGACGGCAACCTAACCTCTCCAACCTATTGGCAATATAGAAGCATTACAGGTAGACCAGTTGTTGGAATTTTTAGGGGTCCACTTACCGTATTTGTATGGCAATCGGGAACAACGGCTTAACGTTAAAACGGCTAAACGTGCTCCTCGAGGCACAATCAGACCAATGCAAATAACCATACCCGTGCATAAATATATTTGTACCGAGCACCTGCACCACCTGTGTAGGAGTCGCGTTCACTACCGCCACGCCACAGAGGCTCTCAGTATATACTTAGTAGAGAAAAGGAAAAAAAAAAACAACTAAAAAAGAATAAAAGTGCATAACACATATATAAACTCTGTTGTGATATTCTCCTAAAATATAGTCTGAACTCTGAAATACTTTTATTTATACATCGAAGAAATTCAGTAGATTCATTGTGAACCAAATTGTGTTGGAACCTTTCCTAATCCAAGAAAACCCGCTTTAGGCTCAACACATCATATCTTTTGCATTCGGTGTATTTTGAAAAGAAAAACTTAGGGAGATGGGACGTGTATTACACCGAAGCAAAGGATTAATGCAGTAAGGATATAAAAATAAAAAACGGTTTCATCCTCAATCATGCCCATATCCCAATTATTTGGGGTCGTTGCAAAATGTCATTCTTCTCCATAAATTCCTTTCATATCTTCACGATATTCTCTTTCATCTATCCATCTTTCTACACAAAAGTATTACCTCTTACATAATAATTTATACTTAACCGTGAGTTGAGGTATATGAGGCCGCATTGAGATCTTCGTAGACGAAAGTGATTAATGACCCTTGCTTTGTCGCAGGCTTTTTTCTTAAGGTTTTGGGGTCAGACGCAGCCGTTCGCTATATAGTTACTGAATATGTTAGCATATTAGGAGGTTAAAGAGATTTTATTGCTGAGAAACTTTTCTTTCGTAAAGTTCTGAAACGGAGCCTTTAATGCCCTCCGATGTGGAAACTATGGTGTGCCCATCTTGCCCCGGGAAGATAGCCTTAAAACATAAACATACTCTAGCTTAAGCTAGTAAGCTTGAATCCGTACTTCAGAGAGCACGTAGCTACCATACGAACATCTATGTCAGTCGTTACGGGTAGTTGGAGCCCTAAAAAGTCCGACAACTGATCTAATTACAGAACTTCGATTTCGTCAAGGGGTTGTGGAGGTCAGATGGAAGCTGCTTCACGGAAAATATCGAGGTTCAGCCGCTTCGCAGACCTCTGACTCTGAGGTATAGGTAGGTAGGACATGCGATTGAGCAGTTCAACTGGGGAAGTACCTCCGCCCTACAGGATACCGCGGCCATAATATCCTTGTGTTAAGTTCCCGGCGGTGAGTAGGGTAGCCAGAGCTCAGTGGAGAGTTTTTGTGCTGTCAGTGGGTAGACCAAAGGCTATTCCTGGTTTGTCTTCTACACTGATGGCACAGAAATTCTGTGTTCACACTTTCCATCAGGTGGGCCGTGTGCTTGTCTACCACCTCTGTTGTATAAAATAAAAACATGACGAGTAACGTTGGTTTTCAGAAATCGCGCGCTTCGGTGAGAGAGCCGGCCTCTGTTTCCCCACTTAAAATAATACGTTCATTTGCGACATTGCATGCGTTGGGCTTACGCCGGCGTCGTCGCTCAGCGCCTTAAATTACTGAAGCAAGTATATTGCAGTCTGGGAGGTATATTTATTCGTAAAAATATTAAGTTGAAGCGTGCCCTGATTTACTGACTGGTTGATTGATTAAAGCAGAGTATAATATCAAAATACAATAAACGTTGATGGAATGCTGAGGTTCGATTTCAGAGTCAGACAAGACATGTAAAGCTGAACCGATTGTGTTAAAAGTGGATTCATGTTGATAGAGTAATGGGGCGAGGTTTGAACTCATGGCAGCTAGCCATTGACCTGTAATATTACTCGCTGGACTGGTGATTGGCACCCAAATATTGCGTTCAATTGAAAATCGCCATTTTGGCGCTGATAGTTGCGACACTTCAACAATGGGGTATTTGACAACATTAAAAAATACTACAAATAATTGTCACCCTATCAGATAATAGCGTAAAAGACATTTAAAACTATAAATTAAACTGAAATAAGCATATTTTTTGAGAATTTCGCTTAAAAATATCTAATTTTTTTTCGAATTTTTATCTGTGACGAAAACGCTTAGTGATCGATCACAGCACTGCTGACGTCACACGCAAGTAAACACGGCTTTGTGACAGAACAGAACAGAACAGAAACAAACAGTTTTTGTGGATTATTTATAGACGTATTTGTACATTGTGCATTGTACACACCATTTATACACCATTTTATTCACAAAGTTTGAAGAAAAACTTTATTATTTACTTTGACTTCACTGCTTTAAGGTTATATAAAATGTGTGACGTCACGTAATCGGCTCCTTACAAGGTGACACCTTTTTTCGCGCGTTTTTGAAAATTTAAACTTTAACATCGATTTTTTGTTAAAATCCGTTGTTTTTTTTTTTAAATATCGATGTAGTAGTTGATTGAATTTGTTGAAACTTCTTGATGGAACTTCATTTTACTATTTTTATATATATTGAAACACACTTTACCAGTTCCACACAATTATATTTAATTTTGTCACTGTATAATGCTAATATTTGATTTTTTTGAATACGACATGTTTCGATTAACTCATCTTCAGGTAAACATATTTATTTTGAATGAGGGTACTTATTAAAACTTCATGCTCTTGTTCAATTGAAGTGACCAAAGATATAAAGAAAAAGGCACTGGGTGTGCCTTAGTGACTACTTGATCAATCAAATATTCAAAATCAAATATTAGCATTATACAGTGACAAAATTAAATATAATTGTGTGGAACTGGTAAAGTGTGTTTCAATATATATAAAAATAGTATCGATGTAGTGTGCATGTTATATGCTAAGGAATAATTTCAAATGGTTTTCCAAAATTTGTCAAATACCCTATTGTCTTGGTAACGATAATTTAATATAAAGGCTGGGTCTTATGTATCAAATTAACAATAATGGCCCTTTTCGATATTTTTTATTGTAAACGCATAACTATAAAACAACGAGCAACGTCGATTCGCAAACTAATTAGTTCTCAGTACACTGACGGTGGCGCTTTAAACCGACACAAAAATTAAGCTTTCATTTTCTATGGAATAGCCAATCCAGCTAGTTATAGAGGTCATTGTAAGATCCGGACGCTTCACAGCGAACGAAAATAGCTGGTGAAATCTAAAGAAATTCCTACTCAATATCTTCAAGAGAAAGTCAATTATGCATTATGAAATTATATATATTTATTTTCGAAACATGAATTTCTTTTTTCCTTTTATTTCTAAATAACCTTGATTAAAAAATAAATTATTTCCACTAAATACTTTCAAATCGATAACTTCTTATTTCTATATCAGTTCAAGCAGAGCTGATAAACGCAAAATAATCAAAATCAAAGTCAAAATGAAAAATCATTTATTCTGTATAGGCCATTAAAACAGCACTTACAAAAAATTAAATTTAAAAAATTAGACTAGTTTAGCAAATGCACCACCACCGACCTAACAAGACTCCGGCAAGATACTCAGCGGACATTTTTTTGGTCTATTTACAAACATTTGCTTAATCTACTTAGTCTAAATACAATATTTTGCTCTTATGGCATAGTTGAGCGAACAACTCATTTCCAAGCTTGTTTAATATCTAATTAATTTTAGATTTTGTAAAAGTGTTTTTGGCACAGTTTATTCTTAATTTTTAAATTTTAAATTTATCCACAGGTAAGTAGGTGCCTAATTTCATTAGGGAGCTTGTTAAAAAGCATATACAGTTGCCCCCGGCAAGAATG
This sequence comes from Eilema caniola, assembly GCA_949126895.1. Classification (NCBI taxonomy): domain Eukaryota; kingdom Metazoa; phylum Arthropoda; class Insecta; order Lepidoptera; family Erebidae; genus Eilema; species Eilema caniola. The sequence continues at coordinate 4,294,443 of OX421486.1, read as the reverse complement.
ACTAATTTTATGGAGTCTACTATCACAAGCTACAAGATTGTTTTTATGTCTGGTATTTATATTATGCCTGTCACAAACTCTTGAAAATTTTGAAATATTTTTCTTTATATACATTACTACTACTACGGTTAGAATGTCTATTTCTTTAAATATATATAAACAAAATATGTTGCCCTCAGCATAAGAGCGCGTTAATGGATAGTAGCGTTTTCTGTATGGCGCCGAGGATCTACAATAACTTACCTAAGGTTATTTTAAGTGTAAGAGATATCGACAAATTTAAACATGAAATTAAATCATTTCTATTCGAAAAAACTTACTATAGTGTAAACGAATTCCTAGAAGACAGGACAAAGTAATTTATTGAGATTTAATTTATTGGAAATAAACAGTAAGTAGGCGAGATTTAATGTGATTTGAATTGTTGTAATTTGTTTTGTTATGATTTGGTCTATTGTTATTTTTTTAGTGTAATTTGAAATATTCTATTGATAATAATATGTATGTACTCCTTATGATTTTAATTGTATAGATGACTTATTTTATTTTTTTGACATTTACTCATACTGACATAATTTTTTAATACAATCAATTATTGGTATGAAATTAAGAAGCCCACATAAATTGTTTAATTGCACATTTTATAAATAATTCTTATTGTATGCCTTGAGGCGGAGAATGGAGAAACCACATTTTATCACAACACCACTATGTACCCATTTTCACAATAAAATGATTTGAATTTGAATTTGAATTTGAAATTTATCTCGTAGTAAAGCTTTTGGGCCCAAATTATAAATAGCTCGCACAGCCCGCTTTTGTAAGATAAATGTGTTTAAATCCGCTGAATTATCCCAAAGACTGACAGATTGTATTAAATTTTCAGCTGTTGGCAAATTGTCACCAATGGTCAAGATTGTAAAACGTCATTTATGTATATTGACAGGTTCGCATAATAAACAGATGAGCAAATTGACAAAACATCACATCTAGCTGTCTCTATTTGGCTGTTACCATTTACCCTTTCAAAGAAACACAGCCCCTATTTGTTTTCCAACAAAGACACAATAAACGTATAAAACATATAAATATTAGAAGAACACAACCGCAATCAAGCCGCTAATACTCGCACCGCACCTGGCGTCGCTCGAGAAATTCCCACACATTTAAAACAAAAGTACGCAACATTATCACCACACACATTCGTCGACCCCGCTATTTATTATGAACGTGTAAATAAAGAGTGGCATTTAAAATGGCGCTTTGGAACATCATGCTAAAGACAACAATAGTACCTATCTAAGAAATATATGTCACCTTAATTCTAAGTATATTATACAAATTCAGTACCTACTATTTTGGTATTAGTCGAATAACCCACCCTTGATCGTTCCCGGTGCAAAGGTGCCCATCACACTTGCCGCGTTTCCACGCTGGATTGCGATGGCCAGCCTCTGCACCAGGAACGATCTGGAGCGGGAGTCACCAGTGGCGTCCATGAGCCTCTGCCCAATCGCCCTCACAAGGCTTTTGGCCGCCTCTCTGCCCCAGCTCTCCAGAATCTCCATCCCTACTGGCACGAAGTGGTACTGTGGCTCCAACTCCGTGTACTTAAGCCTCTTCCTCGAGCTTGCGTCATCCGCGACGGCCGACGGAAAATGTACGGTGCGACTATGGTGGCTGGCGGCTACAGTGCTGACGCAAGTTGCGTCCCATAGCAAACACTTGCCGTTCTTCCAGGCTAACAAAGTCAGCCAAATCAATCTAAGAAATTGCTATATCTCTTTTACAATGAATTTCTTTGTCCCTTGGTCACGCTATAAATTAGAGTAACACTTTATCTATTTCATTCATCTTTCGCTCGTGGATAGGTGCCCTCACTGTTCGGTTAAGTTGCCTAGGGGAAGATTACCATTGGAATGGGTGACCGTTTGTGTTATATCTGAGTACTTCCGTGCTTTGCATGGCACGTTAAAAGGCTGTCAACAGTCGTTAGGTCAAGACAGAGCCCTATATGGGCGAAGTGAGCAACTCTGTCACAGGTTGGCGACTAAACACATGAAAAAAAGATCTTTTAGAAATGAAAACTTCTTTAAGCAGGCTTTACAAAAAAAAAACTCTCTGTTCTAATACGGTCGGCAGCACGAGTGTGATGCACGTAGTGCTGTACACGTCCATAAGCCACGGTAATCATTTTCCATCAGGTTGGCCGTGTGCTTGTCTGCCACCTAAGTGGTTTTTGTGTTTCAAAGAGTTCTAATTACTCCATGCGCGTACAACAGTAGGCTGCAGCTAGTTTTTTGTTTGCACAAAATTGAAGTGATTAAAAAAAATAAGTAACACATTAATAACACTACGTTTTTCTCATTGTTTACGATTTTGACGAAATAATCTACTTGGTCTAAATGAAGCCTAGCTGAAAACCGCTGCGGTGAGAATGGATTACACACATTTTGCCGTAATTCAACCCATGAATATTAAATTAAACAATGTTATATTCAAATCATTCAATCTACCGCGGTTACGGTCTAAAGTTTTGAGGGTACTGAATTGTAAGAGTCAACAGTTTTAAGCCATGTTTGTATTCGGATATGAGTTTTGAAATAAAATGATAACATTCAATGTTTTATAATTTTTAGTTTTTAATTTTAGTTTTATAATTCAAAATATTTATTATATTTTACTTGAAATTGCTGAAATTGAGGTGAAAAGAAGAAAAAAATCACTAAGAAAAATGACAATGAGAGGGTTAGTCCTCGCAGAAGATATTATCACAATTTAACTGTTGATGTTTTCAAAAGAGACTAAATTAAAATTAAGACCATTAAGACTACGAAAAGAATAATGACAGTCAGAGAAACTTATGAGGTATGTAAAGATAGGAACATAGTGGGCTCCTAAAGTTATAATTATATTATGTACGTAGGACGTTTATTATTCTCCTTATGGTACCAACGATGCAACAGAATTGCACATAAAAATGGCATTAAAATAAACAACTCCAATTGCGGTTTTGGGGCATCATGACATTTGTACTACCAATCAATATTTGGCAAGAAGGCCACATTCTTAATACACTAAACCACAGTAGTATTTGCCAAGAAACGATTTCTTAAAATTAATCCATAAATTAAAATCTTTGGCTGAAGCATTTCTGTCGAGTGATTCGGATATTACTGACATAAAATTTCTCTTATGTTAGGAATTGTGCAAATGCTTTCATCATTTGGTTTTAGTTTCCAATTTGATTTATGTTTTCTTTTAATAAGACATATCAATATTATGACTTCGACAGGCCCATGAATTGCATTAATCTGTATTGATATTAATAATGATGATCACTATTATTAATATCCATACAGATTAATGCAAAAAAATGGCGGTCTGAAGCTAAATGTGGCGAAGACCGAAAGAATATTTGGAGTTAAACTCAACAGATCTCACACCCCTCCGCATAGGCGATGACTTGGTCGAGCGCACGGACCATGTTAAGTACCTGAGATCTGTACTTCACTTGACAGGTGAAATCGACTTCGACGACAAGGCCCGTTTTGCCGCCACATGAGCCAAGTGGCGCAAAATGACTGGCGTCACATGCGATCCTATAATGCCAGTCAGGTTGAAGGGGCAGGTGTATAAGACGATCATTATTAACGTGGCAGCCTTCATGTCCGTGACATCGCAGATAAAATGCGAGAGAGTCGCCTTCGTTGGTGCGGCCACGTCCTGCGGCAACAGCTAGGCTACGTGGGTAACAAATGCCAGGCAATGATGCCCCCGCCGGTTGCCGGTAGAAGGCGTAGGCCCAAGATATCCTCGCTTGACGTCCCTCCAGGTGACATGCGTGCATATGGTCTCACCACCATGGACGCCCAAGATCGTGCGAAGTGGAAAAGAAGGCGATGGAAGGCGGACCCTGAGCTCCGATGCAATATGAATAACGTCTAAATGTAGATGATGGTGATGATGATGATAAGATTAATGCTAATAAAATATAGGTAGTGGTCTTCCAATTAGTATTCAAGAAATTTTCAAGTATTTGAGATGCAATCGTCGCGGCAATAACGCCTTTATGGGTACGACAAAGAAAAAGCGAAACTGAAGAAAAGGTGCTGCACTATATAATTTTCTATGGAATTGGTTGCATTATTGGTTTGACAATTCAATGCTTGTGTTGTTCTGGATATAATTATTATTTGCTTAAATGATTTGCGAATTTTAAATCAATCCTTTAATCCTTTTTTCTTGGAGGTTAAAGGGCGCCACAGTCGGTACCATACCTACATAGTTTAATGTTGACCAGACTTAGACCTGAACGTACATGTGTACTTACTTGTCTATGTCTAAAAACCACTATTTGTGTCATGGTTTTTCTAAATTAATTTGTTTACGAGCAACATTTTAGCGGCCCACCATTCTTACTTGTCTATCTAAAAATCACTATTTGTGTCTTTAATTTTGCGTCATGGTTTTTCTAAATTAATTTGTTTACGAGCAACATTTTAGCGGCCCACCGTTCTTACAAATATACTTATGCCATACACTCACAAAGACGGTTAAGAGCTTCTCTGATATGTAAATGTGTTGTGTTGAGTTTTCCTTCCGTCTCATATTATTTACTTTGTCTTTGTGAATTAGGGCATGTTTGGGATGTTTGTGGCCTATCGTTCTGCAGCCATTACGGCTTAAAAGGTTTATCTACTTTGTGATTAATGCTAGCGAAGATGTAATGTTTTGTTCGTAAAGAACAGCGAAAGTTTTCTCCTAATTTATTAACTCTAGATCTACCAGACAACATACTCCAAAATTGAATTAACTATGTGTGTTTTTGGGTATGTTTGTCTTATCCAATCCTTTTTAATTAATCCTTTGAACTTTCTAATAAATATCCTAATAAAGGTCCTTACCAATAAGCTATATCTATGTTTATATTTAAGTTTAGATTTCAAGCATTTTCTTAAAGAAATATGATTTTTATGATTGACCCAATTGATTGATGTCATAAAAATACAGGATCTTACTTTCTCGGATTTTAGTCGGTTCGATTAACGGGTGAGGCAAGCGAATTTTCAAAAATCTTTAAATGCAGTTCTGTTTTTTAATAAAAATAAAGGAATGTTTCTTTTTAATGAAATTCTCTATTTCCAGTATTTAGAGTTGTTCCCCTCCAGGTAAGATCAAAATCTTCCACCCTGTTTAAACCATGCTCGTAGAGCAATTAGTGATTGAATATTAATTCAATCACGCTCTAACGGCTGAATAGATCTGGCTGGTATTTGGTACAAGGATAGATTACAGTCTGGTATACATAGGCTACTTGATTTCTGGAAAAGGTTCGCATGGGTAGCAGGAACGAAATCAATTTTTTTCTTATAACGCATATACCAATTTAAAAGCTGCAGAATGATGCATTGCGATTGATAATCTCAGATGCATTATTAACTAGCTGACCCGCCTCGGCTTCGCCCATGGCATACTTCAATCCCGTAGCACCTCTAAGCCATTATGCGTCACGCAATTATTTTACCTTCCCGGGACCTTTCCACTTACATTTGAACTCTATGAAATGGTATTAATGATCAAATTAACTTTTAAGTATTATTACAAATCTTTTATATGGGAGTATAGAAAGATGCTATTTTAAGACTTGCCCAGGCAAACATTTTCTCTGCGTAAGAACCATCCTCGTACTGCAAGGAATATTCTAAAAAAAGAATTAGCGAAATCGGTTCAGCTGTTCTCGAGATTTGAGCTTAAAAAAAATTTTTAGCGTTTCATTTTTATAGTATACAGGGTATAATCGTTAAGTGTGTCCAGGCGATTATTCCGTAAATATTACAGATATCAAAAAACTTTAAACTGATATCGAAAGTACGTAAATTCAGAGCACAGCAATTGGAAATTCGATGCATATATTTTGATCTGGTTTACTTGTACAAGATTATACATTGTCATATAGATTCATCAGGACTACTTTCTCAACTCACTTTTAATATTAAATTTAGTGCACGTAGGTCTAATGAGTCAAATCTATTTTCCCTTCAGGTTTACAAAAATAATATCTCTTTCTTTAACCCTTTAACAAGGATGGCCCGCCAGTATAACGAGGTGGCAAGGAGGAACAAACTCTTAGACATATTTGATTCCAATTTTAATAGATTCATTAAAATTCTGAAAGACATCCTCCATAGCAGTTCGGCCCTGAAAAATGTTTAAACACGTCATTACTATTATACTGTTTAAAAATTAGAGCTTTTCCTGTTTTTAACATATTGTTTTAGCTGTGTGCACATGTGGTTATATTACGATCCAGAATGGAACTGTATTTTAGTATTTTTGTTTTTCAATGATTGTAATGTGTTTTGTGCCCCTAAATAAATAAATAAAAAAAAAAGAGTAAAATGACATCAATAACTTTTTAAAAATCTAACGAGAGGCATCTAATATTTTGACATTAAACTCTCCCATACATTTAGTATGAGATTAGTACAAAGGTTTTAGTTCCCTTATTTTAAGTGAACTAATACCCTTTTTACGTTAATCATATTTTATGATTACGTATAATATAACAATGATGATATTCAAGTACACTCGAGAGCAATGAATCCGGGTCACTCAAAGAATCCAAAAAATCTCGGAAAGTAAGAATGCTAGGTTAATGCAATAAATTGTATTTAATAGACAATTTAATACTCCTTAAATGAAAGTATTAAAACTTCTTAGTTATTGTAAAGTTATATCATAAAAAAATCAAATTTGAAAAGGGAACACTGTCGAAGATGGAACTACGAAATTACAGGATTTGTTTTTACTTTTGTTTGTAATCTGTCATTTATGTTGGTACATAAACCAGGTTGATAGTGCTCAATATTCATTATTCAAGCTGAAATCATGTCGCTTACACTTGAAGAATGCACCAGAATACTTACATTGGTGGAAACCGGCCGGAGTCAGCGCGATACAGCCAGGACTGTCGGTGTGTCGCTGTCAACAGTACAAAGAGTTCTCCGACGTTACGAAGAAACTGGTTCTAACCTACGCAGACCAGGAACGGGCAGAACTAGGTGTACCACAGCACGAGAAGACCGATACTTGGTGAACACCATGCTTCGAAATCGCTTTCTCACAGGAACTGAACTCACAAATCAGTTTCGACGCCTCGGAGGAAGTAACCCAAGTGCATGGACAATAAGACGTCGGCTTGCTGAATCTAACTTAAAACCCCGTAGACCTGCAAACGGCCCTAAACTGGAGCGTGGCCATCGTATTTCAAGACTAAGATATGCCCAGAACCACGTAAATTGGAGTATTGAAGATTGGTCGAAAGTTATGTTCTCCGACGAATCAAAATTTATGCTCTACAAGCACGATGGAAGACACAGAGTGTATAGAAGACCAGGGGAAAGATTCAAGCAAGCATGCATCGAAGAAAAAGTAGCCTACGGTGGTGGGTCTGTACTTGTGTGGGCCGGAATTTCCTCTGAAAGTCGCACAGAGCTGGTGATCATAGAAAACGGCTCTTTAACTAGCGTAAGATATGTGGAAGAAATCCTCAACGAACACGTTGGTCCATTTATGGTCAATTTGGGTGAGGATGCTATATTTATGCATGACAATGCCCGACCTCATACAGGTAGGATTGTGAATGACTACCTTCAAGAGATGAACATTACTTGTATGGAGTGGCCAGCGCGCAGCCCGGATATCAACCCGATCGAGCATGCTTGGGACGAGCTAGGGAGATGCGTAAAACAACGAAACCCTCCCCCAATCACGCTTCCTGAGCTCAAAATTGCTCTCACAGAGGAATGGGAGAATATTCCCCAAAATCGTATAAGGAACTTGGTGTACAGCATGCCAGACCGCGTAAACGCAGTAATGGAAGCACGAGGAGGTAATACGAAGTATTGAAATTCAAGAAAATCGTCATAAAGTTCAAAAATTTCATGTTTCCTATTTTTGTTTTAAGGAGAGATCAGCAGTTTTTTTTCTTTATGTAATTTTGTGTAAATAAAATGTATGGTGACTCATATTTTTTTAACTTTCATTTAAGGAGTATTAAATTGTCTATTAAATACAATTTATTGAATTAACCTATCATTCTTACTTTCCGAGATTTTTTGGATTCTTTGAGTGACCCGGATTCATTGCTCTCGAGTGTAGATACACGTGTAAATTAATTTTCCACCTCAAATTAGTAATAAACCTTGTTTCAATATCGCATTAAGTAATGTAAGCTAACTGAAAAGCAACACACTACAAAAAAAAGACACTCTTTGGTGTTCGTTCTAAATTCAAAACTTTTATCTCGGGTTGTTGTTCCCGCAAATTTATTGTTGTTTTTTTTAATTTGCGATAATAATCGTGATTGTTTCATTTATTGCAAAATGGCATATTCCAAAAGAGAAAAGAGAGATAGATGCTAAAAATTTACTACAAAAGAGCGGCCATTATCGCCTACAGAAGAGAGTACCCAGATGGAGAAGTCCTTTCTGGTGTACGTACCTAAAATCTTTCTACTAATCTCATACTAAATGTATGGGAGTGTTTAATATCAAAATATAAGATACCTCTCGTTTGATTTTTAAAAAGTTTTTGATGTCATTTTACTCATTAGGTAACGTAACTTTCGATATCAGTTTAAAGTTTTTTGATATCTGTAATAGTTACGGAATAATCGCCTGGACACACTTAACGATTACACCCTGTAGATTATTTCGTATTGAATAATTATAACACTTGTACTTTTCCAAGGTGTGGAAAAGTACAAGTTTTATAATTATTCAATATGTGTAGCAGATTCCACCAAGTGCCATCAATCTCCAGTATAAACAGTCAATAGATTATTTCACTTACTCGATATTACATTTCAGTATTACGGGAGCAGTACAACCTTATACCTATTGTTATGTTTACCTACATCTCCTGTGCCCTCCTTTTTAACAGGAAGATACCCGGTCCTTTGGGAAGCTTACATGGGAAATGTTCAACAAGCAGAACCTTTCATAATTTTATTTTAATGTAGTATAAGATATTCATTAGCATCACGCACCAGAAGATATGAAAATGAACCAAAACTAGTACATTCCGGGTTTTTGGATGATAAATAAAATTATTACCATGTCGACTCCGGAGGGTAGAATAGGGATACAAAATACATACATAAATGGATAGTGGGGTGGTTGGTCGCCCCAGTAAGGTTAATATACCAAAATCCATGACCGTCCGCAAATCAGTTACCTACACTTGCTACTAATTACATATGCGTAGTTATGGTAAAGGTTAATAATAAATAAAAATATAAAAACAAAAAGGTATCTCTATACTGCTTTTACCGTGTGTTTCGTAAAAAGAAACTAAGAGTTTTTGAAGTGAAAACTTCTTTAGCGGCGTTGGATGGGTAAAAAGTGTTAAACTCGCGTCAGGATTACTTGACCTTTGAACAGTAACCGACGACTGACACCATACAACATTACAACAGCTACAGATTGTTTATTTTGTTAGATGCGTTTAGAAGCTTCGTAGTTTAGCGGTAAGCGCTTCGACTGTAAGTCCTTATGGTTTCAGATAGTACCAGGTTCGAACCTGGGCTTCTGCCACTGTTTGTGATTATTTTTTCTTTTTGTAATTTATTACTTTTTGTGATATTTTTTCTTTTTGTAATACATTTATTTCTTCAAGACAGAAAATTAGTGATAGCTTCTATGATTGGCGCTATATTATAGGTATGGTATGGTGTGTTCTTTATATCTTTTTCTTTGTATATAACGAAGAAAGAAAGAAAGAAAGAAAAAGTTTTCACTTCTGCCGGCACTCCCGGAGTGCAACCCGTATTTTTTTTTATATATATTTGGTCCGTCAATTGACCCGCTAGTTGGTAAAAACCTGAGGTGCAGTTCAGAAGATACGGACCACCATTTCCGATGCTATTGAACCTAAAATGGTAGTCTCTCCCTTGTTGGCATTGATAGATGCTTTTTCACACCCCGCTTGAACGTTGCTAAACGTGCTGTTCTTCATCCCACGATAAATATACGCAAGACGACAATAGAGTCACCTATAACCTGGGTTGATAATCATAGTTGGCATAAAAACACCTCCCATAATGTCTTAATAATTGTATTAGTTTCTGCTCTAACAGACAATTTCTAACTTATCTGTAAACTTTAATTGGATTTTACAAGTATGAACTTCTTAATAAATTATATTTTAATCATCTAGACTTTTAAAATGAGTGAATTAAGTTCCATGGAATCGATTACCCGAAACTTCGATTCGTAACTGCGGATGCTTCATGGTTGCTTATGGTGGCTGTTGACAAATTATATCTGGATAGCAATAATTCTGAACGACATTTTGACCTTGGTGAAGAATCGAGTAGGTAATAATGAGAAAACTTAGAAGATTATCACAGAGCAACCTTGGAGTGAGCCATTCGTAAACTTTTTAGTGACGTCATTGTTTGTGAGCTCTACGAATTTGTTTTCCAAATATACAAATGTTTTTCTATGTCAAGTACCAATGTTTGAACGACTGGTTGATTCTGTGTTACTCGAATATTTTGTGTCAATAACTTTTTGTCGGGTTGCATATGGATATGCCTGTTTTCTCTATTTACCAGGTTTTTACAGTACATGAACTATGTGAGTTATTTATCATGTGTTATTTTGAGTATCCGATTTTTAGGCACTATTGTGAGCGAAATGACCGGCAGTCCCAGCTCCCACAAAAGTCAAGGTAAACCAATCTAAAAAAGGGTGGAGTCTGAGAGTGGAACTATCACTCCAAAAAGGATTACAAAGGATTACAATTTTAAAATAGTAAACAAATCTAATTTTTATTTCCACCTAAGGTATATTTACTTCCGAATAATATTCCAATTTGTCAATATCTAACTAACATAGCTAGAAAAACAAAAACAGAAAATTATGTCAAAAACAAAAACAATTAGACCTCTGAGGAAAATTGAAGAGATTTATAGTTCAGGAGCGAGCGGTACAAAAAGTGTCCGTCCCAATGTACGGAACAAAAAACAGGTCCGCGATGACGAATCGCCAGCTATTTAATTTAATCATTCACTCGCTCGGTCACCGCTCTGTCATTCATTCGTGGCAAGGGACGTCTAATTCCGTTTCAGTTTTTGTGACGGTTTAAATCATTTTTATTTTCGTGAAATTATTGCTTCAAATTTCTGAGTTATTCGTTTTTTCAATACCATAGAGGTCACAAACGAGAGAGGTGAGATGGGGAGTATACCTTGACCGTTAGAGCGAAGTTAACCAAACCATCAAGCTGGTAAACCTTCTGATTAATGGACAAGGCTCTGGTGTGCTTTCCTTTTGGCATTCGGAGTTAGATAAATGATACATGAAGTGTTAAATTAATTCAAAAGGAAGAGAAGGGACGAACAGACCCCCGGAACTGAGCTGAAAGTTAGTGGCTAGCTATCAGAGGGGTCATTATGCATATTCGCTATTTTAGCAATATAAAAAGAAACAGAAAATTCAATATAGACTACAATTCTGACATTGTCATGAACTTCTCCATTATTCAAAAAATGTAATGCAGTGTCCTACGCGAGCGATTTTGGAGCGAACGCGAAGCGACGCGATCCGGCGCAATGCAGCGCTGAAATAATAAACAGTCGATATGTATGGAAATGGCCTATGCGTGCAGGTCGCCCTGCGACGCGATTTGAAGCGAATTTATTCAGTTGGTTTGATAATTTCAAGCACATTGACGATTGGCGATTACCGTAGTGTCATTTTATTTTAAAAACTGTCAATTTTTGCGCGAACGCAGGAAAAGGCCGCCGCATCGCACCTCGTCTCGCCGCATCGTATTGGATACGCATGAAATTGCATTGTATCGCTATTCGCTTTGAATCGCCTACGTAGGACGCCTAATAAGAATGTACTTGATATTTCGTTTACTTGTGAACCAATTATTCGTCTGCGACATTAATATTCTAATATATTAAAAAAGTATTTATAAATAAATACTTTGTCAAACTTTATTTATTCATTCTACTTCGTAAATCTTGAATTGATTGCATATTTTAGAAGGGTATTGGAAGTCATAGGCTTTTTAAACTTGGCTCAAGTTCGTTTTTTTTGTTAATCTTTGTTTCATTTTCGTTATAATAAAGAAAATCTGTGCGTAAACAAATCATCACAGATTTCGCTTTCTATTCTAACTGTGTAGAGGCTGAACTTCAACATTTTCGGTGAAACGACTGCCATTTGATCTCCACGACTCAGTGGTATTGAAGTTCTATAGTTAGACAATTTTTCGAAATTTTTAGGGCTTCAGCGACACGTAACGACTTCCATAGATATTCATATGGTAATCTCTTAATATCAAACCGATGTTTGAATTAGACCATGACATAATGATAACAGCACATTCAATGGTCAAACTACATATATTCAATATTTAGTTGTGAACTTTGGGGTTATTTGACTGGATTTAAGATTCCTATATATCAATACCATGCTCCCAGATAATGTTTTAAAAACAAATAATAGACCAAAAGACCAGTGGTAGCCTCAAATATTTAAGGCCTTGAGTGGGCGCAATTTGCAGTTCACTGGTTCTCCCTATAAAAAACCCATGTTGTTATTTCAACGCACTTTATGACTCGTCAATTTACAAATCTGTGGTCTTTATGTAATCAACTCCCGCCTTGATACAAATTAGAATCCTTCATTATTTAATGAATGATTCTAATATAAAGTAATAAGTCACTATATAGGTACATAACTTAGTCTTTTCTTCATTTATATTCTGTAAATCTTGATTAGTTCATGTCGAGAATAATTTTAACACCTTGCTCCTATACATAAGTCACTTAATTATACTAAGCTAGTTATATAAGAGTAGATGATAGATTAGTTTGAATTTTAGAACACACTTCGAAGTCGTCTATCCTAATATTATATAGGTATGTGAAAGTATTTGAATTACATTTTTAAATTATTTCATGTTAAATATTCAAATCGATTTAAATTTAACATGAATATTTAAGATGAAAAAGGTTAAAAATATAATTCAAATTGTATGGGCGGAGTTGTCAAAAATTAATGTTTAAAATTGATTGAAAAATCGTTCATTATTTCCGTTAGTTTGTAAGAATATTGGAAGATACACTCCACTGTAGCCTCAAGACAGATATAGAAATAGAAGTTTGAATTGGTTAGGGTGAGGGTCTAGTAGCTTAGTGTTCAAAGCATTGCCCCTGTAAAGCAAAGTCCGCGGGTTCGATTCCCGCCTAGACTAATTCAACTATTTTCAAATTTAAATAGATTTGTCAAAGTAACTTTGTCTATCTGTTTATCTTTCTTTCCTTATGTCTGTCTTTCTGTGTGTTACGCATTCACGCCTAAACCATTGACCTAATTTTGATGAAATTTGGTACATGGGTTAGGTAGACTGGACATTTTGAAAGAATATCGCTGTGTTTGGTCGCGATAACTGACGTTCATGCAGCCGGAGCAGCTAGTGTTCTAATAAATTTGTAGACAATAATAAAAAGATTATTCGTATTCAATTATGTACAACAATTTACTCAGATCTTTCTCCTTCCAGGTTAAGCAGAGATGATAACTCACTATTTATTTCAGTCTATACTCGTACATATTTCTCGAACTTCCTGTACTGCAAAATATTTTCTTTTAATAAATAGGTACCTATTTCGCGTCTTCTTTTCATTGATTTTCACTTCGCTCATGTAGAATTCTGTTCCCGTACCGATGGCCCACGACATGAAAGGTTTTTTTTACCCTCCCCTTTACTTTAAGCAATATACAGACAGGATGATCCAACGAGATTTATATACATAGATAGGATGTAAATGGCATGAAAATAATTTACGATCATTCATGTACATTGACGCACAAGTTACTTTCACTCTAAATAAACTCCCAAGAATGAAATCGCGTCTACAATGACACGTCCCGGGGGTGGAACCGCCCCTTTGTTTAATATTCACCCCTAATAACTGCGCTTAATTGGTATTGACGGATTTAGCAGACTGGATTGACGATTATACATTCTGATTTCAGAAAATATGGAATGTTTTTTCTAGAAATATTTTATCAGTCGGAGCTGTGTGATTTGTAATGACTGAAACTTTGTTATTGTTACTGAGTGTCGTTCTTTTTATACATAACATCCGACCTTTTGAGATGTAAGCTGTGTATCTTTCAAATTGATTAAAGTGCACACGGTGTGAAAATTTGATTAAAATCAGATAATTAGTTTAGGAGTCCATCGCGGATAAACAACGTGACGCCTAATTTATATAATATTAAATGATATTTAAGTGATATTATATTTTTAATTTATATATCAAACACACAGTCAGTTATTAATCTTAAGGGATATTATGATAAGGTCCTCAAAAACAAATCGCAATTCTTGTCTGTTCGTTCACGAGAGACGTAAAAATTACTGTACAGATTTTAGTGCAGTTTTTCATTGGTTAGTCTTAGTCAGTTTAGTCTTAGTTCAGTTAAGCCCAGGCGGACCGTGATACAATCAGGATAACGTCTAAATGCAGATAATGATGATGAGTCTTAGTTTAAAATCTAACAGTCGCATATATATTTCCAGAACATTCTGCACAGTAAACTTCAAAATGTTTTGCAGTAGACTATGAGCCAGTAGGACTGTAACCCTCTTTTGAAGGAGTTTTTATAACCAATGAAGGTTATTACTGTTGTTAATACTGTTAATCACTGTAGTATATGTGATTTTGCAACATTTGACTATGCAAATATTGGTATTTGAGGAAGGATTTCTGATCCGGTTAGCCTTTAGTCCTTTTAATTTATGATTTTAATGTTTCTGTGGCACCTTAGAGAATATTCTCAAGTTATTAAATTGGTAGTTTGATTCACCTTGGCACCTGTGTAGCGTGAATAGTTTTTTTACGTGCGGGAAATTCCCACATGCACCACCGGAAGCGGAGGGGGAGGTTATGTCGGACTCGAACCGACTAAACGGTATGCCGTCTGTGAGTCGTTATGCTAAGCCGAAGGTGAGGCTGGCGATGACATATCCCTCGCACCCCGACTGACCCCAGGCCATCCCTCTCGGTCTGGCCCTCTCCGGGAGTTGGGACCACGAGGTCCTCAGATGTGGCCTGCTTCTGCTAGGGTGACGAGCGGCTCCACCCGTCACCCTCAGGCCCGCGCTCATGGGGGCGGAGGTCGTTCTACGCCCTCCGACGCCCGAGCGGCGTAAATATAAAGTAGCTGAATACTATTCTAGTGCTTATGAGTTCAAAGCTCTGTCACTGCGGCATACAAGCTTAAATTTATTTGATACTAGCGGCCGCCCACGACTGCGTAGGTGAAGCATGAAGACTTCAGACTTCAACTGTCCCCTGTTTTAACTCCAAAAAGGGGTTCATTTCTAAGGATATCATGATTTTCGGTCCCATGTTATAGGGGGCCTATCTAGCGGGCACTTAGTCTAAAAAAGGTTATTTTGGTGTTTGTACCGATTTATATTCATATGCATGTAGTAAAAAACGGATATTTCAATATTACAAACAGATACTCCAATATTATTTATATGTATATTTAAGGCTATAAGTGACAAGCTACATAGATTATTTACGGACAAAACATGACAGATGATGTTAGATAAAAGAAAATCGCTTACAACAAAACACTAACACCAAAAATCTGACCTGCACAACACATGAGCTCGTTACTGAAGCACAAAAATACAGAAATCAAATAGAAATACAGACATAAGGCAACTCTAATTAAACTTCGACTTTACAACTTGCCTTCAAGGCAGTAAGTTGCACGCCAGGTAATAGAAATAAAAGTAACGGCTTCGTACCTTCCTCGGCTTGCAATATCTTGATAACGGCTAATCAGTATAGCTGTCCGTGTTCAATAGAGGTTCTTCAATGAATTTGTTAAGTGCTTAGGGTTTCTTAATTTTATCAAGAGAGGTATAATAAGGGTATGAGCTTAACCATAAACTTGTAAAGTGAGTGAAATGATTGTTGAACTCTCATAAATTTCCAAAAGAGACTTTATAAAAACGTCTTTAAAAGAGTCTTTCTAAAAAGGCAATAGTTTTTAAGAAGTTTTAGTATTAAGTTAAGCGTTAGTAGCTTATTGCTTAAGGAGTTGATCTTACGATCGAGAGGTCCCTGTTTCGAATCCTGGCCATCACACTACAGACATGCAATTCAGCTTTGCTGGAGTTTTTAGAGGGGATTATTAGTCAATTTGATTCCTAATATAGTTTTTCAAAAAAAAAAAATCTCTATGATATGATATATATTTTATGATATTTTATTAGGATTTTATGCCCAAGTTTACACAAAAAGTGAAATATAATAAACTGTATATTGTAAGAAAGTTATATAGCTTTTTAGTTTGTATGGTATGAAAGTTTTATAACAAGACAAGCCAAACATTTACTCCTGAGTTACAAATTAAACACGCGTTTCAAAGATTTCTCTTTTTTCTTGGAGACAATAATTAGAACTAATTTCATTACATAAAAATAAGGATAATATTTTACTTCATTAAATTACTACTTATTTCTTTCTTAATCCTTCTTTTTTTAAAAAGCCATTTTGATTTCCTTCAGTATGTTTTATGATAGTCGGTGATCGTAGCTGAAAATTTTTTAGATTTTTCGAGAAAATAGTTAGCTAACAAATGAATATATGTCAAAAATCCCGATAACGCAACAGGGGTTCTAGACAAGTGGCACGATCGTCAGTAGAAACGCATAGAATAGAATGACACATGAATGGGATTTACAACTTGCAACACGATTCAACGGATAGAACTTAAAATTGGAAGCCAAGCCGAATTTACAAGCAGTCCAATCGATTGCAACGACCGAGAAGTACATTATTATCTACAGCAAGCTAGCCATGACGAAACCATTCGAAACACGAATAGATTATGAAATGTATGGAACTGACATACGCTTACGACTAATTGGGTAGCCAACGGCGAGGAGCAATGTAATGGGTAGCCACGATGTTACTTTCATGAACGAATACGACTGACAATCGTCAAAAATGGACGCTCCACCAGCGTTAATAAAAAGCCGGAGATAACGCTACAAAATGGCGGATTTTTGATCAGCTGATATAAATGACGGTGTATTTTTATTTATTTTTTTATAAAATGCATAAAATTAGGCTATTGCAGGTTGCGCATAATTATATTTGTTGAATCAAATCACAAATCATGAACATAATAATATTTTACTCCTATAAATTGATTTATTTTATCCTATTCTATTCCATTGACTGAGCGAGTCCCTTGGCTAGCTTAGGTTCTTGTCATATGATTGATTAGAATAGGTTGAAAATGGCTTTTTTCACCAGTATCATAGACAATATTAGAGGACTTGCCGGTCATTTGGAGAGACAGGGCGTTTGACAAGCCGTAATTCGCTTGGCTACAAATAATTCGTCACGATTGCCCCAGCAGTTGAACGGATTGCTTATTTTTTACAAAATGGCGAGTGTTTGTTAAACATATGCTTGCATTTTTAGTAAAATGCATGAAGTTTGTTTGAAAAGGGTTGCGTATAATGACGAAGTGTGGCAAATGTGTCACAAAAAAAATATTACTCGTTAGTTATTAGACCGCATTTCTTTAGGTTACACACAAGAGTAGGAAAGTGGGATATTAGTGATATTACAGTGAATTATGATTTTTTGTGTTGGTTCCATATCTCTTTAGAAGCCTGTAAACCTTCACAAATCCTCTAAAACAACATAGGCATTTTTCATCATCATTAACGACAACCATTACAACTCGAATAATGTGTGTAATATAGTTCCTGGCAGTGCGAGTGTGACGCCTCTGCTGTTGCACATGTTCACCGTTCATAGGCCACGGTAGCCACTTTCCATCAGGTGGGCCGTGTGCTTGTCTTTCACCTAAGTGACTCAAAAATATACTACTGTTTTCTATATATAATAATATATAAAGGACATTGTGCATTTTGTTAGAGATTTTGTTAAGCATGAACGTAACAACTACTATTGACATATTTTTCTAATAAAGTTTTATCCAGGTTCACACAACACCTTTTATTAACAAGAACATTTAGCGGATTAATATAAATGAAACATTCATTTTAATTATAATTTTTTAATAATCTGCATCATATATTCACAGAATGTGTAGGTACTAAAACCGTTGCTGGATTAATATTGGCTTCATATCTTGCCCAGTTTAAGAACCAAATAATTGTCATTACATGACCACAGCAACTCTCCGTCCTTTGCCTACAATACAGCTGCAACAGTATGGATTCATAGCTTCTCCGCTATAGTCATTAGTCTCATATGAAATATATAGATGACAGATATATAAATTGCACATTATTTTGAGGTTATTCGATCAGCTCTTTGCCAGCATGGATGACATATTTGGTGTGTTCTTCATCTGCAAGTAAAACATACCTAATTAATATTACTTTATATTCATATTGCCTTAATTGTTGCTACTACCAACCACACATTTATACCCTGTCCAACAAATAACTTTCCTTTTAAAAGTTGTAGTTATGTGATTTAATATGACAATCGATTTTTTTTATGAAGTATCAATGGTTATGCATTTCAATATTTTTTAAATTTGTCGAGTTTTTATGTGAATGTTATAAATTGAAATAAAACTATTTTTAAGGGGTTTTCCTATGCCACAAATACATTATACATACACACATAAGGTTATAAATGTGAAAGAGATTATGCCAAATTTTTAATTCCTACACCACATTGTGTTGTTGTTCATTGTGGGTAAAATAATCCTCGATTATAAAAACCAGACTATTATAGTTACTAATAGTTATTATAGTTGCACTACATATTAACATGCTAGTATGATTGGACATAAATTTACCACTTTTAGATACCACCACTGTCTAATAACAAACAACCATTTCAGTGAAACGACGAGTATGCCTTGCCCTCTGCTTTTGGGCTATGACTGTGCCCAGCCATACAATACTGCATGGCACAGACTTGTAGTTCAGTCCATTCTGCGTTCAGTCTCAATATTTAAGCTAGGATCAACGTTGAGATCACATTTCAGAGTGCCAAAACCATGGACGTATTCGGTATTGAATCAAAACAAATTTCGTGTAACAAAACGAATGACAGTTGGTTTTTTTTATGAATATTATTGGCATGGTAACAAGACCTTTAAGCCATGTCTTCATTTGTTTGTATCTTCATTTATTGATGATGATGAGAATGAGTTAATGATGTTGATGTTGAAGATGATTCGAGATATCTCAATTAATGCAAGAAGAAATATCGACTAGTTAAGTAAGGTAAAAGCGCCAATGGTAGACATTTTAAGGACCAATCAAACTTCAGTCTGCAAAATTACACATATTTTTAAAAAAAGAATGGTCTTAAAACTTCTCTTAATTTAGACATTAGCAGATAAAATCTTTATAAACCAACATATTTCTACTTTATATACATATAATTATTATACACATGGTAAACATGGTAAACACCAATAGTCGATAATCACATAAAACTGATAGAAAATCTAACCATAAAAATACGGCAATGAGCAGTTTTCCAGTAGGTATTAAAATCACTTGGTTTTTAAAATCATCAGAGATGGCGCTAGCATAGCTTTTGGTACTGAACTTGAACATGAACTGACCGAATGTCTTAATTTGATTGATTGCTGTTTCTGAAGCGTTGAAGTTTGTATGTAACATAGTAACCTCAAAAAGTTGATACCTACATAATTTTAATTAATAATACGTACCTGGATGACCGAGCTTCGCTCGGTATTTTTTTGTGACAACGCCATCTGTTCGTATCTTTAGTGTTGTTGTGTCGTTAAAGCAGTTAGTTGCTCACATCGAGAAATAGATGTCAGGAAGAGTCATATTTCTTTTTCTTTTTTTTTATAAAATGACATGATTCCATAACATATTACACAACGAAATCAATGGATTAGGGCTTTAAGAATAGATGTGGACAAGGCTAGTCGTCAGCTGAAAAAGTACTTAAAGTAAAGTACCTACTGAAAGTCTTACCAAAAGTGCCGGCCGCGCCATCTAGAGCGTCTTTAGGAATGCTATAAATACCTACTAGAAAACTGCTCATTGTCTACGTAGGTCAACAAGTTACATAATTTTTAACATCTGTACTAAAAATAGTGATAATCATTATTAATAAATATAATATCATACCTATTAAAAATTCCTACCCTTAACAAAAATCTGAAGATACAACTGGCGAAAATTCAATATTTACTCATAACAGTGTTGCGAAATTTTGAACATGTATTATATATGCCATTAGATGTCTTTTAAGTAAGTAGTCAAGTAAACTAGATAGTTACTTTTCTTTACAATAAAGGTTTTTTTCGAAAGTGTTAACTATTGGATCAGTGTCGACCATTAGGTCTTTTAATGAACACAAACAGAGCGAGATAAGACGAGTCGATTCCGATAGCCTCTAATTCCATGCTATCTTTTGACTTAATTTAAATTTATAAAATAACATTATCTTAACTATGGCGGTCATGAACAAGCGGGACGTGATTTTCTTAACTTATTACATTATTAGTTAAACAATTCAATGTCCTTGTGGAAATCACATTAACGATCATGATTACCATATTAACTATTAAACTAAAATTATAAATTAATATTATACTATTGAAATAAGTCTGATTGTGAGGGATTCCATTGCACTGAATCACAATAAATATGGGAGGCAGGAGGATTTTGACACTAATAAATTATAAATCTTCAACTTTACACTATTCATAAACCACAACACAAACTTCATTAATCTGAAAACAAAAAACGACACCCGATTATTCACTAGGTTTTAATCGTGTATTTAAATTATCATTCAAAGAATATCTCGAGATATGAAATTATTTAGAAAACTAATTTCATAACCGAAATTCAATTCGATATTTTCTCGATTTTTGCCCTAGACCATGGACAATTTCGAATCTAGACTTGTCGTCCATACGACAGGCTCTTTCTAATCCGTTGCAATCATTACCAAATCGTAAGCAATCACTGCTCTTGCAAAAGCATTATTCGAATTCGAACAGCTCAAAGTGGAGATCCACTTGTCTAAAGGGTCAGAAGTGCTCTAACACGTCAGGAAAGAAACCAACAATGACATCATTCCCTAACAACCCACTTCATGGGCTAATACGGTCCGAAACTTCGGGAGCATAATGACGCCATTTTACCTCTACCACCCAAATTACAAAATACCTGGTCTCCAAACCGTATAACTAAATTATACCGCGTTCCTACCAACTATATTGTAAACCAAGTCAAATTGCGTGACCGTACTTTGGTAGAATTAAACTTACTTCACATCACTTCTACCATCCATTTGACTTAACATGTACAACTTTACACATTTGGCAAACATTTTTGAACAATTAAACTTTTAAAATTGTACTGCTTCAGACCGAAATAGGTTAGTTTAGAATGATCTTGTAACAATTGTTTCAAGTTGTTTTGCACCTTAATCAGTTGTGTTAGAATAGACTTCTGACTGTATCAATGGTCGTTGATTCCTTACGTAAAGCAATTTGATTGTTAATTAGTTTTATAAGCAACTAGCTGTTGCCTGTAGCTACGCCCGCGTGGAATTCTAATCCCGTTGTTGTTTCATTTTCTGTTTAGTTAATCCATTCTGGCTTCGCTCTTGGGATACTTTGAGCCATTCATATATATATGCTCTTAATTTCATAGGTTTCAAATAACGTATGGGGTTGACATTTATGATTACAGCGTCACTTCCTTGTATAGTACCGTGATGATATATAGCTAATGTTACTCACAAACATTGAGGCTTTCTATTGGTAAAAGATTTTTCAAATCGGACGAGTAGTTTGAGAGTATATTCAATTAAAATAAACAAAAATCCTATCTTTCCTCTTTAAAATATTAGGGGTTAAAGTATGAAATTGCCGATTTGTACTGACAAATTGAAATTCGTTTTTTTTTTTTTTAATTTAACGTATTTATTTAATCAAAATAATTACCATTATTATCTATACATTGCTGCCATCTAGTAGGAAGGTCATTTATGCCTTTGCGATAGAACTCTGGTGATCTAGATTCGACAAACTGTGTGAAAGCATTTTGTACTGCCTCCTGAGAAGAAAACTTTTTATCACATAGAAAATTGTCCAAATCACGAAAAAATGGTAGTCTGTTGGAGCAAGGTCTGGCGAATACGGAGGGTGACGGATAGTTTCTAATTGCAGTTCCTGTAGAGTTAAAACGGTGTCTCGTGATGTATGAGGTCTCGCGTTATCATGGAGCAATAATGGTGAAGATCGATTCATGAGTCGGGGCTGTTTCACTGCTAGTTTTGCTATCATTGTTCGGAGTTCGGCACAGTAGACATCTGCCGTTATTGCTTGACCAGATCGTAGAAAGCTATAGTGAATAACACCAAGCTGAGACCACCAAACAGTTACCATTACCTTTTTATTGGTAAGCTTTGCTTTAGGACACTGTTGTGGCGTTTCACCTGGGGTCAGCCATTGCATTTTTCGCTTACGGTTATCGTAAAGAATCCACTTTTCATCACATGTCACAATTCGATCCAACATTCCTTCATTTCTGTATCGATTCAACAAGGCAACACAAGTTTCAACACGCATTTCTTTCTGCAGATCAATCAAATCATGAGGTACCCATTTTTCACATTTTTTTATTTTATTGATTTGACGCAAATGAGTCAATATTGTTGGTAAGGTAACGTTAAACCATGCAGCTAATTCCTGGGTAGTTTGGCTCGGATCGGCTTCCACCATGTCTTTCAATTCATTGTTATTCACCTGTGTGGACGGCCTTCCTCGTGGTTCGTTCTTCAAATCAAAGTTTCCATCACGAAAGCGTTTAAACCAAAATCGCACGGTGCGTTCATTAGCAGTCCCCTCTCCAAACGCAACATTGATATTGCGAGCTGTTTCTGTCGCGTTAGTTCCGCGTCGGAACTCGTATTCAAAAATCACTCGAATTTTCGAAGTATCCATCTTTCTTGTCTAAGCTGAATAAAAAAAACAACTGAAAGTCGATAATCGAATGTTGCACATTTTTAAATGAAGAACTACATAGGTACCATGTGGAAAAAGTTTCACTCAAAAATCTCAAACCATGAAGGTTCTATGTCAATTCGAAGTACCTATTACAATGAAACGGCAATTTCATACTTTAACCCCTATTACTAGTGTAAATATTATCTGGTAACGTTTTCTAAGCTGTCAGTTATGGCGTGTCAGAATTTTTGAATGACTCCTTTTTGGGGCAAGGTAAGGGCGGTCCCTAGCGTAATGAAACATTTTGGGGCAAATACTGCCTAAGCGGTGCAAATTGTTGGGTCTTTTTGTTCAGAAGTTTCCTAATTTTGTTTCTTTTTTCTCTCCACAAAAAGGTATGAGTAGCTCAATAATAAATGCTGCAATGGCGTTGTTTATTTCTTCATAAAACGTAGAAAAAATACAAGATTCATATTTTCTTTTTAGGTTGGTTTTGGTGTTTTTAGTTTTTTTTAATTTTTATAGTTACTATAACTTTATCGATAGTTGGAAAAGGGATAAAGGCACTCCCTAAAAAGTACAGAAGAGTTTCAATGTGTTAAGAATGGTCACATATGCTAAGAGCGTTTTCATATTCATCCGATATCCATGTGCTGTTATCACACGTTATATTCGATAAAATCGGCTCGATAACGGTCATTTGCTAGAAAGCACAGAGTGCAAGTAATTTTCGACCTTGAGAGCAGAAAATGACATTAAGGTCGAAAATTGCTTGCTGTTTTAGTCTCTTTGTGATCCGATATCGGGCCAACACAGTTGTGTCCGCTCCGATAACCGATACCGAACCGGACAGTATGAAAGACAGATACATCCTACTAATATTATAAACGGAAAAATTTGTAAGTATGAGGATAGATGGCTGGATGTTTGTTACTCTTCCATGTAAAAACTACTGAATGGATTTTAATGAAACTTTACAATAATGTAGCTTATACATCACAATCAAATCATGAATGAATAAATTTAATCGTAGCTTATACATCAGAATCAAATCATGAATGAATAAATACAATCAAGGGACTAGAGTCTTAGTGGTGACCGAGTAGGTTAACACAATTATAAAATTAAACAACACTAGCCAAGTCGGTGTTAGAGCGTTTTCACGCTATCCGATACCCGATATCGACGCCCGCGTGGATGTCGGTTATCGTTATAAATTTTATCCAACACATAGGCTTCCACACGGGCGTCCAAGCTTCCTCCGATATCAGATATCGGGTATCGGATAGTGTGAAAACGTTCTAACACCGACTTGGGTAGTGTTGTTTAACTTTATAATTGTGTTAACATACTCAGTCACCACTAAGTCTCGAGTCCCTTGACTGTATTAACGATTATATTCATTCATGATCAACTAGCTAATGAAGGCATTTTAAATAATTTCTATTCGATTTAGAGTAGATACTTGAATAATAGATACATGAATAATAACGATGTACGAGTATATGATACTAGCCGAGACACCACGGTTTCATCATGTTTGTAAAGGTACTTTATTTCTCATAAAAATATACAAGCTAAGCAAATTTAAAATTACACTTACTTTGTAAATAATCTATAATAGTACTTCATGCAGGTTTGAGCACCTTTGAATGTTTGTAACAATTATTATTATTCATTCTACAAAGTTAAACAAAAGCACATTACGTATTAGAGCGTTTTCACACTCATCCGATATCCGACATCCGATATCCGACATCCGATATCCGATATCCGACATCCGATATCCGATATCCGACATCCGATATCGGAGGAAGTCAAATGTATGAGATATGTATCTTTCTATCACATTGTCCGGCCCGATATCGGTTATCGGAGCCAAAACAGTGGTGTTGGTTCCTATAACCGATATCGGGCCGGACAATGTGAAAGTAAGATACATATCTCATACATTTGACTTCCTCCGATATCGGATGTCGGATATCGGATATCGGATGTCGGATATCGGATATCGGATATCGGATATCGGATACCAGATATCGGATGTCGGATATCGGATATCGGATGAGTGTGAGCTCGTAACTACTAAACGTTTACTAACAAAAGTTTTAGTAAATGAAATCTTGTGGATACCATTACTTTGCACCAAATATGCTCGTAATTTTTTAGTTTTCAAAAAATGTATGGGGAACTACCGGATTTCTTGACATTTGTGAATACTGCACCGCTCCGTTAGGTAGTAACGTAATGAGTATAGCCGTATACCAAAGCCATATACGGCCTATTCGACACAAAAATATTTATTCACATCGAACCATTAGTTTGTAAGAATAGCGCGATCAACCAAACTTACTCTTCAGATAAATAGACAGGTAACTACAGCACGCGGCGGGCTAGATAACTAAGATCGATTCTACCGAGACTGTCTCGACATGCAGACGAGTAATTATGTATTCAGGAGGTAATAGTTTGGTTTATTTAGTTGGAGACATTTGTTTCATTTACGAAGGCATTGTATTACGTATTGTATTAACGTATTACTATTTTTGTTGTTTTTTCTATAGGACCCGTCAATTTGACTTCATCTCGCCTGATGGTAAGCTGAAGGCAAAGTCTTAGGATAGAGAGAGTCTCATCTTAACAGTGGTGGCACTCAGCTTGACGGCCTCATCAGATGCTTTTTACGCCCCGCTTAAAGGACCCGGGACTATAGGAAGAAGGAAATACGTGAGCTAGCAAGGAGTTTTTTAATAACATTCTTAATATTTGCTAAGAATAATCACCCATCCTTAAACTGACCAGGCTATTATTGCTTAACCGTGTGACGTGTTAACCTACTCAGACACTGCTTAGCCTCGACACTATTTTCTACTGACAGTACTATAGTATTCATTTGGAATAAATTAACCCAAAACAATATAAATGTATACCTACTAACCCAGCGCCCCAAGTTGCTGACAACGGCAAATGCCTTGGGCCGGCTGTTGCCCAACTTGAGGGGCCCGGAGGACTCCTGCAGGAGACTCTACACGGGTGTCGTGCGGTCCATGGCCCTATACAGGTCCCCGTATGGGCAGACACCCTGGCGGTCAGAGGCGGTCAGATTTTTGCCTTTTCTCCACGCGGCGCAGAGGACGGTGGCATTCAGGACCATCAGGGGGTACTGCACGATATCCTTTAAAAGCGGCGATTCTCCTGGCCGGATCGCCACCTGGTGGATCCTGGAAGCAAGGATCCTTTGGGCACTGTATCGGTTCCGAAGGGAGGCACTGGAGCGGGGATTCGATTCCGAGCCCGAAGAAATCACACAGGGGCATGGTGACCGAGTGGGAGCTACGACTTGAGCAACCACGCACGGGGCATGCAGTGATTGCGGCGGTAAGACCCATTATGGGGGAGTGGCTAGAGAGGCCAGGCGGTGGCCTCTCGTACCGTCAGACGCAGGTCATTACCGGACACGGTAACTTCGGGCGGTACTTGCATCTGATGGGCATAGAGACAACGCCCGAGTGCCATCACTGCGACGCGAGCGTGGTCCGTGTCCGGCGTTTGAAACACTGAGGCGGCAGCTTGTGACGGCCCTGGGGGTGAGAGTGCTCACCCTCTGCACCCTGCTCGCGGTTATGGTCCGCTGCGCGGATGCGTGGGCGGCCAGCGCCTCCTTCTGCGAGCAGGTCATGCTCTTGGAGGAGACAGCAGAGCGGACGCGATGAGCGAGAGAGACTCCGCCCCCTATTAGCGCAGGCCTGAGGGTAACGGGTGGAGCCGCTTGTCACCCTAGCAGAAGCAGCCCACGGCGGCGGCGCGCATGCCCCCCCCCCCTACCGGGTGCGATACCGCGTGATCCCCCCTCCTGACCCAGGGCCATTCCTCTAGGTCTGGCCCTGGGTCAGGAAGGTAGACGGCGTGCAGTTTAGTCGTTACGAGTCCGACATAACCTCCCTAAAAAATAGATAGTTATTTTAATTTCTGCTCAAAACCAAATAACGATAGGCACTGTAGATGTCAATCAATATCTGAATTGAATAATTTAAATCCGTCCATATAAAGAGAAACATGTTATAAAATGGAGTAATGCTAACTAGATCCGATACCTCATGGGAAATGAAACCATCGAAATATTTTCAGTGTATCGATATTAATAACGGTGTAACGTGCAAAGCGACCGCAAATGTATTCGCGTCAAATTGTGATGTATTTGCCGCATTGCAATCAGTATGAGGTTAGGGCTGCGTCACATTGAAGTCAGGAATATATACGTATATCGTAAGGTCTTCTTCATCCTAGCGTTAATCTCAGTCGCATTCGAAGCTTTAAACTTAGAGTCTGGGGTTGAACTTCGACATTTTCCGTGAAGCTACTGCCATCTGACCTCCACAACCCAAAGGCGATATGGAAGCATTGCAGTTAGTCCAGTTGTTGGATTTTTGAGGGTTCCAACTACTCGTAACGACTTCCATAGGTGTTTGTATGGCAACCGGGACCGACGGCTTAACGTGCTCTCTGAGGCACGACCAGACCAATGCAAATACCCATATTCTTGCATACAAATATTTGCATTGAGCGGAGATCGAACCCACGCCTCCTGCGTAGTGTTCCCTACCGCTACACTACGGAGGCTGTCAAGGTCGTTGGTGGGGTAAATGGTTAAACATTGCATGGTTAAACAACATCAGCTAGGTCGGTCTTACGATGGGTGATCTTCTCTTAAGATATTAAAACCCCTACGTATCAGTTTTTGTTTCTAATTGCCTTAAGGGTAGTTGGAGCTCTAAAAATTCTTACAACTGGTACAGAACATCGATATGGTCGCTTCACAGAATATATCAAGGTTCAGTTCAGTTAGTTATGTTTATGTTTTGAAATATGAAATTATCATCTAGTCGTATCTACCTTGCCCTAGTTATTTGGGGATGCGAAAATTTCATTCTTCTCCATACACTCATGTCAGTTGGTATCTATTCAGTCCCTTTTGTGCATTCCATAAAATTTTTCTTTGGTCTAACACTGCTACCGAAACCCCTACATTCATATTTTGAATCTTTTGCAATACATTGCTTTCCTCTCTCTTCACAATGTGACCGAATCATGACAGTCGTTCGCTTCGCAATTTTTCATTTACTGGTGCCACTTTCAAACTTCTTCCAACATACTAATTCCGTATTCAGTCTATTCTCGTTACACCACATATTTTTTTACTATGAGACTCTCCTTTGCCACTCCATTAACAACTGGAACATCACAAATTCATGTGTTCCCTTCTGCCTACAGCCCCGGGTCCTTTAAGCGGGGTGTGAAAAAGCACCTGATCACCATTGTAACATGATATGTGCCTGTAATGGTGACTCTTTTTCTTGAGACTTTGCCGTCACCTTACCATCATGCGAGGTGAAGGCAAATTGACGTATTCTACACAATAAAAAAGAGATATTGTAAATTAATTCGTGAATAGAACAGACCCTTAGCATATGGCGCAATTACCGCGGCTGCGGTAACGCAAGAATTCAATTTAATTTATTGGTATTATCACTATAATTTCTCATTTATAATTAACGGATAGTACGTTACACGTTTTATGTATATGTATAATTAGTTGCGAATAATCATAAAATATTGGCGCAAGCGATCAATTTTAGCCAGATTTCTATGAGCCGTTGTGAGCATGGGCGAATAATGAACATTCAAACATCTTCACAAACTGTCACAATTATAATATTAATAGAATGTTCTACCCTATACCGGCGCCCGGTTTTTCCCTATGAAGACAGGTATTTTTTTACATACTGATTTCACTTCATCCCGCCTGTTGAGGCACTCACACAGCTGCATATGCATACATATCACGCCACACGAAAGCACGCGCTGTGATTGGTCATGACGTGATATTGCACCAATCGGACGCCAGGGTGCGCGGAGGAGGGATCTGCAAACTTGTAATATTTTTTCTACACTAGACTCGATCGAAAAGCTTTGTACGGGCTGCCACGCAAATTTATGTATTTTTATTATTCGCAATTATAAGTCGTTCAAATCAGTACATTTTAGTCATTTTCTACTGCCCTCAAAGCCGCTACATATTTTGGTCCTTCGAGCCGGATCTACGAACGCGATTGGGCTGTCGACCTGTGGACGTGGACGATTAATTGGCGCTTATGCAGACAGCTGATGGTCTACTATACAAGCATACAATACACGCTTCACCTGGTGCTTGAATAGCTGGAGCTTGAAGAGGAGGCTTTCGAATCATTGCGCATCATAATCATTCGGTACGGCCATCCATCTCACTTTTCTTCCTAAACCTCAGTATACCTGCATATTTTCGAATCTGTGTGTGTTCTTTTTTCATTTTTCAATTCAGTCAAAATTACATTAGGTATCCTAATTTGTCTAGCAGTGCAGTACCTATCAGTGTACCAGGTGTGTAACAATCATAAAACTGTAAGTACCTACTTATCTACCTACTTGACATCAGTTTCTTTTGCAATCCAAGATGAGCACATCCGAGGTAGTTGAAAAACCTAGGGCTAAATCACCAGTTAAATTAAGCGTTCCAGGTGATGAAGCCATGTACTCTAATCTTATTAGAAAAAGAGGCATTACAAAAGGTAGATTAACTAGATTTTCCAATTATCTGAATACCCTGAATAGTGTAAATTTAATGTATCCCAATCAAAAAGTAGATTTAAGGTTACGTACAAAAAATGCTGAAAGCATATTCCAGGAATTTAATGATTTACAAACAAGAATTGAGGAATTGGTTCCTGAAAAAGATCTCGAGGATCAATTGGATCAAAGAGATATGTTTGAAAATTTCTATTATAGTGTAGTGTCTCAGGCTGAGTGCTTATTGAGTGGCCCGGACGTTAGCGAAGGTTCTAGTAGTCCTGTCTATTCTAGAACGGACGACGTGAAATTACCAATTATTACCCTCCCTTCGTTTGACGGCTCATGTGAACACTGGCTTACTTACAGAGATACTTTTATGTCACTAATCCATGAATCTAAGCTCTCAAACATACAAAAATTTCACTACCTCAAATCATCATTAAAAGGTAGTGCTGCTCTGGTCATAGAACAGTTAGAGTTATCCTCGAACAATTACCTTGTTGCTTTAGAGTTACTTCAGAATAGATTCAACAATAATGATTTATTAATACACAATCATGTTAAATCATTATTTACTATTCAAAAATTAACAAAAGAATCACCCATGTTGTTACGAAAATTAATTGATTCTATTCTAAAAAATTTACGCGCTTTGAAGGTATTGGGAGAACCGACGGAGGCATGGGATACACTTATTAATTTATATTGTTGTTTCTAAACTTGACGAGACTACGGAGAGAGAATGGGAACAATATAAAACTATAACTTTTAAAATCAAAACTAGTTCAAATACAAAGTTTAAATTAGATGATTTACTTGGGTTTTTAAAATCGCATGCGGAAATGTTAGACTCATTACATTCGAATCACAACACTCACAAATCAACAGCACACAGTAACAAACAAAATAATAAGGTACACTGTAATATTTCAACCAATAAATCCGATCAGCCTGCACCACGAAATAAGCAGTGTTTTATGTGCAAGGCTAATCACTCACTTTACACTTGTCAACAATTTTTAAACGCATCAAGTAAGGATAAACTCGAATTGGTACACAGTAAGAAATTATGCGAAAATTGTTTACGATCGGGTCATTCCGTCGAGGAGTGCAGGTTCGGTACTTGCAAATTGTGTAACAAAAAACACAACTCTTTATTACACGTTAATAAAAATACAACGACTGATAGTACTACGAGCCTAGTTACAAACATAAGTCACCGAGAAACCGGTTTGAGCGCATTTAGCATTCCATCGCAAGTAGCCGTTAACACTGATTATATGCACTCACCTATAGATTCGGTTGTTGTGAATAACGTTCAAACAAACAAGCGCTGTTCATCCTCGTATTCTATTTTATTATCTACGGCGTTAGTTGAGATAGCAAACCGGTTTGGCGAGTTTTATGTTGCACGTGCACTCCTCGATAGCGGTAGTCAACGGTGTTTGATTACAAATTCTTTATGCAAAAAATTACAACTTTCTTTTGTACAGTCCGCTCATGAGATACGAGGCATTGGCAGTTCTGTGGTACAGTCAACCAAAAATTGTGATATAACCATTCGGTCACGAGACAATACGTACTCTAAGCGCATTAAATGTATTGTTTTACCCAATATCACATCTGAACTGCCAACTGTGCCATTAAATCGCGATCAATTTCACATTCCTAATGAATGCCAGTTAGCAGATCCCACATATTTTGAAACGCAACCCATTGACATTTTATTAGGGGCAGATATATTTTGGGATTTACTTAAAAAAGATAAGGTGCGTTTGCATAATGGACCTTTCTTACTAGACACTAAGTTGGGATGGATAATTGCCGGACCTATCCACCATGAGGCGCGCAGAGATAGCCGTATTATTCATTGTAATTTTAGTCAGTCTGTAGACGCACAGTTACGTCAGTTTTGGGAACTGGAGGAAATTCCTAAAATTCTCGACTCTCGCACGGAGGAGGAGAGGGTCTGTGAAAAGCATTTCACAGACAATACAAAGCGTGATTCTAATGGAAGGTTTATTGTTGATATACCCTTCAAGGAATCTCCTCAGGTTTTAGGTACCAGTCGCGACCAAGCTGAACGTCGTTTTTACGCATTAGAAAAACGGTTACAACGCGATCCCTTGTACAAGCAATTATATTGCGAATTTATGCGCGAATATTGTCACTTAGGTCACATGACTCAAGTGCACTCCCACTCTAGTCCTCATTATTTCATGCCGCATCATGGTGTGTATCGCGAGCACAGCATAACCACAAAACTGCGTGTGGTGTTTGATGCAAGTGCGCCCACAACATCTGGCAAGTCATGTAACGACATTCAGCTGGTTGGGCCCCCCATACAAGGGGATCTCTTTTCAATACTCCTACGCTTCAGACAGTATAGGTACATAGCCTGCGGTGATGTTGAAAAAATGTACCGACAAGTCCTGATAAACCCTAATCAGCGTAATTTTCAAATGATACTATGGCGTGAGGATTCCTCTCATCCCCTCGGCATGTTTCAGCTCAATACCGTCACCTATGGAACAGCGTCCGCACCATTCTTGAGTGTGAGATGTCTTAAACAACTCGCTGACGAGTGTGATGATATTGAGGTGAGACAATCTATACATGAAGATATGTATGTCGATGATTACATATCTGGGCGGGATGACAAGGAGGAATTGGTGCAGTTATGTAGTAGGGTATCCGATGTCTTACAAAGGGGTTGCTTCCCATTACGTAAATGGTTTTTTAATTTCAATTGCGACTTATTATATATCGCAAACTTCATTAGACTGTTCCAAATCACTAGCACTAACTGAAAACAGTCATAGCAAAACGTTAGGTTTAAATTGGTATAACTCAACCGATGAGTTATTTTTCAATACCAGACTAGTGATTGATAATAACCAACTTGTTAAAAAGCGACTCATATTGTCGTCGGTCTCGCAAATATACGACCCATTAGGACTTCTGAGCCCTTTTATAATTATTGTAAAGGTAGTGTTACAGAAATTGTGGTTATTAAAATTGGGATGGGATGATGAAGTGTCGCAAGAAGTCATTAAAGTATGGCATGGATTTGTCAATGACTTAGTTCTACTCGATACATTGCGTGTGAAACGACATGTCATGTCGAACGAACCTACTTATTTAGAAATGCATATATTCACAGATGCGTCACAGTCAGCGTACGGCACCTGTGTTTATATACGCTCGGTGAGACATGATGGACTGATATCAGTCAGGTTACTTTGTTCAAAGGGTAAGGTGGCGCCACTTAAACCAGTAAGCATACCTCGACTTGAACTGTGTGGCGCACTACTAGGTGCCAAATTATTCCAAAAGGTTCATCAGTCATTACGATGCAAGTTCAAGTCGGTCACCTTTTGGACAGACTCAACTATCGTCTTAGGATGGTTGCGAATGGCTCCTAACCTTTTGCAAACTTTCGTCCAAAACCGTGTCGTTGAAATACAGGAGTTGACCAAATCTATACCATGGCGTCATGTCAAGGGCAAAGAAAACCCAGCTGACTTAGTTTCTCGAGGTGTCGGTTTGGATAGTTTAATTTGTTCTGATTTGTGGTGGCATGGGCCACACTTTCTTCGCGACATCGAATTCAACAGTAGCACTCACGTAAGCTCTGAATTAAATATCAATCAAGTTGAGCTACCTGAACTGAAACCACAAAAAACACAAACATTTTTATGCGAAAGCAGATCAGATGATGAGTTTTTTCCATTTTCTAGATTTTCTCAATTCCGCCGCATGAAACGTGCTTGCGCATACCTACTACGTTTTATCTATAATACGCGTAATAAACATAACAAACGTAGTGGAGTACTCACTGTGGAGGAATTGAGACAATCCGAACTAGTTTTAGTCAAATATAGCCAATTAGAATCATTTCCCATTGAATATAAAATATTAAACAATAACGGCCGCCTAAACAATAAACACTATCTGGCTAAACTCAACTTGTTCACTGATGATGATAACATAATTCATGTGGGAGGTCGCTTAAGTAACTCGCAGTCTTTTACATTTAATAAAAAACATCCCATATTACTGTCAAGTAAACATCAGTTTACCATTTTATTGTTTCGCAATCAACATAAAGAAATGTTGCATGTAGGACCCCAAACACTTCTTTATAATTTGAGAGAATCATGGTGGCCTATTAGAGGTAGAGATTTAGCTCGAAAAATACACTCGAGAGCAATGAATCCGGGTCACTCAAAGAATCCAAAAAATCTCGGAAAGTAAGAATGCTAGGTTAATTCAATAAATTGTATTTAATAGACAATTTAATACTCCTTAAATGAAAGTTAAAAAAATATGAGTCACCATACATTTTATTTACACAAAATTACATAAAGAAAAATAACTGCTGATCTCTCCTTAAAACAAAAATAGGAAACATGAAATTTTTGAACTTTATGACGATTTTCTTGAATTTCAATACTTCGTATTACCTCCTCGTGCTTCCATTACTGCGTTTACGCGGTTTGGCATGCTGTACACCAAGTTCCTTATACGATTTTGGGGAATATTCTCCCATTCCTCTGTGAGAGCAATTTTGAGCTCAGGAAGCGTGATTGGGGGAGGGTTTCGTTGTTTTACGCATCTCCCTAGCTCGTCCCAAGCATGCTCGATCGGGTTGATATCCGGGCTGCGCGCTGGCCACTCCATACAAGTAATGTTCATCTCTTGAAGGTAGTCATTCACAATCCTACCTGTATGAGGTCGGGCATTGTCATGCATAAATATAGCATCCTCACCCAAATTGACCATAAATGGACCAACGTGTTCGTTGAGGATTTCTTCCACATATCTTACGCTAGTTAAAGAGCCGTTTTCTATGATCACCAGCTCTGTGCGACTTTCAGAGGAAATTCCGGCCCACACAAGTACAGACCCACCACCTTAGGCTACTTTTTCTTCGATGCATGCTTGCTTGAATCTTTCCCCTGGTCTTCTATACACTCTGTGTCTTCCATCGTGCTTGTAGAGCATAAATTTTGATTCGTCGGAGAACATAACTTTCGACCAATCTTCAATACTCCAATTTACGTGGTTCTGGGCATATCTTAGTCTTGAAATACGATGGCCACGCTCCAGTTTAGGGCCGTTTGCAGGTCTAAGGGGTTTTAAGTTAGATTCAGCAAGCCGACGTCTTACTGTCCATGCACTTGGGTTACTTCCTCCGAGGCGTCGAAACTGATTTGTGAGTTCAGTTCCTGTGAGAAAGCGATTTCGAAGCATGGTGTTCACCAAGTATCGGTCTTCTCGTGCTGTGGTACACCTAGTTCTGCCCGTTCCTGGTCTGCGTAGGTTAGAACCAGTTTCTTCGTAACGTCGGAGAACTCTTTGTACTGTTGACAGCGACACACCGACAGTCCTGGCTGTATCGCGCTGACTCCGGCCGGTTTCCACCAATGTAAGTATTCTGGTGCATTCTTCAAGTGTAAGCGACATGATTTCAGCTTGAATAATGAATATTGAGCACTATCAACCTGGTTTATGTACCAACATAAATGACAGATTACAAACAAAAGCAAAAACAAATCCTGTAATTTCGTAGTTCCATCTTCGACAGTGTTCCCTTTTCAAATTTGATTTTTTTATGATATAACTTTACAATAACTAAGAAGTTTTAATACTTTCATTTAAGGAGTATTAAATTGTCTATTAAATACAATTTATTGCATTAACCTAGCATTCTTACTTTCCGAGATTTTTTGGATTCTTTGAGTGACCCGGATTCATTGCTCTCGAGTGTAGTTCATGACTGCGTTACATGTACTCGCTTTAAGGGTAAAGTATTCTCCCCAATTATGGGTAATTTACCCATGGAAAGAATCACAGCCAGTTTTCCTTTTTATAACTGTGGTGTTGACTACGCCGGTCCGGTATACATACTGAGCCGCAAGGGTAGGGGGGCTAAGACATGTAAGGCTTATATTTGTTTATTTATATGTTTTGCTACACGCGCCGTACATTTAGAGTTAGTGTCGGACCTAACTTCCGAGGCTTACTTGTTAGCACTCAAGCGCTTTATTTCTCGTCGTGGAAAACCACGACAAATATTTTCCGACAACGGAAAGAATTTTGTGGGATTAAAGAATGACTTTCAATTGTTTTTAAAAACATGTTCGTCTGACATTATAGAATACGCTAGTAGTCAAGACATACAATTTAAATTCATCCCTCCGTATGCTGCTCATTTTGGTGGTCTATGGGAGGCTGGTGTCAAGTCGTGCAAACACCACCTCGTACGGGTTATAGGCAATGCACACCTGACCTACGAAGAGTTTAGCACATTACTCACACAAGTCGAAGGTATGCTTACCTAATTCTCGTCCTTTAACCCCCTTGTCCACTGATCCGTATGATTTCCTTCCTTTAAGCCCCGGTCACTTCCTCATAGGCCGTTCGATTACTTCTCCAGTTTGCGCTCACCCTAAGATAGCTGAAGAAGACATTCGTAGCCTGCCTCGCTATCAACGAGTTGAACAGATTCGTCATCACTTTTGGTCTCGGTGGTCGAAAGAATACGTGTCGGAACTGCAGGTGCGAAGTAGATGGTACCATAACAAAGGCGAACTTAAGGAGAACATGTTGGTACTCATTAAAGATGATCACCTGCCACCACTGCGCTGGAGTCTGGGCCGAATCATCAAGACGTACCCAGGAAAGGACAACGTACCAAGGGTCGCCGATATACGCAAGGCTGATGGTGTGGTTCGGCGAGCATTTACGAAAATTTGTCCGCTGCCCTTGAACGAGGGATGACGGATGGTAGCAGCCGGGAGCCTGTAAGAAGTCTATTCATTGAAATCTGGCGATTCCAAGGCCGGGAGCATGTTGAGGCACTCACACAGCTGCATATGCATACATATCACGCCACACGAAAGCACGCGCTGTGATTGGTCATGACGTGATATTGCACCAATCGGACGCCAGGGTGCGCGGAGGAGGGATCTGCAAACTTGTAATATTTTTTCTACACTAGACTCGATCGAAAAGCTTTGTACGGGCTGCCACGCAAATTTATGTATTTTTATTATTCGCAATTATAAGTCGTTCAAATCAGTACATTTTAGTCATTTTCTACTGCCCTCAAAGCCGCTACACCGCCTTATGAAAAGCTGAAGACAAAGTCTCATGAAATAGGGTCACCATTACATACACGTACCATGGTAAAAACGGTGGCACTCAGCTTGACGGTCTCATTAAAAGAGAATTATCGTCGCAGCACCGTGGGACCGGCGGGTGTCACCACCGGTCCCACTAGTGCTACGACCACAATCCCCCCTGCCCAGCTGTGCACTTGCTGACCCCTGCACGCAATGCAATCACAATAGTATTGTTGACAATTGTGACAAATTTGTGCTATTAAATTTCTACCACTGCTTTCGCTCTTCTTACAATACCGAGTTATTTAACCAGGGTGTGAAAAGCATCTGTTAAGTATATCAAGGTAGGGACTACCATTTTGGGATCGTCAAATCTAGAACGGTCGCCCTTCTGGACATCATTCTAGCTTACAGCGTAGTGCAGTTAATTAATGGACCGAATATAGAAATAATATGATTATACCCAACTAACGATAATAACTATTAGAACTATCATGGTACTTGCGAATGCGACAAAATAATTTAATAAAAAACGTATAACAAACGATAATTTTATAAACAACGATTTTAATCATAATCATTTACTTGTAATGAAAGTTTGTATCAGCCGGGGTTGCGAGGGATAAGTCGCGAGACGACCTCACCTTCAGCCTAGCACATCGACCCACAGACGGCGTGCGGTTTAGTCGGTTCGAGTCCGACATAACCTCCCCCTCCGGCTCCGGAGGGGAGGTATCCGAGGGGATTTCCCGCACGTAAAAAAAAACCTCGGAAATATTTTAATTGTTAAAAATTGATTTTAAAAATGTTTATTTGACAAAATAATGTCAGTTTACGAAAAGTAAAATAAGTAATCATAAACCACGTAGTTTGTAAAATGATAAATTTATCAAGTATCAAGTCAAAGGTTGTTTTTTTAAAAAAATTGTTATCTATTTTTTTTTCTTAAATGATTGGAAACCAGATGATAATAACCCTTCTTGGTAGTCAGGTAATAACATTTAAACTATTCTTGTTGATTGAGCGGACGGTGCCAAATCACAAACTACCGTTCCCGAGTCTGACTGTCATCTGTCATCCCATTTCCTATTTCTGTTGGAATCCATTATTCATTCAGAAAATACTTTTAAAAATCTTTATCTGTAGTTTGTATTTTATCCCTGCACTTAAGTAATAAATTTAAACCATATATTGATCAATACAGTGCAGCGTAAAAATATCAATTACTTCGGCACAAGGTTGACAATTACTATACATCCCATATAATTCAAAGAGAATATTGACATTTGACATTAGCTTACTCTCACATATAATGCTTATTCACGCCAGCCACGGATATTGTCAAAAGTATAGACTTTAATTTCCAATGTCAGTCCTAAAAAAATTCGAAACGTATTTTCAGATTAAATTAATGAATCCTTAACTTAAATGTGTCAATCTAAAAACTTTACGACTATAATATCAGTCTTCAATTCCAAAAAATTATAAAACCCCAAAAAATGGCGGTCGATTATCGAACCAATATCAGTTATAATAATCGTTACTTCTTCATTTCAGAGACAACTCTGGGTACGAAGCAGTGAAGCAGTCTAAATATCCTAATAAACATAATCCAATTATCCCATAAAACCTCCAGCTTTAGAGGTTTTATAGAAAATGGTCCAGAAAGGTGGAATAGAGTGTCCCCATCTGAATTTCACCCGATTCTTATACCTACTAACCGACAAAAACGCGATGTACCCTCTAATATAAATTATCTGGTGTCAACTCCGCTCTATTTTACTCCACCAAACTTTTTTCCTAGCTAATATAAACCTTATTACATCACGAAAAGCTTCTAATTTGCTCGTGACGGTTATCACTGTTTGAAATTGAAATTTACGCCTTAAGGCATAGATACGAAATTAGAGTACAGTCTGAAAAGAAGGCAGTTTAAACGATTTACAGTTCTATTATATAGACAGAAGACTGAGTTTAGATTCAAAAGAGTGTTCCAAGGAGTCATTTATCAAGTTGGATAGAAGATGTCAGTGGCTGATAAGGCGTTGTATTAAAAAAGGTGATGTTTTTACATGATGCGTTATTATGTAATAAATTAACATAAATAGCTCTGTATAGCCATTTACTGGGAGATTATGTTCGAAAGAGCAATTTTAGGTTACAAGAAGATTTACGGCATTATCTTATCCTATTTTTTTATTATCGTGACGTTTTATTTTGCCAGAAACATTATCTAGTGTGAGTTAGGGTTGATTTTGGGTTTTGTCTAACCCATATCACAGATATAATTTAAAATAAATCAATACATAATACGAACTACTATGCTAGACCCTCGTTACTTTAAAAGTGTAATTCGTATTTTCAATACATTTATGATTGCTTGATAAGTATGGTCCAAGTTGTGTTCCTTGCAGTACACCAATAAAATTATTTTAAAATAACGAAGTTACTTTAACTCCTACGTAAGAGTCTAATTCTTGTGTGCACACCACGTTTTAAAATACTTGTATTTATCACTACTATGTATTATAAACAATACCTTTCGTATATTTTTATCTTTCATTTTGTAAGGGATTGATTCGATAGGAAACCTAACTTTTAATCTCTCGCGTTCCATGATAATATAATCATAATAACTAGAATTAACACCATTATGGTATAGGTACATACATACCTTTGATTTGCCTGTCGTTTCGATCAGGTTACATCCGCCGTGGTCGCAGGCGAAATGTCAAATAAATCAAAGGTTAATTTATCTATACCATCATCTCATTAATTCCTGTTGTTCTTATTATTAGAAATATTTCGTATAATTGTGTAGTCAAATAGAGCTGAGTTCACACAGTGCATCTTTACCATAAAGATAGTTAGAAGGGGTTGGCAGAGGTCCCTGTGGAACTTTGCGACTGCTTCGTATTAGGTTTCTTGTGCTAAATAAGTGTTTTTTTCATACAACAAAGGTTTTGAACATCGGGATTTGGAAATTTTGGAATTTCATACGTATTTTAATATGTAGCTTTGTTTCCTTTGTGTAATGACGGAGAAAAAATATAAGTATCACAACCCCATCTCATTCGAAGGGTGTCGTAAAAGGCGACTAACGGAAACATACGCAGGCGAGAGAAGAAAATCCTGTACCAAATTGGCCAGTGTGGGAATAGAATACCAAAGCCTCCCAAAGTTTTGAAAGGCCTATGTCCAGCAGTGGACTGCTGTAGTCTAATAATCCAATTGATTGACTATTCCTGTTGACGTTTTGTTCTGATATTTGGTTAACACCTGAAGTTCGGACAATAATACAATTTAAATTAATGAAACAGTTTGATTAAATGAACATTAAACAATCATACTATCGAACTGTACTGCAAGTGAAATGGGCATTCAAAGTTACTCAGCACAATGTACTATGTACATTAATTTTATGAACCAGACAATGTTTTCTGAATGGCTCAAGAAAATGATAAAAGTGTTTACGCATATTGATAGTAAGGAAACAAAATATAAGTACAAATTCCAATTACAAAATATATTTTATTTAAATAATTAATCTTGTCTAATAACATTAAAAGCAACTCAAAATTCATTTTGCCTTTAATATCAAGAATTCCTCAAGTGTTAAAGAATCAAAGAATCAATTTCGTTTATTCAGTTTAGGCACATAAAGAGCACATATGAACGTCAAAATTTTACAATAATGTCAAGAAATTACTAATATAATATTAAATTAAGTAAATAAATCATTTGAAAATGATTCTTTCGCTGGTTCGGTAAGTTGGTTCTACTGAGAAGAGACCAGCAAGAAACTCAGTGAACAATATTATAGTTTCTTATTGTAGTATGTAGTGTTGTATTGTAGTCCTATTATTAGAGATGATTAATATTGAACTTGCAACGAATAGTTCCTTGATGCAGTTATAAGTATACATGCATTGTGTTAATCCATTAATATGTTTGATTTTTTTTTCTTGTGAATGTGTTCTTTTATTTTAGAATCTATGGTTAAACTAAAACTCAAACGTATACATATTCCACATAAATAAATATTCCACAACATTTCACACAACGCTATCTAGACCCATGGGAAGCATAGCTTAACTAGGTTGTGTTATGGAATCTAGAATGTGGATAAAAATACTCAGATACTTTTTTTTGTAAATACATACATATTATACATAGAAACACCCAGGCCAATGGAAATAAACATATTCATACATACAAATATTTGCACTGAGCGGGGATTGAACCCGCGCCTCCTGCGTTGCGGCCGCGTTCACTACCGCCATGCCACACATATTTACAAGAGTTACAAGAGTTAACAAAATAGAGAATATAAAAGAGGCCAAAGAGTTAAGGCGTCGAAGAATTCCTCCTCATCGATGTCGACTGGTAACGTGCCCAAAAGACTGGCGGCATTGCCCCGTTGGATGGCAATGCCAATCCGTTGTCTAAAAAACAGGCCAGCCAAAAGGGTCACGCTAAGCATCGACTAGTCGCTTTGATTTGCTTTTAATTCCTTGTTTTAAGATCATTTTCATACTTTGTAGCCAATATATTTCTGACGTTGACCTTATATGCTACCCCAGTGGCAGAAAGTGCCAGTTGTAAATAAATTGCCCCTAATTCGGGCACACATTCGTGCCTTAATATAATTATGTTCAGTAGTTTATATTACTGCCATTATGGCACTAAACACAAGCTTTTTATTGTCAAGTGTTGTTGTGGGTACTCACATACTATAATTACTGGTTCTTGAGCAATAACAATTTGTTTATTGTACTTATGTATTCTCTATTTATTATTTAGTTGAAATAAAACATATTATGGGGCGATTTGTTATGAGTTGCTTTCGTAAATGGTTTATATGGGTTAGTTTCTTTTCAGTAGTCATAATTACAGGGTTGGTAGTTGTCTCATGTTGAGTTATCTGTAAAGGGTTTCTGGGAATATAACGTCATTTGCATACCGGTACACTTGCTGATTGACGGACGAGGCTCTGGCGTCTGGCGTTTGCTTTCGTCTAAGGATTGGGAGGTCATACGCCAGTCGCTTACTTAATACGTTCATTTTGACGTATATATAGGTACGTTATTCACATGAACTTGATAAAAGTCGTATAAACCAATGCAAGATGAGAAAAACAAAACCCCGGGCACTGAAGTGTAAGCCTATGATGATAGCGTGTGATTTTAGTCGGTCCAATTCCAACACGCCCACCCTAGTGTCGGCACCGATGGGGTGAAGCCCGTGGAGGCTTCCACACGTTAAAAAAAAAAGATGATAGCTTACACGGTACAGCGGTAGCTTAGTAGTTAAGGAGTCGGCCTTACGACCAAAAGGTCCCGGGATCGAATTCTGGCAGTTACACTACCGACGTTAACCCACTCCTTGCACAAGCAATTTAGCTTAGTTGGAGGGGTTAGAGGGAATATTAGTTTTTCGGTCGTTTATATTTTTAACAAAAAAAATCTACGCAGATACCCGTACTAACACAAAGAACATTTACCGAAGTTCTAACTTCAATATAAAAAAAATTGGCCAATTGCGAGTCGGAATCACGCACTAAGGGCTCCGCACTATTAAAGGTCCCCATAAATGTTTATTTTATTTCCAGCCAGTCCAGCTATCACTTTTCACGATATAGGCTAACAAACAGATAGACTATGGAGTCCCTTAGTTAAAGGGTTCTGTTTTTACCCATTAGGCACGAAACCCTAACACTCGATTTTTGATCAACCATCATTTAAAAAAAGAATTGCTGATAACTCCTGTACAAAATACCGCAAAGCTCCTCAAACGAACACAAATATTAGTATTAATAGTCGCTAAATAGGTAAATATACGAATGACTACACTGAAATTTAAACATTAGTCCTAAAACTTAGGGTAGGTTTTATAAAAACCAACTTTCATATGAAAGCTTTAATTGAATGTTAGCGTGTCAAGAACCATTAGTAACAGTTAATTGGCCCTCCCAGATAATGATTTACTGAATAAACTACCTGTCATTTTATTATAGACTATGTGCAAACAAAAATAAGGTTGATTTTGATATTTACGAAGACATTGTGCAGCTATTGTTCGACTTCGTATGTTCGGAATTGAATCTGCTTTTCAAATGTCAATTGTTAGACTGGTTTTTATGTTTCTTTTTCAATAGGTAACCGCAGTTCAATGAATATAGTTCTTATGATGTATACGATAAGAGTCTATTATTAATCGTTTTTCTTTCATTGATTTCAGGTAATCCATTGTTTTGTTGAACTTCAGCCATCAAGTTTTTATAACGATTTGGTGAGTGGATTTAGTTTAATGAACAACAGGAA
The DNA here is from genome assembly GCA_949126895.1 of Eilema caniola. Lineage (NCBI taxonomy): Eukaryota > Metazoa > Arthropoda > Insecta > Lepidoptera > Erebidae > Eilema > Eilema caniola. Next base: position 4,251,324 of record OX421486.1, on the reverse strand, counting down.
GTGTTATTTCAAAAAATATACATCAAGATTGAATAAATAAATTTTTAAAAGACTCCATATTTTGCTATTATATTATTATTTACAGGCGCTCGTGACCTGTGCATTCACTGTTCGGTTAACGTTCAGTAGGTAATATCTAAGTGCAGTTTGGATGGGTGGGCGCTTATTGGTAATTTAATCTAATGAAAAAAGAAAAAAAATTAATCGATCTAGACGGGGTTTGAACCCGCGATCTTTGCCTTACAAGGGCAATGCTTTGACCACTAAGCTACCAGACCTTGCCCTAACTAGAAGCTCGAAATTTTTTATGTGAGAAAAGTTCGTATAGGATTCTTTTACGAATTCTTTCCCGGGTGAAGTCGGGATCCGAATCGCTAGTTTCTAAACATAACAGTTACAACAGACCCGAACCTTTCCCCTAAATCATTATTTTCCAATACAACAGAATAAAGAAAACAAAGTTCAGACACAAGTTTTGTACAACTTTGGTGAATAATTCTTGTGCTAAGCATTCATTGTTAAGTTTACAAAGGATGGTCGCTAGGGACTATAAATCATACAAAAATTGACGGTGAATGAAATTTTGTCAGTAGGGATGTTCAAATTCTAAAAGTAGTAGGTTCAACAGAAGCAAAAGATATTATATAATACGATGGACGACTGTCTATTATTCCATCAACAATTGAAATGTTTGGATCTATATAGGAGGTAGGACACGACGGTATTTCCGTCCAATTGAGCAGTCCGACTGGGGAAGTACCTCCGCACTATAGAATACCGCGGCCATAATAACCTCGTATTGTGTTCCCGGCAGTGAGTAGGGCAGCCAGAGCTCACTGGAGAGTCAGTGGGAAGACCAAAGGTAAATTCTTGTTTTGTCTACTACACTGACGGCACAGAAACTCTCTGTGTTTAAAGGGTCGGCAGCACGATTGTGACTCCCCTGGTGTTGCACACGTTCATAGGGCACGGTCACTACTTTCCATCAGGTTGTCTGCCACCTCTGTGGTATAAAAAATACCGGAAAGTATAACGGGCTCTTATCACTATCTACCACGGAGAAACGTAGGCGCGAGTAAAATGCACGTTTTGTATCCTGGCAGTTGAAAAGATTTACGAGGAAATATATCGATCTACCCTCTTTACCCTTTAGAAGCATCGGTAGCTTGGCGGTTCAGGAGTCGGCCTAACGATCTAGATGTCCGGGTTCAATTTTTTTTTAGTTATGATTACACTACTGCTGTGAATCCACTCCTAACACAAGCAGCACGAAGCTCCGAAGCACGACAAGACCAATGCAAATACCCATATTCATGCATATAAATATTTGCATTGAGCCGAGATCGAACTCGCGCCTCCTGCGTAGCGGCCGCGTTCACTACTGCTACGCAATGGAGGCTGTGTGTATGTATTTAGAGTTACTAATACACATTATTGTCAACAGTAAAGCCGTGGTTTAGTTCAAACAACTGTGCCAGCAGGCAATATATTAGAAAGTTCCGCAGTCAAATATCAGAATCTTGTGACAAGAATGATAAGGGTTGGCACAAGTTTGACAACCCACACCCCGAGGACATGGACAGTGATCTATATGAATTTATAAAATATATAGTATTTTCTAGAAGTATTTACTTCTGAACAAAAACCCTTAAGTAAAGAAGAATGTTTCTTAAAAGATGGAAGCTCTTTTGTTTTCTTTATTCAGTTTCTCGATTGGGAGTGATTGAATAGCTTCATTGATTGTATGTATATTGAGTTTTTTTTTTCTATAGGTGTAGGGCATGTCAATGTAACTTCACATCGCCTGAAGCTGAAGGCATATCTTAGGATAGACGCTCACCGTGACCCTCAGCTTGTAGGCCAGCTTGGCCCGGGACCGTAGGAAGAAAGAAACAGGAGTGCTGGCGGAGAATTGTAAAACTTTATGATGTAACAAAGAAAAGTGCCACCGGACTGCTTGGTTCTTGATGAAATTGTTTTGGTGCAAACATAACATGTTATCTAGTAAAACTTGTTATATAGTCCTGCACGTATTGTAATCTGTTAAAGTTATTTTAAATTCGTTAAAGCAATATTGATTTGGAATAACTATACACTTTGGGTCAGCGGGGGTGCAAGGGATATATCGCGAGACAACCTCACCTTCGGCCTAGCACATCGACCCACAGACGGCGTGCGGTTTAGTCGGTTCGAGTCCAACATAACCTCCCCCTCCGCGTAAAGAGGGGGGAGGGGGTTATCCGTGGGAATTGCCCGCAGGTAAAAAAAAACACTGTACGTAGCCCTTTGAATACATCATAGAACATGATCGTCCACCTTTCATATTCATTATATCCAAGCTACCAGTATGTTACTGACATAACCGTTACGAATGGCTTGTCACTAGTCTGACAGGACAATACTTAGATAGAGGTTGTTGCACTCTACTGGTATAGGAGCTTCTTCTTCCTCTAAACTATCCTGTAGATGCTATTGCAACTACCTCTAAGTTAGTGCTCTTATTACCAACATTGTTATTTAGTATACTATAGTATACATATCTTCTATACTACCGAAGCATTTACTATGCTAACTTTTAAATCGATTAAGATAGGAAAAAGTGAATGCCCAGGTGGGACTCGAACCCACGATCTTTCCCTTACAGGGGGAATGCCCTGACCACTGAGCCACCGGGCCACACCTGAAACTATCCAAATTCTCCTATACTACCGTCTTAGGGCGACGGTGGGAGGCATCTACCGACATTCATACGAAATATCGGAAACAATGAATGATGTTGCAATCATTTTTAAACATTGTTTTTTGATGACTCCGCCCAAACAATTGAATGAAATTTTGAAGCATTATTACTATGCTAACTTTTAAATCGATTAAGATAGGAAAAAGTGAATGCCCAGGTGGGACTCGAACCCACGATCTTTCCCTTACAGGGGGAATGCTCTGACCACTGAGCCACCGGGCCACACCTGAAGCTATCCAAATTCTCCTATACTACCGTCTTAGGGCGACGGTGGGAGGCATCTACCGACATTCGTTCGCCCTAAAACGGTAGTATAGGAGAAATATTACAATTATTTTAAAATAAGTAAAAACAAATAAATCGTGATAGAATCCGTTTAAAGTAGTTTTATTTCAATTGTTATATAGGGTTTAGCTTGTGTGGATATTTGTTATAACAATTTAAACTATATTGTCACTATAGAGAGTATATTTTAACTTGAACATTGAAAATAGCTACTTGTGGTTAAGGAGTAAATAAGTAGCTAAGCAATACGTTTTAGATTATTCTTAGGATGAAAACCTTGACACATTGAAACCCCTCAGTGTCTCGAAGAGCGCGTTTTAGCCAGTTGACATACGAATCTCTATGGCGGTCTTTACGGGTAGCTGAGCACTAAAAAAGTTTAATTTCGGAATTAATCAAAAAATAGCCAGTGGGTTGCGGAGGTCAGATGTCGGTAATTAATAAAAAAAATTGGGTTGCACTCTGGGAGTGCCGGCAGAAGTGAAAACATTTTCTTTTTTTCTTTCTTCGTTATATACATAGAAAAAGATAAAAAAGAACATACCATACCAAACCTATAATATAGCGCTAATCATAGAACCTATCACTTATTATCTGCTAATTTTCTGTCAGAAGAAATTAATAAATTATGAAAAGAAAAAATAATCACAAAAAATAATAAATTACAGATAGAAAAAATAATCATAAAAAGTAATAAATTACAAAAAGAAAAAATAATCACCAAAAGTAATAAATTATAATAAGAAAAAACAATCACAAAAAATCCCTGAAGGCCAGGTGGTTTGAACCCGATACTATCTGAAACTATAAGGACTTACAGTCGAAGTGCTTACTGTTTAAGGAAACAATTACAAATTAATGGAAACAAATAGATAAATAATAATTATATCCAAAATTAAATTATAGATTCTAAACTGTGAACAACAGAAAATTGTCCCTCTCTCCGAACATTGTGCTGTGCCCGACAGGGTCCATAATTGTAACTTAATAATATTAACATGACATCTATATGTATCACATTATGGAACGCAATAAATGTATTGAGTATTGAGTATTGAGTATTAAGCTACGACGCTATCTATCGTAACTTGCAAAATAGATAGTCTGTACCTAATCTTGTATGACGTCAGTCGTCGGTTACGGTTCAAAGGTCAACTAATCCTGACGCTTCCTTAACATTTTACACCCATCCAATGCCGCTAAAGAAGTTTTCACTTCAAAAATATTGAAGTTCGGCTAGATTAAAAACCCAACCCGAACTGAGTGAATAGGCTTAAAAAATTATGATGTATATTTCGCATAAAGTAATAAAACTAGGCATAAAACGTTCATTTGTTTTACAGATATAATTAACACAATTTAAATTCTATGAATCAGTCGCTACACTGAAATTCGACTGCGCCGTAAATAAACGTTGACCAAACATGTACAACCGGCATACCATTTTCAATCTTGCTTTTCGTCCACTCTCATTTATTTAAAGTCAATAAAAGCACTTACACGAGTTCTTCATTAAAGCTATTATTGACTCATTCCATAAATTACCTCCCTGCATTCGAAGTTACACACAGACAACTCAATTATTCGCCTTATCATTAACGAGTGTACATAAACAATAAAGTAAATTCACTAAATTTCGTATCACAGCAGACGTCACCAATTACACTTGAAGCCACACGAAAGTGCACACCGAAAGTATTCGAAATTAAACGATCTATAATTCAATTGTTAATTAAAAACGTGGAAGCATTGCGCCAAAAGTGCTTAATTGGTGGGCATTGTATTTAATGCTCGGTACCACGATGTAATTCGTAAATAATTGTAGAGAATCTGGTGCCATTATTTGGGCCGAATATGCGTGACTTTTTATTTGATTGAACCTCTGTTATAATCGAAACAATAATGATTAATTAATAGATAATTATCGAATAATAATAATAATAATGATTTAATCGAAAATCTTACGAAATGACGCACATATGGGGAGCCCTATTTCCAGCAGTGGACTGCAGAGGCCTAATTGATGTTAATACTTTTGTACTTAATTAAAAAACAACAGGTTGCACTCCGGGAGGTTCGGCAGAAGGTAAAACTTGAATATTAACATGTAGCGCTAGTTTCCATATAAAATGCTATTGTTCCCCAGTTTCACTCCCCTGTGCTCGACGGCCAACCGCTAATAACTAAACTGTCACTTCTTCATACGAATTTTCGGACGGATACTGTCCTGACATGAGTTTAACATTTTTCACCCATTCAACGCCGCTAAAGAAGTTTTCTTCAAAATAAAGATGCGACAGCCTACTACAACATTTTAAACATAAGCAGTAGTACTTTGCTTAGCCTGGGATTCCATACTTAGTATTCTATGAAGACTGGATGATATATTATACTGTCATAAAAAATAATAAAGTCGAAAATGCTATTATCTGTTAATTGTATTTATTTGATATTATTTTTTGGCTACTTTTAATCAACTTTAAACCTTGGTCGCGGGGAAATGAAATTTGGTAGTTCTCACATTATACTTTACTAAGTAAAAGTTAAAGTTTATTATCTCAATACTTTAAAGTTTATTATCTCAATACCAAATAAATCGACGTTTAACTCAGCGAGTGGTATTCGCTTATACTTCCGACAGTATGATTATATATATTTGAATTAAAAACAATAAAAATAGATTATCCATTTAAATTTTGATCAATAAATTAAACACAATTTTATATATTGATTTTATTCGATAAATTTTATTACATGCCTGTAATAATAAATTATTAATAAAAACCACGATTGCATTACTAGCATATAATTGGGTTAGCAATTAATAAAAATATTATTATCGACATTTTTACCCTTAATTCCGCTTGCATCGTCTTGTATAGTCTCGGAGTAATATAGACTTGTTAGCTGAACCATTGAGTAACTTTTTCAATCGATGCATTCTGGGTAGTATCTTTCCAGATCAGTTAAAAATTGCTAAAGTAGTACCTATATATAAAAAGGGCCCAAAACAAGATCCAAAAATGTACCGACCGATCTCCCTCTTGCCTACAATATCTAAAATACTCGAAGTCTTACTAAAAACTAGGTTACTTAGGCATCTTGTTACAAATAATATAATTAATACTAGACAGTTTGCTTATCTCAAAAAAGTCGGCACAGCAGATGCTATAAACACGTTAGTAAATGATGTTGTAACTAGGCTAAACGATAAGCAAAAAGTTGCAGGCATATTTCTTGACATGAGCTCTGCTTTCGATGCAGTTAGACATGATCTACTGATTGAAAAGTTAGAGCACTACGGCGTGAGGGGCGCAGCTAGGCATCTCTTTACCTCATATCTAAGCAATAGACAAATGTTCGTGGAGATCAAGTCCGACAGTTACGAGCAATCTGGAACGATTCGAACTAAATTTGATAAAACTTATAAATCCAGGTTTGTCAAAATAAAAACAGGGGTTCCTCAAGGATCGATACTAGGCCCTATATTTTTCATTGTTTTTATCAATGACCTGATAAATCATGTGATGAATAAGTTACCGGAACAGGTGAAACTTACCGTTTTTGCCGACGATACCAACGCAATTGTATCAGCAAATAACATTATAGATTTAAATATAGGAGTAAATTCGGCACTGGGGCATCTCAATGAATGGTTTACATTAAACTACCTTAAAATAAACAGCAGCAAGTCCAATATCATACTATTTAAATCCACCAGTAAAACGTCAGATGTGCTGGCTTGTGAACTTAACGGTGACAGGCTAGTCACAGTTAACGAAGTTAAATTCTTGGGGGTATATATCGACTGTTCTTTGAAATGGAAACATGAATTGGCAAGCATAGAGGAAGGTATTCATTCCGCCTGTTATGTATTGAGAAGCCTTAGAGATGTTGTAAACATGGAACAGCTCAGAGGTGTGTACTTCGCCTTAGTAGAATCAAAACTGAGGTACAGTATTATTTTCTGGGGGGTAGTTATGAGTACAATATTGACAAAGCTTTCGCTGCACAGAAGAGGGCCATTAGAACCATGGTACGCATAGACCAGCAACAGTCCTGTGTAGAATACTTTAGGCAACTAAAAATTTTAACAGTTCCTTGTCTGTATATTTTAGTTTTATTGACTTTTTTTGCGAAGAACATACATAAGTTTGAAAGTGAAGAAGGTAGACGGGAACGTGAAAGTACGAGAAGGAAACATATGCCTTTAATGATTGCACCCACTCTTGACGTAGTTAAACATAGCGTGTCTTATAGTTCAGTCAAACTATTTAACAGTCTTCCCCTAGAAATAAGAAGCGCTGTATATAAAAAGGAGTTCGAAGCCGTGCTTAAGGGTTTTCTTCTGGAAGGTTGTTTCTATTCTCTTGACGAATTTGTAAAATGACATAGTTATAGGATGCATGTATTGACATTTTCTTTTTTATAAATATTTGTAATTGGTATTATGTTTTATAAATAATGTGTGCAATGTTCAGAACATGGTTCTCTAAACTTCCATAATTATGCGGAACTTTTGACATGTACACTTCTATAATTTAATTGAATTTTTAACATTATTATTTATAATTTTTTCTATGCAATATAATCATATCAATTAATAATTCCTGACATCATTATTAAAAATGTATTATTTAATATTTTAATTTAATTTAATTTTTTTTTTCTTGTGATTTTGTTGTTTTTTTTAAGGATGTAATTTTCAATACAATGTAAATTGTTTATGAAAAAAAAAAAAATATATGCGAGTTCTCCACATCGCATTAATACGACTTTTTCATTTCAATTAATTGTCTCCAGTTTATATAGTTGAACAGATTGTAATGAAAGTTGCTATACATCGAGACACATATCTTAGACCTAGGTCGCTACACAAACGAGGCCCTGGCGCTTGGATTGTTTTATAGTAATGTATGCTTGATGAATCTGAGTTCATCCACCGTCGTAGCACACACACACAAAAACTCGCGCCTTTATCCCCGGAGGGGTAGGCAGAGGTGCTAGCACCCACATTTCGCCAGTTTATGTTTTTAGGTCCCAATTTAATAGGTGGCGAGCCTATTGCCATTAACTGGGCATTTATAAACCTGCGATAAATATACTCATAACTTCGAAAAACATCGAAAAGTCAGTGGTTTGTGCCATGGAAAACTTGGGATCGAACCCGAGACCTCGTCTCAGCAGTCCATTACCCATACCACTAGGCTATCGCGGTTAGCGAATAGGCACCCCGTGCTATCCTTGAAATACCCCCAAGTAGCGTGTACAGCGATAGAGAACGTTTTGGATCCAAAATATATGTCCCTAGGCCAACTAAGTTGTACAGTGATTGAACAGAGTCTAGTCGCACCACAAGATTGATGTTCTATCTGTCTAGTGGCAGATATATGAGCTGCGTCTGACAGATGCACACTTTTAGATTATAATACATTATCGTTATTGTGTTACAAAAGTTATAGAAACTTTGTTTTAGAGCCTTATTTGAGTGTAACGTAAAGTTTTAACCGTCTAGACTGTTTTAGGTTGTAATATTGAGGATCGTAAAATAAAAAAGTGAAAGTAGTCGTCGATGTTGTTATAATGTTACGTAAACGATATAGTTAGAAACAGTTATGATAGGTGTAAGTACGTACGACGAGGGCCAGACCGAGAGGGATGGCCCTGGGTCAACCGGGGTGCGAGGGATATGTCGCATGACAACCTCACCTTCGACCTAGCACTACGACGCAGAGACGGCGTGCGGTTTAGTCGGATCGAGTCCGATATAACCTCCCCGTCCGGCTCCGGGGGGGTGGGTATCCGTGGGGATTACCCGCACGTAAAAAAAAAAGTATAGTAAGGAGTCTTCTTCAATCAAGCAATTAGCCCACTGCAGTCCACTGCTGGACATAGGCCTCTCCCAATGGGCGCCATTTCGTACGATTCCCCGCCTTCCGGAATCTTCTTCATCCCAGCAATAATCTGTTTCGCACCTGGAGCTTTCATTTCGGAGTCTGGGGTCTATTTTATCCAGTCTAACTGCAGGTTTGGATGACCTTCGACATTTTTCGTGAAGCGACTGCCACCTGACTTCCGCAAACCATTGGCGGTATTGAAGTATTGCAGTAAAATCAGTTCTTGGACTTTTAAGGGTGGAGCCCGTAACAACTGTCACAGATGTTCGTATGGCAACCGGGACCAGTGTGATACATTCATGTCGCTTTATGCCTCTTTGGCGTGGTGGTAGTGAACGCGGCCGCTACTCAGGAGGTGCGAGTTCGATCCCCGCTCAGTGTAAATATTTGTATGCATGAATTGGTCTGGGTGTTTCTATGTATTTTATGTATGTTTTCAAAAAAAAAATCGTATCTAAGTATGTTTTTCCGCATTCTTAATTCCATAACACGAGCAAGTTAAGCTATGCTTACCATGGGTCTAGATTGCGTTGTGTGAAATGTTGTGGAATATTTATTTATTTATGATATTATTCTATCCTCACAAACACTACAGAGATCTTCTACTTCTAAGGATGGAAACTGGAGGACGTTCAAATTAATCTTTCTTTCATACCTTATCCTAGTGTTGTTCCAGATTGCCTTTAAAGCTTCCAATTTGAGGCCATATACTTAGGGTTGAGGCTTTTTACTTATTCTAACCATTTCGAGATAAAGTTTTTCAAAATGTCTTTTGAATCTACGTGAAAGAATTCTGACTTCGAGACTCAATTTTTCCACTAATCCGGGAGGAAAAATTTAACTAATAAACTAGTCGTGAAATTAAATAATGCGATTAGGAAAGGGACGTGGACCTTTAACTTCCGTTTCCAATGAAATAAGAAAGGTTCCAACCTGCTACCAATAGCGGGTGAGTGGAATATTGGCTAAAAATAACTGTTTATTTGGAAAAGGGAATGTAGAGCTGTAAAAATTATGAAAGTATATTTAGGGCGGCAAATTTTTAAGTGGCTAATATTTTACCAGCATTGAAATATAATAAAATCTATCTATCTCGCAAAATCTAATTCTATTCCTGCAATCTAAAGGTAACTATTCCAAGACTAAACTGTAGTCATTTGATATTTCATCATGAGCATATCAATCTCAGATCATGCAATTGTTATTCCAAATCTGGTTGAAATTTGACGTAAATTTCAGCCAGATTAGTTTACCCGTTTGAGCTTGCCTAAGTAACAATATCTAAACATCTTTAAAAACTTTCCTAATAAATATACGAATAACGTTTTGCTAGGCTATGCTAGGTGAGAACTATCATCTCTCCCTGCACCAAAATTCAGCTAAAACCGTTCAGCTGCTTAAGCGTGATTGAGTATCAAATATAGAACCCACGTACGCTCAGATTATGGAATGAACTTCCTGCTGTGGTTTTCCCAAGCAACTACAATATGGGATTCTTCAAGAAGAACATTAGAAGGTTTCTTCAGAGACGGCCGCGTGAATGTAACGCCCTCGTGTTTCAGACGTTCATAGGCCACGATAACCACTTTTCGTCAGGTGAGCCGTGTGTTTCTCTACCATCTAAGTGAAATAAAAAGACCCATCCAAAGATGTAAATATCTCCACAAGTATTCACACTACTAGGACTAGGATAGGGCAGAATTTTTTCATTTTTAAATCTTCAGTTTAATTAATTGCTTCACTTTTAATTTCCTCCTTGTATCTGGATACTGCGCCTTTAACTACAACAAAGTAATGTTTCATTGTCTCTGTCATTCTGTCTATGCTTTTTTCCTGTCTTATTTTTATCAGTCTTTCTTTATTTTCGTCTGTCTTTTCTTGTATAGACAATCTGCACTGTTCTTTGTATAAATATTTTAAGCTTTCGAAGCGTCTCAGCGACTCCGTTTAACAATTGTAAGAAGAAGGTATAGACATAAACAATTGTAACATTTTATCTTGTTTCTAGATTGCTTGTGTTTCTTTTATATCATTGAGATAATAGAGTACTTGACTTTCAACCAGAAAGTAAACTATTATAAGAACAGTTGTAACATTAGAGATGTAACTATTTAATAGGAAATTTTGAGTAAAAAAAAAGTGAACGCTACTCAGTCACTCTAACGAACTATGTGCATTGTGATAAACAAATAAACATATAAACAAATCCACAATTTTTTTATAAATAAAGAACCAGACTGATGCTTAAAATATCGAAACAAGCTTTATCATAATTAGCAGGCGGTTCTCATTTATAATTCTCAAACCAGATGAAAATTAAAGGGTAATTGTCTATCTATCTATAATTGTTTGGCACGTTCTGCAGCTTGAACGACACAATGGATTTTAGCTTGAGAATTCAAATGTTTGGCGAACTGTGCCAAACATTAGAATTTGGCGCCAAAAATCCGCCATTTTAATTTTTTTCTTCTTTTGTAAGACCCAGTGTCACTCTCACAGCAAATACGAATCTAACGAGACCTCTCAAGCTAAAATTCATCGGGCCATTCAGGCTGCAGAGCGTGTCAAACAATTATACATACATACATACATACTCTCGAAAAACGTAACCCACCTCCTGGCGCAGTCGGGTAAAAACCGTGGATGACCTACTGTCAGCTGACGTGAGAGGAATTTTCTCAAGGCGATCTTACAATCTGGCAACTGAAGACCCGAGATGACACGAAAAAAACGTATCTAATGCACTATTAGAGATTTTATGGAAGCAAAAAATCTGGAAGTGAAAAATAGCGAAAAATATGGAAGCAATTATCTGCTTATTTGCACCGATTTGATTTCAATTTGGTCTTATGTATTTACTTTCAAACTCCTCTTAAGTATGCCAATCCATAAGTAAGGAAGTAAAACCCAAATAGAATTATAAAAAGCTGAAGTTTCAACACACCAATTGCGGAACCCTAAAAACACCTGGAAGAAACATAACTAGTTGCAAACATCGATATATAACCCGACCGCGTACTATGACGCGACTTAAGCACCGTCTTCAAATTGATGGGGTGCTACTAAATTCCGGCGGGTTATTGCCGAAGTTGGGGTATTATGGAAGTTAGTTGCTGTTGGGCAAACTATAGTCAGTTTAAATGAACTTTTTTACTGAGAAATAGTAAAAGACACAGTGTTCGTAGAATTCATACTATTATTATAAATGCGAAGAATTTTAGCAACCGAAATTACTAATATTCCCTCCAACCCTAAACCGTAACTAAGCTAAATTGCTTGTACTAGGAGTGAGTTCATGTCGGTAATGTAATGGCCAGGATTCGAATCTCGGACCTCTCGATCGTAAGGCCAACTTCTTAACTACTAAGCTACCGACGTATCGTATATCGAATCTGTCTGTCTGTTATGTTTTCACGCTTAAACAACTGAGAGAGATAGACTAGACCTTGTGCAAATATATAGGCTATAGATAATTGGTGTTGATAACCGATATAAATGCTAAAAGCGTGGCTCGGTGGCTCAGTGGTCAGAGCATTCCTCCTTTAAGGGAAATATCGGGGGTTCAAATCCCGCCTGAGCGATTCACTTTTTCCTATCTTAATCGAACCGGTATTTATGTTGGTAATTTTTGTCTGGACTTTGAACCTGTGACATTTAAATGACAAATACGATCACAATCACTACGCCACTGCCATTCTCATATCATGTTCATACCTTCAAACTCAATAATACCTCAGTAGATCCAAATATTCTCCTGCCCAATATGAGATAACCGAACTAAAACTAATTTGCTATCGGTACAAGTTGATTTATGCGGTGCCGGGCGTTCACCAAAACTACTGTCATTACTCACTGGGGATCGCTTTTTATGCTAACCGTACTTGACTGATTGTTCGGGATACGTTGGCGTGGAGAGTACTACGTATAGGTCATTACTTTGAACGGCGCCATTTTAGTAAAGTACGTAAGCAGAATTACAAAATTACTGAACGATTTATTGCTTGTCTATTGGTTTTTGTTGATGGTTTTTTTTTATGAGGATAGGAAATGGACCAGCTGATGGTAATATTTGTCGTTATCTATCAACGTTTTTACTAAAAATGGTGTCCTTCACGCAATAAAAATCTTTTTTAAGTGAAGTTTTGTGAAATTTTTGTTGAAGAAAAGCACACGGCCCACCTGATTGGAGGCGGTTGCTGTGGCTTATATGTCATGTACAACATCATTGTCATCACACTCATGCTGCCAAACTTGTAAAAACCTATCAATCAATTAGCCCACTGCAGTGCACTGCTGGACATAGGCCTCCCCCAATGTGCGCCATTTCGTACGATCCTCCTCCTTCCGCATCCAGTCCGTCCCAGCTACCTTTTTCAGCACATCTGGTTAGTTCCACAGGAGGGAAATATATGATTTCCTTCTTTATTGTACGTACTAAAAACTTTATCGGGTTTCATCTTATCGAAGTAAAAGGAAGAGGTCGGTATATTGGACTAGAACCGACTAAAATCACACGTCACATCACGTTTACCTGTGTTAGTGGAGGAGGTAGCACGTATGCCATAAATATTTAAGTCTATGTGATACGTATTTTTTTTCAACGATTTTCTACTCACGGCCGGTGTAACCTGGTCGAAACGTCAGGCAATCAATGGTCGCGTTAATGCCCGTTCACGTAAGTATATATTATGGAATGCGAGAGTTTAAAAACTCTTCTGATGAGACCATAATTCAAGTTTATTCTTAGCAAGGGTAACACAGAGAGTTTCAGTGCCTACTTTGAATGCGTTGTAAAACTTATATGGCAAATAAATATTTTCTTACCTGTTCTTAAAAAAAAAATGAAAATCCTTCAATTCCCCTTGTCAGGGATTGGTCGCCATTTGAAGTCTATTTGACTTTTTTCAATTTGTTTAGTAACCGAAATTCCAGATATTCTTGTTAACCCCTCCAGCTAAGTTAAATTAACAAGATACATCGTAATGCTCGTCGCTAACCCTCCACTGACGTGTCGGGTCCACCTGACCGACTCGGTTAAATGATTGTAGCCGGTGTCAGATCATTTAAATTAAGCCCTCTGCGTCATGTACGCGACCGTGCGTGGACGCGTAACTCATATGTAGGGTGACGCTGTTAGGTTAATAAATGGGACTGTTCTACTTGTTGGATAACCATATTTTATGTTTTAACGTTTGTTTGTATACCTATAGAGCCCACAAAAATAAACAGTTCGTTAAATGAGGTAATCGTTGAGACTGCTAGGTTTAGTTTAACGGGACTTTCTCTGGCAAATAGTCAATAATAAAAAGCGTAGCTTATGAAGACCCCCGTGAACGAAGTCATAGACATCGATCTAGGTCTGTGACTTCATCCTGGCCTTTATAGTATAAGTAAATCATAAAATATTTCATTAATAGTGTAGCACTCGCCGGGATATTTGCCACATTTTTATTCATTTCCCGTTATATCTATTAATCTCAACCTCAAATTATACACAAAATATTTCAATCAAAATAATTGAACTTTAAGCACAAATCATCGTCACCCTACAACCCCCTATACAGGGTGTCGTGATTTGTGGCACCACTGCGCTGTATATCAAAGTTTCGGAACACCTGGATTTGCGATACCCCCGGGACTAGACCTGGAACTGTGGAACAGTTTTTGTTCCAATTTTTTTTTCTTTTTCCACTTGTACTTGATAGATGAGTTCAAATTCGGAATGTATGTTTGACAGTTTTTGGTTGAACCTTGAAGTTTTCTTTGGTTATTGATAAGGTTATTTATTGGGTTCTCAGACTTTTATTTGGCGTTTTTATACCTTTAATGTGGCTAAAGACAGCCTTTGTATAGTGGCTGTAGTGAACGCAACCGCTACGCAGGGGGCGCGGGTACGATCCCCGCTTAATGCAAATACATATTTGTATGATGAATATGGCTGTTGGCATTGATGAGGCTGTCGATCACCGTTGTCATACGAACATCTATCAGCAGTCGTTAGGTTGAACTTTTTGGTGCTCCAACTACCCGTTTGTTGTCTAGCTAACTACAGAATTTCGACATAGCCAATTGATTGTCGAGACATTATAGTAGTCGCTTCATGAAAAATAACGAAGATCAGCCACTTCGCAATTAGACTGAAAAGTCAACCCCAACTTTTTTAAGAAAATAGTCAGAGTCAGAGAGATGTCACATTTATACACGAATTCAGATGTATACAGCTCTAAGAGTAAACCACTTCAAGAAAATGAAATACCACACAGTTTTATAACATTCAAAGTACTTATAAACAAAGAACTATAAAACTTTTAAAATAAAACTATTCTGAAGTTTAGTTAAGTGTCTTCAAACTCTTTGTGCCTCTGAAATATAACTTTATAAAACAGAGTAAAAAAAAAGAAATAAGAATAAGAAAAATAAAGTTGTACATTGAAGTTTTGGTAGTTGCACTATCTAGTTTTGGAGCACTGGAAATGAAGACTAAGTTTTAATTTGAGAGTATAATCTTACTTACGGGGCGTATTTGGAGATCTTCAAATGGGGTTTCAAATAATATATGGGGCTACCGGCTTCATTGAAATTTACGAAGCTGCTCAGCTTCCTTGGATAACAGCCCATCCCCTCTAGACAAAAATACATCTTACAAAAATAATATCTCTTTCTTTAACCCTTTAACAAGGATGGCCCGCCAGTACAACGAGGTAGCAAGGAAGATCAAACTCTTAGACATATTTGATTCTAATTTTAATAGATTCATTAAAATTCGGAAAGACATCCTCCATAGCGGTTCGGCCTTGAAAAATGTTTAAACACGTCATTACTATTATTATTATAATGAGACGATATTCTTAGCAATCCATGGATTCTCCGTGCGGGTGCCGGGTCCATCGCGTTGCTGAGTTGGAACTCAGGACAGTGCCTGGGACTTACGAGGGGCCCCTTTTGTTGATGAATATCAACACTCACCTTCACTACCCAAGATTTAGAGCTTTTCCTGTTTTTAACATATTGTTTTAGCTGCGTGCACATGTGGTTATGTTACGATCCAGAACGGAACTGTATTTTAGTATTATTGTTTTTCAATGATTGTAATGTGTTTTGTGCGCCTAAATAAATAAAAAAATAAAATAAATAGACAAGTGTAAATTCGTTGTCCGGCGTTCGGTACTATAGAATGACGAATGTATGGGATTTGATGTATTTTATAGTCGTTAATGCATGTCATAAACTTCAAATCCCAAGGAAATGTTATTCTATTCTAGCAAACACCGGCCAATGAATTGCCACTTGTCTAGAGGGGCATGTCACTCACAAATAATATCGCCTTCTATTATTCAATGAATTTTTCTAATTAATATTAAGTATCAAACAAATGGCTCAGTGGTCAGAGCATTCCCCCTGTAAGGGAAAGATCCTGGGTTCGAGTCCCACGGTCTGGGCATTCACTTTTTCCTATCTTAATCGATTTGAAAAGTTAGCATAGTAAATGCTTCAAAATTTCATTCAATAATCATATTTTTATCCTTGTAACGATGCGCGCGGACTCGAATACTTTCTCACTCGCACACCGACTATCTGCCTCTGTCGCACGCCCCCTCTTCGAGTTTTGCGTGCGGCACCAGCAACCGACGAGTATAAAAGAAGCGCTGCGCCCGCATGGAAATCAATTAGCTAGCCACCGCGCTGGGAGCGATAGCCACCTGCAGTCCTCTCAGTAAGGATTACAGCATTAAGAGTGAGATAGCCGCCTGCAGTCCACTCTTGCACTGCTGACGTATTATGTTTATAGGCTAGGTTTGCGATAGCTGCCTGCAGTCCATTCCGACGCCTCACTAGGTATTAGGTTTAAGTCTTGAAACTCTGTAATAGTATCTGACAATATAACACGGTGCCTGAAATAATATTTGACGTTTTATTCAGTCTACCCTACATCCTCTATAATGTTAAGAATAGTTGATGTGTTTTTTTTTAAACATGTTCGCAGTCACACCGGTCACGTACGGCAAATACCTAGGAAAGATCCTGACTGCGTTATTTCATCGCATTGCAAACACATTCCATGCCTAATACTGCTTCATGCTTAGTTGGACCTAATCGTCTGAGGCTGTGACACTCTCTAACTAGATTACATGTGGTTTTGCCTTCGTTAGTGGTATACCTACATTATTAATTTACTTAGTAATCTGTATTAGCAGGAATCAATATCAAAAGATGGATTAAATAGACGAATAGATTGAAGCATCCTGTACATAAGCGTAAAGCAAAATTTTGTGCTCGACTTTGTAAGACAATGTCAAAACAATAATAATGGGACACTCACCGGAACGTCCTGTTGCTTATAAAGTTTACTGCAGCCTGAGCTGGAACTTCTACATAGGTCAGACCAAACGCACTGTCTTAGCCGGATCAAGGAGCATATCAGCCCTTATAGATGAGTGGCAATTCTCTGGTCGGCGGGCGTATCATGGAATAAACTTCAACTTTAACTTCTTCAAAATGGCCTCTGCTGCAAATCGCCACAATTCGTCAATGTCAAGTGAAATGTATTATAAAATTATTAATGGCGAAACGCCAATGTCGAGTGTACCAGAGTCACGGTATCCACGCCAGTAAATTTGTTTCCGTGTGTCCGCCCCCCACGAGATTCAGGTGGACGATCAGGACGTGTGGTTGGATTTTAGGGGGCTATAATGTAATATATAATCGTGGGATAGAATGTCAAATGTATGGGATTTGACGTTTATGACGGTCGTCAACGAATGTCATAAGCGTCATATCCCATACATTCAACATTCTATACGACAATACCGGCCAATGATTGCCACTTGTTTAGAGGGGCAGGGCGGTCAAAAATAACCAGCCACAGAAATCGGTTATTGCTCAGCACCTTTTGGTGGAAGGGTTAAATCACTGGATTGATTTACACACACCTCAGATCCTCTCGACAGAACGCCACTATACACCCAGAACGGTGAAAGAAGCAATTGAAATTAAAAAAAAAAGACGGGTTGCACTCCGGGAGTACCGGCAGAAGTGAAAACTTATTCTTTCTTTCTTTCTTCGTTATATCCAGACAAAAAGATATAAAGAACATACCATACTATACCATACCTATAATATAGCGCCAATCATAGAACCTATCACTAATTTTATGTCAGAAAAAATTAATGAATTACAAAAAGAAAAATAATCACAAAAAGCCCAGGTTCGAACCCAGTAATATCTGAAACCATAAGGACTCACAGTCGAAGCGTTAGCGGCTTAGCTACGAAACGTCATATCGTACTTAACAAAATAAACAACCTCTTGTTAATGTTGTATGACGTCAGTCGTCGGTTACGGTTCAAAGGTCAAGCGATCCTGACGCAAGTTTAATATTTTTTACTCATCCAATGCCGCTAAAGAAGTTTTCACTTCAAAAAAACATAGGAACCTCCACCGGGTACTTGAGTTTCAACTGGCGAGTGTCTGGCATTCAGTGATCCGTATGTTCACAAGACCTACAATTACAAAACGAGTCGATTCAGAAACACGATCGAGTATATTGCGAGAACGCGGACAGTGGCGGTGGTGACACGCGTATAAAACGAGTGCGGATGAGGGTAGATAGATACGGCCTGCCCAGTAACAACTAGCTCGGCGATCGTCAGTACATCGTGATCATGGCACTTGTAACAGCGCCGAAATATCAATTACTCATTCAAAACGAACAACATGGTAAATATACCGGTGAGTGTTTACTAATAATGTCAAATCATAAACTGTCAAAGCACATTTTCGTGTGGTATTCCCCTGAGGCTCAAAATCAGACTGTGCCTGCTACTTCGAGTACTTCCAGATGTGAGTGTATGTATGTATGTATAGGTACTTATTAGAGTGACGTAAGAGCACCATGCACCGGAACTCTCACGCAAACAATGACTATGATACAACACTCTTTTTTTAACATTGTTTGTTGACTACTCCAGAAATATATATTTAAAAAAATCGTACATGTTAATCGCTTACCACGTCATAAGTAAATACTTAGTTAATTTATTCTAATATGCCAAGGCTGTACTTAATAGACTTTATAACCTTGAAGAGCTACTTGGAATGAAATTGAATGGAGGTTTCGAAGTACAAAATATGGTGTAAGAGTTTGGTATTGAGTAAAATAGTTTGTGATAGGTCATTACATATGAAATTGCCGTTTTATTGAAGAAATTGGAGGAAACACAATTTACAGTACATTTTTGCATTTTTTTAGGAACGACAAATTAAAATTTTATGATTTTTTTAACTGTATGAATGAGACAACATTAAGCTAACAGCAACTTTTATTACATTTTTGAAAAGTGACAGCTGTAAAAAAGTAATACGAAATTTATCATCAAAATGGATAGGATTTAAGAAGTATGTACTGTTTTTGAAGATCGAATTTAATTTATCAAGCGGCCAACAAAAACAAAATTTAATACGGAGTTGTAAAATCTTGAAATCAACTTTCAAACAAACTATAAACAATGGAAATAGCTATTAAATTACAGGAATAACGAACTCATGAACCTGTAAGAAAATTTCGGCAATTTCATATGTAACAACCTAATATGTCAAATATGAAGAGGGAAACTTATACTTGTAATAGTATAACTTTGTAGAGATAGGTAGGAGTATAAGACAATATGTTATATCTGATTAAAACCAATCAGTCCGCCATGATTGTTTTTTATATAGGAGACGTCAATTTGACTTCACCTAGCCTGATGCTAAGCTGAAGGCAAAATTTCCAGAAAGAGGGTCACCTTTACCGTGTTAACAATAGTGGCACTCAGGTTGACGGCGTCATCAGATGCTTTTTCACGCCCCGCTTAAAGGACCCGGGACTGTAGGAAGAAGGTGATATGAAGAGAGCCTACAACCAGATGTTAGTTTCTAAGGGATCCCAATTTTGTAAACATAATACGTCAACTCAAAAAGGTCGCTGGGATGGACTGGATGCGGAAGGTGAAGGATTGTACGAAATAGCACACATTAGGAGAGGCCTATGTCCAGTAGTGGACTACAGTGGGCTAATTGATTGATTGATTGTCAAACGTCAACTTATACCGAAGTAGGAGCCATTTTTCACGCCGCGTTGAAATTCCATTTATTACGCCTAGGTATAGACTTTGTATATAGTCTAATCGGTAAACACTATTACAATATTTATACATTGTATGTATTCACCAGAACATTGTAACAAACATAAAATCAATCAACCGTCACATGTTTAAAATGTACAAAACTGAAATCGATAGACTCTGTTGAATGTTTCAATATGCGATAGGATTTTTGTGAGTGAGTGTACTGGAAAACGCGAAGTGAATACGATACAATATTGAACGTGACTGTATGCGTTTTGAATAGCTATCTGGATTCGCTTGTTAGGTACATTCCAATGTTTATCCACTTGCCTCGTTGGGAATTGCATGGTATTAGTTTTCACTTATATTTTAGAGTGCAATCGTGAGGTATTGCGATCGATTGCCTACGCAGATTTAGAGAAGTTAGATATATTGTATACAGTTGGCAAAGGAGATATTTATACACCTTTTCATATACAGCTGTAAGAAGAAGTGTGTACTTTTCTCGTTTACCAACTGTATATCAGTGCCTCGAGCACGAATACTATTTGAATTCGTAACGTAAGTGTATAGAAAGAACGAAGCATTCCGATTGGCCGCCCGCCTAATGTGAACCAATCGCAATCCTCCGTTCTTTCGATACGTTTACGTTACGAATTTGAATGGTTTTCGTACTCAAAGTATATTATAGGGATATAATATTATATTGTTTCGAGTTTTCGAAATTTTTTCATAGTAAATAGACCGCTGAACAAAAGCCTTGAATTAAATTCGCCCAAAAATATTATTATACCTATGTAAGTAACCTTAAACCTTTAATTATAAACGATACCTATAATAATAATATGAGTGACTATGAAAGTTTCAATACCTGTTTATTAGATAGTTAGTAAGCCATGCAATTTCTACGCAAACTTGTTCTCTGGGTCAGCCGGGGTGCGAGGGACAACATGACAACTTGGGGGCGAGTCGAGGAGGGCCAGACCGAGAGGGATGGCCCTGGGTCAGCCGGGGTGCGAGGGATATGTCGCATGACAACCTCACCTTCGGCCTAGCACTACGCTCCACAGACGGCGTGCGGTTTATTCGACTCGAGTCAGACGGCTCCGGAGGGGGGGGGGGAGGAATAGGTATTAAATGAGATATTGATGGTTGCCAGTCGATCCCACCAAAACGGCTGAACGAATCCGAGTGAAATTTGCACAGGGATAAATCATAGTCTAAACAAACACATTAAGCTACTTTTCGTCCCTGAAACATGTTCCTATGGCTTGCCGAAACGAGGTAAGAATTCAATGCGCTAGTCATTAATATCAAAGAAATAATATAAATAATCTGTAAATATGCAGTTAAATAGAAATACTTATATGCAATTTTATCTCTCTACACTGTACCAAAATGCATATATAATTAAAAATCTGCCGACAGCAATTTAATAATATAAAATAATGTTAATGTTGGATATTTCGCTACCACTGCGAAACTAGTTAAAACCCACTGAAATATATTTCAACCACATTAGGGCTGCCATTGGGGACTAAATAAATATAGTTTGAACATGTCATGGTAAAGTTTTGAGTGAAGTTGTGTTTGCATTATTTTACAATATGTTAGTGAAATATTACTGATTGAAGCTATTCATGACTATTTAATTGAACTTGTGGAAATTTCACGAGCTTTATAGTATATAAATTAATTATTGACGAGAAATTAAAATCTATAAATTAAAGGCAACGCTGAACAAAATCCTTGAGTTGAATACGTCCAAAAATATGATTATAAATATGTAAGTGAATATGAATGTTGCTAAATGCAATACTGGAGAATGGCGAGCGTTTTAAAAAAGAACCGAATTGGTCGAGACCAATTCGGTTCTTTTTCAAACCTACGTTCCTTAAGACCCACGGAAGGTTTTATCTCAGAATACAGAACAAAGCAGAAACCGCAAATGCGCGTAATAAAAACTACTCTTAAACGGAGTAGTTTGAATTTGTCACTTGCATGTCATTCGAATACACGTCGCGCATCGTTATACCAGTAATAAAAGTATCTTATTGATGTTATTCTGGATTTATATTTATCCCTATACCAAATTTCAGCTTGATCCACTTAGCCGTTGGAGCCCGATTGAATAATAAACATCCAAATATCTTTATAATATTAGTAGGATGGCAGGATAGGATTACAAATTGCCCGTGCCAACCCTATTTCAAAAAAAATCGGTGGTTATCGATCAAACATTTTTGTAAAACAATATTAATTTTTCAGAGTAAAATTTCATGGTAAAATTAGCAACATATCGTTTTTGGGTCAGCTCCCTTTCAGGCTAATAGGCTGGAAAAATATGGTCAGCAAACTTTTTCAGGAGTTATTTATACACGTTGTATTTTTGCCTAGAAAAAAGTTGTAGTAATCCCACGTATTGGGACTGAACGATATTGGATTGGATTATGACATTGAGAAGTTTTTTTTGTTACGTAAAAGAGATTCGTTGATGGTTCTATAACATAGAGAGAATGAACGAAGGAAGATTTTTGAACCAAATAATTGAGGCGAGAGAGAATCGTCAACTCAGTAAGGGTCGACATATATGTGTCTATTAGATCGATTACATTTTAGGGAAAGGTTAGGTTAAAAGCAATCTATTATACTGTAGCTATTAAACAATATGAGAATAGAAGAAGCTAAGCACATATGACAGAGCATCGTAACAAGAGAATGATGATTTTTCAGATTTTTGATTGTCTTGATATTTGGCATTTTCTCAATCATAATTATAAACTTTACTAATGTCGAAGTTCACGTTTTTAATGAATAGGATTAATGATACATCGAACTTCTAATTTTCGGGATTTGGTATCATTCGTAAATATGAAAAAAACATGGGTTGCACTCAGGGAGTGCCGGCAGAAGTGAAAACTTTTTCTTTCTTTCTTTCTTCGTTATATACAGAGAAAAAGATAAAAAGAACATACCATACCATACATATTGCTACGCCCGGCGCTTGACCACTTCAATATATGGCCAAATTTCCATAGGAGTGAGCGAGACGGCACTATAGAAAGAGACAGCATGCCTTGACGTCACTGTTCTAGAAGGAATGGAATGAATAGAACGAGACGTCAGGCTAGAAAGAGACAGCATGCCTTGACGTCACTGTTCTAGAAGGAATGGAATGAATAGAAAGAGACACAAGACCTAATAGAACCTCCCAGAAAGTTCCTGTCTTTTTCAGAACGTACCTGTCTTTTCTCGATCTTTCGCTACTCGGCCGCACCTTATATAAAAGGCGAGCTAACAGCCGCTGCTGAAGTTAGTCCATGACTAGTATTCGAAGCGATCAAAGCGATAAAGTGTACGAAGCGATACAGTGCGATTATACAAGTGACTGTGTACTGTGTAAGGAAGAGTTTTCGAAGTTCTACGCGCTTTGCTGTAGTTTAAGTGCAGCTGAATAAAATCTGTCTTCAACGGTTGTCCTCGCATTTTCTATTTAAACCGACCCCCACGCTCGTAACAACTGGTGTCAGAAGTGGGATAGAAAATGCCGATAACGCCGAGAGACGACAGGGAGGGAGTTAAAACCAGAAGCCAGGCCGCGGAAGAGGCTGCGGGTACTCCGAGTACGTCGACGGGTGCTTCAAGATCATCATCGGAAATTAACCTTAGCGCGATTATGACCTTATTGAAGGAGCAAGCCCGTCACCAGGAAGAGCAGACTCTGCAATTGAAGGCACAGCTCCAGCAACAACAGGAGGAGCTGATCCGTCGCCAGGCAGAGCAGGCCCGTCAACAGGAGGAGCAGGCCTTACAACTAAAGGTTCAGCTCCGGGAACAACAAGAAGATCTATTTGCCTTCTTGAAAGAGTCTAAAGCAGAATGGCAAAGAGAAATTCATTCAGTGCAAGACAAAATAGAAAGCCACGAGGAGAAATTAGGAAGTATCGACGAGAAATTTGAGAGTTATGAGGAACGGCTGCAGTCTGTGGCTCAAAACGTAAAAAAATTGGAGACGAAAATAGCTTGCGGAACAGCTGGCTCTGTAACCATTCCATCTGCACAGACTGTCGGAAAGTTCAAAGTACCGCCATTTGACGGGACCTCCTCGTGGACTGCATACAAACTGCAGTTCGAGTCTGTGGCAAAGGCGAACGGTTGGGATAAGGAGCAAGCCAAAACAGCATTAACATTGGGGTTACGAGACCAAGCACTCAGTGTTTTAGAGGCGCTTGGAGGTGAAGTGACTTACGACCGCCTTCTTGAAGCGTTGGAATCACGTTACGGTGATAGTCACTTGGAACATGTCTACCGTGCCCAATTGAAGGACAGAAACCAGCGTCTTAATGAGTCTCTGCAGCAGTGGGCTTTGGAAATAGAAAAGCTCGTGAGAAAAGCTTACCAAGGAGCTTCTTCGTCATTTCTTGACAGCATTTTGGTGCAAGCTTTTATTGACGGGATCAGAGACTTGGAGGTGAGAGCTGCCGTCCGTCTGGGTCACCATGCATCCCTTAAAAATGCTGTTGCTCACGCCCTTGAAGTGGAAGCTGTACGACATGACCCTCGAGCACATAGATTGCGTGAGATCTCAACAAATGAGCAACGTTTGTACCGTCGGGAATTCACACCCAGGTGTTATTTCTGCAAAGAGCAAGGACATATTCGGTCTAGCTGCCCGAAACGGACTCAACAAGGTAATGGCCAAGAACAAACGGCGCGACATCTAGATGCGCCGGAGCAACAGGGAAACGAGTAAACGCCAGGACTGCGGGACGGGTGCTGGCTGGTAGTGTAAAAGTCCCAATTCTGATCTCTCAAGCTAATGATGGAAATAGTCTGGTCATCGAAGGAGGTATTGATGGATCACCGTGCCACCTCACCATTGATACTGGAGCAAGTCGGACCGTGATTAGCTCTCGGCTGGTGAAAAATGTACCTAGAGATCATCGACATCAACTTAAGCATCTCCATCTGCAGACAGCTACCGGCCAGCGCATTTCCGTCCGAGGAGAGCAAGAAGTGGCGTTGGAAGTCGGTGATAAGACCTATTGGCATAAAGTCATCGTCGCTGATATCTTAGATGACTGCATCATTGGATTGGATTTTATGAGAAAATATCGCTGTAAAATCGACGTGGATTGTGGCGTTCTGAAACTTGGGTTCGACGAAATTCCCATGGAAGGTGGCGCATGTGGAAAAGTGTACTATGCAAAACGAACTGTACTCCAGCCTAAATCACAGACCCTAGTGCCAATAAGACTACATCAATATGGCATCAATTCTCATCGCTGTGCATTGGTGGAAAAAGTAGACAGCAGTAGTCCCTGGATACCAGCTCGTACTGTGGTAACAACACCAACCACAGCCGTTATAAGAATTTTAAATATGAGCGACAATGAGTGCGTCTTAAACAAAGGGACACTGCTTGGCACTTGTGAGGAGATCTCGTGGATACGTAGTTGCCAGGGTTCGACCAAAAGCGATGCCACAAGTGACAGAGAATCAACAGTGCTGAAACTACTAGAAGATTGTCGCAATGACCTCAGTAAGGTAGAGATGCTGAAGGCGCGGAACATGCTGCTACGTTATAAAAACGTCTTTTCTATGCATAGTGGTGACATTGGCAGAACTGGAGTAGTACAGCATAAAATCGATACTGGTGAGGCAATGCCAATCCATCAACGACCACGACGTGTACCGATTGCTCGAGAAAAAGAGGTGGAAGAAATGATTGAAGAGATGAAGAAGGACCGTATCATTGAACCCTCGGTCAGTCCATGGTGTTCTCCGGTAGTCCTTGTAAAGAAAAAAGATGGAACCACCAGATTCTGCGTCGATTATCGCCGACTGAATGATGTTACGAAAAAGGATAGTTATCCGTTGCCAAGGATAGATGACACTTTGGACACCTTAAGTGGCATGCAGTGGTTCTCAACATTGGACCTCAAGAGTGGGTATTGGCAAGTTGAAATTAGTCAACGAGATAAGGAGAAAACTGCGTTTTCTACTGGAAAAGATCTCTGGCAGTTCGACGTCATGCCATTTGGATTATGTAATGCTCCGGCCACTTTTGAGAGATTGATGGAACAAATACTTGCTGGACTGCTGGGAGAAGCCTGTCTGGTATATTTGAATGACATAATCATCATTGGAAAAGACTTCGACGATCACCTCAGCAAACTGGAGCAAGTTATGACTAAACTACAGGGTGCTAACTTAAAACTCAGTCCAAAGAAGTGTTCACTTTTTAAACGACAAGTGAATTATTTGGGGTATGTTATTTCGAAGGATGGGATACAAACAGACCCTGAGAAGATAAGTGCCGTGAAAGATTGGCCGACACCAAAAGATAAGACGGACGTTCGTGCCTTTTTAGGTCTGTGTTCATACTACCGGCGGTTCGTGAAAAGCTTTTCCGATATTGCGAAGCCTTTGCACCGGTTAACGGAAGAAAAACGGAAATTTAGCTGGGATGAACAATGTGAAGCCGCTTTCAAAGACCTTAAGCGAAGACTCTGTGAAACACCAATCTTGGGTTATCCAGATGCAGAAAATGAGTTCGTCGTCGACACAGATGCCAGCAATACTGGGATAGGAGGAGTCCTGTCCCAGAGAAAAGGAGACAAGGAGGTCGTGATTGCTTACTTTAGTAAGTCTTTGTCTAAACCAGAGAGAAATTACTGTGTTACACGAAGAGAATTACTGGCCGTGGTTAAGACATTGCAGCATTTCAGTAAGTTTCTGCTGGGCCGCAAGTTTCATCTGAGGACTGATCATGCTGCTTTAAAATGGTTGCTACAATTTAAAAATCCAGAAGGACAAGTGGCAAGATGGATTGAACAGCTCCAGGAATACGACTTCGTCATCGAACATCGGAGTGGGAAAGCGCATGGAAATGCAGATGCGCTCTCTCGAAGACCTTGTCCGGTGGAATGTAACCATTGTGTTAGGCAAGAAGCTAAAGACAGTGTAGCGATTAGAATAATAAGGACTGATACTGTCAGCGATGAGTGGAGTAGCGAAGCCATGCAGCAAGCACAGCAAGAGGATCGAGACATAAAGCCTATTCTCGAATGGATAAGGGCAGGAACACCTAAGCCGAAATGGAGTGATGTCTCCCAAATGAGTGCAACTACGAAGAGCTACTGGGCACAATGGGAAAACCTCGTGATACACAATGGAGTCCTGTGTAGAAAATGGGAGTCTGCAAACGGGAAAGACTCACATCTGCAGTTGGTTGTCCCAAAGATTAAAATTAATGAGGTTTTGAGATCATTTCATGACGGAACTTCAGGCGGCCATCTTGGTGTGAAGAAGACGTTGATGAAGGTTCGTCAACGATTCTATTGGATCCATTGCCGTGAGGATGTTGAAGATTGGTGTAGGAAATGTACATGCTGCGCATCGGTAAAAGGGCCTCATACAAGGAGCAGGGGAGCATTGAAGCTATACAATGTTGGAGCGCCTTGGGAAAGGATTGCATTAGATGTTGCAGGGCCATTTCCTGCATCGGAGTCTGGAAACAAATACATCCTAGTAGTAATGGACTACTTTACTAAATGGCCGGAGGCTTTTGCCATACCTAACCAGGAAGCAACTACAGTCGCGGAAAGACTAGTCACGGAAGTGTTTTGCCGATATGGAGTTCCTCTGGAAATACACAGTGACCAGGGAAGGAATTTTGAATCACAGGTATTTCAAGAAACCTGTAGGATAATGGGTATTCATAAAACCAGGACCACCCCATATCATCCGCAGTCTGACGGAATGGTTGAAAGATTTAACCAAACCTTGGAAAGGCATTTGGCTAAGGTTGTTGAGAGCCACCAGAAGGACTGGGATAGTCATATTCCTTTGTTCTTGTTGTCTTATAGAACAGCGATACATGAAAACACAACGGTGACGCCTGCGTGTGCAAACTTTGGCAGAGAACTGAGACTACCGGCTGATCTACTGACTGGACGTCCTCCAGATTCACTGCAAGAAATCACGGAATATGCTAGTGCATTGCGCGATAGACTTAATGACGTTCACACCCACGTCCGTGAATCTGGGCTCCAGGCAAGCGAAAGAATGAAAACCCGATACGACCGCAACTCTCATCAAGCCGGGTTCGACGAAGGCTCGTTGGTATGGCTACACAATCCGATGCGTCGCAAAGGCAAATCTCCGAAGTTGTCTCCAACCTGGGAAAGGCCGTATAAAGTTGTCACCAGGATCAATGACGTTACATACCGGATACAACGCAACCAGCGAAGCCCCTTGAAGGTTGTACATGTTGACCGACTGGCGAGATACTACGGATCTAATAATGCTCGGGACGAGCATGTCTAAGAAGGGGGTAGTGCTACGCCCGGCGCTTGACCACTTCAATATATGGCCAAATTTCCATAGGAGTGAGCGAAACGGCACTATAGAAAGAGACAGCATGCCTTGACGTCACTGTTCTAGAAGGAATGGAATGAATAGAACGAGACGTCAGGCTAGAAAGAGACAGCATGCCTTGACGTCACTGTTCTAGAAGGAATGGAATGAATAGAAAGAGACACAAGACCTAATAGAACCTCCCAGAAAGTTCCTGTCTTTTTCAGAACGTACCTGTCTTTTCTCGATCTTTCGCTACTCGGCCGCACCTTATATAAAAGGCGAGCTAACAGCCGCTGCTGAAGTTAGTCCATGACTAGTATTCGAAGCGATCAAAGCGATAAAGTGTACGAAGCGATACAGTGCGATTATACAAGTGACTGTGTACTGTGTAAGGAAGAGTTTTCGAAGTTCTACGCGCTTTGCTGTAGTTTAAGTGCAGCTGAATAAAATCTGTCTTCAACGGTTGTCCTCGCATTTTCTATTTAAACCGACCCCCACGCTCGTAACAATATAGTGCCAATCAGAGAACCTATCACTAATTTTCTGCAAATTTTCTGTCAGAAGAAATTAATAAATTACAAACAGAAATAAATTACAAACAGAAAATATAATCAAAAAAAGTAATAAATTACAAAAATAAAAATAATCACAGAAGTGTCAGAAGGCCAGGTTCGAACCTGGTACTATCTGAAACCATAAGTACTTACAGTCGAAGCGCTCACCGTTATGCTACGGAGCTTCTTATCGTATCTTGCTAAATAACAGTCTGCTAATGTTGTATGACGTCAGTCGTCGGTTACGGTTCAAAGGTCAAGTGATCCTGACGCACGAGTTTAACAATTTTTACCCCTCCAACGCCGCTAAAGAAGTTTTCACTTCAAAATCGGAATTTTTAAATTCTTGTGACTTTCAGAAAACAGTCTTTCGAATTTATGTAGGGCACCTTTTCGAATGAAATTGAGTGGCCCTTAACCCAGAGAGAGAAGAAACCTGATTCTTTTATTAAGCCGCTGACGCACCGGCTTATAAGCAAGGTAGCCTCATATCAATCAATAGTATGCTATTTAAAAAGCGATTGAAACAAAGAACAAATTTCACGTACTTAATCAACTACAGTTCCGTCGAATATCGGTAAATGCTGAGTTCCGTGAACATCGCCATCCATACAGGGGTACTTAGCATTGGTAATGAGATGAATACATTTTGTGCCGAGCGGTAGGAGCCGGGTGAAAAGTGGAATGCACTTATTTGTTTAGCTTGTAACTATACTTAGTGAAAGAATCTTTGTTCAATTTTATTCTGTTGTTAGTTGACATCTTTTTTCATTATTCAATCAATCAATCCATAATTTAGCCTATTGCAGTTCAGTGCTGGATTTATATCCAGCACTGAACTGCAATAGGCTAGAGACTTATGTCTCTCAGAAAGAAGGGAGGCTTGCCAGACGGGTTGTACAGGGTTCATTTCGAGGTTTCCTTCTCTCGCAGTGATATTGTCTGTATATTTTTCCGTTAGTCGCCTCTTAAACTCCCTTTGGATAAGATGGGGTGGTGATACTTGTATATTATGGTAGACAAGACCACGGCCCTCCTGACGAAATGTGGTTACCGTGGCCTATGGGCGTATGCAACACCAAGGGCGTTACACTCGCTGCTGGCCTCGAAGAAACCTTCTAATTCATTCTTAAACCCCATATTGTAGTCGCTTGAGATAACCACGGCAGGGAGTTCATTACGCAGCCTCAGCGTGCATCGGATGAAGTGTCTTTCATACCGCATGGTGCGCACCGTTTCCGGTCGCAATATGTGAGGATGAATTCCCTGCCTATGGCGAGCAGTGCGATGATAGAATGTAGCTCGGTCATCATAAATATTTATATACCACGTGATATAGGTATATCTTGGACATAAAATATGCTCAAAATATGCTCGTTGGTATGGTATGGTAACTCGGGCTGGTCTCCGTAACTCCACGACAAGGTGAGGTTTTTGAGTAAGGGTGGGCAATTTATTCGAACCACCCCAACTCATTGAAGAACGCCAGCAAGCTATTTACGCTGCTGGCGATCTCCCGGAGCGTAACCTGTGTTTTCGAAGTACTTAACCCTGTATGTGGCTGTTGCAGTGCTGTATAGGAGCACGTGTGCCGCTGTTTCTTCCTCTCTCTCTCTCTCTCTGCAGAGAGAGCTGTCGATGATTTCTAAAATATAAAGGTGTTTATTGAAGGAGCCGTGCCCCGTGATGGCGATGTGGCCGTGCGCAGTTGCCGTTTGTTCAGTTGTCGAAGACGCCTGGTCAGTCTATTTTCAAGCACAGGGAGTGCTTCCCTTACCTGTCTGCAAACTTCCAGATTTATTCAATAGCTATTTTCTTGATGTCTCGTTCGTTTGCTTACTACAGTTCGTAGGTATGCAAAGGGGATCTTCCAGCAAGGGGAGCATTACAGGGTGCTACGCCGGTGAACTAGCTCAAGTTCACGAAACCGCGCGCTCCATTGTCTCGTTTGTCTCCCGACTCATATCCAAGATATGTGACCCGCGTTATTCTTTCCTGATGAACCTATAATATTTGTAAGTATTATCTACACCACCGACAAAATGAATTGAAATAAACACACGGTCCGACTGTCCGTGTCACAATCACTGTGGTGGTGTGGTGCATAGCGGTACCCACATCCGGCAAAACCAATATGATTGAATATTAGCCAGGACCTTGCTGTACGTATTAACTGTTGATTATGTGGTTTACAAAAATTCTGAGTTTGAAGGTCATTTATTTATTTATCAATTTATCTGGCAAGCTTCGGTCTTCCGAAAACGATTTAATTATACCGATATTCTTCTTAATTCTTGCTTCTTCCTATAGTCCCAGGTCAAAAGCATCTGATGAGGCCGTCAAGCCGAGTATAATTATGGTAACATGGTACGTGTCTGTAATAGTGACCCTCAGGCGAGGTGAAGTAAAATTGACGTGTTCCACATATGAAAAAAAAAATGAAAAAATGAAACCCGACAACGTCACAAACTCTACCTCCATAAATTAAATTAATGCGACCTATAAAGTAAGACGTTATAAGCATGTTATAGTTTTATTTAATTGACTCCTTATATTCCCGAATATTCCGTAAGAAATGCCAAGTTTTTTAATAACATAACACCGTAAAGTTTCTCCGAAACTAGGTACGATACGGAATCTGGAAGAGAACACAATACAACATAACAAAATGATATTACCCATTGCAACGGGCGAATTACGAATGATATTATCTCAAATATGCCAATTTCAACCTTATCTTTGTGCAATAACTGCGAAAATTGCTCGCCGGGCTATTTAAGTTTGAGAACATAGAAAATTAAGTTCTAGATCTGTAGTGTTAAAATTCAATTTCTGATAAAAGCTATTTGAATGTTGTTATGAAAAGCTAATGATTTTCCGATTGTAAGGTCTATGTTTTTTAGATTAGGGTACAAAATTGTTTATTTGAGTTGAATATTTGTAGGTTTACTAACAAAATGCTTTGCAATATATTTGTTTCAGATGTTTTCGTGCAAGTATTAAAAATGCTTTGCTTTGTATTGTAATACTGTTTGTAATTGTACCACTCTCTACTACGTAAATTTTATGGAACAAAACGTAAATATAAAATTGTAATACAGTGAAGGCATATAAATTGTGATTCTCAGCCAGCAATATAGTACAAAAAACAAAAAAAAAACAAAAAACAAAAAACAAAAAACAAAAAACAAAAAACAAAAAACAAAAAACAAAAAACAAAAAAAAAACAAAAACATATAATATAATGGTTGTCTGGAAGAAAGCAGGTGGCAATTTAATTTTTAGGCCACCCGTAGAATGTCAGATCGAGAGATATGGCCCAGAGTCAGCCGGGGTGCGAGGGAATATGCACTGTAGCAACCTCACCTTCGGTCTTGCACTGCGACATAACGTTCCCCTCCGGCCTCGGCGGCAGGCAAAGCATGACTAAAAATTTAAATTTTTATTTTAGTTTTATTATGATCCGGATGGTTGGTAACTGCATTGTGAGTTCAAAGGCTTTTCCCATATCAAAAAATATCCAACGCCTAAAAAATCTTTCACTTAAAAAAAAAACAATAACTTCCTCAGTGAATCCACCATCCCATTTTCGCGCTCAATTATATCAGATCCCCAGATTCAAAACCACACGCGCGTGCTACAGTAGTCATACAAAAGTAACATAACCGTCTCGTTCCCACGGGTCATTTTAATATTAATATCGGTGTTACGCTCCGCTTGCGACCTTTCAGTTGAACCCTGTTTACCTCCTGGGAAAACTTTTTGTAGTGATAATGATGTGAATCAAAGGTTACAGAAGGATAATATATGGATAATCATTAGTGGGATCGTGGATGGATGGGAACTGTTTTTTGATAGCGCTGATAAGTATACCCTTGTGATTAATTCCTACGTTGAATGGTTTCATTGAAATTATTAACGGGAACACCAAAGGGAAATGATTTACGCAGATTTTCAAAAAAGGCGTACGTTTTTTTCAGGGTTCACGTACCTATGTATATGGTGAAAAACAGCTGGCGCCCTCCCCTAGTAGAATATGTTTCAAAAGTTTGCCTCCAGACGGCGGTTTTTCTTCTTCATGTCAATGGCAATAAGTTAAAAAACTCATGCGCCCAGCCCAAAACTGCGCGACTTTGACCGCACCTTCCATCGCTTCATTTAGGTCGGTAATTGTGCTGCCGGCGCCGGCTCATTGGTGAATGTGCGAAAATACTCGCACTAGGGACTCGGTAGAGAGCGGCAATGCGATACGTGATTTCCAGAGGTAATACGTGGCTAGTGTCTTTGAGCCCTACACACTTCATAAAGGGCCTCTACTGTCATTAAACCTTTCATAAATAAATAAAAGTTAAAAAAAACTAAATAGCACCAAATTAAAAAAAGCAAGCTAAATAAACCAAACTAAAAAGTAGAAAATAAATGACGGTTAAAATAAACCAAACTAAAAAGTAGAAAATAAATTACGGTTAAAAAAAACTAATGAGCACGCTTTTTATAGAGAACCGAACTAAAAAATAGAAAGTAAGTTTTAATAAATTTATAACACCATTCTTAATATAAATTTATTAAAACTTATTTTCAATTTTGTTTAGTTCGGTTCTTTACAAAAAGCGTGCTTTTTAATTTTTTAAACCGTTATTTATTTTTTACTTTTTAGTTTGGTTTATTTATTATATTTAGTTTTTTTTTAATTTTAAACTATTATTTGTTCTAATCGACTATTAATTCCGTGATAACTAGTCGGAAAATAAAATTTCTGCCTGATCGACTATAAATACAATTATATAAATTAACTAAAATCTTATTTTACAAATTACCAAATGGAATAATTTAATCAAATTAGTGTATTGTTATCGGTCCTCGATGAATATAAAAAGTTTGAACGAAATCTGGCTGTTAAAAGTGGGTCAAAATCGCGCCCAAAGGAGTCAGCTACAAGCAAACATACAAACAAACATATAGGTGAAGCTAATTAAAAGCGTATATAAAATCTGATGCAGACAATTAATTTAC
This sequence comes from Eilema caniola, assembly GCA_949126895.1. Classification (NCBI taxonomy): domain Eukaryota; kingdom Metazoa; phylum Arthropoda; class Insecta; order Lepidoptera; family Erebidae; genus Eilema; species Eilema caniola. Next base: position 4,217,366 of record OX421486.1, on the reverse strand, counting down.
TCAGTGTGCGTACCGCAGGGTTGACTCCGTTTCGCTAAATACCTTTTTATATACCACTTAAGTGGCAAAAAGCACACTGCCCACCTGATGTAAAGTGGTTACCGTGGCCTATGGACGTGTGCAACCACAGTCACAGTCGTGCTGCTGATCCTGTAAGAACAGAGATTTTCTGTGCCGTCAGTGCTGAAGACAAAAAAAAAACAAATGGTCTGTTCAATGACAGCACAAAAACTCTTCATTTAGCTCTGACGACCCTACTCACTACCAGGAACATAACACGAAGCTATTTTGACCGCGGTATTCTGTACGGCGATGGTACTTCTCAATTGGGAGTAAGAACTACTAAAAGTAAATTTATCCCAACAAAATATAAAAAATCTCATCAAGTCAACTGAATTGACCCCGCTTGCCTATACACCACCTGATATACCTTATGCCAACAAAAAAAAAGACAGGCTCAAATCAGAGCCCACACAAGCGAACACTATCTACCTTCTTGAGGCTTCACCTATTAAATTTCAAGACCAATTTATCAAGAACCTACAACATTTTAACTTTCTCTCTTATTTCTATAGACCTAAGGTAACATAAGGGTAATGGTTGAAGCTCAAATTATTTGGTTAATAGTGGGGATGGCCACCGCATGGCAACTGGTAATAAGATACTGTGGATATTTCTGTGAGGAAGATGCTTGAGAAAAAGTGGTCAGATGTTTGCAATATTATTTATTTCGAAAATGAAAGAGTAAATTATTTGAATTACTAGAAAATCTAACTAATTTCTACAGCACTACAGTTTAATTTCAATATCGCCAGTGAGTTGTAGAGGTTAGGCATCAGTCGCTTCCGACCTCAACTAACTTAGGAAAAGGCTCATAAGCAGAGTATGACTAAAAATTTATTAGCCGACTGCCAAGGAGGGTTGTTTTTCTCACGTATCTTGTATATTTGTAATATTCCTTGTTACCTCATATCTTTCGAACCGTACGAATTTCAATAATTCATATCTAAAATGGAAGGTATTTTTTGCCCAAGTGTTCTCGGGTACATTAAATATGAACAAAAACTATATATTGCTTTTTAGGTGACAAAATGTGTGCGGTCAAAAAAAACATTTTCACTCAACTTTATCAAGTGGGGTATCAAAATGAAGGAATTTAGACGACGATTACAAAAAAAAAATATGTGTCACATGTAAAAGCATAAAATAAAATGAAATAGTTAAACTAAAAAAACCCAACTGATGCTGAAAAGATCGAAACAAGCTTTATAGCAGGCGGTACTAATTTGCAAATCTCAAACCAGATGAAAATTAATGGGTACCGACTGCTATTATTTCGCCCTCAGAAGTTGAACACTAACAAATGAGCAAACTAACTATCTTTACATTGAAACGAATCGATAAAATTAAAAAAAAAAAACCGATATAAATTTTGTCATTTTTAGGGGCCTTTTTATTTTGGATAATGTAATTTGGATAATGTACCTACAGTTTTAGACCTAAAGTAGTCTGTAACTATACTTGAAATATGTTAAGTTAAACTTAGCTCGTTGGTGAGGGTGACGTACATAACTGGTTTTCCATCTGGCTACACCCCTCTAGACAAGTGACAATTGGTTGTCCGTTGTTTAGTGGAATAGAATGACGAATGTATAGGATTTGACGTATATGACAGTCGTTAACGCATGTCAAATTCGTCAAATCCCACTTGTCTAAAGGGGCAGGCACTAAATTGCGGAGTATCATATTTATAGTATCCGAGATTACTACTTATAACAATAATAATATTAATTTCCCCCTACTCCTTGCAAGTATGATCCTAAGCTCATAATTACTTTGTAATGAAATCCCGTCAAATTATTTTCATTTTTTTTTTTCTTTACAGGTAAACATTTTTTCGAGTTAAAAGATGGTGGAAGTTGGCTTCTTTATGAGTGAGTATTCATTATCATCCTTACGGTAGACCCGGTCGCATCCGATGCTTTAACTTCGAAGCCAGAGTTTTTTATGACTTCTTTTTTTTAATTTTTTAATATTTAGCTGTGTTCCGTGTCCATTCGACGACAAAAGGTTCGCTTACTGTTACGTGGACCTTATTTTTGAAGTCAAAACTTAGCTACAGATTGTTTATTTTGTTAGGTACGCTAAGAAGCTTAGCGGTAAGCGCTTCGACTGTAAGTCCTTATGGTTTCAGATGGTTACGGTTTTAAACCTGGCCTTCTGACACTTTTTGTAATTATTTTTTCTTTTGTAATTTATTACTTTATCTTTTTGTAATTCATTAATTTCTTCTGACAGGAAATTAGTAATAGATTCTATGATAGGCGCTATATTATAGGTATGGTATGGTATGGTATGGTATGTTCTTTTTATCTTTTTCTCTGTATATAACAAAGAAAGAAAGAAAGAAAAAGTTTTTACTTCTACCGGCACTCCCAGAGTGCAACCCGTCTTTTTTTTATTGCCACTTAGGTGGCAGACAAGCAGACAACTCACCTGATGGAAAGCGGTTATCGTGGCCTATAGACGTGCACCGACCCTATTAGAACAGATAGTTTCTGTTCCGTGATTGTAGAAGACAAAACAGGACAAGCCTCTGGTCTTCCCATTGAAAACATAAAAAAATCGTTGGACAACATAACGGTTACAGGCCACCTTTTGTACTGCTCTTGTCTTCTTAATTTCTTTATCATGAATATTGTAATTGATGTACAATAAAGTATAGCCATTCTAGGAAACTGTGTGTGTGTGTCTCTGTTTGTCCTTTCACGACTAAACCAGTGAACCGATTTTGATAAAATTTAGTAAAGGGGTAGATTAGACTCTCAGAAAGGACAAAGGCTATGTTTCGTCGCGATAACCGATATTCACGCGGGCGGGGCCGCGAGCAAAAGCTAATAACAAATAAATGAAAATCTCTCCAGTGACCTCTGGTTACCCTACTCACCGCCGGGAACACAACACAAGGTTATTATTGGCGAAATATGGTTATTTCTTAATACATTTCCACCTACCCTTTAGTTGATTTAGTACTGATACTTAAAATTTAAGGAACAATTTTAGTTCCTTACTAAACTACATTATAAGGAGTAAAAGTGAATTTTTTATTTCAATTTTCCTCCTTACAATGTAGTCCATACTGTATCAACGTGGCGCGGCGCAGCGAGCGAGAAAGACTCACGAACATCGGGTTCGAAGGCCCCCCATGAGCGCAGGCCTGAGGGTGACGGGTGGAGCCGCTCGTCACTCTAGCAGAAGCAGACCACGGCGGCGGCACGCATCGTAGGACGATGCGCGCCCTCCTCTCATACGGGGGCCGAGTCGGGGACTGCGTGGTCCCCCCTCCCGAGGAGGGCCAGACCGAGAGGAATGGCCCTGGGTCAGCCGGGGAGTGAGGGATATGTCTCGAGACAACCTCACCTTCGGCCTAGCACATTGACCCACAGACGGCGTGCGGTATAGTCGGTTCGACGTAACCACTTAAAAAAAAAAAACTGTCTCAACGTAGTCAACGCATATTATTGTCAAGGCGTGTTATCGCAAAGGGTCTAACGTACCGGAGCGTGGTTCCTTAAGGGCAACAGTATCGCAGGAAGCGACGGTTGGCTTCAGTCAACCGAGAAGAACGAATGGTTAAAAAATTGACGAACATGTAGTGAAAAAGAAATTCTTGAGGTTTTGTACAGTGACGATGTACAATTTTAGTTTTAGTGAGGCGTAGTGGTCAATTTGTATGAATTTGTTCATACACTTTGTGTCCTTTGCGTTGGTAGCTTAGCGGGAAAGTCAGCTTTATGATTGAGAAGTTCCCGGGTTTGAATCCTGGTCATTAGCTACTACCGAAAACGACACACAACTAATACTTTTCTTTCTATTTTTGAAGTGAAAACTTCTATAGCGGCGTTGGATGAGTGTAAAATGTAAAGGAAGCGTCAGGATTAGTTGACCTTTGAACCGTAACCGACGACTGACGTCATACAAGATTAGGTACAGACTATCTATTTTGCAAGTTACGATAGATAGCGTCGTAGCTTAAACGGTAAGTACTTCGACTGTGTAAGTCCTTATAGTTTCAGATAGTATCGGGTTCAAACCACCTGGCCTTCAGGGATTTTTTGTGATTGTTTTTTCTTTTTGTAATTTATTACTTATTGTGATTATCTTTTCCTTTTGTAATTTATTAATTTCTTCTGACAGAAAATTAGCAGAAAATTAGTGATAAGTTCTATGATTGGCGGTATATTATAGGTATGGTATGGTATGTTCTTTTATCTTTTTCTATGTATATAACGAAGAAAGAAATAAAGAAAATGTTTTCACTTCTGCCGGCACTCCCAGAGTGCAACCCGTCTTTTTTTTTTCTATCTTTCTTTTAACTACTTTTCAGTAGTGTAACTTATTTTTTCACCTATAGTAAAATTGTAAATTAGTCGTGTCTGTATATTGGAGATATTTAAAAACACCTTTGATTATGTTAAATTAAGGATTCTGTATACCTAAAAATTACAGATAATAATGTGGTTTATTGTCAAACTTAAAATCTGTCGAAGTTATGTGATGGGAATAAATTGAGTAGAACCTGAAATATAACAAAAAATGCTAGCCATCCACACAGGCGAAGCCAGGGGCATCATCTGGTTCTAGTAACATACCTAATGGATACTGTTTTGCTACCTTAACTCCATAAGAAGTAAATTGACATAATATTAAGATTAAAATGTTATTACATGCGCTATACAAAACACCCCGGGCCGGCTATGCGGAGGGTGAAGTGACCTTGAACAAGGATTCACGGACCAGTGAACATCTTAGCGTTTATAAGGGACGGAGACGACACGACTTTTTTTGTCGTACGCATGTAAAATAATATGTTAAGTTGTTGATCTATAATAATAACAATATATATGGAACGTATAGTATAAAGCAAGCGTCGGTAACTTTGTGATTAAGGAGTAGGCCTACGAGCGAGAGGTCCCGGATTTCAATGCTGGCAATAATACTGCAATTTAGCTTAGTTAGAAGGAGTATCAGGAATACCAGTCATTTCGGTAACCACTCTTATTTTTTCTTTGAAAATAACTAAAGACTCCGATTTTAATCTCAAAGTATACTATCTATATGAGTTTTTTTAATAAGACTATTACGTAATAACCTCGGATTAAAATAATGTAATTATTTTAGCTTGAACACTATGATCACGCGAATAAATTGTGTACTGAAGTGAAAATAAATTGATTCAATTTCTTAAGCAAGTAAATATCACCACTTAGATTACAACCACTTATTAGTGCTGTTGGTTCACTTTAATACTTTAAAAGTATGATGACTAGGTGTGTAAATTATTTTTCTCAAACATGCAATGAAATATTGACATTACGTTCCTCTTAATAGGCTGCGAAGTATGACGTTTCAGGCGCGGCTAGGACCAGAGGCCGGCAATGGAATTTCATACAAACCTTGCAGGCCTAGGCCGGCAAAGTCCTCTTTTTTAATTTCGATTTCACATAAATTTGTGGCAAAGGCATCGACACTCTGCCACTATGCGTATTAAAAAAAAAATATATCTTTAATTTTTTTGTTGTTTATTTCGTTGGCATGTTTGAGAAAAGCACTATACATACCTCGGCGGGATATATGGGGTTGCCTGCCTCAGACCTATCCGGCCTCGCTTCGCTCGGCCGTCTATATGTCTTCGGCCGGCAACCCCTTTCATCCCGGCCTCTGTAGTAATGTACTATAATGAATCATCTGACTGTTTCGAAAGACTACATAAGAATAACAAGAAAATCATAGAAATATGTTGTATGAGGTCAATTACGCGTCTGTGGCAAGCGTCATGGGTGACCTAGTATTATTGTAGTATTGTTAATGAATAAATAAATAAGAATAAGACCGCTGTCATGGCACATAAATACACAAAAACTTAAAAAAGATGAAAAAGATGAGCCTATTCAAATGAATTTTAAACGTTTTAAGAACTTTTCACTATTCATCATGTTCTTTGGTTTAGTCGCTTTCGAGTCCACACCTCGAAGTCCAGGGTTCACAATTATTACAACAGCTAAAATGCAGATTGCAACGACCGTATCTTAGAATAACATAAATAATAACATTCTTTTCAAAATACTTATAATTACAAAAAAAGTGTCTTTAGAACGACAAAGCATCGGCTACTTCGCATATAACGGATTCACGCATCGACGCACACTCCTTACTATCCAGTTTACAAGCCACGACACGACTATCATACGATTTGATCAAATAAAGACAATGCTTGCATTTTTGTTTTTATTTTATAAGAAAACTAGCTGTCGCCCGCGGCTCCGCCCGCGTGGATATCGGTTATCGCGAATTGGGGTATGAAAAATAGATGTTGGCCGATTCTCAGACCTACCCGATATGCCCACAAAATTTCATGAGAATCGGTCGAGCCGTTTCGGAGGAGTTTGGCAACGAAAACTGTGACACGAGAATTTTATATATTAGACTAGCTGTCGCCCGCGGCTCCGCCCGCGTGGATGTCGGTTATCGCGAATCGGGGTATGAAAAATAGATGTTGGCCGATTTTCAGACCTACCCGATATGCCCACAAAATTTCATGAGAATCGGTCGAGCCGTTTCGGAGGAGTTTGGCAACGAAAACTGTGACACGAGAATTTTATATATTAGATAACCTATATAAAATTAATAAACAAGTTGAAAAATTTAGGACGAGACTATTTTTCAAAAAATATTAGTGACCGAAGTTACTAATACTCCTCCAAACCCCCCAAAAAAAAACTAATGTTAGGAGTGCGTTCACCCCGCAAGTGTAAAGGCCAGGATTTGAACCTTACTTGGATCATTTAATCTTAGATAGATGGTAAAAGTTACCAAAGTAACTACTTCGAAAAATCATTAATTTCATGAGGCATCCACTATTACCGTAGTAAATAATAAATTAACTAAAACGAATAACTTTATAAACATGTTTGAAGCAATTCACCTAGTAACTTAGTTTTTCTTAATTATAAATCTTCAATTTTACATTTACAATTCATAATAACAATAATTAACGTAACCAGTTTTAACCGTCAGTTTACATCACAAAAATTAAATCTTGATAAAGAAGATATCGCGTTATCTAAAACTCCTCAAGTAAAACGTACCCACGCCACGGCGCAGACAACAACGGGAGCCACGGACGAACGGACACTATTTGTGTTATCATTACACGCAACAAACATACAGATGTATAGTTTCCAGCATATATCTTGATCACAAACATAATAACATAACATAACACAAACTCACGCCTTTATCCCCGAAGGGGTAGGCAGAGGTGCGAGCACTCACATTTCGCCGGCTTATGTTTAGGTCCCAATGTAACAGGTGGCGAGCCTATTGCCATTGACTGGGCACTTATAAACCTGCGATAAATACACACATAACTTCGAAAAGCATCGAAAAGTCATTGGTGTGTGCCATAGAAAACCTGGGATCGAACCCGAGACCTCGTCTCAGCAGTCCATTACCAATACCACTAGGAAACAAACATGTCACAAAATTTACTTTTTCAACTTGCGACTGGGATATATGCCAGTAACTATAAATAATAACTGATATAATGGTCGTAAGCAGTAAATGTTATGTTTGTTATAATTTCTTCCTTTGATGTCCTCTGTGGCGCAGTGGTGTAGTTGTAACGTTGGACTGTTAAACATAGGCCACTGTAACCATTTTCCATCAGGTGGACAGTGTGCTTTTTTGCTACCTAAGTGGTATAAAAAAATCGAAGTCGCTGGTTCAGTCTCCTATATAACGTATAATGTATGTTTTAACAAAAAGAAACTAAGTATGTTTATCTATCTGCTGTCTAGAACCTTTTCGGTTCCCTCATAACAATTGTTATCCAGGTAGGCGGGGTTTAGCCTGCCATGTATCCCAGGACCAGTAGACCTATTCCAGGGATAAAAAATAGCCTATGTACTATTCTAGACTATATTTTACCCTTTGCAATTCAAAATCGTTATTAAATAACAAACATACAAACCTTCAATAATTTTCATAATTATAAATTAGTAAGAAAATTAGTAGGATTGAAATGGGGGTAGTAAACCATTCCAATCCCACTAATATCCTATCTTATTCTACTCTTACTAAGATAAGATAACTTTTTTGGCATAAAGAAAGTACATAATTAGTTTTAGGTCTGGGCTAAACTGTACAATACAGCATATTATATTAGTATTTATTTTATTTATTTATTTATTTATTAACACATAAAGACATTGATTTACAGTTTAGTTTAAATTAGCACTTATAAACCACTAGGGTTTGCGTAGTACTAAACAAAACGGTCAGTAAGGTTTACATAAAATTAATAACATTAATAGCATGCATAAAATCAAACTACCTACCCATTTGTTTTTAGTTCGAGGAAGAAAAATAAATTACAAAATACAATTGTTTGAGAACAAGAACGATTTAAGCTTGTGCTTAATATTCCTTTTTGTTAGTACATCTATTAAATCTTTCGGCAATTTATTATTTAACCGAGGAATAATGTAGGTAGTTGTTTTTTCTCCATATGCATTAATAGCACGTTCCGTGCACAACCGGTTTTGTGCCATCGCTCGAGTATACACAGCATGCTCTATTTTGGATTTTAATTTTTCGTTAAAAAAGTGTTCATTTAATATGGTGTGTGTAAATTTTATATGGAATTAATTTAATAATTATTTTATTTTTATAGTAATATTAATAATATAAGTATTTCTAGTAACGGGCTTAAAACATGTTTGGAGGTATTTTGTTCTTTTTTAAATGTGTTCATTACTGTACAGAGGCAAAATAAATTAGGTCGAATTTCACCAGTGAGATCAACCGCGATCATGTTAAACCGAGGAAGACTTAAGTTCCTATTCAATGAATGCATTAAAGTATTCTAGGGCATGATAGACCCAGTCAAGTAGGACCCGAGCGCGGTTCCTCCTCCTTCCTCCCACTTACAAGCTCCACTCTTATTGATTCACTGGCCCCAAACTGAGACATGCTCGTATCTTGACACAAGCAACTATTACTATAAATGTGAAAGTTTGTGTGGATGTTTGTATGTTTGTTACTCAATCGCGCTCTAACAGCTGAACGAATCTGGCAAAAATTTGGTACAGGGATAGATTACAATTTGAAATAACACATAGGAATAGTTTCCCATGGGTTGCAGAAACGGGATTATAATTCCATAATATGGCAGCGGTTCGAACCGGTGGTCCATTGGCTAAACTAATCTTTAATATGTTTTTAATTCTGACGTTTTGTAAGTGCCGTTTTAATGGTCTATACAGATTACTTGATTTTTGACTTTGAGATACGAGTTAAGTCAACAGCAGGTAGACAAAATTGTTCACTGGATTGACATCCAAAGTATCAACGCGTTTTTATAAAGTTAGACCAACAATTTTATTCAAAACACAGAATTATCACAACATTGGCACCCAGCACTCACGTGAACTCCATCCCTCCTGGTACAGTCCCCTAAAATAATGAATAATACATTAAAAGATTCCTTTGCATTACTTCAAGTAGCTGTTAAATTAGATTCAACTCCCAACACAAGTTGTTTTCAATTTGGTAAAAGAAAAGTTGGCAGGTAACGATTGCGTACTTTGTACCGAGATTTTAAACTTTTACGTGTTTCGCTGGCCGAGTAAAAGGTTGTTTACATTATACGGGACGACTTTACTGGTTCAATTATTTTAGGATGACAATAGATCACGGGTATATTGTTTGTGTAAATAAAGGTTTTGATTTTAATCTTACAAGCTTAAGTTAGGCTCTGTTTATTAAATAGTATTACGTTTATATATTAACGAAGCGATATTAATAATTGTTTTGTTTAATATGGTAATAAATAAAATTGTTGGCTTGAACTGGGTAAGGTCTTTCAAGTACTTGGGCCACTGGGTCTCAGATGGGCTCAGAGATGACCTAGATGTTGAGAGGGAGCGTAGGTCGCTGGCTATCAGGTGTAACATGGTTGTTCGGAGGTTTGCACGTTGTACTAACACAGTCAAAGTGACTCTCTTTAAAGCCTTCTGTCAGTCCTTCTACACGTGCAGCCTGTGGTCGTGTTACACTCTGCGAGCATACAGCGACCTACGCGTTCAGTATAATAACGCATTCAGGATGCTGTTGGGGCTGTCGCGGAGGTGCAGTGCGTCAGGAATGTTCGCTGAGGCCCGCACAGACGACTTCTATGCAATTATGAGAAAGCGTTCGGCCTCTGCCTTGGCACGACTCCGCTGCAGCACCAACAGTCTCCTGAATGTGTTCAAGGAAAGGTGGGACTCCCCTTTGTTGCGGCACTGGATGACACTTCACACGTGTCACAGGTAGCGGAGTGTTGTTTATTGTTTATTTATAATTACTAACATTAGTTCTTAAGTTAAATTGTTACTAACATTATGGATCAATGGTCTGAAAATAAATGAATTTTAATTTAATTTTAATATAAGTTTTTGGCTTTCACGGCTGGCGTTGCATGTAGAATATATTGCTTCCGAGCTGTTTGGCCGGAAAGCCCGCAAGCAGTATATTCTACATGCAACGCCAGCCGTGAAAGTTTTGTAACATAACATAATTGTTACGCAACATAACATAACATAAATGTTACGCTTTCACGCCTAAACCACTGAACCGATTTTGATGAAATTTCGTATAGGGGTAAATTAGACCTTGAGAAAGAACATAGGCTATGTTTGGACGCGATAACCGACATCCAAAGCTAGTTGTTTACAAAGAAGTCATGAATTTACAAAGAATAAAAAGATACCCGTCAACAAAATTAACAAGCAACATACATAACTAGAGATGAAACGCAAACAATTTCAAAGAAAAACATTTCGGCTCGATACCGTATCAAAGACTTGATAACCGAACAAATACACCGCGGTACAAACACACCCATCTCGGTACAAACTTGAAACACATTCCCTCAGGCAATTGAAAGTTTACCGCTTAATAGGAATTTAAATTCTATTTCATATCAGCAAGAATCTGTAATATAGGACCATACAATATTTTAAAATTTCCTAGCCTTTTCTAATCTCAAAACAAGGTGATTTAGCGTTGGACTATAAATACTATATAGACACATAACTAACAAAATGCATCGCATAATATGTCTCGAAATAGGCGTTAGGTTTGAGTAAGCTAATGTCAATACTGCCTTTAAACTGTCACTGTTATCAAATGTACAGTGTATGTCAAACTTGTAACAAAATAGTCGTTATTGTTACGCCATGTTGAAGCAGGTATTGCTATATCTATAGAGCTTCTAGATAGTCCCGGGATTAAGCCGTTTTCAACACAAATATGAAGGTAGTGAACGATGAACGAGAACAAAATATGGACACTTTAGACAGGCAATAATATGGAGATTAATGTTAGTATCTATTGAATAAACAATAGGTAAAGGGTTGATCGCGGAAATTGGCTGCCGCATCCACAACCAAGGTGGTGAATCCCACTCTGGCTCGTTCCTGGGGCAAAGGATGGCCAATGCGATTGAACAAGGCAACGCGGCCAGCATCGTGGGCACCTTTGCGCCGCGAACGATACGGGGTGGGTTATTCGACACGACATGAGTATGTTTTGTGTCTAGTTTTATTATTTTAATATCGTATTTTATTTAAAATTAATAAAAATTAAAATAATAATTTAGGTATACTAATATTATAAAACTGAAGATATTGTTTGTTTTGGTTATTGAATGCCCTAATCTTGGGAACTACTGTTTCGAATTAAAAAATCTTTTTGTGTAGAATAGTACATATTTCGAAGACAGTTGTATGTATGTATGTACTATATATCATCACGCTACTGCTTAAGGAAGCGGATCAGAAATCATAAAAGTCAACAATTTCAGCAGATTCTCGTACATTATTTGAAAAATTACGCATATATGGCTTAAGTGGTTGAAATATGCCACGGGCGAAGCCTAGATTGGTCGACTGGTTATAAAAAAGATCATTGTTAGATACAATACAATACAAAGCCAGAATTTAATTAAAAGACAACTCTTAGGAAAGATTTTTCTCAAATTAGATTCCGATTGATGAATTCAACAATACTTTAGCGAAGTACCCATTAACAACTTTTAACTTTCAAATATTTCATTAGCTAACATCAAAAATCTTTCACTCATTCATTGAAATTAATTGTCAGAGTTTAATAAGAACGAACGATGAGTGAATGAATGAATGATGAAGTTTAAAGCGAGTTGTTCGAAACTTTTCAATCCTTACTCTCGTTTAGTTTTTAATAGCTTGAATCTTTTGAATTTGGAATCATTTGCGACACCGTAATTGTTGTCTTTCTACGACATTTTTATTTTTAAACGTTTAACATTGATTTTTCATTCTGATTTCCATGGTTCAACCTGCGTGAATGTTGGTTATCGCAATCAAACATAAGCTATTCCTTTTGCCAACGTCTAATCTATCTTTGTACCAAATTTCAACATAATTGGTTCAGTGGTTTTGGCTTGAAATTGTACAGGTAGGGTAGGGTTACTTTCGCATTTATGATAATATGGCTTAAATGTGAACTTTTAATATTTTAATAATTTTTACAGCAATTTAATATGCTAACATCCAAATTGGTTTAGATTTAAAAAGTGAATCGCTCACGCGGGATGTGAACCAGCGATCAGCCACTTTTAGTACCCCACCCCTGATTTTACTAGACTATATGGGAATTTCGAATGCTCAAAACGCTATCAGGGATTAGTCGTGGGTTCAGATCCCATCTGAACATTCACTTTTTCTAAATTTTGAAGAACTTTAAAGCTCACACAAATGTAACACATTGAAATATTTTAATGAATTCACTACGTCACTCTGTCAATTCTAAAAACCTTTCACCATTATAGTTTATATTCAGTTCAACCATAAGCCTCGTAGCCACTTATATTCCTATGCAATAGCTTCCTACCAACATTCCACCCCAATCACCAGACCAAACTGCCTTCTTTCACCAACTAATAATTAACAAGCCTACCTGGAAAATGGACGTTGAAAATGCGCTTGCATTTTTCTATTTTTCTTAAGGCTTCAAATTGTAAAAGGCTCTTACTGAATAATAGGGGGTAGGCACAAGTGGTGCTCATGTCGAGACCGCTACTGAATGCGAAGGGTGCTTGTATACCAGACATTTGCAGCGATTTTTTTATATTTAATTGGTAGGTGACGGTACTTGGGGGCTTAAAATGAATGATTAATTTTTACAGCATTTTGTAGGTTATTCTGAGGTGTTAAATTATAAAAAGTCATGTGAAGATATTAAGTAAACACTAAGATTATAATTTTAACTTACTGGTTAACATAATTAAAGTTAAAGTAAGACATTTTGGAGTGTAATACATAGACCAGATTAATCCTAGGGATTTAAGGTGTGCTTACCACTGTGGTTAGACTAAGCATGTTTTTTTAAATAAATGAAAAAAAAATTAGCAGATGTTGTACTGTACACCTTCGTACTATATTTCCAATTACTACTAAGCGAGCACAATGTAATGAAACACAATACACAATCTAGCTTTGAGACAATTTAATTGAAATCCTTCAAACTATTTATAAACTTCGGTGTAACGAAACCATAACGCGATGCATGATATCGGTACAACGCCATCTATCGAGCACACATTAAAACTTTACAAATGAGTAGTATTCGTATACTAGGAATTAAGGTGTCGAACAGCATATTTTGACAGTTTGTATGACAGAAAGTCGAATTATTAAATACTAATATTATAAACAAAATTTTACGAAGTTGGATATAAATAATCTTGCATAGAGATAGTTTTATAGCTTCAGTTATAAAGATAATTTTATGACATAAAAGCTAAATATTAATGAAATAGGTTCACGTAGAGCCGGAACGGAATCAGACTTCCACAAGGGTGGAGCCGCGGGCAAAGCTACTCATAATTGATATAACGCGTCACAACTCGTAACTCACTCCCGCTAATGTATTCACATACATTTGAATTGCTTCGTGTTTATTTCTCCATGTAACACCTAGAGTATAAATGACAAATGTACATATTTATGTAAGTAGCTACTTACCTACATAATTTACTATTTGTGAATACTTGTGAAATACGTAAATATTATTTTCAACACACTTGATCATAAGCTGGCTAATTTCACCGCAATTAGGCGCATAATGATACCTATTATCAAACTGTGGTTTTTTCATTGCTGTTATTCACAAGTGAGTTATCGATTCTTTTTAAAATTTTATTGGTTCAGTTGCTTTTATCTTTAAAAAAAGTTACGATACAAAAAAGGTCGTGTGTACTTTTGAACAAGTAATTGATATAGTTATTACTTGCTCATTTCATGCAACTTTACATTTAAAAAGATTATTTTAACTAGTATGTATTTATTAACAAAAGTTTCAATCAATTAACTTTAATAACTTCTGTTTTCTCTGTAATAACTTTAATTTTTGTAGTTAGCGACAAATAAAAACAAATAACCGCTTTCAGTCTTTGGCAGATCGAGATGCGCGCATTAAGAAAACCATTTAATCTTTCTCGCTATTGTCAAAAAATCACAACACGTTTTCGCGGTTCAAATTATAGTTATATATCAATTAAAATGTCTACAAGTACTAGATATAGTATATGATATGAAGAAAATGATTTATGTTGTACAGCGTCCGATATATGACGTGATCGTTTTCTTTCCTCACGACTTGTCTAAGTCAAACTTAATTTGGTAAATCCAACTTTTTATCTTAGTGAAAAGTTGGATATTGGACCACAGGGTCTAAAGCACAAGCTTAGGATGCAACCTTGATTAGTCTCGGATGATGATGATGACGAATTACTTAATCAAGTGATACTCAGGCATAAAGTATAAAGGTATAGAATAACATATTGGCTTCTAAAAAGCGTTCGGGCATGTAAAACAGGCCAATCAATTCAATCTATACCCTAGGCCATAAAATTAGATAATAAAAATGTAGGATTCTCATACATACACCGAATGTCTTCTAGATATGTACAAATAGGTACGTTTAAGTAATAGGGTTGAAGATTTATTCGCGAACGTTTTATGTACGGAGTCCTTTATGACTATTGATAAAGATAGCGTTTTGTTCTTCGATGTTATTGCATGAATTTTGATGGGCCGTTTTCTGTTGTATCGCTGAGATATTATCGACGAACAAATTCTAGATCGAATCCTGGTTTAAGGCAGTGGGCAATAGTTAACACATTATAATATTATAAAAAAATATAATGTAAGTAATAGCATCAAATCTATTTTGATGAACAAATTATTAATAGGTCTTTACCTATGTAATTGCCGTTCTGCAGTACTGGCCATTTCAAATCAAAATAATTTTTGTTCGGCTAAGAATTCTAATTTCAAATTTATTTTATTTTAAAAACAGGGAATTCATTTTCCAAAACTAGTCTTTTGTTTATTGATTATTGTTACGTTTTCATTGCATTTCAGCCTTTTTAGTCATCATGGATACGTTAAAAATTAGCGGTAACTCGAAACTATAAAACATCGTAAATATCCCGATACCTCTAATAATAATGTGAGTAACCATATTAATTTAAATCCCATACTGGATGAACAAAATACTCGAAATGACCTTAATGCTTTGATTTTCCCCCCTTTTTGTTAACTGATTGTTACACACCTTTAGTTTGGATAATAATACAATTTAAATCAATAATTGATTGCCCTTAATACGAGATTTTTAAGATCATTTTGACACATTGTAATCAAGATATTTCTGACGCTGACTGTACCTATGATCAATGTCAGAAAATACTATAGCAAATATTTTTGATCCCATCCCATGAGCTCAGGCTCTTGGAAACTTACTTCAGAGACAAAAGTAGCCTATTGCGTTATTCTAGACAATAATCTAATCCCTCAACCCAATATTAGCCAGATCCGTTATACTGTCTGTGTGTGATGTTGTGACAAATCTTTAAATTTGCACATTTATAATATTAGTAGGAGAAATCGCACTGTGGTTTTTACAAGGAGCCAAAAACAAGGCAAAAATGTACATTGAAGAATATATATTTCTTGCCTTCGGGAAGACACAGTCGTCAGAACAAAAAATGAGTATTTTACAAATTATAAATGGAAATGTGATCGCAGATGGCCCAAGACTGTGTCATCTTGCGGCAAAATAAAAACAAGAAATCCCTACCTATTAATATTTAGATTAAGCCGTATAAATCATTCAAACTTAAAGGAAGCGTAGCCGTAGAAAATTGTCCTTAATTGAGCGGCACACCCAAATCATAAATGAAAAAAAAACAACGTATTCAAAAAAACAGCCCCGTAATCTAAAACATGATAATTAAAAAATTACCCGACAATAGCCATCATTTTAAGAGGGGGTGAAATGAGCTGATTTCACCCCCTCTTGCTCACTCACTTCGCCACTTGAGGCTTTCAGAGGGTGAATAGGGTGGCCAAGACTATTTGGGCCAGGTTTGATTTTTCAGCGATTTTTTTAGAAAGGTATTGTTCTGAAATATTGAGGGTAGTTTTTAAAGGGCTGTTTATATTTACAATGGAAAAATAATTATGGTGATATGCAAGTTTCATTGTCAGTTGGTAGGCTTCAGTTATGAGTAGTTGTTTGTAGAAATTTGAAAACGTTTAACTTTTTACATAGGTACAACTTTATATGAAAAAGTTTACTAGATATGTATGCATGTTTAAACTTATACTTACTACAGTTAAAAAGTGTAACTATACGTAAAAAATATTGTTTTGCATATACAGGTGCAACCAAATCTCTTTTTTCAATTGTACTAATTTAAAAACCGGTGACCATTCATCGTAGTTTTTAAGACTTAGGCCCGTTTTCTAGAATGCCACTCTTCTGAACCTCGATGTTATGTAAAAGATTGTATACACATTGACAAATTTGACTGGTTATAAATTTTTTTCTCAGATAAATCGCTATTCAACTGAGTGACATTTTAGAATACAATTAAGGCAGAATACAACTTAACGAATCAATATCTAACAAGAGACTATTCATTACATTATGTATTCCCAATAACTACACACCTATCTGTAATTATTACCTTAACTAATGTACAATTACTCACACTTATCATTATATATACTCTTCAATATAATGGCCCAACATAATGACGGTATTAAGGTCATTACATATGCGTGTCTGAGCAGCTAAGTAATGATGAATGAGGTGTGTATCGATTAACTACGACAACACTGGAATTAATGTTGCCATATATTAGCATGGACTTGAGATGTGTGTGACGTAGGTAAAACCTCCTTTGATCTAGTATCCCACGTTTTTACTTATTTACTTACATACTTTTAGCGGGGGACGCCGTTGACCGGACGGGTGATCTGCCCTTTTGCAGAGGCCATTTCACCCAATTCCCCTATTCCTCCCTTTAGAGGCAAAGAGACATCCGGCAATCACGGCGTTCTGTTGAGCTTAGCTGTTTCTTTGCAGAACGTTACGATCTGTACACCTTGAAGCCCTCAAGGTCTTGTGCTTCTTGAGTGTTAGTCCCCATGTTTTCCCATCTTATTAGTGAGTACATGGGGCACTTGGCCAGCAGGTGTGGGCTTGTGGGTCTGTGGTAGTTTCCTCGTCTTCCATGCACTCTGGGCCTTTGGGGTCGGTTTTCACCCCTATAAGTGAAAAGTGTCTTTTCAGTTGGCAATTTCCCGTTATCCCACGTTGTTTAAAAGGTATGAAATATTGAATTAAGTGCCGCCCGTGTAGAATTTTGGTTCCATTTCCGCAAACTAAATCCGGGACGAAAAGTAGCCTGCATATTATTTTATACTATAACCTATTCCTGTTTCAAAATTCATCCAGATTCGTTCAGCCGTAAGAGCGTAATTGAATAACAAACATCCAACGATTAATTCACCAAGTGGTGAATTTATATTTTTTAAGAGCATAAGGTTATAATGCGGGTATAAGTATTAGCATAGCATCACTACATAGTATAAAACAAAGTCGCTTTCTCTGTCCCTATATTCCTTTGTATTCTTAAATCTTTAAAACCACGTAACGGATTTTGATGCGGTTTTCTTTAATAGATAGAGTGATTCAAGATGAAGGTTTATATGTATAATACATGTTTAATATAGTAGACGGTGCAGCGGGATCTAACGCCACGCGGGTGGAAAAATATTGGCGGTACGAAGTTCGCCGGGTCAGCTATTAAATTATAATAGAATTAGTAGGATATAGATACCTGCAGCAATTAGCCAAAAGATAATCTACTCGATGTAATAAAATGTTGTGTTTTATTCTTAGGCGTACTTTCCCTATTAGCAAAAACTCTACAAATTCGATCTTGTTGTATTTGCATAATTAGCCACAGTAAATAGCAGATAAACATACCCTAAATATAGGCACGAATCACAAATATTCATAATAATATTTCAGAATAAAAACTTATTGACGCATACAAATTAACTTGTATCGTAGGGTGATCGACCACAATTTAGATTCCAGCAAAGAAGGACTTGCTTCCATTTTAAATTTCATTTTAAGTCATCAGTTTAAGACTCAGCTATAACAAATTATTGTACTAAAATTGCTTGGTTAATATGGTGAAAACTTTATAGGTATTTGGGATTCGTAATCCAAGTTAAACCACAAAGTACTAATAAACACTTTAAACAACCATACTGCATGAAGCGAATGAGCTATTTTTAAGTAAAAGCCTCTGTAGGATTATTCAAGATTCGCTCATTTGCTTGAAGTATGACTATACAAAGTACGACTTCCATATACGACTCGAGTCGACAAGATGTCGACCGCAGTGATCGACGAATCGTCTGGAACGCAACTTTCATATGGACCACGGCCAAATAGCCCGGAAGCAGTATATTGTTCATGCAACGCCGGTCGTCAAGCCCAAAGACTTATATGTCTATCAACTGTTTATTCTTATTAAAATACGGGTGTTTGAGTTCTCTAGAATAAATTAAATTATTCAAGCCGTGTATCACGCACAATACTGTCATTACAACGGCACTGTAAATAGAACCCACACATAATAGCTTCTCATTAACCCTTCTCTTGAAAAATAAAGCAAAAAGCTTCGGTCGAAATGACCATCGCTTAGGGCGTGTCCTAATTGGGCGGACGGTTTGCTTTCTACATCTCGATCAAAATGCAAATAATATGCATATTGCCTATTTTAAACGGTTGTATTTAGTTTCTTTTTTTTCACTTATAGAAACTTTATATTTAAACAATAAACAAGGACTATACGAAATTAAACAATTAAAATAAAACTGAAAAATACCGGTTGACCTGCTTACATGGTGATCAAATTTAGTTTCTTGAAATTTCATTGTTGTTTAATTTTGGTTAGATATTTAGTAAACACATTTAGCTTGGATGACAATAAAATTTCAATCAATAAAACTGTTATTTCTTTTTTATAAATATTACTTGTTTCTTGACTCCAAGTACTGGCTCTGTTGCGAACAATCATTAGTATCGTGATTTCCTGAGTGCAAGTTTTAGATGTAACCTGAATTCTTGGTTGGATACTGTATGTAATACATAATTATTCAAGTATGTTTCTCTGCATTTTAGAATCCATATTACAAACTTATAGTTAAGGTTAGGCTGTGTCGAATGTCCCGGAATGTAAATTTATTGATACATATTATAGATTATTATCGGGATTATTGGCGCACATTAAGACAGGCTTATGTCTAGAAGTGGACTGGTATAGCCTAATTGATTGATTGATAAAAATTCTAAATCAGTGAATACTGTAAATAGTGTTTGAGTTCGTAAATGGCATATGTTCATAAACAATAATTAATTGTCGCCTATGATTTATATGATGGAAACGGCTCATAAACTGCCGCAAACTTACAGTGTAATACGGAAGTATCTTAACCGCCTCTATGGAATATTTAACAGCGATCCCCATGTGTTTTGTGGCGAAGATTCATGGGTTTAATTGAAAATTCTATAGCAGATGGTTTTCAACGGACGGAGGCAAATGAAGGGGTATGATTTTGACATTATTTTTATGTGCGTATGTGTGTTTTGTATTCATGACACTTGTGAACATATGGCATTTTAGGGTTAATGTTTATGGGCAGTATTAAACTTAAGTGCTTGTGAGATTATACACACATCATATTATGAGACATTAGAGCCCTTAAAATATCGTTATAAATTGGTATAAAATTTGTAAGTACACTGGCGGATAAATGATGTTATAAGGTGTTATTTAAGCTATTTTTATTTGAGAGAAGAATTGGGACTTCGAGCAAAAAAAAAACACTAAGCCGAGTATACAGCTAATGGCTTTTAAGTTAAAATGACCCCTTCTATTTAGACAGCGAAGAGATAGGGAGAAGATTTAAGTAGTAGAACACCACTTCTAAATTCAACCTACATAACGTTATTGACTGCTCTCCAATCACTAAAAACAAAACGACATATCCGCACCCTATATTCAACCTTAATTGTAAGCGGGAAGATGATTCAAATGCTCTTATGTTCCCCAAGCATTCAAACTCCTCCTGGCATGAAATAAAAGTCGCACTAAGAGATACTCTAACTGATTTTATAAACATTTAATTACCACATTCTGGAGAGTTGTGGAACGTTCGCTGTAGAAGTGTAGAGCCTCTTTTAATGTTCACTTTATATTATGTTTTTTTTTTTGTAAACTATATACGTATTTTTTAATTAATGAATAAACTATTATTTTGAATCATATTATTATATATTTTATACTAGCTGTTGCCCGCGGCTCCGCCCGCGTGGATATCGTTTATCGCTTAGTATTGAATCAACATAGTAGCTTTATGCATGCAAAGTCTCAGCCCGATATCGGTTTAAAATTGACAAAGTTTCATCCCCTATTTTATACCCTTGAGGGCGGAATTAATCAAAATCCTTTCTTAGCAGATGCCTATGTCATAATATCTACCTGTATGCCAAATTTCGGCCCGTTCCCTCCAGTGGTTTGGGCTGTGCGTTGATAGATCACTATGTCAGTCAGTCAGTCACCTTTGAGTTATATATATTTAGATTTTCAATATTATTATTCCCCTTTATTCATTTAAAAACATCAAGATTTCATTTTAAAATATATCCTAAAAAACTACAAAATATATTTAAAAATATAAAAAATAGTAAGTACAGGGACCAAGCTACCGGTGATCAGGGCTCCAGAGAGAAAATTACCGCCTTCTGTATCAGCTGTCCAACGAGCCTTTTAAGGTGTTGGTCGAGCCTCTTTTCTATAAGGCCATTCACAGTAACGACTATCGGAACAATGACCGCCGAGTCCACCTAATGATGTTTTTTTTTTGCGTATCACACTGTCCCGTCTCTTGTTGGTGCGTAAAATGAGGACAAATTGTTCTCATTTTTGTTGCCATTTAAGAGTGCGGTCATCGCATCTTTAGTTTGTGTAATTGTCGTAACCCATCTGTGTAACACTGATATCTACACAAATACATTTTATTACCCATAGTCTGTACAGAAACGGCTCACTCATCGTACTCCCAAATCAATCTATCAGTCACGGTAACAAAAAACACTCATAAGTAAATTTCTCGTGATCGAGTGGCGTTCTGTACAAAATGCGGCACTTGGCGGTTAGTCCACCGTGAAAGATTGATCGTTTACAAACCTGTAAGCATTGTTTACCTACAATTTGTTAGCATTTATGTATCCATTATTCACAAGTGCCATTTTTAGAGTTTTATACCTTAGTCGAAAAAAAAAACAAGACCCTTATAAGATTACTTCGTTGTCCTTCTATATATCTATCTGTCCATCTGTCTGCCTGTCAAGCCTTTTCTCGGGAATTTGTGAACGGATCAAGTCGAAATTTATATCAAATGAATCAATTCTGCAACTTCTTAAAACTGTTAAAACAATTCAACTTCTACGTCAAGGCAATTCATCTCCATTCAGTTTTCTACGGAACACTCAGTCGGCCAAACGGTCAATACGAGTCGGACTTGACTCGCATTGACCTTTTTTTAATAGAAAAAAGAAGAGTCTGGATCCTGTGACTGCTTTATGGGAGCCATTGCTGAACTTTTAAGGGTAATTTTAAATGAAGCGGCAAAATGCTCGAGTAGTTTTAAAAGTTATTTTAATATCAACTGTATTCCATTACGACAAAGCTTAAAATAGTATGCAACAATGCACTAGTCTCAAATTATTGCATAAGCTTAGGGCACCAACTGTCGATGTATGTTGATAATTATGGCAACTGGGACTGACGGCTTAACATGCTCTCTGAACCATGGAGGAGTTCATCGCCTAAGAGTGATCACCCATCCTAAGACCAACCAGGCTAGTGTTGCTTAACCTTGAAATTTACCATGAACCGATACACGACTATCAATGTTAGTTAGTAGGTCAACCTCTTATGCTATTGCACTATTCATGCACTGATAGTAATCAATCATGATTGGCGACTGACAATCGACTTATCTAATAATGTGGCAGTGACTAATAATAGCCTGGTCTTAATCAAATAATCATGACTAAGTAATTGTTTCCGAGCTTAATTGTAGACTACTTGTAATCAATGGAGGCATAATGTAGATAATGCGATTAGATCTTGTATTTGACCAGGTCAAACACAATACAAAATAGGACATAACTAAAGAAGACAATTCTGTATCCCTAGCACGAACAACTATCGTAATCTTATCGTAAACGTATTTAGAGATTGGCCGCCTGCCTACCTGAACCTGTATGTATGTGAAGCCGAAGAAGGTGGCGCTCAGCTTCACGGCCCCATCAAAAGAGGATTGTCGTCGCAGCATCGCGTGACACCCAGCGGTCCCACTAGTGCTGCGACCACAAGCCCCTCTGCCCTATGTACTTATTGACCCCTGAAGGTAATAATCCAACCGAGATCGGATTACTATGGAGGATTTTTCGTGCACGGTGGTACCCACCCGGCCGAAATTTGTGACAAATTTGTGCCATCAAACTCCTACAACCAGTAAAACTAGTAGAAATAGGCTGGGGCAGCGACTTGATGCAGGCCTCGTTTTTCGGGGTCAGACGGAGACACTGCGGTTCCAACACCCTGGCTTAAGCGTTCATTTAGCCGGGGTTCAAAGGAAGTATCTTGATGGGCCTACCTGAACCTGTGTATTTGAAGCCGGCCAATCGTAATGCTCCGTTCTCTCAATACGTTTACGATACTGTTACGATAGTTTTTTATGCTAGGGGTACTGGTTGTATTATCAAAAGATAATCGACATCCACGTGGGTAGAGCCACGCATCGTCAATCGACTAATCTATACTAATCTTAGACTAAAATAACGTATACCTAGAACTAGCAAGTAAAGCCGTAAAAATACCCAATAATTAAAGTTTTCATTCGCACTCGGGCTACTACTTATGCGGCTTCTCTCTCTAGTTACAGACTCCGTCTTTTAGCCTGCGATACTATTATTTTACGTGCCGGAAATCCCCACGGATATCAGCCCCGCCGGAGCCGGAGGGGGAGGTTATATCGGATTCGAACCGACTAAACCGCACGCCTTCTGTGGGTCGCAGTGCAAGGCCGAAGGTAAGGTAGTTAGTGCATAACCCTCGCACCCCGGCTGAGACAAGGCCATCTCTCTCGGTCTGGCCCTATTCGGGTGGGTGCACCTCGGGGTCCCCAACTAGTCCCTGGAATTAGGCGCGCAATGTGATGGGCGGCTCCGCCCGTCATCCCCAGGCCAGTGCATATGGGGGATAGAGATCATGCATTGACCTCCGACGAGTCTTCTTCGCTCCCGGCTCCGCTCCCGCCCCGCCGATTAGGAAAGACATACATTTTTGGTACTTTAAATAGACAAAAAATACAAATTATTATTACCCAAAATAGTAGATCTGCCGATCTGCAAAAAAACCCCTGAAACCCTTTTCTTTAGACTATAAAAGTAGTAAGAAATTAGATTACTTTCTATTTCAGTACGCATCAATACTAAGCACCAACTAATTCCAAAGATATTAACAAACAAAAAAGCAATTTTAAACGCTAAAAGTCTTTTATTTCTGAACGAACGAATGAAACAAATGAGCTGTAGGAATAAAAACATTTTCTTCTTTTAATTCAAATGTAAATGTTGCATTTAAATTCAGATGAGAGATCTTTAGAGTTATTACTGACGATTTGCGAATGAACAATTTATATAAAGCTCGTATTTATGGAGCATGGGCAGAAATGTCTTTTTAAATTATCAGTCGAGTGAAAGATAAGTGGAAGTTTACACTCCATTTCACCTTTCACCTGTAATCTTCTGAAGAAACATTATGTGTGTACCTGAGTACTAAATTCGTGTTTTTGTTATTGAGTGAAAATTTAAGGCACGTTTACTGTTAAAATGACCAAATATAACCTACGAGTGAATTGAGCAATGATTGTTCAGGCAGCTTAAGCTACAAATGCCGTATTTGTAGGTTAAGCTGTCTGACCAATGCCTTATAATCTTTATAATCCTTATAAATTGATGTGTCCTATATGAATATGAAATGGTAAGCTGAAGGCAAAGTCTCAGGAAAGAGGGTCACCATTACATACACATACACATACCGTGTTAACAATGGTTACACTCAGCTTCACGGCCTCATTAAAGAGGATTGCCGTCGCAGCGCCCAGTGGTCCCACTATTGCTGCGACAACAATCCCCCCTGCTCTATGCACTTATTGACCCCTGAACGCAATTCAACCGAGATTGAATTACTATGGAGAGTATTTCGAAATCGTGCACGTTGGTTCCCACCCGGCCGAAATTTGTGACAAATTTGTGGCACCAAATTTCTACCACCAGTAAAACAAGTAGAAATAGGCGGGGGCATCGACTTGATGCATGCCTCGCTTTCCGGGGTCAGACGGAGACACCGCGGTTCCAACCACCTGGCTTAAGCGTTCATTTAGCCGGGATGCACTTTACATCTTGCTAGACGGTTCGGTTCGAGTATATAACCACCCATTCAGAGCGCAAGTCAAGCTCACCTTAGTTGTTTCACCTGTGTTAGGAGGTCAGATGGCAGTTGCTACCGTAAAAAACAGAAGGAGGAGTAAGTGGCCTCCGGGTACCGAGGTTGAAACTTCCCAATGCAAAAAAAAAAATTAAAATATTTCTAACATTATATTTTAATAAGTCTAGTCATACAATTTTTAAATATGCTCTTTTTCTTTACAGGTAAACATTTTTCCGAGTCTTAAAATGGCGAAAATCGTTTTTTGTAAGTAGTTGATATGACATAAATGTAATTATTATGTGGTGAAGTAACATCTAGGTTGGGACCACCATTATACAATCGACAGCATCTGACACTATCAAAAATATTCAAAACTTACTTATAGCACAGATAACATTTTTAGCTTCTTAAAACATAGTAGGTAGAGTGCAATCAATTGACGGGTTGAATAAAAAACTGTACTAAGTAATTTTATAAAACTATGACGATATATTAACAAGGTTCCTATTTTGTTTGTCAATTTATGTTGCACTTGGATAGAAACTATTCCCTCACAAGTACTTTGTCTTCTTTGTCCTCTATACTGACGGCACAGAAATTATCTGTGTTTACAGGGTCGGCAGCACGAGTGTGACTCCCCTAGTGTTGTAACCAGTTTCCATTAGGTGCGCCGTGGGCTTGTCTGCTACCTCAGTAGTATAAAAAAAAACAGTAAAATAGAAAAAGCTATTTTAAATTACTGATAACTTCTCGTCTCTTAACCTTTATTAAATACCTTAAGAAACGTGGCAAATAACTTCTAAAAGACAAAATGTGAAATAAATTATTAAAAGTCTGAAAATTATTTGAATGGGAAGGAAATATTACAGAACCGTCAGGAAAAATATATTGAAGCAGTTCCAAGTTACGGGAGAAATTTGAGGTGTGAAAAATAGTTTTTCACACCTCAAAATCACCTCATTTTATCACCGTATCTGGGATATCCTTAATTTATTTTTCCTATTTGGTTTCCTTCCTTTTCTTGTTATTCTTATGCCATTTTCTTTTACTTGAAAGTTATTTGCACGGAACTAAATATATTTTCTGAACTTGAAAACAAATAGGTAATCGAGCTAATCTAACGATATATAATTAGGAGAAAAATTATGAACATGCACTACATAGTGACGCATAATTTCTTATAACACAAACAAAGGAACTGTCCCTGGACATTCAGGTTGATAACCTAGTTCCGGAAAAGAGACTGTGTAACCCAATGACGCAATATTTTTTTTAATAATTATGATGAACTAGCTTTTGCCCGCGGCTCCGCCCGCGTGGATGTCGGTTATCGCGACCAAATATAGCCTATGTCCTTTCTCAAGGTCTAATCTACACCTATACTAAATTTCATCAAAATCGGTTCAGTGGTTTAGGCGTGAAAGCGTAACATACAGACCGAGTTACTTTACTTTCGCATTTATAATATTAGTATGGATTAAAAAGTGTGGATAACTTTTATGGATGTTCAACTACGCTAGAACGGCTGAACTCTCTGTGAAATTAAACATACAATTAGACTATAGTCTAGAATAGCACTTGGATTACTTTTTATCTTGAATAGCGGATCAAGTTGCGGGTGACTGGAACAAAACGCGGGCAGTAGTTCTTACAATCCCGAGTTTTTTAATCAGGGCGTGAAAAGCTTCAGATGAGGCCGTCAAGATAAAGGCCACCATTGTATTTGTGACGTAACCCTCATTCCTGACACTTCATCATCATTAAGCGAGATTGACTCATATTGACAGTTATCAAAAAGCAGTTACCTACTTTCATATATGATTCTACTTGATCATGAATTTCAATAGCACCCTTTACACGCACAGTATTTCTAGAGGAAAAACCGCATTTGCGGGTGAAAGAGCGCGTTGCAAGACGCAGCTCGTTCGAGGAGCGTCCAGGATTGCGCAAAGAAATGTGGAATAATGAGAGGGAAAGAAAGTACGCTTAATGCTTTTCTCTAAACTGTCGTGCGCGTGCAATCGTGTCTTTTGTATCGCGTGGTCTATATCGCGCGAATGATGTTGTGAACTTTGAACTTCAAAAGATAATCGTGATATCATGGCCGTGTAATGTTTCAATTTCCAGTGCTGGCTTTTATACGAACTCCGGTAGTTAAGTTACGGTTGGTTAAGCTAAATAAGGGCGTCCAAGATTACAAAGTATATTTAAGTTACAGAAGTATTTATATCATAGAGGAAATAAGGAATTCTTCTTAAAATAAATTCGTGAGTACTAGCGGTCTAAGCTAGCCGATAAATTACAAAGTCGAACACGCAACATTGTAACATTTATACTTAGGTTTACGACTGGCGTGCAAGATAGTGTTATCCTAGTATCCAGGGGTGGAGAACCAATGGCACTCAGCACAGTTTTTGGGCTCTTACCGTCATCGTGGAGGCGAATTAACGTAGTTTAGTTATTAATAAAGCATTGATAAACTAACTTTTAAACTCTCGCGTTCCATGATATATAATTTACAAAACGGGAATTAACGCGATCATGGTATAGATACTTACATACCTTTGATTGCCTGACGTTTCGACCAGGTTACACCGGCCGTGGTCACAGGCTGACTCGTTAAAGTGCCGGCTTTACGATCGAGAGGTCCCGGGTTCAAATCCTGGCCATTATACTACCGATGTGAACCCACTCCTAGCACAAGCAATTTAACTTAGTTGGAGGGGTTAGTGGGAAGTTTAGAAATTTCGGTTGCTATTATTCGGAGCTAAGGGTATGCCTTTCGGCTCTTTCTCCTTTACTTCTGACGGTCTTGGGCGTCCATGATAGTGAGACCATTGGCAGGCATTCCGGCACCTGGTGGGGGCACTGTTGCTTGTCATTTTTTACCCACGTAGCCTGGATTTGTGTATATGCACTCTACTATGAAGTAGGTATTAGGTAGATATTTAAATTATTGCGAGATTATGCTAGAGTGCTAGCCATACTTTCAGTTTTTGGCAAAACATCCTCACTAATATTAAAAGCTAAAGTACACTTGTGATAATAAATAACTCATGATCAATCATCAATCTTGGTGCCAAATTTTTTCAAAGACAGAGTATAAGTAGGTATAGTTTATTTTTGTGCTAATAATCACGAAGCAAATATGATTTGATTTGATGGTACGTTTTTAGAATGAGAAGATAATTATGATTGTTAGAGGAAATTAAAGATTTGCAGAATAATAAGGAGCGAACTTTATTCGGGAACAAACACTTTACAACGAGAACAAGACAGTCGCCATGACACACTTTTTTATTGTACTCTATATAGACCACAGATTTATAGAAGTATAGATATATTCAGTCCAGAAACAAATATTTTATTGCCACACTAATACCTCCTCTCAAGAAAATATTTTTATAATTAACATAATTAAACAAAAAGAAATTAACAACTAAACAACCTCCCCCTTAATTTCTTAAATAGAGTTCCTCCCAGGGGTTTAGTAAAAATGTCACCCAACTGGTCACTGGTATTTACCTATATAGTTTAAATGAATAATACCCCTTTCAAGTTTCTCTTTTATAAAAAATTTCTTTATATCCAAATGCTTTACCCTACTATTACCAGTGGTCATTTGAGCCATCTTTATTGCGGACTGATTATCCTCATACAATGTGATTTTATCCACAAGAAAACCAAAATCAACTAGAATATCCTTGAGCCAACAAGCTTCACTTATTGCCTGGCTCAAGGCCACAAATTCAGCCTCAGTAGAGGACAAAGCAACCGACTGTTGCTTTCTTGTGAACCAAATCACAGAGCAACCAAACACTTTAAAAATACATCCAGTGGTTGATTTTCTGTCAGTGCTCCCACCCCAGTCACTATCAACATATCCAGTTACATCATCATTGTAATCATTACAAAATTTAAGACACAAATCTAACGTCCCCTTTATATATCTCAGAATATTCAACAGTAACTTGTACAAAAGTTTGCTGGCACAGACTTGATATCTACTTAAGATACAAACAATTGAACATAATTTTTTTAATTTTACTACGAATTTTACTTTCAGATCCTTCCCTTTTTAATAGTTCAAATTTGAAATTTTTATCAACTGGCAATGATAATGGTTTACTGTTTGACATGCCATATACATTTAACAAATCCTTCAAATATTCTTCCTGAGATACAAGAGTGACACCCTTCTCCTGTCTTACATTCATTCCCAAATACTTAGAAATTTTTCCCATTTCTTTCATTTTGAAAACACTACATAGAGAATTACACAAGTCCTCACACTCCCTTTTATTATTTCCAAAGTACAAGATGTCATCGACGTACAATAATAAAAATGTTTTCTTATTGCCCTCACATTTAGAATACAAGCATGCATCTTTGTCAGAAGGGTTGAAACCCAAGCCCAGCATTACATGATTAAATGTTTTATTCCAGTATTTGGGGCTCATTTTTAAACCATAAATAGATTTGTTCAACTTACAAAACTTAAATTCTGAATTCAACCCTTAAGGCAAATGCAAATATACCTCTTCTTGAATCTCACTGTTTAAAAAAGCATTACACACATCCATTTGTTGAACCTCTAGATTCATTTTTGTAGCTACAGCTATAAATATACGAAAAGTATTTAAAGTTGCTACAGGAGCGTACAAGTCATTATAATTATTACATTTTTGTTGGAATCCTCTAGCTACTAGTCTAGCCTTATATTTAATCTTGTTTTCTCCTGTCTTTTTCTTCTTCAATACCCATTTAGTGCTGATTACTTCCTTATCTTTGGGTACATTCGACACTAGAGTCCAGGTATTATTATCTTGTAGCTGCTGAAGCTCAGATTCTACAGCTGCCTTCCACTGATCAGCTTCATTAGATGCCATAGCATCGATGTAAGTGATATCATCGCTCCCAGCAATCATACCCAAGTCAAAGTCCTTTAAATATTGTGGTTTCTTCACCAGTCTTCCACTATTAGTCCTTACTAACTTTTCCTTTTGTCTTTCTGACTCCTCTTCCTCTGGACTTTCCCATACCTCTTCCTCTAACTTTTCTGATTCTCAATCATCCGATGACTCTTGTTCCTCCTCAGACTCTTCCTGCTCCTGTTCATTATTATTGTCCAATAGAAAAACAGGTTCTTCCTTCTCTTTCTCTTTATCTTCCTTTTCACAATTTTCTGTTTGAAGAAAAGCAACATCTCTCTTTACCTGTACCTCCTTTCTATCTTCAAAGTAAATTCTATACCCCTTAGAGTCTTCATATCCGACAAATAGCCCCTTCTCCCCCTTGGCATCCCATTTTAACCTCTTTTCCTTTGGGATGTGGACATAAACATCAGACCCGAACACCAATGTCAGTTTACTAACATCAAAATCTTTTCCTTCCCAGAGTTCATATGGGGTTTTGCTTTTGTATCTGCCTTTCGCTGTCCTGTTAAGCACATACACTACTGTATTAAGCGCTTCTGCCCATAGCTCCTTTGAAAGCTTCTTAGCACTTAACATTGACCGAGCAGCTTCAACTAGCGTCCTCATATCACGCTCAGCCCTCCCATTCTGCTGTGGGGTGTATGGCACTGTGGTTTCGTGCAGAATTCCCTTGCTTGCAAATAGCTCTTTAATTTCTTTGTTCACAAACTCACGGCCATTGTCACTACGGAACTTCATAAGTGAACACCCTGTGCACTTTTCCGATGTAGCAATGAAATTTTTCAGGTTTTGGTATACCTCAGACTTCGCCACCATATAATAAACTTTCCGATAGTTCGTGAAGTCATCCTTGAGAAGTAGAAAGTATCGCGATCCGCCGATAGAACTAACCTCCATTGGCCCACAGACATCCGCATGTATCAACTCTAGCGGCCTTGTTGTGGTACTCTTACTGTCCTTGAAAGGCAATTTATGAATCTTACCTTCCAAGCACGCTTCACACGTCGTCTCACTATCGTCCGTAAACTTAATATTATTATCTTTAAGCACTTCTTTTACACGGCGATAATTTTGGTGACAAAATCTCTCGTGCCACATTTTGACACTAGCCACTGCCGAAATATCCTCGTATATGAAATTCATCACGTAAAAATTTCCTTCGCGTTCTCCTACAGCGCGTAAATCATCGTCTTTGTAAACAAAACACTTGCCGTCCGACATTGTCACTTTAAAGCCCTTATTTGTTACACTAGGCACCGAAAACAAGTTCACGTTCAAGTCTGGCACAAACAATACACTGTGCAGAGTGGTATTTATGTAAGACTGTCCATCAAAAGCTTTTAAAAACACATCCCCGACGCCTTCAACCCGCAATCGTCGTCCATCACCAACAATAACACATCTGTTTGACACTGACAGTTCTCGATAGTTCGTGAGGAGGGTGCGTTCGTAAACCATGTGCTCACTAGCGCCACTATCAACTAACCACCTGCCATTTCGTTTATGGCCTAGCTCCAATTCCACAAAATCTGTAGATAATGCACTAGCAATAAAAGCATTGTTTTTATGATTTGAAGAGCTTTTTACACTGTTCTTAGGACACTGAGACTTTAAATGACCGACTTTATTGCACTTAAAACATTTTCGATTGTCTTTGTCACTTTTACATTCTGTAATTATATGTCCGGCGCGGCCAAACTTAAAACATTTCACCTCCTTGAAATTTTTCTCCTTTTTCTTTGCAGCATACAAAGCCACACTTCTCTCACTGTCTTCACTGCCTTTTGCTTTAACTCTTTCCTGTTCAACAAGAAGTCTGGCTACCAGCTCATCATAAGTTTGCCTGCTCGGCTCGACTGATTCCCATGCTGAAATAAAATAGTTCAAGGTTGATGGCAGGGACATGAGCACTTTTGTTATCATGAACTTTTCTGATACTTGTTCACCAGCCTGTTTCATCTGAGTTTTCAGCTCTTGAAGCTTAGCAAGAAATGTAGCCAGTTCAGTGCCCTCTTCAAATTTAAACTGAAAGAAGCGCTGTTGCAAAATATGCAAACTGGTGCTTGACTTCTGCTCGTATACACTGTGCAGTTTATTCCACATCTCTGCAGCAGTCTGGCATGAGAGAATATGAACCATGGCATCCTCACATAACCTCATCACAATCTGAGTTTGCGCTTTAGCATCTTTCTTTATCCACTCCGCAGCCTCTTTTTCGGGTTTCTTTACCGAACCATCCACTACTGTGTACAAATCCATGCCTCTCAGCAACACCGAGACTTGAAACTTCCACAGATTCCAATTTTGTTGGCCCTGCAGTTTCATGGCCGCCATGGCCCCTGCTCCAGCGGCATCCATGGCTTCGTCACTTGTTGTATACTCCGTTGAAGGTTTACGCGCACGCCGAACACCCGGATTGCTCTGCCTCCACCTGACAGCTCAATCTCTCGGCCACCTTTGACCTTGCACGTTGCCGGCGAAACCCACGCCGACGCTGACACACTTCAACACGTGTCGTTTCGTTTTCCTCTAATTTCCTCTTACTACCTGAAGAGTTATCTGGGCCCATAACCAATTATGATTGTTAGAGGAAATTAAAGATTTGCAGAATAATAAGGAGCGAACTTTATTCGGGAACAAACACTTTACAACGAGAACAAGACAGTCGCCATGACACACTTTTTTATTGTACTCTATATAGACCACAGATTTATAGAAGTATAGATATATTCAGTCCAGAAACAAATATTTTATTGCCACACTAATAAAGATAGTATGTCGATGCAAAAATGTTCTTCAACCCTGTACTAGATTTCCTTCACGTTGGTACTTATATATTTTATATCTTACATACGTATCACGAATAGACGTATCGTACATTGTGGTACTGGGACATTAGGACTAAATTCGAGTTAGGTGGACGAAATTATTAACTGTGATGCTCTTATGATACTGAAAAAATATTTGATAATAATTTTTCTTGGTAAAATATTTTCTGTTGCACCAAAATCGCGTTTTCGCCTAGGAAATCCCGGATACTTTATCAGGGTGTTATAAAGCATTTGACGAGCAGTCATGTTGAAGGCCACCATATTAGTATTGTAGCATCATCATTCTATAGTACATGATACCAGCTGGACTCCTTCGACTCATCGCAAAGACGGGCGTTGAGGCTCGTCGACAATCCCATACTCACAGGCGATGTGGAACCTCTCAGCCTCAGAAGGGACTTTGCCTCGCTGTGTGAGTTCTACCGCCTATACAATGGTCTGTGCTCAGATAAATTGTTTGACATGATGCCCACCGCTACATTCTATCGTCGCACCACTCGCCATCGGGAATTCATTCTCACACATTGCGACCGGAAATGGTGCGCACCGTGCGTTTTGAAAGGAACTTCATCCCACGCACGCTCAGGTTGTGGAATGAACTTCCTGCCGTGGTTTTCCCAAGCGACTACAATATGGGGTTCTTCAAGAAGGGTATTAGAAGGTATCTACAGGGTCGGTAGCACGATTGTGATGCCCCTGGTGTTACAAACGTCCATAGGCTACGGTAACCACTTCCCATCAGGTGGGCCGTGTGCTTGTCTGCCACCTAAATGGTATAAAAAAAAATTCACTCCCGGCAACTACCACGTTAAGCGAAATTATTTCTTTTTGCTTTACTTTTGAATTGCTTATTTTGCTTTAGTTTTAAATTGCTATACGGCTTCGTAGAGAAGTTTTTACCATCTAACCTCTCAATTCCGATAGCAAACTTGCGTTAAGGTCTCGTCCACGAATTAATAGATGTACCGGCTATCAGGTGTAGTCACCTGATAGCCGGTACATCTTAGTAGGGTTCTTTGATACCAAAGGTCGTGGTGGCTTATATACCCCTGAGAACTTACCATGATCTTACTATTATGCTAAACGAATTTACATTGAAGTTCGTATGTTGCCGCCAACTACCTTAATCAGCCGTTCAATTAACTGCCTAGGTTGGTAACTAAACGGCGCCATTCAATGAACGGCCTGAACAATATTCAGCCGTAACGTTTATTACAACATTAAATTAACTGGCTGGCTAATGCTTAGGCCAATCGTCAAATGGGACACTACCTCGAAATAAAATAGAAAATTACACACATACATACATATACTTACACCTGTAAATCCTCGAGGGGGTAGGCAGAGATATATTCACAGAAGTAAGCGATAGGTTCATTGAGAAAGTTACGTAATCGGTATTTAATAGGTTAGGTTAGAAGGTCTAATGCGGTTCCCAACTTGTATAACTGAATGCAGCTGATTTTGGAACAACATCGCGTTGCCACTACTCTAACTTTACCTCTTTGACAGAAGCAGTGCACAAATTGTAGCCGAATTTGATTTTGTCTTGTGCGGACTTTCTGTGGTCTCACTAATTTTTAGATGCTGATCTTGACTGATATAAAAAAAGACGGGTTGCACTCCGGGAGTGCCGGCAGAAGTGAAAACTTTTTCTTTCTTTCTTTCTTCGTTATGTAGAGAAAAAGTTAAAAAGAACACACCATACCATACCATATCATACCTAGGTATAATATAGCGCCAATCATAGAACCTATCACTAATTTTCTGTCAGAAGAAATTAATGAATTACAAAAAGAAAAAATAATCACAAAAAGTGTCAGAAGCCCAGGTTCGAACCCGGTACTATCTGAAACCATAAGGACTTACAGTCGAAGCGCTTGCCGTAAGGCTACGAAGCTTCTTAACGCACCTACAAAATAAACAATCTGTAGCTGTCGTAATGTTGTATGACGTCAGTCGTCGGTTACAGTTCAAAGTTCAAGTAATCCTGACGCGAGTTTAACACTTTTTACCCATCCAACGCCGCTGCATGCTGACATCAATGTGAATCTTCTTTCTTTTATATTTTAAATTACGCTAATAGTGATTAACAGAAAAATTGCATGCTGCTTACAACGACAACGAACATTAATTGTAACATTTATGTACTTAACCATGTTTCTGCAATAAAATGAATTTGAATTTGAATGTGATTTTTGAGACCCCGTATTTAAAATATATAAGCCCACAATTTAATTTTCAAGTAATATATGAGAATTTGCCAGATTTATAGTTACTGCTGATATTTATAGTTACTGCTCCACAGTACCGTGATGATATTTAGCCTTTAACCTTCTTCGATAAATGGGCTATTCAACACAAAAATATTTTTTCAATTCGAGCCTTTTTTTTACGTGCGGGAAATCCCCACGGATACCCACCCCTCCGGAGCCGGAGGGGGAGGTTATGTCAGACTCGAACCGACTAAACCGCACGCCGTCTCTGGGTCGTAGTGCTAGGCCGAAGGTGAGGTTGTCATGCGAGATATCCCTCGCACCCCGGCTGACATATGGCCATCCCTCTCGGTCTGGAAGTTTCTATCCAAATAATTTCACATTTAAAAAATATAACATAGATAGAAGTAGAAAGAGGGTAGGACAAATATGGTGAATCTTGTTAAAATTTTGTAATCTAGCATATGCCTACTTATTCTTCTTCTTCTTTATCGTTTTAGCGTTAAACCCAGTTGCATTCGGAGCTTTCACCTTTGATTTTGGGGTCCGAATTTTCCTGCAGATTTGGCTGACCTTTCATCTGACCTCTACAACCCAATGGTAACATCGAAGCATTGCAGTTAGGACTTTTTAGGTGTCCAACTTCCCGTAACGACTGCCATGTATGTTCGTATGGCAACCGGGGCCGACGGCATCACGTGGTTTACGAGGCACAACCAGACCAATGCAAATGCCCATATTCATACATATAAATATTTGTCGGGGATCGAACCCGCGCCTCCTATGTCGCGACCGTGTTTACGACCACCACGCCACAGATGCCTAGGACATAATTAATTACACATAGCTAAATTAAGCATAACTAACATATTACAGTGAATACAGAATGTATTTCCGAGAAAAAAATGTTTCTCCTGTCGACTTTGTGCCCGGTATACACAGTAAATGAATGTACTTTTTCTTAAAACATCGCAATTTGTTCACCTGAACACAAAAACAGAAATGGGTTGTGCTCATAATTAAAACAGAGAATAAAGTTTGATATTACCAGCTAGTTCCCCTTTAAAATTAATTAGACTTCGAGAATTGTGATGGTTATTAATTTATTGAAGTGAAAACTTCTTTAGCGGCGTTGGATGGGTGTAAAATGTTAAGGAAGCGTCAGGATTAGTTGAACTTTGAACCGTAACCGACGACTGACGTCATACAAGATTAGGTACAGACATGTATTTTGCAAATTACAATAGATACGTCGTAGCTTAAACGGTAAGCACTTCGACTGGAAGTCCTTATAGTTTCAGATAGTATCGGGTTCAAATCACCTGGCTTTCAGGGATTTTTTGTGATTGTTTCTTCTTATATATTACTTTTGGTGTATATTTATTACTTTTGGTGATAATTTTTTCTTTTTGTAATTTATTACTTTTTATGATTATTTTTTCTTTCTGTTATTTATTAATTTATGTGATTATTTTTTCTTTTCATAATTTATTAATTTCTTCTGACAGAAAATTAGCAGAAAATAAGTGATAGGTTCTATGATTAGCGCTATATTATATGTATCGTATGGTATGTTCATTTTTATATTTTTCTATGCATATAACGAAGAAAGAACAAAAGAAAATGTTTTCACTTCTGCCGGCACTCCCAGAGTGCAACCCATCTTTTTTTTAAATTTAAATAAGTATACAAAACCATTTATATAACAAATTTTGTGTCATCAATCAGTTTTTTTTGGTTGACGCTTTACCCGTGATAATATAGCACTGGAACAAGATTTTTATTTTTTAACTCAATCAATCAATTAGCTTATTGTAGTTCAATGCTGGATATAGGTCTCTCCCAATGAGCACCATTTGTACCGCATCTATATTTTTAACTCATCATGCATATTATTATAACGTACTTACTATTTGACTTCATCTTGAATTTTAAGGCAACAACTGCCTTATAATTCCTCTAACCCAGGGACAAAAGCGTGCACGAGAACTTTGTCTATCCGGAGTCTATCAGGAGCGTACAGATGACGTTTGTTTAACCTCGATGATCTCAGTAGAACAAGATAAAAGTACCTTCTTCCTACAGTCTCGGGTCCTCAAAGCGGAGCGTAAAAAAGGATCTGATAGGGCCGTCAAGCTGAGTGCCACCATTGTGACATTATCAGTATCTGTAATGGTGACCTTCTGTGCTGCTTACACTGAGCTTAGCATCAGGCGAGATGAATTTAGCCTGTGGTAGTCCACTGCTCACCATACAACTCTCTGTGGTTTTGGCCTACTGTTTCCACGCTGGCCAGACGGCTTGGCACAGGGTTCAATTTCGAGTTTTCTGTCTCCAGCAGTGATATCGTCTGCGTATTTTTCTTTTAGTTCTTACGACACCCTTTAGATGAGATGGGGTGGTGATACTTATATTTTTTCTGTGTCACTACACAGATGGTAGTATTGACGAGTTCAATTTAAAAAATACACTTTGCCATACAGCATGAACAAATATGTTCACAGTTTAGATTGCAATAAACGGCAAATACAGGCAGTTGTTTTACCAAAAGCCTCAACACATTTTTGGTATCGTAGCAAGAGTTTCGACGAAATTTTCGCTCAATTTAGTATTAGTAACACATAAAACATATTGTTCATACTGTATACGGTTTATTCTGAACTGTTATTTCCAGCTAGTGATGTGCCTTCGGATATTTTATCTAGGAAATATATCGGTATTCAGTTACGATGATTTATTTAAACTCATTTAATAAATTAAATAATTTTTGATTAAAGTTTTAACGACAGTAGTGGAAGTTAACTATGTAAGGATAGAAGAAAGTGGCGGGCTGTCTCTGCCTACCCCGCAGGGAAATAAGTGTGAGTGTATATGTATTACATGAAAAAATCCGTTATATTTGGTCATCATTATTATGCTCATGGCGATTGCTCAGTAGTGTCTAAAAATTAGACACCGGACGCCTGTTAATGCATAGATCATGAAGACTAGCTGTTGTACAAGTGAGGATTGAAAAATAATCCATTTATTTGTCCATACTGTAAATCAAGCATGACTTAGAAACGAACATTCAATAATTTCAACATTCAAATTTCGCAAACAAAATACCAATAGTCACAAATATTATATTTGTAACAATAGTCACAAATATTATATTTGTAACAATAGTCACAAATATTATATTTGTAAAATTCAAGTTGAAATAGGTACCTACCTAAATAATTTTAATATTCTCCGATATTTCAAAGTTGTTATTTAAGCAATGAATTAGAATTAACTGGGTATCAGAGTAAGCACTGCTATCTATTTCAAATGGAATTTAATTGTGATAATATCTATTTCTGTTTCACAAAGATTCAATTATGACGACAAAGTCAATCCTAATTTCAAAATGTTCAAAATATTTCGGATACTTCAAACCTTATTTCCGAGAATCTAAAATACTCGATAATTGAACACCTAATTCAAATATTCAAATATACCCATCCCTATTCAATGGGCCGATACAATCAAAAGTAACCTCAAAAGCTTGCATAATAGAGGTACAGTTGGCATATAGATATAATTTACGGCAGTCACGTAACTTTACGCGTCATTACGCAAGCAATAACTTGCAGAAAAGTAATAAACCAACAACCTTATATTAAGAGCTTCATTGACGATCCGAAACAGTGAGGCAGTGTGGTACAGTCAGCGTCAGAACGATTTTGACTACAAAGTCTCAAAATGATCTTAAAACCAACGTATTACGAGCAAATTAAACTGTTTTATTTATTCAAATTGTATTGTTGTCCGAACTAAAGGTGTGTACCAAATATGTGAACAATCAGTCAACAGGAAGAAGCCTACTAAGCCATTAAGATCATTTTGAGTATTTTTGAACTGAAAACTTCTTTAGCGGCGTTGGATGGGTAAAAAGTGTTAAACTCGCGTCAGGATCACTTGACCTTTGAACCGTAACGAAGACTGACGTCATACAACATTAGCTACAGATTGTTTATTTTGTTAGGTACGCTAAGAAGCTTCGTAGCTTAGCGGTAAGCGCTTCGACTGTAAGTCCTTATGGTTTCAGATAGTACCGGGTTCGAACCTGGGCGTTTGACACTTTTTGTGTTTTTTTTTCTTTTTGTAATTTATTACCTTTGTCATTTTTTTCTTTTCGTAATTTATTAATTTCTTCTGACAGAAAATAAGCAGAAAATTAGTGATAGGTTCTATGATTGGCGCTATATTAAAGGTATGGTATGGTTTAGTATGTTCTTACCTTTTTCTCTGTATATAACGAAGCAATAAAGAAAGAAAAAGTTTTCACATCGGCCGGCACTCCCGGAGTGCAACCCGTCTTTTTTATTCAAAATTACATAGACTCAATCAAAAAGATACCACCGTTATCTATTCAGAGTCCGCAAGATACTAACATAGAATCGTTAGAATCGAATCGAGACGTTACATATAAGGCTGTATTCTTCTACTACCATACCACCACAGCGAGTGTTCTGATGAACTCCTTCAACTAATTCCTCCTTCTACCTTTCCTTCCCAGAAGAATCTGCCACAATACCTCCTATTCTCACACACAATAGGTACTGCGACGGAACGCTGTGTGATTTTTGAAGTGAAAACTTCTTTAGCGGCGTTGGATGGGTAAAAGTGTTGAACTCGCGTCAGGATCGCTTGACCTTGGAACCGTAACCGACGACTGACGTCATACAATATAGCGACAGACAGTCTATTTTGCAAAATACGATAAATAGCTTCGTAGCATAGCGGTTAGCGCTTTCGACTGTAAGTCCTTATCGTTTCAGATAGTACCGGGTTCAAACCTGGCCTTCTGACGCTTTTTGTGATTATTTTTTCTTTTTGTAATCTATTACTTTTTGTGATTATTTTTCCTTATTGTAATTTATTACTTTTTGTGATTATTTTTTCTTTTTGTAATTTATTCATTTCTTCTGACAGAAAATTAGCAGAAAATTAGTGATAGGTTCTATGATTGGCGCTATATTATAGGTATAGTATGGTATGGTATGGTATGTTCTTTTTATCTTTTGCTGTGTATATAACGAAGAAAGAAAGAAAGAAAATGTTTTCACTTCTGCCGGCACTCCCAGAGTGCAACCCGTCTTTTTTTTTCGTCAAAGTCGGTCTGTTGCTGACTATACTGCCTTAACGAAACTTTGTATGATTTTTTTGTTTGTGTTTTCTACAACTTGAAAGGTCTTTCCACACATTTTATAGTTTCCTTTTCATGGGTTCGCTACTGTTTATGGAGTTTTTAACATGATATTTATGAGAAAATCTTTGCGAGTAGCAAAGGAATGTTTTTAATTAAAATTCTTTATTATGTAGCAATCTGATAAATATCAATCAAGGTTTGTTTGTTTGTGAATTTTTACAATAAATATTCAGAAGTAGATTTTCATAAATAGGTTAGCTAAACGCATTATTGAGTATGCTCCCAGTAAACCTTTAGGGAACAGAGCAGAAAATTCAATAAAAAGGTAGTGAAACCGGAAATGACATACTTACAATATGAAAAAAGATGGAATAACAATCTAATATCATATCAGTAATATCCTTTGTTTGTTCGTTTTTATACACTACTACACGTTCAACCGATTTGTATAAAACTATGTCAAGTAATATCAAGTCTCATGAACTTTTTCTAAATGGCTTGCTTCATAATAACTTACGGAAAGGTTATAAGCGTATTCAGTAATTTGCTGAACAGACAGCTCTAGAGCGTTTTCACACTCATCCGATATCCGACATCCGATATCCGACATCCGATATGCGACATCCGATATCGGAGGAAGTCAAATGTGGTGGAACAAAACAGTGGTGTTGGCTCCGATAACTGATATCGGGCCGGACAATTTGAAAGAAAGATACATATCTCATACATTTGACTTCCTCCGATATCGGATGTCGGATATCGGATATCGGATGTTAGATATCGGATGTCAGATATCGGATGTCGGATATCGGATATCGGATGAGTGTGAAAACGCTCTTACGCTAATATAAATAGCTGTTACACTGATTGACACACACCAGTGCTGGCAATCACCGTCCAAATCTCTCAACAGTCCAAGATTCGAACACATCATACCGAAATGCAGCAAATAAAAGCGCACATTAAAAGTAATAAAAACCGCTCCATTTTCCCGTATCATCACATACACGAACAGTTCAACTTTCCAACTTACTTCTATGAAAATAAAGTTGACATTCGATCCAATGATCGTGAGAAACGGCAAATAAAATGGTACTATAGTATCGCAAATAAAGGCGCCATTTTGAATTTTTACGCAAAGGTATAAAATATCTCTTTACGAGTTGTGTTCCCCTAGTATTTTATTACACAATAGGTTTTACTATATCTGCTTCAGAGAATCGATTGACGCACTAATGTTTAGCGTGTGAGAATAAAAAAAGTCTAAACAAATGCTTAAAAGTGTGCAATTTAAAAGCTTATGTCTTTACTAGCTGATGCGCGCGGCTCTACCTATTGTAATCCTGTTTCCGCACCTCTTGGAAAGGCATTCCCGAGATAAGAGTATATGTTATTCCAGACTGTAATCTATCCCTGTACCAAATTGCAGGAGGAAGTAGATATCAATAGAGTAGCTATTCAAAAATATAATCAAGAATAAAGTGCTCCATTGAGCTCGTGACCCTCGATATGGTAGACAGATGCTCTAACACCAAGTCACTAGTTTGACTGTACGTCTAGTACCCATCTGAGAAGTCTGTCAAGCTGAGTGCCACCATTGTAACATTATAGATGTCTGTAATCGTCACCCTCCTTCCTGAGTCTTTGCCTTCAGTTTACCATTAGGCGTAGGGACATCTGTCCGTGTCCCATATAAAAAGATTTTGCCTCAGGACATATATCTTGTAACTAAAATATGCTCTAAACGCGCAGGTGTCTTTAGAGGATATCGCTGGGTCCTTCATCAGTAGACGAGCTCAAATTCACTTATCATAGTCTCATCATCGACATTTAGACGTTATCCTGATTGCATCCGAGGCCGAGATGCCCTTGGAGCTCAGGGTCCGCCTTCCAGCTCTTCCTTCTCCACTTCGCACGATCTTGGGCGTCCATGGTAGTGAGACCATTTGCACGCATGTCACCCTGCAGGATGTCAAGCCAGAACTTTTTGGGCCTACCCCTTCTACCTGGACCCAGCGCGGGCACCATTGCCAGGCATTTGTTACCCACGTCACTTATCATAGACTATTACAAAATAATTCACGCGCATTAGGACCTAATTTTTTTTTTTTTTAATAAAGATTATTAGCAACCGAAATTATCGAATCAAAATTACTAATATTCCCTGTAACCCCTCCAACTAAGCTAAATTGCTTGTGCTAGGAGTGGGTTTACGTCGGTAGTGTAATGGCCAGGATTCGAACACGGGACCTCTCGATCGTAAGGCCGCCTCTTTAACCACTAAGCTACCGACTGAGGTCTAAAATAGATGTCCTGAAGTAATGAAGCTGGGTGAACTCCTGTATAAGTATATTTTGTTAGGAAAAACTTGAAGTAATTTATAATCATTCCTACGAACCCTTGTGAGGTTTCGATACAAGTTCATTTCTACCTTTAACTTTGTCTACGGCTTGAAGTTTGTCCTCCACTCAGAGTTATTCGCTCTGTGAGGTATCAGAGGAAACTTTATAATTATACGGAGACTTCCTCACTGGTCTGGCATACGTTTGTGTAGTTACCGGCATAAATTTGGACCCCAATCACGGCATTAAAATGTAGTATTGCACAGTGCGCGATTTATGGGTGTCTTTCAAGGATAGCAAGGGGATATTACGGTAGTATAGGAGCTCAAATTCACTAAATCATAGTTATATCAAACTAATTTGCTGATGGCAAGGCCTCGTCTCTATTGTGATTTGGGGTCAAGATATGTGCGGAAACTTTACATTGTGCTAGCGTGTCATGAACTCATTAGAAAAGAGCGTTTTATTGGGATTTTTATGGTCAAAAACCTAGGGTTCTAACTCTGGTTTATACTGCCGAGCTGGGGTGGTTTACGAGAGGACTTGCACAGATTAGCTAAAATGTCGATTGGAACTTTTTTATATAAAATAAAAAATTCTTAACCTAATAAACGCCTAATAAAATTAGCTAGTAAAAGTTCATCATTAAAAACACTATCAAAATCAATCCAGCTGGCTCAAAGTTAACCAAGACAAAAAGATAGCCATAAGTATAAAAACAGTTTTTTTTTTATATATAAGTACTAGCACAAGTATTTTATTACTAGGAACAAACACTTCAATATTAAAAAAATTGAATCGGTCTAGCCGAAATATCGGAACCATCGAATAGTCAAAAATCATTGGTTCTGATAGTTCGTAAGAATTTCGGTAGAT
This sequence comes from Eilema caniola, assembly GCA_949126895.1. Classification (NCBI taxonomy): domain Eukaryota; kingdom Metazoa; phylum Arthropoda; class Insecta; order Lepidoptera; family Erebidae; genus Eilema; species Eilema caniola. The sequence goes on along the minus strand of OX421486.1, from coordinate 4,173,970 downwards.
GCTCCACCGTCGCTTCAAAGACAGATCTGAAAGAAGAAATTTGGAGGGTGAGGTCTCGTAGCGTAGTGGTCGAAGCATTGCCCCTGTAAGGCAAAGATCGTGGGTTCAAACCCCGCCTAGACCGATTCTAACTTTTTCTATTTTAATCGATTTGAGTATTTAGCAAGCAAAATGCTTTAAAAATTCATTCAAACTTCAATATTATTTACTTCTATAGATAGCATGCTACTAAAATATGACACGATCTATCTACATGCACAGATGGTTGTGTCGTCCGTCCAACATTGTGCCTCCGAGGGGACAACGGAAGTGCCCATAGCCGGAGGCTTGACCACAGGCTGCGGATGAACGAGCGCACCTAGCCAAACATTATATCTGAAATTGTATTCACTACGGTGTATAACTTGCCTAATTCTATTCAAAATATTAGGAAGTTTTGTAAAATAGCGTATAATTTACCAATATTATAAATGCGAAAGTTTGCGAGTATGCATGAATGTATGTATGGACGTTTGTTACTCTTGCACGTAAAAACTACTGAATGGAATTTTAATGAAACTTTACAATAATATAGCATATACATCAGAATAACACATAGGCTATAATATCATCACGCTACTACTCAAGGGAGCAGAGCAGTGATCATTAATGTCAACAAATCCGACATCCACGCGGGCGTACCCGCCACAACAGCTAGAAAATAATAAATATTCATGTAAATTCTCAAACGGGTAGGCAGAGGTGTATTATCACCCACATTTCGCCAACTATGATTTTCGGTTCCACATTATTATCCCTGATCGGGGGCGAGCCTTTTGCCGTCTTGTGGGACATTTTGACATAGGCTGGATGTTTACTGTCGAATGAAGAATAATCCTATACCTTAGTTCTCTTCTACGGGAATAGATGTGGTAGCCCTCTTTTACTTCACTGGGAACTAATCCGGACATTCAATCAAAAATAGTACGGCTTTTGTATAATTGTAGCGTCCTTAAATATTCCGTAAGGGTTAGGGAAGATATGGCATCAAATTTTAGCGATTTCATATTAATGGGGATGAACCTTTTTATTAAACTGGGATTTTTATGTACACTTTTAAACTAGATTCCTAGACTTTAATAATATTTACCCGACTGCGTCAGTGAGGGTTGTTTTCGCGCGTATGTATGTGTGTAGGTTTTGTTCCCCTCTACATTCTACAGGCCTAACAGCTAGACGGATTTGGATGAGTGTAGTCTCACATGAAAGGAATTCATCTCCTGAGTGTCATAGGGCAGTGTTTAAATATCGATAAAAGTACACAGTAACACAAAGTACACAGTGGATTTTAGGTGTTGCAATGTGTGTGGACAAAAAAAAGCTTATTGAGTAGGATATCAAAATAAAGGGAATCAGCTGGCGATCATAAAAATATGTATACGTCATATCATAACTCAAAATACAATAAATTATTCACAAAAATCAAACCCTACTGCTGTTTAAAAGATCAAATAAAGCTTGATGAAAGAAAATTAATTAGCCATTAATTTTCTTTTGGTACCCCTTTGCCAATCATGAAGATTGGCAAATGGGTACCGTCTGCTATCAAAATTATTTCGATCTTTTAATCAGCAGTCGGGTTTTTAATGCTTTAATAATTAATTTTACCTTACGTTGATATGTATGGGTCCAAATTTTCGACGTTTTCGAGAACGACCACCGTTTGATCTCCCAAACCAGTAAGGAAAGCCTGCATCAAGAGCTTCGTTCATTGTTTAGAAGGTACACAGACTTGCAGCTGAAATTTGCTTATATGTAATAAATCTTTCGATCCATTCTCTGGCCACAATTCAAAACACATGTAAAAATATTATATACAGGGTGGGAGATTTTTACCTTACATGGAGGGGAAGTACTCTAAATACTGGAACGTAGTATTGGACGCTCAACAGCCAGGTGGAAGGACGACCTCATCAAGGTCGCCGGGAAGCGCTAGTTGCGGGCTGCTTTAAACCTGTCGTTCTGGAAGTCCATAGGAGAGGCCTATGTTGGTGGACAACAGTGAACTATGTGCGGCTGATATGATGATGATGTGGAAACTTTTTCCTACGTCCCGGGTCCTTTAAGTCGGTCGCAGAATAAGCATTCGATGAGGCCTTCAATCTGAAAACCACCTTGTAACATTGTTAGTGCCTGTAACTCTCTTCCCTAAGAGTTTGCCTACAGTTTAACATCAAGCGATGTTAATATAAGCGTGTCCTATATAAAAAAAGAATCACAAGTCATAACCTTGTTTCTATTTGCGACACGATATGAATATTTTACAAAGCGATTTTGTATGAGGCTGACGAACATTTTTTATATAAAATGCAAATGCCTCTCACTATACGGCCTACACGGCAAAAAAAAACTCAGCATATTTTTTTCTATGTCCAGCACTGAAGCACGTTTTACTGTCAACAATAAAAATATGTACTCATATTTTAAACTAGCCTATGCCTGCGACTCCAACCGTGTAGATGTCGGTTATCGCAACTTTTTATCATACCTGTGGCTCTACTCAACCAATTGCAATAAAATATACGTAAAATTTTCAGTCTGAACAAGACCTTTGTACCAAAAAAATCCGCATCAAAATCCGTTTAGTTGTTTTTGCGTCCATTGCGAACAAACAAAAAAACAGACATGACTTTAAAAATAATCCTCGTACAAGAACAGGACCGTTAAACTATAATCAAGTAATTTTTTTAAATATTTCCAATGAACAGACACTTTTGTCTTTACATTTTTATCTAAGTATTTTTTATTTAAATTTGGAACGCAACTGTCACTAGGTCATCTGAATTCAAAACACTTGTCTAACCGCTATTCGGTTCCGAATTGTTCTATTTTCGAATATAATATAAAACGGCCATTAGAAATAATTGTTTCTGCGTACTAGCACAGTGTAATGGGAAACCTCCGTAATTTTACTGTGTTATAAAATGCCATTTTGTTTTGGTATTACGTTGAAGTATTGGCGAGGAATTTCCGCTCGTAATATGCTGGCATTGGTAGAATTTCGTACGTAATTCCGTACGTAATTTTCGGGTCACTTCGTCAATCTTCGCAAAATAAGCGAACACATAATGTGATTCTGTAAGCTCATAACTGCTGTATGTTGAGGAAAATTAATGCGATTGCCGAAAATGCTGGTGATAATTAGAAAATCGTACGTTGACCTGACGTGTTATGAGAACATTTTTTTATTGATTATTTATGAAAAAGAAATAAAGTTTCTGCTATTAAGATGACTTATTAGTGTGTAACTTAAAATGTAAACTAAATTAAAAATTATTGAACTTAAAGTATTTAGTACCTACCTGCCATATTTTCATTTTCATGTAAAAATCCCTCCGTCTCCCTGTTAGGTTGTTATATTGGACTCGAACCGACTAAAACCGCACGTCATTTTGGGTTTTCAGATGCCAGGGTGTCAGATTGCATAAAACCTATGCCTCGTACCTTGACTGAGCTAGGGCTATCCCCGGTTTCGAGATAGTGTGAGGAGCCATGGTGTCCCTATCTTGCCACCAGAAAAAAGAGGGCATATTGCATTATCACAGCCTCGACTTGCTTCTAATAGTTTTTTTTTAATCAGGACGAAGGCAGAGTCTCAGAATAGAGGGTCACCATTACAATCACGTACCATGTTAACAAATGTTTGCACTCAGCTTGACAGCCTCATCAGATACTTTTTCACACCCCGCTTAAAGGACCCAGGACTGTAGGAAGAAGGACATGAGCTGGCAAGGGGTTTCAGGTCTTAATGGTGCGACAAAGGAAAGAGTCACCGAACCGCTTGGTTTTTAAAGAGGTATTCTGCACCTTATGCGGGTGACATCTAAGCCCTGCACTTGTTGTTTCTACCCTACGCGTACAATACTCTTCATCTTGGATAGGAATTGAACCCGTGACATTCCCGTTCCATTCCTTTAACATTTTCACATTAGAATAACATTTTTACTAACACAATCGTTTCAAAAGTATTAAAATAAAACACTTTTATCTCAAAACAAAATAAATTCAAACAATAACAATTAACGAACAGATACTAAAGAGTAATCTATTCGAATGTTGCCATCAAAATTCAAACAGGGTTGCCAGCCGTTAAAATGTCCTCGTCATTTCTGTGTTGTGATGTGATGTATAAAAATTATCAGGTCAAAGGGGAAAATGCATTGTGTTTTATTATTTATTGTATTTTTATTATTGTTATTATTTTAAGTAACAAAAGCTGGGATACTTTTTTTTCGTGAATTTGAATCGAAATGTCCATGGTTCCCATCCTGTCCTCCGGCGGTGAGGAGGTTATGTCGGACTCGAACCGACTTACTTCGCATGCTGTCTCATGCCTCGCATTTTCCTCGTACCTCGGCTGATTCTGAGCCATATTCAATAACAAGACGGCCCACACGGAATTTTATATTTTCTTATTTTTTAAGCGATCCGCTCTGGCTTCGCACGGTTAGTGAAAACGTTGCCGTGGAAATTCAATATAGCCTATGTTACTCAGGGTGAATGTAGCTTTCCAATGGTGAAAGAATTTTTGAAATCGGCACAGTAGTTTTTGAGTTTATTCATTACAAACATAAAAAAATACAAATATTTCCTCCTTATAATAGAGTAGTGTAGATGTAGATAAAAGTACGATTGCCTAATCATCATCATTGTCTGCGTCTTTTTTAGTAACTCAGACAGGGTCAGCTTTTCAGACTAACTGTGAAGCAGCTGAACTTCGATGTTTTCCGCAAAGTGACTGCCATTTGACCTCTACATGCAATTATTGGCGATATCGTAAAAACATTGACCTCTTCTTGCCCCGGAAAGTAGGAGGCGCGCGGATTCCACACAATTTCACAACATTTCACACAACGCTATCTAGATCTGTGGTAAGCATAGCTTAACTAGCTTGTGTTATGAAATCTGGAATGCGTATAAACATACATAAATACTTTTTTTTTGTAAATACTTACATATCATACATAAAAACACCCAGACCAATGCAAATATACATGGACATGCACACAAATAATAACACAGACCGAGGATCAAACCCGCGGCTACGGCATAGCGGCCGCGTTCACTACCGCCACGCCACAGAGGCAGATGACCTTACCTATCACTCCCAGGTCAGCACTTAAGCACTCATATAGAATGGATATTGTTGAGTGACCTAAGTACTTTATACATGCACAGAATAGTTCTGGGTGAAGCTTTAAAAAAAGCTAAAAAACAACTTGTACTACGTTATTCAGCACGGCCATATCGCAAAAAGCTTGAATATTTATTCAGTATTTCTGTTACAAATTCAGTCGCCGAGCGATTCATTGTCAACGTATTCAAATCTTGTTAAGGCCGACAATAGGTGGCTTTCAAAAAAAATGGTAGGCGTGAAATTTTTAGACAGTTAGGTTCAGTACGAGCAGGTCAGACAGCAGAGCGGACGCGGCGCGATGAGCGAGAGAGACTCGCTGACATCGCTGCACGCGCTCGTAGGCGGCTCGGGCGTCGGAGGGCGCAGACCGACCTCCGCCCCCCATGAGCACGGGCCTGAGGGTGCAGAAGCAGGCCATGGCGGCGGCGCACATCGTAGACGATGCGCGCCACCCCACACCGGGGACAAGTCGGAGACCGCGTGGTCCCCCCTCCCGAGGAGGGCCAGATCGAGAGTGATGGTCCTGGGTCAGCCGGGATGCGAGGGGTATGTCGCAAGACAACCTCACCTTCGGCCTAGCACTACGAGTCCGACATAACTTCCTCCGGAGGGGGGGGGGGGTATCCGTGGGCACGTAAAAAAAGGGTTTCAGTACATGACTAGTACAAATACACTAATCAACATTATTCTTGCGTAACCCGCATGCATATCCAATGCCTTCACCTCGGAATCTGCGGTTCGCTTACCGGCGTTTACTTCTCAAATCCCCACAGCCCTAGATATCCATGGTAGGATTTTCATCCGAAGATGATTATGATGATGTATATTAAGCCTTATTCAGGAGACCTCCTCTCTCACTTACTTTCAAAGAGGCGAAGTTGTATTGTAAGTTGTGTTTCTTTCAGTGTAACTGTGATGCGGCTTAACTTTGATATTATCTGTTTAGCAACTGCCATTTGACATTCACAACTAATTCAAAATATTATAGTTAAACTAATGGGACTTTTGAGGACTCCAACTACCTGTAACGTCTGCCATTGATGTTCGTATGGTAACCGGGACTGATGGCTTTACGTGCTCTCCGAGGCACGACCTGACCAATGCAAATACCCATGTTCATGCATACAGATATTTGCACTGAGTGGAGATCAAACCCAAGTCTCCTGTGTAGCGGTCGCGTTAACAGCCGCCACGCTCTCCTTTAAAGAATAGGTACATTCGACAAAAGAGATACTTTTGCAATTTTACTTTCATATTTATATGAAAAAGTGCAACTGTATCTCCTTTGTCGACTTTACGTAATAATAAATACCAATGGTCCAAGTTTATGTGCTACTGCGGGACCCTAAAGATATAAAAATTTCAAATTCCCGACGCGTCGGCGTTGCTGTAACAATGAACGCTCCGCGAATACTGCTGAATCTATTGTTTAGGCCTTACTAACACTAGTTTGGCAGACCTTTTGATATTTCAGCACGCTTTACCTGAGGTATAACAAAAAAATAAACATAGTTATAAAGTTATTCTCTATTGAAAATAACTAACTATATTACTATAACCTACTAACTCACGATAGTAGGAAAGAGCGTTACATTAATAGGTAATGATACACGTTATGATGACGATGTATCGGTCCAAAGCATTCGAAATCAGTGGTCATACAGGAAAGATTAAATAATAGTAACGTTGCCTAAGGTTACTCCAGAAGAATACAAAGGTGAGTATAGGCATGGGTCTGAATGTTTACGTGTATAGGATGCACTTATTTACAATGTTAAAGTATCTAAGTATGTTTATCTCATATCAATGTTAAAATATCTAAGTAGGCATTCTAAAACTAACATAGAAAGTTTATTTTTTATTAATTAACATAACAATGGTTTTTAAACTACATTTCTAAATAATTACACAATACTAAAAAAACAATTTTCAAAAGGTCAGCCGGTGGAAAACAGCTTTTGTCGATCAAGTTTCAATTAACATAGAAAAAATGAAATCGGTTTATGCCATTCGAAACCGCGTTCTTTTCCTTATAGGGAGAATGCTGTAACCACTGAGCCAGCGAACCATGCCTGAATCCAGCCAAATTTTTCTATATATCCATCCTGGATAGCGGCGGTGCGTATCATCTACCGACACTCGTACGAACCATCTGAAGCAATGAATGATGTTACAATCATTTTTTTAAACATCGATTCGAACGAAATTTGAAAGCATTTAGTATGCTATTTGAATTATAAAGAAAGAAAAAGACAAAAAAGAATAATGAATTGCGTTTATTGGTCAGCAAATGCACAGCTGGGCAGGGGGGATTGTGGTCGCAGCATTAGTGTAACCGGTGAGTGTCACGCGGTGCTGCGACGGCAATCCTCTTTTGATCAGACCGTCAAGCTGATTGCCACCATTGTTAACATGGTACGTGCATGTGATGGTAACCTCTTTCCTGAGACTTTACCTACAGCTTACCATCGGGCGAGGTGAAGTCAAATTGACTTGTCTTATATACATATTTTTGATCAATCAAGGTAGTTCGATTTCAATACTTAGCATTCTTAATGCTTTAGTTAAAAGTTTGTTATGCATTCTGCGACCCATTGGAAAACCTACAGGAATCAGATTAGATTAGACCCCTCGAGCTCTGCTTAAATTGATTTTAGTGTAATCAATTATGTCCTAGAATATATTATTATTTTATACGTTACAAAAGACTAGACAAATTCATAACTCGAACTATGTAGCAATAGTGCAACTTATCATCTTATGTCCCTATCCCACTTCTGGAGTCCGTATTTGTCTTCCACTTAACCCAATAAGCCGCCATCTTCTTATACCGAGCCCTCTTATGCATACCCTCCTTCACATAGTTTATCCGCGTCTACTTGACTGTCCCACTTGCTTAGCATTCCTGTTTTTACTTCAGTCATTTTCATATCAGAAGAAATTATAATATATTTAAAAAAATATTATTCGAACTATATTTTTTAATTTTCATTAAGATTATAAGATTAAATTATTATAGATAACACTTGAAAAAGTGTGTCGACGATATTTTCTTTGTGCATCTATTGTAACTAACCTAACACGCGCTGATATATAGTTTTTTTAATTAATTTAAATCGATCAAAATTATTCGTACGAATAATCGAAGATTTTAAAATCACAACATTTCAAGAAATGATTTGATTAATGTTCAGTTATTTAAATCTTTAATTAGTGACTAATAGTTCTGTAATCAGTAGACCTCGCGAGCACCCCACTTTGCCAAATTTTTTATTACCCTTGGTATCCAAAAAAAAAAAAACGATACGAATATTCTTATTTTAAACAACTCTGTTGTTGTTTCACCAAAAACAAATGACGATCCGTTCTTAAAAAAAAACGCTACAGCAAACTGCCCGCCTTTTGCTTAATCTGTTTTGTTTTTCTAATGAATTTCACCTTTACGAATCTTGATTTTGTTTTCATAACAATCTGTCAGTAATCATGACCTTGATGTTTCAGCCAAAAATCATCAAGATCCGTTCATAAATAAGGCGACAAAAAACTTCGCCCACTTTCTCCTCCATTTTCCCTCTCATCAAAAAAAGCTCTTGACAAAAGTTGTTGATTTTTGTCTACTGTATTAATGTGATTGATTCCTTAACTAACACCCTATAGATCAAGATACTGTTTTGTACAGGCAATTCTCATATAACCGTAATCACTGTCTTCTCGCCTACATCATCATCAGGCTATATTAGTCCACTGCTGGACATAGCCCTCCCCTAATGAGCGCCATAGCGCCCGGTCTTCAGCTTGCCGCATCCAGCATCTGCCTGCAGTCTTTCTTAGATCGTCATCCCACCTGGTCGGAGGGCGTCCTACACTACGCTTGCCGAGTCGCGGTCTCCACTCAAGAACACGTTTACCCCAACGGTTGTCGGTTCTTCGCGAGATATGGCCAGCCCACTGCCACTTCAGCTTGCTAATCCTTTGAGCTATGTCGATAACTTTGGTTCTCTGTCGGATGTTTTCATTGCGGATTCTATCCTTCAGAGAAACTCCGAGCATCACTCTCTCCATAGCTCGCTGAGCGACTTTAAACTGGTGGACCAACCCTGCCGTGAGTGTCCATGTCTCGGCTCCGTAGGTCATGACGGGTAGGACGCACTGATTGAAAACTTTCGTTTTCAAGCATTGCGGTATGGATGACGAGAAGACTCGGCGTAGTTTCCCAAACGCTGCCCAGCCCAGCTGGATCCTCCTCTTGGCCTCCCTCTCGAAATTGTTTTTACCTAACTGCAGAATCTGCCCGAGGTAAGTGTACTCAGAAACGATTTCGAGAAGGTGACCATGTACGACGACCGGTATCGGATCAATGTGGCCATTGATCATGACTTTAGTTTTATCTAAATTCATGCCAAGACCGATACGTCGCGAGGCTGAAGCTAGTCCGCCCAGCATCCGGTTCAGCTCCTCTAGCGACTCCGCCAGTAAGACTATGTCATCTGCGAATCGTAGGTGTGAGATGTAGTCGCCGTTTATGCTAATGCCCTTGCCTTTCCAGTCCAGCGTCTTAAACATATCCTCCAACGCGCTGGTGAACAGTTTCGGGGATATAACATCCCCCTGTCTCACTCCTCTGCGCAATTGGATCGGTTTAGACTGCTGGTCCTGTACTTGGACACTCATGGTGGCGGCTTCGTATAGACATCTCAACACCTCAATGTAACGATAGTCTACTTGGCATCGCTGGAAGGATTCCAGAACAGCCCAGGTTTCGACAGAGTCAAAGGCCTTCTCATAGTCCACAAAGGCCAGACACAGGGGCTGATTATATTCTTCGGACTTCTGTATAATCTGCCTCACTGTGTGAATGTGGTCTATGGTGCCATATCCTCCGCGAAACCCGGCCTGTTCCGGCGGCTGGAACTCGTCGAGTCTCCTGGCGAGACGATTCGTGACCACTCGTGAGAACAGCTTGTAGACGTGGCTCAGGAGCGAGATGGGTCTGTAATTCTCAAGAAGGGTTTTGTCACCCTTCTTGAAAAAGAGCACCACCAAACTCCCGCTCCACGCCTTTGGAGTTCTCCCACTGTGAAGGACGGCGTTGAAGAGGTTCTGTAGTTCCTGTATGACAGGGGCTCCTCCAGCTTTCAAAAGCTCTGATGTTATTCCGTCGTCACCGGGGGCTTTTCCATTTTTAAGCTGCCTCAGAGCTGACACGATCTCGTCTTGACTGATGTCAGGCAGTTCGTCGGTGTAGTGGCGTGTCAGGGTGGCTCTGGAATCGTGGTCATCTCGTCGGGAATGAGAGGCATATGCAGCGTATAATCGGCCGTAGAAATCTTCTATCTCGGCGAAGATCTCTGGCTTTGACAATACGGTCCTCCCGTCGTGCGTTTTTAGCTTCGTCAGGTGGCTCCTGCCAAGCTGCTGAGTGAATACTTTTGACCCTCGGTTTCGCTCTATCGCCTCTTCGATGAGGCGTGTGTTGGAGCTCCGAAGGTCGCGCCGTACCATCTTCGCAATTTGCTTGTTCAGGTCTGACCTTTCCGACGAAGTCGCTTGGGTGGTTTCCCGTCTTTTTGTCATCAACCCGAGAGTCTCAGCCGAGAGTTTTGATATCCTGCCAGTCCGCTGCGCTCTACAGAACTTGATGCCCTCATCCCTCAGAGTTTCGACCAGATTGTGTAGGCTCTCGTCAACGTCGTCAGTGGGTTCCAAGGCAACAAACCTATTCCCGACAAGCTGCTGGAACTTCTCGGTGCCCGCCATGATATGGATTGGGTTAGGTCGGAGCGTGGACTTCATCAGTCGGCTTCTTTCAAGCTTTAAGTTGATATTCAGAGAGCCTCGGAGAAGTCGGTGATCAGATCCGGTATTAAACCTGTTGATCACTGAGACATCTCTGAATATGTGCTTGCTATCCGTCATGATGAAGTCGATCTCATTTTTAGTCACAGTGTCGGGGCTTTTCCATGTCCACTTTCTTTGAGGCTGTTTCTTAAAGAAAGAGTTCATTAAGAACAGTCTCTCCTTCTCAAGGAAGTTGACAAGCATTTGCCCCCTGTGATTCCTAACTCCATAACCATGAGGGCCTATACGGGATTCGTTGCCAGTCTGTGTTCCCACCTTGCCGTTAAAGTCCCCTATAACAACATTGAAGTGGGCCTTGGTGGTGTTGTGTAAGGCTTTGGATATGTCTTCATACATATCCTCCACTTCATCATCCGGGTGAGCCGAGGTCGGTGCGTAAACCTGAATGACCTTCATGCTGTAGCGCTTGGACAGCCGAAGGATCAGGTACGCTACCCTCGTCGATACACTGGAGATTTCTTCAACGTTGTTAGAGAGGGCCCTATTGACGAGAAAACCTACGCCACCCTGGGATTTCTTATCCCCCTCGCGAAAGTAGAGAAGATGGCCAGAGTCTAGGGTTACGGTGTCCTCCCCCTCTCTACGGACTTCACATAACCCTAGAACATGCCATTTAATGTTCTCTAACTCCATTTCCAGCTGCGCTAGATGGTGGTCAAGCCTCAGAGTGCATCCGTTAAACGTTGCCAGGGTCAGATCTTTGTGGCAGCCTGCCGTAGCCCGGTGATTCTTCGCACCCCCTGCCCCGCCGTTACCATGGCCGCTGCCATGGCCAGGAATAGCGAGGCGGCCGGGAACTGAGGGCCATCTTTTTGGTCGTGCCATCATAGGGGTAGTGCCCATAATCCCCACGCTGGGCATGCGGGTTGGGGATCGCAGTTTCCTTGTGGGTTTGCTCTGCAGGGGGCGCTGCTGCCCTCCCCCCGGTTTTGTGTCCCTTAGTCGCCTTTTACGACACCCGCGGGCAGAGTTGGGTTGGTGCTATTCTTTATAGGCCGACACCACACAGCGTCGCGTCGCGCCTACAGTTTATGTTCAATCGAGATATCTGATGGAGGAAACTATTGTTACCAAATTTCATCAAAATCGGTTCAGTGGTTTAGGCGTGAAAGCGAAACATATAAACAGACATACAGAGTTACTTTCGCCTTTATAATATTAGTATGGATGATATACTTGTAACATATCACTATATGGAGTACACCATTTAATATACAGAGGATTATCCGAAATGTATAAGCTGCAATTACTAAACCATACCATACCTTTAATATAGCGCCAATCATAGAACCTATCACTAATTTTCTGCTTATTTTCTGTCAGAAGAAATTAATAAATTACGAAAAGAAAAAAATGACAAAGGTAATAAATTACAAAAAGAAAAAAAAACACAAAAAGTGTCAAACGCCCAGGTTCGAACCCGGTACTATCTGAAACCATAAGGACTTACAGTCGAAGCGCTTACCGCTAAGCTACGAAGCTTCTTAGCGTACCTAACAAAATAAACAATCTGTAGCTAATGTTGTATGACGTCAGTCTTCGTTACGGTTCAAAGGTCAAGTGATCCTGACGCGAGTTTAACACTTTTTACCCATCCAACGCCGCTAAAGAAGTTTTCAGTTCAAAAATACTCAAAATGATCTTAATGGCTTAGTAGGCTTCTTCCTGTTGACTGATTGTTCACATATTTGGTACACACCTTTAGTTCGGACAACAATACAATTTGAATAAATAAAACAGTTTAATTTGCTCGTAATACGTTGGTTTTAAGATCATTTTGAGACTTTGTAGTCAAAATCGTTCTGACGCTGACTGTACCACACTGCCTCACTGTTTCGGATCGTCAATGAAGCTCTTAATATAAGGTTGTTGGTTTATTACTTTTCTGCAAGTTATTGCTTGCGTAATGACGCGTAAAGTTACGTGACTGCCGTAAATTATATCTATATGCCAACTGTACCTCTATTATGAAAGCTTTTGAGGTTATTTTTGATTGTATCGGCCCATTGAATAGGGATGGGTATATTTGAATATTTGAATTAGGTGTTCAATTATCGAGTATTTTAGATTCTCGGAAATAAGGTTTGAAGTATCCGAAATATTTTGAACATTTTGAAATTAGGATTGACTTTGTCGTCATAATTGAATCTTTGTGAAACAGAAATAGATATTATCACAATTAAATTCCATTTGAAATAGATAGCAGTGCTTACTCTGATACCCAGTTAATTCTAATTCATTGCTTAAATAACAACTTTGAAATATCGGAGAATATTAAAATTATTTAGGTAGGTACCTATTTCAACTTGAATTTTACAAATATAATATTTGTGACTATTGTTACAAATATAATATTTGTGACTATTGTTACAAATATAATATTTGTGACTATTGGTATTTTGTTTGCGAAATTTGAATGTTGAAATTATTGAATGTTCGTTTCTAAGTCATGCTTGATTTACAGTATGGACAAATAAATGGATTATTTTTCAATCCTCACTTGTACAACAGCTAGTCTTCATGATCTATGCATTAACAGGCGTCCGGTGTCTAATTTTTGGACACTACTGAGCAATCGCCATGAGCATAATAATGATGACCAAATATAACGGATTTTTTCATGTAATACATATACACTCACACTTATTTCCCTGCGGGGTAGGCAGAGACAGCCCGCCACTTTCTTCTATCCTTACATAGTTAACTTCCACTACTGTCGTTAAAACTTTAATCAAAAATTATTTAATTTATTAAATGAGTTTAAATAAATCATCGTAACTGAATACCTGACTTGGAGACCCAAGTGAAGAAGGACAGGCATTACATTACCATATTGGAGAATAAAATAGAGGAAACACAAATGGGAAGTCGTAAGTCTAGCTTCGAAATTAAGAACGCCCTGAAAATGCCAAATGAAAACAAAGAAGACCTTATTCAATTAGTTATCAATCTATCCAAGACGGTGGACTGTAATATATCTAGGTCGGATATAAAAGACATCTACAGGGTAAGGCCGAAGTCTACTGAAACCAAAAATTCCCCTATAGTGGTTGAAACTAACTCAACCTTACTAAAGAATGATATTCTTAAGTCAACAAAATCATTCAATGTCAGACACAAAAGTAAACTCTGTGCAAAGCACCTTGGTATTAAAACAGAACAGGATACTCCCATATACGTAACTGAGCGCCTCACCCCAAAAGGTGCGCGACTGTACTTCTTGGCACGTGACTTGGCCAAGTCTAAGAACTATAAATTCTGCTGGACGGCGTACGGAAAAGTGTATCTAAGGGAGAATGAACACTCTTCGATCATAACGATAACAAATGAAAGCCAAGTACACAAGCTAACTACATCTGCAGATATACAAACGCTTTGACTATATTGTGACGCTTTCAAAATGGGCCGAAGTTGCTTTTACACATGTCTTAACAACTTTTTGCTGCATGATTTTATTTTTTATAACATACTTAAATTTATAAAAATAATGTTACTTTCTATCTGTACAATAATTATGTCTCAATTGTTACCTGTTAATCTCGAATGTGTACAAATCTTTTACACTCTCACAACTACAACCTCGTACAACTCACGCTTACTAAACACACTTATACACACAAACACACACGCATACCTCCTACATCAAGTAATTTTAATAATGCTTTCCTTTACTATACTAAAAGATACATGTTTTAATACTACGCCTAAATCTATAAAATCTACCCGTAAATGTAAATTACTGAAGAAAGCAGATATACTTAAATATAACATTGTAACATTTAACTTACCCTTTCTATGTATACCCAATGGCTGACACACTGTATAACATGAACATGATAGACGATGTTGAAGTCGCTCGTGCTGTAGAGTGTGACAGTACCGAATTAATATCTTTCAAAACATTTACACACAGTAACCTAACAATAATATCTCAAAACATATGCAGTATACACTGCTGTAAAAATTTTAATAATTTTCTCGTAACATTAGCTAGTCTTCCTTTCCAGGCGGATATCTTAATTTTAACTGAATGTAGACTCAGCCCGGACAAACATATACCTCAACTTTATAGCTACAATTCTTTCTCAACTACATATCAGTTCAATCAAAATGCAGGCGTAGTCCTGTATGTTAAAAAATCTTTAAGCCCTAAAGTGAAAGAAATAAGAATAACACAAGTTTCCTGCCTTCAACTGGACATACTAAATAATACGCTAATATGTATATACCGTTCTCCTTCTAACTCTAACGCTTCTAATTTTATAGACTCGCTTTCACAACACTTAGACACTTTAAAAACGAAAAATAACATCATCATAGCAGGTGACATCAATATTAACATTAGACCCAAAGCGGAAGAAACGAGCCAGGAATACAGTAACAGGACTAATTATATTAGTACTCTTTCCGGGCATGGCATTTTACCTGGACATACCATACACACAAGAAAAAATAGCTGTTTAGATCACTTTATGCTCAAGATAAATAATAGTAAACACTCTGCATTTATTGCAGTGCTGCCGACCGGTATCACAGACCATTTCACTACCTTATTGGCTATATCAAGGTCCAAACCCGAGAGTCATATTAATAAAATGCAATCAAAAACAGATTTTGCCAAATCCCTACAATTTCTCCAACAAAAAGACCTCTCCAAGCTTCTGTTCGCTGATGACCCTAATTATTTAACTCAGTGTTTGACAGACAACATTATTGAGTCTCTCAATGCTAGTACTACCAATGTTTCAATTCCTAAGAGTCAACGTACGTTAAAGCCGTGGATTACTCCTGGTATTTTGCGTTGTATTAGACATAGGAACAAACTACAAAAAAGACTGCGAAGCGAGAGTTATAATGAGATCCTAAAGATTACCTATACTCGCTATAGAAACTTTTGCAACAACCTTATCAAAAAACTAAAGCGAAAATATGAAAGAGATTTGATTGCAAATTCAATAAATAATAATAAACTTTTGTGGAAAAACATTAAACAGATTACTGACACTAAAAAACTACGTGAAGAGAGTAAGAACTTACTAAACCTGAGAAGTAATCCTCTTGAGTCAGTTAACTTTGTTAACAACTACTTTGCAACTATAGGTGAAAATCTTGCCCTTGATATGCAAACCAGTGCTCAAGTAGTCCGTAGCCCTATTGACCTTCCAACAAAGAACGTTTTACCGCAAATCAACTCATTCGGGTTGCTGGAAACTGACATGACTGAAGTTGAAAATACTCTAATGACCCTAAAGTCTGCCAGTGCTCCCGGCTGGGATAATATACCAATCACTTACCTAAAATTTGCAAAGAATGAACTCGTTCCCATTATTACTCATCTCGTTAACCTTTGCTTTGAACAAGGTATATTTCCTGATTTATTAAAAAAATCTATTATTACTCCAGTGTTCAAGAGCGGATGTAGTGACGAGATTGGCAACTACCGACCTATTGCAGTTCTTCCTGCCATCTCGAAAATACTGGAGAAGCTCCTGAACTCCCGGCTTATAAGCTACCTAAGCAGATACCAACTTTTATCCCACTCACAGTATGGATTTACACGTGGAAAATCAACCGAAGACGCAATTTTAGCACTTACACAGATAGTAACAGAACGGTTGGACAGTGGACAGAAATGCCTATCGGTATTTCTAGATCTAAAAAAGGCCTTTGACACAATATCTATTTCCATTCTGGTAGGCAAGCTGGAAAAAATCGGCATAAGAGACACAACCCTCTCCCTATTTAAAAGCTACCTATCTGGGAGGACACAAAGAGTAAGGGTGAACGGCTATACTAGTGGAGACGTTACGGTATCATATGGCGTTCCACAAGGAAGCGTGTTGGGCCCCACACTGTTTCTCATATATATCAACGACCTTTGCAATATGAAAATTAGTAACGCACACATTCTCTCTTATGCCGACGACACAGCATTGATATTCACTGGACATAATTGGCCCAATGCTAAAGAAAATGCAGAAAACGGCATGCGCTTAATTGCTAAATGGCTAAAAGATAATCTGCTAACACTTAACACGGCCAAAACAAACTTTCTATGTTACAGTATTCATAGTATTACCCAGCCAAATGCCAATTTTAAATTGTCTATACATTCATGCAACCAACAAAGTGCCATAGTGTGTGATTGTCCTTCAATCAGTAAGCTGGAAGAAACTAAGTACCTTGGAGTGACAGTTGATCAACAGCTTTCTTGGCATCCGCACATAAATTTACTTACAGCCAGAGTAAGAAAGCTTATCTGGATCTTCAAAACTCTTAGACATGTGGTGCCTAGGAATTTGACGGAAGCCAAGCAAAAATCGAGAAATATTCTTATCGAAATATATAAGGCGTTAGCGCAATCTATTATCACCTACTGTATTCCCATCTGGGGAGGAGCGAGTAAAACTAAAATGCTCGAACTAGAACGTGCTCAACGGGCATTGCTAAAAGTAATGCATTTTAAAAAACGGAGATTTCCTACAATGGAATTGTACTCTCTCAGTGGAGTGTTGTCTGTGCGAAAGCTATACCTTCTTCTTACAATATTAAAAAAACACAAAACCACGACGTTCAGTCTTGACACTATTGCCAGAAGAAGAAAATACGTAGCTACTTGCACTCGCACAAGAACCACTTTCGCGAGAAGACAGTATAGTAGCCGTTCAGGATACCTATACAATAAAATTAATAAAAAACTTAATTTCTATTGCAAAACAATAAGAGAAAGTAAGAAAGAAATATCAAATTACTTAGCACCTATGTGTTATGAAGAAGTGGAGGATCTATTGGAACACCACATATAGGAAAACACACACATACTCTCACACCTCTTTTTCTCTCTCTCACACACATACATACACACACACGCGCGCGCGCGCGCGCACACACACACACACACACACACACACACACACACACACACACACACACACACACACACACACACACATACTTAATATACAGTCTCAAACTATAATAATGACTTCTTTGAAACCATGTGAATATTAATCTGTGTAGTAATGGAAGAGCATGGTCACCTGACACAGGCATTCTTTGCTTAAAAGGTGACCATGATCAATTTTCTAATATTGTAAACAGGTTTATTGAACAATAAATTATTCTTATTCTTATTATTCTTAATTAATAAATTATTTTTAGCACCTAGTTTCACACATGCCAACACTGATAGTACGAATATAAATTTTAATTATGTTAATTTATATTTCAGCATTATCTGATAAATTTGAAAGCCAAATATGGTTTGATAACAACACTGGTTTCACATTTATGATAAAAACATTACATTTTATTTATAGAACAAGATATTACACGCATCGTTACACGAGAATATCTGCACTTTGCTGTTACTGCAAATTGAAACTCGGGATAGTTGAACTCAAAGATACCTTCCACTCCTTCCTAGCAATCTCTATATACGCATGTATTACGCCAGCATTACTGTACCAAACAATTGTTAAAATTTAAAACGATATAAATAAGATTTACCAAAGAATAACAATTCTGTACAACATTCTCAGAACGTACTTTGGCACTAAACTCTCCAAAACTGCCATTTTAGATATGCCTGCGGTAAAATTTGGCATAAAAAAATCCGTATATTTTTTGCTAAAACATACAACTACTAGCGCCACTGCAAGCTGCAAATATAAACTTGCGAAATGGTAGGTTATGACGTACCCGCGCTGGATTATAAATTGTTGCTTTTAGCCAAATTAAATTCGGAACGTTGAAGTACAAACGGGAAAGGCACATTTGAAATGTATACGCGCGAAAAGGATAGACTGATGTGTAGTGTTTCGCTTGTAAATCTCGTAAATGTGTTTATTGTAGGCATTTCGAAATGATGTCTTTTAATAATGTCGTTGCGAGCGATAAAATTGTCCTTACGGCGATAATGTTGGTTGTGTCGCTGATACGGTTAGCTCCTTTGGGAGGGTGTTCCGAGGCTTAGCGATAACAATATGTGCGTGAAAGTTATAGGGTTATATGGTAGCGATAATAAATTTCCGAGTAAGATATAGTTAGTGGCAGTGTTGGGCTGAAGCTACTTAGATAGGAGGGTTATTTTCTTAAGAAAATATACAATGTTATTAAGAGTAAATACTTCCAGAGCGCAAGTTGGAAGTAAAGATAGACATTTCATATTCATTTTTTTACATAACTAAAGCCAGAAAATATCGGAGATGAAAGAAATTATGTTCAAAATAAAATCATCATCGAAATTTGAATGTTATTGTGGAGTGAACGCTCATCTATTTCCACAGCTGTCTGATGTTATAAACCGTAATAGACGTAGAAATGCACTATGTATTCGAAAGGCTAAGACAAATCTTATGTGGAGTAGTATACTTTGTTTAGCTCCAAAAATATACAATAAGATACCTAACACTTGAAAAAATTTAAGTATTGACATGTTTAAAAACAATTTAAAGGACATGCTATATAAGAAATCCTATTATAATATTGATGATTTTTTTAATAAAACTTCTTAATACTGATTTGAATTATTTTGTATTGTATTGCAAGTATTAGATAATAATTTCATCAAATGGAAATGTAAAATTTGTACGCAAGAACAGGCAGAATATGAGATCCTACATTATAATGTAAACATCGCTTTTTGCACCATATTCAACAAATAAATAACTTCGACTTTGACTTTGTAAAAATACTCATATTATATGATACGTATGTACACATCTGTGATAGAGCGTTCAACTTCTACGCCGAAGGTTGCAGGTTCGATTTCCGTTCAGTCCATGAGTTTTTATGCATGCTATTTGCTTTAGTCTGAATATAATAGAATATTATCTAAGTCCATCTATTCTCGTATTTTAGAATATACTTTAACAAATATGCTTGGTTTTAGCATATGTGTAATATGGTTCGAGTATCAATAGGATTGTATAGTTTTTCTAAAAATATTTACACATAGTTACACTCCCCTTTTGAACAGTTAGTTGCGCAAAAGGTATATTTTTATACATATCTTTAACATCAAACATCATCACATTCAGCAAACGTTGGTGACAAATCGCCAAAATCCATAATATCTTTATACGTTAAAAGCAAAACATATTTTATTTTTCCCGCAATTTTTTCCAAGATTTTCCAAAGAGCACATTACGAAGCCATACTTTGTTATTTACACTATATTTTTCCAGTTTTTCTTCCATTAATCAGATGCTATTTATATCACTACATCGCTCAGGATACACTTGAAATAAATAGTCGACTCTTCATCTTGTCAAAATAATAAATTTCTGTCGCTTATCAAGAGCAGACAGTTAAAATCTATATATTTTTCTCTTTTTAGCTCGAGATCTGTATATAGGGCTGTCTCTTTTCACTATTAATACAGCTAAGAGGAACGATTTATAGGAATCCTGTCTCAGAATGTATCTATCGTAAAAGGAAATGCACATTTTTCTTACTGCACGGATAGGGTAAGTGGTTTAAGTGGTCTCCTTGACTACTAGAGGGGGGTTCATCTTTTAAGGACGTTAAAGGAATGATTTGTGTGATGCAAAAGCAAATGCTCTAAGCTCTCAGACTAAGCTTCAAGTTGGAATACATCAATACATTCCTAAGTATTTATTTTTATATCTAGGTTGCCTAATTGACTGGACCCAGCCTGATGGTAAGGTGACGTGCAGTCCAAAGAATAGTGGCTAACATTATAGATGCTGCCCCTAGAATGGCGGTTCTAACGTTAACGGCCTCGATACTCACGTCGGTTTTTTACGAGGCCCCGCTATAAGGACCCGTGACAGTAGGAAGTATTTTATAGTAATCATAAAATCAGGACTCTGATTCTATTTGTCACCAATAATGCAAAAATGCCATTAAATTTTAGACTTTATTACTGAAACATTAAAGGCGAAAATTAAATACAACCTTTTGTTTTTTTACGTGCGGGAAATCCTCACTGGACTCGAACCGAATAAACCGCACACCGTCTGTGGGTCGTTGTGCTAGTCCGAAGGTGAGGTTGTCTCGCCAGATACCCCTCGCACCCCTGCTTACCCAGAGCCATTCCTCTCAGTCTGGCCCTCCTAGGGAAACTGACCCTCCTCGGGTAGCCCTTAATACCAAGGTATTGAGACTTTGTCATTAAGATCGTTCTGATGCTGACTGTACAGTCGACAAAGGAGATACGGTCGCACTTTTTCACATAAATTTGTATGTTAAGGTGCAAACATATGTTTTGTCGACTGTACATTATAAAGGTACACACGTTAAGTAGCGAGTTTAAGCTAGCCAGTTAAATAAAACTAATTACAACAGTTGCATGCTGGGAACGGGTCCGTAATATTTCACTGCGGCACTAAAAGTGCCGGCGAGGTGTCACGAAGCCTAAAGAAAGTCACCAGTCATGGGAACGGAAGCAGGGAAGTAGGTCGGACGCAGATGTGTGCCATTCTTCATCTAGAAGCGGCTTTAGTAGGACTTTCTAAAGGAGTGCTAATTACACATAGCACACGACCTCTGTGGCGTGGCGGTAGTGAACGGAACTGCTACGTATGGGATTTTTTATTTTATTTATTATGGATAGTTGTAGCTTTCAAAAATCAAATAACTGGTCTAACTGCAATACTTCGATAACGATAACGAGGTCAGATGGCAGTCGCTTCACGGAAAATATCGAAGTTCAGCCAAACCACTAAACTGGTCTTGGGTCTAGAGGTTTGTGGAGGTCATCTGGCAGTCACTTCACGGAAGATAAGCAAAAATCCACATTTAAACTGGAAAAGCAGACCAGATTCGAGATAAAAGCTTCGTACGCGACTGGAATTACCGTTATAATGATGATAAAGAAGAAGAAGTAGTAACCAAAATGTCTAGTATTCATATCAAAGCCTCCAGCTAAAACCAAATTACTTGTGATGGGAGTGGGTTCATGTTAGTAGTGTTAATGGACTATAGTATGGAAATCGCCCTGGGAACGCGCGACCGCTGTGAACGTTGGCGGTGGACTGACCAAATCTGACAGTCTATTGGTCAATACTCCCCTCGTCTCTCCCCACCACCTTACGCACACAAGCAAATTGACGACGATTGTTTGCGGATTTGTTGATCAACTAGTTATAGTTTGACAGGACGCGCTGGCGAGCGGTATCTTCTTCTATACAATATGTCAACGATAGTCCATATACAGAGCGTACTCAAATACTTGTCATGAAATGAGTTCTTCAAGAAAAGCATTAGAAGGTTTATTCAGGGTCGGCAGCGTGAGTGTAACGCCCCTGGTGTTGCATACGTCCATAGGCCACGGTAACCACTTTCTATCAGGTGGGTCGTGTGCTTGTCTGCCACCTAAGTGTTATAAAAAAAAGACGGGTTGCACTCTGGGAGTGCCGGCAGAAGTGAAAACATTTTATTTTTTTTCTTTCTTCGTTATATACATAGAAAATATAAAAAAGAACATACCACAACATACCTATAATATAGCGCTAACCATAGAACCTATCACTTATTTTCTGCTAATTTTCTGTCAGAAGAAATTAATAAATTATGAAAAGAAAAAATAATCACAAAAGTAATAAATTACAGAAAGAAAAAATAATCATAAAAGTAATAAATTACAAAAAGAAAAAATAATCACCAAAAGTAATAAATTATAATTAGAAAAAACAATCACAAAAAATCCTTGAAGGCCAGGTGGTTTGAACCCGATACTATGTGAAACTATAAGGACTTACAGTCGAAGTGCTTACCGTTTAAGCTACGACGCTATCTATTGTAAATTGCAAAATAGATAGTCTGTACCAATCTTGTATGACGTCAGTCGTCGGTTACAGTTCAAAGGTCAACTAATCCTGACGCTTCCTTAACATTTTACACCCATCCAACGCCGCTAAAGAAGTTTTCACTTCAAAAATACAAGTATGGAGTGAATGTAGTTGGCCACGTATTGCAGCAGCTTCTATAATAATATGCTCTATAACAAGATTATGTGAACCTTGAGATGTGAAGATGAATGAACATTAAATAATAATAACCTATAAAATTCATAAAATACGTAATCCCTTTTTATAAGAATATCTTTTGAAGTCAAGATCTTATTTATTGAAATCTAATAAAATTCTGTAAAATCATAATAGTTTTCTTTTCAATCTCAAATAAATAAGGGTTATAGAGATGGCTAATATTGAGTAGGTATGGTGCTTTCTAAAATAATTTGTTTCCACAATCCACTTGTGATATCAAAATATCACAAGTGGATTGTGGAGGTCATATGGCAGCCACTTATCGATTAAAGAAGTTCAGTCGCTTAGCAATTAGACTGGAAGACCAATCTCTTCTCAAAAAGGGCCCTCCTAGAACTAGATACAAGCCTAACATTGACTAGGCAACATACTTGCACGCCGTGTTACGCAACACTGTAGCACAATATTGCACAACAAAGACGAGTGCCATCGCGGAACAATGTCTATCCATGCATGATCGATCGTCAATCAAACAACATCACGTCTGTTACGCAATGTTACAGAACTAATTAAGCATCACGTGTTATGCGCGATAATTATGTCAAACACAAATCCTTCCTTTGCCTTACTAAGTTCGTGCACTATCTAGTGTATGAAACAAATATATCTATGTTAGAATACACAATACCGCGCATATTTCAGACAAGTTTACGATTTCAACGCTCTCCTCCGAGAACATAGTTACCCGAGTTGTGTTTACATACTGCGAGCGACTATGGACTTTAAGTGATATCATTTGTGTATGTAAATCAAGGAATTTCGCATGTATACAGTTGGTGGCTAGTTAACAAAAAGGGCAGGAAATAGTGACCTTGAAGCTAGCAGTAATTTTTTGAAGTGAAAACTTCTTTAGCTTCGTTGGATGGGTAAAAAGTGTTAAACTCGCATCAGGATCACTTGACCTTTGAACTGTAACCGACGACTGACGTCATACAACATAAGCAACAGATTGTGTATTTTGTTAGATATGTTATGAAGCTTCGTAGCTTAACGGTGAGCGCTTCGACTGTAAGTCCTTATGGTTTTAGATAGTGCCGGGTTCGAACCTGGGCTTCTAATACTTTTTGTGATTATTTTTTCTTTTTGTAATATATTACTTTTTGTGATTATTTTTTCTTTTTGTAATTTATTACTTTTTGTGATTATTTTTTCTTTTTGTAATTCATTAATTTCTTCTGACAAAAAATTAGTGATAGGTTCTATGATTGGCGCTATATTATAATGGTATGGTATGGTATGCTATGGTATGTTCTTTTTTTTTCTCTGTATATAACGAAGAAAGAAAGAAAAAAAAAGTTTTCATTTCTGCAGGCACTCCCGGAGTGCAACCCGTCTTTTTTTTTTCTTGACTAAACATATATCATTAGACTCTTTATACTCGAGATTGATGGGGCTTGGTGGAATCTACTGCACATATTGAATAACAATTGCACTTGAAACCACCGGCCGGCAGGGTGGTTATGGCAGAATCGAACCAACTAGTCTCGGTCCAATAAGGAATTTCCCTCGTACCCCGACTGACTCTGGGCCATTTTCAGTTTCGAAATGGTCTTGCAGTACACTTTAAACATTTTTATTGAACCTAATATATTGGTTATTACATACATACAATCACGCCTTTATCCCCGGAGGGTTAGGCAGAGGTGAATTAACACGCACATTTCACCAATCTGTATACGGTCCCACGTAATAGGGGGTGAGCCTATTGCCACATTCCGGGCACTATTGTTGACTCAAGTCATGCATCTGAGGCTGAGTCTGGGCTGTACGTATCTGTCTAATGTTAAAGTTAATCAGCCCTATAAGGGATAGGGCCGTCGCCTTGTACGACACCACATGGGAAGAGAAGGGGTGGCCCAAATTCTACTTTGCCGGGAACTACATGGCTTGTAACATATTGGTTATTGCGATAATGATACTGTCTGCCCCTGAATCCGAGAGGGATACCTACGTCAGAGCCTAATGTTAAATTAAGATCAAGTCCACTATTCCATTATTTCCAATACACCAACTTAACCAGTTTACTCCCAAAACTCTCACGTACCTAACCCTTTATACGAGCATGACAATCAAAATACCGTGACGTCATCAACTCTGACGTCATAAATCAACTCTTTGTTAGTACATCTATCATTCGACTAATACGATTGAACTAGCCTCCCCCCTCCAATAATGGGCTCGTACCCGGGCCTCTATGATTTATGATTGGTATCCCTTTCTCTGTGATGATGTAGCTTTTTTTGATGGAGTGACTAGATGCCTCACTAGTTTTTAAAAATCAGATTCAGAGGGTTACTACCATCTCGCACTGTTATTTTAATTTTACATAGTGATTTTCAAAGTGTGAATCGGACCGGGGCTAAGTAAAGGCTTTATTTACTAGTAGCCGATCAGCCCCGGTTTAACAAGTGGCATATTTTAATATACCATACCACCCCTTTACCCATACCCCCTTTTTAAAGCGTCGCGTCAGTAGCTTAGTGGTTAAGGAGTCGGCCTTACGATCGAGAGGTCCTGGGTTCGAATCCTGGCTATTACACTACCGACATGAACCCACTCCTATCACAAGCGATTGAGCTTAGTTGGAGGGGTTAGAGGGTATATTAGGAATTTCGATAATTTCGTTTGCTAACATTCTTTAAAAAAAAAAACCTTTGAGCCCGTAATTTATGAATTTTAAAATAATGTATGAAAAATTGCCGGATTCGTTGACATTTATGATCACTGCTCGGCTACAATTAGTAGTAGCATGATGATTTATTACCTGTAACTTTCGTCAATGCTTGGGCTTTGGCACAAAAAGAGTTTTTCATTCCGAACCATCATTCCTGAAATTAGCGCGTTGAACCAAACAAACAAACTCTCCAATTTATAAAAGTAAAAGGTTTAAATAATAGTCGAAACACGCAACTTCAGTTTTTCTTGACACTAGTCTTACAAACATGTCTTACTCATCCAATTCCGTCACAATTGCACTAACATAAAACATACAAAATGAAGAGCAACACAGTAGTTCACATATAAGTTCTGTGGCTTTTCGAATGCTTTTTTAAGTGTTAAACAACATTGTAAATGACACAACGAAGACCACTATGAGCTTACACTGGACAATTTTATTGTAATATTCTTCTATTTAAGATATAACCCTTGAACAGCCGGAGAGTGAGGATTATGATAGAAACAATCTTATCCTCGGCAATTGATGACGCAAGATGAAGTGCGCTTTTGGACGTTTCGAGTCCGACATGACCACCATAGGGTTTTAAAAAATAATTTGGTTTTCAGTGACATAGTGAATACCACTGCCTTTAAGTTTAACATTATTATTTATGAAAGTAATATTACCTGCAGCTAGGATAGATCAATATCTGCAGGTTGGTGAAAATCACACGTCATAAAAAGAATCTATTCTATTTAAAAGCATCTTAAAAGTGAAACCTTCAATATACCACAGGTTTCAAAACTTACAGAAAAGCCTTTGAAACTGCTCACACGTCTAGCAACACTAACTCGACACATAAAACTCGTCACGAAACATATTACTTGCTAGTTTTCTCTGTCATTACCTTGTGTGGTTCTAGTTTAGATCACCTCTATAAAAATGTTATGTTATAACACTAATGTTATGTTATTGTTAATACCAACGAAAGCTTTTGAAACAAGTTTATAATCTCTTCTTATTTTACTATTAGTCCCGGTTATATCTTAACTTGTGTATTAGATCCTGGAGTTTGGTATCTTATTATTTTTCCACTTATTTTTATTTGATTTATATTGGCTTTTATGAGAGCAGTTTTAGCCACATCTGCTAAAAAAACAACTTTTTAAATTGTAGATTGCGAACAGGTAAATGAAAGGTGTATCTCACCCGCAAGATGGACGGACGACTTAAAAATGTTAGCCAGAATAATCTGAATGCTTGTTACGTACATTAGAACAGGTCTATAACCAGCTGTGGTCTACAATAATGCTAAATGATTGATTATGTTAATACCTTTAATGTTTTTTATTTTAAAACCACACTAACAAGATCCACATACATTACAAATTATTTATATGTTTTAAAACCAATAATTAGGTTATTATTATTTACAATATATGATTAAGTGAAACTTGGTCCCTGGGAATAAATTGATGTGGTTAAAATGGCACATTCTGTATATTCACACTATACGATAATACAATTTCATTGTGAAATTGAAGCAGAAAATCAATATTACAACAATAATTATCACTTATCTATGACTTTACATTCGGTGTCGGTTAAATTAAATAAATCTGGGTCACAATTACAGTTTTTGTAAATAATTTTATTTATTCACTACTCAATTATGACCTTTAATTAAAACACAAAATTAACATGCAATTAATATTACAAACCGACCTACCATGTAACTATCAATTTATAATATTAATTTCATGTCGATTGAATGTAAAGTAATAATTAATTTTTAGTTTATGAAATGGAGTGGTCATTGCAATGGAATGAAAAGTAAAATGAGTTTATGTAGCATGATTACAGGATATGGAAGTATTCTACGAATTGAATTCATCCGCGCAAAGCACAGGACAGGTTGTTAGCATGGGATTTTCAATTTTTTCCAATTATTTAGAGGCAACAGTATTGGACAACTACTCCACTCAGTATAATAATAATAATTGTGTGATTACTTTGAATAACAAAAATAAAAAAGTTTAGAAACAAGACAATACCTTTGGAATTGTCGTTTTGTATGAAATAGGTAAGTTAATTTCATTAAAAAAGATAATTTCATAGGTAATGCCACAAATAATCAAGGATGTATTTTTTTCTGGAATCACAGCTACAGCCTTTTTTTTCATAATACAACATTTTTGACCAATTCGAATTCGGGTACACCTCATATAGTAGAACTTTTTAAGTTATAATTTTATATTGCATAACAACTAATAGCATAAACCTCTTTTCGCAGAATATCGTTTGGCATAAACTCATTTTGCATACAATGAAACCCATAATTTTGTAAGTCAGAATCATCTGTACGCATAATTTTTGTATTCATAATAATCACAATGTATAACCATCACATCGCACCACCACCAGCCAAAAAAAAGAAAACATTGAATAAAACAAATCGTATTCAAAATATTATAAATAATCAGTCTGATTACACAGAAGTTGGGTATCTGAAAGCAATAGGAGCTAATATAAGATTAGTTTAATTTTGTTTTCTGATTAATTTAATTGTTTTTTTTTAGTAATATGTAATAAATAAAAGTTGATTTAATGATAATTATTTGGTTTTTATATCCTTGCCTATGAGAGCATGCTCGTTTCTGGCACTCGCCGATATCCGAGTCGGGGTACTCTGTGTCGGGGTGTTAACAACTATCTATTCTGGCGCTTCGCCGGCCGCTACCGCGGAACGCTCGCTTCGCTCGCTCGGCTCGCGCTGTTGGGGTCACAGTTCTAACCTAACCTAACCTATCCGAGTCGGGGTACTCTGTGTCGGGGTGTAAACAACTATCTATTCTGCCGCTTCGCCGGCCGCTGCCGCGGCACGCTCGCTTCGCTCGCTCGGCTCGCGCTGTTGGGGTCACAGTTCTAACCTAACCTAACCTATCCGAGTCGGGGTGTAAACAACTATCTATTCTGGCCACAGGTCACAGTTCTAACCTAACCTACCGATTTTTAAAGAAGAAAGTAACCCAATCTATATTATTCCAATTGAAATTCTATGCTCTTTATAGTATGCCTAGTCAAATTATGCCAAATAATCTGTACTCTAAATGAACGTTATGCTAAATGAAGTTATACAAAATTTTAACTATGCCAAAGGTAATTATGCCAAATAAAATTCTACTATCTTAAATGTATGCCATTCTAAATTCGGCCATAAGCACATTATGCCTAAAAAAAATTAATGTCAAATATTTTTTATGCCTAATAAATGATCGATTTAAGAAGTTTCTGCGAAGTGAGTTATCCCAAATAGGTTTCGGAGTATCAAGTTTCTACCAAATAGACGGCACCCTTCGAATTCATCTTTACGATAAAAATATTTTATTTCCATATTTTTGCGAACTAAAAAAATATGAACGTACTTAATAACATGCAGAGCACAATAATTTAAAAATAAAAATAATAATAATACAAATTGTGCGCAAGTTTTACCATAAGAATGAGTATTATAATTTTGCAACTTTTTCGCCAGCTCGCGCCACTTGCAAGCTCAACTTAGAAGTGTCACTTAAAACTGGTTTCAACCGGTTACAACTTGCATGTAGGGTTGGCGCGTAACTTTTTTTATTTCATTTACTGAAAACTTAACAAGAGCTTTATAAAACTAAAAAGTTTAATAAAATGTTATATGTACTTGTTTACAATTTAATTAATATGCATTTCATTCTGTAGGAAATAGACATTCTTCTGTTTAGTATTGTGGAATGTATGTCAAAAATACATACGTTTAAGTAAAATATGTTCAGAATCTCAGATTAGTTTTTCTGTTAAAATTCATATTATGTTAGTATAGAAAGTTGGATAAAGAAAAAGTTTTGCACTCGTATCTAGTAACTTGGTGTGTAAGGGTGGAAGAAGATAAAGAGCTATTATCTCTGCCAACCGGAACAAGGCGTGAGTATAGAATGTATGTATAATGAATATTGCATTTGAAATTAGGCGCCTTACCACCACCTCTTAAAAATAATATTATATCAATCTTAATTTACTTTTATAGTGTGATTCGGACTCAGGCCGTTGACGTCCATCTATATTTATTGTAAGACAAGTGTATATTCTAATAGTATGTGATATTTTTGGTCAACTATTACCATGTGTAGACGGTATATTTGACACAGAACAGAAGGCTTCTGGTGTCAAATGTTTTGCTGTATTTGCATGTTTGCTTGTACGTCCAATATTTTGCCTAATATAACAAATGCCCAATAGCAAACACAAATGGCCATGTGAACTGCCACCACAACAAAATAATCAATCATCATATCAGATACTCTATAAAGATATCAAAGTTATCCGTGTGGTGACGGATAAAAAGAACATAAGTATTACCACCTCATCTCATTCAAAGGGTGTCGAAAGAGGCGACTAACGGTCTAATATGCAGACGATATCACTGCGAAATAAGAAAACCTAGAAATAAAACCCTGTACCAATACGTCTGGCAAGCGTGAAAACCGTAGACCAAAGCCAAAGAGAGTTGTTTGGGAAAGGCCTGAATCCTATATTTTTACTGGTGGTAGAAATTTGATGGCACAAATTTGTCACAAATTTCGGCCGAGTGGGTACCACCGTGCATAATTGCAATAAACAAAGATTGCGTTCAGGGGTCAGTAAGTGCATAGACAGGAAAGGGTAATTGTGGTCCCAGCACTAGTGGCAGCGGTGGGTGTCACGCGGTGCTGCGACGTCAATCCACTTTTGATGAGGATGGCAAGCCGAGTGCCACCATTGTTAACATGGTACGTGTATGTAATGGTGTCCCTCTTCCCTGAGACTTTGCCTTCAGCTTACCATCAGGCTAGTAGAAGTCATTAATTCGTGTGGTGACGGAGAAAGAGTACAACTGTAATCAGTCCATCTCATCTGTCGTAACAGGTGACCAACGGAAAAATACGCAGACGATATCATTGCGAGAGAAGGAAAACTGAAAATAAAACCCTGTACCAATATGTCTGGTCAGCGTGGAAACAGTAGGCTAAGGGCTCCCATTTTTGGGATAGGCCTATATCCAGCATTGGACAGCGATATGGTAATTTATAAGTCTTCAGGCTTTCACGGCCAGCGTTGCATGTAGAATATACTGCTTCCAGGCTGTTTGGCCGTGGCCTATGTGAAACTTGCGTTCCAGACGTTTCGTCGATCACTGCTGATTCTGATAGGTCAAGAGCTGTGGCACCGACAGCTCTCGACCAATCAGAATCGAGCGAGTCGATTCCCCCCTTCGACCGTGCCTATAAATACGCCAGTGATTCAAGACTTCGCATCAGTCGCAACTCAGCCGCCGACGAGGCAAGGTCTCAAGGTCTCAAGGCCACTGAAGATGTCGACCGCAGTGATCGGCGAAACGTCTGGAACGCAAGTTTCACATAGACCACGGCCAAACAGCCCGGATGCAGTATATTCTACAAGATATGGTAATTGATTGAATATTCAATCAATCGTAAGTATTTTGATAGATTTGTACGAGTAGCAGCCCTGTACCTCAACTCCTTAATAGTACTGCTAGTCGCGTCTGTTACAAAGTTTGTCGCGGACCAATCTTAAACAATAAAACACTTTGTTCTGCCTTTGTATAATTTAAGGTGGTAGTTACGTTATTAGATTACAAAACTAAGTTACGAATAGATTTTCGAAATTCAATTTGTTTTCTTGTTTATTATATAACGAGTTTATCTTTAATTGAAGAGAGTGTTTTTTGGTTCCCACTAAAAACTTTGGGGTCTAAGCAAGTCTAGATGAGACCATTAATTTTCACGGATTGTTGCCGTGTACCATTGCATTCCGCAATTCACAGCTATTTAAAAACTTCAATTAATGAATAAGCCCACCGTAGTACATTGCTGGACATAGGCCTTCGCATTCGCCCGATCCTCCGCCTTCCGCATCCAGTCTGTCCCAGCCACCATTTTCAGGTCATCAGTCAATCTGGCTAGGGTGTGACCTACCTTCAGTTTTCACTCACTGCCAGCCACTGTAGGACTCGTCTGCTCCCTGCCATTGGTCTTTCGACATACGTGACCCATCTATTGCTACTTCAGCTTACGAGCTTAGCTGTAGCTAATTCTAAAAAAAGGTGTACTGTGCTCAGGTGGAAAATTATTTGTGGTTAACGAATGAATGTTATTTCTGCTTACGTCAGAGAGATAAACGTTATTATATATTTGTATTAAATTGACTTATTGAATTAAAACCACTTTTTAACGGACCAACAACCCTCCAACGCTCAATAAAGTCAGCTGTATGAGAACACACTCATTGAAATACGTACCTACAGTACGTATTTCAATGAGTGCTATTTGCATAAACTTTAGAAAATATTATTTAAGTAACTTTTTGGATCAAGATTCCAATATAGACAATGTTCACACTTAAGCAAACGTCTTGATCCTTGTTTACTATTTACCCTTTCACAAATAGTAACTTTATAGTTCTCGCACACTATTAAACACACACCACCTTATTTCCATAACCTTTAGGCTGTAGTATATTAAACATAGCAAAACATTACTTAATTGAAACTTTACTAACATTGTAATAGAGCACAAATTTAGTCGTTAGATGTGTGTAATAGAATTTGCCAGTAATGTGAGTGGGTTGCAATAATTCTTCAATTAACTGAGTCTCTGGGGCGTTTTAGACTGTGGTACAAGGTAAAAGAAATTGTCTCAATATATTTACTTCTAGATAACAGGCGACAAAAAGACTTGATGATCTTTGATGAGTTTTAAGCGAATTCATCAATTCGAATTGAATCGAAAATTTACATATTTAGTATTGGATTTAAGATTACCCTGATAGTCAAAACAAATATAATATTTATGTTCAAGGACTTTCACAACATCCATAAAGTTAGTAAAAACAAAAATATCCAGTTCTGAAGTGAACGTTTACTAAAATGGTCAATTGACTTCAAGTTCTATAAAATTCACTAATAATATTTTAGTGGCATAAATTAAAGTTATTATAATTGCGTTTATGTTTTTAAGGCGGTCATTTTTTTTAAATACTATTAAAGTGGCAGACAAACACACGCCCCACCTGATAGTAAGTAGTTACCGTGGCCATAACGTTGCACACGTCCATAACGTGTGCAACACCAGCGGAGTAACACTCGTGCTGCCGACATTTTTAGAACAGAGATTTTTTGTGCCGTCAGTGTAGACGATAAAACAGGACAAGCCTTTGGTGTTCCCACTGACAGCACAAAAACTCTTCAGTTAACTCTGGCTACCCTACTCACCGCCGGGAACACAACACGAGTTATATTAATTACCTAAATTGAATGCCGGGATCATTAATGTAGCTTTATAATTAAATAATGATTACATTGCGTGATACCTACATATCATATGACGGGAAAATTTAAAACTCAAATTAACCAGTCAAAACTGCAATGTTTCTTCCCAAATTTTCACCCTCTACGGCGTGGCGTTAGAGAACGCGGCCGCTACGCAGGAGACACGGATTCGATACCCTGTTAGTGCAAATATTTGTATGCATGAATAGGTATATTTGCATTGGTCTGGGTGTTTCTATATATAACATGTATGTATTTACAAAAAATCCAAGTATGTATTCTAGATTCCATAACAAGCTAGTTAAGCTATGCTTACCATGGGTCTAGATAGCGTTGTGTGAAATGTTGTGGAATATATATTTTATTTATTTACTTACCTATTCCTCTCCCGCTTTACTTACAAAGCTCAGACCATACACCATTACATCTACGGTGACGCACAAATCAGTCGTGAGCCAGCAATTCCCCAATCTTCCTCAATTTTGCCGCCCGAGACGATTACTTGTAAACAACACTAAATTGCTACACTAAGGCAAAAGCGTGACGAGGTCGTTTACAGATCCCCATTTAATTAATACAAAATATATCATTAAAACGTACTACGCGTTTGTACGAGTAAAGGTGACGGTGTGTGGTGACAGAGAAAGAATACAAGTATCACTACTCCATCTTATCCGAAGGATGACGTAAGCGTGACAACTAACGGCAAAACTCGAAATAACAACCAGTCTGGCCAACATTGTGAGAGAGGCTTATGTCCAACGTTGGATTGATCGATAATTGATTTATTAAAATTGATTGACTCTTTTTTCTTTTATACTACCTAGCAGACAAGCATATTAACCACCTGAGATGGAAAGTAGTTACCGTGGCCTGTGGACGTGTGCAATACTAGGGGCGTCACACTCGCCTTGCCGACCCTTAAGAAACCTTCTAATGCCCGTACTGCATCTGCAACTCTCAGTTTTGCGGGTTGATCAAGAAAACGTGAATATTTATCTACAGAGGTGTTGGTAACAGTAACAGCAAGAGTAACAGTGTAGTGAGTTAAATTGTTTTTCCCCGTTCAAAAAATACCCAATGTGCCTCTAGAAGCTTTCACACCGGGTCAGTAACTTAGTAACTCGTCCACAATGGTGCATAGCCATAATTCACAATTTTTTTCTTTAAATCATAATAATATTAAGACCTAATAGACAGATAGGTTAATACAGCCTTTATTCTACATTTAAACGTTGCTGGCGAAAAAAATTCCACCCATTTAGCTCGCTCTTAATTTTATAATTTTGTCTCAAGTGAGATGATTAAGAGTCTGGGTTTTAATTAATAGAGACACTTTAAATAATTATTTTATGTTTAACAAGTATAATTACATTTAATTGTTTAGTGTATTTTGGGTACGAATGTATTTTATACGTCTGTTCAGAAAAGGGCGTATTATGTTCTTAGGGTTATAATATTATAATTATATATAATATAACTTTGAGTGTCAGAAAGGATTTGAATGTTTGTAGAAACTTTTAAATCATCATTCTGAATGACATCCGATTAATATTATGAATGTGAAATTTTGTGATGATATTCATTTTATATATAGGACACGTCAATTTGACTTCACCTCGCCTGATGGCAAACTGAAGACAAAGTCTCAGGGAAGAGGGTCACCATTACATACACGTACCAAATTAACGATTGTGGCACTCAGCATGACGGCCTCATCAATGGAGGATTGTCGTCGTAGCACTGCGTGACACCCAGCGCTCCCACTAGTGCTGCTACCATAATCCCCCCTGCCCGGCTATGGATTTGCTAACCCCTGAACTTTTTCGCAATAGTGCACGGTGTTACCCACCCGGCTGAAATTTGTGGCAAATTTGTGCCATCAAATTTCTACCACCAGTATTTGTGTTTGTTATTCAATCACGCTCTAAATGGCTAATATAGTACTAGGATAAATGATAACGTGTAATAACACATAGGCTCTTTTTATCACGAGAGTAAGTGACCATAAATTGCTGTAACTGGGTCAAAGATCAAAGTATTAATTCCCTTCTGGAGAGCTAAGTTAAAAAAAATTGCTAGACTATCTTGTTTTACGTTTTTTTTTAAATTAAATGGTAAATAGAAATAAATTAAATCGAAAGTTATACATTATAACTCACAATCAAATAGCAAGCAACTAATCAGTGTAGTAAGGAGGTATTTCCGTCCAATTGAGCAAATCAACTGGGGTAGTACCTCCGCCCTAAAGAATACCGCGGCCATAATAACGTCGTGTTGTGTTCCCGGCGGTGAGTAGGGTA
Organism: Eilema caniola; assembly: GCA_949126895.1. Taxonomy (NCBI): domain Eukaryota; kingdom Metazoa; phylum Arthropoda; class Insecta; order Lepidoptera; family Erebidae; genus Eilema; species Eilema caniola. The sequence goes on along the minus strand of OX421486.1, from coordinate 4,138,599 downwards.
GCCAGAGCTCACTGAAGAGTTTTTGTGCTGTCAGTGGGAAGACTAAAGGATATTCCTGCTTTGTCTTCTACACTGACAACTCAGAAACTCACACTGGTGTTGCACACGTCCATAGGCCACGGTAACCACTTTCCATCGGGTGGACCAAGTGCTTGTTTGCCACCTCAGTAGTATAAAATGAATGCTAAACCCGCTTCTCATCGTAACCTGTGAAATGATACCCATCACACTGATAGCGTGATGGGTATCATTTCACAGGTTACGATCATCGGAGTAACATTGCCTCAATTGACAGCGGGTAATTGAGGCAATATTACTCCGAGAAACGTGAATAACAATTCTAGCGTCTAGCACCATGTCCAGACATTTGTTACCCATGTAGCTTAATATTCGGGATAAAATATGGCCATACCAGCCAAGACAATCATTCTCATATTCTTAGTAATAATGTACCAAATTAGAATGAGTAATTGCTACTTCTAAATTATGTTTGCAAGGAACTTCGTCCCACGCACGCTCAAGCTGTGAAATGAACTCCTTTTTGCCAAGTGACTACAATACCGGAGTATCATAGTTCAAGGAGGGCAGTAGAAAGTTCCTTCAGAGTAGGCAGCGCGAGTGTGATGCCCATGATCTTGCATACGTCCATAGGCAACGGTAACCACTTTCCATCAGCAGGGCCGAGTAATTATCTGCTACCTAAGTGGTATTAAAAAAAATGTTTTGCGGAAGTATACATTCATTGAAACAGCTTCTCCGCTAAAATACTCGAGGCGAAGTTGCTTCCTACATTGAAAGGATAAATTCAGCTTCCCCTATAAAAGAATTCAACACAAGCGTGCAATCCTTCCACAATAATATAAAAGGGTTAAATTGTACAACATGGTATAAATTATGCTGTGAAAAATACAAAAGAGGAACGTGGGTAAGAACGTCTTATCTTGGGTGACACACGGACAAAAATGATTGACAATATACTTGGTTGCTTGTTGGACTGTTTCTTTAATACTCGTAGCATTTTGATAGGGTAATACTTTCTTCTTGAATAACAGATTGAATTCCGTTATGCCTATTTATCTTATGTGTCGGTGCAACCCAAGTAAGTGGCAGTAAGAATACCATCGAAACGGTGGCGCTTCTTTTAGTAGAAGTAATGAAATATGTGAAATGTGGATATACGTTTATACAACGTTCCTTTTTTTGCAGATTTATACATTATTAGGAATACATCGAAACACCCAGATCAATGCAAGTACAAAAATGCATGTATACAAATATTCGCACTGACCAGAAACATGATCTGTCTTAGCAGTCGATCGTTATATCCCTATGCCACAAAATTCCTCGTCGAGTTAATTTTTTTCGGTACCTAAAACCTTTTTTTTTAAGAGATACACACAGAATACACAGTAACTATATCAAAAAAGCCCCAAACCACTGTACACATTAATGGCATTCTTAATATTAATAGGTTCCTCAGTATGTACATTGCACTTGGATCTCGGCCAAGTAGGTTTATTGCACGTTACAGTAGTAGCTACCATTAAGGGCTCTTTTTGGCAACAATTAGTGAAAAAAATACGACTTAAACTGAAATACAGAAATAATCTGGGAACACGCTTTAGGCTCCGTCAGGTTTGATAGCAAAAACAAAATAATTATTAATATTTGTTTCGTTCATTAACTTAGATTAATCATTTTGAAATCAATGTAAATTGTGTTCTTGAAAACATTAAAATGGCTATACGTAGTTGGTTAACTCTGATCATGTCATAATTTTTTTCTGCATCACAGTTAACAAGACTGTTTTATTGTAGATGAGGAATTTCTTAAAAAATAATGTGTGTTTGAAGATAAATATTGTAGAGAAACGAGCTCGTTTCTCTATGTCAATGATATAGAAAATTTATTTTTGGCCTGATAATTCAGTTGATACCGCGCAAACTATACTTATTCTTCTTAAGTAGTACTAATGTTACGGTTACACCATCGTCATATGTCAATAATTATCGCCATAATTTCAACACTGCCAAGGTGAAGCCACGGTACAGCCGAATTTATTGACATACCTCGAAAAACTGCAATGTAGACGCACTTTACGCAGTAATTTGATGCCATAATTGGTGTCGTAACAGACCGTAAAATAGTGTAGCCGTAGAATAAGTGAAGATTGTACGTTCTTAACAGCAGTGTGTCCGCATTTATCTCCACTATGGCACTGCCGCCGCTGGCGGTGCTCTCTCGTGAAATAACATTTTTGATTGTCATCCCCTTCTATTCTTTTTAACCCTTTGGGTGCTATCTAGATGTAGATGTTTCTTACAAAAATGCTAAGTGGAGTGTTATGGCGGCGAATCTTATCGCGGTTGTAATAAAATCGAGCCATTAAATTACTGCTCCCATTTGTTGCAAATGGTAAGATTTTTTGTTCGGAATGAACAGTTGAGAAACGAGTCGTAGTATCTTAGTATGATGAAAACTCTACTAAATACACTGAGTACATTGATGACTTATTGAATAAAGGGTAGGTCAAAAATACCTGAAAGTTGGAAAGGTTTATTGACAGTAGAGGTAGCTCTTGAAGTGCCCTACACTCTTAGAATTCCATAGTGGGAAGAAGAAGCAGATAGCGGGCTGATATCATGGTTTACCAGCGGAGACGGGACCTTACAACTCGATACCTGCCGGCTTGCTAATGGGCCGTATAGTATGGTGTGTGACATACTAGATAAGTGTCAGTGTCTACCAGCTTCCCTATCTACCTCGTATGTATAAAGGCGTGAGTTTATGTGCGTACGTAAATTTACAGAAAACTATAAAAGTTACAATATTTGACGTAAATAAGTAAGACGTAATAAACTTATTTATTTTACTCTTATTTATTTTATTTGGAAAACAAACAGTTTCTTACAGCTAAATAGACAACTGATTGGGTAATTTAAAACCATTTAGAAGCACGAAATATGCATACCTATATGCATATTTAGTGCTTGCCTGTACAGTTGTAACTCAGATTGTTACTGAGTTACTTACCACTTAATTACACTTTAACTTACATCAAACTGCCCTGAAACATTCTTCTCCCGTTCTTCCTTAGCTTTCTTTGAAGTCGATTTTTCGGGCCCCATATTTATATTTTTTTTTAAAAACAAGGAAAAAATTATACTTATTCTCACTTCAATGAACCCTTTAACTTCTCCAGCTTTAACTCCCCCCTTCACACGGTCTTGGGCATCCATTGTAGTGAGATACAGGGCAAGCATTTCATTTATTTAACCAAAACTTAGGTGGCAGACATGCACACTGTTCACTTGATGGACAGTGGTTAGGTGTGTAATTCCAGGGGTGTAACACTCGTGCTACCGACTCTGTAAGATTTCCCTCTGTTAGACTCTGTTTTTTTCCGGGACCTAGCAGAGTAGGCATCTCAGCAGACTATTGATATTAATTTCCATATTCTTTGTTACAGGTAAACAAATTGAATACTCAAAACGAAGCTTATAAGCATCAAGGAACTGATAAAGCTCTGAAAGGGTAATATTTTCTGAAAGGAATTCAGACAGCTCTTAACTTAAATAATAATATTGACAATGAAATCCAATTTCGTTTACCCAACAGGCTTGTACCATAGTACCTACACAATTAGTCGCGTTTGATGTTATTTCCTCAGTTCCTTAGAACTTCATAAAGAAGGTTGTGTTGAAAACGGGTTCACAGTAATTTGTACTATAATTTGGTAGGAAAGTAACTACTTTTCAATGTTTTAAGTATTTCTTACCAGCACACGTGATTCTTTCTTCCTACTTCTTCTACCTCTGCCTTATCCTCCGGTGATAAAGGCGTGATTATATGTATGTATGTATGTAAATATAGTTGAGTAACTTTTTCAGATAAAATATAAGAACGTCTACTAGCTTATCTTTATTTTATTCTATTCATAAGTCAAAGTGACACTATTACAGCAAAATGGCTGCTATTCAGTACAACCTACAAAAAGCCAGCCCGTAAAAGCCTACCTACATTTATCTAGATGACTATAAAGTACCTTGCATAATGCACCTCTCATATTTGCATGCCAGAGTTTGTTTCACTTACAAAGTAGGCTTTTATGCAAGTGCTGAGGTCAACGGTGGCTCTTGTACCGAGATCTGATAAGTGCTGTTTCTTGTAAAAGTTCGGAATACAAGTCTCACACATTTTAAAAGATTTTTAAAAGAATTGAAGGAAATTCGGTGGCATATTTTGTTTTTATGCATGTTCGGCGATAATTTCTTGATGAAACTGATTTTATTATATTTGTAGTGCTACATTTGTAAATTTAGTAGTTGTAGTTTTGTACCAATTTATATAAATACCCGCGTGAATGTCTGTTATCGTGACTATACATAGCCTATGTCCTTTTTCAAAGTCTAATCTGCCCCTCTACCAAATTTTATCATAATCGATTCAGTGGTTTAGGCAAAAAAGCGTAATAGACAGACAGACAAATAAAGTTACTTTCGCATTTTTATTTATATTGATATGGATTGTACAAACCAGATTTTTGTGTTCCAATCGATCCTATTTCATCTGTGGCTCAAAAGGTTCGACATCCTTTTACCCCTTTCACAATTTAGTTGAGGGCAGCTATACAGTATAACTGTGACTTGGCTAAACTTCGATGTTGAAGAATAGGTGAAGCCACATGTCAACCTAGCAGAAGCAGGTTGGGCGGTGGCGTGATGACTCCCAACTCTTTTTCAGTAGTAGGCCCTAGGTCACCTGGGATGCTAGGAATATATTTTAGGCAATCTTACATTTGAATAAATTTGGTTATTCAGATTCAGGTTATTTAAACTTTGGCCTACTGCTTCCACGCTGGCCAGACGCGTTAGTACAGGGTTTTATTCCGAGTTTTCCTTCTCTCGCATTGATATTGTTTGCGCATTTATCTGTTAATACCCTTTTTTTTACGCGCGGGAAATCCCCATGGATACCACCCCCCCCCCCATTCGCAGCCGAAGGGGGAGCTTATGTCGGACCCGAACCGACTAAACCACACGCCGTCTATGCGTCGATATACTAGGCCGAAGGTGAGGTTGTCTCGTGACATATCCCTCGCACCCCGGCTGATCCAGGGCCATTCCTCTCGGTTTGGCCCTCTACGGGACGGGGGACCACACGGTCCCCGACTCGCTGGCGCCGTAGCCTGCTTCTGCTAGGGTGACAAGCGGCTCCCCCTTCAAATGATATGGGGTGGTGATACTTCTATTTTTTCTCCGTCACCACATGTAAACCGTGTGGTTAGTACATCTGAAGATCTAAACGATCGACCAAACTAAATAAAATTTTATCATGGTCGAGTTAATTTCCTTTAACATTATTAAATGAATAAAATCGTTTAATAGGAGGCAGTCTGTAGTAATCTACATATCTATAGAAGCTGTCACAACCTCCCTTCAAGTCAACAATAGACATCAAGAGTTACGGGTTGGTGACAGCCAATTTCAGTTGAACAACGCAAATTTAACCTTAGTTAATAATTATTAATCAAATACCGTTCTAAATATATAATTAGTGAGGAGATTGGCTCGACAGTATTTACACAATAATAAGGTATTGTGGAATTAAATTTACTGCCTTTTTGTGAAAACTGACGAACATGAAAATCAAACCTTACGTAAGTAACATATGTGTGTGTGTGTTTGAAAAATGGCTTCATCCACTTTAATTTAAACACTTTCATCTGTCGCGCATTTTTTTTAGTAAGAGTTATAAAGTTTTCGCGTCACGTATTTAAAATATAGATATTATGACTACATTGAGTGCTTTGTACGCAATCCCATTTAAAATAAAACCTTTAATCATTTTTAGAATATTATAACCATCTATTCGAAATCAACCTATAACAAATTCTAAAAAAGTCGACGCCCCTCCTATAATTTTGTAGCAAGGAAAATCTCATTATAATACTGAAGCATTCATTAAATTTCAGAATAGGTTTTTGATATTGATGAAAAGCCTCTCTATGATTACAAAATTGACAAGAACTCAATTTCTTTAATAAGATAGAGAGAGTTACGTGTCCTCCTTAAGTATCAGCTAAAGTATTAATAAAATAAATCACATTATTGTTTATGACTAACATAAAAAAAGTTTTTGATTGACATTATTTTTTTGATTTTCTTTTTTTTCATTTATTTATTTATTTATTTATTACACAACACAGATTACAATTATGATTATAACAGAAATAAGATTCAACAATCAGAGTCTGAATTGCAATCCAAAAACTTGTGTAAACAGAAAAACCAAAAGAACCGCTCGGGACGCACACACTACAGTTAAAAACCGCTATATTTTCACAGTGAAGACACTAATGATTGAACCGCTCGCGGTTACCGCGTCAAGTGCGTGCGCGCCAAAGTTCTATAGATTACAAATTTTGGCGCGATTTTTTCCCGCTCGCGTTTCTAAAATCATTCGCGGTAAAAAAAAAAAACCTCATTGCGGCCGCTTTCATATGTTTCCTTTGCTCACAAAATCAGACGGTTAAAATCCGCGGCGCTTTAGCCGCCGTGCGGCCTAGGCCTAGGAGAATAAATTTGCAATGGTTCAGGCGAGATCTGGTAGCTGAGTGGTCAAAGCTTTGCCCCTGTAAGGCAAAGATCTCGGGTTCAGACCCGCCGAGACCGATTCAAACTTTCCATATTTTAAATGTATTTGAATATCTTGCATGCAAAATGCTTTTTTTTCTTAATCTAAGAAGACAACCCACACCCAACAAACCCACAGAGGGTGTGCGGCTAAGTCGGTTCGAGTCCGACATAAACTCCCCTCCAGCTCCGGTGAAGGAGGTATAAGTGGGAATTACCATCCCCCCAGAATTAAGGTTTTGTCAATATTGATCTTTAAACTGTCAATGCGTGCATGTTTTGGGTCGTATGTATATATATGTCAACTTGTGCCATAGTAGTAAATCATTTTCACGCCGTTTTGTACTACCAGTTAGTGTGTCTATATAGTCTTAAATACTATATGAATGGATATGGAATTGTGAATTTCAAGTACCCGGTACCCTTTTTATTAAATTTAAGCTCGAGAATGTAGCTCTATCAATGGTATGAATCATTTTTATTTTTTATTTATTTTTTTATTTATATTAATTCCAGTAAATAGAGCCTTTTGAAACTTAAGTTATTGAATGGAAGGGTATTTGATTTCAGTTTGCTGCAGTTCTTGAAAATATTCCCCCATTTATTAAAATTCTAATAGTATCTTAGGTAGCTTACCATCTTAAGAACATACTCATATTAGATGGGATGTATTTTGATTCTATTCTCTAGTAATAAATAAAAAAAAGATAAGGTTAAATTATATTTATTTGCCATTTAGTTATTGCAATAATAAACACTTCAATTAATCACAAAGTACCTTAGACTAATTTGTACGTGCCTTTAAACTTGTGTTATTTACACTGTGTTATTATGTGTGTGTGTTTACAAAAAAGACGTTTTTAAGTTTGTTTATACGAACTAAAGCCATAACACATGTTGGCGAAGCTACATGTACTTACTTTGATTTTAGATAAAGCACTGTCTACGCTCAAAGGAAATATAGCGTAGGTTGTGTTATTTTAGGATATTTTTAAATGGCGATATGAGAATGTTGTAGATATTATATCTACAAAAACATCGACTATCAAGCACCAGCCCTAAAATTCCCTAAGTATACTCTCAACGGGTGTAAAATGAAGCCACATCCCGCTGTCAAACGCAGCGCACTCGGAAAAACTGAAAGGAATAGCACTGCTATTGAGATGTGGCTTTTAAATCAGCGGATTTCCACTTTGAGCGTTTTTATCGAAGATACTGTTAAGTGAAAAGTGCTCGGGATATCGAACAGTTGATTTTGACTTGGCTTACTTAGAGACGTTGGAATGTAGTTCGTTCGAATGACGAAGAGGAAAGAGAATTTACATGGCACTGTCTGAATATCACTCATTGTTATAAAAGCACTATTTAGGGTATTCTATCGTGATTTATTTCTTATTATTTACATTTAGACCGAAGTTTTGCCCAATGGCTGTGACTGCTGAAAAGTCAAAAAAATATCGGACTAAATTTAAATCATAATACGCTGCCTTAAAAGTGGTTTTATTTCAATGAGAATTTTACTTTCAGAAAAACTTCTTTCTTGACCTTTTTTTCTTAAAACGTTCTCGAGTTAAGTAGTATTGTGTTCATGTGCTTACGTTGACCATTAACTGGTTGCCCATTTGTTCCCCCGCATTTTGACATAATTTTTTTATGAGTTTTCTTTCGTCCATTCTCTTCACCCCAGCTTTCTGTTGTTTCTTGGTCACTACATCTTCTACCGTATCAAGTCGTCCCCTCATTATGCTTCAGCTATACTTCTCAGACTTCTCATTTCCACAGAATTTGAATTACTTTTGTGCTATAAGTATGAAAGTAAATCGAATGCTGTGGAAGAAAAGCATATACGAGGTTTGCAGCAAAAAGAAAGATGTCTCTGTCAGTAGTGGAGGACTACCGGCTTTCCAATGGGTCGCATGGTTCATGACAAGCTAAATCAAAGTAAGTATTTACGTACGAAAAGAATTCAACCTCTCTTTAAAAATCTTCACTTCGCCACTGGTCATTGCCTACGCCTATGGGAAAGAGACATGATTTGTGTATGACTGTACTTCATTACACAATATTTTTTATTTATTAATATGAAAGAAAATGAAATTGCTTTTTATAAACGGTTAGTTGACCTTCCAACGCTCACTTCAAAGCCCCACACTGAGATGTCAACTGGTAATTTTGGCAAAGAAATTAAAGGGTTTCTTTCGGCTTTCAAAGAATATTGAAAATGAGAAAACAAAAGTAAATACAGTGCACCTACATTTTATAGTACATGTGCCGTTGAGGTTTATATGTATTTGTTAAAGTATAAAAGAAACATTTTTGATATAAAAGTAGGTTATTACTTCCGATTATTCGTATAGAAATAATTAAAAACTTTAAACTTCTCATCATAATGGTACTTAAATCTGTCATGAAGTACTGTAGATCTGTTTGTCTGTCTTAGAAAAACAATTCATGAAGACAACGTTAAGAAGACTATTAGCAAAATATTGGATTAATACACCTCTGGTTACCCTTTCAGATATACAATCAATCAAATCAATCAATCAATTAGCCCACTGCAGAAGGAGAAGGCAAACGAAGGGTAGGACGCCCCCTAGCCAGATAAACCGATGACCTGAAAAAGGTGACTGGGACGGACTGGATGCGGAAGGCAGAGGATCGTACGAAATGGCGCACATTGGGGGAGGCCTATGTCCAGCAGTGGACTGCAGTGGGCTTTCAGATATACACTAAGGTTAAATGTATAAAATTAGTTATGAATGGAAAATCTTTGGGCACTCATAAAAGTGCAATTTTGAACTTAATATTAATAAAAAAGTGAGCGCCTTTTATTAAAGTAAATTTTAATGTTTTAATATTATGTATAAGTATAAAATTTTAACTTGTTTTATGTAACTAGATATAGTTCGGGTAAATTGAACTTTTTGGAACTTTTAATATTGGAAAGTTGAAGTGATATTATTAATTTGCTTTTAGTAAAGTTTTTGAAAACATTTTTCGCTTATTGAAAATTTCTGATAACTTAACTTAACTCTTATTACTTTATTTTATGCAAATTAGATGGCAGACAAACACACGGCCCACTTGATGGGAAGTGTTTACCGCGGCCTATGAATGCACACCAGGGGCGTCATACTGGTACTGGCGACCTGTAGAAATCTTCTTAATGAACCCCATATTATATTAAATATTATAAACTGTGAGTTATTATGGCATTAAATTATTATACTTCACATAGTTATTAATAGGAATATTAATAGGAACGAGATCAAAATTTTACTCAGGTGAAGCCGTGAAATTACCGTGACGTAGACGATCTACGTCGTAGATGTGCTACGCATTAAATTGTAGACGATCTCTTTCCTCTACGAATAGATCGTCTACAAAATATAAAAATTAGCTCTATCAAGTCTTTATTGACCATGGGGTCTCAGATTCACGGCGCTATCTTGATATTAACTAAAAATAGCTTATAAAATATATGTTCTAGAATACGTTAAAACATATTTACATAGATTTCTCTGTATAGATATTCATATTTTAGATTTAATTATTCGTGTACAAAAATATTTTTACTTAAGGGGCATAGAATCCATAGCCGCCACTGCTATGAACACTCTTGCCTAACACGAGTGTCTAGTTTAATATTATAGTAGACTCACGTAAGATTATAAGTCTGACAAAGTCCTTTCAAACAATAAATCGCATGCGAATCCGTTCAGTAGTTTTTGCCTCCATCGTGGACAAACAGACAAACCGACTAAAATGAAAGAATCTAATATCATATCCTAATTTCTGCAGAAGCTCTCAAGCGGCGCAAATACTACAATCTCATCAGAGATAAATAATTTGTGCCCTTTAGAGTCGAAACGTTGGGGTCATGGGGCACGAGCGCCCGCAATCTCTTCAGGGAGATTGTGAAACGTGGTCGACGCTTCTCATGACCAGAAGGCTGGTCTCTTTTTAGGCCAGAAAAATCAGTATTGCCATACAACGTGGCAATGCTGCCAGTCTTATGGGAAAACGCTACGACAAGGGGCATGCGATGCGGAGGAATTCTAAGACGCATTTTAATTGTTATTTTTTAGCTATAATATTGTTCTTTACTTTTAGTTTCATTTTCCCACCCTCTCCTTTCCTATACAGGACAATACGTGCAGGACTTAGATGTCACCCGCATACGGTGCAGAACATTCCTTCAAGAACCAAGCGGTTCGGTGACTCTTTCCTTTGTCGTACCATTAAGAACTGGAATTCCTTGCCAGCTCACGCGTTTCCCTCTTCCTACAGTCACGGGTCCTTTAAGCGGGGCGTGAAAATGCATCCGATGAGGCCGTCAAGCTGAGTGCCGTCATTGTTAACACGGCACGTGTTTATATTGGTGGCCCTCTTTCCTGAGACTTTGCCTACAGCTCACCATTAGGCGAGGAAATTGACTTTGTATGTTTTGAAATAAAATAATATTTTTAAATATCTCCAATGTACAGTTAATATCTGATCGATTTTGACTAGGAAAGTACTCAAAATGATCTTAATTATATCCTATGTCGACAGCTACTTTCTATCACCGCACCGCTCGCCATAGACTTGAAGATCATCCTCACACATTGCAACCAGAAATGGTGCGAACCACGCACGAAAGGGACTTCATCCCACGCACGCTCAAGCTGTGGAACGAGCTCCCTGCTGTGATTTTCCCAAGCGACTACAATATGGGATTCTTCAAGAAGGGCATTAGAAGGTTTCTTCAGGGTCGGCAGCTTCATATTACAATGTTTAATACCTCGCTAGTCAAGATCGATCAAATACCCACTACGTGGATGTCGCTTATCGCGTAGTTTTCCCAAGCTCTAAGTTCATCAGAAAATTTTCAAAATTTGTAAACTTTCATCTCCTATTCTTCCGCCTCCCCTTTCGCCCCTTCTTTCGTGATATAAGGGAGCCTATGTCCGTTCCTAAGCTTTATCCACCCCTGTACCAAGTATCAGCCCTTTCAGCGCGTATTTTTTTAGTATTCAAATAATTTGTGGCGCTCTGCTCGAACGCCAACAGCTAAGTCCGCACGCTTGCGCGATGCACCGTGACTTAGCAACAGAAATAACTACACTGTCACTTCTTTGTCTATGCCGACCGGATTTGTTGACATTAATGATCACCCTTGAGTAGTAGCGTGATGATATATAGGCTGTGTGTTATTCTGATTTATTAGCAATATTATTGTTAAGTTTCAATAAAATCCATTCAGAAGTTTTTATGTGAAAGAGTAACAAACATCCATCGATCCATACATTCATCCATCCATCCATACTTACAATATTTCGCGTTTATAATATTAGTAGGATAAGAAAGATAGATGGAAATCAGACAGACAGGTTATCTAGGCGTGGTAGGGGGGAGGGGGCTGCTATAAAATCCTACAAATAATTTTCAAAAGTATATTTTAAAAGAGTAATAAATGGAGAGTTATTGTTCAAAAATAATGTTATCTAGATGTGTTCCCTCGCATTGCAGGCACTCTCCTCAAACTATAATAAATTAATTATTTTGATAATTATATGGAGTTTATTTTTTATTGCAGTTTATGATCCGCCCTCCCCCTACCTCGCCTGGACACCCTGTATTAATAATATAAGGCAAAGAACCATAGTTAGGCTAGAGTTTTATTTATTATTCTGAGCCGCTGTCGGCGAGAGGCTTGCAACTATAAGCAACTATAAGCCTGCTAAGCCGAGTTAATGGAACGACCGCCCAAAGATACAGAGCCTTGTTGCTAGGCGGTTTTAGGTTTCTTTTTTTACATAAGACACGTCAATATGACTCCACATTGCCTGATTGTAAGCTGGAAGTGAAGTTTCCGGAAAGAGAGTCACAATTACAGACACCAATAATGCTATAATGGAGGCCTTCAGCTCCACTTTCTAATTAGATTTTTACTCAATTGATTACCAGGTTTCTTTGATTTTTCTTATACCACTTAAGTAGGCGTATGCAACACCAGAGGCGTTACCCTCGTGCTAATAACCCTATAACAACTTTCTAATGTCCTACTTAAAGAACTTACCGTTTTGACTAATTATATTATACAATAGTAACTTTTATACTGCAATGTAACTAATTTGACTAGACAGTCAAGTACATAATTGTATATGGTATAATAGCAGATGCATTTATTTTTTTTTATTTTTTTTTTACGTGCGGGAAATCCCCACGGATACCCACCCCTCCGGAGCCGGAGGGGGAGGTTATGTCGGACTCGAACCGACTAAACCGCACGCCTCCTCGGGAAGGGGGGGACCACGCGGTCCCCGACTCAACCCCGGTGTGGGGAGGCGCGCATTGTCCTACGCCTACCCCTATCGAAACCACGTGTGACAATATAATGGCAACCATGTTCTGAATTAACTTTCAACCCATAATATTCAGAATAAAATCAGTCACAAACCAGCTCCTCATAGAAAAAAATTGCCTTTTTATTAATGAAGACTTTCTTCCTCAATGATGGAACAGGGAGGGGGGGGGGAAGATCTGTACTTTCTGCTAAGACGGCCTATTTACTGGCAAAAAGGCTTTAGGACTAAATTCGTTGCTTCGTTTACGAGATTACGTTGTATGTACAAGAACGAAGTGTCATAGATGTCGTATTAATGGAAGTTATATCTATTACTGTGTTGGATCCCGAAGGATTAGATATAGGGCCACCCCATCTGTTCCCGTGGTTGTCGTATAAGGTGAATAGGAAGTAGGGCTGTTTGGTTCGATAGTAAACATTCAGCACATGGCAAAATGCCCGCATGACGGTAATAGGCTCACGTTCTGTTACATCGAACCGAAAACTATAAGTAAACGGAATGTGAGTTTTAATACACCTCTGCATATCCCTTACTGGCGGGAATATATAATGGTAGAAGGTAGGACACGACGGTATTTCCGTCCAATAGAGCAGTCCGACTGGGGTAGCGTGGCCTTAATAACCTTGTGTTGTGATCCCGGCGGTGAGTAGGGTAGCCAGAGCTCACTGGACAGTTTTTATGCTGTCAGTGGGAAGACCAAAGGCTATTCCTGTTTGGTCTTCTACGCTGACGGCACAGAAACTCTGTGTTTACAGGGTATGTATATATACGTAAGTATGAAAAAAAGTATGTATACCTATGTATATAAATGTTGTGGAATATTTATTTATTATTTATTTATTTATATCATTCCTAAGGCTTTAATTCTTGCAACCCTTCCTTATTTGTCCAAAAGCTGCTTGAAAGGGCTTTGATTTAATCCGACTGATTGTTAAGTTATCTAACTTGTAAGGGGTTGTAGGTTTGAAATACGGCTTGGCCAAAATAGTTTTTTCTACAACAATCCTCACGGATATATTTTGATCAATTTTAGGAACTGAAATAATGGAAAATCATTCCTTCAGTTTATTTAGGCAATATCTTATTCTAAAATGTTTATCTTTTTCGGAATGAATCCATGATTTTTATATTATAGTCCCATGGCTTGTATCGCCCAGATGTTAAGCGTAGTGGCTTGCAGGCATGATTTTATAGTTTAATTAATCAACCACGTCCTCTCCTAACCGCAAACTACGCTCCAACCCATCCAGTACTTCTTTACATCAACACGTTCCAGAACTTAGTACGTATACGTCTCGCTTTATTAAATTTCAGACACTTTCTCATTGTGGGGGAAGTTTCAACAGATTATGTACTTGTAATAAACTTGGTTCGGAAAACATGCCATGTATTGAAGTCTCGCTTTAACATGAGTTAATAGAAGATGTAAGCATTGTTTATTATTCTTGGAAGATTTTCTTGGGGATTTCAGAGCATTTTTAAAAGCTCAAACAATTTTATGAAGTAGTTCGACCCTTCTGCAGGATCTCTACTCTACAGAAGCATTGTTCTTGTAAATAAGTTTTAATCTTAGTCGTACGACATAGGCCTCCTCCGAAGTGCGCCATTTACTCCTATCCTCCGCCTAATGTAAAATGAGTAAAATTATTAGCAACAAAAATACAAGGAAAGTGATATCGATTCATAATCACGTGTAATAATAATCATTAACAGTAAATAATAATTGCAAGCATAGGTTAATTTATTAGCAAGTTATGGAAATTTTTATGTTGGACATATTTTAAATTAGCTTTTGCCCCCCGCTTCGCCCGTGATGATGTCGGTCTAATCGGCACCTATACCAAATTTCATTAAAATCGGTACAGTGGTTTAAGCGTGAAAGCGTAACATACAGACAGATAGACAGGCATACAGACAGAGGTACATTCGAATTTATAGTATTAGTACAAATTGCTGTCCTGTAAAGTAGAGATTTGGCAGAAGCCATGATAGCACCTGCCATCTGACTTAGCCATCAAGATATCAATTAATGTATACACATATAAAATATATTTAGACTAGGTGTTGTTAAAATTTCGGCTACCTACTTCAAACGGTTACAAAGCCATTTTCACAAAGATTTTACCTAAAAGAGGTTGCTGCATTGTCTAAAGTATTTAAATGCCCGAACCCGAGCAGCACTCAGGCATACTGTGGCTACTTGCATATGCATCAGCTGGCACCGAACCGGCTAATGTATGTAAGTAGACTGCAACGTCCTTTTTAATCATATGTTTTACTAAGATTTTGCTTCTAGTTAACAGTGGTGGGAAAACTGTATTAATTAATGTTGGAAAAGGTAATAAATATTTGGTATTAAACGCTCTACAAGCTAATTTCCGCGTGGGAGCGCGTCGGGAGGCGACTCTTGTCATGTACAGCCAAGCAGAGGCAATTCGGGCGTCGGAGATCGCAGAACGACCTCCATCCGTGGGTGACCGGAGGAGCTGCTTGTTACTCTAGCAGAAGCGGCCGAGCGTGCCGGCGGCACCGCGATACTTGCCACGTCAATCCCAGGGGCTCACCCGTAGAGGGCTAGCACGATAGAGGTGACCCTTGATTGGCCGGGCTATGAGAGATATTTCATATTTCAATATTACTATCTATGGCAAACTACGTTTTAGTCGGTTCGTGTCCTACATAACTATAGGCTTTTTTCGACTTCTTCTCGCAAGACAAATGCCTATATCATATAGAAAGGAATGTACCCATAACTTAATTTAGGTATGCATATTGCGTTCACTTCTAGTCCTATAATGCTCATCCTCTGTACAAGTGTCCTTAAGAGGCCCACGTTTTCTCACACCGAAAAGCTCAACCGCTTGTTTATTCTAGTTAATAACTTCACTGCTTAGCCGACTACCCCCTAAAACACATAAGCGCCGTGATAGATAAACATAAACATGGGTTATCATCACGCATGTGTTTTTAGGACGTGTTTGTTTTAACTTTATATTGATGTGGAACGGAATTAAACGTAAATATATTATTTTAATGTTTGTGTTTCGTGTACTTTTTAAGGGAAAGTTCTGAAATATGTAGGCTATATTCAACGTCGATAGGCTCGCCCCTATTACGTGGGTCCAAAAGTGATAACTGGCGAAATGTGGGTATTAATATACCTCTGTTTTTTAACGAGTAGAAATCCTCCGCTCTCTGTCAGCGCCAGCGGGACAATTATGTTGGACTCGAACGGACCACCTCCACTCCACTCAGCCATCTCAGGCCATCTGTTACCAAATGTGAAATAGAATCTAATATATCCTCACTCTCCAGTTGACTCAGGGTCATCGAAGGTACCTTTGGGTGTAGAACTATGGTGTCCCCATCTTTCCCCATAAAAGGCGACATATTGCAACGCCCTCTCAGCCTGCTTTTGCTAGGGTGACAGGGAGCTCTACCTACTACTCTGCCAACGCCAGGCCCGTGATCATAGAGGTTAGAAGTCATTCAACGGAGAAATACGCCACTGCCTACCCCCTGAACATTTACAAGAGTAAATGTATCTAACTCTATTATATTTTTGTATAATCGAATACCCAGTTTCCTTCACCTAGTAACACAAATACATTCTTCAAGCTCCAGAATACTTATCAGAAATGCAATAAACATCAGGCTAAGTTAAATCACCACATGTACAACAGAGTACAATTGCTTTATGTACTTGTACATGTACAATGATACAATGACTCCAGTATGAAATGTAACAATAGACACGATCGTGTTGCAATGAAATCTCGGCTGTTGGTAGTAGGACTATGGTTTCAGGTTAAATTCAGGACAGTCCTAACAGAATCACAAACCAGGACAGAAACAGAGTATTATACCATACCATTACTGTTATAGTTAATACATCGAGTTTCATTCGTAGAGATGTCGCAGTAAGTCATTGTCATCACATAATTAGAACGATTAATTTACAAACATATATGTCATTAAAAATCAAGAATATATAAATATTCACGCTGCACCGAGACTGCCGAAACCGATAAAACAGCCCAGGGAATAAATCCAGGAAATAAATCAAGGAACGATTTTATCTTACTTTTAGATCAGTTCAATGCATCTTTGGAAACATATTTGTCCTGTAATGAATGTTTAAACATGAATAGGCTAACAATATAAATTTTACATTTTGTGGCATCATTATTTATTTCTTTACAAAACAGTACTACACAAAAGTGATCAAGAAATACTGACTTAAAAATAACAATCCGGAATGTAGTCCAATTAAAGTTGTAGTGTGGTTCACCTACTCGTGAAGTCTTGTCACGCGCTAACATGCTACGTGTCCTGTATACGTGACGAAAATGATGGTCATACTGCCATAATATTGTTGCAACTTTTGTACTAAAGTGAGCTTCACAATTTTAACGTCAATCAATTAACTAGCCTATAGCCCTCTACTGCTGGACATAGGCCTTTCCCAATGTTGGGAAGTATTATCCTACTGTTTCCATGCTGGCCAGACTGGTTGATGCATGGTTATATTTCAATGTACAAAATAATATTTCAGGTATTTAATAGTCCAAGCTTCCATTTGATGTGTATCTATAAATTAAGCTCGTAATTTTGAATAATAAATTAATGACAGGGTAGGCTAGCAGTACTCAATAACGGCGAGTTTTCATGTAAGGTTTAATGACAGTCAATGAAGCTCATGAAGTATGTAAAAATACACGCAGATGGCAGGCTTTTGTATCTGTCTACCCCTGAGGGAAATAGGCGTGAGTGTATGTACAATTTAAAAAGAAAAGAATATTACTAACCTAAATTACTGCTATTCTATTTAACCTCTCTAGCTTTGCTAAATTGCTTGATTTAGGAGTGAGTTCACGTAGGTTATGTATTGGCCAGGAACCCGAGACCTCTCGATGTTTGGACATTTTATCACGCATCAAAAGTTGAACGGTCATTAACGTCGAACTATAAATAAATAATACTAATAAATAATAAATAATAAATATTTCACAACATTTCACACAACGCTATCTAGACCCATGGTAAGCATAGCTTAACTAGCTTGTGTTATGTAATCTAGAATGCGGATAAACATACTTAGATACGTATTTTTTTTGTAAATACATACATATTATACATAGAAACACCCAGACCAATGCAAATATACATATTCATGCATACAAATATTTGCACTGAGCGGGGATCGAACCCGCACCTCCTGCGTAGCGGCCGCGTTCACTACCGCTACGCCACGGAGGCTGTACACACATAGCCAACTTCTTGAAATAATTTCTCATGGATTGCGTCCACGGGATCAGATTTCCATGCAGGCAGAGCCGCGGTCAATATGTAGTACATTTTGAGCCAAAAGCACACATTTACACCTACAACTATATGCTAATACAAGTGTTGTTTAAATCCGGGACATTTCCATTGATGGTCAGTATCAATGGAAATGTTGTCAAATGTAAAATGATTTCACCAGTTTCTAGTTTTCAGAATTAAATACCTCATTTCGACAAATCTTTGTAGTTAGGTAGAACCTACTATTATGTTCTGTGTGGTTGTGCTATTTAGGTATTCAGAGGGCGAGGTTTCAGTTGATAAATGGTAAAAGCCAACTCGATAGTTAAAGGCCTATTCTATACCCTGTCCAATGGCCGACACTTTAAAGACAAATCACACTTCACAATACGACGATTACAGCAATATTTAGACAATACATTTTGCAGATAAAATCTTTAAAAAACCATTTTGGCCCAATCAAATGCAGTCCACTGAGGGCTCTGCAAACGTGCACCATTGTCCCCATTCCACGGCTTTCCGTATCCAGTATGTTCCAGCCACCTTTTTCAGGTACCAAAACGTCAAACCAAGCCATTAGAGGTGTTACGTTTAACACTGTACTTCTTCATTTGAACACCAATCCCAGCCGCAATTCAAATCCGCAGTGTGAAACACGGAACCGACTGTCCTGCTTCTTTTTTTTTTCTATGGCAGCAACTGCCTCCCAACTCAAAGAGCAAAAGCCTCGTCCGTCAAAAGATTTCACCCCGTACGGATTCATTGAAAGCAAAAATAGCACAAAAGCGCAACTTGTTTGAAGTAAAATTGTTTCGAAACAGTCAGGTATATTTAAAATTTCCTTTTTAGCCGAGCAGAACATTTTGGCAGCCATTTACGACTAGTTCGAACATGTCCATACATAGTTCACTTTTAGACAGTTGTTAGAAACTTTGTTGCAGCTTTGTCCGATACTCCGGCTAGTCTATTTTGAAATATTTTTCGACAATTAATTTTTGAACATGCTGTAGTTTTATATTGGTTCGTGAACGCGAGGATTTAGTTATGTTGAGAAATGAATAAATAAATAAATAAATTTAAAAAAAAACACCAACTTTCCAAAATAAGTAGTTCAAGTATTTGTAATAAAGAAAATGTGTATTAAAAACACAAACACACTTAGGTATCAATAACCAAATAAATTGAAAAAGAAACCTAATACTAATAGAAGTCGAGTGAGCGAGTATGCATTACAGTTGTGAAGGAATTTTATAATAACTTTTTTAACTAAAATATCTGCAGATTGGAAAGTGGGAGATGGGCAAAAAGGTAACAGACTGGATAACAATAAATAAGAAACGTAGACGCGGAACGCCAAGGAGAAGATGGAAAGACATCTTCGGACAGAGATGAATTCAAGAATGAATGAGAAAGGCGAGGGAAAGGGATTTGTGTAGAGGTTTAGGGGTGGGAGGATGATGATAATGTGTATTACTTATAATGCTAAGAGTTAAAACGTGTTTTCCTATTTTATGCAAACTTTTATTTATATGCAATGGAAATAATAGATTTTTAATATTTTTAACTTATTTTATTATTACTAGGACAAAAAGTACCGTATTTTAAAGTCTGGTTTTTATAAGTTATGTGAAATTACAATCATTCAGTTATATGTGTGATATTCAGAAACAAATATACATTACTTTTCCATTCATTACATTGCTGGAAATAAATACAACATTCACAAAAATTCTGCTTACAATGCATGTATGAGAGGCCTATGTTCAGCTAGAAACTGCAATACAAAGTAAGGTATTAATTGAGATATACGTAAATCAAATGTCTACAAACCCTAACTACATACCTAAAACAAAGGATTTTCACAAGTTTGATAAAAAAAATCGTCTTTTCATTTATTTTTCAAAAAATTACTTTTCATAACATTTTCATCTCATCAATCAAAGTTCACAGAATCCTTTAAAACTATTCTTTATAAGTGAACTTCAAAATATATATGCATTGAGAAAATGTTAGATATTCTTGATAACATCTAAAATTCCAACTACTTTCAACAAACTAAGCAGGTCTTAAAAGAGATTTTCTTAATTGAAATAGTGATTTATTATGTCAGCTGCTAACGATTATCGCCTTTAAGTTCTTCACTTATTTAAAGATATTAAATATGAAGAATAAAAGAAATTAAAAACACCAATGTTAAAATAAAACTATATTGACTTATCTATAGCAGTAGCAGTTAAAACTGTAGCAGGTTCAATTTTGTACATTGAAGAATCTGTATTTTGAAAAAACAAAGTTGAGAATAATTTCTAATCCGGTATCTTATAGTAAAAATCCATGTGGTGACGGGGAAAGAATACAAGAATCACCACCTCCTTATTGACATTACATGGTATCGAGTTTTTTTCTTAAATTCGTGGTCAGCGTCATCAATTAAAGCGAAAAGACATGTAACTCAGAAAATGTGCTTAAGGTCGAAAATTGCTTGCAGTCGCTGTTTTAGTCTCTTTGTGTTCCGATAACGGGCCAAAACAGTGGTGTTGGCTCCGATAATCGATATCGGGCCGGGCAATGTGATAGAGAGATACATATCTCATACATTTGACTTCCTCCGATATCGGATGTCGGATATCGGATATCGGATGACTGTGAAAACGCTCTAACGGAAAAATGCATAGGCCATGTTCCTGCGAGAGTAGGAAAACTTGAAATAAAACACTGTACGAACCCGTCTGGCTAGCGGTGATACAGTAGGCCGAATCCAGCAGTGGGCTGCAAAAAGGTTACTTGGTTGAAGTTTTAATCAATACTGTAACTACATAAACGATGAAATAAGCTCTCGAGAAAACGCTACTGAATACCATTTCACGGGCAAGCGATTGAAGTCAAACAGTACAGGAATTTAAATCGTGAGTATGGGTTTCAATTATCGAACGTCTGATATCCAATGATGCAAAAGACAATTCGCTAGTAGTAGAGAAAATCTATGACAGTCGTTACGGGTAGTTGGAGCCATAAAAAGTCCAATAACCGGTCTAACTGCGATGCTTCGATATTACCAAATGGTTTTGGAGGGCAGATGGTAGTCGCTTTACGGAAAATATCGAAGTTTAGCCAAACCACTATTAGACTGAAAAAGGAGGACCCAAAAATCTAAGCTGAAAGCTTCAGATGCGACCGGTATTAACACTAGCATGAAAAGATATAGCAAGCGTCGTGATGAAGAGAAAGAGGGTACATCAAAAACATTTACTCTTAAAACCGTTTTCATCATTTACCGCTGGTACTTCAGGTAGTAATATTGGATGCTCAAAACAATACTTGATAAATATCTCGATTACTCTAACAGTAATCATTTGTATATAACGACAGGATAATAAACGATAATCTGTCTGTGATATCAGGTATATCACAGAGAAATGACTTAACATTATCCACTGAAAGGACGGACTTTGGATTAACATGCGATGATGATCCGCTCACATGATATTCGATGTTGTTGATTGATTGTCCATATCATTGTAACCCTATCAAAAACATAAATGTGCTAAACAAGTTCAATATTATGATAAAAGCCAGTTCGGTCAGTCTAGAACTTTGATTGTAACAACATAAAATATTTTATAACAACTTAAATTATAATTTTTTCTTATGAATTAGGATGATATATTGGTACTTAAGGTCTGACTTGGCTAGTTCTAGGAGGGCTTGGCTAGTTATAGGAAGGCAGCGGCGCAATAATCATGTCAGCAAATCCGCAATTTTCCATACATTTTTTTAAGATTATAAAGCTACAGACTTAAAACGGTGATACCGGGTTTCACAATATACCACGGATGAAGTCGGAGTGGGTCGGACAGTAATTAATTAACATATCTTCATCTTCACCCTAGCGTTAATCCCAGTCGCATCCGAAGCTTTCACCTCGAAGTCTATGGTCCGCTTTACCAGTCTAACTGCGGTTTTGGCTTAAATGCGGTTAAATCCGTGAGGCTTTACCAGTCTAACTGCAGTTTTGGCTTAAATGCGGTTAAATCCGTGAGGCTTTACCAGTCTAACTGCGGTTTTGGCTTAAATGCGGTTAAATCCGTGAGGCGTTACCAGTCTAACTGCGGTTTTGGCTTAAATGCGGTTAAATCCGTGAGGCTTTACCAGTCTAACTGCGGTTTTGGCTTAAATGCGGTTAAATCCGTGAGGCTTTACCAGTCTTACTGCGGTTTTGGCTTAAATGCGGTTAAATCCGTGAGGCAACAGTCATGTGACATCCATAAGTAATTAATATATCAGCTATCTATCATCAAACCGAGTGCAATAAAATTTTCACATTTCCTTACAACATATAGGAGCAGAGAGAAATCGCAGAGACAAATGTTCTCCGGGGAGCAGTCTCGCAGAGTGGCGATCTGTCCTATTTTTTCGTCGCATCCTGTCGCAGTCTATATATAAATGTCAGCTGTTTATGGCCACCAGTGTAACTGCAGCGATAGTTTTCTCAAGAAAAAATATGAAATTTATGTCTTCTGCTAACTGGAACTAGTAACTAAAGTCGAATTTTTCATTCTGTGAACATTCTGACAGTCGTATTTTGTGATATTTGATAAATTATTATAATAAATCATCGCCGCTAATTTCTTTTTATATTATTTAGGTCATTAAATTGACTGCATACTGTCTAATGGTAAGATGGGGCGCAGTCCAAAGAATAGTTCTGAAATTGCAGATTCTGAACCCATACAGAAAACTGATTCCTGGGGGTCGTGTTTCTAATACCAAATACTTAACCACAAATACCAAACATGGGCAGCCAGTTAATCTGTGTAAAATGTCATAGAATATATTATTTGCGTGATCGTCGATATTTCAAAAGCTCAACCACTCTCTATTATTGTGAATGTATGAGATATTACTATTTTCGCTGATTTCAATATTAGTTCAACCTGTACACTGATATTAACGCGGTTCCAAGTATTGTTTGCTGAATATACAATTATAATGGCAGTGCCAGTTTCATTACGATTGGTAGCTTTGATACTGGTATTATAATATTTGCATTAAAATAGGTACTGATAAGTGTGAAAGTTTGTGTAGTTATTGAGATGTTGCGTTATGTTGTTGTCCGAGTAGACACGCCGTAGTAGGGGCAGTAAGACCCATCATGGGGAAGTGGCTAGAGAGACCGCAGGGCAGCCTCTCGTACCGGCTGACACAGATTATCACCAAGCACGGGTGCTTCGGGCGGTATCTGTGTCAGAGGGAGAAAGAGCCAACGTCCGAGTGCCATTGAGGACTCGAAGCTGTACACGGTCACCGAGTGTCCGGCGTGGGCAACGCCGAGATGGAAGCTAGTGGCGGTCCTGGGATTGAAAGTTCCCACGCTCGCCCCCCACGCTCGCTCGAGGCAATGGTTCGCTGCGCAAATGTTTGGCGGCCGGCGCCTTCTTCTGCAGACAAGTAGTGGTCGTGAAGAAGGCGGTGAGGCGGGAGCGGGAGTGAAGAAGACTCGCGGACTGCGCTGCTCGCGAAGTGAGGCAACTCGAGCGTCGGAGGCCGCAGTGACAAATGGAGCCGCCTGTCACCCTATTAGAAGCAGTGCGCGGCAGCTCGAGTCGTGTTGGGGACTCCATGATCCACACACCCGAGAAGGAGCAGATCGAGAGAGATGGCCCTGAATCGACCGGGGTGTGAGGGATATGCTTGCCAACCTCGCTTTCGGCTTAGCACAACGACCCACAGACATAACCTCCCCGTCTGGCTCCGGCGGTGTGCCCATTCCAGTGAGTGATTCCAGTCTAGTGCATGATGAGAACCGGGCATTATTAGTTCAAACGTTTAGGAACAGACATATTAGATCTCCATCAAACAGAAATTTTAGATACTAGTTGTTGTCTGCGGTTCCAGCTGCATGGAATGCTGATCCTGTTCTTGTCACCCATAAGCAATAGGTCCAGGAATAACAAACAGGTTAGTTTAGTTTAGGTTAGGAATTATTCCAGACTATAAATCTTACCTTGTGCTAAATTTCACACATCGAAATATTTTAACAAACTTTCACTATTATAATTTTAGTAATATGTTAAAGCTTTTAATTGACTGTCTTGTACCTACCATTATTTAAAAAAAAAATATTCTCTATTGTCTAATTTAATTTTGAATACAAGAACTTAAGAAATATACGTAATTTCACAAGCACACAACTGGTAAACTACATAAATTCAACCCCCCTCAAAACAACACGAAAACAAAAGTCCCCAGAAGTTTAACCCTGCCCTCGTTTAAGTTACCACTTATACACAACACGGACAGATTACCTCAATCCCTATTTAACCCTAAAATGGACAAGCCGGTAAATTACATTTTGTTACATTATGCAAATCCGAGATTAAGCTGTGCGTTTTAACTTGGCTCTTGGCAAGTTTGTGCTTATGTTGCTACTCTAAGTTATGGCTCAAGTTGTGGGAGTCTTAAGCACTGTCGTGTGTTGCTATGAAGCTCCAAGCCTTGTTATAATGGCTGTAACTAGTTTTATAACGGCACATTAAATTTATTAGTGTTGTTTTAGTTTAGGTTTCCGTCATCCACCTGACTTAATTATTTTAATATGATGATTTATAATACGATATTGTTTTCATGTCCGTAACCACTTGTCACAGAACCATCGGATAGGTACTAGAAACAAACTAAAAAACATGGGAATTATCCCGGTGAGTTTAACACTTTAATAAAGTAATACTCGTCAAAGTTAATGAACGTGTCAATCTCAAATCACAGAAATTGTTATAAGTTAAAAGAAATATTTTCTATTGCTGACCGATAGATAAGGCTCTAGACTCGCAGAGTTCAGAGTTCAAGCAGTAGTTTCTCCCGTTAGCGTATAATATTCAAAGGAGGAATATGAAAGCGCGTTCTGGGTTGTAAGGGGCCAACTTCGAATTCAACGGTGATTTAGGGTTTGAACGAAAAATAATTAATCATTGGTTGCATTAAAAGACAATTCGATTTTTTTTTTTGAGTAACCGATATTTTGGCTCTGTTATAAGCGCCATGACAATGGTAACTGACCACCGCTAAGCTATTTGTTATTGGACAAATAAAAATATGGTAAATATCCCAGTGTAATACACTTCTCATGTACACAAATACGATTTTAGTTACTGTTGATAAAAAAAAATCGCAGATCTGTTTTGTGTACGAAATTTTCAGACTACAGAATATAAATAAAACGCAATGTAAATAAAAAATGTAGCTACATGCGATTTGATTTGATACAAACAACTTTTTTATTACACGCTATGTGCTATTCTTGTTGACAAACACAAAATATGAAGTAGAAAGGATATAGGCCAATTTTGAGTTTATTTTGTATTACGATATAGTGAGCATTTCACATATGGCCTCTGTGGCGTGGCGTTAGTGAACGCGGCCAATACGCAGGAGGCGCGGGTTCGATGCCCGCTCAGTGCAAATATTTGTATGCATGAATATGTATACTCGTATTTGCATTGGTCTGGGTGTTTCTATTTATAAAATGTATGTATTTACAAAAAAAGCGTGTCTAAGTATGTTTATCCGCATTCTAGATTCCATAACACAAGCTAGTTAAGCTTTGTTTACCACGGGTCCAGATAGCGTTGTGTGAAATGTTGTGGAATATATATTTTTTATATAGAAAACGACATCCTCTACGCATGAGGCGCGGCTTAAATCCCGCTAAGTGCATATATATGTATGTATGAAAATGGATATTTGCATTGGTCTGGACGTGCCTCGGAGAGCACGTGAAGCCGTCGGTCTCGGGTACCATACACACATCTATGGCAGTCGTTACGGGTAGTTAGAGCCCTAAAAGTCCAACAACTTCTCTAGCTGCAGTACTTCGATATCGTTTTTGGGTTGTGGAGGTCAGATGGCAGTCGATTCATGTAAAATATCGAAGTTCAGCCAAATCCGCAGTTATATAGGTAAAGCGGACCCCAGACTCCAAGCTGAAAATTTCGGAAGCAAAAAAATAAAATTAGTTATTATTTTCCCTCTCTCCCACTCTTTCGCTCTCTCTCACTCTCTCTCTCTCTCTCTCCCTCTCCCTCTCTCTCTGTATGTTCCTCTCTAGTCCTCAAGGTTGGCAAATTCACAGCCCACGTATAAACAAAATATTAAAATGGTTACGAAAAGTTTGACATACTGAAAATAACCTATCTACATACAAACTAGCATATATCTATCCACGGCTCACTAAATTCAGTCTGTTTAACACTGACAGTCACAAAATGTAATTTACCACGTAAATCAAATTACATTTCAAATTACAAAATGATATTTCATTACACGAAGCAATTCACTCATTTCCAGCTTAAATTAGCGTGAAAATGAACTACACACTCTCATTCACACACACACGCGCGCTCACTGAACATACACACGCACACAAAACAAACACTATTCAGACATAAAGTTCACTTTCTGTTAACTCGTTGAAGGATTAAATATCTATGAAACCTATTCGAGCTACACGTTTAATTTAATATCTCATTTGGGATTATGTGAATGGTATAAATTGCCACCTGAGCTATTTTGGAGAACCTCCCATGAGTCAGGTGGAAGGTAGTCGGAAGTTTGTTAAGCCTTCGCGAATTTCAATTTATATGAGCTTGTTCATTATAATATGTTTCATACGATATTGTAGCATTTAGATCGAAACAAACTTTGTGTTAAATGGGATTGAAGCTAGTTTAACGTATTCTATTTCTGTCTTTATTGTATTTTTTTATTATTATTATTAGATCACTTTGCCGATAGCTGGTGACGTTTATTAATTCAAGAACAAAGTAAATTATTTTTGAACTCAAACAAAGTCAGTAATGAAAAACGGAAATTAAAAATAAATTATTAAAAATAAAAACTCGACTGATGCTGAAAAGATCGAAACAAACTTTATAGCAGGCGGCACCCATTAATTGTCTTCGGATTTGAGATTTGAAAAGGGGCTCAGTCGGGTAAAGATTAAAGAAAACACAGAAATATGATCAGAGAAATATCACAATGGTTTTGACGCAGAACGTCACTTTCTCAAAATGTCTTCGTGAAAAATGGTCACTTTAGCCCAATGTCACTTTTGGAAAATTGTAATTATCTTAGAATGTCACTTTCGCAAAAATGACGCTTTCTTAAAATGTCACTTTTTCAAAAATGTCACTTAGAATGTCATTCTTGCAAAATCTGGTAAGTAATTATTATTATCTGTCAACAATACAGTCAATGATGGAAAGTTGAATAAATCTCTATAAGTTATAAATAGTTATTGAACCATGTCAACCACGTTAGTTTTCGAATAAAATAGCACATGTAATAAAATAGTAAATAAACACCATTTGGGAGCTACGATACCACAATCAGATACACCCATTGATATTTATATTGATACTTGAAGTCTATATATATATATATAATTAATCTATTAATAATTATCCAAGTTGAGAATAATTAACTGTCCACTTCAGTATTGCCAGATAGTATATATTATTTATTATCTGTGTGCTTAACTCGCTAGTGAATAGATAGCAGGTAACGTGCTTTATCGCGTGTGTATCTTAACTTAACTTACGATCTGTTGAGACATTGATGGTATCTTACTCTATAAACAATTAAGTAACGCTATAATCAGCCTGATTAGTTACATTAATTCTAATACTAAAATATTCACGCCTGGAAATACTCAAAGGGGTAGGTAGAAGTACCAGAGAACCCATATTTCACCATTTGTAGGAGGTAGGACACGAGTACCTCCGCCCTACAAAATACCACGGTCATAATAACCTTGTGTTGTGTCCCGGTGAGTAGGCTAGCAAGAGCTCACTGGAGAGTTTTTGTGCTGTCTGTCGGAAGACCTTAGGCTTGTCCAGCTATATCTTCTACACTGACGGCACTAAAACTCTCTCTGACGCCCCTGGTGTTGCACACGTCCATAGGCCACGGTAACCACTTTCCATCAGGTGGGTCGTGTGCTTGTCTGCCACCTGAGTGGTAAAAAAAATACTATGCTTTTCGGTCCCACGTAATAAGGAGCGTTATAGGTTTAGTTTAATATCTCATATAACCGCCATTTCCTTAGTTGCATTCTATGACACTCATGGAAAAAGATGGGGTGGCCCTATTATGTATACTCCAATTTGAACCAAAACGGCAATTAAAATAACACCAGCTTGCTTGTTTACTAGCTGACCCGGCGAACTTCGTACCGCCAATATTTTTTCGCCCGCGTGGCGTTAGATCCCATTCCCGCTGCACCCTCTACTATATTAAACATTTATTATACATACAAACCTTCCTCTTGAATCACGCTATCTATTAAAAGAAACCGCATCAAAATCCGTTGCGTAGTTTTAAAGATTTTAAGCATACAAAGGGATATAGGGATGGAGAAAGCGACTTTGTTTTATACTACGTAGTGATAATTATTATGGCTAGATACCATTTTAAAAATCAAAAAAGGAACAGTCGGTATCACTCTTGACGACATGTATCCATACTAATATCTGGCTGTCCGTCTTCCACGCCTAAACCACTGAACTAATTTTTGATGAAATTTGATATAGGAGTAGATTAGACCACGAGCAAGGATATATGCTATGTTCGGTCACGATAACCGACATCCATGCAGGCGGAGCCGCGGGCAGAAGCTAGTGTGATATTAAATCTTACGTTAGTTTGATCCTAATTATTACAACGGTGGTCCTCAGCTTGGCAGCCTCATCATATTTTTCACACCCAACTTGGAATTTGCAAAGAAACACGTGTTTTGGTGAAGGATTCCTTAGGTATAGTGCGGCAAAATGAATTGTGACTCACCTGGTGTAGCCCCTGAGTATAATGCACACGGACATCGGCGACGGTAACCTATGTCTGCCACCTAAATGGTATAAAAAAGACGGGTTGCACTCCGGGAGTGCCGGCAGAAATGAAAAAAATTTCTTTCTTTCTTTCTTCGTTATACAGGGTGTATTTTTGAAACGGGGCAGTAAGGGCAAGTACCTTAACCGTTGCAGTTACAGCAAAACGTTCTTAGAAGACCTTCCCTAACTTTTTGACATATTTTGAACTGCATTCACAGATTTTGTAAATAACTTACAGTTGGCAAAAAAAATGCAAAAAGTCCAAATATTTTTTTTTATGCCAATCGATTCTATTTCATGTGGGGATCAAAAAACTCTATGAGACCATTTTAGCTTTCAGTACTAGGAAAGACAGAAATCGCCAAAAACGTTTCCCATACATTTTGGCAACAGAAACAAATTTCTACGATGGTCTAACTTTTTGTTATGGCCAGGAAGTGGGTAGAATTGACTGTAAAGTAAATAAAAAGAGTTTTTACCCTCAAATTTCGAATTTGATTCGAAAATCTGTGTGTTATTCTTAGTTTCAGCTGAGAAACTTCGTATGAGTTATTAATTAAGGATTTTCGCTAAAATGTCTTCTAATCGTGAAAAAATTGACTTATTAGAAGCGTATTTTGTCAATAATCGAAATGCGGGAGCTGCATTAGTGTGATACCGCAATAAGTATCCGTTGCGGCATGTGCCAACAAGAAAGGTTATTACAAATCATTTGAAAAACCTGGAATTGCAGGGTTCTTTCAAAAGAAAGCGGCAGCCTCGTGTGGACATGGACACGGAGATTGCGGTTCTAACTTATGTCGAAGCATATCCAGAGGTATCGTCCAGGCAAGTCGCCCTTGAAGTAGGTGTATCCCACTCCCTTGTGATAAAGATATGGAAGAAATACGGCTACAAGTGCTATCGATATGGGCGCATAGTTCAAGTGTTACATCCGGGTGATGATGTTCGAAGGCTTACTTTTTGCAGATGGCTAAGAGGAAAAATAAGCCGAGATCATGAATTTTTAAATTACATACACTGTGGTCAGACGAAACGAATTTTTCCAATAACGGTATGTACAACAGAAAAAATCACCACTATTGGTCCAAAGAAAATCCACCAAGAGTTACGGCAAGTCATAATCAGGTTCGCTTCTCATTCAACTGTTGGTGTGGTATAATGTCCAATCGAGTCATAATGGTGGAATTTTATGAAGGGAAACTGAATTCTGCCATGTATAATGAAGTCATTTTACACCATCTTGAAAACGAGATGGACGAATGGCCCCTGTCGGAACTGCGAAAAGTTCATTTTCAACAAGATGGTGCAAATTGGAACGTGAAAGGTGACTGTTATGTGGCGGCATAACAGTCACCTTTCACGTTCCAATTTGAGCCGCCTATTCGGTACACAGTGGATAGGTACACATGGTCCAACACAGTGGTCACCTCGTAGCCCCGATCTAACACCACTTGATTTTTTTTTATGGGGCTTCGTGAAAAACGAGGTGTATAAGACGACGTACGCCAGTGTTCAAGAGCTCAAGGATGCATTAATGACCATTTTACGTAATATTCATCCCAGAACATTATTAGCCGCCATTCGTTCAGTGCAAAAAAGGATAGACTTATGTATTCGTGAAAATGGAAATCGTTTTGAGCAATTTATTTCATAAACCAATTTCTTAAATGTTTAAATGATTTTTTTTATTTAAAAACGTTCAAAATTTTACCTGACCTATGAGTTTCGAGTTGATTTATCATATTTCCGTACGAAATGTATGGGAAAGGTCTTTGGCGATTTCTGTCTTTTCTAGTACTGAAAGCTAAAATGGTCCCATAGAGTTTTTTGATCCCCACATGAAATAGAATCGATTGGCATAAAAAAAAAAAAATTTGAACTTTTTGCATTTTTTTTGCTAACTGTAAGTTTTTTTTACAAAATCTGTGAATGCAGTTCAAAATGTCCCAAAAAGTTAGGGAAGGTCTTTTAAGAACGTTTTGCTGTAACTGCAACGGTTAAGGTACTTGCCCTTACTGCCCCGTTTCAAAAATACACCCTGTATACAGAGAAAAAGATAAAAGTATGTAACATACCATACCATACCATATCATACCATACCATACCATACCATATCATATCATATCATATCATATCATATCATACCATACCATACCATACCATACCATACCATACCATACCATACCTTTAATAAGCTGACTATAAGCTTACCGCTAAGCTACGAAGCTTCTTAGCGTACCTAGCAAAATAAACACTCTGTAGCTAGGAATGTTAAGTGACGTCATTTCGTCCTACAAAGTCGTCGGTCACGGGTCAAAGGTCACGTGATCCTGACGCGAGTTTAACCCGTGATCCTGACGCGAGTTTAACACTTTTTACCCATCCAACGCCGCTAAAGAAGTTTTCACTTCAAAAATGAGTCAAACCGGAGATATGAAATCCACGCGGGTCGAGCCGCGGGTATAGGCTAGTATTGCAATAAAATTACGTAACTCTCAGATCACATAATATTACTATCTTTCTTATTAATATATTAGCTATACTGTCGGATGCCGTACATCAAGGAAATGATAGTAATATAAATAATATGTCGGGGGTGTAATTTTTTTGCTGTCATTCATGAGTGATGGAGTTTCTTGTGCTAATGACATGGGGCGAGATCCGGCGATATATTACCGTCATATTTGTATATAGGGAAATGCGGAATAACTTATAACGTTAATAAATACGAGAACATTCTCGTAAAAAATATATTAAAATGATACATACTGTATATTTGCCGCACCATAACGCCTTGGAGCTCTTGACGGCCTTCGTGGCGTAGCGGTAGTGAACGATCAATGCCCGCTCAGTGCAAACATTTGTATTCATGAATATGGGTATTTACATTGGACTGGTAGTGGTCGTGCCTTGGAGAGCACGTTAAGCGGTCCCGGTTGTTATAAAATCATCTATGGCAGTCGTTACGGGTAATTGGAGCCCTCAAAAGTCCAACAACTGGTCTAAATGCAATGCTTCGATACCGCCTTTGGGTTGTGGATGTCAGGTGGTAATCGCTTCACGGAAAATGTCGAAGTTTAGCCACATCCGCAGTTAGACTGGTAAAAGCGGACCCCAGACTCCAAGTTGATAGCTTCGGATGCGACTGGGATTAACGCTAGGATGAAGGAAATTCGTGGAATTTTTTACCGGTATACATGTTTCCTTCTTCCTATAGTCCCGGGTCTTTGAAGCGGGGCGAGAAAAAGTATCTGATGAAGCCATCGAGCTGAGAGCCAACATTGTAATATTGTTTGTGTCTGTATTTCGGCCAAGCACCTTCGACCTAACACGACGACCCACAGACGGCGTGCTGTTTAGTCGGTTCGAGTCCGACATAACCTCCACCTCCGGGGGGGGGGGGGGGGGGGGTATTCGTGGGCTTTTCACGCAAGTAAAAAAAATGTGTCCGTATTGGTGATCCTCTTTCCTGAGACTGCCTTCAGCTTACGCTGATTGCTCTTTACCTGATTTCACTTCAAAACGTTACAGTTCTGATCCTCATACGCTTGGATCATACGTAAGTCCTATTATGGTCCTGATAAACATTTGCAGCTGATCAAAATTATTTTTAATTCATTTTTTTTAAAGAAAGAAATCATTTGTAATGTTACATTGAAATATTGAGTAGGTATCAATAGTGTAACACCACTGCGATATTTAGGTACAGTCAGCATCATTAAAATGTCACCAACAAAAGTACTCAAAATAATCCAAATACCAAATACTTGGTAGATAATACTGGAAGACCGATTGTTAAGATACAACTATTTGAGTACTCTAATAACCAATATAAAATTGGGATTTTGGTATTTGGATTATTTTGAGTACTTTTGTTAGCGACATTTTAATGATGCTGACTGTACTATATCTTTATTTGGTAACCGATACTTCGGTACTGTTACTAGTACAAGTGCCATGATCACCGTCCGCACATTCACACGCCACGATATCGGTTACGCGAAACAAATAACAAAACATGGTAAATATTCCAGTGAGTGTTACACTATTTATTTGAATGTCCATTTTAATCTCAAATCATACATTGAATAGGTAATCTGTTGAAGTGAAAACTAGATTCTAGCCCCAAAATAATAAGGCTTGTCAGCAATTCTGGTAGCATATTTACCATTTTGAATGACAGAATATAAAATTTTCTGACAAAATATAAACTTTTTTGATAAAAAATAAATTTCCCATTTGTTCAGTGAAAAATAACTTTAGAGAGGTGCGTAAATTTTATAAAGTTATCAATCACAAAGCGAGTGGGCATATCCATTTAAACTCGGCTTCAGCACCACAGTTTGCCAACAACTCGTATTAATCATAACATTCTTCGCACTTCATGAGGCTACGAAATCAGCGTTCAGGAATTAATGTGATTAGGGTATAGGTACCTTAGGTAAATTAAAGAACTAAGACTAAGGTATATGCTGTTATATTAATTTTAGAGAAGTGGGTTAGTTTGGGCTTGCGATATCACACGTGGATGATTAATATATTAATGATTAAAGATAATTAAATAAACATCTCCAATGACAGACACGACGAATTTACAATACTATAATAGTACCTCATAGAAGCAAGAAATGGGATCCCACTTCTAACTACCTAATGTGTATTGTATTATTGTGAAAATTCTTAAGTATGTTTGCATGTTTGTTACTAAATAATGCTTACGGACGGTTACATTGTATTATTGTCTTGAGTAACATATACTACTCTTTATCCCTGTCATGGGTAGCGAGAACGACATCCAGGAATCCTCTTGTGTGGAGCCGGGATCAACAGCTAGAGTTATAATGTCCTTAGTCTATTGAACTTTTATTTCGAGTCTTTTTATATGTTTACAACAACAAAAGACTTAGAATTGCATTCTATTTTTCATAACATAAGCTTGTTAAGCTTTGTTTACTTTATATTTTGATAGCACTGTGTAGAATGTTGAAGAATATATTTCATTATTATTTTATCGCAAGATGAAGGCTCATAATCCGCTGGTCTCATTACCACACCACTGAAGATGCAAACAGCAGATTTATGTTTGTAGATTAGCAGCGAATTAAAAACTTGAGAGAACCCAACATTCAACTCGGAAGTGAACCTTTGGGGGAGGGGAAGCGAGGGGGGGGGGGTTGATGAAAGTGTTCCTATGTTTGTTTAGAGATATAGTGTATATCTCTAAACAAACGTACTACTGATTCTAATTATATTTCTGTGAACTGACCTAGAATGTCACCGTGTGTGTGGGAAGAATAACTAGTTCCAGATGTATTTTACATGATTTGACATTAAAATTGGCATTTAAATATTTATTAACGAGAATATATTATTATATTATAAAATAATAAATGGTTTAAAACTAAAGTGAAATTTATTTTAAATTTATTAGTTTGAGTACGGTGATTTTTTCTGATGTTAACATTATCAGATTTGAATATTGACATTTTGTAATTCTGTATGTTGACATTTTTCAAATTTCGAAAATTATAATTTTCCAATTTTACATGTTGACATGTTCATAATTTGAAAATGACTATTCTGCATGTTTTCTATCTATGAATGTCTACATGTTTTGAATCAAATTCATAAGAAAAACTTATTTCTTGAATTACCATTATCCATACAAACGCAATTATGTTTCTCCCATTTGACGATCAACATTCTCGCCTCACAGCACCCAAGTTTTCCCATTACTTTTAGTTCGGAATACAAATAAGATTTTACCATGTATTATGGTGCTTTCCATAAACAAAATTGAGGCGGCATATTACCGTTACTAGAATGATAATAGCCATAAGATGTGATGTCATTGGTGACGTCAGCATTTTTCTATCGAGAATATTCTATTAAATAACCATATAATGGTGCTATAGAATAAGTAATCAACCCTTTAATGGAATACTTAAGTAGTCATAATGGTAATAAAACACAGTAGTGTAATAACAATATATTAAGAGCTACACTTGTAATGTATGTCGTACTATTTATAATATTACTAGCTTTTGCCCGCGACTCCGCCCGCGTGTTTGTAGGTTATCGCTATAATATCGGTTGTCGTTATAAATTGTAGCCTGTGTTATTCTGATGTATAAGAGCTATATTATTGTAAAGTTTCATTAAAATCCATTTAGTAGTTTTAACGTGAAAGAGTAACAAACATCCATTCATCCATCCATCCATATCTTACAAACTTTAGCGTTATAATATTAGTAAGATACTTGGAACTTGCTTATACTCGCGGCACCGCTTGGGTAAATGTGGGTTGTCGGGACTTTTGGCTACCTATATCTTCGATTCTACTCAACCTATTGCTATGTAAATATCTTTCAAATAAAAAAATCGCATTAAAATCCATTCAGTAGTTTTCACGTCCATGGTAAAAAAACAGACAAGAATCCCAAAAAAAATAAAATAATATGACATAACTCGAGCTTTTTTTAATATCTAGATGTATAGACACGATTACTTTTTTTTTTTTTTTTACGTGCGGGAAATCCCCTCCCAGCCCAGCCGGAGGGGGAGGTTATGTCGGACTCGAACCGACTAAACCGCACGCCGTCTCTGGGTCGTAGTGCTAGGCCGAAGGTGAGGTTGTCATGCGACATATCCCTCGCACCCCGGCTGACCCAGGGCCATCCCTCTCGGTCTGGCCCTCCTCGGGAAGGGGGGGGCCACGCGGTCCCCGACTCTACCCCGGTGTGGGGAGGCGCGCATCGTCCTACGATGCGCGCCGCCGCCGTGGCCTGCTTCTGCTAGGATGACGGGCGGCTCCACCCGTCACCCTCAGGCCCGCGCTCATGGGGGGCGGAGGTCAGTTTGCGCCCTCCGACGCCCGAGCCGCCTTCGGGCGCGTGCAGCGATGTCAGCGAGCCTTTCTCGCTCATCGCGCCGCGCCCGCTCTGCTGTCTCCTTCGCGAGCATGACCTGCTCGCAGAGGAGGCGCTGGCCGCCCACGCATCCGCGCAGCGGACCATCGCCGCGAGCAGGGTGGAGAGCGTGAGCACTCTCACCCCCAGGGCCGCCACAAGCTCCCGCCTCGGCGTCTCAAACGCCGGGCACTCGGTGAGCGTGTGCAGCCCCGAGTCCACGCTCGCGTCGCAGTGATGGCACTCGGGCGTTGGCTCTATACCCATCAGACGCAGATACCGCCCGAAGCTACCGTGCCCGGTGATAATCTGCGTCTGACGGTACGAGAGGCTACCGTGTTGCCTCTCTAGCCACTCCCCCATGATGGGCCTTACCGCCGCAATGACGGAGTGCCCTGCGCGTGGTTGCCCAAGTCGTCGCTCTCACTCGGCCACTATGACCTGGTGGAGCCGGGATTTCTCGGCCCGAATATCCTCGGGCTTGGGATCGAATCCCCGCTCCCGCGCCTCCTTTCGGAACTTATATAGTGCCGAAAGGGCCCTCGCTTCCAGGATCCACGGTGGCGATCCGGCCAGGAGACTCGCCGCTTCGAAGGATATCGTGCGGTATCCCCTGATGGCCCTGGAGGCCATCGTGCTCTGCGCCGTACGGAGCAGAGGCAGGAATCTGGCCTCCAGGGTGTCCGCCCACACGGGGCACCCGTATAGGGCCATGGACCGCACGACACCCGCGTAGAGTCTCCTGCAGGAGGACTCTGGGCCCTTCAAGTTGGGCAACAACCGGCCCAAGGCATTCGCCGTGAGCACCAACTTGGGGCGCAGACTTCGGAAATGCTGTCCGAAGTCCCATCGACCATCAAGCACGAGCCCCAGGTATTTCAACCGGGGCTTGATGTCAATAGACACGATTACTTCACAATTTATAGTATAGTAGTAAATTTTACAGACAAACATAAATGCTCATAAATCATTAAATTATATCGTCGTCTGAAATATCGCGATCTGAGTTAGTGTCGAACTATTTGAGTTATCTAGTTATAATGTTTAATAGTAATGGGTAGTTCCACAATAAATTTGGTATTGCTAGTGTTATCATAATGATAATTATTGATGGTGAGATTGTTAGGACTAAAGAGGAACTTCACTTAATTGTTTATTACTCATTGAAGTTTTTTTTTAAGTATTACTTTTTTATACCACTGAGGCGGCAGACAAGCACACGGCCCACCTGATGGATAGTGGTTACCGTAGTGTATAGACGTGTGCAACAGCAGGGAGTCACACTCGTGCTACCGACCTTGTAAACACAGAGAGTTTCTATGCCGTCAGTGTAAAAGACAAAACAGAAATAGCCTTTGGTCTTCCCACTGACGGCAAAAAAACTCTCCAGTGAGCTCTGGCTACCGTACTCACCGCCGGACACATAGCACGAGGTTATCATAGCCGCGGTATTCTGTAGGGCGGAGGTACAAGTAACCTAAATAACCCGTCCAGTTAAGTTAAATTGATTGAGTTAGGAGTGATTTCACAATAGTAGTGTTATGGCGAGGATTCGAACCCGAGACCTCTCGCTACTAATTCAAACTCGAAGACGCTTTAAAACACATTACAGGAAAGGTAGAAAAGAGGTTCTGTTTAAATATTAATCATTGCGAGAGGAGAACGTTAATGTTCTTTTTTTGTTATACATGCGGTAGATCCCCACGGATACCCTCCCCCCCCCCCGTCCATCCGGAGCCAGAGGGGGAGGTTATGCCGGACTCAAACCGACTAAACCGCACGCTGTCTGTGGGTCGTTGTGCTAGGCCGAAGGTGAGGTTGTATCGCGACATATCCCTCGCACCCCGGCTGACCCAGGGCCATTCGTCTCGGTCTGGCCCTCCTCGTGTGGGGGGACCCTCGTCCCCGGTATGGGGGGGAGCCGCGATGCGCGCCGTCGCCGAGGCCTACTTCTGCTAGGATGACGAGCGGCTCCATCTGTCACACTCAGGCCCGCGCTCATGGAGGGCGGAGGTCGGTCTTCGAGAATGTTAATAGAAGAGAAGTAATAGAAAAATATGTAGAGAAGAATGAAGAACAATTTAATATCACACTGGGAATAAATTAAATATTGATTAAACTTGTATATTACTCATAAACTAATGTTATTATAGCATATATGATCCAAACCTTCGACCATAAATTACCTATATTTGTACAATTAGCCCCGCACCCAAATCCAATAGACAAACAAACAAACAAATGCGTGCTGTCACACACAAATAATGGTTCAGAGGTGATTTTAGTAAGCACTGTGACATACAGACCGAGCGGATGTTCAGCTAATTTAAAAACTGTTATTTATCATTTATATGGATATTCTAACTTTTAAACAATCGCGTTCCATGATATATAATTTAGAAAACGGGAATTAACGCGATCATGGTGTAGGTACTTACATAGTATACCTTTGATTGCCTGACGTTTCGACCAGGTTACACCGGCCGTGGTCACAGCCACAGCGGCCGTGGTGTCCACCGCTGACTGGCTCAGCGGTGGACGCCCGCCGTCTTTGAATCCGTGAGGTACTAGGTTCTTCATCTACCCGCACAAATCAAAGGTATGTAAGTACCTATACCATGGTCGCGTTAATTCCCGTTTTCTAAATAATATATATGGATATTCGTCAACGGCAAACTGGTTTTCCTACTTTTTTATATTATTCAAGT
Source organism: Eilema caniola (assembly GCA_949126895.1). NCBI lineage: Eukaryota > Metazoa > Arthropoda > Insecta > Lepidoptera > Erebidae > Eilema > Eilema caniola. The sequence goes on along the minus strand of OX421486.1, from coordinate 4,099,808 downwards.
GGCAGACAAGCACACGGCTCACCATATCGAAAGTGGTTTCCGTAGTCTACGGACGTGTGCCATATATCCAATACCAAGGGCATCACACTCGCACTGCCGACCTTTTAAGAGCCATCTAATGCATTTCTTGAAGAACCCCATACTATAATCGATTGAAAGCTCGCGTGGTGCTTATTTAACGATCGAGGTTCTAGCGCATTCCTGGGCGGACAGATGGTAGTCGCTCCTGTATAATAAAATTATAATAATATAATTTTTTTTTTCATGCAGTTCAGTTACATTACATTACGTAGAGTACAAAATTATAAGCTGGCAGATCTTCATCATTATAAGTTAATTTACATTCTGACTTAACGTCCATTATACATTTTTCCATTTTACATTTCAAACGAAGTTAGATGTAGATCAATTTGATTAAACTGGGACCAGTCCGATCTAGGTTTATGACAAACCTGTGTTTCAGGCCTTCTCAGTTCTCACTTTAAATATCATAATCACTACATAGTATAAAACAAAGTCGCTTTCTCTGTACCTATATCCCTTTGTACGCTTAAATCTTTAAAACTACGCAACGGATTTTGGTGCGGTTTTTTTGATAGATAGAGTGATTCAAGAGGAAGGTTTATATGTATAATACATGTTTAATATAGTAGAGGGTGCAGCGGGAATGGGATCAGACACCACGCGGGCGGAAAATATTGGCGGTACGAAGTAGTATAATATAATACAATTAGTCTAGACTAGATACAATAAGCTTACAGTAAAAAATCTCCAACAACTCTTCTGTGTCTTCGTAATCTAATGTTCTTAGGTAATCGGTCTACAGCCAAAGCCTTTCAGTCTCTATAATTTAAGTAACTGATGGTTATAAACGATGTAAAAGCCGAATCAAAAGGAGTAGAAGTCAGAGAACTCGGGCTCCTAAATGAAAGTTTTGGATGCAAACAGTGCAACATCAAGATAATGTTGAACTGAAGTAGTAAATAAATAGGCGAGGTGAAGTCAAACTGACGCTATACCTAAACGCTGATGTCACTTTATGTTGGCAATATATTTATTTATTTATTATATACTTTATTGTACGCCAATTACAAAATTCATGGTACAGAAATCAATATCATAAAAGCAGTATAAAGGGCGGCCGTTCCCGAGGAGGGCCAGACCGAGAGGGATGGCCCTGGGTCAGCCGGGGTGCGAGGGATATGTCGCATGACAACCTCACCTTCGGCCTAGCACTACGACCCAGAGACGGCGTGCGGTTTAGTCGGTTCGAGTCCGACATAACCTCCCCCTCCGGCTCCGGAGGGGTGGGTATCCGTGGGGATTTCCCGCACGTAAAAAAAAAGGGCGGCCTTATCGCTTTCAGCAATTTCTGCCAGGCAAGCTTTATATATATATTCTCACATTTGTTTTACTTTAAACTTAAATACATACCGTCACACCTCTTTTCCAATGGGATAAGCAGAGACCACATGTTTCTAACTGCTACGATTCTGGCATGCTATCACTGTGTAAAGGCAAATAAAGTGCCTCCGACCAAATTATTAATAACAAAAATACTTGTATCTACTATAATATTTAGAATATTTTCAAAGCCCGCCATTTTAACTGACCGTATTCCTCGTTCCATAATTCGTCCGTCCACCATTGTCCAGTAAGTGTTTATCCGTGTTCCGAGTTTAGCTAAAGCGGTTTGAGCACATTTACAGCCTAAAAACATAACCCTCCTTCTGGCGCAGTAGGGTAAAATGTGTATTTCGAGGTCAATTGTTGTCGCTATAAGGAAGGTCTCAAAAACGTGAAATGGATATATGAAATTACGTTCTCTAGCGGAATTTCTTTTCAAGTGTGTTTCAGAAAAGTAAGTGAACCAGCTAGAGGTACAGATGACTTGAAAAGGTAGACACTATATTAACTATTGAGTAACCAAGAAATGTTGCCTAAAGATTCATAGACATAATTATGTATTGATGAATTTATTTAAATAATTCTGAGTACACTTCATAAATGAGAATCTATTGCTTAGTTTAAATTTTTGAAGAATTTGTCTTGTGCAATAATAGGTGTAAAAAATAATGGTAAAGGAGTCAGACTTACGATTGATAAGTCCCAGGTTCAAATCTTAGCCATTACAATCCCATTTAACATTATTTTCCCGAGCGAAACGTTACCTTATTTTTCTTAGAACCTTTTAAATATGCCGAGTTAGTCAAGTAATGTCTAGAGTCAACAATGAAACTGCTTCACAAAAGCTTACTAAAACAAGCTTGAAAGAAGCTTAGTTATAAATTTTACTTACATTTATTTAGCAGAAACCAAGTAATTTACTAGATACGCATTATCTTGAAATATAATAGTTCGTATTAATTTATTTAGTTTATCTTTTGGAAGGGTGATGAGCTGTTTAAAAATGTAGGGTGTTTAGGGATCCCAGCATGAGAGCCATGTTTTATTTCAATGAGTGGTATATATGAAAGCGTGGCTTAAAAGACTCTATGTAGTTGCAGGAATAAAATGAGTGATGTTCTTTTTAACCGACTTCCAAGAAGGGCTATTTATACAGGATACGCCAATACGAGTTCACTTCACCTCATGGTAAGCTAAAGGTAAAGTTTCAAGAAAGGGGTTTACTATTACAGACACTTAATATAATATTAATGTGCCTCGGTTTGACGGCCTGATCAGACGCTACCTGGGACTGTATGAAAAAGAAACACGTGTGCTTATAATTTATTCTAATATTTAATGATGTATCTTAGAAATTAATCACCGAACCGCTTACTTCTTAATAGAATATTTTGGATCGTTTGCGCGTAAAATTCCTACAGTATCAACTAATTTCACTGCTTGTATTTGACTAAAAGGTGAATAGCAGTTAAATGCCTATTTACTAGCTACGTCGAGCCCATTTGCGAGGCGTATTCCGTGATAGTACTTAACTGTAGCAACAAAACTAACAGCCCAACACCGGAATAGCACTAAAGCAATCTATTCGCAGCATTGTAGCTCACGGTCGGCAACATAAACTCTGCGTTATTAGTCGCCGTGTAAACATGCGAGCAACTTGTAACACGTACACTGAGGGCCATTAAACTAACGAGTTTTTTAATACTGTCGATTTTAGGGCAAAGTTTGTTATATTTCACTATTATTTTGACTTCGCTTTACTGTCTCACATAAATACAAAATAAATAAAAGTCTTTATAATCTCAAAGTAATCTGTCTCAAAGTAAGCTGCCCATCATGTTGCGCGTTGTATGGCAACATCGCGCGTGTTGCACAACGTTGATGTAAATATTGAGCAATACATGTTGGGCTTGAAATGTTACCTAGTGGATACAAGTTTTATTTATATAACAAATATTTACAGTTATATAGTTTATATATAGTTTATAGTTACTTATTTGTAAGGTAGGTGATATAACAACATGCTTAAAACATAATTCTAACCTAATATCTAGCGAAGCGTAGAGTGATTTTGATTCTCGTTCAGTGCAAATATGTTTATCCACATTCTGAACCATATGACAAGCTGTACTTAAATTGAGTCTAGATGGCGTTATACAATATTACGTTCTATAATATTTCCTTATTTAACTCGCTTCTATTTCCGCTGTTCCAGTTCACTGGATTGTGTTTCATGGCCCAACCTACACACACAGACAGTACAAATGAGTAAAGTTATCCAATAAAAAGCTCTTACGGTGCGAGCGTGCATACGATTTGAGACTTTTTTGTGCGTAATGACATTATCACGTGACCCAAGACCCCTTCAAGCAGATGAAATCATTATTTGGTTCCATGGGAGAAAATAAGCACTGATATCAGAATTTGTTTTACGTTTGTGTCCAGACTTTCTGTATCTAACTAGCTGTTGCCCGCGGGTTCTTCCGCGTGGAGTTTCGATCCTGTTCCCGCAAGTCAGGGGACCTTTTAACGGGATAAAAAGTAGGCAATGTGTTGTTATTTATAATGTGTAACTCTAGATCGATCATGCTCATCATGGTAAAATTTAATAGTTGTCAGAACATTGGAATCTCAAGTGCTTACTATACTTAACCCAGATATTACTGAAACTATTTTTTGTTTGCGATTGCAATGATTTTTGAGTATGTTTTACTTTAGTAATATAGTATTATTGGAAAAATATTTGAAAATTTTTCTTTGGTTTGGAAAAGCTGGAAAACAGGTGGCGTTATAACGCCCGGTAGTAAAATCGGCTTCCAAAACCAAAGTCATAATCGCAGACATTTTTGGAATGAAACGAAACACCGAATGCTCGTTGAATGTATTAGGTAACGCTTACAATAGTTTATTCATCCAAAAACTCAACATAGATATGATAGGAAACAAAACATACTTTTAGGTGAAGTAAATGTACTGACATTTACGATACATGAATTTGGTTCTTTTTTAACAAGTAGTTCACAGACAAAGGTAAATCATTTTCGGACTCTTCACTTTTTGATAATGTACCTTCATAATACAATCTCTGGTGGAGCTCTTAGTTGGGAACCTGAAAAGGAGTAAGGACATTGTAAAACATTGTAGTTATTAGTGATTGTAATGAAATACGTAATATGCTCAAAAGCAATATCAAACCTGGAAGATTATGTTTGTAATGTTACAAATTCTTCATCGCCGGAATCCTCGTCTATTATTTCCGTATTTGGATTTGCCGGTGGAAAAATGATAATCCCACTGGGCAGGTCATCATCAGAATCTAAATTTTGTAATGGATACACGAAGGTATTTCCATCCACTTGAGCAGTGTGACTGAGGAAGTGCCTCCGCTCCGTGTTGTGTTCCCGGCAGTGAGTGGGGTAGCCAGAGCTCACTGGAGGGTTATGTGCTGTCAGTGGGATGACCAAAAGCTTGTTCTGCTATGTCATCTACACTGACAGCCCAAAAACACTCTACGTTTACAGGGTCGGCAGCACGAGTGTGACTCCCCTGGTGTTAAACACATTCCATCAAGTGGGCCATGTGCTTGTCTGCCACCTAAATGGTATAAAAATATTTCTTCAACTATTTCGTCGAGGTTCAAAGGTCTTTTCATCAGTGATCTCAAATTTAATAGTAATAGTAAATAGACGTAAATTTTACTACCGGGCGTTATAACGCCATCAGTTTTTCCAAACGAAAATTTGAATGAAAACCTGTGATATCTGAACTTATTTTATCTCTAAATTATATTACAACAACAACATTTTACGATATTCTACGTTATAGTATTTATTACATAATTCATGTACTTTAAAACTTACTTATTTGAAGCCATGACACAAAGCAAATTCACTGTTCATTTAAAACACGTCAGAATTTCTAAATAATGCACGCACTGTGCCATATAGTACTACTACACTATAGAAGGACTACTTCTGATTACGATAATGTAAGATGATCTTTGATAGTACAAAAATAAACACATAAATTTGGCGGGTAGATCTAACACTTGATAAGTGGCGTTATAAAGGACGGTAGTAACAAGTGGGTTAACCAGGCTTTCCTTTGTATGAGGAAAAGATGAATTAATACCATCTGTCTATCCATCTATCCTAAAATTAGACTTAAAGAAAATAAACAATGAAATTGAGAACCTCCTCATTTCCATAAATCGGCTAAAAATAGAGATAGAAAATATGAAGCTAATACTGACACTAAAACACTTTCCTCTTGAACTCCTAAAGAGCGAACAATACCACTTATTCCGGATCCGACCAGTAAATAATATCTGCCCGAGTTCTGTGCCAAATCGTGGGAACTTCTCAAATTAGCCGAAAATTTATGTAGCGGTGAAAGTTTTAATGTACCATGTAATGTATCGCCAGACGTTTTGCTGGTTGTCTGGCTTCATAGCTGTTGTACTGCTTGCAACTAAAGTTTTTGTTTTGATGTCTTGTTATGATGGGTTGGGATTTACTTGTCATGGATCCTGTTTATGAATAGTGATAAACATTTTTGTCTATAAGTAGGACCTTTTTATTGCTGTCGAGTAAGACTATAGTGTATTGGTGTCTGTTTGTTTCCTTTTTTTTCTTAGTGAAACAGACTCCTAGCACAGTATTACTGTATCCCTTCTAGCGCAATATATCTATAAGTAACACTGTGCTTTAATATACTATTCAATGGTGAAAGTTTTTCGTGGATAGATGTTTGTTATTATTAAATCACAGCAGAACCGCTGAATAGATCTTGAAGAAATTTGGCACAGAGATAGAATATAGACTGGAATAGTACAAAGGGTACTTTTTATGTCTTTATGCCGTAAATAGGTCCCTATGCAACACAGGATCTGTGGCACCTCACATTCGGCCTTGCACTGCGACGCACAGACGGCGTGCGGCTTAGTCGGTACAGGTCCGACATATCCTCCCCTTCTGGTTTGAGCTTGGGGTTCCGTGCAGATTGTCCGCATGTTAGAAAAAAAGTAGCACCAGAAACTCTGCCTTTAGTTTACCATCAAGCGAAGTGTAGTCATGTCAGCGTTTCTTATATAGAAAAAAAAAACTGTATTTCTCGTAATGAGTACACTAGTCCAACTAATAATATTATTATACTGGCCTTCCACCTGCGGCTCTGCCTGCGTGGATCACTTATCTTAGTTTCTACTCAACAGATTGTTATCAAACCAACGTAAGATTTTAATCTTGGCGAAGATCTTTCGAACTAAAAAATACCACATTAAAATCCGTTCAAATGTTATTGCGTCCAACGCAAACAAACAATTCCAATTTACAATTACATTTTAAATCTATGATTTGACATTTTTTAATGATATAACTTCTATTTGTGACTACATTATTTGCACGAGGAATAATTATAAAATGTATGCTGACATAATTTAAATTTACACATATTAAACCTTTCATATTTGTACGCTGGAGATAGCAGAATATTATGGACACCGATTCTGCAACAACTTTATGCAATATTCTGACAAATAAATGAATCTTACCTTATAAGAAAATGATAAAGATAGTAAGTAAGTAGATTGTTTTTAAAGAGCACTACCAACTGAAATTATGTTCTTGCTTATCCCTCCAGCTACCTACTTACGTTAGGAACGGGTTCTCGTTGGTAGTGTAATGACCAATATGTTATCCCGCAATCTCTCAGTCGAAAGGCCAACTCACTGACCTATAATAAGTACTCGCTGGACTAGTGACCGGTACCCATATATTGTGTCCAATTGAAAATCGCCATATTGGCGCTGATAGTTGCGGCACGCAGTAGTGAGTGTACTTGGAACTAATACTAATGATGGACAGCAATTGTCTTGTTATTGATAATTTCATATAAACGATGGAATTGTAGCCTGTGTATGTTTGGGTGCTCCCTGTGTTACTCCTCATCGCTGTCACTGTGGAGAAGCAGTCGACAGTCTATCATGCGGCAGGAGCACAGGACGCATGTCACGTCATGCACATTTAAATGTTATTATCCGCCAGGCTCTTGTCACCGCCGGCGTCCTGCGTAGACACCCTTACGCCTTCCCATCTTCCAAGTACGATGTTCTGCGCTTGTGCTGCTGCAGCATCTGCGGAGGTCCTCAAACGGCGAAAATATGATACCAGCAACTATTTATTTGAGCCATTTGAGGTGGAGAAGCTGGCGCCGTGTGGTCCGACGCTCTGTCGCTTTACAAAGAAATTGCAAAGCGACTGATCGATGCTTCGCGTGATCAAAGGGCTGGCCTGTTGTTCGCACAACGAATTGGCATTGCCATCCAACGGGGCAATGCTGCCAGTCTTTTGGGCACGTTACCAGTCGACATCGATGGGGAGGAATTTTTCGACGCTTAAACTCTTTGGCCTCTATTTTGTTAATTCTTGTAAATATTTAGTTTCTACGTTTTAGTTTGACTTTAAAAATTATCTTACTACATGCTTAGTTTTCAAAATGAACTCATTTTAATTTAAATAAACGATAGGTCTTATGTATTAAATTAACAATGTGGCCATTTTAGAAATTTGTTATGGGTAAACGCATAAATAAAACAAACAACGAACAACGTTCGTTTGCAAAGTAATTAGTTGTCAGTACACTCACGGTGGCGCTTCAAATCGACACAAAAATTAAGGTTTTATTTTCTATCAAATAGCCAGTCCAGCTAGTTATAGAGGTCAGTACAGTAGGCCAACTCTTCCACCACTAACCTACCGTAACTCTAGTAGAGACTCTAGATCAACTTATTTGTTAGAAAATGTAGGAGGCTCCAAACTAAGACAATAATAAAAGACGTTAACAAACTTAAAACTTGCAAGACAATCCGACGATGAGTACAATTTCGAAATACAATTCTATAATGAATCTAAAGTGTCTTCAGAGAAATTCGTTAATTTCATTTTGGCAAATTGAAATGGTTACCGAAGATGACATTTAAAATTTGTTTTTGAACGAGTGCTCTAATTGTTTCTGGCGACGGTAATTCCCCCACTTTGTTTGTTGACGGTTTCAGAACGAAGCTGTTTGTGGGCACGTGACGATGATTATTTTGATTATTGTTTGAAATGAAAACTATTTTTGACAGATTGTATTGCGAGTTAATTGGTATTGTTTTATTGTTTATCGGTATTTGCCCCGTGGCTTCGTCTGACCACTACCCATGGGAATCTAATCACGGATTAAAATGTAGCCTATGTGTTATTCCAGATTATTATCTATCCCTATAATAAATTTCAGCCAGATTCGTTCAACCGTTAGAGCGTGATTGATTCCAAAACTATGTTTTTTTAGTATCCCAGTTGATAAACGCCCTTGTTTTCGCATTATACGGTTAATATATTCAGAAACTGTTATTATTATGAAAATCAAAAACATTTTCAACAAAACATTTCATAAATAATCAGTCATTTATTGCCAAAAAAAACCGTTTGAAACTTTTTTCAAGATCTTCGAAGTTACCGATTCCACCTGAAGAATCCCGAAGCATCCCGAACGCTACATAAATTTTAGTCCAATTACACACTACACGCTTATCGGAGAACTTTTCACTCGAATATATCTTTTTTACTGTCGTAGTTTTTAAAAGGTCCAATGTTGCCATTATGAATGGCGTCCCTTATGTCTTGGCAGTTTTATTAAACTGTTTTACGTAGAATCAAGTTTTATGGTAGAAAATTTGTATAACTTTGTATGAGATAATAAATAGTGTTGGTACGCAAACTTTTCAAGGCGGGTTTTGTGTGACTTGAGATATATATGTAGGTCATAATGTTATATTATTACAATTTAGTGTAGAGTAGATTATATGCTATAGACTTATTTATTACACGCGAGTTTATAATAATATGGGTTTAATGCGACCGGGGGCGTATTGTTATGAGAAGGTATCGGTTTGACCCTCTGTATTTATACTATCATAAAATTGTAAATAATATTTGGATCATGTTAAATTAACAACTAAACTACAACTACTGAACGAAATTTGATGCAGTTTTTTTGCTAGAAAGGTCTTGGTAAGTGATGGTGCAATAATGTACGTGCTACTATTACGTTGAAGATTTCATTAGGATATTTTAAAAAATTACAAGCATTCATCCCATATTCTTCCCCCCACCTTTAACCCCTTCTATCGCCATAAAAGGGAGCCTATGTCCGTTCTTAATAATTAGTGGCAGCATTCAGTAGTTTTTACGTGAAAGAGTAACAAACATCCATCCATTCATCCATACTCACAGTTACACAATATTAGTAGGATTTGACATAAATGAATTGTGCTAAAGGATTATTAAAAAAAAGACGGGTTGCACTCTGGGAGTGCCGACAGAAGTGAAAACTTTTTCTTTCTTTCTTTTTTCGTTATAAACATAGAAAAAGATAAAAACATACCATACCATACCATACCTATAATACAGCTAATTTTCTATCAGAAGAAATTAATAAATTACAAAAAGATAAAATAATCACAAAAGGTAATAAATTACAACAAGATAAAATAATCACAAAAAGTGTCAGAAGGCCAGGTTTGAACCCGGTACTATCTGAAACTATAAGGACTTACAGTCGAAGCGTTTACCGCTATGCTGCGAAGCTATTTATCGTATATTGCAAAATGGACAGTCTATAGCTAATATTGTATGACGTCAGTCGTCGGTTACGGTCCAAAGGTCAAGCGATCCTGACGCGAGAGTTTAACAATTTTTATCCATCCAACGCCGCTAAAGAAGTTTTCACTTCAAAAATACGCATGGCAATACCTTATGAAGCGGGTCAGAAATTCTTACAATATTAATCTTATTAAGTATATTTTAGAGACTGAATTAACATAGAAAGTGAGTAGCTATAAATAATATCATAAATCTTCGTTACTTTACTAATATTAAGCTTTCAACTGAGTAATAAAATGACTTTGTAATGAAAGGTTATTAACTCTTAGGTCTTACTAAGATTTAAAGTAATGTAAAAAGCAATTACTTAGAAATTTGGCCGATGAGACTTTAAATAATATTAGATTTTCTTGCGTAATCAAATTTGTAAACTAATTATATAAAATGAAGAGTACAGGCTGGCCGTTCGAGTACGCAAGGTTTTGTTTAATATATCTCGAGGCCAAGTGCGCTTACTGTTTGGCAAACGATAGAGTTAAATTCCTAGGCGTGGATGTCGCTTAAATGAGTATCCACTGAGTTCTTCTTCTTCTTTTTATGTGGTTAGTGGCCACCCTGTGACAGAGTTGTTCAGGTCGCCCATGCAGGCCTCCGCCTTGACCTAACGACTGTTGACAGCCGGGTCCGACTTTTAACGTGCCCTCCGAAGCACGGAAGCGCTGAGATGTAACAGTGATGGTCCGCTGCGCGGACGCGTGGGCGGCCAGCGCCTCCTTCTGCGAGCAGGTCATGCTCGTGAAGGAGACAGCAGAGCGGGCGCGGCGCAGCGAGCGAGAAAGACTCGCAGACATCGCTGGCCGCGTTCGAAGGCGGCTCGGGCGTCGGAGGGCGCAAACCGACCTCCGCCCCCCATGAGCGCGGGCCTGAGGGTGACGGGTGGAGCCGCTCGTCACCCTAGCAGAAGCAGGCCACGGCGGCGGCGCGCATACCGGGGGCGAGTCGGGGACCACGTGGTCCCCCCTCCCGAGGAGGGCCAGACCGAGAGGAATGGCCCTGGGTCAGCCGGGGTGCGAGGGATATGTCAAAAGCAGCCTCACCTCCGGCCTAGCACATCGACCCACAGACGGCGTGCGGTTTAGTCGGTTCGAGTCCGACATAACCTACCCCTTCGGCTCCGGAGGGGTGGGTATCCGTGGGGATTTCCCGCAAGTAAAAAAAAAAAAAAAAAGATGTAACAGTGAGATGTTTTCCATCTGAACACTATTGAGCTTCAACGGGAAAGTTAAAAGTTGGTCCCGGCTCTCATTAGTCGTTAGGTCAAGACGGAGGCCTATATGTGTGACCTGAACAACACAGTTTGGCCATTAAACAAAATTCGGGCTGGGAGATAAGACGGCAGTTGCTTCCAATATAGCTGAAAAAAAACTAAGTCAAAATCATACTTTAAGCGGACACAGGCCTTTGAAAGTGAAAGGTATAGGACTCAGACTATGACTAGGACAATCTTTTTTTTTATTTAACTACCTATTAATAATTTATACTCGACAGTAAACGTACAGCCCACTTGACGAAAATAGGCTTGTACCCTTGCATGGGATCGAAAATCATAGTTGTGAAATGTGGGTGTTAATACACCTCTGTCTAGCCCTTCAGGGATTTCAGATGTGATTATATGTATGTATGTATACTCGGTAAGCACATTAATCAAAATATTGTTATTATTCTGACATTACAAACAGACACTCCAACCTATTATTTGTATAAGTGTAACAATATTTACACAATTTTTAACCTTTAACTCCATTGTAATGAATTACGTATGTTCAGGGAAAGTCCAAACATAGAATGATACGTTGATTTAGGTTTATATTTCGTAAATAACAGTTCTTTAGGTACAGGTTCACAATAAATATAGCGATATGATCGTTCACACCCGTTGTCGGTTGCCTATTGGTGTCTCCGCCCGGCCGTCCGCGCGTGCGACGGTGATCCCCCCTCGGTGTGGAGGCGCCCCCTCCCGTGGAACTGGTTTGCGGCGCAAACATCCTCCACGGCGTTGAAGGAATCTTCTACATCTCTCTTCTTCTTCTTCTTCTTAGGTTAGTTTATTTTTGACATTAGTTGTCGTGGGTTGGTTGGCAGACATTGGCAGAAGACAAAGTTTGTTTACAGCTCGTCTGATGGTTCCCTTAGCTGTGTAGACGTCTGCCACTCTGGATATGCCGTCTCGTCCCGGATGTAGTTTGGTAACTCTCCCCATTCTCCATTGCAACGGCATCAGGTTGTCCTCCTTCACGACGACCAGGTCTCCTACTTGCAGGGGCGGGCAGGATTTCTTCCATTTGCCTCGCTGTTGGAGCTCAGCCATGTACTCCCTGCGCCATCGGTCCCAGAATTGCTGCCTGATTTGTTGGATGCGTTGGTATCTCGTCGGACTCTTGCTGTTGATAGGCGGTGACGGAAGTGATATCAACGGTCGACCAATCAGAAAGTGCCCTGGTGTGAGGGGATTTAAGTCCATGGGATGCAATGAAAGTGGGGTGAGCGGACGGGAGTTGAGTATAGCTTCTATTTGTGAAAAAAGTGTAGCCAACTCCTCAAAGGTAAGATAGGCATTTCCAGCTGCGCGTTTTAAAAGGTTCTTTGAGGAACGGACTCCGCTCTCCCAAATACCTCCGAAGTGGGGTGAATAGGCCGGACTAAAAATGAACTTTATGCCTTCATTCGCTGCGAAGTCTGATACTGACTGACTACTGGATCGTAACATTTTGCCCAACTCATTGTTTGCGCCTACAAAGTTTTTGCCATTGTCGCAATAGATAATGTTAGGCTTGCCTCGACGTGACGTGAACCTGCGTAGACACATAATGAACGCCGCGGTTGAAAGGTCGCTAACTACTTCAAGATGTAAGGCTTTGACGGCTAGGCAAACAAAAATGCATAAATAGGCTTTTGTGGCACGGTTTCCTTTACCCTTTTTTGAAGAGATCATAAAAGGACCCGCAAAGTCGATCCCGCAAGCATTGAAGGGAAAATTCTCTTTTACCCTAACATCCGGTAAATTACCCATTATAGGCTGTATTGTTTCGCCCCTCATACGGGTACAGATAGTGCACTGTTTACTGATAGCGCGAACCAAGTTTCTGCCTCCTAAGGGCCAAAAATTTTCACGAAATGAGGAGAGCAGGAGCTGGGGACCAGCATGACATAGTTTATTATGTTCATATTGTAACATTAACTTAGTAAGATGATGCTTCGCATCAAGTATGATAGGGTGTTTCTTATTATAGTCGAAAGCAGATTGTTCTAACCTACCTCCTACCCTAATTAGACCGTTGTCATCAACAAACGGATTCAAAGGTAATAGTCTGCTTTTGTTGTGAAGTGGTTTACCTTGTTTGAGATAGGCTATGTCATTTGAGAAAGTTGCTAACTGACTGAACTTCAGTAATAGCGTCAGTGATGATTTTAGTTCATCTGTTGTTAAGGGACCGCTAAGCTTGTCTGTGTTTGGTGTGCTATTATTAATAAAACGTAGGACGTATGCATAGGTTCTTTTTAATTTCAGGTAGTGGGAGTGATCTTCGAACGTGATTATAGTCTGCTTATTAGAAGTGTCATCAACCGTCAAATGAACTTTAATTCCAGCTTCAGGTAAGTCATGAGGACTGAGATGAGGTTGGGTAGGCCAATCCGAAGAGTCTTCCTTTAAGAAGGAAGGACCCTCCCACCACAACAAGCACGAACGTAGATGCTGTGGCTCAACTCCCCTTGAACCTAAATCAGCTGGATTTAAATTGGTAGGAGTATGCTTCCATTCAAAGCTCTGAGTAAGTATGTTTATTTTATTTACTCTATTGCGTACGAAAACTGGTAGTGTTTTACTTCGTGATTTTAGCCAGCAAAGCACTACCGTGGAATCGGTCCATAAGAACGTTTGTCTGACACCGCACGGTATTGCTTCTAAAACCTTTGCGCATAGCTGACTACCCAGTAACGCCGCACACAGCTCCAGGCGCGGAATCGTCAGGCTTTTAATGGGTGCTACTCTCGTTTTGGCACACAGCAACGTAACATTAATACTGTTGTCTGCATTGGAAGATCGCACGTAACAACAAGCAGCGTAAGCGTTCTGAGAAGCATCGACAAAGATATGCAAGTCTACCGGCTTTGCGGAGCAGTCACTCAACACATGTCGAGGTAAGGATAGTTGTGAGATATGATGCAAGTTATTTATAAAATTGAACCATTGCTTTACATACGGTTGTGGAACTGGATCATCCCAGTCCAATTTAGCATTCCATAAGCCTTGCATGAGAATTTTAGGCAGAATGATACAGCACGACACCAAGCCCAAAGGGTCGAACAATTTGCATGTAGTAGAAATAATAATTCTTTTAGTTACGTTAGGATTAACCTTAATAGAACTAGGGAATTGAAGAATGTCTTCTTTAGGTGCCCATTTCAAACCTAACACGTTAGCTTCAGTACAAAAATCAAGTGGCGAGAGGTTGGGTTTGAATTCAAGGGGGCTGTTTGAAGCATCAAATATTTGTGGGCAGTTCGTCTTGAACTTTCTTAACGGAAAGCCTGCCGAGGCCAAGACTTTGGTTACATTTGTGTAAATATGTTTTAATTCCTGCTCAGTGAAACTTCCAGTATTGAGATCGTCAATGTAAAAATGCAATTTGATAGTATTGGAAACAATTGGATCTTGACATTCGAGTGCAAGCTGGACAAGACACCTCGTACTCAAAAAAGGAGCCGATGCCATGCCATAGGTGACTGTGTTCAATTGCTTTATTTTTATACGTTCATGCGCATGCTCTCGCCACAATATAAGTTGTAGATGGCGCTGCGATTCGTTTAAACTGATCTGCCGGTACATTTTTTCTATATCTGCAGTCAGTACAAACGGATAAACACGAAAGCGAGTGAGAATTGAAAACAAATCACTTTGTATTACTGGGCCTACAGCTTGAATGTCATTTAAAGATTTTGATGAGCTAGTCTTAGCGGACGCGTCGAAAACTACTCTCATTTTAGTAGTTTCATGATTTTCTCGAACTACGCCGTGATGGGGTAAGTAACAGCCAAATGGAGGCCTGTCAATTTCCCGTAAGTGACCTAAGTTTTCATATTCCCTCAAAAATTCCGAATATTGTTGTTTTAAAGTAGGATTTTTATCTAATTTCTTTTCTAGCGATAAAAAACGTTTCATAGACATTTGAAATGAACTACCTAGAGTCTCCTCAGCAGACTCTTTAAGTGGCATCATGACGGAAAATCGACCATCTGGTAAGCGATGGGTATTGGTTACGAAATGCGATTCACAAAACTGTTCATCTATTGAAGAACTATTTTCTGAGGGTAGCTCTTCTACCTCCCAAAACCTTTGTATAGAATTATGGATGTCTTGAAGTGACGATTGGGTTTGCACAAAATTGCATTTTATGTTGTTGTTATTGGAACTATGACCTGTTGGACCAGCTACTAGCCATCCAAAGACGCTTTCTAGTAAGGTAGGCATATTTGGGCCTAGTGTCATTTTGTTAGACGACACAATGTCGAAGAAATGATCAGCGCCTAGCAAAATGTCTATCTCTGAAGGTTTGTAAAACGTTGGATCGGCTAAAGTTAAATTATCGGGTAGGCCTAATTTTTTAACATCAACTCGAACATTAGGTAAGTTGCCAGTCACTTTTGGAATAACAAAACAACTAACCTTTCTTACGAAAGAGCTAGTGCGTGATTTTATGTTCACTTGACACCGCTCTGTAATAGAACAAGCTACTTCATTAATTCCTGATACGCTTACTATGTCTATATTTTCAGTTGATAGGCCCAATTTCTGTTTTAGGTTCGTCGTGATGAATGACGACTGGCTGCCAGTATCTAGCAATGCGCGAGCAAGGCAAGTAGTTTTATTTTGTGTATTATTAACTTCTATTTTTGCAGTACATAGGAGGACTTGACCGTAGGAGACCGCAGCTAAACTAACAGGAAGACTAGATAACTCGCCACACTCAGTAAGTTCTTTATTTGTGTCACCTTTGTGTAATAATGTGTTGTGTTTTTCTTTACAGGAACGACAAGACCCCTTTAATCTACACTGGGCATTGGAATGTCCAGTTCGCAAACAATTTGTACACAACTTGTGTCTTGAAACCTCGCCTAACCTATCCTCAACACTCAGCTCTTTAAACTTGTTACATTGGTGCACTAAATGAGGCTGATCACAAACGAGACAGGTTCTGTGTTGCTGCTTGCCCTTAACATTTGTGACAGTAGTAAAGGATTTAGTGGTCCTGCCTTCTTTGTTACTATTATTACCTTGGGAAGACTTATTTTCTGAATTGCGACAGTTAGCAGTCTCTAAAACATTCGCCCTATTTTCTATGAAATTCTTAAAATCATTTAAAGAGGGTAGGTCAGACAATCTGCCCTTGTATTCTTCCCATTTACTGCTAGTTTTAGAATCTAGCTTGGCTGACGCCAAGAATATCACCAGCGGGTCCCAATTTTCGGTAGAAACCTCCAACGTATTTAAAGCATTTAAGTTTTTAGACACCTGATCAATTAAATATCGCAAAGCCTTGAACGATTCCTTTTGTATAGTATTACAGTTAACCAATGCGTTCAAATGATTATTGATTAGGATGTTTTTATTATTATATCGATTACACAATGTGTCCCACGCAAGCTCATAATTCCTCGCGACAAATTCCAACGATCTAATTACGACACTGGCACCCGATTGTAAAGAAGTTCTCAAATAGTGAAATTTATTGATGGGCGCAATCGAGTCGTTGTCATGGATAAGGGTTTTAAAAGTGTCCCTAAATTCAAGCCATTTTGTATAACTACCATCAAAAGTGGGTAAATTAATAATTGGAAGCCGAACTGAATCACTATTATGACTATGACAACAACCCGAGGCCGCTCCGTTAGCGGCGTGAAGTGCACGCGTGGGTTGGCTTTCTTTACTTTTAGCTGAAAAGGACTCGACCAACTCTTGGGCAAAAGCTATTTGTGTGAAAAATTCAGTTTCGGTAATGTCTCGCTCTGAAATCTGTTCATCCAAATTATCAGAATATTCTTCAATCTCTGACTGTACGCGATCAAAGTTAGACATTAATTCTTTTAATTGATCTAATCTTAAAGAAATTTCTTTCACCTCCAAATTTGATAATTCGGTAATGGAAGAAACCTTATAATTTGCCATAAAATTTTTCAAAACAGTCAGTCGACTTCGAAATCCCCCACGTTTTTTAATTAATGACCTTAAATAATCCTTAACATCAGTTTTACCGGAATTACCTGTTGAATCTATTTTTAATAGTGGGAGCGGACTTTTAACCTTAGAGGTCGCTTCCGTTTCAGCCATTTTAATACCTAAATAAGTGGGGCAAAACAAAACAAGAAACACAAACAATAGTAAAAAAACAATCCAATAGACAGTAGTTCAAACCATACAGACACTGCCGAACCCGTCAACCGGGAGCAGCGCACGAGAAAGCGGTGCGCGGGTGCAGGCAGAGGCGCCGAGCGCGCCAACACACCGGCCGCGCTTGGGAACCCACACGCGAAAGCGCGGTGACGTAGGTACCGACACAGCGCGGGCACCGGGCGGGCCCGAGAACGGACACGTAAGGTCGGCAGTGCCGCCCGAAGTTCGTAGAATTTTCTAGATTTAACACACAATTTTATATTTTAAATGGGGTAGGTAATTTTGTTTAAATAGCCATAAAAAAGACCTAATTATTTGACTTTAGGCATAAAATATTTTACGAGTTGCGTTAATTATTTACACCATAAATTATTGGTTGAAAAAAATGTATTTAACGACAAAAATAGGCAGAGAACAATAGAAAGAAATATAGACAAGCTAGTTGCAAAATGGGTAAGCTAGTTCAGCAATAAATAGGCGCTGAATTTAAGCAAAATAGGCTCAGACTATAGATTCCTATAATCTGAGAAAATAGGTTGCAAAATGAATGTAAACATGAGGTGCGAACGTGAATTGCCGAGCCTGTATTGATAGATAATAATTTCTAATAGAAATTATTGCAATAGGTTTCGTAAGCGTGAATTACCGTTTATAAGTACAATAGGAAGATACGCGATAAGCTAGATACCTTACACTTTAGTCGGTTAGCATTCACTTAGAACAACAAATAGAAGTTTGAAAATAGTAACTGTGTATGGAAATATTTGGAAGGAATGTAAGTGTTTTAAAGGAACGGGCTTACTTCCTTTTGGTGATGAACTGAAGACCTCTGGATGCTCTGCAAGCCCTTGATGTCCTGTCACGGTCGCCAATTATGTTCAGGGAAAGTCCAAACATAGAATGATACGTTGATTTAGGTTTATATTTCGTAAATAACAGTTCTTTAGGTACAGGTTCACAATAAATATAGCGATATGATCGTTCACACCCGTTGTCGGTTGCCTATTGGTGTCTCCGCCCGGCCGTCCGCGCGTGCGACGGTGATCCCGTAGGCGCCCCCTCCCGTGGAACTGGTTTGCGGCGCAAACAACGTATGTAAATAAAGACTTTGAATTACGGATTACAACCATAATATCTTTATGGCATGACGGAATTACAATTTGTAATTTAATTCTAACAAATAGCCTTGTTTTTAAATTAACACCTTTTGTTGACGATTGTACAAAAGGCCTATTATTACGGTTCGGGAACTTGGCAAAGGAATAAAATAGAGGTTTTGAGGTTTCCTAAATGAATTTATTGTTGAGTTCTGGTTGTTTTAAAAATGTTGTATTTATAATTTCAATCAGAAGTAATTATAGCAACTCACAACTTGCTACAATAATTATGAAAATGTAAAAGTTTGTGATAATATTTGGGTGTTTTCATGTTTGTTACTTAATCATGCTTAAACAACTGAACAGAACTGGCTGAAATTTCGTACAGTAATAGATCAGAATAACGTATAGGCTGGCCAACAGGTTTTTCACTAGGGGAGTCACACGGAGTCACACAGGGTCGGCAGCACGAGTGTGACTCCCCTGGTGTTGCACACGTCCATAGGCTACGGTAACCAGTTTCCATCAGGTGGGCCGTGCGCTTGTCTGCCACCTTAGTGGTATAAAAAATTCTAATTGCTATATCTGTGGAAAGCATCACGTCTAAAGCACACATGCTGATTAACGCACAAACTCTGGCACAGGTCCTTTCAGAGTTAGGGAGTTAGATGGCAGACGTTCACGTAAAAGCTAAAATAAACTAAACTATTCAAGATAAGAGAGACAGTTGCTCTAAACTACAAGCTTTGGATACAACCAGAATTAAACGGATAAAGAAGTTTCATCATCAGGTGGGAAACAGTCATAACTGACAAAACAAAAGAAATAAAAACTTCGTGTTACGATTTTGCTGACTCTCACCACAGATTAGAACTAAGTTTCGAAGTTAAACATGATCCAAGTTTAAGCTCATAAAAACTTAGTTAGCGTCATATTTTCTGAAGTATACGGAATTTTGAGCTGCATTTTGAGTAGAGTTTTGTACCTGTGCTAGCAAGCGGGGCGAGAAGCTAGCAGATTTTAGAATATATTTTTAGCGGTACGAAATTAGCAGTTGTTTCGCTTGAGCTAAGTTTTAGGGTGAGAGTTTAGTAGCGCCGATAGCGATTTTTTGTATCTTCAGGTTTTGTAATGTTTATTTAACTATACTCTGACATACTTATTTAGTAAATATACGGCCTCTCTGACGTAGCGAAAGTACATTAGAAGGGAAAGCGGACTTTATTCCGTCCTAGAGAAAATATTTGAAGGCACATGGGGTTTACTTCGGGTCTGGGGCCTCTTAGTAGCCCATTGTAAGCTTGCACTTAGTCTGCGTGGATTTTACGGGCGAGGAGATAGGACAACCTAATACACGAATCACCACGTTTTAATTACATCAATCACTGACTACACATTTTACAGACACACTCGCGATCTATAACCAAGTATATTCAACCGAACTAGGAGCGTTCTGCTAGACACGTAGTGCTCGGTCGAGGTTCACAGCGATACTGATCACGATTCTCCGCGCGCCCCACCAAAGCCAATGATCTGTCAAACTCAAATTGACCGAATGAACGAATGACGTCACACTCGACCATAGAGCACTAGAGTCTTGCATTACGCCAGAGTGAATTTCATTCACCCTAATCACACAATAATTATAACGCGCCGTCACGGCCAGACTGACATGTCGCTCGTCCTCGTGCGTCCAAAGCCAGAGATCCGTCTGTGAACAAATGTACGAGGCTTTAATTCTTCTCGCACTGACACGCTCGTCCATCACTGACTTCCATCGCCGCACAGGCCTAACATCTCTCGTTGGTGTTCTTCGGCCACAAACGAGCAGAACCGGGCAGCCACTCATTGGTGCCCCTACGACTATGAACTAGTCGTACCGGGCGACCACTCATTGGTGCCCCTGCGACCATAAACCGGTCGGAACCTGGGCGACCACTCATTGGTGCCTCTGCGACCATAAACCAGTCGGAACCCGGGCGAGCACTCATTGGTGCCCCTGCGACCATAAACCGGTCGGAACCCGGGCGACCACTCATTGGTGCCCCCGCGACCATAAACCGGTCGGAACCCGGGTGACCACTCATTGGTGCCCCTGCGACCATAAACCGGTCGGAACCCGGGCGACCACTCATTGGTGCCCCTGCGACCATAAACCGGTCGGACCCCGGGCGACCACTCATTGGTGCCCCTCCGACCATAAACAAGTCGGACTCCGGGCAACCACTCATTGGTGCCCCTACGACTGCAAACCAGTCGGGCCGGGCAACCACTCGTTGGTGCCCCTACAATCACCTACACTGTCCTCCAAAGCTAGCAACATTACATAGTTCGAACATCGACCCTCGAGGAGCCAGTCCGAACATGAATGTGAGTCTGGACCTACGTACAACCACTCGGTGCCCCTACAAACACCTACACTATCCTGCAAGGCTAGCAACAATACATAGTTCGAACATCGACCCTCGAGGAGCCAGTCCGAACATGAAAGTGAGTCTGGACCTACCTACTTACAATATGCATCAAGATCTGTGGAAGGTGGACTAGTAGTAATGATGTGAGAATTAATCGCTGAGAATGTGTCGTTGTCGTGAATTCTTCCTTCGTTCTGACTATAGACCGCCGTCTCGGCCAGCTCGTTGTCAATTTCTGCTACAGTGGTATGACTAATCTCTTGAGATCGGATTGAGGCATTGGGGTTCGAAGCTAGGAGATGAAATGTACTGAAGTCTGCCCAAAACACGATGTGTCCCAGCTTTATCCGCCATATTGGAAGCGAGTAGCGTCTACATCCTAGCCCAAGCCGCGGCCAGGCTTTATTTGAATAGGTTTCCAAAGGTAGTAGTAGCAAGTAAAGCAAGACTGGAAACCAATGAACCAACACTGACTATACTCCATTTAGTGCTCTATCCGCATACACTCGAAACCGATTAATTAGAACAAACTTATGGTTCAGAATTAGTTAGGAGCCAATTTTGTTACACTTCGCTTTCCTGTACCAAACTACCATACGCGCTTCGTTTCAAAAGAATATTAGCAACCGAAATCATCGAAACCACCAATATTCCCTCCAACCCCTCCAACCAAGCCAAACTGCCCGTGCCAGGGGTGGGCTCACGTCGGCTGTGCAACGGCCAGGACTCGAACTAGGGACCCCTCGATCGCAAGGCCGACCCCCCAACCACCAAGCCACCGACGCTTCTCTCGCAGAGGCTCTCGTAACCGCTCCATTACCCTGTCTATTAACGAGGGCACGAATCACGACTACGCTTCCCCGGACCATTGGCGGAGTCGCACGGATTGCACATCTACGCTGTTACTTTACATCACTCAATCATTAATATGGAGCGAAATAAGACGCATGGAGGAGCACACCGCCCTCCCACAAACTAGAACGGTTTCATTACCACCCTGGCCATCATCCGTGTGATGATCCATCGAAGTCACTATTGGATCAACACGATCGGCTGTGGAGCGAACATATCTATCACACTTACGGGGAAGCTGTCATTTTCATCTAGCTCATTGATTGCCTATTAAACAGAGTAGCCCTATGACACCGATACTACCCTGTAAAGTAAGAGAAGTCACCCAAGCACGCGTCTGTTTGAAGTAGTAATCCTCAACCTGGATGTCTCTGCCAATGCTTGTGAGTATCTGGAACTTTAGGTCTTCTCCTGTTCTAATCATATAACATAGATAACCCATATCCATGTAGTATTTCGAAATGGCGCACATTGGCAGAGGCCCACGTCGAGCAGTTGACCATGGTGGTCTAGTTGGTCGATTGATTGATCGATGTAGAATTTCGTCTATGTGACCACGTACGACGAGAAACCGTTACTTGAGATAACAATGAAACATTACTTGCTAATAGAACATCTTTCCCTAAATCTTAGGTACGCGAGGGTATTGAAATCAAAGACGTCCTAATTTCACCAAATGAGACATCTCAAAGCAATGGCACACAGCTTGTGACGACTTTATCACTCATACCCGAGAACACAGTACCAAAGCACTTTATTTTCACTCCTTATACACCACTTACTAATGTGACGGATTACAGCCTCTTCATCTGATTATAGCATGTACGTCAACTTCTGCATGACATCTGATCAATGACTCGTACTTAGACCCAATCTTGCCTGAAATTTCGTAACAGTTAGAAGTATACGCACCTCACCTTGTCCCCGTGATTGCAGTGAGTCGGGTTCAGTTTTCCTACCACCAGGAACCATCTACAGTCAATAACCTAGTGTCAATTTGTTAGCATTCAGACAACGCGGAATCACCTGGTAACCATTCTGGTGGTGGTGGACCCGTAATTGCACACTTTACTCCATTTCATCACAATGGAGGGTATATGACAAAAAACTAGCAGCAACCGCCGCTTCTAGCAATCAACTCCTAATTACTCATTCTATCGTCATTCTCCGAGCTCCTTTCTCGAGCTAGTTGGTCTCGGCTCTCCAGTACAAACGCAGCGCGACTGGATCTCGAAACACCCCGCGAAGCGACTGCCATCCGATCCCCACAACCAAGCGGCGCACCGAAGTTCTGCAGCTACACCAGCCGGACCCCTGTGAGCTCAGATCAACCGCAGCGACCGCCACAGACGCTCGCATGACAACCGGGATATATGACGCAACGGGCCCTCCGTAGCACGTAGACCAGACCAATGCCAGCAGACTCATACGAGCACACAAACACCCGCGCCGACCGGGGACCGAAACCGAGGCCTCGCGCAGCAGCCGCACCGACCACCGCTATGCCACAGAGGCTTTCACCAGAATGTAGATCATATAATCGCCCAGTAAAGACGAGAGACTATTCGGGGCAGTTTATCGGCCTCAATCTGCGAATTTGGCGACGAGAACTATTCCTTTAGTCGACCCGAAATATTTGGTTACCAAACTGTTGGTTCGTGTATTCTTGCTAAGAATCCGCCACGCCTTTTCTACCTAGGTACACAATAGTGTGACCTCAAAGTGAAGTACACCACGGTGAGTCAACCCACTACCCACTTGAGAAATATTTCACGAACAAAACCCGTCAGAGCCGATGCTGCATGGCTCCTTCGCTACTCATCATCATAGAAAATTAGACTGACAATCCAGCACGCGATTATTAACAGAGTTCAACCTTCGTCATAGGAAGCTATATCTTACACTGTACAGCTACATTCACCTATCTGTCCACCAACAATTAAACACAGCTCGAGCACTCCGAGGGACCTATACATCTCAAGACAAGACACACCGGGTCAGTACCTGCTACCGAAAAGATATGGAAACCAAAAAAAGCAAACGCAAAAACCAACACGTAATACATCGTGATATAATCGAAATCGTCCTTCGTTAGTTTTTACTGCAAACTACTCACTTTTACGTAAATTATGTCACTTAAATAAAAAGATTAAATCGAGAACTGGTTCTTTTTTTCTCACTACCTCCCCACTCAATGGCGATTTAGCACGAGCCTTTGCACTATGGTGACATGGCATCTGCGTACTGACAATAAAGAACTCGCTGATGTTAATATAGGGTAGTTCGTTAAAACTTATCGTTCTCACTTCTTGTACGTACGGATTGCGTCACCGCATTCTAAGCTAATCTAAGCAATCAAAGTAACCTTTTGCAGCGTACCCTACTCAATTCGAATAAGTCTTCTCATCGCATCAACAGCTACAGATAGTAAAGAAACTAGCATAGTTAGATATTCGGGATGTTTCGAAACTTTCTCGTCTAATGACAATTTAACTTAGCCACTATATAATTAGGTGCAAACTCCGCTACCTCATAAACCTCTGCTCACGGATTGCCCGAACTGCTATCGTCTCTTCTGGCACTACATGGAATAGTAGAAATAGGATAAGACTTTTTATTCAAACACGAATTTGTACCCACGAGTAATACCTTTACAACAATATCTTTCCCTGGAGGGTGAAATGCGATATTCCGCTACCAGGAAATTATTTGGTTATACCACTTGTTTTTAAAAAAAATAAGCACACACTGTCTACGAAATAAAAAGGAACGGGCTCACCGGGTCTTGTAGTCGGGATGCAGCCAACAATCAGGACAGACACAGTTTCACGTTATTTCATGTAAATCTGACTAGCGAGTCTTTTGGTTGCCACTGCTATTCTCCTCAGCTTGTTGCCCTGGTATCCCACTTCTGATGGGGTTTACTTCGGGTCTGGGGCCTCTTAGTAGCCCATTGTAAGCTTGCACTTAGTCTGCGTGGATTTTACGGGCGAGGAGATAGGACAACCTAATACACGAATCACCACGTTTTAATTACATCAATCACTGACTACACATTTTACAGACACACTCGCGATCTATAACCAAGTATATTCAACCGAACTAGGAGCGTTTTGCTAGACACGTAGTGCTCGGTCGAGGTTCACAGCGATACTGATCACGATTCTCCGCGCGCCCCACCAAAGTCAATGATCTGTCAAACTCAAATTGACCGAATGAACGAATGACGTCACACTCGACCATAGAGCACTAGAGTCTTGCATTACGCCAGAGTGAATTTCATTCACCCTAATCACACAATAATTATAACGCGCCGTCATATTAGTTTGCCTGAATATTGATGTTTGTTTGTAAAATATTGTATGTACGATTAAAAAGTATATAAATATGCTCACTACGTCCATTAATCAGCACTCAGCAGGCGTACTTCTTTATGTTAAAAAATAAATCAATATTGACTGGTCTTCTACCAGCAGACTAATGGGTACCTATTTTAGGGGACGAATCCTCAACTTTTATTTCGAGAGACGAATTTTAGGAGACCATAGTGGTGGGTTTGTCACGCTTGCAGGTCAGTTTTGAAATAAACTCTCTCATATTACCCTCTGTTGCACCCTTATATAGGGTTCAACACATGCTCTCAGCTTTATAATAATATTATGCAACTTTCAAATAACCTTGTTAGAAATAAGAATTTAAATTCGAGGCATGTCTAGTTTTCTTATTAAGTTAAGGAAGAAAGTTGTGTGAATAGTTTAATTCTTTCACCCGTTTGATTAAAGTGTGTAGAGTTTATTTATATGAAAAAAGTAATTTATTATTAAGCTAATTGCTATCCACCACTCCGCTAGCCTATTCATTATCATCATCCATCAATATCATCAGCCTCACATAGTCCACTCCTGAACATAGGCCTGTCCTATAGACTTCCAGAACGACCGATCTAAAGCAGCTCATATCGTCCCTCCACCTGGCCGTTGGGCGTCCTACACCACGTTTGCCCGTACGCGGTCGCCATCCCAGAACTTTTTTGCTCCATCGGCCATCTGTTCTGCGCGCTTTGTGTCTCACCCACTGCCAACGAACTAATCCGCTGGTCTACGTCGGTTACTTTTGTTCTCTAACGGATATCATCATTTCTGACGCGATCATGTAGGGAAATACCGAGCATAGCCCTCTCCATAGATCGTTGAGGGACTTTAAGCTTTTTTAAGAGACCTATAGTAAGGGACCACGTTGCAGATCCGTAAGTCATCACTGGTAACTGGTACTTAAGGACTTTCGTCTTCAGGTACTGAGGTACAGTTGGCCAGCCTATTACGGGGATTAAAATGACCTATGTGTTTTTCCAAACTACAATCTATCTCTGTACTAAATCCACTCAGTTGTTGGAACCTGCAAAATAAATATAGCTTCGTCATACTATACATACATTGAAGCCTATACTGCCGTCATAACTTAAAGGGGGCACAACTAACATTTTGCAAATCAGGAGAAAATCGAGTTTGAAATATTTCTTTGTTTTTATCGAAAAAAAAGTACAGTATTTTAGTTACCAAATATGTATGAATGGAAATAGTAGCATCTACATGAATTCTATACGATGATTTACTTTGTAATTTATATTTTAACTGCATTTCTTAAATAATCTACATTTTCCCTTTCATTGTAACTTAAAAAATGTAGTAAAAGTATTAATATTATGTATAAAAGGCATACTTGACCAAATATGAATTTACACTCTAACATTTTGAGAAAAAAACTGAAATATTACAATGAAAAGCCACATTTATGCAATTGCGCCTTTCCATTGTAGCTTAAATAAGTTAAAATGAGTGAAATAAATAACACAGCTAGGAAATAATAAAACTTTAATTAAAAATATTGTTGTACCTAACTGAAAATAATCCTCTAATAGGAACTAAAAATGTATATAATTAAATGGCACTTTAGTTTAAAAAAAAAACACGTAACAAGAAATTAAAAGCAAAAAATAACAATGTTAAACCGTACTTTTTTTAGTTTAGAAGTTAATACAATTTTAACTAGAAATTAACTGAAAAAAAAAAGCAATGTCAAACTATTCAAAAGTAAAATTTATAACTTTTGGTCTCATAATTACTTCCATTATTTATTATACCCTAGTTAGTTTAATATGATATCAATCAAAATTAGTAATATGAAATTCAGTCTTCATAGGTTTCCTATGAAGACTAATATCACAGCTAATATTATGAAATTCAGTTTTCATAATATTAGTCTTCATAGGTTTCAGTGAGATCAGCTGAGCTATCATTTATGGGTAATGTTTCCCAAAATACTCTTCTATTTGTAGGCATAAGTGGGTTTAGCTTAGTTATTATAGCTGATTTTCTGTCACTCGCAATGTACCTTGGAGCAAGTTTTTGACATGGTGGAAAATTCAGAAAATCGAATTCGAAGTACTCTTCACTGTCGTGCCTATTCTCGTAAAAAATGGAATTGGATCCCCTTCTAAAGTTTGCTTCACAAATTCCATTCATGTAAGCTCGTCTTAGAATCAGCACTGTAAATATTTTGTTCCCTTTGTTCCTTTTGGTAACTCATAATCTTTGTCAAGTACTGAGTCATCAGAATCAAAATCAGACCATATATCAGACACAGTATGAAGAGCTTCAGATTTCTGTCTGCTAGATACTTGCACTGAAATTTGAGCACCACTTGTTGATGGCGTAGGTGACGATTCTTCTACCTGATTGTTGCGCAATGCTGCACCCACTATCCTTGCGCTACGTGATCGTGACTGCATTTTGCTAAAAATAATAGTCTATTTATTGGTTTGATCACCTTAACTATCGCTTTTTTACGTGTTTTATTTTTATGTAGGTATGTCCTAATTTTTTGGTAGTCCATAATAACATTGTCCATGTTATTATGGACTACCAAAAAAATAGCATTAAATGGTGACTGTTAGGTTGAACTTGCAAAAAAATAATTTATAACATACTTATGTAATTGGTGACAGTTTTGAGTGTTAAACTTTTGTTCGAGCACAGTCTCGAACAAAAATCTTGGATTTTTTGTATTGATAACGGCATTATAATGGAATACAAAAAGGTTGATACATAATATACTAAATCAAAATTAAGTAGGTAAGTAATAATGATGTATTTTGTTGAAAGTCAATAACAAATAAATCACAAAATACTCCAAAAATAAGTACAAGTCATCAAATGCACAACAGGCAAAATATAATATATACATAAATAAATGAATGAATAATATCGACAAAATTATATCTCACCGGCACAGCTCAGACAAGTGTAGACTCGTTTCAGCTCGTGAGGCACAACTAACGCGGGAGCTTAGGTTCCTCAACCCCCACACCTCACCTATGTTCAAAAATGTTTGGTAGCAAAGGCACAACTGACAGTTGTGCCGTTTCTTTTATATTAAATGTTTCGTAAAGTGCCGGTAAAATTTTAAATGAAAGGGTTACATTTGCCACATATGCCTTTTGTATTTAAAGTGAGTCAATTATGCCTTTCCAATTAAAAAAACAATTATTGTACGATAAAATAAAAAAAACACATCTATTCAATGGTGACCTTTTCACGTAATATAAGCTTTAAATGACCTTTTTACGTAGGATCACAAAAAATAATCAGTTGTGCCCTATTAGGTTATTGTACTTTTGTTTAACGCGTGTATAAAATTATATAAAAAATATTATTAGATAGGCCTTTTTCTCCTGATTCCAAATATGTATATAACTCAATTTCGCAAAAAGTGTAAGCTGTGCCCCTTTGTGTTATGACGGCAGTATAAATCTCTGAAAGGATAGGTAGAGGTGTATTACACACACACATTTCGCTAGCCATAGGCCATGGTAACCACTTTCCATTAGGTGGGCCGTGTGCTTGTCGGCCAACTTAGTGTTATATAAAAAAGCTATGATTTTTGATTCTACAAAATAGGGGGCGAGCTTATTACCACGTAGTCATGGGCTGTATTGATGATTTCGGTTGAATAACTTACAACCCTATCGAATTTATATCGTAAGCACAGAATAGATAATAGTTTCGTAAGTAGTTATAGAGAAATCCCGAGTTCGAATTCTTGCATAGGTTTTGCCGATGCTCAAGCTGGAGGGGCTAGGTGGAATACGATAGTAATTTCGGTTTCTCATATTCTTACACTACACACTATTGAAAGAAGCGTTAAAACCAGCTATTATTGAAACCCAACGTTTTATATACCCTAATAGATCGACCACATTTTTTCCTGTTGGTATGATTATAACTTGTATTGTGTTTGAACAGTAACCTACTTATCGATGCCCTTAATCACTCCGACCTCACCATAAAAATGTATTGAAATGCCTCTTTTCTGATTGCCTCCTATGTTTGAGTTTATCGTCAAATCGATGTCGTGATTAGTTAAGTTAATATAGCTCTTGATGTTTATAATAATATTTGAGTTAGTTTTTGAGTGGTAATTTATCAAAATATAAAAAGTAGGTATAGACAAAAGTGCTACGATACACGTGAATTTGACTTCACCTCGTCTGATGGTAAGCTGAAGACAAAGTCTCAGGAAAGTAACGGGAAGTCTATTTATTGAACTAAAACCACTTTTTAATGGGTTCTATTACGATTTAATTGTCATTTATTTATTTATTTATGTATTAAAGGTACGCTTACAGATCACTGCCATTACATTTCTAAGCATTTGGAAACATATACAATTAAATCTAGACAGTAGACTTCAGACAGTAATACATTCTACTGTCCTACTGTATCCTATCCTAGCATATAGGTAGGTAATCATATAAAATGTGAAGCCATAGTTATCAGCAAGTCCGCTAACATAAACAAATTAATAAACTCATACTGTTTTATTGGTCCACTTGGTAGTGTCGTTAATAAAGAACCAATTTTGGGCAGTAATGAGATATGGCAAGGAAACAGCTCATTTTTGACTCAATTATTTTTATTTCTTACTACACCTACCCGAACTCATTGGTTGTCCAAACTGATAGTCAGTGTTTTCGATGAATAACTGAATTCAATATATTATTATAAATACTTAATTCCCAGAATATGTTTCATACCGGCAACACGATCACAGTGTAATACAGGGTGTTTTATTGGTCAAAATAAACTGGTTTGGTTCCCGGCTTCAAATATAGATTTTTCACCAAAATCAGCCGTGAAGCCTTTCCATCAATTCTGATATATCAAATTGGGCCATGCACTTCTACTTAAAAATTCATCCTGTGTTTAAAACAACGCGTACAGCTTGAATTAAAATTAATTAATTTAAATGAAACATTCGTCAATCGTTTCACATAAATTAAATATTCGTGTTATTGATCACATATTTGCTTGCGTAACAAAATATAAAATATTTTACTACCTAGATTTAAATACTTTGTGAAATAAGGCTGATGCAAAGTTTATTGCTTGTTGTATACAATATTAATCAATCAAATATTCTATCACAGACCACTGTGTGGTCACACACTGGTCAGGCAGTTGCTATAGGTTTCGAGTGTTCATTCTTTTGCAGTGATATCGTCTGCATATTTTGCGTTAGTCAAAGCCCTTTGGACGAGACTTATTTCTTTCTCCCTCACGACACGATTGTATATAACATTGGAGTAATTTATGACTTGCATCGTCTAAACAACATATCGCATTCTTGCTCTACTAGCCAAATTTTGCATATAAGATTACTCTTGGTATTTTGTAGTTTTTAATTGATTTTAACTGCGTGTAAACAGTTGCTTACAATTTTTAAAAGTCAATTATTGCTCTTAATTTTTTGCATTCAATGATTGTTTATACATGAAAATGGTATCAAGTAAATGGGTCTTTATTCTGGGAACCGATTAAAATTCCATTAAATAGTGCAGCGTTTTGAATGGTTGTGTGTATAGCCTGGGTGGGTGTTTTCTCAGGAATTCTGTGAAATTTTGTGTGGAGATTCTCTTTAAAGTTTAAAAGTATAGAATAAATTATATATTTACCTATCTAATCAAAAAAAAATCTCTCTAATAAAATTAACATCTAAAATATAATTAATTCTTTTTCTTCTCTTTGTGTGGTTAGTGGCCAACCTGTGACGGAGGGTACGGAAAAAATAATTGATACCTACATAAAGAAGGCCTGGTTCGTACTCGTATATTGATGGAAAATGTACGGTCAAGTGAAAATCACAAACTTTAATGCGCGGAAGTGATTCCCGTTCAATGCAAATATTTATTTTGTATTAATAAACATGTATGTTTTAATTTGGTCTGAGTCTATCCGCATTTTAAAACTCAACTTTCAATCTTTTTTATTTGAATACAATATGTTAACCCTTTTTTGAATCTTTCAAAAAAAATATTATACATCAAATTAAACATATTTTTAAATATAATTATATTCACGCTTGTAAAGCCCCATAGGGATAGGTAAACGTCTACCTTAACACTTGTAGTAAACCCCAAATTTAATTGTGTTGATTCCCGTTCACCATTCGTCATTAAACCTGAAGCCCATGATAAAGTACTAGCTTGTCAGTAAAAGATTCTACGTAGGACTAGTTGGAGAAATGAGGGTGTTATTTAAACCTGCATAATTTGCCACGCACACGATATATATAAATACTTTTTGTTCCAGATCACGCCTCAGCCATAGTGGGTACAACCGCCCGGCTGCGATGTCGCATCGATGGAAGATCTTGCGGCGCGATGCACAGCATCAAATGGTACAAGTCCGAGTCCCGGCTGTACGTGTATTCTATATCCGGAAACACCGCTATAGACCGGCCTGAGGGACCTATGAAAGACAGGTGAGTTTGATTAAAAGAAATTTGAATTTATTTAATTGATGTCATTCTTAAAAAACTATTTAATCTGATGCGTGATGGCACTTGGTGGAATTTGTTAGTATATATTTTGATAATGCACTTGTACTTTTCCACGATATTTATTAAGACCTGACCGGTTTCGCCTTACGGCATTTCCTATGAGAATGCCGTAAGGCGAAACCGGTCAGGTCCCCGAGTCTGCTGCTAATTTTATGACATAATCACACCACTGTCATACCGCTGACATTGCATAAAATGTCATAAAATTTCAGACTGTATTTCTATAAGCGTAAAGTCTAAAATGAAAAGAGAAAGAGTTTATGACCTTTTATATACCATACAAGATTGTCATTTAATTTTAGATTTTAACAGTATGATAGTAACTGTGGTACTGTAGTGGCTTTACCATGAAAAAGATAATAATAGATTCAGGGCTCTGGTCTTATTATATAAATTAGAAAAGTACAGTGCATTTACAATATGTGCCATTCTTTAAAAGTTTACTTAAAGTATTAAGGTGCTGATGAAATTAAACATGTACTGGTTGAGCTACAATTGCTGAAATTGAACATTTTTGCAAATGTCACATCACAGAAAAATAAGCAAGTGCGTTTTAGCGCTTTAGTTAGAGCGTTTGCAAGAAAGATCACAGAATATTTGGCTCGGTATGTTGTGCATTTCAAAAAATTTAAAAACGGTGGTTTCTTGATATTTTTTTTATGGTGAATGGCCAAATTTACTGCGTTTCTAGGATGTACTTGAGGATAGAGCGGGTACTACGACTGTGCTCGAGCTTAAATTCACCAAGCATATATTTTTCAAGCCTTTCAAATATCGCGATTCAGGTCCAAATATATGAACATGGTATGTTGGACATCTTGACGAGACCGCTTATAATACCTAATCCTGCGAGGCGATGCCCCCCCCCCCCCAATACCGGGGGCAAGTCGGGGACCGCGTGGTCCCCCCTCGCGAGGAGGGCCAGACCGAGAGGAATGGCCCTGGGTCAGCCGGAGTGCGAGGGATATGTCACGAGACAACCTCACCTTCGGCCTAGCACAACGACCCACAGACGGCGTGCGGCTTAGTCGGTCTGAGTCCGACATAACCTCCCCCTACGGCTCCGGTATATATATACGGTATATACGGTATCCGTGGGTATTGCCCGCACAAAACCACCGCACTAACCTAATCCTGCGAGTTGAGCGTTTTGGTTATAGATCGCGATAGTAATGAAGATACATAATTAGAATTAAGTTAAAACACCCACTGATTTCTGTACCACCTTTGGAAGACGGTGGCTTAAATTCGCCTAAGTACTTGTGCAAAAATTTCAACCTTTGCTTTGCTCATTCAATCAAGTCCAACATAGTACACTACTGAACATAGGCTTCTCCTAGTGTTATCAACACTTCCACACTGGATAGAACAGGTTTTTGCTCACAAGTAAGAAATAAAGCAGAAAATCACCTGTAGTTTTCAAAAACCAACACTTAATCTTTCGCGGTGTGTTACTCTACCAGACACAAATAAAACAGTGGAAACATCTCGCGTTGAAAGGACAAAGATGTATCGCCGTGTCATTTCGCACAATGGCTGGTAAGTGCGGTCGTTATGAACAATAACCGCATGATACGATACTTTGCGCGGTTGTTGGGTTTTTATGTTTTTTAGACGCAACTGAGAGATGATAGAGGCCGTCTATATAGTTAAGGATGATTGAATTGAAAGGTGACGTCGTAGTATGTAATGTACAGGTAAAATCACACTTCATTACGTGTTGTTTGTTATTCGCCTTATTCCGTCGCATACGATTGTCGATAGGCATACTATATGCACATGTCACCGCCAACTAGCTTAATAAGCCGTTTAATTAACTGCCTAGGCACTTTACTCAATGGCGCCTTTCAATTAACGGCCTGAAAGGTGTTCAGCCATTTAATTAAACGGCTTGGCAATTAGCTTGGATCGATGACGTTTCACTACTTTACCTAGCCATTTAATTAAAAAATTAGAAAAAATACTTATTTCTGCATGGTTATAAAAAACTAAGCTAACCAAGTCAGATTGCGCAGCTATCACAATAAACCTTTTACTAATTAACTTCTAACCTAACCTAATCAAGTCGGATTGCGCAGCTATCCACAATAAACCTATCACTAATTTTCTGTGACAACACCTCTGTCTACCCCGTCGGAGATTTACAGGTGTAAATATATGTATGTATGTATGTAATTTTCTATTTTATATCGAAGTAGTGCCCCATCTCAGGTTATTAATGGATGTAATAAACGAGATGGCTGAATATAATTCAGGCTGTTAATTAAATGGCGTCGTTTAGTTAACTGCCCAGGCAGTTAATTGGACGGCTGATTAAGCTAGTTGGCGGCGATATGTATACTATAATCTAAATGTAGATAAGAAGAATAATATGACACATAAAGGAAAGTATGTAACTAAATGCAATCAGGGAGCTTCATCTGCCAACAATGTAATAAACAGTTTGGTAGAGTTCTTCTTCATCCTAGCATTAATTCCAGTCGCCTCCGAAGCTTTTAACTTGGAGTCTGGGGTACACTTTACAAGTCCAACTGCGAATTTTGATTGAACTTCGATATTTTCGTAAATCGACTGCCATCTGATCTCGACAACCCAAAGGCGATATCGAAGCTATGATAGTTGTTAGATTTTTGAAGGCTTCAACTACCCGTAACGACTGCCATAGATGTTCGCATGGCAACCGGGACCGACGGCTTAACGTGCTCTGCGAGGTACGACCAGACCAGTGCAAATACCCATATTCATGCATTACAAATATTTGCACTTAGCGGGGATCGAACCCGCGCCTGCTGCGTAGCGGTCGCGTTACTGTAAACAAATGCAATTTTTTTCATGAAAAAATGGTTCATATTTTCTGCGATCTATATTTTGTTAATGCGGACTTATAACCCATGTATAGTGATCGTCTGTAACGCCAATATTACGTTTGTTGTCCTATTTATAAACTCATGCAAATGTGAACTTCAATTAAAATTTACTACTATATTTGCAAACCAACACATTGAATATGAAAGTACATATATTCACATATAACGTTTATTACGAAACACGCTTACAGTAAGCACCTTTATATTGAGTTTAACAACCTAACCATAAGGTTCATTTTACTTACGAAATATATAGTAAAGAACCAAAATTGTGAGACGTCAGATCACTCGATTTTAGTTCTTATTTCTGAAAGCACAAGGTCCAAACGTAGGTAATGTATTTGTTAATATCATTCGCAGTAGAACTGATTGAATTTTTAATAGGATAAGAATGGATTTTCTATTGCGTCTCGTGTGAATTTCCAATGTGTTATGAATTTAAAAAGGCTTACTTGGAAATGTGAATACATTAAAATATAAATATGCGGTAAGTAGGTTTCGTTTAAGTAGTCTTTGTGTCAATACTTATTTGGATTTTTGAATTCTATTATCATGGTATTTTCTAAAGTTAACGCGAATATCACTAATTGAAAATAAAACCACTTTTTACGTTTAGACCGACGTTTCAGCTATAAATTATTGGTATTACTATTTATGCCGAATGAGCTCGCTGTGTCGTTAAGTCATGCTGTATTTTGCTGTTTACTAGGTTTGATTAAGTGTATGAATGGGTCCCAGGCTGCTGGTATGC
The DNA here is from genome assembly GCA_949126895.1 of Eilema caniola. Lineage (NCBI taxonomy): Eukaryota > Metazoa > Arthropoda > Insecta > Lepidoptera > Erebidae > Eilema > Eilema caniola. The sequence goes on along the minus strand of OX421486.1, from coordinate 4,064,428 downwards.
GCCAACCATCTTCTCTAATAAAATTTGGGTGTTTTTAACTTCTATTATCGTGTCTCAGCACGTTCAGCCGTCGCTCCGTAGTATCTTTGGCATTGGTCCCAGATAAGAATGAGAATGAAGATAAGAGTCTGAGCTGCTAGCCTGATATACTGATTAACGAAGGAGGCTGTAGCACACATTTTTCCCTCAGCTTTTTTTTAAAATACAGGACACGTCAATTGGCTTCACCTCGCCAGATGCTTTTCACACCCCACTTAAGGGGCCCAACACTGTAGGAAGAAGGATATACGTGAGCTGGCAAGGAGTTCCAGTTCTTAATGGGGCGATCGAGGAAAGAGCTTTCGATGCCAGTCACTCATGTAGAAGCATAGATTTGCCAAATCAAGAGAGAAAGTAAAAGAGCAGACGCCATACTCAATTGTGCAAGTATTGTATGCGATCGGAACTATCTGTTTATGATTTTCAAATGAACCCCACCTGCTATCATACACACACGTGCGTAAGACATTGCTCTCTTTAGCGCAGCCAGGAAAAAACAGAAGATATTTATTTCAAATAAATATATATATATATTACACGTAAAACAATTTTACTTATAAATCTAATATAAACGTTAAGCGTCAGCGGTATTACCTTCCCGCAAAGCCTTTACCCACGACTCAACCAAATGACATTTGCGACGAACAAAGAAACGAAAGCAACAACAAAGATTTATTAATTTCAAAAAGGCTGTCAGTTCCATTCCTGACTGGCGTTATTAAAATTTCAGGGATTGCGGGCGCCTCTCTACTATGAAGGTTGTAATTTGTTGCGACTGAAGTACAGGTAACTTTTAGAAACGTTTATTTTGTCAGTTTTTTAAGGGATTATGAAATTGAGAGAAGAAGAATGCGCGTAATACTAGACCTATATGCTAGAATGACACTCAGTCTTGAATGTCAATTTAACTGAAGACAAATTTACAGATTTGTCAGTCTATACAATCTGTCCTCAGATAAATCGAGGTTAAAAACTTAGTACCATTTTAGAATAAGAGCCTTAGGTGTTTGAGATATATATTATATACTGGCTTTTGCCCGTGGCTTCACTCGCGTGGATGTTGGTTATTGCGAAAATTAATTTAATATAGCTTGTTATTCCAACTCTATACTTTCATTGTATATTGTATTTTTTCAGTTCACACTACCGGCTCCAGTATAAAATGTAGAAACTCTTAGTCTCAGGATTTCAATCATTCTGCTGAAGTAATTACGAAGATATTTGAATATGATTCAAATCAACTTAACCATAGTAGGTATAATATACTTTCACAGCTGTGCATGGCTGTCATTTATTCAATGAATATATAATTACTTTAATAGGCCTCAGCAATAAGGCTCGATTGCTATACATTACAAACTTCGTCTAATTGGTAGTAGAAGCGTTCTAATAATGAATCTAGTAATTCTGGATCTAAATAATTGTACCCACAGTTGGTGACAATGTTTGTCAATACAACCTATGTTTACCGGCGGTGTCGTTTAAAAGCTATGGTTTACCCTAGGTTATCTAGCTAGACATAGTAAGAGAAATTCTATTAAGATACAAAGTAGGAATTTTTTATAGAAATTCTAATTATATAATAATAATTATACTTGTGATTCGTACCTACATTACGTTTGACGAATGATTTGATCATGTGTTAAGATAATAATTTAAATTGGGGTATTTGTACGTCATATGTGTGTATTATGGCCTGGTTTAAGATCTGGAGCAAATTATCTCGCGATTAAACTCAGGGTTTATTCAAAATAATAGTGACAGACGCGTAGACTATAATTATAGTTGGATCGTAGCTGGTAAATTGAATATAAATAAATCATATACGTTGATTCCACGAAGGGCTCTATGTACTGAGATCATAAAATTCTGAGCACATTTGCTAATAATTAACTAATTGATGTTTCCTTGAATTACTATTCTGGTTCATATACAGGGTGTATTTTTGAAACGGGGCGATAAGGGCAAGTACCTTAACCGTTGCAGTTACAGCAAAACGTTCTTAAAAGACCTTCCCTAACTTTTTGGGACATTTTGAACTGCATTCACAGATTTTGTAAAAAACTTACAGTTAGCAAAAAAAATGCAAAAAGTTCAATTTTTTTTTTATGCCAATCGATTCTATTTCATGTGGGGATCAAAAAACTCTATTGGACCATTTTAGCTTTCAGTACTAGAAAAGACAGAAATCGCCAAAGACCTTTCCCATACATTTCGTACGGAAATATGATAAATCAACTCGAAACTCATAGGTCAGGTAAAATTTTGAACTTTTTTAAATAAAAAAAATCATTTAAACATTTAAGAAATTGGTTTATGAAATAAATTGCTCAAAATGATTTCCATTTTCACGAATACATAAGTCTATCCTTTTTTGCACTGAACGAATGGCGGCTAATAATGTTCTGGGATGAATATTACGTAAAATGGTCATTAATGCATCCTTGAGCTCTTGAACACTGGCGTACGTCGTCTTATACACCTCGTTTTTCACGAAGCCCCATAAAAAAAAATCAAGTGGTGTTAGATCGGGGCTACGAGGTGGCCACTGTGTTGGACCATGTGTACCTATCCACTGTGTACCGAATAGGCGGCTCAAATTGGAACGTGAAAGGTGACTGTTATGTGGCGGAGCACCATCTTGTTGAAAATGAACTTTTCGCAATTCCGACAGGGGCCATTCGTCCATCTCGTTTTCAAGATGGTGTAAAATGACTTCATTATACATGGCAGAATTCAGTTTCCCTTCATAAAATTCCACCATTATGACTCGATTGGACATTATACCACACCAACAGTTGAATGAGAAGCGAACCTGATTATGACTTGCCGTAACTCTTAGTGGATTTTCTTTGGACCAATAGTGGTGATTTTTTCTGTTGTACATACCGTTATTGGAAAATTCGTTTCGTCTGACCACAGTATGTAATTTAAAAATTCATGATCTCTGCTTATTTTTCCTCTTAGCCATCTGCAAAAAGTAAGCCTTCGAACATCATCACCCGGATGTAACACTTGAACTATGCGCCCATATCGATAGCACTTGTAGCCGTATTTCTTCCATATCTTTATCACAAGGGAGTGGGATACACCTACTTCAAGGGCGACTTGCCTGGACGATACCTCTGGATATGCTTCGACATAAGTTAGAACCGCAATCTCCGTGTCCATGTCCACACGAGGCTGCCGCTTTCTTTTGAAAGAACCCTGCAATTCCAGGTTTTTCAAAAGATTAATATAACCTTTCTTGTTGGCACATGCCGCAACGGATTCTTATTGCGGTACCACACTAATGCAGCTCCCGCATTTCGATTATTGACAAAATACGCTTCTAATAAGTCAATTTTTTCACGATTAGAAGACATTTTAGCGAAAATCCTTAATTAATAACTCATACGAAGTTTCTCAGCTGAAACTAAGAATAACACACAGATTTTCGAACCAATTCGAAATTTGAGGGTAAAAATTCTTTTTATTTACTTTACAGTCAATTCTACCCACTTCCTGGCCATAACAAAAAGTTAGACCATCGTAGAAATTTGTTTCTGTTGCCGAAATGTATGGGAAACGTTTTTGGCGATTTCTGTCTTTCCTAGTACTGAAAGCTAAAATGCTCTCATAGAGTTTTTTGATCCCCAAATGAAATAGAATCGATTGGCATAAAAAAAAATTTTTGGACTTTTTGCATTTTTTTTTGCCAACTGTAAGTTTTTTACAAAATCTGTGAATGCAGTTCAAAATATGTCAAAAAGTTAGGGAAGGTCTTCTAAGAACGTTTTGCTGTAACTGCAACGGTTAAGGTACTTGCCCTTACTGCCCCGTTTCAAAAATACACCCTGATAAACTAGAGATTACGTCATTACGTGCGGGACATCCCCACGCATACCCTCCCCTCCGGAGCCGGAGGGGGAGGTTATGTCGGACTCGAACCGACTAAACGCACGCCGTCTTTGGGTCGTAATGCTAGGTCGAAGATGAGGTTGTCTTGCGACATATCCCTCGCACCCCGGCTGACCCAGGGCCATCCCTCTCGGTCTGGCCCTCCTCGGGAGGGGGGGCACACGCGGTCCCCGACTCAACCCCGGTGTGGGGAGGCGCGCATCGTCCTAAAATGCGCGCCGCCGCCGTGGCCTGCTTGTGCTAGGGTGACGGGCAGCTCCACCCGTCACCCTCAGGCCCGCGCTCATGGGGGGCGGAGGTCAGTTTGCGCCCTCCGACGCCCGAGCTGCCTTCGAGCGCGTGCAGCGATGTCAGCGAGTCTTTCACGCTCATCGCGTCGCGCCCGCTCTGCTGTCTCCTTCGCGAGCATGACCTGCTCGCAAAAGGAGGCGCTGGCCGCCCACGCATCCGCGCAGCGGACCATCGCCGCGAGCAGGGTGGAGAGCGTGAGCACTCTCACCCCCAGGGCCGCCACAAGCTCCCGCGTCGGCGCCTCAAACGCCGGACACTCGGTGAGCGTGTGCAGCCCCGAGTCCACGCTCGCGTCGCAGTGATGGCACTCGGGCGTTGGCGCTATACCTATCAGATGCAGATACCGCCCGAAACTACCGTGCCCGGTGATAATCTGCGTCTGACGGTACGAGAGGCTATCGTGTGGCCTCTCTAGCCACTCCCCCATGATGGGTCTTACCGCCGCAATCATAGCGTGCCCTGCGCGTGGTTGCCCAAGTCCACGCTCCCACTCGGCCACCATGACCTGGTGGAGCCGGGATTTCTCGGCCCGAATATCCTCGGGCTCGGGATCGAATCCCCGCTCTCGCGCCTCCTTTCGGAACTTATATAGTGCCGAAAAGGCCCTCGCTTCCGGGATCCACGGTGGCGATCCGGCCAGGAGACTCGCCGCTTCGAAGGATATCGTGCGGTATCCCCTAATGGCTCTGGAGGCCATCGTGCTCTGCGCCGTACGGAGCAGAGGCAGGAATCTGGCCTCCAGGGTGTCCGCCCACACGGGGCACCCGTATAGGGCCATGGACCGCACGACACCCGCGTAAAGTCTACAGCAGGAGGCCTCTGGGCCCTTCAAGTTGGGCAACAACCGACCCAAGGCATTCGCCGTGGTCACCAAGTTGAGGCGCAGACTTCGGAAATGCTGTCCGAAGTTCAATCTGATCAAAATGTGACTTAATGAGGACGTGTGTGTGTATTTATGATGGTCTTGATAACGTGTGTGAGTACTTTTGTGTCATGAAATCATTTAGGTTAGTTGTTTGTTTATCAACTTTATCCGAATGGTACACCGATGAGGTCTTCATGTCAATCACTGATTCAAACACTTCATCCGCCAAAGCGTTCGTAGCACCCTCTACCAGGTTGAGCCAAATGGTTGAAGTGGTATCCAGGGTGTGACTTCCCTGGTGTTACACGTCTATCAGGTAGCCGTGTGCTTATCTACCACCTAAGAGCGTTTTCACATTGTCTGGCCCGATATCGGTTATCGGAACCAACACCACTATTTTGGCCTGATATCGGATCACAAAGAGACTAAAACAGCAAGCAATTTTCGACCTTAATGACATTTTCTTAGTTAAGTGTAATTTCGCGTTAATTGATAACGCTAATAACGAATATTAAAAAAAACTCGATGTTATGTTATGTCAATAAGGTCGAAAATAGCTTACACTGTTTTTTTTGACATCCGTAGCATTCCTAACTAGTTTGTGCTTTCGAGCAAATGGCCGTATCAGGCTGATATTATCCGATAAATGTGAAAACAGCACAAGGTATCGGCTATGGGATGTTGGCTATCGGCGTCCGAAATCGATATCGGATATCGGATAAATGTGAAAACCATCTAAGTGGTATTGTGTTGTAGAGTGTGATAGACCAGGTAACAACTGTCGTCCACAAATAGGCCAATCAACAATTCTGTAAAGGCACTACACTTCCAACACCAATTCACTCATATATTATTTCTATGTTTATTATGTGTGTATTTACAAAAAAAAATAGTGTTTAAATATGTTTATCCTCATTCTATTCCATAACACAAGCTAGTTAAGCTATGCTTATTATGGGTCTAGATAGTGTCGTGTGAAATGTTGTTATTTGTTATTTGTTAGTCGTGTGAAATTTTCTCCGTAAAATTTCCAAAATTTCTTCCTACCAACTTTTACGAGTATGCTGAAATACAAACATTGCAATATTGAAAGTTATTTTTTTTATTCTTTGGCACCACGAGTAATGATTTTAGTTGTAATAATTATAAAGAATTAATACAATCTATATAAATTAAAGTACATAGAAGGTTATCTGGGCCATAAACTAGAGGCGCTTCTGGCGGTCTAATGCGAACACGTAATAGTGCTTCTACATATTTATGAGTCGACCCTTTCCAAATTATAATTTGATTATATGAAAATCCTTTTTGTCTTCAAACGCCATTAAAACTTAATATGCCAATATAATGGGTTATGTTATTGATATATTCTTTTTGAGTAGAATTTGGGCCAACCCTTCTCTTCACATGTGGTGTCGTACAAGGCGACTAAGGGATAGGGCCGATTAACTTTAACATCAGACAGATATGACCCAAACCATGCAGAACTTGGAATATCGGTTTTAGGCGCATAGTTAAGTACTTTTTTTTCAAATACACATAATTACACGAATAACTATTCCGTCTAATGTACTTATATTTCTAACAACCATTTGCACTAAGCGGAAATCAATCCTACGACCTCGAACGTGGCAGTCGAATCTTTTACCACTACAGTATACTACATAAAATATATTTATTAAAGCACACTTTAAAAGAGCTTATCAAGTTCACAGCAACCATATTCCATGTATTTCTAATTCGTTAGGAATTAGATTCGTAGCAAGCGCTATCTCGTAGAGGGTCTACACCAGCTACGGCGTAGTAATATGCTACGTGATCAATTTTGAGTCACGTAGTTATTGTATAACGTCGTGAAAATGGGACAGTGGTATGTTTATAACGTTGCTGAGATACAAAAGGGGATCAGTAGAGTTGAGCAAAGTGTAGGATTTAAGGTGACAGAGCTTATTAGGGTAGCAAAAATAGATAGATAGATAGATAATTCTTTATTATACACCAATAAATTTACAATAGGACAAGAAGGTAGTATGTATACAGTTTAATGTACAATGGGCGGCCTTATCGCTGGAAGTGAGTTCTTCCAGGCAACCTTAGGATGGACAGTAATGTGACAGAACAGAAGATATGGTGTAGTTATCAAATAAACTAAACTGAAACAAGAATGTACGAGAGAGAAGTACAAATAAAATGAAATGATAAATATACGGCTTTACGTAGAGTATAATAAGGTATAGATACATAAAGTAAATAAGGTATAGATACATAAAGTAAATAGTACATAATAATATGAAAGGATTACAGCAATGAATCAGCGTTTATAAATGCGAGCTATGTGCTAGATAGATAGTGGTCCTTTACCATACTTTTAAAAACATGTAATGATTGTGCCAGTCTGATATTTAATGGTAAGGCATTCCATAAGCGCACAGGCTTAACAGTGAAAGACTTATCAACATTGTCAGTGGAATGCATTGGCATTCTCAGCCTCAAATACTTTTTTTTTTAATTATATTTTTAATTTCATTTTATGTAGCAGTTTCTTGGAGTGAAAATTTCTATGGGCGCGATGAGCATATTTTTTTTAATATATAAATATGGAAAAAAAATGGTCCTACGTAAAAAGGCGTGACCCTATTACTGTCGATCATGAACTTACTGTCAGATCTGAAACAGCTCGATCTGTCAGTCGCCTTCTAAAAGACCCACAGGAAGAGATGGGGTACCCTATTTGATAAGTATAAACCTTTATACTAACGACGCCGTTACCGACACTTATGACAGATTGTGACAATTCACATGTAACATCTTTGTGTATAATCTACATTATTGGCCAAGTTCTCAATTCTGTCGGCGCTACCAGAGTACCACAATGTCAACACTAAATGCAGTTAGTTAATATGTAAACTGCGGAGTAGTTCATTGTGTTTGTGTCAAGGCAGTTACGTGCAGTACTTGGTTCTAGCATTGCGGAGTATTGAATATTGAACCAATATTGAAATGTATAGAATACTAGCTTTAACCTGCGGCTATAACCGTATTGATGTCGGTTATCTATACCAAATAATAGACTACATAGGTCGGCATTCAAACTATTGTTAATATCTCTACCGATGTTCATCAAAATCAGTTCAGTGGTCTTATTCTTAAAGGAAGAACACGTCAATTTGACTTCACCTCGCCTGTTGATAAGCTGAAGGTAAAGTCTCAGGATAGAGGGTAAACAATGTGGCATTCTGCTTCACGGCCTCATCAAGAGAGGATTGACGTCGCAGCACCGCGTGACACCCACCGGTCCCACTAGTGCTGCGACCACAATCCCCCCTGTCCTATGCACTTACTGACCCCAGAACGCAATCCGACCGAGACTGGATTACTATGGAGGGTATTTCGCAATCGTGCACAGTGGTACCCACCCGGCCGAAATTTATGACAAATTTGTACCACCAGTAAAATGTCTAAGTGTGAAAGTATGATAGACAGACATGGTTGCTACATTAATTATCATTTTCTGCGTGTTTTCTCTACTCAGTTGTGGTCGGCTTTTCAGTCTAACTGTGATGTGGCTGAAAATTTGACATCGATATTTTTTCATGAAGCGACTGCCATGCTACTCTCGAAACCCAATTAGCGATATCATAGTTCTGTATTTCGACAAGTCATAATTCTTAGGGCTGTAACCACCCGTAACAATTGCCATAGATGTTCGTATGGCAAGCGGGTTACATCAATATTACCATGAATCTTGATAAACGTTAAGAGTAATAATTCTATAAGCAGATTCGCCTTAAACCCTGCTCTTCTAGACAACTGGCAATTTGTAGTATAAAATAGATTGATTAATGTATGGAATTGACATTTGTTGTTGATTCTCATAAAAATCGGAATACGCGTCTATTCCGTACATTTATCATTCTATTGTACAATCCAACAATTGCCACTTGTCTAGAAGGTTGGTCTGAATCGGTTGCACATGTCCGGTTTATAGGGAGACTGGCGGTTCCACGCGCTCATATAGAAATGTACTAGAGATTGATGCATAGCCTTTATGTCGGTCGATTCGAAATAAGGGAGGTGTAGATGGGTTTAAATTTCTTAATTCATTTTTATAGTACGCTCACGTGATGTTGATTTATCCGGTCTGTTACTGGCGTTGGTGTGCGGTGGATTAAAACAGGAGCCACCCTGTTTCTTCCCATGAGTGTAGTAGAAGGCGATTTATGGATATTTAGATAGGGCTGTTTTCAATCCGACAGTGAACATGTAGTCCACGACAAATCTCATTGCTGTGTTTTTCCAAGCGACTAAAATATGTGGTTTTTCAAGAAGTATTAGAATGTTCTTACGTGGTCGGCAGCGCGAGTGTGGCGACCCTGGATTTTGCACATGTATACAGGCCATGGTGATCACTTCCTATCAAGTGGGCAGTGTGCTTATCAGCCACCTAAGAGGTAGATGTACGCCTAGAATGAAATCTACTGTTCCTTAATTTCTTTCGTAAATTTTCTTTTAAAAGTATAAGCAAATATTCCTGAAACCAGCGATACAACCCCAACAAAACTTAATTCCATAAGTGCGCATCCGAAATGAAGCAATTGACAAACCCTAACGGAAACAACGTTCCATAATTAGGCTGCTAACTTACTAATTGTGAACGTTAACGTAAACTTGAGGCTGTTCAGACTCATAATGATGGTTACGGCTAAGCCTTATCACAGATGATTCGTACTGCGCCGCAATAATTACCGCGTATTTATTAATTTTACGACGCTTTCATTGAAGTATTAAAAAGAAAATAAGTTAATTTTAATACTAAAACCTTTTTAAAAACAATCTTTTTTCTTGCATTGTCATCCGAACTGAACGTGCATACCAAATTTCAGCTCAATCGGTTGAGGGCAAGTGCCTTAAAATTGAGTTGTAAGATTCCACCCGAACAAACATACATTGCAAGTTAAATAAAAGCTTGTAAAAAAGACGGGTTGCACTCCGGGAGTGCCGGCAGAAGTGAAAACATTTTCTTTCTTCTTGTCTTCGTTATATACAGAGAAAAAGATAAAAAGATAGCCAATCATAGAACCTATCACTAATTTTCTGTCAGAAGAAATTAACGAATTACAAAAAGAAAAAATAGTCACAAAAAGTGTCAGAAGCCCAGGTTCGAACCCTGTCCTATCTGAAACCATAAGGACTTACAGTCGATGCGTTTACCGCTAAGCCACGAAGCTTCTTCACGCACCTCACAAAATAAACATTCTGTAGCTGTTGTAATGTTTTCAAAGGTCAAGTAATCCTGACGCGAGTTTAATACTTTTTACCCATCCAAAGCCGCTAAAGAAGTTTTCACTTCAAAAATAAATGTAATAAGGCTCCAACAAGAAATAGGTGGAAAAAAGGCCGTGTTGTGATATAAAATAAGGTCAACCCGACTCTTTCCGTAGGTATCGTACTAGGCAAGTAATTGAAAGGATCGTTCTCAATCCGGAAGTAAAATGGGATCTAGTCCATGAGAAAGTGCCCTTGGGAAGACAACAGGCGTGATACCCAAAATCGACAGTTGGTGACATACCCATTGGGATTAAAAGGCGTGAATATATAAATGAGTGCAAAGAGAGGTATACTTTTCGAATCTGGAGCAGGGGGAAACTGTCATAATTATTAAAATCTTAGCGATACTCTCCGATTTATAAAATACTTTGCCTTTGTTTTCACGTTGGAGTCGAGAGTCTCCCTAGAAGCACAATGAACTCGCTCCTGGCTGTATTATAACTAGTTGCAATTGCATTTAAAACCCATTTTCTTTTGGATATTTTCTGAAACCAATTTTCTTTTTTTTTTTTTTTGGTTTGAATTTAGTAGCCTTCCTTTTTTTTTTATTAAATCTACCGCATTTTCATAACGATTGGAAAGGAGATGATGATTAAATCGATTGCTTGCATCCACGTGTGACATTGTATTGCTGAATATACAACATTCAATGGAATCAACAAACAATATCTGCAGAGAGATATAATTTAGAAATCGTGCAGAATTTCTCAATTGCATAGGTGGCAATTATATCTTGTATGCACCAAGCATTCAAAGCAAGCGTTCAGGTGAATAAATAATAGAAATAGATAACCAAATTTTATACTGTGCATATTAAACGCCTGACTCAAACCAAATAATTCCAAAGCCCGCAATTTAGAATGGTGCTCAGTTCTGAATCTCGAGATATCTGAGGAGAGATTGTATAGACAATCTGTCAATCCGTTTATACAATCTGTCCTTAGATAAATAAAAATTTAAGACTGAGTATTGATCTAGAATACACGACTAAGTCTTTAACAGTCACTGAATGTGTAGGTATATAAATAAAAACCAGCCAAATGCGAGTCGGCCTTCGCACGAAGGATTCCGTAAAATTATCTAGCCCATCCTTAAAATTCTATATTCTATCCATCCCATATTATTTCAATGTAATATCAAAAGTCAAAAGCCAAAAATCATTTATTCTGTATAGACCATTAAAACGGCACTTTCAAAATGTCAAGTTCATAAAAATCTAGACTAGTTTAGCAAATGGACCACCAGTTCGTAACGCGGCCCCGACCTGAGAAGACTCCGGTACGAAACTCCACGGGCTTTTTTTTTAGTCTATTTACAATCATTTGCTTAGTCTACTTAGTCTAAATACAATAGTTTGTTTGAGTCGCGTAGTTGAGCGAACAGCTCATTACCAAGCATATTTATCATCTAAATATTCTTGGATTTTATAATATAATAATAAAAACCTTTTTTGCACAGTTTGGTCTTAATTACATTTTTAAATTTATTCACAGGTAAATCTTTAATTTCATTAGGGAGCTTGTTGAAAAAGCGTATACAGTTGCCCCGGAAAGAATTACTTATATTTTATGGAGTCTACTATCACAAGCTACAAGATTGTTTTATGTCTTGTATTTATATTATGCCTGTCACAAACTCTTGAAAATTTTGAGATATTTTTCATAAATATTGTGTTTAAATCCGCGGAATTACCCCAAAGGAAAATTCCGTAGCTTATAATACTATGAAAATAACTGAAATAAACTATTCTAGCCATATCCACGTCTGTTAATGTCCTAATCTTTTTTTACAGCGTAAGAAGCCGAACTTAATCTACTGGCTATTTTTTCAATATGCGATCACCACTGCAGTTTGGCGTCAATACTTAAACCTAAGAACACTGTTGATTCCACAAGGTTCAACATTTGTCCATTGAGTTGTACATTGGTTTCCACCTGTGTAACATTAGATAATGTGAATTTTATACATTTAGTTTTGTTCCCATTTTGTTTATTATCTTGTATGCAATCATATTTGATTATCAATATTCCATCTATCCTATTCCGTGTTGGTTCCCAGTAAAGTAAAATAGGGCCACCTTATCTCTTCCTGTCGGTGTCACAGAAGGCAACTAAGGGACAGAGCTGTTCTCGAACCGACAGTAAACATTCAACCCATGAAAATAGGCTCACAAAATAAGGACCGTAAATAGTAGTTAGCGAAATGTAGGTGTTAATACAGTTCTGCCTACCCCTTCGGGGATTTACAGGCGTGTATGTAATGTATCCCATCTATTCAATGTCCGCAGTCAGAGATCGATAGCCAGTTAGCGTCGATGTATCGGGACAGTTCGATCCGAAACAGTAATTTGTGCGAATAATTGACAAGTTCGGCTCTCGTCGGATACAGTTGGACGACTTGTTGGAGTTCGCGTAAGCAGTTTCGTAAGTAAGGGGACTTAAGGATTAGAGTTGTCGTGAAAAGTAAGTAATGTATAGTTTTCAAGAAATAAAGTACCTTTTTTATGTGAGAGCATTGACCTCAGCAGGATATTTTACTGTTGTTAAAAAAAAAAGCTGAACTCAATAAATGAAGAATGGTAAAGGAATGATACAAGTTGCGTCGGTTCTTATTTTATCGTTTTTATTTATTTTTAATCATCCACCCAACCAATATGACCTAAATAATTTGACTATTATATATTATGACGTCACAAATAAATTTTTCATATAATTTTCCAGAACTAACCGTTTTGAGGTTTGGTAAAAGTAATTAATTTGACTAGTCAGTCAAATATTCAATTCAATGGACTAAATCTGCATGGTATGTGGTGCAGCGGTCGCGCGTTCAACTGCTAAGGCAGAGTTGCAGCTTCGATTTCCATTTAGTGTAAATATTTGTATTTGTCTGCGTATTTCTATGTGTAATATGTTTGTATTGATAAAAAAGTATCTAAGTGCGTTTATCTATATTTAAGATCCCATAATATAAGCTAGTTAATTTATTATGGACTTTAGGTCTTTCTAAATCTATTATTCATTATAGCCAACAGCTAGTCGGATTCACGAATAAAAGGTTCCATTTCATAAATGATGTTTGTTCTATTAATATTTATTTCATTCTGCTTTAGTATTTGTTGTTATAGCGGCAACAGAAATGTTTCATCTGTGAAAAATGTCACATAACTGTCTAGCTATTACGGTTAATGAGACAGATAGATATTCAGCCTGATGTTCTTACCACCTTTTTGCTACCTTTTTGTTACGAAACTCTAAAAAGGCTGTCTAGTCGAACACGGAACAAAATAGACTCATTCATTCAAACACTAGTCTAACTCCGACACGATACCCTCCAAACAAGATACAGTCCGTTCTCCAAAAATATCCGAACCATTTCACTTATCTTGCTCGTTCCAAATCGAAATATTGAATCTGGCAACCGACCGTAGCCAGTGTAAACTGCTTCGAACCGCTTCAAACTGGCTTAGGCAGTCTACACATACATGCCAATTTAAAGGTTTTTTTTTTAATCATATGAGTCACAACTGCTAAAAGTATTTTGATGCGGTTATTTTTTTGGTTAGGACAGAAACACCCACATCCACGCGGATGGGAAGGGTCCCGAGGGCATTAGCTAGGTTAAATTAAAGAACTTATATTTTATAAAGGACACTTCAATTTGACTTCACCTAGCATAATGGTCAGCTGAAGTCTCAGGAAGGAAGGTCACCATTACACACACGGCTTGACGGCCTCATCAGATGCTTTTTCACGCCCCGCTTAAAGGACCTGAGAATGTAGGAAGAAGGAAACACGTGAGCTGGCAAGAAGTTCCAGGTCTTAGGAACTGTAGGAATGTGCACAATAAGTTAGTGTAGGAAATAACTAATTCCCCACAACAGCCCACTGTCTGCTTTTATTCTTACATACTTCACTCACGAGGTTCCTGTACTTTTCCTAGCCTATTGTTTCTGCCTACCCCAGAGGGAAATTGCCGTGAGCATATTGATTTTACTTCCAGGTATAATTGTAACATTAACTATATCGGAATTTCAGTGTTAATCTGGTTATTAATGGAGTTCTAATGACAGCAATGCCTTCATAGTAAGCTTATAGGATTAAATTTTGAAGCGTTATTAATAAGATTATTAGAGATTACGTTCCTAAATAAGAAGTGTACATGAAGCTTGGCTTATAATGATTAGATAAACATGCTGGTTCTAAAGAAGATAGGTATAATCCGATAGTTAGATTTACGATTTACGTGCGCAAAATTCCCATAGTTACTGGCCCTGCCGTTGGATCCGGGGAAAGGTTATGTCAAACTTGAACCGAATAAAACGCACGCCGTCTGTGGGTCGCAGTAAGGCTGAAGGTGAGGTAGCTAGTGCATATCCCTAGTACCCTGGCTTACCCAGGGCCTTCTCTCTAGATCTGGCCCTCTTCGGTTAGAGAGACTCATTCTGACTGGCAAATAAACTAGACCGAAGCACGTATGTAGCCAGCCTAAGTCTGAGGCCGGCTCAGATCGGTTTAGACCGGTGTATATTTATGCGCTATAAAGGGGATAGCAGTAAAACTGCGGTTTATGCAGTTTTTATGCATACCATTTGTATGATTTGTAGAGTATTGTCTCTGGCTTGTATCGGACTCTGTAGGGTCATTAGTTAAGGCAACGCTTTTGTTAGTACTTAAAGTGTTCATTGAATTAAATTTAGTGACATTTAGTAGTATTCAATAGCAAATATAATAGTTTACCAGTTTTTTATTATTAATAGTCAAGTTTGGATGAGAGATAGACGAGTACTTGGATGAATTCTTGTCACTTAATCGGGATTCAATTGAATCTGAACGCTTCCGTGCTTCGGAGGGCACGTTAAAAGTCGGTCTCGGCTATCAACAGTCGTTAGATCAAGACGGAGGCCTAATGGGTGACCTAAACAACTCTGTCACAGGTTAGCCACTAACCACGAAAAAAAATCGAATTGGGAATTAACGCGATAATGGAACCATAATGGTGTTAATTATTGCTACAAATGCAAATTGAGGTACTCGTAATTTTATCTAGATTACAACGGTATTCTACTTTATATCTGGTCTAACCGAACTATTGACAAATAAGAAGTCGATTTTAACAATGACATTTTCCTATCAACTTTACACCTCTATCCTTTAGGTTCTTCTACACCTACGTTACGTGATGTACCGGTAGAGCATTCAACTGCTAATTCAGTGGTTGTGGGTTCGATTGCGCTCAAGACACACATTTTTAAACATGATACTTGGATTTATTGCGGCATCAAAGTATAATAATAATGAATGTATTAACAAAAAAAAAACGTGTACAAGTATATATATTCGCATTCTAGATTCCATAGCACAAGCTAGTTAAGCTACGCTTACGTTGGGTCTAGATAGAACCCAAGACATTGCGTGTGGAAGAGCAAAAGCCTCAAGGCGGACTCTGAGCTCAAAGGTCATCCCAAGCACGGATGCAATCAGGAAAATACGTCTTCATGACGATGATTGATAATGATATCATAATAATATATTTCCATAGGCTAATAACAAATTTCTCCTTATTTCAATGTTACATCATAGGTAAAAGTTATAGTTACAGAATTCAAATTCAACTACTCTACCGGTACTGTATGATGGCCGTTAAGTACTAAGAGAACTTGGCAGAGCTTGCTTGCTCTCTCTCTTTTTTACACGTCTGATAAGTACCAAATTATCTACTACCTTATCAACTCAACAACTCAACAACTCGTTGACGTTAGTAACTTAGTTAATATCTCAAAAAGGCCATCATAGCGTGCCGCAAGTATACAAGGAGTACTCAGGCATCCGTACTAGGTGAACTCTGTATCACGAATTCCCATAATAATGAGGACTTTAGAATCAGGTAGCGCTGTGCAGAATGCCCTAGAATATTTGCAAAATTTATGTATCAAAAATAATATTAGTACGAACACAATGAATCTATGAACTGACAGAAACACTCTCATGTTGAAAATGCTAATTTAGATGCAATTTATGGCAAATAATGGTCAGCTGGACACCGTTTGTGTTTAAAATTACGTTGTTACAAATGAATCCAACACTAAGGGTCAATACAGACCAGGCGGCAAAATGCTCGAACAGTTTTTATTATGATACGAATTCGATTTCTCAATTCAGAAACAGATCGATTGCAATTGTGTTGCAATGTATTAGTGTCATCCTAGACCAGGCAGTATTATGCCCGAGCTGTTTTTTAAACGGTAATGAAATATCAACCTTATACCATTTAGACAAAACTGCAAATAGTCTTCTTCATCTTTGCGTTAATCTCGTTAGCATCCAAAAAGACTTCGGAGTCCGGAGCCCGCTTTCTCCAGTCTGACAAAACTGCACCTAAGTGGCATGCAACATTATAGTAGTTTATGATACTGTTGCATAATAAGGGTTCTTATAACACGAGTGTGTTTTAAAAAAACGAGCCGTAGGCGAGTTTTTTTATATTATCACACGAGTGTTATAAGACCAAGTTATGTACAGTGTCATAAACTACTTTATCTACTCTCATACTATAATACATAAACTAATTTATTTTACAAACAAAACCAAACTTTGTTTAATATAAATGTAAAAAAAAAGTTGACGCCAAGACAAGGCCGCAAACATCGATTGCGCATGCGCGTTTATTTTTTTTTTCTTGCGAATTGGCCGTTTTTTTTAAAAGTAGAGGTTCAGTCCAGATGTGGATTGTATAGGTGTATCGTTATGATTAAAAAGTTATTTTATGATATAGGTGTCCATACAAGACCTGTATCGTAATAAAACTTTTTTTTTGGCCTGTGCGTAATGTTTGTCATAAGAGTTTTGATTTCAATTTTATAATCTTTGTATTATAGTATCAGAGTAGATAAAAATATTATCGAATGGATAATAGTATGATAATAGTACGTGTCTAAGTATCATCTACGCATCAGCACGAGTATGCTCGAGGAAACGCAGGCTGTATTACGCGCACAACGTCACGAGTATGATCGAGTAATTGCGCCTGGTACTGCCGTGATATTATTCGTACATGAGCGAGACTCTGCGAACGTCTGCGAGACTGTTTGAGTATACGCGAGAATAAGCATGCGTGAGACCTTTCGAGAGTAACCATGAGTTATTTGCGCTAAGTATGAGTAGTGGTCGAGAACATATTCGAATATGCACGTGCATTATTACGCCATATGTAAACTGACCCTCACGCTGTATGTGGCGGAAAATTTAGTGCATTGCATAACATCTTCCAGCCGAGCTCGTCTGTCGGCCCGGCCTTGCGAAATCCCTCAAATTATGCATTTAGCGTTGGTATGTCTGGCAAGCGTTGTCGTAAATTACATAAATAAATCTTATGTCCACGGGTCCGTCCGCGTGGATCTCGGTTATCCGGTATTTTGATTATATCTATGATCAAACAAACCAAAAATGTTAAGTCTGACGAAGACCTTTTAAGCAATAAAACTTAAAAGGTCTTCGATAAAGCAAAATTTATACATCCATCATTAAAAAAAAAAAATTGTTCAGCAACGTTAACTTAGTCTCATTTTTTTTTGTTTCAATATAAACTCTAATGTACAGACAACTAATTTAAAAGTATTATAATAGTATGATATAGAAAACTATGATTTTATCACCGAACACCACTCGCAAAACACCTAATTTACATTCTTCAGCCTTGAAACACAATGGCCGCCAACATAAATCACAATCAACACACCAACCCAAAAAAAAAAAAACAATTAAAAAATTTCATATTTTCCTAGTTTAAAAAAGCTAAAAATTATATCAAACGGCCTCTCATAAGTAAATAATAATATTAACCCTTCTGACCCGCCACGCGGTCATCCGGAAAATGCGAGTTTTAACCAGTAATGTCCGGTGTGGACCGGTTTGAACCGGAAAACGGCGGTACACTACCTGTATATGTTAGGTATTTCGACGCCAGTGTTTACTGTCCCTATTTGTATGCAAATACGAGTACACCAATGAATTTAATCACTTTGAAATTTCGCTTTGACTAAACCAGTCAATATAGTGTAGTAGGCAAACATTACATTCATATTATACTGTACGCCATACACACCTATGAATAAAATCAATAAGAGATGATACTGTCAGAAATCTATACATATAAATAAAATTGGAGTGTCTGTTTGTAATATTGAAATAACCGTTTTTCACTACATGCATATAAATATAATACGGTACATACACCAAAAAAAAAACATGTTTTGTCTGTCTGTCTGTCTGTTTGTTCCGGCTAATCTTTGAAATGGCTGGCCTGATTTTGACGGGACTTTTATTGGCAGGTAGCTGATGTAATAAGGAGTAACTTAGGGTACTTTTATTTTAGAAAAATAACGTTGACTCAACACTAAGCGATAACAGACATCCACGCGGGCGGAGCCGCAGGCAACAGCTAGTTTTGAAATAAAACTGAAATTTATTATTATTATATTCAAATCAATTTAAAATAGGAAAAGTTTGAATCTGTCTAGGCGGGATTTGAACCCGCCATCTTTGCCTTACACGGGCAATGTTTTTACCACTAAGCTACTAGACCTCACCCGAACCAGTTCAAATTGTCTTTGAGCCGACAGTGGAGTGCATCTTCCGATATTCTTATGATCTAACGAAACCAATAAATGAGTTTCAATAGTTTATCCACATTGCGCCAATTATGATTTTCAAACGGAGTATATTACCTAAGTCTTCAGGCTTTCACGGCTGGCGTTGCATGTAGAATATACTGCTTCCGGGCTGTTTGGCCGTGGTCTATGTGAAACTTGCGTTCCAGACATTTCGTCGATCACTGCGGTCGTCATCTTCAGTGGCGCAGGTCCGGGCGACGATGTATTACCGTTGAACGGGCACTTTGTCATGGCTGTAAGTTAACTGTCGGTTGAAGAACAACCTTATGCACTAATCACCATTTATCATGAGAGATGGGTTGGCTCCACTGTGGCGTTAATTAATCAGATCGAGAACGTTTCGAAAAAACTTCAGTACCTCAACTGGTGTGTTTTTATGAAAACAATTATTATATTACTTGCTTAGCGGCTCCGCCCGTGTGGATATGGATTATCGCGACAAAACATAGGCTATGTCCTTTCTCAAGCTCTAATCTAGCCCTATACCAAATTTCATCAATATCGGTTCATTGGTTTAGCCGTGAAAGACGGACAAACACACACACATACACACTTTACCATTTATAATATATGCATGGATATATATTTTTATTAAAATATATTAGGCTCAAAAAGTAGCAACAGTCATCTAAAACAATACTCATCATCTTTTTTTAAGCCTTTTCCCAATACAGTTGGACCCCAACAACTTTCTAATCTAACTGTGATGTGGCTGAACTTCGATTTTTTCCTTGAAACGACTGCCACCTGACCTATTTAATAGGCGATATCGAAGTTCTGTAGTTCGAGTAATCAGACTTTTGAGGACTCCAACTGCCCGTTACAACTGCCATGAATGTTCGTATAGCAACCGGGACCAACGGTGGCTTAATGTGCTCTCTGAGGCGCGAAAATATCTAAACACCTAAAATAATTGCAACAAAATATCTTACTTCATACAAAAATATTTACACTGAGAAGGAATCGAACTACACCATCACGAAACACAGTTCAGTAAATTTTCTAAATGTACTATGAGAATGTATTCATAGAAGTAGTCTTTGACTCACGATGCATGAAAATATAACAATCATATTCCAGACAAACGCGAACGATACCGAGAAACGTTATTTAATCCTAGCTTTGCATACATGACATATTATGATTTACTAGATCTGTATGCATGATATTCCTGTAAATCCCCGAAGTGGTATTCAGAGGTGTAATATAACCACATTTCGCGAACTATGGTATTCAGTCCAACGTAATATGAAACGAGCTTATTGCTATCAAGTGGGCAATGACGATGATCCGAATCAGTTACAAGTTAAAGTAAAATTCAAATAAGAATATGTTTTAAGAGTTGTATAGTAAGGCCACCTCATATTGTTTTAAATGTATAATCAATTTTATTTTTTTCCACAGGTAAGACTTATACAGAAAATGATGCTACAAAGGGTGAGATAGCCTTGATAATTTTATATATTTGCATACTCGTATATTCTATCTAAGCCATTAGACATACGGCAAGCCATCAATATACCATTTATGTAGGCCTCCATCTTGACATAGGAACTATTGACAGCCACTGACTTGTGACGCTCAGATGAAATACCACTAATTGGTCACTCATCCAAATAGTAAGCCCGCCGAGGTAGCCTCACCCATTGATCGTTTACCGAACAGGTAACGCACCTGGCCACGAGCACTTTAAGTTCTATATTGATAGCAGAAAATGTATGCTATAAGTAGCAAAACTCAACTTATCAGAAGAGCCGAAAAGCTATTAAAATCTAAAAAAAAATCGTAACTTGTAAACTATAAATCGCAGGCAGATGATTTTTTTCACATAGTTATTATTTGGTTTGTTACCAATTACATTTGAAGGCAAGTGTCAATTAACAGGCAATTTGACACGGCAATTCAGTTTTTACTTTCGGAATGTTAGAATTTCGTATGCTGTGAACAATTTATGGCGAGGCTAACATCAATGATTCGTGTTCAATTCAAGTTTTATTTTAATTTTTTATTATAGTAATATTATGATAGTTATGTATCTATATACTATCCTACCTAATTTGAATGTAACTAATGAAATTATAAATTTTATTTAGAGTAAAAACAAAAATGCAAGGGTATTCAAGAAATAAAATATTAAATACTGTAAGTAGAAAAAAGATAGAAAAGGAGGTATAAGACAAGATTTTTTTGTACGTACTTACGTGTAAATGCACAGAGGTAAGCTTCGTAATAGTGACGACGTAAGTTTTCTTTTCATCATATCGAAATGAGACCTAGATTGTTCACCTGTTTAAATGGTATTTTAAACCCACTTACACCATTTTAGCTACTAACAACAATTACATTTTCCACCATATGTAGGAAATATTTTAGTATATTCATTACCGTTTGAACATTTTAACGTAAACGAGACTAAAACGTTTACCTGAATTTCATAGGTTTTAATTAAATCAACGCTGAATTACAACTAGCAATCTTTTGATTATGAATACCAGGAAAACAGTGTTTGGCCGAGGTGAAATAGGCTAAACAAATAATGTTTGTGAACTTACTTTTAAGTACACTAATATATTTCTTCTGCTTTAATAAGAACTTAACATGTGGCTTGAGTTTGAGACTGCAGTCAGGAAAATTGGTACTTAATTATTTGTTTCTGGTATCATATTTTCAATTCAGTAACGAGCTTGCAAAAAGTGCCTAGTCGATGGTAAAAAGTTCGTTCCTTATTACGGAGGACTGAGAAAATAGTTCACGAAATGTAAAAGTAAATAAATGTCCATTTACTTCAGAGATGATTATTTATTAGTACATTAATATAAATTTATACGATATGATAAAGTAACTTTCGAGTTTCATGATATATTTACAAGCTCTTTTATAATTTCTACAATATTGTAAAGAAAGACGCGCAGCAACGTGGAACTTTTTTAGGCCACTTATGTGGCATACAAGCACACGGCCCACCTGATGGAAACTGCATTGTCACTGCCCATGGTCGTATGCAACACCAGAGGCGTTACATGTGTGTAGAAACCTAACTATCCACGCATGATGGATCATCGAATCAACATCAAGCTGTGCAACAACATGTTGCGCGCCATTTGGCAACATCACACCTGCTGCAACGTTGCCAACGTTGTTGACCAGCACGAAATGCGCGTCAAATTTCGCTAAATAGATAAAAGACCACTCAGCCTTTCAACTAATATAAAACTAATTTCATCGAAGCATATCCCGATTCGTTATGTCCTATTTTCTATTATTTATTATCATTCCCAACATTTTCCTTATATCAAACTATGAACAAAACATTCTTATATTTTGATCGTCGCTGAAAGAGTGCAATGTTTCAATACTTGATATTTGTATCGAACGATGCAAACGGAATAGTTATTGCATTTTTGCATTGTATCGTAGAATATTGTGCCACGACCTACGAATATTTGAATGTTAAAGCAATAAAAGTACGAGTACTTGAACGTATATCAAACAATACACATACACTCATGCTTATATTTCCGAATGAGTAGGGTACTGCGTAGACTGTAGTATAAAGTAGGGAAAACTACTATTGCGGACAATGTATCTCTTTTTCAGGGTTTCGTACCCTTAGGGTAAAAACGGAACCCTATTACTAAGACTTCGCTGTCCGTCCGTCCGACGTCACCAGGCTGTATCTCAAGAACCGTAATAGCTAGACAGTTGCAGTTTTCACAGATTGTGTATTTCTGTTGCTGCTATAATAACAAATACTAAAAACAAAATAATAATAACAATTAAGGGGGGCCTTCCATACAAAATATTATACTATATAATATTTTAGCCCTTTTTCATGGCTTTTAGCCTTTTTCTGGTACGGAACCCTTCGTGCGCTAGTCCGACTCGCACTTGGGCGGGCTTTATACCTATAAATTTAAAGTTGATTGTATTGGATTTGTATCGATATTCGGCCAGTTTATAATTTGGCTTGGTGAGAATTAAAGTTTATTCCCAACGGACCCTGGGTATCTGTACCCTCACGGGATCCGTTGGGAACTGAAGATAATTTCATGTCCAACGGACAAGGGGGCCCCCCTTGCCAAGTACGTGGGGTCCGTTGGGAAAAAGAATTCCCTACGGATACCCACTCTCCTCCCCCGTTAGTAAAATAACGAAAACAGGAACTAAAATGTTTTTAATTTAGGTTTACTGTGATAGCTGCACAATTCGACTTGGTTAGATTAGGTTAGGTTAGAAGGCAATTAAGCCTTTGTGGTTATTTTCCTATCATTTTTTTTACTAACGGGGTAGAGAGTGGGAGTCCCTGGTCCTTTAAGCAAAGCGCGAAAAAGTATTTCATGTCACTATTAAACTGAGGGCCATGAAGAAACAATGTACTATAAAAGATCAGGGACATCAAATAACGGCCTGTGTTATGGAGAAGAAGTGCGTTCGACCACTGTATACAAGTACTTTTCTGAAATTAATAATTTTAAAAGTTTATTTGCTATATTTGCCGAACAAATAATATTTTCATATAAAAATGTAAGAACCTCCATCGAACAACTCATTCGGGACAACAGCACACACATATTGAATAATACATTCAATTGTTCATTTAATTATTCAAGTAATAAATCATTCATATATAAAATCATTAACTTCGTGAATCCAAAAGTGGATTTCTGCTGCCGTTTTATGATTTAAAAATCCATTACTTAATCATTCATCGTTCTTGCATTCATTTACATATTTTTTTTATTAATTTGCGGACATCCCTTAATACGTTGTTGTACGATGACAAGGGTAGAAACGATCATCACCATATATATACAGGGTGTAGGTTAATTTAACTGCCCTTACTGGCCCATCTCAAAAATATACTTTGTATGTGTATTCATCGATCCACTTTACTCATTGTTTTTATACGCAGTGTCTTAATACGTCATACTTGTCATTATCGCTGTTTGCATAGCGATTTCCTACTTGCATCCAAAGTTTGTTTGTTGTTTGCGATTGGTATTTTGTTTAGAGAAGAGACTTTCACATAGAAGGTCGTTTGTTCCGTCTTCATACCACTAAAACTCATACTGTTTCGAAATATATTAAGACATACCGATTTTTGTTTGAAGGATGTAGGTAGGGCCTCTCAATGCGTTCTTTCGCTCAGAATATTTTATGAATATTTGTACTTGATTTTTGTGAAAAATAAAAATATAATAGTACATAATTAATAGGGCAAAAAATTTTGCGTTTCTGCTTAAAATAAAAAAGCTGTAAACCTTGTTATCGTTTGCGTATTTAAAAATATTTTTTTTTATTTAATCTTCACAATTATTTACATACTAAAGCTATTTTCCAACGTTAAATCCAAACACTCGCCTACCCATTAGTTATTAACATTTGATTGGTTTGTAACTACTAAACTTCTTCCATTTGCCTCACAACATACTCGAACACTATTACATTTTATTGGAATGAATCATATCGTTCGATATTCAATTAAAAAGGCGGTATCTGTTCTAAAAGAGCGTTTTCACACTCATCTGATATCCGATATCCGACATCCGATATCGGAGGAAGTCAAATGTATGTGATATGTATCTCTCTTTCACATTGTCCGGCCCGATATCGGTTATCGGAGCCAACACCACTGTTTTGGCCCGATATCGGAACACAAAGAAACTAAAACAGCGACTGCAAGCAATTTTCGACCATAATGACATTTTCTGAGTTACATGTCATTTCGCTTTTATTGATGACGTTGATCACGAATATAAGAAAAAAAAAACTCGATACCATGTCATGTCAATATTATTTTTCTTTTTTTTTACTCCTAGCATCCCTAACTAGTCTATGCTATCGTGTAAATGGCCGTATCGGGCCGATTTTATCGGATGAATGTGAAAACAGCACGAGGTGTCGGCTATCGGATGTCGGCTATAGGCGTCCGACACCGATATCGGATATCGGATGAGTGTGAAAACGCTCTAATTATCATAACAAATTAAAACACCCCGTATTGAAATTCTAACAGCAAATGATTAACTCCTTTTGTTATTTACCAAATGACATACACGGATTTTAAAATAACGTAATGCCGGCCTCAGAGACGTCTGTGGCGTAGTAGTAGAAAGCTCGACAACTACACACGAGTCGCAGGTTTAATCCCCGCTCAGTGCAAACGTGTGTATGCATTAATGATGTATATTTGCATCAGCGTGTGTGTGTTTCTATGGTTGTATGATAAATGATAATAATATGCATGTATACGCAAAAAAATTTATTAAAGTTTACCTATCTGCATTCTAGATTCCATAACAGAAGCTAGTTAAAGCTAAGCTGACTTTGAGTCTAAATAACACCGTGTTGAATGTTTTACAATATTTATTACTAGCTTTTGCCCGAAGCTCCGCCCGCGTGAATGTCGGTTATCGCTATAATATCGGTTATCGTTATAAATTGTAGCCTATGTGTTATTCTGATGTATAAGCTATATTATTTTAAATTTTCATTAAAATCCA
Source organism: Eilema caniola (assembly GCA_949126895.1). Lineage (NCBI taxonomy): Eukaryota > Metazoa > Arthropoda > Insecta > Lepidoptera > Erebidae > Eilema > Eilema caniola. The sequence goes on along the minus strand of OX421486.1, from coordinate 4,038,834 downwards.
TTCAGTATTTTTCACGTGAAAGAGTAACAAACATCCATCAATCCATCCGTGCTTACAAACTCGCCCGTTTATAATATTAGAAGGATAATTCCATATTACTATCATATAATTGAACAGTAAGTAACAGTTCATAATAAATACCCATCGAAAGAAAACACATCTATCAAAGACATATGCTATACAAGCCTCGTTTGAACAACCCCCTATTTATATTACTTTAACGAACCACAACGTTCATAATACCTCATTCAAAACATTCACTCAGATATTTCCAATACCCCTACTACCCTTAAGCCTGTCCTGAAGGCATCAATAAGAACACTAAAGGGTCGGCTTAGGTCGCTTGCACAAACACCCTGTATTCTAAGCGCGTTCGCAAAATGTTTGGCCGACGGTGTTTATTGTCAGACTAAGGGGACGGATAAATAAATTCGGGTCGGGTTCATGTGATAGAAGGAAAGCAAATTTATATACAATATATTTGTAGAATTGTGTTGAGGAATTAAGGTTTGATTGAGCTGCAGCAGTTCTGTCGTAACACTACTGGTTTCCAAATAATCTTCATTAATGTAGAATATACTGCTTTCGGGCTGTTTGGCTGTGTTCCATTTGAAACTTGCGTTCCAGACGTTTCGTCGATCACTGCGGTCGACATCTTCAGTGGTGCAGGTCCGGGCGACGACGAGTTCGGAGACCTTGCCTCGTCGGCAGCTTCGTTGCGACTGATATGGAATCTTGAGTCGCTGGCAGACGCACTTGATCCTGATTGGAGTTCCAAAAAGATTGGTACCCAGTACTGAGAGCCACTCGGTATCACAGTGCAAACGACCAATCAGGATCGAGTACGTCGGTGCCACAGCTCTCGATCAATCAGGATCGAGTGAGTCGATTCCCCCCTCCGACTGCGCCTATAAATATGCCAGCGACTGACTGTACACTGGAACAGACTGTAGTATGAGTTGCCTACATTACACGATACTAGCTCGTGAATAAATTCACAACAGCATGTCACCACGAACAACGCAATACTGCTGTCCTGCAGTCCAGCAGGCCTTTACGGTAGTTGTCATTTAGGATGTGTATGAAACATTCTTTTTTACCTTTAATAAAATCTGGTTTCATTAAAGAAACGATAAGTATCTTCTTATTTTAAACAGTCCTGGTTTTTCGACCAGCACAAGAATAATGAGGAAACGTTCTATAAAGACGCTGCAGCAAACTGCCCGCTTTTTTCGAAACGTTTTTTTTTATAACGAAATTCATGTTAACGAGGTATATTTTTTTTTCACAACAACCTGTCTTGTACTTGATATTTCAGCCAAAAATCATCACGGACCGTTCAAAATAAGGCTCACGACAAAAGTTGAGCTTTAAACTAAAGAACATGCGAGGCAAGTATATTATAAATGGGCTTAGTAATGAGCCCTCTAAACAGGAACTGATAAACCTATAGACATAGATACGGACAAAAGCAAAATCGGCCACCTCGTCGCAACGGAGTTTTTGACTTGCTTTGCTCGCTCGGTCAAAAAAATACCATAAAGCCTAATAAAACATAATACTAAAATATGAAAATGGTGTTTTGGTTAGTGGAGCTGTTCTGTCAAAAGTACCCATGTGTATTAGCATTGTAACTGTTATGACGTACTTTATGATGTACTACTTGGTAAATATTTTTTTAGTAAAACATTAAACACATCGTGCATACTGCTTATCTCAACTTCGCAGGATTTTGTATTTCTATTAGGGTAAACTTTACGTAAGTAATTTTGTGTTCATAAGAACTTATGTTGATAAATAATGTAAAACATGATTGAATACTATTAACAGAATAATTTCTGTTTACAGTTCTGAGCTTAACATAGGAAACAGGTAAAGTATCATTGCTAAAATATACATCTAAACGTTTATAGTTATAATTTTAGATCCATTCATATTATTTTTAGTAAATAAAATCTACATTTTATCATTCTATTTTTTGTCATTGTCATAATTAGCATAGTCTTATAAAATTCATTACTTTTACATTTATACATCTGCATCTGATAATGCTCTCGCTTAGTTTCCTTCGGGATTGGAAGAAACAACAGCCTGCCATCTACCCCTATACTTATATATTTCATATTTATTAATTTCATAATATACCAAAAGCTATTTGTTAACCTCTGTTTTTCCACTTCCATGATAATTCTTATAACATTTACGTAATCCATGTGAACATATTTAATTACAGGAATATAAAGTTGTCTTTGACAAAAAAGTAAAAGTAGTCCAGCCCCTCTAGACAAGTGGCAATTGGGATTGACGTTAATGACAGCCGTTAACGCATGTCATAAATGACAACACCCATAAATTCGTCATTCTATTATACCAAACTATTTTATATACTAATTCTATCATGATCTATTCCTGTATCAAATTTCAGGCAGCCCTATGAGAGTGACTGAAAAACAGACATCCAAACTTCTTTACAAACTATCACATTTATAATATTAGTAAGATGTGATCTGTAGGAATCGACTTCATCTCCAACGCCCTAAACTAATCTTCCCATCGGTGATGAATTACTTAAAAATAAATTGCAATAATCTGCCATCATTTAAATTAATTTTGATATTCCTGCCAGTTGTGTCATTAATTATACATTACACACATAAGACACATGACACATTTATATATAATTATAAGTGTCATGTGTCGATCATGAATTACAAACTTTAGACGCAATCACTTCTTTGCTAGGATGAGGAATAAGATTGCAAGCAACAATATCCATCATTATCCCAAAACAAGCTCACAAGCATACAAACACCGAAGCTAATCTGTTACGGATCCGTACGACCTCAACTTTTCTGGCAATAAATTATTTTCATTGCATTTCAACATTTGGACCCTATCACAAAAGCACCCATCAAATCGATCTTGATAAATGAAATGCTGAAAATGATCTTAATGCCCTGATTCCCGCCCTTTCTTTTGACGGAGTATTCTTATATTTGGTGCACCTCTTTGCTTCGGACAATATATATACTATTTAAAACAATAAACAGTTTTATTTGCTTGAACGAGATTTTTAAGACTTTGTGGTCAAGATGTTTTTCTGACGCTGACTGTACGACCCTTGTTTTAAGACCCATTTCCAGATGAGGTTCAAACTTGGACGTCATACGTAGCCAGCCAGTCTCGAATTCTATAAAACCAGCGATAAGCTTATTACTTGTACCAGATTCGATAACTGAGCCTAAATAAATAGCTCGCCGCCACCCGAATACAGATATATATTGCGTCTAAATGTCACCTCTAGTTTTTTATCACTTGTATGTATATTACATGTCTTTTACGAAAAATGGGCTATCGATGGACACCCAATATATTTTGAGGATACTTATATTGTTTGACTAGCTGATGCCCATGGCTATGTTATTTTTCTATGAAGTCCCTGTTATTCCAGACAGCCTCTGTGATGGTAGTGAATGCAACTGCTACGTTAGGGGAGCGGGTTCGATTCCCGCTCAGTGCAAATATTTCTGTACATTAGAGCACGTAAACCTATCGGTCCCTGTTGTCATACAAATATCTAAAGCAGTTGATACGGGCAGTTGGAGCCCTAGAAAGTCCAACAGCTGGTCTAACTGCAACACTTTGATATCGCCAATAGGTTGTGGAGGTCAGGTGGCTGTCGTTTCATGAAAAATATCGAAGTTCAGTCAAACCCACATTTCACCCCAGAGTCAGAGATGAAAGCTTAGAATTCGACTGGGATGCTGACTGGGAACAGTCGATATCGAGGTATTGCACTTCGACTAGCTGATTGTAACACGATAACATCAACATAGTAATAATTCCACTTAATCAAAAAAATTACCAATTTTTGAAGTGAAAACTTCTTTAGCGGCGTTGGATGGAAGCGTCAGGATTAGTTGACCTTTGAACCGTAACCGACGAGTGACGTCATACAAGATTAGGTACAGACTATCTATTTTGCAAGTTACGATAGATAGCGTCGTAGCTTAAACGGTAAGCACTTCGACTGTAAGTCCTTATAGTTTCAGATAGTATCGGGATAGTAGGGATTTTTTGTGATTGTTTTTTCTTATTATAATTTATTACTTTTGGTAATTATTTTTTCTTTTTGTAATTTATTAATTTCTTCTGACAAAAAATTCGCAGAAAATTAGTGATAGGTTCTATGATTGGCGCTATACTCTAGGTATAGTATGGTATGGTATGTTCTTTTTATCTTTTTCTATGAATACGAAGAAAGAAAGAAAGAAAAAGTTTTCACTTCTGCCGGCACTCCCAGAGTGCAACCCGTAATTTTTTTTTATAAAGAATATTAGCAACCGAAATTATCGAAACTACTAATATTCCCACTAACCTCTCCAACTAAACTGATTGCTGCTGATTGAAAATTCGTCTCCATTGCATAGTAACTCTCTCTAAACTGAAGAGCTGCCCTCTTGTCAGTGGAGTAATCGCCGCTCTTGTCTCTCCTCCGCTAATCCTTTGATCTCCTGGTATGACGCGACTTGTATCTTTTCCTTTATCTGTGCCATAAACGTTCCTCTTGGTCTACCTCTTCCTCTATGTCCTTAGTTACTATTATCTACAAAGGTCCGAACTTAAGACAACAAGATCTTCAATCTTCGAATAGGTTGAGCGTCAAAAATGTAAATCTCTTATTGAAATATTAACAAACCTGATATGAAAAGTTGTAATGTATTCAATGGAAAAACTTTTCGCTACGTAGTTTTGCGACAAGTTTAAATTATTTAAGTTCTGTTTTACGCTATATTTCTTTTGATCTTGTAGTGAAAATATAGTTTGTGGCCACATGAAATAGGTTTGAGATGCTACATTGACTTCTATTCTTAATATTATAGAACTAAAGTGTTTTTTGTTTGGCTTCTGCTTTGAATTGAAATATTCTTTTTATGTTGAATAGTCCATTTAATGAGGAAGGTTATAGACAATATATAAATTTTTATCATCAATTCACTACTCAAGGGAGCGGCGAAGTAAGTATAAATGGGAAAAAATCTGATAGATGCCCATCGGTGCATTATTTTTGAAAATTAATAAGTTGCTGGAATTATGCTCGCAATTTAATAATTTTCAAAGGGCTTAAAAGGAGTTTCGTGGTAAGCCACGGGCGTAGCCGAGGCAGATTGGCTTGTCTTATTTTATAGTTGCATTGCTTTAATATTAATATCTGTACACTAGTAGCTTGCTTGTGGTAATGAATTCATTCTTATCAATACACAATTGCCTCCTTTTTATCCAACTACCAAGAAGGGTTATGTTTGTCGCGCCTATCTTGAATGTATGTATATTTGTAACATTCTTTATTACATCATATCTTCTGAACCACCGTATGGATTTCAATGATTCATGTCATGAAAAGCTACAAATATTGTAGTGTGTGTTTCGATTTCAATGAAAGGTTTTCACTACCCAAGTGTTCTTAAACGTGTTCCAAATTAGAAGACGATTACAAAAATATATAAGTGATAACTAAAAGTATAAAATAAATTATTACAAATAAAAAACCCGACTGATTCTGAAAAGATCGAAACAAGCTTTAAAGCAGGCGGTACCCATTTGTAAATTTCAAACCAGGTGAAAATTAATGGGTACCGTCTTTGTTGCTTGGCTTTGTTGCTTGCGGCAATTGAATGTTATTGAAGTGGTAGTGGTAAGTAAATCTCTGATTTATATTTGCTACTTTATGCGTCGCGTTTTCTTTTACTAATTTTTGTATCTACAGTTTTGACATATTATTTGAGTTATACTCCGCACGCCGAATGATGATCCCTATGACGTTTCAACTGACAGTTGTATTAGTTATGCGAAACAATTTCGATAAAATACTGTTTTTTCAGGCAAATGTCATGTCATTCAGCCAGGTCATTCAACATAATAAGCAATATTTATTAATTTTGAAAAAAAGACTACGCGCATTGATGGACATAAAACACTAGATAAAAAAGTAACAGCCTTATTATATTTTATTTTACTATACTTTAATTTTTATTCAAATTGCATAATTTAAAGAATTTAAAATTCTTTTTGAATTGAATTTTAAAGAATTCATAATTAGCTGGCAATTGTGGATTACACTGACTGGGATCGAGATGTACAATACGACAATATCATTGACCAACCGTTAATAATAAACGTCACGGATAGCTGCAGTTCAGACTCAGATTTTGAAGATCCGATTGACCCTGTACCAGATTCAGATTGATATAAATGAAATACAAACTCAAAGCATTTGTTTTATATTTCCAACAAATTATCGATATTTTGTTTATCGATGTGTCCCTTCTTAGTCGATAACAGCTTGACGAAGTAACTTTTGCAGCACGTACCATGTACATTTGCATTGAGTTTTTTTCTATTATTTCCGAACATTACGTAATAATTTCTTAATATTCATTTTTATAATTTACAATTGTACACAATTATGATTTTTTCGTCTTTTTAATGGACCTCTAAAGGATTTGATGTGATAGGATGTCAGTACAATGTTAAGCGCTAACGAACTGTCATACGGATCATCATTCAGCGTGCGGATTATAGTATTTTAGCCATGGAGAAGGAAATTATTCTGTCCTCCGTGATTTTAGCCCATACTTTCAAATGTTTTAACCGTCTATCTCTGCTTAGTTAACACTGCCATAAGTAACAATCTTATTGAAGAATACCCCAATAGTTTAGTTCAATTTAGCGACAAATTCAATATTTTTTTTCACTATTTATATAACACTGTTTACTTTATCCCCTATTCCAATATAATCCGGACCCAAAATACAATATTATATTCGCTAATGCGATAACCCTGTATTCGAACCTTTCTCCTAGCACGTACTGCCAACCCATAATGGTGTTCTTATGAGAACTGTAAGGCCAACTGCAAGGCCATGAGCATATTGTGTGTATCGGCCGATTTTTAAGCAAAAAGTGTCGCAAGGAAGTTTGCCTGACCAGCATTTTGATTAAATCAATATAATTTTGGGATTATACTTTCTAAGTGGTTAAAATGTATTCAGGAACGTGACAATGTTTATTCTTGGAACCATTTTCCACCTTTTTTTAGTACGGATATCCCCACAGAAATCCGGGCCGTGAGATTGGTTATGTTAGACTCGAACCGAAAAACTTATTGAAATTTTGTATGCGGTTATATTTTCCCTAATATTGTATTGGCATTTTTGTGTATGGAGATCCATCAGACAGTAAACATACAGCCCATGAGTAAATGCCCGTTTGACGGAATAGGCTCGCCCCCTATTACGTGGGCCCGAACATAATAGTTAGCGAAATGTGGATGTTAATACACTTCCGTCCACCCTTTCAGGGATTTACAGGCGTGAGTATATGTATGTAAAATTAATAGCCCTGCTCAAATAAATCACATCTGCTTGATAACTTAGCAAATCAAGCTGCAATTTATAAAACACTAGCTAATGATCACATGGATGACAAAATATAGCCCACGTTTGAGGATGAAATTTGGTATGGATGAAATTTGGTATGGAGATAGATGAAAGCTTGTGAAAAGTACAAGCTTTCATCTATCTCTATCATCATCATCATCATTTCAGCCGAAAGACGTCCACTGCTGGACAAAGGCCTCCCCCAAGGATTTCCACAATGACCGGTCCTGCGCCTTCCGCATCCATGCCCTTCCCGCGACCTTCACCTGGTCGTCGATCCACCGTGTGGGAGGCCTGCTTACACTGCGTCTTCCGGCGCGTGGTCGCCACTCGAGAACTCTCTTGCCCCAACGGCCATCTGTTCTACGAGCTATGTGCCCCGCCCACTGCCACTTAAGTTTTGCGATTCTGTGTGCTATGTCGGTTACTTTAGTTCTCCTGCGGATCTCCTCATTTCTGATTCGATCACGCAGGGAAACCCCGAGCATAGCACGCTCCATCGCCCTTTGGGTGACCTTGAGCCTTCTTATGAGGCCCATAGTAAGGGACCAAGTCTCAGTTCCGTAGGTCATCGCTGGCAACACACACTGGTCGTAGACTTTAGTCTTGAGACACTGCGGTATTTTGGACGAAAAGATATTACGAAGCTTCCCGAACGCTGCCCAGTCGAGCTGGATTCGACGACTGACCTCTTTCTCAAAGTGGGACCTGCCTAACTGGACTGTCTGTCCCAGGTAAACAAATTCGTCGACAACTTCGAGTGTAGAGTCTCCAACCTTTAAAGAAGAAGTGGGTGCGACATGGACATTTGCCATAATTTTCGTCTTGTCCATGTTCATTTTGAGGCCCACTTGTTGGGAGGCTCTACTGAGGCCATCGAGCACTGTGCCTAGGTCTTCCAAGGTCTCAGCCATGACTACGATATTGTCAGCGAATCGAAGGTGAGTGATGTACTCGCCGTTGATATTGATGCCGAGTCTTCTCCAGTCCAGTAGCTTGAAAACATCTTCCAGGCCGGCGGTGAACAGTTTCGGAGATATAACGTCTCCCTGTCTCACCCCTCGCTGAAACTGGATAGGTTTTGAGCTTTGGTCCTGGAGGCGGACTGACATGGTGGCGTTTTCGTACAGACACTTCAGCGCTTCGATATATCGATAGTCAATTTGGCACCATTGGAGAGACTGTAGCACAGCCCAGGTCTCGATCGAATCGAAGGCTTTCTCATAGTCCACAAACGCCAAGCAGAGTGGCTGATTATACTCCTCAGTCTTCTGTATAATCTGTCTGCCTTTTCGGAAACCGACTTGTTCGGGAGGCTGGAAATCGTTGAACCTGCGAGCGAGACGATTCGTAATGACTCTCGAAAACAACTTGTAGACATGGCTCAGAAGCGAGATGGGTCTATAATTCTTCAACAAGGTTTTATCACCTTTTTTGAAGAAGAGTACCACCACACTGCTGTGCCATGCCTTAGGCGTTCGTCCCTCGAGTATGACGGAATCAAATAGCTTCTGAAGAGCATTAAGTATCGGTGTTCCACCAGCTTTCAGAAGCTCAGCCGTGATCCCATCATCACCCGGTGCCTTATTGTTCTTTAGCTGTTTAAGAGCCATTCTGATCTCGTACAGGCTGACGTCCGGGATATCCTCGGTATAGTGTCGGGTCAATCTGGCTCTTGGGTCTTTAGCCAGATTATTAACAGATTGCCGTACACTCCAACAGCTCCGGCTTTGACGAAATAATTCTGCCATCCTCTGCCTTCAGCTTAGTCAGTTTGCTTTGACCAACAGACAGATCCCTTGCGAAAACCTTTGAGCCTTTGTTGCTCTCAATCGCCTCCTTAATACGACTCGTATTAAATTGGCGTAGGTCGCGAGTCAAGGACTTGGAGATTTGTCTGTTTCAACGCCGATACTGAGCAGCATCTTCAGAGGACTGCAGAACCAAATTTCGCCTTTGTTCCATGAGTTTGTTGGTGAGGTCCGAGATCTTTTTGGTTCCTTTTGAACGACGGGCTTTGAAGATCTTAGACCGGCGGCGTAGATTATTAACAGATTGCCGTACACTCGTGTATAATTGTCCGTAGAACTTCTCGACCTCTTTCAACAGCTCCGGCTTTGACGAAATAATTCTGCCATCCTCTGCCTTCAGCTTAGTCAGTTGGCTTTGACCAACAGACAGATCCCTTGCGAAAACCTTTGAGCCTTTGTTGCTCTCAATCGCCTCCTTAATACGAGTCGTATTAAATTGGCGTAGGTCGCGAGTCAAGGACTAGGAGAGCTGTCTGTTTAAACGCCGACTCTGAGCAGCATCTTCAGAGGACTGCAGAACCAAATTTCGTCTTTGTTCCATGAGTTTGTTGGTGAGGTCCGAGATCGTTTTGGTTCCTTTTGAACGACGGGCTTTGAAGATCTTAGACCCAGTCGTTTGGACAATTTCCACAAATCTGTCATTGTAATCATCCACATTTTCGCAATCTTCCAAGCATTCGAAGCGATTCTGCAACTCGAGCTGAAAGTGCTCAGGGTTCTGGAACTGGATAGATGCTGGTTGGAGCGTAGACTTCATCAGTCGACATCTTTCGAGCTTTGTTCTAAGATTCAATGTGCCTCTTACTATCCGGTGATCGCTTCCTGTTTTTACTGAATTGATCACGGAGACATCATTGAATAGTCTTCGTCGACAAGATGAAATCAATCTCATTTTTTGAGACACCGTTTGGGTGTAGCCATGTCCACTTACGCCGTTCCGGCTTTCTGAAGAAGGAGTTAATCATAAAAAGGCCCTCCTTCTCCATGAAGCCGGCCAGCAGATGGCCACGTGCATTCTTCTTTCCATATCCAAATTGCCCCACTCTCAGCTCATTGTCGCTTCGCTTGCCCAGTTTCGCGTTAAAGTCCCCCATCACAACGGTATAGTGTGTTCGGGAGCTATGTATGGCTTTAGAGATATCCTCATACATAGACTCCACCTCGTCGTCGGGGTGTTTCGAGGTCGGTGCGTGTACCTGTATGACCTTCAGCGAATACCGTTTGGTGATTCTGAGTATAAGGTACGCTACCCTCGTCGACACACTCTCGATCTGGACCACGTTGTTGACAAGGGACTTGTGGACGATAAACCCGACACCACCTTGGGACAGTTTGTCGCCCTCCCGGAAATAGAGCAGGTTACCGGATTCGAGGATCATGGTGTCCTCCCCCTCTCTCTGGACTTCACACAATCCTACGATATCCCACCGTAACCTGCTCAATTCTTCCTCGAGTTCAGCGAACTTCTCGTCGGTTCGCAGTGTGAGCGTGTTGTACGTTGCCAGGGCCAAAGGTCGTCGGGGTTGGTAGCCTGGCATCTGCCGGGGATTCTTCGCACCCCTTGCCCCGCCGTTACCATGGCCGCTACCATAGCCAGGAATAGCGGGGCCGCCGGGGACTAGGGGCCGTTTCTTGGGTTTCCAAATCATGGGGGGTTATGCCGTAATCGCCACGCTTGGCAGGCGGGTTGGCGATCGCAGTTTGGTGGCTAATACGCGGAAAGATGCTGCTGCTCATCCTCCGGTATTTGAATCCCTTAGTCGCCTCTTACGACACCCACGGGAGGAGATGGGGTGGTGCTATTCTAGGGCCACACCACAGGCGTTTCTATATATATTCTATCTATCTCTATACCAAATTTCATCCTCAAACGTGACGAACTTTCATACAAACACCATTATAACCCTTTTTTGCTATAAATGTTAGCCTATGTCCTTCCCCAAGCTTAAATCCGTCTCTGTACCAAATTTTATTCAAATCGGTTCAGTTTTTTTGGTGTGAAAGCGTAGCATACAGACAGAGTTACTTTCGCATTTATAACATTAGTGTGTACTTTCAAGCTTCATGGCTTCGAAAATCATTCGTGTCTTGTAAGAACATTATAAATATATTAGTGACATGGGACCGTAATATCACAGAAGAGCTAAATGTGCGTCCCCTGGCGGCTATAACTTACCGTTAAGATTTATATGATCCTTATAATCGGAAAACTGGACCCTCTGTAATAGATACGATATACAAATTCTATGATAATCTCATTTTCCAATAACAAAAACCCAACTGATGCTGAAAGGATCAAAACAAGTTTGATACCAGGCAGTGGCCATTGTTTTTTACCGCCTGCGGGTTTTTTGTTTTTAATCATTAATTTTATTCCCAATGGAGTAAACAGAGACTACAGTTTTCCACCTGCTACGATCCTGGCACACATCTTTCCCCTCCCCTCCTCTACATTCATAATTGTTTTTACACATGTTCACCGGTTTCGGGTACTCTTGATACGTCTTTCATTTTAAATGCCCGTATATAAATTGGTAAAAGCATCCTATATTCAAAGTCAATAATAGCATTCATAGAAATGTTAAGCTAATACCCCTTTTTTTTAACGTGCGGGTAGTCGCCACGGATGCCACCCCTGCCGGAGCCAGAGGGAGAGATTACGTCGGACTCGATCCGACTTAAAAGCACGCCGTCTATAGTGCATATCCCTCGCACAAGTTAATACCGCTGACCATTATACGATCTCAGTACACTATTTGCTAAATACTAAACTATGAATTAACTATGAACTAATAATTATTATGGGCATTCCAACCTAAATGGTGGGCTTGATATGTCTATTTCAACAGATAAGTACTCAGTATGATTGCTTCACACGAACTGCGTTACTAAGGCGTGAAGTCAATTATGTTACTATTAGCACGAATATTACTGACAAAATTATCTGATATGAATCGGAAGCCGAACGCATACGACAACTGCTCTGAGGAATTGTTCGGATTAATCCCTGCCGCCCCTTTCCGCCATCGCCCTACGCGACAACATTTTCATCCTCACCACTTAGATGGTTGGCAGTCCCCAACACAACAACGGATATGAAGTGAACGGACGACGGAAGCAACAGGCAGTGAGGCGTAAACGTCCAGACGTGAGCAGACAGCCAGCCTATATGCCCTATGTCAAGGGAGTAACGGACAAAGTCGGCTCAGTGTTAAAAACATTATCCATCCCGACAGTTTACACCCCAGGCATAAGAGTAAACAACATCGTGGGCAAACCGAAGGATGTCTTACCGTTACAGTGTCCAGGTGTCTATAAGATAGATTGCAGCTGTGGTAGTTCCTATATAGGCCAAACGAAGCGGACTATTGCTGAACGGGTCAAAGAACACATCGCAGCTGTAAAGAATCGCCAGACGAGCAAATCGGCGATTGCAGAGCACCTGCTAGAAGCAGGCACCAATCACTGGATTGAATTTCACCATACGCAAGTCCTCTCCAAGGAACGTCACTTTTACTCAAGAGCTGTACGTGAAGCGACTGAAATCAAAAAACATAAAAATTTCAATCGGGAAGATGGTTTTAAATTATCTGCAACATGGAATACAGTGATGAAAAACATACAACCTCGCTTTTCTACGCAGTCGGATAGACACCGGACAGTTTGCTTACGTAATAGGGACACTGTGAGTGTGGTATGTGACGGTACATGGCTACAAGAAAATATTGAAAATCTGCGGGTAGATGAAGAACCTACTACCTCACGGATTCGAAGACGGCGGGCGTCCACTGCTGAGCCAGTCAGCCTGTGACCACGGCCGGTGTAACCTGGTCGAAACGTCAGGCAATCAAAGGTATGTAAGTACCTATACCATGATCGCGTTAATTCCCGTTTCGTGAATTATAGACCTTCAAACCTTCAAGAAGAAAACGTACTCCTACCTTAAAGGCCGGTAACGCACCTAGAACCCTTCTGGTGTTTCAGGTGTCCATGGGCGCCGGTGATCGCTTACCATCAGGCGATCCGTCTACTCATATGCCTCCTATGTCATAAAAAAGACAACTGCCGACGCATCCAGCACATTCATTACTTGTCAAACTTCGAAACTGCGTGACTGTTTTCATTGTGTATGTAGCGTAGCGAGTAACATGTGCTATGAAGATGCGCAGCTCGAGCTATGTGCAAGAGGTAGGACACGACGGTATTTCCGTCCAATTGATTATTCCGACTGGGGAAGTACCTCCACTCCGGGTGAAACATTTCAAAAGGGAAGCCACTGGGACAAAATCTTACCTCGTTCTAGTTTGACATGCACTATCCCTATGGGTATACGGAAGCCAGCACTAATCGGGTTATAGGGACCACTCGCAACTTTCAGCTGGCCAATCTTTAAATCCAGGTCCATCTTGCATTATAATTTCATTCAATTGTTTGGGTAATCAAAAATCAATATTTGAAAAATCATTCATTGGATCCGATAGTTCGTAAGAGTTTCGGTGGATGGTTCCGCCGTCGCGTCGCCTCGAAGACAGATATATAGGAAAAACATGAATTTATTCAGGCATTGTAGGTAGGATCATGGGTTCGAATCACGCCTGAAACAATTTTAAAAAACTCCTATCTTTTTTTTATACTGCATCATAATAAATAACATGTAACAGAGTGTTATCCCACATTATCTTAAGTAAATTTACTAGCTCATATTTCTCCTTTTTTTTCAGATCTTTGAAAACACAAAGCTTTGTTTATTAAATATGACTATAAACTCCATAGACACGGTAAGAGGCACCGTAAAAAACATCTACTACTTTGGTACAAGACAAACATACATCCCATTACAGGCATAAAATAAGAGTTTAAAGAAAAGCTTACAAGTACAACGCGTATTTCAAACCGTTTTTTAATGATGCATTTTGTTAGCACTACTCTGTCTATATATTATATGACCAAAGCCTATATCTTTCCGAACGAAATTAATTAGTGAACGACAGTCTTTGAATACAAAGTGACAAAAACGAAGTAGCATCTTTTGTTTTGAGATCGAAAATAATATATTAATCCAATGATTCTATTCCTTCCTTCCCAGATAAAACCAAGAGTATTCCCTAATGTCTTACATCAGATGACAGCACGTAGTCACGTCCTATTTTTATGTACTACCAGTTTCCTTAGAATGTGGGTTCTTGTGTTATGTGTATTTATTGCTCGCATTGTCCAGTTTTAGGTGTTTCTTATGAGGGCGAATAAATTTATATATTTGGATGACATTTTGTTACTAGGCTGTATAGATTTTCGTTGGGATTTTTGGGGAAATGTTTATAAATGTATACAGGGTGGAAGATTTTAACCTTACCTGGAGGGGAAATACTCTTAATACTGGGGATAGTCAATTACACTCAAAGGAAATATTTCTTTATTTTTTTAAAGAAATAAAACGGCCTTCAAAATTTTTCGAAAATTCGCTTACTTTTTCGAATTTTAGTCGTTTCGATTACCGAGTGTGGCAAGCGAGTATTCAAAAAGCTTTGAATGCAGTTATTTTTCTTTTTAAAAATAAAGGAATGTTTCCTTTGAGTGAAATTCGCTATCTTCAATATTTTAAATTATCCCCTCCCCTCATCTTCCACCCTGTATAATAATATGTACTTTTTTACGACGGACGTAGTGTTATAGTAATTTACTAAGTCGGAGATCGCGTGTTCAATTCCTGCTCCGTGCAAATATGTGATTTGGATTAGTCTATATGGCGTTTGTGTAATTAACTATTTATTTCAAGAAATGTAATTAGATAACACGTATAATAAGCAGTTACTGAAATAAAAAAGTCTTCTTTTGTTGCTGATTGTGAGGATACACTTGGTTATGAAAACGACCATTTAATTCCTCATTCGTAGCTGGTAATAAACGCAAGAAAAAAAATCTCAGTTCGTAGCTGGTTTTCATAAATCACTTACTACAAGGTTGACGAAACTATACATTATATTTACAGGCGACAATGGATATAAGTACCTAAAACAAAACTTGATTATTTAATTAACATGTAACATTGAATATCTACCTGCTCTCAAAATCAACAATGAACGTCCTGAAATGCGAAGGTACAAATGTCGAGCCTTCAGTCCGAATAAGGTTTTTACTTTATGCGATTTTCAATAGCATTAGTTAGTGATTTTTACGTTGGTATAATTTATTAAACTGTTTCCATGAATTAAGTTAACATATAAAAGCAACAAAAGTAATCAAAATTACGGTGACTATGAAAAGTGATAGTGCATTAATTGTAAAGCGACGCATAAATTTCATAATAATGAATTCGCTTAAATAACCTACAGAAAGTTAACAGTCTGATGTTCTGTGATATTATGAGAGCTACATGTTTTGCTTCCAAATTGTTAGTGTAAAAGAAAAACAAGCGAAATATTAAAAAAAAAAGTTCAGAAAACATAACAGAAACAACCTAGACATTTTCATAGTCGAGCGTGGACTCGGGGCTGCACACGCTCACCGAGTGTCCGGCGTTTGAGGCGCCGAGGCGGGAGCTTGTGCAGGCCCTGGGGGTGAGAGTGCTCACGCTCTCCACCCTGCTCGCGGCGATGGTCCGCTGCGCGGATGCGTGGGCGGCCAGCGCCTCTTTCTGCGAGCAGGTCATGCTCGCGAAGGAGACAGCGGGACGGGCGCGGCGCGATGAGCGAGAAAGACTCGCGGACATCGCTGCACGCGCCCGAAGGCAGCTCGGGCGTCGGAGGGCGCTAACCGATCTCCGCCCCCCATGAGCGCGGGCCTGAGGGTGACGGGTGGAGCCGCCCGTCACCCTAGCAGAAGCAGGCCACGGCGGCGGCGCGCATCGTAGGACGTTGCGCGCCTCCCCACACCGGGGTTGAGTCGGGGACGGCGTGGTCCCCACCTCCCGAGGAGGGCCAGAACGAAAGGGATGGCCCTGGGTCAGCCGGGGTGCGAGGGATATGTCGCAAGACAACCTCACCTACCGCCTAGAACTACGACCCACAGACGGCGTGCGGTTTAGTCGGTTCGAGTCCTACATAACCTACCCCTCCGGCTCCGGAGGAGTGGGTATCCGTGGGGATTTCCCGCACGTAAAAAAAAAAAAAAAAAGACATTTTCATAGTGTATGCGTTTGGAACTAACATAGAAGCGGTAGAATTAATTTCACAATGATAGTAACTGCATTCAAATCAAACGAAACTGATTTATCATGTAAATGAATCGGTCATGACCCTCATATTTTCGTCCTAGTTCTTCACCACCTGGCCGACTGATAGAGATCAAAGAATCAATCAAAGAATCAATTTCGTTTATTCAGTTTAGGCACATAAAGAGCACATATGAACGTCAAAATTTTACAATAATGTCAAGAAATTACTAATATAATATTAAATTAAGTAAATAAATCATTTGAAAATGATTCTTTCGCTGGTTCGGTAAGTTGGTTCTACTGAGAAGAGACCAGCAAGAAACTCAGTGAACAATTATAGTTTCTTTTTTTAAAACAATTTGTTTTTTTTTTCATAGGTTTATATTGTGCGAGCAAGCAAAGAGATTAGGATGACCATGCATTTTTATCATTAAGGTATTCGTTTACTTTGTAATATCCTTTTTTCATTAAAGTCTTTTTTACTTCGATTTTAAACTTATTTAGTGGCATGTCAACCAACTCTTGAGGAATTTTATATATACCTACGGCTTTCTAGCCGTACTCCGCCAGTGTACTTTATGCAAAAAGAATAAATAAATAACATCAACTCCACTGAGCGACCCATCAATCTGGAAACATGTAACTTGCAATAGGGAAAAACGAAATTTTCTTTTGTCTCAGACTTTCTTCAAATGTTAATACCATAAGTTTCTCATTTTGATATTAAATAATATGCGAAGTTTATGAGAAATAGGAAAGATAGGTATTGTGTCGTATGAACTAAAAGCCCTTGTTCGGACTTCCATAGTACAATTAGATGCGCTTAAGTACGGTATGCAGATTAAGCGCATTAATTGTTTATTTTACTTATCAAAATATTTCACACATTGAAGCTTTATTTATTATTAATCTAAAGTAATATTATTTAATAGAAAACAGATGCTAAGTTTTAAATTGCTTCTATAATTTAAAATTTAGCGTGGGTCTCACAATGACTATCATCAATTGAACGAATTCTGCTTAGCTCTCTCTCTCTTCGCTTAGTTTGGGTCTAGATAACGAATAGACCTTACCAACAAAGTCTCACAATATGTATTATTATCCATATCCTTCATAACAATATAAGTAATTGCGAAAGTAATTATGTCTGTGTGTTTGTTATGCTTTTACGCCTAAACCACTGAATCGATCTTGACGAAATTTGGCATAGAGGTAGATTCAACCTTGAGAAAGGACACAGGCTATATTTAATCGCGATAACCGACATCCAAATCCAACAGGCAGTGTATTATAATTATTTTATGATTTTAATACACATTTTCCGAAGATGTGAGTACATAAATATGATCATACAAGTAATAGTTCATATTTTGTTTCTGTATACACATTCTTTTGCTAACCCTACCATTCATGCGCCTGATACATTCACACGTCAGATCAAGCTAATTGAAGCGGAAACGAAAAAGCCATTGCAGCTCCCCATTAGAGTGTAACTCGATTCCTTTATGGGGAGTCGCAGTGCCCCCTGAATGAAGTCATTGAATTATTAACTGGTTAGCCTTAGGAATGCAGTGTCACTGGATATTGGATTCTATTGGAACCTTTCGAACAAAGGGATGGGATTTTCTAGACTTATTGGAATGTGTGGAACAGATTTTTTGGTAACATATCGTATAGGCTACAATGAAAGTAGCCTCTTTTTGTTCCTTTGAGTTGAGTTGATTTCACTGCGCACAGTCAGCGTCAGAATGATCTTGACTATAAACTATCAAAATGATCTTGAAACTAAAGTATTAAGAGAAAATCAAACTGTTTTATCGATTTAAATAAAATAAATATTAAATATCAGAAAAATCTGTCAACTAGAAGGGGAAAGACACAAGAGGGATGGCCCTGGGTCAGCCGGGTTGCGAGGGATATGTAGAAGACAACCTTACCTTTGGCTTAGCACAACGACCCATAGACGGCGCGCGGTTAAGTCGAGTCCTACATAACCTCCCCCACCTGCTCCGGAGGGGGAGGTTTAGTTGAAAATGAAAAAAAAAGGAAAACAAGGCATTAACTAAGAACTTAGACACTAAGAGGCAATAAGATCGATGCTCTGTACATTTTAATAACGCAAGCTATAGGGACACTTCTTTTTGTATTGTACTGTGGAGGAACGAGGTGTGATGTTCCTCCAACACAAAGGGAGGATCCTCCGACGCTACTACCACATGGGATCCCATTTTTAAACAACATAGGAATGTGAAAGATCTACCGTTCCAAAACTTATGGTTATAATATACTTCAGTCGCAATA
Organism: Eilema caniola; assembly: GCA_949126895.1. Lineage (NCBI taxonomy): Eukaryota > Metazoa > Arthropoda > Insecta > Lepidoptera > Erebidae > Eilema > Eilema caniola. Next base: position 4,020,130 of record OX421486.1, on the reverse strand, counting down.
TATCACCACAGTTCGATCCGCAATCCAAACCGACCGATTGAACCGTTCGCGGCGGTTTGGAACGCGGTCCCGATGCGCAGTTCAAAACTGTACATGTAAACGGCGCTAATGTAACCAAAATTATTATTAAATCTGGTTTTAAAAATTGCTATAAAAAGAAAATCATCATCGAATGTATTTTGAAGGTTACAAGCGACGTTTCTTTACAGAAAAAATCGAAGTTCAGTCGCGTTGCGGTTACACCGTTGCGGGACCGGGGCTAAATGCAAGGATAATGATGAGTGAGAAAGACAAAGAGAAAATAATTCCCAAACCAATAACCACTGACCCATATACGAAACATGGTGCGAAAAGGTTTTAATTTTATTAAAAAACAAACCTCTCAACCTTTTACTTTTAAAGCATTCCAAAAAGTTGTACCTACCCACGTTCTTTCGGAATCACGTACCTTTTTAAGCCCTGATCTGAGTTGTAAACAAGGATTGGAACTCCAAAGGTTGGATTACGGAGATTTGCTGTTGTCGACGCGTTGCCAACTTTATGAACAATAAGCCGAACACGAGTATTCGATGTTCAGTTTTGATGTCCACGAATAACATCTAAATAGTATACTACGTTACGACTACTATGCGCGCGGGTTTGATTTTCAGTCAGTGCAAATAATTTTTATGCATGAATATGTCTTTTGCATTGTGTCATGCCTCAGAGAGCACGCTAAACCATCTGACAGTCGGTACGGGTCGGCGACGAACGAGCGTTCCTGCATGCTCGTAAGTGTGACCCCCTTGGTGCCCCCCCCCCATACCGGGGGCGAGTCGGGGACCCCGTGGTCCCCCCTCCCGAGGAGGGCCAGACCGAGAGGAATGGCCCTGGGTCAGCCGGGGTGCGAGGGATATGTCAAAAGACAACCTCACCTCCGGCCTAGCACATCGACCCACAGACGGCGTGCGGTTTAGTCGGTTCGAGTCCGACATAACCTACCTCTCCGGCTCCGAAGGGGTGGGTATCCGTGGGGATTTCCCGCACGTAAAAAAAAAAAAAAAACCCTTGGTGTTGCAAGCGTCCATAGAACACGGTAACCACTTACCCTATGATGGGTCGTGTGCTTGTCAGCCAATTAAGTAATATAAAAAATATAGAACTTTTTAAAAAGATGTACTTATCAATCCGTGTAATGACTGAAATTGAAGCTACGGCTTTTTTAATACCACTTAGGCGGTAGACAAACACACGGCCCACTTGATGGAAAGTGGTTACTGTGGCCTATGGACGTGTGCAAGACCAGGGGCGCTACACTCGCGCTGCCGACCTTAATGACGTATGACCGTAGTGACGGTTGTAACTATCAAGTATATACTGTGTAATTTCACATCAAAGTCAATTTTGCTTGATTTGACAACACAGACAACAACGATGGAGGTAGCATTCAGTTCAAAGAATTGTTAGTACAGCTATAAAATTAGTGCTATAGAAAAGTGCAGTTGATTCGTAATAATAGAGCTGAAGTCATCGAGTCTCAGTGATTTCAGCAAATAACAAATTACAAATATTTTTAAATTGAATTTTTAATAAAACTTTTTTCATTTTAAATTTAGAATGGTATGCAATATTTTATGGTTTAACGGTGATGTTCGCATTGGAATTTCAAATGAGATGGAAATAGTATCGAAATATAAAAGAAAATAAAGTTTCATTTGTCATGGAATGTAAAACTTTATTTTGAATTTGTAAATTTTGTGAAAGAAAAATGTTGATAGGGTTAGGTCTGCGTGCGATTTTAATCAGATAGAATTTAATAACACTGCCTCACTAGCCAGCAGGGGGCACGTGAGGATTCCCACTTCACGGGGTACCAATAGGAATAAAATATCTTTGTAAAACTCAAAACCAATAGATGGCACTAGTAGTAAGAAAAAAACTCATTTTTCTTTTAAATTAATCAATAACTATACATTTTACACGCCGCTATCAAGTTGGTAATCATAAATTATAAAGATTCTGTAATGGGATCTATAATGCAAATATCATAATTTAATTTTTTTTGTACATAAATATCACACATATACGGCCCAGACCAGTGTTTCCCAAGCATTAGTCTGCCATGGCCCGATAATTTTCACACTGCCCTTTGTGTCCCATTGAATAACTGCTTATACTGTTGATTGATGGCACTTGGTGGAACTTGCTACACATCTTCAATGAAAACACTTGTACTATTCCACATTATTTATTGATTTTTTTTTATACATGTTTTTTGACATCTGATACCCAAAAAACATGTATCAACCTTTGATAATGCCGTAAGGCGAAACCGGTCAGGAATTCAATAAATAATGTGGAATAGTACAAGTGTTTTCATTGAAGACACATTGAATACTTTATAATCCAAGCTGATTCCATTAATAATACACAATGTATTAATAGTGGAAATGTTTTATTATTACTAGGTACATACAATATTTTGGTATTTAGTATTTATTACCTATTGAGTAACAAAATTATAGTGCGAAGTATGGAGCTGTTGCTTATTTCTTACTAAAGAATCCAAGTTCAAAGTTTTATACTAAAGTCTGGTTCCACCTCAATTTGGTTTCTACATTTATTTTTAAGCTAAAATAGTGTTGAAAATCCAGCTTCATTAAAATAATAATACGATGAATCGATCGAAAGTAGGTTTTTGTTTTTAAATGGGCGGGAATGGTGCGACCCTGTATTTTATTTTGATGGCCCGGTACCGGGTACCCGACCCGGCAAATGGGAAACGCTGGCCCAGACCAATGCAAACGCACATGTTCATTTAAACATTATATTTGTACTGAGACTAATCTATTAGTCTATCGTTATGCCACAGAGGCAGTTAGCTGAACGGAACTCAAAAATGTATTCCAAATTGAAGTATCTTACAACCCCAAAATACCTTCATGGAAATAAGTGTGCCAATAAAAATGTCCTAAGTCACAACATGCGATGCAATCATTTATAATTTAATATTTATAGTCATATTATGTTAATGTGGCAAGTGCTTGTACAGTTAAATTAAGTGCCTTTTCGTATTCCTTTTTATTAATACGGTATATTATGAGACGCTTACACTAGGGCCGAGAATTTATGAGTGAATCTAGCGTGTGGTACGCTAATTTTGTTATGTAACTTTTTTATGGAAAAAAATGAAAGAATGTCGATTAAACTTTTGATGTACGTATTTTGAATAGTAATGGTTGGTATAACAGATGTTTTTAGTTAACGTAATGCAAGTTTTTTATGTTTAATGTACAGACACGGCCACTTTATATACTATTATTGGATAAAAATATATGGATAAAATATACTATCATTTATAAAGTCTTTAGGCTTTCACGGCCGGCGTTGTATGTAGAATATACTGCTTCCGGGCTGTTTGGCCGTGTTCCATGTGAAACTTGCGTTCCAGACGTTTCGTCGATCACTGCGGTCGACATCTTCAGTGGCGCAGGTCCAGGCGACGACGAGTTCGAGACCTTGCCTCGTCGGCGTCTTCGCTGCGACTGATGTAAAATCTTGAGTCGCTGGCGTATTTATAGGCGCGGTCGGAGAGGGGAATCCGCTTGCTCGATTCTGATTGGTCGAGAGCTGTGGCACCGACGTATCCGGGCGATGACATGTTCGGAGACCTTGTAGAACCGCTGCGACTGATGTAGAATCTTCTGACAGTTTTGATACTAGACACCAACACAGCTGTCAAACATCATTTGAGTGATTAAAGGCAATGCCACAAATGCTAAAATATTGTTTTTGTACCTGTAATACTCCGTTAATTGAATGGCGCCGTTTAGTTTCTCTTTGACGAAATTTATTGTTCTGATCACGTGACTGATTAATAGCCTATCAGATTCTGCTAAATATTAATTGTGGAGCGAACATTTCATATCATCACATCGGCTAGATATTACCATATTGTGTTTTACTGAATAATTGACACTGGCGATTGAACTTGACAAGGATGTTCAATATTGTATCAATCAAAAATAACTATTTCTCGATAAGTTTTTGAAGTATCGCGAAGTATTATATAAGGGTGAACACCACAGAACTTAGAGACCGATATTCTTAGTAATCCATGGATTCTCCGTGCGGGTGCCGGGTCCATTGCGTTGCTGAGTTGGGAACTCAGCACAGCGCCTAGGACTTGTGAGCCAGGTGTAGGTTTAGAGGTAACAATGATGTGTAAGTAATGATGCAAATGATAATTTGACGGCCTCTGTGGTGTAGCGGTAGAGCGGTCGACCGCTACGCAGTGGGTGCGGGTTCCATTCCCACTCAGTGGAGATATTTGTATACATGAACATGTATATTATTTGTATTGGTTTGAGTGTCTCTATGTATAATCATTATTTTAAAAAATGTAACGTATCTCCACATTCCAGAGCCCGTAACGCAAGTTAGTTACATTATTTCATACAGACCTACGTGGTAATCTTAAGCAACACTTACTTTTCGTCTACAAAACGCTGTGTAGAATGTCTTAGAATATTTATTTATTGGTTTGTTATATGGGTATACAATGCAACAAATTGACAATTTCATGAAAGAAAACTTTGACGATAAAATAATATTCTACCTACAAAAATGAATTTCAATTCCTTAAACAAAGTATTTATTACGAATGTTAATTGAGTTAAACACTTTTAAATTTTCTTCCTAATATTTAACCAAAAGAAAATTATTTCCTCATTTAAAATTGTCCCCAAAGTAAAGTTCCGTTCAGAATTCAAAAATTCTTCATCGGAGATAAAGAAGATTCATTTCCATTTCTGTCCAGAAACAGATATACGCTAAAGCCTTAAACCCGAGGGTGGCCTAATTTAATTTCAACTTTCGCCTTATCTCGATACAGACTGATAAGGGTTTTAATTAAGTTTACTAACTAATTTTTTGCGATTTCTGACGCCAAACCACTGGGGTTGCAATTCCAATTTAGATTCTCATTATGAATATTAGCTTTTTTGGTCACTATCTGGTTTATAGCTTAATTATATTTATTACTTTAATTATATTGTTTGATAATACTCATCGTATACTAGTCTCCATCTGTCGTTTGACTGCTCGCCCCTACTACGTGGGACCGATAGTCATAGGTGTAGTATTTTCACAGAATGTGCTTATCGACTTCTAATAAGGATTCCTTTTTTTTACTACCCCTTTGGTGTCAAGCAGACGGCAGACCTGATGGAAAGTGGTTACCGTGGCCAATGGCATCACAGTCGCGCTGCCAACCCTAAAGTCTACCCGTGAGAGACGTACCTACTGCATAGCTAGTATTATAATCAGTAAATACTACTGAGATTCATCAACATACTTAACGCGATTTTCCAATTGCATCATTCATTCCAAATTTTATTTGAGCGACTGCCATATGACCTTCCGAACTCGTGAAAGAAGCCATCACCAGAGCCAACTCTGTCTGTTTTAGCAGATGAACCGAGTTATAGGTAAAGTTGACTACTTGACTTGTTGATTCAAGTACATTGGCAAGGTCCTGTTGCCCGTCCTAAACATGTTTATTATCAAGATTATTATGTAAAACAACAACAAAAGAGCTAAAAATTAAAAACAAAACACAAATTACTAAACAAATTCAAATTCAGAATTCGCGTCCCCTCCAGCTAAACCTGTCCAACCAAATCAGCATCGATACCCTTAAACATTAAATTGATCAGAAATCGGAATATAATTGAATAATTCTCTGAGACGTTTGTTTAATTCCGCCAATAATTTCTTGATCGCCTTCAATTACGCCTGGGGGGTGAAAGAATATTCAAATAATTGAACTAACTCCCCCGAAATATAAGTCGCTTTAGCTTCGAGGGTGGGTGTCACACTGCATCGTAATATTATCGATTTCCTGTAACATTTTCTTCGTTACTTTATTATTCTCAATCATATTGGGATTGAACTCGTTCTAAGAAGATTGGATGAAGTGATCTTTCATCAATTGAGTTATTTGATAGCTGAATATTGCTACAGTTAATCAAATTGTCTGTTTCCTAAATTTGGGTCCACTCTTTGTGCGTGTGCCCACAATGCTGTGGACGTGATCGGCTTCGGCTTGTTCTCTTTTAAAAATTAGGTTCAACCAAAATAGCTTATGTCCGCGGCTTCGCCCGAGTGGATGTTTTGTCCATATTATAGTCCTGGCTTAAACGCCTAAGTATTATTCCAGGCTGATATCTATCTCTATATCAATTTTCAACCAGATCCGTTCAAAATTAAAGTCTTCGCATTTTTCATATTTTAAATATTAGAAATGGGAAAGAGCGTTAATGTTTTGTGAAGTAAACAGATCGTCAATACACCTTCTTAATAAGTTATGAATTGCCTTACTCCTAAACAACGTGAAATTATTGTTTCAAATATTACAGTCAAAGACTAACGAACGACAAATTTTGTGATCACGATATTTCTTTCTAATTCAGTGTAACTAGTTGTTCGCGTTTCAACACATCAATGAAGAACATATTTCGTTGTAGTAGATATTAAAACTTTTAAAACGCAAACGCGAAATAAAGCGTCTATTGTTTTACAAACTTTTAAATTGTCAGGTGCTTGTATCGAGTTTATCGGTGGGGGGCTACCACGTTACATCAAAAACTTGGTATGTAGCATTGAAGATAGTATGAAGTCACTTCGGTTTTCTTCCGTTGAGATAAATATAATAAAGTATAGTATAAATAATGTTCTATGGAACTGATTGTCCGAAACTTCGATCCGTAACTGCAGATGATTCATGATACAACATGATACAGGTTGAGAAGATAGCAAATAGTTCGCGACTACTAGTAAGCCCCACGAATTTTTATTTATTCGTTTTGTTACAATAAGTCCTATAACTAATAACTTAACTTAACTTTTAATGTTCCGAAAGAACGTACAGACGTTAGTAACTTCTTCTTCATTTATTCATTAGAGAAATACACATCACATATATCAACACATTGATCAATTAAAATATGTTCTCCTAATTATCAGCTTTTAAAATCAATACAAAATTAGGCAGTGATTATATGTGAGTCAAAATGTAGCATGTTAAATTTCACAATTCAGTATTGTAATTGTTTTATCTAGTTGTAAGGTTTCGAGTACGAAATGGTGCACATTGGGGGATGCCTATGTCCAACAGTGGACTGCAGTGGGCTAATTGAAGGTTTCGAGTAAAGTAATGACAGCAAATAAGAATGATAAAATTCAATTCAATTTTAAAAGTTACATTAAAATTTTTATCTACTCTGATACTATAATACAAAGATTATAAAATTGAAATTAGAACTCTTATGACAAACATTACGCACAGGCCAAAAAAAAAGTTTTATTACGATACAGGTCTTGTATGGACACCTATATCATAAAATAACTTTTTAATCATAACGATACACCTATACAATCCCCATCTGGACTGAACCTCTACTTTAAAAAAAGAATCCGCCATTTCGGAAGAAAAAAAAAGAAACACGCATGCGCAATTGAAGTTTGTGCCTTGGCGCGAATATTTTTTTTTGTTCTATTCATTTAAATTAAACAAGGTTTGGTTTGTAAAATAAATTAGTTTATGTATTATAGTATGAGAGTAGATAAAGTAGTGTATGACACTGTACATAACTTGGTCTTATAACACTCGTGTGATAATATAAAAAAACTCGCCTACGGCTCGTTTTTTTAAAACACACTCGTGTTATAAGAACCCTTATTATGCAACAGTATCATAAACTACTATAGTCTTGGCGTAGGTAGTCCGATATTATATTCTAATCGCATTTTCCTACGACCATTCAAATTCAAATTAGCTACCAATGACCATCTTTCGTAACATTACAATCGAACTTAATTCCCTTCCTGCACAAGATAAGGACTAAGCTACTGCCCTTCATCCACGCTCAGCATGCAGATATACCCCTAAAACTTCTACATCAATATGCTGATGACGTCATGAAATTACACCTACCCTTATTACACGAACTGTAATCGCGAACATAATAGCATACGTGACTGTTCATGCAACGTTAAACTACAATAACATTGGCAGGAAAATCGCCTTTATTGTAATCTAAAATAGAGTTGAGACTAAACGCAGAAGTTAATATTGTTTTGTGAGTACATGCCGTCAAATGCCAGTATATATTGAGCTTTACCGTTTGAACGATGTTTGATAACCGAGAAGAACATTCTGTAGTTAGGAGCTCAAGTTGCTTTGGTGTAAAAAGGTATGTACAAATGTACTAAATCATAATAAAAGTTGACTTTTATTATTATAGTGGCTCATCCCGCGGTTTTGGTCGTTTCGATCTCAATAAATATTTGGTTTATTTTATCGTGCACATCATTTCTACTATAACTGTTTATACCCCTTTTAGAAACATAAATATGGTAGGAAAGCGGAACGGAATACACGAGGCATAGTGTAGTTTTGATGGTACCTGTTAGTTTTATGATTTACTGAATATATCAAAGATAAGTATGAAATTTTAGGGCCGCTCTTACGTAGTGACTCTTGTAGAATTGAAATAAAACTTGTCGATAGCTACTAAACATAAAAAAAGTCCAGACGAAATAAAAGTACTAAATTTAAATAGTAATCATAATTTACCCCTTTTTTATATTTTAAGCGAATGGGAGGCAGGTGGAGGGGCAAGTAGAGAGTCTAGTAGAGAGTCCAGTACAGAGTTGAGTAGAGTCGAGTAGAGAGTTGAACAGGGATGATTAAAGGATCGAGTAGAGAGGCAAGTAGAAACTCGAGTAGAGTTAAATTGAGAGTCGAAGGTCTCAATACGCGCGATAAGCGACATCCACGTGGGCGGAGCCGTAGGCTACAGCTAGTAATAAAACATAATTATATTCCTATGTCCTTTGTGAGTACAGTCAGCGCCAGAACGATTTTGACGAACAAAGTACTCAAAATGATCTTAGTGCGTTGGTGTCCCTCCTTTCTATTGACTAATTGACTTCACCTTTAGTTATTGTCATTCAAATTTCACGTTCATCCAATCGCGGAATTTTCTTGAAAATGATAATCAAGTTGTATTTTTGATGCAAGCGCGCGTCGTAGCGCTTGCTGGTCGAGCAGGCCGCCACAAATTATTTGGAATACAAAATAATTACTCTCGCAAAGGGTTAATACTTGGTACAGGAATGGATAAAGCTTAGGAACGGACATAGACTCCCTTTTATTGCAATAGAAGTTATATGGGGGGTGGTAACAGGGGATGAATGTTTGTAATTTATGAAGATATTCTGATGATTTGGTACAGAGGTGAATTAGAGCTTGGGAACACTACGCGATAAGCGAAATCCAAGCGGGCGTAGCCGCGGCCAACAGCTAGTATTGAAATACAAACACTCTACGATTGAAAATCCGCTTTACCAGACGGTTACTGACTTGCCTGGCGTACCTACTGCAATAATGAAAATTATAATTCATCAATTCATTACCGCTCTCTATTATAAGGTCACCACATCCAGATAACATGTATCAATCATCTTCGTCTACATACAAATTGCATTTTACTTTTTCAAATCGAAAAACAATACGTACCACAATCGCATACGAACCATGACTTATTTCACATCAAAAGAAAAAATCAGAATGCCAAACATTTGTTACCAATTCCAATCGCAATAGTGGCATGCAATTTTCTCCAAAAGAAACCCGTTTTCATTTCATAAAAAAATAGCTTCCACTAGTCTTACAATTGGACAAACATAAATCAAGTTTGGCATACATTCAACATATATCTTGTGGGTTATCAGGCTTGTGGTTGCTTGTGTACACGTTCGAAGTGAGCACCTACGTGAGGTTTGAGTCACGTGTTTAAATTTACAATTTAAGACTTTATTTACATTGTTTTTCTTATTTGCCTGTATTTTTTTGTATATACCTAGTGTTTTTTTATTTGCCTGGAATTGCAATATATTTCAATCTTACTGACTTTCATAATTTGAATCGTTTAGTATGATTAAATTGGGTCAAAAAGTATTTTGATACCACTTAGGTGGCAGACAAGCACACGGCCCACCTGATGGAATGTGGTTACCGTGGCCTATGCATGTGTGCAACACCAGGGGCGCACTCGCGCTGCTGACTGTTAGAACAGAGAGTTTCTGTGCTGTCAGTGTAGAAGATAAAGCAGGACAAGCCTTTGGTCTTATCACTGACAGCACAAAAACTCTCCAGTGAGAGTAAATATCCTGACAATGAAGGTATAATAAGTTCGATCGACACTTTTAAAGTCAAATTTAAATAATATTACTGAGATAGGCTACTAGGTATTTAGTTAGTATGCTAACATGTTTCTATTCTATCTGAATGAAATTTTGAAGCATTTACTATGCTAACTTTTCAAATCGATTAAGATAGGAAAAAGTGAATCGCTCAGGTGGGAATGTCGGTAGATGGCTCCCACCGTCGCCCTAAGACGGTAGTATAGGAGAATTTGGATAGCTTCAGGTGTGGCTCGGTGGCTCAGTAGTCAGAGCATTCCCCCTGTAAGGGAAAGATCGTGGGTTCGAGTCCCACCTGAGCGATTCACTTTTTCCTATCTTAACCGATTTGAAAAGTAAGCATAGTAAATACTTCAAAATTTCATTCAATGATTGGTTTGGTACTTACACACCTTTACTTCGGACGATAATACAATTTGAATTGAATTTTACCGTCTTAGGTCTATCATCTGATGGTTAGGAGATTTCTACAGAGAATACCACTTTTTCTTCTGCTTCCACTTTCAATTCTCTTCCTGTTTCTGCAACTCATGGAAACCTTTTCCAGTAGTAGCTTTTGTTTTCCCGATTATAATCTATCCCTGTACCTAATTTTAGCTAGATCTATTCAGCTGTTTGACTGTGATAGAGAATGAAATATCTTTACAAACTTTCAAATTTAAAATAAACATTAACCTTTGAGAATGCCGTGAGGCGCAATTGGCACAGAAACTCTCTGTGTTTACAAGGTTGGCAGCACGAGTGTGACTCCCTTGTTGTTGTACACGTCCATAGGCCACGGTAACCACTTACTATGAGGTGAACCGTGTGTTTGACTGCCACCGCAGAGGAAAATAAAATACTCTTTTAGTCGGTCTTTTTTTAAAAAATATTAGTAAACGTAATTACTAAAATTCCCTTTAACCCCTCCAACTAAGCTAAATTGCTTGTGCTAGGAGTGGTTTTACGTTGACAGCGGAGTGGCTACTACGACTACTAAGCAAAATGCCTAAAGTCTATTCGCTCCAAGCATTTATAATAGTTAATTAGTAAGCAAAGTAAGTTACACCAAGTGCCATCGATCAACAGTATAAATGGTATAACGCAAGATAGAATAGGATTTAACTAAAGAATTATTCTCCATTTAGTCATTGCTAAGCCAATATATGTTCAGTCCAGCCACACCCTTAGCACATTCAAGTAATACTCACAATGGACGTTACGATAACCTGCCTATAATTCATCCCTTCAATATTAGGGTGGGATTTACATACCACATTTCATTCGGCCAACCCATCGGCCCGTTGATTTATGCTGACTCTCCCTATTCTTGAGGAAATGGTGCAATTTGAAGCCGAATGCGAAGTATCTTTTGATTTGTGATTGGTAAAGCACTTTGTACTATCTTTTTGAATACTCAAAAAATAAAAGAAGCGAAATATGTATCCATACCGGGGACGAGTCGGGGACCCTGCGGTCCCCTCTCCCGAGGTGGGCCAGATCGAGAGGGATGGCCCTGGGTCAGCCGGGGTGCGAGGGATATGTCGCATGACAACCTTCAGCCTAGCACTACGACCCACGTTGGCGTGCGGTTTAGTCGGTTCGAGTCCAACATAACCTCCTCCTCCGGCTCCGAAAAGGGAGGGGGGGTAACCGGGGATACTACTACCCATACCCCACAGGGAAAGAGGTGTGGCTATGTATATATGTAATATTCACGCCTGTAAATACCTCAAGGGGTAGGCAAAGGTGTTTGCATTTACATTTCGCTGACTATGATTTTCGATACCACGTGATAGGGGGTGAACCTATTGCAGTTAAGTCGGCACTTAGTCATGGGCTGTATACTTACTGTCGGATAGAGAACCCTATTTATTAGTCACCTTTTACGATACTTACAAGTAGAGTTTTTTTTTAAACAGCTGAGATGGTAGCACGTGACTCACCTAATCGGAAGTGGTTACCGTGGCCTATGGACGTATGCAACACCCCTGGTGTTGCATACGTCCATAGCCTACCATACCTCATGCTGACGACCCTGTAAACATGGAGAGATTCTGTGCTGTCAGTGTAGAAGACAAACTCAGAATAGTCTTTGATTTTCCCACTAACAGCACAAAAACTCTCCAATGAGCTCTGGCTACCCTACTCACAGCCGGGAACACAACACGAGGTAATTATGGCCGCGGTATTCTATAGGGTGGAGGTATTTCCCCAGGCGGACTCATCAATTATACGGAAATACCGTTGTATCCTACCTCCTTGGGTGATGGGGATGCCCCATTTAACGGCAATAGCGATTTCCCAGTAACGCCCAAAAATGTCTATCTTGGAGTCCGATTGGTAAGTCGGCTTTACCGAAAGTGACTGCCATTTTAACTCCCGACAAGCCAAAAACTTTGAAAAGTACAGAATGAATTTTAATTGTAACTGGTTAAATAGTGGTACCAAATCCTTAATGCGGATGTCCAATTCCTATGTACCCGGTATTTTTTACATAAAAAGAAGCATTCCTCTCAATTCGCTACATCACATTACTTACACCTCGGAAATTAGACTCCCAACGTTTGCCTCTTACGGACCGACAAATAAATTTTATTTTTTCACCATACGACATCCACCCGATACGGTTCTGGTAAGATTTATATCATATTAGACGGATTTGTAATTGGACTATACCTTTCAAGCTGGTTAAGATATTTTCTTCTGTTCTTTTATGCTACTTATGTGGCTAACAAATTCACGGTTCACTTGATGGGAAGTAGTTATCATACTCATGCTTAAGACCCCGTAAGGATTGGTTCAGATCCAGGTTGAAGGACCATAAATAGGTCCAAATGAGCTGAAAAAAGTGAATTACTTTATGAATGCTACGGATTCTTTCATTATTAACAACACTTAAAGACAATGGTCTGTGGCTGGGTGCTAGTGCAAATATTTGTATGCATGAATATGGGTATTTGCATTGATCTGGATGTTGCTATGAATAATATGTATGTATTTATAAAAAAATATATCTAAGTATGTTTATCCTCATTCTATATTTTATAACACAAGCTAGTGGAGCTATGCTTACCATGGATCTAGAAAGCGTTGTGTGAAATGTTGTGGAATATTTATAATTATTGTAGTTGCATTATTATGAAGTAATTTTTTTCTCATACATTCATTTTATGTCCCAAATTTTTCATTCTTTATTTTCTTTTTATCCAATGAAATTTGATATCTAACAATTATAAAGAAAAATATAGTCATGCCACTACGTTTTTCTTTTTTAACATTTTCAATTATCTATCATGAATGAAGGAATATTTCATTATTATTCTGCCTAATGTTTTCTACACATTTCAAAATCGTTATTAATGAAGCTCATTGTGATACATTACCCAGCTATTATAGACGTGTTCACGCCATGTCATGTCCTACCTATAACTGACATGATTTAATGACCTGTATGTAGGAAGTGAATCTGGCTTCTCATTCTGAGTTTTCAATCGTTTTGAAACCCTTTGGCCACGTACGAAACCAAGTTTCGAAACTAGTTTCTAAATAAGAATAATATTTAACTACGCACATTCGTGCAAGCCGACTCATTTAAATTGCTCTAGTTTTACGCCATCGCTCTCTTCAACGTTAACCAATTGTAATCCACCGTCTTCTCACGTTACGATTGTGTTTGAAACTCGATGTCACTCAGTATACAGCCCCTGGTGTGGCTATTCCATAGTATTTCAAAAGAAGCGGAAGATGTATACCGGAATCGTAGCAATTGGAAACATGTATAGTGGTTTAGTAGTGGTCTCTGCCTTTGGGGCAAAAGAAGTGATTCTATGACAGGTGTATAAACAAATATGCATGAATAGTATACAAATAAAAAAGAATCGCTGAACTTGAAAACTTCTTCATCGACAAATTTAGAATTTGAATGTAATTTTTAAGGTCACTTTGTAACCACTGACCTAGTCAGGTGGATACTCACCGGCTCGCTCAGGGGCTGATGCAGAACTCTTACCCAGGGCGCCTTCTCCACAGAGCTAGAGAGGTGCGTGCACAGGGAAGCTAGGGCTCCAATGAAAACAGCTGGTAGTTTAGGTGTACACACATATATTTGATAGAATAGAACACAGAGTTACACACAGAGAAATATATAGTAGTGAAGTAGGTAGATACAGGTGACAGAAGAATATGTACAGACAAGTAGGTAGACAGACAGGCACAGAATACAGAAGATGTATAGTGATAAGTAGGTAGACAGACAGGTACAGGATACAGAAGTGTGAGACAGAAAGAACACACACAGCAGGCACAGATAATAAGCAGATGAACACACAATATGCACATGAATTATAGCACTAGCTACACATTTAAGGTACGTGAATTCTAGTACAGGCTACTAAGCGTACTACGTTTACTTCTGGTTGGCACTACAGCTACACATTAACAGGTACACGGCGACAGTGTACTGGCCTTGGGTGATTGCGGGATGGCCTCTAGGATGTTCAGAGTAGACCGTTCGCCGATGTATACGGCTCACAGCAGCCGTTGTACCACGAAGCACGCCGTAGATAAATGTCAGAGAAGAGCGTATTCAGAGGGCACACGAGTTCAGACCAGCGACCCAGAATATCTGGGAACGAAGTTTTCACCAAACAATTTTATTACAAGATATAGACACAGAATTTATTTACTCAGAGACAGCTACGAAGATTGATATAGAAGTTCTTTTGAGGATCGGCGCAGGCCTATTTATACCCGAATCCATCGAATATTCGTGAACAATCCCTAAAATTCTGCTAATCATGCAAAAAGCTCATTAGTCCGGTCATAGACAAGCTCACGTCAGCTGACGGGGACCATAGGCTATAACAGACCCGGTACGACAAATATTTATTATAATTATGACTTGTTCACGAATATGTCACAAATTCTGAGAAAGTAAGTATCATTTATTTATTATTGTTAAATTGTAAATAAAATGATAAATGAGAGCTATTAAAAAAATGGATATATGCTGTAGGACACCAGCGCCATCCACCGGTCGAGTGTGAGAACTAGAACACACCTAATCGAAGATTAGAAGTTTCACTGCCAAACAATTATGCCTAGTTCCCGTGAGACACTCTAGGTGGCTCTGGAACAAAGAAATCTATATTAGAAAACAATAAGCAAAAGTGAAAAATATCACGTTACACCACCCCCCCCATTAATAGTATTTCCTGCGGACACAATACGCTGGAAATACACAACAAAGAAAACAGAAAATGCTTACAATAGATATAGATAAACAGCTGGGTATTTCAAACACAAACTGACGACTATAATTACAAAACTAAGGAACATTCCTCGCACACACCTAATTATACACTGACTTGCGCAATGGTTAGGTTACATAGCTAGAGTCAAATGTCCTACAAAGAAAATGAATGTTCCCTTTATTCGCTGCAGATACACCAACACTACCAACAACTACAAGGAGCTGTGGAGAATTGAGAGGCGAAATGAGAGAGAAACACTCGGTACGGTGTATGGTGGAACCTACAATGTGACAAATTATAGTCACGTAGATACTCAGAGAGAAAACAGATATTATACAGATTAAGCATAACATAGCGCTGGTTTTATAGACTAGATAAACAGTGCTATGTAGTGGCAACATCGCTGACATTAGGTACTGGAGACGGCTCCTCCTTATACTTCAGGATGTCTTTGATATGGTACTCACCAAGATCCTTACCGTCTAAATCTGACAGCCTATATACCAGAGGGGATTGCTTGGCGGTTACCACACATTTAAGGAACTTAGGGGCTAACTTGGAAGTGAAGTTCTTTGCTTTGTTTGACAGGTAGAACGTGCGTTTGTACACGATTTGTCCTACTTTCAGCTCCACATGCCTTTTTCTGAGGTTGTAATACTTTTCATTACGCTGGTGGGCAACGTTCAAATGTTTCCTCACCTGGTCGTAGATGCGTTGTATTTCTCTCAGTTTGACACCAAAGGCTGATGGATCGTCCACAGCGACAGAAGCCGGGTGGCACGCAATGTCTGACTGCCTGTATAGAACTCCATCTCCAATGAACTCCCTACCATGCACCAGAAAGTATGGGGTGAAGCGAGTTGCTTCGCTAACCGCAGTGTTCAGAGCGCACTGTACTTCAACCAAGAACGAGTCCCATGCTTTGTGTTGTGACTTCACATAGCACGAGATCGCTTGGACAACATTGCGAATAGCTCTTTCCGCCTGATTAGTCTGGGCATGATACCTAGGGTTATAGTATATATTGGGTACATTATATTTAGTTAGTAGATCCTTAAAAGGCTTACTTACGAACTGAGGACCATTATCCATGTAAATAGTTTTACATACTCCATGAACAAGAAATACACTCTTCTCTATGAATCTCGTGACCACAGCGCCTGTGGCAACCCGAATAGGGCACAACATGACGTATTTACTAAAATAGTCGGAGACCACGATCAGGTGCACGTTTCTATTACTTGAAGTAGGAAAGGGACCAAGTAGATCGACAGAGATAGCTTCGAAAGGCTTCGACACCCGCTTCGGGCTACCCATGAGGCCAGGACGAGACGTGTTTACGGGTTTGTACTGCTTACAGACTTCACACTTCCCGACATATTGTTTGACGTCCTCGTACATTTTGGGCCAATAATAATTTAGGGCTAACCTTTTGTGTGTCTTCCAAACACCACCATGAGCACTAAGTGTGTCATCATGGTACTTAGAGAGCAGGGACAGGCGATCCTCCTGGGGTACCACCAACTTCCAGTCGAAATCTGAAGTCAGAGAGTATTTATTCTTAGAAAATCTATATAAAAGGTTGTCACGAATGTCAAAATTCGGCAACTTCCTAGGGTTCTTCCGCACACTGTTCATGGTGTGGATATACCAAGGGTCTTTAGAGGAGGCAGCATCTAGCGAATCAATCGTTATACGAGACAGAGCGTCAGGTACAACGTGATCTTTACCCTTCCGATGTTCAATGTCAAAATCGAATTGACTTAGCCTCATGCTCCAACGCGCTAAACGACCCGTAGGGTTTTTCAGCTTATGGAACCACAGTAAAGAGGAGTGATCCGTGACGACTGTACACTTCTGGCCCTCGACGTACTGTCTGAATTGTTCTAAGGCGAAAATCACGGCCAGAAGTTCCCGCTCAGTTGTGCTGTAGTTCACCTCGTTCTTGTTGAGGGAACGGCTGCAGTAGGCGATGGGGTGTTCAACTCCATCGTGAGTTTGTGTCAGCACAGCAGCAACTGAAAATGCGGACGCATCACTGAGAATACGGAAAGGCAACTCAAAGTTAGGCATCTTCAATATAGGGGCAGAGACCAAAGCTGACTTGAGAAGATTGAAGGACTGTTCCGCTTCGGGTGTCCATTCGAACTTAACATTCTTAGACGTTAGTTTACACAGAGGTTTACTAATCTTAGAGAAATTATTGACAAAACGACGATACCAGCCGGCCATTCCCAGAAACCTCTTAACCTCCTTTGGGTTAGTAGGTGTAGGATAGTTGAGAATAACCTCAACTTTACCAGGGTCAGTCCGAAGGCCGTGTTTGTCCACATAATACCCCAGGTATTTGAGTTCACTCCGACAAAAGTGAGACTTTTTCATGTTAATAGTTAGGCCAGCATCCTTGAGTCGCTGATAGACTCTATGTAAGAGCTCTACATGCTCCTCAAAGGTACTGGACACACAGACTATGTCGTCCTGAAACGCAAATACCCTGTTGTCGAACTCAGGACCAAACAGACGGTCCATTAGGCGCTGCATCGTGGCGGCAGCTCCAACGAGTCCAAAACACATGGTATTGTAATGAAACAGCCCCCTACGGGGAACTGTAAAGGCAGTCTTCTCGGCGGACTGCAGAGAGTCGAACGGAATCTGCCAGTAGGCCGCACTCAGATCTACAGAGGATAAATATTTAGCATTATTCAGATGGTCCAAGATTTGATTAATGTACGGTAAGGGATAGGCGTCACTTTTTGACACAGAGTTGAGCTTGCGAGAGTCCAAGCACAACCTGAGTTCGCCGTTCGCCTTCTCCACCATGACCACTGGAGAATTCCATGCGGACTGAGACGGGGACACTACTCCCATCTCTAGCATTCGGTCCAACTCGGCTTCCAGGGCTTTCTGTTTGAGAGGAGAGAGCGGGTAGTAACGCTGTTTGATTGGCTTACTGTCACCAGTGTCAATGACATGATGTTCAAGTGTAGTCCGACCTAAACCCACCTTATCCGTGTTCAAAGAGTCAAACTTTTCAATGATCTCGTTGATTACACCCCTTTGTTTAGTAGTCAGGTTGCTGTAATCCTCGAGGCCACTGTTAAGAGACACAGACTCGATAGGATTATTGTCACTAAAACCATCAAGACTAATGTTTTGTGAAATTAGTTTATCACCTAGCTTAAATTGCTGCCAAAAATCCACTCCAAATATCATGGAGGTGGTGATTCCCGGAACAACATAGAATTTGATAACTCGGATAACCGAATTATACTCAATAGGTAGAGAAATACAACCCAGACATTGCACATATGAGCTGTCGGCAGTTGTAATGCGAAAGGCAGGGTTGATACTTTCAAGATCAAAACCCAGTTCCAAGAAGATACGGTGCGCTCCCTTTCCTAGTATAGAGCAAGAGGCACCGGAATCCAGAAGGCCTAAGACATTTAAATTTAATACTTTAACAACTAGATACGGTCTAACATCGTTATCCCGTTTAGTAAACAGGACCCTATCAGAAATAGACTCAGATACAGAGTGATGTATAGAGTTCACAATAAGGCCCTGGCTTACGCGTTTTTTGGCTTACCAGTACATTTTGAGCAGTCTGGTGTCTTGACTCCTTTGAGACCGCACCGGAAGCACACCAACTCTCTCGACTGGGTGCAGTTGTATGCAGCGTGCCCGCTTTCGCCACACCGGAAGCATTTGCGTTCGTTGGAGGTAGATGGCGTCTCGACTGCAGACACCTGCTTAGGGGGCCTTTGCACGCCTTTGGTCTTGTGCTGGTGTAAATCAGACGAAATCTCAAATTTGTCCAAAATAGGCTCACGGAAAGCGTCCGCCCTTGTACGCGCAAGCTCCAGACGTTTACCTAGACGTCTCAGATCATCAATAGAGTTGACATCATGCAAGGCCAATTCCTTCATGTAGTCTGGTCTAATATTGTGCATGAGAATGTCCAGCTGTTCCTCACTGGGCATTTTACACGACAACCTTGAGAACATAGCCTGCATTGTACATAAGTAGCTAACCAAGGACTCAGAGCGGGATTGGCTACGCTGTCTAATCTCATTTCTGAGACGATAATCATAGTCAGGAATATCGAATGTATCTCTAAGCTCACCAATAAGGTCCTCATATGAGATGAAATTAGTTCTATTTGTACGGAACCAAGACAAAGCTGGTCCGTCCAACAGGTCAGAGAAAGCCAGAAGGAGTTTAGACTTAGAGACCTCCCGTGCACATCTAAGTTCTTCTAATCTCTCTAAAAACACGCGCACACAAGAGGAACCATCATATTTTAAGTTAAAAGAACATAGGTTAACGGGACGTTCCCTATACACTATGTTGTCAGACGTGGAACAAGATTTACCAGAACTAGCTCGTACCGAGCGGTCCTCTCTCACTGCAGGTGAAGTGTACTCTACCCGGTCACGACCCGAATCATCATCACCTTCATCTGACCCGTCAGATTCAGAATCAGTGCTGGGTTCAGCCACAGCGACGATCTTCACAAGCCTATCACGAAGTTCGGCCAGTTCAGGACAATCTAGACCACAACGAGCCAGCCTAGTTAGCAGATAGTTCGCCCTGAAGGCTACTCTTATGCGACAATTTTTATCAGAAACAAAGTCACCTGACTGGAGGGCCTCACTTAGTTCCGAGACCTTAGGCGTACAGATGGAAAGCTCCGCCGCTGCATCAGTGGGGACCACCGCCTTCAGCTTGATGCTACCCCGACGGACAAGTCGGTGTGCCGTCCTCAGCTCACTCCGAAGGCCAGCCACCGTCGCATCAGGTGCCACTGAAATGCCTATGTGAACCAGCTCGTTAGAGAGTTCATCTTTTCTCAGATAGTTTATATATTTTTGCATCTGTGCCATGATGTAAAAGTTTAATTACGACAATTAAATAAGTAACAATGTAGATGACACAGACAGGGTTCAATCACAAAGTATTAAACAGAAATAACAAGTAAGTTCCACCAAAGTGTATGATATCTGACAATGGCTTCAAATTAAATTATATGATTTATATTTATAATAGAGTTACAGGTGTCTATTATTAATACACTAAAGTTAAAGTTTAGACTCAAATGCAAAGTCAGTTACACAACTGGCAATGTAGGTCAAACAGACAAGGTTCAAATACAAGATGTAAAACAGAGGTTCATAAGTAGATATCAACAAGGTGCTTGATATTTAACTAAAGTTTTAAATTGATTGCTATAATTTAATACAAATAGAGGCTGTCTAATAGAATTAAAAGTTTCTATCATTTATGAGGACAAAGTTCAAGTTAATTTTCAAAATGCAAGGTACCTACACACTTTCTATAAAGTTTGTAGTTACCCAGAAAATCTTATTAGGTTTTATTACACAGAAAAAATTATATTACAGTCCAAATATATATGTGCACATCTGCAAGAAAGACTAGAAACAGGCTAGAAAAGAGGAGAAAAAAGAAAAAACAAAAAAAACAAAAAAGAAAAAAAAGTGGGTATGCCGAATAAAATCAGAAAATCTTACCAAAATCACAGCTGTTTTTTAATTTTGAAATTTAGAATTTTGGGTGTCTTTTCCCACCCCAGGTGTAGGTAGCTGGAAAAAGACAAGAAG
Source organism: Eilema caniola (assembly GCA_949126895.1). Lineage (NCBI taxonomy): Eukaryota > Metazoa > Arthropoda > Insecta > Lepidoptera > Erebidae > Eilema > Eilema caniola. The sequence continues at coordinate 3,999,030 of OX421486.1, read as the reverse complement.
ATTAATTACGTGTTCAGCTGCTAACACAACCAATTAACGTCTTGGGAAGTCTCAGACGGATTCCCAGGTTGTTTTCATCAGAGTTAGCCTCCTATGCACACACACTAGACTGAGACTACCGCAGAGTAGTACCAGAGTCTTGCCCCACGTTGGGCGCCAATTTGTAACCACTGACCTAGTCAGGTGGATACTCACCGGCTCGCTCAGGGGCTGATGCAGAACTCTTACCCAGGGCGCCTTCTCCACAGAGCTAGAGAGGTGCGTGCACAGGGAAGCTAGGGCTCCAATGAAAACAGCTGGTAGTTTAGGTGTACACACATATATTTGATAGAATAGAACACAGAGTTACACACAGAGAAATATATAGTAGTGAAGTAGGTAGATACAGGTGACAGAAGAATATGTACAGACAAGTAGGTAGACAGACAGGCACAGAATACAGAAGATGTATAGTGATAAGTAGGTAGACAGACAGGTACAGGATACAGAAGTGTGAGACAGAAAGAACACACACAGCAGGCACAGATAATAAGCAGATGAACACACAATATGCACATGAATTATAGCACTAGCTACACATTTAAGGTACGTGAATTCTAGTACAGGCTACTAAGCGTACTACGTTTACTTCTGGTTGGCACTACAGCTACACATTAACAGGTACACGGCGACAGTGTACTGGCCTTGGGTGATTGCGGGATGGCCTCTAGGATGTTCAGAGTAGACCGTTCGCCGATGTATACGGCTCACAGCAGCCGTTGTACCACGAAGCACGCCGTAGATAAATGTCAGAGAAGAGCGTATTCAGAGGGCACACGAGTTCAGACCAGCGACCCAGAATATCTGGGAACGAAGTTTTCACCAAACAATTTTATTACAAGATATAGACACAGAATTTATTTACTCAGAGACAGCTACGAAGATTGATATAGAAGTTCTTTTGAGGATCGGCGCAGGCCTATTTATACCCGAATCCATCGAATATTCGTGAACAATCCCTAAAATTCTGCTAATCATGCAAAAAGCTCATTAGTCCGGTCATAGACAAGCTCACGTCAGCTGACGGGGACCATAGGCTATAACAGACCCGGTACGACAAATATTTATTATAATTATGACTTGTTCACGAATATGTCACAAATTCTGAGAAAGTAAGTATCATTTATTTATTATTGTTAAATTGTAAATAAAATGATAAATGAGAGCTATTAAAAAAATGGATATATGCTGTAGGACACCAGCGCCATCCACCGGTCGAGTGTGAGAACTAGAACACACCTAATCGAAGATTAGAAGTTTCACTGCCAAACAATTATGCCTAGTTCCCGTGAGACACTCTAGGTGGCTCTGGAACAAAGAAATCTATATTAGAAAACAATAAGCAAAAGTGAAAAATATCACGTTACAACTTTACATGCTTAATATTCAAATCAAATAAGATAGGAAAAATATTGAATCGGTTGAACCCGTGATCATTTCTTCTTACAGGAACACGGTCTGGTAGTTTAGTAGTCAAAGCATTGCCCCTGTAAGGCAAAGATCGCGGGTTCAAACCCCGCCTAGACCGACTCAATATTTTTCCTATCTTAATCAATTTAGAATTATTTATTATTGGTATTACAGGTTCATAATTATTTAGACTATGTTTATTAGTCCCGCGAATACAATAACTATTTACAATAAAATTAAAAATCTATTTGAACTAGTTTTATTTACTCTCTATACAAATCTTTTTCTACATTCAAAAATATCACAAACTAATATTTTTAATTCAAGATACTGATAACTTCCTGGCTTATAATATCCGCCAGAAAATACCTTTTCCAACTGTATCCACATCTTTAGTGGGGCGTCATAATTCACGTTTTCACCCCTCTGAGAATACTAAGTGACATTGTCGCGCCTGCATAAATTATAACCTTCTTATGTTACAGCTAGTATTACGAGGGAAAGTAGGTAAAAAGTGAGTTTATTTGATATGAAAATATATAATCTTTACACAAGAATAAAGATTTAAAATCGTACTTTGAAATGTGAAAGGTTATAAAGATGTTTGTTACTTAAATAGCTGTACGGATCTGGTTAAAATTTGGTGCCGTTTTAGATCATAATCTGGTATAACATTTAGACGGCTACTTTTTTATTCCTGGAATACCTATTCAGGCCCTAAAACCTATTCAAGTCATGAAAACCTATTCAAGTCATGAAAACCTATTCATGACTTGCGGAAACACTATCAGAAGGAGTCTGACTTCCAGCTAAGGTTTCATATTTAGTGTGATAATCTGCTTTTAAAGCTATATTCGCTCGCCCCAGACAGAGACCAAGAAACGTTTAAATGAAATTAATGTTAGTGATAAAATCAGTTATATAATAAAAATGACAAAGAGTCTATTTAGTTCTAAAAATCCTTATATTTCTTTCCTTGAACATTATTATCTCAAGCAAATTAAAAGTAAATAAAAGACGGTAAGTAATTAGGAAAATTAGTACATTTCATTCATTTATTCCACAAAGCCTCGCACATTTTTCCTCAAACATTGTTTATATTTAATCTACGAATGAATCTCTCTAACTAAGGTAAAATATGTACCTATACTCCGTTAGCTTAGGTAGTTACCTAAAGGTTAGTCTTGAAATTTTTGTTTAAAAATTCAGTTTATAATTTTTTTTTAATTAAAAAAAATTTAAATCAAACATGATGAAAACTAAAATCAAACCACTAGTTTATTTTTAAAGAATATTAGTAAATGAAATTACTAATATTCCCGTCAACCTCTCTAGCTAAGGTAAATTGCTAATATTAGGAGTGATGGGTTCACTTAGGTAGTTTAATGGCCTGGATTCGAACCTGACTTTTTGCCGAAATTTGTTTATGTGTAAAAAGTTACGTCAACATTGTTTACCTTAAATTAAATACCCAATCAAACGGAATACAGTTCGACTCGAAAAAAGAATTGAATAATACAAACTACCTCAGTTTTTCCTCCAAGTTTCTCCATTGTCATATTTGGTTAAACCTGTTCAAACAGGCACGCAATTCTTAAGGAGATAATCCGAAGATAAAGCCTCTTATTTATACTGTTGGGTCTTAGAAACAGCGGTGAAGAATTTTAAGCGACTTAGAAGTATAAAAGATGATAATTTTTATTTAGAGTTTCACTTATGGTGACTTTAATACGAGGAAAAGTTCGTTTGTTAAGGACAATCTAACTATTGAAACAATATTTTCATTTGAAATAAAACCAGTCAAGTGCGAGGCGAAATTGCGCACTGAAGGTTCCATATAAACTGCATTTGGGGATGAACTTATGCTAGATAATACGATATACATGTATATTTGACTCTAACTCAATAAATATTCAAATAATGCATTTTAAAAAGTAAAAAATTACAAGAAATGTTCCCGTTGGTCAGATTTAGAATAGTCCTTGGCTTATTTTTGAACTAAGATTTCTTGATAAATACTTCTCGATCGAATGTCTGTAGGTATGTAAATTCTTTGTTTCATGATTTATTCAGGGATAAACAAATAAAGATAAAGCACTTAACTCCAGTAAAATAGAGATAGTGATAGATAATTTATTGCCCACCATTTTATTTTGTGATCTATAAGAGATGAGATATCTATGTTGTAAAATAAGTTTTAAGAGCACAGCAGGGCTCAATGAAGATACTCTAAATAAAAATAATATATTTTATCCCAATCTCCTTCATTCTCATCCGAATATTCCTGCCTAAATACGTTTAAAAACTCGCATATTTAAAGTCCCCACTCGCAACTAATCTCCCCAGCCCGCGCGTGATAAGTGCTCTGATGCTAAATCCTTAAAAATTGCGCCACCGTGTCGACACAGCCACGGTTTTGTCATATTAGTGTAGCACTGCGACGATATTTTTTAGCTTACACAAAATTTTGTTGGAAACCCTCTTGTCATTAGTGATTTTTTTTTCTTCATTGTGAGGAGTTGTAAGATTATCCTTAGCAGATGCTACTTTTTTCATTTTCTTCGCCAAATGCTGTATTACGTCCGAAATATTTAATAAGGTTATATTTTATGTTGTAACCCACGTGATGAGGGTATTATAACACCTCGTTAATAACAAGAAGGTGTTTTAATGGCTGTTTTATCCAGATCTCCTGCTAAGAACCAACATTGCGTCATTCTTATTATGATCTTGAACACTGACAAGTATTGAAATGATCTACAGGCGTATGTATCGTTACCATAGTGTATTTCAGAGGGTGAACAAAGCTCGAGGGTAGGAGAGAGTCGAGTAGAGAGTGAAAATAGGGATAATTTGATAGTCGAGTCCAGTACAGAGTCTAGTAGAGAGTGGAAAACTGAGTCAATTACCGAGTCAAGTAAAGAGTGGAACACAGAGTTGAGTAGGGAATAGAATAGAGAGACGAGTAGAGACACAAATAGGGAGGCGAATGGAGAGTCAAGTACAGAGTCAAATAAAGAAGCGAGTAGAGATACTAGAGTACGCTTGAGCGTTCAACGTTCAAAAGCGTCGCTTGACTTTACAACACTACGCGTGACATTCACGCAGACAGAGTCGCAGGCAACTATTAGTATACAAAAAAATGCTTCAATTTTATTTATTTGGAACAAGCATAGATATAATAAGAAGTACATAATATTGTCACACTGAATACGTATCAAGATTCAAATCCTGTTCTTGGGATATTATCGCAAACGCGTTTTAAATTTCCTGGTTTAAAGAGGCTCTTGTTATAAGAAGAACAAACGTTGGACACAAAACGAAAGAGGGAATGATAATATCAATGCTAATGCCTTAACAAAATAACAATTTAAGCTAATACTTTTTATTGTTGGAGTTTTACAGGCGTCGCACGGATTACATCTCTTATTCCTAGCTTTTTCGCTGTGAAATGTGTGTTGCATATTTACCTACATTTATAATATCCGCTAGGCTCCGTTAGGAGGAGCATGCTAAAAAAGTGTTGACTTTTCGTGGTGTATGATTATCGTGCCAATAATCTCATTGGCATCCAGCCCAAGGCCGTGCGAAGTGAGGAACGTACTCCAGGGTGAGGACCTAGGATGCGACCGGAATTAACGCAAAAATAATGGTAGTAATAGCCCTATGGTGTGGCGGTAGTGAAAGTGACTGCTACGCAGAGGACTCGGGTTCGATTCCCGCTCAGTGTAAATACTTGTATGCATGAATATATCTATTAGCATTCGTCTGGGTGTTTCTGTGCCTCGGAAAATACGTTAAGCCATCAGTTCTGGTTGTTATACAACATCTATGACAGTCGTTACGGATAGTTGGATCCCTATATATTTTTTTTAATTTATTTTTTTGGCAACCGAAATTTTCGAAATTACTAATATTCCCTCTAACCCCTCCAACTAAGCTTAATTGCTTGTGCTAGGAGTGGGTTCACGTCAAAATGTCCAACAACTGGTCTAATTGCAATATTTCGATTTTTGTTTGTGGAGGTCAAATGGCAGTGGCTTCACGGAAAATATCGAAAATCAGCAAAATCCGCAGTTAGACTTGATAATCGGACTCCAGACTCCGAAGTTAAAGCTTCGGATGTGACTGAGATTATCGCTAGGATGAAGGCTGTAGAAGTATGTACATTCATTAATTTTATATTTCTTACTCTGTGTGAGAACTTTTATGAACCTTCAGAAAGATAGGGGGGTGACTCATCACCACTTGTGAGTTCAATATCGAAATAACGTTTTACTAGTGAAGAATTTACATGATTGGCTATCTGTTCCGCCAATTTCAAGTCAAAGACCGCAAAGAAATATTATGACCAAGCCTGCTAGCTCAAGGTAATGCACAGAATATTGTGACTGAAAAATACTAAAAAAAACACGGATTGTTCTAAACATGAACCAGGAACCTTCGAAAAGTATGCACGCACTGAAACTAGAAATACAAGCATGGTGATCAATGTGTCCAAGGATAAAATACAAAAAAAAGCTTAAATTTCAGTGTTATATGTTATTTGCCTATGTATCTCGATTAACGTAAAAATATTTATCTTAACTTAAAAGTAAATTTTGGGGTGATGAGTCACCCCCTATCCTTCCGTGAATGTAAAAAAGCTTATCTTTCCGAAGGTTAAGTGTATGAAACAATATTAATTCACAATATTTTTAAAGTTAAACTACAAGTAACGTATAAATTAACGTAATAACTTATAACGTAATAACTCTTACTCTGTTAAATAAATTACAAATGCTAATATACATTAGTACCGTTGCCTAAATATATAGAGACGTACTTACTGACACAACTCGAGCGTAATCCTATCTTCCTAAATTGGATATATTTAGTCTGTCTAATTTGATTCGCTTCTGCGGATACATTAAGGCATCAGGCAAGTTACGTCTAGACCACGAAACGTGCTCCAAATTGGCTAGATTGTTACTAGACGCGCTCATTGTTCGATAAATCAGTGGGTCAAGGTACCTAGGCGTGGTTGCCATTTGGATGGGCGACTGTTTAGTGAAAGGCTTTTCATCTTAACGCTTTCGTACTTCGGAGGTACGTTATTAGTCGGTATGGCTGTTAATAGTCACAGACGGTGGACATTCATTACCAGAGATCCGATTCTCAGTACTCCATGGATTCACCGTGCGGTCGCCGGGTCCATAGCGTGGTACAGAGAGTAACATCGTGACGGCGACCGGGACCCAGATGTAGGTTTAGGGTGGCCACCTTGTGATGTATCAGCGCTCACCTCCACCGTCAGTTGTGTCCCCTCCCCCCCTCCCTTACCTATTCAAATTTGGTAAGATTCTGTCAATGCCGCTTTTGATATTCGATTTAGTAAAGAGCTTACTGAAGCTTTTGGCAATCCAAGGTCTATAAATAAGTAATACAGGAATTTAATAAATAATATAATAAATAAATAAACAAATAAAATCATTTATTTCGGACCAGGATCCATAATGTGTTAGTCACAATAATCTTAAACTAGTGTTAGTAACAAATTTGCTAATTAGGTATAATTTTATAGTTACCGCCACAAAACTAGGACACTGTCTACCTACATTACATGCAATCGTACCCAGCGCCCCAGCATCGGACAGTCCCACCTATCAGACAATACGCTCAAGATGCTGTGTGAGCTGCCCCGTACTCTCCGCAAGAGAGAAGCACTTCGTTTCCGGATGATGGCATGGAAGCCATCGACCCTCGCCTCCATGAACATCCCCGAAGCGCTACAAAAGCGTGGCAACCCAACCAGCATCCTGAATGCATTGTTGTACTGTATACGCGTTGTATGCCCTCCGCGAATATGTGACCCACAGACTACACGTATAAAAAGTCTGACAATAAGCCCTAAATAAGGTAACTTTGACGTCATTGGTACACCGTGCAAATCTACGGATCAATATATTGCATCGGACAGCCAGCGCCCTTCACCTTGTTCCTACTTCTACGGCGCGGCGTATAGTTTAACCACGTAGCCGTTTTTGGTTAACTCGTTAGTCAGGTCAAAGTATTAGTTTGCTTTATAGCGTGGTCTTTAGGTATATTAGTTTCCCACGGTACTGTGAGTTCTACAAGCACTGCACGCCATGCGATCGTGAAAAAAGGAATATGTCGGGTCTGGATGATGAGGCACAGATATATTCCGGTATTTTGTAGTACTTATCATACTTATCTACGAGTATTGTCCAGTCAACGGCAGCCATCAAAATTGAAAATGGCTTTTGAGGTGATTTCTTTGAACAGCCTTCTTCTACAAACAAAATGTCATTTCCTTGGTTTGTGGTTGATCCTTTTTTCGCTCTAGCTACCGCCAAACTTACAGCCTCACGTATGATTTCTAATACCTTATCATGTCCTTTATCCAATAAGACGTATTTTTTAAAGAGGTACTAGTGACCAAAATGATTAATATTCCAGTTAACCCCTCCAACTTGCAATACCAACAAAACCTTAGACCACAAGTACTGAGTTTTTTGTCGGAGTTTTCTCAGCGGAATGGTGGCAATTTCATTAAATTGAATTAATGTGAGATTCTTTCAGTCGTTTGAGCATGAATAAGACACGCACAGACAATAATATAAGTAATGATTTATATAATGTAATTTTTATTTTGATAAGTGCGTGTATTTTATAAATCGAATGTGTTTCTTTTTTTCTTTTCTGTTTGAGTTACAAACATTCAATTATCTCCACAAGCTTTAACATTTATTAATTACAGTTGTAGTGAGATCCCATTTACCACTTCGGGACTGGTAATTTTCTATTGTGTATGCGAGCATTTCCAAACCCAGTATGATGGCAAAATATTTAATGTCCGGGAGAATGATGGACGCTACGGTTATAAATCATAATTCCTATCCGGGTATGAGCGGTGCAATTTAGATAATCTCCTTTAGCAGGACTAGTGCTTCAGTTTAATTTACTAAGGTACCAAAAATATACTGATCGGATTAAAGCTTCCAACTGTAATTAATGTGTTTTGAATAAAAGAGTATTCAAAAATTAAAAAGGAAAAGATATGCAGTCATTCTACTGCATGCAACGTTTGTCCGCAAGGTTGTCAGGTTACAAGCTATGCTTCATTTGGATCTAGATGGCTAAAATATGCAATACTAGCTTTAACGCCCGCGTGGATGTCGGTTATAACAACCAAACGTAGCCTATGTCCTTTCTCAAGGTCTATTTCCCTATACCTACCAAATTTTATCAAAATCGTTTCAGTTAAAAGTTAAAAATAGGTAGATGGATGTTGGATACATTACCTGATTTTCTTTACAAGATATATCTGGTAGACATTCGCAGAAACTCCTCAAACCGTTGAAAACTATAAAAATACGGGGAAATCTGGGAAAATCCACTTCCATTTCAATACTTTTCACTTACACGTACCGGTCAGCAAAAATAGCTTTCAGGGAGCGTTGGGAATGTCAAGTTTAGTGGCAGTAAAACTAAAAGTAATACCAGGTTTATGGTGCGAGGTGTTTCCAAGAATTCAGGATGAATTGTAATGAACACGCGTCGGGGTTTTAAATGGTGTACTGAGTAAAGGACATAAAACATCTTGATGTTATCATAAATTGGCATATTTAAAGTAGTTGATAACTTTATTTTTATACAATCAATGAATTCAGTTTAATTATAATAATTATATTATGTCTTCCAATCATTTTTGGTATCTCATCTGAGCGCTTCTGTGTTTCGGAAGGCACGTTAAAATGTATCCTGGCAGTCAAGATATTGGTCACCCTGTGGTGGGGTAATCTGTGTCAGACGTTGTCCACTAGTCAAGTTGGGAGGTCAAACGACAGTTGCTGGCCAAATAGCCGAAGAAAACAAGCTTACATCATGGGTTAACCCCGGGCTTCGATGGGATGGCTTCGAACGCGTGTTAGACTAATGCAAGGATGATGAAAATTATGTTATGTAATCGACATTTAAGTGAAATAAATGATCCCAAATTCTGATCTTTCTCAATTTGTGTTTCCACAAATTCTATTTACCTTAAATACATCTCTATTAAGCCAATAATGTCAGCCCTCAATGAAGGTAATTTTCGTTTTATCGACAAAAACTTTGTCTTTAGGTGTAGTTCTCTACATAAATAAATGCTGATACGTAATTTTACGAGCAGATCAGCGTGAAAACACTTGCACCAGCACTTTTATTGCTAGTTTTACGGCTCTCATAAATATACGGACCCTATTCAAGAGAAGGTGGGTAGGTAGACGTAAATTTCGACGTGTCACTCTTGCTGTACCCCATTAGTTCGGTTGTAACTGAAATCATGAATTCTTTTGACGTTTTATTTCCGTATGTAAGCCTTTTATTACTAAACGGTACGCACATCAGTATATATGATATAATGGAACGAAAATGCAGGAGGTAGGAGACGACGGTATTTCCGTCCAATTGAGCAGTCCGCTTGGGAACTCTACAGAATACCGCGGCTATAAAAACCTCGTGTTGTGTTAGCGGCGATGAGTAGGGCAGCCAGAACTCACTGGAGAGTTTTTGTGCTGTCAGAGGGAAGAACAAAGGCTATTTCTGCTTTGTCCCCTTCTCTGATGGCACAAAATCTCACACTACCGGCAGTGTCATTGGTATAAATTATTCCCCATGACACCACCGCACAAATGATATATTTCTGTTGCCCGTATAACAACAAATGATAAAAATCAAAAAACCACAAACAAAATCTTTCGTACGCGAGTCCGAGTTGCACTTTTTCGCCTTTTTTCGCCAGTTATCACAATTATTTTATTGTATTATTTTATTAAATTATAATATGTAAAAAGAAACTCAAAGTGAGCTGTAGGTTCTTAAAAAGATATACTGACCAAACTACATAGTAACATTGTTATATTTTATTAAACACAAAATATACGAGAAATATATTATGTGTTGCCACAATATCCATTTTTAGGAGTTATCCAACTTTTATAAGGTGCGAAGCAAAAACTTTATACATTCGTGTCGGTGTTGCCTACAGGGAATTTCCTCTGTATAATTTTTCATGAAAAAGCTCTTCATGTAATCAATAAATGACATATTTACTTGCCCTTGTTCTGACATTTAACTAAATTACGGCTGTGCTCGAACTTGACTTAGACAGATGATGCCCTTTTGCAATTCTGAGTGCTCGAAAGAACATCAGAATCATACTATTTATAAGTGCAAAAGTTGGAATTGATGTTGTTTTACTCATTTGGACAATTTTAGATGCAATTAGGCGCTTTTCATACCATTTAAGTGGTTGATGAGCATACGGCCCACCTAATGGGAAATGGTTACCGTGGCCTATGGACGTGTGCAACACCAGGAGCGTCACATTCCCGTTGCTGACCTTTTAAGAACCTAATTATGCCCTTCTTGAGAACCCCATATTGTAGTCGCTTAAAACAACCAAGGCAGGGAGTTCACTCCACTGACCACAGCTTATGCGTGCAGGTGATGATTAATGAAATTACTTAGACAGAAAAGAATCAGGAATAACATGTGATTATTTTGGGAAAAGGTATGTATAACGGGTATTGTATATGTATGGAATTATTAATTACGCATCATTAGTACCTACATTTATTATTAAAACACTAAGGTTATATGTTGAAAAAATATCATATACCTTTACTGAAAAAGGTGGCTGGGACGGACTGGATGCGGAAGGCGGAGGATCGTACGAAATGGCGCACATTGGGGGAGACCTATGTCCAGCAGTGCACTGCAGTGGGCTAATTGATTGATTGATTGACCTTTACTCTTTAATGAACATTACAGTAGTTGTGCTTTATAAAATGCATTGATTGGTCGCGCGAGGCACAAATGTCACCCATTACAGTATGCAGATTCCCAATGAAATCAGTCTAAATGTAAATGAAAAACAAAATTAACTTAAAAAATTGCTTAATTCTTGATAATAATGAAATTATTATTATTATTATCAAGAAACAAAAGCAATTTTAAAGTGTGGAAGGAGGCGCTTGAGAACGGCAGTCTGAAGCTAAATGTGGCGAAGACAGAATACGTGGCGATCCCACAACCGTCGTCATATGCGATGACTTGATCGAGCGCATGGACCAGGTTAAGTACCTGGGATCTGTATTTCACTTGACGGGGGACATCGACTTGAACATTTTGATAGAAAACTGAAAACTTAAGAAAATTTGGACTCGTTGCGGTCAGCATACAGGCTTTTTATAATAAAGTTTTAATATAAATTAAATATTTCTATGCCATGACATTGTCATCACAACTGTGACAAACAACAATTTGCAGGTTGAGATAAATATGGTAGTTTCATTTGTCATATTGCTTACGAGTTCTTCAGTCTCATGTTCTAGTACAGAAGTCACATCACCCTTTTCCACCCCTTATCAGCATATCTTGTACTGGGGGAGTTCTTGCTACTGCCAAAAATCTTCGCCAAACCGCTACCCTCTTCCTTTCTTTTATCTGATGCATTTTGCTGTACAACTTCTTCTAGACACCTTTCTATAAGGTGATCTCTCGACATGGCCATGATGACCTAAAATAAAAGAACAACTATGAAAAATAATTTCAAAACTGACTAAGGATAACGTATACAATGCAATAATTTACGTATACATATAAAGAAAATTGGAGTGTCAGTTTGTAATATTAAAATAACCGGTTTTAACTACATGCATTTGAATGTATAACGGTACATACATCAAAGTAACATTTTTTATAATTTTTGTTTGTCTGTCTGTTTCTTCCGGCTATTCTCTGAAATAGCTGGACCGATTTTGATGGGAATATTATTGGCAGGTAGCTAATGTAATAAGGAGTAACTTAGGCTACTTTTATTTTAGAAAAAAATAATGCTCAATAGCGTTGACTTAACACTAAACGATAACCGACATTCACGGGGGCGGAGCTGCGAGCAACAGCTAGTAAAGAATAAGTAATTGATTGACTTACCGTAATATATAAGTGTATTTACGCTGTAATATTCATTGTCGAACACTTTCACGATTTATCGCGTGGAGAACATACTTCACCCAGGAACTTTAACAACTCACTGCGAACAGCTCCCGCTTCTGCTTATTTTATGACATAACAAAACCCACTGTCTTACTGCGGACATTGCATAAAATGTCATTAAATTTTAGACATTACGGCTGAGTATTAAAGCCCAAAATGAAAAAAGGAAGAGTTTATAACATTTTTCATTAACTCTACAAGATTTTCATTTATTTCTTTTTTTATTAAAAAAGAATATTAGCTGCCGAAATTATCGAAATTACTAATATTCCCTCTAACCCCTCCAACTAAGCTAAATTGCTTGTACAAGGAGTGGGTTCACGTCGGTAGCCGGGACCTCTCGATCGTAAGGCCGGCTCCTTAACCACTAACAGTATAACATTAAAGTCTAAAGTCAAATGGTATTGCTTGCGGTGTCTGAGGTACCGTAGTGGTGTTACCATGAAAAAAAAATAGCAGAATAAAGGCCCTGGTATGTGGTATGTCGGGTGGTACGCAACTGAACAGGAGTACATATTATAATCGAAGATTATCTGAGAGGGCAATTGAGCAGTCCGACTGGGGAACTACCTCCGCCCTACAGAATACCGCGGCTATAATAACCTCGTGTAGTGTTAGGCCCGGCAGTGAGTAGGGAAGAGTTCCCTGGAGAGTTTTTGTGCTGTGAGTGGGAAGATGAAAGGCTTGTCCTGCTTTATCTTCTACACTGACGGCGCAGAAACTCTACGTTTTAACAGGGTTGGTGGCGCGAGTGTGACGCCCCTGGTATTGCACACTTCCGTAAGCTACGGTAACCACTTTCCATTAAATGGTCTGGTCTTGTCTGCCACCTAAGTGGTATAAAATAAACCTTTAGAAATGGTATGGCATTATTACACCTTGGGTGATAAATCACCTTCGGCCGTCTACGAAACCAGAGCTACGTACACCCGCGCGAGCAATGTTGTGTTAAATAGTTGCAAAAAGGTTTGTCACTTAGAATTAGAAGCCTGTTTACTGATTCATCTAATGTTTGGTACACACCTTAAGTTTGGTTTGGTTTGGTCCTTTAGTTTACATGATAATTACAAAATGGTTTGTATTATCAAATACGGAAAGCATGCCAGTTATACTCTTCAGTTGAATTCTTCCGACTATAACGGTTGGCCGTGTACTTTGGGTTACAACTAAAAGGAGTAATGTAATCCTTAGAGCGTTATCACATTTATCCGATTTCCGATATCGGTAATACCGAAAACAGCACATCGCAAAGCAGTCGACTGCTGTGCGATGTGCTGTTTTCACATATATCCGATAGAGTTGGCCCAATACTATATATACACTAGTAAGGGATGCTAGAGATGAAAGAAAAAGAAGCAAGCAAATTTCGACCTTATATTCGTCAACAGCGTCATCTACGCGAAAAGACACGTAACTAAGAAAATGTCACTAAGATCATAAGTTGCTTGCCGTTGCTGTATTTGTCTCTTTGTGAACCGATATCGTGCCAACACAGTGGTATCACAGAGGCTCCGAGAACCGATATCGGATCGGATAATGTGAAAAACAGAAACATTTGACTTCCTCCGATATTGGATATCGGGTATCGGATAGTGTGAAAATGCTCTTAAACTGAGGGTTGCCACTAAAAGAAGTAATGTAATCCTTATTCTCAGCAAATACTGTGGATGCTTAAGTTAAGGAAATTCACATTCGGCACAGACCCCTAACACGAGTAACACTGCGATCCTCATACACCATAAAGGGGCCATCATCCCTTATGGAAATATAAAATCAAGTAGTTGTATGGGCCAAGGGCGATATACTTTATAGCTCCATAACCCACTAAAGACATTGGAATATCTTACCATTCTGATTTCAACTTTATTATCAACTCGTAAAGTCAAAATTCAAATGACAAGGTAAAGTTTTGTGGAACTATTTTGCAGTTGTAATTTAGGCTCTCTTGTTATGTGATTTGGTGGAGATTCGTTTGAATGTGTTGTTATTTTATTGGGTAGTTTACTGACCGAAATAGAATGCAGTTAAATAAGTAGGTCAGATGTATGACTGATGAGATTGGTTTCTGTAATGATTAACGGCACGCATATTACAGTAGGTATTTCTATTCGAATAATTTGTTAGAAATGTATGTTTGTAAACTATATAAATAAGAAAGCTTGGCTAATTTGTAATTGATAAACTGAGAAACTGCTAATTTTACAATTCTTTCACCAATAGAACGCTGAGCTATCTCTGAATCCATACTAATATTATAAATGTGGAAATGTGTGTGTGTCTGTTTGTCCGTCTTTCACACCTAAACCACTGAACCGATTTTGATTAAATTTGGTATAGGGATAGATTAGACCTTGAGAATGGACAATTGGCTATCTTTGATTGCTATAACCGACATCCACGCGTGCGGAGCCGCGGGTAAAAGTCAGTAACATATAGCTATTTCTTATCTCGATATGTTTATGACATTTTGGACTAACGATGGTTCCTTGACTTACAATGGAAGTATTTTTTTTTTAATAATATTAGCAAACTAAATTATCGAAATTACTAATATTCCCTCTAACCCCTCCAGCTAAGCTTAATTGCTTGTGCTAGGAATGGGTTCACGTCGGTAGTGTAATGGATTCGAACCCGGGACCTCTCGATCGTAATGCCGACTCCTTAACCACTAAGTTACCGACGCTTCATTTCATTAAAATAAACACATTACAATCTTACATTAAATTGCAAGTTGTAGAGCTTGTAATTGAAATATTTCCCATTTGCGAAACATAAGCATACTACTATCTATCCGTACTACTGTCTCTTGTAATTTAATGTTGGTGTACAATAAAGAGTTATCTATCTATAAGCATTTTCATACCTAATTCTATGTTTAATTTGTATGCGTGTTCGTAAAACCAACACATTTAAGTTGGTCCAATTTTGCGATATTTCTCTCATCTATGTTAATCAATTGTATTCATCATCTTCTCACGTTACGACTACTTAAACTCGAAGTCACTCAGAATAATGGCCCAGAAAGAAGACATTTTTATGCCACATGGCTGGCAGACAAGTACACGGCCGACCTGATAGAAAGTGTTTACTGTGTGCAACACCAGGGACGTCACATTTTCGCTGCCGACCCTGTAATACTTTTTTTCACCTTGTAATTACTGAATTTGAATCAATAAGCAGACCAAAACTAAATACAACCGTTAAATATGCATAAGTCTTAAGACCAAAGCATGCCTACTTCTGAACTAAGATCAATTCAGTTAGCCATTTAGAGCATTTTCACACTCATCCGATATCCGATATCCGATAGCAGTGTCGGACGCCGATAGCCGACACCTTATGCTGTTTTCACATATATCGGATAAAATCGGCCCGATACGGCCATTTGCTTGAAAGCACAGACTAGTTAGTTATGTTATGTCCTTAAGGACTAAAATTGCTTGCAGTCGCTGTTTTAGTCTCTTTTGTATTCCGATATCGGGCCAAAACAGTGGTGTTGGCTCCGATAACCGATATCGGGCCGGACAATGTGAAAGAGAGATACATATCTCATACATTTGACTTCCTCCGATATCGGATGTCGAATATCGGATATCGGATGAATGTGAATAGGCTACGATCATACGGACGTTTATTTTGTCTTAATATTTTAGGTTACTTACATTCACAAAATTGCCTTTCCACCAGAGATAAGCTATCCTACGTTGCTACGAGTATGGATGCGTTTGAAATCCACCAATCATTAATTCATTGGTCCACATAGCATAACACTGGTAGAAAGAGATTCAGCTAAACTATGTTTTTTTTTATGTAGAAAAATGCGTGCTATGCTATGACGGTGTCCTATGGATGTGTGCTATTGATGCGTACTGTAAATGCGTGTTATGTATACGTGCTGTGGATGATATTATTCATGTGGTTGATACGCTCGTAGCGATGTAGTAAGATGTGCTATGAAGATCATAGCACATCTTACTGGTTACGCTACATGGCATAGCACAGTGGACACGGTCACATAGTTTCATATTTTAGCTTTTACATCCTCGTAGGCTAGCTGCATAGCACATCTCTGGTGGAAAGGCATCCTTAAGGCCAGCGGCGGATATGCAGATCTGACAATATGTAGATGAGAGAACATGAATAATACATACAGTTTAAGAATTATTTTGTAGAAAGTTCGTAACTGAATCTACTGACTTATGGATAACTTGTACATATTTGTATTGTATACTTATTTCGGAGGTATTTTCTTCTTAATTTATTAATTTACCAGCACTTTTTGCAATTTCTTGTTTTAACATCAACTGACTGTTTTGTTTTTATTCTATTCCTGTTATCCTATTTCCGGGATCTAAAGCCTATACATTATTGCAGCGAATTTATATTCTATTTTTTTGTTTTGTGATCTCGATGTCAACGCAAAGCTATATCGAAGGGTTCCTATTTCTTCGCACTCTTTCGTTGGCTTCGTTATTATCACAAACTAATGATGGTACGGTACGGTGGAGGTCTCTGTGGCGGAGGGCCTAGCTTTCTAACCTAATCTATTTAGTCAGGGCGCGCAGTGCCCATGAGCTCCCTTAGCTCGCATGGCTGGCTTAGCTCGCTTTCGCCCGGGTACATACATTACATACCTAATGATTTACGACTGAAAAAATATATTCGTAAAGAAATATTCGTTTTATTTTAATGGCAAACTACGTTTAATTTGAGTCTACTAACGCACGTTTAACGAGGTGTAGGACACCCCCTAGCTAGATAAACTGATGAGCTAAAAAAGGTGGCTGGCACAGACTGAATGCAGAAGGCGGAGGATCGTACGAAACGGCGCACATTGGGAGAGGCCTATGTCCAACAGTGGACTGCAGTGAACTAATTGATTGATTGAAGTTCTAAAATAGCTATGAATTGCAGAATGCAGTGGCACTGATTGATTGATTGATATTGAAGGTACATTTAATGTGCTAGCATATCTGTTCATTTAGCTCTAAATTCCGAAGCAAAACTGTACTTCTAACACAAATAGATCCTTCCATTAAAATCTCATAGCTAGGAAGCCCCATCACGTACTACCCTCTATTAGATTTACGCCTAACGAGACCGACGCCATAAACAACAATGGCATAAAAATTCTATAGTTTTCAGCAAAAGCATTATTTTCGCTCGTAATGTTTTTACTATTGCTCATAAAACTGCTAGCCAAAACGTATGCGGTAAGTGCTATTTTATATGGTCTATTCACTGATATTGGAATATTATAAAATATTAGAATGAAAACTGATAATACATAAATAAATATACATATTCCGAGACCAAGACTGAAAACCCGTATACATAGCTAATTATTACATAGCGAATAAACATAATTAGATACTTTTTAGAGTACCGGGAAAAACGGAAGCCCATTTCTAAGACTCCGCTGTCTACCTGTTTCTCTGTTTGTCACCAAACTATAGCGTTCTATAGCCGCTACAAAAACATTATTAAAAACTAAAAAATGTAATGGTACGGAACCGTTGTGAGCGATTCCGACTCGCGCTTGACCGGTTTTACTTTTTATATGAGCTCTTAGAGTTAGAAGATCAGATGGCATTCGCTCATAATATTTACACACAATCCATTCATCCCAGGAATCTAATCAGAAACCTCCTTCACATTCCTTTCGTGCCAGTGACGTCATTTAACTTAAATAGCTGATCCTAATGATGTATTATAAGCAGAGGCGTATTTCAAAATTCCCCGGTCCAATTAGTTTGGCCGCCCTATTAAGTGACGATAAAGTATCTTATTTAAGAAAAACAATCCGGCAATGGCCGGCCCTGATTATTTCACACTACAGAGGCTAGGTACCTCTGTAGTGTGAAATAATCCGAGCCGGCCATCTTTACCTGGTGATGCAGGGGGTGCAGGGCCGCTGGGTGCAGAGTCATGGGGGGCCAAGCCTTAGCATTAGAACCAAAATTTTATATGCATCCATCAATTTTGAAAACTACTTAATGTTCAATATAATAAATGTACATACATGCCTACAAAACGGTAACAATATTATTTGGCAGCAAAAAAAACTTGTCATAAAATTGAAGGTATTTAAAAATTGAACACAAGCATTGAGTTTTGATGTATCTTAGGTTGTGCCCAAGAGGTCGGCACCAATTTGTGGTGGCACAAACTTTAGCCATTATCTACCCAAGGGTTTGGTTGAATAGATTTGTCGCTCAGTGTTCCGGGGGACGTAGTGCTAAGGCTGTTTCTATAGAATATTGGCTACTACTGGATTTTTCGTAGTGCTTTTCGAGGGTTTCGCCCATGTAGTCCAAGCATTAAGACCACAGCCGGAGTTAAGTAAGTCGTTGGAAGTCTTTAGTGACTGGGTCTCAAGTCCTGGTTCTCCAACTACACCTGCAGATGTGACAAAACACTGCGCCGTTTTAAATGAAATGCCAATCTTATCATTAAGTCCGATGAGATGATTAAGGCCTAAAGGAGCTTTCGCACGTCTACGCTGACGGCGCGAAGCCATACTAACTACGAAGTATCCATGACAGCCATAGCCGTAGTTTTCCACATCGCTGAACATTTTCGATAGATGGGTACTTCAGGTTGCCCTCCACAAGTCCTACTAAATTATTAGCCCAAAGAAAATTTTTGGGCTATATGTTTTGGGGCCTCAATATCCAAATCGGCCGCATCGGATGAAAGAAAAAAATAAAAGACTTTTATATTGTGTCGTGGTTCTGGTTATGTTGAACTTGTACCCATTAAGGCCACACGCCGTCTTGGGTCTCAATTACTGGGGTTTAAAATTACCCAGTAAGGCATTTCCTTCACACCCTGGTTGAGCCAGGGCTATTAACGGTTTTCAAATAGTCCCCTTGGTTGAGGGAAAAAGGTATCCCCATCAACCCACGGAAAGGAAGGAGCGGGTCGAGAAGCCGCATCGGCCTGCTTCTGTTGGGGAGATAGGGGGCTCACCTGTAGCAACCAGGCCTGTGCTCGGAAACCAGCCCTCCGCTTACTTGCTCTACATTGAGCCCTCTGCTGGTCAGAAGGATACGTAGAAAGCCTCCGAGCAGCCTTTTACAGGGTGGCTTCCACCTTAGGCGTAATTGGCCGTAAGCAGCAGCGTCTGCCTTGCTAGGGAGGCGCTACCGACTTCGTCGCCCAAGATACACCGGATGGAGGTTTTGGAGGTTTAGTGTTTACGCTATTTTTGAAAGACGCCATGTTCTTGCATGACATATCTTCAGTTTATAATACATCATTGGCTGATCCATATTATAGGTAATTAACAGACGTACGTATAATCACTGAGTAGTGTAAGTAATGCTTGCCGATTACCTCATCCGCAACACAGCCAATTATGCGACTTAATTTAATTAATTTCTCATTACCTTTTAATAAGCCATGTTAAACATGTTCATAATATCATGGTAATTAATGCTGTTTGATTACACAGAGCACCAGAATTGATAAGCCAGGAAGTCGTCAGCTGAAACATTTAACCCCAGAATGTACTATATTTATTACCTTTGAAACACTTAGGCCCGTATTCCAGAATGGCCGTCAGTTCTGAATTCTGATTTATCTGAGGACAAATTGTATATATAATCTGTCAAATCTGTCAATAGCTACAACATTTTCTCCAATAGGTCGAGATTCCGGACTGAGTGTTATTCTGGAATAAGGGCCTTAGAAGATCATCTAGGTGTTCTACGGGAACTTTTTCGTGCCCATAGTTTGCCACAAAGGTGGTTCACACGATGGATGTTCTATGGGTATCCAGAAAAATATGCGTTACCCGTGTTTGTTATTATACGGTTCACCTTACAGGTGTTCACGTAAAATGCATCTCTGAGCACAGTATAGTGGTAGGACACGACGATTTGTTCCGTCCAATTGAGCAGTCGGACTTTGGAAGTACCTCCGCCCTACAGAACATCGCGGCCGTAATAACCTCATGTTGTGTTCTCGGTGAGT
The DNA here is from genome assembly GCA_949126895.1 of Eilema caniola. Lineage (NCBI taxonomy): Eukaryota > Metazoa > Arthropoda > Insecta > Lepidoptera > Erebidae > Eilema > Eilema caniola. The sequence goes on along the minus strand of OX421486.1, from coordinate 3,978,561 downwards.
AGGGTAGCAGTGTTTAATCAGTGGGAAGATCAAAGGCTATTCCTGCATTGTCTTCAACACTGTTGGCACAGAAACTCCCTGTGTTTACAGGATCGGCAGCCTGACTGTGACTCCCCTGGTGTTGCACACGTCCATAGGCGACGGTAACCACTTTCCATCAGGTGGACCGTGTGCTTTTCTGCCAACTACATATAAAAGATGACTTTATTTAGTCAAATGAACATTTTTAAAATAAATAACAATTGAAATATATCCTAGGTAATACATTTGCGAAACCTGTGTAATGTCAAATGATTCTTTTTTAAAGTAATATACATATTTGAGCAAAAATTTATGTAATAATTAGTTTGTAAAATGATCGTTTGTCATACGTTTTTTTGTTCAACAATAGTAAAACGAATAGTTGGGTATGCAAATAGATACTTGCTTTATCATTCGATCAATGTTCATACATTCTACTGCGAATTTTCCTATCCGTAACCAATATTCATATTCATTCATATTTTTACGTGAACTGTTGACCCCATTTCGAGTTCAAGTGCCATTACCGTTCTACTTTGTTAAGTTAAAAAGGAATTCAAATTCAGCTGCATTTATGAAGTAGGTATATTGAATGAACATAATGTGAAACTACCGTTAGATATTTCAACCAATAGGTGAATCAACCGTAACGGAAATGATTAGTTTAAAGGGCTTATTTAATTTGATTTTGTTAGGAAAACAAACTGATTACATTTCGCATTACACTGCACATTCCCTTTTAATTAATAATTACAATATATTGTTTAAATTTTTTTATCAATTCAATGACACAGTTTTGTATAATTATAAATTCATTTGACATTCTTTAAAATTAATTGATATTCTTTGAAATTTTGCATGCCAATTTTGGTGAAATACGTTAAGCTACCTATTGTAATAACCGAATACCATTGTAACTATAATGTACCGTATTTCGTGCGAATAAATTATCATTCATTCATTAGTGCCTTACATGACGTCTGAAAATCATACTGCTACGCCCGGCGCTTGGCCACTTCAATATATGGCCAAATTTCCATAGGAGTGAGCGAGACGGCACTATAGGAAGAGACAGCATGCCTTGACGTCACTGTTCTAGAACGAATGGAATGAATAGAACGAGACGTCAGGCTAGAGAGAGACAGCATGCCTTGACGTCACTGTTCTAGAAGGAATGGAACGAATAGAAAGAGACACAAGACCTAATAGAACCTCCCAGAAAGTTCCTGTCTTTTTCAGAACGTACCTGTCTTTTCTCGATCTTTCGCTACTCGGCCGCGCCTTATATAAAAGGCGAGCTAACAGCCGCTGCTCAAGTTAGTCTACGACTAGAATTCGAAGCGATCATTGCGATAAAGTGTGCGAAGCGATACAGTGCGATTATACAAGTGACTGTGTATTGTGTAAGGAAGAGTTATCGAATTTGTACGCGCTTTGCTGTAAGTTAAGTGCAGCTGAATAAAATCTGTCTTCAACGGTTGTCCTCGCATTTTCTATTTAAACCGACCCCCACGCTCGTAACAACTGGTGTCAGAAGCGGGATAGAAAATGCCGATAACGCCGAGAGACGACAGGGAGGGAGTTAAAACCCGAAGCCAGGCCGCGGAAGAGGCTGCGGGTACTCCGAGTACGTCGACGGGTGCTTCAAGATCATCATCGGAAATTAACCTGAGCGCGATTATGACCTTATTGAAGGAGCAAGCCCGTCACCAGGCAGAGCAGGCCCGTCGCCAGGAAGAGCAGACTCTGCAATTGAAGGCACAGCTCCAGCAACAACAGGAGGAGCTGATCCGTCGCCAGGAAGAGCAGGCCCGTCACCAGGCAGAGCAGGCCCGCCACCAGGCTGAGCAGGCCCGACGCCAGGAAGAGCAGGCCCGTCGCCAGGAAGAGCAGGCCTTGCAACTAAAGGTTCAGCTCCGGGAACAACAAGAAGATCTATTTGCCTTCTTGAAAGAGTCTAAAGCGGAATGGCAAAGAGAAATTCATTCAGTGCAAGACAAGCTCGACTGCCACGACGTAAAATTAGAAAGCCACGACGAAAAATTAGGAAGCATCGACACGAAATTTGAGAGTTATGAGGAGCGGCTGCAGTCTGTGGCTCAAAACGTAAAAAAATTGGAGACGAAAATAGCTTGCGGAACAGCTGGCTCTGTAACCATTTCATCTGCACAGGCTGTCGGAAAGTTCAAAGTACCGCCATTTGATGGGACCTCCTCGTGGACTGCATACAAACTGCAGTTCGAGTCTGTGGCTAAGGCGAACGGTTGGGATAAGGAGCAAGCCAAAACAGCATTAACATTGGGGTTACGAGACCAAGCACTCAGTGTTTTAGAGGCGCTTGGAGGTGAAGTGACTTACGACCGCCTTCTTGAAGCGTTGGAATCACGTTACGGTGATAGTCACTTGGAACATGTCTACCGTGCCCAATTGAAGGACAGAAACCAGCGTCTTAATGAGTCTCTGCAGCAGTGGGCTTTAGAAATAGAAAAGCTCGTGAGAAAAGCTTACCAAGGAGCTTCCTCGTCATTTCTTGACAGCATTTTGGTGCAAGCTTTTATTGACAGGATCAGAGACTTGGAGGTGAGAGCTGCCGTCCGTCTGGGTCACCATGCAACCCTTAAAGATGCTGTTGCTCACGCCCTTGAAGTGGAAGCTGTACGACATGACCCTCGACCACATAGATTGCGTGAGATCTCAACAAATGAGCAACGTGTGTACCGTCGGGAATTCACACCCAGGTGTTATTTCTGCAAAGAGCAAGGACATATTCGGTCTAGCTGCCCGAAACGGACTCAACAAGGTAATGGCCAAGAACAAACGGCGCGACATCCAGATGCGCCGGAGCAACAGGGAAACGAGTAAACGCCAGGACTGCGGGACGGGTGCTGGCTGGTAGTGTAAAAGTCCCAATTCTGATCTCTCAAGCTAATGATGGAAATAGTCTGGTCATCGAAGGAGGTATTGATGGATCACCGTGCCACCTCACCATTGATACTGGAGCAAGTCGGACCGTGATTAGCTCTCGGCTGGTGAAAAATGTACCTAGAGATCATCTACATCAACTTAAGCATCTCCATCTGCAGACAGCTACCGGCCAGCGCATTTCCGTCCGAGGAGAGCAAGAAGTGGCGTTGGAAGTCGGTGATAAGACCTATTGGCATAAAGTCATCGTCGCTGATATCTTCGATGACTGCATCATTGGATTGGATTTTATGAGAAAATATCGCTGTAAAATCGACGTGGATTGTGGCGTTCTGAAACTTGGGTTCGACGAAATTCCCATGGAAGGTGGCGCATGTGGAAAAGTGTACTGTGCAAAACGAACTGTACTCCAGCCTAAATCACAGACCCTAGTGCCAATAAGACTACCTCAATATGGCATCAATTCTCATCGCTGTGCATTGGTGGAAAAAGTAGACAGCAGTAGTCCCTGGATACCAGCTCGTACTGTGGTAACAACACCAACCACAGCCGTTATAAGAATTTTAAATATGAGCAACAACGAGTGCGTCTTAAACAAAGGGACACTGCTTGGCACTTGTGAGGAGATCTCGTGGATACGTAGTTGCCAGGGTTCGACCAAAAGCGATGCCACAAGTGACAGAGAATCAACAGTGCTGAAACTACTAGAAGATTGTCGCAATGACCTCAGTAAGGTAGAGATGCTGAAGGCGCGGAACATGCTACTACGTTATAAAAACGTCTTTTCTATGCATGGTGGTGACATTGGCAGAACTGGAGTAGTACAGCATAAAATCGATACTGGTGAGGTAACGCCAATCCGTCAACGACCAAGACGTGTACCGATTGCTCGAGAAAAGGAGGTGGAGGAAATGATTGAAGAGATGAAGAAGGACCGTATCATTGAACCCTCGGTCAGTCCATGGTGTTCTCCGGTAGTCCTTGTAAAGAAAAAGGATGGTACCACCAGATTCTGCGTCGATTATCGCCGACTGAATGATGTTACGAAAAAAGATAGTTATCCGTTGCCAAGGATAGATGACACTTTGGACACCTTAAGTGGCATGCAGTGGTTCTCAACATTGGACCTCAAGAGTGGGTATTGGCAAGTTCAAATCAGTCAACTAGATAAGGAGAAAACTGCGTTTTCTACTGGAAAAGGTCTCTGGCAGTTCGACGTCATGCCATTTGGATTATGTAATGCTCCGGCCACATTTGAGAGATTGATGGAACAAATACTTGCTGGACTGCTGGGAGAAGCCTGTCTGGTATATTTGGATGACATAATCATCATTGGAAAAGACTTCGACGATCACCTCAGCAAACTAGAGCAAGTTTTGACTAAACTACAGGGTGCCAACTTAAAACTCAGTCCAAAGAAGTGTTCACTTTTTAAACGACAAGTGAATTATTTGGGGCATGTTATTTCGAAGGATGGGATACAAACAGACCCTGAGAAGATAAGTGCCGTGAAAGATTGGCCGACACCAAAAGATAAGACCGACGTTCGTGCCTTTTTAGGTCTGTGTTCATACTACCGGCGGTTCGTGAAAAACTTCTCCGATATTGCGAAGCCTTTGCATCGGTTAATGGAAGAAAAACGGAAATTTAGCTGGGATGAACAATGTGAAGCCGCTTTCAAAGACCTTAAGCAGAGACTCTGTGAAACACCAATCTTGGGTTTTCCAGATGCAGAAAATGAGTTCGTCGTCGACACAGATGCCAGCAATACTGGGATAGGAGGAGTCCTGTCCCAGAGAAAAGGAGACAAGGAGGCCGTGATTGCTTACTTTAGTAAGTCTTTGTCTAAACCAGAGAGAAATTACTGTGTTACACGAAGGGAATTACTGGCCGTGGTTAAGACATTGCAGCATTTCAGTAAGTTTCTGCTGGGCCGCAAGTTTCATCTGAGGACTGATCATGCTGCTTTAAAATGGTTGCTACAATTTAAAAATCCAGAAGGACAAGTGGCAAGATGGATTGAACAGCTCCAGGAATACGACTTCGTCATCGAACATCGGAGTGGGAAAGCGCATGGAAATGCAGATGCGCTCTCTCGAAGACCTTGTCCGGTGGAATGTAACCATTGTGTCAGGCAAGAAGCTAAAGACAGTGTAGCGATTAGAATAATAAGGACTGATACTGTCAGCGATGAGTGGAGTAGCGAAGCCATGCAGCAAGCACAGCAAGAGGATCGAGACATCAAGCCTATTCTCGAATGGATAAAGGCAGGAACACCTAAGCCGAAATGGAGTGATGTCTCCCAAATGAGTGCAGCTACGAAGAGCTACTGGGCACAATGGGAAAGCCTCGTGATACACAATGGAGTCCTGTGTAGAAAATGGGAGTCTGCAAACGGGAAAGACTCACATCTGCAGTTGGTTGTCCCAAAGATTAAAATTAATGAGGTTTTGAGATCATTTCATGACGGAACTTCAGGCGGCCATCTTGGTGTGAAGAAGACGTTGATGAAGATTCGTCAACGATTCTATTGGATCCATTGCCGTGAGGATGTTGAAGATTGGTGTAGGAAATGTACATGCTGCGCATCGGTAAAAGGGCCGCATACAAGGAGCAGGGGAGCATTGAAGCTATACAATGTTGGAGCGCTTTGGGAAAGGATTGCATTAGATGTTGCAGGGCCATTTCCTGCATCGGAGTCTGGAAACAAATACATCCTAGTAGTAATGGACTACTTTACTAAATGGCCGGAGGCTTTTGCCATACCTAACCAGGAAGCAACTACAGTCGCGGAAAGACTAGTCACGGAAGTGTTTTGCCGATATGGAGTTCCTCTGGAAATACACAGTGACCAGGGAAGGAATTTTGAATCACAGGTATTTCAAGAAACCTGTAGGATAATGGGTATTCATAAAACCAGGACCACCCCATATCATCCGCAGTCTGACGGAATGGTTGAAAGATTTAACCAAACCTTGGAAAGGCATTTGGCTAAGGTTGTTGAGAGCCACCAAAAGGACTGGGATAGTCATATTCCTTTGTTCTTGTTGTCTTATAGAACAGCGATACATGAAAACACAACGGTGACGCCTGCGTGTGCAAACTTTGGCAGAGAGCTGAGACTACCGGCTGATCTACTGACTGGACGTCCTCCAGATTCACCGCAAGAAATCACGGAATATGCTAGTGCATTGCGCGATAGACTAAATGACGTTCACACCCACGTCCGTGAATCTGGGCTCCAGGCAAGCGACAGAATGAAAACCCGATACGACCGCAACTCTCATCAAGCCGGGTTCGACGAAGGCTCGTTGGTATGGCTACACAATCCGATGCGTCGCAAAGGCAAATCTCCGAAGTTGTCTCCAACCTGGGAAGGGCCGTATAAAGTTGTCACCAGGATCAATGACGTTACATACCGGATACAACGCAACCAGCGAAGCCCCTTGAAGGTTGTACATGTTGACCGACTGGCGAGATACTACGGATCTAATAATGCTCGGGACGAGCATGTCTAAGAAGGGGGTAGTGCTACGCCCGGCGCTTGGCCACTTCAATATATGGCCAAATTTCCATAGGAGTGAGCGAGACGGCACTATAGAAAGAGACAGCATGCCTTGACGTCACTGTTCTAGAACGAATGGAATGAATAGAACGAGACGTCAGGCTAGAGAGAGACAGCATGCCTTGACGTCACTGTTCTAGAAGGAATGGAACGAATAGAAAGAGACACAAGACCTAATAGAACCTCCCAGAAAGTTCCTGTCTTTTTCAGAACGTACCTGTCTTTTCTCGATCTTTCGCTACTCGGCCGCGCCTTATATAAAAGGCGAGCTAACAGCCGCTGCTCAAGTTAGTCTACGACTAGAATTCGAAGCGATCATTGCGATAAAGTGTGCGAAGCGATACAGTGCGATTATACAAGTGACTGTGTATTGTGTAAGGAAGAGTTATCGAATTTGTACGCGCTTTGCTGTAAGTTAAGTGCAGCTGAATAAAATCTGTCTTCAACGGTTGTCCTCGCATTTTCTATTTAAACCGACCCCCACGCTCGTAACAATACTTAAGTAAATATTATGTTTGAGTAAATTGAGTTTTTTTTTTTAAATTGCGGTCTTTCTATTTTATTTGTGTGATGTCTGAGATTTTTTGTATTGCGAACTAATCTTTTAGTGATAACAATACAGATACGGACCTACAATATTTCGAACTTTTGTCCAACGCCTCTAATTTCTATGCTATTCTGTGTTAAAACGACAAAATAAAACATCCGCTGTGAAAAATAGTACCAAAGGAAGGTTCAAACTTGATTCACCATTGATAATATTCTTATAGGTAAAGTACGCAGCATGCAACAAGCATCGATTACAAAGTTAACTGAGGGCAACCATGGGACATCCGAAACTTTGGACCCGCACGAAATACAAAAAAAAAGATGGAGAATATGCACATGATTTAAATGCTGCGCCATTTTTTTCACATATAGTCTTTTCTTTTAGATTTACGTACATATATATATTTTTAAATATAATTACGATTTGATTAAGAAAATAATTATCGAAAGTGCGTATGTTGAGAGGGAAATTCAAACGAGTTAAAACGTAACCAATAATAATCCTTTGTATTCCCACCTCCTTTTTGACTAAATGTTCTGATATTCAGTATACACCTTTGGTACGGACGATAATACAATTGAAACGAATAAAATATTTTGGTATTAACATCATTAGTAGATATTAAGATTATTTTGAGAACATGCTAGTCAAGATCAATCTAATACTGACTGTACCATGAAGTCATTTCAGTTTTCTTATGGTAAGGTTCATATCAAATCATAGTGTCAGGTACCGTTTTCGGACGAAATTACGGGATGAAAATATTTTGTTCCACGGAACCGATGGCCCGAAAATTCGAACCACAATTGCGTATATTTCGTGGTACTATTGAAGTCCCTCGTGAAGGACTAGCTAACATTTGAAAGTGGTACTAAACGCTAATATTGCCAATGCTCATTTAAAATTAGTATCCTTTTTTGTTTTGAGAAATATAAAATTGAGATACTGAGCCAAAAGGTGCGTTAAAGTTTATTCCTTTACCCAGTAAAGTCATCAACACCCTTTTAACGATTGCCTCCAATGTAAGCCTTTTGGAGCCCGAGCACTTCTGTCGTCAGAGCAGAAGACAAACAGGACAAGCCTTCAGTTTACCCACAGAGCACAAAAGCTCTACAGTGAGCTCTGACTACTCTTACGGGAACACAACACGAGGTTATTGCTTTTTAACGATATGTTAGCTTTTTCGGGGGCGCGATTGCCATCTGACCTCCCTGATAATACAGTCAATTAATGTACTATGGTTCAATAATACTTCAGAATGTTGTATAAAAGGTTCAAAGTATAAATGCAGAGCGCTTTAGGAGCAAGGATTTAAGAAAATAATATCAACAGTGGTAACACAGTCAATGTGTACCAAATAGTACGATTTGTTCCGCTCCGATGGGGCACGAAATCGACCGAAGGTGCTCGATTGTTTCCTTTGACCTTATAATAAGTGTTCCATTTATTTAAAGGAAGGCGAGTTGTTTCTCTTTTATATATTATTACTAACTAATTTACTTAATACAAAAACTATGAAGCTTTTAGTCAAATACATACCATTAACAGTGTCCATGACGTAGCGTTACTGAACGCAACCGCTACGCAGGAGGTGCGGTTTCGATCTCCGCTCAATGCAAATGTTTGGATGCATGAATATGAGTATTTACATTGGTCGTTACGCCGTCACGTTAAGCCGTCGGTCCCAGTTGCCATACGAACATCTATGGCAGTTGTTACGGGTAGTGGGAGCCCTCAAAAATCCAACAACTGGTCTAACTGCAATGCTTTGATATCGCCTTTGGGTTGTGGAGGTCATATGGCTGTGGCTTGATGAAAAATATCGAAGGTCATCCAAATCCACAGTTAGACTGGTAAAGCGGTAAAGCTTCGGATTCGACTGGAATTATCGCTTGGAGGAAGAAGAAGAAAAAGCGAATATATAGGATTATTTGGCTTTTTAGCGCCCTACATCTCTATAGCTTTTTCCTTACACGTTCGTTGACTAATGGTATCGATGGCAGAGTTATATTAAAAATGACCACCCATCCTTAGACAGACGTGGCTTAACTTGCTAACGACAAGCCCCCATTTTGCCTCATTTAATACCGCATAAATAGCAGTCTAAAATGTATTCTCGAAACATAATCTTATTACTTACTTCGTGTTAGGAAGCGTAATATTTAAATCCAACTGACCGGATTTCTAGCAGAACTCGAGGCTTCTAAAACGCAAGCTTATCCTCTTTACAAGAAGCCTGCCTGTCTGCGGCTTGCTAACAAAGTGTGATGTCATCACGAGCGATGTGCGGTCGAGACACCCGCGTCACACCTCCTCTGGATTACGGCGTAGCAAATTTGAGATTGAATATGTAATACACTTTACTTCTAATTTTTCACAGTTTATTTTGGACCTGACTGGTATATATTGTTACTGACATTTTGTATATTGTAATCTATGTATGTAGTACCATTACGTGTAGCTCCATTTGATATGATAAATTTGACAATTACTTCAATTTAATTTAATAATAATTTTGACATTTAATCATCTGACATTTCACTCAAATACACCTAATATTGTCTGTATTATTTAAATTCATAAATAAAATAACTTTTAAGGAAATTTAAATATTATTTTCCCCAAATATTGGGAAAAAAGTTGAACCTGATATACACATTTTTAAAACTACCCACATATAAAAATTGTAGTATTTAGAAATACACTAGTTTAGAACCATTGTTATGTAAACCTTTGAGAATGCCACGAGGTGAAACTGGTCAGGTTCAAAATTAAAATAAACTGTGGAGAAGTATAAGTGAAGTTATTATTCAATATGTATTGTGTAGTAGATTCCACCAAGTGCGATCAATATCCAGTACAAACAATACATTTTGAGAATGTTTTACATTGTAGCACATTTGATGTGTATTTTTATTTCTTTAAGATTTATTTATTCAAAAGTAATAGTTATAAAATTGTGATACGATTTCTTGGGTATCTAGGACTACCTTTCCAGTTTACACCAGATCGTGCGGTTTTAGTCGGTTTAAGTCAAACATACCCTCCTCACCGTTAAGCGATACCGCCGGCGATATTAGTTTGTTCTATATAGAACAGGTCACTCGCTTAACTTCACCTCGCCTTATGGTAAGCTGGTGGCAAAGTCTCAATAAAGAAGGTCACCATTGTGGGGCTTCTGTGTGGAAAGGATATCTTAGCACAATTGTGCCATATCAGTAGGTAAGTAACAAGCTTTAATTTTCCATTCATTTCCATGACAAATTTTATTTAAATCCGTTGACCTGTTTTTTGTGGAAGAATAACAAAAATCGATATATGTATAAATCAGATCAGACTTTCACATTTAAATAACATTATATAGTAGCATTCATTTATTAATTAAGATAAGTAAGTTTTACAATAAACTGTACCTCCAACTCGGTACACTTCCAAACAATTAGTTTTTCCACTTCGTTACACGTACGACCACCGCAGAATTTTAAACTTCTTTAGCTTTTAGCTTGTACTAATGAAAATAGGTCATATCTAACAATAAAGTAAAACTTTACTGGCTTAAAAGCTTCATAAAAATGGTACCTTATGACATCCAAGTTTCTGAATACTACCTTATTAAAGGGAAGTTCTGTTTATGATGCCTTTAGAATTTTCTTCGAAGATATATAATAGATTGGAGGTAGTATAAGAAAATTGTGGGCACTTAAAATTGTTGAATAAGCTATCCGTACAGAACTTACTATTATTCTGCTAATTAAATAATTTTTATCCCGTGCCTGCTCTTGGTATACAAAGTAGCGTATGTACATTATCGCAGATTATTATCTGTGTAAAATTTCAGCCAAATCTGTTCTGCCTTTAGAGCTTGATTGAATAACAAATATTCAAACATATAAACATCCAACATTGAGAGTGGCCTATGTCGAGCAGTGCAATAGGCTATTGCGGTTTTGCCTCACGGCATGATGAAACCGGTCAGGTTCAAAAATAAACATAACATCTTTGGAAAAATACCTACGTAAGTGCATTATTCAATATACGTCACAAGTATTTTTTATACAACTAAGGTGGAAGAAAAGCACATGGCCCACCTGATGATAAGTGATTACGGTGGCCTATGGACATGTGCAACACCAGAGGAGTAACATTCGTGTTGCTGACCATGTAAACGCAGAGTTTCTGTGCCGGCAGTGTAGAAGACAGAGCAGAAAAAGCCTTTATCTTCCCACTGACAGAGCACAAAACCTCTTCAGTGAGCGCTGGCTACCCTACTCACCGCCGGGAAAACAACACTTATCTAGAACGTTGTACAGTCAGCATCATTAAAATGTCGCTAACAAAAGTACTCAAAATAATCCAAATACCAAAGTCCCAATTTTATATTGGTTATTAGAGTACTCAAATAGTTGTAAGTTTCCAGAGTGGTCCAACATAATACTGGAAGACCGAGGGTTAAGATATTTCTTAACCATCGGTCTTCCAGTATTATGTAAGTTAGTAGAGTATTCATATCATATACACAATCACGCCGGTCGATGGTATCCAGTCAAGTATAATTTCAAAAAATCTAGATATTCATAGTTTTCTAACGAATGCAAGTTGATAGTTCATGGCTTATTAAACTGTCAACTATAAAAAAGGACATTGTCAATGGACACCTTTTGTATCTTTTTCTTACTCATATACCCATCCCTTATCATCCCGCCATTGTGTGAAAGGGATGGCTTTACAAGTAAGAAAGGGATACAAAATGCGATTAAATGACAATGTCTAGATTTTTTGAAATTATGCTTGACTGGATACCATCGACCGGCGTGAATATGAGTACTCTAATAACTGTCATAATTCTGGAAGACCGATTGTTAAGATAGTTGGCCCATTCTGGATACGTACATCTATTTGAGTACTCTAATAACCAATATAAAATTAGGATTTTTCTATTTAGATTATTTTGAATACTTTTGTTAGCGACATTTTAATGATACTGACTGTACCCTATGATCCTGTTATACAGGAATTACAGTACCTACTAGAACTGCAGGTCTTATTAGTAGTTTGTACTTCACCGTCGGGATGAAGTCCTATCAAACCAACAAATCAATATTAAGCCAACAGTGCATTCTGCAGATAAACTAAATTCAAATTCAACAATAAATTATTGAATACAGTAAGCGGTACAGGTGCAGAATCTCCATTAGCCTAGCGCATTGTTATTTGAACTACTTCGTATTGTTTGTGTCGGATGCATTGTGTGGTGCGCTGTACTCTACTAACTTAGTTGGTTTAACTTTTTGTTTAATAAATTTTGAAGTGCAATTGAAAATATGAAATTTTATTCAATTATTATTGAGAGCGTATTTGAATAGACTATTGTTATTGTTTTTATTAAGGTATTAGTTAGTTTTGGAGAGCAGCTTTATTATGAGAAATCAAGTACTAATATGGAAGCAATTTTATAATAATAATATACCTACAGGTCTAACTGTGGAGGAAACTTATAGCCAAGTAAGCTAGGCGTCAATGGGGATGGACAATATACTCAAAATAAGCATCATAAGTTTGGAAAATAATGTTGAACCTAAAATGTAACAATTATCGCCGGTCTATTAAAGTAGAAACCGCTTTAACGAATTTATAGAAAATATTTGTATGATACATTTTTCACTTCAAAGTTTATCGCCATTTCTTTCCTCTTATTACAAATATATAAACAAAAAAACATATTCTAATATATAAAATTCTCGTACCACAAACTTTGTCTGCAAACACCTCTGAAACAGCTTCTCTCACGAATTTTTCGTGCATATAGGGTAGGTCTAAGAATCGGTCTAGACTATTTTTTTGCCCCGAAGTTAAAAGGGTAGTCCCTCCCAAAATATTTCGGCCACTTTTTATAATGATTTTACCAAAAAAAAATGCCCGCTGAGTTTTTTGCCGGAGTCTTCTTAGGTTGGGGCCGCGTTTCGAACCGGTGCCGGTGGTCCATTTGCTAAACTAGTCTAGAATTTTATATTTTTAAATTTGACGTTTTGTAAGTTCCGTTTCAATGATATATATACAGAATAAATGATTTTTGCCTTGACTGTGACTCCTTAGACACTTCTACTAGCTTAATAGCGACAAAACAACGTTTGCCGGTCAACAAGTAGGTATTTCTATGAAAATCTCATATTTCAAAAACTGTAATCCCACAGAGCTTACAACACAATAGAGGTGGCGTTCGCAGGACATTGAACAATTAAAACGGTCTTTAGAGCTGGCGTTGGCATCGACAAATGAACAACCTCGGAAGCCATTTTTTATTAAGTCCCCGCTGTGTAATACAGGTGGGGAGACAATTTATTTATGTAATTTATTGGCTCAGATTGAGATATTGGGTTTAATTTCGTTATCTATAGCGTTTACAAGATTGATCTTTTTAAATACTATGATGATCACCTTTAGATTAAAGTTTATTGTGTTTTAGTTAGGTGAATTTGAAAAGAACTAGAAACACCATTATAGAATACACTAGATATCCTAGATTATAATCTACCGGTATTTACAATTTTACGGTGACATATTTATATTATTTACACATTTGAACTAAACAGGAATCGAACCCGAGCATCGTTAGATGTAGTAGTCGTAAAAATAAATAAATTAAAATGTGTAATTAAATTAAAATATCTTCAGAAGCTAAATTAATGAACGATTGCATTGGCTTGACTACCTAACACCACTTTTTTATTCTTTTATTTCCAAAAAAAAAAACAAAGTACATTATGTTTCATTATACATAACACACAAACTATCTGAAGTATATTGACAGTGGTAAATTAACACTCATGTCGCTACTAATGAAATAAAAGGTAAAAATCTGATAATATTTTTTAAGACATCATTATTTTTTTTATTTAATACGTCTAGGATTTCTAGGCAGACCATTCAATGTACATGGCAAGTTAGTAAGCAAGAAATAAAAACACAACGTATGTTTTTGACCCCGAACCCAAACCCGGTGCTAATTGTAAATGATCGCAGACATGTTAGGTTTGTGTAAAGTATAATTAATTAAGGGAATAATTTTACGAAGCGTAATTAATTCACATTATTACAATTTCGCTGGGTCCAAGCTCATGGTCGTTCTATTAAGATATCAAAAAAGCAACTGGCTGATGCTTCACGTGGCCACAGTGCTGGCAACGCAATTGTTTTTATACCACTTAGTTGGCAGACAAGCATACGGCCCACCGTGACCTATGGACGAGTGCAACACCAGGGGAATCAAGCTCGTGGCGCCGTTACTGTAAGCACAGAGAATTTCTGTGCTGTCAGTGAAGAAGACAAAGCTGGAAAAGTCTGTGGTATTCCCATTGACAGCTTAAAAATTCTCCAGTAAGATCTGGCTACTCTACTCATCGCCGCCGCGCCGGGAACACAACACTAGATTATTATGACTGCGGTATTCTGTAGAGGTACTTCCCCAGTCGGACTGCTCAATTGGACGAAAATGTCGTCGTATCCTACCTCCATGAAGGTTTTACTACCAGTTGTGTTACCAGTTAACATCGATGAGGAACAATTCTTAGACACCTTAAAGTTTTTACTTTAGTTTTAACTGAACACCGCTCCCTTTTTTCATAGCGTAAATATTTCAATCTATAAAGTTAATTTTGATTAATTAAATCAAAATAATTATGTAGTAAGTGTAATATTTATTTCATACTCGTTTGTATTTTTATGAGGATGAGTTTTTGCTGGTTGTTTATTTTGCACTCAGGTTGTTTGTATATGACCCGGAATAATGCATACTATACACGGACCATTCCATGATCGTTCTTTATTTAAAAAAAAAGACGGGTTGCACTCTGGGAGTGCCGGCAGAAGTGAAAACTTTTCTTTCTTTCTTTCTTCGTTATATACATAGAAAAAGATAAAAAGAACATACTATACCATACCTATAGTATAGCGCCAATCATAGAACCTATCACTAATTTTCTGCGAATTTTTTGTCAGAAGAAATTAATAAATTACAAAAAGAAAAAATAATCATCAAAAGTAATAAATTATAATAAGAAAAACAATCACAAAAAATCCCTGAAGGCCAGGTAGTTTGAACTCGATACTATCTGAAACTATAAGGACTTACAGTCGAAGTGCTCACCGTTTATCTATCGTAACTTGCAAAATAGATAGTCTGTACCTAATCTTGTATGACGTCAGTCGTCGGTTACGGTTCAAAGGTCAACTAATCCTGACGCTTCCTTAACATTTTACACCCATCCAATGCCGCTAACGAAGTTTTCACTTCAAAAAAAAACTATGTAGCCTGGCTGTCACCGCCAAAATTGGCTGCAGCAACGAAGGCAACAAATGCAGTATTTCATGCAAGCACATCAATACGAGCCTATAATTCAATATTTTGATCACGATGCGAAGAAAACATATAACAATTCAATATATTTCTTTATTGTTAGATGAAACATAACTTTAATAAAAACAACTTGCGGAATTATATCCGCGTTCACGTTCATTCCGTTTGCAATTCTGCGTTTTATCGCCACGGTTTGAATTCCAAGGATAATAAAAAGTTAATAAATGCTAAATGGGGTTGTGAATAAAATTATAATGGACAATTAAGTTTTAATAGTGAGTTTGTTCGTCCATTGCGTACATTATTAAAAATATGAAATTCAAATTATTTGATTCTAGGAATAACGTTGAAAAGATATCAGTATCATCTATATTGAAGTGCCTTCCATGGCCCTGGTTCAGTCGGGGTGCGCCAGGAATATGCCAGGGGCTAACTCAACTCCAGCAACTGATGGCCCACGCCGGCCGTGTGGTTTCTGTCGGTCCCAGTTTGGCATAACCACTCCCGGTGATTCCGGCGGTAAAAAAGTGTCATTTAAAGTTGGAATGTCGTCGGATCTTAGGGCCAAACCTGTCTAATCCATGCAAGATGGGCGTGCGGTAGATATTTATCGATGAGGTCGAACCTTCGAATCCGACAGATACACTTCGTCCTTAACAAACAGAAGACAATAAAGACTATATTTTTTCTATTTTCTTTCATTATTCTTTATAGGATCGCATTTTGGATGCAAATTGCAAGTAACGACTGCATTCACGTCCTTGGCGTCGTATCAAAACTAACTAAACGAAATTATGACTGGGGTGCCCAAATCATAACTTAGTTAAATCATTTTGCATAATATTTGGCTCAGTTGGAAGGACTAGCGTGAATGTTATCAAGTTTATGTAATAAACTTATGTAATAGTAAGTATGACTATTCCTTTACTAACATATTAAGTTGCTATACGAACATTTATGGCAGTTGTTACGGGTAGTTAGAGTCAAAAAAGTCAAACAACTAGACCAACTGCAATACTTCGATATGACGAATGTATTGTGGAGGTCATATGGCAGTCGCTTCGCAGAAAATATCAAAGTTCAGGCCAAACCCGCAATAAGACTGGAAAGAGTGGACCCTAGACTTCGAAGTGAATGCTTCATTAGTAACTGGGATTAACGTAAGGATGATGAAGAAGACATAGGCTATTCCGAGTACGAAAATGTGTTAAAAGAGACTTACCAATATATTTTAGGTCCAAGCCAACCTCAACTGCAACACGGTGCAAATAACAGAGTAGGTTCTGGTGTAGGCTTCCAACTATTCATATAAACTTTATAGACACAGTAAGTGTCACTACAACGTGGCACTAAGAAAGGATCTACTACTTTGTAATAAGTTGACATATGCATACATTCTATTAAATTTTGATAGCTTAAAGAGCAATATTGACAGCAATATATTTGCGAATAAAAACTGAAGACTTTAGAAAATAAAAACACCGGCCCTAAACACAAGAAACAAGGTAACAAACTCATGTTTTACTACCCGCAAACTAATAAAATTATCGACAAGAACAAGCCCAAATTAAAACCGATTTCTCCCCAACGCATAAGGCTATCAATCTACTAGACGGACCACTTAATTAACTGTTACCACATTACCGAGGGTTCTGCACTCTCACTGTCCTCCCATTAAAGAGGGATTTCGGACAAAAAAACGTAAATAGTAGTTCCCTAATGAAGTTTCGAGATTTTAACGAACGAATTGTTCGACGGGTTTGTTTTTGTTGCTGTATATTTTGTACAGGTTCAACTTACTGTAGGCTGTGGTTAATGGCTGAGAATAGTTTAAAACTAGTAACTTATTTTTTTGACGTGTACTGAATGAAACGTAGTATGAATATAACAAATAAATCAGTTTGAATTGTTTTGGTCAGGATCACGGAGGACAGAATATGATTAAGTTTTCCTTCTCCATGGTCAGGATATACTTATTACATACATAACATAAACTCACGCCTGTATCCCCGAAGGGGTAGGCAGAGGTGCTAGCACCCACATTTCGCTAGTTTATGTTTAGGTCCCAATGTAATAGGTGGCGAGCCTATTGCCATTAACCGGGCACTTATAAACCTGCGAAAAATATACACATAAACTTCGAAAAGCATCGAAAAGTATTGGTGTGAGCCATGGTAAAACCTGGGATCGAACCCGAGACCTCGTCTCAGCAGTCCATTGCCCATACCACTAGGCTACCGCGGCTACTTATTTGACTTCAAAATACATAAAGGTACAAACCCATAATGGCGTAACGTCCTCACTATATCAATGTGATAACTCATAATAGTTAATTAACTCTTGCGGCACGCTATGATGGCCGTTTTGACATATTAACTAATTTACTAACGTGACGGAGTAAAACGTCATCTGTAGTTGAGCTGATAAGGTTGTCAATAAGGTGGTACTTAACGACCGTGTAAAAAAGAGAGAGAGAGCAATCAAGCTCTGCCAAGTTCTCTAAGTACTTAACGGCCATCATACCGTACCGGCACTGTAGTTTAGAATATTTAATGCTATAGGACTTTAAAACTCATCATTCTACCAACGAGCTGCTTCCAATGACATAATAAAATTCTAATGATCTAAAATCTTGAATAGTGTTCATAGTTTAGTATGAGTAACCTTAAGTTATTATGAAATTTGAAATGTGTTATCTATAGCTATATAGTTATAAGTACATGCGCTGTGCCTCACGCGACACCCTTATTTACTAAACAATGTATAGCTAACCTGTCTTTGATCAGCACGTCTCACCCTTAATACCTGCAAACACAACAAAATGCATTATAAACACCTCGCATATTTGATAGCTTAGTCTTAAGTATAATGGTAATACAAATACACTGAATTAAAGTCCTCACTCATAATAAATTTAAAGAAAAGAAAAAATGCGTTTATTTATTTCAGCTTACTGCAGCACACAAAACAGATCAACCCAAATACAAAACTTATACTAAGTATATTGAAGACGACATTATAGTTAATTTTACATAGGTTTTTTTTTTAATTTCATTTAATTTTTTTTTTACACACATTTGAATTTCAATAAGGTAAATTAAAACAAAAATTTAAACAGTAAATTAAAACTTTTTTTTCTTTTTAATTTTATCATTTATTATCATTTTTAATCAATCCATTCATTAGCTTATCGCAGCCCACTGCTGGAGATAGGCCTCTCCGAATGATGGGAGGCTTTTGGCCTGCTGTTTCCAGTTGTTCCTGTCTTACAGTGATATGGTATTTTTCCGTTAGTCACATCTTTTTGATTGCAATGGAATGGTGAAACTGCCGTCAACACGCGAAAAATAACTATCAACTCATAATATAGTAACCGTTTCTTTTTGTCCACAGAACAACAATATCTTACCAGAAAAACGTCACATTCGCTGAGCTGATCATAAATGATGTGAAGCCTGAAGACGAGGGTGTCTACCGGTGTGAGATCACCTACCTCCAAGTCGGGGAAGATTGCAATACCGTGCAGATCACCGACTTCCATACATACAGTAAGTACCTAGATCTTAAGTACACTGTGGTTCCTTTTTTAATGTGTAAAAATTTCTATGGTTACCTCTCCAGTTGTGTCGGATTGGAATCGACTAAATCCGAACATCGCCGTATCGGGTTTTAAATTCTGGAGTATATGGTGGCCCAATAAGATATTTCTTTCGTACCCTAGTTGACACGGGGCATCTTCGGCTTTACGATGGCTTCCTCGGGCGTACCTTCATAGAGGAAAACAGTGATACAGTGATTTTAGAGTGTGGTTTATTATTGGCAAAACAAATGTAAATTGGTTCAGTAGATTCAGAGATATTACTCCCTACAACTTCACAAACTCTACCTCTTTATAC
Source organism: Eilema caniola (assembly GCA_949126895.1). NCBI lineage: Eukaryota > Metazoa > Arthropoda > Insecta > Lepidoptera > Erebidae > Eilema > Eilema caniola. Next base: position 3,959,254 of record OX421486.1, on the reverse strand, counting down.
TTTCAATCGATAAAACAGTTGGTGGAACTTGCTACACACAATGAATCGGAGTCTGTGTTTCTACTGTGGAAAAGTAAGTGTCTTATTCAGTACTAGCTGTTGCCCGCAGCTCCACCCACGTGGGTGGGAAATTTCATCAAAATCGGTTCAATGGTTTAGGTGTGAAAGCGCAAAAGACAGGCAGACAGAGTTATTTTCGCGTTTAAAATATTAGTATTTCAAAAAGAAACATTTATCTGGTATGGTAGTTAATTTCTGAATCAGTTGTAGTATAAGACAGAGTGGATAAGAAGAGAAGTATAAAAAGTCTGTGTAAACACCTAGTTCGAGTAAGGCGTCTGTCCTAAGTAAGTGAAAAGATATATCACTCTCATAAGTTTTGTCAACATGACAGCCAATCAGAAGCGGACGGTCGGCCAGTGGTACTTTTGATATCGATAGTTTGAATTATCGACAAATAATATTAAAATCCGCTGAAGATGAATATAGCCATCACGTCTCTTCCTGCGTGGTGACAGTTGGTGACATAGAAAACTGCGAAGGGATAGGGCACTTAACATACAGCACATGAAAAAGTGTTCGCTGGATGCCAATAAGCACGGGAACGAGCCTATTGGCATCCAGCGAATATCGAATATTGAAATTGAAATTTAGGTGTTGTTACATCTCTGCCTTCTTTTCTTCTTCCTACAGTCCCGAGTTTTAAGCAAGGTGAAAAAGAATCGGATGAGGTCATCAAGCCGAGGGCCACTATTGTACCATAGTACGTATCTGTAATAGTGATCCTCTTTCCTCAGATTATGCCATCAGCTTACCCTCAGGCGTGATGAATATAAATAAAATACCAAAAATATAATTTCATCTATCGATAAGAGCACATCCCTAGACTTAACCTTTAGGCCCTAGGATATTGCGTCTGTCCCGCCCCAAGCGAACCAATTCGGCTGAGGTGTTATATATCACATCCCTCTCTAGCACGTGTCATTTCCGGTATATTCGTCCTTGTCGAACATTAGAACATACATCTTTTTATGATACAAATGGCCGAGCGATATTTTATTGGACTTTCGTTGGTGGTTCCTGAGAATTATTTGATACTTTCCTTTTGTTTATGGGCGACTGTAATCATTCGTTTATTTCTTAGATTGTTTCGATATTTTACCATTGATCTTTATTTTCGTTTTTCTTTTATTTATTGTAGCTGATACATCACACGTTGTTATCATATAAAATAAGGGGTGGAAGTAAGAGGGGCAAAATAGTTAACCATCTATTCTAATATCAAAGCTAAGATGAATCTAATTGTTATGTGAAGTAGGAGTTGGAAAAAAAAAGACGGGTTGCACTCTGAGAGTGCCGGCAGAAGTGAAAACATTTTCTTTCTTTCTTCGTTATATACATAGAAAAAGATAAAAAGAACATACCATACCATACCTATAATATAGCGCCAATCATAGAACCTATCACTAAATTTCTGCTAATTTTCTGTCAGAAGAAATTAATAAATTACAAAAAGAAAAAATAATCACAAAAAGTAATAAATTACAAAAAGAAAAAAATAATCACAAAAAGTAATGAATTACAAAAAGAAAAAATAATCACAAAAAGTAATAAATTACAAAAAGAAAAAATAATCACAAAAAGTGTCAGAAGGCCAGGTTTGAACCCGGTACTATCTGAAATCATAAGGAGTTAAAGTCGACTACGATGCTATTTATCATATCTTGCAAAATAGATAGCCTATAGCTTATGTTGTATGACGTCAGTCGTCGGTTACGGTCCAAAGGTCAAGCGATCCTGACGCGAGTTTAACACTTTTCACCCATCCAACGCCGCTAAAGAAGTTTTTACTTTAAAATTCCGAGTTTCAAAATTCAAGCCTTGGGTGTAATTAGAAGTCAATTACATTTATATATTCACACCTGTAAATCCCCGAACAGGTAGGCAGAAATATTTTAACACACACATTTTGCGAACTATTATTTTCAGTCCCACGTAATAGGGTGACAACCTATTACCGTCAAGTGGGCATTTTGTCGTAGGCTGTACGTATGCTTTCGGATGCAGAACAGCCCCATCCGATAGTCATTTTCCACGACAGCCATGGGAAGAGATGGGGTGGCCCTATTTTAATCTACCAATAGCCAAGAAGTTAAAAGATGAAATTAATGGAAATTAAACTGTCTAAATAATCAAATAAATTCTTATTAGTTAACGCATGAACACGGGCGTGAAAATATACTCGTAATAATGAAACCTAACCCACTAATGTTCGTGTACGGAACTTAGCACAAAGCTCAAGTTTTTGAAGTGAAAACTTCTTTAGCGGCGTTGGATGGGTGTAAAATGTTAAGGAAGCGTCAGGATAAGTTGACCTTTGAACCGTAACCGACCACTGACGTCATACAAGATTAGGTACAGACTATCTATTTTGCAAGTTACGATAGATAGCGTCGTAGCTTAAACGGTAAGCACTTCGACTGTAAGTCCTTATAGTTTCAGATAGTATCGGGTTCAAACCACCTGGCCTTCTGAAACTCTTTGTGATTATTTTTTCTTTTTGTAATTTATTACTTTTATGATTATTTTTTCTTTCTGTAATTTATTACTTTTGTGATTATTTTTTCTTTTCATAATTTATTAATTACTTCTGACAGAAAATTAGCAGAAAATAAGTGATAGGTTCTATGATTAGCGCTATATTATAGGTATGGTATGTTCTTTTTTATCTTTTTCTATGTATATAACGAAGAAAGAAAAAAAGAAAATGTTTTCACTTCTGCCGGCACTCCCAGAGTGCAACCCGTCTTTTTTTTTTATTACCACTTATTTGGCAGACAAGCATGCGGCCCATCTAATGGAAAGTGGTTACCGTGACCTATGTACGTATGCAACACCAGGGGCGTCACACTCGCGTTACCGACCCTGATGAAACCTTCTAATGCCCTTCTTGAAGAACCCCATATTGTAGTCGCTTGGCTTAAACCCCAGCTGGGAGTTCATTCCATAGCTTGAGCGTGCGTGGGATGAAGTTCTTTTCATACCGCACGGTTCACACCATAGCTGGTCGCAATACACTAGGTGGAACTGGGAATCAGAAAGAAAAAGAATGAATCCAAGGCCCGCAAAAATCTACAAAATTATAGCGTTAATTTTAACGTGAAAGTATTAATTAATACCTTTGCCTAAACTCTGGAAAAAAATATTTCTCCTTCTTTCCTACCTAAGCCTCAATTACGCTCGTTTTTGGCAAATCCTGGCTTTCTGAGGATTGTAGCTATATAACAGTTCTGTGCAGACGAGCAACTTAGCAGTTGCGTATATTACATTTTTTTTGTTCAAACCAAGCATTAAATTTATTACCTACTAGCTTTCGTTTCAATAATTCTTATAATTAAAACCAATAATTGTAATTCTTATAATTATTGACATTATGTAGAATATTAAAATATGATTTTGTAAAATTTTACTCCTCTAAAATTTGTCATTTTTAAAAATTACACCCAATATTTTTAACAATTGCATTTTTAAAAGCCAGTACTACAATACCACATTTTTAACATGTTTACAATTTTATTTCATGTTTGACATAAGATTGCTATTATTAAGAATAGAAACTCCATGTAATGACTGTGAATGTTATACGACGTGTAACGCTTAATCCTTATGAATAAATGAGTTATGAGCTAGCTGGGCCCCTGATATCATGTGCGTGGATTTAGACTGCAGTTTCATTGTTTTTTCACAGAACTCCGATAGCTTTTTTCTAAAGTGAAGTAACCTCAGTTACGCCTTATAACATAAGCTATATGAAAAAAATAACTGTATCAAAATCGACTCAGACACTTCAAAAATTACGAGCAACGTACAGAAAGACAGATAAGATTGAGAAAATATACTATAGAACTTCATAATGTATTCTTTAAAAACTATTAACATTTTCTGAATGGGATAATAAGAAGAAAAATGAAGGTAAGGCATAAACTGACATCTGTTTTTTTTGACTGACTGGTATTTGTTTTAGGTAAGGCATAAACTGACTTTGACATAAAAAGTATGGGAACAAGTAAACCGAGTTTTTATACATTTAAATGATTTTACACCTATCCCCTTGGGGAGTTACAGGCGTGACTATATGTATGTATGTATTATTAATTATATACTATTATCAGTGTTTCGAAGGCGGCTCGGGCGTCGGAGGGCGCAAACCGACCTCCGCCCCCCATGAGCGCGGGCCTGAGGGTGACGGGTGGAGCCGCTCGTCACTCTAGCAGAAGCAGGCCACGGCGGCGGCGCGCATCGTAGGACGATGCGCGCCCCCCCCATACCGGGGGCGAGTTGGGGACCGCGTGGTCCCCCCTCCTGAGGAGGGCCAGACCGAGAGGAATGGCCCTGGGTCAGCCGGGGTGCGAGGGATATGTCACAAGACAACCTCACCTTCGGCCTAGCACATCGACCCACAGACGGCGTGCGGTTTAGTCGGTTCGAGTCCGACATAACCTCCCCCTTCGGCTCCGAAGGGGGGGGTATCCGTGGGGATTTCCCGCACTTAAAAAAAAAAACTATTATCAGTGTTTAATAATTGTTTAATAAAAGTGTTAAAAATATTTTATGTAACTTTCCATCGACGCTAAAAATGATGCCCGTCTGTAAATAAAATATGAAGGTGTGTGGAACTTAATAACCAAAATTTTCTTCAAAAAAATCTTTTCTGATATTGTTAACACTCCTTTTTAAATAAGGCTTGGCTTATCTGTGCTTAGGACAGAAGTAATTAATTACTCTCTGAGTGGACTTGTTACTTTTTCAACTTGAAATAAACCCTTTATATCTGAGCTTTGAGTTTTACAGTGATTAAAGTTTGTCTAAGTATTAAATGGTTCTAAATTTAATTTGATGTTGTAAAATAGATTAATCGATTTTAAAAATACGGAATAATTATTATGGTGCAAAAACGAGAAAATATATAGTGCCAAAAGTTTATAACAAGTATATGTTATAAAGAAATGATCTAAAGACGAAAAATAAAGCTGCATTCAAAAGAAAATTAACAAAAATGTTTATAAATAATTGATATAATAAGATGATATAATAATAAACAATTATCAAATAGCCTGTGCTGCTGGAAGCGAGGGCCCTTTCGGCACTATACCAGTTCCGAAAGGAGGCGCGGGAGCGGGGATTCGATCCCGAGCCCGAGGACATTCGGGCCGAGAAATCCCGGCTCCACCAGGTCATGGTGGCCGAGTGGGAGCGACGACTTGGGCAACCACGCGCAGGGCACGCCGTCATTGCGGCGGTAAGGCCCATCATGGGGGAGTGGCTAGAGAGGCCACACGGGAGCCTCTCGTACCGTCAGACGCAGATGATAACCGGGCACGGTTACTTCGGGCGGTATCTGCATCTGATGGGTATTGAGCCAACGCCCGAGTGCCATCACTGCGACGCGAGCGTGGACTCGGGGCTGCACACGCTCACCGAGTGCCCGGCGTTTGAGACGCCGAGGCGGGAGCTTGTGGCGGCCCTGGGGGTGAGAGTGCTCACGCTCTCCACCCTGCTCGCGGCGATGGTCCGCTGCGCGGATGCGTGGGCGGCCAGCGCCTCTTTCTGCGAGCAGGTCATGCTCGCGAAGGAGACAGCAGAGCGGGCGCGGCGCGGTGAGCGAGAAAGACTCGCTGACATCGCTGCTCGCGCCCGAAGGCGGCTCGGGCGTCGGAGGGCGCTTACAGACCTCCGCCCCCCATGAGCGCGGGCCTGAGGGTGACGGGTGGAGCCACCCGTCACCCTAGCAGAAGCAGGCCACGGCGGCGGCGCGCATCGTAGGACGATGCGCGCCTCCCCACACCGGGGTTGAGTCGGGGACGGCGTGGTCCCCACCTCCCGAGGAGGGCCAGACCGAAAGGGATGGCCCTGGGTCAGCCGGGGTGCGAGGGATATGTCGCTAGACAACCTCACCTTCGGCCTAGCACCACGACCCACAGACGGCGTGCGGTTTAGTCGGTTCGAGTCCGACATAACCCACCCCTCCGGCTCCGGAGGGGCGGGTATCCGTGGGGATTTCCCGCACGTAAAAAAAAAAAAAAAAAAAAAAAAGCCTGTGCTGATTATAATTTATAATCTTCATCCTAGCGTTAATCCCAGACGCATTCGAAGTTATCAGCTTGGAGTCTGGGGTCCGCTTTTACCAGTCCAACGGCGGATTTGGCTAAACTTCGACATTTTCCGTAAAGTGACTGCCATCTTACCTCCACAACCCAAAGGCGAAGGCGAAGCATTGCAATTAGACCAGTTGTTGGACTCTTGAGGGCTTCAACTACCCGTAACGACTGCCATAGATGTTTGTATGGCAACCGGGGCCGACGGCTTAACGTGCTCTCCGAGGCACGACCAGACCAAAGCAAATACCCATATTCATGCATTAAGCGGGGATCGAACCCGCGCCTCCATCATGTAATAAGATATGGCTAAATTTGGTGATTGGGTAGAATTAAAGTAGATATAAGTACGTATATAAAAATGTATCAGCAAATGCCTAAAAACTGCCTCAGCAGTTTGATGAAGATATTTTTTATGAACATGTTTCTATTATTATTAAATAATAAAAACACTATCATTTAATTGTGGGGAGGTTATGAGGTCTGGAATGCCAATAAATTATACTTATATACAATTATTAAAATATATAGTATATATTATACCTACATATAAATACCAGACGAATGTATGTTTACATATTAATCCATAATATGTTTTCACATAGGTGTTATACAAAGCGACTAAAGGATAACGCTATTCTCCATCGGCCAGTGAACATATAGGCCATAATACAGATTTATAATGGTGAATTTAATGTATAAAACATTTAGTGTTGTGTTGCAACATTATGAAGACCGTATGTTTGTTATTAACCAAAACTCAAAAAAAATCTTCACTTACAAGAACTATTATTAAGCTTATTTCACTTTACAAAATTCGAACTCTGCTCACCCCCAGCCAAAAACATTTAGTAGTAAAATACAGAACACTTGAGACTTTTAAGCAACTCGTTAATATTTAAAGAAGACCCTTAGAAGACCTTTTGTGCGTGAAATTTAATTAATTACAAGGATCCTAAACTAACATTGGGTTAGTTGATGAAGTGTAAAAGATTTCTTTTTTGTTTCAAACAGTACCTTTCAAGATATACTTGTAAAAGAACCTTTGAAAGGTAAAGAATTCTTTGTAAAAGAATATTATAATAATTAAGTTAATAATTAAAAATGAATACGTTGTAATTTTTGAACAAGTCTATCGGGCAGTCTTTTGGTCTTTATTGGAGCGATAATAATTGCGTGGTCTTTGTGCTATCGGTTTCTGTTAAAAGATGTTTTTTTTAAAGAAAATATTTTAGCAAAACTTAATACTTGATAATTAATTATTTTATAGGATTTTATAAATGGTGTTTATTTCTATAGAACCATAATTTACTTATAATTATTTTTTATATTATTGCTATGGGATACTTAGTTGTGATGTGTGAATTGATCAAACATTGAAATTTTTTTTATTGAAAAGTAAAAAAGGTGTAGCAAAATTGTAATTAAATATACATCTTTTTCTTTGGGGTAGGCAGAAAATTCACCATTTGCTTCTTTGAACGCTCTATATTGAAAGACTGCATTTTTTAAATACATACAATATGAACTCTTAACTAATACAAATATTATAATTCATGCAAGTATTTACTCTGAGCAGGTTTTTTTATACCACTTAGGGGGCAGACAATCGCAGGGCCTACCTGCTGGAAAGTGGTTACCGTGGTCTATGGACGTGTGCAACACCAGGACGTCACATTCGCGCTGCCGACCTTGTTACAAATAAGAGTTTCTATGCCGTCAGTGTATATGATACAGGTGGGCAAGCCTTGGGTCTTCCTACTGATAGCACAAATACTCTCCATTGAGCTCTGGTTACCTTACTCACCGCCGGGAACACAACACGAGGTTATTATGACCGCGGTATTCTGTAAGGCGGAGGTACTTCCGCAGTCGGACTGCTCAATTGGACGGAAATACCGTCGTGTCCTACCTCCTATTGAACCTGCGACTTTTGATGCAGTTACTGAACGTATTAACGCCACGCCACCATACCACACATAGTTCCGCCAAGTGCCATCAATCAACAGTATAAATAGTCATAATTTGATGCTTTTTTAAATGGCCAAAAATAATTTCCAGAATAAAAATTTACAAACGTTATATCTCTTTCTACGCAATACGGTAGAAAGGGACAAGCGATTCATTACGGAGGTAATTATCTTATTTCCTGAGGATGAATAAGAAAATGGAGTGTCTTATTTTCACTTACTTCTTAATTAATAAGCAAGCTTTTTAATTTCCTACTTTACTCGACTGAATAATAAAGGAGTGTAATGTATTCAGGGTTCATTATGTATGTGAGTTTTAAATTGCACAATAACTTTTAAATGACTCCTTTATACCAGACAACCTTTTTTTATATTACATAGGTAGCAGACAAGCACACCACCCACCTTATATAATAAATTTTAAAGCAAAAGAGTGTTACGGTTCCTGGGTGAGGCGAAAATGATTTATTCAATTGATTCGTCTGTTTTGTTTGCGTTTTAACATGAAATATACCCCCTTCAGGGATTCGAAATTCGTCCAGCAAAAGGCAAAGACGATTTTTAACTTTATTTACAAGTGCAATAAGTTCAGTCTCGCTCTATTAAGACCTGGAATTCCTTGTCAGCTCACGTGTTTCCCTCTTCCTACAGTCCCGGGTCCGCTTAAAGGACCCGGTGTGAAAAAGCATCTGATGAGGCCGTCAAGCTGAGTGCCGTCATTGTTAACATGGCACCCGTATATAATGTTGGCCCTCTTTCCTGAGACTTTGCCTTCAGCTTACTATCAGGCGAGGTAAAGTCAAAATGACGTGCCCTCTATAAAAAAAAATGTAAGTGATCTTTTAAGAACAAATTATTTTTTTACATTGACGAGTCACGAGATTCCTCTACACGTATATTACAGGGATATATATTTACCTTACCCTTTCCACCATCGATAACATTGATAGCAATTTACATAGATGCAACATAAGCCAATATTTACGACAACCCTCTTGGTCCAAGAATCTCCCTCCACAAATACTGCGCGCCTCTCGGACCCTGCGAACAATAACACAATAAACCATTTGAGGGCTATTCGCCGCAGGTTTTTGAATATTTATCATTAATAAACCCTTTTGTCGACAGTTTTAGCAAATAATACGGATATATTGGGTTATTTGGGTGTTAGATGCAACCTTCGCATATTAATATTTTGTTTTATATGTACATATTCACGCCTGTAAATCCCCGAAGAGGTAGACAGGAGTGTATTAATTTATTATATTAGGTACTAGCTGACCCGGCGAACTTCGTACCGCCAATATTTTTCCGCCCTCGTGGCGTCAGATCCCGTTCCCACTGCACCCACTACTATATTAAACATGTATTATACATATAAACCTTCCTCTTGAATCACTCTATCTATTACAAAAACCGCATCAAAATCCGTTGCGTAGTTTTAAAGATTTAAGCATACAAAGGGATATAGGGACAGAGAAAGCAACTTTGTTTTATACTATGTAGTGATTGCTTGGGGTAGGCAGACATCACATGTTTCTAGTTGCTGAAATGTTGACATTCTCTTTTCACTCGTTCTACTTTCATAATATAAAAAATAAATATTCCACAATATTTCACACAACGCTATCTAGGCCCATGGGTAAGCATAGCTTAATTAGCTTATAAACATACGTAGATTTCTTTTTCTAAATACATAGGTACAAAGAAAAACCCAGACCAATGCAAATATGCATATTCATGCATACAAATATTTGCACTGAGCGGGGATAGAACCCGCGCGTCCTGCGTAGCATACATAATAGTCTAATAGGCTGTCATACATAATAGTTTACATACATGCTTTGCTGGCTTGTATTTTTTTTTTGAAAATCTACTTATAATTTTTATAATGTAATCGAATCTGAAATCTAAGTAAGTTTTTCATCACTGGATTCCATGTTGCAAATAATTTAAAACCATCTTCCCGATTGATATTAATCGCTCCACATACAGCTTCTGAGTAAAAGTGGCGTTCCTTGAAGAGGAGTTACGTATGGTGGAATTCAATCCAGTGATTAGTGACTGTTTCTAGCAGGTGCTCTGCAATCGCCGATTTGCTCGTCTGGCGATTCTTTATAGCTGCGAAGTGTTCTCTGACTCGTTCAGCAATAGTCCGCTTCGTTTGGCCTATATAGGAATTACCACAGCTGCAATCTATCTTATAGACACCTGGACACTGTAACGGTAAGACATCCTTCGGTGTGCCCACGATGTTGTTTACCCTTATGCCTGAGGTTTAAACTATCGGGATGGAGTACGTTTTTAACACTGAGCCGACTTTGAACGTTACTAAAAAAAACTCCCTTAAGTTTGCCTCCATTCCAGATTCTATAACACAAGCTTGTTAAACTATACTGCTAAAGATAGTATACTTATTTTGGGTCTAACTATTGTTGGTTAATAATTTGTGGTATATTTATTTATAAATTGTACGTACCTACTTTAATCATTATTATAAAATTATCACTGGAGAGTTCTTGTGCTGTCAGTGGGAAAACCAAAGGCTATTCCTGCTTTGTCTTCTACACTGACGGCACAGAAACTCTCCGTGTTTACAGGGTCGGCAGCACGAGTGTGACTCCCCTGGTGTTGTAAACGTGCATAGGCCACGGTAACCACTTTCCATCAGGTGGACCGTGTGCTTGTTGCTACCTCAGTGGTATAAATAAGCACAACTTATAAAACCTCAAGTATAGGAAATAAAACAAAAGCATATACCGCATCCGCAATAAATTCGTCCATGTTCGTACTATATACATCACTTTAGCGTTATCGCTTGTAACACAATGTATCATAACCATTGTACGTTGAGTTCCGGCGAACCGTTTCCTGTACACACCAAGCCGGCAATGTATAGCGTATATAAAGAATAAATCGAGCGGGTAAAAGTGCATTTTTCTCTGCACAACTGCGATATGTACGACGTTTCCTTCCGTTTACGAAGTTGGTTAAAGTGTTGTTTTCTTTATATACTTATTTATTTTTTTGTTTATTTTTGAACAAACACTTCTGAACTTAGCAACCAACATAATATAATAATCTTCATACAGTCGACAAACGAGATACAGTCGCATTTTTACCCAACTGCTAAGAGGTTTATGTTATTCGCGCGTATCTTATATGTATGTTTGTATTATTATTTATTATCTCATATCTTCTGAACCACTATTTAGATTTCATTGATTGATATCGCAGATGAAAGGCATTTGTCTTGCAATGATTCTTGAGTACTTAAAATGTAAAAAAAAGCTACATGTTAGATTTTAGGGGCCAAAATGTAACATACATTGTCATTCGAAGATGTGACTTGTCTAAGTATTATCTGTCGAATAATCATCTGTCGAAGTAGTGGTAATTCGAAGGTGTGTGTTGTCTGTCGAAGCAATGACTTGTCGATCTATGTGTTTTCGAAGTTCGCTACATGTCGAAGTATTTTACTGTCTAAATTCAGTCCGTAAGTCCGATTGTCTATACAATCTATCCTCAGATAAAGCAAGATTCAGCCGAGTGGCATACTAAAATATGGGCCTAAGATCATTACTATGCATAAACTACATACCTTAGGGTGCTTACATAGAGAAGCGGCTTGCCCGCGTGAGCCCGCGCCGTCCTCGTATGTTTAAACATTGTGACAAACTTGATTTGTGAATCGTGGTGAACAATCGACGGCTTCTCTATGTAAGCACCCTTACTATAGTCAAACAACATTTAAACAGACACTTAGCAATGCCATCTGATTTTCAATCCCGGGCTTTACTTGTCAATGAGTAGTTATTCCTCTTAATAATCAGAGTCAAGAGCCAAAAGCCTCTGTGGTGTGGCGGTAGTGAACGCGGCTGCTACGCAGGAGGCGCGGGTTCGATTCCCGCTCAGTACAAATATTTGTATTCATGAATATGGCTATTTGCATCTGTCTCGGGTGTTTCTATGTATAATATGTATATATTTATAAAGAAAATTATATAAGTACCTATCTATATCCGCATTTTAGAGCCCATAACACAAGCGAAATAAGCTATGCTTACTTTGGGTCTAAATAGCGCTGTGTAGAATATCCTAGAATATTTATTAATTTCATTTATTATAACTTCATTCAACTAATGTCATCCGAAAAACAAATACAGTTAGTGAAAAATCTGTGAATCGTCTAAATACACTCCATTAAAATTTTATACCTTTAAAAAGTTATTTCACCCTATTGCAAAGCTAAGAAGCTGACTGCGACTTCTTTCACTCCCGAACCCCGGTCACATCTAATACTGGCGTACACCTCAAGACATATATCTTGGACCTAAAATATGCTCGATACGCGTAGTATTCGTTTCTTTGGTATCTTTGGACGATAGTACCGAGCACGGGATGTTACAACGAATTCATCAAGCATAGCGGGTGCGCTAGAGCTTCGTTTGTTCTTTTTATATTTAGGACAGGCCAATTTGACTGAATGGTAAGCTGAAGGCAAAGTGTCAGGAAAGAGGGTCACCATAACATACATGTACCACTCAGATTGACAGCCTCATCAACAGAGGATTGTCGTCGCAGTACCGTCAGACACCCACCGGTCCCACCAGTGCTGCGACCACAATCCCTCTGCCCTATATACTAGCTGACCCCTGAACGCTATCCAACCGAGATTGGATTACTATGGAGAATTTTTCGCAATCATGCACGGTGGTACCCACCCGGCCGAAATTTGTCACACAGGTATGTGTCCCAAAGTATATCTCCGAAGTGATGAATGGCCTTAGTCTGGAGGTATAGGAGACATTTTAATTCAACGTCCGAATGCCAGTCGGAAGGCTTTCACTGCGCTTCAGCCAATATTTTCTAAGTAAACTTTTGAAGTCCATTTAGAGGGTACGACACGACAAGGATACGACTTTGGAGCACGCTTAAATAAATTATTTTGACAAGTGTAGGTGGATCATACCCGGATAAAGCGCCGAATAACAAAAAGTAAGGTAGGTAAAGATGTCGTATTACTTCCCAATTTTGACAAAAGACCAGCACCAGAGTGTTATACGTCGGTTAGTGAATTTAGCCCGTAAGTTCTTGGTGGGACCTCAAATACCTCGATGAAACCTTATATACAGATTTAAAATATTATAGGTATGTACTATCCGGATGACAATACATTAAATGGAGAGTACATTGTACTTTTCGTTACAAATATCTATTCTTTAAAACAATAACCTATAGCTGTCCATTGCTGGATTTAACCTTCCCTCAGTGTACACCTAGACCTCTACTGTCTCTTAAAAATATACAATTTAAAACAAATCATTTCAAAATAATCGTACGATGTAAAAAGACCTATCTGCAGGTGACTGCGTCAAAAACTTGCAGTGAAGAAGATCGGAATTAAAAACCGCTTTTTCAGTTAAAATATGTCCTTTTACGGATTACTGCAAAGGAAACGTGCCTTTGAGTCTCTTCTTATTTTTGTTTGCGAACTTTTCAGCGGCATCGACTACTGCTTTTCGTCAGATTTTGTATAACATCACTGTACATAGTGTGCATGAATAAGTACATAATAAGCCCACAGACGGCGTGCGGTCGATCGAGTCCGACAAAACCTCCGGCTCCGGAGGGGGGTATCCGCGGAGATTAACCGCACGTAAAAAAAAGCTATAGAGCCATATTGTGGCACTTGGACGCTCAATCTGCCGTTACTTCAAAACAGGGATTGATTTATAACCTGTCATACACATAACATAGTTTTTCTCATGAATATGTTCTCATAGTTCGGAACGGAATCTTAATCCCACGCGAGCGTAGCCGCGGGCAAAAACTAGTAACACAACATTTATTCTAGTATTATTCTCCTTCAAAATTATACTTTTGACTTTATTATATTTCCGTAGAAATATATATACTACAAAAATTTCGTAGCAGGTCTATAAAAACCCTATCTGCTACGAAAATGTAAGTAGCGAAGGTCTACGAGCATTGCAGATGTACGGTGACGTCACAGTGGGTAATCGTCAGCGACCGTCGTTACGTAGAGGTGGCGCTACGAGAGCCATCAGTGTAGCGGTATCAGAGGTATTACACCTCCCTAGTCATGTTACAATATCGATAAAATCGATAAAAGTATCATTTGTTAAGTTTTTGTACATATACGGTTATTGTAGGTACCTCTTTTTAAATGGGGGTAGACAGAGTGGTTTTTATAGGGATGAACTCGTATGGGGTTGAAGACATAATTAATATTACTGTAATAAATTCCACTGAAAATTTATTATTATCATGAAATGGAGTCCAACATAACCATCCCCAGAGGCTGTTGGGGGTGATGTCCGCAATGATTTTCGCTTCCAGAAAAAGGTCCCGAATGCATTCAAGACTTACATTTTGGTGCATGGATCGGCTTGGCTGTTATTTTTCTTTAATTTAACCGCCTTTATGGAGAGCCTTTTTATACCACTTAGGTAGCATACAAGCACACGGCCTACCTGATGGAAAGTGGTTACCGTGGCCTATGGACGTGTGCAACATCAAGGCCGTTACACTCGAGCTGCTGACCCTGAAGGAACCTTCTAATGCCCTTCTTGAAGAACCCCATATTGTAGTCGCTTTCCTGACCTGTTGCCTGATCTCCAATATCGAGACTTAAATCTGCTTGAGAGCCTCACACATCAATCGGTAGAATTGTAGTTGAGTTCAGCTTGGGACCCAAATATCTTAGCTGGGTCCCATAAACTCAACCCCATCGCAAAACTGAACCAAACAAACGTGTGATTCTAGATGGAACTAGTTTGCAAATCACTAGACAATTACACACAACATGTTGAACATACACACACACTGTAGTCATCCAGCTCGCTTAGAGAAACTGGTAATTTCAGCGCATACGGCAAAACTTTGTGAACTGCGGACCTGCCATATTTATGTTCGCAGCAATTTCAAGTTACGCTTGCAAGTTCATTGTTATCATCTCATATGTATACTAATATTATAATAAAGAAAGATTTGTTGATTTATGTGATAACTACTAAAACTTAACAGCTAAATTTTAATCAGTTTTTGACTAGTAGAAGTAAAATGGTTTTGGTTTAGTTTAGATTTTATCTTGAAATTCCCAAGGGTGCAGGACTTACCCTTGCGTGTGAAACTGCGGGGGGGGATACTACTTAGTTATATAAGTATGTACAAATAACTATGGTTTATTTATTTTTCAAAATATGTACAATATTACATAGATGATACCAAATTAAATTTAAAACAAGAAACTAAAACAATTAAAACTTAATAAATGAAAAATATATCCATACATAATGCGTCGTTAAATTCCTCCGCATCATCACCGATCGGTAACGTTCCCAAAAGGCTAATAACGTTCGATCAGTCGCTTTGCCAAATCTTTGTATAGAAAGCGGACACTTGGCCCCCATGTCTCCTATGTTTCAACCCCAAACGGCTCAAATACCATAATCACCTGTTAAATTTACAGTATACAAATAACACTGTTACAACAATTGAATTTATTTGCAACATGCTTTTATTAATTTAGTTACGATTTTATTGTCTGTATCAGCGTAACTCGTCTTTATTGCCAAGATATCAAAAATGTATAACTAAAATATGTGCAATAAACAATTTATAGTGCAGTAGTCAATTTGGTATTATTATGTAGTTAAAATAAAGTATTTAGCTGAACTTATTAAATTAAGAATAGTAAAAGAGTGAAAACTGTTGCGTCGGTTCTTATTTTATCGTTCTTATTTATTCTTAATCATCCACCCAACCTTTAATAGTAAATGATTTGACTATTAAATCTTCTGACGTCACAAATAAATTTTTTCATACATTTTCCCTCATATCTTCGTTTGAATCATATTCGTTTTGACGTTAAGTAAAAAGGAGTTAATTTAACTATATTTCTATTCGTACACTAGGATTTCATTTTTTTTATTTAAATAAGTATTTACTTACATTGGATAGTTGTAAACCGGAATTAAATTTTACACCAACTTTGAAAATTAACACGGTCTATAAAATAAAGGATAAAAGATTTATTAATGTTTAATTTAGAACTAAGAATGTCAATAAATGCATTAAAATTATAAAATCAAATAAATTAGAATTCATTTTACAATTCATCAAATAAAAAAATCAAAAAAAAAATGTCAAAAGTGTACATACGTAAATATAATAATCAAATAAGAAACACATTACTTCTAAAATATAATTAAAATATGTAATATTAAATGAAGTCCAAGCAAGTGCTAATCGAACAACCCGCTCCTGGTGTCAGTTAAATACCCAATTGGTGACATCAATCATCAATCTACTGAAACATCATCATTATATTTTAACTATATCACAAAGTATCGATCATGTCCCATCACTATAGAATCTAAAGGGTCCTACTATGCTCATTTCACGTGACATTACTCGAGTTGACCCACACTAAGCCCATCCTGGTGTATGTCATGTATTAACTCACAAGCGGTAGCGATTTGATACCCAAATTTTGAAAGGGATCGGTTATTTGTCCAAAAGGCAATCAAGCAACGTTGAATTGTACCAAGTGTTGATTTTTATTTTTTATAATATAAGACTTGAGTAAGAGAATTGTCTTTAGGTAAAATGAAAAATGCTTTTAATTGCCTTATTAAAGTCACTCGTCATAAATTGGATAATTAAATGTATACTTGCTAAATTATTTACTTCAATATCCATTTTACAGTTGATATTGCCATATTAATAAATCTAAATCAATAATAATATCCCCAGACAGTTCAAATTACAGTAAGTTAATTGTTTCTTGAAGTTTGTAGCCTCTGGTCAGCTGGTCTTGATTAAGTTATTAATCTCCCAAGAGTGCAACAGATTTCTCAACTTTGATTTGATTTAATCGATTGGTTAAGCTGAAGTCGCTAGATATATGTACTTAAGGGTGAAAGTTCACTTCATAACCAATCAGTGCATGAGTGTATTATGTATGTAAATAGGCCTCCAACTTTGTAGTCTTCACAATAAACATTGGAGGAACCTTTGAATTTTTCTCGACTAAGTGTTGCACGCTATAAAAAACTTCGTAGAAATTACCTATACGTAAGCCAACCAAAAACGAGGTATTTTCTGAATAGTGGCAAGTACCAACATGGTCTCGCTACTATCATGGAGTAAAATATTTTTAGTAATATTCAAAAATGAATAGTTAGCACCAGTAGATTCATTAAAAGAAATATAGAAGTTAAAACCATGTTAAAAAACTTATTTGCTGATTTAGAATCCCGTAAATGATTTCGGAACTTAAACATATGATAATGTAAGCATGTAAGCATATCAAACTCGTTGGTAATGTTATAAATAAAGATTTTGGGGTAATCGTGCTATTTATTTATTCATTTATTTTTGTGCCATCTAGCGGCATTGTGCTTTATGTATATAACTTTTACAATTACTGCAGAATCAATACAGATTAGAATATTTATAATGTGTGTTTTATTTTTGATATGTTAATTTTAATACTAAAAATTACAAAAAGTTTGCCAAAACAATGTCGCCATCTAGTTATACCTCCTGAACTAAAAAGCTGCCTGCCTGCTTTTTGAAGTTAAGAGTGTAACCATTTTTTGTTTCTGATTGTAAACCTGTTTAAGAATTATAATTATTATACTTTTATAATAATAGCTTTTGCCCGCAGCTCCACCCGCGTGAATGTCGGTTATCGCGACCAAAAATATAGCCTATGTCCTTTCTCAAGGTCGAATCTACCCCTATACTAAATTTCATCATAATCGATTCAGTGGTTTAGGCGTGAAAGCGTAACATACAGACTGACAGATAGAGTTAATTTTGTATTTATAATATTAGTATGGATTATTTGTGCTACTATGGACACCCAAGATCGTGTAAAGTGGAGAAGGTTAAGCTGGAAGACGAAGCCTGAGCTCCGAGTTCATCTTTGCCACGCATGCATTCAAGAAAATTCGTCTCCATGATGATGACACGAATAATCAAACGAATAACTCAACAATAAACGCTAGCCTCTTATTACTTGAAACAGTCATTACAAAAATATTCAGCAATCATCCGCTCGGGATGGCCAGCCGCTTTTTGCAAGTGTGCCATAGCTTTGGTGTTATGATAAAAAATATACCACTTTTCACTGTCATTTCACCGGTAATATCATGTTACTATAAATGGCGTCACAGAATTTTTGTGTGTTATTGTTATGAAAACATTTACTTGGAATATAAAAACTATATTTTATAGTGTTTAGTTAGTGGCATGATAGTAGTGAACTCAACTGCTACTAAGGGTTCGAATCCCGGGTAGTCTAGATTTAAGTATGCATAAATTATGATGTCTGGGTGTTTCAGTGCCTCGGAGAGCACGTTAAGTTGTCGTTCCTGGTTGCCATACGAACATCTATGGCAGTCTTTACGGGTAATTGGAACCCTAAAAAGGTCGACTAGTCTAACTTAAAGCGTTTTCCCATTCAGCTGATATCCGATATCGGTATCGAACGCCAATAGCTGATACCTTGTGCTATTTTCACATTTATCTGCTAAAATCGGTCCGATACGGCAATTTGCTCGAAAGCACAGACTACTTAGGGATGCTAGGGGTAAAAAAAGGAAAAAATAGTGCAAGCAATTTTCGACTTTATTGACATGACATGGTATCTAGTTTATTTTCTTGCATTGACTGATTGAGATTGATTGATTACTTGATTGAAAAGACACGTAACTAAGAAAATATTGGAAATTGCTTGCTATCGCTGTTTTAGTCTCTTTGTGATCCGATATCGGGTCAAAACAGTAGTGTTGGCTCCGATACACGGTATCGAGCCGGACAATGTGAAAGAAAGATACATATGTCATACATTTGACTTCCTCCGATATAGGATGTCGGATATCGGATATCAGATATCGGACAATGTGAAAACGCTCTTACTCTCTCTCACTCTTTTCTCTCAGAATTGTTTCGGTCACCCACATAGACCTCCGTCTTGACTTAACGACTGTTGACAGCCGGGACCGACTTACTACAACCACTAACTAATAGAACTTCGATATCATCACTTGATTGTAGAGGTCAGGCAATAGAAGTTCAGCCACGTCACAATGAGAGAGCCAAACCCAATTAGGGGAATTGGGTTTGGAAAAGATTCAGAGGATAATAAAATTCAACTTACGTGTAAAGAAAAAGAAAGAAAGTGAAGACCCACAGACGGCGTGTGGTTTAGTCGGTTCGAGTCCGACATAACCTTCCCCTTCGGGTCTGGAGAAGGGGGGAGGGGGCTGGGGTATCCGTGGGGATTTCCCGCACGTTAAAAAAAAGAATTATGTAGTTCTTAGTTCACTATCTTTTTACATAATTATTTATACGAATGAATTTATTTGCCGCCAATTTCACGTGGGTGAAGCCACGGGAGACAGTTTTCAGCTGTTTGACCGTAAGTCACATCCAAACATCTTCAAATTTATAATATTTGTAGGTAGGATTTAAACAACATACTTGTAAAATTTAAATCAATTTACCTTTAAATTCAATGTGAATTATTCCATTAAGTATTGCATGAGACAAATGGCTGGCAATCCCATTGTCCGGCTAAACGTAGACGACATGAGCACGATACGGGGCGAGACGGGACAGGTAGGGTAGGGGTGAAGAATGGGGAAAATCGAGGTAAATGGAAGCTACGTATTGGCAAAGTGGGGGGAAACGAAGGTATAGGACGTTTTGTATATTCGAATTTGATTTAGTTTAAGACGATAAATCAGAGATATTGATTCGAAGGTGTTTTATTATTAAAATAGAATAGATTGTTGAATTATTGGAATTGGTTGACGCACGCATGAATGTTTATTCAATGAAAAGCCGACTAGTACAATTAAAATAACTGAAAAAACAGAAAAAATCCAAGTAGTATTTTTTTCGGAAATCGTTGAAGGAGGGTGTTTGAGATTAGGCGTTGCGTGAAAGACTTTGGAGAGGCGACTTCTTGGTTGATGTAAAATGAAATTCAAAATTTTATCAGTGTGAACGTGTAATAGCTCTTTGTTCAAAAAGTAAAGTGTTACATGAATCGTGGAAAGGGGTAGGAGGGAACATAACGTGACGTACAGTGACGAATGCATATTCGCGACCACATATTGGCTGCGACGTGTGTGACGCGACATGACGACAAAATTATGTAGTGCAGATGGTTCGCTCCCAGAGGGCGCTACAGGTATCGTCTCGGTCTCGAACAGAGGGTAAAGGGAAGGTTGAAGGAAGGTAATCTAAATTTTGTTTTGCATGGTATTCGGATCAATAATATTTGATTTTTTGTGCATAATTAATTTTTTGATGTAGATATCAGGTGGCAGTCGAATTCGAAAAAAATCGAATTTAAACTGCGTAATAGTTAAACTGGAAAGCCGGTCCTAATTTAGGAAATAGGCGATGATGAATATGACGATGTAGATATTTTTTTAGTTTATTTTTATCTGGCGAAATGTGGGTGCTAGCCTCTGCCTACCCCTTCGGGGATATAGGCGTGTGTTTATGTTATGTTATGTTATTTTTATCTATTTGTCTACACTAAAATGCAAATATCGCAGAATGTAGTTCAAATTGTTGAATTACGTGAATATAACTTACTATTTTCTCTCAATTCCACGTATAAAATTGCCATGGAAATAGTAAGCGCCGCACGGGTAAAACTTAAAGGAAGTTTATCCTTCCATTTCGTTCTCAAAACCTCCCCCTAAATGTGAAATGAATGGCTTTAAAACGTCTTTTATTTCCAATAACTCTTCTGAGACACTGGCTGGCTTATCTCAGAGGCTAGTAATCTAGAATAATGGTGGAGAAATCCTCTATGTTCGTTTAATTGAGATTGATTTGAGACTACGAAAGTTTAGGGATTATGAGATATTCGCTGGTGTCTGTGGCTTCGCCTGCTTGGAATTTTGAGTCCAATTCCCGCAATCCGTGAGAACATATTCCTGGGATAAAAAGCCTATGATGTATGTTATTATCTGTGGTATATTATTATATCACAGATTTTTTTATACCACTTAGGTGGAAGACAAGCACGCACCTGATGCGCTGCCGATCCTGTTAGAACAGAGAGTTTCTGCGCCGTTAATGTAGAAGATAAAGCAGTACAAGCCTTTGGTCTGTCCACTGACAGCACAAAAGCTATCAAGTGAGCTCTGGCTACCCTACTCACCGCCACGAACACAACACGAGGTTATTATGACCGCGGTGTTCTGTAAGGCGGAGGTACTTCCCCAGTCGGTCTGCTCAATTTAACGGACATACCGTCGTGTCCTTCCTACTACGGGATAAGGATATAAGGATAGAACGGCCATGTGAGCAGGAAACGCATGGCAACTTTTTAGTCAATTCTTTTCCTATAAGACAGGAACTTTCGAAAGCTTACTCGGTACTGTTAAGACTAGCTTGTGATAATAACGTTAAAAATATGCCATATAGTACTATTTCTAACTGTAAAATAAAAACGGAGAGCTAAATTTGAAAATTAAAGGTATTTCTTATCTGTAGTGGATATCTAAATATATTTCTGTGCCATATACTGTCTCTGTAATAAAGTTCAGCCAAATCTATTAAGCCGTTAAAGCGTGATTTAATAACAAACATTTTCACGAACGTTCACATTTATAATATTAGTAGGCAGTAAGATTTTCTATTCTGTTTTATAGTAAAGTCTTTATTTGTATAGAAATAGAAATTTCCCTTTGATCTTTATAAAGTAAAATACAAATGAAACTCTGTAAGTCCTCTCAGCTTTAAGCCTCCATTCTCTTAGTAAAGTAATTGTTATTAAGATTAAATTCGGCTCAAAATGAGTAAAACATGTCAGAATTTACACAAAATCGGAACCAACAGGCTTTATTTACAAAAGATCAAACATAAAACATGTTTGTGTAATATTTTTGCGATGTAAAAGGCTTCTTTAGCCCCAGGCTTCGACAATTTCGGTATTACGATCTAAATTTAAATAAATAGCAGTTGCTAGGGATACGCCCGCGTGAGTTTCTGATCCCGAATCCGCTGCTGCCCTCGCCGATAGCGTGATGATATATGACCTATGAAACTCACAAATTATGTGGCTTTGTATCAGTAAAAAGAATTTGCAACACATCGGTTCAGTAAATTCAGACGTTAACCCCTTTACAAACTTCTCCTTTTAATAATAATATAATGTAGCAGTATAGATATAGGTATAGTCAGCATCATTAAAATGTTGCTACCAAAAGTAGTCAAAATAATCCAAATACCAAAATTCCAATTTTATATTGGTTATTAGAGTACTCAATTAATTGTAAGTGTCCAGAGTGGTCCAACTATCTTATCAATCGGTCTTCCAGAATTATGTGAGTTAGTAGAGTATTCATATTCATATACACAATCACGCCGGTCGATGGTATCCAATCAAGTATAATTTCAAAAAATCTAGACATTCATACTTTTCTCACTAATGCAAGTTGATAGTTCATGGCTTATTCATCTGTCAACTTAAAAAAAATACAAAAGACATTGTCAATTGACACATTTAGTATCTTTTTCTTACTCATATCACCATCCCTTATCATCCCGCCATTGTGTGAAAGGGATGGCTTTACAAGTAAGAAAAGGATACAAAATGCGATTAAATGACAATGTCTAGATTTTTTGAAATTATACTTGACTGGATACCATCGACCGGCGTGATTGTGTATATGAATAAGAATAATCTACTAACTGACATAATTCTGGAAGACCGAGTGTTAAGATAGTTGGACCACTCTGGACACTTACAACTATTTAAGTGCTCTTATAACTAATAAAAAATTGAAATTTTGGTATTTAGATTATTTTGAGTACTTTTGTGAGCAACATTTTAATGATGCCGACTGTACATGAACTTAGCGATAGGGGCGAGGTGTGTTCACTGTTCAGTAAACTATCAACGCGTTAAATTAACTTGGTGCGGATGCCATTTGGCTACGTGACTGATCAGTGATATTTCATCTTTATCCTAACCTAACTAAGGATCAGGCTGGGAGATCTTATTTTTAATACCAATTAGGTGGCAGAAAAACTCACGGCCTACCTGATGGAAAGTGATTACCGTGACCTATGGTCGTAAGCGGGCGTTACATTCGTGCTGCCAAGCCTGAAGAAACCTTCTAATGCTTTTCTTGAAGAAGAACAATATGGCAGTCGATCTTAATATAGCCGAAAAAAATAAGCTCCATCATATTTAAGCGAATCCCGGAATCTAATGTTAAGGCCTCGGATATGACAGGGACTAATGCAAGGATAATGATACATATTGATTGAAGAAATAGGTGTAGAGGTGTAAAAACAATATTATTAAAGTAGAAGAAGCTAAAGATGTATACCGGGATCGTTGATGGAAACGCGCTCCCTGCCTACCTCCCTGGGAAAGAGGCATGACTGTATACATTCCACGCAAAAAAATAAATAAACAGTACTCATATAGCCTTTTTTGAAGTGAAAACTTCTTTAGCCGCGTTGGATGGGTAAAAATTATTAAACTTGCGTCAGGATCGTTTGACCTTTGAACCGTAACCGACGACTGACGTCATACAACATTAGCTAAAGAGAAAGACTGTCTATTTTGCAAGATACGATAAATAGCATCGTGGCTTAACGGTTAGCGGTTCGACTGTAAGTCCTTGTGGTTTCAGATATTACCAGGTTCAAACCTGGGCTTCTGGCACTTTTTGTGATTATTTTTCTTTTTGTAATTTATTACTTTTTGTGGTTATTTTTTCTTTTTGTGATTTATTACTTTTTGTGATTATTTTTTCTTTTTGTAATTTAATACTTTTTGTGATTGATTATTTTTTCTTTTTGTAATTTATTAATTCCTTCTGACAGAAAATTAGCAGATACCCTAACCGCCCCCGCCCCCGCCGGAAACCTGGACTCGAACCGACTAAAACGCACGTCGTCTGTGGGTCGTTGTGCAAAGCCGAAGGTGAGGTTGGCAACGTATATCCTTTGCACCCCGACCGATCAAGGTAGCAAGCGTCGGTAGCTTAGTGGTTAAGGGGTCGTCCTCACGATCGAAAGGTCCCGGGTTCGAATCCCGGCCATTATACTACCGACATGAACCCGCTACTAGCACAAGCAATTTAGCTTTGTTGGAGGGGTTAGAGGGAATATTCGTAATTTCGATAATTTCGATTGCTAATATTCTTTAAAAAAAAATTGTCTCTCGATCTGACCCTCCTCGGGTAGTACTCATAAACACCATCGAGCCAAACCCAAATATCTAAATTTGTTATTCTAACCATTTTATAAACTAAACAATATTCTGCAACTAGTATCAAATTTTCCGCTGAACCAGCGATCGGTAAATAGCACTTTAAATAAACACCATTGGAAAACTAAAACCGCCCCAAACACGTCGGCGTGCGACAGTTTTGTCGATGCAAACTCCGGAACGAAAATATAAAACAATTCTAACCAACGCCTGCCCTGGATCCTTGCCAGACTAAATGAATATGTATAATACTATCCGAAGTACATATTTATTCTTTGCAAAAATTCGTTTCAATGTGTTTTTGGGGAGAATTCACTTTGAGTTAGATAGTATTTGTAATACTTTCTTTATTTTGGTTTTATCAACAACTAGTTTTTACCCGCATATTATGATTATAACGTAACATGTCCAAAAAATCTAAGATTTTGAATACATACTCCGACCTTAATATTATAAATACAAAAGTAACTCTGTCTGTCTGTCTGTATGTTACGCTTTCACACCTAAACTACTGAACCGATTTTGATGAAATTTGGTATAAGGGTAGATTAGATCTAAAGAAATGATATAGGCTATGTTTGGTCGCCAAATTCTAGTAGGCCTAAAGAGTTAATAAAAATTGTGAATAAATATTATGTGTATATCTATAAAACTAATGTTTAATCAAGAAATTAAATGGAGCAAACGATTTTTAACCACCACAACGATTTTTAACATTACAAGTCTAATAACTTCGCCATTTATTTATTTTTATTAATTTAAACTTTTTGCATAAATACAAAATAATCGTACAAAGGCGTCCTTAATGCCATAGGCACCATTGCAGTGACATACACCATCGAATGATTAAAAACCGTCCTATTTCTTTTTCATTCATTTCTATTCGCTGCTCATACAAACAATAATAAACTACAGCATCCCATTGCACCACCGAGCCTGTCTTTGAGTCAAAAGTAAGGATTTGGGTTAATTAAAACCGAAACTAGAAATACTGTTACAGTTTAATGTTTAAGACTCGAGATATTTGGAGTTAAAATCATGCGGGAAATTTTCTTTTCTCTGTTGATATTATTTTAGTTTGAAGCTCTGTTTTCTGTTGCTGTTGTTAGTTGCCGGTAGCTTGAAATATGGCCACCCCATCTCTTACTGTAGTTGTCATAGAAGGGTACTAAGGGATTAGACTGTTCTAAACTCGATTGTAAACATACAACATATGACAAAATGAATGCTTGTCAATAGGCTCGCCCTCTGTGAAGAATCAAAGAATCAATTTCGTTTATTCAGTTTGAAGATCAAAGAAAATGAAGTGTGGCAGAACATCGTAATTGATGAAATATAGGTGTTAATACATCTCTGCTTACCCCTTCGGGGATTTAAAGGCGTGAATATATGTAAACACGCTCTGTTCGAGTTAAAAATGTGATGTCTTTTTATTTTGTTCTGAGAAAATGACGGTAAAAAGACTCTAAGAACACAAGTGCAGTACTGTCAAAGGTTGCCTGGCATTCGCTTCAAGTAATAAAGTCAACAAATCCGTAGCCTCTGTGACTTTAATTATATTTATTTAGTATTTTACACTTTGTTGTGCAGTACACGACAAAGTTCAAAAGAAATAAATAAACTAAAGTATGCAGGAACGTAATGAAACTCAGAAACATGGAATTACACATTTATTAATACTACACATTTGAATGCTAATTGCATTAAAATTTCAGTACCTATATGAATTTTTATCTGTGACTTTAGATATACTATTTATTAGAACTGCGATTAAGAGAAACGTTTCTTAGAATCAACCAAAAGACATTATAACAATTAGTGTCAATCTGAAAATATTGAGAAACAACAAACCTAAAAACAGACGTTATTAAAAAATATAGAAAACAATTTTTAAACTTTTGCTACTTTTAAGCAAAATATTTTTAATGTATCTACAAAAATTATTTTGTAATTGACTGTGCAGCCCACGGAACAGAAAAATTCTTTCTGTTCTGTGGTGCAGCCTGCGTGGGTGTTATTTTTTGCGGCCAAACATTTCTTTTGTTCTTTCCCAGGTTTATCTAGTTCATCTCTGCATCAAATTTTATCAAAACTGATACAATGATTTAGGCGTATTACATATTGGTATAGATTTATTGCTAAGTATATCCTCGAAGGGATAGGCGTAGGCCGGTTGTCGATCAGTCGCTTTCGTGAACCTTTGTAGATAATACGGGCACAAATACTACTGATTCACTCCCATTTCTAAAATCTAATTTAACTGAAATGAAAAAGGTAGTTTTTTCCCCTGATCAAGGAACACGATTTCTTATACTTTGGATTTTCCTTTTTCCGAGTCCAACGGGTCGGAATTAATTAAAACAAACTTTCTAAATTCCCGGCAGCGAGTTTTCTATCGGGAAACAAAACTAACAACGCATGTTGTTTAATTAAGTCTCCTTTGTATTCCGAAATATATTTTAACTAGTTCGATTATAGAAGTATTTATGTTTTTTAATTTAGGTCAGGTCAATAATACTTGGTAAAGCTATACGGAAATATAAACGTACCAACGAATCAGTGAAATAGCTAAAATTGGAACTATGGTTGTCAATGTCAAATTACTGGTGTACATTTGATGGCACAAATTTGTTAGAAATTTCGACCGGGTTGGTACCACCATGCACTATTGCGAAAAACCCTCCATAGTAATCTATTCTCGGTTGGATTGCGTTCAGGAGTCAGCAAGTGCATAGTCGGGCAGAGAAGGTTGTGGTCGCAGCACTAGTGCAACCGGTGGGTGTCACGCGGTGTTGCGACGACAATCCTCTTTTGATGCGGCCTTCAAGCTGAGTGCTACCATTGTTAATATGGTACGTGTATGTAATGGTGACCCACTTTCCTGAGGATTTGCAAAGTTGATGTGTCTTTTTTGTGCAAATTCAATTTACCAAAATTTAATTTCTTGCTGAAAATTAGGTTCAGATCTGAACTAGAGCTTGGAAAAGGACATATGCGACCAATTATCGCGAAAAAAGAGGTTCAAGGAGTTCAAATGGGGGATAAAAGTTTGCATAGCAGTACATCATTGTTGAAGAGTGATAGAGAAAATAGTCGTACTCGGCATAGGAATAAGCTATGTCTGCCTATGGTAAGGCTAGAATTGTCTAAACGAAGTGTGTATTGCATGTGTGTAAAAATATTTAATCACTTACCTAATGACATTGCTGAATTACCTATCCGATTATTTAAAAGGACATTAACTAGAATATTATTAAATAAAAATTACTATGACATAAATGAATATCTAAATGACAAATCTATAGAATGACAATTAAATATATGTAATTAAATCAATAAAGTTTTTAATAATGTTAATGTTAAATGTAAATTGAAATTGACAAAATATGTATTTTGCATGCCATCATGTGGCAGAATATGTATGAACTTTATTATATTGTAACACCTTTCTATCTACCATATTCTTGCAAATAAATTAAATTTGAAATTTGAAATTTGAAATTTGAAAATAACCTGATGAAATTTCGTACATAGATGGATTAATACAAAGTACATAGGCTATGTTTATTTGAGATAACTGGCATTCACGCGGGTGGAGTCGTGGGCAACAGCTGGTATTTATATATGAATCTTATAAAATCTGTTTTACTAAAATTTTCAAGAAAGTTTTCTGTTAGTAGTACTTTTATGCCAATCAGGAGGAATTATTCATCCAACTAGGCGAATTTTTGTTCAAAGATTTTATTTAAACATATTTCTTAAGAAAATTTCTACTAACTAGTGCAGTAGTTCTGCTATGTAGTTTCTGTTCCTATTTATCTGTTTGACCGTTTTTATTATAGGATTTCTCCTGTTTTGACTACTTTGAAGATTTTCTATTTGAATATTAAATTTTCATTTGAATAATCGAAATCTGTACTATTCCACCTATAACTCTTTTATTTTAGGAAAATTAAATAATATAATAATAACCACAAATTTATTAAGTGTAAATTAAATGCATTTCTTTTGTTCTGTTTGTAACAGGGGCTTTTTTAGTTTTGTTATCAGAGGTTACTTCATCTATATCTTATTCTGTAAAATTAGACTTAGTTGTTCAAAGGATTATAGATCCTAAGTTCTTCAGAGACTTCTGCAGCTGTACTATCGGTACATATATTTCACAAGTACCAGTGACAGAAAGAACTAAAAGTGTATGAGATAAAGTTGCGACATTTGCCAAGACTTACGTTGGGTTGTGATTATCTGTTGGCCAGGGAGGGTTGGAATGGAGCCAAGTATAGACACAACTTGTATTTTTAGCATTTTTATTGATTGATACATTGTTGTTACTCTTTGACAGGTGATATCGGTAATGAAGCTATGCTTTAGTACCGATATGCGTTAGTAAATTATTACATCTGAGCCATTTGAATGGGTGACGTAAGTTTTCAAATTATAAAAACTTTAAGTTTTACTTTGGCAGATCGCACTAAATACCACGTTAACACGTTATCGAAATGGAAATCACGCGTATGAGAAACGTGGCGTTAGTCAATCGCCCACCTATAATGTTAACATTTTCAACTTCCGCCTTTATTTCCCTGGGGGTGCGAATTGATTATCATTTTATGTTTACTTATATTATCATTTCCTTTTCCATGAGGTAGATACAACGACCCGCTATCTGCTTTTATCATTACGCTCTTCACAAACATCCCGTACTGACAGTTAACCTTTAATTACTGAAATTACATTAAATTGTTTACATTAGTAGTTCAATATTTTTTTGCAATTTAATTTACGTATACCCTCATGTACTAATAATTATTTTAATACAATATCGTAAGTACTTTGTATTATATGCAACAAGTAAAACTGCAATAGTTTTACAAACTTTTATAGGCGCCCTCAGCCTCCTAAGTAAAATAATTTTAATTGTATAACGTGCTTACCATGTCTGTATCGTTATGTATTATTATTTTGATGATTTAATAAAGAATTTTGGAAAACAAAACAAACTGAAATTACAGCTCAAAGTTACTTTCACTGCCACTCAGAGCCACGTAGCGATTTGCAGTTGATTTGGAACTCAAAGATCTTAATAGGACCCTGTACGCCTCATAACCTCTCCAAATAACAATACTGAGAGTCGATTTCTCTAAAATAAAAACTCCCAATCCCAACGTCAACTTTTTTTTTTTAATTGCAAAATGTTAATTAATATTAATTGCATAAAAAGCCACTAAGGTTTATACCTGCGCTATTGACAGTTATCATTATTTAACATAGGTTCATTAAAGATACATACATAAAATTATTATACTTATTCAACATTCGCCAATTGTGACACTCCACTGCTGGACATATAGGCCTCTCCCAATGTACGCCAGCCACCTTTGTCAGGTCATCCAATCACATCATCATCGTGAAATCGTGAAATCCCCACGGAACCCCCCCCCCTTTCCGCAGCTGGAGGGGGAGGTTATGTCGGACTCGAACCGACTAAACCGCACGCCATTTGTGGGTCGATGTGCTAGGCCAAAGGTGAGGTTTTCTCGCGACATATCACTCGCATCCCGGCTGACCTAGGGCCATTCCTCTCGGTGTGGCCCTCCTCGGGAAGGGGGACCACGCGGTCCCCGACTCGCCCCCGGAATGGCGAATGTGTTAGTAGTAAGGCATCCTAGGTACAGAAGTGTGAATATATAAAAGTTAAAAGAAATATTCGTGAATCATAAAAATAAAGTAAAATTATAAGCAATTTCCTTTTATAATTGTTTAAGTTTATCGCGAAATTGTTTTTATATAGAAAACTCGTTTCGATAAAAGCGGCACTTTTCCGTTTGAAGAATCGCCGTTTTCAAGTAATGTCATAACGTTACCCAACAATTTTACTTTCAAAAGATTTAATAAAAACTTTTCAAAGCTCTTAATGGCTTTTTACGTTTGATTTTATTAAAGCTTCGATAAAAATCGAAGGAACTTTGTTATTTTGAATATTTGCAAGTTTCTCTGTTGGGTTTTGATGAAAGTATTTTTTGTTAGTAAATTGTTGCTAAGTATTGTTCGAGTGGTTTTTGTAGTCTTTAGTGGACAAATTTAACATTATTTAATTTTTATTTATTACTAGTTGTTGCCCGTAGCTTCGCGTGCGTGGATGTCGGTCATCGCTTAGTGTTGAGCCGACGCTATTGAGCATTTATTTCACTTCTCTACTCAAATTTATCCTGGACTATTTTTACATTAATGATTACTGCTCCGCTCTTTTGAGTAGTAGCGTGATGATATATAGCCTATGTGCTATTCTGATGTATAAGCTATACTACTGTGAAGTTTCACTAAAATCCATTTAGTAGTTTTAACGTGAAAGAGTAACAAACATTCATCCATCGATCCATCCATCTATCTATCCATGCTCACAAGCTTTCACGTTTCAAACATTAGTAGGATTTACTAGCTGTTCTCGCGACTCCACCCGGGTGGCTTTCTGAACCCGATCCCACTGCTCTTTCTGTGTAAGTGACCTTCCTTCCCCAGCTTCGCTCGCAAGATTCTTTTAATTCACACCTGAAAATCGCCTAAGAGGTAAGCAGAGGTGTATTAACACCCACATTTCGTCAACTATGACTTTTTGCCCACGTAGATTTTTATATTCAGCTGGCAATTTGTCATGGGCTTTTTTATTTTATACCATTGGGTTCGTAGACAGGCACATGGCCCATCTAATGGAAAGTCGTTACCCTGGCCTATTGATGTGTGGGAAGTCACATTGGTACTGCCGACCTTGTAAGAACAGAGAGTTTCTGTGCCGTCAGTATAGAAGATAAAACAGGACAAGCTTTTGATCTTCCTACTGCACTGATAGCACAAAAACTCTTCAGTGGGCTCTAGCTGCCCTACTCACCACCGGGAAGACAACAATTCCCCAGTCTGCTCAATTTGGTATTAGAAAAACTTAAAATTAACTTAGTACAAATTAGTCCTCACTTATACAGGAATTAAGAGGGTCTCATTAATTTGTCTTAATGAGCGCTGCAGCTCTGTACAGTGCCGACACATCGTTAGTACACTCTTGCCAACTCGTTA
This sequence comes from Eilema caniola, assembly GCA_949126895.1. Classification (NCBI taxonomy): domain Eukaryota; kingdom Metazoa; phylum Arthropoda; class Insecta; order Lepidoptera; family Erebidae; genus Eilema; species Eilema caniola. The sequence continues at coordinate 3,927,773 of OX421486.1, read as the reverse complement.
TTTTATGAAATACTTTCGATCCAAGATTGTTATCGTTATGCATGAGGCTTTATGTGCAACGGGACGAGAACGACACGAGAATAATTATAATATAAAATATATAAAACTTTAATGTGCAATAAAATAAATAAATAAATAAAATAAAATTCATTTATTTCAGGTATCACAAAACCCATATATGTATCTAGTCATTTTGTCAACAAGCAAATACCTTATTTCAATTTAGATTAATCACACTTTTCACAATTCAAACTTAATAATTTATTAAATGATAATGCATTGTCTCAATTGAAGTTACAGATTAGATTATTTTGTTTCCAAATATTATTAATTAATTAATTTAAATTTGTGATAGTTAAAAATAGGATAATTCAATTTCAATAAAATAATGTCACAGCTATGGTCAACTACATGAAAGATTATAGGTAAAGAATAGACAATCAGTCAGTCATTTAAAACATTAGGTATCAGTCCATCAAACAATAGGTATTCTTGTCAACTTTACAATCACCTTTCCATCCGGCATTGCGGGACGTGTCTTTGACAGCAATGCCTGATGTAAGGGCAGTCCAGTCTATCAGCAATCATTGCCAGGACAATGTTGGAGCTGCCCCGCACCCTGCGCACTAGAGAGGCTCCTCTTTTGCGCATACACGCGTGAAAGCAGTCTGTGTTCGCCGCTGCAAACATGCCCGAAGCGCTGCAGGCACGAGGCAGCCCCACCATCACTCTAAATGCATTGTTGAATTGGACCCGGAGGGTACTGTATGCCTTTCGCGAGTATTTAGCCCAAAGATTGCATGTGTACAGAGACGTACAGTATGCCCGAAAGAGAGTAATCTTAACCTCGACGGAACATCGCGCAAATCTCCGCGACAACATGTTTGCCCTCCTGGCCAGCGCCCTCCGTTCCCGCTCCATATCAGCATGATCCTTGAGGTCCACCGTAAGTATATGCCCCAGATACGTGAATTGGTTCACTCTCTCTAGAGGGACTCCATTGAGTCGAACAGGCGGTAGGTTCTGTGGACATCTAGCTCCGTCGACCTCAAAGACCATGTATTGGCTCTTAGTCACATTGTATTTTAACCCATGTGCACCAGCATATTCCTCACAGGTCCGAATCAATTTTCTCAAGCCACAGATCGACGCGCTCAGCAGCACCATATCATCCGCGTAGCTTAAATTATTTACACTTACGCCATCTATACGGCATCCCGTATACTGGCTGCTGAGCGCGACAATCAGTCTAGAGTTGCAAAACTGGGGCCCAATTCAGTAATGCTGGATTAGGATAGGATTCAGGTAAAATCTGGTGAAAACAAAAAAATACCGACGTTTTTGTGATATTTATAATAACTTACTGAAATCACACAATAATTGATTACATTTTCAATAAAATTTTGTTTAAAAAAAATTGTAAGTTTTGATTTGATTTCATTGATTTGATTCTGTGTAATGGAGCATCTGCTCTGACAACGGTAGGTAGATCATGTACCAAACTATACTGTTTGATCGTGATTGAGTAACAAAGACATAAACACCTTCACAAACTGTCATATGATACGATTTTAAAGAAGTCGGATTTCATACATATTGTCGTGTCGGCTTCTTTAAATATAAACGAACTCAATCGTATAATGATGTGCTCTTTCAAAGAGACGACATAATTATAGATCGGACTTGACTCGCATCAGAGCTGTATTAAGGCGTTGAGTGCAACCCCACTAGTTCAGGTCTTTCATCAAAACCTTTTAAAGTAATATTGAAGCTGGATTTAATCAAAAATATGAAAAGATTCCGGGAAAAATTTATTTAGCTGGCACTTTTTATTGGATTTCTTGGCCTTTTGTGTTTGAAGTATTTTTATGGGTTATATAATTGGGGCATAATTTTGTAATAATGAAATTCTTGAGGGGAATTTTAAATTGCTATTTTTATAAATAATATTTTAATGTCGGTTATCGCGACCAACATAGCTCATGATCTTTCTCAAGGTCTAATCTACCCCTATACCAAATTTCATCAAAATCGCTTCAGTGGTTTAGGCGTGAAAGACGGACAAACAGACACACACACTTTCCCATTTATCATATTAGTATGGATGATTTGATTGAAGGGTTTCTATTAAGTTACTTAGGGTTTAACAACGTAACGTGGTCAAAATCTTTGAGTCTGATGATATTATTCATAGTTTAACTGCATTTTGGAATCCATTTTGCTAGCCTACATATGTTTAATAGTGATCTACATTTACACATCTATATAATACTAGTTTCTGCTTGCGGCTCCGCCCGCATGTACGTCGGTTATCATGACCAAACATAGCCTATGTTCTTTTTCAATGTGTTATCTGCACCTATAACAAATTTCATCAAAATCGGTTCCGTGGTTTAGGCGTGAAAGACGGACAAATAAACAGACACACACATACTTTATACTTTTTCATTTATAATATTACCATGGATGATTATGTCTGAAGTTTACATGAACGAATCCGTGAAAAATAGTTTTATTTCAATCTATGGAATATCTATCTATTAAACTACGAAACTCAAAAACTTACCCTCGCCGTTGTTTTGTTTCTGCTTTTAAAACATCTATTCAACTTATGGCATTAAATTACTGCGTGAAGCGGTGCGACAACACCTAGGCATTGTTGAAATTATGAAGTTATTTATTGGCATATCATAATAGTGTAGCCATTGTGTGTAACATTATAGATTTTCTTTAAAATTCACCTAGATCGCTGAATGTATTCATAAAAATAAATCCCTAATCTGATATTAATTTCAACATTTTGTTGAATAACCAAGAAATTCAGAGTGAATTATTGTTTCCTATTCCCAGTTTCAAGCAAAAATGTAAGATATATATTACTATTTAGATATTTGCCAATGGTAAAATACGATGCATTGTGGGCTTGCCACTGACAGCGAGTTGTGTGCCAAACTGTAGCAGTGATGGTGTGAGAAATATATCGATGTTTTTATATCGACTACGAAGCTTAGGCTGCGATATTGCGTCCGCTAAGTCGAGCCACACGCAGCAGGGTCTAACTATTCTTGAAGCAGGTTGACATCATTTGGAATTACAAAGCCGTCTAAATAATATTAGAACTCCAAAATATGTGGGATAAAATGAAGTCAACAGATGAATGAAATTATGAAGAATCGTGCAAATAATCGTATCAAAAAAAAAATTAACAAGACCATCTAGCAAAATGAAATATGCCCCCCTCTTTTTTTAACGTTTGGAAACCCCCACGGGCTTCACCCCATCGGTGCCGACGATAGGGTGGGCGTGTCGGAATCGGACCGACTAAAACCACACGGTGTCCTTCCCAAGTGTCCATTGCCGGGCACCCCCGGTAAGCACTCGAAAGGATTACCCCAGGGTTGCCGGCGGACATTGGCCGCCACCGCGGCCTCGCCTGGTGGGGTCGGGTTATATCCCGCGTCGGTAAGTTGGCAAGCGTGTGTAGGACACACACGACACGCCTTCGCCACGGCCTGCTTCTGTAAGGATGGCGCGTTGGCCAACTGAAGTCCTCAGGCCCCGATCATGGAGGTCGGTAGTCCGTAGACGAGCCTAGAGTCCGTTTACTTCTTTTAGTTTATACGACTACCCCCCCCCCCCCTAAAACCCCCCCTAAAAAATAATGTGGAGTAGTATGTTGCTAAGTCTCAGGTCATATTTTTTCCACTGTTTAATATTGATCAGATCAAGTTCCTAACGGCGCGTACTTGCCAAAACCTAGTGATGATTTATGCGCCAAACCAACCATTTTTCATAACATAACGCGGATTATATTAAACTGAATTTCAAAACAACTCCACACGCTAAATTGTGTCCCAAAATTCACAAATATCACAACACAATAAAAGCACATTTTCGATAAATCACCGACTATCGATAGCTGTTCCACCCATCGCATTAGCTGAGTACGTGGCGATAGGCCAACTCGATACTGAGTTATCGAAAGATGCACAGCACTAATGTGTCTGTAGATACTGAGGTTTCCAAGCTATTTGTTGCGAGTGAAGTATGTTTGTATTTTGTCGTGAGAATGTATTCTTTTAAAATTTTTACTCACAAGACGCGGTGGCTGTTAAATGTTTAACTATAAGGCAGTGAGCTATGATTTTATTAAGTTTGGTCTTTGGCGGTCCCTTAAGGATGACCTTTATAGATATAATCTAGGTTCTAGGGCATATTGATTGAATGATTGATTGATGATTTTCAGGTCGGAGCTGCGTTTCGAACGGGTAGTCCATTTGCTTACGATATGACGGACGCGAGTGAAGCCAAAGTAATATCTATGTAGGCGTAACCTATACGTTCTTATACTCAGTGACACTCACACAAACGCACCGAGATACAATGGCGTCATAAAATTTTCGATTTATATTTATGTCCGACAAATGTTTAGCGTAAAAATATAATAGGTTTTGAAATACTAACAAGTGAAATGTGATCTTCAAATGATTTTGGTTATCATGAGATGAATTCGTTCATCATTTTTAAATCAAAATGTGCGAGCTAGGCCTAGGCTTAGTTGAAATGGCTTCACTTCGCTCGCGCGTATTGCGTTTAAATGCGTTATTATTCTAAGCCAAAATAGATATTTACCCTTGCAGTTTTCAGATAGTAAGCATTCCAAATCACATTATATATCGGACGTTGTACTGTATATGTGTATATTTTTTTTTATTTAACTGTACTGTGTACTAGGAACATTAATCGTTTTCTTCATAACTAGTACATAGTTGTAGACATTTTAATTCATAAATAATTATAATTGCACCAGTAAAACCGAATTACGTAACTTTTTGATACTTGCAAACTGGCGACAATAATAAAAAAAACACTGGCCACAGACTAAACAGAATGAGGTTTCTTTTTTTTTCTGTGTAATAGTTGTTAATTTACTCAAAGTTTTAAACAAAGCGAAAACAAAAGTTATATTTAAGTAAAAGTTTTTATTATTAAACAGGTACAAGATAAAATTTTCTATTTAAATACGAAGTTGCATAAATTGAACAAGCAATAGGTAGGTATATTAATTTATTTGTTTTATTGAACACGATCTTTTTGTATCTCATTTTTTTAAGAGTAATGCATCTTAATCAATTAAAATTTAAAAAAAAATAAATTTCCCACTTGTGATCTAATAACAATCAAAAAACCACAGTTTGATATAAGGTATCATTATGTTCCTAATTTCGGTGAGATTAGAGCCACATTATGAGCAAGTAAAATGAAAAATATAATCTATCTTTACCTATCTCTTCCAAGACGAAATATGAAACTGTGTATACATATTAAAAAAGAAAAATTTCGTCCCCATCATAATTCTGTAAAATAACTTAGTACTACCTCTCCATCCCATTCGTGCAATTTATCTTTTTCCTTCTCAGCGAGCTCATGATCCCTGAACAATGACACCGGAGATATTTCACGTATCACTGAGTATGATATAAGAGGAAACACCGCTTTTATTATACTGAATACGAACGCACGTGTCTGTTGTATTCTCAATGGGGTGATTGATTTTTGAAGGCGTGTTTTAGATAAGAATGAGGTTTATGCACTCATTTTTTTATACCACTCAGCTGGCAGAGATGCTCACGGCCCTCCTGATGGAGAGTGGTTACCGTGGCCTATGGACGTGTGCAACACCAGGGGCGTCACACTCACACAGGGAGTTTCTGTACCGTCAGTGTAGAAGATAAAGCAGGATAAGTCTTAGATTTTCCCACTGACAGCACAAAAACTTTCCAGTGAACTCTGGCTACCCTACTTACCTTCTGGAACATAACACGTACGTAAGTCCAACAACTGGTCTAACTGCAATGCTTTGGGTTGTGAAGGTCAGATAGCAGTCGCTTCACAAACAATATCGAAGTTTAGCCAAATTCGCAGTTGGACTGGTCAAAGCGGACCCCGGACTACAAGTTGATAGCTTCGGATGCGACTGGGATTAACGCTAGGATGAAAAAGAAGCCTACGTTTCCACACCATTTACCATCACGCCGCTAACAATCACCGCAAAGTGTTTCTATTCAAACAAGCCTGTGAATCCGAGGCTACTGAACAAGCCCAATTAAACAGAAATAGGCGGTACATAATCAGCGCTACTGTTGCAATTAAGCATCAATAGACATGGAGTTAGAAATATACGAAGAGAATACTGAAAATAGTCATCATCATCACTCTTGTGTTAGTCTCGGTCACATTGGAGTCCAAGGTCCGCTTCACATACAATTGTTTTTTTTATACAAGACATGTTTAATTTGACTTCACCTCACCTGATAGTAAGCTGAAGGCAAAGTCTGAGGAAAGAGAGTCACCATAACATACACGTGCCATGTTAACAATGTTGGCACTCAGCTTGACGGCCGCATCAGATGCCTTTTCACGCCTCGCTTAAAGGACCCGAGACTGTAGGAGGAAGAAAACATGTGAGCTGGCTAGGAGTTCCAGGTCTTAATGATGCGACACCGAAAAAATAGTCACCGAACCGCTTGATTCTTAAAGAAATATTCTACACCGTATACGGGTGATATCTGAACCCTGCTCGTGTTGTCCTATGTAAAAAAGAAGAGGGTGGGACTAATTGGAAGAGCTCATCAGAACATTCACCATGGTAGAGACGGTAACATACTGCCAAGTAAGCAATATCTCTACGCATCTGCAGAGGATCGTGCATCTATTTGTAGTTAATATTCATAGCTACCTGCTAATATATAACTATATGTTCTGATCAACCACCAAATCAATCCACAATTGAAAGTATTTCTGGTAAAATTTTTGACAAACTTGACAGTGGCGTCACACCGTAAATAATTTTATAATATTTTTTATCTACTCTGATACTATAATAAAATAACTCTCCCTCGAGCTCGCTATTTGAGGTGGAGTCCACGAACATCTGTGGGCTCCATACAAACCTCAACGCCGTCCACCAACACCTGGAGACGGCGAAACCAGCAATGCTGTTTCTTACGGAGACACAAATACGCCGCCCTGATGACACGACCTACTTACTCTACCCCGGCTATGTCCTTGAGGAGAATTTCCGCGCAAAAGCCGGGGTGTGCGTGTTTGTTAGGGCGGATGTTTGTTGTCGCCGTTTGCGCTGCCTAGAGGACCCATCCTTTTCCACCCTTTGGGTACACATAGACCATGGCTCTACGAGTCAGATCTATGTGTGCCTCTACCGCTCCCATACAGGAGATGCCGAGACAACTCGACTCTTTGAATACCTGAGTCAGGCGGCAGATGATGCGCAGGAGCGGTTTCCGAACGCTGAACTGGTGTTTTTGGGGGATTTTAACGCCCACCACGAGATCTGGTTGGGCTCCGCCAAAACAACCCACGCGGGAAGAGCCGCCCATGCATTTGCTCTGGCGCATGGCCTGACCCAATTGGTACACGAGGTCACTAGGATACCAAAAAGGTCGGACCATGAGCCCTCTCTGCTAGACCTTCTGCTGACGAGTCGCCCGGACCAGTACAGTGTTTCGGTGAGCGCCGCTTTAGGTGAATCCGACCATTGTCTGGTCCGTTCCAAGGTGCCCATTTTAGCGCCCCCACGTCCCGTGCAGGGGAAGCGGCGTCTCTGGCACTACTCGTCAACGGACTGGGATGGACTGCGTGATTATTTTGCGTCCATCCCGTGGGTTGAACGCTGCTTTGAAGGTAAGAACCCATCTGAGGCCGCAACTGCTGTCGCCGGTGAGATCAGTCTGGGTATGGAATATTATATCCCCTACACTGATGTCGCCGGTGTCCGCAGGGCGCGCCCCTGGTTCGGGCGCGAGTGCGCGGAGGCTGTTAATCATAAACAGTCTGCGTACCGCGCTTGGATCAGGGCGCGCGCTACGTGCGATCCCAACGTGGGCCACTTCAAGGCGGCGTACAACAGAGCCACAAAGGCCTGCAAGAGGGCTTATGTCAGAGCGGATGCCCAGCGCATAGCGCGGCTTGGTCAGGAGCTAGTAGAGCATCCCACGGGCAGCCGTGGCTACTGGCGACTGGCCAAAGCCGTGCAAGCCAACTTCTGCCAGCCTTCGCTGCCCCCGCTGCGCAATCCCGATGGATCCCTGGCCCATGAGCCGCAAGAGAAAGCAAATTTGCTGGTTAATCTCTTTGCGGCCAACTCCCGAGTCGATGATTGTGGTATGGAGCCGCCGACACTGCCCGTCAGTGACCATGCAATGCCTGATATTCGTATCAGGCAACGCGATATCCGAGCAGTGTTGCAGTCACTCGATGTCCGGAAAGCCAGTGGTCCGGACGGTATTCCAGCGGTGGTTCTGCAAAAATGTGCAGCGGAGTTGTCTCCAATGCTTGCGCGGCTGTACCGGCTGTCCTACAGCTCTGGTACAGTGCCTTCGGCTTGGAAAGAGGCGAATGTACAGCCGATCCCCAAGAAGGGGGATCGCTCAGACCCAAACAACTATCGACCCATAGCCGTCACCTCAGTGCTGTGCAAGGTGTTCGAGCACATTATTAACAAACAGCTCATGCGTCACCTTGAAGATCACTCCCTAATTAATGACCGGCAATATGGCTTCAGGCCGAAACGGTCAGCGGGTGATCTTCTGGCGTATGTTAACCATATTTGGGGTGAGGCTATGGACAAGCACGGCGAGTCATTGGCAATTAGCCTTGACATCGCCAAAGCTTTCGATAGAGTTTGGCACAAGTCGCTTCTTTCCAAGTTACCAGCCTTTGGTCTGCCTCCTAGACTGTGCGACTGGGTTGCCGGCTTCTTGCAGGAGCGCCGTATTCGCGTCCTTTGTGATGGACGAGCCTCGGAGTTCTTGCAGGTAAATGCCGGCGTACCGCAGGGATCTGTCCTATCGCCAACTCTCTTTCTTCTGCATATCAATGACATGCTGTCGACCGGCAGCATTCATTGCTATGCGGATGATAGCACCCTACACGGGAGTTATCATGGACGTCCTGCGGATAAGCAGACGCATATTGCGGAAAAAAGGCAGCTTCTTGTCACTGAGCTTGACCGGATCCTGAATCACATTTCCCAATGGGGCTCTGAGAACTTGGTCGAGTTCAATGCCAAGAAGACGCAGGCATGTGCGTTCACAGCAAAGGTATCTTCTTTCCTTCCCCTTCCCACTCTTCAGAGCACGCCACTGCCACTGCAGGACAACCTCAATATCCTCGGTATGGATGTTCGCTGCAAACTGAACAACAAAAACTACATCGAGAGTATCATCAAAGCAGCCTCGCGTAAACTCGGAGTCCTGAACAGAGTGAGACGGTTTTTCACGCCGGAGCAACGGTGTCTTCTTTACAAGACACAAATTCGTTCCTGCGTGGAGTACTGCTCACATCTCTGGGATGGATCCGCAAAGTACTTATTAGATGCTCTCGACAGGTTGCAGCGACGTGCGGTCTGCATTATCGGAAATCCTGAGGTCACGAGTACCCTCGAGTCTCTGCAGATGCGTAGAGATGTTGCTTCCTTGGCAGTTTTTTACCGTCTCTACCATGGTGAATGTTCTGAAGAGCTATTCCAATTAGTCCCACCCTCCCCCTTCCTATACAGGACGACACGTGCAGGACTTAGATGTCACCCCTATACGGTGCAGAACATTCCTTCAAGAACCAAGCGGTTCGGTGACTCTTTCCTTTGTCGCACCATTAAGACCTGGAATTCCTTGCCAGCTCACGTGTTTCCCTCTTCCTACAGTCCCGGGTCCTTTAAGCGGGGCGTGAAAAAGCATCTGATGAGGCCGTCAAGCTGAGTGCCACCATTATTAACATGGCACGTGCATATAATGGTGGCCCTCTTTCTTGAGACTTTGCCTTCAGCTTACCATCAGGCGAGGTAAAGTCAAATTGACGTGTCCTGTATATAAAAAAAAAAAAAAAAAAAAAAAAATACAAAGATTATAAAATTGAAATCAAAACTCTTATGACACACATTACGCACAGGCCAAAAAAAAAGTTTTATTACGATACAGGTCTTGTATGGACACCTATTTCATAAAATAACTTTTTAATCATAACGATACACCTATACAACCTCCATCTGGAATAAACCTCTACTTTAAAAAAAGAATCCGCCGATTCGGGAAAATAAAAAGAAACACGCATGCGCAATCGACGTTTGCGCCTTGGCGCGAACATTTTTTTTTTGTTCTATACATTTAAATTAAACCAAGTTTGGTTTGGTTTGTAAAATAAATTAGTTTATGTATTATAGTATGAGAGTAGATAAAGTAGTGTATGACACTGTACATAACTTGGTCTTATAACACTCGTGTGATAATATAAAAAATCTCGCCTACGGCTCGTTTTTTTAAAACACACTCGTGTTATAAGAACCCTTATTATGCAACAGTATCATAAACTACTATTAATAGTGCCTGGAATACGGCACTAGCTTCACGCCTTATTACGTGAGACAGAATACAGATTGTTTGAATGTGGGTGTTAATTCACCTCTGCCTAACCCTCCGGGGATAATTGTATTGGCAAATTGGCGTGATTATATGTATGTGTGTACATTTCGTTGTAATCGGCAAAATTACGGTGTTTTGCATTGAGGCTATTAAAAAAAGAAGTAGAATATTTCTAGCTTCTGTTTCATCCTAGCGTTAATCCATCCGAAGCTGTCACCTCGGAGTCTAGGGTCCGTTTAGTCCAGTCTAACTACGGGTCTGATCTTCGATATAACAATATTAGTAGCTGACAACTATAAACGCATAATAAGAGTGTAGATACCTCACATATAACATAAAATAAATCAGAATAGAATTTCAACACTATTTTCCGAACAATTTTCAATAGTCACATCTAGAAAAGTAACACTCTGTATTCAAATGCGATGCTATCAACGCTCTCCAGCCGCGAACGTCCTGTATACGCCATAAATTCACGCAATTTGTGGTACCAGTGTGTTTAGTACCAATTTACAATGCACCTTTGTCCTTAACTACTCTTTGTTGGCTCTATGAGAGTGTCTGTACTGTTTTAGTAGTTACTAGGAGATAGGACACGAAGGTAGGTATTCCCGTCCAATTGAGCAGTCCGACTGGGGAAGTACCTCCCCCCTATAAAATACCGCGGCCATAATAACCTCGTGTTGTGTTCCCGGCGGTGAGTAGGGTAGCCAGAGCTCACTGGAGAACTTTTGTGCTGTCAAAGTGGGAAGACCAAAGGCTATTCTTGCTTTGACTTCTACACTGGCGGTACAGAAACTCTCTGCGTTGACAGGGTCGGCAACACCAGTGTGACTCTCCTCGTGTTGCACTCGTCTATAGGCCACGGTAACCACTTACCATCAGGTGGACCGGGAGCTTGTTTGCCACTTCAGTTGTATATAAAAAAAAACTTTATAAGACGGAATTGCAAATAATGGAGATAGGACACGACGGTATTTCCATTCAATTGAGTAGTGCAACTGAATTTGTTGCACACGTCCATAGGTCACGGTAACCACTTTCCCTCAGGTGACCCGTGTGCCACCTATCTACACCTATTGCCTACGGCACCGCCCGCGTGAAAGGCGGTTATCACCTAAGTATTGAAACTTTTAGAATATTCAATTTAGCCCAAGTTACTCACGAAGATGGTAGCAATCTAATGATGAAAGAATTTTAAAATCTGCACAGTAGTTTCTTAAGCTGTTTATTATAAACTAACTTACAAATCTTTTTATTAACAAAGCTTATAATATTAATATAGTCATAACTTTTACCAAAAAATTCTAAATACACATGAAAATACTTATTATCTGAATATACATGAAATGGATTAAATGAGTCGCTTCATGTACAATTAATGCGTCCATTAACTATCTTCTTACGACAACGGCGATGTTCGAGTATAACGTGTGTGGAACTGGGGCATATGAGGTGGGTTTGCACTGATAGCGTGTTGAGATATTGTTGATGAGACATACGTGCACTTGTGTTACAGTTGTACAGAAAACCTACCTGTTTTTGTCATGTGTTTGTAGGAAAAATTTTTCACATAATTCTCAGTATACATGTACAAAAAAGTGTGCGTTAGAAGTAATAATTCTTTTGAAAACTAGCTAACTTCAGGGTGTCAGTTTCTCGTGACGGTGTGCGAGCGCATCTTATAAATTTACTCTCATCATTTTTCGCTAACGCGCCAAAGGAAGTATAACTTCGAAATATCTTATTATTAGCGTTAAGATAAGTTGTATTCAGTTGCGTTGAGATTTACTGTTGTAAACTGTTTCATTTTTTGATTTTTTTATACAAAGGGTACAGAAACAGATATGACATAATAAAAACTTTCATACAAACCCTCTTCTTCCTATTAATACGCATTGTCACATTCGTATACCATTTATTCCCCGCTCCACTCATACCTATACTAAACGCGTTGACACATATGCATTATAAGAATTTACAAATCGCTATCCGCTACCAATAGGACCACACCGAACCCGACCTAGTGCAATGAGCTGCCGGCTTAGTGCCAAACGCATGGTTTGTGTGCGAATAAATTAGTGGCAAGTACCACGACTTGGTACTAACTTGTGCACCAATATTGTGTTCGGGAAATGAACCTCTAACATCTGTTTGCGATTCGTAGATACACTCGAATGTACAGTCAGCGTCAAAACTGGATCATGATAGCACAGATTTTTCATCAATTCCTCATTTTCTAACTTATAATGTTAGGTAAACATACAATATTTTCAGCCGCCCTGCATAGTTCCCTCACAGATCGAAAGCATTTTATAAAAAGGACATCAAGGGTACCCAAAACCGACGATCGTAAGAATCGTAGCAAGCCGAAACAAGTGCTGACTATCTTTTTTTTGACGTGCGTGAAATCCATTTGTTACGGGGCCGGAGGTAGGTTATGTCGGACTCGAACCGACTAAACACACGCCGTCTGTGGGTCCTAGTGCAAAGTCGCAGGTGAGGTCCCAGTCGACCCAGTATCATTTCTCTCGATCTGGCATTCTCCGGGTGGGGCATCACGGAGTCTCCAACTGGTCCCCGGTATGGAGAGGCACGCCACCGCCTCAGTCTCTGCTTACCTCACTTTGAAATAGGCCTGACTGTATCTATGTATTCTTTATTATATTCATACATTTCGCCAACTATCACTTTCGGTCCCACGTAATATTGGACGAGCGTATTGCCGGCAAGAGGGTCTTATTCTACTTCACCGAGAACCAAATGAGCAACGAACCACCTTGTTTTAGGAGTATGATTATACTATATCTATCATTGCATGTGATAAAAATATTACATAAATAATTAATAAATAAATAAATAAATATTTCACCATATTTCACACAACGCTTTCTAGACCCATGGTAAGCATAGCTTAACTAGCTTGTGTTATGGAATCTAGAATGCGGGTTTATATATATACTTAGATTTTTTTTGTAAATTCATACATATGATATTTACAGCAGCCCTGAAGAAAGCCCTGAAGAAATACATACATAGAAACATCCAGACCAATGCAAATATAAATATTCATGCGTACAAATATTTGCACTGAGCGGGAATCAAAACAGCGGCTCCTGTGCAGCGGTCGCGTTCACTACCGCCACACCATAGAAGCTGACTATATTTTTGTTTATACTATGTACTAAACTTCACCGAAGATGCTATACTCAAGACCCATAGTCAAATGGAACCATAATACCCAAGTGATATAACAGCTAGTTAAGCCCATACCCTTACATAATCCCTTCTGTCATTTAATCTATATTAATTTATGTATATCCAAAGTTTCAATACACAAACAAGACAAACTAATATAATCTTGTGCTCACACATAATATAGTTGATATTTCCGTTATATAGGTAACGTTAATGGTCTGAACTGGTAATAATTCTATAGTCCACTAATGTCCACTAAAGTCCACTAAAGTCCACTGTATGAAAACAGAAGTTTATGTTTGGCCAGGAAATTGGTCGAATTTGAATTAAAATATATTAAAATATGGTTGCCTGTTAGAGATTGCCTCAGTTCGATAAGGCCGCCAATTGTGTACTACATAAATTGTACCTCTGATTTGTAATTTATGTATTTTGGTGAACAATAAAGAGTTATATTATTATTATTTTCTTTATTCATTTTCAAAAATTACACATTATATTTTTAAATATATATAGAAAAAAAAACAAACATCTAAGTATTTAAAAATATAAAAAGTAGTGCCCCACCGGTATTAAAATACAGAATTAAATTTTAAGTTTTGCTTTTTAGGGACGTTTAAGTAGAATATCTATATATCTTTGACATACTTGTCATAACGCAGTGGATTTTCTTTTCAGGAGTCTGATTTCCTAACCCTGACAGCAAAAAGGTGTTTGTACACTCAAATTGAGCTTCCCAAGTTCTAATCTACCCCTATATCAAATTTCATCAAAATCGGTTCAGTGGTTTAGGCGTGAAGGACGGACAAACAGGCACACACATACACTTTCCCATTTATAATTTAGTATGGATGTATTGCTTTTTAACAAGACTATTTTTATGAAATGGTTATCTCCTCGGATACCTTTTCCCCCGCCGAACTGAACTTTTTAAAACTGATCCCAGTTTTGAGTCAGTTATTGGCGGGGGTAAGGTACCCCACTGCCATATTGTCCCCGGATAAAGGCCCGTATCGCACCACTGCTTCGGCTCTTTAACTAGACTATGTAAATATTATATTAATAATTTCTATCATAAAAATATAGTCGCTCGTTTCGTGGCCTCGTTGGTAGATGAGAAGATGCAACTTGCGCGATATTGCCAGAACTTGAGCATACTGCTCCAGCATCACTGAATTTAATTAAGTCTCGCTATCTTTGTGAAATCTTAAACGGTATTTATTGACTATCACTTACTAAGTTTTGCGAATGATAAGTTTTTGATTTTATTTGATAGTCTACTTTACTTGACATTACTGGAAGTTATTTGTAGAATATATTTCTATATATTCATGCCTGTATAATGCCAAAGATGTAGGTAGAGGAGTATTAAACCGTCATTCAATCCCACGGTTATAGGCTGAGCATTTTGCCTCCAAGCGGCCTGTAGGTATATCTTCTGTCGGATGGAGAATATTGAAATAAACATTAATTCAACAAATTCTATTGCGAATATGTGACGTTATTTGGTTAATAAAGCTCTAGCCCGTCGCATTAACGGGTAGATACTAAAATAACATCCAGAAACTAGTAAAATTCTTTAAAGATAACATCGGGCACGAACCTACTGGTCCCCTAAAATTAGTTCCCTGTGCCCAGTCGTCTCCCCAAATATATGAGACTTTCACCAAATAGCATCTTTTTATGAGTTTCTTTTATTCTTCACCTAGCTGACCTGGCGAACTTCATACCGCATATTTTTCCGCCCGCGTGGCGTCAGATCCCGCTTCCGCTGCACCCTCTACTATATTAAACAGGTATTATGCATATAAAAATTTCTCTTCAAATCACTCTATCTATTAAAAAAACTGCTTCAAAATCCGTTGCGTAGTTTTAAAGATTTTAGCATACAAAGGGATATAGGGACAGAGAAAGCGACTTTGTTTTATGCTATGTAATGATAGTGATTTTCGTCCCTCAAATTATTCGTTGCACATAAATTTTAAATTAAAACATGACATAGCAAATACGTCATAAGTTCATTTAATCATCTTACTTACCAGTAACTTCAAATAAATTTCCTAAATATTGTACAATTATGAGATATTCGTCTTAATCAAATGGCTTGCAATAATAATCGTACAACATAAATAACCCGAAAATTCGCAAAGAGCACCATAAATTATCGCCCCACAAATATAATATCATAATTTTCGCCATACAAATATAATCTCAAAATTTTGCAAAGTTAATTAACTCATCTGACAAAGACATGCAGAGTTAATGAAAACTCGTTTAAAAAACTTAATTATACAGCCGACCTTCGTCAAATGTCATCCGTTCACACCTTATTAAGCATTATACTCAGTGATATGGGTTAATTATTGTGTATGGTGTTTTTGATATACGACCTTTTATAATTTGGTGCTTCTACCAAGTTTTCTACGGAGTTTCAGTCTGGTCATACTGAAACTTTAATGTATACCTACGTTACTCCTAATCTTAACTAAACTAAACTAAACTAAACTACTCCTAATCTTTAGTCAGAGTTAATCTATGGGAAGCTCAGAATCCACCCATCTCCTTTACGGCCTCTGGGTGCAGCGGGAGACCCGAGGAGGGCCAGACCGAGAGGGATGGCCCTGGGTCAGCCGGGGTGCGAGGGATATGTCGCATGACAACCTCACCTTCGGCGTAGCACTACGTCCCGGAGACGGCTTGCGGTTTAGTGGGGATTTCCCACACGTAAAAAATAAGGGTGTAGCGGTAGAATGTTCGACTGTTGCGAAGGAGGCGCGAGTTCGATTCCCGCTCAGTACAAATATTTGCATTGGTCTGGGTGTTTCTATGTATACTATATATGTATGTAAAAAAAAGTTTCTAAGTATGTCTATACGCATTCTAGATTCCATAACACAAGCTAGTTAAGCTACGCTTACCATGGGTGTAGATAGCGTTGTGTAGCATGATTTATTTATTTACGTCTCGCTATCGGAGAATCTTGCCCTGGACAGGACCTTGCCAGGACCACCTGTAAGTCCTTAAATAAATTCGGAAGCCAGTTGGCTGAAACAATGAAAACCGGTTTAGGTGGGGTTTCTCTGTTTAAATGAACCCCAAAGGTGTGAATGCGGTGCTACGCTGCAGACTATTACCCCTCCGCTAACGTGTGACAATCACACACGTGTACGCCAGATTAACTCATAATTGCCTCTGAGAATGCTCTCAGGGTAGCTACACACTTATTAAATAAAATATGACATGATAATATGCCGTCGACTCTTCAGAAGAAGATATCGAAAAACTAAATCAGTTTTGTTGAAAATATGAATTTTAACTACGATGGTTTTAGTTATACAGAGCTTTTAGTGCAAGCCTTCCACTCGGGGTTGGATGGTTAGATAGCAGTCGCTCCTGGAATAGTGTATAACTTGGGAACATACTGTGCAAACTTATGACACAATTGGGTGATGGCTAGAGGAGGATAATGAACTTACTCGTTTTTTGAAAATATGTATATTTAAAGGCGGGATTTAGGTCTATAGAGGTTTACATTTTGGAACAATCATTGTCAAGCAACCGCAAGATAAAAAAAATTCAAGATAAAAACTCAGTAGGTACACTACTTTGATATTTAGATACTGGTAGTTCAACCTCATTTTAATCGCCTCCTTCTGCGAGCAGGTCATGCTCGTGAAGGAGACAGCAGAGCGGGCGCGGTGCAGCGAGCGAGAAAGACTCGCGGACATCGCTGGCCGCGTTCGAAGGCGGCTCGGGCGTCGGAGGGCGCAAACCGACCTCCGCCCCCCATGAGCGCGGGCCTGAGGGTGACGGGTGGAGCCGCTCGTCACCCTAGCAGAAGCTGGCCACGGCGGCGGCGCGCATCTTAGGGCGATGCGCCCCCCCCCCCCCCCATACCGGGGGCGAGTCGGGGACCGCGTGGTCCCCCCTCCCGAGGAGGGCCAGACCGAGAGGAATGGCCCTGGGTCAGCCGGGGTACGAGGGATATGTCAAAAGACAACCTCACCTCCGGCCTAGCACATCGACCTACAGACGGCGTGCGGTTTAGTCGGTTCGAGTCCTACATAACCTGCCCCTTCGGCTCCGAAGGGGGGGTATCCGTGGGGATTTCCCGCACGTAAAAAAAAACCTCATTTTAATATGATGGAAACCCCAGAGCCGGCGAAGGTGGCTATGTCGAAATCGTAGGTACCGCGAAAGATGTTCACCGCGCACTGCCTCGGCCTGATTTCGCTAGGGTGAAAGGCAGCACCACCTTTCACCCCCAAGGGTATTGCTCGTACCATATATCTTGAACCTAAAAAATGTGCTCAAAATGTACTCTGAGCGCGCAGTACCTACTTGTGTCTTGGATATATTTTGGGGATAGCACGAGGTGTTACAGCCTTAGACGTGCTCAAATTCAACAAGTATGTATAGATTATTACAAAACAATCCGTGTGCATTTGTGACAATTTAGCAATAATATGGGAATGAGCAATAATATGGGCAATGTCATTAAAAAAGATTTTACCACAAACTAACATACCTACTGCAGAAATTGAACAAGCAAGTCTTAATGTGCTTGTAGCTTTAAAAATTTGAATAATCCAGTTCCTATATTTCCAGCCGCATTTAATTTTCTGTTTGCAAGTGAACAAACTACCTCATTACAGTAGAATAAAAGATAGAAGCTTAATTTTGCTAACTTGCAAAATTTCAGCTAATTAAACACTCCGCAGCTTTTTGCATAGCTACGTTTTGTTGGCTTATTCAACAATTACGAGTTACAACTACGAAAACGTTTTATAATACAACTAGCTTTTCGCTCGCGGCAATGCCTGTGTGGATGTCGGTTAACGCAACTTTTGATCATAATCTCACTAAACCGATTGCGATTTGCGATAAGTGATTTTTTATAAACAAAAAAATGAGCAACCCATGTTATCAAAATTACTAATATTCTCTCTAATCCCTCCAACTAAGCTAAATTATTTGTGCTAGGAGTGGGTTCGAGTCGGTTGTGTAATGACCAGGATTCAAACCCGAGACCTCTCGATCGTAAGGCCGACTCCTTAATCACTAAGCTACCAACGCTTCATTACTTGAAAGTCTAACTAAAACCTTTCAAATAAAAAACCTGCATTGAAATATGTCAATGAGTGATAATTGCGTAAACAAAAAAAAATCATAAAAAGAGCTGCATTTAAATCCATTTAGCAGTTTTTGAGTTCATCGCGGGTTAAAAGACAAACAGACTAAAAATCCAAAAAAAAGATTTTTGTGTTCAGTATCTTAGTAACCGGACGTCGCCGCGCCTGGATACTCTGCTCATGAATAAGGGTCCGAAACTAGTCGGGCGCATCCTGACGAATGACGTGAGTATAGCCGTAGTAAAGTTATCGAATTTATGATTACTGCTCTGCTTTCTTGAATCTACTATTCATGTGATGATATACAGCCTTTAATCTTCCACAAAAAACACTGTATTCAACACAAAAATGTTTTGAAATTCGATCCTGAGATTAGCGCTTTCAAACAAACAAGTTCTTTTTTTCTGTTAAGTGTATCTCGTAAGGATATTTATGAGTAAATAATTTCTTTCTTTATATCTTTCAAACAGACGAACAGCTTTATAATATTAGTGTAGATACCGTTAGTAGCGTGATCTGAACGCGTTTCGAACGCGTTAATGCCTCAGATCTTGTAGTTGGCTCTCGGCTTCTTTTGTGATCCTTCATAATGCCCGCAGACTCCCTCTGGTATTATAAGCGTGAAGAGCAAGTCTGTGAATTTGAAGTTTCTTCATTACCTTCATTTTAGTTCTGTCCGTTAATATTGAAATGAAAATATTTAACAAGCTTTTATTTAGTTTCACCTGTCTCGACGTTTGTGATCAAATCTTGCAAATTAAATTTGATTCACTTTCCGGTTATTGATTGAGCTGAAATTTTGCATATATCTGTAAATCGCGTGACAATTATATGCAAACATTTTTTTTTATGGTATTATGAACTGGGGTTTGATAACATTTGCTCCAATACTACATGATTATAACATTGAGGGAGACCCGCTGGTTCGGGTTACAGAAGTACGAGATCTAGGTGTTCATTTTGATATGCAGCTGACGTTTCGCGATCACGTCATTAAAATTTGTAAAAAAGCATTTAGAAATCTGGGTTTTGTTCTACGAACAGTGAAGGAATTTACGAGCATCAGGGCAATAATCACTTTATATAATACGCTTGTTAGGAGTCAACTGGAATGCAATGCAGTCATCTGGAGCCCACATGAAATTAAATATAATCTCATGTTGGAGCGCGTTCAAAATAAATTTGTCAGATACTTGTATTTAAAATATTATGGAGTTTGCCCTTTTTACCCCTTAATGTATCCAACACTATTCGTACTGGGTATGGTTGGCTACAATGAGCTGAGGGTTAGGAGGGAGCTCACACTGGCAGGATACCTATTGAGTGTTATGCGCGGAAAAGTGCAAAATGCGGCCATACTCGAGCGGATTTATTTATGCGTCCCGGACGGGTACGTGTGGAGGCGCCGGAGGCCGCAGCTGCTGCAGGTGCCGAGCGCGCGCACTAACCTGCTGAAGGAGGCGCCGCTGACGCGAGCGCTCCGGACACTCAACGTCGTTTCAATTAATATTGACCTGTTTTGTTGCTCTCTGAAGGAATTCACAGATGCCACATTATATATTATATGTTACCAATAAGTTTAAGGTTGTAATTGACATTGCCTACTCTATTGTATTGGGGTAACCTGTAAAAATAGATGTAGATGAGATAAATAAATAAATAAATAAAAAATAAATAAAATAAATAAACATTGTTTCATTTTCTAATATTAGCTTGGTCCAATTTAATCTATTTCTGTACTAAATTTTAGCAAGAATCTGTCAGCAGTTTGTGCGTGATTATGTAACAAACATCCAAACATATGAACATCTTTTGTATGACATTTTAAAAGCATTCAATATGCTATTTAAATTTGATTCTGAATGGATTCAGGCATGGTTCGATGGCTCAGTAGTCAGAGATTTTCCCTGTAAGAGAAAGATCACGGGTTTGAAGCCCGCCTGAACCGATTTAATTATTCCTATCTTATTTGATATAAACCTTTTCACGTTTTTTTTTTAAATCATATAAGCGACCGAAATCCCTAATATTCCCTCTAACCCCTCTAACTAAGCTTAATTGCTTCTGCTAGGTGTAGGTTCACGTCGGTAGTGCAATGGCCAGGCTTCGAACCCGGGACCTCTTGTAACCTCTCTCCGTAAGGCCGATTCCTTAACCACTAGGTGAGCTACCGCTACTGCTTATTTTACATTTATAATAATAATAAGATTCCAGAAGTATCTCAATCTGAACAAGCCCCACGTCAATCCCGTGCAACCCTCTTAGTAAACTTAATACGTGAATTGACTTGTAATATTGGTAAAGTTTCTTTTGTCAGAAGGTGCCACAATCTGAATTATAAGTGTTCATTTTTATCCTCTTCATTTCAGAGAGAAATCCCTGGATTTTGTTCCTCTTCAAGTTTTGTTATATAGTACTGTTTTAGCTTGATGCTGTTGATTTAGTTCAGATAGTAGTCAATTTATCTACAATCTAGTCAAACTTAAAAATTAGGTCTCATTATTTCGTTGTCTCTCATAAGTCCATAGGAGAGGCTTATGTTCAGCAGAGGACTGTGGGCGTCTGATGTGAGGATGATTTTGCTGTCGTCTTCGATTTTAGATTACGAGCGTCACTTCTAAACTAAAAGAAAATATTTTTATGGCGGCGCGATGACCGTGTTCGACAGTACAGTGTTTCAGAATATTAGCAACCGAAAATACTAATATTTCCTCTAAACCCACCTACTTGGTAGGCCTAGCTAAGCTGCTAGTATAAGAAGAAGGTTCTCGTTTATAATGTAATGGTTAAGATTTGTACCCTGGACCTCTCGATCGAAGACCAATCCCTTAACCACTAAGCTATTGACCTTACTGACGTTAATCTCAATTCTAAGTACCTATATAACAAATCTAATAAATCTTACATTTGGTCACTCAAATTCACATTTAAACCTAGATCTAACAATAATTTTGTCCATAAGTCTTTCAATGACGTAACTATATTTATAATAGCTTTAACATTATCAACAGATGTCGTAACAGTCAATTAATATGCCAACTCTAAATCGCGCTTACGAAGTTCGACTAAGTTTGCATATATACAAGTTGTTGAACTAGTTGGTTCCAACTAAATTATTGTAGAAGGTTATTGTGGCACAAAGTCGATAACTAATAACCTGTTAGAACTTCTGTTATCATTTTAATCGGTGCTTTATTGGGTACTATTTTGTGGTATCAAAGTTTATTTCCAACTAGTAGCTTAATCTACATTCGCCCGTTCATATTTAATATTAAAAGCATACAGTTTGAAACCACCAAACACATAGCATACTTAATTATTTCACATTAGTACTATCTGGGCTAAAAAGTCCCAAAATTATCTTAAGACAAAGTCTCAGTGTAAGAGGGTCACCATTACATACACGTACCATGTAAACAATGATGGCACTCAGTTTGACAGCCTCATCAGATGCTTTTTCACGCCCCGCTCAAAAGGACCCGGGACTGTACGAAGAGGGAAACACGTTAGCTGGCAAGGAGTTCCTAGTGTAAATGGTGCGACAAAGAAAAGAGTCACCAAACTGCTTGCTCCTTTAAGGAATATACTGCACCGTATACGGGTGACAGTTGTCCTGTGTAGGAAAGGAGAGGGTAGGACCAATCGCGGGCCTGAGGGTGACGGGTGGAGCCGCTCGTCAGTCACCCTAGCAGAAGCAAGCCACGGCGGCGGCGCGCATCGTAGGTGATGCGCCCCCCCCCCCCCCCCACACCGGGGGCGAGTTGGGGACCGTGTGGTCCCCAACAAGGGCCAGGCCGAGAGGAATGGCCCTGGGTCAGTCAGGGTGTGAGGGATATGTCACGAGACAACCTCACCTCCGGCCTAGCACATTGACCCACAGATGGCGTGCGGTTTAGTCGGTTCGAGTTCGACATAACCTCCCCCTTCGGCTCCGAAATGGGGGGCAACCGTGCGGATTTCCTGCACGTAAAAGAAAAGGGTAGGACTAATTAAAAGCTCATCAGAACGTTCACCATGGTAGAGACGGTTAACAGGAAGGGGGGTTAACCAAGGCATTAAGATCATTTTGTGTACTTTGTTCGTCACGATCGATATGATGCTGACTACACAACATTTGGACCCCAGACTCCGAGGTGAGGGCCTCGGATACAACCGGGATTAGCATAATGACGATGATGATGTACCTACACACATAACATAGGCTACTTTTTAACCCAATATTCCCACAGAATCATTACTAACGCAGATGAATCCACGAGGCGAAGCTCATTATTTAAAAAAAGTGCAAGTCGGACACGCCCAAGAAGGGTTCCGTAGCAGCAAGTAATATAATACAGAAGCACTTCTAGGGTTACGATTAATGACGTAATAAAAAAACCATTCCCTAGACCTGGTTCATACCAATTACGAACATCCTATATGTTTTTTTTAGTTTTATCATTCCTTTGTTTTAGAAGTTACAGGGGGAGGGATACATTTTACCACGTTGAAAGAGCCTCTCATGCAAACTATTAAAGTTTCAAAAAAATATATAAGAACCCGAATATCAGTTTTGAAGACCTATCCATAGATAAATCACACGTATATTTATTTATTTTTATTAGGCACATCAACAGATTATGTAGATTACATTTCAAACTTAAATAACAAGTTTTGTGGACTTATATCTAGTACATAACCCAATTATAGATATGCACAGCGTTCGTAAGCCTAGTACATGACACTATATAAGAAAATTAACAAACAATTTGCTAATGAACTCTAAATTAAGCTAATTTTACAATATCACCTGCATTTTTATTTTTATTAGATCTGAAACTTCTCATTATTCTCCACTTATACCCGGTAGCGCTGTTTCCGAAAACGTCAATATCGTATAGTTTCCAGAACTGGTTGTAGGTTCTTAGCATCCTAGATATAGGTTCGTTGCGACCAGTCATCGTTCTGAGAAAGGGAATGTGGAAGATCTCGGTGTGAGGGAGTCGTGAGGTAGTTCTACGGGGAACGTTGAGGCTAACTGACGATAGCAAGTCTTTACACACCGTCGCGCCATTGATAATTTTGTGTAAAAATGTTAGATCCAACATGCGTCTACGATGGCTAAAAGGAGTACAGAGTACAGGTCTAAGTATGGGGAATTTTTGTGCGAAAATTTTAAAGCAGTTCACAGAATACATCTATTTACCAAGTTTCAACAGATTAGTTCTTACAGTTTCGGAAAAAAGTGACTGTGACCATACGGAAGAACAGACAGACAGATAGACATGACAAATTCATAAGGGTTCCGTTTTTGGCCATTAGGCTACGGAACCCTAAAAAGCAATAGTGACCATATTTTACATACCACCTTAGTAATATTAAAAAAATATATTTTTTTCGAGGTATCCATTGAAAAAAAGTAAGAAATTTAATTTTATCGGACACTTGATACTTCAATATGATGCCGTAAAAAATGATCACAACGCCAATGACACTGTTATGACCGCTTATGCATTAAAAATGATTACAGAAAATCAACGTAGTAATAAGATACAGTCATTAAAATTTATGAACAATCAATGAGTGATAATGATAAAGATAAGATGAGTTGACATTTTAGGGAGAAAATAATGATATAACACTTTATCCTTAGAAATAAAAGACCAAAGTATTAAGTGAGAAATTTAAAATTTAAAATCTGAATATCAAATTATAATTTTATTATTGTGTACAATCGTCCTTGAAAGTTGATTAACATTAAGAAAATGGAATTTGATTGAATTTTAAATTGATTCTAATAGTAAAGGATAGATAATGCCGTCAATCAAATAAATTAGTTTTCATTGATGACATTGCTTATTAGAATGTAATTTTATGTCAATTTCACTTAAGAAATATTACAACTTATTACAACTTTATTCTTGCATTTATTACATTTACTTTAACATCAACATTTTAACATCATAGAATAGTAAAATCCGCTTATGATGAAATTAAAGGGCAGTGACATAAACGTCATAATAACCGGACGTCATAAAAAGCATATTCTCAAAACAAAAATTGCTAAATTTGTGAAATATTTATTTCAGTTAAAAGGTACAAATGAGAAGTAAGAACGTGTGGATTTAGGAATCATGACGGTCTCTATAATCGGTCACAATTTTTTTTAAATGATTAAAAATGTGTCATTATTAGCGGCATATCATTATATCCGACTAAGCGAATTCGTTATATGCAACTAATTAATAAAGAATTTTATATGAAAACCAAACTTCGCTGTTTAGTTACGTCACGTCATATTAAGCTCACATTGAGCATAAGATAGGTATTTGATTCTAAAGGCGCGTTTAGACGATGAGAGTTTTTCGCCTCGAATATACGATTCTCGGAACAGACAGACAGACAGAACAAAGTTTCTTTGTCTAAACTTTTCCAAAAACAATAGCCGCTCGCTCGTCCACGCCTGACGAGAATTGTCTCGCAATTGAATATTAATAGTGTCCATCTAAACAGAATTTTAAAACTGTCGACAGGCATAAAATGTAATTTCACTTGCGAATCTCGTATGAAATAATCGTATGCGAGAACTGAGTGCTTGCCTGTGTGTAAACATTTTGATACGATAATCGTAGAGCGATTATTGCTAGCGATCGATGCGTACGATTATTGTGTACGAAACTCGCCTTGCCTAAATGACGCCTTACTAACCAAATACCTACTTATATTTTTTCTTACTATAGACAACGGTAATCAAAAAAAGGAAATAGCAATATAATACAAACAAGTGATCAATTTGACCCTGAATATATTCCCCGACATAGGAACATCTACTTAATCAAAAATTTCCCCGCGACCATTGTACAAAAGTTGTCCTAATTAGGCAGGACATTAGCCCCACGTGGCGGCCAAATTTATAGGGATACCCTCCAAAGACGAAATTAATATATGGGCCATGCTTCCCAAGTTGTGGAAGGTAGGTAAATAATTTGCTATCTGTGAGGACGTTGGGAATATTAGGACTGTGTGCCGTTTTACAATATAGATGTTATATTTAATTTAGTCGTGTATTTTATTCAATCGTGAATTTTTTGTAACGTGTTTTGTTTTTTAAATAATTTTCATTTATTTCAGAAGAAAAGCTATATAACCAGTACACTAAGGCCTAAATCTGTTAATCTGTCCTCAGATATATCGAGATACAAGACTGGTTATCGTTCTAGTAAACCTAAACCGTGAATTATTTGTGCGCAGAGTCATGCATTCTGTTCCCTATTATTTAAATGCCCTATTATTTAAATGGCGGTGAAGTTAGGCAAATATTTAAGGAAGTACCTCCACCTTACAGAATACCGTGGCTATAATAACCTCGTGTTGTGTTCCCTGAGATGAGTAGAGTAGCTACAGTTCACTGGAGAGGTTTTGTGTTGTCAGTGGAAAGACCAAATGCTATTCCTGCTTTGTCTTCTACAATAACGGCACAGAAACTCTCTGCGTTTACAGGGTTGGCAGCAAGAGTGTGAGTCTCTTCGTGTTGGACACGTCTGTGGGCCACGGTAATTACTTTCCATCAGGTGGGCCGTGTGCTTGTATGGTATAAAAAGATATATATTTTCGACTAAATTAACATATTATATTAGTGCAAAAATGGCGTTCTCTAAATTATACTAAATGTATAATGTATTATACATACATTATGGAATTTAAATTATTTTTATACCACTTAGACGAGCACACCATCCATCTAATGGGAAGTTTTTATAGGGTCAGCAGCAGAAGTAGAATTATGATGTCGACGGAAGTTTGGCTTACTATAAGCCAAACTTCCGTCTTGCTCCTTCATATTACAATTATACGGAATATATTAATGTCGTCGCCAACTAAGCTGTTAACGAAACGGTGCCATTCAATGAACGGTCTGCCCCTCTAGACAAGTGGCAATTCGCTAACCGGCCTTTAATGGAATAGAATGACGAATGTATGGGTTTTGACGTATTTGACATGCGTTAAAGACTGTCATATACGTCAAATCCCATATATTCGTCATTCTATTCCACCAAACGCCAGCTAGCGAATTGCCACTTGTCTAGAGAGGCTGAACGATATTCAGCCGTAACATTTATTACAACATTAAGGCCATTTGTAAGATGGGGCACCACCCCGAATTAAGACCGAAAATTACATACATATATACATATACTCACACCTGTTAATCCCCGAGAGAGTAGGCAGAGGTGTATTCACAAAAAAATTGTGATAGGTTTATCGAAAAAGCTGCACAATCCGATTTGGATAGGTTAGGTTAGTGTAATTTTTTTTATAACCTGCATTTTTCTGCATAAAAGAGTCATTTACATAGCTGTTTAATTAAAGCAAGTAATTAAACACCATCGATCCAAGCTATTTGCCTAGCCGTTTAATCAACTAGCTGAACACCATTCGGGCCGCTACTTAAACGGCCGCTACGCAGGAAGCGCAGGTTCTATCCCCGCTCAAAGCAAATGTTTTTATGCATGAAAATAGGGAATTTGCATTGGTCTGGTCATGCCTCGGAAAGCACGTTAAGCCGTCGGTCCCGGTTGTCATACATACATCTATGGCAGTCGTTACGGGTAGATGGAGCCCTCAAAAATCCAACAACTGGTCTAACTGCAATACTTTGATATCGCCTTTGGGTTGTGGACGTCAGATGGCAGTCGCTTCACGGAATATATCGAAGTTTAGCCAAATCCGCAGTTAGACTGGTAAAAGCGGACCCCAGACTCCAAGTTGAAAGGCTTCGGATGCGACTGGAATTAACGTTAGGATGAAGAAGAACATTAGTAGCCGTGGCATTGCCCCTATAAGGCAAAGATCTCGGGTTCAAACCCGCCTAGACCGATTCAATATTTTTTTCTTTAATTTGATTTGAATATTAAGCATGAAAAATGCTTATAAATTTAATTCAAATAATAATATATTATTACATTAAATTATACATACACTGCACTCTGTAAAAAAGATAACATTTGATGTGAAATTTTATTTATTATACACATATAAATGTTTCTTGATGAAAAAAGATTATTTCTGTACAAAGGGGAGTTTAAGTCAATGAAAACATATTTACATTATAATTTAAACTACAGTTAATCAACTAATGTGAAAAGCCTGAAGTTAAAATTGTTCAATACTTCAATGCAGACAAAATAGTTGTATCATATATCTTCAAATCGATCGGAAACATATTTTGTTTTACTTCGAGCAATACTATAAATGCAGAAAGCGTACAGAGGAAAATAATCCCTAGTTATCAGAAAACATGCTCTAAAATAGCATCCGACCACTATAATTCACTTCGAAACTTGACAAAAGTTGAAATTTTATCGTAAACTCGAAATATTTCCAAAACTTGTAAGTACGAATATCGGAAATTTGAGTGATTTACTATACAACTTCAGAATATAAATGAGAGTGCCGGTGAACAGTCGGCGGCACCGTTCGCGCTTTGCCAATTCCAATAAAACTTACAACTTTTTGATAAATTTGGTAAAAAAGCATAACAAACTATATTTTTAAACAGCATTCAATTCATTTTATATCTATTGTTAACACAATACCAATAATTTCAATTTGAAATTCGAAGAACCTAAACTTTCAAATTTAAACGTTCATCAACTAAAACAATCAAAACTATCTCCGTAACGCGCCAAATATGTCACAAACAATTGGACAAAATAATAATTAAACATACCAGTGAGTAATAGCGATCCTCATAAACGCTCACCGACTGACAGGTGTCAACGCTGTCAGTTCTCCCTCCAATTGTACGCTGACTTCACGCCGAGATGTTTTCGCAGTGTTTTGATTTATTTACGTCGACATATATGATAGTTTTGTGATAGTTTAGCTTAATCTGTCATGATATTTATTTTTGTTGGATATTTCAGTAGAATTCAATATAAACGTATTGAGTGAAAAAGAAAATGACGTACGATATCGAAATCGTGACGTTGACGGTCATGGACAGGAAATGATAGAAATATTCTAGTTTATACCGCTGCAGTAGGCAAATTGACTGATTGATGCCACTTCGAGACAGTCCATCAGGTACAAAATATTACCGACGTGGAAGCTAATTGCGGCCTTAGCAGTACCTAAGCTCACAGCGATAGTACGCTGCGCGGATGCGTAGGCTGCTGCTGTCTTCTTCTGCGGGCAAGTAATGCTCTTGAAAAAGGCTGGGAGCTTAAACGGAGGACATTCGTCAATCCCATACGGGGGCTAAATTGGGACTTCGTGGCACCCAAAGAGAGCCTGTTCGAAGTAGACGGACCCGGGTTGGTCAGGGTGCGAGAGATATGCTTGGGTAAAACGCACGATAAAAAATGTATACCTAATAAATTATGAAAAGAAAAAATAATCACAAAAAATAATAAATTACAGAAAGAAAAAATAATCATAAAAAGTAATAAATTACAAAAAGAAAAAATAATCACCAAAAGTAATAAATATACACCAAAAGTAATATATAGGGTGTATTTTTGAAACGGGGCAGTAAGGGCAAGTACCTTAACCGTTGCAGTTACAGCAAAACGTTCTTAAAAGACCTTCCCTAACTTTTTGGGACATTTTGAACTGCATTCACAAATTTTGTAAAAAACTTACAGTTAGCAAAAAAAATGCAAAAAGTTCAAATTTTTTTTTTATGCCAATCGATTCTATTTCATGTGGGGATCAAAAAACTCTATGGGACCATTTTAGCTTTCAGTACTAGAAAAGACAGAAATCGCCAAAGACCTTTCCCATACATTTCGTACGGAAATATGATAAATCAACTCGAAACTCATAGGTCAGGTAAAATTTTGAACTTTTTTAAATAAAAAAAATCATTTAAACATTTAAGAAATTGGTTTATGAAATAAATTGCTCAAAATGATTTCCATTTTCACGAATACATAAGTCTATCCTTTTTTGCACTGAACGAATGGCGGCTAATAATGTTCTGGGATGAATATTACGTAAAATGGTCATTAATGCATCCTTGAGCTCTTGAACACTGGCGTACGTCGTCTTATACACCTCGTTTTTCACGAAGCCCCATAAAAAAAAATCAAGTGGTGTTAGATCGGGGCTACGAGGTGGCCACTGTGTTGGACCATGTGTACCTATCCACTGTGTACCGAATAGGCGGCTCAAATTGGAACGTGAAAGGTGACTGTTATGTGGCGGAGCACCATCTTGTTGAAAATGAACTTTTCGCAATTCCGACAGGGGCCATTCGTCCATCTCGTTTTCAAGATGGTATAAAATGACTTCATTATACATGGCAGAATTCAGTTTCCCTTCATAAAATTCCACCATTATGACTCGATTGGACATTATACCACACCAACAGTTGAATGAGAAGCGAACCTGATTATGACTTGCCGTAACTCTTAGTGGATTTTCTTTAGACCAATAGTGGTGATTTTTTCTGTTGCACATACCGTTATTGGAAAAATTCGTTTCGTCTGACCACAGTATGTAATTTAAAAATTCATGATCTCTGCTTATTTTTCCTCTTAGCCATCTGCAAAAAGTAAGCCTTCGAACATCATCACCCGGATGTAACACTTGAACTATGCGCCCATATCGATAGCACTTGTAGCCGTATTTCTTCCATATCTTTATCACAAGGGAGTGGGATACACCTACTTCAAGGGCGACTTGCCTGGACGATACCTCTGGATATGCTTCGACATAAGTTAGAACCGCAATCTCCGTGTCCATGTCCACACGAGGCTGCCGCTTTCTTTTGAAAGAACCCTGCAATTCCAGGTTTTTCAAAAGATTTGTAATAACCTTTCTTGTTGGCACATGCCGCAACGGATACTTATTGCGGTACCACACTAATGCAGCTCCCGCATTTCGATTATTGACAAAATACGCTTCTAATAAGTCAATTTTTTCACGATTAGAAGACATTTTAGCGAAAATCCTTAATTAATAACTCATACGAAGTTTCTCAGCTGAAACTAAGAATAACACACAGATTTTCGAATCAAATTCGAAATTTGAGGGTAAAAATTCTTTTTATTTACTTTACAGTCAATTCTACCCACTTCCTGGCCATAACAAAAAGTTAGACCATCGTAGAAATTTGTTTCTGTTGCCGAAATGTATGGGAAACGTTTTTGGCGATTTCTGTCTTTCCTAGTACTGAAAGCTCAAATGGTCTAATAGAGTTTTTTGATACCCACATGAAATAGAATCGATTGGCATAAAAAAAAATTTTTGGACTTTTTGCATTTTTTTTTTGCCAACTGTAAGTTTTTTACAAAATCTATGAATGCAGTTCAAAATATGTCAAAAAGTTAGGGAAGGTCTTCTAAGAAGGTTTTGCTGTAACTGCAACGGTTAAGGTACTTGCCCTTACTGCCCCGTTTCAAAAATACACCCTGTATAAGAAAAAACAATCACAAAAAATCCCTGAAGGCCAGGTGGTTTGAACCCGATACTATCTGAAACTATAAGGACTTAAAGTGGAAGTGCTTACCGTTTAAGCTACGACGCTATCTATCGTAACTTGCAAAATAGATACTCTGTACCTAATCTTGTATGACGTCAGTCGTCGGTTACGGTTCAAAGGTCAACTAATCCTGACGCTTCCTTAACATTTTACACCCATCCAACGCCGCTAAAGAAGTTTTCACTTCAAAAATATTGGTCTAATTCAAAATCAAATTGTACGAAAGAAAACTCGTACAAAACCTCGTTACCCTACCATTGGACTATACTAGTGGGACTAGAGGCATAGTATTTTATAGATAGTTATGCTGTGCTAGAGATAAAAGCCGAAGAAAACAATTGCAGACCCCGTAATTCTTTGAATAGATTGCCAAGAGTAGAGTACTGACACACATGCCATTTAAACTTAATAGTATTAGGTCCCGCCGGGATCGCTGCAACTTTACAAGCTTTATTGAATAGAAACACGAAACATAGAATTGTACTAGCAACTGAAATTATCACTGTATTAAAATATAACTGGAATAAAACATTTAATAAATAATTTTCAGATTATATTATTGCAATGATAAATGAAATGCAATTAATAAATGCTTATCAATAGACTTTTATAAGTCTACATTTATTTTATAAGTCGTATTGATTTATATAACACTTAGGTTGTAGACAAGCATATGTGATGGGAAGCAGTTACCGTGGAAGTGTTCAACACCAGGAGCGTCACACTCGTACTGCTGGCCCTATAAGAATCTTCTGAAGCCCTTCTTGAAGAACCCCATATTGTAGTCTCCTGGAAAAACAAAGCAAATGGTACCTATAAGAAACTAAATGAAACCTCAGCCATAGAAACAAAAATATCTCTTTCTGGTTTAATATGACTTGCGTGTCAAAATTCCCGCGCATTTCCGAACTGTCATGGTGACGCAATACCTGTCTGAAGTGAGGTGTTTGTTTTATTAACCTTATGACAAGGGAGAAAGTAATAAGGTTTGATTTTAATACTTTTTTTTACTTCATAATAAATATAAACACAGTTATTACAGCAGCTAAGTCTGAAAGTAATACGTATAGATGAAATGGCGAAAATAGGAACTAGGGTTGTCACTATCAAATGCATATTTTTTAATGCAAATCGAAGACAATTTAGCACGTAACAGACACAAATACTACTGAACGCATTTAGATGACATCGTACGGTTTGATTGTATCGATTGAGTGGAAACGAAGATATGACCAAAAGTAGGGGAAGCTGCAGACATCACTAGGTGATTCTAAATAAAAATGAAGTAGCAAGGTTCTTCCACGTAACTACCTTTAGATGAACAAAAATGTGTTGCTCTTTGAACTCAGTTAGTAATTAATAATAGTGTTAGGAGCAACTTCATCAATAGTTTTGATTGGATTGTTTTCGATAATTTTACACAGGAAAACCAAATAATTTATTTAATAGTCATCATCACAGTAGCAGTCGAAGGTCTCACCTTGGAGTATGGGACCCATCTTCCAGTTTTAATTTTGCATTTCGCACGATTTGGGTGGCATCTATATTAGTGGCATTAGCACAGAAATGCTTTCAAATACATAGGTACATATATTTCAAATACATTTATTTCGAATGCATACATATTTGTATTCATGAATACAAAATATTTGATGACGTAACATCGTTTCAAGGTAAATACGGATAATATTATTATTAATTTAGTTACTAGCTGTGCGTTTTAGACCCATATTCTAAATGTCATTCTGCTGCATCGTGATTTATCTGAGGAAAAATAACACCTAAGAAAAAATCTTTTCCCAGATAATTCAAGAGGAGTGGCATTCTAAAATACGGACCTTAGTGTTCGATTTTTCAACAAAAATAAGTAAATTGAAAGGGTTCAAATCATTCTATTACAGTGTGGAGTATTAGCAGAGGTAGTAGTTATCGTTCACGCTTACTCACTGCCAAAGTTTCATATTTATAATTCTATATATAATTAATCCTATCACTATAAGAGGCCAGTGACTATCAGTTCCACAATGTTAATTAAAAATCGGCCTGTCCGACTTAATTTAATTGAAAGTGATACAAGACGCTTTGATATGTGTCTAAAATAACGGAAAGATTATTAGTTTCTAGAATTATTACTTTAGATTGAAATCGGTCTATTCGTTTCAGAGTTTATCACTTACAAATAAACATAGGTATCTTTCTTCTTTTTAATTTTATTAACTACTTTTCGTGGCTCTACCCACGCGAATGTCGGTTATCACGAACACATATTATAGCCCATTTCCTTTCCCAAGCTCTTGTCTATAAATATGCCGAATGTCATCAAAATCAGTTCAGTAGATACAGAGGCTACCCCTACAACCTCACAAACCTTTTTACCCAACTGGCAAGAAGGATTATGTTTTTCGCGCGAATCTTGTATGTTTGTATGTTTGTAATATTATTTTAATTTTTTTTTAAATTTATTTTATTACCACCGTACGGATTTCAATGATTTATATCTCAAATAGAAGGTATTTGTTATCCAAGTGTAAGAATTAAGATATTTGTTGGTATCTCTATATTCTATTTTCAGCATCAATCAAGATTTTTATTTTCAATAAAATTTGATTAGAATAGACTAAAATATAAATATCTTCCTCTTGGAGTTAGGGAGTCAAACGACTATCGCGCCCGTTAAAGCCAAGACTAGGCTATTCTCAAGTACGTTGTGCGTATTCCACTAAAGTCATTGTGTCTCCAACTTAGTCTTTCTAAGAACTCGCCTTTAAAAGAACCGAACCTGAATTTCACCCCTGTTTTCATGCACAAAGTAGAAAATTTGATGTTGCTAAATTCTCTTGCTAAAATATTGTATGTACGTGGGTGTGCAATTTGTTGCATCTTGCAAACAGTCATGTGAAGATGCATTTGTAACAAGAAAGGGGTGAAAATATTTCTCGCTAGTTCTAAGACTTGCATTCTTGATATTCAGTTTCTTGTTTCCGTGTTAAACATATTTGAGCGTATGAATTTTGAAGCACTTTCTATGTTAACGTTTCCTTGTTTTAAGTTGGATGTTGAATTTGCAATTTCATTTTACAAGAATAAGATAGTATAATTTTGTTATTGCTGTATTGGTTCCTGGTGGAGGCTCGTCGTATATCTTTTTGAGAGTGTCGTAAAAAGCTATGAGGAGATGATAGAGAACAGGATTGGGCTGTTCTCTATTTATTAATAAACATGAAGCTCATGACAACATGCCTGCTTGGGCAATGGGCTCAACCCCTAGTGATTATTAGCAACCGAAATTAGAAAGAAAGAAAGAAAGAAAATACTTTATACTACACCTATTCGGAAAGTATATTAGTTCTTACTTGAAAAAAGGGAAGAAAGGAAGAAAGTACGTAAATCCAAGCGATGGCGATGGCATGGCCACAAGCACCTCGCCAGCCAGATGCCCCTTTGGCGCCATGGCCTTCCTCGAGCGCTATGCCAATAGCACAACAAGCATTGTCCCAAACATCTCAAACAAATAAAAATCTGCCTAGAAAAAATTAACATTTAATTTCAATAATTGTAATAATTTTAATATAAACTTTAACTAAAAATGTTTTTCATTTTCCTCATAGATGTAGTATAAAGCATTATGTATCACTCGGTAGAAAGTGCGATTACCAACTTGTGTGTATTGAGGTCCTCCATCCCGAGGAGGGCCAGACCGTGCGAGGGATATGTCGATGATATCCTCACCTTCGGCCTAGCACAACAACCCACAGACAGCGTGCGGTTTAGTCGGTTCGAGTCCGACATAACCATCCCCTCCGGCTCCGAAGGAAGACTATAGCAAAGGCACAGAAACTCTGTGTTTACAAGGTCGGCAGCACGAGCGTGACTCCCCTGGTGTTGCACACGTCCATAGGAAACTATCTCCTCTGCCACATCATTCGTTTAAAAAAAAAAGACGGGTTGCATTCTGGGAGTGCCGGCAGAAGTGAAAACATTTTCTTTATTTCTTTCTTCGTTATATACATAGAAAAAAATAAAAAGAACCCCTTTTGATCGAGTTACCTGAAATGCGAGATACCATACCATAACTATAATATAGCGCCAGTCATAGAACCTATCACTCATTTTCTGCTAATTTTCTGTCAGAAGAAATTAATAAATTACAAAAAGAAAAGATAATCACAATAAGTAATAAATTACAAAAAGAAAAAGCAGTCACAAAAAACCCGTGGAGGCCAGGTGGTTTGAACCCGATACTATCTGAAACAATAAGGACTTACATTCGAAGTGCTTACCGTTTAAGCTACGACGCTATCTATCGTAACTTGCAAAATAAATAGTCTGTACCTAATCTTGTATGACGTCAGTCGTCAGTTACGGTTCAAAGGTCAACTAATCCTGACGCTTCCTTAACATTTTACACCCATCCAACGCCACTAAAGAAGTTTTCACTTCAAAAAGTGGTTAAGAAGTAAGAAATAGGGTTGAATATCGCTCCGATATTCAACCCTATTTACTATAACAACATCAGAGTTAAATTGAAAATCGAAAGAATATCTCACAAATGAAGCGTTCAGACTAGTACAATCGAGTGCAGTGAGACAATCAGCTAACATTATTAAGTATTTCCATCGTCAGTGAGCTCCGGTATTGGCGAGTACACAAGTGATATGAACGTACGTTTGTTTCTATCTGCCGGTAACAAAATATCCGAAGTTGATTTACTAAAAATATTTTTAGAACGGATATTGCATGTTTGTATGCAATTTATTAGTTATTGAGTCAGTTATTTACTCAAATATCAAAGGATTTATATTTTTTTTATTCGTTAAATTTCGTGAAATGATCACAGCTATTGAAATTAAAACGATATTGATAAATATAGTAGTAATAAATCAAAACGAATCTCCTCTTGAGGGATTTGAATGTCTTCAAATATTTTGATATTAACTGTGCCTCGCCGTCCACTTTTATTATTACTAGGTTTTTTCTTATATAGGATAACTTTCTTCCTACATCCAAACATCGTACATACAAAAAGTATAATAATTTCAATGTCTTATTATTATTAAAGGTATCAGAATATTTACCATGTTATATTATTTCCCGATACGATTTAAATTACAATTTACTTCTGAGTGTACGGCATTTATATGATTTCAAAGAGTTAAAGGGAATTTCACAAAGGTAATGAAAGCTTTTGTATATTTCATTGAAATGTGTAATTTGGATCAGTTGCAACTTTCAACAATTTTGTGAGCGAATGTACATATTTTTGATGAAGAGAATAATGAGAATGGTTTCAGTTGAAAGTAATTTACACGTACGTTTTACTTATTGTGACGTCATTAATGACGCATACAAATGATACGCGTTGCAAATGAATAGCTTTGTGTGCTTGTAAATGAATACTTATTATTGTCTGTTTTCAGTAAAGAAAACATAGGTTATTTGTTTTACTGTATCATATATTATATAGGTAATAATATATAGTTATATGTGTTTGAGCAATGAATGTATCTTTTTGGAACTAGTATAAGTCCACAAGTATTGTTGCCGTGTGATGTAACGAGGTGTGTGATCTAATGTTTAAGAAAATGTTACAAGACATTCAAGAGTGGTGAGCCACCGAGTCCCAAGATACGAGCATGTCTCAGTTTGGGGCCGGTGAAACAATAAGAGTCGAACTTGCCGGTGGGAGGAACCGCGTTCGGGAAAATGCATTCATTTAAATAAGAACTTGTCCCCTGCTCGGTTTAACATGATCGCGGTTGGTCTCACTGGTGAGACTCGATCCAGTTTGTACCTCTGTACATTAATGAAAACACCTAAAAATAAGGAAAATTAACAAATTTGTAATAGTAGTAAAATAGATGTATTTATATTACAAGTATATAACATTATGTTATACAGTTAAGCCCACACCTAGAACTAAAAATGTACTTTCTTTATGCCAATAAAGTTATCTTATCTTATCTTATCTTACTCTTTTGTCGGACTGTTCAAATACGGTCTCACTCTTTTAAATATTGTTGTATGTTAAGGTGCAACCGTAACTCCTTTGAAGACTGTTCAGTGTATTATATATACATCTATACATATAAATAAAATTGTAGTGTTTGTTTGTAATATTGAAATAACCGTTTTTTACTACATACATATAATACAGTACATACACCGAAATAACATTTTTACAATTTTTATCTGTCTGTCTGTTTGTTCCGGCTAATCTCTGAAATGGCTGGACCGATTTTGACGGTACTGTTATTGTTGGGTAGCTGATGTAATAAGGAGTGACTTAGGCTACTTTTATTTTAGAAAATACCGTTGTAGCCGCGGGCAACAGGTAGTTTTCAATAAAATACTAAATATACAAAAAAAAAAACAATTGATTATGATTCTTTGTAAGCCAACTATCAGCTTCAGCCCGAAGGCCTTTGCTGCCATTTTGAATTTCACATACACGACGCCTAATAAATACATTGTTTAATGATTCTTATTTTAATACAAAATA
Organism: Eilema caniola; assembly: GCA_949126895.1. Lineage (NCBI taxonomy): Eukaryota > Metazoa > Arthropoda > Insecta > Lepidoptera > Erebidae > Eilema > Eilema caniola. The sequence continues at coordinate 3,890,039 of OX421486.1, read as the reverse complement.
ACTAACACCTTACTTAGCAAAATTATACAAATCTATCTTGAAATTAACGCACCTTTGTAAAAAAAAGCGGTTCATTCTTGAACTCAAAACTTTAATTTTAAAATTAACTATCAATAATTTATTTCCTTGTCCTCAGTCAAACCGAAATCAGTGGACCTCATAACTGGCGATGGGAAGACATTGGGAGACGGTGCAGTCTTCGGACCCCTGCTGGAGAGGGCCAAAGTCAACGTGAGCTGTTCCGTGAAAGAGGGCAAGCCGCAGCCGAAGGTCGTCTGGTACTTCAAAAAGAAAAATGGCGGAGATATGAAAGAATTGAACGGTAAGTGAATCATTTGCTTTCTGAATTAGATTACCTTTGAATATAACGATATCGCTGGGAGAGAAGAACATCTCTAAATAAAATTATGTTATATTATAAAGAGAACGGGAATTAACGCGATCATGGTATAGGTACTGTGATATCCGCCCTCCGTGGCAGATATTACTAGTAACTACTAGTAATATTTGACACATGATGTCCAGGCAACCTGATGCGGATGCCTGGACATCATGTGTCAAAGATTTAAAAATAAATCATACGAATAAAAATAAATTACGAACCTGTCCCATTGACCCCATTGACCCCATTGTACGCGGCTACTACGCAGAAGGTGCGGGTTAGTGCAAATATTTGTATGCATGAATATGTATATTTGCATTGGTCTGGGTGTTTCTATGTATACTATGTATGTATTTACATAAAAAAATATCCAAGTATGTTAATCCGCATTCTAGATTCCGTAACACAAGCTAGTTAAGCTATGCTTACCATGGATCTAGATAGCGTTGTGTTAAATGTTGTGGAATATTTATTTATTATTTATTGATGGTGATAATTTTATAAGTGTATCCGCTTGCCTTTTCGAACAAGAAAAAATCGACGTGAACAACTAAAATTCTAAAAGCTACATAGAAGACCATAGCTAAAACAAAGCGTACAGAATGTAGGCATAACTACAAACTACAACATGTCTACGAAACTCCGGATACATTTTGATTTAATGCTTGGCACTGACCACAAATCGAGGTAGAACCTCAATTTCGGCCTAATTTAGCCTCCGATAACGGATCTGGATTAATTTACGGTACGAACGGAATTTTAGATTTATACTGATACTTGAAATTGTATGGTCACAACGTAATGGAAATTGGATTGAGGGTCAAGCGATGTGATTAATTCTTAAATACGGTCAGGGCTCACTGCTGTAGTATACACAACACTATTAAAGGCTAAGCCTGACATGAAATTATCATTCACAAAGGATTTCATTCCTCCTACAGACCCGGGCTCTTTAAGCGGATCGTGAGAAGGACGTGATGAGGCCATTAAGTTGACGATCATCACTGTAGCGTTATTGGTGTCGATTGCTGACCCTCATTTCTGAGATTTTGCCTTTAGTTTACCATCAGTCGTATTGATGTGATCGACCATTATTAAGAAGAAAAATCGTCTCTTACCACTACGATCCACAGCCTAGATCCACATGTGGATTATGACAGACAGAAACGTGATGAAATGAAAACGAAAGAAGTAAAGAATTCACGGCCTCTAGAATAGCACGAAATATGCATGTCAGTGAGAATATACGACGTGACCACAAGCACCGCTCCCACTTCACAAATAGTGAACAATCCTATAACATAAGAGCTATTATTTAGAATATAAAATATTGCTTCATTACTAGATTGAGTCGTAATAAATATAGAATAACCATACTGTGGTACTCATTGCATCTCCGCAATAGGATCATTGGATTCAATCCACCATAGAAGGAATTCTTTCTCCTAGATTTTGATTCATTGATCTTAGATTTTGTGGACGAGGATATCTAAAGATTTTTTTTATGCCACACGAATCCACAATTTGGTAACCGTCTACTATAATTTGAGAGCAAAATGTTGAAAAGCCTTGATACGTAGGTCTGGTGATCACGGGCTCGTAGTCCAATATTAAGGCTGCACCGTACTCTTTGTCCTGCTAAGATATAAAATCTGCGAAAGAGGCAGAGATGGCCGCGAGAGCTTGAATGCAGCGATGTAGAGGAATTTTAAGTTTTGGATGTTGTTTCAAAAAAATATCTGCTTGATAAAACGTAACTTTACCAGTTCCTAGATATTTTATGCTCTATTTTTATTACAAACTTTGACATTATTTATGGCGTCATAGTTTAAACGTGTTTGAAATTGTGATTTGGAGCATTTAGAGCCATGTTTGACGCTAATTTCTATCGAGGCAAATATTATGAATCGGGTTTCTGCCTTTACACATACCTAGATGGTTTAGCCTACTTCATGAATATGATTTTTATTTGACGTATTTTACTGTATGTATGTGTGTATGTATGTGTGTATATATGTTTAAAAATGTTAAAAACGACTGCCACCCGCTCTTATGTGCTTTCAATAAAAATAACAAAGTAAAAGTCTTTTGAAACAAACTATTTTGAGCGAATTTTCTCTGCACTTGGAACGCTTATCATTGAAAAAACTTGCTTGCACCATTGGTAGTGTTTTCAAAAGGCGAATACTAGAACTTATCGAGGAATTAAATTAATGTCGCACACGAGCTATGAGGTTATTCGAGAGTTAATTGATTCCCGTATCCGACTCCGAAAGAGCGACCTCTTGAAGTGTCAATTTGGGTTCCGCCTCTTTTGTGAACACTGATTTGAGTTTTAGCCCAGTGATTATCATATGAAGACAAGAGTACAGACTACGACTGCATTGTCTATTTCTAGATAACCAGAAGACCATCGAGTTCCTCCCGTAATAATTTGATCACTGCGTTCCAAAGAACTTCCTAAATCTCATGACATCGATATAATCGTTGTTGGCGATACAAAAACTTTCATCACCGATGATATACACTAAGGGTCCATTCTTAGTCCATTTCTGTTGAAAACAGTACTTTTTTTATATTGGACACATCAATTTGACTTCTCCTCGCCTGATGGTAAGCTGAAGGTGAAGTCTCAGGAACAAGGGTCACCATTACATACACGTACCAAGTTAACAATGGCGCGAGTACTAAATATTTTATAGTACAGCATCAGAAACTAGCATGAGCAGCTTCCTTGATTCCTTAAACTTGACTTGCAAAGTCATTCCTAATTCAGACTAGATTGAACTAAAAACCTGTCTGAAATCACTACAAAAGTTCTGCCAGCAAAAAGAAGAATTTCTGATCCGTTTGTATTCAAATCTTGTACCGGCTAGCTTCAAAGCAAACGTTTTAAACGCAAAGGTTGAGATTCGCTTCCCGGCGCGTATTTATTGTTTGCGTACCTTCGTTGAATTCAAAGCAGCGTTGGTTTCATATAGGTCAGATGTTTAGGTTGTAAATCTAGGATAAATGGAAATCGTTCAATTTATTTGTATATTACTGATAGTATGGTAAACTAAAGTTAATTATAGCATTGAGGTAGGACACGACGGTATTTACGTCCAATTGAGCAGTCCGACTGGGGAAGTACCTCCGCCCTACAGAATACCGCGGCCATAATAACTTCGTGTTGTGTTCCCGGCGTTGAGTAGGGTAGCCAGAGCCCACTGGAGAGTTTATGTGCTGTCAGTGGGAAGACCAAAGGCTATTCCTGCTTTGCCTTCTACGCTGACGGCACAGAAACTCTCTGTGCTTACAGGGGAGGCAGCACGAGTGCGACATTTCCATGGGCCGCGATAACCACTTTCCATCAGGTGGGCCGTGTGCTTGTTTGCCTTGATAGTATAAAAAAATTGACGAAAATCCTATCCTTTTTTGCATCAATAATTTGCATTTTGGGGCCAGAGATCCAATTTTTTTATGGACATCTGCTCTCCAGAGCCTCGTCCTTTTTTACCACTTAGGTGACAGACAAGCACACGGCCTACTTGATGGAAAGGGGTTTCCTTTTTTAACAGGCGAGTTTGGCTACTATCTCTTAGATGTTGCTAATACCTATACACCCTAAAGGGTGCTAAAGCACTATGTAAAATATTTTAGAATAGCTACATTCATTTACAAGGTCGATTTAATCTAGAATATGGTTCTAGAATGCATGTAAAGTACCAGTTACAGCATGAACCACAATTCCAATCAGACGTGTGGTTTGTAGTTTAGCGCTGGACCACCTCATTCGCGTTGTGGCTAAGATTAATTAGTAATTAGATACACAGTACTGCTATTTGTAGAGAGTTATGTTTGTTTTGCTTTACAATTTTAAAATAATTTATTTAGTAATAGTACTAGCCCGCGTGGATAGCGATTTTTGGTCATGTCACCAGGTCCACTCAACCAATTGTGATCAAATAAATATAAGATTTTAAGTCTAACTTTCATCAGACTAAAATGTGATTATTATAAATAATATAAAAATATAAATAAACCACATTAAAATCCATTCCTTAGTTTTTGCGTCTATTCCAATAGTTGGTCGAGAATCCCAAAAAAATATCATGTTAATAATAAAACTTAAGTACCTGCATATTATTTTTAAAATATATCGAATTTAGAGATACGAGCCCTTTAAAATTAATAGTATAGATTAAATTGCTTTGTATATGCATCAAAAGCTCAAAAGTACTGCATCGATTGATATGATTTTTTTTACAAAATAAACAACTTATTTCAGAAACAAAATGGTTTCTGAGACGTGTCATTGATTCGTTTTGGTTAAGCTGCATTTTTCATCAACAGATGGCACTTAGATCGGGTTATAGAATTTTTTGGGAATGCAGGCCACGGCAAAGCTTTAGTCCTGGGCCACTAGTTAAAAAAAAAGACGGTTGCACTCCGGGAATGCCGGCAGAAGTGAAAACTTTTTCTTTCTTCCTTCCTTCGTTATATACAGAGAAAAAGATAAAAAGAACATACCATACCATACCATTCCTATAATATAGCGCCAATCAGAGAGCCTATCACTAAATTTTCTGTCAGAAGAAATTAATGAATTACAAAGATAAGATAAGATAAGATAAGATAAGATAAATCTTTATTGTACACCAATGAATTAAAGTACATGTACGGACAACATTATGAAAAAATGTACAAATGGCGGCCTTATCGCTACAACCGATCTCTTCCAGGCAACCTTTGGATGGACATGTTTTAATTATTTTAACAATAATAACTTACGGGCAGTTATTAATGTAGTCACAAACTTAAAAATATATACACATACACACATATATACATATATAATCAAATAGTAATTTACATAAACCTAAGTACATACTTACATTCAATTTTTATAATTTTTACATAAATGTACACATACATATGTTACTTATACACAAATATACACACAGCAAGTGCATACCTACACAACGCCACATGGCAAAGTCACAAGGAACTCAGATAATGTTCCTTTACCATTTTTTTGAAAGTGGCCAAGGATTGTGCGCGTCTAATGGTTACAGGTAAGGCATTCCACAACCTTACAGCCTGGACAGTGAAGGACTTGTCATAAAAAGTTGTGGAATGGGAGGGTGTGGACAATTGCAATGTTACTGACGACCTCAAGGACTTCGAATGTGTGTCATTAAGGAACACGAAACGTTCTTTTAAATAAGTAGGCGTACGGGGATTGAAGAGAATACTGTAAAGCATGGAAAGAATATGAGCATTCCGTCGAAGACGAATTGGGAGCCACTTGAGCAAGTTGCGAAACTGTGACACGTGATCATATTTGCGAAGACCAAATATGAATCTAATACAGAAATTTTGAAGGCGCTCAAGCTTATCAAGTTGCTCCTCGGTGAGATTAAGATAGCTGACATCAGCATAGTCAAGTAGTGGAAGAAGAAGTGATTCAGCAAGTGCAAGTTTAGTGGCTGTTGGTAGGAAGTTACGCAGTCTACGCATGGAACCCGCTGACGCAAACAACTTGCGGCTAACTTCTCGTATTTGTGGGTCCCAGGATAGTGTCTTATCTATCCGTATACCAAGATTTTTTACCTCTCTACTTATTTCAATGGCGACACCGTTAAAAACTACGTCTGGTAATTGTGACCAGTCTATTCGGTTTATCATCCCGGAGCTGCCTAGAACAATAACCTGAGTCTTAGATGGGTTTACCTCAAGTCCATATTGTTTACTCCACTCGCATACTTGTGTCAAATCTGCGTTTATAGTAGAGATGGCAGCCGGCAATTCTTGTAAGGAGGCTTGTGCGTAGATTTGGAGGTCGTCTGCGTAAAGGTGGTAGGAAGAACGTAATGACTTAGAGATGGAATTTATAAAAATTGAGAAAAGTAAAGGAGATAGCACGCCACCCTGTGGCACACCGACAGCTGTACTACACCAAGAAGAGAAGGAATCCTCAACACGCACCCGCTGTCGGCGCCCAAACAGGTAACTATGAAACCAATCAATCACTGTTGGAGATATGTTAAGAGAGCGTAAAATGCCGAGCAGGATATGGAAATCTACAGTATTGAACGCGTTGCTGAAATCAAGAAGGGAGAGTACTGTAAGATTTCCGTTCTCCATGCCAAACCTGATATCGTCGGTGACTTTTATCAGTGCGCTGACAGTGCTGTGCCCTGGTCGAAAACCTGACTGAAGGGGATTTAGAAGGCTGTTTTGTGTGAGATATTTGCTTAATTGACCGTGTACGAACCTTGGATAGAAAAGGTAGTATGGAAATAGGGCGATATTCGGAGGGGGATGACGGATTGGATTTTTTAGGCAATGGAATAATTTGTGCCTGCTTCCAAGCATCAGGAAATACACATTTGTTCAGAGACTGGTTTAGAACATGGCAGATAATCGGGAGAATTTGTTCCAAGATTGGCAGAACCATGTTTCGACTTATGCAGTCAGCACCAACAGCATTGGAGTTAATAGACATTATACACTCTTTAACACCACAATCAGATACTTGATCAAAAACGAACGGGGAGTAGTCAGGTGTTGGAAGTGATGAAAGATATTGCAAGGTATTATCTTTGATAATCCGATCATACTTAGACGAAGCTGAGAAATGTTTATTTAGTAAATCTATGTCAATTTGATTAGGAATGGTATCTTGCCGTGACTTTCCAACTCCCAAGGTTCTCAGGAACTTCCAAATTTTAGCTGGGTCGCCGTTCTCGACCGAGTTATGGATATGTTGGCGTTGTGCTTTCCTACACATCTTACCGCAGAGATTCCGTATTTCTACATATTTTTCACGGTTACTAGAAGTAGGCCGTATTTTATACCTAGTTTTGGCGGCCGCTTTTTTAGATAACATCGCCTTAATATCAGCAGTAAGCCACGGTGCAGGCAAGTGTTTTACTTTTGTAACACGGAGTGGCGCATGTTTATCGTATAGCTCGATTAGCTTGTTACTCAGTATGCTTACTTTGTCATCAACTGACTCTGTGGATAGAAGAGAACTCCAATCTATATTGTCAGCATCCTCACGAAGCTCACTGATGTTCATGCCACTAAAATGACGCATCATCAGAATTTTTGATTTCAGTTTAGGAGGGCGAAGTTTATAGGATAGAAAGATTAAGTCATGATAAGAAAATTGGTCGGCTGAGCACTGGCCGTGCTTAGCGACTAAATTAGTTGAAGAAACGAGTATAAGGTCAAGAAGGGACGGATTTCGATCAGGGACGTGATGTGTAGAATCAGAAGGTAGAACAGACAGATTACAAGATTGGATAGTATTGAGAAAAGTTGAAGAACGGGAGTCATGTTTCAGTAAACAAGTATTGAAGTCTCCCATTATAATAGTTTCATTGTATAGAGGACAAAGGCGTTCTAACAATTTTTCAAAAGAAAGGAAAAAGTTTATCTTAGATGAGGGGCAATAATAGACACCAAGTAATAGCTTGGTGCGGGAGAGTTCAACTTCTAGAAAGAGGTGTTCACCAGCATTAGATGGTGGTGGTTGTGGTGATAAATCCACAATCCGATAAGGAATGCTATGACGTAGATAGATAGCAACCCCACCACAAGCTGAACCCGTGCGGTCATTCCTAAGTAAATGAAAACCGGGAAGAGAGTAAGCGTTTGTAGATAGACAAGGCTTTAGAAATGACTCCGACACGAGAATGGCGTGAATATTTTTAGAATCGAAACTATGCAGCATATCCGGAAAATGGGCCGGAATACTCTGTGCGTTTATGTGGACTACATTAAAATTCTTGAGAACGTCAGCAAACTGGGTCTGTATAGTTTCAGCCAATGAAGGCGTATATGTACTGCTAATATCATCACTATTGGCCGTCATAAAACTTAAATCTGAGCTACTATCATTCATGCCTATCAGTAAAAAATAAATAAATAAATGAATAGTATACAGAGACAAATAGTTATCCAATAGCTAATATATAATCTAAATATATATATATATATATATATATATATATTATATATTATATAATTATGCAAATATACCTATAAATTTTTGATTCCTATATGTGTTTTTGTATAACTTTCAATGTCCATCTGCCAGTTACGCGTTACCTGAAGTTTATACATTCACTAAAATATAATAATTTAATATAAACAAATCTAAAAATTGTACACACGACATACCATTACTACATCAGTCTATAAAGGCCATACACTATTATTTAAAAACCTTAAGACACTCGGTAATTTACAAAAGTCAAGAGTATCGAGAATAACAATGTTTTCAAGTTATCATAACAAAAAATTCATGATGATCGGAACGTAACCGGTGTCCATTTGACAAGATTTGACAAGTTTTCAAATGTCAAGCTGACATTTCCAAAATAATAAAAGTATTTTTACAGTTTAAGGTAATTAGGAAACTACAAATAATGTACAAAATGGAAGGTATACATATTTGAACATTGTAAAAATTAGGTCAGGTAGTACCATAGTGAAATAGTGTGACTGTTATGCAATAGTGACGCTAATCAAACAAGCAACAACAATACATACAATCAAGTTCTATCGCTACTTTTTCGCGACCCGTCTGGCTTTGGTTGTAGCTTTATCAACTGGAGTGGCCTTTGATGGGTTTGGGACAAGCTGATTTAGCTCACTCATAGTAGCTACCCGATGTCTCGTTCCGTCGACGCCAAGAACATAGACGTGGCCCTCCCGCGTCCAACACTTGGAGATGCCAAAACGCTCGCGTGCCGCCATGAAGACTTCGTGTCTGGTCCGAGTTACAAACTCGGATAGTGTTATGCCAGACCCCTTGAGCTTGGATTTTGTAAACCAGACTTTATCCCGCACAGCCATCTGTTGAAGTTTAACCAAAATAGGTCGAGGTTTGCCATCCGATCCATTCGGTGCACGGCGACCCATTCTGTGACATCGCCTAATATCATCAGTAGTGAAGTCACCAAGCATAAGATGATCTCTAAACGCACTCACCACACTCTGTGCAGTCACCTCATCCTTTTCTTCAGGTACACCATGCAGCAGCAACATCTTACGTCGGCTCCTTTGTTCAAGATTGTCCACCTGACTGGCCAATAGGTGCATTTGTTGACGAAAGGCAGACAATGTGCTTACAACAAATGCCTTGAATGTTGTGTAGTCCGAAGCAAGACTTGTCAGACTCGGTGCGCTGGTGCTTGGGTTCTTCACACTTTTGCTCAGCTCACCCTCAAAATGTGCCATCCGCTCCTCCAACCCAGCCATAATTGCGGAAGAAGACTGTGTCATGGCATCCATGTTGATTTTTGTTCCGTTGTTGTGCTCAAACTTTGATGTGAATTATATTCCAATATGGATTTGTTTGAATGGAGATAACACGTCCCTGGTTAGTATCTTAGGTTGTCATTAAGTTTTTAGTAAATTTATGTTTATAATTCTAAACCAACGATTTTTTATTAATTTACAAAAGCGAGAGCTTAAAAACAGCTGTTACTTTGCAGAACTACAAAAAGAAAAAATAAACATAAAAAGTAATAAATTACAAAAAGAAAAAATAAACATAAAAAGTAATAAATTACAAAAAGAAAAAATAGTCACAAAAAGTGTCAGAAGCCCAGGTTCGAACCCGGTACTGTCTGAAACCATAAGGACTTACAGTCGAAGCGCTTACCGCTAAGCTACGACGCTTCTTAGCGTACCTAACAAAATAAACAATCTGTAGCTAATGTTGTATGACGTCAGTCGTCGGTTACGGTCTAAAGGTCAAGTAATCCTGACGCGAGTTTAACACTAACCAACACCCATCCAACGCCGCTGAAGAAGTTTTCACTTTTAAATTATTTATTTAAAATCTTTGACATAATTACTGTATAGTGACACACAATTTTAGCACTATATACAATCGTATTCACAATTATATGATGAGCCCTGCCATCTACACTAGCATGACCTGTTACATAGATAGTAGGGGAATTGGGTGAAATGGCCGCCTCAAAAGGGCAGATCACCCGTCCGGTCTACGGCGTCCTACATAATGTTTTAGTGTTTAAAACATGCTAAAATAAATTTCTCGGAAGTAATTACTAAATGCGAATATTCTTTTCCCTCTCCACTCAATCGGTATAAACTAACCGACAGAGCGTGAAATCTCGATGTGACACTCCGATTGCTTCCTAGACTTCTGAAACGAAATCAATTTATTTTTCACTCACAAAATGGAATAAGTATTTTAAGTAAAATATCTAGGATTAAATTTCAAAATAGAATTCCGTGCGGATTGACATCAGTGACAGGTTTTGCCAACTTTGGAATAGAAGAAAATGAATTGAAAATGGTGCATTCATTTTTTTTATATTTTTGGCGTGAAAACTTCAATGCCTTTGCCGTTTTGGTTTCCGTTGGACTATAATAGTAGAACTAATCTCTCCCATTTCACATTTCACCAGACATTGAAAGTGTCTGACGGCAGGTCCTAATATGCGAGCTTAATCCAAATATGCCAACCCGAAACCAAAATTCCAATCGATTCGTTGCTAAAAACGTCCATATGTTTTTTGATTTATTTATTTAACAAATTACATTATAGGACATAATTACAGTATAGTAGTATCAAAAAACCACTAAGGTTTGTGCTAATACTACAAGTAATATAGTTGAAAACACGTAGGTGGTACACAATTAAACAAAAAACAAAATAAGGGCTACAATAACTACTTTACATGTTCTGCAGAAGGTGGGATTTAAGTTTAAAGATGATGGATCGATAGTGAAAAAGGTGAAAAAGGATGGTCAAGGCGATCCATCGATTGAATATATGGACGTTTTAAGCAACTAATCGATCGAAATTCCGGTTTCGGATTGGCATAATTGAGATCGCATATTACGACCGGCCGTAAGTGATACAACTGGTCTCCATCCGACAATAAACATAAAGCCCTTGACAAAGTACGCGTTTAATAAACTCGTCCCCTATTACGTGGAACTGAAAATCATAGTTGACAAAATGTGGGTGTTAATATACCTCTGTCTACATCTTCGGGGATTTATGGGTGTGAATATATGATCATACCTCACACGGATTTTGTCCATTGTGGCTACTTATTCATATATGTATTCTCCGAAATGGACAGCCTCCATGGCGTAGCGGTAGTGAACGCGGCCGCTGCACAGAAGGTGAGGGTTCGATGCCCGCTCAGTGCAAATATTTGTATGCATGAATATGGGTATTTGCATTGGTCTGACCGTGTCTCGGAGAGTAGGTTGGTCTCGGTTGCCGTACAAACATCTGTAACATTCGTTCCGGTCACAAAAGTCCTCTAACTGATCTAAGTCTAATGTTTCGATATCGCTTTTGGGTTGTGGAGGTCATATGGAAGTCGTTTTACGGGAAAGGTCAAAGTTTAGCCAAATCTGCAGTAAGACTGATGAAAGTGGACCCCAGACTCCAAGTTGATAGCTTCGTAAGCAACTGGATTCGTAAACTAGGATAAAAAAGAAAAAACAGTATTCTCCGAAATATACAGTCAGCAGTAGATAGACCTTCAGTACCAAGTCTCGAAATGATGATTAGGATCACCACCCCAGGTCAGGTGGGCTAGTTTGAGTACTTATTTGAGTTTTGTCTTTATTTGTGAAATAAGAGTAAATTCCAATTTTATTAGATTCATTGAAGATGAAAATTTCGTCATTGTTTGTACAGTCAGCTATAGAACGATCGTCACTATAAAGTCTCAATACCAAGATGTTACCAAGGTTCCCGGCAACACCGCGTGGTTCCCGGCATAGTAGAATTTGGGCCACCCCTTTTCTTCCCATGTGGCGTCGTACAAACCGTGTGATTAACAAGTGATTAACATCGGACACATATGTACAGCCCAGACTCAGCCTCAGATGCATGGCTCGAGTCAACAATTTTCTTTCTTTCTTTCTTTCTTTCTTTCACCCCCCTATTACGTGGGACCGCATATAGATGCGTGAAAGGTGGGTGTTAATTTACCTTTGCCTAACTCTCCGGGGAGATAAAGAAGCTTTATTATATGTATGTATGTATGTATGTAAGAGCAAATCAAACTATTTTATTGATTCAAATTGTATTATCGTCCGAAGTAAAGGTGTGTAAGTACCAGACAATCAGTCAACAGGAAAATTACCACTTTGTTAGTTAAAAACAATCTGACGGTGACCCTTACATATCTTGTGAAGGCTACACAGTTGTCAGTTCGCTCTAATGTTGTAGATTCTTCAAGTCATCTTAGTACTTACATTGCTATGCACCAGCGACTACAATATGCCCCAGTTCAGAACTCTAGAGTCTCTCTGATATCTCTTTCATTTGTATGCGGAACTCGCGCTCGGGTGATAAATTACACGGCTTGGCACGTGAGCTCTATGATGCATTCATATCGGGTTTTTAGAGTTCCGTAATATTTAGTGTCACAATTTATTGTTGGTCATTGTTTACGATTGATCTATACTAATAATAATATAATACATACCTTTATAGAAGAAGCTAAAGAATTTGTTTGTTTGAATGAGTTAATCTTTGGAATTTATTTTATTCTTTATTGTATACTTACATGGCATTTATACAAATAAGAAAAATATTATGTACAAACGCGAGCTTAACTTAAAGTTGAATTCTCTTCCAGCAAACCCGGGAATGCACAGAGCATTTGCAGTCCAATGAGTGGCAAAGTCTTGTGTACATTAATATCGAAATTTAGTAATCATATTATATGTATACAAAAGGTATACTCCTGACAAAAAGTATTACTAATACATGCATACATTAACACCATCAACCTACACACACATACATAAAAAACACATACAACTGTGCGGTTGAATAAATTACTTTTTACATTATTGATAGCTTAATTTTTAGTACGTTTTAACTGTTAATATTTAACTTATTTTCATCACCTTCCGAGCCTTTTCACAACTCAGTTGGGGTGAGCTTTTCAGTACTACAAACGGCCAAAGTGACTGCCAGCTGATTTCTACAACTCACTCGCGATATTGAAGATCCGAGGTATATAATTCATATCCCGGTACCCATAAAGAATGCTACAAATGTTTATATGGCAACCAGTACCATCGGATTAACGTACACTCTGATGGGGCACAATTATGTTAAAAATGTTCACCCATCCTTAGTTTTACTTTACATTTTATTTCATTTGTAGTGCTTTTATTTTCAGTTTTATTCCTAAATGTATATTTTATAGGTACTTATTCTGTTTGTTATGTCTTAAAAATGCTGTAAGATACATAATGTATATGTATCTTACAGCATTGTAATATATTAACTTATTTTATATCCTAAAATCCCTTCGTGAAAATGAAAGCTGAATTAAAAAGTCCTTTTAATTGAAATGTGTTTTCAGTCGAGTCGAGAGTGTCTTCCAAATAAAATTTTCACAACTATTTTAAATCAAAATCTAATTTCTACGTCAACCTACCCAACACTTATACTTTTTTTTTTCTTTTATAAAATTATATTTTAGTATAACTTTCAGATTTCAATTTTTGCAGCGTTTAAGGTGAACTAAGGTTACAAAGTCAGATTTCATTTTAGATTCTAAGTTTTAAAATATGTAAATGCAAGTCACGTCTGTCTAACAAATTGCAATGGAATTTACACATATACACACGTCTGCGTATGAGGTCGATAGGGCTAATCTAGTCTGGATTTCTATAATTCATTTCACCTCTAATATGTAAAATCACATGTCACAGGTATGAGGTGGGAAGTTCAGTTTTAGGCAGACAAAAATTTCTAGGGACGTTATTTTTACGTTAATTTAAATGACGTTAGTTTATTCATTATGTATGCAATCCTCCGGGTTCGGGTGGTCAAACGACTCATTTGATTTTCAATCTCACGTAATAGAGGGCGAACTTTATAATCCTGCCATTGAGCGGTCACTTTACCTCTTTCGTATAAAAATGTAATTTTTATGTATACGGAACTCTCTAAAGAATACTACTGGCGCTTGGCCAGAGATCGAACACGTGTCTTGCACATCTCATGCATGGAATGAGCCGACAATTTGAGACTAATGTGATAGCATATTGCAGATCATACTGTAGGTTGAGCTTGAAATCAATATTTTGTTTGTAAGCCGTTTGATTCCCGCTTAATTCACAATACACATTTGGTATGCGTGGGTTGTGTATGTATGTTTGTATTACTCTGAATTTTGACCCACGCTCTGGATGTTTCCATGTGTAATAATCTGTATATTATGTAAACATAGATACATACTATACTCACACCTGTAAATGCCCGACGGAGAAGGCAGAGGCGTATTAACTCCCATATATAGCAATATGATTTTCGGTCACACGTAAAAGTGACCGAGGCTATTGCCACACGGGCACTTAGTTGTGGGCTGTGTCGAATGGAGAACAGCCCTATCCCTTATTCACCTCCTACGATACTCTCAGGAAGAAATGGGATTGCTCTATTCGATTTCACCGGGAATCAACACGGCATGATATGTACAAAATATAATGTACATAAGTATATTGTAGCGCCAAAACTCAGACTTCATAAGGTTGGTAATTCGTTTGTGGGTAACGGTATTAAAATGTGTCATAAAATTCCTCAGGATCTGGTTGACATGCCGCTAAATAAGTTTAAAATAGAATTACAAAATTGTTCAATGAAAAAAGGATACTACAAAGTAAACGAATACCTCAATGATAAAAAATTTGCTCTTTATGTGCCTAAACTGAATAAACGAAATTGATTTTGATTCTTTGATTCAGTTTTTATACACTGTCACAGAATAGATAATAGTACTACACTGTACATTTAGTCTGTCCGCTCAGTGCACCCTGCTG
Source organism: Eilema caniola (assembly GCA_949126895.1). Taxonomy (NCBI): domain Eukaryota; kingdom Metazoa; phylum Arthropoda; class Insecta; order Lepidoptera; family Erebidae; genus Eilema; species Eilema caniola. The sequence continues at coordinate 3,874,819 of OX421486.1, read as the reverse complement.
AATAGTAAGAAGCTGCGGTGAAGTCTAAAAAATGCGGGCCACCACTTCATTATCTGTTGATCTTAAGATATATGGTCTCTAATTTAACTGCCTCGAAGGTATTTCCCAATGTGCACTATTGCTCCCTAACCTCCACCTTCCGCATCCAGGCCTATGTCCAGCAGCGGACTGCGTTAAGTTAATTTATTGATGGATTGATTGTAAATAATCTCCTCACGCCTCGCCTAAAGAACACGGAATTGTATAAAAAATGAAACAAAACGAAATATTAATTTAATTATAATTTTCATACTGCAAATTTCTTGCATGAAAGTACAAGAAATGAGATAACTGTATAAATGGCCATGTTCTTGCAGATTACCGAGTTGGAATTAATTAAGACTAGATTTGATTTAAACAAGAAAATGAAAATACTTTCTTGAGTATTATTCTTTTCAAGAATTACAAATATATTCTGGTTAACTTCTTCAGTTAATGTCTTCTAGGATTGGGTTTCACTTCGGTATTGTAATGGGCAGGATTCGAACCTGAGACCTCTCGATCTTAAAGCCACGTAACTACTAACCTACCAACACTTTAAAGTGTAACTAGCATTTACATAATTCTATTAGTCATCATCAACAATTTAGTATGATTCCAGGTTTCACCTGTGAGCTGATAGTTCACTTGCTCCTTCTTCTCCTCTAGATTTGGCTGAAGTGGCTATTATGGAAGCACCTGCCATCTCACCCCCAAAACCTAGAAAGAAATCCTGCCCATGAATCTCATCCGTTAATCATCAAGTGTACCAACTTGTAGGTGAGGCCATCTTGAACCCCAAAGATCTTGGTAGACCCACATACAATATAATTTTTCACGTTACGGCTTTCAATTCAATATACTAACACTTCACGTCTTCAGGCACTCCGCGACTATGGCTGCAGAAAAGTAGCCGAAACAGGAGGCTCATTGTAAATAATACCAAGTATTTTGAATTAAGCATTTTTCATGCTAAATATTAAAATCGAATTATATATCAACTGATATATATATATATATATATATATATATATATATATATATATATCAGTTGAAAAGCAGCGTCAGGTATTTGTGGCTGACACCATGCTGAACTGACTCCTTTTTTGGTGCACCGCGAAGAACAATTGTGTCTGTTTAACTTGTTTGCGTGTGTTAGTACATAATTAATTGTGTAATCAGTGCTGCAAAAAAATAAAAGGTTTTTCTTTCTTTCTTTCTTTCTTTCCTTTTTTTCAGAGGAAAAGATAAAAAAATGTTTGAAAATTTAATTCAAATAATATGGGCGGAGTAGTCAAAAATTAATGTTTAAAAATGATGGAAATTTTTTTCATTTGTGCTGATAGTTCGTAATAATGTCGGTAGATGCTCCACTGTCAAAGATAGATATAGAAGGAGAAATTTAAATTGGTTATAGCGAGGTCTGGTAGCTTAGTAGTCAAAGCATTGTTCTTGTAAGGCAAAGGATCGCGGGTTCAAACCTCGCCTAGACCGATTCAATCTTTTCTCTTTAAATCGATTTTAATACCAAATATATCGCGTAATCCGTCAAAAAGTGGCTTTATTTCAACTCTTTAATCTAAATAGGCCTTATTGTTCTACAGCAATATTTTAGAAAGTCTTTACACAATTTGCCAAACATCTTAAAGCGGGTGCACGCCATTGAGTTTTTACGAGCGTTAAAACTTTCGATGTAACTATTATACAGTAAATTGAGTGCACACAATTTGTGCTCACACGTACTTGAACTGAAGTGTTATTTAGTTTATCAACTGAATCTACTTCTGAATTAGTATAAATATATTGACTGTATGTCCGTGATGGACGCAAAAACTACTAAATGAATTTAGATTTCTTGTATTTCCCATTTCTTGTTACCAGTTTAGGTCAAAAAACACTATGTCGCAAAATACATACTGCTTATAAAACCATTTACTTTTTGTTAAATTTTTAATTTTACAAAATATTATTGATACTGTTACGAGCGTGGGGGTTGGTTTAAATAGAAAATGCGAGAATAACCGTTTAAGAGAGATTTTATTTAGCTGCACTTAAATTACAGCAAAGCGCTTAGAAATTTGAAAACTCTTCCTTATACAATACACAGTCACTTGTATAATCGCACTGTATCGCTTCGCACACTTTATCGCTGTGATCGCATCGAATACTAGTCGTAGACTGACTGAGCGGAGGCTGCTAGCACGCCTTTTATATCTCTCGAAATGACAGCAACGTTCTGGAATGTTCTATTGGGTCTTATGTCTCTTTCTAGCCTGACGTCTCGTTCTATTCATTCGATTCCTTCTAGAACAGTGACGTCAAGGCATGCTGTCTCTTTCTATAGTGCCGTCTTGCTCACTCCTATGGGAATGTGGCCATATATTGATGTTGACTGTAAAGACCCATAAGGAGTCCTGAAAATGCCTGAAAAAGGGTTCCCAGGGTAATGTCGCGGATCGACGGGGAGTAGTCTGAAACGGCCTGAAAACTGTTTTCAGGCGCCTAAACATAACGGCAACCTGCTGGTCTGGTGCGCGATGATGGCAAGAGGCCGGATGGAATGTCTTTGGTGCCTTGGAAGATGGGAAGGCATTTGGTGTGGGATGCAACATGTGCTGACACCCTTGCGCCTTCACATCTTCCAGGGACTGGGGACTGTGCCTGCGCTGCTGCTGCTTCGGCAGAGACCCTCAAACGGCGCAAATATCGTAGTTTAAGTGATAATTACATATTTGAGCCGTTTGGGGTCGAGACGCTGGGATCATGGGGTCCAAGTGCCCGTCTATTATTTAAAGATATTTCCAAACGGTTAATAGACGCTACCCGTGACCAGAGGGCTGGTTTATTCCTTGCGCAAAGGATCAGTATTGCCATTCAACGTGGCAATGCTGCCAGCCTTCTGGCCACCCTCCCAGTTGACATCGATGGTGAGGAATTCTTTGACGCCTGAACCTGCTGGTTTGTATATATTATGTACTTATTGTTTTTATATTTTTTATTTAAATAATTCTAATGTACATATTGTAAATAATTATTGTTAATAAAATTTCTATTACTCCTACGGCAACTTAGTCAAAATTTTGATTCTTCGGGAGGTGAAAGAGCACCTTCTGAAACGTGCTGAAATGTGGTTTCAGCCTCCTGAAAACGTCTCCAACGCAGAAAAAATGACGATTGAAGTTGCCAAGCGCCGGGCGTAGCAATATATTTTAGTCATTAAATTTCAAATTCACAAAAATGTCAAATAGAGGGAGAAATCGGGAGATTTCCGCGCCGGGTCGTACATGTTGCAAAGGCTGGCCAAAGCCATTCAAAAAGGCAATGCGACCAGCGTCATGGGCACTTTTGTACTGGGTACAGGCCCGAGCGCATCGTAGGACAAACCCGACAGGGGATACTGTACGGTTGACATTGTGTGTAACATTCGCATTTGTAATTAGTTTGTAAAAATGTTGAATTTATATGAATATTAGAAATGTATGAATAGAATAATATGAATATTACAAAATAGTCACTTTCTATAAAAACGATTTTTTTTTTAAATTGAATGTATAACATAGTGACTGACAAATTAGGCACTAATGTCGCATCTCTAGAATTAGATACTTCAGCCAAATTAAATAGCAGAACACTAAAAATCATCTGTCTCCTTAAAAAAAACAATTTATGTAGGTAACCCCAGCTGTGGCTAAACCACAGCAGTAATCCAGTTCTATCGAGGTCAATGTTCCACTCGGGTCGCCCCGAGAGGTATTCAGAATTAAATAAATCGAAACCGTTCGAAACTAACAGAACAGTTCAGATATTCATAGGAGCAGATTCGAATATAGTTGCAACATCCACAGAATATATTAGTTCTAATACCAAGGATATAAACAATTTCAACCGTAGCATGAACATTTTAAGGTCGATAGTCGTGTTTGCATCTAAAAGTCTTAGAAAAAATATTTTTTTGAGGTATTGAGATTTGTTCCAGTCTTGTTATTTGATGTACAATAAGATCTTAAATGAAATTTGTTTGATATAAGATAGACTGTATTAAGTATGTCTGAAAGAATCGATTTTAAATTTCATTTGGAGTGAATGTCAGCTATGATATTTTTATATTGTAATAAATTGGCATATGAAAGACAGCAATATCATCAAGATTAATGTAAGAAATTGAGCTGTAGCAGTTTTTATTATTACCTTTTAAGTTTATATCTACCTGTTTATATCTATAAGTTTGATACCCAAAAAACATGTATCAACCTTTGATAATGCCGTAAGGCGAAACCGGTCAGGAATTTAATAAATAAAGTGGAATAGTACAAGTGTTTTCATTGAAGATGTGTAGCAAGTTACACCAAGTGCCATCAATGAACAATATAAGCAGTTTATATCTAGTACTTAAAGTAAATAAAGTTTCACTCATGCCAATTTCACATTGGCCATTCAGTAGGATGGATTCTCGTTACTCTTTCACGCAAAATCTACTGAATGAATTTAGATGAAATTTTATATAGAGATAGATTATATAGATAATCTGGACTCTGGACACGAAGACATTTTTATCCGGAGTATTAAGTTCCTGTGGGGCACAATAAAGGGAACAGTATTTCAGTTTTCCTGACTCTTTTTGTATGAAAAGAAACTCTAAGAACTTTAAATAATAATCTTGGTTGTGGAAACGGAATTAATAGTTCAGTCGAGTAGAGCCGCGAGCAACAGCTAGTAATTAACACAATTCAGAGTATTCAACAATTAAATATCAATTAGCCTATTTCAGTCTACTGCTGGACATATGCCTCTCTTAATATTTAGTTATATATAATTCAACAAACACTATAAAAAGTATCGTCTATTGGTCCCAATATGTAGGCCGTCCGTAATGGCTCCCAATAGCCCGATATCGTCGAATCTGTTCAAGTATTGCCCTGGCAGTCACGTTCCGTATCATTGACTTGCCCATTTGAGGTTATTCTCGAGGGCATGAGACGCCATATGTGTACAGATTTTTTAAGCTATATTGATTCTCTTTGAAAGCCAACTAATATTTTAAATGTGAAAGTTTGTTGTACAATCATGCTCTAACGGTTAAAAGAGATATGGGTAAAATTTAGTACAGGGATAGATTATGGTGTTGAATAAAATAGGCCAATTTATATCCAAAAAGGTTCCTATGGGTTACAAGAATAGAATTAAAGTTCCACAAGGACGGAGCTACGGGTAACAACTAGTAAATTATAAATGTCATATATTGTGTTGAGAATCATTAGTTACTCGTTACTGTAATCAGTATTTGATCGACGTATTTTTACCCGACTACGCCTGAAGGAGGGCTATGTTTTTCGTATGTATGTATGTATGTATAATTGTTTGGCACGCTCTGCAGCCTGAACGGCTCGATGGATTTTAGCTTGAGAGGTGTCGTTAGATTCGTATTTACTGAGAGAGTGACACTGGGTATTTCAAAATAAAAAAAATAAAAATGGCGAATATTGGTAAAAAACAATTTCACTCAAATTTATCGAGTGGGATATCAAAATGAAGGAAATTAAAAGACGAAGTTGATTCTCAATTACTTACCCCAGGGGTGAAAAGGTGTGAGCATATTGCTTATGTATGTATTTATGAAAGAACACCAACTAAGCATAGTTTATTTTTGAGTTCTAGAACGCTTAAATGTATTTTGTTGCAATTATGATATTCATGCACATAAACATGAAAACCAAACGAGAAACAAACCCATAACACCTGGCATAGTAGTCGTATATTCTACCACTACTTACACAGGTCATCGCATACTATTTATTATTTGCAATATAAGCTTAATTATCCCTCAACCGTACTCAAACTCACTCCCACTCGAAACCAATTTACCAACACATTGGAACGACTCCCCACTGTGCCATTCCCAGATACCACTAAATCAGAACGATACACGTCATTGTATCGAATGTTCCGAGTCGTTGCCTCCGTCAATTGTCAAGGGAGCATGACGTCACGAGTAGGTATGAGGTCAGTACGTGCGTGTCTTTGTGTTCAACTGAATGTTACAATTTAATTACAAGATTGGTTGTCTAACATTTCGGTTGAGCCACAGTTCGGTTAAATACCTTTACTACCCAAAGCGCTCATGACCAGGTGCGCTTACTATTCGGTAAACGATCAGTCAGCGCACGTACCAGCAGCCTGGGACCCAGTCATGCACTTAATCAAACCTAGTAAACAGCAAAATACAGCAAGACTTAACGATACAGTGAGCTCATTCTGCATAAATAGTAACACCAACAATTCATCATGATTTGGGTACTTTGAGATAACTTATACTTCAAACTATATGACGCTGCTGACTGGGAGCGTGCGTTCCGAATGCAGAAGCGAGCCGTGCGAGCTATAGTAGGGTTACCGCAGGACTATTCAGCTAGACCATATTTCACACAGCTAGGTATACTAACCCTGCCCTCGATAGTAATATACCAGGTAGCGATACACGTGAGAACGAACCTTGGGCAGTTTGAGAAGCGGGGCGATGTACATTCATATCACACACGGGATCGCGAAAAACTGAAAGCGATACCCAGGTCACTGGCCAAATCTGAAAAGACGACTCATGTCATGGGGCCGTTAGTGTATAACAAGTTGCCACCTAATGTGACTTCAGCTCCTAGTATTAGTTCCTTCAAACTTCGACTGAAGCGATGGCTATGCGAGCAAGCATTCTACTCATTCGACGAACTAATAACAGTGAAATAATTATATATGTTGGTAAATTGTATCTGTAATGTTAGTAAATCTAAACGCTAAAAATGAATGTTAATTAGTTGTTATTATTATTGAAATGATGTAAAATATCTTGCTTTGAATATGTAAAATTTGACTACTATTAGAACTTGACATTTTTGTAATTGAACTATTGACATAATATTGACTGCATTGTAACCTGGCATGCTACATTGTTGACATTCTTGCAATTTTTCTTTTTTATTTCTTCTTTCTCCTTTTTGTAGAAGTATTAACTGTTGAGAATAGAAAGTTGATTGCCAAACTTACTGTAATATGATATATGACGTGTAATGATTATCCTTATGAATAAATGAGTTATGAGTTATGAGTTATGAGTTATAACTACTACTATATGACAACAAAATAGCCAAAACGTCGGTCTAAAAGTAAATAATAACAAATAAATCGTGATAAAATCCATTAAAAGTGGTTTTATTTCAATGTTGTAATTATTATGTTTATTTATTTGTTTAACTATGGAGCTATATGGAGTCCTCGGCCTTTGAGAAGCGTGCGTCGGGCCGAAGCCAAGACCTAGAGACCCTAATAAGAGAATTTAATACACAGACACAGCGAATACCATCCCCGAGTGCATAATAATGATACGTCCAGCGATGGTCCCCGCCAGATGCAGAGACTATTGGAATAATGTAAACTAGATTATTGGCTATATGTATCTTAATTTATTATTGCCTTGAAGTTATTAATTTTCTAGAAAACCTTTTTGCTATCATCCGTAATTTAAACATATATGATCACACACATTCCTATCTATTAACTATACACATTAAAGGCTTATTTATTGGCCAAAACCATCTTATATCTTAACTAATTGAAATGTACGCGTTAGGACTGTAAATAGTTACCTGTTTCCTTAGAGAATAAGGTATCAGGTGTGTTCTCGTACCTACCTCATTGCGTATTCGTACCGTGGCCTGCCTATTTCAATGAAATATCTCCTTTCTCTGTCATCGATGGGATGTGTGGGGGTTTGTAGCTTAGAGAAGGAAATTGAGCATTTAATTTACCTGGAGAGAAAGTCTTATGGCAAGTTTCTTTAGGCGTGTTGATTATTTTTGGGTACGAGTAAACAACAATCATGGGACACACGTTATCATCCGTCACGTTACCATAGTTTATTTCTATACTCCATGTATATGTGTGTCTTCTTCTTCATCCTAGCATTAATTCCAGTCGCATCCGAAGCTTTTCAACTTAGATTCTGGGGTCCGCTTTTTACCAGTCTAACTGCGGATTTTGCTAAACTTCGATATTTTCCATGAAGCGACTGCCATATGACCTCCACAACTCAAAGTCGATATCGAAGCATTGCAGCTAGACCAGTTGTTGGATTTTTATAGGGCTCCAACTACCGGTAACGACTGCCATAGATGTTTGTATGACAAACGGGACCGACGGCTTAACGTGCACGACCAGAATAATGCAAGTTTCCATATTCATGCATACAAATATTTGCACTGAGCGGGGATCAAACCCGCGCCTCCTGCGTAGCGGCCGCGTTCAGTACCGCTACACCACAAGCGCTATATATATTATATCGCAGAAATATGATAAAAACAGGGACACGTGAACACTTTGTCATGAGCAGTATTTTACTGTTGAATGGGGCACAGCCCTATCAATAAGTCGCCTTCAACGATACTTACAGGAAGAGATAAGGCCACCCTATTCTACTCCACCGGAAACAAACAAGGCACTCATCCATCCATACCATTCATTATAAGCCTTTGCATCTGAAATAGCTGTAGAATTTCAAACAAAATCATATATCAATATTGAAATGATGGATCGTGCGTCTCGTCCGTATGCACTCTCCGGAGAAAATAGCAATTCCGATCCGGTTGTTGCTAGAAATCTTTTGTAGTCAAATAGTATTTTACTTAGATGTTCAGAATAAGTATAGGAAAGCCTAAGTAGGGTAACCCCAAAAGCAAGAATATCTATAATATAATATAAACTCACGCCTTTATCCCCGAAGGGGTAGGCAGAGGTGCTAGCACCCACATTTCGCCAGTTTATGTTTAGGTCCCAATGTAATAGGTGGCGAGCCTATTGCCATTAACCGGGCACTTATAGACCTGCGATAAATACAAACATAACTTCGAAAAGCATCGAAAGTCATTGATGTGTGCCATGGTAAAACCTGGTATCGAACCCGAAACCACGTCTCAACAGTCCATTACCCATACCACTAGGCTACCGCGGTTTTTTTTTATCTTTATCTATACTTCCATATTAATCATTATACAGAGGAAAGATTGGCATATGGAATAATGTACTTGTATTTTTCCACATTTCCATCAAGCACCATCAAATTCCAATATACACAGGGAAGATTTGTATTTAATTATGTAACGAGAAACTCAAAAACTACAGGACCGATTAAAAAAAATTCACAGCTTGGAAGCTACACCAAAAACTGCTAAATTCCTGGGTGATTAAGAGTTAAATAAGCCTATGCCACCGGGTAATCGTATGCATACTTCTCACTGACACTATCTACAGAGTATACATTGCAGCCGTACGAAACCGGAGCGGGTCGCTAGCTCTCTATAAGTCTGGGCTGTGGACAAAGTACTGAGCTTATGTCTCTCACCTTTAAGGTGTATTAGTCGCTGTTGCTCGCAGCCTCGCCCGCATAATATAACAATACAGGCAACTAGTTTCATTTATTTAGATATTAAATGGCTTATGCATATTTTACATGATATTGTTACCTCCAAAAATTCATAAGTTAAGTTTTTGAGCTTACTCATAACTATCTATAATGTCCATAAAAGTATATAACAAAATACCGCAGGCATTAAAGGATTTAGATACTAGCAATACATAAAAAAACAAATTAAAAGAGAACATATTATAGCAAAAATGCTACTACACCTTGCAGGAGTTTTCCAAAATGAAAATTGTTTAAGTTTAGGTTAAAGGATAATAATGATAATACTTCCGCATGCTAATATAATGATTTACATTTTATATTATGCTTTTATTTTAATATAATGATTTAATTTTAATATAATGCTTCAATTTTCATATAATGCTATAATTTATTTAATTAATGATTGATAAATAATTAACGATTTAATTTAAATATTAAGATAAAGATTTTCTTTCATATTATATGAATTAACTGCGCCCCAACCGGACTTCATGTTGAAACAATATATGGTTTGAGATCTGTATCTACAACACACGAACGCAATAAAGACTTTGACTTTGACTCATAACAAAGTACCTGGGCCAAATTTTATTATATTATATTTTAGCCAAGTTTTTACAACAGATGGTTCGATTTGTGTTATGCCCCGTAACTTAAGCCACTTTTATTTTAGAATAAAGTAAAAGGGTACGGTTTTGAAATAGAATACCTAAATTTAATTCTACATGAATGAAATCGGCTTATCAATAATGAAAAACATAGCTAACATGAGATAAATCCTTCAATAGTAGGACTGAGACTAGGAAAGCCTACTGCTTGGTAACCCTAACACTAAGTGAGCTGTCAAAGGAGATCAGCAGCACTATTTCTCACTGTCGAACGAACAGACGGTCAAGACGCAGACATTAAACAAAGATCTTTCAAAGTCTAAAGGAAAAGAAAGGAAAAGATAAGTAGTTTTATGCTTTGTTGCGAATCTTTGGTAGTCTGAGAATTTTACGATATATCTGGCTAGATAAACAGACCTTCTAAAGGTTTTATAATTCAAAGGGAAAATAAGCTAGGCTTTATAGGATTTTCATTATTCGTATTTATTAAAAAAAAACACTAGCTGTTGCCCGCGACTCCGCTCGTGTAGATGTCAGTTATCGCGACCAATTTAATGTGTGTTTTATTTACTCCCATACCACATTTCATCAAAATAGATTGAGTGGTTTAGGCGTGAAAGCGTTACAGACAGACAAATAGAGTTACTTTCGCATTGATAATATTAGTGAGGATATTCAAATTCAAACTGTATCTAATTACATTTATTCGCATTGTAGAAACAACAACATAACCAACTAGATAGACCTGTGTATTATGTCTTAAAATATTACTTTTGAATCTATACTAAATTTCAATTTATATGTCGGAGAGCCATAGTTTTTTTTTTTTTTTTTTTTTTTTTACGTGCGGGAAATCCCCACGGATACCCGCCCCTCCGGAGCCGGAGGGGTAGGTTATGTCGGACTCGAACCGACTAAACCGCACGCCGTCTTTGGGTCGTGGTGCTAGGCCGAAGGTGAGGTTGTCTTGCGACATATCCCTCGCACCCCGGCTGACCCAGGGCCATCCCTTTCGGTCTGGCCCTCCTCGGGAGGTGGGGACCACGCCGTCCCCGACTCAACCCCGGTGTGGGGAGGCGCGCATCGTCCTACGATGCGCGCCGCCGCCGTGGCCTGCTTCTGCTAGGGTGACGGGTGGCTCCACCCGTCACCCTCAGGCCCGCGCTCATGGGGGGCGGAGGTCTGTAAGCGCCCTCCGACGCCCGAGCCGCCTTCGGGCGCGAGCAGCGATGTCAGCGAGTCTTTCTCGCTCACCGCGCCGCGCCCGCTCTGCTGTCTCCTTCGCGAGCATGACCTGCTCGCAGAAAGAGGCGCTGGCCGCCCACGCATCCGCGCAGCGGACCATCGCCGCGAGCAGGGTGGAGAGCGTGAGCACTCTCACCCCCAGGGCCGCCACAAGCTCCCGCCTCGGCGTCTCAAACGCCGGGCACTCGGTGAGCGTGTGCAGCCCCGAGTCCACGCTCGCGTCGCAGTGATGGCACTCGGGCGTTGGCTCAATACCCATCAGATGCAGATACCGCCCGAAGTAACCGTGCCCGGTTATCATCTGCGTCTGACGGTACGAGAGGCTCCCGTGTGGCCTCTCTAGCCACTCCCCCATGATGGGCCTTACCGCCGCAATGACGGCGTGCCCTGCGCGTGGTTGCCCAAGTCGTCGCTCCCACTCGGCCACCATGACCTGGTGGAGCCGGGATTTCTCGGCCCGAATGTCCTCGGGCTCGGGATCGAATCCCCGCTCCCGCGCCTCCTTTCGGAACTGGTATAGTGCCGAAAGGGCCCTCGCTTCCAGGATCCACGGTGGCGATCCGGCCAGGAGACTCGCCGCTTCGAAGGATATCGTGCGGTATCCCCTGATGGCCCTGGAGGCCATCGTCCTCTGCGCCGTACGGAGCAGAGGCAGGAATCTGGCCCCCAGGGTGTCCGCCCACACGGGGCACCCATATAGGGCCATGGACCGCACGACACCCGCGTGGAGTCTCCTGCAGGAGGCCCCTGGGCCCTTCAAGTTGGGCAACAGCCGACTCAGGGCATTCGCCGTGGTGACCAACTTGGGGCGCAGGCTTCGGAGATGTTGTCCGAAGTCCCATCGACCGTCAAGCACGAGCCCCAGGTATTTCAGCTGGGGCTTGATGTCGATGGGAGTGCCTCCCACTGTAAGGCTGGCTCCCGGGCCTGGCCTGCGCCGAGGACCATGAAAGAACATGGCCTCGGACTTGTGCAGAGCCACCTCGAGACCCAGCCGCCGGATCCGCTCGACGACTTGGCCAACCGCGGTCGTGGCCCTCAGGGTTGCCTCGCGGTGCGTAGCCCCGCTCACCGTCACCAGCGTGTCGTCCGCATAACACGTGACGGTGGCACCGTACGCGAAGTCACCGCGAAGCACCCAGTCGTAACCGATGTTCCACAGTAACGGCCCCAGGACCGATCCCTGTGGAACACCGCACGACATCTCACGCCTACCGACTCCGGTCGAACTCGGGTAGACGACGGCTCTCTCCGTCAGGTAAGCCCCGACTATGCGGCGGAGGTAGAGAGGCACACCGTGGTACACGAGTGCCTCCCTGATGCAACTCCAGGGCAAGGTGTTGAAGGCGTTGGAGATGTCCAAGGACACCGCCAACATCACCTCGCCCCGGGCAACCGCATCCTCCGCCAGAGTCCTCACACGCATGATGGCATCCACAGTGGAACGCCACCGGCGGAACCCAAACTGGGTATTCGCCAGGTCCGGCCCCACTCTAGAGAGATGCTCGACGAGGCGCTTGGCAATTACTCTTTCGAAGAGTTTGCCCACCTCGTCGAGCAGCACTATGGGCCGGTACCCGGACGGCTCGTCCGCCGGGCGTCCCTTCTTGCGGATGAGGACCAGTTTCCCCGTCCTCCACATCTTCGGAAACTGGCCCCGCTCCAAACATGCGCTGAGGAACCCTCTCAGTCGGGGTTCGAGACCGTCTTCCCCTAGAGCTAGGACCCACGCGCGGCCTGGAATGCCGTCGGGTCCCGGGGCGGTGTTTTTCTTGGCTCTCAGCCTTCGCACCGCCAGCTCTAGTTCTACCCAAGTGACCTCGGGCACGTCGTCGTCAATCACCGCACTGGGCGCCGTAGGCGACCGAGGCGGCGGAGCCATCTGCGGCGGAACATGTTCCGCTCGCGCCGGGAACAGGGATTCCACCACTCCTCCGAGCAGAGCCGGTTCGAGCACCTGGGTCAGCGGAGGGGCCCGGGGGCGCAGCTTTTCTCTTACCATAAGGTAAGGCCGCCCCCATGGGTCCCGCTCCAGCGTCTCCAGGAGCTCCCGGTAGCAAGCGGCCTTAGACCGCTTGATCTCCGCTCGGAGGGCATTCCGGGCCTCCCTGTATCCCTCGTGAAGCTCCGCCAGTCGGGGCTCCGAATCTGCGGTACGGCTACGCCTCCTACGGAGTCGAGCCCACCGGCGGTGCGTGATCACGCAGGCTTGACGCAGCCTCGCGATCTCCGCATTCCACCAGTAGACCCGACGCCTCGGATTATAGGCTGGAGCCCTAGGCATACCCGCATCGCAGACCCGTGTCATGGCCTCCCGGAACCAGGCCGCTTCATCGTCTATGTCGACAGGCCTGTCCGGCGCAATGGCCCAGGCCTGTACGATGGCGGCCTCCAGGAGGTCCTCCCGATTCAGTCGCCCCAACACCCAGCGCGGCTCGCGTTGGGCCGATATGACCGGCGCATCACCCGCAGGAGGGGAGACATCGAACCGAACGTATCGGTGATCCGATAGTGTCTCCACCTCCACGGCGACACGCCAGTCCCGCACGCGGAGTGACAGGGAAGCGCTCGCGAACGAAAGGTCTATGATCGACCTGCGCTCCCCCGCCACAAAGGTGCCCACATACGTGGCTTCGGCCCCGCGATTCTGGAGAACTAAGCCGAGAGAATCGGCCCAGCTCTCCAGAGCCCTGCCCCGCGCGTTTGTGCGCCGGGAACCCCAAGCCTGAGACCAGGCGTTGAAGTCCCCGAGCACAAGAACCTGACGAGGCGTACAGGCATTGACGACGTCGGTCAGCCGCTCCAGCGACCGCCGATACTGCCCAATGAGTCGGTGTGACCCCGGCGTGAGATAAACGGCCACGACCGCAATCTCCCCTACACGCGCCGCTACGATGCCATGCTCCCTTGCGATCACTACAAGGGGAGGGGCACCCGCAGCGGCGTTATGCACCAGTGCCGCCGATCCATCCAGGTCGACCACCCAGGCGGGCCCGAGGGGCCCGTGAGTGTATGGATCGGCGACAGCGGCGACGTGTATGGACCACTGTGCCATGCTCTGGAGCAGAAGGGCCTGAGCATCGACACCGTGGCCCACGTTCGCCTGCAGGATGCGGAGCTGGGGATCCATTATGGAACCATCTCCGCATCCCGCACCGAACCGTTGGCGGAACGCCCGCCTCGCGGCAGCGGCTCCCCGCGGGTGCAGGCCTTGCTGCCAACCCTATGGTCGGCCGGCTTGCCCTCCGCCGCACACCTGAAACAGTGCGGCGGAGCTTCGCAAGTACCGGCTCTGTGACCGGGTTGGCTGCAGCGGAAGCAACGGTCGCCGACCGTCACCTCCGCCTTGCACTGCACACCCACGTGGCCGGCCGACAGGCACCTGAAGCACCTGTCCGGCCGAGCCTGCAGGAGCCGTACCCGGACTCCTACAACGCCGCCTACCGCGAGTATCCGCCGGTCGGCAGCCTTTTGGGCTGCTGCGATGGGGCAGCCGACAACTGTTGCCCCCTGTCCGCGACGGCCGTAGCGGATCGCTCCGACCTTAACCGCCTCCAGGGGGCAACCCCCGGCCTCCGCCACGGTGACCCGAATCTCTTCGGCCGTGATGGAGTCGTCCAGGTCCGAAATGCGCAATTCTGCGCACTTGGTGGGCCTGGACACCCGGACGTCGGCCGCATCCAGCGTGTCCCTCAGCCTAGCCGCAATGGCATCGGCCTTGGGACCACTGGAGGCGCCAGGGACGTGGATGAGACGGGCACCCGTCCGAGTGTGTGTCACTCGGAGAGTCCCCGCCACATCGAGGGCCCTCATATCAATGAGGCCCCTCGCCTGTTTCACCAGGTCCACGTACTGCACGCCCCTCGCCGTCGCCTCCGGTGTCATCGTTAAGACGACAGCGGTGGTACGGGGGACGCGCAGCTTTCCTGGCGCACCCTTCGCAGCAGCTTGGGCCTTCTTGGCCCTTTTGACTGCCTTTTTACGGGCGTTCCGGCTTTTTCTGGCCTCGCCGACCACCTCCCAGCCCCCTGCCGGTGCGGAGCTCGTGGAGGCAGTCGGGACCGAAGCCGGGGCCGGGGCCGGGGCTGGGACTTGGGACGTCTTCCCCTTGCCCTTCCCCTTCCCCTTGCCCTTGGCTTGGGCGCTCCCGGCTGAGGCGGCGGTAGCGGCCGGAGCAGCAGGCGCAGTGGGCACACTGCGGGCCGACTCCTGCGAGGTCCCCGCCGTCACCGTACGGCTGGGGCCCCGCTTTACTGCTCCGGCGTAGCCCCCGCTCGGCGGCGCCAGGGGCGGACGACGGATGGAGTCCATGATGGCCTCCAGACAACTCCGCGTCCACTCCTCGTGCGCCGCCTGCCGCTTTTCCATGGCGGCCATCGTCGCCATGCAGGCCTCCACCGGATTGGTGGGCCTCGGCTGCGCCGGCGGCGGTGGGGCCGGTAGGCGCGGCGGGGCCGGCAGACGCGGCGGCAACGGCGGCGGGGCCGGTAAACGCGCCGGTACAGGCGGCGGCGGTGGCGCCAGTGACACCGGCCGCGCCCGAGGCGGCAGTCTCGGCCGCACCGGCGACCTCGACCGCACCGGCGGCGACGGCGGCGACGGCGGCGACCGCGGCGCCAGAGATGGCGGCGGCGTCACGCGCTCGTCCGGCATGGCCTCCTGCAGCGCCGATATTTCGGCCGCCATCTTGGCCATCTCGCTGCGGTACTCCGCCGCCTGCCGCGCACTCTCTTCGAGCATCGCAACCTGCTGCCTACCGAGCTCAGCGCGCTCGAGCTGCGCGCTGGCCAGCTCCGCCCTGAGCAGGTTGTAATGCTCGACGAGGCGTACCGTCACCCGCATGAGCCGGTCCTCCTCCGGCTTCATTGCCCCGGTCTGGGCCTTGGCCAGGCCTTTAAGGGCCTCCATCACCTCTGTCGAGGTGCTGTCGCCGGTACAGGCCACGGGCGCCACCGAGGTGGAGGAACTCGGCGGCGCCACCGCATCCTCCGGGGCAGAGGCCCGTGATGGACGGGCTTGGGTGGCAACTTTCTTACCACCCCGCGCCTTTTGGCGGCTAACCGCCACCAGCTTGGGCGGGGGTGGGCGCAGCATTTCGTCGCCACTGTGACTGCTGCTGGAGGACGAGTCGGTGAGCGTGCGCTCGGCATCGGACTCTGTCCTCGGTCGGGTAAGGACTTTATTTTTGACTTTGGCGCTCCTTTTACGCCATTTCGATCTTCGGGTCCTTAGACCCACCGGGCTTCTGTCCCGGCTGTCGGCGGTGTCGAAGTTCTCCGACACTGCCTGGGACGCGACCTCCGCGTCGTGGTGCTGCGCGACCTCCGCGCAGACTGTTTCACTGGGTTGGGTTTTGGGTTTTGTTTTTAATAGAGCTTCCATGATGTCCCACGAGTAGAACCGTACTAAGGACACTTCCTGGGTGACGGCCATTCCAGGAAGCGCGGTATATACTGTGGAGGTCCCCAGGTATCCACAGGTTTTAAGCGACTTAGCTGTCGGGTTTTCAGACTTTTCCTTGTCGCGGGCCGGCCAATTAAGGCAAGCCCCACGGCCTCCAGGATATCGGCGTTCCCGAGTGTGGCTAGCACTCAGGTCGTTGTCGATATCTCGGAGGTTACGCGATGCGGGGGAGTAGCCAACTCTCCCAACGCCGACGGAGGCACGAATGCCCGTCAGCCCCTGCGCGAGCAGTGGGCCGACCCGTCCCCGGATCCTACGGATCCCGTCGCCTCTCCCATGTCTCCTCTGCTAAAGCAGAGGGGTACTGGGAGCGACGGCTAGCCCTGAAAAGGGCTGTTGAGGTGGGAGGAACCCTACGGATCCCTCCCCGCGGGCCTTGCAGGCCCGCCATACCACGACCCCCTCGTGCAATGGGGTCAGCTAGCCCTTAAAAGGGCTGTTGGAATGGAAGGGTGTCCTACGGACCCCTTCCCGCGGGCCTTGAAGGCCCGCCATCCCACGACCTCCTCGTGAGGTCAGCCGTTGAGTTATTTGTCAACGGCCAACAGAACTCCCAAGGTAGGAGTCTGTTAGCCGTTGTCCAGGGTGCACCAGCCCCCCCGTTTCCGCTCCCCAGGACCGCGGTCCAAAGGGGGAAGAAACGGAGAAGCCGACGTGGAGGTTACCCAACCAGCACCCCCGGAGAGCCATAGTATCTGAATGTTACGAATGCCAAGTAATAATTATTTGAATTAAGTGATTTTGTATGTGGCAACATTGGTTATTACTTGAGTGTGTTTAATTGTCAGTTGACCATGACATTTTAAGTAAATGACATTTCGTTGGCGATCCGAGCGGAGAGGAGCTCACTTTTGTACGGGACGCGGAGCGAAGTGGTCAGGTCAAGGCAGCTAATCTCTTTGCCTTATATCGGTTTGTGATTTATTCTAAGTCTAGTTTAAATCCTAAAATATTGGAAGCATCCTTTGTAATTTCGTGTTACAAAGTTAGTGTTATAACGAAGTATAGTGTACCGGACTATTACCCGCATTGATTTTCGAAATACCTTCACTTCTGATTACCATCCTGATTTAGTCGTAATAGAACCTTATGTGATGCCGGTTTGACCCTTATGAGCGGTCGCTTCGACATATATTTTAAAATTATATTTTCACCCAAAAATTGTTCAAACGCCACACATGTTTATGCAATTTATGTTCCGCATAGCAGGAACACAATTACTGCTAACTTTGTTCCGTTCCAATGTTCCAGGGGTCGAGCTGTACCTACCGATAGTACCCACTAATACTTTGGTACAACTTTGGGATGCCTTCCCGAAGTTCCTGTTGCACTTTAAGGCTTCTATTTCGTGTTCCGAGATAGGTTTCCTTTATTCCTTGTCGTGAGGCTTTCGATTTAATTCTTTATTAGTGATGTTGTTTTCTTATTGTTGAAAACAAACAACATGTCTAGTCTGGTCTAGCTTCTTCTAATGTTTTTAGGGTTCCGTATTCAAAGGGTAAAAACAGCCTCCGCGGCGTAGCGGTAGTGAACGCGGCCGCTACGCAGGACGCGCGGGTTCGATCCCCGCTCAGTGTAAATATTTGTATGCATGAATATGGCTATTTGCATTGGTCTGGTCGTGCCTCGGAGAGCACGTTAAGCCGCCGGTCCCGGTTGTCACACAAACATCTATGGCAGTCGTTACGGGTAGTTGGAGCTCTCAAAAGTCCAACAACTGGTGTAGCTGCAATGCTTTGATATCGCCTTTGGGTTGTGGAGGTCAGGTGGCAGTCGCTTCACGGAAAATATCTAAGTTTAGCCAAGTCCGCAGTTAGACTGGTAAAAAGCGGACTCCAGACTCCAAGCTGAAAAGCTTCGGATGCGACTGGGATTAACGCTAGGATGAAGAAGGTTCAAAGGGTAAAAACTGAACCTTGTTATTAAGACCCAGCTGTCTGTGCTTCTATCTGTCTGTCCGATATCTAATTCTGTATTTAATATTAGCCGCATGGTTTCCGGCAGAGTAGATTTTGGGCCACCCCTTCTCTTCCCATGTGGTGTCGTACGAGTACAAGGCGACTAAGGGATAGGGCTGATTAACTTCAACATCAGACAGATATGTACAGCCCAGACTCAGCCTCAGATGCATGGCTCAAGTCAACAATAGTGCCCGGAATACGGCAATTGGCTCACCACCTATTACGTGGGACCGAATACAGATTGGTGAAATGTAGATGTTAATTCACCTCTGCCTAACCCTCCGGGGATAAAGGCGTGATTATATGTATTTATGTATTTAATATGTTCTGTATCTAATAAACCATGATAGGTAGACAATCGAAATTTTCACAGAAGATGCATTTCTGTTGCAGCTATATCAACAAATATACACCAAAAACTGAATAATATTAATATTCAAGAAGCCTTCCGATAATAATTGGATGGAACCCATCATGTGCGAGTCCAACTTCCACTTGGGTCGTTTCGATGTTCGATAACATATCGAAGTGCTTTACCAATTAGGGATCCCTCGGCAAATCGAACCTTGAATCACAACAAGAGATTTTATTGTGTCGGGAGTTACAAATGCGTGTATGTAACCTTACCACCTACCCAGTACACCGGCTAAAGGGAAGATGAGTCTCTGACGCAAGTTTTCTTCTTGAGGCTGGGGGATCAAACGGTATTCACTCCACATCACGGGGGAAGCGCGAAGCACGGGCTGTAAAATGCAAACTTAATTGTTGAACTTTGTGGTAATAGAGTACTAATGAATACTATGGATTCCCTAAAAATATGAATGACGATCGATTTTATTAACCTAAAGCACCATTAGTTATAATCTAATTAATTAATATGAAAAATGTAGGAAGCAAATACAACACTAAATAAATATTAACCCAAGCTTTTATCACACGGTATTCAGAGGCTACGACAGCGTAGCACTTACACAATAATGCTACGTTCGTAGATATTTCGTAGACCTTCGTAGCTCTCATGTATATATTTGCTGAGTGTACACTGTACAGTGTACACAAAGATAGATAGAACATTACATTTTACCACAGTCAAAGGTGAAAATGAACCAAAAATATATTTGCTAAAACCAAATTTGTCGTCATGAAAAGAGAATAAATAAAATATGACTGAAAACAGACGCTCGCTACCGAAAAGTAACGAAAACAAATATCGTTACGGTTGATATTGAAAAACGATAAAAACAGGCGTCGAGGTGGAAAATTTAGGGACAGAAAAATTGTTTCTGACTTGTTTTTACGGTTGCCAGACTAAAAAAGTTGACAGTCGGGCAAATAATATTTTTAGTTTTCAACTCCAGTTGGGTTGGAATTTGTTATCTGTGACTACACTGTGATAATTGAAGAGAACTTTACAGACTGACGGACACAAAAAAAAACTAAAAATGGTATCTACTTTTGCAATACTAAGGTGGAAAACAAGTACAATGCTCTTTCTTCTTTTAAGCGCCAATTCCGTTTCCACTGAGTCTGCTGTTCTCGTCTTTCTCTTAATTTATCTTCATTTTGACTTTTACTGAAGTGACTACAAGTTTAATGGAGAGCTCATAGTTGACGAAAAAAATTATATACACCATTTTTTATTACAAGATAAGAGCTAATGTTTCTTAAAATTTCCTTATATCTACTATGGTTTCAGATCTTGCCATACTTCCCGTACACCGGAAAACTCACTTTCATTTTCATAATAAAAAAATATGATACACCAATTTATCAAAAATTTCATAATATTTTTATACCATTTTGCTGGCAGACAAGTACACGGCCCACCTGGTGTTGACTGGTAATCGTGACTTAAAAGTTACCCGCATTTGATCACCTAATTACTGATCAATAAGATAATATAATTTACTTTGATCATGTACTCATCACAAAAACCTGAAACACAGAATGTCAATCCAAACAAATTTTATCAACAATTGACTTAAACGTAATAGGATTGAATTATTATTATATTGTCATGTGTACATTGTGTATATTTTTTATCTTGTGTTGTAATTTCCTATTCAAAACATACGGATGGTCAAACAATTATTTTTGATCCTTTGACAGACTAGATTCGTATGAGATTCGTCGATCGTGTTACACTGGAAGCAATGGTTCTCAAGGGTTTGAACAGTCAATTGATTGACAGTATCTTTATTAAATCAAGTGCAATAAAACATAAACAACACTTAATTAAATTAAAAACTATTATTTTGAAATTGGAACATGTATTCCAACATGTATTGAATTTCAAATTTATTGATGTATGATCCATAAAAAGATAACGTTTATTTATTTAATGTTTTTACTTATTTTATGTGTAATAGTGTAAGTAATTCTACTAGTAATTGTACTTCATGTTAATATTTTAAATCTATGATTATGAATTACTACAAAAGTTTAAAAATATATTACGTTTCTCCCTTATTTTGGACTTTTGGACGAAAATTTTAAAAGTTGGGTGCTTCGTCTACTATCTTAAAAAAATAAAGCACGGGCATAAAAAAAATATGCCTGGACTTCATGTACAAAATAGTTAACCTAATAAAATTAATATATGTATATATGATATAACTAAATGTATATATATATGATATGTATACAATATGTTTAAAACCCCGAAACAAATTACCACCAAAACTTTGAAATGCCCAGTAATAATATGATTCAACTGTTTTCGTACCTATTCAAACAATCTGAAGGCAAATTCACGTAATATAAATCTCCAACTACCAAAACGGTATTGTCGTGATACAATTTCCGTAAACACCGTGATCATTTTTGACATTTGGAAGTTTGAAATTACAGCGAGGTTGAAATTTGAACGGACTTGTATAACGAGAAAAAGCATTCTGTTTTACCTTCTGCCATTTTTAATTAATCGCTTCTGCGTTAGAATTTCGGCAGTTTCAAGGGCCTTCTGTTTAAAAAGTATTTAAAAAGTTTGAGCTTCTTTGCACTCACCAATCAACGCCCACCGACCATGTGATATGTATAGACAGGTAGCGTATCGTTAACCAATCAAGTGACAGGAGCGGCCGATTTCATTCGCTTTTTTTTAAATTTCATTCTTTTTTCGGCGTTCCAAATCCAACGGTGGATTACAAAAGTTTTTTTTTATCGAGGTATGGTGGAAAACTTTGACGTATTATATTGGTTTTTCATACCATACGTAAAAATAATGGTTGTATATTGAATATTCTATGCACAAGAGTAATATGGAATTGGATTTATTTTTAGTTTTTATTCTATTACAGATTTAGCGACGCCCGTTATTGCATGTGGGCTCGGAATGCGCATCACTTCTTTTTCTCTTGATTAAGCTTGTTTTAGCTTTTGCGGGAGGGGATGTTGGCTCATAACTGAAATTAGCTTGGACCCCAAGATATTGACGGGTCTCCACACCAAGCCGAAATCTTTTCAAAAGCCATATGTAATAAAGATTTTTTTATACTTCTCGGTGTTGCAATGGGTCTGAAACTTACTATTTTAGCATCTTCGTCATCAGCAATTAGTTTATTGCACTCCACTGCTGGGCATAGGCCTCTCCCAATGTACTTCATTGTTTCCAATCCTTCGCCTCCCGCATTCAAAAATAATCTTATTGTAACAATTAATTTACATACATCATATAAAAGCCTCAACATTTATTTACTAAAGCACTTAATTTCAAACTCTCTACACGCCATAAAACTCGCATCAATTTGGGAGAAAAAGTTGTTCATGCAAACATGGATTATAAACAGGTAAATTATTAAATTTAATTGACTTTGACCGGCGGTGGGTAGTCGCGAATTTCTCCTATCTAACAACAAAACTAAAAGTGACGGCTCGGGGGTAAAATTAATTAAAATTTCTAAATTAAAGCGCCAATGGTTTATTACACTTATATTGTGGGCACAATTTTGAAAGACTGTCATGTTGAAGGTCTAAATACATACATACATACATATACACATATAATCACGCCTTTATCCCTGGAGGGTTAGGCAGAGGTGAATTAACACCCACATTTCACCAATCTGTATTCAGTCCCACGTAATAGGGGATGAGCCTGTTGCCGTATTCCGAGCACTTGTTGACTCGAGCCATGCATCTGAGGCTGATTCTGGGCTGTACATATCTGTCTGATGTTAAAGTTAATCAGCCCTATCCCTTAGTCGCCTTGAACGACACCATATGGGAAGAGGAGTGGCCCAAATTCTACTCTGCCGGGAACCACGGCTAATGTTGAAGGTCTTTGTTAGCTATTATCGGAGGCTATTGTTGGTTTGACATTTAGCTGGTATTTAAGCGTTGTAACTCGAATTTATTTGGTCGTAATTATTTTTTTAGGATTCCGTAACTCTAAATGATAAACCGTTCAGGATTTCTTGATTGGATTGTCCAATTATGTGTCCAGAGACTTGATTTTACAATTATGTGGCTAGAGACTGAATCCTTAAGTGCCTGGAAATGATATGTTTATGGTTGAAATTAATAATAACACCTAGTTATACAGAGTGGCGGTTGACCTTACCTGGTGAGAAAGTACTTAAAATACTGGAGATAGGTTGGATTACCGAGTGTGGCGAGCCTATTTTCGAAAATCTTTAAATGCAGTTTTGTTTCTTTTTTTCTTTTAGAGGACTTTACCTCTAGCTAAGGGCAAAATCTTCCACCATGTATGGTTATAAAACATCAAAACTGCGTCTTATACATAGCTCTAAACAAGAAATTCTCTCGAAAATGAACACCAAAGCTACCTAAAATCTTCACTCTGCAACAAAAAGAACAAATTCCCTACAAAATTAACATAGCTTATATTTTAGTTGCAGCTTATAAAACGCGAACGGAGCGCCATCTACCGAGAACTTTCCACAATTATCTACTAATTAAAACTGTGTCTCCGGAGCTAAGATATGGCAGTTAAACTTAGTAGAACTTGGATTATTCTGCACTTATTAGTGCGAGAATAAAACTAGTTTTAACGGATTTATTTGTTATTTATTTAGATTTTACGTATTTTTTCCCCTGTCGGCAGTGCAGTAAAATAGGGCCATCCTATCTCTTCCCGTG
Source organism: Eilema caniola (assembly GCA_949126895.1). Taxonomy (NCBI): domain Eukaryota; kingdom Metazoa; phylum Arthropoda; class Insecta; order Lepidoptera; family Erebidae; genus Eilema; species Eilema caniola. Next base: position 3,850,976 of record OX421486.1, on the reverse strand, counting down.
GACAGGAAGCGACCAAGAAAGGCCAATTCCGCTTTCGGACTTGAGTTCTTTTCTGTACTTAAAGGACATGAACAATCCTATTTTAACGAATTCCTTCATGATTTATCTACTCTAGGGAGGAACCGCGGATGGTAGCTAGCGATAAAATAAATTATCGCTAGCTTGCACGCAGCGGTGCCCGCGAAAATGTCGGTAATCGCGGCTTTTGTGCCAACAGATAACGATCAAACTTATTTAAGATTTTTAGTCTGACCAAGACCAAATATTACTTTATATCTCCAATGTAAAGACAAGACCTCTTTACAATTTATAATAATAGTATAGAAAAACCCGACCCATAAGCGGGGGCGTATTACGAGCTTGGTGTGTGTGTGTGTATATATGTTTGTTTGTCTGTGAAATCATAGCTCCCAAATGGATGGAGCAATATATCTGTATATGAGGTTTACTTTCTTCTTCATCCAGGCGTTAATCCCAGTCGCCTGCAAAGCTTTCCTCTCGGAGTCAGAGGTCCGATTTTGAGGTTTGCTTTTACTCCAAAGACCTTAGTATAAGTATTCACAATATATCGCTATAAAAATATCAAACAGTATTTTAAACTTTGCCTCTGATTAAACAAACTAAATTAGTTCAAACCATCCGCCATTTTATATCTAAGCCACATTTCCATATTTCTGTTCCGGTATTAAATTCGTATGTATATTAGTTTTAATTAAACAACGAAGTATGATTTCCCTAGCGCAAACCAGTCCTGTGGCATAGTATTTATATATAATATTGTACATAAATGCATATAATCACGCCTATACGTTCCCGAAGGTGTAGGCAAGGGTGTATTATTAAACACCCATGATTCGCCAACTATGATTTTTGATCCCATGTCGAGAGCGTGCCTATTGTTGTCAAATGGGCAGTTGTTCATGGGCTGTATGTTTACTTCCGAATGATGAAAGACGAGAGAATAACATGAGTTTGTTGCGATAGCTTAGTGGTTATGGAGGGTGCTTTACGATCGAAAGATCCGGAATTCGAATCTTGGCTATACTCACTACTAACACAGGCAATTTAGCTTAGCTGGAGGGATTAAGGGGAATGATAGTAATTTCGGTTGCTAAAATGTTCTCTAAAAAAGTAATTTCATATTAACGTACTAGCTATAATCATTGTAATGCCACCCATCTTTTTCCAGACCTTGGCCCTTTAACCTGAATAGCACGGAATGCATTAGAATTAATTCCACGAAACATTTCAACTCCACCGGGGAAATCACTGCCCACTGTTTAATTAAAGTAATTAAAATTCTTAATTAAACCCTGCAATGCTTCTGAATACTTTCCAAACTATTTCATTCCAGTCCCCTGTCTCTTTCTCTCCCACAGTGTATCCTTATCACTTACTTACTCTGAATTCCACGGTACCAATATCGTGTTCTTTTTTCAACGTATAGGTATGTGTGTTGTTGTCTCGCTTCGTACATTCTATTTCAATTTCATTTAATGAAGATTCGTTTCTCATTTCTTTTCACACGGTATAGAACTGCCCCGTTTTTTTACGGGCGCAAAATCCCCGCGGGTCCCCGTCCTCCCGCCAGAGCCAGAGGGGGAGGTTATGTCGGACTCGAACCGACTAAAAGGTACGCCATCTGTGGGTCGCAGTGCAAAGCCGAAGGTGAGGTTGCAAGTGCATCTTCTTCCTCTACATTCTAGCGTTAATCCCAGTCGCATCCGAAGCTTTTAACTTGGAGTCTGGGGTCTACTTTACCAGTCCAATAGCGAATTTGACTAAACTTCGATATTTTCCGTGAAGCGACTACCACCTGACCTCCACAATCCAAAGGCGATATCGAAGCATTGCAGTTAGACCAGCTGTTGGACTTTTGAGGCCTCTAACTACCCATAACGACTGCCATAGATGTTCGAGTGGGAACCGGGACTGACGGCTTAACGTGCTCTCCGAGGCAGGACCTGACAAATGTAAATATTCATATTTGTGCATACAAATATTTGTATTGAGCGGGGATCGAACCCGCGGCTTCTGAGTAGCGGCCGTGTTCCCTACCGCCACGCCACGGAGGCTTTTGCTAGTACATATCTACCCCTAAATGCCCCAGAATATGATAAATGTATGGATTGTTTTTTTTTTTTATAACATTTATAAGCTTAAGACGTTTATGATAGTCATCAAAGGATGTATATCCCATACATTGGTAAATTTGTTATATTCTACAAGCGTATTGCCACTTTTCTAGAGGGGAATGTTAAAGCCGAATAAGTATTTCCTTCAACTTACAATGCCAGATAAAGAGGTTATGCCATCTCGGTTTCTCTTACCTACTAATAAAAATGAATGTGTAAATTCTTTTTTTACTTGCGAGTAATCTCTGCGGATATCTATCCCCCCCCCCCACTCCGCCGAAGCCGGAGGGGGAGGTTATTTCGGTCTGTATAGGTCGCAGTGCTAGACCAAAGGTGAGGTTATCTTCGACATATCTCTCGCACGATGTGTACACTAACAAAAATAAAATATTTATAATACTAATTCTTACTCATGACTTCACCCGCGTGAAATACTGATGCGACGGTATCACGCGATCCGACATTTATTAGTGACCGAAATTACCTATTCCCTCCAACCCCACTGACAAATATAAATTGATTGTATTCCAAGTGGCTACACGTCGCTTCTGTAATAGCTAGGATTTGAACCCGGGACCTCTCGATCGTAATACCGACTCTCTAACCACTAAACTACTGGCTACACTGTCGTTACTAAAACACTTACAACAAAGACATACAATTATTATGTTTACTATAATTTCCTTTGTAAAGATATTTAATATAAAAAATTAATATACTCTCATATTTTTATTTCCTTTCTTGCACTGACGGTGCCTAAGATGCTTGCTCTAGTTTTCCGTCTATTACATTTTTTCTACAGAATTATATTCTCTGTGACAGAACTTATAGTTCACAAACAAAGTAGTAAGAATTAGACGGGTCAGACTTCTTATAGTAATAGTCAGTTTGCACTTAGGAGTACACAACCAATTATTCTGTTATTAGCAACCGAAATTATCGAAATTACTAATATTCCGTCTAACACCTCCAACTATAGCTTAGTTGGAGGTGTTAGACGGAATATTGCTTGTGCTAGGAGTGGGTTCATGTCGATAGTGTAATGGCCAGGATTCGAACCTTCGAACCCGGGACCTCTCGATCGTAAGGCTGACTCCTTAACCACTAAGCTACCAACGCGCAATTAGTAAGCAACACATACAAACACACACACACACACACACACACACACACACACACACACACCATACTTAGTTTGTTTTATCTTTGTTCGATTGATTTTTATTAAATTATTATTACTCATTGTTTCCATAAGCCATGCATCAGTGATTTATGCTCGCTTTAGCATAAAAATAATTATTATATCTTTCACCTCACGGCCGATCCTATTCTCCAAAATACAGGCTATGCCTAGTTGGGTCGATAACATAACCTTTCGTATCAAATTGAAAATGTTCCATCAAGCAATTTTACCTACAAAGTGAATGTAACCTTTTGAATCAATAAAGATTTGATTTGATGTATAATAATTATAGCTCATACCTGCGGCGTCCCCTTCCCATGGGAATTGTACCAAGTTTCGGCTAGACCATTCATTTATATAAACTTACAAAAATATAAACATTTTCTCTATGTTTCACCTTTATTATATTATTAGGAATTAGGATACGATAAGATAGGCCAGCAGGATAGAAGCCGGATAGAATAGCCTCCATAGCGTAGTGGTAGTGAACGCGGCCGCTACGCAGAAGGCGCGAGTTCGATCCCCTCTCAGTACAAATACTTGTATGCATGAATATGGGTATTTGCATTGTTCTGGTCGTGCCTCGGAGAGCACGTTAAGCAATCGGTCCGGTTGCGATGCGAACATGGCAGTCGTTACGGGTAGTTGGAGCCCTCAAAAATACATACACTGGTCTAACTGCAATGCTTCGATATCGCCTTAGGATTGTGGAAATCAGATGGCAGTTTGTTCACTGAAAATATCGAAGTTCATCCAATTCAGTAGTTGGACTGGAAAAGCGGACTCTAGACTCCAAGTTCAGATGCTACTGGAATTTACGCTAGGATGAACTACGTACGATGACATTATTACACTTGCTATTATCCACAATCTCGTTTGCGTTAAGCTTGGATTATACCATGGTGTATTTCCTTATAATAATATTAGCTCGATCCCATAATTCCATCGACAGTTTGGTATATTTATAGAGAAGTTATAACCATTTGGGCTTATAAAAGATTAATACTATTACTCCGGTTTTAACAACTCTATATTTATATACGGTAGAGGAGTATGTTCATCGTAGACCAATACTAACTATGACTAAACAAACGCCGACTAAGTTTACTCCGAGTTGACTTAAATCTAGGGAAGTTGTCAAGTTGTGGTGTGGTACAAAATAAAGGAGACAGGGTAGTAGGTACTTACTTTTTGCCGCCAGGAGACGTGGACCAGATGGGTCATTACACCCATTTTAGCTTATGCCCGCGGCTCCGTCTGCGTGGATGTCGGTAATGGTGACCAATCATAGCCTATGTCCTTTTTCAAGTTCTAATCTACCCCTATACCAAATGTCATCGAAATTAGGTGTGACATTGTCACGTACGTTTACTGCTAAAATTGGGTATATTAGCCACGTGAGGACGCATCAGTAGTAGTAACCGGAATCAACTCATCAACTGGAGAAGGTCGCCTAGCCGAAATTGGCTTGGATGGCATATATTCTTCCCCTAGGGAGAATGTGGAATGTCCGGTAATCACAGCGATACATCGAACCTACATGTTTCCCTGCAAAATCTTACAATCCGTTTCACCTTCAGATCCTCGAGGTCTTCTCAATTTTCGGCTTTGAACACAACTAAAGGATAAAGCAGTCGATCGTAATGCAGAGTGCGATTATTTTTTTATATTCGATCCGTCAATTTACTGCACCCCGTCTGATGGTAAACTGAGATGAAGTTCAAAGAGTTGTAGCTACCATTCAAGAAATTGGCCTCGATAGTGACATTTTTACATCCCACTTAGAGCATGGGATTGTTAGAAGATCTCTTGCAAATAAGTTACTGATAAATTATATTCTTACATAGTTTCTTACTCGGTCAAGGTGATGGGTTATGATTTAAATCGGTATGTTAAAAAAAAAATTCAATGGTCAGAGATATTTAAAACGTTATATTAAATCGCTACATCTTTTACTTTATACCGCTCCCAAAAACCATATAACCACAGGAATCTGGCGACAAAGCTGCCAGAAACCAACTCAATTACACGCTAAGTGCTGACACTAAAGCACTATTTATGTTTGCCCATCTTTGTAGAGAATCAATATTATTAAATAATACAGAACTATCGACACCGTTTAATAATAGAGTTATAGAAATTAGAAATAGAAATGAAATTCAACAAACACTCGACAAAAGACAAAGATGTAAACAAACCTTTACATATAAAATTTTTTGAAAAGGTTATATATAACCTCTGCTCAAAACGAGGGTAAATAATATTGTTTTCAGGGTTCATGCAAATTATTTCTTTCACTGATATCTGTTTCATCCAAAATCTAATCTGATCTAATCTATACCTATTTTATTATCTTATATAATGTAATATCTTATTTAATCCTGTTTTTCATTTATTTTTTATCATAACGGCCACAGAAACACAATATCATCTGCGAACATTTCAACTGTCTAGCTATCACGGTTCAAGAGGTACAGCCTGGTGACAAGCAGACGGACGAACAGACAGATAGACAGACAAACAGACAGACAGATAGACAGACGAATAATGGATTCTTAATAATAGGTTTCCATTTTGCCCTTTAGTTACGGAACCCTAAAAACTATCAGTAAGAATTTTATAAGGAAAATTAAAATGCAAACATTTCGAATCTCCTTCCTTCTCAATTTCACGTCGATTGCTCTCACACCAGCGAACTTCGTGCAAACGCTTCACCGCCCAAGAATAAACGTGCAAGTTGCAGAAAATAAGAGAAAAATCAATCACAGTAAGTTTGAAACTTGCTACTTAAAGGCCTCAGTCAGTTTAAATGCTGAGAAAAGGTCCGTACGGTCTCGAGACTTTTTGTTTAGAAAAAAAAAACCGAACGCGAAAGGGGAGCATTGGGCGGAAAATTTCTTGGTAAAATATAAGTTTATTTTTACGTATTATCTTAGAGTTGTTGACTTTTTTCACGCTTAGATAACCACTTTGAGGGTCTCTATCTAAAATGTACCGTATGTTATACCTACCTACAGAAAGCCGATCTTGAAGATTAAATATGTTGAGAAATTAAACAGGTTAAGAACAAAATTATTTTACAACTTCATGAAGGCATTAAAATAATATCGTAATTTCTATATTGTTATAAAATTGTATATTAGTTGTGTCTTTATAATATGTAGTTAGCTGTATGGAGACAAGCCTCTCCTCCAAGCTGAAACATTTACTGAAAGACAGACGAAACTCTGATGTAGGCATTCCTCTTAGTGTTCAAAGAGCGAACGATAGTCGCTCTGATACTAGTCGTATAAACTAAAAGAAGTAAACGGACTCTAGGCTCGTCTACGGACTACCGACCTCCATGATCGGGGCCTGAGGACTTCAGTTGGCCAACTCGCCGTCCTTACAGAATCAGGCCGTGGCGAAGGCGTGTCGTGTGTGTCCTCTACACACGCCTGCCAACTCACCGACGCGGGATTAAACCCGACCCCACCAGTCGAAGCCACGGTGGCGGCCAATGTCCGCCAGTAATCCTGGGGTTATCCTTTCGAGGGCTTACCCGGGGTGCCCGGCAATGGACACTTGGGAAGGACACCGTGTGGTTTTAGTCGGTCCGATTCCGAAACGCCCACCCCATCGTCGGCACCGATTGGGTGAAAACCTTGGGGGATTCCACACGTTAAAAAAAAGGCTCCAAGGTAATTTCTTGGACGTAAACAGGAACAATTTTATTCTAAGATGATGATAATTGTTAATAAAAAGTAAAAAAGAAAGTACAAAAATCTCAAGGTCATCTCAAGTGTACTCAGCTCCTTAAGACTATATTACGTTTATTAAATTTTTCATAATTTATTGCCCTATAAAAATGGTAATTCGTGGAAAAAATCAAAATTAAACGCGCTATGTTCAAGAAGATTATATATCTTGATGCGTAATTTGATATATTACACCAATTTTATTAATGCTTTAAGGAAAATACTTGATATTTGTTTATATTGAGGAAACTAGACTAATAAGATATTATAACAATATTATCTTCAATGAAAACACTTGTACTATTCCACATTAGTTATTATTATCCTGACCGGTTTCACTTTACAGCATTATCAAAGGTTGATACATGTACAAAAAAAACATGTATCAACCTTTGATAATGCCGTAAAGCGAAGCCGGTCAGGATAATAATAAATAATGTGGAATAGTACAAGTGTTTTCATTGCAAGATAAATAAATAAATAAGATAAATAAATATTCCACAACATTTCACACAACGCTATCTAGACTCATGGTAAGCATAGCTTAACTAGCTTATGTTATGGAATCTAGAATGCGGATAAACATACTTAGATACTTTTTTTTGTAAATACATACATATTATACATAGAAACACCCAGACCAATGCAAATATACATATTTATGCATACAAATATTTGCACTGAGCGGGTATCGAACCCACGCCTCCTGCGTAGCGGCCGCGTTCACTACCGCCACGCCACACATCAACAGTATAAGCAATAACAATATTATTTTTAGCCCGCGGTTCCACCCTTTCGTTATCTAATACTGTATCCCAGGTATAAAAAAGGAAAACACTAACTATTCTTACATAAACTCACGCCTGCAAACTTCCCAAAGGGGTAGACTGAGATGTGTTAACACCCATTTTTCGCCAACTTTGATTAACGGTCCCAGGTGATAGGGGGGCGAGCCTATTACTGTGAAGGGGGCACTACGTTATGGGCTGTATGTTAACTGTCGGAAAGAGAACAGCCCTATCCTTTATAGTCGCCTTCTAAGACAACCACAGGAACCAACTCACTATCCTCGGTATGGATGTTTACTTCAAACTGAATAACATAAACTACATCAAGAGTATCATCAAAACAGCATCGTGTAAACTCGGAGTCCTGAAATGGTGCATATTAGGAGCGACCCTATGTCCAGCAGTGGACTGCAGTGGGCTTATTCATTGATTGACTTTGACTTGATTGAATGATTTGACTCCTTTCTTTGTCGCACCATTAAGACCTGGAACTCCTTGCCAGCTCACGTGTTTCCTTCTTCCTACAGTCCCGGGTCCTTTAAGCGGGGCGTGAAAAAGCATCTGATGAGGCCGTCAAGCTGAGTGCCACCATTGTTAACATGGTACGTGTTTGTAATGGTGACCCTCTTTTCTGAGACTTTGCCTTCAGCTTACCATCAGGCGAGGTGAAGTCAAATTGACGTGTCCTACATAAAAAAAAATACTGATATTATAAACGCGAAAGTTTGTAAGTATGGGTGTTTGTTACTCTTTCACGTAAAAACTACTGATTGGATTTTAAAGAAACTTCACAAATATATAGCTTAAAGATCAGAATAACACATAGGCTACAATTTACAGCGATAACCGATATTATAACGATAACCTCTTAATTATTATATATTGAAATATTAATGAAATTTGGGAGTTTTTTTTTTTAGTAAATCATACGATGGCTTGCATTTACAATTGAGCAGGTGACGCAGTAGTTAAATATAGGACATTTTCCCATTTTTACGTGTCATTATTTTAGTTATTATAAAACTATCAATCTCAGCACAAAATTTTCAAAGCCACTATAAGTAAATCACATATAAAAAAGAACAACACCCTCTCCATTCTCGGTCAACCCAATAAAATTCCAATTTTCCTCTGAAAAAAAAACTACCAATAAAACGAAAAAAAAAAACAACCCGAAACTACGGGTGGGTAACTAGAATTTATAGTAGCCACCCAAATTAATAGACGCTTTCGAGACTCACGTAATTGAGACTTGTGTTCGACGCGTGGGTAATGTAACGGTCGATAGAGTGATGGACTGTTTGTTTTGGGGTTGCCAGTGTAACGGCTTTGGAACTAGTAGCGGTAAATATAGATATAGGTGGCGCTTAAATTGGTTCATGATTTTGTTTTTATACACACATCGGCAGAATTAGCGGAACACAAAATTAAGGTCTGGGGAGGGATATGTTTAGGAGCTCGCACGGAGTTAGTGGTTGTCGATGGCGGAAATCTGACTTCTGATCGGTATATCAGGGTGATTTTAGAGGAACATGTTGTGCCATTTACTGGTAACGACTTCATTTTAATGCAGGATAATGCTCGGGCTCACAGTGCTCGCTCAGTACAGGCATACCTAAACCATGTTGGTGTTACGGTGATGGACTGGCCAGCACTGTCTTCGGATATGAATCCGATTGAACACGTTTGGGACTTGCTAAAGAGGAGTGTCAAATCAAGAGTGCCACCTCCTAACAGTCCGGGCTAGCTGCGAAACACATTAGTTGAAAAATGGCAGAGGTTGCCCCAAGAAATCGTTGACAACATCATTCACAGCATGCCCAGACGGATGGAAACCTTAATCAGGGCACGAGGGGGAAATAAAAAAACATGTTTCATGTTTAATTAATATTTGTTTAAAAATAAAGCTAACTATTTTATACCTCCTTTTTGTGTTCCGCTAATTCTGCCGGTGTGTGTGCATTACTGTTATATTTTTTTGAATGGTGTCATCATCCTTTGAACCTATTTCCAATTCAGTTAGCCTGTAAAGTTCCAGTCTAATGATGTAGCTAAACTTCAATATCACCTGCGAAGCGATTGGTGATATTAACATTCTTTAGCTCGAAGTATCCGTAATACCTGACTCTCTGAGGAACGAAGTCTTAATTTCTCAAAAAAGGCCACCCATATTCAGACCAACCTGGCGACTGTTGCTTAACCTTGCAATTACTTACCACTAAGTCTCGAGTCCCCCGGGACTCGAGACGAGAGACTCCCGAGTCTAATAAAGTATTCACTCCTGTTGTCGAGGAGACCAGAGATCCTCTCTCATATTTCTTTTCTTCATCCAAAGCTTAAACTTTGAATCGTAGGATCCAGTCACTTCCTCTTCTTTTAAGTAATTCAGTGCATTGTTGCTTTTACCAGAGCTTTATAAGCAATAACCTCAAGAACCTTCGCCATAACCTCTTGCCTCATTCAGTAGATGTCAGAACGATCTTGACTAAACTTGACTTCTTCGACAGCCTGTGTGGCGTAGCGGTAGTGAACGTAGCCTCTACGCAGGAAGCGCGGGTTCGATCATCTGCATTAATCTGGGTATTTCTATATATATTATGTATGTATTTACAACAATTTTTTTTTTAAGTATGTTTATCCGCATTCTAGATCCTATAATAAAAGCCGGTTAATCCATGCTTACCATGGGTCTAGATAGCATTGTGTGAAATGTTGTGCAATATTTACAGAACAATCAGTCAACAAGTAGGGGGGGGAGCAAGGCATTAAGATCATTTTGAGTACTTTTTTCATCAAGATCGATCGGATGCTGACCATTCCACCAGCTTGCAAGTGAACTGACTTCAGCCCCGAAATTCTCAATATACAATAAACTTAACATACAATATCTGACTATGTAAAAAGCCATTCCGTAAACACGTTCTATAGAATAGACCGTCTTTTACGGTTCAGTTATGTTTTAATAAAATCGTAGTTTTACGGTAGAGTGAATTGCCGAGATCTCCAAAAAATGGACCTTCTCGCAGGATATAAATGTATCTGTAAGACGGGGCTTAGTACGATTCATTAGTACTCACTCGAGTACATAATTTTAGGGAGTACCCTAGAGTTACCCTTTTCTGTATCGCAAATAAAGATTATAGATTTATTGAATTGATTTGGGACAACCGTGAACGATATTTACACATACATGTAAATAAAATTGGAGTGTCTGTTTGTAATATTGAAATAACCGTTTTTTACTACATACATGCGATGAATTTGGAAATCCAAAACGAATGGTTGACAATGGGAGAGTTCTGTAAACCGATGGCTTTAAAGTGGCGCACCTTGATCTATGAGTGGTCGCCGGCCCTGATAAAATTCTATCTTAACGCCTTTCAGATGACCCTCCCAGAGCAGAGTAACCTGGCCTAACCAGGTTGTGAAGTGTGGATGTCATTATACAGAAAAAAAAATTGCCTACCACTTGGGACTTACAAGCGTGATGTACTCGTATATACGCAGTTATATCTCCAGATAAAAGGTAACGCCGCCTTCAACATTTTCTCATAACAGTGCCAAAAGTTAACTAACGTACACATACATATTTCATGAGATCCCTCCGAACAGATGGCGAATTTACACTTCATTCGCTCTGATTTTGTTTCTCACCTGCAGGGTTCCCACGGTCGACTTGTTCTTTTAAAAATGGAATCTCCAATGGGGAAACTTTGACGCTGGATTGTAAAATTACTTTTATTTTTATATCAATAAAAAGACATTTTGAAGTTAATTATACATACATACATACATATAATCACGCCTTTATCCCCGGAGGGTAAGGCAGAGGTGAATTAACCCCTACATTTCCAATATGTACCAATCTGTATTCGGTCCCACGTAATAGGGGGTGAGCCTATTGCCGTATTCCAGGCACTATTGTTGACTCGAGCCATGCATTGCATTATTTATCAACGCACACGTGTTAAAAAGAGAAGAGTTACGATGGGTTCTAAGCGGAGGCCTAAAAAGCGTCTCTCATGGCGGGCCCACCATTTTAGGTTTCTCAGTATCTGGAATGGTAGTTGTGCACTTCACCGTAACTTCTTACCATTCAGCAGGGTGTATTCAATTGACAGGCAGTGCATACAAATAATAGGAACTAAAGGCAGTTGTCCGCCATAAAACGACGTATTTTTCTTTCGTAAAACGCATAACAGACACAAATCGCGTATGAATGAAAGAAATGCATTTATGAGCAGTGTGGATGTGAATGAACTGACTCACTGTTGCTTTATACGACCCAGTAGTGAGTTAGTTTTGACGGTGAGATTCTTTCTCTCGTTCGCTATCTCTCTCTCTTTCTCTCCCGGCCCCCTCCCTCTCTACTAATTCTGTCGCAAACACAAGAGCTGTCATTTTTTCATATTTCTATGCTAACGTTAGACCACACGTAATGGTAACTAAAGATGTGGTTGGTAGTGCGAGGTTGATGGTACGAAAATATAGCACGCTTGCCAAGGAGGCATATTTTCATTCGACACTTGAAGAAAAGAATTAATAATAAACGAGCAATTTTGGGAAAAAAATACATACACAGTTACTTTAAGTATAAATATGTCCTTGGCAGTCTGTAGTAGGTACATAATATTAACTAAAAGAAAACGTTCCTATAAAACTTTTTCTACCAGTAACAAAATCAGTATAAAAGTAGATCACTGTTATTTATTCTCGTTAATTTGATGAATATTGAGAGTATATTTACTTTTAATTGGGTCCGACCTTCCACTATTTTGGTATGGACGGTCGGGCTCACTAGATTTATATGAATGTATTCATTTAGAGAATTTTTTGTTGAACCTTGAAGCTTTTGTATGTCTAATGGATTTATATATATAAGGCTTAGGTCTTCATTTAGACGGGGTGAGTTTCTCGCGCATTTTGCGTTCGATAATCGTACGCAACAATCGCTAGCAGTTATCACCCTTTTTTTTTTTTTTTTTTTTTTTTTTTTTTACGTGCGGGAAATCCCCACGGATACCCGCCCCTCCGGAGCCGGAGGGGTAGGTTATGTCGGACTCGAACCGACTAAACCGCACGCCGTCTGTGGGTCGTGGTGCTAGGCCGAAGGTGAGGTTGTCTTGCGACATATCCCTCGCACCCCGGCTGACCCAGGGCCATCCCTTTCGGTCTGGCCCTCCTCGGTAGGTGGGGACCACGCCGTCCCCGACTCAACCCCGGTGTGGGGAGGCGCGCATCGTCCTACGATGCGCGCCGCCGCCGTGGCCTGCTTCTGCTAGGGTGACGGGTGGCTCCACCCGTCACCCTCAGGCCCGCGCTCATGGGGGGCGGAGGTCTGTAAGCGCCCTCCGACGCCCGAGCCGCCTTCGGGCGCGAGCAGCGATGTCAGCGAGTCTTTCTCGCTCACCGCGCCGCGCCCGCTCTGCTGTCTCCTTCGCGAGCATGACCTGCTCGCAGAAAGAGGCGCTGGCCGCCCACGCATCCGCGCAGCGGACCATCGCCGCGAGCAGGGTGGAGAGCGTGAGCACTCTCACCCCCAGGGCCTGCACAAGCTCCCGCCTCGGCGTCTCGAACGCCGGACACTCGGTGAGCGTGTGCAGCCCCGAGTCCACGCTCGCGTCGCAGTGATGGCACTCGGGCGTTGGCTCAATACCCATCAGATGCAGATACCGCCCGAAGTAACCGTGCCCGGTTATCATCTGCGTCTGACGGTACGAGAGGCTCCCGTGTGGCCTCTCTAGCCACTCCCCCATGATGGGTCTTACCGCCGCAATCACGGCGTGCCCTGCGCGTGGTTGCCCAAGTCGTCGCTCCCACTCGGCCACCATGACCTGGTGGAGCCGGGATTTCTCGGCCCGAATGTCCTCGGGCTCGGGATCGAATCCCCGCTCCCGCGCCTCCTTTCGGAACTGGTATAGTGCCGAAAGGGCCCTCGCTTCCAGGATCCACGGTGGCGATCCGGCCAGGAGACTCGCCGCTTCGAAGGATATCGTGCGGTATCCCCTGATAGCCCTGGAGGCCATCGTCCTCTGCGCCGTACGGAGCAGAGGCAGGAATCTGGCCCCCAGGGTGTCCGCCCACCCAGCCCCAACACCCAGCGCGGCTCGCGTTGGGCCGATATGACCGGCGCATCACCCGCAGGAGGGGAGACATCGAACCGAACGTATCGGTGATCCGATAGTGTCTCCACCTCCACGGCGACACGCCAGTCCCGCACGCGGAGTGACAGGGAAGCGCTCGCGAACGAAAGGTCTATGATCGACCTGCGCTCCCCCGCCACAAAGGTGCCCACATACGTGGCTTCGGCCCCGCGATTCTGGAGAACTAAGCCGAGAGAATCGGCCCAGCTCTCCAGAGCCCTGCCCCGCGCGTTTGCGCGCCGGGAACCCCAAGCCTGAGACCAGGCGTTGAAGTCCCCGAGCACAAGAACCGGACGAGGCGTACAGGCATTGACGACGTCGGTCAGCCGCTCCAGCGACCGCCGATACTGCCCGATGAGTCGGTGTGACCCCGGCGTGAGATAAACGGCCACGACCGCAATCTCCCCTACACGCGCCGCTACGATGCCATGCTCCCTTGCGATCACTACAAGGGGAGGGGCACCCGCAGCGGCGTTATGCACCAGTGCCGCCGATCCATCCAGGTCGACCACCCAGGCGGGCCCGAGGGGCCGGTGAGTGTATGGATCGGCGACAGCGGCGACGTGTATGGACCACTGTGCCATGCTCTGGAGCAAAAGGGCCTGTGCATCGACACCGTGGCCCACGTTCGCCTGCAGGATGCGGAGCTGGGGATCCATTATGGAACCATCTCCGCATCCCGCCCCGAACTGGTTGCGGAACGCCCGCCTCGCGGCAGCGGCTCCCCGCGGGTGCAGGCCTTACTGCCAACCCTATGGTCGGCCGGCTTGCCCTCCGCCGCACACCTGAAACAGTGCGGCGGAGCTTCGCAATTGCCGGCTCTGTGACCGGGTTGGCTGCAGCGGAAGCAACGGTCGCCGACCGTCACCTCCGCCTTGCACTGCACACCCACGTGGCCGGCCGACAGGCACCTGAAGCACCTGTCCGGCCGAGCCTGCAGGAGCCGTACCCGGACTCCTACAACGCCGCCTACCGCGAGTATCCGCCGGTCGGCAGCCTTTTGGGCTGCTGCGATGGGGCAGCCGACAACTGTTGCCCCATGTCCGCGACGGCCGTAGCGGATCGCTCCGACCTTAACCGCCTCCAGGGGGGCAACCCCCGGCCTCCGCCACGGTGACCCGAATCTCTTCGGCCGTGATGGAGTCGTCCAGGTCCGAAATGCGCAATTCTGCGCACTTGGTGGGCCTGGACACCCGGACGTCGGCCGCATCCAGCGTGTCCCTCAGCCTAGCCGCAATGGCATCGGCCTTGGGACCACTGGAGGCGCCAGGGACGTGGATGAGACGGGCACCCGTCCGAGTGTGTGTCACTCGGAGAGTCCCCGCCACATCGAGGGCCCTCATATCAATGAGGCCCCTCGCCTGTTTCACCAGGTCCACGTACTGCACGCCCCTCGCCGTCGCCTCCGGTGTCATCGTTAAGACGACAGCGGTGGTACGGGGGACGCGCAGCTTTCCTGGCGCACCCTTCGCAGCAGCTTGGGCCTTCTTGGCCCTTTTGGCTGCCTTTTTACAAGCGTTCCGGCTTTTTCTGGCCTCGCCGACCACCTCCCAGCCCCCTGCCGGTGCGGAGCTCGTGGAGGCAGTCGGGACCGAAGCCGGGGCCGGGGCCGGGGCTGGGACTGGGGACGTCTTCCCCTTGCCCTTCCCCTTCCCCTTCCCCTTGCCCTTGGCTTGGGCGCTCCCGGCTGACGCGGCGGTAGTGGCCGGAGCAGCAGGCGCAGTGGGCACGCTACGGGCCGACTCCTGCGAGGTCCCCGCCGTCACCGTACGGTTGGGGCCCCGCTTTACTGCTCCGGCGTATCCCCCACTCGGCGGCGCCAGAGGCGGACGACGGATGGAGTCCATAATGGCCTCCAGACAACTCCGCGTCCACTCCTCGTGCGCCGCCTGCCGCTTTTCCATGGCGGCCATAGTCGCCATGCAGGCCTCCACCGGATTGGTGGGCCTCGGCTGCGCCGGCGGCGGTGGGGCTGGTAGGCGCGGCGGGGCCGGCAGACGCGGCGGCAACGGCGGCGGGGCCGGTAAACGCGCCGGTACAGGCGGCGGCGGTGGCGCCAGCGACACCGGCCGCGCCCGAGGCGGCAGTCTCGGCCGCACCGGTGACCTCGACCGCACCGGCGGCGACGGCGGCGACGGCGGCGACCGCGGCGCCAGAGATGGCGGCGGCGTCACGCGCTCGTCAGGCAGCTGAGTTTTCGCAGCGATGGCCTCCTGGAGCGCTGCGATTTCGGCCGCCATGTTGGCCATCTCCTTGCGGTACTCAGCCGCCTGCCGCCCAGTCTCCTCGAGCACTGCTGCCTGCTGCCTGCTGAGCTCAGCGCGCTCGCGCTGCGCGCTGGCCAGCTCCGCCCTGAGCAGGTTATGGTGCTCGACGAGGCGCAACGTCACCCGCATGAGCCGGTCCTCCTCCGGCTTCATAGCCCCGGTCTGGGCCTTGGCCAGGCCTTTAAGGGCCTCCATCACCTCTATGGAGGTGCTGTCGCCGGTACAGGCCAAGGGCGCCGCCGAGGTGGAGGAACTCGGCGGCGCCACCACATCCTCCGGGGCAGAGGCCCGTGATGGACCTTTCTCCCCACCCCGCGCCTTTTGGCGGCTAACCGCCACCAGTTTGGGCGGGGGTGGGCGCAGCATCTCGTTGCTGCTGTGAGTGCTGCTGGTGGAGGACGAGTCGGAGAGCGTGGGCTCAAAATCCGACCCCGTCCTCTTTTGGGTGAGGACTTTTTTTTTTCTGACGGTCCTCGGCCGCCATTTAGACCTACGGGTCCGTAGACCCACCGGGCTTCGGTCTCGGCTGTCCCGGCTGTCAGTGGCGGTGTCGAAGTTCTCCGACACCACCTGGGACGCGACTTCCGCGTCGTTGTGCTGCGCGACCTCCGCGCAGACTGTTTCGCTTGGATGGGTTTGGTTTTTGTTTTTAATTAGATTCTCCATAATGTTCCCACGAGTTGAACCGTTCGGATTACACTTCCTGGGTGACGGCCATTCCAGGAAGCGGGGTATATACTGTGGAGGTCCCCCGGTATCCACAGGTTTTAAACGACTTCGCTGTCGGGTTTTCAGACTTTTCCTTGTCGCGGGCCGGCCAATTAAGGCAAGCCCCACGGCCTCCAGGATATCGGCGTTCCCGAGTGTGGCTAGCACTCAGGTCGTTGTCGATATCTCGGAGGTTACGCGATGCGGGGGAGTAGCCAACTCTCCCAACGCCGACGGAGGCACGAATGCCCGTCAGCCCCTGCGCGAGCAGTGGGCCGACCCGTCCCCGGATCCTACGGATCCCGTCGCCTCTCCCATGTCTCCTCTGCTAAAGCAGAGGGGTACTGGGAGCGACGGCTAGCACCGAAAAGGGCTGTTGAGGTGGGAGGAACCCTACGGATCCCTCCCCGCGGGCCTTGCAGGCCCGCCATACCACGACCCCCTCGTGCAATGGGGTCAGCTAGCCCTTAAAAGGGCTGTTGGAATGGAAGGGTGTCCTACGGACCCCTTCCCGCGGGCCTTGAAGGCCCGCCATCCCACGACCTCCTCGTGAGGTCAGCCGTCGGGTTATTCGTCAACGGCCAACAGAACTCCCATGGTAGGAGTCTGTTAGCCGTTGTCCAGGGTGCACCAGCCCCCCCGCTTCCGCTCCCCAGGACCGCGGTCCAAAGGGGGAAGAAACGGAGAAGCCGACGTGGAGGTTACCCAACCAGCACCCCAAGTTATCACCCTAACATAATCATATCAAAATGTTTACACACGTGCGAATACTCAATTCTCATCTACGATTATATCATACGAGATTGCTATAACTAAACTAGCTGTTGCCCGCGGCTCCGCCCGCGTGGATGCCGATTATCGCTTTCCCGCTTTTCTGTTGAAATGTTTCCTGAAACCGTGGAAATCGATTCGTGCGTTCTGGAGTTATAGCGTCAGGAAGGAAAACCCGACTTATTTCTATAAAGTAGATTTAATATATATATATATATATATATATATATATATATATATATATATATATATATATATATATTATTTACTTTTTCCGATCAATCAATTAGTCTGTCGTGGTCCACTGCTGGACATAGGCCTCTCCCAATGTTAGGAATCGTAGGCCTACTGTTTCCACGCTGCCCAGACGGATTGGTACAGGGTTTTATTTTGAGTTTTGCTTACACTGTTGATTGATGGCACTTGGTGGTACTTGCTACACATCTTCAATGAAAACACTTGTATTATTCCACATTACTTATTATTACCCTGACCGGTTTCGCCTTACGGCATTATTAAAGGTTGATACATGTTTTTTTTTTAAACATGTATCAACCTTTCAGGATAATACTAAATAATGTGGAATAGTACAAGTGTTTTTATTGAAGATTTTGAGCTTTCCTTCTCTCACAGTGATATCGTCTGCTAATTTTACATAAGTCCCCTCTTATGATATCTTTTGAATGAAATGAGGTGGTAATACTAGTAATCTTTCTTCGGAACTACAAGTATAAAATTTAAGCAGACACTACATCTGAATTACCTAAACACAAAAATAAGCTTCGTTTATCCACGAGATACGTTTACGTCATTTTGATAGATACCAGTCGTATTTTAACCCTATATTGATATGGGTACAAAGGGCCCCGTTTATCACACGAAATGGGAAGGTATTTGCAAAGCAACGGGGGGGTTGAAATCGGAGTATGAAACGTGATTCCGGCTCTGAAAATATCCTGTGATTGTGTGTTATAAGAATGTCTAATAAAAAATATGGGAGATTCAGTTTTTTTCTTATCTTGTTGATTGTGGATAACTTGAAAAGGATTGATGGAAGAAGGCTGTTCCATGGTTAGGAGATATACACTGCATTTTCATAGGCATCTGAATCTGAAAGGAGGTTATTAGGCAACTTAGAATAAGTTATATTTATCATCCCGTAAATACCGATCGCATCCGATGTCTTCACCTCAGATTTCGGGGTCCAATTTTTCCAGTCTTACAAACCTCTATATTTTCTGTGAATCGAGTTCTATATGTACAATTTTTAAAGGTCAACATTTCTTGAGACACTTACCTTTGCCAACTGGTTTTACTTTTTATTTTTTTTTCAACAAAGCTTTCCAAATTTAAGTATGGATTCTGGTCTTGTTCTTATCCGCTATTGTACAGAATAATCGATGTTCCGCCTGAATCTTCTCATCCTTAAGACGTCACGTTGTGAAGATATATATAATCAAAGTTTAGAGATCAGCCACATCATCAAGGTTAGCACTTGTCCTTGTTACAGTGACATGGTATGATGCCGTTTCGAAGCAATCTACCTTCAGGCTATTTTGGTAGTAGCTAATGATAGTATTGATATTGTACCTATTTATCGTTATTCATACTAAATATTATAAATGTAACAGCAACTCTGCCTGTTGTTGTTGTTACGTTTTCACGCCTAAAATACTAAAGGTATTTTGATGAAATTTTGGAAAGGAGTAGATTAGACCTTGTGAAAGGACATAGGATATGTGTAGTCACGATAAACGACATCCACCCAAGTGGAGCCGCAGGCAACAGCTGGTAATAGAATAAACCCGGTTAAAGTGAGTTTATATATAATGGCCGATGGCCAATGGCCATGGGATTTAAGCAGTCCTAGAATGGAGACTTACTTACTCTTCGTATCTGTTCCATCACGGGAAAAGGCTATATAAATTAAAAATATGACTTTTTTAGATCTTACAATACGAAAAGTATTAGGAACGATTTTTCCATAGGTGTAGTAGAACAAAAACATTGTCTTTGTGGCGTGGCGGAAGTGAACGCGGCAGCAACGCAGGAGGCGCGGGTTCGATCCCCGCTCAATGCAAATATTTGTATGCATGAGTATGGGTATTCGCACTAGTCTGTCGTGCCTCGGAGAGCACGTTAAGCCGTCGGTCCCGGTTGCCATACGAACTTCTATGGCAGTCGTTATGGGTATTGGTCGAATAAGGATGACGAAATAGGATGACGAATATTTGGGATTTGACGTTTCTGACAGTCGTTAACGCCTTTGAATTGTGGAGTTCGAATGGCAGTAGCTTCATGGAAAATATCAATGTTTAGCCAAATCCGCAGTTAGAAGGGTAAAGCAGACCCCCAGACACCAAGTTGAAAAGCTTCGAATGAGACTGGGATAAACGCTACGATGAAAAGAAGTAGCACAAAAAGAAGCATTATATCTCTGAAACTACAAATCTGTTTTTTATACAATTTCCCATTGCTTGCTTTGTTATGTTTTAAATTTAAGTTACTTTAAGGAACCGCGGTAGCCTAGTGGTATGGGTAATGGACTGCTGAGGCGAGGTCTCGGGTTCGATCCCAGGTTTTCCATGGCACACACCAATGACTTTTCGATGCTTTTCGAAATTATGTGTGTATTTATCGCAGGTTTATAAGTGCCCAGTTGATGGCAATAGGCTCGCCACCTATTACATTGGGACCGAAACATAAACCGGCGAAATGTGGGTGCTAGCACCTCTGCCTACCCCTTCGGGGACAAAGGCGTGAGTTTATGTTATGTTATGTTATGTAAAGTTTTTTTTTTAATTTAAGTTAATTTAGGTAAAACGTAAACGAAAGGTAACACTGCTTACTAAGTAAATAAGTTAATAACTTCGATAATGATTTGCAAACTGCTGATTTTCTCAAAGCTGAGTTCAAAATGCTGACGTCATAAAACTTTAAGGTTTTGCGAGCAAATTGCTTGTTGAAAACATTGTCTTCGTAAAAGTCTGTGAATAAATTTAGAATATTTAAATTAGAGTTAGCATATTGCAACTTAGAAAATATAGGTGTCGTAAGTCTAGAAATGGTTATCAGAAGGTTTCTTACAAGGTCGGTAGCATGGGTGTGACTCCCCTGGTGCTGCAAGCGTCCTTATGCTACGGTAACCTCTACCCACCAGGTGGGGCCATGTGCTTGTCTGTAAAAAAATAGTTTTTTGAAAATGATTATAATATAATATAACTTTCCACTAAACTGGAGTCATATCCCTAACGTCTGACTAGGTACTTGTTCAATTTAAACCTAAATGGAGTCAAAATAATGTTATACTGACATAGTCCGATTCCGAAGTCCGAACTGATAAACTTTCAAATCGATAATTAGACGACAATTAGAGGTTCATTAAATTCGACTTCCAAAGTACCATCAATAGTTAAATTACAGCAATCATAACCAATGTCTATTACGCTTAGATAGTGGATTGCCTACATTACAGAACAATCTGCTTTTATTTCAGTTCCACTCCACTTTGATTCAATAGACATCTATAACGAACGACGAACCAATACATCGCTTCAAAAAGCAACTATAAAAAATATAGATATTTTAGCCGAGGTATCACACGTAACAGCCCACTGTGTGATCGAGGTGGACAAGCCCATAAATCTTTGCACAGTGGTCCAGTTGGTCTACATTCATTTTATTTTTACAACTACCCTCGCATTTTATAGACATTTTAACCACTCGAAATTTTGTATTTACGTTTTCGATGGAACAATTTGTATTGATTAAGGCTTTACTGGATTCGTATGTTGTTGGAGTTTAATATTTATGCTTTATTTTGGTTTGTTAATGTATTTTAACAGGCAGATGTAATTAATAAGCGTAGTTATTATTAATTCGAGTCTAGCTGTGGGCTTATACGCTAAATGTTTTTAATACATATAAAGTAGGACTTAGTGAATTCGAATTCTATTTCAAATGAATATACATGTATGTACTAGGCTCTTAATTAATAAAAGATTAATGTGCCTTTGAAATAAAACTGTTTTAGTGGATTCTTTTGCGATTTATTTTTAGCTACATCGAAATTTTGGTTACTTAATCTATTCTATTTTTGTTGATGGCAAGTAAATGTTAGTGTAAACAATTTGGCCAATGTCGAACGTACTTGGGGATTAATGTGTTGATCTTGACTTGAATTACACAAATAAGCTTTGTGCATGTGTATATTTAGAGGACAAATAAGCTTGGAATAGGACTGACGTTCTCAATCTAAATATTATTAGATTATAGTAAACATATTCGTAAATAGTTAAGAAAAGCCGTCTTGATTCTTCTCCGATCCTGTGGACAAGGGTCAATACGTTATTAGAATATAATAAAATAGATTAATCAATATATGAGATTGACGTACGTTGCGTCTTTCATAATCGGCAAAATACGCGTCAATCACATACATTCATCATTCTATTCTACAATACGTCGACCCGTTACCAATTGCTGAACAAGTTTTCCGTTTTGTAAGTGACGTTTTCATGGTCTACAAAGGATAAAAGATATTCAGCTTGGATTTTGAAGTTTTTTTTTTACTTGCGGGAAATCCCCACGGATACCTCCTCCTCCGGAGCCGGAGGGGGAGGTTATGTCGGACTCGAACCGACTAAACCGCACGCCGTCTGTGGGTCGATGTGCTAGGCCGAAGGTGAGGTTGTTGAGCTGTTGGAAAACGATTTTGAAAGACTGTCTTTTTTTTGTTGAACTCGTGAACATCTTTTTGGAATTAGTAGCTTAGTTATTCACCACTACGAGTAAACTATTGATGCTTTGATTTAAATTGGTTTGCGTGAGAGCAACTGCTGTCTGACCCCTCAATCCTTTTAGACAACCCTGTGCCAGACCCTCGTCCGTTTATCAAGCGATATTCTTTGCTACTCAAAGATCTTAGTGACGTTTCAGTCCCCCAATGACTTAAATAAGCGACTACAATGGGATTCTTCTAGAAGGGCCTCATTAGGTTCCTACAGAAGCGCGAGTGTGACGCCTCTGGTGTATCACACGTCCATAGGGCATGGTAACCACATTCCATCATGTGGACCGTGTGATTGTCTGCCTAAGAAACACAAAACTAATTAGCTCATATTTCTCTTTTACCAGGTGAAACTATAACTCCAGATAACATCACGATAACGAGAGTTCTGCCCCTCACGGTGACTAGAGAGGAGTTGGGAGGAGAACTCACATGCGTGGTGTCTTCAGCTGCACTGGATGCTGACATTGTGAAGAAGATCAAACTTGATGTCAGAGGTTCGTATTTTTTATCTGGCATTTATATAAATTAGCCAAGTGGTGTGTAAAAAAGCGAGCTTAACTTAAGCTTAAGTTTACTTCCATAAAATCCCGGAGTGCACGAACAATATGGCATTACAATATAATGACAGGAAAATTCTTATGTACAATGTACAGTCAACGAAGGAGATACGGTTGCACCTTACATTACAAAGTTGTTTGTATAAATGTAACCTTTGTCAACTGTACATATTATGTACATTAACGTAAAGATTTAGTAATACGCGGGGGTATTATAATGAAAAGATGAGTTTTATGAATTGAAATACTCTTTTTTCAACTTGATACGAAAGTGCGTTTGACTGCTACGCAGGCGATGCGGGTTCGATACCCGCTCAGTGTTCAAAATCCTATAACATTAGGTACTTAAGCTGTGATTACTTTGAGTTTAGATGTCGCTGTGCAAAATGTCATAGGACATCTATACATAAATACGCTCACGCCTATTTCCCTCTAAGGTAGGTAGTGACAGCCCCCCCCCCCCCCCCCATGTGCTTCTCATTTGTCTACATTTCTCTTTCATTACAATGTATACCACGCTTCTAGGCATTCATTATTGTCATCATAATCATTATCAGTAAAGTAATAGTAGATTTAGTTATTATCTTCCTATCTTATACCCAAGTGGACAAGAACAACAAAAGTCATATTAGATGTCGTATTTTTTCTTTATGTTTCGTAAGCGCTAAAAGCATTTTAGCTAAATAAATAATACACCCCATGGGGAAATTTTGCTTATTATAACGCGATAGAGATGGTAGATTGTGCTCCGTGGTAGATGGTCTTTAAGTTCGTTACTCATAAAATTTTGATTCTTCATCAACTCGCTAGTGTAAAACTTGCGAGCGCGCGAGTTGGCACCATTGAATTTTATTGTATCTCAGTCATAATATTTTGTTTCTACGTTAACTCGCTAGCGTGAAACGTCCAATTTTACCTAATTTTTGTCGTCAATTTTCTTGATTGTGAAAGTCTGACGTAATAATGTACAGTTGACAAAGGAGGTTGCCCTTTTTTTTTAAAGTTGTATGTACAAGATTGTTTGAAGTAGAAATAACATCTGAATGATTACTAGACATTTTAATATTTGGAATACATAATATATAACCTACAATAAAACTAACTTCCAATAAAACGTCTCAAGGTGATTTTCCACCAGAGGGGCGAGACGAGACGAGGCGAGAAGAGAATTGAAATCGCACTGACCCTTTTCCACTAAAAATTGCCATAGCGAGCTCGCGCGTGACTTATTCTCGTCAATCCACACTGTTTCCACCAAAGATGCACTGGGAGAGGATTGAAAATTTGTTATACAAATTTCAATTCTCTCCTCGCCTCGCCTTGCCTAGCCACTCTGGTGGAAAATCACCTTGAAAGTGATTTATACTCTATATCGGAACAAATACGGTTCATTTTTGCACAAATAAATATTTGAATTCACGCCTCGCATATTCTCGTCAATCCACACTGTTTCCACCAAAGATACGCTGGGATAGGATTGAAAATTGTCCATACAAATTTCAATTCTCTCCTCGCCTCGCCTCGCCTCGTCTCGTCACTCTGGTGGAAAATCACCTTTAAACGGATTCGATCGTGATTTATTTCGTGTCATTATATTATTTACATTAAACCCCGCATCCAGACTGATAAAAATCGAAACGTCTGAATCTACGAAAATATCCACGGGTGTAATCCACGGAAATAGTGGGCACTTTTTTATGCCACTTAAGCCCACAGCCCACCTGATGGAAAGTGGGCCTATGTGTGTTGGATATGAATTTACCAGGTGCGACACACTCGTTATGCCGACCTTGTATATTAGGTCTTTACCTATGAAATTACCGAAATTTTCTTAGAGAGTCATGAGTTCGTTATTCCTGTAATTTAATAGCTATGTCCATTATACTTTGTTTGAAAGTTGATTTCAAGATTTTACAACTATGTATTCAATTTTGTTTTTATTGGCCGCTTGATAAATAAAATTCGATCTTCAAAAACAGTACTTCCTACATGCATTTTGATGATAAATTTCGTATTACTTTTATTAAAGTTGTCACTTTTTAAAAATGTAATAAAAGTTGCTGTTAGCTTAATTTTGTCCCATTCATAAACAAATAAAATCATGCAATTTGGATTTGTCATTCCTATAAAACGCAAAAATGTTAGTACTACAAATTGGGTTTCGTCCAATTTCTTCAATAAAATGGCAAATTCATATACATATAACGACCTATTATTTATTTTATTTTTATTTGGAATTCGCTTAGAAAAATCGCAACAGTGAGTTCAATCCGCAGCTTAAGCGTGCGTGAGATGAAGTATGCCACCGGGGCGATCAACTAATTATTATTTAAGTAATTACTAATACAGTACATCAAATGTAACAAAAAAATTGAATACCATAAATTCATCAAATAAAACTGACTATTCATTTAAAATATTCCAAAAAATTCCAAGAGTCCTGTTTGTATAATTGAGATCATTAATAAAATGGTATCAGCAGACTTAATGAAAATTTATTCGCTCACAAAATTAAACATGAAAAAGTCACCGAATTTAACGGGTGGGATTAGGGTTGGGGGCAGAAAGTTTTCAATTAGGGCGAGTGTAGGTTAACCGCTCCGGTTAGTAATAATCAAACCGGTAATTTTGTCTCCATTTATTTTGAAACCGTGTTGCTTTCCGGCGGTGTAGAATACTGTAAGAGGTAGGACAAGACGGTATTTCCGCCTAATTGAGCAGTCCGATTGGGGAAGTACCTCCGTCTTGTGTTCGGGGTGAATATGTATGTAATTTTAAAAAAACTGTCCTAATTTATTCTGACTGCATAACAACATATCCGATTGACTGAAAGTAATTCCTGGTGAGACATCAAATTTTCAAAAAATAACGATGCTAAACTGCTTCGTTATTTTTTGGTATGTATTACTCGTAGTGGTATTCATTGTATAATATATTACTTACACCTTGTTACCATCTAGCAAAGTGAAAATATATTGAAGCACTCAGTGCATTAAAAAAATCTGTTTAACAATTTACTTTAAATACAGAAAACTATTACATTAACTAAGTCTTAAGGACAGTGTGCAGTACCCCTTACAAGCGAGGGATAGAAGATTCCTCTTAAGGGACCTCGTCTGCTAAAGGCAGATATGTTTGGGAAACTTGAATTAGTTAAATGTGTGCTTTAATCAATTAAGGGTTGTTTTGAAATATGAGGTAATTAATTAAGACCTTTTAAGTAAAAAGGGAGTCAAATAGACTTTGTAGGTATAGCTAATCGCCGTACTATCAATGAGGTCAGTTTTTTTTCTTACTTTTTGGTAAACATGCCAGACGGGATTTACAGACGTGAATATATTAATATGCATGTTTATATGTCGCGCTTTGTCTTGGTCTATACATAACTGTCGGATGAAGAATAGCCCAGCCCATATTTACCTTTTAAGACACCCACGGGAAGTGGTTGTGTCCCTATTCTTATCCACTTGGAATATCAGGCACCAATTACCTGAAGTTATTGTATGTTCTAGAGATATTATTATTCATCTCCACAGCCTTTGTAACGTAACGTAGCGGTAGAATATTTGACTGCTACGAACTCCACCCCCCCCCCCCCCCCCTTCGCGCGAGGAGGGCTATGTGGAAGGGATATGTGGAAGACAACCTGATAGAATACATCTATTTACCAAGTTTCAACAGCATAGTTCTTATAGTTTCGGTAAAAAGTGGCTGTGACATACGGACGGACAGACCGACAGACATGACGAATACGGTTTTCGTCGTTTCGTTTTTGGCCATTTGGCTACGGAACCTTAACAAGCTTTAAAGAATATATTATACTTAAACGATAATAATAATTGTATGCAAAGTTTGTGCTGATTTGAAAAGTTTATAGCGTGAATCATATTTTGGGTCTAACCAGGCAGCTCTATTTATCTTCAAGCTTTAAGGTGTCTGCCCACTATCCCGTAGCATACCATGACCGTACTAGGACCGTTTCATACAAAAAACTATTCTTTGTATTGAGAAGTATGAGACTATGCCCACTAGACCGTTCCGTCACCGGCCAACACCGTAGCGTTCCATGCACGGGCCGTCAACTATTCGTCGGAGGGAATATTTTGCCGGTGCTGATACGCTACAGTGTCGGCCCGCTTCAGTGGGCGAAATAGAGCGTATCGGATTGCTTTCCGTGCCGGATACGTTCCTAGCACGGTCATGGTATGCTACGGGATAGTGGGCGTCTACCTTTAATCTACAGTATATTTTTAAATAGTAAAATGGCAGGGTGCTTCCAATGGGGATGCCGCCTGCGCTTTTATCCCTACAGAGGGCGTCTCACAATGGCCAATGTTAGCTCTCATCTACGTAGATTTCATTGTTTGTCTCTTCAAATCTGACAGCTATGAGTTTGTTATTGACACAGAACAGATGGTTATTGTTGTTTGGTCATATGCTGCTGCCATCGGCATCGGCTGCTGTCGGCATCCCCATTATGAACAAAGTGAAATCATGAAAATATTTTATGAAATTACTTGTTAAATGAACCAATTGGTATCGACTAGTTACTAGTTTTAGAACTGTAACAAGTTTCACATGTTACGTTCTATAGCTATTACGAACAACCGTAAAATCAAACGATTTTAAACCCAAACTGAATCCAACTGTCCGATGGCTGAAGTTTAGTCCAGGCTAGGGTTGTTGCTGCCACGGGAACTGCAAGCAACCTTTTACTTACAAAAACCTTCTGGGGCTTCGCGTCGCTAAAGCTAACTTGAAGTGAGTATTTATAAATGCGCAGTACCTTTTACCTTTGTATTAGTGCCAGGGAAATAAGTGCTCCCTAAAAAAAAAATCCCTTGGAATTAAACCTAACTCTTACTAAGCAACTCTTTTATGGGGCAAAGATTCTACAATATACTTCCCAATGAAACTTTCATAAATAAATTTAAAACAAATGTTAAGGCCAAATTGTGTATTAGGGCGTATTGTAACATTTCAGACTCTTTGCTTGGACTTAAGTTGCTCTAAGTTAACACAAGAACCTACAAGTACCTACAAGACGATTAAAAAACGGTGTTCCTACTGTTGTTGTGCCACGCACTGCACGGTAGGGGAAATAATAATATCAATTTCAAATTAATTTATAATTTTTACGGTATAAATGATTTTTTGAATTTGAATTTGAATTAACTCCTTAATGACACCAGTACTCCTAGCACGAAAAACTCTCTTTATCGTATTGTAAACCTATTGAGAGAACAGAGTACCTATTGCAATTAGCCGGCTGCACACACAGCACAGGTTTACAGTAGGCAGGCGGCCAATCACAATGCTTCGTTCTCTCAAAACGTTTAGGATATGATTACGATAATTTTGCCTGCTTGGGGTACAGATAACACTTGAAAAATGTTAACAAATTTTATGATTGCAATCACCAAATTTCATTTTGATAAGTACAGTTTATATTAAAACGGGTTCTCCGGTGCCGTTTATTGAACACTTCTTACTTATTTCAGGTTTTTAATGAAAACATCATAATAGAAATATCGAGATTGCCAAGAATGAAACTTGGAATAAAAGTTTGAATGAAATTTAAAAACGCTTTGCATACTAAATATTCAAATCGATTAAAATAGTTTCAGTTGCCTCAAAGACAGGTATATGTAGAAAGATACATTTTTGATTGATTCTGGCGAGGTCTGGTAGCTTTATGTTCAAAGCATTGAACTTGTTGGGCAAAGCTCATGTGTTCAAACCCCGCCTAGACCAATTCAAACTTTCAAATTTTAATCTATCGAAATAAAAGATAAAGCAGCTCGCCACATCCGCGCCTTTTCCCGTCACCGTCAATATCCACCATGCACACAGGTGCATATGATGGGCAGGTAGAGGCCCACTCTGACTTACAAGCGTGATTATATGTAATATGTACTTACCCACTCAGTTACCGACAACTGAACCACAAGCCGTTTGATGATATTACAGAGGAAATTGATTGGAAATTTGACAACCCTAGACAATTTGAAACTTGTTTATTAATTGTCAATTTATTGGCTAATACACTGTTATTGGATAGGAAAGGGATGCCACCCCAGGTCATAGTGGGCTAGTTTGAAAACTTACTTGAGTTTTGTCTTTATTGGTTAAAGTTTATGGTTTGATACAAGATCTAGAGGCGAGTAAATTCCAAACTGTAAACTAACCAAGTTCATTGGGGATTCATTGACGATGAAAATTTCGACAGTGTTTGTACAGTCAGCTATAGAACGATCGTGACTACAAAGTCTCAAAATTATCTAAATACCAAGGTACCTATTAAGAGCAAATCGAACTGTTTTATTGATTTAAATTGTATTATTGTCCGAACTAAAGGTGTGTACCAAATATTAGAATAATCGGACAACAGAAAGGAGGTAATCCAAGGCCCTAAGATCCTTTTGAGCACTTTGTTCATCTGATGTTGACTGTACGAAGTTGATTATTGGAAAAAGTTTAAGTTAAACATGGGTTCCTAGAGTTCCGTATCCAAAAGGTGTGTCTACTGTCTGACTCCAGACTGTATCTTATGAACCGTGAAAGATAGTTGAAATGTTTGCCAATAATGTATTTCTGTTGCCGTTATACCAGGAAATACTAAAAACAATAAAATTGTATGGAACCCTTCGTACGCGATTCCGAATTGCACATGGTTGCTGTAATTAAAAATAAAATGTTATTAACGATCAAGACAGATGGCAGGTGTTCATACGGCCAATGTTTTTTTGCGATCGTGAAGTCGAACATTTAAGTTATAAATAGGTATTTGTATATCATGGCATAAAGCTTGAAAGTACATCTGTTAATATGTAGGCATATATTCACGCTAATCTCCTTCACAATTAAGCAGAAATAACAGCTCACCGTTAGCTTCTATACATACACACTTCAAGAGCTTTCTCTACCTACATAGATATACTTGTAGTGCCAAAACTCAGACTTCAAAAGGTTGGTAATTCATTTGTAGGTAACAATATTAAAATTTTTAATAAAATTCCTCAAGAGTTGGTTGACATGCCACTAAATAAGTTTAAAATCGAAGTAAAAAAGACTTTAATGAAAAAAGGATATTACAAATTAAACGAATACCTTAATGATAAAAATGCATGGTCATCCTAATCTCTTTGCTTGCTCGCACAATATAAACCTATGAAAAAAAAAAAAACAAATTGTTTTAAAAAAAGAAACTATAATATTGTTCACTGAGTTTCTTGCTGGTCTCTTCTCAGTAGAACCAACTTACCGAACCAGCGAAAGAATCATTTTCAAATGATTTATTTACTTTACTTTAGTAATTTCTTGACATTATTGTAAAATTTTGACGTTCATATGTGCTCTTTATGTGCCTAAACTGAATAAACGAAATTGATTCTTTGATTTTTGATTGATTCTTTGATTCTTTGATACCATCATAAGGCCATTCAAGCGAGTCTACAGGTTTCGAATGCTTCTGACTTGCGCTGTCTTCAATACATCACAGATCGCCCCTAGTTAACCGGCCTACTTACGAGTACCAATTTAAGTGCTAGGTAAAACATTTACTCAGGACTCTGGACTCAAAAGTGAAAGCCTCAGAGGTAAATATGCACAAGATAATATAATAAAATCTGTTTTATACTTTCACTTGCTGATGCTCGCGTGGAATCTTCATTTAAAGTATTCCATGTATTTTTCATTTCTTTTATACCACTGAGGTGGCAGGCAATCACATGGTCCACCGGATGGAAAGTGCTTACAGTGGCCTATGTACTTGTGCAACACTAGGGGAGTCACACTCGTGCTGCCGACCCAATTTATGTGCCGTCAGTGTAGAAGACAAAGCAGGAATAACCTTTGGCCTTCCCACTGACAGCACAAAACTCTCCAGTGAGCTCTGGTTACCCTAATTACCGCCGAGCACACAACACGAGGTTATTATGGCCGCGGTATTCTGTAAGGCTTCCACAGTCGGACTGCTCAATTGCACGGAAATATCATCTGGTCCTACCTCCTACATTCCATGTTAAAAAATAGCCTATAATATTTTAATCCAGACTTCAATCTATATTTGTACTAAATTACAATCAGATATGTTCAGCCATTAGATCGTGATTGAATTAAAATCATCCAAACAACTACAAAAATGTTCCCACTCATAATATTAGAAGGATTTCATAACAATCCTTGAAGGTAATCAAAACAGTAAAATATTTTAATAATTACAATCCTGTAGAGCACACATCTATATTTTGCACATAGAAGTATATTGAGCCAATGTGTAACGAACCCGGGTACTACACTAGCAACCAATTTCAGGGCCTGCTCGATAAATTGCTATTCAATATAGTTAATAAGTGGCAAGTTACTATAGTTTAGTGTTGGGAATTATGACAAAGAATATATCGATATTTTAGAGAGAAAAAAAAGATTAATTTATAAATTTTGATATTTAATTATTGCCAATGAAGCACAGTATTCGTAAATGTATAACATACATATTAGCGTAATTTGAAGCCTGTGATCCAATTACTGTTTTTGATTGGTATGTCGACTTTCCCGGGAGGGACTGCCGTCTAACTGACCTTCCAAACTCTGAGACGAATGTCTGCACTTGAGTCTCCATTGCTTAGCAGGTGCACCTACATCCATGTTGGACAGAGGAAAAATTCGTTAATTATTATCTTAATCAATCAATCAATTAGCCCACTGCAGTCCACTGCTGGACATAGGGTCTCTCCTAATGTGCGCCATTTCGTACGATCCTCCGCCTTCCGCATCCAGTCCGTCCAAGCCACCTTTTTAGGTCATAGGTCCATCTTAATAGTAGTTTATAATTTTTATTGCATACACTTTTATTTTAATTAGTTACATTTTTAAATTTCTACTTTATTGTTTCTTTTTTGTTTAATTTGATCACTGACTTTTGCAATATCAAATACTTGTCCGGGGTTCCAGCCGTCTAGACATCAGTTATCGCGACCGGACCTATATGTCCTTGAATTAGGTTCAGTGGTTAAGGCGTGATGAGTGTAATAGATAACAAACAAACATAATTACTTTCATATTCATAATATTAGTGTGGATAACGTTTCTGTGGACATACTATAACTGTCATGAACGAGCAAATGCCTTTTTCACTTTCACGATATATCATCGCGACGGTTTTATTTAGTTCTGTTTCAACACGTAACTAGCCCTATCCTTGACACCCTTATCCCTACTTTACGCACACTATTGTGCGGCACTTATCAGGTGTCAGACAGCATGGTGTGCCTAGAGGTGGACACAATAAATGGTTCAAGATGTTAAGTCTTCATCGCACTTCAGCACACTTCATTACGAAGTTACCTTTTTTGAATGTTTCTTTATATTTTTCGTTTTTCGTGTTCACGGCTCCACACGTGTTGAATTCGATTTAAGTTCACTCTCTTTAAAACTCTATTTAAATACACACTGTCGCCTCAAAGACAGATATAGAAGGAGAAATTTGAATTGGTTAGGGCGAGGTCTGGTAGCTTAGTAGTCAAAGCATTGCTCCTGTAAGGCAAAGATAGCGGGTTCAAGCCCCACCTGGACCGATTCAATTTCTTCAATTTAAATCGATTTGAATATTTGGCATCGAAAATGCTTAAAAAATATTTCAAAACGTGTTGAATTTTTATCCCACTCCCGTTACTATTTATTCTGGAAATAAGTTCCCATCTATTCATAGCCCATATGTTATTCCATACTCTCATCTCTCTGTCTAGCTCTTAGAATTTTATTAAATAACAAATATCCAAACATCCTAAACAACATTCATATTCATAATATTCATCATCATTATCATCATATCAGTCAAACACAGTCCACTGTTGAACATAGGCCTCTCCCATAGACTTCCAGAATGACCGAACTAAAGCAGCCCGCATTTAGCGCTTCCCGGCGACCTTGATGAGGTCGGCTTCCACCTGGCCGTTGGGAGTTATTAGTAGTATATTAACATAACACTATCGTTAAGTCTGTATATTAGAGATATTAGTTAACAATTCTGAACTCATTTTTTTTTATATTCTTGAATTTTTATCTGCATTTCCGCTGTGAAAGTAAATACTACTAAACGTATTTTATTTGCTGTGATTTATTTACTAGTAAGATATGGTTAATATTCATTATATTCTTTAACTTTTTAATCTAAAACAATCTAGGAAACAATAATTTACCCACTAAAACCAGTGTCCAAGTCAAAACAGATTCGTATTTAATAAAATAATTAGGTTAAGTAACATTCCTTGATCCATCTACCCACAACTTGACGTCGAAGATCCTTCCTGTCACCCCTCGTCAGCCGCCATCTTGAGAAGCGGTGGGATTATTGGATTTTAACACTATTTGTCATTACCTTAAAAGATTTATGCTCTTAGAACTTACAACTATCTGCTTAGTGATATTTTAAGTGATACAAATATCAGACAGGTATTATATGGAAGCCCAAGCCAACCTCACCAGCTTTTCTTTTGATTTGGCTTATCTTGGCTTTTGCGGGGAAGCTACCATCGGACTTCCCAAGCCTGAGTAGAAAACGTTCGTCAGACTTTCCCCCGTCAATCAACAGGTTTATTAGATGGTGCGTGAAGTTTGCTCGACTCTAAAGGTCTTGTTAGGGTTCTATACTAATTCCTTACTCCTCTAAGGATTTTATAAATTTAAAAGTAGCTCCGTCTGTCTGTCTACTAATTACTTAAACTATTTCAATGAAATTTCGTAAAGAAATGGAAGAGACCTTGGGATAGGATGTAAGCGAATTAGCGGAGAATTAGCGGAACACAAAAAACGAGAGTATAAAATTGTTAGTTTTATTTTTAAACAAATAATAATTGAACGTGAAACAACAGTTAAATTAACATGTTTTGACACTATGTAATTTACAACACCATACTTAAAGTTTTATAAAAAAACTTAACTAAACAGAATGTATTTTTCTTAGATTTAGCATGCAGCATGCCCAGATGGATGGAAACCTTAATCAGGCCACGAGGGGGAAACACTCGTTATTAAAAATTCATTTGATTAATTTTGAACCGTCATAAAATCTAAAAATTTCACTGTTTCTCTGTCACTACAAAATGTAAGAAAAATGCATTTTGTTTTTTTTTTTAATTAAAGTTTAAGTGTGGTGTTGCAAATTAATGTCAAAACATGTTAATTTAACTGTTGTTTCATGTTTAATTATTATTCGTTAAAGAATAAAGCTAACTATATTATATTCTCCTTTTTTTTGTTCCGCTAATTCGGCCACCGACAGCCACGTGGGAGGAGCTGCGTATATCAACTAATTATTTATGTTTAAAAGATAAAATTAGTACACAATACATATTGAGAACCCTAGTCTTTTTTCCACAGTAGAAATGTTCATAAACATTAAATTAAACCTTTCAAGATGCCATAAAGCGAAACCAGTCAGGTTCAATAATAAATAATATGGAAAGGTACAAGTGTTCTCAATATGTGTAACAACAACATTCACTAAGTGCCATCGATCAACAGTATAAATTGAATTAGTAATGTCTATTTTTTTCCGGTTCGTAACGCGGTCCTGTCCCGAGAAGACTCAAGCAAGATACTCAGCGGGATTTTTTACCGTCCAATTACAAACATATTTACTTAACCTAATTACAATGTTTTGATTGATTAACCTAGTTTGAGTTGCATGTTTGTCATTAAAAGATTTTTTTTACTTATAATGAACCTTATGTTTGGCGAAATTTCTGATTTAATTAAAGAGCTTATTGCATTGTCTGTTCTTATGTGGGCGGGTTTGCAGGCAATAACAAGTGAATAGTATCTAAACAGAATAAGAATAATTACTCAAAATATCGCGTAACCTCGAATCCTTGTCAATACCAACATAATAACCTTTTAGTCTCGTCACGCTTTCTGTAAATTAGTTTTCCCATCGACACCTACGCATCACTACGGGTAATGGGGTTGAAAATTTTACCACCTTGCAATATCAGGGGTCGATAACATCTTAGGGGCGCATATCGGACACTACACGGTGTGTGCTTGTGTGTATGTTGCGGCTAGATGCTGAAATCAATATTTGGGTGATTTCACTGGATAATTTAAAATGTAACTAATTACGCCCGTTTTCTAGAACAACACTTGATTCTGAATCTCAATTTTTCAAAGGACAGAGTTTATAGATAGATGTCAATCTGTCAATGAACGCCCCGTACAATCCAACCACACGTCCTAATCGTCCACCTGAATCTCGTGGGGGGCGAACAAATTTACTGACGTGGCCAACGTGGCTCTGGTATACTTGACATTGGCGTCTCGCTATTAATAATTCTATAATACATTTTACTTAACATTGGAAAAATTGTGGCGATAATATTTCATAGTTGGTTTGCACAATCTGTCTTCACATGAATCAATATTCTGAACTGAATACATTATAAAATACGGTCCTTACTTAGCCTAAAAGAAATAACGTAGACGGAACTCATAGCATAAGCCTTTGAAGGCACCAAAAGTTGAAATAGAGCTTTTTTATATCCCTTAGGTGGCAGACAAGCGCACGGCCCACCTGATAGAAAGGAGTCACACTCGCGATACCGACCCTATTAGAACAGAGAGTTTCTGTGCCATCAGTGTAGTAGATAAAGCAGGACAATCCTTAGGTCTTCCCACTAACAGACCAAAAACTCTCCAGGGAGCTGGTCGAAATATAGTCAAAAATTTCTGATATCGAAGATACGTATTCTTCGACGTATTATGGGGATGTTCAATCAATCAATCAATTAGTCTATTGCTATCCAATGCTACGCCTCTCCCAATGTGTGCCATAACAACTCACCCGCCGCTTTGCGCACTCAGACAATTTCCCACCTGGGGTGTCCCCGCCTTCCGTTTTGGTATATGAAATAGAGGAATTTTGTATTATTTCCTTAACTTCTAATTTTTAATCTAACTGTGACATAATATGGGGAGTAGAAAGGATAAATGAATTAAGAGCCTTAATATACACCAATTTGTCGTCTAACTAATTCATTTGGCCTTCCCGGATTATTAATTACTGAAGTACTTTCATTACGAGCCCAGTTTATTATTATTTTCTGCTTCAATGACGCTGTTGTAATAAACACGACAGTGGTAGTATATAGTACAAATATAGTGCATGAAGCTATAGATGTTTGTAATATAGTAAGAATAATCACCCATCCGTTACTTAACGTTGTAATGTCCTGACTTTCACATTAGTACTCAATCTATAATATAAAAATTAATCTCTAAATGTATTACTAAGCGCAAATCTCGAAAAGAGCTAAACCGATTTCGCTAATTCTTTTTTTAGACTATTCCTTGCAGTAAGAGTATGGTCCTTACGCAGAAAAAAAAAATGCCTGAAGAAGCCTTAAAACAACACTTTTCTACACTCCCATACCATCGATTCGCAATAATACTTAAAAGTCAATTTGCACTTTATATAACATAAAGTTTTTCAGATAGTGCAAATTCCCATACATTATTTAAAGACTAAAAATTACGGGCTCAAAAACGGTTTTAAATATGCCACGGGCGAAGTCGGAGCGGGTCAGCTAGTGCTCGATATACATTTCGACTAGTAAAGCGTAGTTAGACTGGTAAAGCGGGCCCCAACTTCAAGCTGAAAGCTTCGGGTGCGACTGGGATTAACGCTAGGGCGAAGAAGAAGACTCAATATAAATTTGTTTTTTAACCTTCTCAGTGATAGTAACCACGATCAAATTCAATTATAATCAACTAATTTGAATAATTGCCTAAATAGTACATTACTGCCGCGGCCTTCAAGTGTAGTGTTGCCGGACGACCGTGAAGTCTGCGGGCCGAGGCGCAGCCGAGGCACGCATTACGGAGTCCGGCAACGCAAAGTTGTGGCCAAGGCTTGTATAGTGCTTTTCTCAAACAATGCGCAGAAATTAAAAACTAAGTAGTATCTAGGCAGAACTTTTTAGTTACCTACTTTTCAAAATCAATGATAAACAACGAAAAAAAGTAATTTTCACGCGGCGAAATGTTCTTTTGTTTTTTATTTTTCTTAATAAACAGCATTCTATTTGCAAGCCAGTTCTATATTTAAATAATGCCTTGGATAAGTTACCTCCGTGGTTGCCATGGTTCGAAGAAAAAGATGGTTCCATTTTTAAATTACACGACCGATATGAGTTTACATAGTAATTTATTTGGCCGCTAAAACACGACAGATATGGATTTTCATACAACTTTATCCGGCCGCTGGTCGCATGTACAGCAATTTCGATTTATCTCGAAGAAGGTTGTCAAAATAATGTTCACATTTCCAACCATGTTTGAGAAAACCTTATAATAATATTCATTACTAGTTGTACCTGCGACTTCGTTCACGTGAACTTGGATCTAGAATTTCATTAAAAAGTTGTTATTATAACATTACAAACATGCACTCCAATTTTTATATTTCTAAAGATTTTCGTTACCATTTTGCATTTAAACAGAAAACAGTCTTTTTAATATACATGTAACAAGCGACTTTAGTTGCTGACCGTACACCGGAAACATTACCTCCAATGTCTGTAATAGATCCAGAAAGGTAATAGGGTAGGCGCTCCCATTATCGGCCCACTGATTGACTACGATCGCCAATATTAGGACGTGACATAATATGCTGTAATTGAACGAAAAAAAAATCACCTTTGAACGGACGTGAAAGCCTC
The DNA here is from genome assembly GCA_949126895.1 of Eilema caniola. Taxonomy (NCBI): domain Eukaryota; kingdom Metazoa; phylum Arthropoda; class Insecta; order Lepidoptera; family Erebidae; genus Eilema; species Eilema caniola. The sequence continues at coordinate 3,813,178 of OX421486.1, read as the reverse complement.
TGTAATTAATACCTAATTAGGGAGGAAAGGGAGGAGGTAGGGAGGTTACTTTCGGCTCTAATTTTTCCTGTTAATAAGAAACTAGGGAACATTGAATTTGGGTTAATGGGACGAGTACAGGTTGGTTCTCTGTTATTTTTGGGTGCATTAGTTTAGTATACTATTTTTATAAACATAAAACATCCCTCTAGATAATAGGTACACACTCTTTTTATTAGCTTTTATTATTTTAATATATATGTTTTTATGTAAGACGATTTTGTAGCACTTTCTATACGTCGGATTTGTATGAAATTTTACACACCTATCAAGGAGCAATGACAATATAAAATAATCATCGTCTCATCTCTGCGTTAGTCCTGATCGCATTCGAAGTCCTCACATTGGTGTTCAATGACAATACAATAATTTTCAAAAAATAACGGTTAATCAATTGTTCAGAAAAGTAAAAAACATGCTTTAGTAGAAGACCAATTTAAAAAAATAAAATGTATTGCGGTTTGAGATTTGAAAAAAGAGTTAAAAAACAAAATCAAACCTTTTTTTTTCAGATTACTAGTATATATGTAACTAAAATTACTAGACTAGTGTGCTCCAGTGGAAACTAAGGATTGGGTTCACGTAAGTAGTGTTACGCCCGAGATTAAAACTGGCGACCTCTTAACGAGAATGTCATTATCAACCTCCGCCACATATTCGATTTCCAGTGCCATATTAACAAAAAAATATTTTTGTTCCAGTACCTCCAAACAAGATGTTTATATCTGGAGTCGGGGAGCACGCAGTTCAAGGCACTCTGCTTACCCTCATGTGCAAGGTATCGGGAGCCAGGCCAGCAGCCCACATACAGTGGTTTAACGGCACGACCAAGATTAATGACACCGACCAGAATATACATGTAAGTGGATTTATAATTATTAAGACAACAAAACCGATCATAAAATACTTAAGTTTCTGTGTGAAATGTTAAAATAAAGGTACGAGCTCATGATCGACATACTCGTAGTATACAGCAGTCGTTCATCTCTATGGCAGTCAATCTTCCAGCCTCTTGAAATCCACTGATGGACATATGCCTCTCCTAAAGTGCGCCTTTGCTTTCGATCCTCCACCTTCCATATTCAGTCTGTTTCAATCACCTTTTTCTATATATTTTAGGTATTTTATAAAAATATATAAAACCAGTAGTGTTGCAGTGATATGTCCTGTGCTGCAGCCATATGCGGTCGGCTCCGAACTCTCGCTTTTAATTTCAGACATGAGAGCGGTATTTTATGCCTAAATAATGTAAATAAATGTAATCTTTGACACAAAAGAAAAAGTGTGAGAAGTGTACGAGTACGTTACCCATGATAAAAATATTTTTTTTTAATATTTCGGCAAATCTGTCTGTTGTTCTAAAGCTGACTTGTTCCCCCCTGTTTTTGCTGAAGACTTAATTTAAATATTCTTTTTATTACCGCGTTTCCAAGCGCTCCCAAAACATTGGCAATGAGGTGATCTGCAAATTGGAAATTATTAATCTACTTTTATCGCAGAGTGTACCCACCTATTCATACTAAAACCCGGTTTACACTAGAAAGCCTCACTTTGATTCACCTCCATTCAAAGTATGAACCCAAATAAGGTTTGTGGGGCGAAAAAACAGATTTGTTCACTCAAATCGGAATAGAACTTCACGTTCTCGTAGTTCCTTGCAAAACTTTCACTCAATCGGAAAATAAAATTGAATACGCCTGAGAGAAAACCCAGTATGCTTAGATTGAGTACACATACACACATTGTATGGCGGTCCGGTTTGAACCGGAACGGTCATTTACCGAAAAGGTATCGTATTATTTTATTCACCGAATATTTAAATCAATAAGAAGTGATCTTTGGTAAGGTTGATAGGTTCTTGTCCCACAAAAAGTAGCCCTGGCGGCCATTGTGAGTGCTTATGTCGGACTCGCACCAACTGAAATCGTACGCCGTGTCGGCGTACGGCGTACGGTAGCTTACTCAATAAAGCATGTCGAGATGATTTTCATTTTAAGATGGCTCCCTCGGGTATAGTAAACACGGTACCTAAATAGAACAAGTACGATTTTGCGATAAGGCCGTCGATTGTTCAGGCAACTATTTACTTCTAGATAGATAGATAGACCTTAAGATGGATTGGAAAGTACAAAAAAGACAATAATTTTGTGTCGTTCACATAATATGATAAACTAAGATTGGTAATAATAAGTTATTTATGTCTATACTGTATTTGCGTACTGCATTTTTTGGTTTACAAGTCATTATAAGAGGGGTCAAACACAGACGCTGTCTCCTGAAAAATTTAGAAAATAAGCTAATTATGAAAAGGATCCGCCTCCGATGGACGCTTAGATGATGATGAATTTAAAGTATTTTTCCTGACACAGAATCTGAGACCACCGATTCACCGAGCCAAACAGCATCAATTTTGAAATAGTAACTCAAAAAATTACCACACATTATCTCAATTAATAGATCCCTCCTAAATTCAATCCTGTTTCATGCACAGAGATAGACATCGAGTGCTTCGAACTTATCGATCGCGGGCCAATGAAGTAGACCCTAATTTTTTATTGGAACATTATAATGCAATGTTGAATTTTGCTGTCCAAATGTGTACCCGATTCATAGTTTCATGGTTCGTTCGAGATAGGTCAAGTTGGGGCTTGGGTTTGGGGCTCTCATTTTTTACGCAAAGTACATCATGTGTATCCTACCCTTTATTTGACTTGACTTGGTTTAATGAACTGCCATCTGAATCATTAACTACGATAAGGAAACCTGCACCAAAGCTTCATTCGTCAATTATTAGATTTGATGTACAACTACAAATTGCCTTAATACTTGGTACAGCTTGCAAACGAAGTTCGCTTTCGCCCCATATATCATCCTCGTTAACTTTGTATGAGGTTCTCGCCTCATAGACGGAAGACCTTGATGATCTTAGTATATAGACTATACCTATCCCCTGGGATGTCAGGGTGTAAGCTAGCCTAAAACAAATCCTTTGTACCCCGGCTGACACAGAGTCAGAGGGGGCGATAGGAACCACGGTGTTTCCATCTTGCGCCCGGGTAGGGGAGACCATCTCAAAACCGACGATATACGTGGATCAGCCAGGGTGCAAGGTATATATTTGGGCAGTTCTAAAGTCTGAAGACCTATAAGTTCCATACCACACAACTTCCAAAAGACCTTACCAAATAAACACATGGCGCACGTATATATTTCATCACTCCTCCAAGTGACTGATAGGTATTACTCTCGAAAAGCGCTTCAATACAAGCTACAGTCACCTGGTTCTAATACAGCGATAGTCATTTATCTTGTTCCGTCCACCACAACCATCCAACTACAAACTGCGATGCTATATATCTTTGGTTCTATATGTCTTTTGTTGTAATTTCAAATGGGTGAGGAGCGAAATTCTTGTGCTGACTGCCCACCTGCCACCGGTGTTCGGCTTCGAACAGAGGATGCGATAGAGTAGCGATATGCTTTTTCAATTATTTTTTTCAATAGGGTATAATTTAAAAAATATGAGTAATATATTAATTTTGATACAAGTATGTAAACACGAATGCTTTATAGGTATCAGCTACCATTACAATCAAGCCTGTATTTTAGACAGATACTCAGGTCAGCGAACCCTGAACTCCAAGGTGGAGGTCTCAGATGCCTCGTTTTAGAACATGGGCTTGAGTTAAACTATTAAAGGTAGACAATTTCTCCGTTCTCAATACGCAAACGCAAAACAAAGACGCACCCGTGACAGTTTTGTTAATGAAGCAACGGGGTGCCCTTCATTCACCCCTCTGTGACCTAATTTTTTATTAAGACTCGTGATAAGGCAAAGAAAAATGCAAATTAATTTGTTGTAAAGACTTTCTGGTCAGGTAACGGAGGTGTATCTTGCGCATTAAATACACAGTGATAGATATATAATATGTATATATTATTATAATGGTTGCCAATAGACTGATTTTATGGACTTTGGATATAGACATTAAATAACGTAGTGACCGATGTCACACAGTGTAGTTTAATATGTTGCAAAGTGAACATGCACTCAGTCAGTATGGGCAAAAGCGATTGAAGTATCGGTAGCTTAGTGGTTTTAGAATCGGCACTATGACCGAAAGACCCCGGTTGTTACAAATTTGGAACCCATTCCCGTAGTAGTATAAAAAGTAGCCAGATTCGCATAGTCGTTTGATCGTTATATAGTTTTTTTTAATTTTACTTATGTCTGCTAACTCAGTCTGTAGAAAATGTTATTATATCTAGTTTATTCTCTGTACTAATATAGGTTTTTTCTATTTTTCTTCTTCAATGTTATTATTATTATGCATGCTGGTTATCCGTAATTGGCAAATGTATCAGCCACATTACTCGCTAAACATGTCTTCTTTATCAATTTGTAATGCATTTGCTGTGGATAAACCTATAAAATAAATAAATAAATAAATAAATAAAGGTGGGGGAAATCCCTACTTTTACCGGTTATGTCTTAATTGAACCGACTAAACCGCACGCCGTCTGTTGGTCGTTGTGCTAGGCCGAAGGTGACATATCCCTCGCACCCCGGCTGACCCAGGGCCATTCCTCTCGGTCTGGCCCTCCTTGGGAGGCGAGACCACCTGGTCTCCGACTCGCCCCCGGTATTCGCGCATCGTCCTACGATGCGAGCCGCCGCCGTGGACTGTTTCTGCTAGGGTGACGAGCGGCTCCACCCGACATCCTGAGGCCCGCGCTCATGGGCGGCGTAGGTCGATCTGCGCCCTCCGACGCCCGAGCCGCCTACGAACGCGGGCAGCGATGTCCGCGAGTCTCTGTCGCTAATCGCGCCGCGCCCGCTCTGCTGTCTCCTTCACGAGCATGACTTGCTCGCAGAAGGAGGCGCTGGTCGCCGTCGTTTCCGCGCAGCGGACCATCGCCACGAGCAGGGTGGAGAGCGTGAGCACTCTCCCTCCTGGGCCGTCACAAGCTCCCGCCTTGGCGTCTCTAACGCCGAACACTCGGTGAGCGTCTGCAGCCCCGAGTCCACGCTCGCGTCGCAGTGATAGCACTCGGGCGTTGGCTCTATACCCATCAGACGCAGGTACCGCCCGATGTTACCGTCAAGTTTCCGCTCCCACTCGGCCACCAGTCCCTGTGGAGTCGGGATTTCTCGGCCCGAATTTCTTCGGACTCGGAATTGCATCTCCGCTCCCGCACCTCCCTTCGGAACCGACACAGTGCCGAAAGGATCCTCGCTTCCAGCTTCCAGCTCGCTGCTTCAAAGGATATCGTGCGGTACACCCTAATGGTTCTGGAGGCCACTGTCCTCTGCGCCGCGTGGAGCAGAGGCAGGAATCTGACTCCAGGGTGTCCGCCCACACGGGGCACCCGTCGTTATACATATAGTATCCAACATTCAAATATTTTCGCAAATTCACCTTGATAATATTAAATATTGCATTGTTGAAAGTTCTATATATATTACTTTATATTACTCACCATCTAAATGATAACCTAGTCGGGAATTGGTATAGACACAAAAGAAAAGCAAAACGAAGTCGTAATTAAATCCGTACAAATTAGCGGCATATTTCAAAATAAACCTCAGAGTTTGGAACCTCCTTTGTAGAAGTCGCTGAATAAACCAAACCTTAATAATTTGACACTTAAGGAAACGCATTCTGTTTCACTCGTTCTCTTCACACATTCTTCATACCGGTAATATTTACAACATTCCGACGATATTTTTCAAAAAAACAAAGATACGAATAACGACTCCCTTCAATTCTGTGCTCTAGAAACCAAGAAGGCCACTCCAATAATTCAAATTCAATAATTCTCACAAATGAAACGCTCAGACTGCTCCCATTTTATATTTCCACTCTTAGTATTGCGCACACTTCAGTAACTAAGGTTCTCAAATGGAAAAATACTTCCAACTTTTGAATTTTCTTGCTAAAACTTTTTGTGAAACTGTAAAGTAAGGGTTTTAACGTTTAATTTTGTTACTGCCGAGTTTGACCCTTTGAATTTTGTAATGAGTATGACGAGACACTTTTATATATTACAGTTAGAATCCATCAGTGGATGTTTGTTCTTTTTTTTTAATGAAAACTTTTTTAAGCATTTTTTGAAATAAGAATAAGTAATGAAACTGGCGACACTGTTACTGTTACCGTTACCTACACGTATGTAGGTATATAAGTATTAATAATATTGACTAAGTTTGCACTTCTATCGACAACCCCGTACTGTCGTAGATTTTTTTCACTCACCTCATCTGCAAAGCCTGGTCTCCTACTGATTAACGGATGATGTTCTGATGCAAGGTTTCCTCTCCGGGTTGGAAGGTCAGTTGGCAGTCACTTTTACGGCAGTTGCAGGTCAATTTTACTTGGCCCCGAATATCTTTTTAGAGTTCAATAATAAACCACCAGCCTAATAACTGCATGAATAAAGAATGTAGTGATTGACATGCTGTTTATGTGCTTAGAAGTTACTAAACTCCTTTAAAAAGAGCACCAATAAAGTTTACTAACTAGCTGATGATGAAGTAGCCTTATTCCAGAGTATAATCTATCTCATACTAAATTTTAACCGGAGCCGGTTAAAATTCAAAGTCCAGATTTATGAGCATGTTTAATTAACAAATATTCAAACATTTCCTTCTTCTCAATCTTACATTTACCATTAATATTCAATGATAGTAATTTCATTCTCAAGACCAAACATGCATTCAAAAGGTTCTATCATAACATTCATAACAAACCCGCCACGAATGGTGCAACTTTGTCAAAGTGAACTGGTCATCGGAGTTTCCACACCAATATCACTTTACAAACACATTTCAGAAACTGTGTCAGACTCTTGATCAACTTTGGCCTTGAGTTTACCTTCGATAAGTTGAGATGAGGTAATCTCAATGAGTTTCGTGTATGCTTACTCTTTGAGTATTTAAAGGAAATGTGTTCCATGTGGAATTGTGCTGATATTTCGTACACAACTTTAGTTCATCGGACAATAATACAATATATATGATTTGATTTATTCTTAAAATGAGAGTTTTAAGATCAGTTTTTCAGATTATTTATACTGTTCATTGATGGCACTTGGTGGAACTTGTTGTTACATATATTGAGAAAACTTGTACCTTTTTCACAGTATTTATTATTGAACCTGACCGGTTTCACCACACGGCATCTTCAAAGGCTTATAGTGATGTTTATGAACATTACTAGTCTTAAACACTTGTGTTTTAAACTAGAAATGTTCATAAAAATCAATTAACATTCAACAATCAAAAAAATATTGTGAACATTTATAGTTTTAGACACTAGTGTTTAAGACTAGAAATGTTCTAAATGTACATTTGAAGATGCCGTAAGGCGAAACCGGTCAGGTTCAATAATACTCGTAAGTACTGTGGAAAAAGTACAAGTGTTCTTCATACGTGTATCATTTGAGACTTAGTTGTCAAGAGTACAAAAAGAAGGTATATAAGTATGTTTATCCGCATTCTAGATTTCATAACACAAGCTAGTTAAGCTATGCTTACCATGGATCTAGATAGCGCTGTGTGAAATGTTGTGGAATATTTATTATTTATAAGATATTTCTGAGGCTGACTGTGCACAAGAATAGGCTGTGCCGTCCGCGTGTGCCTATCTCGAAAATAGTACCGTAAATATATTAATCGAACTATTGACAGCCCAGGCGGACTTTTTCATATAAGGGAAGAATATAAGTAACCGAAATAACGAATAACCCTTACTAATCAAGCCAGTTAAGCCAAATTGCTTGTGTTACAAGTTCACGTCCGCTATTTAATGAGCAGAATTGGAACCCGGGACGTCTCAATTGTAAAGCCGGCTCCTTAACCACCGTTTTTTAGCATGCCCTCCGAAGCACGGAATCGCTCAGATAATTTATCTTTAAGCGGTTACCTATCCAAGTTCCAACCGCGCCTAGGCAGCTTAACCTTCACATCGTTTACCGAACAGAGTCACAAGAGCTTCCATTTCACCTGTATGTCAGTCTTGTCCTTCAAAACTAAGATATACTTTCTTACAGGTGAAGTTGGCTAAACGTCCTGTACACACAATCTTTTAAATTACTCTTTGTGTCCCCTTAAATAGCGCCTAAGGTCACAACAGAATTCACAAAGGAAATGTTTTCAAACATCTTAACTGCCTTTATCTTCAACAGCAGCCAACCTTCTAAGCATAAATCTTGTCAGCTTGCCAATTTCTGTAAAAAAAAAAGTCTAAAATTCAACTAACGGACTAAAAGTTCCTCAAATAAACGAAAGGAAGAAATTAATCCTGCAATTTCTCACTGTCAACTGACGGTTTAGAGGAAAAAACTGTCTTTTGTTAAGGGCAAGCGTCCATGGGGCTGAGAATATAGCTTGGTACTACCGATTGCTCATGGTTCCGCTCACTTGAATACTGTCTCAATTAAACATGGCCTATGTCCATGCTCAAGCTTTAGTATCCCAGTGGTGCAAGTAGAAGTGACTATGGCCACCCCATCTTTTCCCATGGGTATCGTAAAAGGGCGACTTATTCATACGGCTGTACACCATTCAACAGTAAACACACAACCCATAACGCCCAAAGGCGAAATGTGGGTGTTTAATACACCTCTCCCTACGCCTTCAGGGATGTACAGGCGTGATCATATATTTGTATGTAGTCTATCTCAAACTTCATCAGAATCGGTTCAGTGGCTTTGGCGTGAAAGTGTGCCAAACATTGGTAAATAATTTATCTTTAGCTAGATTGTACATCTTTCCATTAATGGACGAGACTATTCTAGGCTTTTGTCTTGATGTTAGGAAGACAGACGGCAATATCCATACTTATATTATATATGGGGTAGTGTATGTGTGTCTCTGTTTGTTTGTCCGTCTTTCATGCCTTAAACCACTGAACCTATTTTGACGAAATTTGGTATAGGTGTAGATTAGACCTTAAGAAAGTACATAGGCTATGTTTGGTCATGATAACCGACATCCACGCGGGTGAAGCCGCGGGCAAAACCTAGTTTCCGATAAAAGCCGAGATAAACTAAATTATGGAAATCAGAAGCAGAGTGGCCCTGCAAGCGGAGCCGCGCGCAACAGCTAGTATAATATAATATAGCTCTCTATGCTTAGTGGACTTCAGGCCTTATGGTAAAACTGTCTTTTCTTAGTCACAGAATTAATTGGCTATCAATCAGAAAACGTCAGACCAATCAAAAGTAGGCACTGTTGTTCAACCGTTTGTGTTCTTATGGAATTGTGCACTTATCAATCTGCCTTTACATTTTAGTTTGCTGTCTGTTCTTCCAGCCTAAGACGAAGTTAGTGGTCAGCCATTGGCAGAGTTGTTCAGGTCACCCTTATACAGACAAGCACCCGGCCCACCTGACGGAAAGTGGTTACCGTGGCCTATCGACGTGTGCAACACCAGGGGCGTCACACTCGCACTGCTGACCTTGTTAGAACAAAAAGTTTTTGTGCCGTCAGTGTAGAAGATAAAGCAGGACAAGCTTTAGGTCTTCCCACTGACAGCACAAAAACTCTCCAGTGAGCTCTGGCTACTCTACTCACTGCTGGGAACACAACACGAGGTTATTATGGCCGTGGTATTCTGTAGGGCGGAGGTACTTCCCCAGTCGGACTGCTCTATTCGACGGAAATACCGTTGTGTCCTAATTCCTTGTTCGACCGTTTGTGTAGTTTATCGTCTGACCTTCTAGCCTAAGTCGTGGTTAGGGGTCAACCTATGGCAGAGTTTTTCAGGTCACCCATATACAGGTACATCTTGGCCTAATGACTATTGACAGCTAGGATTGACTTTTCATGCCCTCCGAAGCACCGAATCGCTCAGATGAAACCATTAAAGGGTCACGCATCCAAATAGCAACCACGTCTAGGTAACTTAACCCGCTTATCATTCCGCTTAGCTTCGACACGAGTCGTCGTCATTACTTATTTGAAAGAGAATTATGCTCACTCAATCTTAGGATAAGCTAGTTGAAGTGGCAGTGAGCGTGCAGAACAGATGGCCGATGGAGCAAAATAGTTCTGGAATGGCGACCGCGTACTGGCAAACGTAGTGTAGGACGCCCAATGCCCAGGTGGAAGTCAAGCTCGCCGGGAGGCGCTAGATGGTCGTTCTGAAAGTCCATAGGAGAGGCCTATGTTCAACAGTAAACTATGTGCAGCTGATATGATGATGATGAATCTAATATAGGAATAGCAAGGTAAAACTCCTACCCAAATGAAAAACACGCATCATCTAACGAACATTACCTTATCTTCGTAATAGGCTTTTCCCGGTAATGTTACCACAGTAAAAACTAAAAAAAAGTTGGTGTAGTAACGACTCGCTGAAAAAGAGAGCATTTCTCTCGATTTAAGTACTAAAGGTTCGCTTCGTGGGGGCTTAATTGTGAGGCGACAGCGATCTGAGTAATTTAAAAAAATTTAAAGAAAAGTAATTTGATGGAAGAGAAGTCATTTTGAGTTAAGCTTGCCTTTGTACATGTTTCGTTAAATGTTTTATAAATAATTTCTGTATAATGTATCATGTACAATAAAGAATTAAGAATTAAAATATGTTTCTATATTAATTTTCTAATTTTTTTTAAAAAGCTGATTAAAGTGCAATAATAAAGTTACAAAGCATAAAATTACCTAAATTTTAATTAAATTTAAAGACAAGTATTACATATTATTGCCACCTATCATTACGTGTACAGTATAATAACACTTTCAGGATGCTGTTGAGTATGTTCGCGGATGCGCATACGGACGATTTTCATGCCTTGATGCACTTAAAGGTAGCCTCGTTCTTCTGGAAGTGTTTGAGGGGAGGATGGATGGGCCTGACTTTGATAAAGCTACATGTGGCGTGATAAATCTATCAAGTGCACACCACATAGATCCTAAGAATATTTAATTATTAACAAGAGATGGGCCTTTGTTGTCTGATATAAAAGATGTAATTTTTTATTTTTTTATTATTAATAAAAAATAAAATGAAAAGTTCACTATTACTTATTACTTGATACATGCATACAAACGAACCACGAAATGAACCACGAAACGAACAAGACGAATAAAAAAATATCCTCTTTTAGTGTATGGCCAATCTTTAGGCAAACAATTTTCTTTTGAATGCTATTGTGAAAAAAAAATCAGAACTTGTTTTAACTTTTGAAATTACAGTTATGTATTAATTAAAATGTCTACAAGTACTAGTTATCAAGAAAAGTATTGCAACAACATCCGATATATTTATGATGTGATGCATGTTCAGCCCTGAACGTTATGATTCCATAACGTTCAGGGCTGAACTATTTACCCTTACAGTTTTCAGGTTGTAAATATTCATTTACAACCTGAAAACTGTAAGGGTAAATATCTAATTTAGTATTATTTTATTCACAAGAAAGTTGAAACACATAGTATGATGCATGTGTGTATTGATGATTACCGATTACCTCACGGGGCTCAATGACGCCTCAGCGGTAATCACCAACTTTATAATAATATACACTTGATATACACTTGTACCATAATCTCTATATTATCACGAATTATCTTTTTAAATTAATAAATTAAAGAACACAACTGCTGCTGAAAAGAAACATTCAAAGGAAGAAATTCAACTAAAAATATACTCGAGTAAAATATTAGCCGCATCCCCCAGCACAGTCAGGTAAAAAAAAAACTTCGCTTAAACACAATTACAATTTTATGTTCACCAAAGTTAATTCCCCGTATATGAAGATATAACAAGTTAAATTTATAGCTGCCCGCTAAAGTTTGCACCATAAACCACACCGTTAAATAGACGAGTAGAAAGTAAACGAAAGAATGAAATACGCGTAGCAGTTACAATGATGTCGTCCGTTAAAATAATTGCACTGAAGTTTACCGTGTAAACTATGTGCTAGTGTTGGGAATATATCGACCAAAAGTATCATGGTCAATTGATATTATCACTTGAATTGTTAACGGTGAATTATTATTTTTTATACCACTTAGGCAGACAAGCACACGGCCCACCTGATGAAAAGTTGTAATCGCGCCCTCTAATTATTGAAGAAACACTCTAGTCGCTTGGGAAAACCACAGCAGAAAGTTCAGATCACAACTACATTTCAGTTTCATAACACACATTATATTAAAAGTTCAATGAAATTTTAAAGGATATAATTGGAAAAATTTAAAGGCTCAAACAGGACTTATTATCGGTCGTATGCCGTACGACTATCGGTATATTATTAAATATCGAAAATAATTCTTTGTATTGTTATTTTTTATTAATATAATTAAATTAATATAAATAATAATAATAATTAATAGAAGTCAGGAGACTCCCGCGCCGGATCGTACCTGGTGCAGAGGCTGGTCATCACCATTCAAAGAGGCAACGCAGCTAGCGTGATGGGCACTTTCAAACCGGGTACAGGTCTTGAGGTGTAATCTCCGACTTGTTGTAATAACATAAATTTTAATTAGTTTAATATTGTGACTGGCAGTTATAAAATTAATATGATAAATATCAAAAATAAATCTTTATATTGGTCACATCTAGTAGATCGAAGTGGAAATTATTAGGTAATGTTACGTACTGTTTTAGTCGGTTCGAGTCCGATATAACCACCCCCGTTAGATGGGAGGAGATAACGTGGAGATATCCGCACGAAAAAAAACAACCAGTCCTACCATACTGTTGTAGGAGTTACTTTAGTAATTTATTTTCGATAAAATAGGTTCATATTATGTTTTTCATAGGACTGTTTTATGTTTTAATAACGCAAGCAAAGCTATTTAAACATTCTCTGAATCGCTTGACCTTGTAGTAATATAATATTGAAGAAACATTTATGCGTAAATACATAAAACAAAGTACACTTTTATTAAAATATAAAATACCTTGGATTCGACATACAGTATATAAAGACTCCAAGAATTTACCACTTGAAATAAACATAATTTATTAACCTTTAAATCTACATCACGCAATGAATATAATCCAAGACAGGGGCTGAGATTGAAAAAAACAAACAAATACTACAGAAATCCAAGCTGCGACCCCACCTTCTGCCGTAAGTTGATTGTAAAGTTCAATTTCGACTGTTCAATCAAGTCCTTAAGACATTGCAAGTACGTTAGATGCATACGACCATAGGCCACGGTAATCACTTCCCATCAGGTGGGCCTAACTGTCTGTGCTTGTCTCCTAAGTTGTTTAAAAAAAAAAGAAAAAAAACGTCCCCATATATTCACTTTTTCACGTATTCACTTTTTCCAAATAAATGCTTATTTGAATAGTAAGTATACTAATTACTTTGAAATTTCATCAAATCAAAGCTGTGGTGGCAATAATCAATGTAGTTTCAATGTATAGACTATATATTTCAAATAACTATACACCAATCTGAGAAGGTTAACAGCTGCAGAAGTTCACAGTTACAATTCCGCCTGCCCCAACTTAGGAGGTGATTTTATCGATATTTTTATTACGTTATTAAGGCACCACCCTCAAGCCATAAAATGTTATTGCCAGTTTACTTTTAGTCAGGTCATATTTAATACAAAACCTTTATAAAAGGACGACGATAATCTGAGCTGGTTTTATTTGTGAAAGGCTCTCAAATTAGATCGGGACGAGTCTTTTGTGAAAATGCTCGCGCTCTGGAATCTCTCCAGACTATACATATTATATTTTCTTGACCTTTCGTTCCACTAAGGTTTGGTGTTGAATTTAAGCTTTGCGAATTGTTTTTGGCACTAAGTAGTTTAGTATTTCTCTTTTTGTAACGTTGGATTTTCGTTGCTGGTGTTTCTGCTATCCAAATTTAGTAAAAAGGTCGTGTGGCAGTATAATTTATATATTATATTAAAGATAATGTTTATACATTTCCATTGCTCTGGGTTTTTCTTTTTCATATATAATTGTATTTACATAGGCAAAAGCTATCTAAGTATGTTTGTTTATTCGCATTCCAGAACCCATACTTAAAGTCTGGCTATATGAGCATAGCACCCGGCACACAGACCTCATGAAATTTATGGAGAACTATGTCTTCACGATGTATCATGCAAAACAATCCATGTGTAATTACCATTTAAAGCTTGCACTTTTCTTCTCTCTGCTCCCTGTTTACATGATTGGTAGCTGGCTTTAATTGAAGCGACTACGTTCTACCCCCAATTAGATAGTCTGCCTAGAACCTCATTCATCAATTTATCAGATGTACCGGTTTTAGATTAGGTTGGTTTGGACCCACATGTATTGAAAGTCGGCCTTATAATCGAGAACTCTCGGGTTCGAATCCTGATCATAACACTATCGACGTGAACCCACTCTTAGTGGTAGTTTTTACTGGTGGTAGAAATTTGAGAGCACAAATTTGTCACACATTTCGGCCGAGTGGGTACCACCTTGCATAATTGCCAAAAACCCTCCATAGTAATTCAATCTCGATTGTATTGCGTGCAGGGATCAGCAAGTGCATAGCCGGTCATGGTGGATTGTGGTCGCAGCACTAGTGGGACCGGTAGGTGTGGCGGAGTGCTGCGACGATAATCCTCTTTTGATGTTGATTGAAGGCCGTCAAGCTGAGTGCCACCATTGTTAACATGGTACGTGATGGTGACCCTCTTTCCTGAGATTTGCGCGCAGCTTACCATCAGGTGGGGTGAAGTCAAATTGACGTGTCCTATATAACAAAAACTGTCTAATTAATATCGATAAAACAGTTTTTTAACGGCCAACACTATTTTTAATTTGATCACGTCGCAAATCGGCCCACAAAGACTCCTACTTTAAAGTTCATTTGACTCCAGTTTTTTGCTCATGAATAGTCGTATCTTTAACTTTTCCTTTCTTTTTCTTTTGCAAAGAAACTCCTCGACAAGAATGCTGCAAAAATATTATGCTTTTTTAAGGAAAATGTTTCGATTCACTGTTTGGATGGGGATGTTATTTTACAAGATTGTTGAGACTGCTTGCTTTTTAGCAGGAAGTTTAATGTTATATAAACGAATATTTTAATTAAATTAATGTTACAATTGCATTTTCATAATTGAAACTGAAAAAAGAAAGATGTATAACTATGACGGTCTTATTTTTTAATCTAAGTAATTTAAAAAAAGAGACTGAATAATATTGAACTTTACGAATTATTTGGTATATTTTTAAAAACACTCCATTGTGAGATTTGGTGTAAGACAGGGGGGGGCTGACTTCACCAACGCTCTTCAACCTATATGTCAATGACCTAATTGGTGAGCTCAGCAGAACCAGTGGTTGCCGCGCTACTGTAGTGCTTCGGGGATGTTCGCCGATGCTCGTGTGGACTGTTTCTATGTCACAATGAGAAAGAGGTGCGCATCTCTGGTGCAAAGAGTGCGAGCCAGCACTAACAGCATCCTAAGAATGATAGCAAGTAGGCTAGATTGCACATATATGAGTCACTGCGGAGCTATCTCCCATGGGATGCGCCGCCGGTGATTCAAAAATTATAATGTAGTGTACTAACATAGTTTTTAAGTCTTACTAACATTTTGAGTCAATGGTCACTTGAATAAAAACAAATTTATTTATTATTATTGTTAATGCTTATGTATTTTGTAGCCATTTTATGTGATATGATAGGATTCTAGATCACACCAGCACACACTATATTAAATACTTATTTTCACGATTCTCTGTCCAGTCCCGCACGAAATGAGCCTATTACCGTCTATGCTCACGTTTCTTGACCCAAGTTCCTGAGACGAGGATCAATCCATACTAATATTGTAAACTATCTGACCCGGCAAATTTCGTACCGCTAATATTTTTCCGCCCGCGTAGCGTCAGATCCCGTTACCGCTGCACCCTCTACTATATTAAACGTGTATTATACATATAAACCTTCCTCTTGAATTACTCTATCTATTAAAAAAAGCCGCATTGAAATCCGTTGCGTAGTTTTAAAGATTTGAGCATACAAAGGGATATAGGAACAGAGAAAGCGACTTTGTTTTATACTATGTAGTGATGCGAAAGTAACTCCATCTGTCTGTTCACTAAATTCAACACATAGATATTCTTTGAGACCGGACATAGGATATATTTAGTCGCTATAACCTACATAATACGCAGGCAGAGCCGCGGGCAATAGCTAGTAAATCAATAATTATAGTTGCCTTTTTTATACAACTGAGGTGGCAGACAAGTACACGGCCCACCTGATGGAAAGTGGTTACCGTGGCCTATATACGTGTGCAACACCAGGGGTGTAACACTCGTACTGCCCTGTAAACACAGTGTTTCTGTGCCGTCAGTGTAGAAGACATTTGGTCTTTAAACTGACAGCACAAAAACTCTGCAATGAGCTCTGGCTACCCTACTCACCGCCGGGAACACAACACGAAGTTATTATGGCCGCGGCATTCTGTAGGGTGGAGGTACTTCCCCAGTCGGACTGCTCGTTTGGACGGAAATATCGACCTCCTTAAAATAAGAAGGCGTATAGCTGTTGTTTGGGTTGTGTAACGTGCTATAATTTTCTGTAATTGTACTTCCAATTATTTACCAGCGACGGTAACGTTCTATTGGACGTTCGATTGGACTCTGCTAATCGACACGCATGAAAAGCACTATAAAATTCCAGAGGATGTTGGGGTTTCGTCATCTAGACCTGACATATTTCTTCATTCAAAAACGATTAAATATGTGGTCCTTGTGGAACTTACTGTACTGTGGGAAACAAATATACCGAAGGACCACACACTAAAGAAAAATAAATACTATGATCTCACAAACGAATTAATCAAAAACGGTTACGTGGTTGGTTTGTATGCAATAGAAGTGGGAGCGAGAGGTATACCAGTAAATTATATAATTATACCTAGTAACGTAATTGTTTATGTATACTTCCGTGATGTGGTATATCATCAGACATTTCTTGGAGACGAGAGGGAGAGAGAGAGAAGGAGACCACTTCCGCGCGCAGATTGTTTTGAAATAATTAATGTTTGGTGAATTTGAGCTCGCCTACCGCTGTGGCAACCCGTGCCGTCCTGAAAAGACACCTTTTTTTTTTTTACGTGCGGGAAATCCCCACGGATACCCACCCCTCCGGAGCCGAAGGGGTAGGTTATGTCGGACTCGAACCGACTAAACCGCACGCCGTCTGTGGGTCGATGTGCTAGGCCGGAGGTGAGGTTGTCTTTTAACATATCCCTCGCACCCCGGCTGACCCAGGGCCGTTCCTCTCGGTCTGGCCCTCCTCGGGAGGGGGGACCACGCGGTCCCCGACTCGCCCCCGGTATCAGGGGGGGCGCGCATCGTCCTACGATGCGCGCCGCCGCCGTGGCCTGCTTCTGCTAGGGTGACGAGCGGCTCCACCCGTCACCCTCAGGCCCGCGCTCATGGGGGGCGGAGGTCGGTTTGCGCCCTCCGACGCCCGAGCCGCCTTCGAACGCGGCCAGCGATGTCCGCGAGTCTTTCTCGCTCGCTGCGCCGCGCCCGCTCTGCTGTCTCCTTCACGAGCATGACCTGCTCGCAGAAAGAGGCGCTGGCCGCCCACGCATCCGCGCAGCGGACCCTCGCCGCGAGCAGGGTGGAGAGCGTGAGCACTCTCACCCCCAGGGCCGTCACCCTGAAAAGACACCAAAGAAACTGTGCATATAGAGGAAATTTTGAGCCTATTTTAGGTTCAAGATATGTCCCAGAGCGCTACAGCCATCTTTAGCAGTATTTATTCAATTTCTAGTCAGTCAGTGCGTCAGTCAGTATACTCAGGTTCTAGTATTATGCTTTCAAACTGGGTCAAACACTCTTTCTTACTGTAGTGAATATATATATTTGTTTAATTTCCTAGATCGATAAAAATTGAAAAAATTCAATCGGTCTAGGCGGGATTTGAACCCGCGGTCTTTGCCTTACAGGAGTAATGCTTTGCCCAATAAGCTACCAGGCCTCGCTCCAACCAATCCCAATTTCTCCTTAATTATTATTATACTTTTTAAGGCGCAATGGAGCATCTACCGATATTCTTACGAACTATGGTAACCAATGAATGATTTTTCAATCATTTTTAAACAATGATTTTTGACTACTCCGCCCAAACAATTCGGATGAAATTTTAAAGCATATTACATACAGTACACAAACATTGAAAGTGTACATATACATTACATATACTCACGTCTGTAGTCCCGAAGGGGTAGGCAGAGGTGTATAATATACAAACCCACATTTGGTCAACTATGATTTTCAGTCCCACGTAGGGGTGTGCATATTGCCATCAAGTGGGCACTTAGACCTAGGCTGTATGTTTAATGTCTGATTGAATTAATTTATTATTTTAACAGATTGTGGTAAGGGCCTCTGTTCGTGAGGTAACCGGTTCGATACAATCCTTAAAGAACGGTTTTAAGCCTAATTGGTTACGGGCTCTGAAAATCAAGGTATATAAATGTAAAGGAAAAAGCCGGTCTAACATGAGTCGAACCCACGCATGAAGGGTTCCGTACTAACGTACTAGATTTAACTTAACAAATTAACCATGTACATTTTTTTGTTACTTTCAAATGATAAATATTCTATGTCATTTTATACGATGCTCTATAGACCCAAAGTATGCATAGTTTAAGAAACTTGTATTATGGAATCTAGAATGTGGATAAACATACATATATGTACTTAGATAAATTTCTTTGTAAATACATCCAAATTATCATACATAGTTATTTTTTGCAAATATCAATATTTATGCATATAAATATTTCCACTGCGTCCCATGAACCCGCGCCCCCTTCTTAGCAATCGGAATGCTCTACCGCTACGCCACATAGAAGGTAACACAGAATATGGCAGTCACGTATAAACAAGAGGTAATTTCTAGAAGGAAACTAAATTGAATAAATAATAATAATTAATAAATAAGAAATCACGTCCGCTGCCATAACATCGAAATCGTCAGTCAGCAATAACCCAAGGACTGACGATACCCCACTACATAATTACTTGTAAATATTAGTATTTATGAAGAATCAATAAAGAGATCAATACCAGTAGTAATCGAACTGTGGTATCTTTATAAGCCCGCAAAATTGGTGACCCAGACGTGATCTTTCTGAGCAACGGACCTGGTTTTTGACTACCGGACTCAGTTGATCACCGTGGAGCTATATACTGGGGAAATCACCCACTAGCCCACCAGCCTACCGACGTGATCTTACTGAGGAACGGACCTGGTTCTTGCCTGCCGGACTCAGTTGATCACCGTGGAGCTATATACTGGGGAAATCACCCACTAGCCCACCAGCCTACCGACGTGATCTTACTGAGGAACGGACCTGGTTCTTGCCTGCCGGACTCAGTTGATCACCGTGGAGCTATATACTGGGGAAATCACCCACTAGCCCACCAGCCTACCGACGTGATCTTACTGAGGAACGGACCTGGTTCTTGCCTGCCGGACTCAGTTGATCACCGTGGAGCTATATACTGGGGAAATCACCCACTAGCCCACCAGCCTACCGACGTGATCTTACTGAGGAACGGACCTGGTTCTTACCTACCGGACTCAGTTGATCACCGTGGAGCTATATACTGGGGAAATCACCCACTAGCCCACCAGCCTACCGACGTGATCTTACTGAGGAACGGACCTGGTTCTTACCTGCCGGACTCAGTTGATCACCGTGGAGCTATATACTGGGGAAATCACCCACTAGCCCACCAGCCTACCGACGTGATCTTACTGAGGAACGGACCTGGTTCTTGCCTGCCGGACTCAGTTGATCACCGTGGAGCTATATACTGGGGAAATCACCCACTAGCCCACCAGCCTACCGACGTGATCTTACTGAGGAACGGACCTGGTTCTTGCCTGCCGGACTCAGTTGATCACCGTGGAGCTATATACTGGGGAAATCACCCACTAGCCCACCAGCCTACCGACGTGATCTTACTCAGGAACGGACCTGGTTTTTGCCTGCCGGACTAATAGTACTAGACTGTAGTTATCGCCATACAGCTAACTGCCCTACCGCTGTATAAGCGTGATTGTGTAATAAATATTCAAGCTTTTAAACATCTTCACCATTTTTTTAATTTATAAACCTAATATGAGTAGTATTAGTGAGATAAGATTTCAAGACAACAATTACACAAAAGTGTCGTCACCTGGGTGACGCTCAAACACGACACTGCGTACCTGAGGAACGTAGGTACGTGTTCGAGCAACAGAATTTAATATCATACGTATCACGCACATTAGGGCAAGACATCAATCGCGGGGATCGTGGTAACTCTAATTAAAACATCCCACGCGGGGGAAAATTCAATTTTGCAAGAATAAGGCCTACCTGGATTAGGTGGTCTCTAGATACGACAGTTTGTCAATCATGTACGCTTTTAGATGCTCTGGTATGGAAATGAGCCACCTTACAACCCGACATTTCAGATCCGAGACGGTATGCGATATAAGTCGGTTCGAGTGAAAACGAAACAAAAAATGTACGCTCTTGGATAGAATGAATTTTATTATCTACGTCGTCTTAGCGTTGTTCCTGATTTCAATAATAGAAATTGTGGTTAAGGATTCGGCCTTACGATTGAGAGGTTCCGGCTTCGAATCCTGGCCATTACACTACCGACGTGAACCCATTCCTAGCACAAGAAATTTAGCTTAGTTGGAAGAGTTAGAAGGAATATGAATAATTTCGGTTGCTAATATTCTTTCGAAAAAAATAAATTGAAGCCATACTTTTCCTTCTCTTTCTGATTTGGCTGAGGCTGAGATCCTTAAATAGATTTAATAGGAGTTACTGTTATCTAACCTCCCAACGCCGAAAGATTAGCCAGTTACAAAACCTCAGCCTTCAATCAATAGGGGTCCTGGCCTCGCAGGTAGATTGGCTTAATACCTTGGTGAGGCTCCATGAACCTACTTTGTCACCCTATAGATAAGTAATAAATATTCTAGTACATAATTTTATTACACAGCGTTATCAAGACTCGAACTTTTTTTTAAAATTCGGCCCGTCAATTGACTAACAATAAGAAACTAGGGTATACCAAAATTCCAAACTAAACACAACTTTAATATGACGTGCAAAATATATTCAACCATATTTTTAAAAAATCTATATGCATACATACTTGTTTCCGTCTTTCTACAGACCGGGGCCTTTAAGCGGGGCATGTCCGAGGCCGTCCATGTAAGGGCCGCCACTCTAGGGTCAGCATCTATAATAGCCGTCACTATTCTTTGGGTTTCACTTCTGCTTACCATCAGGCGGGGTGCAGTCAATTTGACGGCCTAAACATAAAAAAATGCTATACATAGAAATCGCCAGACCTATATAAATGTACAAAAATAAAAAAAACATGACTTATACTAATTGAACGTTGCCTGCAGTCAACCCTATTACTTAATCCGTAAGGTAAAACTAAGTTCAAAGCGCCACTAATACCCCAGTTTAGCGTAATAGGATTGAAAATTACTAGCTCCTTTGACGGTATGTGGGAATTGTCACATGCGTGAATGACAGCTCAATCAATAAATCAGAATTCCTGGTTTTGTGGTGAGGGCTTAACGTACCTCGAAACTATTGGAAATGATTTTGTACGTCGAAATGATAGATGCAATACATTGTTAAAATTGTCAGAGAGTGTGTATGAAGTTACCTTTTCTAATGGTCAGTCCGTCAAAAAGATATGTTCCGTTTCTATTCTATGGGAAGGAAAATCATAGTTGGTGGCTTGTTGATTTCACCTCTGCCTACTCTGATTTACAGGCGTGAATGTAAGAAAATAATCTAACCGGTCGTATCTCTCTTCCCTTGGGTATCAGCTTGGGTCCCACGGCCCGTTTTAATGTCAAGCCGCGCCGCGCTAGGTCAGACCAACGCGTCGGAGGTACCGGCGCGCCTTTTGCGGCCTATCGAGGTCTGGAGTGGCGCGTCCGATACATCGCAAGTCGATAATTCAAAGGCGCGGCGCGTCGAGGTGCAATATAAGCCGAGGTCCCACGGCCTGTCGAAAGCACAGGCCGCACCAAGCCGCGCCATACCGCGCCGCGCCTTGCCGTGGGAACCGATCAGCGCGTGAAGCGATTCGTGAATGGAATGGAATCACATGCCTTGCGCTGACATTTGCACCGCAACGCGCCGCGCTTTTGTAGCTACCGACTCACAATGGATCGGACGCGTCGCGCCAGGCCACGACAGGCGCGCCGCTTCCCACGGCGCGTTGGCATGTCCTGGCGCGTCGCGGCCTGCAATTAAAATGGGCTGTGGGACCCAAGCTTAAGCGTGAGGCCTGTGATTCTCTTCGCGCCACACGCCGATCGAATCCCACGGCGTGGCGCGGCGCGGTCTAGTGCGGCCCGTGCCTACGACAGGCCGTGGAACCCCAGCTTTAGAAGACGACTAAGAGATAGAGGCTATTCTCGATGAATGAAATACGAAATATGAACATCTATGCCAGTCTTTGCCAGGCTCCAACTGCCCCAGTTGGAGCCTAAATAGTCCAACAATTGGTCTGACTTTAGAACTTTTATACCGCCAATGAGATGTGGAGGACAGATGGCAGTCGCTTCGCGGAAAATACTGATGTTTAGCTACTTCGCAGTTAGACTGAAAATAGGGGACCCTGGACTTCAAGGCGAGGGCCTCGGATGCTACCGGGACAGTAGCGCTAAAAATCTTCAACAAAAGCCACTGCTATAAGCTCTAGATCTTTGTACAGCTAATGGTGAAAGGAATTAGGTTGCTTCATGCAATTTTTCATTCTGTCACCGCGCGGGTTCTTTCACATGCCGATATTTGTGGAGGCGATACCCTGCAGGGCGCTCTAGGTGTTTATATATAAGATTTATATGAGTCAGTGAAGACTATAGTAGTGTGGGGTTGAAGGACCTTTGACTTTGACTAAGTTTAGCCGCCTATATGAGGCATATAGGCGGCTCAACGGACGCATACAGAAATCTTTGCGACACGACATTCGCTCCTATAATACAAAAACTATTAAGGAGACGATAGAGCGAAACAAAGGCTCCAAAGTGTTTGCGAGGAATGCGTCCGTTGGACAAAGCCGGTTGACGAAGCTGAAGACGGAGGATGGCGGCATGGCAACGACAACGGCAGAGGTACTTAGGGAGGTCGAAAGGTTTTATGCACAGCTATATACATCAGTAACACAGCCCGTTGGCATGGCTAAAGATCCAAGAGCCAAGCTTACCCGACATTATACCGAAGACATCCCGGACATCAGCCTGTACGAGATTAGGATGGCCCTCAAACAGCTAAAGAACAACAAAGCGGCGGGTGAGGACGGAATTACAGCAGAGCTTTTGAAAGCGGGCGGAACGCCGGTACTGAAGGTCCTTCAGAAGCTCTTCAATTCCGTTCTACACGAAGGCATAACGCCGGAAGCGTGGAACGGGGGTAAGGTGGTCCTTTTCTTTAAGAAAGGTGATAATACTTTGTTGAAGAATAATAGGCCCATCACGCTCCTGAGCCACATTTATAAGTTGTTTTCGAGGGTTATTACGAACCGTCTCGCCAACAGGCTCGATGACTTCCAACCTCCCGAACAAGCCGGATTCCGTAAAGGCTACAGTACCATAGACCACATCCACACGCTGCAGCAGGTTATACAGAAGACCAAAGAGTATAACCGGCCTCTCTGCTTAGGATTCGTGGACTATGAGAAAGCCTTCGATTCGATCGAAATATGGGCCGTGCTACAGTCTCTCCAGCGGTGCCGGATAGATCACCGGTATATCGAAGTGTTGAAGTGTTTATACCAGAACGCCACTATGTCGGTCCGAGTACAGGAACAGAGCACGAAACCAATTCCACTGAAAAGGGGCGTTAGACAGGGAGACGTGATCTCTCCGAAACTGTTTACCGCTGCCTTGGAAGACGTCTTCAAGCTACTGAACTGGAAAGGACGTGGCATCAACATAAACGGCGAGTATATCACTCACCTTCGGTTTGCCGACGATATTGTCATTATGGCAGAATCGCTGGAAGACTTGAACACCATGCTCGAAGACCTCAACAGAGTATCCCAACAGGTGGGCCTTAAGATGAACATGGACAAGACAAAGGTTATGTCAAATGTCCATGTTGCGCCTCTACCGGTTCATGTTGGGGACTCAGTCTTAGAAGCTGTTGACGAGTACGTCTACTTTGGTCAACTGATCCAGGTAGGCAATTCCAGCTTCGAAGACGAGGTAAATCGACGAATCCGACTCGGCTGGGCGGCGTTCGGGAAGCTACGAGATGTCTTCTCGTCCGACATACCTCAGTGCCTGAAGACGAAAGTCTTTAACCAATGTGTGTTACCAGTGATGACTTATGGATCGGAAACGTGGTCCCTCACTATGGGTCTCTTAAACAAGCTCAGAGTCGCTCAACGAGCTATGGAAAGGGCTATGCTCGGTATTTCCCTACGTGATCGCGTCAGAAATGATGATATCCGTAGGAGAACAAAAGTAACCGACATAGCCCAGCGGATTAGCTCGTTGAAGTGGCAGTGGGCGGGACACATAGCGCGCAGAACAGATGGCCGATGGAGCAAAAGAGTTCTGGAATGGCGACCGCGTACGGGCAAACGCAGTGTAGGACGCCCAACGGCTAGGTGGAAGGACGACCTCATCAAGGTCGCCGGGAAGCGCTGGATGCGGGCTGCTTTGGATCGGTCATTCTGGAAGTCTATGGGAGAGGCCTATGTTCAGCAGTGGACTGTGTATGGCTGATATGATGATGATGAAGTTTATCTTACTAATCATATCAAAAGTAAGAAAGTTTGTCATTCAATCTCGCTTTTAGGCCGGGTTGCAGTGCGACGTCCGTACTCTTCGCAATGCTAATATAAAATCCACGAGAGAGGATCCACGAGGTTGAATGCAGAGATTTTATTTGTTTATCAAGTTTTTGAAAAAAAAAATTGCATGATAAAATGTGATTTTACCAGTCCCTGAACATTTTATGCTCTATTTCTTAATACAAACTTCTACATTACTTGATATTGCCATCTAATTGTAAAACTTGTTTAAAATAATAATTTTGGGTTATGTTTAACGCTGATTTCTATCGAGGCAAATACTCGTATCATGAATTAGACGGTTTAGCCTACTTTATGAATATGATTTCTAATGGACGCAAATTGCTATATAACTTGATGATTAATGTGTTTAAAAATGTTAAAAACGACTGCATCCCGGCCTTAGCGGTTAATTAATTCGGATAATTAAATAGATCTGACTAATATTTGGTACAGAGATAGATTATAATCTCGAATAACACATAGGCTACTTATTATTCTGGTAATTCTCATGGGATGCGAAAACGAGACCAAATTTCCATGGATACTTTAAGTGCAATTATTGTTCTCAAATTTATCGTGTACATACATACATTTCTGTATCATTACTGTATAGATAGTGTAACGGAGAAAAGTTGATGCTGGTTTTATATTAGGGATTTTATGGTAAGTTAATTCTAGTAAATAAAAGTGAATGAAAGTGTGGCTATGGAAGCTGTAAAATTGATAATATAAAGTCTATACCGGCTAGGGTATGAGCAGAGATAATTGAAAGATTGATTTACAATTTAGAACAACTGTAATCGATACAAAAAAAGCGTTACATGAATTTATTTATAGGTATTAAGAAATGAATCTCAGGGTGGATTCGCAATAAATATTCTGCCGAGGCGTTGTTTGATCCGTTGTGCAGAGATGGTGGTATGCACTTAGCTCGTTCACTCCCGGCTGCTGATGTTGCCGGCGCGCCAGGGTCCTCGCTGGTGTGCCTCACGACCGAATGATGGCGTGAAGCCCGGTGCGAAGACCCTGGAAAAGGAAAGAGTGCGGGTCAGTTTGTCACAAGGGAACTACGTCCAGTGACCCGCTAAAATAATAGCAGGTGAAGATAATCTCCCCAGCGGCAGAACAGCGTAGCTAGAAGCTATAAAAAAAGATTAATAATTACGCAGCGCAAGCTGGTGACGTGACCTCCGACCGTAGAGGTCATCGGTCTCATGGCAGTAAATATTAGGCTGAAATAGCACATTCAAAAATATAAAATAATAAAATAAAACATAGATAAGCCATGCATATTAGCAGGCATAAAGCTGCACCGCTGGAGAGTCTTCACCTGTAGAAGAAGTAGGAAATGTTGATCTCAAAACTTACCCGGTGCCGACAGCAGTTGGCCGCCGGGGTCAAAGCGACCTCCCACGGCAAGGATAGCCGAAGAAAGGGCCCACTTTAGCGCCGTGAATAGACACTTAGGTTAGTGTTGTCTAATCTCGCTCGCACAGCCATAGACAATTTAGTAATTTAGTGTCGAAAATACTAAATTATCGACTAAGGTATAGAAATTATTGGAAATAGATTTATAAGAAATCCACAACGTTACAATACCCCCCCAATTAGTTCTGGGTTTTTGTTACCCAAAAACCCGATACTGGACTGCTCAATAAAATGCCTGACTTACGCTTACACATACATACTTCCTTACATACCTCCCCTATCATGTTCATCCATACGTAGCGGTTGCCACTTCAAAAATGTAGCACACGCGTTCCTTGCGAAGAGAGTTTCCAGGTTAATAGGCACTGGAGACTCGGACGTAAATCGAACAAGATGGAAAACATTGAAATGTCACAGACAACAATTTCAATGAGAAGAAAAAGAAGCAATCGAACCACTATATATTTTCAACTTTAAAAAGGGAAAGTGTTATGTTTTTAGTATAGGGCTTATTTTAGATGTATACATTACCGCATCTGCAATAAGGCTTATTTCACGAGTTTGCAAACCGCTCGGAAGAAGACATAACAAAAAGGGATGCAATGAGGCTTGTTTTTAAACTGAGTTTGCACGACCGCTCAGCATAATGGTATAAAACCATAAAACAGTACCCCGATACTGGTTGAATTCCCAGCTCGAAGAAAAAAGTATCTGTTGGTTTAAAACGCCAACAGATCCAACAAATGGTATAAAACCATAAAAATTCCCGGTGACTGGTTTAGTATCCCAGCACCAAGATAAGGTATCCGTTGGTTTAAAACGCCAACGGACCCAAAAACAACATCGGTTGGTTTAAAACGCCAACCGACCCACTACAACCATTACTAGGCAAAGCCTAATAATAAAGAAAAACGAACACGAAGTTCTAAGTTCCATCTCAAAGAGAGGAGAAAAGAAGAAGAAAATATATAGCAGTGGTAGGGTATATAGATTTAAAAAGTATAAGTTAAATTTAGTCTAGCCATATAAGTGTCATTGTCAAATATGAACAATGCAAAAGTATAATTAACTACTTTTAAAAGTTATGACCAAGTCAAATTATTATTAAAAGAGTTATTTTCAAAGGTAAATGGCTTATTATTTGACCCACATACAGTGAGTATATATGCAAACATGAGTTGCAAAAGGAACGAGTGTTCAAAAATTTAAGTTTTAAAAACTTTCCAAAGTTTAAAAAAGTTCAAAAAATAAGAACCCAAGGTTCAACAAAAAAATAATTAATTTAATGTTTTGTAGTCGTTTGTCTTGTGATAAAAAGTTCCAAAAAATTTTTACAAGTATGAAGATATTTTAGAGTTAACCCGAAAGACAATTTTTTTTTTTTTTGAGCAAAGTCAAAATGTATGAAAAATTTCTAAGTTCCAGTTCCAAGGAACAGAGATTTAAAAATACTTAATATTTTAATTTATTTATTTTTTATTATTTAATTCTTTATTTTTGTTTTTATTAAGTATAATTCACCACACTGTAGTGAATAAATGTTCATACAAAAACAACAGGAACATAATAATGAAACATCAATCCCAGGAAAAGTCCGACAACAGAATACGGAGGCAACCATAGGGTCAAAAGATATTGTAGGTATAATATGTAGCACAAAAGACCAAAAGTTGTTATTCTCAAAAGAATAATCTTATTTTGTTTAAAAAAAAAACAAGGCAATTTTGAAATAAAATTAGTAGTTTTTTAAAATTATACTACTGGCAACACATTTCGATTGTCAAAATTATATGACGTTTGACAGTTCAAATAGTCTTATTTTACTCCCCTAAACAATTTCAAAACAAAGTTTTGATGTAATTAATTTGATGTTCAATTATAAGAACCGAAGATGTAAACAATTGAAAAATAGTACATTAGTACTTAAGATATAGTGTAAACCAAGTCTACGAACAGGAATCATGACTTAGACGAGTCGTAAAAAGTTTTCGTAATAAGTGTTCAAAGTTGGGTACATTAAATTAAAGTTATAACTGTTGACCCTTATAAAGGTAAAAGTGTATATTATTACGACCATGTAGTGATTAAAAGGTTGTAGGCAGTGTACCAGCACAGTACAATAACAAGAAGAAGTTTGTAAAGTACAAGTTTTAATTATATTTTAAATTACAAGTATGTGTTGGTATATACTTGTTTGCCACAACAGTGGTGTAATATTATTTTTAGTGCTTGTTAAGTTTATTGGAATTGACATGATTAAAACAATAGTTCTTATAAGAATAAAACAATGTTTATTCATAATTAGGAAGTTAAGTTGTTATTTTAAATTAATTGATTATGTTAGGTTAACTTTATGTTTTATTTATTTTGTTTAATTAAAATGTTTTATGTCGAATTAGGTATTTGATTATTTGAATGACTGCTATATATTTGCTCAAAATAACATGAAAGGAACACACACTTTGTCATGAATATGTCCATTGATGCACCAGGCATCTTAAGAGGACTCGGGGAAATGGTAATGTATACTTTGTACGGTAAATTAATATTAAAGGTAATTATTTTAAAGACGTGAATTACAGACTCAACAATCCAATATGCAGAACAAGATGAAGTACTATCAATTTAAATATCTTTTATCTTTGTTGTTCTTTTCAAAGATATATATTAATTTTATGGAGATCTTTTGTTTTCCTTGTATTTCTTTTCAAGGTATATATATTATTATATTTTTTTTTTTATAAATAAAGAAGCTAATTTGGATACAGAGATCCGACAACGAGCAATGACTACAAAACAGTTCAGTATAAAATTTAAATGGTAAAGTAACCCAAAGTTAGTAATAAGTAAAAACTATGGTGCGATGAGCGAGATTGACATAAAATGAAGTAATTTACTTCAATAAAGTAAGTAATTTACTGAAATAAAGCAAAATATAGGTAACCTGTCAGTGAATGGTAGACTATTTGTGTTCAAAACAACAAAATAGTTGAAAAAATTAAAATATAACAATTCAACCAGCAATAGGTTGATATAATAACATTAAGTTATTATTATGCAAAATATATGCACATAAGGGTAAGTTAATATAAAAAGTATAATAATTTCACTGACGGGGTACTCAGTGTGTGTACAAGAGACACACCTGCACAAAAATTAATAAAAGTAAGTAGCGAGATGATATGAAGTTGAGATCAACAAATCCAAAATAGTATAAGAAAATAGAACTTTACTTTACCAGTGGGTATAATAGAGGTAATATACAGTTGAAACAACTGTAAAAGATAATAAACCTGTCTAGTTTAACTAGAACGAAGGTTTTCATCAACAATAGTGTTAATGCAAAAAATATTGTAAAGTTAATGATAATTACCTTGTTGTTATGAAACAAAGGTATTAAGGTAATTATATAGGTAATAGAACTGATATAACAGACATAAATGGTCATTAATCAGTTTAAAATAGAATTTAAAATTTATTTTTAAGTACCCACATTTGGAGTAAAAAATAAAAATCACTAAAATTGATAATATAAAGTCTATACCGGCTAGGGTATGAGCAGAGATAATTGAAAGATTGATTTACAATTTAGAACAACTGTAATCGATACAAAAAAAGCGTTACATGAATTTATTTATAGGTATTAAGAAATGAATCTCAGGGTGGATTCGCAATAAATATTCTGCCGAGGCGTTGTTTGATCCGTTGTGCAGAGATGGTGGTATGCACTTAGCTCGTTCACTCCCGGCTGCTGATGTTGCCGGCGCGCCAGGGTCCTCGCTGGTGTGCCTCACGACCGAATGATGGCGTGAAGCCCGGTGCGAAGACCCTGGAAAAGGAAAGAGTGCGGGTCAGTTTGTCACAAGGGAACTACGTCCAGTGACCCGCTAAAATAATAGCAGGTGAAGATAATCTCCCCAGCGGCAGAACAGCGTAGCTAGAAGCTATAAAAAAAGATTAATAATTACGCAGCGCAAGCTGGTGACGTGACCTCCGACCGTAGAGGTCATCGGTCTCATGGCAGTAAATATTAGGCTGAAATAGCACATTCAAAAATATAAAATAATAAAATAAAACATAGATAAGCCATGCATATTAGCAGGCATAAAGCTGCACCGCTGGAGAGTCTTCACCTGTAGAAGAAGTAGGAAATGTTGATCTCAAAACTTACCCGGTGCCGACAGCAGTTGGCCGCCGGGGTCAAAGCGACCTCCCACGGCAAGGATAGCCGAAGAAAGGGCCCACTTTAGCGCCGTGAATAGACACTTAGGTTAGTGTTGTCTAATCTCGCTCGCACAGCCATAGACAATTTAGTAATTTAGTGTCGAAAATACTAAATTATCGACTAAGGTATAGAAATTATTGGAAATAGATTTATAAGAAATCCACAACGTTACAATAGATAAAAAGATGGGGTCAGAAGTCAGTCGCTTAACGAAAAATATTGAAGTTAAGACTGGAAAGCTGACCCCTATCAGAATTAGCAAACGACTCAGAAAAAGATGATGAGATACATACAAAAGTTTGAATTTTCAAATTTTTTCACAATTACCTGAAATAATAACGAAAATATATATCAAAGATTGCCATCTTAATACTCTTTGCGCCATTACCAAATTAACTCTTAATTGTTACTTAAATAAACATGAAAGGTATTCATTAACAGAATGCGTATAACATGTTCAAAGTACTTGGTTCATTAATAACATACAGCACCTGGGGCTCCAAGTTACCCTTCATGTGAAGAAAATACCTGTACTTATGTGTTTCATATTTCTGTACAATGCCCGCCAATGTTTTGGATAATTATATTTTTGTTTTGAACAACCTGTAGAGCGAAAAACATTGCGTTAGGGATCCCATTTTGGGAAAATATTTGAGTGTATAAACGTCAATATGTGTTGGTTTAAATAAATATAGATTATTAGCTTTTGCCCGCGGCTCTAACCGCGTGGATGTCGGTTATAATATCGGTTATCGTTATAAATTTTAGTCTATGTGTTATTCTGATGTTTAAGCTATATTATTGTGAAGTTTCATTAAAATCCATTCAGTAGTTTTTACGTAAAAGAGTAACAAACATTTATCCATCCATCCATCCATACTTACAAACTTTCGCGTTGATAATATTTGTAGGATTATTAGACATAATACCACGCTGTCTAGATCTTACCTAAGCAGAATTATTTATATGGACTCTGAAGTGTGGATAAACAGAAAAAAAAGACGGGTTGCACTCTGGGAGTGCCGGCAGAAGTGAAAACATTTTCTTTCTTTCTTTCTTCGTTATATACATAGAAAAAGATAAAAAGAACATACCATACCATACCTATAATATAGCGCCAATCATAGAACCTATCACTTATTTTCTGCTAATTTTCTGTCAGAAGAAATTAATAAATTACAAAAAGAAAATATTATAAAAAGTAATAGATCACAAAAAGAAAAAATTAACAACAAAGAGTAATAAATTACAAAAGGAAGGCCAGGTTTGAACCCGGTACTATCTGAAACATAAGGACTTACAGTCAACTACCATGCTATTTATCGTATCTTGCAAAATAGACAGTCTATAGCTAATGTTGTATGACGTCAGTCGTCGGTTACGGTTCAAAGGTCAAGGGATGCTGACGCGAGTTTAACACTTTTTACCCATCCAACGCCGCTAAAGAAGTTTTCACTTCAAAAATACCTTTTCTTGTGAACACATACAAGAAAATAAGTAACAAAATCCGATAAATATCAATATTAATGTAATCAGTAATAGCGGTTTGGTAATTTCGGCCTTCACATTAAGAAAGTAACTGTACATAGGGGCATTGTAAAAAGAATGAAACACATAGGTGTTTCATATCTCTGTACAATGCTCGCCAATGTTTTGGGTAATTACATTTTTGTTTTGAACAGCCTGTAGAGCGAAAAACGTTGCGTCAGGGTTCCCATTTTAAAAAAATATAAATGCGTGTGTCAATGTACTGTGTTGGTTTGGATATCTCTACAAACAAATAATAATTTAAAAAATGTATAGCTACTAATATTATAAAGAAGAATTTGCTTCTTTGTTTGTTTGCGTTAATCTCAGGAACAACTTGTTCTAATCGATTTTTTTTATATGTTGAATAGTCAGTTTATCGAGGATGGTTATTGGCCATAACTCATCACGCTGCTACTTAAAGGCGTGAAACAATGATTATAAATGTCAACTAATCTGATACATTCCTATCCTATGTTATTTCAAAACAAATTAATTGCGGGCATGTAAATAAATAAATAATAAATAAATAAATATTCCACAACATTTCACATAACGCTATCTAGACCCATGGTAAGCAAAGCTTAACTAGCTTGTGTTATGGAATCTAGAATGCGGATAAACATACTTAGATACGTTTTTTTTTGTAAATACATACATATTATACATAGAAACATTCAGACCAATGCAAATATACATACATATTCATGTATTCCAATATTTGCACTGAGCGGGGGAATGAATTTGAAGTCTATTGTCCGCTTTTACCAGTCCAACTGCGGATTTGGCTAAACTCGAACAGCAGCAACAGGGCTTCATAGTATGCCATGGCAGATCGGCATGTAAATTTTATTTTACGACATATTATACAACGTCACTTAGATGCAACCTAATCAGAGCTTGTCATATGGGACCTAGAATGCGGAAAAACATACAAATATAAAAAAAAAACTTTTCATGAACCAATACCAATCTTTATGTGTAATCAGCAATAACACATTCGGTAATATCGACCTATAATAACTTGCTTGTGTGGGGGAGCCTCAAATAAGCAGTAGAAAAGGTACAATTGCAACAAAATAAAAAAATCCTTAATTCCTACTCTAACTGCGGTAATCCGATTTTTACGTAGTGATGTGCTGTGGCTGTATGACATTTTTAACTTATCGATTGCTCGATATGATCGAGCAATAAGTGAAATTTAAAACGGTATAATTTATAACCAAAGAAAGTAAGCTAAAATGCATTATTAAAAAAAATAAACGAGAATAATTTTAGAAAACCATATCCTGAGTTAGATAGTATCTAAGCTTAAATTTTACTACAGCTGTCACAATATTGAAGTTATATAATAGCTTTATAAATAAATAAGTCATTAAGCCATGGATACAAGATAACTTAAAATACGCAATATCTTCTTCATCCTAGCGTTAATCCCAGTCGCATCCGGAACTATCAACTTGTAGTCTGTGGTCCGCTTTTACCAGTCCAACTGCGGATTTGGCTAAACTTGAAGTGCAGCGACTGCCATCTGACAACAACCCAAAGGCGATATCGAAGCATTGCAGTTAGACCAATTGTTGGACTTTTCAGGGCTCCATCTACCCGTAACAACTGTCATAGATGTCTGTATGGCAACCGGGACCGACGACTTAACGTGCTCTCCAAGGCACGACCAGATTAATGCAAATACCGATATTTATGCATACAATTATTTGCACTGAGCGAGGATCGAAACCGCGCCTCCTGAGCAGCGGCGTCTACGCCACGGAGGTTATTAAAATACGCAATATAACACTAGTTTAGCAAGTTTAAACAATTGTCACATTCTATAATTAAGCTGTCTGGAGCAAGGGCGGGACTTCAGTTATCAATTATTCCCTAACACATCAATATTATAGACATATACATCAATCATTTTCGCCACTCTAATGGTAGATTTATACCCTTGAACCATTATTATACATCATACAATAATGCCTAGCTGACAGTAAATCTTCCGTAGATTTAGAAGTCAATGTAAACGCAATCACTGTCCGAACCCTAGTGAATGTGATGAATATTTGCTGAAATCATATAATTATCATTAATTTGTATTCTTTGAATCATTATGAACGAATAGGCCTTAGTGAAGTTGGCACTTTTGACCCAGGGTCTGCTAATTATTTTGATTGTTTTTTTCGCCAATACAAGAGCGAATGCCGTCCGATCTGACTTTCTACCTCGAAGAGGAAAGCCTATGCCAGGGACTCGTGTAGTGTTCAGCGGTTGCGCTGGCATTGGTAGACAAAATGGCACTGGTACCTATACTGACAAAACACATCGTTAGTTTGGTCACATACTAACTTCGTTATAACAATATGAATTCACCAATAAGTTAATTCTGTCACTATTGTATCTATTTTGTATCGATAAACATTTAATTTCTAATTTTACATCACTACACTGCGACAAAAAAGCCTAAAATAAAAAAAAAACGGTTTCCGAGCGAGAAATATTCGCGCGAAAAACGAAACACAAAATACCATAATCCACGATCACTTCATTTTACTTTGCGAAACGTCGTTGTAAAATACAAATAAGTAATAAAAAAACTCTCAAAGGAGTTTGTTTTTCACAAACTTGAAAGATGTTTGACATAGCGACAAAAAAAAAATCGACTTGCATTTCCCACTATAACGATTTCACATTGCAAAAAAATTCAACATGGCGGTTTCCCGCCCTTTTCGCGTATACCATTTATCGTCTATGGTAAGCGCGTTTATTTTGTATACGAATACTTTCAACTTTACATAAAAACTATATAATGCATCTGACATTTTGTCTTTATGATTAAGTGGTAAATTTTAGCCCCTGATTAAATAAAATTTTGTTTTTATGTTGGTGAATTTTAATGTGTGAATAAATAAAATTGTTGATAAAATACCTTTTTAAAACAAGCATTTAAAAAATATGTTGTATTCTAAAACGAAGTAATGTTTTTCTGCAAGGTTTGTGCTAATTTTAAAATCTGGTATCGTTTAAGGTTTTTCTCTGTTTTCTATTTTCGCTACAAGCTATCTTGTTTAGTTCAGAAATTCCCATGACCATCTAACGTCTCGGTAAACTTGAAGTGGTTCTTATGGCCACCACCCAGCTCCATCAACTACCGCTGGTTACCATCTAGTACTAAAGTACTCGACAAGACGAATCAAATGAGCCCAAACTCGACGGGGCTGCATCGTTTAATTACGGAGTTCCTATGGCCAGCTTTCAGGTATCATAGATCAGCTCCATTCTTCTTCTACTTCCGTCCCTGTTCCCGTTATTTGGGGTCGGGTATCCTCACTCTACAGTGCCAGGTTGATCCGTCCTGGGTTATCGGTTTTGGCAATTGGGCTCTCTTAAGGTCCCGATCTTTGACCACCAGGTCGCTGGCGGGCGGCCTCTGCCTCTCTTTTGTTATGGCAATGCTCTATATCTCAATAATATTGCATTGTCATCCGATTTATACATGCATGCAAAATTTCAGCTCTATTGGAAACCCGGAAGTGGGTCAAATTAAACTTGCAAGATTTGATTACAGACAACGGGATAGGTGAAACTAAATAAAAGCTTGTGAAATAACATTTCATTTTTATTTCATTCGTTACGATTATTTTGTTTTGAACTATTTTACTTGTTAATTTTTGTGGAAGATAACTATAGGCGCGTAGAAATACCATCAAAATGAAATAAAATGATAACATCCTTTCAGGGAATTTCTCTTCACATTTTTGTGTTAAAAATTCATATATTTTAATAATATAAATGGACGCTCACACACAATGAGCACACGAGAGCTGCATTTTACATTGATTCCATTATTTAAACGAAGTATTATCTTAAATGAAATGGACATATAAAAGCATTTTCACTCATTTAAGAATTTCCAAGCGTAAATAATTATGTACTGTCCCAGACAAAAATGGTTAAACACCAGCAAAGAAGTTAATTTGATTTTGGCCACTCAAAATTGAGTGAACGGTAATTAAGTATTTTCCTGTAGTTAAAATAAATTATGTAACTGAACTTATTAAATTAAGAATGGTAAAAGAATGAAAACAGTTGCTTCGGTTCTTATTTTATCGTTCTTATTTATTTTAAATCATCTTCCCAACCTTTAATAGTAAACGATTTGACTATTAAATATTATGACGTCACAATAAAATATTTTATACAATTTGCCTTATAGCTTACCTTTTTGACGTTGAGTAAAAACGAACTAATTTGATTAGTTAGTCAAATACCCTGTTGTAAAATTGAACCAAGAATGCTTAAAAGTCTAAACCATTCGCGATAACGTGATAAAGAATTAATGTTTTAATTTTGTTTCTATCAGTTCTGTATTAACTGCCAGATTCATATTTTCCTTTGGTTTTATCGTGAATCAGATGAGAAGAAAAACGCTGCAGTAATGAAGATAAATATTCTGTAAAATATTATGATAAATGTGTTTGTACATAGGACACGTTTAGATTACTTTACCTCGCCTGATGGTAAGCTGAAGGTACATTTTAGTTCAGAAAGTAAAAGTTTTACTTCATATCCCTTTTTTTTTTTTTACGTGCGGGAAATCCCCACGGAAACCCGCCCCTCCGGAGCCGGAGGGGTAGGTTATGTCGGACTCGAACCGACTAAACCGCACGCCGTCTGTGGGTCGTGGTGCTAGGCCGAAGGTGAGGTTGTCTTGCGACATATCCCTCGCACCCCGGCTGACCCAGAACTTCATATCCCTGTAACTATTGAAACGTTAAGGTTTATTGAATAGGTTAATAGCAGTATAGGTACTTTAAATTAATTACCCGAGCAGAGCAGAGAGAAATGAAAGTTTTTCTAAGAACTGTTTAACAATAATGTAATGAATTGTTACATCTATTATTAATATTAGGGCGTGGAGTACGCAACCTCCCGTCGACAGAAAAAGGAATTTAAATTTTGGTTGGAACTGGAACAGCCCGCGGTGCGAAGTTGGTGGACACTTAGCTTCGCTGGTCTGGACAAGCACGTGCCGCGCTGACGCCTGTATGGTCGCGTGGCCCGCTCTGTCACACCTGAAAAACGCAAGCAAAGCCTTTCAGTATGTCGGACTGACATACTGCAAGTGCGGCGTGGCAGGCAGTAGGTAGGAGGCAGGTGGTCAAGCTTCCCCAAGGCATGTGGTGCAAAAGTCATTACCGTAAAAGTCACAGCTCACAACATTGCAACGAAAGGAAAGGGTGCACAGAAACAATTTGACATGAAGGTATTGACACGAGGTCAGTGATCCCACGACCGCATGGGTCAATGTCCTTTTTACAAGCATGTGAAACACAAACCGAAATAAGCCTTGCAACTATATTTCAGAAGCGTTTAATATTAAATAAAATATGATGGACACTGTTCACGTTAAAAACAGCATCCATCTCAGGGTTTTTACCCCGTTACATGCACACACCATGTGGCGTTAAAATATTCCTTATATGACACTATATGAATAAAATAAAATACGGCACACCATGCTCACGTAAAAAGCATGGTAATTGCCTGGAAGGAGCTTGCATTATCTACATGAAAACGACGTGGCACCGAAAATAAATTATTGCCAATGAGTACAGAAGGTCTCAGGACTAAGCTTTGGTAGGATTCATCGTTTTCATGTCGCTATTGAGCCACCTGAAATAAAAAAGGAGATTAGCACACACTGCCTATAACTATCAGTAATTCTCACCCAAGCCTTGGCAGAAGGAAGCTGATGTCAAGAGAAAGGGTTCGAATGAGGCTGCAGTGGCTTTTATAGTCTCCCCCAGACATCAGCCAGTGGGCGGGCCCATATGACCAGCCTCCTGGTAATGTTGGATATGGCGAAATTGCTTCTCCGGGGCTACAAATTAGCACTAGTTTTACATCGTCAATGTACGGCAGCCATTAGGATTGTATCACAATAATACATAGTATACCGCACACGGCCAAAGACAAATCAAACGGTCAGAGACAAATGAAATGTACTGATAGAACGGCAGATTAAAAATGTAGCTAAAATATAATTTTAAGTCGATAATAATCGACTAAATGTGTAATTAATATTTCAAACTACAATAGACGATTTGCATCGTTACACTATTAAAATAGTAAGCATCCAAAAACTAGTTTCTCCATTATGGCCTCGACAAATGCTTTTTCGCGAACCACTTCAAGAATTGACCCAGGATTATAGAATATGTTTATCTTCTTAAAATCATCCTCCAAAGATAAAAAAGAATTTTGAAATTTCTTTTACCTATTAAAAATAATATAATACTCGTACTTTTTGAAAGTAAAATAAAAATCCATTAGGCGTTATGCCATGAACATTTTAGAACCGATTCTCAAGTCTGCGAAACTCGGCAATGAGCTCCATTTTGTAAATGGATCTGCGTTTCACTTTTATTACTTGTTTTGTGGGTATCTCTGTAATCAGTACAGAAATTGAACCACTTTTGAAACATTTAGGGTTAATACTTACTTTTGATTGTTTAAAATCATACAGAATTATGTAATGTATCAATCAATAGGCCTATTGCAATCCATCGTTGTACATAGACCCAATGTACGCCATGGCACCTTTTTTATATCTTTATTTATTTTGGGGTTTTGATCCAGTAAGGATATGTCAACCTCCTCGTACCTGAATTCATAGCGGACACAGTCTTACAATGATTGCTATAGTCTAGGTAGCTACATTTATTAAATCGAATCATTGCTGAACTCAGAATCAGGTGACATAATTTTTGGGCTGCTTCTCCACCTTGCGCACCCAGTCTATCTCAGCTACCTTTTCGGGTTGTACGTTTATTTACTGGAGAGCGTTCTCCACTTCATAGCTCATTTGTTCCAACTGCTATCATTCCAGTTGCCTTACAAACATATATGGCAGTCGTTACGGGTAGTCGGAGCCCTTAAAAGTCCAACAACTGGTCTAACTGTAATGCTTCGATATCGTCTTTGGGTTGTGAAGGTCAAATGGCAGTCGCTTCACGAAAAAATGTCGAGGTTTAACCAAATACGCAGTTGGACTGTTAAAAGAGGACCCTAGACTTCAAGTTGATAACTTCGGATGCGACTGAGATTAACGCTAGGATGAAAAAGAAAGAAACGTCGTCTGCTGCCACTCTACGCGATCGGCTACGAGCTCATACTTTATTTATTTTTTATACCACTTGGGTGGCAGATAAGCACACGGTCCACCTGATGGAAAGTGGTTACTGTGACCTATGGACGTGTGCAACACCAGAGTCGTCACACTCGCGCCGCCGACCCTGTAAGCACAGAGAGTTTCTATTCCGTCAGTGTAGAAGATAAAGGCAGGACAAGCCTTAGGTCTTCCGGCTGCCAGCACAAAAACTACTCCTCCTCCAATAAGCTCTGGCTACCCTACTCACCACCGGGAACACAACACGAGGTTCTTATGACCTCATGTTGTGTTCCCGGGAGGGAATTCTGTAGGGCGGAGATACTTCCCCAGTCGGACTGCTCAATTGGACAAAATACTGTCGTGTCCTACCTCCTAACCTAATACTAGTGGTGACTAGCTATCAAAAACAACGGTGCCCACCTACCATCTAATGGGCTGTGTTGTTTTTATTACCTTAATAATTTATTCCTGTTTTATTGTTTCATGTCTGGCCGAGCAGCAGAGGGACTTGGAAGAAGTAAGTAAATTTTTTGAATTATTTATTTATTTATTCATATGTAGGTACTTGCAACCATAATTACAGGACTGCCTGATACAATGGCAGAAGGTAACTAAATTATTAATAACAGATTATAATAAAAATAAAACTTAGACTTAAACTAAGACACACAACTTGATACACTACGCGAATAAGAAAATAAATCTGCCTTTTGAGATACCATGTTGAGCACACGCAAAGTTCGCGTCAGCGGCACTAGCCGTAGGAACTTGGTACGAGCACACGGCATCGAGAATAGTGGCGGTCGTCTCCGACGTCCTATGTACTCGTACGGGACACACAAAGAGGTCACCTGCAGTACTGCCTAAATATCTTGACATTTGTATTTTAAATGAAATGAATACAAATAAGGACGAGAATACAGCAAACTTAATTTATTAGTTTTCACAACAACAAAAGCTAAAATAAAATAGAAAATTGCAATAGAAAAGAACATTCAAGATTGTTCACCTTCAGTTAGGTACCTAACTAAACAGAATATTATGTATAAGTATGATGAGTATGATGACATCAAATCTTCAACCCATGATGCGTAGCAACGCAATTCAGAAACAGAAAATGTATCGTTCAAAAACTTTCAACTATAATTAGTTGATAACAAAAGGCACACACTAAAATTACGCCTAT
The DNA here is from genome assembly GCA_949126895.1 of Eilema caniola. Taxonomy (NCBI): domain Eukaryota; kingdom Metazoa; phylum Arthropoda; class Insecta; order Lepidoptera; family Erebidae; genus Eilema; species Eilema caniola. The sequence continues at coordinate 3,772,775 of OX421486.1, read as the reverse complement.
TACCCAAAATCCGCCCTGTTATTTTCTATGCATATCTAATTAATAAGCATTTACATTGCAAATGCCCTGCGGGATAATTCGTTGAGCTAGGCTTAATGGAAGGGGCAACCACAATTTGCCTAAATTACTCTACACAGCTGCTTCATCTTAGTATCAGTTAAGCAGGAATAGTGAGAAACTTTAAGAGGGCATAGCCGTGTAAATGTATAGCTCCAAAATAGCATTGCTAGTCATACAAAAAATGAAAGAAAGAAAGAAAGAAGAAAGAAAGAAAGAAACATTGCTGCTTTGGTGTAATATTTTTTAAGTGGGGCTCCTAATTCTTAAGCAGTTTAAAAATATAGTACCAGTCATATTGCTGATAAAATAAAAAAATATAATTGCGCCTGTACACGATGGGCCTCGATGGACAATCACAATACATAATGGGCCATGATTGCCACCATGATCGCGTAGCTGTCCACATGATCGGTCATACTACATTTGTTAATTGCCATCCAGTAACCATGGACGTCGAAACAGTTTACCAGCTCTGCTATATGCAATATGTTTTATTTAAAATTGAGTTTTAAATAAAACATATTAAAAAGACACGCCAGGATTGTTACCGTTTACATAAGTACCTAATCAAATGTAGAGTAGGATCTGAAGGTAGTTTAATTAGAGAATCTAAATCAAACTATCTACATCGAAATAAAATACAAAGCTACTGATCTACTCGTTAATAAACATGTTTCATACGTTTCATCTACTCAGATACATCACCCTTCCAAATCCAATTTATTATATTGATTTAGACGGAAGTATAAGTAGGTTTATTTACATTGTTTTTTTTTTTTCTTTATGGTATTTATTTCTTGGATTTCAAATTGTAGGCTCATTTTCATCACTCCTCCGACATCGTAAAGAGGTACCTAATAAATAACTAAAACGCACGCGTCCACACTGTACGGTCATTCAAATTGAACTGAGTGATCAGCGATCATGTGGACACGATGTACCTTCGACATTTGTTCAAAAATACCAACACAGTAGCGATAGACAATTATGTCCTCTATGCGTTCGTGATCGCTTGTGATTGTCCATCATGGGCCGATCGTGTAGAGCTAGCATTAAACCTGTGAGTATTGAAATATCTATATAAAAATTGATAATAATGACCAATAAAATCTCATACCTAAATGTCTTCAACATCAATGCTCCTTCCATTCTCCTTAGATCCGTGACAGAACTTTGTTCAAAGACGCCCTGACAGTTTGAGATTGTTGCCAAAACTGTGTTCAGAATTACAATTTTACTAAGACTCACCTGTTATATTACGTAATAGCTTATAGCTTTTACAGTTCTTTAATAAAAGTTGCCAAAATAAAATATCGCATAATATACAAACGCGTAAGAAAGTAAACAAAAAACTAAACACGGTCAGGGCAGTGAATGTGTACGGTGAGAGGACCACGATGTACCTTATTCCACGCTTGCTAAATAAGCTTAGTCCATCTTTTATACAAAGCATCACAAAAAAAAGACGGGTTGCACTCCGGGAGTGCCGGCAGAAGTGAAAACTTTTATTTCTTTCTTTCTTCGTTATATACAGAGAAAAAGATAAAAAGGACATACCATACCATACTATACCATACCTATAATATAGCGCCAACAATATAGAACCTATCACTTATTTTTCTGCTAATTTTCTGTCAAAAGAAATTAATAAATTACATCCGCTAAAGAAGTTTTCTCTTCAATAATATTAAATATAAATTAAAACTTTATTTTTTGAACAGCCTGTAGATGCGTCTTGTAACCGATTCTATATACCAACCGCTCAATCGCTCGAGCGATAACGTGGTCACCCGGCGCAATAGGATTGTAAATATCGAATATATAATAAAAATACACATTATGTTTATTACTTGTTTATATATCTAATTATCACTGTTCCTTCTTCTTTAAAAAAATATTGTTCGATACCTTGTCATTTCTTTTGCTTCTATCCATCCAAATGTTCCCTGGAAGAAATCGCTGTTAGCGATGCAGCCGCCCATTGTGCATTATACATAAAACATTGGTATTTTGTAATACTTTTATGTTGGTACATACTTAATATTATAAAGGGAAAGTGAATGTGTGTTTGTTTGTTTGACCGTCTTTCACACGTAAACCACTGAACCGATTTTGATGAAATTTGTTATAGGGGTAGATTAGACCTTGAAAAAGGACATGGGCTATGTTTGGTCGCGATAACCGACATCCACGCGTGCGGAGCCGCGGGAAAAAGCTGGTAAAGAATATATATAAGATATCTTTTACAAAGATATATTTGCAGTTAGTGGTCTATTTTAAGAATTCATGTTACGGGTTCTGAGCTCATCTAAGAATAATTTAGCACCTTATCAAATATTCTTCTCGTTTCAGGCTGACACTACATTTGAGACTACTTCCAATTTGACCTTCGAAGCCACACGGTTTGAGAACGGCAGGAAATTTCACTGTGAAGCCTCCAACGAGGTTACTGTGCAGACGAATGATCAACCTATGCATGCAACAAGGGAGCTTGAAATTTGGTGTAAGTATCTTTAAACGATGCTAAGACATCATTTTCATAATCATTGCGTTAATCTCGATCGCATCCGAGGCCCTGACCTTGGTGTCTGGGGTCCGTTTTAATAATCTAACTACCACGCGACTGAACCCTGTTTATATGTTGGTATTGTTACGAGTTCCTTCTAGAACAGTGACGTCAAGGCATGCTGTCTCTTTCTAGCCTGACGTCTCTTTCTATTCATTCCAATCCTTCTAGAACAGTGACGTCAAGGCATGCTGTCTCTTTCTATAGTGCCGTCTCGCTCACTCCTATGGAAATTTGGCCATATATTGAAGTGGCCAAGCGCCGGGCGTAGCAGTATTATAATATACTGGTGGTAGAAATTTGATGGCATAAATTTGTCACGGATTTCGGCCGGGTTGTTATTCGCAATCGTGCACTGTGGTAACCCAGTGCTAGATTGCGAAAAACCCTTCATAGTAATCCAACCTCGGTTGGATTACGTTCAGGGGTCAGCAAGTGCATAGCCGGGTAAAGGGGCAACCCTTTTTTGATGAGGCCGTCAAGCTAAGCGCCACCACTGTTGACATGGTACGTGTATGTAATGGTGACCCTCTCAACTTTGCCTTCAGCTTACCATCAGGCGAGGTGAAGTCTAATTGACATGTTCTATTTATATTAAAAAATCATTTTGAACCCAAGCCAATTTCAACTGATAGTTGGTGCACCTTCTCAGGATTGCAAGGTAAGACGGTAGTTACTCCCGAAGCTAACATACCGAACAAAACCAACAATCGGCCCCGGACCCCAAAGTGTAAGCTTCGGACGCAACTGCGAAATCGTATAAGTGAGATCGGTTCATATATTCATAATACGAGACGTTCATCATGCATACTGCATAGGAGTGGAATGCCTTGCTCGAATCTATGTTTCCAGGTTGCTTGAATGTCTACAAGAATACAGTGAATAGGTTATTTTATGCGTGCTTCACCGTCGACCACATTATCACTTACCAACAGGTGAGGTAGTGGTCAAAGGCGAGCCTATCATCTATAAAATATAACAATACATTGTTTAAAAATGTATAGAAAAGATTTTATTTATTGACTATTAAGTGCGTATTTACAAGATTTTTTAGAAGTTAAACTAAAACGTATAAACATAATATTTACAAGATGTTGTTTTATTTTACTTCTATATTTTTATTTTAGTGTTAAGTTTAATTTACAAATACTTATTTTTAATCGTAACGTGTGTTCGAATTTCTAATTAATTTGTTATCTTTAAACTTTCAGACCCGCCGATCGTTCGAGTAGAACCGAAGAACATAACAGTAGTGGAAGGCTCAAAATTACTTCTAAAGTGTGAATACGAAAGTAACCCCTCGTCGCTGGAGAAGGTCGTCTGGTAAGTTGCAACCACAAACAAAGTACAGTCGACGACATAAATTGAATAAGGCAATCTAATGAATTTTTTTAAGCATTTTGCATTCTAAATTTCAAATCGATTTATGTAGGTGAGAGCAGTCCACCAGTAAGGTCACGGGTTCGAGTCCCGCATGGTTCGATTCAGAAAGGTTTCCTATCCAAATCCATGCTAATAAGGCACTTGTACTTTTCCACAGTATTTAAATAATATTAAAAAGTACAAGTGTCTGATTCAATGTGTGTAGCAAGTTACCCCAAGTGCCATCAATCAACAACCATAATAAGCTCATTACTAGGATGAATGTCTAACGCGGCACTAGAAGGTTCGCATCAAATTTGGTTATGCAGGGAGGGGAACTTGGGTAGTGAAGGTGAGTGTTGATGTACATCAATAAAAGGGACCCCTTCTAAACCTACACTTGGGTGGTAAGTCCCAAACACTGTACCGAGTTACCAACTCAGCAACGCGAACGCGATGGACCATACATACCCGCACGGAGAATCCATGGATTGCTAAGAATATCGGTCTCGTATCAATAATTCATGCATAAGTAGTTTTATGATCCCTCGAGGAAAAAGTTAATATACCTTTTTTAAGAGTGATAATCCCATCTGATACACCCCACTACCACTCCCGAGGAGGGCCAGACCGAGAGGAATGGCCCTGGGTCAGCCAGGTTGCGAGGGATATGTCGCGAGAGAACCTCAGCTTCGGCCTAGCACATAGACCCACAGACGGCGTGCGTATTAGTCGGTTCGAGTCCGACATAACCTCCCCCTCCGGTTCCGGAGAGGGTATCCCATATATATAAACAGCCCACTACCACTTGGTGGAATCGGTTATGTTGAACTTGATCCAACTAAAATAGCAAGCCGTCCTGGGTTTTTAGATGTCCTGGTGTGAAATTGCTTAAGGCATATCCCCGCAACCAAGTTATTATATCTATTTATACTTTTGTACATATATTTTAATGCAAGTTGTAAGTGAGCGAGTGTAGTCAATTGACGGAGTAATTAAAGGCCATAGTGTTCAATATATATTATAATTTGTTAAGCTACTTTTGTCGTTGACTGTACAACATGACATTTACTTAGAGTACAATTTAATTCAGACCTTGTTTGCGCAATAAATTTGACTAATTTGTTTACATTTTTGTATTTTGTTTGACTAAAGTTTAACTAATGAGAGGATGCTTGTAGAATACAAATATGTTTAGTTTAAATAAGATAATGAATTTGAAAAGTTTTGTTGTTGATATTTAGTTACACTTTATTGGTATTATAGGGTAAAATCATTATTTTCTTAACTAGCTGAGCCCGCGATTTCGTCCGCCTCAAATTAGTGGTTGGGTCAGATATATTTAGAGCGACTGCCGCCTAACTTCCCTGCCCGAGTTTTATTAGTGTTCAACCACTGACTGAGTTATTCAAGTCATACATATAGGCCTTTGTCTTGACCAAACGACTCTTGACAGCCCAAACCGACTTTTAAACGTACCCTCTGAAGCAAAGAAACGCTCAGATGAAATACCACTAAGCGCCTACCCATCCAAATAGCAACCGTGCCTAGGTAGCTTAAACCATCGTTTACCGATTATTGAGTATGCCTGGTACCCTTTTCTGCTACAATACCATTTAACGTAAAAAATGGCCTAAGTATAAAATGTCGAGAGCTTTAGAAGGAATGGTAGGTCACGAAAAGATTGATGGATTACGTGAAGTTGAATATAGCGAAAAAGGGAGTGACTGAAGAAATGACATCTAATAGGAATGTAGAGCAGAATGACATGTTGCACCGACCCAATATAATAGGGACGGTCAGCACCAGATGGATCCTGACAAACAAAGTACTCAAAATGATCTTAGTGCCTTAGTTTTTCCCTGTTCCTGTTGACTTATTGTTCTGGTATTTGGTAGGCACCTTTGGTTTGGACAATAATGCAATTTAAAGCAATAAAACAGAAGCAAATTCAAATGATCATTTTGAAACTTTGTTGTCTAGACAGTTCTGATGCTAAGTGGACAAGGGCAGTTAGTTAGATAAAGAGTATAAAACGTTTAATGCATGTATCTGTTCCAGGTATCGTAACGGTGAGAAGGTTAACGTGAATAACACTGCCCACTATCAGGGGGGCACAACAGACCAGCATTCTTTGATCATCCTCGATGCCAACGGAGGTGATATGGGCAACTATACTTGTACGCTGGGCAATAATGTGGGCAATGGCACCAGTGAAGAAAGCATCGATGTTAATGTCATGTGTAAGTTAGAAAAAAAAAATTGTTTTGTACCGGATTTTGACAGTCGGTACTTGAAGTTGTGCTGAACTAGTCTTTGTAATTTTATTATATATTTTTAGGATTTTGAAATAAAATATGCGTAACGTTTTAAATCAATATAGCAAGTGTATTCACCGTTGAGCTTTTACATAGATCGAGGATAGGGGGGTAAGGTACAAAGTTCAACCAATAACAAGCGTTTATCGCGTCATATTCCAATGATTTGATTGGTAGAAAAACAATAATGCCAGCTCACAAAACTTAAATAGGATGGCGTGAACAGTTTACTTAAATTAATGGAAATTACGGCGATAGACTAACACTTACTAAGTAGGCTTGTGACCATGGTCAGTGTAACCTGGTCGAACGACTGGCATTTCAAGGGTATCATGGTAAAGATATGTAGGTTAGTTAGCATTGTGTAAAATGTTGTAGAATAAGTATATCATGAAACGTAAATGTCTAAAAATTTATAAAACTAAAATTACTAGACTAGTGACTTAGACCCATCCAACTTTGGTCCTTCGAGCCACAGACAAACTGTATTTCCCAATAGAAAACCGTTTTAAAGATTACTGTCTTTGTTGATCTGACTCTTTGTAAAGTATCTAACCTACGTCGTTAGAATTCTAATGTTAAAACCTATTTCCTGATTCTACTCTCTTGAAAAAGTTTCAACATCTCGAAATATTTAAATCCCAAGTACCTACAATGATAATTTATCATGGCAATTTCATGGAATTTCGAATATATCAAGACGTTCTAGAGCTCTTTGTGTAAGCTATATATTTTTGCAGTCAAACCCCAAGTACGTCTAAAGATGGAACCTGCCAGCCCCATCCTAGAAACGGACCACATGAACGTCACACTAACCTGTGAAGTAGTTTCTGGCAACCCCAACATCTTGGACGAAGTAATTTGGTATTTGGACGGAGAAATACTGAAGCATCTACCGGAATGTAATGGCACTGACAGCGAAGGTAAACTTTTTTTTTATATATGATGAATCAAATAAATACGATTTTATTATTAATTTTTAGCAACATTAATTTAACAGACGTTCTATACTCAAATTTCGTTTGATCTTTAAGAGTCTCATGGTTAGATACAGTAAAAAATTTAATAGTTTAGTTAAAAAATTAAATAGTCTTTCAATTAGGTGCAGTAAAAAAATAATACAGTAAAGAAAATAAAAATAAAAGGATGCTTCGAGTTTATTTCTTGTTTTCCCTACAAATGTATTGTGTTTCTTTTCTTTCTTTTGATTTCATTCATTTTTCTTAGTTGCTCTAATAGAGTTTTTTATTTTAACATAATAATAAGATCAATTAGCACATTTTTTTTTTAATTTTTTATTTTAGCGATTTTATTTTGCTGGTTAATATTTTTCAAAATCTGTGAATGCTAAATATCTTAAAAGGTTATGGATAGTCCCATAGGAACATTTTGCTGACGCTATAATGGGTAGTTTACAGCAGTTCTAAATATTTTTAAGATATGGATAGCCTCATGGGGACATTTTGCTGTAATTAAAACAATCCTACCTGTTGTTACCGGGGTAGCCTAGTGGTATGGGTAATGGACTGCTGAGACGAGGTCTCGGGTTCGTTCGTCCAGGTTTTACCATGGCACACACCAATGACTTTTCGATGCCTTTCGAAGTTATGTGTGTATAAGTGCCCCGTTAATGGCAATAGGCTCGCCATATTGGGACCTAAACATAAACTGGCGAAATGTAGGTTCTAGCACCTCTGCCTACCCCTTCGGGGATATAGGCGTGAGTTTATGTATGTTTATGCTACATGTCGTTACTTCCTCTCTTCAAAAATACACCCTGCATAACATATATTTCAACACCATGCACTTATTTCTGTTTCAGAAAACCTATGCAATGAGGTAGACCCCTCAATGCTGCTTCTGCAGGACACAACGAAGAGTTTCCACGGCAACTACTCCTGCAAAGGCAAGAACTACGCTGGATGGGGCAATGAAAGCGCTAAGGCTGAACTAGTAGTCAACTGTAAGTAACATACATAATACGTAACTATTATCTGTAGTCCGAACACGGATAAAATTCAAATTCGTAACGTGAACGTATGCAGAGAACGGAGCAAAGCGATTGGCCGACTGCCTACTGTGAACCAATCGCAATGCCCCATTCTTTCAATACGTTTACGTTACGAATTCCTTTTATTTATTTATTTCACAAAGTCATTAAATTACTATAGATACAATATTATAGGTGCATGTTCAAAAAACAATGTTTGGTACATTCACAATAATTATTGAGATTGTTATGTTATTCGTGCTTGGTGCACTGTACTCTATTCGAATAGCTACATAACCCCAGATAAATATTAAACAATCTTATAGCGATTTTATTTTATGTTATTTTGATTTAATTCTCATGTTTTTGCAATGTTATATTTCAACGCCACGCGGCAGAATATGCTGTACCGACATAGAAATTCTATAAAACCTGATGCTGTACCTATATTCTCTGAAATAAAGATTGATTTGATTTCATTTGAAACGATTTATCACTCAGAATAAGGGATTTCGTTTTGTTGCTAAACATGTAAATGTGACAATTTTGGCATATCATTACTATTGCTTTTGGCGATTCACATGAATCTTTCGGGGATTCACATGAATATTTCAATAATGTTAACCATAATTATTTCCAGATCCCCCCGGACCTGCTAAGCTGACGTACTCCCCGTGGCGAGTGGTGAAAGGCAAGAGCTTGGTACTCAGTTGCAGTATCAACGAACGAGGACGACCAGAAGCCCACAGGTAATTTGTTGCCATTCATCATCATCATCATCCTTGACTTTAAATCACTGTGAGAGAAGGAAAACGCAGGAGGCGCAGGTTTGAGCCCCGCTCAGTGCAAATATTTGTATGCATGAATATGTATATTTGCATCGGTCCGGCTGTTCCTATGTATAATATGTATGTATTTACAAAATAAAAAAGTATTTAAGTACCTTTATCCGTATCCTAGATTCCATAACACAAGCTAGTTAAGCTATGCTTACCATGGGCCTAGATAGCGTTGTGTGAAATGTGATGAAAAAAAAATTCCTCGAAATAAAACTCTGTATCATCCTGTCTCGGGCCTGTGTGGAAACAGTAACCCAAAGCCTCTCTAAATTGGAAGAGGCCTATAGCCAGCAATGGATTGTGATAGGTTATATCCAAGTTCTATAGTTAGACCAGTTGTCTAATTTTTTTAGGCTCGAACTACCCGTAACAACTGCCATAGATATTCTTAAGGCAGCTGGGACCGACGGCTTTACGTAATCCTCCAAGGCACTGAGGAATCTCAATGTCTTAAACTATTAGCAGACAGTCTAATTTGGCTGGTGCCGACCACCCGATCGCAACCAAATCGGAAAGTGTCTAGGTTAGTCGGTCTGACATAATTATTATTAATATTGGTAGTCGTTAGCCGACTGTACTACCAAATTGGTGCAATTCAATATACTCTGCTCGGCTGGCTGGCCAATCGTCGGAACGTCTGTATCAATGTTGGATTTGTTGCTCCATCGGCCGCAATATCGTTGGTTCCAGCCAAATCGGACCGTCTGTTAATAGTTTGGAGAATGGTCACCCATCCTAAGACTGAATTGGTTAGTTGGGTACCACTAGCCACGAGCCCCTCATGTGTTAACCCTTCATATATCTTATTTACTTACAGATACCGCTGGTACCGTGGTGGACGTGTGGTCAGCGATATCGTATCTCAAAACTGGACTATAGATCCCGTAACATTAGACCATAGAACCTACTTTTCTTGTCATGGAATCAACGCTGGTGGGTCTGGGGAAATGGCTAATGCTTCAATAGATGTACTAGGTTAGTGAAGAAATTTTATAATATTATTTGACTGGAGCTCCTGCACTATAGCATCTGTTCAATGTAGACGTTTGCGGATGTGCGCAGACGCCGTGACTACTATAATTTGTGGTGAGATGGGGGGGAGTATCGACCAATCGAACGTCAGATATGGTCAGTCTGTTGGTTTCGACTTATGCACCTTCTCTCTCTATCTCTAACTCAGCCACCGGTGTGCCGCGTGCACCTAGGATGCGGTATAGCGGCGGTCGCGCTCGGACTTTTTTTTTTTTATATAATTGAGGTGGCAGACAAGCATACGGCCCAGGGTAAGTGGTTACTGTGGCCTATGGACGTGTTCAACACCAGGGGAGTCACACTCGTGCTGAGGACCCTATAAACGCTGTGCCTTCAGTGTAGAAAACAAAGCAGGAAAAGCCTAAGGTCTTCCCACTGACGGCACAAAACCTCTCCAGTGAGTTCTGGATTCCCTACTCACCGCCGGGAACCAATCATGAGGTTATTATGACCGCGCTATTCTGTAGGGCGGAGGTACTTCCCCAGTGGGATTGCTCAACTGGATGGGAATATCGTCATGTCCTTCCTCCTACAAATGACCAAACACCTACACTAGAGAGACGCTAGTGTGAAGAGGCTCTAGATCATATCAGCCATTATCTCATGACTTTAGTAATATTGCTGAAACGGATACACATTTGTAATACCAAAATTGTTGCTTCCTTGTCAGTGTTTTTTTTTTTTACGTGCGGGAAATCCCCACGGATACCCACCCCTCCGGAGCCGGAGGGGGAGGTTATGTCGGACTTGAACCGACTAAACCGCACGCCGTCTCGTTGGTCGTAGTGCTAGGCCGAAGGTGAGGTTGTCATGCGACATATCCCTCGCACCCCGGCTGACCCAGGGCCATCCCTCCCGGTCTGGCCCTCCTCGGGAAGGAGGGGACCACGCGGTCCCCGACTCAACCCCGGTGTGGGGAGGCGCGCATCGTCCTAGGATGCGCGCCGCCGCCGTCCTTGTCAGTGTTAGTAAAATGCAAAATAATTAATATTTAAATTGATTATTTTACATTTTACTAACACTAGCTAATAAGTAAATCGTTGCAGATGCAAGTCTAATAATATTTTAGAATTCATTTTAGTTGTTACATAATTTCATATTTATTAAAATTTGTTATTGTATAATTTCAGCTCCACCAAGCTTCAAATACGCAATGAACCATTACAGTGGTGCTTTGTATAAATCTCAGGTAAGATTTCTGTCAAGAATAATGTATAAAATATTTAAGCAAAATACACCTTAGATTCTAGTTATTATAGTTTAATTTTAACCCTCTCTTACTTTCCAGAATATATCCCTATCCTGCACAGTAGAGTGCGCTCCACTTTGTTCCGTACAGTGGTTAAAAGATGGTCAGGTCATTGACCCTGATAAGACAGATAGATACTATGTAGTGGAGAGAAAAATCGAGCCTCAGGTCAATAGAAATGATTTTGAGGCCACAGAAAGTACTTTGGTAAGTAATAAACGTGGTTTATTTTTACTACGTTATTCTGTTAATTAAACTTAAACCAACATACATCAGTACTGTGATATCCGACATCATGTGTCAACGATTTAAAAATAAATCATATGAATAAAAAAAATTTGTATGAAATGGAGAATATAGGAAAAAAACTGAGAAGCGGGAGAGTTGCGGCCCACCTGATGGAAAGTGAATGGTAAAATGTAAGAAAAAATAACTAACTTGTTATTTGTGTTGCAGCACTGGAACATGACAGCGTGGCCAGGAAACGCTTTAGACAGAGCTGCAGATACTGCTAGTTATACCTGCAGGTCTTCTAGGAACCTGGCAGGACCACCTGTTAACAGTACTACAAAATTTGCAGTGGAGTGTGAGTATTATAATTAATTAAGTTAAACCAAGTCACGAGTACCCTTGAGCCTCTGCAGATGCGTAGAGATGTTGCTTCCTTGGTAGTTTTACCGTCTCTAACATGGTGAATGTTCTGAAGAGCTATTCCAATTAGTCCCACTCTCTCCCTTCCTATAAGTCCTGCACTTAGATGTCGCCCCTATACGGTGCAGAACATTCCTTCAAGGACCAAGCGGTTCGGTGACTCTTTCCTTTGTCGCACAATTAAGACCTGGAATTCCTTGCCAGCTCACGTGTTTCCCTCTTCCTACAGTCCCAGGTCCTTTAAGCGGGGCGTGAAAAAGCAAAGCAAAGGCCGTCAAGCTGAGTGCCACCATTGTTAACATGGCACGTGTATATAATGGTGGCCCTCTTTCCTGAGACTTTGCCTTCAGCTTACCATCAGCCGAGGTAAAGTCTAATTGACATGTCCTATATTAAAAAAAACTTATTTCCCATTTTTATAGCGCACAGTTGAAAAAAAACGGTTGCTCTTTTACATAATAAATTAGGTAAATGTGCAACCGTATTTCCTTTGTCGACTGTATAATACTTTGTTTGTATAAACATGAGTGTCAACAAAGAATAAATTAAATAAATATTATATTATGATAAACTAGTTAGAGAGTTATACAAGTTAAACATAATTATGACAATCAATTTAATTTTAAGTTCAAAATTTAAAAATTTAATCAAACCTAGAATAGAATCTAGAATTATCAAGCATATTTTTATGACATTACAGATGAACCAGCAAATGCAACTGTAAAGCCTGAAATCGTGAGAGTGAATGAGAATGGAATACCAGCCAAAGTTGTGTGCTCGGCCAGGTAAGTCCTTTTAAATTATATACGAAAAATTAAATAATAAACGAATAATTAAATATTATGCGAATTTTTGTTAGAAAAGTAGACAGAATTTATACAACAGGAGTTTTTTAAATCCGTCCAGCCGTTATTGAGAAACACGTGTAACGGACGGAGAGACGACCACAAGGAATTGATAGAACGCAATATGATAATTTATCTGTTATAAAGTAAGCTATTCTGAACAACGACGTTATGAGAAGAAGTATGTTCGTAGTAACAACATTATTAATTAAGGCAATATGTTATTAGTATGTTATGAAGAAGAAAGATCTGAAAAAAGAATGGATTTAAACTGGGTACTACCAAAGTAACAGTTTTAATATAGTAGTTTATGATTGGGTTCTTATAACACGAGTGTGTTTTAAAAAAACGAGCCGTAGGCGAGTTTTTTAATATATCACACGAGTGTTATAAGACCAAGTTATGTACAGTGTCATACACTACTTTATCTACTCTCATACTATAATACATAAACTAATTTATTTTACAAACAAAACCAAACTTTGTTGAATATAAATGTTAAAAAAAAAAGTTGACGCCAAGCCAAGGCGCAAACATCGATTGCGGATGCGCGTTTCTTTTCTTTTTTCTTCCCAATCGGCCGTTTTTTTTTTAAGTACAAGTTCAGTCCAGATGGAGGTTGTAAAGGTGTATCGTTATGATTAAAAAGTTATTTTATGATATAGGTGTCCATACAAGACCTGTATCGTAATAAAACTTTTTTTTGGCCTGTGCGTAATGTTTGTCATAAGAGTTTTGATTTCAATTTTATAATCTTTGTATTATAGTATCAGAGTAGATAAAAATATTATAATCACTAACTGGTATGAGTTCCGATGATAGTAATAAAAATGTATGAATAATAAAAGTATGAAAAATAAAATTATGAAGAGTGATGATTATGAACACAAATCGGTAGTAAGAAAAATAATAGGATTAAAAATTAGATGTGAGCCAATATGGACCCGTTTCAAAGCACTACCTACCGTAGTACGGTCAGGTACAAAAAAAGCAAATCAAATATTTTTTCAACTATAGGTCTCGGTTAGGTATATAACTAAAGGTAAATAATCTTCTGGCAACTTTTTATAAAAAACACTTCACTACATAGTATAAAACAAAGTCGCTTTCTCTGTCCCTATATTCGCAACAGATTTTGGTGCAGTTTTTTTTAATAGATAGAGTGATTCAAGAGGAGGATTTAGATGTATAATACATGTTTAATATAGTAGAAAGTGCAGCGGGAACGGGATCTGACGCCACGCGGGCGGAAATATATTGGCGGTACGAAGTTCGCCGGGTCAGCTAGTGTGAAATAAATAAACTAGGCTAATTAACTGAGTAACTCGTAATTGAATTGCGGGTCTTAGTTTTCAAAATAAGTTTCTAAACAAAAAAATATTCATAAACTAAGTAGGTATTCAAATAAAACATTAAAAAGACACATTTATTTTATTTATTTATTCATTAATATCTTATTCTTAGATCATAAACTATCATAAAAATGCATTACATGACTCTGACCCCGACTCTGGTTTATTGGCATCTGTGCCAGGACTAGACAAAATAGTCTGTATTCCAGGCATCAGCACCTCTCATTTAATATGGCCTAAAGGCGAACTCATGTAAACATTGTTACACTGATTTAGGTACATATCATAATCTTTATAATGGCCCAGTATAATAAGCTGCAACATAAGATATGTTTAGTTAAATATCTAACCAAATTTAGTATAGGTACAGTCAACTCCAAAAGTAGCTTAATAAATTCTAATTTATTGATCACTGTGGCTGCTAATCCTCTCATAATTTAATGAAATTAAACATTAAAAATATTTACTTAGTGCAATGGGGACTACAAAACTACCTAAAACATGAAATACTAATACATATTTTACAACTTTATAAAAGATTTGTACATGTTAGTATTAATCAACTTACGAGGCTGACTGAACCTTAGTCACCTTAAATGACTTTCGGTACTTAAATTAACTGGTTGGTTGCCTGGAAGAGATTGCCTTGCGCGATATGGCCGTCAATTGTTTGCTACAAAACTGTACCTACAACTATATTGTAATTTCTTTTTTTCTTTATGTACCATAGAATAAAGAGATTTTCATTCATTCATTATTTACTGACATATTCTTTCTTATTCCCACAGAGGTTTCCCTATGCCATCTTACTCCTGGCGCCGAGAAAATGCAAGTAAATCTGGAAGCAAGGACCATTTGAACAATTCTCTAATTCTTTCATCATCCAATACGTTACTCTTGGGACCTGTACAAAGGAAGGACGGTGGGAACTACACCTGTGAAGCCTATAACAGACACGGCTCTGTCAAAACTACTGTTATATTAGATGTTAGATGTGAGTTTTTCTCATTTGTATACATACTGAATATAATATACATTACTTCCATACAAGAGCGACAGTAATACTTACTGTTAACTTACTCAAACTTTTTTTTAATATTTTTCAGTTGTTCCTGAATGTGGTATCAAACAAATTGAGATCAATGGTGAACAAGTCCTTATGTGCACTGCCATCGCCAATCCTCCAGAGGTATTGTACTCAGATACAAATTATATTTCAACTCTTAAGACATAAAACAGTTCAAAAATATAAATATTACATTGAAATAAGTATTCTCAGAACAAAAATTAATAGTACTACATACCGCATACTACAAATAACATTTATTTAAACAGGTAACATTCCATTGGAACCTTAAAAACGACAATGACACCATAACAGACGAGAAGATCACCCAACATGGACATTACAGCTATTTGTACCTGAGCTCCAGTGTCGAAGTGTATAGAACTTACCTGTGCTACGCCAACAACAGTGTTGGCTCGTCTAGACCTTGTGAAAGAGATGTTATGGGTAAGATTTTTAAATATCAAAACAACATTCATGTTAATACGAGCGAAAGAGAGATAGAAAGAAAGAGGGTTGGAAAGAGAGAAAGCAAGAAAACAAAAAGTCAAATGAAATACAAAACAAAATTTGCACATTCTTACTGAATTTGATTACATGTCCGCTTAATGCCGTCAATCAACGTGATTTTGATTGAAGCTTGATAGCGCTAACTGCTAGATCCAATAGGTGGCAAGGAAACAAAAAAAAGGGAAGAAAAAAAATGCTCGGCAGTTAGTTAGGAACTTATATGTAAGAGTTGATAATTTAAAATTAGGATTTAATTTTAATTAATTTTATTCCCAATTTTGATAGTATTCGACTACAACATTTGTGATCAGTTTTAATACATAAATAAATAAACAATGCTATAACAATTTGTTTTGGTTTACAGCAAACTTGGAAAGTTTTGGTAAGTCGGTGATGAGAAATTTACAACAATAATTGCTTTCTCAATATTTATATTATATATTATAGTGCCAGTATCTTATTATTATGTATCGAGTAAACCATTAATAATATTTAAAATCTACTATATTTATATATTCTGTCTAAAATATACATAAGTTTCATTAGTAAAAGAATTTTTGTACAGGGTATCAAAAGAAGTGTGAATAAATTTTTTGAACATAGTTAATAAATTTCGGATTTCATTGCTTCATTAAAATTAACCGGCTTTATTTATGTGGGTTGAGTTTAAGTCAAACCAACTTAAATAACGGAATATTTTTTCCAATACTAGCCTAACACCACTGTGTTGAGAAAAGGCTTATAGACATATTGCCATAAAATGATATTTACCCGGATTGATGGATGTCTCTGCTGGTCCCAGAAGGTCCTAGTCACCATGTTCAATGACCCCTTTTCTTTGAAGAAAGGCAACTAAAAATTACCCTTTATAAGGAACTTGCGCGAGAAACAAACATTAATAAGACTGTTTATACTGGAGATTGATGGCACTTGGTGTAATCTACTACACATATTGAATAATAAAAAATAAAAAAAAAGATAATAATAAATAAAATACAGTTTGTAAAAGTATAAGAAGTGTCATTATTATTCAAACTACAATAACTTTTCAATATAATGCATTGATCACGTGCTAGCGAGCTGACTTAGTAAATTTTTTAAAAGAAATTCTTCCTTGAAGCCAAAAAGCATCTCCTTGGCCGGATATACGTGTGGGATATGTTGGGCCAAATTTATTTTGACTTTAAAAATCCGTTTAGAATCTATATTAGTTAGGGACATGAATAAAATTAATAATAAAGTAGTAATAACTGAATGTTTTAGTTCAAAAGATCGATATCCATCACTTCTCTTCTTCTAATTTAAAGCAATATCTACTCAAAACGAGGGTTTAAAAATGTTATGAGATGATTGTTTTAAAAATAGAAAATAACATGTTTTTTCTGTCATTATTGCATAATAAATAAATAAAATGTATTTACCATTTCATCACTTACAATCCTACAATATTTATTCGTTTCTCTGCAGGTACGAAAGTATGGTGGCGTGACCAACAGAAACTAATCCTTATTGGTGGAATAGCGCTAGCTATCCTTGTCATCACTGTCATCCTCTGCATCATTATCATCTGCATCTGTCGTAGGATGAGGGCTAAGTCCAAGTGTGAGTACTTATCATGTTTGATGTATAAAATAGACAGTCTTTGTGACAAATGATTTGGAGAATTTCAGTTTTCATTTAAAAATTTTGTTTCGTGGCTTTGCATTTGCATTGAACTATCTATGAAAGATATCATGTGTAAATTATATAAAACGTTCACGGTTTAGCAAAAAATATTAAGTTTGATCTTTTACATTTGGTCCCAAAATTCTTCACTTTCACAATGTCACATAGATATTTTTTGGCTTGTTTTGTATTTTTAATGTTGTTCCGTTTGTTCAAATAATATATTCGTTCATGTGTGTTCCGTAATTATATCAACTAGCTTTGGTTAAACTGTCCATTGATATTTTGTTATTGTTTCGTACACATATCACTAAATATCACAATGATTTCTAAGTTGAAATTAATATTTTCGTTTTTTGCTTTTTTGTCATCTTAGAAGAACACACTTCATTGATAAATGTTAACAAAATTTAGTGTCCGCATTGTTTTCTTTTATATAATATCTAACATTATTTTTTCTTCATCCTATCCTTCTCGGACGCCGCTACTAAACACTGAACATCGTGAACTAACTAACAAACAAACATATAGATAATAATCCAGTTGAGTTAGAGGAGCGTGAAAAGTAAGTTTTATGTTATTATTTTGTTTTTTATTTTTCTCTCTCTCTCTAGAATGTCTAGTGTTAGAATTTTTATATTTTCCATTCGAATTATAATTTGAGGTATTGTTGGAAAGTTTTAATTTCACATTTTGCTATTAAAAGTAAACTGAAATATATTTCACAATTGACACGCCGCTGCTGAAATTAAGCACATTTTATTGAAAGCTATAATTTTTATTTTTGCACTTGAAAACTTTCTAACAGTAATTTATTTCAAATAGTCATTTAGTAAAGTTCCAGAATATCATAAAACCCTGAACTGATAGTTTAAAAAATATCTTTAGCAAAGTAATTATTGTCATGTATTGAACTAGTAATTTAATATTTATTTATATTTTTTTAAATTCATTTAATTATATGTATTTATTGTGTTTATTATTTCAAATAAAATGTTTATTACTCTAGTGAAATAAATTGAAAAACCTTTGCAGCCACGCCATTGGTCCGAGCAGATTCTTGGCACACGTTGTCGATGCCACCATCACGGTCGCCAGTAGTAGTGCCCATGCCAAGACATACTACCTAAGTACCTACGAGGTCAATGAGTTTGGAACTTGAGTTTGAGTGTAATACTAAATGCTTGGACCAACGGCTGTTTTATTTTCTAGAATCTAATTCTATAGTTTCAACAGCTCCAAAGTATACTGACAGTATCTTTTTAAAAAAAAATCAAATTTGAAATTATTTTTTTTTATTTGTTACACTTAAAATCTTAAATGATAAACTAATATCACTAAATTAAAATTAAGAAACAAAATAAATTGTTTAGAAATAATATAATTATTATTTGAAAAAACTTTTTACCTTAATTTTCTTCGGTCAGTCATATTTTGGCAGTTGAATTTTCTAGCTTGATTACAGAAAACAAAAAAACTACTTTAGAAATTAGACGCATGTCTTTTATATTTTACTCTTGACATAATAACACAAATTTCTCATTTTATTTATTTATATTATCGTGTACTATTATTAATAACTATTAATGTGTAGGTTCCTAACCGCACTAACCCCGGATGTTCTCAGATTGACTACGATTAATACTTCAGGTACTAACAAAACAAATACTGAAAAGTTTTATATTTTACTTATTTTTAGATGGAGGATGTTTTCTTATTATTTTATCGCTATTTTGCTAGTTTGTTTTGGATTTTTGGCAGTAAAATGTGAATATTGTAGACATCTGAGTAGTCAAATCTTGTCAAAATTATAATGTACTTGGGTGATGCATGATACAAGTAATAATATGATTTTGGAAAGCATTCTTCTTGTATATATTTCTGTATATATATATATATATATAATTATGTTATATAAATGTATTTTTGTATCTTATCATTATAACATGCAGTATTTTTGTTATTATTAATTGTACTATATATTATTCATTTTAACTGACTTCTTTACCAGTATTTATTTAAATCTTTAATATTTGTAACCATCGTATACTGAACATTTTATATTCTATAAATATAAATCATTTTGTTTCTAACTGTAGTTATCATCAATTAATCTTGTATTTTACATTCACAAATTCACTGGCCTAAACGTAACGTTAGTCGTCAACGTGCTATAATCAAAATTAAATTATACACCATTGTAAATATTATACTCAAAAAATAATTACTTTTCCAATACAGTCCAGATGGTAGCTGCATTAATGAGGTATCAATCGCGCAATCAATCATATCTCAAGCTTTGCCCGCTTTGTCACCTCGAATAAATCTATCATTTAGCCCAAAAACATCTGATAGAACCAGATTGGTTGAGTCCCAAAGCTACTCACACCACTTAGAAATGAACAAAATGGAAGAAGAATCAGATCAAACTACAGCACAAGCAGAAAATCAGGAAACTGAAATGCAGACACCGAAGTTGGAATCCAAAGTTGATTCTAATAAAGCTCAAACTGTTGTAACTCCAAGCAAATGGCCTTTGAAACCTGGAGTGCTGGTCCACGTAAATTCAAACCATACATTAAGCCCAAAAAACCAAGCAAGATTACAAACTCAGACAACAACAGAAAATTCAAACTTGGGTATTTTAGAAAGATCCAAGCTGGAAGAAAAGTTAAATTCTAAAGTGGAATACTCAAAGAAAAGTGGCAAACCTAAGCAAAATGTAGTGACAGGTATTTTCAAAAATATTCGGAGAAAAAACGAAGATTCTGATGATGACAGTGGTAAATACAAGAAGATTAATAAGACGAACAAAAGAGCAATGTCGTTGGTCAATATGAATAAGACTGGATATGTTTTACAAAAAAACCGATTGAGATCATTGTTTCAAAGTGATAAACCTAATATTATTATTACTGAAGGAGGTAGTTTTCATAAAAATAATATTTAAAAAGTGCTGATGAGTGACATAATATTTAATTACGGAAACATCGAGTCCGAATTTTTCAAAATGCTTTCTTTTTATTGTTTTTCCTTTGGTCCTATTGTATCACACATTACCACTTATACATCATGCTAATATCACAAAAATATACGATTTTAATTCATTTAATGCGATGCTTTTAACATTATTTGCTTGTGCATGAGCGATTGCTATAATCGCTCAATTAAATTGTTACTTAATAAGTCTGACTATTTGTTCTTATTATTGAGCGATTGTAGTTTTGCGAAGCAAAGATTCTTTAGATTACATCTCGAGCCCTTGGAATATAAACATGTTTATACTCAACATGAAATTATTTTGAAAATAAACAGTTTGTATTGAAAGGATTTAACTTATGTTTTTTTTTGCTTTACCACGCATGCCTGTGTTGCAGTTTTGTTTTAATGTAAGCATGTTTTTAGTTGTATCGTTTAAAAGACCCGACAAGATAGTCACTACTAGCGCCAAGGTTAAACCCTTTACTGACGAGCAACCTAAAATTACCAGAAAACGGAAAAAGCCAGGTGATAGTAAGTAAAGCACGTTTTATGTATACCTACGAGTATATTTGGAATGTGGTTATTATTTACCTTTTTTATTTAGAATGTATTAAATAAAAAATGTCATGAACAAAATCTTTATTCATCACATAGTCTTGGCATCTTGAAAATTTTCCTCCAATGTATCGTAAAAAAAGACTATTAGAAACTGTAAAGCCAAGAGCAAAGGTGGAAACAATCACAGGATTCAACACATTTTAGACGTTAAATTCTTACAGAATCTAACGGATTTTTTTGTTTAATTATTTTTATTATATTTTTCAGGCCCACCTACGAATGGCGTAGATAATGGTGCAAACGGCAACCTTGGAGCGGACAATCCAGGTCTTTACGAGAACCTGCCGTTCCATGGCTTACAGCAACCTCCCAATAAGGTACATAGATTAACATTAATTTATCATGACAGAATAATATATGGGCATGTTTCGCTAGTTTAGTTATTATTAAATTTATTCAACTTAAAAATTTAAGAAAATGTAATTATTATTTGTGTGACATTGATATTTTTTAAAAAGCTTTATAACTGTATTATGATTTTTTTTAATTTGTTTTGTCTTTGTAATTTTGTATTTAATGTTGTTCTACTATTATTATTTATAATTTGCATTTGTTTTTGTTTCATGTTTATTAATTTCGCATGTCAAAGCCCGTGCAAGCTATACAACCTAGGGTTATCAAAACTAACCCAAAAACTACGAAGGGGATAGCAGCTTTACAAAAACAATTAACCACAAACCCATCGTTCACTCCAAGGATTGTATGCCCACCGTTTGTTCAGAATGCCGTACCTTACCCTATGCCTTCTAATTCACAGTACTCTTATGGAATACCGATGCTATCTCCCATACAACAGATGTATCCACTTCACCAAACAGTTTTGCTTAATCCATACTTACCGCCAATGCAGACCTCTTTCTTAAAACAGTTTCCAACCATAGATGAAGAAATTCCCGAACAGAATCCTAGGAAATTTTCTTCTCTGAACACAAGAATAAATCGTAAACTACCCCAGTTTCAATCAATGAGATCAATTAAAAAACGAAATATCGAAAGGTTTTATCCTAACACAGAATACGGAGAGAATTTCAATGAAATAAATAACAATAAAGATAGTGAAGCTTCTGAATCTCATGAAGACAATATTTACGTAAACTGCCCATCTTTGCTCAAAGTTAAATCTAATATAAGTGGGGTTGAACAGTTTGAGAATCTTACTGATTCTATACAAGTATGCGATGAAACTGATATTAACAAATCTACTATATCTTTAAATAGACCCGTGCCAGCCCCAAGAACCAAGATATCCCCAATCGTTTCACCATCTGAAAGTGACCATGTTTACGTAAATCTGTCCATGCCCTTGATTAATACCAAATTTTCCAAATCATTTGATACTATAGATGCCCCTGTGAGACCAACAAAATCCGCAGAGGATATATCTAAAATTAATTTTAAAGAGTTCAAAAGTAAGGAAGATAGTGAAAGTGATGATAATGAAAATAATGATGAATTTTCAAAAGATTCTAGTGAAATAAAGTCAGTAGGATCGAAACCAAATATTATAGCAGCAACTCCCAAAAGAAATCTCTCTGTTATTCTACCTTCTACTTCATTAGTTAAGTCAGTTATTCAGCAGTTGAACGATGAGGGTATCAACAAAGTTGGTTTGCCAAAAAAGCAAGTCATAGCACCAAGTAAGACCTTGCAAATACCAAAGTTAACGGAGAAACCAGTACCAAAGCGCTCAATTGTTAAACGTAGTCATTCAGTTCAAAGTAGTCTAACAGTCGACAGTGATAGCAGTCAGGTATAACGCTAATTCCTCTTTTCTTTTTTGTTTCTTCTAATCTGATGTGTGTATTAATCACTAACATACTAATTTCGTTTTCAGAATACTAACATATTACAACAACAGTACCTGCAAAAACGTAACCACTTCACAAATATAAACAACAAAGGCAAGAACAAGAAAAATTTTCAAATACCCTTACAAAAACATCACAGTTTCTGTTACTTTCAACCCATTCGGGTTGATAAACGGATCCCTGTGGACCAAGAAAGGTCTTACAATAACACAATAGGTCCGTTGATTTACCAACCTTCAGAAACACAATATTACACAAAAACCTTAAATAGGACGAGAGAGAAGAATAGTCAAAAATTAAATCGCTTGAAAAAGTCAGAAAGCCTTAGAGAAAAGCTCTCATGTGTCGGTGTTTATGATAACTACGAAAAACCTGACTACCCAGAGCCAGAATACAATGAGTCCGAGAGAAAATCTTACTTACAATTGCTAAAAGGCAATTACATATCAAACTCAACGAGACATTTGGGTCCCGAAAACTTCAGTTCGAATTACTTGGGTCCCAAAGACGATAAACCTAAACAAAAAAAGTTAGTTTATGCCGACTTAGCTTTAGGTAATCATAATTTGAAATTTAAAAACACTGTCAATTCAAATAGACATTTGTATGATACATATACAGTAGGTACCGATAGTGCTAACAAAGATACTAACAGTAGCTTTAAGAGTATGTCTAGTAATCAGAGAAAAAATAGTCACGGACAGCCAAGAAGTGACTACGCTACCCTAAAATTTAATGAGATTGATGTTTGAAAGGTAAGTGATACTTCTCAAAAACCTAAATTATCTTACCACTATCATTGCAATTAAAGTACTTTTTGTAAATTATAAACAAACTGAAAAGTAATAGAAAAGTTTTGAGATGTGTAAATTTAACATAATAAATTGAAAATACTTTATAAAAGTAATTTAATTGCAATGTTTAATATTTATGTAAATTGACGATTATAACCTTTACTTCAAAAGTAGATATTTTTTTTGCAAATTGTAACTATAGTAATGATAAATTGTAAACTTGACAAAAGATAATTTTAATTAGAATGGTAATATGAGCGTAAGTCACGTACCGTCTGCTTTACAGCATGCATTTTGAAGACACAATATGAAAATCGCCAGACATAACAAAAATAAGCTTGTGTTCAGCATAATATACATAAAACATAACATAGCAAAATGCATTACTGAACACTTATGCAGTTTAAATAAAAATATGTATAAATGACCGATTAGCATGAGATCGCAATGTTGTGACGTTTTTTTATTATTTCTTCTAGGAACGCTTTACCAAGAGTGACACGTACATTTTTTAAAACAAAAGGTAATTTTTCAAAATTCATTTGGCATTTCGCTTTAGTAGTTAATGAATGGCTATCTAAATATAACTTTGTCTAATATAAAACAGATTCTGATCATTCATTTAAATCATTCATTTTCAAAATAACCAAACGCTTACTATAACTCATTATAAATAAATATTAAAAAATATATGAATGCACTTTGTGAAATATGTACATTTACTGTATATGAACAGTTAATTTGTTAGTAAAGCTCACGGCTAACACATATTACCATTGTAATTAATATTTGTATTGAAATTAAGAATTATATTTTAACATTTTGACCTTTTTTTCTTTAATCAGCCGTTCCGACCCGAAGATCAATTCATTTACGCAGATGCGGATCTTAAAGACTATGGGCCAATAAACTACAAGCAAGCATCGATCTACGCTCAAATGAAAAAAGTTAAGGAACAACAAAAAATACAGGAAATATATGAGAAACAACATGAGGATATGCTGTGATCACGAATTGGTTGTCAGAAAAAATCTTATTCTTAATTTTGTACAGGACAAAAACACTTAAACACCTTTTTGTGAAGTTAATGTGTACTAAAAATAAATGTATCTCTTTGTGCAAAACATGTATTTGAAATAAATTGTGTATATTACGTGAAATAAGTGTGTTTCTTTGGTGCATTTGTAAGTGCTGTTAGTATTTTTGTAATAGTGTTGAAATTTATAATTTTGTGAACCATTTTAATTTTTAGTTAATGATTCACAAAAGATAATATAATGAAATACGGTCGAAATTATTTTTCATTTACAATTTTAAGTGAAATATAAACTTGACCATCCACATTTTTTTTGTTATTTATCTTATTTAAAATCTTACACATTTTATATATTTTTTACATAATTAGGTAAGATTAAAAGTGAATAAAATATTTTCCACCTCCTTAGGCAACCAAACTGTACACAAAATTGTATTAAACTAGAATCTACTGACACTATCCTCTATTTGTACATTTTAGAGTTGTCATTGTATATTGTAAATAAAAATAGATTTCTTATGTACATGTATCGAAAAAGTATCTAGTTGTCACTTTAGTATGAATTTTATGCTAAAATATCTACAGTTATGTATTTCAATTTTAAAATATGTATTGTAAAATGATTTATGTTACGAATATGTATACACTATCCTGTGTTGTTGTACACTATAAATATTATTTTATATTGTATACAATACTTTCATAAGAATAATTTACATGAAAAAATTATGATGTGTTTAGAAATATTTAACATACATAATGCCAGTAAAGTTTTAAAGTTAGAACCTCAAGTAAATCTGTCATTTTCAAATTGTTTGCAAGACTATTTATAAATAGCATAATACATCATGATGGTCAATCCTCGTAATAAAATTTGATCAAAGATCAGTCTTACCACACCTTATCCAACTATTTGTATGCAATAGCAATCCTTAAATTTACAGCAGTTACAGGCCAGCTGTTTTTACTATTCAAGGAATTCAATAATATCACATTAATTCAAATCAAAGAAAGGACCTACTCTAAAGAAGGATCTACTCTAGCCTATCCGTTTTATCATTTTGTAGGCTACAATTTTGTATTTACAGGTTATTTTTCTTCAGAAATTTAAATTATAAAATTTATTGACAGTTTACTATGGGTTCTACTTGAATAACTTATTCTTTATCCATGATCCGAATTCGTCTGTTTAATTTTAAAATCTTTGATATCCTTATTCAATAATCTAATAAATGACACAAGTATCAAATTAAAAATGGCATGAATCCCTTAGAAATATGAAGTATTTTGCAATTAATATTGCTTATTATGGGAAGTTAAATATAGTTTATTTTTTCTGAATTATGTTTTGAGTGAATTTAATATTTGAAGTATCAAATTTTATTTGAATCCGCACAGCAAGGCAAGCTTGTTAGGTAGATTTACAACACATAGAGATGTTAATATCCGTCCAAGCGGGAAATATTTACAAAAGTAATTGATTTTTAGCTGAATCCATATTTATGTAAATTTTAGTATAAATTACATTTATTGTGTAAAAAATATTAGATGAAGTTTCTAACTACCCAAAGATAGATTACTTAGGATGAATTTTGCACGAGAGAAGTGCAAATGTGCAGATTTGCACAGAAATAGATGTGTTCACAGTATGATGTTTTAATAAATGGCTCGTAGCGCAATCGGCATTTAATATTTTACATTTTTTTATTTCATATTTTTTACAATTTGTCACAACGAATTTAATTGTTTATTGTCATTAAGGAGATTTTTTGTACTTTGTGAACGCTAGCCAGATGGCAGTATATTTAACATCGCTTGTATAACTTTGTTGATGTATGTAATTGTGATAATAGCCTGAAAACGTTCATTGAATGGCAAATATATCTATGATGGTGAAGAGGCATAGAGAGTTGACTTGTGTATACTCAATGAAATATTATAAAATTTAATTTATATTGTAATTTTTTAAAAGATAATAATAATATTTAATATACCTATATTTTGCACCAATATCCAAAAATTTAAATGTACTATTTTTTTGTTTTATTTATACATATTATATGGTTAATTTGTAACCGTGTTAATACAGGGTCAATTCTTCTTGCCTTTTAACTGTAGAATATTTTTGAATGAGTGCCATGTCACTTTCAATATTATATTTTAACCATTCTTCCGTTACTTAAAAACTTTGTGAGACTAAAATCTACTATACTTTATAAGGGCCTGTACTCACTGCCACTGGTGCTACGGCATGGAACTTTTATGTGACGAACAGAAAGACAACATATAAAAATAATAAAATTAAATATGATAATCATCGTGGGCTGTGATTTCAAATTCATAAACTTGAATAGTAATTTAAGTTATGCTTGGCGGTAATGCATTCGGCAGCTTCCTTAGAGAGTGTTGTTTTGATTCTCGGTCCCTTTAAATATTAGTTTGAATATTTAATTAATTTGATTATAACAGATTGTGCATTTTTTTTTATTTCTATTTGCATTGGTCCATATTATGTACATATTTTTAGGAAATTATGTTTCGTTTGGGTCTTAATTTATTTTTGTCACATAAATGTTTCTTCTCTGTGGCGCTGGTGGGAACCAGCCCTAAGTTGTCGTACTAATGTAAATATAAACAGGGAGAGAAAAAAAGAACATTGGCCAGATGGTCTCAGTTTTGTTGTATAAGTTTCAATCTCATTACCATTTTTTTTTCCTGCGCCAATGTTTTTTTTTGTAATTAATATATAAAAACGTAATAATTTAGAATTTAGCACTAGATTTGTGCAACTGAACATTGTAATAAGCGCGGAATCATCATAATTATATTTTGTCATTGGGTGTTTTAGATATATACGTAGGAGTAGATAAACTAGTGATAAGATAAATAAAATGTTCGTACTGACTTTTAATTTGTAATTTTTTATCTGAATGTGATTGGGATTCAGAAAGAAATAATACTTACTTTTTTATTTTAACATTTTTTTAATGTAAATTTTTGTAAGATTTATAATTTTACATACAACAATAGTTTTATTCCGCGCTATTGTTACGAAATTTAGAAACAAAATAATAATAAAAATAAAAGATACTTGATGAGTTTTTGTACATACAAACTTGTTATAATATTGTCGACTAGTGTTATTAAATTAATTTATGGATTTTTAATAGTTGTTTCATTCATTTTAACCTTTTTTAGTAAGTTATTAATATAGAATTAGTGAAGCTTCAGTATCAGTACATTAAAAATGAAAATAAAATAAAAGAAAACAATTTTATGCATTTTCAAGCTATATTTAAAATATTAATAACAATTAACAATATCTACGTACTTATATTAAACTAAATTTAGTTACAAAAACTATCACAGCCTTTTTATCGAAACAATAAATTTTAGTTTCCCACAAATTCCCTCACATCTTTTATTAAATTGAGATTATTTGAGAATAATATTTCTCAAATCATTTCGCATTATATAATTCAACACCATAATATAATATATATTTTAAATATAATTCCAACTTGTAGTACTATAAATATAATTTGTCATGAAATTATTATAGACGATCATAGGTCATTAATTAACGCTATCAGCTAATAACGACTGTTTACATCGGCAGATGTATACCTACGTAAGATATTATTTATATGACCATGCACTTTCTCTAGACAAGTTTACGCGTTATCAAGTGTTAGTTAAATTTAATTTAGTTACTTATAAAAAAGACCTTTAGTAAGATCATTGTTACGTATTTGAAATATTTTATTTACAAATATTTTAAAGCATAAATTTAGACTTTCCGCCATCAGACACAATAATAAGTTGGCATCAATACGTTCAATGTGTGAATTGAAATCGTATTTCTCCTTACGTACATTATCTGTGTTATAATAAATTAATAAAAATTGAATAAAATACTAATAGCGAAACAATATTTTCACAACTATTAAACTCTAATTTTAATTCTATAATTATGTACATTTTTGTTTACAATGAAACTACATTTTTAATGTATATTCAAATATCATGTATCACATATCGGTGATGCATGGTACGTTACACATATACATTTAAAAAAACTATACCTATAACTCAACTATACATATCTCGAGAGACTGTAAAATTCTCAATAGAATGACAAATCTGCTTAATAGAATCCTTTTAGTAATAGAAAACAGGGTTAGATGGAAATAAATTATTACAGAACTTTTTAATAACTGGCATTTCACAAATGAAATTTACTCACTTTTTTTTTCTCGAAACAACTATAAAAGCAATTTTTAAATTATCTAACCCTTTTTTTTCTTATGTCAATAATTTACCTGCTTCTTCATGTTTCCTTACGATAGAAAGATTAAAATAAATATTTAATGTAAGTATGTAACTGTTTCTGATTGAATTTTGTAAATCAAGTGCCTGGCAATGAACTAAACTAATTTTTATAATACAATATTTACATCTTACTCTAAAAATAATAATAAAATCAATAGAAGTCATATTGCCCCCTACCAAAATACACGTAGTCTGAACACCATTTTCTTGCTTGGAGGTCGGTGGAACAGCAGGCAGGGTATGCCAGCCTCGATTTAGTGAGCTTGGCACACCTCTGGCATAGATCTAGCAGTTCATCCTGGAGAGAGAAGAAATACATTTTAATAATTTATTTTTTATTAGAAAAGAGATATTAAGGGAATTAAATAAAATAACTAGAACTATTGACGACCAAGGACGGTAAAACTGGTTGTAGTCGGTTCGAATCCGATAAAACAACCCCTACCGGGCGGTAGAATACGAGGGGGATAAAGGAATCCAGCCAAATACGAATCGGACTCCGAACGAAGGGCTCCGTATCATTTTCTAGCCTCTCTTAAAATCGCGCTTGCTTTATGCGAGCCGTCGTTATTTTTTTTAATTCTGTTTTTAGTATTTGTAGTAATTCAACTGTCTAGCTTCTACACAGTTCATGAGATACATCTTGATCGCAGACAGGCAGATAGTGCAGTAGTGGAAGGGTTCCGTTTTTTGTCTTTTAAGTACAGAGGCCTAAAAGACCCTCAAGAATAACGTATGGCCTAACAGTTAATTCGTAATCAAGAACTGCCAATAAACTCTCTCTGGCTGGCAACTGGAATTATGTATATATTTTGAACCAGTTAGGTAAACAGTATTTCAGATATGAATCAATTTAAAAACATTATACATTCAACGCTCAGTGAAAAGATAAATATCTTTACCAATCCCAAAAGGTCAAGTTCGGGGGAGTGGTGGAAATTTACGTAATTTTTTTTATGATCATTCTTATTATGATCATTTTTTTATGAACATTGATGTACAGTACCAACAAAGTAACTATACAGAATGACTTTTGCCAACAATATAAATGTGCGACTAAAGAATATAAAAAAAGTAAGTCCACGCGATTGTATATTTATGGGTCGGGAGCAATGAAGAAATAACATTATATGTATTACAATTTCATAATTTTCAAAGCAAAAGATGCATGGAGTGTGTGAAAGAGGATATAATATAGAAAGGAGTAACTGAGGAAATGACATTTGACAGAAATATATGGAGAAGAAGGATTCGTACAAGGACAGGTAGGCCACGAACTTTGAGAGCAAGCTATTATAAAAATTCAAGGAGCGACTCTTAGCCTTCCGATCACAGCAACTATTTATTAGAAAAACCTAATAGCTTTGCAACCCGAAGACCTTCAGCAAAATATGTGACGCTACTAAAAGTTACACGTGTATATAAAGTTCAACGATAAGCAACTGTATCGCTACCTACTAAATTTCTGGAAAAAATCGTCGTATGTAACGCACATTTTTTATATTATCTGACAACGTGTTCTTAGACTTAAGAAGTAGGTTGAATTTCATCTTATCTATCTGTTTGTGCCAAAACGATAATGATTCCCAAAGCAACACATTTAAAATAATTGATAAGACTGAAAAAAATGCTATTTAATATTGAAATTATTGGAGAATTCAGAAAAATTACAAAACTGTTTTAAATCATGAACAGAATTTAACAAATATAACTGCTCGATAAATATTCGTGAGCAATGCGATCCTATATATGTATGTATACCTATATATAGAACTGCTCTGATAAACCTGTGTCACTTGGAAAAGTGTAAGAATTCCAATGATCTAATCATCTAAAAATTCTAATGAACACACATCTGAATCTGTTCAAGTATTAAAGTTATCAAATTTTCAAGTCTAGAATGTCTAAATAAAGCTGTACAGTAGTTTACTTACGTCTGTATGGCATTCAGCGGATTCTGTAAAGACCCCACTACCGGACGAAAGCCATGGCGGTCGGGCGCTTGATTTCTGGACGAACAGTGCCAGTAAAACCACCAGCAACAACCAAGCAACAGTACTCTTCTGTGGACAAGGAAAATTAACATTAACTTTCCCATAGGCATAAGTATAAAGAAGCAGAAGGTGAAGGATCAGGAGTAATAGCGAATATTGAGACAGGCCTATGTCCAGCAGTGGACCTCGGCAGGCTAATTGATTCATTGAAAGATAAAGTACTCGTGTGATTAGGGTTGAACTGATCTAACCGAGCCCAAATTATCTCTGGTGGTCTCCGAATTCAGGGGGCTTATCTCGTACCAGGGATAACGTTGATGAGGTATTATCTGATAATAATAATAATCAACATTCTCATAACGTTTAATAGCTCTTATAAGTAAAAAAATATATTGAAAGAGCTCTTAAGTAAGACCAGACTAGAATAACAATAACATAACAGAATGATTTCGATAGCTCAATGTCACCTATTTTAGAGATAGGTAAGGTCCATAGTATAAAATCCAACGGCCTTTTTAGTATTATTACCAAAAAAAATGTACAGAGAATGTACACTTTATGGAATGATACATTGTCTACTGTTTAACTTTTTTATCCCCATGATTTACGGGGAAAATCAAAATTCCATGTGGTTGAAACTGCAAGCAACCGCTAGTATTAAATTGATGTAAAATTGGTAAAATATCTGTGGGTTGGCCCTCTACTACATCACACCAGATTTCTATCAAATCAATGATAACCTTTACACCACATCAAAATTCCATGTGGTTGAAACTGCAAGCAACCGCTAGTATTAAATTGATGTAAAATTGGTAAAATATCTGTGGGTTGGCCCTCTACTACATCACACCAGATTTCTATCAAATCAATGATAACCTTTACACCACATTATTATAGTAACAATAAAATTATCGAAAACAATAATTCACTGATATCGTATCGCCAATGATTTGATAAAATGTCTCAGTTTGTTTATGAAACAATATAGGTTACTAGGTTTCCATGGATCATTTGTGTACGTCAAACAATGTACTTAGGGTTTTATATCGCTTGTAAGTACCAGGTTTGAATCCAGGTCAAGAAAATAATGATTTTGTAATATTTAAGTCTGAGTTTGTTTATGAAACAATATAGGTTACTAGGGTTTCATGGGTCATTTGGCTGTGTCAAATAATCTACTTAGGGGTTCATATCACTTGTAAGTACCAGGTTTGAATCCAGGTCAAGAAAATAATGATTTTGCAATATTTAAGGTCTTATGTCAGGACAACATGATAATAACAGTTGTTAAATTGACGTAATCAAACTATAATTGATATGTTAAGGGCTTTTTGGGATACAGATCTACACGCTACATTCAAACTTATCTTTAAAGACGATTTAACATGCGTAAATGGTAAATATGACAATGGGAACTAAAAATAAATAAATTACAAATATGTGTGTTTATGTACCTGTTGAAGAAATCGTTTTCAGCCTGTTTATACTGTCAACCAGTGGCATTCAATGGAACTTACTACACGATTTAAAAATTATACCTCACAATATATACCTAATAAAAATACTTTCGTTAATGCCATGAGGGGAGACCGGTCACGTTCAAAAATAAAATATTGTATAAAAATACAAGTGCCTATTCAATGTGTAAATCGTTTTATTCTAGATTATAGTGTATAAACGAACTGTTTCCTGTGTCACGACAATTCTTATCCGATGATCAAATAGGTGATCAAAAATATCTGCTCGGGTCCTATTTAATAACTAACACTACGATCTCTTGGAGGTGGGCGTTAATGGCCTCGACACAGTCTTTGACGTTGCGGCCATTATACATAGTACACATTATTAGAGTATTCTTTTGTTTCTGTTTCTTTAAAATAAATTAAGAAAAAAATCCAACAGAATCCAAATCTGATACCTTTGGCTGAAACGCCTTATCTTAATTAATTGCATCATAATACTTTTTTATCTTTATGTATTGCTTGAACAGCAACACTAGGTATTTAACTTATAGATAACGATTTACCGATAGTGGGTTCAGGAAGAGAAACGTAAATATTTATACTGATGTACCATTTAAATCAACTGAAACGAAGTCAGGGTCGAAGTGGCTCATTAAAATTTAACTAATCACATGTTCTGGTTTTAAAATTAGAATTGAGAATGATAGAAGAAAAAAGAATTTATAGAAAAAAAAAAACAAATAAAAATAGTAACAAAGAATTTCTAAAAGTAGAAAGATTATAATTAGGAACTTTAAGAAAGTTACTCTATAGAAATGTCGGCGCCATCTAGCTTAATCAGCTTAAGTTGATTGTGATGATGATGCAAATATTATGGAATGCATTCCATCTGAATAGATTTTTAGAAGATTTCGGCTCCAACGGCATGTTGCAAATATGTTACAAACATAATATAATTAAGGGACAAAAGTACACTCAGATTCAGAAATTACAACACACACACATACATTTGAACAGAGTTATATTCGAATGTAGAAAAGTATGGAAAAAAACAATAAAATAAAAACAAAAGAACAAAATAAAAAACTAAAATTAGAACGCGACGTGGAAGTATAGATATTGTCTATATCAGCAAACAATTGTTCCAAATGTGGGCATTTCGCCCTTATTACTTGTGGTAATGGTA
The DNA here is from genome assembly GCA_949126895.1 of Eilema caniola. Classification (NCBI taxonomy): domain Eukaryota; kingdom Metazoa; phylum Arthropoda; class Insecta; order Lepidoptera; family Erebidae; genus Eilema; species Eilema caniola. The sequence continues at coordinate 3,739,057 of OX421486.1, read as the reverse complement.
ATAATCTAGGTGATTACTTAAATTATCGCGGACTCAAGTCTTGTTATGTGTAATAACGCCACAGTTAGCGTATACATTACTCTAAACGAAACGACCCTGAATAACATAACGTATTGTAATTTCTTTACCGTTTAGGCTTGAGTCATCTCTTTCATAAACTAGATTTTTTCATGACATACAAGTGTAAGTATACAAGCACTGAAACTATTAGGCAAGATTGAAACAACTTGGGCAGTAGTAAAAGAGTGTAAAAAGGTGCTGGAAAGGCTTACCAGAGCAGCCGACGTAACGATTGCCTGGGTAGCCGGCCACGAGGGCAATACAGTCAATGAGAAAGCCGACGAACTGTCTAGGAAAGGTACTGATGTAAACCAAGTGGGCTCAGAACCCAGGTTACCAATTACCCACTAAATTACCAAGGGAGTCATCAGCCGAAGCATACTGGCAGAGACCAACCGAAGATGGAAATCATCACCCGTCATGAGACAGTCGAATATTTTCATAAAAATTATAGACACAAAAATAACAAGCCAACTGACGAAACTATCCAGGAGAAACATAAGGCTTGTCATAGAAGTGATAAAAGGCCACTGTCGATTGAACAGGCACCTGATACTGATAGGAGTAAAGACCCAGATGCCCAGAGTGCATAAACACCGAGGAAACCAGCCTCCACCTGCTGGCTGAATACCCCATGTACTCGCTGAAAAGATGGAAAATCATATCTAGTCTGTCCATCTATATTCAGAAGACATGGACAGTCTGAGGGTGGAACAGATCGTAAGTTTTTGCAAGGAAATATGTAGGTTCGATTAAACGCCGTGATTGCCGAACATCCCATTATAGTCCATAGAATAGAAATAGGGGTCATGGGTGAAATGGCCCACACCGTAGGGTAGATCACCCATCCGGCCGCGGCGTCGCCTGCTGGCAGTAAGTTAGTCAGTAGGTATATAAGATCAAGGTGCGAAGTCGAATTTGATAATGTGATTACTAAGTTTTTCACGATTATCATGATATACGTGCATGATATAGTATTTTGATAAGTCAGCTGATGATTAGATGTCGAATAATATAAGACAGTACGATTTTACTTGGACGTTCTAAAATGCCACTATGATTTACACACGAGTACAAATAGACGTTGTATGTAAATCATAGTTCGACGAACTTGGTACAAGTATTCTACGATTTTTCAGGTCTTTTACTCATTAGTCACTGAAGACAAAAATTCTTGGCACAGTAAAACCAACGGTTTCATGAAATAGTGAAAATATTAACTATGGTTGTCACTGTTAAAGGGATACAGCTATATTGCAAATCAAAAACAAGTTACGCTTTGTATCAGTCTGGAAACACCTAAAGACATTGCTAAACAACTACAGATTGTATAAAAGAAGGCACATTGTTTCTTTCTCCAAACCGTAGAATGATGTCTACAATGTGTTTGTCATGTTTATGTCACATGCAACCGAACCTTGTTTCCCATTGATCTAGGTATCTACATCAGATCTATACCATCACATAATTGTACATTGGAAATGTTGGTTCACGATGGACTCAAAACCTACGAAACGGATTTAAATGCGGTTTTTTGTTAGAAAAATCTTGGTCAGACTTAAAATCCTACGTTTGTTCGATTACATTAAGAGATCCACGCGGACAAAGCCGCATGCACATGGCTAGTATAAAAATGGGTACGATATTCTTTTCAATTCATGGATACTCCGTGCGATCCATCGCGTTGCTGTGTTAGGAACTCGGGACAGTGCTTGGAACTTACGACCCAAGTGTAGGTCTAGAAGGGGCCTCCTCCTGCCTTACCAAATTTGATGCGAACCTACTAGTGCTGCGTTAGACATTCGTCCTAGTAATGAGCTTATTGTAGCTTCCGATAGGAATAGATCTTTAAGTAGGTTATAGAGAGATTTCGCTTATATATCTTTCTCCCTCGCTTCTACAGTATAGAAATTAACCACGTAACCGTTTATGATTGATCAAATATATAAATCAATCAACAATGTATTAATTAGGTAATTTCACCTCAAGCGTAATTTATGCTTCTTAACTTATAGGATAATAATTATTATAGAACTCCGTTGACCTGAGTTTATCGGGAACCTTCATTACAAGCTTTACTTTTAATTTGACTTATACAAAGTTAATATCAATTGTTTTGCAATTGTTTGTTCTATTATATATCTCGTCTTTTAATACTCGTCTTCATCAATGTTAGTGACAATGTGTCCACTGTCAAAATAATCTTCTTTTTCTGCTGACTTAGGGCTGCATGTGGTGAAAGACAGCTTATTTAGATTATATTGTATCCTCAAAGATACTTAAATTCAGTTAGATCAGTTAATCTGTGACTGGTAAACAACATAATATATGTCTATAATTAAATATTTTTTGTAGCTCTGCAAAGTTGAAAACAAAATTGTAATTTTCTAAATTATTTTAATTGACACTGCGATAGATTGAAACATACCATTAACAGGAGACCAATTTTTATCAGTACTTTTTATAGTTTTTATTGGATCAAACAATCTACGATTAATATATTATTGATTTCATACATGCAATTTTTTTTTTGAGGCCTAAATGTGCACTGGTACACGGGTATGTACTTAGCATATCTTTACATCGCGTATTATTATCTTACTCGGACTAGACGACATGTTATCAAAACTTGGTGTTACCGGTTTTCATAAGATAAAAACTACTATAGATAAGTGACGTAACTTTGATAACAATAAATCGGATCACTGATTTCGGAACGTATGCTATCCGATATTGCCTTCGAATAGAAAATAGGAAAAGATTATTTTTTCATATCTAGAACACATAAATAAGAGAGAGAATATACAAGTGAAATCTAAAGAATTAAGACTATTATATAGTGATATCAACAATACTTAAATCCATAGATGCTACATTACAACCCTTCAAAGGACCTGAAACTTTAGCGAGCAGGAATCAAGTGTATTGGTAAAAAATTCCAAGTTCCAATGGCGCAGCAGAGAGAAGAGGTGATGAACTGTCCGGTTCATGACAACTATGCAATAATATACAGATTAACTTCTCTTAATAGTTCTAACATTTATCTTATTAGACAAAAAATTTAGAAAAAATATTGACATACTATCATACTATTTTAAATAGCATTTATTCACAGTGATTGGAATAAAAGATCATACACTAAGTGCTATTGAAGTTCTAGGAGGTTGTTAAATATAATTTGCAAGTCTCAGACTACATTAAAAAAACTATATTTACATTAACGCTCATTAACTTGTGATAAATATGTCTGGGAAAAAATAACTTGTTACTGTTTGATAATCACTTTGAAGAAAACAAAGTTTGTGTATATTTAAGATAATTGAGCGGCATAGTAACAATACACATTGTGTTTATACTGCTGCTTTATAGTTATGAGATCAGGAGAATAATTTGAATGCAGATGAATCAGAAGTAGAAATAATACATTACACAATACATTATACAATACAAGACGAAGAGATCAGATAATAACATAGAAAGATAAAATATCAGTTCAAAAATATTAGAATTAATGATAAAACTATTAAATTATTTTCTTTAATTTGAAGAGCTGAGGAACCTACAGATTACATTCATATTATGTTACTATACTTCTACGCCGTTGTATCTCATATAGCAATAAAGCTATCATAATTTGACATAAAAGATGCATAAAGAGATTGAATCTACTGATAAAGCGATCGTATATTATCGGATACTACTTATTAATGGTGTGCAAATTACGTGCAATCAATCTATTTTTAAAAGTCTATATATCTAACTGAAATTAAATCTGCAGGAATTAAAAAAAAAATGAAAATTAATGATAGTGGCAGAAGAAAAAGAACCACACATCCTCGTCTTTATTAGAAGACACTACTAGTTAAAAATTGTGTCTATTAATAAGGCAATAAGAACTATTAATATGGATTAGTTGATGATAAAATCTTTGTTTTCTTGGTAACAACACATATGTTAGTTGGTATGTTTATAAAGAAAAGAAAGAAGATAGTCTAGGAGAAAAAGAAGTTTAAAATTATAAAGGCAACCGAAACTTTATGCTTTTTGAGTTTAAATTGTTACAAATAGACAAAAGGTTTCTATTTGTATTATTTTTTTTATCGAAGTCACACTAGAAAAATTCTAATATAAAAAAAACAATACTACTCGTTAGTTAAAGGAAAATTGAATTTTTTAAAGTCAAAATTTGTATTACTAAACGCCAAAATCTATTACTATACTACTTTTTATTCATTTAAATTAAGATTTTACAATTATATTACAGAATAATACTAAATAATAAAAATTATGCTATATAATACTTACAAAAATAACATAAAAGAGGGGGAGAGACTGCAACTTTAGGCATCGAAAAATATACTACTACAAGTAAGTACGCAATGCAGTTCCGTCCGGAAAAATCTCTAATGAGAAATCAACAGGAATGTTTCTCATGGTCTATTTACAAACATTTTATTTAATCAAATTACAAAGCATTGTTTGAGTTGTCTAGTAGAGGCCAAAAAAGACAAACTAACAAAAATTAATAATAAATAGACAAAAACATAAATAAACACTTACAATTGAAAATAAAACAGCCATTATTCCAAATAATGAGAACACTCAAAATAACACAACCGTAAACAATGAATCAGAAAACAATTGAAATGTAAATATCTGATCAATCGGAATTGTTAATATTCTTTTTTTTATTTCGCGGAGGAGCGTTAAGACACGCGGTTTTACACGAAATGATAGTTTGCCGAGTAAATATAATTATTTATGTAACACACTGGACACTGATATATAGAGAACACCATCTTTTAGCGTGCTACAGCAATGATATAGATAATTGAAAATTAGGGTTTCGCATAGTGATTGAGAACCTTTTTAATCAAAATTGGATTTTCCAATTTTAAGTAGCGTTGTTTCGCCTATTAATCTGTAGGCTTGTAAGGGCTCAAATTTAGTACACTTAAAAACCAAAATTCTGCCAACCACTTTGGGAGTCAGCACCTCAAAGAAAACATATGCGTTGATCAATACTCAATTGAAGAAACTGAGCGAAGAAAGAAATATGCTTGTTCACAGTGTCATAATGGCACGATGAAGTAATTTTCTTCAACTCACCTTATACTACCACCTCATAGGCATTGATAGGCATAGAAAGATTTCACCTTATTTCAGGGACGACAGATTCTTAAAATGAGTGGTTATAAGATGAAATCGAATCACTTCGTAAAGAGCCGACGTTCTGGCTGAAGACAGCTGTTGGATATAGGCAGTAAATAGAAAGAATAAAGAAAGAAAGAAAAATAACTGAGATTTTCTTTTTTGTGTATCACTGAGGTGACAGACAAGCGCACGGCTCACCTGACGAGAAGTGGTTACTGTGGCTTATCATATGGACGTGTGCAACGCCAGGGGAGTCACACTCGTGCTTCCGACCCAGTTAGCACAGAGAGTTTCGGTGCCGTCAGTTTAGAAGACAAAGCAGGACAAGCTTTTGATCTTACCCCTGACAGCACAAAAGCTCTGGCTACTCATGGCCGCGGTATTCTGTAGTCTTGTAAATTTTATTATTGAACGCAGCATGTCACATCTGTGTCTACGCGTTGCCACACCAACCACTAGTCAAAATGTCATGACATGAAATCATCATTCTACCATTAAATATCAAAACTTTGTGAAATCAAGAAGTCAAATATGGCAAGTGGACTGTGCCCTTCGAGTTGTTGATGATTTTATAGTTGTCGTAAGCTTGGTCTTCGAACCCTAGAATTTTCTTTACACCACAATACGAAGTCAAATCTCTTCTCTCTTCATCCTAGCGATAATATCGGTCGCATCCGAAGCTTTCAGTCTAATTGCGGGTTTGACTAATCTTCGATATTTTCTTTGATGCGACTGTCATCTAACTTCTACAACCCAATAAAAATGGCTTAAGGTGCTCTCTAAAGTACGACCAGAACAATGCAAATACCCATATTTATGCAGACAGATATTTGCACTGAGCAGAGATTAAACGGCCGCGTTCACTACTGCTACGCCACAGAGGCTGTCAACGCGTGTCAATAGTCTCACTTGGAACAGCTTCTGAAATGGAGAAATAGAAGCTGAAAAGCGGAGTTCGGACTCCGAGGTGATGTTGATAACAGTTGTCGTAAGCTGGGTTTTCAAGTCCTTGGTATTTATTTCCCACAAGAGTACAAAAGCTAATCATTCTTATAGAAAACATACCGTTTACTCTTAGCAAGATCAACAACGTAAGCGACTCTGAGACTGTGACTCATGTTTTGATTTAATTGTATCTCGATCGAGTAACCAGGAAAGATTATACCAGTGCAACAAATGTCGTTAACCTCTACAATCTGTTATGAGCCTACATATGCAATCTATACGATAACAAAAACAATGTAAATAATATATTAGTTAAATATGACTGTCTTTTTATCAAAAATAATTTTATCATTGAACTTCATAAAAAGGTAAATTCGTGGTACATATTTTGGTGAATGACGCATTTGAATTTGAAGCTGCAATCTGTTGTATACAGCTTGTATTCCAGGGAATAACTCCTCTCCAACTCCAACTTTCTCTGCTCTGAATTGCTTTCTATACTGTTTCCTACCTTTTTTCCAATACTAGTCATATCGGTCTATCTCTATTGTTAACCGTGACTCTTAATTCAACGATGCCCACGATGAGTGACGGTACGGAGAAGGTAGGTTGTAAAAGGATGTTTGTGCAAACCAATGTTACCATTTCATGTTGCTATTAGTTTTGGAGATGAATGCACTCATCTCTAAAACTAAAAGTCCTTCCTAATTTTGATGATGTTCACAGTGATCGATTTGGATTAGATTGCTGAATGTTCTTAGATAGGTATTATAGTGACAATTCATCAGATGGGCGCTGTATTAAAAAATTGTAAGTGCAAAACCAAAACTCGGTTGTCTGAACCTCAATTTCTCCTTCAAAAGTGGCCAACCTGGAAGTCATTAAATCGCCTGCGGGCCCAAGTTGGCCGCTGCAAGGAACAAGGGGCCCAATCTCAGTCCATGTCGCATTTGCTCTCTTGCCAACTGTGCTCCTACACCTGTACTACCGAGGACCTGTGTAGGAAACGAAAGGACTGTGTCAAACAAAATATAAAAATCAAGCCATCAAGTCTTGTATCTGGCCATTGACTCGAAGAATAAGAAGAAGAAGTTTAGAGATCATATATAAAAAGAAATTTAAAGGAACGTGTACAAGGGCAAGCTTAACTCAATATGAGTTGTCTCCCAGCAAACCTTTGAGTAGCAGAGAAATTATGGTAATTAAGGAAAATGTGAAGTGTAGATAAAAAAAAATTAAACATCTTTTCATGCGATCGAATCTTTAAAACAGGAGGACCACCGATCTGAAGGCATGTTTTCTACGTGCTGATTGAACGCTATCACTGCCTTCTTGGAGCTGGCAAAAGTGACCACTCATTAAATCTTTGAATTTGGGGAATATACAGAAATCATAGGGTATTAGGTCAGGGCTATGTGCAGGATAGGTGACGAGTTGTACTATTTCAGAAGCTAAAAATGACTTTATTTTGTTGGCCGTGTGTGTAGAAGCGTTGTCATGATGTAGGAGAACGCGGCCTTTTGGTCGTCTTCCGCAAACTTTTCCTAATACCCTGGGTAAACAAATGGTAGAATCGGCATTAACACTCTTTTGATCTTCAAGTGGAATTGTGCAGATAGGACCCGTAAGTAGAAAAAAACGCGATCAATTTTTTACAAAAGTTTCTCGCCTGCCTCACTTTTGTTGGCCTGTTCTCATTGTCGAACACCTATTCATTTTTTCGGTTTCAAAATAATAAATACACGTTCCGTTTCCTGTGACAGTATGAATTCAATTCTTATTAAATTGTGACATTGTCATAAACAGCATAAGAAGGTCCGTGGTCGTACTTCAGTAGTATCTTTGAGCACCATTCCACGCGATCCCGCGTCTGCTCTGCTGTCAGGAAAAGTTTCCAAACTGTCAATTCCACGTGTAATGAATTTGGGTCATACCAATCCCCAATAGATTATTACGAATTACTCGAGATTCTTGATCGTGTAACAAGGGTTCTGTACAAAATTAAACACACTCTTCGCGCACTCCACACAGATTTTTCCTCTTTTTACTTTTGTAGTACGAACTAGTCGGGCCATAATCACCAATAAGCCTAAAATCAAAGCATTCTCTATATTTTTGTGACACAACGAAGCCTTAATACTATATGCGGAACCAGAAAACATCAAACAACAATATTAAGGACCTTTAGATCTCTGCCAATAAGTGACTTTTTTGCATCATACTGATGATATTAATTAAATAGTCGTTAATTGGACTAGGTACATAATGAAACACCGCAATCATCCCAATTACGCAATATCTTAAAATATTAAAACGTTAATAAAATAATTTTAAATGTTACTCAATGACATGGACTTTTCATTACTAGCTAAATGCGTACTTTACAACTTACAGAGTGATTTGATTTAATACAAGTTTCCCAATGGCCCTTAAGCCGACACCAAACATAATTCTTTAAAGTTTACTGAAGAAGCACTACACTTTAACTCCATCGAAACCTGGGCAGTTCTGGATGCCTTGCGGTGGTGTCGTGTCGATTGGTGATACATTGAAGTGCTGAGATGCCTATGTGATACTGCCATAATGTCCGTCCAGCTCCAAGACCAGAAGACAGAACCGATTGGCCTCCAGGGTGAAGTGACAGTGACAAAGGGATGTTAAATCCCCCAAACTATTCACCAACGCATTGGCGGACATCCACAAGACTAGATTGGACTGGGCGGGGTATCTACATAAGCGGTGAATATATCGCCGCCAACTAGCTTAATCAGCAGTTTAATTAACTGCCTAGGCTCTTTAATGAACGGCGCCGTCCAAAAAAAATTCCGTTTCAACGGCTAGGCAAATAGCTTGGATCGGTGACGTTTAACTACTTGCCTAGCCATTTAATTAAACAAAAAAATAACTTATTTCTGCATGGTTACAAAAAACAATAACTATTCTAACCTAACCTAACCAAGTCGGATTGCGCAGATATCACAATAAATCTGTCACTAATTGTCTGAGAATACACCTCTGTTGGGAATTTTCAGGTGTGAGTATATGTACGTATGTATGTAATTTTCTATCTTATTTCGAGGTAGTGCCCCATCATAAACGGTACGGCTAAATATCATTCAGGCCGTTCATTGAATGGCGCCGTTGAGTTAACAGCCTAGGCAGTTTACTGAATGGTTAATTTAGCTAGTTGGCAGCGACAAATACATCTCTCATCTTCGGTTCGCTGACGACATTGTCATAGTTGCGGAATCGCTGGAACAACTGGGTGAAATGCTGCACAACCTAAATGGAGCTTCTCGACGTGGCGGCCTTGGTGTAAACTTGGATAAAACCAAGATTATTTTCAACGAACATGTCGCACCGAAACCGCTTGCCATCGAAGGAACAACAATAAAAAGCGCTTTTCAGGTTTAGATTAGGTACTTTATACAAACATTATCTGAGGAAAATTACTTTTTCAGTCAGTTTCATTAGTTTTACCATAAAAAATGAAGAATAGATTATAAAAAACTTAACATTAACTTCGTAAAACAATACATAACCATTTTGACAATGGTTCGCGGGCCTGAGGGTGACGGGTGGAGCCGCTCGTCACTCTAGCAGAAGCAGGCCACGGCGGCGGCGCGCATCGTAGGACGATGGGCCAGACCGAGAGGAATGGCCCTGGGTCAGCCGGGGTGCGAGGGATATGTCACAAGACAACCTCACCGCCGGCCTAGCACATCGACCCACAGGCGGCGTGCGGTTTAGTCGGTTCGAGTCCGACATAACCTCCCCTTTCGGCTTCGAAGGGGGGGTATAAGTGGAGATTTCCCGCACGTAAAAAAAAAATGGTTCAACTTGGGCATATTTGCTCTTTCAGCCTCAGATGCATGGTTCGAGTCAACAATAGTGCCTGGAATACGGCAATTGGCTCACTCCCTATTACGTGGGACCGAATACAATGAATGAATGAATTTCTTTATTTCAAGCAACGAAGGCTCAATGTTTGTTACTATTACTTATTCTATGTTAGTAAAATAAAAGTACAATTTTTTTTTACGTGGCAACTATCCAGTCTTCTCGCGATCATGTTCAAGATTCTGTTGCCCCCCGCTCGCACCCTGCGCACCAGGGACGCGCATCTCCAATGATTGGTGAAATATGGGTATTAATCCACTTCTGCTTAGCCCTCCGAGGATAAAGGTGTGATTATATGTATGTATAAATGTGGGTAGTTTTCGTATAATGGTTCAGGCATTTTGGCTGTTTACAGTTTATGCAAGTGTGGGTCGTCTTTCTTTTTGTTTTTGGTGGGCAGTTTACCCGTCTAACATTTAGAAACATAGATCATAGATTAGTAGCTCTTGGAATGGCTTATCAGGACCCAAAACTCAGCTCAATTTATTACACAAACGCGGATGTGCGGTCTCACAGACCACTCTCAAGATTTAAAACGAATTTACTTACGAAATATACAGCTGGCATTGTAAATTTCCTTCTCAACATTCGTTTTACCACTAAAACCTAGGCTCCTGAGAACGACAGATGTTTGGGATACGCAGGATTATAGGGGCATGTGAATCCCAAACTGCAAGCGGTCAGTGAGACCGCACGTCCGTAGTCTAAGGTTAAAATTACAAAGTGAAACGAATGACAGTCATTTAGTAAGTATGGCAAACATTATTTTTAGCACAATGACAATATCGACAAAACACTGTACCACTTGCAACAGAACAGACCCCCGATCTAGTACGATTATCTATTCTGTGCCCCGATTCTGCTAATATTATAACATAACATAACCACTGTCACACCATTGATATTGCATTAAATGTCATTAAATTCAAGACTTTACTGCTGAGTTTTAAAGTCCAAAATGAAAAGAGAAAGAGTTTATAACATTTTTCATTTACTCTACAACATTGTAATTTAATTTTAGACTCTAACCATATCATGGTAAAGTCTAAAGTCAAATGGCATTGGTAACAGTGTCTGTTGTACAGCAGTGGTTTTACCATGAAAAAAAAATAGATGAAATCAGGGCCCTGGCCCTGGTCAAAAAATAAGATGATGGTAAACTTCTGTTACAATGTGTAATTTTTTCCTTTAATGGGAAACTATAAGCTAAAGGTAACAGCCGCTTAAACAAGTGGCAATTCGTTAGCCAGTGTATTGTAGAAAATAATGATAAATAAGCAAACCGTATTTGCCTACAGTATACTAAAATGTAGTCAGTAAGTCATTTCATGAAGATTCGAATCAAATAAGTGTTAGAGCGTTTTCACACTCATCCGATATCCGATACCCGACATCCAATATCGGAGAAAGTCAAATGTATGAGATATGTGTCTGTCTTTCACATTGTCCGGCCCGATACCGGGTATCGGAGCCAACAGCACTGTGTTGCCTCGATATCGGATCACAATAAGACTAAAACAGCGACTGCAAGTAATTTTCGACCTTAAAGACATTTTCTTAGTTACGTGTCTTTTCGCGTTAATTGATGACGCTGATCACGAATATAATAAAAAAAACTCGATAGCATCTAGCATCCTAAATAGTCTACGCATTCGAGCAAATAGCCGTATCGGGCCAATTTTATCGGATAAGTGTGAAAACAGCGCAAGGTGTCGGCTATCGGATGTCTGCTATCGGCGTCCGACACCGATATCGGCTATCGGATGAGTGTGAAAACGCTCTTATGGTTGTACCTATGGGTGAATTGAAGGATATTACTGAGGGAGGATAAAATGAACACAGTCGTGAGTATACGGAAAATATCGAAAGCCAAACCAGCAGTTAGACTGGAAAAATTGGACCCCAGACTTCGAGTTGAAAGCTTAGGATGCGACTAGGATTAACGCTAGAATGAAGAAGATGAAGGAATTGATGAGCATATAAAATTAGAAAGAAGAAACTACAAAGAGACATCAAGTACGATTATTCCAGAATTCGAGTTCCGGTTATATAGAAAATATATTCTTAAATTAACAATTTTTAGGGTCAATTAGTAAATAACCTCGAATAATTTTATCAAAGGTTATCAAATATTTTTATAATTGTGATTGTCAAAGTCAGAAATGCCTCACCTTTGTTATCAATATGTCTACGTTTGGGTTGGAAACACAAAAATTTATTTTCCAATACATAACCATGCAAAAGGCATGTCCCTTCGTAGTTTAAATAATCTACTGATCACGTCTCTTACACTTCTAACTTAATTAGTTCTTAGTTCTACATTTCATTTATCTTTTCTAAAAAAGATTTCTTTAATTTCAAAACAACCAAAGTCAATGTCAAAGAGTTTTATTCAATCTAGTGTAAATAGCCGTGTCTTCCAAAGCGGGTTGAGAACAGGTTACGACTGAGCGTGGAGTTCGTCCAGTCCAAGATGTCTTTGCCGAGGGTGTACTATGCCAAATCGAATGCCAAATAATCGAATATCAATTGATCGACCACTATAAATCGAACATCCAAATACTCGAACGTTCATGAAATCGAAAGTTTAATATATCGAACATTCAATATATCGTACGCTCAATACATCGAGTATTCAAAATATCGAATGTTTGTTTGATCGAGCGTTCAACGCATCGCATATTCATTCTATCGAAATATGAATATAGGTACTGAATACTCTTTATATGGTAGAATACAAGAAAAACACAAAATTTACTAATAAATCACATGTAATCTTTGATTATTATCGTTTAAAGGTACATTTTAATATTTTGTTTGAATTGCAATTGCACGGAGAAACTGGAAAAAGTCATGCTGTTTTTACTATTTAATATTTTTGCAATCACATTATCATCCCTTTTGTCTCTTTTTTGTGGAGTAGGTCTACCGAATCCCGCGTTTGCCTTGTGTTGTAAACGATAATAATTAAAGATTACATGTGATTTATTAGTAAATTTTGTGTTTTTCTTGTATTCTACCATATAAAAAGTATTCAGTACCTATATTCATATTTCGATAGAATGAATATGCGATGCGTTGAACGCTCGATCAAACAAACATTCGATATTTTGAATACTCGATGTATTGAGCGTACGATATATTGAATGTTCGATATATTAAACATTCGATTTCATGAACGTTCGAGTATTTGGATGTTCGATTTATAGTGGTCGATCAATTGATATTCGATTATTTGGCATTCGATTTGGCATAGTACACCCCTTTGCCGACAACCAGAGGGGCCATGCAATCAACACAGTAAAATGAGTATATCACTCACCCAGCGCTGGTGTTCGGCTGCTGTTCTGGTTCTGCTGCTGCTGGCCACCAGCCGATGTCGTCTCGAAGCGGTGTCCGGGATCCGCAGTAGACCCGGGGCGAAAACACTAAGTTGTGTTTCAAGCGGTGAGCTGCTGAGACATCCTTATCGTAAGGAGCTCCAGGCTTGACTGACTTGTGCAGCGCGAAATCAGCTGACTCGCGCCGCTCGCAAACTCACAGCCGTTATTTTTAAGATCAGCGATATACCCACCTACCGGTCGCCAACAAGTACCCCCCAAGTTTGACAAATAAACATATGGACCGGTACCCGCCACAACACGCTCCCCGCCTTGACGAGGTCCAGAGCAATAAGTAATGAGGAGAGCTAAGTAATAGGGTGACGACAATCTGAGCGGTTAAGTTAAGTTAAGTAAATAAAATTATAAAACGGTCTGAGTACATTAATGAACTGTTACAGCGGATGCAACAGCACACAACAGCGGTATAAACAAAACAAACAGATATTCAAATTGAATTCGATTGTTGATTGTTAATTATGATACTTATAACTAAATACTAGGCTAAGTTGCGGGTGTAATTAAATATAGTGAAATTAAGAATTTATTGCGTTGGCAAAGGATACAGCTTAGTTACAGGACGTTTATATAGTCCTGACGCGGTTTTAATAGAAGCTACTCTAACTACGCCATCCGAGCCCGGAAAAACTTCGGTTACAATACCCAATGGCCACGACAAAGGTGGTACATTATCTTGACCCAAAAGTACAATAACACCGATCTCTATCGGACGATCAGGCGTGCACCATTTCTGACGAGTTTGTAACGTGTTTAGGTATTCAACTCGCCACTTTTTCCAGTAGGATAATACAAGTTGATCAAGAAGTTTCTTACGATTTGTTAGATGTTTGCCTTCCTCCGTTAGTTCAGAAGAAGGCAAGTACGTTAACGGGCTAGCCATTAAAAAATGCGCCGGTGTGAGCACCTCGGGGTGAGGGTCTGCAGACAAAACGCTAAGCGGTCGAGAATTTAGAAGACACTCTGTTTGTACTAAAACTGTTAAGAGTTCCTCATAAGTGAGAAGTTGTTTCCCTATGACTCGGAATAAGTGAGTCTTTACGCTTTTAATATTTGCCTCCCAAAGACCTCCGAAGTGCGGAGCGCGCGGTGGGATCGTAGTCCACTTAATGCGAGTTTTGAGAAGTTCTTGTTTGATATCGGATTGGACATTCGAATCTAATAAAAATGAATATATTTCATTAAGCTGTGCCTTCGCACCTATAAAATTAGTACCATTGTCCGAGTACATAACGGACACTGGACCGCGGCGAGCAATAAACCTTTTAAAGGCAGAAAGAAAAGCCTCGGATGTAAGATCCGAAACAAGTTCGATATGTATGGCCTTAGTGGCCAAGCATATAAACAAACATATATATACCTTCTGCGAGCGTTGACCTCTACGACGAGTAGGTATATAAGCAATAGGACCAGCTAGATCCACCCCAGTATGCACAAAGGCCTTAGCATCGCAGATACGATACCCAGGTAGATCAGCCATTTTGGGTGTTGGATGTATAGGTTTTAAATGAAAACAGGTATTGCATTTGCGGCAGCGAGAACGAATAACTGTCCTACCATCCAATATCCAAAACCGCTGCCTAATAATTGACATTAATAGTCCGGGACCCGTATGACAGTAAGCCTTATGATAGTGATCAATTATTAAAGCAACTATCCGGTCATGTTTAGGTAGTAGTGCGGGATGTTTGGCTTCGTATGGTAAGTCAGACTTAGAAAGTCTGCCCCCAACGCGCAAGACACCGCAGTCGTCAACAAAAACCGACAGACCGCGCAACCTTTTAGACGGGAGTTCACCGGCTTTAATCAGATTAATTTCGTTGGAAAAATGAATATTTTGAACAACGCGAACAATAAACTTTTCAGCGGCGTAGATATTCTCAACAGCGTCCCGACCGGGTAGTCTGTTCGTGAATTTAAGAATCCACATAAATACACGTAGTATCTTATTCCACGAACTGACGCGGTTAGCTATGGACTCCAAGGCATGCGGTTCAGTCTTTGAAGCCTCAGCCAGGAACGCCTTCGCTTTCAACTCCGGTAAAGTATTAAATTCGGTCGGTGTGAATTTCAAAGGCCATTCACTTATAGGTAAATGAAGCCAGGTAGGGCCGTCCCACCAAAGCGCATGTGCGATCAAATCCGACGGCAGCATGCCGCGTGATAGACAATCACTAGGATTTGTCTTTCCAGACACGTGATTAAAACAAGCCGCGGGTAAGTTTTCCTGTATTTTAGCAATACGATTGCTTACGAAAACAGACCATCTATGGGGAGATGAATGGATCCACGAAAGAGCTATAGTGGAATCTGAAAACGCGTAAATACTCTGAATAGGTACGCGAGCGGAAAGCTTATCTTTGACCACGCGAACAAGCTTGGAAAGAAGCAAAGCGGCGACAAGCTCCAAACGAGCCAGCGTCGTAATCTTAGCGGGGGAAACTTTAGATTTAGCACATAGGAGCCGGACCGTGATATTCCCTTCAGGGTCGGTTATGTGTAGGTATATACAACAACCATAACCACTAAAGCTGGCGTCGCAAAATGCTACAATATTTACCACAGACTCCCTAAAAACCCCAATATGTCGCGGTATTTTTAAAGAAGAGAGTGCAGAAAAATCACGTGTAAAAGCCGAGAACCTTTTGACTATATGTTCCGGAGGAATCTCATCCCAATCTATCTTAGCCAACCAGAGTTCCTTGATGAGGATTTTAGCGTACAAAACGACCGGAGCCACAAGACCCAGCACGTCAAACAAGCGGGCCACCAGTGATAAAATAGTGCGTTTAGTGCATTTATTTTCAACTATGGCGGTAGTCAAAGAAAACTGATCGTCCGCGGGTTCCCAGGATAAGCCAAGGATTTTAAAATTATTTGAATTTTTATCTACTGGAGAGAAACATACCGGCGAGCGATGAGATTCCGGAAGTGTCTCTAATACAGCGGGCTTATTACTTGCCCATTTTATCAGATCAAATGAACCTATCTTAAGTAAATCAATTAATTGGCGAGATAAGTCAACTGCCAATGGTTCATCGGGCACTGAATAAACATAATCATCCATATAAAACTGAGTTTCCACTAATTTAGAAGCCTCAGGAAAGCGGTCACTATGCTCACACGCTAAGCTACGCAATGTGCGCATAGCTAGGTACGGACTAGGTTTTAACCCGAACGGTAAATGATTAAAATGAAAAGTACGTATGTTTTCACTTTTATTAAAACGAAATAAAATTCTTAAATATTTACGATGGTGCTCATTTACCCCGATTCTCAAAAACATTTGTTTAATGTCTGCGGTCATAGCTACAGGAAAGGTGCGAAAATCAAGTAGTAATAAAAACAAATCAGCCTGTAAATTAGGTCCGACATGCAGGACATCGTTGAGTGACAACCCTGAGTGTGTTTTGGCACTAGCGTCCAAAACCACCCGAATGGTGTCCTTGTCCGGTCTAATAACGGCGTGATGCGGTATGTAGTAGCCTTCCTCTATTATTTCAGAGTCGGGTACCTCCGACAAATAACCCTGAGCTATATACTCGGCGATGGTTTTATTATAATTCTCGCGTAGGGTAGGTGATTGTGCGAATTTTCGCTCGAGTGCAAGCAGGCGCCTATGAGCCACTCCGCGAGAATTACCCAACTCCGAAGGGCTTCGCGAGAAAGGTAAATCAATAAAATACCTACCGTCCCTAAATAAAACTGAGGAATTAAAACTATTTTCGCATTCTAACTCTTCCGGACTAATAAATCGCTGAGTCGGAATTTCCTCTAGCTCAAAAAATCTTTGTAAATTTGACTCAATGTCAATATTCGTAATCGCGGTAAATGAAGAAAAGGTAGGTTTCGTATCATTACGACATACAATGTCTCCCATGAGTACATAACCTAAGCTAGTTAGTATTGCGGGTGGTGCGCGATTACCCGAATCAACCCTATCTCCCAAATAAATATACGGAAATAGTTGTACACCAAGAACTAAATCGATTTCACCAGGTACATTCCAGCTTAAATCGGCAAGCGGTAAATTATTCAAGTATGAAAAATCATCATTTATTTTTATATAATTGGAGGGTAGTCTGTCTGTAATGCAATCAACCACCAACGCATGAATATAATATTTATTATTAGGATTAATGCGCGATTCGATTGTAAAATTAATAAACCCATGTACGGGTCGCGAGGTATTGCCTACACCTTGCAGCGACGAATTGCACAACTTAACAACCGGTATGTTCAAACGTTTACAACAATCCACGGTAATTAAATTATTTTGTGACCCGCTATCTATCAAACACCTAATCATCCTTCTATCTTGGCCCTTGCAATGCGCATAAACTTGCGCAGTTGATAATAAAATCGTAGTGTTCGACGAATTAGCGCCCGCTGTGAGCGAAACCGAATGCGTCTCGCTCAGCGACAAAGCAGGTGTAGTCAAGTACTCAGCTTGCGCGCTGTCGCTCTCAACGGCCGGAGTTCGAACCGGCTGCGTCGCCAGCGCGGTCACAGACTGATTATTAGTCGGGATATTATTTTTACTCGAAAAATGCAACAACGAATGATGTTGTTTGCCACAAACATTGCAAACATTACGCGACTTGCACTTATATATCGAATGCGTTAAGCTCAAACAGTTTATACAGCCACGATTCGACTTAACAAACTCGAACCGGGCCCGCGGGGAATCAAAATTTTTGAACTTAGCACAATTGAACAACCTATGTTCCATATTATCGCATAATATACAGCTGGACTCGGAAACCGGTTTTTTACTAACGACGAACGCTTTCGACGTGCTCTGTGCGCCACGACTGTTAGACGCACTAGCCTTCGCACGCGGCTCGACCTTAGAGTTTTTATTTTGAGACCTCTCAAGTACTTTAATATATTCTTGTATAAATGAGATTAATTCGATACTGGAAGGGAATTCTTTCCCACTGACGCTGTTCTCGAACTGTTGAATTATTTGTGAGTCGAGTGGTTTCAACCCACAATACAACAGAACGAAATCTAATATGTCGGGTATGCCTAATTGTTTCAATGCAGCGACAGACGCGGAATATTTTTCGATATAAGCACTTAAACCAGCGGCATTAACGGTGCAACATTTAGTATTGAAAATATTGTTTAGGTAATGTTCACCTAAACTGCGGGTGTCTTGATATTTTTTTATCAGACTGTCCCAGATAATTTTATAGGTATCTCCTGATGGAATAATACCTGCGGTTATATTTGATGCACCGTGAGTCAGATTACTAATTAAATACTGCACGCGCTGTGCATCCGTGAGATCGGTATTAAGATGTACGTTAGTTCGAAATATCTCATAAAACATCGGCCAATTCTCGGTATTTCCGTCAAAAGTACGCAACTTAATAGGCGGTAACATAATGTTGACTTTTTCCGGAGCAACTGTGCCTGATTTAAAATTAGATTTAGAGAGTATGAGATTGCGTTTATATTTGATACTCGAGTATAAATCCTCAATCGAACTCAAACATGAATAATCTGGTGGGGTACCGTCTACTTCAAATTTTATTTGATTAATTTTATCGATTATTTCTTCAAATTTTCCGTACAGTTCAGTAATTGACTCCGATTGCGCCAAAAACGATTCGTTCGAACGCGAATCGTAATTCGAAATATTTTTACACGAATTATACAAACGATTCATTCGTTCGAAGATAGCCTCTTTTTTAGCAGTTAGCTGCGTTATATTTATTCGAGACTTTTCGATAGACATTGTAAAGTTGGTATGTATTTAACAAACAACTCAAGCAATATGAAACGATTTAAATAAATGCGGTATGGCGCTCACACTTACCAAGACTTACGTAAGTATGAAACGGCACTAAATTAATTAAAGCGGGTAGGGAATTTTCACTACTAAAATTGCCTATTATTAAAATAATACTGAAACCTATCAGGCTCGTAAGGACCATAAAATGGAGGGGCAGGCGTGTAAATAGCCGTGTCTTCCAAAGCGGGTTGAGAACAGGTTACGACTGAGCGTGGAGTTCGTCCAGTCCAAGATGTCTTTGCCGACAACCAGAGGGGCCATGCAATCAACACAGTAAAATGAGTATATCACTCACCCAGCGCTGGTGTTCGGCTGCTGTTCTGGTTCTGCTGCTGCTGGCCACCAGCCGATGTCGTCTCGAAGCGGTGTCCGGGATCCGCAGTAGACCCGGGGCGAAAACACTAAGTTGTGTTTCAAGCGGTGAGCTGCTGAGACATCCTTATCGTAAGGAGCTCCAGGCTTGACTGACTTGTGCAGCGCGAAATCAGCTGACTCGCGCCGCTCGCAAACTCACAGCCGTTATTTTTAAGATCAGCGATATACCCACCTACCGGTCGCCAACAAGTACCCCCCAAGTTTGACAAATAAACATATGGACCGGTACCCGCCACAACAGTGACGTCAAAAAATTCTACTTAACTTAAGTTTACCATCGTCTCCAAGGCGCTGGTGGAGAAGAAACGGCGCAACAAACTCCACTGCGGCATTTTCTCAGACGTCAATTTACAAAATTTATATCCTAAGGCTAAATGTGGACGAATCTACATTTGTCTCGCGTCTAATGAACAAAGTATAATAAAATTAACCTAAGTGAAAATATGACTTAAGTTCAGTATTATTATTAAATATTTATTAAATATTTTATTTCGGATAATGTACAATTCATAGTCATATGCCGAAACTAAAGCATTTTAGGAGATGCCTGCACCACGCGCAAGCCAAACGTTTTTGTCTTTAAGATAGTCATTTGTCCTATTGTATGTTTTTTACATAAAATGGTATTTACATAGCTTTTAAATTGATTTTTAGGCATACTTAGAATCGATTCAGGCAATTTATTATAAAAGCGTATACCTTCCCCCTTAAAAGAATATTTATTAAATATTTTATTTCGGATAATGTACAATTCATAGTCATATGCCGAAACTAAAGCATTTTAGGAGATGCCTGCACCACGCTCAAGCCAAACGTTTTTGTCTTTAAGATAGTCATTTATCCTATTGTATGTTTTTTTACATAAAATGGTATTTACATAGGTTTTAAATTGATTTTTAGGCATACTTAGAATGGATTCAGGCAATTTATTATAAAAGCGTATACCTTCCCCCTTAAAAGAATCGCTAGCCCTGCTAAGCCGATAACATGGAAGTAGCAGTTTATATATATTACGCAGACTTCTGTCTGTAATGTCACTCACATTTTTGAAATGAGATATATTTTTCTGACATACATAATGTTTTCAAATATATATGTATTGGAAAGCTACAGTTAAAATATCAATATCCTTAAATCGTTCCCTGAGGACTCCCTCAGGGAACGATTTAAGGACTTAGGGATATAGGGATTTGCACAAGTTAGCTTGCAATGAAATATTCAATCTCTGTAGAAGTAGAGGTAGAAACGCTCGTGGACAGGTGAGCTTACTGTTCCGTAAACGATCAGTAGGTTAAGTTACCTAGGCGAAGATTACCATTTAGTTATCATATTATTCATGAGAACCACTCAGGCTACAGAATGTGCCTGACAGCGGGTAAGAGAGCAAATGTGGGTAGAAAAATATCCTGTTCCGGCAGGTTTTATCAGACCAAAAGAAGAACTGCTGCCTGGACATCATCTCCAGTGGCCAACCTGGAAGTCATTAAATCGCCTGCGGACCCAAGTTGGCCGCTGCAAGGAAAATATGGCAAAATGGGGCTATATCGACCGACCGCAAGTGGACTACGAGTGTGGGGCCCAATCTCAGTCCATGACGCATTTGCTCTCTTGCCAACTGTGCCCCTCCACCTGTACTACCGAGGACCTGTGTAAGGCAACGGATAGCGCTGTGGCTGTGGCCAAGTTTTGGGCCGACAAAATATAAAAATCAAGCCATCAAGTCTTGTATCTGGCCATTGACTCGAAGAAGAAGAAGAAGTTATCATACATCAGCGCTCCCGTGCTTCCGAGGGCACATGAAAAGTCAGTACCAGCTGTCAACAGTCATTAGGTCAAGACGGAGGTCTGATTGGGCGACCTGAATAACTCTGTCACTGATTGGCCACTAACCACACTAAAAGAGGAAAGGTAGCTATGAAGATGTGATAAGCAGAAAGTTGTCTTTGTCATCTGAAATGTTCAGTTGAATATTCGATGGATCCATAACAGTACAATATAGCAGTCACAGTAAAAGCGCCGAGTCTGCTACAACGCATTTCTGAAGAGGTACGAACGACATGCATATTTCTTTAAAAATATCAGAATGTAATCAAAATAATTGAGTTTATTTGAATATTTGATTACAGTTACTCACCTAAATAATTAGTTCGATTACGTGACACATTACACGGCGTTTATTTTTAAAAGTAATTACAGCGACGAGTAAAACAAATATTTACAAATCGAAGGCAGATAGTTAAACATTTAATGCCAATATTGTTTCAAAGAATTTCACCGACTTGATAGGGAATCTCAAACAAAATATATAAGTTACCTCGCGGCACATATATATCTTGATCCCAAGTCGCAAGAGAATCGAGGCTCTGGCGCGCGCGGATTGTTTTGATAATAATTATAAAATATCATTAGTGAATTTGAGCTCGTCCGTAGCACCCCGTACTATCCTCGAAAGACACTCAAAAAACGCTTACTAGGCATTTATAGCTCTTTTTGAGTACAATTTGGGCCCGAGAATATATGCCCCAAGGTATACGTCAGTAAAATATGAATACATATACATATGATGTATATGAATAACTCTACTATATAAAAATAAGTCGGGTTTTCCTTCCTGACGCTATAACTCCAGAACGCACGAACCGATTTCCACGGTTTTGCATTCGTTGGAAAGGTCTCGGGCTCCGTGAGGTTCATTGCAAAGAAAATTCAGGAAAAATTTCAACAGAAAAGCGGGAAAGCGATAATCGACATCCACGCGGGCGGAGCCGCGTGCAACAGCTAGTATTATATAAATATATTTCTAGCTGACCTCTAGACAAGAGGCATTTCGATGGCCGGCGTTTGGTGGAATAGAATGACGAATGTATGGAATTTGACGTTTATGACATGCGTTAACGACTGTCAGATACGTCAAATCCTATACATTTGTAATTCTATTCTATCAAACGCTCTGGTCAACGAAATGCCACTTGTCTAGAGGGCCAGATAAACGTTCATTTGCCGTTAATAAAAAAATGGGGTTGATGTATTTTCAATGCCAAATAATAATTTAAAAAAAATTATACATTATAAATGTGAAAGTGTTGTTTGTGTGTGTTTGTCTTTCACGCCTAAATCACTGAACCGATTTCATTGAAATTTGGTATAGGGATAGTTTAGAGCTTGAGAAATAACATAGGCTATGTTTGGTCGCGATAACCGACATCCACGCGGGCAGAGCCGCGAGCAAAAGCTAATACTACATAAATCCATTTCAGAACATAAGTACTAAAATACTATGTATTGCACACGAGGTTGACATGCTCTTGTATTTTAATTCGTGATATCACGTAACCTTCACAATATAATGATCGTAATCAACCCTAAGAACACATTGTAGTCACACGCCTTCCTATATGAAAATGCGTATTTATCGACTTGTACAAATTACAAGATAAACTTCTCGTTCATTTTGGCGTTAATCACTCGGATCAATCAATTCACGTCGGAGTTCCGGGGTCTGTTTTTTCCAGTCTCACTGCTTGTTTGGGTGAACTTCGAAATTTTCAGTGAATCGACTGCTACCAGTTGGTGAATTGTTTAGGGCTCCATTTACCCGTAACGATTGCTATTAGACCAAGATAATGATAGGAGAAATAGGAGAACGGAGTCGGGTGCAATACGTTGGGTGCATCACGCAACATTCAAAATAATTGATCGCATTTTGTACCATATTTATTATAGCGGCTGGCTTTATAGTCGTTTCGGAGCGCGAAAGAGTTTAGGCAAAGTTTAACAGAGCCGGGTGCAATACATTGGGTGCAGCACGCAAGATTAAAAATAATGGGTCGCATTTTGTACCACATTTATTATATCGCCTGACTTCATAGTCGTTTCGGAGTGCGTAAGAGCTTACGCACAGTTTCTATAACAAAATCGGATGGAAGTGTTAATTTGGCGGCCACACGATGAATGAATTGAATTAAAAGTAGAGAAGTGAGAGACTGTCGTGGTATGGACATACTTACTATGATTAGAGATGAAAGTAATGTTGTTCAAAAAGTCTAAAGTATAATTGAAATGGGATATTGAAGCAGAAGCTGGCTCAAGAAAAAAATGATGAATTGTGGAAAAGAGGATATTGATTATGACAAAGAAGGGAGTGACTGAGGAAATAATATCTAACAGGAATTTAAGGCGGAGAATATAAACATGTTACGCCGACCCCAAATAATTGGGACATGCATGCAGCCTAATGCTGCTTCAGCAAGAAGTAATGTCGTTCCTTCTTTTATCGCAAGGTGAAGAACTGGAATGCTTTGCCTATACACGTATTTTCCTCTTCTGGGACCTGAAAATCATCTATCGAGTCAATTAATCAAAGCTCATTTCAAGATCAACAGAAATTTAATATGCAATGGTAGCAAGGGTCTTCTTGACTTCACCTCAACTTTTACTATCTAGCGAAGTAAATTGAATGGTCAATTGATGGATTATATATGAAAATAAATTAACTGTGCGAGAAACGTTTTTACCTCTCTGTGGTGGCAGTGCAGAGCGCATAGGCTTAAGTGCTTCAATTCATTCATTCATTTAAATTTAAGAGCCTCGCTCTTGTCTGTGGAGTAACTTCCATTCATTCCTATCCATCGCCCTATTCTTGACTTCCTGATACGACATGACGTTAACCTTCTCCTTTATTTGGTCCATATAGCTCCTCCGAGGTCTTCCTCTTCCTCTCCTACCCTCAACTTTTCCTTCCATTATATTCTTTATTAACTCATTGTGTCTCATCAGGTGTCCAATCATAATTCAATCATGAACGCACGGGCTCGCTTCATTGGTTTATCAGACTTTTAACGGTTTTGTCAGTCAGTTTTATTGTTTTTTGTTAGCTTTTCAGTTTAGCAGCTTTGTTAGTTCGATTGTTTTTATTGGTTACTAAGTATAGTGCTCATACGGAAATATCGACTTTTGTACAAAATGTTTCCGACCTTTGTTTTTCATTGTGACTTGACTTTTGCTCTATTCTCTCATCGACAATCTTAGCGCACGCGCACCCTGGGGTCAACGTACTTATCTCAAAACCGGAGACAGAATCATTTTGCACCCCGTGACCTTAGAGGTATCATGTGATCTACTAAATGATAGGTACTGCGTTTTGGTATAACACAAGTACGGTGCGTGATTTACTTATGGTGAACGAAAGAAGAAAGATTTTTTTTTTTATTTAGACACTAGCTGATGCCCGCCGATCCGCCCACGTGGAATGGAAACCTATTCCCGGGATTAAAGTAGTTCTGTTCCAAATTTCAGCCTGAACCGTTCAAGCGTCACAACCTTTCACATTTGTAATATTAGTAAGAAGTGCATAAGACTACTTCACTTTGTTTAAGAAACTATAAAGGCCCATGATGGGTCATAGAAAACCAATGTTAATGTGTACAGGTGGCATTAGTATACAGTGGTACACAATGGGCCATCCTAGCGCGCAGATATTAGGCATGTTGGCGGTTTTTAGAACACTGTGGAACTTCATCCCACGCACGTATAAGCTGTGGAATTAACTCCCTGCTTCAAGAAGAGCATTAAAATTTCCTACACGGTTGGCAGCACAAGTATGAAGCCCTTGGTATTGCACACATCCATAGGCTACGGTAACCACTTTTCATCTGGTGGATCGCGTGCTTGTATGGCATCTAAGTGATTAAAAAGACATTTATATAGGAAATATATCACTACATAGTATAAAACAAAATCGTTTTCTCTGTC
This sequence comes from Eilema caniola, assembly GCA_949126895.1. Taxonomy (NCBI): domain Eukaryota; kingdom Metazoa; phylum Arthropoda; class Insecta; order Lepidoptera; family Erebidae; genus Eilema; species Eilema caniola. Next base: position 3,713,671 of record OX421486.1, on the reverse strand, counting down.
CCTATATCCCTTTTTGTATGCTTAAATCTGTAAGACTTCGCAACGGATTTTGATGCATTTTTTTAATAGATAGAGTGATTCAAGAGAAAGGTTTAAATGTATAATACATCTTTAATATAGTAGAGGGTGCAGCGGGAACGGGATTTGACGCCACGAGGGCGGAAAAATATTGGCGGTACGAAGTTCGCCGGGTCAGCTAGTATAAATATATGTTTTACCTTATTCAATAGACATAATATGCGTATGTTATTCAGTCTGCTTTGGTCACTTCCTATATGATAAACACTCAAACATCGTGATTAATCGATTGAAAAAAAAAAACAAAATAAAGGTACTTGTTTCTGCCTTAATGATGATTTTATATAAGAGATAAGGGCAGGCAAAGTCCTCCACATCCGGGTGCAAATTCTTAACCTCCGTATCTGTGTGGAAGATTACGTATTCATGAAAAATAATAATTAGTGAGGTAGTACATTATTTATCCGTGTATCAACACACCATCTCATCCAAAGGTTCGGAGGATGATTGATAGTATTGATACAACGAAGATCAATCAATCAATCAATTCCCAATGTTGGGAATTGATGAATGTTTTGGCGTAGGTACTGTTCCCACGCTGGCAGAAGGGTTGGTAAAGAGTTTTATATCGAGCTTACTTTCTCTCGCAGTGATTATTGTCTGCGTATTTTCAGTTAGTCGCCTCTAACGACACCCTTCGGATGAAATTGGGGGAGTGATTCAACGAAGAAGAAGATTAAATTACTATCAACTAATAAACAAAACTACTGCTTTCTAGTTCTTGCCCAGTTGAACCAACTCAATCAATTGGTTACAAAGTAGCCAGGCTAGTTACCTACTCACTAATCTAAGCCATTAACGCTGGCTGACTGATTTGATTATTGAAATTGCGAGTTTCCTGCTTCTCAATATAAATAAACAAATTATACATGTGTAAGCTACATTAACTAGTTTCTCAAGCACAAATTCTTTTTCTGTTATTTATTTATCTTACAAGCGTTTGGAAATAAGCGAAATCCTTACATCCTTATCGAGGTTGAGAATTCAGATGACAGAAGCTCCTGTTAAAGTAAACCAAACCATGGAGAGTATAAAGACCTGGAATTCCTTGCCAGCTCACGTGTTTCCCGCTTCCTATAATCCCGGGTACTTTAAGCGGGGTGTGAAAAAGCATCTGATGAGGCCGTCAAGCTGAGTGCCACCATTGTTAACATGGCACGTGTATATAACGGTGGCCCTCTTTCCTGAGACTTTGCCTTCAGCTTACCATCAGGCGAGGTAAAGTCAAATTGACGTGTCCTATATAAAAAAAAGAAAGACTTCTAGTTCTAAATTGCATGCTTTGTTTGCGATCGGATTGGAGCTCAGATACAGGACAAACTTGAGATGCTATCCTTAGAAAAAAAGAAAGAAGGAAGAAAAGTGTTAATGCACTAACAAGCTCGTCAATCATGTTTGTGCGTTATAAGTTAAGCAATTTGAATGTCTTACATGCTCTAACACGCACTCCATACGAACAAACAAAAACATGAATTTAATATATGACCACAGAATAGATATGCATGATTTCATTATATTGTCATGTTTGGGTTAATTAAAAATATCTACTTCTCGTTGCGATAACGAATGTACCTAACTAACAAACATTACCCTTGAGCTGGGATCCGAGACGACTTCGGGTTAATGGAACCGAACTAATAAGATAAACAACTAATTTATTTATTTTTGTCATCCTCGTGTCTGTATTTTTACATACCGCACCATTTAGACCCAAGCTTTGGCTTCGCTATCACTACATAGTATAGAACAAAGTCGCTTTCTCTGTCCCTATATCCCTTTGTATGCTTAAATCTTTAAAACTATGCAACTGATTTTGATGCAGATTTTTTTTAATAAATAGAGTGATTCAAGAGGATGGTTTATATAATACATGTTTAATATATCTGTAAAGAGTGCAGCGGGAACGGGATCTGACGCCACGCGGGCGGAAAAATATTGGCGGTACGAAGTTCGCCAGGTCAGCTAGTATGTTCTAAGATGACATACGTTTATCTCCATCAACTAAACGTATGCGCATACCATCGATGCAGTCGATCTTCGTTTTTTTTTTTTAAATCGTCCTGTCTTATTTCAGAAACTCCCGAGGCAAGGTGCTACAGTTAAAAATGTCATTTGCCAAGAAAATTCTAGTATTTGCATGACATTTTACAAAAATAAAAAAGGAGGTACTGCGTACATCCTATACTCAGTGACAGATTATCTTAGTCGCGGATCGACTAATTAGTCGATGGATATGCATACATCAATAAAATGCAATACAAGTTGAGCATTAAATCGATAGTTGTCCAACTTTTTAAGCAATAGCAGATCGATCTTTTTGACTTTTTTGTCGAGCAACTATCGAGTTGATAGTTTGTGTGCTTCAATATAATTCTATAAACTTATGACACTCGACAAAATAGTTGTTCAACTAAAAGTTGTATATATGCGGTAGGCCTTCAATCAATAGGTCTGGTCTGGCACAGAGGTCTTCTTTCGAAGTTGCCACGCTACGGACTCCCCGAAGGACTTTGCGAATGGATTGCCAGCTTTTTGTCCAACAGAAGTATCCAAGCCGTCGTTGATGGCAGCTGCTCGGACCGCATGGACATAAACGCTGGTGTCCCACAAGGCTCTGTGTTGTCCCCGACGCTGTTTCTGCTGCATATCAATGACATGCTGTCTGATGGATCCATTCATTGCTATGCGGACGACAGTACCGGGGATACGTGTTGCACGGGTCGTGCAAATATCCCTCAATTCGAGGTGGAGAAGAGACGCGAACAACTTGTGTCTGAAATCGAGACTACTCTCTCGGGAGTATCCGATTGGAGTCGACTTAACCTAGTCCGATTTAACCCCACTAAGACACAAGTATGTGTATTCACCGCTAAGAAAACCCCATTTATTGTAGCGCCGCAATTCCTGGGCACACCACTTTCCATCTCTTCGAGTATTGGGATCCTAGGTGTCGACATCTCAAGCGACGTTCAGTTCCGCCACCATTTGGAGAACAAGGTCAAGCTGGCCTCAAAGAAACTTGGAGTGCTCAACAGGGCGAAGCAGTACTTCACTGCGGGGCAACGACTTCTGCTTTATAAGGCACAAATTCGGCCCCACATGGAGTACTGCTGTCACCTTTTTGCCGGAGCGCCTGCATACCAGCTTGGCCCCTTCGACTCATTGCAAAGACGGGCGTTGAGGCTCGTCGACAATCCCATACTCACAGGCGATGTGGAACCTCTCAGCCTCAGAAGGGACTTTGCCTCGCTGTGTGTGTTCTACCGCCTATACAATGGTTTGTGCTCAGATGAATTGTTTGACATGATGCCCACCACTGCATTCTATCATCGCACCACTCGCCATAGGCAGGGAATTCATCCTCACACACTGCGACCGGAAATGGTGCGCACCGTGCGTTTTGAAAGGAACTTCATCCCACGCACGCTCAGGTTGTGGAATGAACTTCCTGCCGTGGTTTTCCCAAGCGACTACAATATGGGGTTCTTCAAGTAGGGTATTAGAAGGTATCTACAGGGTCGGTAGCACGATTGTGATGCCCCTGGTGTTGCAAACGTCCATAGGCCACGGTAACCACTTCCCATCAGGTGGGCCGTGTGCTTGTCTACCACCTGAGTGGCATAAAAAAAAAACAAATTTTAAATCAAATTCTATAAAAAAAAAGAAAATAGCCGAAAATACTGTTTGAAAGAAGTGTCCAAGAAGTTCAGCATACATAGTTTACCACCACCACGTAGTCGCACTAGCGAAGATGACTCACCTTCATTGTATCTGCCATGTCACAAATATGTAGGCTGCCGCAGACGCGAACCTTCGTAATGCAAGCGCACGATTCCACAGATCCACCACAGCATATTCATCTCCGTGACACGCAGCTCCTGACTAATCTCTAAAACTGGCCTATGCTGATTTCATAGACCTATTGTTCCAACTTAACCGATATTTTGACGTCACAAATTACACCAGTTACTGCACTATGGCAGCAAAGGTCAAGCATAGCAGCTTCCAAATGGACAGACCTCATGATAATTTTACAGACCTGCCTTTTCAACTAAAACAATAGTACATTACAACAAAGGCCGGGAAGAAAGGGGGTTGCCGGCTGAAGACATATAGATAGGATAGGTCTGAGGCAGGCAACCCCATATTTCCCGCCGAGGTATGTATAGTGCTTTTCTCAAACAGGCAATGAAATAAACAACAAAAAAATTAAAGATTTATTTTTAAAGAAATTAAAAGTAAACAAGATAAAAACTAAAACTCACGTGTATATTACTCTTTCGTCTATTTTAGCTTGATTTTAACAGAAAACATTTACATTTATGTTCATTATCATGTTACTTAAAAAAAGTATAAAGGCACGTTTCTGAAACAACAGTGACACTTATCATTGTTATAAATGTCAATTTGTTGCAACTAAATTAGGTAAATATTAATATTTCAATGTTTATATGTATAGTTAAGAAAACAATTGATAATAATGTGTTATTAGTTATGTTAATGTGGATTTCTGATGTAAATAAAACTGCTCTAAGTACATACCAAGTCGTTTATTGTTTTTTTTTAATAAATACGCACAGTGGCAGAGTGTCGATGCTTTTGCCACAAATTTATGTAGAATCGAAATAAAAAAGAGGACTTTTCCGGCCTAGGCCTTGCAAGGTTTGTATGAAATTCCATTACCGGCCTCTGGTCCAAGCCGCGCCTGAAACGTCATACTTCGCAGCCTATTAAGAGGAACGTAATGTCAATATTTCTTTGCATGTTTGAGAAAATACATTTTTATTGTTATTATTTCACTGTGGAACACCTGGTGGCCGGATGGATGATCCATCCGCGACTTTCATTCATTTCATTTCATCATACTGTCACGCCTATTTCCCACCCGGGTGGGCAGGGATAACAGCCCGCCATTTGACTTTATCCTTTACATACTTCACGAGCTTCCTCTACTGGTCATCAAAGCTCTCATACAAGCCCAGTTTCGAATGCTTCAAACCTAACCTTTATTCAATATCATACCAATTTTGCCAGTATGTCGACCACGGCTGGCCCGTCCGTTCACCTGTGCCTTAAATACACGATAATCACTCGCTCCGTACTCATTACCTAAATAAATAATTATAATATCAAGAACATCACCGGACAATGGAATATCAGATAATATGACATCATGAAAAACAAACCTGGCAGTAATCTATATCCGTGAACTCTCTTATTTTATAAACAGCACCAAGACATGTCTGTCCAATATCGTATGATAGCATTATCATCAGCACATGACGTGGAGGTACGTTATCAAAATCAGCTCATCTCCATGCGCTCAACTCACCGCATATCACACCTCAGTGATGAAATAATACCGCGGGTTTGTCCAGCCTATGGCGTGATGTGGCTTGATGAGGGAGTGCTCTTGTGGGCGTAGTCTCAGAAGATAAGATATTTTACGCATGTAGGTACATAAACTTATTCATGACGGTATATCACCAGCTTTGTCTACCTATTGTATCTGTTACCTGCGGCTTCTGATCCCGAATCAGTAACACCAGGGAACCCATTACCAGGGGTAAAATACCCTTATTCCTAGAAAGACGTACAGGGCCCTCCTTCTTTACCATCTTAGCGTTAAATCCAATCACACTTGAAGCTTTCACCTCAGAGTCTGGGATCCGCTTTATCAGTTTTACTGCGGATTTAGCTGAACTTCGGCATTTTTATTTCTATTTCTTTACCAAACTACAGCCAGATCCCTTTAGCAGTTTTAGCTTGAATTGCAAACATTTCACTAAACTCTCACGTTTATTATGTTAGTAGTAAGAAGGATGGGACTATCAACTCGTTCCGGCGTCGTTACAGGATTCAAGATACATTATATTTAGCCTTCTTAGGAGTAAAATTTCTGAGAATCTTTCGAGGATACAATGAAAGGAATTAATTTTGGCTTGGTTTGGCTTGGCCGTTGTCCATACATCCGTTTTAAATGAAAAAATATAAATTCACATCAACTGAAAATATTAAGATTCTATATTAAGTACCTACAACTTTTGTAGGTACCTACGACTTTTCCAAGGATGTCCCCGCGGATATGTCGAACTCGAACCGACTAAAACCGAGCGCCCTCTTTGGTCTCAGAATTGGAATGTAAAGTGGAATATAAGGCATTCGAGCGAGTAATGACCCATTCGAGTGTGGACCATGATGTCCCATCTCGCCATGTCCCACAAACTTCACAGTTTGGTGAATCAAGTCTTTTCATTAAAAATCCAAACTTATTGAGCAGCATGTGACCAGACCTCAGTCTGTGGGCGGTAACAACTAGTTTTCTGCCTAATATTGTGTTCAAAAACCAAGGTACATGTGGAGGCTCCGACACGATAGCTTTGTACCATTCACTTATTGGCGGAATGTACCAGATATCAGGCTGCGAGAGACGAGCTATTTAAGAAGCTAAACTTAAATCTGTATAATCGGTATAATCTTCTTGCAAATATTGTGTACACCTAAGTCTGAAGCTTGTTACAGCCTATTTAAATTTGTTAGGTTACGATTTTTAGGTGAGTAAGTGCGTATAAAAGGTACGATGGGACTGACATGTACATTTGTATAAAAGTCCCTATTAATAAATAAAGAGAAAAAAAATATAAAAAAAATCTCGCCATGTTGCCGTGGTAGCCCCAGTCTGCTTTTACTAGAGCGATGGACGGCTCCACCTGTCAACACTTGGACACTTCTCTTTACCAAGTACCTGTGATATAGCTTGATGTTGCATTTGTCATATTGTTGACAAATAGTGATGATGCCAGAGTTATATCTTCTTCTTCCTTCTAGCGTTAATCCCAGTCGCATCCGAAGCTTTTCAACTTGGAGTCTGGAGTCCGTTTCACCAGTATAACTGCGGATTTGGCTAAACATCGATATTTTCCGTGAATCAATTGCCATCTGACCTCCACAACCCAAAGGCGATATCGAAGCATTGCAGCTAGACCAGTTGTTGGATTTTTGATGGCTCCAACTACCCGTAACGACTGCCATAGATATTTGTATGACAACTGGGACCGACGGCTTAACGTGCTCTGCGAGGCACGACCAGTGCCCCGAACGTGAATAATATTAGAATTCGTAACATTAGCGTTACCAGAGAACGCAGCAATGCAATTGGTCACCTGCCTAGCTCCATTTTTTCGAGACGTTTATTATTCGTGCTCGGGGCACTGATCAATGCAAATACCCATATTCATGCATACAAATATTTGCATGGAGCGGAAATCGAACCCGCGGGGAGCGGCCGCGTTCACTACTGCTACGACACAGACGCCATCGACTGTTGATAGTTATATGTCACACTACAATATATCAGTCACTACTGGAAACTATGTAATAGTAAATAGATTACATTGTTGTCTGTCTATTCAGCAAGTCGTTATCAACCATATTGCTGCTACCGGATTACTTTATCAGTACTTATCAGGAATAATGCTCAGCTGTTCTTATACACAATTAATATGGATGGCAATAGGTGATTTATTTTCGTGATGGGTTCTCCTCCTTTTCTTAGTTTTTTTTTATTGCAGACAAGCACACGACCCACCTAACGGAAAGTGTTAACCGTGGCGTAAGGTTGTGTGCAATACCTAGATGTCCATTATTAACATAGTACGTGTATGTAATGGTGACGTGTGCTATAATACAAAAAAAAACCTACTCTCCTACTCTTAAGTGTATTGGTAACCACAAGACAGCTAATAATGTAAACTGCAAGGCGCTACCTGCTAGGTTCTGTCTATCAAGAGCATCTAACAAGTAAAGCAATTGCAGACAACAACTGGATATGCCAAACTTAATTAGACAAAAGGTGGAAGACAGAAACGTGTCTGTAAATGACTAAAACGTGACGTGACGTCATGTTTTGATTACAGGAAAATATAACCGTAGATGCGTAGTTAGGTACAGTTACAATGTAATGTTGTACATAAAGATGAACTTGTATTGGAGTAAATAAACAAATGTGTGCACTTAAAGTAAAGGCTGGTTCATGTCACGACCTCCTCACATGAGGTCTGAGGGTGACAGGTAGAGCCGCCTGTCACCCCAACAGCCCCATTTCCAGAGCCAAGATGGGACATCGTGGTTCTCAAACCCGAAGGGCCATCTCAGCGGAGATGGCCCTAGCTCAGATGAGATACGAGGGATATGTCTTAGGTAATCTCAAGGGAGTAATGAGCTATAGTATCACAGCTGAAACCAACAGAAAATGGAGATTTAAGGCCGGAATGAGGCAGTCAAAGATCTTCATAAAAGGCATCGACAAAAAAAGGCAAGCCAACTTACCAAACTCTCAAAAAGAAGATATCTAATATATAAAATTCTCGTGTCACAGTTTTCGTTGCCATACTCCTTCGAAACGGCTTGACCGATTTTGATGAAATTTTGTGGGCATATCGGGTAGGTCTGAGAATCGGCCAACATCTATTTTTCATACCCCGATTCGCGATAACCGACATCCACGCGGGCGGAGCCGCGGGCGACAGCTAGTTATATATAATAAGAAGATATTATAACAGAACACAGCAGGAGTTATAACTAAATGGCAACATTATCTTGTCAAACTTTTTATAATTTTTAGTATTGAAATTAACATGTCAAAAATAAAACATATAGTATATTATTGAATATGACTGAATAAAACTATAAATATTCTTATCTAAATTGATCCTGCCAGATTTTGCAGTAATTGTAAAAGTAACAGACAATGCACTATGCCGCTTGTTGGCACAAAAATAAATATTACTAAAAATAATAAATATTACTAAACATATTTTATTAGTATCGGTACCCCATGTCCGTCACAGAATGACCGGTCAACTCACCGCACGCGCCGTCTGTCAATGCACTATACTATGTTGCAATTAAGTCGAAAGTTCAATAATTCTATCAATTAATTAATATCGATAGCGAATTATACAGTTCAACAAGGATGGCAATCCTGCTTTATGAATTTTAATGGGACCAAATCATTTATTTGACTTTCTGTTAGGGAGGCAAAACGCCAAAACAACAAGCTCACAGTAATGCGCTATATTTAAGCAGCAAATGTTTTTCTTGAAGTACCTACCTCCGCCCTACAGAATACCGCGGCCATTATCACCTCGTATTGTGTTCTCGGGCGGTGAGTAGGGTAGCCAGAGCTCACTGGAGAGTTTTGTGCTGTCAGTGGGAAGACCAAAGGCTATGCCTGCTTTGTCTTCTACATATTTTATATATTGTATATTTATAGGACACGTCATGTTAACAATGGTGGCACTCAGCTTGACGGCCTCATCAAAACAGGATTGTCGTCACAGCACCGCGTGTCATCAACCGGTCCCACTAGTGCTGCGACCACAATCATGCCTTGCTGACCCCTGGCTATGCACTTGCTGACCCCTGAACGCAATCCAACTGAGATTGGTATACTATGGACGAGGGTACCACCACCCGGCCGAAATTTGAGACAAATTTGTGCCATCAAATTTCTACCACCTTTAGGACCTGGACCGGGAGTGAAGGAGACTCTCAACCCGCGCTGCCCACGAACTGAGGCAACTCGAGCGTCGGGGGTCGCAAAATGACCTAGTCCTCATGAGCGCGGGCCTGGGGGTGTCAGCCCCAGGCCCGCGCTCATGAGGACTAGGTCATTTAGCCGCCAGTCACCCTAAAGCCGGGTTGTAGTGTGACGTACCTACTAGTCACGCTGCTATTATAAAATCCGCGCGAGCCTGATTGCAGTGATTTAGAGGATTTTTATGTTTTTTTTATAAATATAATATCTGCTTGATAAAATATTTTTATTACAAACTTCGACATTATTCAGGAATTCTACGACTCATTTTAATTGTTATTTTTAGCTAGTATAGTTCTTTTAGTTTTGGTTTTATTTTAATTTTTTATTGTAGTAATATTATTATACCTAATTATAGACCTTTCAAATATTGTTTAAAAATAATTTGAAATAAAAATGGATTGGTTAAAGCTGTTTCTTTTTGAATACTCGCACACATATACATGCAAAAAAACACCCTCGGACACAATCACGCATACACACAACACACTTACCACACAAGCACATTTGTAGTGTAGTATCTAATAGGTTGTATTACATTTTTCTTTGTCACTACTATTATACTTTATTTTAAGACTACTACTTTTGCTAAACTATATTTTAAGACTCCTAACCAAAATCTGAAATTGGAGCTATGCGATTAACTATTATCTACTATATTATGTAAACAATAAAATATTATTAGGTATTACATAGGTTAGTTACAACAACATTAGGCATTTATTTCTTTAAATTGTATAATTGCTGAAGAGATCTTTATTAATATATTTTTGACAATGGCGTCTTAGTGTAAAATGTCTTTGAAATAGCAATTATTATGAATCGTGTTTCTGTCTTTACACATCGCTTCACGTTTTAGTATACTTTATAACTCCCGAGGATGGTCAGTCTCCCGAGGAGGGCCAGACCGAGAGAAATGGCCCTAGGTCAGCCAGGGTGCGAGGGATATGTCACGAGACAACATCACCTTCGGCGTAGCACATTGACCCACAGACGGCGTGTGGTTTAGTCGGTTCGAGTCCGACATAACCTCCCCTCCGGCTCTATACCCCCCCCCCCCCTGGGGATTTCCCGCACGTAAAAAAGTATACTTTATAAAATATGCTTTTTATTAGGCGCAATTTGCTATATTATTTGACATAAATATGTTTAAAATGTCATAAACGACTGCATACTGGCCTTAATTGAAACGAAGCGGAAATAAACTTGATACTTTATTATTATCTCGTTCTTACAGTAAGCCTTACCTATAGATGATAAATGATAATAATATCTAAAGTCCGTCTATTAATATAATCACTAATCTTTTTTAATGAACTACAAAATCTATAGTGATTAAGCAGAATTTACACGCTTGTAGTGTAGGTACATAAATGAAGCTGATGTCCGTGGCTCCGCTTCCATGGATATCGGTTATTACAACTTTTGGTTATGCCTCCGGCTCTACTCAACCAATTGCCAGTCAAGGCAATGAAGACAAACTGAGAACGATTCTCTCAAATAATGACCTAATAAAGAAAGAGGGAACCTTTAACAAGAAATACAGAATACACATAGGACAGAGATACGACTGCAAAATAGACATAGATGGCATCATCTGTTTCACAGACGTCTCCAGAAGAGACACAACGAAGCTCTCTGGCTCCGGAGTGCACATCAAATGCGAGGACGGGACAGAGATAAATAGTTCAATACCATTAGGTAAGTTTACAAGTGTATTCCAAGCAGAAATCTTTGCCATCAAGGAGTGCGTGGCAATAACAAAAGACCTGAACCCCAGGAGGGTCACCATATAGGCAAAGAGAAAAGGCAAAATAAAAACCACCTCGGCAGTGGTAAAGGACTGTTAAAAGGCACAACCGATGACGTGAGGATTGTCTGACAACCCGGACATGAAGGCAATACGGGCAATGAGGTAGCCGATGAGCTGGCCAGGAAAGGAGCTGATGTAAACCAGGTGCGCCCTGAACCCAGGCTACCAATAGCCCACAAAATCACCAAGGGAGTCATCAGCCGGAGCATAGTAGCAGAGATCAACCGAAGATGGAAATCCTCGCCTGTCATGAGACAGTCAAAAGTGTTCATTAAAAGCATAGACCCAAAAATAACAAGCCGGGTAACACAAAAGGCTAGTCATAGAAGCGGTAACAGACCACCACCGACTGAACAGGTACCTGACACTAATAGGAATGAAGACTGGTCCCAGATGCCGGGAGCGCATGGATGCCGAGGAAACCAGCCTCTACCTGCGGGCCGAATGTCCCATGTACTCGCTGAAAAGATGGGAAATCATAGGAACGGACGGATCTGAGGGTGAAACAGATCGTAAGTTTTTGTAAGAAAACAGTAGGTTTGACGAAACGCCGTGATGAAGCCAAATGGGTGAAATAGCCCACACGAAGGTACTACGTAAATACTTAAAACAGTAAAAACAAGTCTACCTTTTGTTTACTTGCTAAAATCCTGATATTTTTATTCTGCTAATAACAGGTCCCCTTATCTAAAAGGTGACATCTTTTAGTCTGAAAACAAAATTCGTCATTAATTGCCAGAGGTATGTCTGTTTTTATTTTTATTTCAGTAGGTACCTCAGTATAGTAGTTGAGCTTGTAGTCAAGGAATCAGCTTATCGATTTAGAATCATTATCTACGTTACCGCAAACCCACTCCTACTAAAGGTATTAGGGACTCCTACTAAAGATATTAGGGGGTTTAAGGACTATGCCGAATGATCTAATAATTCACTGTTATCGAACTCCAAAAACCCCAAGTCGTGTGCAAAAATAAGTGAGTAAAATAAAATTACACGATCAGTCTGCAATGCATAAATAACCCTAGCAAGTAGGAAGTGAAACAGCTATCTTTACAAAAACGAACTCACGCATTAAAAGGTCAAAATATTTTAATTTATCTTTTTAAATAAGTATTTTAGTCAGCAACAAACTGTATTTTTTCTTTGATTGTACGCAGGTAGGAACACAGACAGTTGTCGAGTCTCTAAGTAAATATATACTTGTCGTAGCGACAGAAGAGCAGGGTCAAATCGACATCACATAAGGTTCTATTACGATTAAATCAGAATGTTAATCAGATCGCAGAAATGAAATTTGTTGTAGTGTATCATGTAGGCTACTTTTCATTGCGCTATCAGGTTCGTGGGGTAGCGAGAGAGATGTCAATTATTCTAACATAACATATACTTACGCCTATATCCCCGAAGGGGTAGGCAGAGGTGCTAGCATTCGAAAATCAATGCAGGTAATAATCCGGTACTCTATACTTCGTTATAACACTAACTTTGTTACACGAAATCACAAAGGATGCTGACAATATTTTAGGATTTAAACTACACTTAGAATAAATCACAAGCCGATAGAATGCTGTGAGGTTAGTTGTCTTGACCTTCAACTTCTTCAAAATGGCTTTTGCAGCAAATCGCCACAATTCGCCAATGTCAAGTAAAATGTAATATAAAACTATTGGCGACACGCCAATGTCGAGTGTACCAGAGCCACGTTAGCCACGCCAGTAAATTTGTTTCCGTGTGTCCACCCCCCACGAGATTCAAGTGGACGATCAGGACGTGTGGTTGGATTTTAGGGGGCTGTCTTGACCTGACCACTTCGCGCCGTATCTCGTTCAAAAGTGAGCTCATCTCCATTCGGATCGCCAACGAAGTGTCATTTACATCAAATGTCATTGTCAACTGATACCTAAACACACTCAAATAATAACCAATATAGCCACATACAAAATCACTAAATTCAAACAGTTATTACTTGGCATTCATAACACACAGAGACTACGCACTCCGACATACTAATAATATACCTACAGGTTGTCGAACTTTCGATCTTGAATCATGATATTGTGTATTGCACTCTAGACGTAGTACTATTATCTATTCTGTGTGTCTAGTATGACAATTTTTTCTTTCATTATAGCTGATGCCTACGGCACCCGTGTAAAACTTTGATCCTTACCATATCATATGCCGTGTGCTGCTATTTAAGGCATACCACATTGACACACTAGGGATATTTTTGTTAAATTGTTTTGGTATAAATTTATATTTGATATAAATACGTAAAGATAATTATTTATGCACACGGAGGTATATTGTGAAATTTGGCATAGTTACAATGTTGAGGAAGGAGTGCACAAATCTAATAATATACCTATAATTTATAAAAGAACTAATTGTTGACGCACGTGACTACAGCTTTGTGAAGTTTTGATTCTGTTCCCGTTACCCATAGGAACCTATTCCCGGGATGAACAGTAGCCTATGTGTTATTCCAGACTACCGTGCCGTATGCTTGCCTACCAACTCAGCGGTAACAAACCGCCCCTGGTGTTGCACCCTTCATAGAGCACGGTAACCTACCCATCAAGTGGGGCGCGCGCTTATCGGCCAACTAAGTTGTATTCGAAGTCTCATTATTTATTATACTATCGTACAGAACCCATCGTGTGCACGTCTGACTCATACTTGAGTTTTTATTTACACTACTAATTATGGGGTGCTCGTTGGGTAACCTCCACGTCGGTCTCTCCGTTTCTTCCCCCTTTGGACCACGGTCCTGGGGAGCGGAAGCGGGGGGGCTGGTGCACCCTGGACAACGGCTAACAGACTCCTACCTTGGGAGTTCTGTTGGCCGTTGACAAATAACCCAACGGCTGACCTCACGAGGAGGTCGTGGGATGGCGGGCCTTCAAGGCCCGCGGGAAGGGGTCCGTAGGACACCCTTCCATTCCAACAGCCCTTTTAAGGGCTAGCTGACCCCATTGCACGAGGGGGTCGTGGTATGGCGGGCCTGCAAGGCCCGCGGGGAGGGATCCGTAGGGTTCCTCCCACCTCAACAGCCCTTTTCAGGGCTAGCCGTCGCTCCCAGTACCCCTCTGCTTTAGCAGAGGAGACATGGGAGAGGCGACGGGATCCGTAGGATCCGGGGACGGGTCGGCCCACTGCTCGCGCAGGGGCTGACGGGCATTCGTGCCTCCGTCGGCGTTGGGAGAGTTGGCTACTTCCCCGCATCGCGTAACCTCCGAGATATCGACAACGACCTGAGTGCTAGCCACATTCGGGAACGCCGATATCCCGGGGGCCGTGGGGCTTGCCTTAATTGGCCGGCCCGCGACAAGGAAAAGTCTGAAAACCCGACAGCGAAGTCGCTTAAAACCTGTGGATACCGGGGGACCTCCACAGTATGGACCCCGCTTCCTGGAATGGCCGTCACCCAGGAAGTGTAATCCGAGCGGTTCTACTCGTGGGAACTCATGGAGAATCTTATACTTAAAACCAAAAAAACCCCCCCCCCTTACCCAGTGAAACAATCTGCGCGAAGGTCGCGCAGCACCACGACGCGGAAGTCGCGTCCAAAGCGGTGTCAGACCACCTTGACACCGCCACCCAGAGCAGGGCTAGCAGCCCGGGTATGGCGACCCGGAGCGCAGCCGGGAAGAGGAACCTGCTTCCTTCCCCCCTGCCGTTTGAGCCGGACCCGGAGGTCAGCATGACCAACGGGGCCACTACCAGCAGCGGCCAGGAGGGAGAATATCTTTCTCCCCCGCCCAAGTTTGCGGCGCTCGGCCGCCGTAAGACGCGGGGTGGCAAAAGGGCTGCCCCGCAGAAGCGTGCCCCAGCCCCAGTCCCGAAGGGTGTCATGGCGCCGCCGAGTTCCTCCTCCTCGGCGGCGCCCCTGCCTTGTGCTGGCGACAGCACCTCCATCGAGGTGGTGGAGGCCCTTAAAGGCCTCGCTAAGGCCCAGACTGGGGCCATGAAGCCGGAGGAGGACCGGCTCATGCGGTCGACGCTTCGCCTTGTGGAGCAGTATAATCTGCTCAGGGCGGAGCTAAGCTGCGCGCAGCACGAGCGGGCTGAGCTCGGCAGGCGGCAGGAGGCACTGCTCCAAGAAACCGAGCGGCAGGCGGCGGAATACCGCAAGGAGATGGCCAGGATGGCGGCTGAGTTGGCGGCGCTCCAAGACCGAATGTCCCGTACAGAGCGGCGGAGGGTCGGAGCGCAGCCGGAACCGTCGCCGTCTTCGGCGCCAACGTCTCCACCTGTGCGGTCGAGGTCGCCGGTGCGGCCGGGGACGCCACCTACGCCACCTCCGGCGCGGCCGGAGTCACCGGCGCCACCGCGTTTGCCGCCGCCGCCGCTCCCGCCACGTTTGCCGGTCCCGCCGCCAGTGCTTCCGAAGTTGCCGACGCCGCCGCGAGTACCGCCGCGTTCGTCGGCAAACTCCGTGGAGGCCTGCATGGCAGCGATGGTGGCACAGCAGGCGCGGCACGAGGAATGGACGCGGAGCTGTCTGGAGGCCATCATGGCCTCCATTCACCGTCCACCCTTGGCGCAGCCGAGTGGCGGATACGCCGCGGCGGTCAAGCGGGGCCCCATCCGTACGATGGCGGCGGGGACCCCGCAGGAGTCGGCCCGCGGCGCGCCCACTGCGCCGGCTGCTCCTGCCACTATCGCTGCACCAGCCGGGGGTGCCCAAGCTAAGGGCAGGGGAAAGGGGAAGGGCAAGGGCAAGAAGTCCTCGGTCCCTGCCCCGGCCCTGGCACCGGTTTCGGCCCCGACTGCCTCCAGTAGCTCTGCACCGGCAGAGGGCTGGGAGGTGGTCGGTGAGGCCAAAAAAAGGCGGAATGCCCGCAAAAAGGCAGCCAAAAGGGCCAAGAAGGCCCAGGCTGCCGCGAAGGGAGCGCCGGGAAGGCTGCGCGTCCCCCGTACCACCGCTGTCGTCTTAACGATGACACCGGAGGCGACGGAGAGGGGCGTGCAGTACGTGGACCTGGTCAAACAGGCGAGGGGCCTCATAGATATGAGGGCCCTCGATGTGGCGGGGACCCTCCGAGTGACACACACTCGGACCGGTGCCCGCCTCATCCACGTCCCTGGCGCCTCCAGTGGTCCCAAGGCCGATGCCATCGCGGCTAGGCTGAGGGAGACGCTGGATGCGGCCGACGTCCGGGTGTCCAGGCCCACCAAGTGCGCAGAACTGCGCATTTCGGACCTGGACGACTCCATCACGGCCGAAGAAATTCGGGCCACCGTGGCGGAGGCCGGGGGTTGCCCCCTGGAGGCGGTTAAGGTCGGAGCGATTCGCTACGGCCGTCGCGGACAGGGGGCAACAGTTGTCGGCTGCCCCATCGCGGCAGCTCAAAAGGCTGCCGAACAGAAGATCCTCGCGGTAGGCGGCGTTGTGGGAGTCCGGGTACGGCTCCTGCAGGCTCGGCCGGACAGGTGCTTTAGGTGCCTGTCGGCCGGCCACGTGGGTGTGCAGTGCAAGGCGGAGGTGACGGTCGGCGACCGTTGCTTCCGCTGCAGCCAACCCGGTCACAGGGCCGGTAATTGCGAAGCTCCGCCGCACTGTTTCAGATGTGCGGCGGAGGGCAAGCCGGCCGACCATAGGGTTGGCAGTAAGGCCTGCACCCGCGGGGAGCCCCTGCCGCGAGGCGGGCGTTCCGCCAACGGTTCGGTGCGGGATGCGGAGATGGTTCCGTAATGGATCCCCAGCTCCGCATCCTGCAGGCGAACGTGGGCCACGGTGTCGAGGCTCAGGCCCTTCTGCTCCAGAGCATGGCACAGTGGTCCATACACGTCGCCGCTGTCGCCGATCCATACACTCACCGGCCCCTCGGGCCCGCCTGGGTGGTCGACCTGGATGGATCGGCGGCACTGGTACATAACGCCGCTGCGGGTGCCCCTCCCCTTGTAGTGATCGCAAGGGAGCATGGCATCGTAGCGGCGCGTGTAGGGGAGATTGCGGTCGTGGCCGTTTATCTCACGCCGGGGTCACACCGACTCATCGGGCAGTATCGGCGGTCGCTGGAGCGGCTGACCGACGTCGTCAATGCCTGTACGCCTCGTCCGGTTCTTGTGCTCGGGGACTTCAACGCCTGGTCTCAGGCTTGGGGTTCCCGGCGCGCAAACGCGCGGGGCAGGGCTCTGGAGAGCTGGGCCGATTCTCTTGGCTTAGTTCTCCAGAATCGCGGGGCCGAAGCCACGTATGTGGGCACCTTTGTGGCGGGGGAGCGCAGGTCGATCATAGACCTTTCGTTCGCGAGCGCTTCCCTGTCACTCCGCGTGCGGGACTGGCGTGTCGCCGTGGAGGTGGAGACACTATCGGATCACCGATACGTTCGGTTCGATGTCTCCCCTCCTGCGGGTGATGCGCCGGTCATATCGGCCCAACGCGAGCCGCGCTGGGTGTTGGGCCGACTGAATCGGGAGGACCTCCTGGAGGCCGCCATCGTACAGGCCTGGGCCATTGCGCCGGACAGGCCTGTCGACATAGACGATGAAGCGGCCTGGTTCCGGGAGGCCATGACACGGGTCTGCGATGCGGGTATGCCTAGGGCTCCAGCCTATAATCCGAGGCGTCGGGTCTACTGGTGGAATGCGGAGATCGCGAGGCTGCGTCAAGCCTGCGTGATCACGCACCGCCGGTGGGCTCGACTCCGTAGGAGGCGTAGCCGTACCGCAGATTCGGAGGCCCGACTGGCGGAGCTTCACGAGGGATACAGGGAGGCCCGGAATGCCCTCCGAGCGGAGATCAAGCGGTCTAAGGCCGCTTGTTACCGGGGGCTCCTGGAGACGCTGGAGCGGGACCCATGGGGGCGGCCTTACCTTATGGTAAGAGAAAAGCTGCGCCCCCGGGCCCCTCCGCTGACCCAGGTGCTCGAACCGGCTCTGCTCGGAGGAGTGGTGGAATCCCTGTTCCCGGCGCGAGCGGAACATGTTCCGCCGCAGATGGCTCCGCCGCCTCGGTCGCCTACGGCGCCCAGTGCGGTGATTGACGACGACGTGCCCGAGGTCACTTGGGTAGAACTAGAGCTGGCGGTGCGAAGGCTGAGAGCCAAGAAAAACACCGCCCCGGGACCCGACGGCATTCCAGGCCGCGCGTGGGTCCTAGCTCTAGGGGAAGACGGTCTCGAACCCCGACTGAGAGGGTTCCTCAGCGCATGTTTGGAGCGGGGCCAGTTTCCGAAGATGTGGAGAACGGGGAAACTGGTCCTCATCCGCAAGAAGGGACGCCCGGCGGACGAGCCGTCCGGGTACCGGCCCATAGTGCTGCTCGACGAGGTGGGCAAACTCTTCGAAAGAGTAATTGCCAAGCGCCTCGTCGAGCATCTCTCTAGAGTGGAGCCGGACCTGGCGAATACCCAGTTTGGGTTCCGCCGGTGGCGTTCCACTGTGGATGCCATCATGCGTGTGAGGACTCTGGCGGAGGATGCGGTTGCCCGGGGCGAGGTGATGTTGGCGGTGTCCTTGGACATCTCCAACGCCTTCAACACCTTGCCCTGGAGTTGCATCAGGGAGGCACTCGTGTACCACGGTGTGCCTCTCTACCTCCGCCGCATAGTCGGGGCTTACCTGACGGAGAGAGCCGTCGTCTACCCGAGTTCGACCGGAGTCGGTAGGCGTGAGATGTCATGCGGTGTTCCACAGGGATCGGTCCTGGGGCCGTTACTGTGGAACATCGGTTACGACTGGGTGCTTCGCGGTGACTTCGCGTACGGTGCCACCGTCACGTGTTATGCGGACGACACGCTGGTGACGGTGAGCGGGGCTACGCACCGCGAGGCAACCCTGAGGGCCACGACCGCGGTTGGCCAAGTCGTCGAGCGGATCCGGCGGCTGGGTCTCGAGGTGGCTCTGCACAAGTCCGAGGCCATGTTCTTTCATGGTCCTCGGCGCAGGCCAGGCCCGGGAGCCAGCCTTACAGTGGGAGGCACTCCCATCGACATCAAGCCCCAGCTGAAATACCTGGGGCTCGTGCTTGACGGTCGATGGGACTTCGGACAACATCTCCGAAGCCTGCGCCCCAAGTTGGTCACCACGGCGAATGCCCTGAGTCGGCTGTTGCCCAACTTGAAGGGCCCAGGGGCCTCCTGCAGGAGACTCTACGCGGGTGTCGTGCGGTCCATGGCCCTATATGGGTGCCCCGTGTGGGCGGACACCCTGGGGGCCAGATTCCTACCTCTGCTCCGTACGGCGCAGAGGACGATGGCCTCCAGGGCCATCAGGGGATACCGCACGATATCCTTCGAAGCGGCGAGTCTCCTGGCCGGATCGCCACCGTGGATCCTGGAAGCGAGGGCCCTTTCGGCACTATACCAGTTCCGAAAGGAGGCGCGGGAGCGGGGATTCGATCCCGAGCCCGAGGACATTCGGGCCGAGAAATCCCGGCTCCACCAGGTCATGGTGGCCGAGTGGGAGCGACGACTTGGGCAACCACGCGCAGGGCACGCCGTGATTGCGGCGGTAAGACCCATCATGGAGGAATGGCTAGAGAGGCCACACGGGAGCCTCTCGTACCGTCAGACGCAGATGATAGCCGGGCACGGTTACTTCGGGCGGTATCTGCATCTGATGGGTATTGAGCCAACGCCCGAGTGCCATCACTGCGACGCGAGCGTGGACTCGGGGCTGCACACGCTCACCGAGTGTCCGGCGTTTAAGGCGCCGAGGCGGGAGCTTGTGGCGGCCCTGGGGGTGAGAGTGCTCACGCTCTCCACCCTGCTCGCGGCGATGGTCCGCTGCGCGGATGCGTGGGCGGCCAGCGCCTCTTTCTGCGAGCAGGTCATGCTCGCGAAGGAGACAGCAGAGCGGGCGCGGCGCGGTGAGCGAGAAAGACTCGCTGACATCGCTGCTCGCGCCCGAAGGCGGCTCGGGCGTCGGAGGGCGCTTACAGACCTCCGCCCCCCATGAGCGCGGGCCTGAGGGTGACGGGTGGAGCCACCCGTCACCCTAGCAGAAGCAGGCCACGGCGGCGGCGCGCATCGTGGGGCGATGCGCGCCTCCCCACACCGGGGTTGAGTCGGGGACGGCGTGGTCCCCACCTCCCGAGGAGGGCCAGACGGAAAGGGATGGCCCTGGGTCAGCCGGGGTGCGAGGGATATGTCGCAAGACAACCTCACCTTCGGCCTAGCACCACGACCCACAGACGGCGTGCGGTTTAGTCGGTTCGAGTCCGACATAACCTACCCCTCCGGCTCCGGAGGGGCGGGTATCCGTGGGGAATTCCCGCACGTAAAAAAAAAAAAAAAAAAAAACACTACTAATTATAAAGAGGAAAGAATTGTATGTTTGTAATGAATAAACTCAAAAACTACTGTGCCGATTACAAAAATTCTTTCACCATTGGTAAGCTACATTCACCCTGAGTAACATAGGCTATATTGGATTTCCACGGGAACATTTTTACCACCCGTGCGAAGCCGGGGCGGATCGCTAGTATATTATAAAGATTGATTATTCCAAGTAATATCTGTTATTTATAGTCCAGACGGAGCGGCGCGTGGAAATTACCGGTGACAAACAAACAAACAGGTGCGCCTGACCTGCGAGATGTCTTTGACACCGTGTTGATGTTATTAATAGTAATAATAAATAAATTAACGTTAATTATGTTGATTGATTGGAGTTATTGTGATCGACATAAGGTATAGGCATAGGCTCCCTCTAGAAGATACATACAACGACCTGTTTCATAAAGTTACTTCTGAAATATCTATTTTTTTATTCTATTACTTGCTAATTCAAGTATGTCTTATACATACTTGAATTAGGAATTAAAACTAGTTGTATCTTTATCCTTTATTTTTGAGAGAAATAAATAAATAAATATTCTACACCATTTCCGACAACGCTATCAAGACTATGGTAAGAATAGCTTAACTAGCTTGTGTTATGGCATCTAGAATGCGGATAAACATACTCAGATAATTTTTTTATTGTTTCAAATGGAAATTTAAAGCATTATTGCGTATAAATGATATTTAGCGACAAAAAACAAACATACTTTTACGTCAAACAATACCTTTATTATCGTCCGATAATCCTCACAGATGTCGCCTACTGGTGGAGGCAGTAATATTGTTTGTGAGCGGACTAAAACCGCACGCTATGTCGGTCCTTCCTATGCGGCCGTAAGGCTTCCCCTCGCACCCTGGCCAACCCAGAGTCATCCCTGGTATTGAGATGGCCCTGGTGTGGAACTCACGGTGTCCCCATCTTGACCAGGAAAGTGATAGTGCACCGCCGCGCCGGCTTACTTCAACCGTTTCGTTTTGTGCGCAAAATCCCTACGGAGCGGGAGGAAGAGGTTATGGCAGACTCGAACCGACTAAATCGCACGCCGTCTGTGGGTCCAATATAAGGCTGAAGGTGAGGTTAGCAGAGCTTATCCCTCGCACCCCGGCCGACCCAGGGACATCACTCTCGATCTGGCCCTTTTCGGGTATGGGCACCACGGGATTTCCAAATCGTCCCTGGTATGGGGAGGTGGCCGGCCAGCTTCTGCTAGGGTGACGGACGGCTCCACCTGTCACCCCCAGGCCCGCGCTCATGGGGACAGAGATCATTCTTCGCAGCCTGCTTCTGCCGCAGTAACAGTCAACACCACTTGTCACCCTCAATCAGTACGTATACCATTTAGAAATTGAAGTTGGCGTACCCAAGAAGATCCGGAGACCCACGTTGGTATAAATAAAACAAGCTTTAACAAATCAATAACGTATATTACGATGTCTCGGTATAATAGTGCGGTGCTATCTGTAACAGAGTGCTCTTGTCTATAGTCATCATATCGCGCATGTATGTCTTGTCGCCTGTACTCTGGACGCTTGCGAAGATCACCCTGCGAATAGATAAAAATAATATTTATTGAACTTTATGCGCAAGAACATAGGCGGACTTAATTTAATATCGGTAGGCATCGATTTAATAGAAAAAAATGAATCGGTCTAAGCGAGGTTTGAACCCTGTACGGCAAAGACCGCTCTTTGCCTTACAGGGGCAATGCTTTGACCACTAACGTACAACTCGCAAGGCAATTTATTTAAATCAGTTTGCAATATTTAGGATGAAAAATGCTTAAAAATTTCATTCATAGACATTCTTTACCAGTCAACCAAAGATGGTGCAGAGATAAAATTAGTAGGTGCATTATTGAGTGTCATTCAATAAGATTATAATATTTTGTATCTATTAGGGGGGTTTTTTTTACGTGCGGGAAATCCCCACGGATACCCTCCTCTCTGGAGCCGGAGGGGGAGGTTATGTCGGACTCGAACCGACTAAACCGCAGACCGTCTGTTAGCCGTCGGTCCTGGTTGTCATACAAACATCTATGGCAGTCGTTACGAGTAGTAGACCAGGGTCGATAATTTTTAAAACAAAAAAAAAATAGTAGGATGAAACCTATTAGAAAAGGAAATAATAATCTCCTTTGTTTTGCACAAACAAATTTAGTTACATCCATGAAAAAAAAATATTTCAAAATACATAAAAAATATATAAATGTATATAAAATATATATCGTAAATATATTATGAATAACTTGTAACATTACATTTTTCGAGTAATTAAAGTGTACATTTTAATAAATGGCTCAAAATTGTATATAATAATTAAAAAAGAAATTCCGAATTCGAGTCTTTTTCGATTTGTGGCATTTTCTGAGAAGATTTATAATGGTAACATTTTTTTTTTCACCATCTGAAAGTAGAGATTTCAACGAACAGAAAACATACCAACTTTTTAATAAAAGCCGATATTTTGACGGGTGAACTTTCGATTGAAAATTAGGAAGCTTTTTCGATATTAATTCAAAATAAGGCGAAAAAATAAATATTTCTAATCAAATAAATTACAGCGTATTTGGGACATAATAAGGTAAGTTTTCACCAAATTTCATGAAAAAAGAAATTCATTTGAAAAAGATAAAAATAAAAAACCAAAATCTTGGTTTTTGAATTTTTCACATAAATTTTGAGGTTATGTGAAAAAAGTGTAGATTCAAAAGTTTTAGATCTTTTTATTACCTACAACTTTGCCATTTGACTTTTTTCCATAGAACTTTTAGTTTTGCCGGAAATCGAGAAAAACCGTTTTTTACCCTTAAAACTCACCCCCATCCCCTTCCCGACCTCAGATCGCCCGTAATTTATTTTTCCTTTCATTTTTATAATATTCCCCTCCTTTTCTAATGGGTTTCATCCTACTATTATTATTTTTTTCACTTTTTATTATTTTTAAAGGCTTCTACCCTGGTCTATAGTTGAAGCCCTAAAAAGTCCAACAATTGGTCTAACTGCAATGCTTCGTAATCGCCTTTGGATTGTGGAGGTCAGATGGTACTCAATTCACAGAAAATATCGAAGTTCAGCCACATCCGCAGTTAGACTAGTAAAACGGACCCCAGACTCCGAGGTGAAAGCTTCCTTCCAAAGGTGGAATTAACGCTAGAGTGAAGAAGTACAGCACTTAAAAGTGTTCTCAGATTTTCTGACCAGTCCCACTCACCATCTAGGCTGTTGTACCCTGAACAGGCAGCTATCGGGCGAGATGTGTAGTGTCGCGCCTCGAATCCCGCGGTACGTGGAGTCCGGACTGAGGTACGCCGCCTGGCTGAAGTAGCCCGATATCACGCATTTCATTATGCGGGATAGTTTACCTTGGGATGAAAAACTAATTATAGACGGTGTTCTTTTTTCAAGTCGGCGCGCAAGGCCATATCTAAAACTATGAGGAATAGCTTAAAATGCTGAAAGGAGTCTCGAGTACGATTTTGATAAAAATCAAAACTGCATAATTAGATTTTTTTTTATAAAAAATTCTAGCCACGATTCGAACACATTGATCTTCAAAAAGTCGCTAACTTTCGCTAATAAGGAACGAATTGTAGGGAATAATCACATACGGTTAATTAAAAGAAAGGTTTTTTTATATACAACTGAGGTGGCAGATAAGCACACGGCCCACCTGATGGAAAGTGGTTACCGTCGCCTATGGCCGTGTGCAACACCATGGGCATCAAACTCGTGATGCCGACCCTGAAAGCACAGAGAGTCTCTGTGCCGTCAGTGTAGAAGACAAAGCAGGAATAGCCTTTGGTCTTCCCACTAACAGCACAAAAACTCTCCAGTGAGCTCTGGCTACCCTACTCACCGCCGGGAACACAAGAACACGACAAAGAAAGTTCTTAAATTTAAGATTACCTATTATTATAAGTGTTCGCATTAATACAATAACAATGACCGAAATATTTACTCGTTATCAGCTATGATTTAAATATCAGACATTTACTCAAAACATTGAATAGACATGGTAAATATCTCGGTAATGCAATTATTTTAACGGGAATTGACGCGATCATGCTATAGGTACATACATACTTGAATTTCGGTTTCACCGGCCGTGGTCATACGCTAACTCATGGATGTACCTATCCCATGATCACGTTAATTCCTGTTAACATTTCTATTTAAATAGAAAAAATTGAATTGGTCTAGGCATTGCCCCTGTAAGGCAAAGATCGCGGGTTCAAACCCCGCCTAGACCGATTTTTTTTTTCTATTTAAATCCGTTTTGAATATTTAGCGTAAAATATGCTCAAAATATTCGTATTTAATGTAATTTCTTTTTTCAAACTTCTAGCATTGTTGTGTATCATAAAACGCTAATGGTTACCGGCAGAGTAGAATTTGGGCCACCCCTTCTCTTCCCATGTGGTGTCGTACAAGGCGACTAAGGGATAGGACTGATTAACTTTAACATCAGACAGATATTATGTACAGCCCAGACTCAGCTTTAGATGCATGGCTCGAGTCAACAATAGTAGAATACGGCAATAGGCTCACCCCCTATTCCGTGAGACCGAATACAGATTGGTGAAATGTGGGTGTTAATTCACCTCTGCCTAACCCTCCGGCGATAAAGGCCTGATTATATGTATGTATGTATCTCGGTAATTGTTATAATAATTCAGCAAGATATCATTGGATTTTCACATCTGACTCCTAACCCCGAGAGGAAACATTACGACAGAGTTGTGAGACAGAGTGTTAGTGTTAAGGTAAATAAATAAATAAATAAAAAAAAGTTTCTTTCATCACCCAACAGGTGTATAGGCTGCCCTGTTTGGCCACTATGACCAAGGTAGGGCCCCACATCCTACTTTATATATTTGTAAGCATGGTTGGATGGATGGACTCTTTCACGTAAAAACTACTCAATGGATATTAATGAAACTTTACAATAATATAGCTTATACAACGGAATAACTCATAGGTTACAATTTATAACGATATCAGATATTTTAACTTATAAACTTTTAAACAGTTTGCTTACGGAAGAGACACTGTGAGTGTGGTATGTGACGGTACATGGCGAAAAGAAAATGTGCGGGTAGATGAAGAACCTGCTACCTCACGGATTCGAAGACGGTGGGCGTGCACCGCTGAGCCAGTCAGCCTGTGACCAAGGCCGGTGTGACCTTGTCGAAACGTCAGGCAATCAAAGGTATGTAAGTACCTATACCATGATCGTGGTAATTCCCTATCTCTTAATTAGATAACCGATATTATACCGATATCCATGCGGGCGGAGACGCGGCCAAAGCTAGTTCACTTATAATTGGGTATTCGACTAAATAGTCCAATTAGTTACTTTAAACATCAAAATGGTAAGTTATAAAGGAACTTGTGTGAAAAAATTATTTGTGACGTCATAATATTTAATAGTCAAA
Organism: Eilema caniola; assembly: GCA_949126895.1. Lineage (NCBI taxonomy): Eukaryota > Metazoa > Arthropoda > Insecta > Lepidoptera > Erebidae > Eilema > Eilema caniola. Next base: position 3,687,454 of record OX421486.1, on the reverse strand, counting down.
TCATTTAATACAGGTTTGGTGTATTATCTATATATATAAAACAAAGTCGTGTTACTTACACTACTTATAACTCAAGAACGGCTATAACGATTTGGTTGAAAATTGGTGAGGATGTAGCTTAGAACCAGGAGACGGACATAGAATACTTTTTATCCCATTGAACACCCTTTTGGGGTTAAAATGGGGATGATAGTTTGTATGTAACTTTACGCGTACGAAATCGCGGGCAGCCGCTAGTTAAAAATAAATAAAAAGAATAAAATAAGAACCAACGTAATTTTTCCCACTCTTTGATCGTTCTTAATTTGATAAGCTCAGTTAATTAATTTATTTTACACAAGGAAAATAATCAATTGTAATAGGTATGTAGAAGTGTAAAAAAAAAGTAAATGTAAAAGTGTTATTCACTTATTTACCTGATCCTAATTCAATGCCTTCAACTGGTTGGTTTTCCATCTGGAATTTTCTTTTGACTAGTTTTTCTAAGCTGTCTCGTATTTCGCACGCCTGAAATTCAAAATAGAAGCTTATTATTATTTCGTTCAAGCATCGTACAATCAACGACGAAAGTATAGATTTAAACCGGAGAAAATGAACATCTAAGGGCGCGTCCACACGACTCGAAGATGAGCGAGCGAAGTGGCGAAAGAAGTGGGCAGGGATATGCTGGGGATGGTATGTGATCATATGTGATGTGCGCGAATGTTGCTGCGAGTGTCGGCTTCACGCGCGAGTCAAGGCAGCGGCAGTACGAGCGCGATGAACACACTTTGCATCGAGCGCTCGTGGCGTTAACACATATCCCATTTATAACATGACGTCGCAGACAGTGCGAGGGATATGTCGCATGACAACCTCACCTTCGGCCTAGCACTACGACCCAGAGACGGCGTGCGGTTTAGTCGGTTCGAGTCCGATATAACCTCCCCCTCCGGCTCCGAAGTGGTGGGGTATAAGCAGGGATTTCCCGCACGTAAAAAAAAATAGACAATGTAAAAATATGAAAATTGATTGAAAATATTACAATAATTTATTATATAATCATTTTTTACTATTTATATACGGATTCTATCGCGATTTATTTGTTATCATTAATTGATAAATTGATTTAATAATAGTTACAAATTAATGATTATTAAGTCAATCATACTCAATAAAAATTACATGTCACTTTAAAAGTTTACAATGTATACTAATTAAATAGCCCGTCCCTGACCGTACCTGGTGGAAAAGTGCCCATCACTCTTGCTGCGTTTCCACGCTGGATTACGATGGCCAACCTTTGCACCAGGCACGAGCCGGATCGATAGTCCCCTGTTGTCTCATTGAGTCTTTGTCCTAGCTCTTTCACAAAGGCCTTGGCCTCCTTGCCCCAACTTCCCAGAGTCTCCACGGCCACCGGCATGAAGTTATAAAGCGGCTCCAGGTCAGCGTACTTAAGTCTCTTCCTTAAGCTGGCGTCCTCAGTGGCGGCAGACGGGAAGTGAACGGTGCGACTAAGATGACTGGTGGCTACTGTGCTGACGCAGGTTACATCCTAAATTAGGCCCTTGCAGTTCTTCCTTCTATTTATATTATATTTTATATTGTGTATTTTCTTTTTTTTATTACAAATCATGTTATAAAAATAAATATCGCTTAAAAATTATTTTTTATTATTATTAACATATTTATAATTATTTATTAAAATAATGCGCTATTCTGGAAAAGCTTAGGCAATAGTACAGCGTTTACGTCCATCTCCATTGCAAGGCGAATACTCTAATGCGGCACAACGCGATGACACGAGTGTGTGGACGCTAGAGCATTACTCGCGCGAATATTTCCGGCAACACGAGCAGCAATGTGAGGAGCTTGTGTGTGGACGCATAGAAGGACGTGACTTAACCTCGTGACCCCTCCCTTCAGTACCTACAGGGGGAATGCTCTGACGCTCAGTTGGAGCTGCTCAGATTCATCATGGACATTCAAAATTCTCCTATACTTTCTTTATGGGGCGACGGTGAAGCCATCTACCGATATTCTGCCGAACTACCAGAAACTATCAACAAATTATAAAAAAGTTACCATAGTATTTGCTTTTAAAATTCAGATCAAACTAAACGGACAAAATTAACATATTCAAATATTTTTGAACTAAACATTTATACCCTTTGTATAATTATTTAATTTAAAAAAAAGTTTGTATGTTCGTTACTCACTCACGTTAAAACGGCTGAACGGATCTGGCAAAAAATTGGTACAAAGATAGATTATAGCTTTGCTATTATGTTATTTTTTACTCAACTACGGCGGAATAAAAATGTTTGTTATTTATTATTGACCGCTATCTATGTATTTGGATATGCATGTATACTCATCTGTTCCCTCATTACTTCTAAACAAGTTTCTTGGTATGGTATCGTATAAAATAACGCTAGCCAATACTTATACCAAAAAAAGTTTATCACTCCTAGCAATTAAAAGTATACAGGCCTCACTAACCTTTTCCATAACCTTATAATTAATGTAATATTTCTGGCACCACTCTCTGCATATCTTCCTAGATTTCTTCTCGTCTTGAGAGGAACGCAGTTTGTAATACGCCTCGAAAATGTTCAGGTACATTATTATATCTCCCTCGGCCACCTGGAAAGCAATAAAATAAAAATTCAATTTTGAATAATTAAGCCGTTACTTAATAGTTACTAAAATTACTAATATTCCCTCTTACCCCTCCAGCTTAGCTAAATTGTTTTTTTTTTACGTGCGGGAAGACCGGTAGGCATGGGGAGGTTATGTCGAACTTGAACCGACTAAACCGCACGCCGTCAGGTCGATGTGCTAGGCCGAAGGTGAGATTGTCTCGTGACATATCCCTCGCACCCCGGCTGACCCAGGGCCATGCCTCTTGGTCTGGCCCTCTTTGGGAGGGGGGATCACGCGGTCTCCGACTCGCCGGTATGGGTTTTTTTTTAAGGCGTAGCTAGCCCACGTCGGTAGTGTAATGATTAGGATTCGAACCCAGGACCTGTAAATCGTAAGCTTGACGCAGTAATCACAAAGGTACCGACGCCGACCGCGGCTCCGACTGCGTGGATATCGGTTTTCGTGACTTTTGGTTCTACTCAACCAATTGCGATCAGACCAAACGTAAGATTTTAAGTCTTACCAAGATTTTTAAATAAAAACACCGTCTCAAAGTCCGTTCAGTATTTTTTGCACCCGCCACGGATAAACAGACTAACAGACAAGAATTCCAAATAAATATTATTGGTGTTCAGAATTGATAAAGTTTTTAAAGTCAAGTATTTTATTTCCGGTAACATCTGTGAAAATTTCAACTGTCTAGCTACTAACGTTCGTGAGACACACCTGGTGACGGACAAACAGACAACGAAATCTTCGTAATAGGGTTCCGCGTTTACCCTTCGGGTATGGAACCCTCAGGGTCAATACCCACTGAAAGGGCAGCGGCCGGCAGCGGTCAGCTGTGGCCAGAGTTTGTTACTAGAAATAATGGGGTATTTGATAACATTAAAAAATACTACAAATAATGGTCATCCTATCAGATTATAGCGTAAAAAGACATTTAAAACTATAAATTAAACTAAAATAAGCATATTTTTTGAGAATTTCGCTTAAAATATCTAATATTTTTTCGAATTTTTATCTGTGACGAAAACGCTCTGTGATCCATCACAGCACTGTTGACGTCACACGCAAGTAAACACGGCTTTGTGACAGAACAGAACAGAACAGAAACAAACAGTTTTTGTGGATTATTTATAGACGTATTTGTACATTGTGCAACTACACACCATTTTATTCACAAAGTTTGAAGGAAACCTTTATTATTTACTTTGACTTCACTGCTTTAAGGTTATACAAAATGTGTGACGTCACGTAATCGGCTCCATACAAGGTGACAGCGTTTTTCGCGCGTTTTTGAAAATTTAAACTTTAACATCGATTTTTTGTTAAAATCCGTTGATTTTTTTTTGAAATATCGATGTAGTGTGCATATTATATGCTAAGGAATAATTTAAAATGGTTTTCCAAAATTTGTCAAATATCCTATTGAGAGAAGGCTTGCGCGGCCTCTGCTTCGCCTTTAAATGATTGTGATCTTTTTCTCCTGTACATAAAATTCACAATTTATTATATTTTGCCTCAAGAAGCCGCTGCCGGCCGCTGCTCTTTCAGTCGATTCATCCTAAAACAGTTCTTTATCGTAAACAACTCACCTCAAAATTATTTCTTCTCGCGACCCTAGCTGCTAGTACCTCCTTGCCGCCAGCTGGCTTCACGAACACGCTATCCACTTGCAACATGGCCGCGATACTCAACGCTTCGTCTATACACCCGTACTCGCCTGGTTACCGTCAACACAATTATTTACAGGTAACTGACATGAGATATGAAATCTCGAAATTAAATCCTGTACCAATCCGTCTGGCCAGCGTGGCAACAGTATGCCAATGCTTCCTAACATTGGGAGAGGCATATGCCCAGTAGACGACTGCGATAAAAAAAAGACGGGTTGCACTCTGGGAGTGCCGGCAGAAGACTCTTTCTACGTTATAAAAAATAATCACAAATAGTAATAAATTACAAAAAGAAAAAGTAATCAATTACAAAAAGAAAAAATAATCACAAAAAGTATCAGATGGCCAGCTTTGAACCCGGTACTATCTGAAACCATAAGGACTTACAGTCGAAGCGTTTACCGCTATGCTGCGAAGCCAGTTATCGTATCTTGCAAAATAGATAGTCTGTAGCTAATATTGTATGACGTCAGTCGTCGGTTACGGTTCAAAGGTCAAGTTATCCTGACGCGAGTTTAACATTTTTTACCCATCCAACGCCGCTAAAGAAGTTTTCACTTCAAAAACTGATATGAACTAGCTCACGTGTTTCCCTCTTCCTACAGTCCCGGGTTCTTTAAGCGGGGCGTGAAAAAGCATCTGATGAGGCCGTCAAGCTGAGTGCCACCATTGTTAAAATGGTAGGTATGTGTATGTAATGGTAACCCTCTTTCCTGAGACTTTGCCTTCAGGGTACCATTATCAACCTATCTCATATTGTCCTATTTAAAAAAAAATAGTTTTTTTTAATAAATATTTGTAACCGAAATAGTAATTTGGTTTAATAATCTTTCCAACCACTACAGTTAAGCTAAATCGCTTGTGATAGGAGTGTGTTTAAGTCGGTAATGTAATGGCCATGATTCGAACCCAGGCCTTCTCGACCGTACCGACCCTGTAGGGACCTTATAATGCCCTTATTGTATTTATTAAAATAGCGCAAATAGTACATTTCTGTTGATTTTTTATATATTTTTCAAGAGTATTATTATAGGAAATAGTCACTTTAGCTACTAATATTCCTCCTGTACCCTTCAGCTACAGAATCCCCTGTAGGAGAATTCTTGAAGAACTCCATATTGAAGTTGTTGAGCACAGCTTGAGTGTGCGTAGGATATAGTTCCTTTCTAGTCCTGATGCCCGTATCAAATGATTCCAATAGCATTCCAGACCAGCGAGCGAATCCAGTACAGGAATGCAACTGCAATATTGTGAACTATTACTGGAATATGCCTATTTCAGTGAGTGATTCCAGCCCAATCCAGTTACAACAGTGGAATATTGTGAACATTACAATCCTGTCAAGTACTGAACTGGATTTATTCGCTGGATTACTGGACTGGAATGTGAACCGAGCATTAGTCTAGAGGCTATGTGAATATAACTACTACCTGGATGACCGAACTTCGCTCAGTATTTCTTTTTGTAACAACGCCATCTGTTCGAATCTTAAGTGTTGTGTCGTTAAAGCAGTTAGTTTTTCACATGGCCAATAGATGTCAGGAATAGTCATATTTCTTTTTCTTTTTTTTAATAAAATGACATGACATGATCCCACAAGATATTACACAACGAAATCAATGTATTAGGGCTTTAAGATTGGATGTGGACAAGGCTGGTCGTCAGCAGCAAAAGTACTTAAAGTAAAGTACCTACTGAAAGTCTTACCAAAAGTGCCGGCTGCGCCATCTAGAGCGTCTTTAGGAAAGCTATAAATACCTACTAAAAAACTGCTCATTGAAATGCCTTAGAGTTGTACTGTTGAAGCTTGCAATAAACATTTTTTTTTTACTAACCACTATGACATAGCATGGCGGCACACATGGGCCTTAGAGGCATCTCGGCCACCCTGCCCCCTAGGTCTGTGAGGTCCCCCCTCTTGTCGATAGTCTGCAGTGCGTATAGGATCTCGAGGCCTGCCAGGATACTCTTTGCCGGAGGTGGAGATGGGAAAGTGAATCTGGAACGAAATTCATTTATTCATACTAGTAAATATTATCATCCAAACGTTGCATGGCAAAAGTCGCTTATAGCGGTACGGCCGCCCATTGTACTGTTCCTGCAGTTAATAGATTTTACTTATATTTTTAACTGGTGTACAATAATAGTAGTTTATGATACTGTTGCATAATAAGCTTATAACAGGAGTGTGTTTTAAAAAAACGAGCCGTAGGCGAGTTTTTTTATTGTATCACACGGGTGTTATATGACCAAGTTATGTACAGTGTCATACACTACTTTTTCTACTCTCATACTATAATACATAAACTAATTTATTTTACAAACAAAACCAAACTTTGTTTAATATAAATGTAAAAAAAAAAGTTGACGCCAAGCCAAGGCGCAAACATCGATTGCGCGTGCGCGTTTCTTTGTTTTTTCTTCCGAATCGGCCGTTTTTTTTTTAAAGTAGAGGTTCAGTCCAGATGGGGGTTGTATAGGTGTATCGTTATGGTTAAAAAGTTATTTAATGATATAGGTGTCCATACAAGACCTGTATCGTAATAAAACTTTTTTTTGGCCTGTGCGTAATGTTTGTCATAAGAGTTTTGATTTCAATTTTATAATCTTTGTATTATAGTATCAGAGTAGATAAAGTATATAATTCATAAATAAATATTGCATATAATTCGTCAACACTTAATAGGGTGAGACCCTTTTGCGGACAAGCAGGCACTTTGTTACTATGGGATGGAATAAATGGATATTCTAGTTCTCCGCAGAACCCTAACAGTATATTTTTGACTCCCGTAGATGAAACTGACATATTCCGAATTGTTAACTCTCTTAAAAATACCAACTCTACAGGATACGACCATATTAGCACCAAATTAATTAAAAAATCTGTTTTAAGCATATTAGCCCCACTTACTTATATAATTAACCTCTCCATATCAGAAGGCATATTTCCCACACGTATGAAGACCTCTATAGTTAAGCCGTTATACAAAAAAAGGACCAAAAACCAACGTAAATAACTATAGACCAATAACTCTAATCCCAATATTGGCAAAAGTATTCGAGAAAGTTATGTATAACAAAATATACTCTTTTATATCATCAGGCAATATACTCAAAAATCAACAACATGGATTCAGAAAACATAACTCCACTTCGCTAGCGTGTTTTTCACTAGTGAGACAAATTACTCAAACACTTAATGACAAATCAATTATAGCATCCGTGTTTCTAGATATGACAAAAGCCTTCGACTTTGTCTGTCACAAAATATTACTTTCGAAACTGTACAATTACGGGATAAGAGGAATTGCCCACTCGTGGATAAAAAGTTACCTGGATGACAGATTGCAATGTGTAGAACTGACAAAAATAGAGGGCAATCAAGAAGTAAAGTATCAGTCAACATATATGCATAATAAATTTGGTGTTCCCCAGGGCAGTATTTTAGCTCCTCTTCTGTTTATACTGTATATCAACGATCTCCCGGATGCTTTATCACATGAATGTATCCTATTTGCTGACGATACCACACTTATTATCAAGAGTGACAACCAGACGACATTGGAATTAGAAATTAAAAACACGGTGAATAGAGCTACTCATTGGATGGAACTATATAATCTAAAGGTAAATATTAACAAAACCAGCCTCATCCAATTTAAAACTTATAATAAAAAAGTACCGAACCTTAGAATAGCGCACAAAGATGAGATTATAAATAACAGCGAAAATTGCGTATTTTTGGGTATTGTAGTTGACCATTTTATGAATTGGAAACCCCACATAGATAAAGTTCTCAATAAAATTGACCGTTTTATCTATGTTATTAGAAGGATATCCCAAACGGTAAGTGTTGAGGCAGCCCTTGTTGCGTATCATGCTTATGTAGCCTCAATACTTCGTTATGGACTTATTATATGGGGTAACTCGACAGAAGTCGATAAAGTGTTCAAGGCTCAAAAGAAATGCATCCGAGCAATATGTGGAATGGGCCCCATTGACAGCTGTAAGCCTCTGTTTAAACAATATAAAATTCTTCCCTTACCATGCTTATATCTGTTTGAGATTTGCATTTTTGTAAAGAAACATCCTACATTATTTAAAAAGTTAGGAGATTCTGAAAATAGTCGAACGAGGCATAAAGACAGGCTTCAAATACCAAAAATCAATCTGGAAATGTTTAGAAATAATGTTTACTACATGTGTATTAAAATATATAACCATGTACCTGAAAGTCTTAAGAAATTACCGATGAGCCTTTTCCGCAAAAAGTTTTGTGAATTTTTATGTAACAAGAATTATTACGACATTATGGAATATTTTGATGACAAATTTTTAGATGTATAAATTCTATTTTCTCAATTATTATATTATTTTGACATAGATTCTGACATTAAATAAACATTGAATTTTAGTTTAGACGAGCTAGAATTTAGCCTATGAAACAAAATTATTTATTACAAATGTGTGTTTAGTAATGCATGTAAAAAATCTGGTAGGGAATAGAAATTTAATATTTGCACGCCAATAATGGCAGAATATGCTGTATATCCTAAATCACCCCAACACCTGTAACCAACCATATTCTAGGAAATAAAGATTCTTATTCTTATTCTTATTCATTAGCATACCCAGAACTATCTAGTCACAAAGCAAGTATAATTTGAATTTGACTAGCTTGCGTTTTATGAGTAAGCAATCTCCGTTTCTGTTGCCCAAGATGTACTGTATGCCATACCCATTGTACCTCCATTTTATTCAGACCTAGGTATGATAATTAGTATAGGGTAGGTATATAGTTCTGGGACATCCTTCCGAAACCTTACCCGGGGCTACCAACCGCAGGCTATTAGGCGGTACGTGAGGGTTTTTTAGTCGGTAGGAGTACGGCATAGCATCCATGAAGGATTATCCAGCATTTAAAAAAAAAGTATATGGTGTACAATCCTCATAATGTTTGCGCTAGTCCGTTGTGGTGACGGAGAAAGAATACGAGTATCACTATCCCCACGTCACCCAAAGGGTGTCGTAATGCTTCAATATCGCCTTTGGGTTGTGGAGGTCAGGTGGCAGTCGCTTCAAGGCCAAATGTCGAAGTTTAGCCAAATCCGCAGTTGGAATGGTAAAAGCAGACTCCAGACTTCAAGTTGATAACTTCGAATGCAACTGGGATGAACGCTACAAATACTACAAGGAAGAGATGAAGAATAGTCTAGGTCCAAGATATATGTTTTAAGGTGTACAAATACGAAGCAAGTATACCTGAGCAGGTTGTGAATTCCCAACGCTTTCAGCTGCAGTAGCATAGCGGACAGGTCGCTCCGACACATCTCAGGCGGGACTGACTCGGGCAGCTTGTTGTATTCTTCTTCTGTGTACAGTCTGGAACAGGGGAATTATATCCTACTGATTATATAGCGATCAATGATGTAATATAAACTGTAAATATGTCACGCATTAACATGGCGGCCTTCAAAAATGGCGCAAACAGTAAATATAAAAAATATATAGCTAAGTACTGATAACACGTCAATATTATTAATTTATATGAATTACATTATTATTTATAATTACGATTTTTGAAGTGAAAACTTCTTTAGCGGCGTTGGATGGGTAAAAAGTGTTAAATTCGCGTCAGGTTCGCTTGACTTTTGAACCGTAACCGACGACTATCGTCATACAACATTAGCTACAGACTTTCTATTTTGCAAGATACGATAAATAGCTTCGTAGCTTAGCAGTAAGCGCTTCGACTGGAAGTCCTTATGGTTTCAGATAGTACCGGGTTCCAACCTGGCCTGCTGACACTTTTTGTGATTATTTTTTCTTTTTGTTGTTTATTTCTTTTTGTAGTTTTTTAATTTCTTCTGCCAGAAAATTAGCAGAAAATTAGTGATAGGTTCTATGATTGGCGCTATATTATAGGTATGGTATGTTCTTTTTATCTTTTTCTATGTATATATCGAATAAAGAAAGAAAGAAAAAGTTTTCACTTCTGCCGGCACACCCAGAGTGCAACCCGTCTTTTTTTATTAAAGACGCTGGTAAGGTTGACATGAGCCACAAAGGTAATAAGGTTCTATACTGTAGTAACATTATAACTCGGGAAATACTTGCATATGACGCCGCCAACTAGCATAATCAGCCGTTCAATTAACCGCCTAGGCTCTTTACTGAACGACACCGTTCAATTAGCAGCCTGTATGGTGTTCAGCCATTTGATTAAACGGCCAGGCCAATAGCTTGGATCGATGACGTTTAATTACTTGCCTAGCCATTTAATCAAACAGCTAGAAAAATGATTCTGCATATTTAAAAAAAATAACCACGAAGGCTAATCCGGGAATCCGCTCCGCTCCCGCATTTGACCTTCTAACCTAACCTATCCAAATCGGACTGCGTAACTTTCTCAATGAACCTATCACTAATTTTCTGTGAATACATCTCTACCTACTCCCTCATGTGTGTAATTTTCTGTCTTTTTTCGGGGTGGTGCCCCATCTTACGAATGGCCTAAGCATTAGCCAGCTGGGTTATTATAAACGTTACAGTTGAATGTCATTCAGGCCGTTCATTGCGTGGCGCCATTTAGTTAATCGCCTAGAAAGTTAATTGGACGGCTGAATAAGCTAGTTGGCGGTGACATATACTTTATAACTTGGGCCTAGGGCCACGAGAAATTAATTTATGCTTGGTGATATCCACAAATTACATCCAAGAAATATGTATTGGGCGTTTAGAGCACATTTAAGCTCCAGGGTATATCCCGAGGTGTGTACCTGTAACATTTCCCGCGACTAGTCCTGCCCGCTCGGCCCGCTCGCTGCGTGGCGTTATTCTTCGACACAGGGGTCACTGCCAGGCTCTCTACCCCCACTTGGGGCTCGAAGTATGGTAGCTTGTGGAAACCAGAGTCTATGACTGAAAGAAATAATAAATAGCTTTTGAAAGAATTCTAAAACATTCTACATAAAGCTATCTAGACCCATGGTAAGCATGGCTTAACTAGCTTGTGTGACGGCGGAGCGACTAGTGGCGCCATCTGAAAACCAGCGCTTACAAAATTACAAATTGCGCAAATTTATAATAATTAAGCCTCTAATAGTACGTTAATAACCTATATAACTAATATCTGCAGGTATCAGCAATATTATGTACCTATAATTCTTGTTTGAAATTTTTGTACATTGTGCGTTTCTTAAATAAATGCTTTTTCTTTCTTTCTTGTGTTATGGAATCTAGAATGCGGATAAACATACTTATACACTTTTTTTTAATACATATTATACATGGTAAATTTAAGCTCGTCCCAGCCGTAGCGAGCACGTTTTAGGCCCAAGATATATGAATCGAACTATAGGTGTGTATGAAAATAACACTGTTATAACGACTTACCATAAACAATGCCGGGCACAGTAACACTAGTCTCAGCAATATTCGTAGCTAGCAACACCTTCCTAACATTGCTGTCCGTCCTCTGAAACACTTTGATTTGCTTATAATGTGGGAGACTGCCGTACATGGCAAGCACCAGCATGTCGGCCGACTTGATACCGGAGGGGAAGTGGGTTCGATGTTTGTTTGAGGTGTTATTCTGGTCCGCGTATGTTTGGAGGATTTCTACGGCGGTGAGTATTTCTTCCTGTAATTGGAATAATGTTTTTATTAGAATAAATAAATATAATATAATAAATTGTGCATAACAGCCTCCTTTGCGTAGCGGTAGTGAACGCAACCGCTGCGCAGGAGGCGCGGGTTCGATCCCCGCTCTGATCTGATGATGATTTTGGGTATTTGCATTGGTCTGGTCGTGCCTCGGAGAGCACGTTAAGCCGTCGGTCCCGGTTGTCATACAAACATCTATGGCAGTCGTTACGGGTAGTTGGAGCCCTCAAAAATCCAATAACTGGTCTAGCCTTTGGGTTGTGGAGGTCAGATGGCAGTCGCTTCACGGAAAATATCGAAGTTTAGCCAAATCCGCAGTTAGACTGGTAAAAAGCGGACCCCAGAGTCCAAGTTGAAAAGCTTCGGATGAGACTAGATGAAGAAGAAGAATAAAATTGTGTATGAAATGAATATAAAAAAATATTCTACTAATATAATAAACGTGAAAATTTGTAAGTATGGATGGATAGATGAATGTTTGTCACTCTTTCACGTAAAAATTACTACAAAATGGTTTTTAATGAAACTTAACATTAATATAGCTTATACATCAGAATAACACATAGGCTAAAATTTAAATTCAAATTTAAATTTAATTTATTTGCAAGAATATGGTAGATAGAAAGGTGTTACAATATAATAAAGTTCATACATATTCTGCCACATGATGGTATGCAAAATACATATTTTGTCAATTTCAATTTACATTTATTATCATTAACGTTATTAAAAACTTTATTGATTTAATTACATATATTTAATTGTCATTCTATAGATTTGTCATTTAGATATTCATTTATGTCATAGTAATTTTTATTTAATAATATTCTAGTTAATGTCCTTTTAAATAATCGGATAGGTAATTCAGCAATGTCATTAGGTAAGTGATTAAATATTTTTACACACATGCAATACACACTTCGTTTAGACAATTCTAGCCTTACCATAGGCAGACATAGCTTATTCCTATGCCGAGTACGACTAAAGATATAGTGTCAATTGTCGCGACAACCGACATCCATGCAGGCGAAGCCGCGGGTAAAAGCTAGTAAATTACATTCCAGGACATAATTAAACTGCGCCATTTATTTACCAATAAAGACCTAAAACGCTGTCAAATTATTTGCCTGTCGTTAGGTATAGGTAGGCAGCGCACATTATCGGCATCGGCAAGAATGATTTGATTTTGTTGCCACTTACGCGGCAGACATGCACACGGGCCCACCTGATGGAAAGGGTTTACCGTTGTCTATGGACGTGTGCAACACCAGGGTCGTCGAATTTTCGCTGCTGACCCTATATCCTAGAGCACATTTTAAATTCAACTTATTACTTACTTGTGACGTAAGAAATGCAAGAACATCTCCCAAGGGTTCGTTTTCATGTATCTTGATCACTGTGTCCACTGTCGCCTTCACATAGTCGGGGACGGGTTCTGAAAAACGATAATAAAACTTAAATTATTCCGTATTCATCCGTATACATAAAGTATTTCCGTCTCCTTATATAAAGTATTTCCGTCTAATTGAGCAGTCCGACTGGTAAAGTACCTTCATCCTACAGATTACCATGGTCATAATAACCTCGTGTTGTGTTCCCGGCGGTGAGGTACTTTTTGTGCTGTCAGTGAGAAGACCAAAGGCTTGTCCTGCTTTATCTCCTACACTGACGGCACAGAAACTCTCTGTTCTAACAGGGTCAGCAGCACGAGTGTGACGCCACTGGCGTTGCACACGTCCATAGGCCATGTTAACCGCTTTCCATCAGGTGGGTCGTGTGCTTGTCTGCCACCGAAGTGGTAACAAAATAATTGTAGGACATATTACACTGCGCCATCTACAACCTCCATGCAATCCCCAATAAGCCCAAAAATTATGAATGGTCTGTGTGAAAACAGAAGTGCCAAGGAAATGAGTTACTGAGGAGTGATTAAGGATAACTGAAACAAAGACATAGCCCATCAAATCTTGAATGACATGCCCTCCCCCACATTGACTATGGCAGGTCGGACTTCGCGGGCGACTAGTCGCGTGATATACCGGTTGTAAAGAGAACGCTCTCGAAGCCGGCAGCCCCTGGTAGTACTCCGGGTAGACTACATTTTGTTTTTTTTTCGATGCGGTGAAAAAACTAAAATTTTGTTTTTCATTCTTTTTTGTTTTTTTTTCTTTTCATTAGCAATTTTTAGTACAAAAAAATTACCACATCACCACAAGAAAATCACGCACTTGGCGCCATTTGATTTTTTTCTGTAATGATGATGATATACCGGTTGTAAAGAGAACGCTCTCGAAGCCGGCAGCCCCTGGTAGTACTCCGGGTAGACTACATTTTGTTTTTTTTTCGATGCGGTGAAAAAACTAAAATTTTGTTTTTCATTCTTTTTTGTTTTTTTTTCTTTTCATTAGCAATTTTTAGTACAAAAAAATTACCACATCACCACAAGAAAATCACGCACTTGGCGCCATTTGATTTTTTTCTGTAATGATGTTTTTTTACGAACTTTCGTTTCATTGAGCTTGTCTAATACGATGGAGAATAAATAATGCTAAGTAAACAGATAAAAAATAAAAAAATATTTACGTAATCCAAAAAAAGTGTTTGGCACACTTTTTTATTATTATTTTTTATTATGTAGTATACCCGGAGTACTACAAAGGACCCTCGGCTTCGGTAGAGCTCCCCTTTCAACCGGTATAAGAGTGTGCTCTGTGTATGACCGGGCGCTGACATACCTAATTGTCTTAAACAAGACATCCGCTCGCTCGCGCGTTCTTTCACGTTATGACTAGTTGATCAACAAATCCGAGAACAATCGTTGTCAATTTGCGTGTGTGCGTAAGGGAGGTGGTGGGGTGCGACATTTGTGCTTAGACAAGGGTAGGCAAATAATGATCTAACCTTCTGAATAGAACAAGTCAATAGGATGTGTCCTCCCTTGCATGGCCATGATAACTGAAGTACTGGCCTTGTCGCGATCCTTTTTGTCTCGGAGGTTAAAGAAGTCTCTGAGGAACTCAGCGTCCATGGTCGCTGATGATATCACCAGCTTTAGGTTTTTACGTTTCTGAAAACATTGTTCAGGAGAATTAATTATAACATCAATGGTCACCCATCTAAACGGCAACTGCGCCTAGTTAGCTTGACCCACTGATCGTTTAATGAATAGTAAGCGCACCTGGTCATTGGCGGTTCTGGATACATCTAAAAACTATTTTACAACTAGCCGATGCCCGCGGCTTCACCCAATGAAATCTGCTCCCCTTCCCTGGACCGATGGTAACTTTATTATAAGCTTCCGTAGAACTTTTGGAACATACAGAAAAAAATAACCGAATCGCTCGAGTTATGAGGTTAGGAACATTCATTGTAGATCTAGGTCAGGGTAAGCAGAGCGTAGTCAATCCCCACTGAAAGAGCAGCTTTGAGGCAAAATATTACAAATCATGTTGAATCTTTTCTACGGGAGAGAAATATCAAAGTCATTTGATGGCGAATGAGTCTCCTCGTAATCATATCAGTACAAAAGTCTGGGCGCTGCCGGCCACTGCTAATTCAGTGGAGATTGGCCCTAAGACTCCCAAAACTTCTCTAAACCACCACAATCATGCAATACCTTAATAATCTTCTTGAGTAGGCCCATCAGGACATCTGTCAACTGCGATCGCTCATGAACCTGGAAATGATGAACAGCATTTATACAGGCTAGTAGAACATTTTGACCATAATAGAAACCATCCAGGTAGAGACTACTATCTTAGGTTTGATAGCATCTGGAATTGGCCTGTAACTTCTAGAATACACGCAACATTCTGACCATTTAGTGCAGCATCTTCATTAAATACAGCGCATAGTCTGTCAATTATAGTTTAAATTTTGGAATCGTCCAAGTTCGAGTCGGACTCCCCCATAAAGCCAATATCGTACTAGGAACGTGACTTTTACCATATTTTAACTTAATTATTTCATTATAAGGTCTTTTTTTTTATATACTTTTTAATTATTAAGTAAGAGTATTAGGTAAGAGACAAATGTAGATTTGTCCATATTTAGTCTTTAGAAATAACTAATTGTTAATTGACGTCTCGAAAATGCCGCAGTGGTGTTTATTGCACCGTTTCTTCTCCACTAGCGCCTAGGAAACGGTGGTAAACTTAGTTTTAAGCAGAATTGAACGTCAAAAAGCTGTAATAGTAGGTACTACAAAATATTGAAAATAAACAATTAGAATCTATATATGTTATTCAATTTTTAGTATTTATTGTAACAGAAGTACATCTTCATTCAGGTATGGTATAGCCTACAGGCTGGTGATAGACAGACAGATAGTGGAATCTTAGTAAAAGGGTTCTGTTTTTACTATACGGAATCCTAATAAAAAGACACATTTGCAAGATTACCTCGTCTAGAATGATGGCGGAATACTGCATCAGAAGAGGTGACGCAAACATTTCTCGGAGCAAGACACCTTCCGTCATGAACTGAAATAAGAACATTGGATATCAATAACAATTATGTAGCGTCGGTCGTTTAGTAGTTAAGCAGCCGGCATTATGATCGAAAGGTCCCGAGTTTCACTCCTGGCCATTGCACAACTGACGTGAACTCACTCCTAACACAAGCAATTTAACTTAGCTGGATTGGAAGGGTTAACATTTACAATATTTACATACATTAATAATTTCGGTTGCAATAGCCCTCTTAAAAAAATATTATCAACTGTTTCCGGGAACGAATTCACTGACTCTTACATTGACTGCACAGAAACTCTGTGTTTACAGGGTCGGCAGCACGAGTGTGACTACCCTGGTGTTGCACACGTCCACAGGCCATGGTAACCACTTTTTATAAGGTGGGCCACGCGCTTGTGCCACTTGTAGTGTAAAAAAAAACATCCCAGATCGGGTAAACTGTTGTAGTTGGGTAATTCTCCTCAAAAATTACCTACCCAGTTGACGTTGTTATTTATCAAAATCCCTACCCTAGTAGTTAACAATACTGCCCCATTAGACGAGTGGCAATTCCTT
Organism: Eilema caniola; assembly: GCA_949126895.1. Taxonomy (NCBI): domain Eukaryota; kingdom Metazoa; phylum Arthropoda; class Insecta; order Lepidoptera; family Erebidae; genus Eilema; species Eilema caniola. The sequence goes on along the minus strand of OX421486.1, from coordinate 3,670,455 downwards.
GGCTGGCGTATCATAAATAGAATGATGAATGTATGGGACTGACACATTGGTATATATTGACATTCAAGACGTACCTATTTGACGTTATCAACGTATGTCAATCGATACATTGTTCAATCTGTTCTATTCTATTCTACTAACGTATTGCCACTTGTCTAGAATTGAGCATCCATTTCATTATAAAAGGACTAGTTTTCGCCATGGCTCCGCGCGCAAAGATGTCGGTTATCGCGGCCAAACATAGCCTATGACCTTTCTAAAAGAAATTACCCCTATACTAAATTTCATCAAAATAGGTTCAGTTGTTTAGGGATAAAAGACAGAAAAACAGACACACCCACACACACTTTTACATTTAAAATATTACTATGGATTGTCAAATCAAGATATCTGAACCGAATATGACTAAGGCCTTATTCGACTGAATCTTAAAATGGTTCCCGGCAGAGTAGAATTTGGGCCACCACCTCTTCCCATGTGGTGTCGTACAAGGCGACTAAGGGATAGGGCTGATTAACTTTAACATCAGACAGATATGTACAGCCCAGACTCAGCCTCAGATGCATAGCTCGAGTCAACAATAGTGCCTGGAATACGGCAATAGGCTCACCACCTATTACGTGGGACCTAATACAGATTGGTGAAATGTGGGTGTTAATTCACCTCTGCCTAACCCTCCGGGGATAAAGGCGTGATCCCACAATGACTGAAATTCATAATGCCTTATTCATAAAATGGCTGAAAGTATTTGTAAATGTGAAAGCTGTCTATTTCTCATACAAAGCCAGTATTCTATAATATAACTGGGTCCGATTCCCAAATTACCAGATACGACAATACGCCTGAAACTCAAATCTCTCAAAAAAAAAAAACTCAAAGCTCAAGTCTTTATATCAAAACTACTGAAACAAAAATCTACTGACTTACTTATACAATGGCACATCAATAAGTGCAATAACCTCACACAACTTAGAACCAATAAAAAAACGAATCAAATCAACAAGCGATTCAATCACAGAAACCTCAATTCACTGTAATCGCATTACGATAGAAAATCACCAGCTGCGTGGGTTTCTTACTAATAAAAAAACAATAATAACTACCCATTATGGTATGATTCCGAAGCTAACCGCATGCATCTGCTGACGCATGGAACATGAATTTTTATGCATGAATATGTGTATTTGCATAGGTCTGGTTGTGCCTCGGAGTGCACGTTAAGCCGTCGGTCCCGGTTGTTATACAATCATCAATAGCTGTCGTTACGTTAGTTGGAGCCCTCAAAAATCCAAAAACTGGGCTAGTTGCAATGCTTCGATATCGCCTTTGGGTTGTGGAGGTCTTATGGCAGTCGCTTCATGGAAAATATTGAAGTTTAGCCAAATCCGCAGTTAGACTGGTAAAAAGCGGACCCCAGACTCCAAGTTGAAAAGCTTCGGATGAGACTGGAATTAATGCTAGGATGAAGGAGACATTACGATAGAAAATCACCAGCTGCGTGGGTTTCCTACTAATAACAAATAATACCCATTAAGGTATGATTCCGAAGCCAACCGCATACGACAAATGCTGACGCATGCAGCAGATACATTACATACATTGCTGGTTAAACTTCAATACGTATAAAGAGGACCATTGAGAAGCCGTAATGTCTTACGCGTATCTACTGCGTGAGTCTGCATTTGTCGTATGCGGACACTTTTGAAATCATACCTTTAATTTCAGTGATTGTTTTTAAATGAAAGTAGAGAGCTACAGTCAGCATCAGAATGATCTTGACCATAAAGTCTTTAAAATTATCTTAATACCATGATAATAAGAGTATATCTGTTTTATTGATTTAAATTGTATTATTGTCTGAACTAAATCTGTGTACCGGATATCTGAGCAATCCGTCAACAGGAAAGGGAGAATACAAGACATTAAGATCATTTCAAGTACTTTGTTCGTAGATCGATTTTATGCTGACTGTACCTTATCTGGGGTGCAACCACTGAGACGGCAGCACCTCTCTCCTGAGGTCGGGGTTAACGGCGCCACCTACCACTCCCGATTATGCACGGAGATGGTATACGCGATGATGTACGCAAATCCGCAAGCAAAAAACATGCGAAGCAGTCTTTGGGGACTATCAATAGAAGGGAAAAACTAAGTATATAACTTCTCTTGTACATCCGTCTTCTATATTTGCTCCTCAAATCTTTTACACTGTTTAACGCCAATAATCAAATAACGGAATCTCGGAACAATAATCCATGTTAAATATCCCGATAGTTCAGTGTAGTCCACTTAGAGCACCCAGCCGAATAGTACCTGAGCGAATAGCACCTAGCCTTGTCCATGAATAGCACCTATCAAAATTTTTGGCAGGTGCTATTCGTGGATGTTCTAATAGTCTGTTAACTTGTCAGTGATGCGTTTGTTGAGGGCCCAAGTGTTAGGTGACGATGACGCGAGTACCATGATTTTTACACACCTAAAAAGTCCTCAACCTACATTAGGTTCCTTATAGGTTTTCACTTCAATAAGGTGTTAAAATTTATCGAAATAATCTATAATTCAAAATACTGCTGGCTATGCTATCTGTGATGTGCTATGTGACATAATCTATAATTCAAAATACTGCTGGCTATGCTATCTGTGATGTGCTATGTGACATTTAATTTAAATAAAGAAGTCTTTTCGATTAAGATAGGAAAAAGTGAATGCCCAGGTGGGACTCGAACCCACGATCTTTCCCTTACAGGGGGAATGCTCTGACCACTGAGCCACCGGGCCCTGGTCAGAGCATTCCCCCTGTAAGGGAAAGATCCCAGGTGGGACTCGAACCCACGATCTTTGCCTTACAGGGGGAATGCTCTGACCACTGAGCCACCGGGCCCTGGTCAGAGCATTCCCCCTGTAAGAGAAAGATCGTGGGTTCGAGTCCCACTTGGGCATTCACTTTTTCCTATCTTAATCGATTTGAAAAGTTAGCATAGTAAATGCTTCAAAATTTTCATTCAAAGAAGTCTTTTGTTTGCAACCACCATCTGTACCACTAGCACGAAAAACTGTCATATTCGCATCGTAAACGTATTGAGAGAATGGAGCATTGCGATTGGCTGTCTGCCTACTATGAACCTGTGTGTATGTGAAGCCGGCCAATCACAATGCTCCGTTCTATCAATACGTTTAAGATACGATTAAGATAGTTGTTCGTGCTACGGGTACTGCATTTCTATTATAAGGTACTTACTACGATACCGGTATCAACGGTCCTCTGGCTGGTCATAGCAGCGGCGTACCCGACTTTTTCGCCGAGCGGTTCCCCACGTTCCTCTGCAACGCGGCAAGCCAGGGATACGGCCGCAGTCACGCGTGGCTGCGTCACGCATACTCTGTGGCCGATTTCGAAGAGGTACTGAAAATATCAGATATTATGTGGTTAGGGTATAGTCACGACTGAAATTCTCGAAGGAGTAGGTAGAGATTAAGACTAATATATCGCTAACTGTTATTTTAGGTTCCAAGTAATACGGCGAACCTTGACATGGGAAAAAGAAGAAATCAAATTTGTTGTAAACGATACGCAACAGCCTCCGTGGCGTAGCGGTAGTGTACGCCGTCGCTACGCAGGAGGCGCGGGTTCAATCCCCGCTCAGTACAAAATGAATATGGGTATTTGCATTGGTCTGGTCGTGCCTCGGAGAACACGTTAAGCCGTCGGTTCCGGTTGTCATACAAACATCTATGGCAGTCGTTACGGGTAAAAAAAAATCCAACAACTGGTCTCGCTGTAATGCTTCGATATCGCCATTGGGTTGTAGAGGTCAGATTGGCAGTCGCTTCACGGAAAATATCGAAATTTAGCCAAATTCGCAGTTAGATTGGTAAAAGCAGACCCCAGACTTCAAGTTGAAAAGCTCAGGATGCGACTGGGATTAACGCTAATATGAAGAAGATGAAGAAGATGTTACGTTAATAAAATAATTCTTATAAATAAATTTTTAGAAGTGCTCGTGGCCAGGTGATCTCGCTGTTCGGTAAACGATCAGGAGGTTAAGTTACCTAAGCGAAGGTTACCATTTGGATGATTAATTACTGCTATATCACTTGAGCGGTTCCACGCTTCGGAAGGCATGTTAATAGTCGTTTACCAGCTATCAATAGTCGTAAGGACGGAGGTCTATATGGGCGACCTGAACAACTCTCTCAATGGTTGACCACTGACCACAACTCAGGCAGGAGCGTCAGCAGCATTCACACACAATATAAATGAAAATACGAAGCCACATATATTAAAGCGGACCCTAGACTTCGAGGTGAAAGCCTCGGATTCGCGCGGAACTAACGCAACGATGATGGTGATGAAGTGATTATTTTATGGAGAAGCAGAAGCAGAAGCTAGATGTGTAGAGCGTCATCGTATCATCTTACGTTTTGTCTTGTTGCATCCAAGACGCTATTTGAGGTTTACTCGTTTTCTTTTAGAAGACTTTTATATGGACGATTGTCGTCTGACCCACTAACCCCGAGAGAAAAACCGTCAATCAATAGATCTGTTGTACTAACTTGCAGCTGATGTTGGCTTGGAGCCTAAAGTTCTTATTGGGCCGTTATTCCACTTACAAACTCGATTTTAAAATATCTTGTCCTGTATACGGTCTTAGTCGACAACCATGGTTGAATCTATATCATACATAATTAAATCAGGGTTAAAATCAAAGCACCGAAAATTGTTAGTAGGTACTTTCTGTTGCTTTAAACCTATGAAAATATATGTGAATATTATAGTTACAGTTCCAAAGTTTAATCGTTCTCTATGACGCCATAGCGTAAATGTTTTTTTTATAAATCCAATATTACCTACTTGACATATTGGCAATCTGCCAAGCTCACCTCCTAAAAGCTCGAAACCGGTTGGGATTCGACGAACGAGATTTTTCACCTTCAGTATTTGTATATGAGCAACCACATCAAATCAAGCCACTGAATTTCGAAGTTCTGACTCACGTTAATGCTAAAGTGCGCCATATCGATCCACACATTTTCGAGTGTTTGTTACCACGATGCACGTTACCGCGAAAGTGCACCACATCGATAAACATTTTTATCGAATGTTCATCACGGCGATGCACGTTGCCGCGAAAGTACACCACATCGATACACATTTTGTCGAACGTTCATCACGGCGATGCACGTTACCGCGAAAGTGTACCACATCAATACACATTTTGTCGAATGTTCATCATGGCGATGCACGTTACCGCGAAAGTGCACCACATCAATACACATTTTGTCGAATGTTCATCACGGCGATGCACGTTACCACGAAAGTGCACCACATCAATACACATTTTGTCGAATGTTCATCACGGCGATGCACGTTACCGCGAAAGTGCACCACATCAATACACATTTTGTCGAATGTTCATCACGGCGATGCACGTTACCGCGAAAGTGCACCACATCAATACACATTTTGTCGAATGTTCATCACGGCGATGCACGTTACCGCGAAAGTGCACCATATCAATACACACATTGTTGAATGTATTGCAGTGCTATTAACGATCCTGCGACTAATATACACCTCACGAGTTGCCTCTACTGTCACTAAACTTCTGACTTTCCTCTTTTTATACCTATATCACTAGCTACTATCGCTTAGTGTTGAGTTAACGCTATTGAGAATTAAATTTTTCTGAAATAAATATAGCCTAATTAACTCCTTGATACATCAGCTACCTACCAATATAAGCCGGAACAAACAAACAGACAGACAGACACATCAATAAACCCACTGCAGACCACTGCTGAACATAGGCCTCTCTCAATATGTGCCATTTCGTACGATCTTCCGCCTTCCGCATCCAGTCCGTCCCAGCCACCTTTTTCAGGTCATCGGTCCATCTGGCTAGGGGGCGTCCTACCTCTTCTTACGGTCTCCACTCTAGGACTCGTCTGCTCCAACTGCCATCGGTCCTTCGACAGCAGTGGCCAGCCACTTCAGCTTGCTTATTCTGCGAGCTATGTCGGTAACTTTGGTTCTTTGTTGGTTCACCTGGTTTCGAATTCTATCCTTCAGAGAAACTCGAAGCGCAGCTGGCTCCAGAGCCCGCTGCGCGACTTTTAGCTTATGGACTAGCCCTACCATCAGTGACCAAGCGACCAAGCCAAGTTAACCTATGTTCTTTCTCAAGGCCTAATCTACCTCTATACCCATCAAAATCAGTTCGAATCAACTTTGGATTGCTTTAGGCGTAGCTCGGTGGCTCAGTGGTCAGTACATTTCCCCTGTAAGAGAAAGATGGTTCGAATCCCGCCTGAGCGATTCACATTTTCCTATTTTAATCGATTAGAATCAGTTCAGCGGTCTTTCGCATTTATAATATCTTCGTATTTATGATAGTAAGGATTAGCTCAGCTAAATTAAGTTAAACGAGAAAAAAAACAATTTAATCTCAGTTATTATTATCACAAAAGTTTTCCTAAAAAACGCTATTTAAAACAGAAAAAGAACACATTGCCAAGGTCAGGTTAGTACCTGTTTTTTATTTTTCAGTTGGTACCTAATGTGTTTATCAAAATAATCTTCTCAAAAATATGAGTTCCTGATATAACACGCAATAATTAAAAATAATTAACGCAAGGATACCTAAAAGATTAAATACAATATAAAATATTATTATGATTATTATGTTCACAACAAGTTTACACAAGGTCAAATTTTAATTCTGCTGGCTATTGCTAGCTGGGTTATGTATGATATCATCATTCCGTGTCTTTAAACACCAAATTTCGAGGAACTCACAAAGATAAACTCTATTCTTATGGGGTCATCAGCACGAGTGTGACTCCCCTGGTATTGCACACGTCCATAAGCCACGGTAACTACTTTCCATCAGGTGGGTCGTGAGCTTGTTTACCACTTACGTGGTATAAAAAAAAAAGATACAAAGTATTTTCTCTGAGCAAGACAAAAATATGTTCCCTATCTTTCCTAAAGAAAGTTCTAGGGTACCTTAACCTTCTGGTCCCCTAAAATTTGTCACCCGGAATAAAAGTTGTAGATTCATCTTCATCATCATCATCATCATCGACATTTAGACGCTATCCCGATGGCATCCGAGACCAAGATGCCCTCGGAGCTCGGGGTCCACCAAAAGTTGTAGATTCAAACCCTATATAGGTGCCCATTGCAGCCTCCGTGGCGTAGCGGTAGTGAACGCGACCGCTAGGCAGGAGGCGCGGGTTCGATCCCCGCTCAGTGCAAATATTTATATGCATGAATATGGGTATTTGCATTGGTCTGGTCGTGCCTCGGAGAGCACGTTAAGCCGGCGGTCCCGGTTGTCATACAAACATCTACGGCAGTCGTTACGGGTAGTTGGAGCCCTCAAAAATCCAACAACTGGTCTAGCTGCAATGCTTCGATATCGCCTTTGGGTTGTAGAGATTCGCTAGCAGGCGTTTGATGAAATAGAATGACGAATGTAAAGGATTTGACGTATTTGACAAGCGTTAACGACTGTCATTTACGTCAAATCCCAGACATTGGTCATTCTATTCCACCAAACGCCGGCTAGTGAATTGCGACCTGTCTAGAGGGGCAGGTGGCAGTCGCTTCACGAAAAATATCGAAGTTTAGCCAAAAGCAGTTAGACTGGTAAAAAGCGGACCCCAGACTCCAAGTTGAAAAGCTTCGGATGCGACTGGGATTAACGCTAGGATGAAGAAGATAGGTGCCCATTGGTCCCCTGGTAGGAGCAAAGGGGTACTAATTTACTTCTACCTAATCATCCCCTAAAATAAATAAGATCATCGTTAGCTCGGAGGGCGATTCCGCATAGTACAACAAAGAAAAAAGAGCACATCTTTACGGCACATCTTCATAACAGATTTAAGGTATGCAAAGACAAAAAGTACAGCTTTCTACAACCTAGGTAGAAATAATGGAAACTTAATTATATTTTCATACAAATATCAGTTATTATTCTGGATAAAAGGGATAGACCCATGATGATATTGGGACAAGCATCGCATAAACAGTCAAAGAGACCTTTGTCTTGAAAATGCCGTAGTGCAGTTTATTGCGCCTCCATTAGCGCCTAGAAATCAGTGGTAAACTTGGTTGAGGTAGATTTTAACGTCAAAAATCTAATAATTTTAGTGCACTATTTTGAGAAATAAATAAAATTGAATTAAAATTGGGTCTAACACTAACGCAGCGGTATAGTGGTCAAGTGAAGTATTGAAATTAATTGACTTAAATAAATTAATTGCCAAGTGCCACCGAGTGGTACGGTTCAATTAACAACTCGCATGCAACAACTTCATTAATTAAAATAGTCTGTGACTGACCGTTTTTAGTTTTTACTAGAGATGGGCCGAGTACTCGGTTGCTACTCGGTACTCGGCGTACTCGGCGGGTTTTTTGATACTCGTACTCGGCCGAGTAACTCGGTTTTAATGCCGAGTATACTCGGTTTAGGTAAAGCAATATATTTAGGATGTTGACGTTGACGCAAATAGCTCACAATTTTGAGATATTTCCAGCATGTTGGCTTCTGCTGTTGTGTTTTTATTTTTGGTTTTTTTTTGTTTTGTGTTCCATCTCTTTTTCTATTTTCTAGATTTTTATAAATTTAATATCTTTCTTTAATATCTCCACATAGGAGCCAGTTGAAAACTAGCGTCAGGCACTTGTGACTAATACCATGCAGTTGTGTCTGATACCATGCAGAACTGGCCCTTTTTTTGGTGTAGCGCGAAGAACAATTGTGCCTGATTAACTTGTTTGCGTGTGTCAGTACACAATTAATTGTGTAGTCGGTGCTGCACTAAAATAAAAGGTTTTTCTTTCTTTCGTCTTTCTTCTTCTTTCAAAGTTTCATTTTCCAAACCTTTAAACTCTTCTGTGTGCTTTATTTTAACATGGCTTAACATTGCTGTCATAGAAGCCTTCCGTCCAATACCGCTACGTGAAATCAGAGAATTGCATAAGGTGCATTTCACTTTCGTTTTATCTTCTTCAATTTCGTCGTAAAACGTCCAAATTCGGAATCTTTTACGTGAAGTCATCACAGTCAATTGTTAATTAACAAACTTTTTCAACTATTTATTTACTATGACGTGCAACGCGACGCATTTGTTTGTAAACTAGCAAGCGACTGATAGATGAAAGGCGGGGGCGGGGTGAGGGGTGTATCAACGCGAGCCGGCCGCTCGTGCCGCGCGAATCTGTTTGTTCTTGTTTACGCGCCCGAAACGGGGATTTGATTGAACCGAGTTACTCGGCCGAGTACTCGGTAGGAAAAAAATTGAACCGAGTAAAACTCGGTACTCGTTACTCGGCAAAAGTGCTACTCGGCGCATCTCTAGTTTTTACAGATACTGGACTATTTCTAATGGACATCTATTGAAATCCTCCGAAAGAGTACCTTAGGCCCTTACTTACTCAATAGGGTATTTGACAAATTTTGGAAAACCATTTTAAATTATTCCTTAGTATATAATATGCACACAACATCGATATTTCAAAAAAAAAATCAACAGATTTTAACAAAAAATCGATGTTTTATTTTCAAAAACGCGCGAAAAACGCTGTCACCTTGTATGGAGCCGATTACGTGACTTGTACAACCTTAAAGCAGTGAAGTCAAAGTAAATAATAAAGTTTTTCTTCAAACTTTGTGAATAAAATGATGTTGTTTCTGTTCTGTTCTGTGTCACAAAGCCGTTTTTACTTGCGTGTGACGTCAACAGTGCTGTGATCGATCACAGAGCGTTTTCGTCACAGATAAAAATTCGGAAAATTATTAACATAAACTCACGCCTTTATCCCCGAAGGGGTAGGCAGAGGTGCTAGCACCCACATTTCGCCGGTTTATGTTTAGGTCCCAATGTAATAGGTGGGCGAGCCTATTGCCATTAACTGGGCACTTATAAAAATTATTACATATTTTTAAGCGAAATTCTCGAAAAATATGCTTATTTTAGTTTAATTTATAGTTTTAAATGTCTTTTTACGCTATTATCTGATAGGATGACCATTATTTGTAGTATTTTTTTAATGTTGTCAAATAGCGTATTACCTACACATGGTAAATACAGCTGTTCAGTCAAAATTTCCATACACAATTTTGACTTAGTGTGTATTTGTTTATTAGTTAGTTTTTTAAAATTTACAACTGACATTAGTCCACTGTTGGACAATATAAAACCGGAGAGATCCAGGGTCAGCTGAGATGTGAAGGGAATATCTTGTTAAGTCCAACTTACACTCCACTCGCGGAAGGTGCTCCGTGGGAAATTAATAAGTATATTGCAATTTATTGTTTAAAAAACCGGCCAAATGCGAGTCGGACTAGCAAAAAGTGAAGGGTTCCGTGCCAGAAAAAAGGCTAAAACCCATGAAAAAGGGCTAAAATATCACGTTTTTTTGTATGCGAGCCCCCTTGATTATTATTATTTTGTTTTTAGTTTTTATTGTTATAGCGGCAACAGAAATAAATACACGATCTGTAAAAATTTCAACTATCTAGCTATTACGGTTCTTGAGATATAGCCTGGTGACTGACGGACGGACGGATAGGGAAGTCTTCTTTTTACCCTTTGGCTACGGAACCCTAAAAATGTATTTATGTCCGAACTATATGTGTGTCGTGTGTAGGTACGAAATATCACAACAATCCGTCAACAGGACGGGTGACAAACCAAGGAATTTAGATAACTTTGAGAGCACTTTGTGCATCAAGATCGATCCGATGCGGACTGTAGCCTATTATAAATTTCTCACAAGTCCATCATTATCATCCTATTAACCATACATAGTCCACTTTTGAACATAATTCTCTCCTATAGACTTCCAGAAAGACCGATCTAAAGCAGGCCCGCATCCAGCGCTTCCAGTCCACAACTATCATAATTACCGGCATTACTCATACGAGTAAAACGAATATAATCACTACATAGTATAAAACAAAGTCGCTTTTTCTGTCCCTATATCCCTTTGTATTTAAATCTTTAAAACTACGCAACGGATTTTGATGCGGTTTTTTTTTATAGATAGCGTGATCCAAGAGGAAGGTTTATATGTATAATACATGTTTTATATAGTAGAGGGTGCAGCGGGAACGGGATCTGACGCCACGCGGGCGGAAAAATATTGGCGGTACGAAGTTCGCCGGGTCAGCTAGTAATATAATATAGTACCTAATTATAGTCTGATATCACGTAAACAAAGTCTAAGGCGAACGAACTTGATCGTTAAATTTTAATTATCTACTTATGTAGGTACCTAACTACATTGATTTGTGTTCTAAAGGGCAGCAAGTTATTATAGGAATGTTATAGATTATCAATCAATCAAACAATTAGGCTATCGGAGTCTACTGCTGGACATAGGCCTGGTTGATAGATTACATGAGTTCAAGCCCAACAATATTTCACTTTATATTGTCACACAAACATGTTAATCACTATCAAACAGCTTTCTGGTTTCAATGTTACCACCTTAGGGGATTTCCTCAACTATAGTTGAAACTAGCTGACCCGGCGAACTTCGTACCGCCAATATTTTTCATCCCGCGTGGCGTCAGATCCCGTTCCTGCTGCACCCTCTACTATATTAAACATGTATTATACATATAAACCTTCCTCTTGAATCACTCTATCTGTTAAAACCGCATCAAAATTCGTTGCGTAGTTATAAGATTTAAGCATACAAAGGGATATAGGGACAGAGGAAGCGACTTTTTTTATACTATGTAGTGATAATTTAATAGGTGCATTATAAATTTATAAGTAACACTTGTAGTCTAAGGTTGTAGTGTCTTAAATCGGTTGTGAAAATAATCGATTCAAGTTACAAAAAAGAGTAATCGCATCGTTGCCTGAATGTAACTTTTGTTACATTTTACGTTACTTTCGACCCGTATCGCATTTGATCATTATTATCGAATTGACCAGCTGTATCACCGGTGATAACAACTGTGTTATATGAGAAATCGTTTGAACGGTAGAGGTATTACCGGGAATACCAGCGACCACGACTTTTCTTTTTCAATAACAATAAAGTTTACTTTCGTTTGAACAACTGTCAATCAAAGCGCAATATTACAATATTTTCAGTTCAGTATTGTGGTAATACTGTTTTGTTGGCTTTGTTACTTAAATATTTTAACAAAACGTAACGAAAAGCAACGAGCATAGATAAACTTCTTACGATTAAAAAGTAAGAACCCAATACAATATAGCCACAACACTAAAATTAAAAAACAAACACCATAAAATGTAGCCGTCTTTCGATGTCTCACAGAAATAAAGAATCACGCCATACTTTAAATTATTTTACTCTAAATTTAAATTGAAACATAACAAATTAAACTGAAATATGTCTATAATACTTTTTATCTACTCTGATACTATAATACAAAGATTATAAAATTGAAATCAAAACTCTTATGACACACATTACGCACAGGCCAAAAAAAAGTTTTATTGCGATATAGGTCTTGTATGGACACCTATATCATAAAATAACTTTTTAATCATAACGATACACCTATACAACCTCCAACTGGACTGAACCTCTACTTTAAAAAAAACGACCGATTCGGAAGAAAAAAAAAAGAAACGCGCATGCGCAATCGATGTTTGCGCCTTGGATTGGCGTCAACTTTTTTTTTTACATTTATATTAAACAAAGTTTGGTTTTGTTTGTAAAATAAATTAGTTTATGTATTATAGTATGAGAGTAGATAAAGTAGTGTATGACACTGTACATAACTTGGTCTTATAACACTCGTGTGATACAATAAAAAATCTCGCCTACGGCTACGGCTCGGTTTTTTTAAAACACACTCGTGTTATAAGAACCCTTATTATGCAACAGTATCATAAACTACTATAAAAATACTATCATAGGTTATTATTATTACGTATTTATAAATAATTAAACTTACTTTCGTTCCAATTGTGCCAAATTACGTTCTGAGACTCAGGGCATCTGTCATAATCATAATGCACTATTAAATTATTTCAACTACAGAGGTTAAAAATGAATGGGTTGTTATTTTCAAGGGACTTTTAATTTACAAGCAGATAAGTATAGACCCTGGGATAACTCAAAATAATAAAATAATATAATAAAATTAAATCGATTTTGAAACTTAGCTAAATTAAGTAAATTCTCCATTAATAATAATAATACAGAGTGAAGCCATGCGTATGATTTTTAAAAAGTAGAACCAGAAGTAAATTATGTTTCATTTTTTTTTCTCTTTTTTTAAAAAGAATATTAGCAATCTTACTACTTACTAATGATTATGTATGTGAATGTTTTTAAAGATGCTTGGCTGTTAAGAAGTTGGTCTGTTTTGATATTTATTACGCAATCACGCCCAAACAATTGAACGCATCTGGCTCAAATTTATTACAGGGATAGATATACCTAAGCAACTGTTCATCCATGGAATAGGTTTCTGTGAATATCAAGAACGGGATTAGATCAGCTTTCTGCTGGTGGGGCCGCGGGCAACAGGTAGTTTAAAAAAAAAGAAACTACATAGTATAAAACAAAGTCGTTTTCTCTGTCCCTATATCGCTTTGTATGATTAAATCTTTAAAACTACGCATCGGATTTTGAGGCGGTTTTTTAAATAGATAGAGTGATTCAAGTGAAAGGTTTATATGTATAATACATGTTTAATATAGTAGAGGGTAAAGCAGGAACGGGATCTGACGCCACGCGGGTGGAAAAATATTGGCGGTATGAAGTTCGCCGGGTCAGCTAGTAATGAATATAATAAAACAAACTTATACAGTTAGTTTTACAAAATTTTTGAAGTAATTATTAATTAACTATAGCTTTAGGGGAAAATATTTTTAGAAGTTGGTAACACTGGCCTCGCCGAGTTTCTCTAAAGCCAGTTTTTGTTGTGGCACATCTTACGTCTGTGTCAAGTTTAAAATGTTGTTGCTGTGCACATCGGCTGTTAGACCGCTGTTACTATCCTTGATTCAATAAGGCCCTTAGTTACGAAGCTCATGGTCGACTAGTTCCCGACATGTACATTGTACACTAATATAAAACTGTAAAATTAATCGTGTCTTTCTGGTTTGTACATTAGTTATTTAAAAAACAATGCATTGTGTAAAATCAAAAACCTTTTTTGGAAATCTTGTGTTTTTTGTGTGTTATTAAATGACGCTCTAAAGGCTGAACAAATCGTCGATATAGACGAACTTTTATACAAAATTAATCACTTTTAAGCGTTTTCTTTCGCGATACAAGGTAGCCTATGTCCTTTCCAAAGGTCTACTCCATCTATGTATCAAATTTCATCTAAATCGGTTCAGTATTTTGGATGTGAAAGCGTAATATACAAACAGACAGACCTATTTTCGCATTTATAATATTACTATGGACTTTGAATTTAAGTAAAAAACTTCTATCAGCAGGATTTTTGCTTTGGGATATTTAAAAATATAATTTTACGTATTAATATCTACATACAATGAATAAAGGAAATAGTTATAAATTTAAATACAATTGTTCTGCACATACAAAGTTGTAGGATAGTTAAAATAATACACTGATGCGGATAATTATATATTTAACTAACTATTTATTATTTAAAAACACTATCTGATTGCCACACCTCCACCCGCGTGGACGTCGATTATCGCGACTTTTGATCATATCTCCTATTCTACTCAACCAATTTTGTAATCAAACATATTGCAGATTTTAAGTTTGTAGAGGTAGAACACGACGGTATTTCCGTCCAATTGAAAACTTTCGAGTGAGCTCTGGCTATCCTACTCACCGCCGGGAACACAACACGAGGTTATTATGGCCGCGGTATTCTGTAGGGCGGAGGCACTTCCCCAGTCGGACTGCTCAATTCGACGGAACTTCTCAATGGTCCCTTTTATTCGTATCGAAATTTAACAAGTAATGTATGTGCTGCATGTGTCTGCAGTTGTTGTATGCGTTAGGCTTCGGAATCATACCATAAAAATGATGTTGAAGAATATTTTTAATTGCCAATGCTGATAAAGTGTCCCGGACCTAACACTTTCATTGAGTAGAACTGGAAATATAACTAAAATTGCTGTCGAAATTCACACGGGTTGTGCCATGGGCTTCAGTTAGTTATCGGTAATATTATAATGGTAGGTAGCATTTCACATGTCATTTGTATTTACGTACTTGAGATATTTGGCAAATAATTACCACATGTGGACTGTATATTTGACAAGTAGGATTAGCTTTATTTGCTTGTTTGACAAATATATAATTTGACAATAATACGACCAATACCAGTTACGCTAACTGTGCGCTTGTTATTTGTTAGCCATGTCACAGATAACATAATACTAAAGTACAGATACCTCATCCCATACAAAAAAATGAGGCCATCATAACTCGGGCAATTTTACGGGCTAAATTTAAATATTAATATTCGCCACTAGATGTCAACAATATAGCCCGAGGTTCAGCTTACGTTTTACAGTAGTAGCTGCTAGATGGTGGTGTACTATATTTTCAGCGATAAGAAGTGTCATACATAAATGACAATATAAATAAACATAGTTAGGCACATTATTACTACCATTTATTTAAGAAGATTGACTGTGAATGATGTTAGTATAGACCGCATCTCCAAACTCGCAATCGGGCTTTTTCCACAGCGGATCTTCGCAAGAAAAAAGGGTAATACCCTCGTTTGCCAGATAAGAGGGTTCTTGAGTGTGTTGATAACGAATTAGATGTCATTTTTGGAATCCATAATGGCCGCCACGGTGTCCTAGCTAAATTGCAATATGGGTATGGTTTTATGGGTTTTCGAGTATGCTGAGTTCGAATTTGACGTCAGTTTTGGCCTCCAATATGGCCGCCGCGCTGTAGATAGAAAATTGCAATATGGGTATGGTTTAATAGGTTTTTGAGTATGCTGAGTGTGAATTTGATGTCATTTTTGGAATCCAATATGGCCGCCACGGTTTCCTAACTAAATTGCAATATGGGTATGGTCTAATGGGTTTTCGAGTATGCTGAGTTCGAATTTGACGTCAGTTTTGGCCTCCAATATGGCCGCCGCGCTGTAGGTAGAAAATTGCAATATGGGTATGGTTTAATAGGTTTTTGAGTATGCTGAGTGTGAATTTGATGTCATTTTTGGAATCCAATATGGCCGCCACGGTTTCCTAACTAAATTGCAATATGGGTATGGTCTAATGGGTTTTCGAGGATGCTGAGTTCGAATTTGACGTCAGTTTTGGCCTCCAATATGGCCGCCGCGCTGTAGGTAGAAAATTGCAATATGGGTATGGTTTAATAGGTTTTTGAGTATGCTGAGTAGGAATTTGATGTCATTTTTGGAATTCAATATGGCTGCCACGGTGTCCTAGCTAAATTGCAATATGGGTATGGTCTTAGGGGTTTTCGAGTATGCTGAGTTCGAATTTGACGTCAGTTTTGGCCTCCAATATGGCCGCCGCGCTGTCGGTAGAAAATTGCAACATGGGTATGGTTTAATAGGTTTTCGAGTGTGCTGAGTGAGAATTTGATGTCATTTTTGGGATCCAATATAGCTGCCGCGGTGTCCTAGATAAATTACAATATGGGTATGGTTTAATGAGTTTTCGAGTAGTTATGCTGAGTTCGAATTTGACGTCATTTTTGGCCTCCAATATGGCCGCCACGCTGTAGGTAGAAAATTGAAATATGGGCACAGATAACATAATACTAAAGTATCGATACCCCATTCCTTACAAAAAAATTAGACCACCATAACTTGGGCTATTTTGCGCATTATTTTTAAATATTATTTTTCACCACTAGATGTCAACGAAATATCCCGAGGTTCAGTCTACATTTCGCAGTAATAGCTTCTAGATGGTGGTGTGCTATAGTTTGTCAAGAAGTATAAATAATTAATCTAATATTCTCGTGTCACAATGTTCGTTCCCATACTCCTCCAAAACGGCTCGACCGAAGTCTAAGAATTGGCTACTATTTATTTGACATACCCCAGTCCGCGATAACGGACATCCACGCTGGCGGAGCCGCAGGCAATAGCTAGTAATAATATAAGTTACCAAAGAGGTAAAATAATATAGATCGCATCTTCAAACTTGCAATCGGGTACTTCACATTTCTTGTATGCTGAGTATGAATTAGATGTTAATCAAAGTCCAATTTTTACAATATTGCAATACGGGTATGGTCTAACTTGTTTTTGAGTAGGTGTGCTGAGTACGAATTTTGTGTCATTTTTGGTGGTTATGTTGAACTCGAACCGATTAAAAACGCACACCTCATGCCAGACTAGGTAGATCCAGTCGAGTTCAACATAACTGTTATCACCGGCGGCTGGCGCGGCGGCACGGCGCGGTGGTCGGTGGACATGTCGGACTCGAACTCGAACCGATTAAGCCGTCGCGGATGCACCGCGTATATGTCGAGTACGACATAAGCAATCCCGCCTTACATATGTACTTATGAACGACGTGGGACGTCGGCATACCTAGAATGGGACAAGAATATATAAATATCGTATGTAGGTATCTATGCACCTATATACACGAATAAATATGACTAGGTTCCTACTCTCGCCATTTTGTTCCGGCACGACGAACGGCTCAAAACAAAGTGCCTCAGCCCCTTGACTTTTACATGAGCGACTGCCGTTTGACCTACTATCCTCAAGAAGCAAAATTGCACTACAGTCGCATCCATTAATCAGTGGGTGGTACGAATAGCTCAAAATGACTCAGCCCCTTGACTTTTACATGAGCGACTGCCGTTTGACCTACTATCCTCAAGAAGCAAAATTGCACTAGAGTCGCATCCATTAATCAGTAGGTGGTACGAATAGCTTAAAATGACTCAGCCCCTTGACTTTAACATGAGCGACTGCCGTTTGACCTACTATCCTCAAGAAGCAAAATTGCACTAGAGTCGCATCCATTAATCAGTGGGTGGTACGAATAGCTCAAAATGACTCAGCCCCTTGACTTTTACATGAGCGACTGCCGTTTGACCTACTATCCTCAAGAAGCAAAATTGCACTAGGGTCGCATCCATTAATCAGTAGGTGGTACGAATAGCTTAAAATGACTCAGCCCCTTGACTTTAACATGAGCGACTGCCGTTTGACCTACTACCCTCAAGAAGCAAAATTGCACTAGAGTCGCATCCATTAATCAGTGGGTGGTACGAATAGCTCAAAATGACTCAGCCCCTTTGACTTTTACATGAGCGACTGCCGTTTGACCTACTATCCTCAAGAAGCAAAATTGCACTAGAGTCGCATCCATTAATCAGTGGGTGGTACGAATAGCTCAAAATGACTCAGCCCCTTGACTTTTACATGAGCGACTGCCGTTTGACCTACTATCCTCAAGAAGCATAATTGCACTGAAGTCGCATCCATTAATCAGTGGGTGGTACGAATAGCTCAAAATGACTCAGCCCCTTGACTTTTACCTGACCGACTACCGTCTGACCTACGGGTCCTACCCCTACTGCCCTACCCAATGTACCCTTGTATGTGCGGTAGATACTACTACTGACTACCCTATTCCTGTTGAGTAATTGATCTGATATTAAATTTGATAGGTAGATAGGTCCCTGGGTCAGCCGGGGTGCGAGGGATATGTCGCATGACAACCTCACCTTCGGCCTAGCACTACGACCCAGAGACGGCGTGCGGTTTAGTCGGTTCGAGTCCGACATAACCTCCCCCTCCAGCTCCGGAGGGGTGGGTATACGTGGGGATTTCCCGCACGTAAAAAAAAAAAAAAAGATAGGTAGATAGATAAGCAGGAAGGCGTGTGTCTTTTCGGACGACAACATACCTGCCTGAGATGATACTTGCAATTAATAAAGCCGTTTAACTAAAAAGTATTAGGTAGATACCTTCTTGTTATTTTCACGGTCACCCATCCTTAAACCGACCTGGCTAATATCGCTTAAAACTTCAAATGTTAAGAACGGTCACCCAGGGTTGTGCAAAAGTAGAAAGAATACTAATTTGGATACGGAGTCTCAGTCGGGCGTCGGCCACCAGGGGCCTAAGCTCCAAAACCCGGTACTTACCGATTGAAAAAGTAATTTTAAGAGTTCTAACTCCAGTGGAAACTGGAAAAATGCCAGTGACCAAATTAAATAAATTCATTATTTACACTACACCAACTCAGAAAGTACCCCAGTAGATAGGTTGTCTTTAAAAAATGAGGCAGAAAGTAGGTACGTACCGTTATTATTTCAGTAGAAATATGCGAGAAATATTCCAAATATCAATTTTTTTTCAAATCCGTACTCAGCATGTTTAAAAGGCCTTGTTATTTCTAATAGGTAAGAAGTAGGTACTACCTACCTATCTAGTACTACCTACTTACCTAACCTAGTATTACCTACACAACACGCGCGCCCCAGGAGCGTTATTTTTCTTAATTTGTTTAAATTGCTTTAAATATTTCGGTTACCAAATTGACTGCTCCCCGCTTAATGGTAAGCTGGGGTGCAATCCATAAAATAGTGACCGCCATTACAAAATGCTGTCCCTAGTTTGACAGTTTTGACACCCTCAGAAGGTATTATGTAAGTGCCTTCTTTCCCCTTATTTTAATAACCTTATTGATAAGTTAGAGCGAAAAAAAAACTTGACAAAATACATTCTGGCGCCAAAAATCCAACGTTTTAGCTTTTGTTCACCCAAGTACTAATATGTGAACTAACATGAACAAATATGTACCCTACCCTAGAACACTGGGGAGAGTTATTATTATTTTTTAATTTTAAACAAATAATATCATTATGACTTATCCTTTTCACGTGGGGGTTAAAAATAAATAAGCATTCTAAACGTTTTATAGGATTGTTTAATTTTCATTGACAAAGTGACAACCCTAACACTCAAGTTGGCGGCGTTGTATGTTCCGAACAAAGGGCGATACCTACGAAATTTCGTAGATTATAAAAACAGCGGTTTTCTTCAACAATAAAGGTCGGACGTTAAATAAATACAGAACAGAAGTAACTTTTTAATTGTTGGTTTTAATCATACTCCTAAAATAATTAAAAAGAAACTAATCAATAGTTAATTGCAGTAAATCTCGTTCGATATGTTTTTTGTTTGAGTAACAGCCGTGAAATGTAGAGAATTGAATAACACGCCATCTATTGTGTGAATCCTAGTGCACAGAATCGGCAGTTTCATTATAGTAGCGATAAAAGACGCGAAGGGCGCTGCATAATTATAACAAATTGACGAAATTAGGTTTAAAAGTTCATTATTTTATGTTTATGAGGAACAAATATTAAAGTTTTATGAAAAAATAATATTTCTAGGATTCAATTCTTATTAATTTTAAAATTGTATGTGAAATTGATACACATAACGCCATCTAGAATATTTTATTAGTCACTAATAAAATTTGTTCGTAGTGGGGACCCAGTGGCCATGTGTAGCTCGTCGCATTTGCCTTTATTTGCATATTTGCGTGTAAGTACGTAGGTATGCACAATGCAAAAAACGCCCAATGGCAAATATACATATTTATTTATTTATTTCTCAAAGGTACGCTTACAGATTACAGCTATTTGAAGTGCCGCCATAATAAGCTTTGGTAGCCAAACAGCTCTACGCTATCGTACTTACATTACTCAGAACTGTATTAGCCGGTATCTACAATATAATGTTATCTAAAATTATCAAACGTATAGTTGCCTACTCAAAAGCTTTATCTAAGAGCACACTTCAACTATAAACATTATCAATATATTATCGCCCGGCACTTCAAATATACATGCATAACATAAATAAGTATCTTCCTATGCTTTTCCATCTGGATGGCGTAAAGCATGTCATCTGTTACCTCTACAGTTACCACAACACTTATTACTTTTTGACATAAAAAAGGCTGAACGGATCTAAGACGGAAGGGAGAGATTAACGTCTGGAATAGACAATATGTTATAGTCAAAGATCATCCTGCTGTCTCTTCGAGGAATGTCTGGGTTATCCTAGGTTTGACCAAAGCTTTCGAGCTTACCCCGAAATCGGAAAACAGGGCCGTTTTGTTATGCGGCGGTTCAACGAGTAGCCGGATTGATTCCGACTTGGATAGGTTAGGTTAGAAGGTCTAATGCGGGAGCGGAGCGGTGTAAAGTAACCAACTGAGGTTACTTTGAACTTTCACGGAGATTATTTCTGACGTTTGAACATTACATTTTTTTATTCCTACGGTAGCAGGACTTATGCGGGTGGACACGCGAGTAACAGCTTGTAGCTTTAGTCTACAGTGTCTAAGATTCATTCGCTTACGACTATACTCTACTCTTAATTCTAGTCATTTGCAATTCTGAGTGTTTAAATATTAATGAATGATTAAATAGACAATGACAGAGAAAGATTTAATCGTCCGCAAAGAGCGACTAACGTCACAGTACCTACCTACACATTTAATGTTAAATTGTCCGAGAATTAAATACCTATAGGCAAACAATTCTTATAGTAAGGTTAAAAACTAAATAAAACTTCGTTGGCGAATTCAATTTACTGTTCAAAAAAGTGTAATAAAATTTATTTTTATCAATCCTGATATTGCGAATCAGGTATTTGAATGAAACTTTATTTTGAGATTATGAGGGCCCTAGGCTTAGGCTCACACTGTCCTCGGAGCAAAGCCAACCGAACCTACGTAGTCCATTGAAATCTAACATATTTTTAGGTCTTATCGTGCATTTGTTATGCAATTTTCTTTTTTAGACACCAAAGGACCAAACCAGAACAAAGATTTGGACCCCTTTCACCAAGATGGCGGCCGTGGCACAAGGGTTGCAGCCCAACAAACTTTGATTTAACTTGAAACTGAACCCTTCTTGATATCTAAAAAAGAAAATTGCATCTTCTGACAAACGCAACACCAAATTGAAATTTTTTCAAAAAATTTTCACTACGAGTATCTGCAGAAACTTACGGTTGCTTGGTATACCTAATGTTTGTTATTAAGTTGCTCCCCCTGTAATGGACTGATCACGGGATGAAGTCCTGTTTTGGATATTAACTTTTTCTCTAAATTGTTAGTAATAGTACTGGTGGTAGAAATTTGATGGCACAAATTTCGGCCGGGTGGGTAGGTACTACTGTGCACGATTGCGAAAACCCTCCATAGTAATCCAATCTCGATTGGATTGCGTTCAGGGGTCAAGAAGTGCATAGTCGGGCAAGGGGATTGTGGTCCCAGCACTAGTGGGACCGGTGGATGTCACGCGGTGCTGCGACGACAATCCTCTTTTGATGAGGCCGTCAAGCTGAGTGCTACCATTGTTAATATGGTAAGTGTATGTAATGGTGACCCTCTTTTCTGAGACTTTGCTTTCAGTGTCCTATAGGTAGGTATACAAAAATGAAGCATGCTAGTGCTTTAGAATTTCATTAAAAAATGTGCACCAAATGTCTACATATTTACGAGTACAAATTAGCTTTCTTAATTTTTTACTATTTAGGCCCGCACTACGTCTATCTTACGTGTTGACAATAATGTGGTCGATGAATGAACATGTTTGTCTTAAAGAAATCTATTCACTCTAAACTTACAGGCTGTGCCAGATTATATGTTTATAAGAACCCAGACTCAGACAAGTAATTCCAAGTGTTTACCTGCAAGGTAGGTACTGAACTCGAACTAAACAAGTACTATCACACTGCGGTTTCCTGTAGAAAAGAGGTATATCCCCAGTTGGATGTCTTTATCATCGAACAGGAAATCCCGAGTCCTCGCATGATACATATTAGAGGTAAATCCCTTACCGGTCAACAAATGTAATCATTCTAAACCGATGAAAATGATTTTTTATTAGTTAATATTTTCATCGATACATTTAAAACCTACAAAACTCAACATTAAATTTTACATTTTACATTAAATACCCTTAAAAAGGGATTGCTTTCGGGTTCAAGCCGAAACAGGCTTTTAGCGGGACTAAAACTAAAAAGATAGATAGATATATTATTAGAGGTGCTATTTGTTTCCGAATTAATCATTTTATACAATTTTCATTGCGCACTTGACATTTAATTTTGTTTACACAACTGAGGTGGCAGACAACCACACGGCCCACCTGATGGTAAGTGATTACCGTGGCCTATGGACGTGTGCAACACCAAGGGAGTCAAACTCGTGCTGCCGACCCTATAAACAGAAAGTTTCTGTGCCGTCAGTGTAGAAGACAAACAAGGAATAGCCTTTGGTCTTCCCACTGACAGTACACAACATCTCCAGTGAGCTCTGGGCTCGTGGCTCACCTCTGGGAACACAACACGAGGTTGATATGGACGCTGTATTCTGTAGGTATAGTATACTTAGCCGATACTAATAATATTAATATGTGACAAACAGGTAGATACCTACTCACTCACTAACATTGCAGCTAGTATTACAAAGTATTGTTGACACGTATTCGTGTCTCCACGAGGGAATCTACAATAGATTTCCACCTCATAACGTTCAGTCTAGTTCAATATCCTAAAACCTTGTCCAGAGCTCATATTTTTCGCAACAATAACATGGAAATCTCTACATATATATCTCTATAGACAGCCTCCGTGGCGTGGCGGTAGTGAACGCGGCCGCTACGCAGGAGGCGCGGGTTCGATCCCCGCTCGGTGCATGCATGAATATATATATTTGCATTGGTCTGGGTGTTTCTATGTATAATATGTATGTATTTACAAAAAAGAAACGTATCTAAGTATGTTTATCCGCATTCTAGATTCCATAACACAAGCTAGTTAAGCTATGCTTACCATGGGTCTAGATAGCGTTGTGTGAAATGTTGTGGAATATTTATTATTATTATTATTATATATAAATGGTCTCTCACAAAATATTTTTTTTATGTTTGGCACTTTAGAGAAATAATACTTTCTCTAAGATGCATGTTGTTTTTAGTGAAAATGTTGCGAAAAACATGAGCTCTGGACGAGGCTTAAGTCTTTATGCACTAATATCGATACTGTAATGTAATAAACACATAACATTAAATGTTTTCTGTTCTGTGATTAAATGCTTGTAATACGTATTCAGTATCGATCGTTTGATACCACTGGTTCTACGTACCATATCGCGTGATGTATTTAGATCACGGAACACCGAAAATAACATACCATGTATATAAGTATGTGTTTGGATGTGCGTAGTGTAATTTAGTTAATGGTGTGAAAGCTTTAATCTCGTCACTGTCACGCCCCTCTCCCCACTCTCCTTTATAATAGACCTCCGTAACAGAATAGATAATATTAGGTCCTTTCGTATGAAATTGGCGTTTTGTACGGGAGGAATAAAAAGTAGATTTTTTTTTGTAAAATATATTTAAATAATCAAAGTATGCACCGTTGTTATCTATGCACTTTTGCCATCTTATGGGTAGTTCATTGATCCCTTTACTATTAAAACCATGGAGGCGAGAATCAATAAACTCTTTGAAGGCGGTTTGGACTGCTGCATCGGAGTGGAATTTTGTCCAAATTTCGGAAGAAATGGTAATCTGTTGGAGCGAGGTCCGGGGAGTACGGTGGATGTCGCAGACATTCCAATTGTAGCTCAGCTAACTTAGTGTGTGTTTGTGTGGTCTTGCGTTGTCGTGAAGCAGCAGCGATTGACCAATCTCGGTTGTTTAACAGCTAGTTCTCCCTTCATGGTTTGCAGTTGCTGACAATAGATATCTGCCGTAATCGTTTGGCCAGATTTAAGAAAGCTGTAGTGAACGACACCGGCGCTAGTCCACCAAACACTTCAAGTAACTTTTTCTGAGTCAATTTTCGTTTAGGGCAGGATTTGGCTGGGTCTCCAGGGTTCAGCCATTGCGATGAGCGCTTTCGATTATCGTACAATATCCACTTTTCATCAAAAGTAATGATTCGATTTAAAATCCCTTCATTAGTGTATCGTTTGAGCAAAGTAACACAGCAGGCGACCCGTGTTTGCAAGTTCGATTCACTCAATTCATGAGGTACCCATCGTTCGAGTTTTTGAAGTGAAAACTTCTTTAGCGGCGTTGGATGGGTGTAAAATGTTAAGCAAGCGTCAGGATTAGTTGACCTTTGA
Source organism: Eilema caniola (assembly GCA_949126895.1). NCBI lineage: Eukaryota > Metazoa > Arthropoda > Insecta > Lepidoptera > Erebidae > Eilema > Eilema caniola. Next base: position 3,645,345 of record OX421486.1, on the reverse strand, counting down.
ACCGTAACCGACGACTGACGTCATACAAGATTAGGTACAGACTATCTATTTTGCAAGTTACGATGGATATCGTCGTAGCTTAAACGGTAAGCACTTCGACTGTAAGTCCTTATAGTTTCAGATAGTATCGGGTTCAAACCACCTGGCTTTCAGGGATTTTTTGTGATTGTTTTTTCTTATTATAATTTATTACTTTTGGTGATTATTTTTTCTTCTTGTAATTTATTACATTTTATGATTATTATTTCTTTCTGTAATTTATTATTTTTTGTGATTATTTTTTCTTTTCATAATTTATTAATTTCTTCTGACAAAAAATTAGCAGAAAATAAGTGATAGGTTCTATGATTAGCGCTATATTATAGGTATGGTATGGTATGTTCCTTTTTATCTTTTTCTATGTATATAACGAAGAAAGAAAAAAAGATAATGTTTTCACTTCTGCCGGCACTCCCAGAGTGCAACCCGTCTTTTTTTTTTCCCCTATTATTAATTTATATTCAATGAAAATTTTAACACTATTCTTGATTTAAATTTATTACAACTTATTTTCTAAGTTAGTTTGGTTCTCTATAAAAAGCATGTTTTTTAGTTTTTTAAACTATTATTTATTTTAATGATATGACAATATGAACAAGATAGGTGTTAATTTGCCTGCCAACGAATAGTCACTTGTCTTAAGGGGCTGACTACTATCAAGGTTGTATATAGGTATAGAAAACCTTCTTTGAAAAACGAATATTTTAGTTATTTAACAAAGAATATTTGTAGCTCCATGATTATACTTGCCATTATTTACCCCTTCTTTTCCTACTAAATGGATTCTTCTTCAGCAGAATAATTTTTATTTCGCTGGGAAAAATTTGCAAACAGTAAATTTTGAAAAATGTAGGTAATTTAAAAAAAATTAAGAAATAATTCTCTCGATGCATAGTGACATTTAACGAAAAAAAGTGTGATATTATAGAATCTTATTTGAAAACTGGTAAAAAATTTCTGACCGCCACTGTATCTCCACTATGTGACTTTAACATTGTACGTGAGTGCAAGGTTGTGTACTCGATGTCAGCGGTGGTGATTATCCTATTTAGTTAGAGGCGTTTTGTCAGGAAAGTAACATATTTGTGTCATGTTTCTTTTTCATCATCCTAACTTCGTTCAATACAAAACACAAAAATATTTGTGTCATGTTATTACAAAATTATAAGAAATATAAAAAGGAGATTCGCGAAGCGATCCACAAGCAGAGCCAATTCATCCCGTCAACGTAGCAACCGCCCCGACTTATTCGAGACTTCATCGCAAGACCGCACTCAATTCTGCATATTCGATTTCAGGAATTCAGTCCCATCCTGACTCACTGGGGATTAACGGTTATTTCAGATAACTGGAATTATCTTCCGCTAAGCTTGATTCCTAACTTTTCTGATAACCTGAATCTCCAGATCACATGGTATTAATTTTCTCCTAAATGCAGTCCTAGAGTCTGGCTAATGAAAGCGTGACCTGAGAAAAAGCGGGAAATTCAAATTATTTTTATGTGGTATCACTGATCACACAAGAATGACAATAAGTGTCATACCCCCCTAACACGACTCCGCTCCCACCCAGCAAAAATAATATAATTCAAATATGCACCCAAATTCTTCGTCTGTTATTTCTTGCGCGCGTTGTGAATCTCCCGATTCACAGCATTTACTATGCTAACTTTTTAAATCGATTAAGATAGGAAAAAGTGAATGCCCAGGTGGGACTCGAACCCACGATCTTTCCCTTACAGGGGGAATGCTCTGACCACCGGGCTACACCTGAAGCTATCCAAATTCTCCTATACTACCGTCTTAGGGCGACGGTGGGAGGCATCTACTGACATTCATACGAAATATCGGAAAGAAGTAGTATAGGAGAATTTGGATAGCTTCAGGTGTGGCCCGGTGGCTCAGTGGTCAGAGCATTCCCCCTGTAAGGGAAAGATCGTAGGTTCGAGTCCCACCTGGGCATTAACTTTTTCCTATCTTAATCGATTTGAAAAGTTAGCATAGTAAATGCTTCAAAATTTCATTCAGCTCATAAATGTTGCCATATTAAAGTTTCAAGAAAACTCCCAGGACAGGCTTTCGTTAGCCAGACTCTAGTATATTTGAGCGCTTAAATTCTACTTAAGTGCACACTGCACACAGTACATAGTATGACACTTTCTTTAACATCATTGCTGATATTCCACTGCAAAGTCAACTCGTAATAATGACATTTATCACAAATTCAGTGCAAAGTTAGCTGTGTTGTCGTGACCGGCGGGTTATATTATACATGGATTATACCCGCTCCGTTCTTCGCCCCGCCTCACCACCGCTAGCATCGACGACAAGGCCTATCGGAACCTCTCCCCATTGTACAACGAATACACTCTAACGTATACCATGACATAGATTTAGGATGGGCAAAAATATACTTCAGACGTAGGCCTGCATTGTCTTCTATGGGTCAAGGATCATAAATGTCTAATAGAGCGTAACTATTGTCGATCAAACAAACTCTCTTGAAGGTGCACATTCTGTATTTAATAAGAAGTCAAGGTACCTCGCACTAGGTCATGTTTTTAGATCGGTAGTCAGAGAGCACAAGGTTGGGACTTAGAAGAAATGATAAATTAATGAAGCCAGCTTCTGATCTTTGTACCTACCTTCTCTCGAAACTCCATGGACAAACTCTCTCTTGGTAATACAATTTATATCAGACTACCTACCATGTGATTTTAACTGGTTCGATTCACGTATAAGCAATTCATCGTTATACAAGAAGGGTATCTATTACAACAGAGGATTCCACCAGAAAAAAGATAGATAAGGGTTAATAAATAATGAATTTATAAATAAACTAGCTGTTGCCCGCGGCTCCGCCAGTTGAGTCAACATAGTACCTTTATGCATGCAAAGTCTTAGCCCGATCGGTTTAAAATTGACAATGTTTCATACAAACTTTCATCCCCTATTTTATCCCCTTGGGGGTAGAATTAATGAAAATCCTTTCTTTGCGGATGCCTACGTCATAACATGTACCTGCATGCCAAATTTCGGCCCGATCCGTCAAGTGGTTTGGGCTGTGTATTGATAGATCACTATGTCAGTCAGTCAGTCACCTTTGAGTTTTATATATTTAGAAGATAATTTTTTTCTTTCTTTCTAACACATATTTCTGGGGTGGTAGAAATTTGATGGCACAAATTTGTCACAAATTTCGAGCGGGTGAGTACCACCGTGCACTTTTGCGAAAAATCCTCCATAGTAATCCAATCTCGGTTGGATTGCGTTCAGGGGTCAGCAAGTGCATAGCCGGGCAGGGGGGATTGAGGTCGCAGCACGAGTGGGACCAGTGGGTCTTGGCGTAGTCCAGTGGGGGTTGGCGCGGGGCGACGCGCCGAACAGGGAGACCTGTAGAAACGGTGGTGCCGCTGGCCGCCCGCGGCATAGTACAGGGGCCCAACCGGGACTAACCACCCTGGGAGGCTGCCCCACCAGGTCGCGCATAATCCCGATATGGCTCGTCGTGCCGGTTAGTGACCGGACGAGAGAGCCCGGCGACAATACTCGGGGGGGTACGGGGGCCCTTCCGTTCGGCGCGTCGGCTCTCGCCATACCTCACATTCATAGATAAAACCAATATCCCACGCTTTGTCACGCTGTGCTGCGACAACAATCGCCTCTTTTTTCACGCCTTCCCTCCTCTTCATCCTCATGGCAGCGCATAATAACAGTAGATTGGTCTACACAGCGGCAAAAAACTCTCCCTTGAGCTCGCTATTTGAGGTGGAGTCCACGAACATCTGTCGGCTCCATACAAACCTCAACGCCGTCCACCAACACCTGGAGACGGCGAAACCAGCAATGCTGTTTCTTACGGAGACACAAATACGCCGCCCTGATGACACGACCTACTTACTCTACCCCGGCTATGTCCTTGAGGAGAATTTCCGCGCAAAAGCCGGGGTGTGCGTGTTTGTTAGGGCGGATGTTTGTTGTCGCCGTTTGTGCTGCCTAGAGGACCCATCCTTTTCCACCCTTTGGGTACACATAGACCATGGCTCTACGAGTCAGATCTATGTGTGCTTCTACGGCTCCCATACAGGAGATGCCGAGACAACTCGACTCTTTGAATACCTGAGTCAGGCGGCAGATGATGCGCAGGAGCGGTTTCCGAACGCTGAACTGGTGTTTTTGGGGGATTTTAACGCCCACCACGAGATCTGGTTGGGCTCCGCCAAAACAGCCCACGCGGGAAGAGCCGCCCATGCATTTGCTCTGGCGCATGGCCTGACCCAATTGGTACACGAGGTCACTAGGATACCAAAAAGGTCGGACCATGAGCCCTCTCTGCTAGACCTTCTGCTGACGAGTAGCCCGGACCAGTACAGTGTTTCGGTGAGCGCCGCTTTAGGTGAATCCGACCATTGTCTGGTCCGTTCCGAGGTGCCCATTTTAGCGCCCCCACGTCCCGTGCAGGGGAAGCGGCGTCTCTGGCACTACTCGTCAGCGGACTGGGATGGACTGCGTGATTATTTTGCGTCCATCCCGTGGGTTGAACGCTGCTTTGAAAGTAAGAACCCATCTGAGGCCGCAACTGCTGTCGCCGGTGAGATCAGTCTGGGCATGGAATATTATATCCCCTACACAGATGTCGCCGGTGTCCGCAGGGCACGCCCCTGGTTCGGGCGCGAGTGCGCGGAGGCTGTTAATCATAAACAGTCTGCGTACCGCGCTTGGATCAGGGCGCGCGCTACGTGCGATCCCAACGTGGGCCACTTCAAGGCGGCGTACAACAGAGCCACAAAGGCCTGCAAGAGGGCTTATGTCAGAGCGGATGCCCAGCGCATAGCGCGGCTTGGTCAGGAGCTAGTAGAGCATCCCACGGGCAGCCGTGGCTACTGGCGACTGGCCAAAGCCGTGCAAGCCAACTTCTGCCAGCCTTCGCTGCCCCCGCTGCGCAATCCCGATGGATCCCTGGCCCATGAGCCGCAAGAGAAAGCAAATTTGCTGGTTAATCTCTTTGCGGCCAACTCCCGAGTCGATGATTGTGGTATGGAGCCGCCGACACTGCCCGTCAGTGACCATGCAATGCCTGATATTCGTATCAGGCAACGCGATATCCGAGCAGTGTTGCAGTCACTCGATGTCCGGAAAGCCAGTGGTCCGGACGGTATTCCAGCGGTGGTTCTGCAAAAATGTGCAGCGGAGTTGTCTCCAATGCTTGCGCGGCTGTACCGGCTGTCCTACAGCTCTGGTACAGTGCCTTCGGCTTGGAAAGAGGCGAATGTACAGCCGATCCCCAAGAAGGGGGATCGCTCAGACCCAAACAACTATCGACCCATAGCCGTCACCTCAGTGCTGTGCAAGATGTTCGAGCACATAATTAACAAACAGCTCATGCGTCACCTTGAGGATCACTCCCTAATTAATGACCGGCAATATGGCTTCAGGCCGAAACGGTCAGCGGGTGATCTTCTGGCGTATGTTAACCATATTTGGGGTGAGGCTATGGACAAGCACAGCGAGTCATTGGCAATTAGCCTTGACAACGCCAAAGCTTTCGATAGAGTTTGGCACAAGTCGCTTCTTTCCAAGTTACCAGCCTTTGGTCTGCCTCCTAGACTGTGCGACTGGCTTGCCGGCTTCTTGCAGGAGCGCCGTATTCGCGTCCTTTGTGATGGACGAGCCTCGGAGTTCTTGCAGGTAAATGCCGGCGTACCGCAGGGATCTGTCCTATCGCCAACTCTCTTTCTTCTGCATATCAATGACATGCTGTCGACCGGCAGCATTCATTGCTATGCGGATGATAGCACCTTACACGGGAGTTATCATGGACGTCCTGCGGATAAGCAGACGCATATCGCGGAAAAAAGGCAGCTTCTTGTCACTGAGCTTGACCGGATCCTGAATCACATTTCCCAATGGGGCTCTGAGAACTTGGTCGAGTTCAATGCCAAGAAGACGCAGGCATGTGCGTTTACAGCAAAGGTATCTTCTTTCCTTCCCCTTCCCACTCTTCAGAGCACGCCACTGCCATTGCAGGACAACCTCAATATCCTCGGTATGGATGTTCGCTGCAAACTGAACAACAAAAACTACATCGAGAGTATCATCAAAGCAGCCTCGCGTAAACTCGGAGTCCTGAACAGAGTGAGACGGTTTTTCACGCCGGAGCAACGGTGTCTTCTTTACAAGACACAAATTCGTTCCTGCGTGGAGTACTGCTCACATCTCTGGGATCGATCCGCAAAGTACTTATTAGATGCTCTTGACAGGTTGCAGCGACGTGCGGTCCGCATTATCGGAAATCCTGAGGTCACGAGTACCCTCGAGTCTCTGCAGATGCGTAAAGATGTTGCTTCCTTGGCAGTTTTTTACCGTCTCCACCATGGTGAATGTTCTGAAGAGCTATTCCAATTAGTCCCACCCTCCCCCTTCCTATACAGGACGACACGTGCAGGACTTAGATGTCACCCCTATACGGTGCAGAACATTCCTTCAAGAACCAAGCGGTTCGGTGACTCTTTCCTTTGTCGCACCATTAAGATCTGGAATTCCTTGCCAGCTCACGTGTTTCCCTCTTCCTACAGTCCCGGGTCCTTTAAGCGGGGCGTGAAAAAGCATCTGATGAGGCCGTCAAGCTGAGTGCTACCATTGTTAACATGGCACGTGTATATAATGGTGGCCCTCTTTCTTGAGACTTTACCTTCAGCTTACCATCAGGCGAGGTAAAGTCAAATTGACGTGACCTATTTATAAAAAAAAAAAAAAAAAACAATTTCTGGATCTTAAATGTTAATACCCTTCTTAGGTTCAGTAGGTATAATTGATGCAGATAAAAGATACATTACAGTCAAGAGTCTGATCCGCCATTATAAAAAAGTTATCGAAGACCACAGATTAAGTATTAGTATTAGGTATACGGTATTTCCATCCAATTGAACAGTACCCAGAACCGACGCGCTTGTATGAAAACTCTTATGAAAGTAGGAGAAGCGAAAAAGGTGTGTCAGGACCGTAGCAAGTGGAAAGAAGTGGTCTCTGCCTACCCCGATGGGAAAAAGGCGTGACCTTATGTATGTATGTATGTATGAACCGTCCGACTGGGGAAGTACCTCCACCCTACAGAATACCGCGGCAATAATAACCTCATGTTGTGTTCCCGCCGGTGAGTTGGCTAGTGAGCCCTTCACTGGAGAGTTTATCAGTGGGAAGACCAAACGTTATTCCTGCTTTGTCTTCTACACTGACGGCACAGAATTCTAGGTTTACGGGGTCGGCAGAACGAGTGACTCCCCTGGTGTTGCACATGTGCATAGGCCACGGTAACCACTTTCCATCAGGTGGGCCGTGCGCTTGTATGCCACCTCAGCTGTTAATAAAAAAAGTAATATGATATCGCGGAAGTATTAAATAGGTAGTATGAAACTGAGTATTTTTTTATCTTCAACACGCTTTTTATTACAACCTCACCTGTTTAGTGATGATGTAATGTTCAGGAAATTCAGACTCAAGCCGACTTAAACCACACGCCGTCTTTGGGCCTTCGGTTGCTGAAGGTGAAAACTAGAAACATATCTCTTGCGCCTGACCGACCCAGAGCCTGGGATCTCTGGTCCCAGTGAGAATTGAACATGGGAAATCTGCAGTCAAACACTATACAACCACACTCACCGCTTTGATCTCAATAAGCAGATAGCAATCAAATCCAAAATCGCTTTTATGATACGATATTCTTTTGTAAATCCGGCCCCTGTGATAAGAATTCTTCTATTCAGGTACAATTTTATTCACCATTAGTAACGCCAAATTTCTTACACAATAGGCACAATGGTAACTGAATTCCCTTTTGTGATATTCTTTAAGGAATTAAGCGTTACATAATATTCTTGGCATATCTAGCTGGTATTTCTGACGATCGTTATTCGTTTGGATTTTATGTGGTATCATGATGCGTGTCGTACGTACGTTTTCTGGGGAGTCTTACCTCGTTTCCATTCTTTTTAATTCATCGTTCTCCTACCTTTATCCCATTTTTATTTGGCGTTTTCATCTCTGGTTGCAGTCATTTGAACATTTACTTCCTTTCTAGTCATATCATCGTTCACACAGTCCATCCATCTCCGCTAAGGTCTTCCTTTTCGTTACAATATTACTTTCATCCCTATACATTATGTACATGTTTGAACCAAGACCCACAATTTCCTCACAACTTTTCTGTGATTGGCACTACGTTCAAACTTCCTCTAATGTACTCCTTCTTCCTAATCGTATCCATTCTTGTCACACCCCACATCCATTTCAGCATCCGCATCTTCGCTACATGCAGTCCTTCCATTATTTTTAATTATTACCCTACTAGCTTTTGCCCGCGGCTCCGCCCGTGTAAATGTCGGTTATCGCTATAATATTGGTTATCGTTGTAAATTATCTTCTATGCGATATTCTATTGTAAAGTTTCATTAAAATCCATTCAGTAGTTTTTACGAGAAAGAGTAACAAACATCCATTCATCCATCCATACTTACAAACTTTCGCGTTTATAATATTAATAGGATTAATCTCTTGTCATTATTATTTAGTGCCTCATGGAAGTAGAATAAGAGAAATAGAAGGCTTTTCAACTCTGTGCCTACATTTCAGGAAAATGTACGTGTTTTGTAGGTGTGTGTGTGTGTGTTACAAAAGCAAGAATAAAAAGGCGTTAAGTTTTCTTAACACATTTTAATTTCATACTTCAAACTGTTGACGACAACTTACAATAGCATCTAAAATTATAACTATAATGACATGTATAGGCACGTTACTACGTCTAACTTAACATAAGTATTCATTCTCAACGACAAATAAATATTTTGATCTTCAACATTTACGCTTATAAATCTAAATAAAACATAATAATAAGTAAACTACCCGCATTTATAAAAACAATTCATCACAGAAACAAAAAATATATGAAATTCTCGTTAGCAACTAACTTTTAACGTTATTTGTACTATTATACTATTATTTATTTTGTGCTTTTATCTACTTTTTTATAGGTTACTTTTTAATGTGGCAGCCAAAGCTTAATGGCTAAGATGACGGACTTGCGATTAAGGTATTGGGTACTCGATGAACCCAAATTAATTTCCAACGTGAACCCACTCCAACACAAACATTTAAGTACTTGGAAGGTTGTTATGCATAATTGGTTAAAGAATAGAAAAGGGCAAATACAAAAACACGGAAGTTATCATAATATCATTGTTTGAAAATTAAATAAATCAACATTTAGTACTATGTACTCTTCAATATCGGCGGTTCTTATCGACTGCAATATAAGCACTTCCAAAATTGTATCCTTATCTTATAACAAGCAAGCCATAGAATAAATTGACTATGAATTTCTGATATATAAGGCAATAAAAATAATGATTTACCTTGGACTATCTACTCCTATTGCCCTTGAAGCAGTATTACTTCTTGATCAAACAACGAACAACAGACAACTGTAGTAAATTTATACCACACGGAGGTTAGTAGGGTAGTTGACGGTTTTGTTGATTCGATTTGGATTGTTATCCAAACTTAAGTCATGTATCAAATATCAGATCAATCAGTCAACAGGAAGGGAGGACACCTGCCAAAAATTTTGATAGGTGCTGTTCATGGACAAGGTTAGGTGCTATTCGCTCAGGTGCTATTCGGCTGAGTGCTCTAAATTTCAATTATTAGATTTCACCCAAGCAGGCCTCGTTTTAAAACAGAACCACGTCATAATTCTCCTATTGGTGATTGAAATGTCATATCTAGACACGCGGCAGTGTGTTAGGCCAAGTTCAAGCTATTGCTAATTGCATTACACACTAATCAAAAGAATGTTTAGTATAAGAATTTATTATTTTACTGCACCTTATCTGATATACGTATAACATTCATACATTTTTTATTGTAAAATGTTATTACAATACAATACTTAAGTTTTCAATTACACTTCAATTACATTTGCTGAATATACATGAATGTTCTTGGGTGTGACGATATACCTACAGTCCTATACAAACTTAATAACATAAAAATATAAGAACGAACGAAAAATAAGAACATTGTTAGTTAAATGTCAACATACCAAGGTTGCATAAGTATACAATATTAAAATAATAATGTACCCATTTGTAATCACGCAAAACAATAAAAGAGTTAACAATAGACTGTAATATACAAGACCATGGATAAAGTTATCTGATACTACCCTCTGTAGTTTAAATTGGCATTTATTATTCCAATCGTTATTATTTAATCAATTATAGTAGTCTCGCGTCCCTCTGATGTACAATCTGAAGGGTAATAAAACAATAAATACAACAAAAGTTTAGTTCATCGCAATTTTTACGATATTACTTTAACAACATGAAATTTTAAACCACAGTTACAAATTACCAAAATACAAAATCAAGAATAACATCTTACAAATATGTAAATAAATTGTTTATAGGTATGTTATTGCTGCTTCAATACGTTAGACTCGTAAACTGTATATTTATTAACAATTGTCTGTTAAAAGTTAGTTGCTAATTTCATCACAATCTTAGTCAGTGAACAATATAACACGCGGGAAAATTAATCTTGTCCACCACTAAATAAATCTAAACCTTAATTATGTAAATATAAAAATACATCAACAAGTGTACTATCTCCATAGTTGATTCTAACAACAATTATAACATTTAAATCTCATTTTCATGATGATGTCTCTTTAAGAATATTTACCAATCATTGTATCATTATATTTTCTTAAAAAACTACCGTCATGTAAATAAGATTCATATAATTGTGACCAACAACTTTCTACACCAAAATCAGTCGAAAATCTAGCGTAATGTTTGTCTATATGCCAGAACAGTTATTGGCACAATGAGTCCTATCACAAGGCATCAAATTCAGCAGAAAAAAATTGCTGAATGTTATCTTCTAACAAAACGAGAAGCTTTATTATCATCTAATAAATCAATTTTATCTTTAATAGCCAATACCCAGTCAATTCAAAAACTTTGTTATAGTAAACACCTGGGGGAGCAAATTGCTTTCTCAGTGCCGATTTCACTTTGAAGTACCTAAGTAAATAAAATAATCTGATATTACGGTTGTTAAATTTCAAGTGGTTTATATTGAGAAACAACACAATTCTCAGGTTCAAATAAATTTTACAAAGGTTAACAACCTTGATAGATTTTGGCAAGATTTTGATCTGGTCTTTATGATCTTTGTTTAAGTCCAGAAATAATACTAGATATATTATCATTAGCAAGCTCTTAATGTATGCACCATATATTTTCATATCATCACATTGCAATGTGGGATGTACTGTGTGGGAGATTGGATCGTTGACACTGGCTTATGCAGTGACGGAATGACCTGATAACTGGGCAACTAACTTATATAGTTTGAAGATAACATCCATCTAAATTCCCCTGCCATTAAGGCTACATAATACTTAAACACGCGATATGACATGACTAATATAATATGTATATTATATACTGTATATTTATGGAACAACACGTGCTGACATGGGGCGTGCCAGTTAACGATTAATTATATGTAAGGTCGTGACAATACAATGCCTGGGCTTGGGGCATTTTTTCAATTACAGTAATTATTGAGATATCAGTACTTTACAGGATCTTAGATGCAAGATTTTTTTGGAGGCGAATTTTCTCTGTAAAAGATGCCAAGAGAAAAAATCTGGCCATTTGCCGCACTAGATACGCCTTCGCATAAGTCTAATTTATTTATAATAGTACATGTGTTTGTTAATTACTATGGACGTATATGTTTATATTTATCTATCTATTTACTGCACAATCAAATTAAAGGATGTCTTAACTTAAAATTTGGCCTAATTTGTTCGGTATACTTACAAGAAAAAACTGATTTCACTATGGGCGGCAAGAGAAAACTGTTTCTGATTCCCGGAATATTTCTGACTAAATACTAAATAATTAACCTTTGTATATTGTGTTTCTTAGAGTTAAGAAATGAAACTTAGAGCCTGATATGCCAGGGTACATTTTCGAACCTCTGTTGTGTGTAACAATATTACCCGTAAAATGTTTCGGAATTTTTCTTCTAAGCAACAACAAAATATATATAAGAAATAAGCGTATACACTCGGTTTTACAGTGCAATCAGATCATCGTTCTGCTCACCGAATGCTTATATCAGTTTGACTACTATCTGATAGATTAAATTAAGTAGGATACAATGAATCCGCACAGAAACTATAGTAACCAAATTATCAAACGTATTAACTATACTTGTCTACGGTGTACCTTAGGGCGCGTCTCCACTGCAAGACGGGAATACCGTGGTTCCCACAACCTAGAACTCAAGGGGAATACCTCGAAACCGGAGATAACCCTGGGTAAGTTATCCTACACCCGCGCATCTGAAGACGATATAAGTGATATAACCAACCCCGGCCAACTTCCGAGGGGTATTCGGCACGGAAAAAGGGTAGATAGATTAATTAGGACTAGCGGTTGATAAAAAAGGGTATGCAACATCCAAAGGTATTCAATTACGAACATCTGACATCTTTTACGTAAAACTACTCGTAACTTTAGGAATTTCCTAGAATATCTTTGCGCATATTCATTTAATAGGCAATTGTAACAATAAGTTGACAACTACACGTTATATGGTACAATATACCACGAAATATTAAACGATAATCGTTTCGCTTGACTTCAAACCAATTGCATTTATGGTTATGGCTTCCGGCCGTTCGCTGATACAGAAAATCTTTTTCAAGAAGTAACATAGGTATGCAATATTTTATGTGAGCTGTAAGCCACAACGAATACTATCCTACTGATATTATGAATGTGGATGTTTTGGAAGATTTTAGTATGTTTGTCAGTGAATGTCAGATCTCAGCCTGTGTGTTATCAAATTTCAGGCAGATCCGTTCAGGCGTTTGCGTGATTGAGTGACAAACATCCAATCGCATAAATTTTCAAATTTAAATTTAAAATATTAGTTAGAGAAATTTATCGATTCTCTGAAATATTATACTATCTCATACTGATTATAAGTTTGTAACTAGCAGTGATGCCGCTATCTGCGCTGTGGCGGATGTATAAATCTGTTCATCCTGCCACACGCTTTATTACTCATGAATCAGTTTTCACATTCTGCATCATACAGTACTCTCAATTGGCGATACGAAAACAATTATGAAGGTCGACAAACGAAAGTTAACATTGTCTGGTGATCATCAGTCAACATCATCTGGGCACCAATCTCGGTTGTGTCCAAAGCTTGGATCCCTTTTTTTTTACGTGCGGGAAATCCCCACGGATACCCACCCGGAGCCGGAGGGGGAGGTTATGTCGGACTCGAACCGACTAAACCGCACGCCGTATCTGGGTCGTAGTGCAAGCTTGGATCCCAGTGTGGATCTCCCACTGTTTCATTATTTTACTAGCTGGGTGTTTAGGGCAGCGATTGCCGTCTAACGTTCATACCCTGAGAAGTCTGGACCAATGCTTCATACCCTGAGAAGTCTGTACCAATGCTTCTTCCAGCAGTTAAAGTATTTATACCATTCGCGTAGTAGACCACCTGATGGAAAATGGTTACCGTGGCCTACGGACGTGTGCAACACCAGGGAAATCACACTCGTGCTGCCATGCTGCCAACCCTGGACCCCTGCTTTGGGTCCAGGGTCAACAAGTCTTCCAGCCCCTTTAGTCTTCCCGCTGACACCACAAAAACTTACCAGTGAGCTCTGGCAACCCTACTCACTGCCGGGAACATAAGCGAGGTTATTGCCGAGGTATTATAGTTTACCAGTTTGTACGTGTGATTGGCTTGAGTCCCGTACATTTTGGTGAAACCCATATTCGGCCAATCCAATGCCATTTCGAAAGTCCCCTATTGTCATAATACCTACGAGTACTGACTTATTTCTAAGGTTAGTGCTCAAAGATGAGTTACCTAAACCAATCTCATCTCATAAATTATTTACGTTTATGTCTACATCATAATCCCTACCATTAAGGCCATGAGCTAGCACAATGAGCTTGGCAATTTAATATTTATAGAATAAGTACTCACAGAATAGTAATCATACAGACAAAGATTAATTGTTCTGTAACAAACTGTCTTCGGTTTCTGCCTATTTTAATTACAATATAGGGATAAGTTTTGTTAAGGGAGTTTTAATATTTGAGGATTCGTATCTTGGCCAATACTCTACCATATGAACACGGTTAAGTTCCAATACAAGCCATTTACTAAGTTTAAATCTCCAAATCGGAAAGTAAAAATACTCATTTGCATGAATTGAAGTTAAATGTGTCGAAGACAGAATACTTGATAAGACGATCATTAGGGCTGTCCTCGTACTGAGGGGGGCTGCGGCCGCGCTATTGCGGCTAATACCCAACGTTAAGGGACCCAACGCCCCCACTAGGAGACTGTACCTGGGGATCGTGCGAAGCATGGCCCTGTAAGGGCTCCCGTATGGGCGGAGACTCTGGCGGCCCGCAACGTGGCTGTATTAAACAGCCCATTAAAAGCGATGGCCGTCAGAGTGATCAGGGGATATCGCACGATCTCTGTCGAGGTGGCATGTCTCCTAGCCGGGACCCCTCCATGGGACCTGGAAGCGAGAGCCCTTGCGTTGCTGTATCAGTGGCGCAAGCAGGCACTGGAGCGGGGCCATAGGCCGGAGCCCCGAGAAATCAGGGCTCAGCGGTCCCAGCTCCGCCGGGAACTCATAGAGACATGGCGGGTGCGACTTGAGCATCCAAGGTGGGGGGAATCTACCATTGCGGCGGTGAGACCGATCATGAAGGAGTGGTTGGAGAGGCACCACGGTGACCTCTCCTACCGGATGTGCCAGATACTTACCGGGCACGGGTGCTTCGTTAGGTATCTATGGCGCATCCACCGGGAGACAACACCGCAGTGCCAGCACTGCGAGGATCCTGGCGAAGACACGGCGCTCCACACGTTAGTGGAGTGCCCTGCGTGGGCGAGTCAACGCCGGGATCTCGTTGCGGTCCTGGGCGTGGACGTTCTTTCTTTGGAGATCATGGTGAGGGCCGTGGTCTCCGACGGGAGCAAATGGCACGCCGCCACCTCTTTCTGCGAGCAGGTAATGCGCGCGAAAGAGGCGGCGGCGGAGAGGGAGCGGGAGAGAACCCTGCCCCCTGAGTTCCGCAGTCTGCGGCGTGGACGCCGCAGACTCGTCTACGCCCGGGACCACCGACCTCCATGATCGGGGCCTGAGGACGGCAGTTGGCCGACTCGCCGTCCTTACAGAAGCAGGCCGTGGCGGAGGCATGCCGTGTGTGAGGCCGCGGTGGCGGCCAATATCCGCCGGCAACCCTGGGGTTATCCTTTCGAGGGCTTACCCGGGGTGCCCGGCAATGGATACTTGGGAAGGACACCGTGTGGTTTTAGTCGGTCCGATTCCGACACGCCCACCCCATCGTCGGCACCGATGGGGTGAAGCCAGTGGGGGTTTCCACACGTTAAAAAAAAAAAGGACTGTCCTCGTATACGGCTGTGAGGCATGGCCGCTGTTGGAGCGACACAAGCAGATGCTGCGTGTTACGGAGATGAAAATGCTGCGGTGGACGTGTGAAGTCACGCGTAAAGATCGCGTGAGGAACACTCGCATCCACGGCAGCCTTCATGTTCGGGACATCGTAGATAAAATGCAGGAGAGTCGCCTTCGCTGGTGTGGCCACACCTTGTGGCAACAGCAAGATTACGTGGGTAGCAAGTGCCCGGCAATGGCGCCCCCGCCGGGTCCAGGTAGAAGGGGTAGGCCCAAAAAGTCCGGGCTTTACATCGTGCAGTTACATGCGTGCAAACGGTCGGTGGACGCCCAAGATCGTGCGAAGTAGAGGAGGAAGAGCAGGAAGGCCCTGAGCTCCGAGGGCGTTTTACCCTCGGATGCAATCAGGAAAACGTCTAAATGTCGATGCAAATATTCATTTGCATAAGTTTTTTATCATCTCGCGAGGGTGGAACTCGCGGACGAACAAGAGTTTATTAGTAGTGTTATTGAGAATAATAGGATTTCCAATTAAATAACATTACACCAGTGAAAATAAAACTGGATTTTCTTATATTTTACGAGCCTTCACGATTTAATTGGAATTGCAACTCCCACAAGACCATGCAATCAGGTGGCGTAGTTCTTGCCTCAGTCCTGTGAGTGCCACGTAGTGGAAGCTTGAATGGGAAGCTGAAGAGATTTAGTAATCCGATCTGGGATTCTATTATCCTATTTGAATGAATAAATTAATATAATTTATTTCTAAGAATATGGTACATCGACACATATATTACGTGACGAATTCACTCCAAGTCTATTGTGACAATGAATAGTAAACTTCTACGTAAGATAAATCAACAGACGTTTGATATCATAAATAATATTATTATGGACATACAATAGCCGTATTAGAAAATCAATTAATGTATAATATTAAACATCATTATCAGATTATCGCCTATAATGACTGGGTGGCCGAGGAATGAAGGCGGTAACTCGAAGACACCATTAAAAGTAGGTACGTGGCTATAATACTTCGGGGGTCAAAACAGAACACACAGCACTAGTGTGACAGTGTGTAGTGTAGAGTAGTGGGACCGGTGGGTGTCACGCTGTGCTGCGGTGACTATTATCTTTTGATGAAGCCGTCAAAGTGAGTGCCACCATTGTTAACATGGTACGTGTATGTAATGGTGATCCTCTTACCTGAGACTTTGCCTACAGCTTACCATCAGGCGAGGTGAAGTCAAATTGAAAGCTCTAACAGCTGAACGGATTTGGCCGAAATTTAGTACTTACACCGATAGATTATAAAAATTATTATTATTATATTATTATTAATAGTCAAATTATTATTAGAAAATTGATTCAAATTCATCTCTTGGCATCGAAATATAATGACTATGGAATTGTATTACACGGATCAAACGTCGATACGAATAATTGAATCATAAATAAATTTAAATCACGTTTTTTGATGACGTCAGTAACGCCATGGCCTCGAACTACAGGGCCAAGGCACAGTTAACATATTATCAAAACTGTACTGCTACAAAGGGCCGGCACAGACTGGCCGCACGACACGACTAACGACTTTTAATATAACGAATAGAAAACAAAATTTATTTTCAATGATGATAATCCTAGACACAAAAACGAAGACGTATTATTATATTGGAATGACAAAAAACATCGAATTTCAGCCAAATCCGCAGTTGGAATCTCTCGGTCTGGCCCTCCAAATTGAAAGCTTTGGATGCGACTGGGATAAAGTTAGAATGAAGAAGATGAAGAAGTATTATTCGAATGACACAACACGGCAAAAGATTATTGTGGCAAATAAAAATCCGAAAATACGATGCAATAAAATTAAAATTTTAATGCTGGCCATTGCAACCACAAAACCAAAAATATGTTACGATAAGATGTAACTTTTACGGTACGACTTAAGGAGTAAGAAAGTAAGAATATCTTTATTTTGTACACCAAGGATAAAACATGTGTTATTAATATGTACATTGCAGGTATAGGCAATATGTAGCCTTATCACACAGTGGCAATATTAACAGGCAACCTTTGGATGGAGGAAAGAGATAGAATTCATGTTGGAGTAGTGTGTTGTACAAAGTCTACAACATTAGTACACAGTATTAGAAAAATACCTTAAAGCATGAACTTAAAAAAATTAGGCATTGGAATAAAGGTTGAAAAAAAGGTCGGTCTCATGTCTTCTCTGATATCCCCCCTAGGGGAGAAATTAGGTTTCCTCAGTTCTGTTCTCTTCCCTAAGCTGGGAAGATATCAGAACTTATTTTTAAAATTATAGTTTGAGTATTCATGTCTCCCCATGTCTCCTCTCCATCTCTCCTGATGTCTCCCAAGCCTAGGGGAGACAACAGGACCAAAACAATACTGATGTCTACCCTAGGGGGACCACCAAGAGAGACACTAGACCAAAAACCGAAATAAAAACCATCCATTCTATCTCGATTTATTTGTGCTTTTTACTTTTAGAGATAGAATCCATTAAAAATTGGTTTTATTTCAATAAGTTATATTCGTGTAAACTTTAGAGAATATCAAGTTAAATTCAAATTTCAATGCTAAGCGTACAGTAGCTTTTCGTACTCACAATGACCATCATGAACTTGCAACTTTATTTCCATATAATAAGAGTTTATTTCTATGTGAACAGCGCTGGCCCGAGCTAAGTATATAGTATTAGATCTTGGTAATAAACCACCACAGTGTGCATGACATTGCCAAGGTCGAACACCAAAGTTGACCTCGTTGCATGCCACTAAACTAATCCACAAACATCGGTTAGGTAAGTTTAATACAACCGTTATAAAAGTTTGAAGCATGACAGTTTAAAACGTGAATAAATCACTTGCCCATCAAAACTTATTCGGAAGAGACCTCGTGGGCGTGGTATCGGTGTAGTGTATGTGGTTATTCCCCTGGTAAAATAAACTATCATATTAATACACATTTTGAAAAACGTTTTTTTTATAACACTTAGGTGGCAGACAAGCACACGGCCCACCTGATGGAAAGTGGTTACCGTGGCCAATGGACGTGTGCAACACCAGGGGCGTCACACTCGTGCTGCCAACCCTGTTAGAATAGAGAGTTTCTGTGCCGTCAGTGTAGAAGATAAAGCAGGACAAGCATTTGGTCTGCTCACTGACAGCACAAAAACATTTCAGTGAAATCTGGAGCAGTGAACGAACTTAATTAGTGGCGAGCATATAAGACCAGAAAAAGGTGCTACGACAGACTGGATGCCGAGGGAGGATCAGACGAAATGACGCACATTGGGAGAGGCCTATGTCCAGCAGTGGACTGCAGTGGGCTAATAGATTGATTGATATAATAGAATCGCCAAATGTAGCCAGACAAATGTGTACAATAACAAAATAAGACACCTATTCACGTGAGTTTATGATATACGAACTGTGTCTATACCCAGCGGTTTTGCATTTAATTCACCTTTTTAATTTAAGAACCTTGTTTTACAGCTTATTGTTCTCTATGAGCTGAGCTAACAAAAGCAAATAGAATCATTCGAATATCACTAGTAGTTCTTGAAATTAGTTCGATCAAATAAACAAGCTATCCAGCTTTATTATTAGCATTTATTGAATATGTTGCCGCCAACTAGCTTAATCCGCCGTCCAATCAACTGCCTAGGCTGTTAACTAAACGGCGCACTCAACAGCCTGAATGGTGTTCAACCATTTTATTAAACGTCTAAGCCAATAGATTGGATCGATGACGTTTAACTACTTGCCTAGCCATTTAATTAAACAGTTAGAAAAGTGACTTATTTATGCATGGATATAAAAGAAATAACCACGAAGGCTAAAGTAACCTAAACAAGTCAGATTGCCTAAATATATATATATATATATAAACCTATCACTAATTTTCTGGAAATACACCTCTGACTACCCCCTCGGGGATTTACAGGTGTAAGTATATGTACGTATGTAAATACATTTTCTATCTTATTTCGTGGTCTTAAGATTGGCCTAAGCGTGAGCCAGCCAGGTTATTAAAAATGATGTAATAAACGAGACGGCTGAATATCATTCAGGCCATTAATTGAATGGCGCCGTTTAGTTGGCGGCGACATATACAATA
The DNA here is from genome assembly GCA_949126895.1 of Eilema caniola. Lineage (NCBI taxonomy): Eukaryota > Metazoa > Arthropoda > Insecta > Lepidoptera > Erebidae > Eilema > Eilema caniola. The sequence goes on along the minus strand of OX421486.1, from coordinate 3,625,617 downwards.
TCTACGTTAGTACGTACGTTATTTCAATACATATAAAATAGTAGTAGTCGATTCACACGTGTTAATGAATCATACTGATCACGTAATCATAATAATTGTTAATTATAACCTAGATGGTTTATATCACAGTGGCGCTACAAACTATAGCGTCGGTGGCTTAATGGTTAAGGAGACAACCTTAAAATCGAGAGGTCCCGGGTCCGAGTTCTGGCCACTGACCACTACCGACGTAAACCCATTCCTAATACGGGTAATATAACATAACAGGAGGGGGAAAATTAGTAATTTCGATCACTAAATATTAGTGGAATTATTATTTCCGATCGATTTTCCTTACAATTTATTTTCCGTGTGCAGTCGGAATACAAAATAAAATATATCAAAATTCTATATCAATCCTTCTATAAGTTATTACGCAATCGAAGCATTGAATCAAGATCACATAATTATTTTTAAAAACAAAAGGTGGGTGCCGTCGTGTCCAGCATTCGTATCGATGACATAAATCGCTCAATTCGTCAAAGGTCACAATGCCGCCAATTAGACCAATTATAAAACGTCGTGAAAACTTGTCTTAGTTTCGAACTAGCGATTACGTAATAGCAACACACTGGCAATCAAAAACTTGCGCAGGCGTTCCGCACCATCTACTGAGTAGATACTACTATTGTACCTATGGTGAAAGGAAGGAAGGTAGGATAACTCTTTCCACAGAGAAAACTTGTCTTTTTTTTTAATAAAAATTTAAGTCGTCAAATTAAGTAAAGGCCGCCTGATTGTAAGCTGAGATGCTATCCAAAGAATAGTGACCGCCATTGCAGATATTATCCCTGGAATGGTTGGTCCCTACCTGTAGGCGAACATACGCAATTGCGGATCGAAATTTCGGCCAATCGGTTCCATAGAATCCCGGTACGAAGAAGGTGCGTACGTGTCACTTTGGTTCCGATTAAACCTTACGAAAGAACACTTCATGGCACCTACATGATTAAATGATACGTCTTTCGTTCGTGTTTCGTATGGATGCCAAGTTGCCGATATTTCATGGTAGCCCACTGTATTGTTATAGTCTGCGTCTCAAACGGATGGGCCGTTGGAACTGAATTATGAAAACAAAGGCCCCACACAATGCTTACATCACACACCTGTATTATGATGTTTATTAACACCAATATTTCACCAGCTGCTATATGATATGATAAGTTATGATTATGAAGGTAGTTTGAGAAGACGACGGGCAGTTTTATAGTTTTAAATAAAATTCTGCTAATGAGCGTTTGTGACTAAAGTAATTAACTTGAGTCAAGTGTCAAGGTACGGTACTTATAACCTTTACTGTTATGTTTGTACAGTCGCTGTCAATATTAGTTTAACACATTCCAAGTTACCGACTACCTTAGCTCTGAAACTGAGATAAATATAAAATTTAAAAAATAACTTTTACAGACTCTATGGCGATTTCTTTTTGGTATTTCAATGAGTCGTATTCGCGTAAACTTCAAACAGTAAAAAAGAACGTTAAATTTGTCCTCTGAAAAATAATAATAATAGGCACCTACATTATCCACACCGTAAGCTTAACTGTGAAAATTTCATAAGAGTATCTACTTTCGTAATACTGCTCAGTATATCTATTTATCTACCCTCAAAGAAACTAACTCACTGGAGAGTGCTTAGTGCTGTCAGTGGGAAGACCAAAGACTATTCCTGCTTCATCTTCTACACTGACGGCACAGAAACTCTCTGGTCTTATTACAAAAAACAGAATTAAGTTTGGTTTAATCCCGGACTATAAAGTCTAGGTTTCATCTCTAGACCATGCATGGTTTAAACTTCTTCTTATAACAAAAACTGAATAAACCGTAGACTACTTAGTACCATGATTTAAACACAGACATATAATTAATAATACTCTGTGTTTACAGGGTCAGTAGCACCAGTGTGACGCCCCTGGTGTTGTGCACGTTCATAGGCCACGGTAACTTCTATCAGTTGGACCGTGCGCCTGTCCACCACCTCAGTGTCATAAAAAACTAAGAATAATAATACAGTAAAAAATGCACTTATTTAAACCGGTACTGGATCAGATGGTTCTTGCGTAGAACAGGTTAAACTGCTGAAAAAAATGGCCTTGAATCACGTGCCGACATTTTAAAGTTCACAGAGCCAATTATGTCATGCTTTGCCGAGCTTGGTGACATTGGGTGGCTGAGGTTGATACCTCATTTAACCTCGGTATTTGTAAGTGTAAAATATAATTACTTTGTGCACGCTTCAAAACACAAAAACTTTTTCGAATTCCTTTATTAAGCCAAAAAACTTTGCATGGATTAAACTCTACCTGAATATACCATTCAAACCTTAACGAAAATGTTTACAAAAAACTTACACTACAAACTAGCGTCGGTAGCTTAGTGGTTAAGAAGGGCGATCGAGAGGTCCCGGTTTCGAATACTGGCCATTGCAATGCCGATGTGTCACGATCTTGCGATATGTGTGATCGATTTAGCTAAACTGGACAGGTTAGAGGAAATATTAGTAATTTTGGTTACTAATATTCTTTATTATTTAAAAACAACCGCAACCATAGTACCTATGAATAAATTATACAGAATTCTATACCGAAACTTCGGTATCAGTGCAAATAACAAAATAACATCAAATAAATCGCGTCGGAATAAAAGAAATCGACGTTTTTTCGATCGAGTGGAACACAATTAAAGTAAAAGATTTTTCTTTGACCTTGATCAAGAACGCGGCGCCCACCTTTTGCTACACAATTCACGTATTGCGCTGCTCCGTCTTGACTGGACGTCCGAGATTGACTAAACTAGTTATGGTAAGAAAGCATCTTGCTATAGAACGATGCATTTGCATCGGAGTCCCGCTTTGAATCAGTGAGACGTTGCGCTTTAAATGTTACGTTTATCAAACAAATCTATACATATGAATAAATTGAAGTGTCTGTTTGTAATATTGAAATAACCGTTTTTCACTACATACATGTGAATATACGGTACATACATCAAAATAACATTTTTTATATTTTTTGTCTGTCTGTCTGTCTGTTTGTTCCGGCTAATCTCTGAACTGGGTAGACCGATTTTGACGGGACTTTTATTGGCCGGTAGCTGATGTAATAAGATGTAACTTAGGCTACATTGGATGGGAAGGCGGAGGATCGTACGAAATGGCGCACATTGGGGGAGGCCTATGTCCAGCAGTGGACTGCAGTGGGCTAATTGATTGATTGATTAGGCTACATTTATTTTAGAAAAATAAAAAGCGATAACCGACATCCACGCGGGCGAAGTCGCGGGCAACAGTTAGTTCTATAATATACATAAATGCTGTAATTTAAAAAATGAAAAAGACAAGCTTTTTTTCTATGTATTTCAGTTATATGCAACTCGTTAAAACAAATTAAAAGAACTGCAATTTGAAGGTTCATGGAGTATTTTGTAGCATAAATTATTATAATTAGCTTAGCAGCATACAGTTGTTACGGCTAAAATGATACGTTTTCGACCTTTGATTGACGGGTAGGTTTAGCGTAGGAATGACCGACTCTCGGAATGACTTCATGGTCTATGATTGACTAATTCTTGGAACGTACAATTATATAAATGACTGATTCTACAATAAACTGATTCTACCATGGTGAATGTTCTGAAGAGCTATTCCATTAGTCCCACCCTCTCCCTTCCTATACAAGACGACACGTGCAGGACTTAGATGTCACCCCTATACGATGCAGAACATTCCTTCAAGAACCAAGCGGTTCGGTGACTCTTTCCTGTGTCGCACCATTAAGACCTGGAATTCCTCGCCAGCTCACGTGTTTCCCTCTTCCTACAGTCCCGGGTCCTTTAAGCGGGGCGTGAAAAAGCATCTGATGAGGCCGTCAAGCTGAGTGCCACCATTGTTAACATGGCACGTGTTTATAATGGTAGCCCTCTTTCCTGAGACTTTGCCTTCAGCTTACCGTCATGCGAGGTAAAGTCAAATTAACGTGTCCCATATAAAAAAAAGACTAATCCTACAAAAGATCGATTCTACAATTGACTGATTCTACAAATTACTGATTTTTCAATTTTATGAACAGTAAGTAGGTAAGTCATATGATGCAGACACTAAAATACCATTTTCATATGCTTCTCGACTCGAAGGACTAAGCTACAAAGGCAGAGACGTAAGTACATTACGCCACCTACATTTCTTTTTATCAACATAATAGGGGCACCCTTGTTGACTTCTACCGGGCAAGTTTCCAAAGTGTGCTGTGACAAAGAATTTTATAACAGAAATATTCAAAACATCTTTGCCCGACCTAGTATTCATACCGAGGGAATCATACATACCTATACCATGATCGGGTTAATGTCCGCTAATATCCTACTACTCCTACAAATATTATAAACGCGAAAGTTTATAAGTATCGATTAATGTGTGGATGGATGGATCCATCCTCCATATAGATGTTTGTTACTCCTTCACATAAAAATTACTGAATGGATTTTAATGAAACTTTACAATAATGTAGCTTATACATCCGAATAACACATAGGCTACAATTTATAACGATAACTGATATAGCGATAACCGAGATCCACGCAGGCAGGGCCGCAAGCAAAAGCTAATATTGCTACTACTATTATAGTAGCCAAAGTATCGTATTCAAGAGATTCGAAATGAATAAATTGCCATCCATTAAAACCTTCAAAAAAGTATGAAGGGAAATCCTTCATACTTTTTTCTGGCTTAGGATTGACAGAATTTTATATCAATACAGTGTAAACTTTTTATAGCTACTTTTTACATTTTCTAATTGAGGGGAGAATAAAAACCACATTTCAATTTTTATAATCAGAACAGTAGCACTCAAAATCGGCATGATTGCATGATAATACAGGATGCTCGTAAAGTGTGGTCAGACAAAGAAGGCGGGCTGTTATGACTGCTTACCCCGGAAGAACGGATTGTTTTATTATAAAAGACGCTATAAAGAGTTTACACTAAAATTATAAGTATAGAATAAGATGTTGTATTCAATAGTACGTACCTAGGTAATGCTACCAATACTATACGTAAACGCACTGGCGCATTTTAAAATAGAATTTCTTTACTTCAATTCAATTCATTATATTTTATTGCGATAAATGGTTAAAGATGTAATGTCCCATCACATCTCTATCATTTGCTCGCCGGTCCTTTCTCAAATTAATTCTGGCCTGGCCAGACATCGTCAAATAATCCGCTCACACATAATTATTATTATATTTACACAATTATATTCTATTCTTTTGATATTGATAATTTGAGTACTTGGGTGTAATTTGAAATTTACTTTTATACATGTACACGGTTGTATCCTCAAAGGCATATATGCATAAATGTTCCACCTAAATTATACCACCTATATTTATGTCCCATATAATTAAGGCGAGTTTAATTACCGTGGGAAAGACATTTTAATAAAACATAATCAAAAGAACCTTTTAGTTACTTGTGTTTCTCTTTTTCCTTATTTAACCCAAAACTAATAAACATGGATTAACCGGGATATCATACATTTTAAACTTTTTGGCAACTTTGCCCGGATGTCCCTGGATGCCTTGCAAACTATAACAAATGTGGGTAAGTTCGCACGTGAAGTAGTCCTTTCACATAACATCAATCCTAACGATGGCATACTATTTCCGATAACAAATTATGTAAAAAGATAGTACCTAGGGCACTATTGTTTGATTGATGCGTCATCGAGCGCCCTGTAAATGAATGCACTACCATGTCAACATTGTCAACATTGCCCACCGATTGAAACATGCTCGTGTAGTGTTCAATTCAATTGAATCATTTTTATTGATTCTTTTCCTGCAGTGTTTCATCACAGGGTTTATCTTGTACGAGTATGTTTGTATGTATGTCATGTATGTATGTTTTTAATATTCTTTATTACCTCATATCTTCTGAATCACTACATGGATTTCATTGATTGATATCTCAAATGTAAGGTATTCTTCTCCCAATGGTTCTTGCATACTTAAAATATGAACAAGAGCTATATGTTAGGTTTTAGGGGCCAAAATGTACGTTGTCAAAAATATACTTATTTAAAAAAAAGTTTGATAGCAGGCGGTACCCATTTGTTAATCTTTTCAGCATCAGTCGGGTTTTTGGTTTTTAATTATTTATAGAAATGGACATTAAAGCATTACGATAAAATTTTAATGATGATTGCATGCAAGTTTTGTGTATGTACTCGCATCTATATTCCAAGCAATTTCTACCCATACATACAGAAGGTTGAGTTCAATTCACAAGACGAGATTAGGTACCCTTGTATAATTCACCGGGAACCACGCAGCGCGATTAAAAACTGCAATTACATAATAATCTGTGTTTGTTAAGTGCTGACCTATTTTGCCGATGATGCCATCACCGCGTTCGGGCGACGCGCGACGCGATGCACAAAGAGCAATCCACTGCTGCTTTGTATTATAAAAAAAAAATGGCCAAGTTTTTGTTAATATAGAAGTGCATATGGCAAAATATAGGTGGAAATGTGGAATACACCACACAATATTCAATAGACAGCCTCGTGGCGTAGCGGTAGTGAACGCGGCCGCTGTATGCAAATATTTGTATGCATGAATATGCGTATTTGCACTGGTCTGGTCGTGCCTCGGAGAGCACGTTAAGCCGTCGGTCCCGGTTGCCATAAAAACATCTATGGCAGTCGTTACAGGTAGTTGGAGCCTCAAAAGTCCAAAAAACTGATCTAAATGCTTCGATATCGCCTTTGGGTTGTGGAGGTCAGATGGCACTCGCTTCACGGAAAAATATCGAAGTTTAGCCAAATCCGCCGTTGGACTGGTAAAAGCGGACCCCAGACTCCAAGCTGATAGCTTCGGATGAGACTGGGATGAGCGCTAGGATGAAGAAGACACCACGCAATATTCAATCACCCCATTAGCCATAGCTTGTGTCTAATACTGTGCAGATAATCTCACTTCCTACGAATTGTTTTAAGTAATGTGATAGTTTGTGAAGATGTTTGGAATTTACGTATTCAATCACACTCTAAAGGCTGAACGGATCTAGCTGAAATTTGTAACACGGATAGATTATAATCCGGAATAATATATGGGCTGTACTATTTATTCCGGGAATAAGTTCTCATGGGTTACAGGAACAAAATACCTACCACGCAATACACAAATCATTCAAAAGGTAACACGGTTCTGTAATACATAATATCGACAATCCGAACTCCCATTTTTACGTATATTTATGACACAAATCACAACTATCAAAAGCTGCGCCACGCGAAATAGCGAAAATACATAATTGAATATTACACGAAACATCATATGGGCAATATGGGTTTGAAGGTAGAACATCATATACCTAACATTGCCATTAGTACTGCAGAAGCCTCTCAAATCATCGTTATTATGTCAGGGCCAAAAGGAAGATAAAAGTAACAAGCGCTGGCATCCCGCCAAACATGTTTGGCAGGGGAGAATTCGACACGAATTGCGGGTAGAATCACAACAGACAAGAGATATTGATAATCGTATTATGTAGACGCTAACCCAGTTCAAAGCTACTGCATTGATCTTGAACCAAGTTATGTAATATATTTATTTGTGTATATGTATAGCTTTTTTTAAGTTTATCGTCTTGGCCGATGCGCTAACCTGCGTGATACAGAATTTATCTACTCTAAAAATATAAGAAATCTAAATCGGTGAAGTCTGAGAAAGAAAACTCTAACATTACTTTTTTCACGTGTAGTGTAGTAGTCGTCCACTACAAAGTAGTGATTAATTTATGCAAACAATAAGTGTATGTATGAGTTGGGTTTACTTATAAGCTGTAGGTATTATTTAAAATATATAAGATGCATTTCAACGTATTTAGGTACATTTGGCTCCACTTCCAAACACGTGTTGAAAATGAAATCAATAAATAATAATATTTACTGATACTACACATCGTCATTTAGAGATCTAGATCCAAATTCAGCTTACAAACAAAATAACGATAGGTACTTTAAACAGTAGATCTTTATATCGTTATAAAAGGTAAGAAAGCTTTAGGTTCCGTTTATAATGTGTGTCTGTCTTTTATTAGAAAAACTCGTTCCATATATATCATTTAGGCGAAGGCCAAACACATATATCACACACATCTATCAATTTAAGCACCTGTGCAAACCGGTCCAGCTATTTTCGGGAAATGGAAATCAGACCAAAAGAAATTATTATGTAAGTACGTAAATTTTTATTTCAACGACTATTTTAATAAATACCATCAAGTGGTACTAGTGTGAGTCTGACTTACGCGCTGAGGGTTCCGTACACACTTAACGTGGCTTTCGGAAAACTATACTTATTAATTTCAACCAATTAGCCTATTGGAGTCAACAGCTAGACCTAAGTCTCTGACAATGTTGGGGAGCTTTGACCAGCTGTTTCCACGCTGGCCAGAAGGATTCACGGATTGGTACAGGGTTATATATCACGTTTTCCTTCTCTCGCAGTGATATCTTCTGTTTATTTATCAGTTTATCTTCTCTTAAGAGACTTTTTGATGATATTTTTGTATTCTTTTTCTTTCTCCGTCACCACACTTGACTTCACGGGCAAAATCTTGAACATTATTAAATAGCAGTCTACCCCATGAATAGTTATTTTTAGAATCCATAATCTTTATCCCAAGGTCGTCTGGCGTAGAGATCTCATATGGCGATAAGGCCGCATTTAGTGTTGACATTGTTACATTATTTGTTACTTTATAGTACATTTTTATTGAACTATTTATTATTATTGGTGTAAGTACAATAAAGCCTTATCTTCAAGTACTTATATTATTTTTGAAAACCGAAAACAATCGTTTAAAACACGCTTGTTAAGTTATAAAATGTTTATGATAATAAAATTGTGGCTAATAAAGAAATGTTACGTTTTTGTGCGGGTGTTTTACTTAAGAGTGGCAAAATATAGACACAGAATCATGAATAAATTCTTAAGCATTTTTCATGCTTAATATTAAAATCGATATAGGTAAATAGAAAAAAAAAAACATTAGTCTAAACGGGGTTTGAAGTTGAACCCGCGTTCTCTGCCTCACAGGGGGTAATGCTTAGACCACTAAGCTACCAGGCTTTGCTTCTAATAAAACCAAACAGAATCATAGCAATCAATTTTGCTACCGATTAGATGTTAGATTTAGTAACCACCGGACTGGACTACTCATAAGTTCACGCATCGTACGACGATGCCCCCCCCCCCCCCCCGGGGCGAGACGGGGACCCCGTGGTCCCCCCTCCTGAGGAGGGCCAAACCGAGATGAATGGCTCTGGGTCAGCCGGGGTGCGAGGAGGGATATGTCGCGAGACAACCTCACCTTCGGCCTAGCATATCGACTCACAGACGGCGTGCGGTTTAGTTGGTTCGAGTCCGACAAAACCTCCCCCTCCGGCTCCGGAAGGAGGGGGAACCCGTGGGGATTTAACGCAACTAAAAAAACCTACTCATAAGTTATGAGAACAGTGACAAAAGTAACTAAACACATACAAATTTACCTTTACATTTATAACACATCATCAATGTGTGTACATATGCTTACTTAAATTAATCGATATATTTCAGTGTGAAGGTTGTATTTAGATGCATGTTATTGTTACGTGTAGATGCGTAGTTGTGTTCTGTGTGACGTTTATTTTGACTTCCATCTGACCTCCCTATCTTCACAGAAATATCCTATACAGAAAGGGACTATTGGAAACCTATACAAGGGCTGAAAGTACACGTCTTATAACGGAGGACTTCAGATCCGTATTTCGGTTCCAATTTTTTTTTCTAAATAATTAATACAAATTGATAGTAAATCAGTTGCTAAATTACAGAGTAATTTATCAGTAATTAGACCAATGGAACATATTAGTACCTAATTAATTTACCGACTTTTACGATTCGTTTACATACATAGATAGGTAATAACAGGTGTAGTATGTGATCATCAATCGTCATCAAACCATCAATTAAATTATCATCAATCAAACCAAAACACTGCACTAATTGACATTGAGTCTAATCGGACACTACTCAGCTAGGTACAGTCAGGGTCAGAACGATCTTAAGTCACATAATGAATTTAATATCGAGGTATAAATTATATTATTGTCTTACGGATTCATTAAAAAGCTCAAAGTCGCTCAACGAGCTTTGGAGAGGTCTATGCTCGGTATTTCCCTACGTGATAGCGTCAGAAATAATGATATTCGTAGGAGAACCAAAATAACCGACATAGCCCAGCGGATTAGCTCGTTGAAGTGGCTGTAGGCGGAACACATAGCGCGCAGAGCAGATGGTCGATGGAGCAAAAGCTTTCTGGAGCGACCGCGTACGGATAAACGTGGTGTAGGACGCCCAACGGCCAGAGGTGGAAGGACGACTACATCAAGGTCGCCGAGAAGCGCTGAATGCGGGCTGCTTTAGATCGGTCGTTCTGGAAGTGAATAAGAGAGGCCTATGGTCAGCACTGGACTATGTGCGGCTTATATGATGATAATTGTCCGAATCAAAGGTGTGTTCCAAATTTCAGAACAATCTGTAAATCGGAAGGAGGGCAAAACAAAGCATTATGATAGTACTATTATCTACTCTATGATAAAGATTATTTTCAGTACTGTGTTTGTCAAGAGCGATCTGATGCTTTCTTCATACTAGCATTAATCCCAGTCGTATCCGAAGCTATCAACTTGGAGTCTGGGGTCCGCTTTTTACTAGTCCAACTGCGGATTCGGCTAAACTTCGATATTTTCCGTAAAGCGACTGCCATCTGACCTCCACAACCCAAAGGCGATATCGAAGCATTGCAGTTAGACCAGTTGTTGGACTTTTGAAGGCTTCAACTACCCGTAACGACTGCCATAGATGTTTGTATGGCAACCGGGACCGACGGCGTAACGTGCTCTCCGAGGTACAACCAGACCAATGCAAATACCTATATATTCATACATGCATGCGTGCAAATATTTGCGTTCACTACCGCTACGCCGCGGAGGCTGTCAATGATAGTACTATTATCTATTCTGTGATTACGATCATTTTCAGTACTTTGTCTGTCAAGATCGCTCTGATGCTGACTGTACATTTATTTAAAGGTCACGTCCCACGCAATAGGAAAGTTAAACATAACATCAACCTAAAATTACAAGGTAAATATGCTCACCCCCCTATTACGTGGGCATGAAAGACAAGTTGGCGGAATGTGGGCGTTAATGGTAATACAGTTCCACCCTCCCCTTCTATACTATTAGGTATACGTATAATAAAGTAATCATGTCTGTACATTGGAGATTTTTTTACCAAGGTTACACTCGTGCTGCTGACCCTAAAATATTTTTAAACGTAAAAATATACCGCGGTTTATGGGAGGTACAGTAACAAAGCTAAAATCGCAACTTTTTTTTTTTAAATTCTTGTTTGGTTGTCTGTTCGCGATGAACGCAAAAACTACTGAACGAATTTTGAAGTTTTTATATTAGAACTAGCTGTTGCCTGCGGCTCCGACCGCGTGGATGTCGGTAATCGCGGATCGGGGTAAGAAAAATAGATAGTGGCCGATTCTCATACTTACTGAATATGCTTAAAACAATTCATAAGAATCGGTCGAGCCGTTTTGGAGGAGTATGGGAACGAACATTGTGACACGAGAATTTTATGTAAAGGGTTTTTCAAGTATTATTTTTTTAATTTATGTTTGACCGCAATTGATTGACTTGAGCAGAACTGCAGATATGTATAACCTAAAATCGCGATAACCAACATTCAAGCGGAGACAGCCGCGGGCATCAATTAGTCGGAAATTTCTATAGTTACCCTTACGGAAATCTAAAAATATATTAAGGTGTAGTAAACGCTTGGAGCTAACACGGTACCCCACCCTCTCACTCAACATCAATTTGCGTAAGTATGCCACATTTCGTAAGTGTACTGGAAATAATGCCCCATGCCCTAATGGTGCTCACCATTAGGGCATGGGGCATTATTTATTATATTATACATTTATTATTATATGCTCATATAACATGCTGCCTATTGTAGATGTCGATCCTATCGGCAGTCATACCAATTCGATCAAGTCACAAAATCACAGTGTAAGTAGGCAGTGACTTGACGGAATCATCGAAATTCCTTTAACATAGCTGAGGAGATGATGCCATGCGCGAAGAAATTCAACTGCCTAGAAAATTCAGTCTCTTTCCAGACTAGATTTTGAACATTTTTTTATTGGGAGAATTGGTCTGAATTGATTACTATGGACAGTTTTCTTTAAAAAAAAAGACGGGTTGCACTCTGGGAGTGCCAGCAGACGTGAAAATATTAGCTTTCTTTCTTTCTTCGTTATATACATAGAAAAAGATAAAAAGAACATACCATACCATACCTATAATATAGCGCCAATCATACGACCTATCACTAATTTTTTGCTAATTTTCTGTCAGAAGAAATTAATAAATTACAATAAGAAAAAAGAATCACAAAAAGTAATCAATTACAAAAAGAAAAAATAATCACAAAGAGTAATAAATTACAAAAAGAAAAAATAATCACAAAAAGTAATAAATTACAAAGAGAAAAATAATCACAAAAAGTGTCAGAAGGCCAGGTTTGAACCCGATACTATCTGAAACCATAAGGACTTAAAGTCGACTACGATGCTATTTGCCGTATCTCGCAAAATAGGCAGTCTATAGCTTATGTTGTATGACGTCAGTCGTCGGTTACGGTCCAAAGGTCAAGCGATCCTGACGCGAGTTTAACACTTTTCACCCATCCAACGCCGCTAAAGAAGTTTTCACTTCAAAAATTGTGAATGCACCCTGAGCACGAATAATATTCGAATTCGTAACGTAAACGTATCAAGATAACGAAGCACTACGATTGGCCGCGTCTGCTTACTGTGAACAGTGTGAACCAATCGCAATGCTCCGTTCTCCGATACGTTCTTCGGTCGTCTTAGTACGAATTCGAATGTTTTTCGCGCTTGGAGCACTGAAATCATAGAACTCACGTTATCGTCACGTCCCGCACATCACGATAATAAAACAATACACATAGTTTTTAAATTCTATACGGCCATTAGTGAGGTAACTACTTTGTAGTGAAAACTTTAGGCGCGTTGAGCACATTTTTTGTAAAGTTTTTACTTCTGTCGACACTCCCGGAGTGCCACAATTCTTTGATTTTTTATTAGTACAAGTCAATCTGACTTCATTTAGCCTGATGGTAAGAAGAAGGCAGAACTTCATTAAATATTATCAAAAGCCAACAGTACGTAACATTGATGTCAGTCCTTTTTCAGACGGATAGGATTTGACATTACCAATTTTAACTAGGCAGCACGGTGTATTGCGTGCCATTTAGTTTTACGTGCTCTTACTGGTACCTATTATTCTATAAATACACATACATTGCATGTTCACGAGCTACAAAAAAAAACGAATAAATATTCAAATACCATTGATGTTATACCATCAGCCAAATATACTCCTCATTTGCAAGTCAATATGGTAGAGCCAGAGGTGACTGTGACAAACGAATTTAGTATCATTGGATTACAAAGCTTTGTGTTTTATTATTTATTATTTTACTTTATTTACTTTATTTTACTATATTAGTTCCCGGCAAAGTAGAATTTGGGCCACCCCTTTTCTTTCCTTGTGGTGTCGTACAAGGCGACTAAGGGATAGGGCTGATTAACTTTAACATCAGACAGATACGTACAGCCCAGACTCAGCCTCAGATACACGTCTCGAGTCAACAATAGTGCACGGAATACGGCAGGCTCACCCCTGTTACGTGGGACCGAATACAGATTGGTGAAATGTGGGTGTTAATTCACCTCTGCCTAATCCTCCGGGGATAAAGGCGTGATTATATGTATGTATGTATGTATAATCCAGCCCGGTTGGTTCCCGGTGGAATAAGTAGAATAGGGGGACCCCATCTCTTCCTGTGGGTGTCGTAGAAGGCAACTAAAGGAGTCCTATCCTTTAGTTGCCTTCATACAGCAACATACAGCTCATGTCTAAGTGCCCGCTTGAGAGCAATAGGCTCGACCCTCTTACGCGGGACCGATAATCATAGTTGGGGAAATGTGGTAGTTAAGACACCTCAGCCTACACCTTGGATTTACAGGTGTGAGTATATGTATCATCGAACTTATGGACAAAGTAGCAACTAGATTTTTTATAAAAACAGTTTGCTCGCGACTCTGGACAACGTGCACTCTTGATGCGAAGCTTGCGAAAGCCTTGGAATAAGAAACAAGAACAAGACAGGATTTTTTTGTAACTTAATGCTGATAGTAATGCCTGGATCCTTCGTGTGGCACGCTCCGAGGAACACAGAAGAATAGATTGTCAGTTTTATGCAGAGCCACCTCGAGACCCAGCCGCCAGATCTGCTTCACAACTTGGGCAAGCGCGATCGTGGCCTTCAGGATCGCTTCGTGGTGGTAGCACCGCACACCGTCACGAGTATATCATACACGACGGCGGCACTGTCTGAGCTCATGGCGACGCACCCAGTCATATAACATATTCCACAGAAGTGACCCCAAGACCGATTGCTGCGCAATACCGCATGACATTTCACGCCATCAAAAGCCGGTCACTGTTGGGTAGATGCTGATTCTCTACGTCAGATACACCCTGACTATGCGTCGAAGGCAGAAAGATACTTCATGGTACACGAGCACCTCCCTAATGCAACTCCAGGGCAAAGTGTTAAACGCATAGGCTCGAGGTTTGGCATTCGCGTTCTGCGGAGTTCCCGAGTCGGTGCCGGTTATTAATCATACGACAAAAGATTCTTACGAGTTCGCTTGTGAACGCCTTTAAATTGCCTGGCGTTTCGACTTAATGTGGGCGTAACGTTCTGGTAAGACATTCAGATTTGGACCCTCGCACAAAATTCTTCGTACTACCGTACTTTATGACCGTCTTCGACCCCAAAAGTTAAATCTACTTAAATGGCCTTGTTTGAACTCATTTATAGTGCTCCTTAGGAATTCAAAAATATGTATTGGTCACAAGCGACAGGCGGATGGTATATCATGGCATGCGAAAATTTTAAAGCAAGTTTTATTATGTAAACCCAGCAGAAAAGCAAAGACTAAGCCAAGCTATTCAGCGGTTACCCATCGACTGCGTATTTACCTGTTTACAGTAATTACTATCGATATTATAACAAATTATCAAAAGGTAAGTTTTACTTCATAGCATTAGCATTAGGCCGACACCACACAGCAAAAGAAAAGAAAGTGTGGTAATGCCGCCAGCCTTTTGGGCACGGTACCAGTAGAGGTCGATCGGGAGGAAGTTTTTGATGCCTAAAGTTGCAGTCTCTCACCCGTTTTATTTCGTTTTTATTATTTGTTAATTCCCTTAGACATAATTTGTTATTATTCAATTAAAATTTATCCATAGCATTAGGTATTCTTCAATTATGATTCATCGATAGGTACTTTTATTCGTAGACGTTGGCCCACTATCTCATAAGTACATACTCGAGTTTCCATAATGCGTCACGATATCAATGTTCAAGAGGATGTATCATATAAAACGCATAGGTAAACAGCACGTAATGGCAAGAATTTTATCTGAATTAGTATCTGATCTACAGTAGTACTACGTGCGTCTTATTGTCAAGCTTTTAGGGAGACAAAGAAATGAATGATTCATCAACCTATTGAAATGTTTTAACCAATACAATTGTTTTTATTTTTTTATGTAGGATACGTCAATTTTACGTCACCTTACCTGATGGTAAGCTGAAGAAAGTCTTAGGAAAGAGAATCACCATTACAGACACAATAAGTATGTTCTTCTGATGATTTCTCACGCCCGCCTTAAAGGACCCGAGACTGTAGGTAGGACACAGTTCATAAGAAATTCCAGGAAGATGTAATTTATAAGAAACTAGCTGTTGCCCGCGGCTCCGCCCGCGTGAATGTCGGTTATCGCTTAGTGTTGATCCGATGCTATTGAGCATTAAATTCGCCTCTCTACTCGACTATGTACTCACCTCTGTTCTCGACTTTCTACTCGCCTCTATATTCGACTCTCTACTCGACTTTCTACTCGTCTCTATACTTGAATTTATACTCGACTCTCTACTGACTTCTCTGTTCCCCTCTCTACTCGACTTTGTACTCTTCTCTATACTCGCTTTTCCATTGGCCTTTCTACTTGCCCATCCATTCGATTCTCTTTTCGCATCTCTACTTGACTCTTCCCACTCGCCTATCTACTCGCACCTTTACTCAACTCTCTATTCGATCTCTACTCGCCACTACATTCTTCTTTCCACTCGCCTCCCTATTCGCCTCTCAACTCAACTCTTTACTGCATTCTATTTGATTCTATACTCGCCTCTCCACTGGCTCTCTAGTTGCATATCTACTCGCCCCTGTAGTCGACTCTACTCGACTTTCGATCTTCACACGCCTATCCACTCGTCCCTATTTGTACCAAATTTCATGAGGACGTCTTAAAAGAAATTCTTACTATTTATGCCATATTCACCCCTTTTTTGCCATTGAAAAATGAGAAACTTTAATCCCATAGCCCTATTCCCTTCCCCCCTCCCCCTTCTTTCCCTTTTTTTCGCGATAAGAACGAAATGGTCATAGGCTACCGCCTATGACCATTTCCAAGCTCTAATCCATCTCTATACTATAGCATATGTCCGTTACCAAGCTCTAATTAATCCCTGTACCAAATTTCATCAGGATATATTCAAAACTGTCAAACTTTCATTCCCTTTACCCCCCCCCCCCCCCCCTTTAACCTCGTCTTTCGCGGCAGAAGGTAGCCTATGTTTGTTCCCAAGCTTTAATCTATTTCTGTACCAAATTTCGTCAGATTATCTTCAAAAAAGACAAACCTTCATCCCATATCTATATTCCCTCTCCCCCTTCTACCCCTTTTTGTGATAAAAGGTAGCCTATGTCCGTTCCCAAGCTCTAAACTATCTCTGTACCAAATTTGATCAGGAAATCTTCAAATATAACAAACTTTCATCCCATGGCCCTAGTCCTCCCCTTCTACCACCCTTTTCGCGATAAAAGGTAGCCTATGTCCGTTCCCAAGTTCTAATCTACCTCTGTACCGAAGTTCATTAAGATATCTTCAGAAATGACAAACTTTCATAAAAACTTTCATACCCTATTTCCCCCCCCTTAAACCCCCTTTCTCGTGATAAAAGGTAGCCTATGTCCGTGCCCAAGCTTTAAACTATCTCTGTAATCTGTGTTTCATCAGGAAATGTTCTAAAACGATGATCTTTTATCCCAAGGCCCTGGTCCCCCCCTTCTACCCCCCTTTTCGCGATAAAAGGTAGCCTATGTCCGTTCCCAAGCTCCAAACTATCTCTGTACCAAATGTCATCAGGAAATCTTCAAAAATGACAAACTTTCGTCCCAAGGCCCTAGCCCCCCTCTTCTACCCCCCTTTTCGCGATAAAAGGTAGCATATGTCCGTTCCCAAGCTCAATTTTCATCAAGAAATCTTCAAAAATGACAAACTTACATACCAAGGCCCTGGTCCCCCCCTTCTACCCCCATTTTCGCGATAAAAGGTAGCTTATGTCCGTTCCCAACCTCCAAACTATCTCTGTACCAAATTTCATCAAGAAATCTTCAAAAATGACAAACTTTCATCCCAAGGCCCTAGTCCCCCCTTCTACCCCCCTTTTCGCGATAAAAGGTAGCCTATGTCCATTCCCAAACTCTAATCTACGTCTGTACCAAATTTCATTAAGATATCTTCAGAAATGACAAACTTTCATAAAAACTTTCATCCCCTATTTCCCCCCCTTAAACCCCCTTTCTCGTGATAAAAGGTAGCCTATGTCCGTTCTCAAGCTCTAATATACCTCTGTACCAAATTTCATCAAGATCGGTTCAGTGGTTTAGGCGTGAAAGCGTAACATACAGACAGACAGACAGACAGACAGAGTTACTTTCGCATTTATAATATTAGTATGGATTAACATAAATGTATACCAATTATTACCTTGAAAACATTCATTAATCAAAGTAGGTAGTACAATAAAATCTGTTAGTTTGTATGTGTATCTAAATAAACCTGATTTAAGTACAATTAGTAAGCATAGGACGCACACAGCAATATTTGGACGCTGATAAACCGGTAATTGTGAATCCAAAATAATAATAAGCCATATAATAAACCATATTCTTCAACTAACATTGTTGTATTTTAACTAGAGATGGGCCGAGTACTCGGTTGCTACTCGGTACTCGGCGTACTCGGCGGGTATTTTGATACTCGTACTCGGCCGAATAACTCGGTTTTAATGCCGAGTATATTCGGTTTAGGTAAAGCAATATATTTAGGTTGTTGACGTTGACGCAAATAGCTCACAATTTTGAAATATTTCCAGCATGTTGGCTTCTGCTGTTGTGTTTTCATTTTTGTTTTTTTTTTGTTTTGTGTTCCATCTCTTTTTCTATTTTCTAGATTTTTATAAATTTAATATCTTTCTATTTATTATTCATGTCGCATGCCCTCCACATAGGAGCCAGTTGAAAACTAGCGTCAGGCACTTGTGACTGATACCATGCAGTTGTGCCTGATACCATGCAGAACTGGCCCTTTTTTTGGTGTAGCGCGAAGAACAATTGTGCCTGATTAACTTGTTTGCGTGTGTCAGTACACAATTAATTGTGTAATCGGTGCTGCACTAAAATAAAAGGTTTTTCTTTCTTTCTTCTTCTTTCAAAGTTTCATTTTCCAAACCTTTAAACTCTTCTGTGTGCTTTATTTTAACATGGCTTAACATTGCTGTCGTAGAAGCCTTCCGTCCAATACCGCTACGTGAAATCAGAGAATTGCATAAGGTGCATTTCACTTTCGTTTTATCTTCTTCAATTTCGTCGTAAAACGTACAAATTCGGAATCTTTTACGTGAAGTCATCACAGTCAATTGTTAATTAACAAACTTTTTCAATTATTTATTTACTATGACGTGCAACGCGACGTATTTGTTTGTAAACTAGCAAGCGACTGATAGATGAAAGGCGGGGGCGGGGTGAGGGGTGTATCAACGCGAGCCGACCGCTCGTGCCGCGCGAATCTGTTTGTTCTTGTTTACGCGCCCGAAACGGGGATTTGATTGAACCGAGTTACTCGGCCGAGTACTCGGTAGGAAAAAAATTGAACCGAGTAAAACTCGGTACTCGTTACTCGGCAAAAGTGCTACTCGGCGCATCTCTAATTTTAACAAAAGAGTTTTGGTTTGGAGCCGGCTGTTTGTGAAACAAGGCAATAATGATAGTACCCGCTTTTGTTTCGCGTTACGTTACGTTATTAATATTATCAAAGGATAATACGACAATAATAGCTCAGTTTAATAGACTTAACAAAACAGAGGACGTTTTGAATTCGATACGAGGATTTCATTATTTTACCCGACTGCTAGACGATCTGCTGAGCTGCGACCTATAGAAGGTTGTGATTTACGCACGTATTTTGTATGTTTGTACGATTTTTTATTAACTCATATCTTCTGAACCACCATCAATCCAACCATCAATGATTCACGTCTAAAATTAAAGGCATTTATTGCCCAAGTGTTCTTGGGTACATAAGATATGAACAAAAACTAAATGTAGGCTTTTTTGCCGCCAAAATGTATGTGGTAAAAAAAAATGTTCACTTAAACTTAAACTTAAACTTAAATTTATCGAGTGGGGTATCAAAATAAAGAACATTGGAAGAAGATTACAAAAATATATATGTTTCATTACTAAAAAGCTTAAAATAAAATAAATAAATTGTAATCATGAAGTATTTGATTATTTTCGATGATTTTTAAAATATCTTCAGGCGCGTAGTCCATTTTTCGCGAAGACCATTTTTTAGATGGGAAAATACAATTGAACTTGCGACACCGTTAGCGACATTTCTTGTGATTGTAACGATTCACAAATTGTATGATATCATATCACACACACCTCTATGATTATAGCTAAGTTTTCCCTTCAGTCGACACTCCCGGAGTGCTACTGTTTTGAATAGTATTTTTAGAGTTCCGTAGCCAAATGGTAAAAAACGGAACCCTTATAGATTCGTCATGTCTGTCTGTCTGTCCGTCCGTGTGTCACAGCCACTTTTTTCCGAAACTATAAGAACTATACGGTTGAAAATTGGTAAGTAGATGTATTCTGTGAACCGTATTAATATTTTCACACAAAAAAAAAAAAACAAAAAAAAATAAGTCCAAATTTTTTTTTCGTTAATACCCATACGCTTGGGGTATCTATGGACAAGTCTTCAAAAATGATATTGAGGTTTCTAATATAATTTTTTTCTAAACTGAATAGTTTGCGCGAGGGACACTTTCAAAGTGGTAACCCCGCCGTAACTTCTAAGAGAATGATAAAACTTAAAAAAATATATGATGTACATTACCATGCAAACTTCCACCGAAAATTGGTTTGAACGTGATCTAGTAAGTAGTTTTTTTTAATACGTCATAAATCGTAAACTGCAATTTACCAACTTGCTGCTACGGAACCCTTCATGGGCGAGTCCGCACTCGGCCGCTTTTGAAATTTATTCATTCAGTTAGTTGGTGAAGCTGTGTGTGATTTTGAGATTAAGAGCTTCATTTTTAAGGTTCAGTACCATAAAAGGAAAAAACGGAACTCTTATAGAATCACTTCGTTGTCTGTATGTCTGTCTGTCCGTCTGGTTGTCATGACCTTCTTCTCGGAAATGTGTGAAATTGATACCAAATACACAAGTCTGCAACCTCTTACAACTATGAAAAAATCAAACTTCTAGGTCAACGCGAAAAAAGATATAGATTGCCGTTTTTTTATATAAGGTCATTCCTATATTCAGTTTAGTACGGAACCCATAGTGCGCGAGTCCGACTCGCACTTAACCAGTTTTAGTTATGGTTTTTGGTTTTTGATTACTCTGTCATTAAAAACCAAAATATTTCACCCCAAAAAGGGAATGATGTGGATTCAAGCTCCGCCCCAAATATTTTTTTTTATATAGGACACGTCACTTTTACTTCACCTCGCCTGATGGTAAGCTGAAGGCAAAGTCGATTCGATTAGGATTCTATTGAATTAGGTAGGTACCCATTTTTACTGGGTACCTAATTGCTTGTAGGTACTTAATTTCTACTATATTGTTTGTTTATTTGTTGAATCATGTGATGTGTATGAGCGATAAAGCCCACCTGCACGGCACACTTTAGCAGGTGGACATTTATTGCTTGCTCAATAAAGATGCCGCGGTATCGTATCTAATCATAGGATTAAACTCAACTTTGACGGTACCAGTTATAACTAGACGTCACGTTAATGATTATCGTATGACTGTACGGCACAGCAAAGTATTTATTGGTAACACATAAAAGTAACCTAAACATCGTAGTAGTAGGTACCTAATTAAGTTGAAAATTGAATAATAAAATAACCAAACCGCGGTAGGTTCATAATAATATCAAATATCAACATCTAAATTCAAATTTTATTCCTATATCTTAACACACGTTTAAAATGTCTTGCCGTGTCATGGGCTCATACGTTACAACATAACAGCTCTAATGGGAGCGTTCTTTTTTAATAGAACACATCAATTTGCCTTTACCTCGCTTGATGGTAAGCTGAAAGTGAAATCTCAGGAAAAAGGGTCATAATTACAATCACGAACCATGTCAACAATGGTGGCACTCTGCTTGATTTTTGGCAACAGTGCACGGTGTTGCAAAACACTCAATTTTGTGCCACTTCAATTTTCTTCTCGAATAAAAAATATAAACCAAACATGAATAAAATATTTCTAAACGAATAAAATATTTCTATCTTTTTAAATAATCATCGTAAATACATGAAAACCTACACAAAGATTTAGGATACTATGTAGCTGTGGTCCATTTGCTGAACTAGTCTAGATTTTTTTTTAAACTTGACGTTTTGTAAGTTTTTTGACTTTGACTTTTGACTTTGACTTTGACTTTTGACTTTGACTTTGACTTCAGTGAGTATTAGCGGAAAAAAATTAAACAGGCTAGTTTTGAAATATATTTTTTTCCTACTTCCGGACTTGAAAATCCCTAAACATTGAGACTTTTTGTTTAATCTGGAAGCCGCGACGCCGGAGTTTTACTCTGATGTTTCTTATGATAATGACTACAGTATTCGAGAAGAAAATGGAAGTGACACAAAATTGGGTGTTTTACGACACCGTGCGGTGGTATGTGGTGTGATCAATATACGCCTTATGCAGAGTTGCATAGGTCAATATAAAAATAATAATTGAACCTTATATTGACCAATACGACCTTTAAACAGTAAGTATTACTAGAAGAGAACAATAAGGTAGTCAGCCATTTCCCTTGTGCTATTGATAGCATTCGATAGCTTTGATAACATTCAGTTCAATCTTGAATGGAAGTACTTGGAAGGCATAGCATGGCGTCGCTTCTAGAGGCCACGAGTTCAATTCCCGCTCAGTGTAAATACTTATATGTAAGAATATGTGCATATTTGCATTATGTTTAAATGAGAAATGAGCTCTTGTGAAATCTAGCAACTTCGAACCAACTGCGTCACGTGACCCCACAAGAGCTGTATGCAAACCTTCTTGTACTTATTATTAGAGGTATCAGGATATTTGTCATGTTGTATTATTTCGAGAACTAAAACGATCTATCTAAGACATATTTACTCCTAAAAACTTTTTCTCTGCTTATCATCAATACTCGAGTTCCTTCGTGATTACAGTGTGCAACACTAGGGGAGTCACACTCGTGCTGCCGACCCTGTACCCGGTCTTTATTTTTCTAGAACTGAGGTGGAAGACAAGCACACGGCCTACCTGATGGTGGTTACCGTGGCCTATGGGCGTGTGCAACACTAAGGGAGTCACACTCGTGCTGCCGACCCTGTAAACACAGAGAGTTTCTGTGCCGTTAGTATAGAAGATAAAGCAGGAATAGCCTTTGGTCTTCCCACTTACAGCACAAAAACTCTCCAGTGAGTCCTCTCAATTGGGACGGAAATACCGTCGTCCAAATGTGGTAGTACCCACCTACTTTTCCGGTGAAGTGAACCCATTCGTGCTTTATCGTCCACAAACCGTACCCTCTCCTATGACTGCCATTGTCCGCTAAATAACAATACGAAAACTGATAGCCGAAGTGCCTTAACCGACATCCAGTCTTCATAGAAAAAACGACCGAAATGACAACTAAATATACTAACGTTATAGTGATTTTCTTTTATTTTGAACTCGAGACGTCGCGTCGTTTAGAACTTTTTGTTATACGACCGTCAAATGTTTTGAATTAATACCATTGTTCCTTTGTTTCCGATTTAAAGTTATTTAAATAAAATAATACTAGCAGACTCCACAGACGTTAACATATCCAAAAATAGATTGCAGCGCCACCTATAAGGTTCAATTAAAAATGAAAAGAAGAAAGAAGAACCATCTTTTATTCTACTTAAAACTTTGTCCGTTGCTTCACCCGTTTTTAATTATTTTTGCGCGGATCCCTAAATTTTTTTATAAAACAAAAGTAGCTTAAGTTTATAATATCAGCTATTTACAGTCAAAGTCCGGTCAAAATGGGCTCAGCCGCGTTGGAGGTTACGTACCCATTACAAACAGACAGAAAGAAACATAACATAACATAAACTCACGCCTATATCCCCGAAGAGGTAGGCAGAGGTGCTAGCTGCTAGCACCCACATTTCGTCAGTTTATGTTTAGGTCCCAATGTAATAGGTGACGAGCCTATTGCCATTATTAACCGGGCACTTATAAACCTGCGACAAATACACACATAACTTCGAAAAGCATTCGTAGGCAGTAAAGTTTTTATAATGAATCCATACTAATATCAAATGCGAGAGTTACTTTATCTGTCTGTATGTACGTTACGCATTCACGCCTAAACCACTGAACCTATTTTAATGAAATTTGGTATAGGGATAGATCTAATATTTGAGAAAGGACTAGGTATAGGCTATGTTAGGTCGCGATAACCGACATCCACGCGGGCGGAGCCGCGAGTACAAGCTAGTGAGAAATATTTACGAGGTTCTTCGTTACAAAAAAGGGGACACTCGACTAATGTGGAATATCAGTCTTGACTATGAAAAATTTAATTACCACCACTCCACACCACACCACATTATTTGGGAAATAAGGTGGTAGTCCATGGAAGGCCACGTTAAAGACAAAACAGTAGGTACGAACATTTACTGGATAAATAAAAAGGACTTATTATCAAATAACAGTTGTTTTATTTAGTAACATACTAGCTGTCGCCCGCGGCTCCGCCCGCGTGGATGTCGGTTATCGCGAATCGGACTATAATTTGAGATTTAAACTATCCTATCTCTCAAGTTGGATCGAACTGCACATGGTGCGCGAATTTTATTATAATCGGTTAAGTGGTTTAGGAGTCCATTGAGGACAAACATTGTGACACGAGATTTATATATATTAAGATATATATATTAAGATAAAATTTGTCGTCACATGACAATAACTATGACTTTTTAATAGTTGGCCTTCAAAGGAGCATGGCCTTCCATGATCTACCCACCTTATTTCCCAAAATAAAATACATTCATTACTTTATAAATATCTAGAGTAATCTGGCTATTTAGATATCTAGATTGAACGTACACCCGAATTTAGTAAACCTCTCCGCCAAAAGCATAATTTTGACAGTTGAAAGTGTTTTGGCGGCAAACGATAACGAAAGTGACAGTTAATCAAGTTGTATTCTGAGAGTTGAGCTTAAGTTATGTTCAGAAATAGGTTTTACACGATAACATATAACCTTATATCAGATATAGTGAAGAAGGCGGATTAACTGTCGACTAGACTTGTGATTGATTCAGTGGACTTACTCAACGTGGTGTCTTAGAAAAATTTTCAAGAAAAAATTTCTAGTACCTGCGTTACATAATCTACGCGCAGAAGGTATTGCGGTGGTGTCCGAATGTTTGCACCAAATTGGATTCTAATATTTTTTTTTTTGCCATTTTACGTACCATTAGTGTGATTGGTACGTAAAAGGGCATTTTTGGAGATCACGAGTAAGGTGCTATCATTGCAAAGGAAGCCATGGCGTAGAAAGCTTCAGCCGCTTACGAAACTATAGCCATACTAATAGACCTTTAGCCGTTTCTGTAAAATTCACGCCCTAAAGAACATGTCAAAGGGGCGTTATGCTTTTTTTTATGGTACAAGTACCACAAAAAATGGATGAGAAAGAATTTCAAATAGTTACACACGATAGTCGGTATAAGGTTTCAAACAGTGCCAGTCAAGATCGTATGTTCACTTCAATCGTACGAGTCTCACGCGTATAGCTAAGGTTATTACAGACTTTTGTGATTGGATAAACAATAGGCTATTCACAGTACTCACAGTTCCACGACATTCGCAATATCTGCGAAAGTGATTTCGTTTGTAACAAAATAACGTAAAAACGACTGGAATTCTTTGAAATTATTTATACAGATAGGTGGACAGTTACTTATGAATTATGATCTTGGGAATAAGTTCCTGTGGGCTACAGGAACGATTATTAAAGTGATTTTGCTAATGCAAAGTTTCTCCGCAACATCATAGTCTCAACAGTGTTGCTATTCTCAGATAGAACTCCCAATAATTCGGGACTGCCACTGCAATCAGTTGATATGTGACTGTCGCGAGTGAATAAATAGGTATTCTGCCAGAGATGAGATCATGTGTGAATAAATGAATAAAAATAGTTGTCTCTTTTTTCAAAATTAGCCAAAAGGAATGCAATGAGTACGGTTACGAGCACTCCCGAAGCCCCATTCTCGCATGATGATAGCTGACCAATCACACAGCGTGGCGCGACGTCTGCTGGTGGCGTGATGAGTGAGCATTTTGTTTTTTGTCTGTTTTGTTCGAGCTTTTTTTTATTATTATAAAAAGCTCCGAATGCATATTCATAAACTAGGTTAAACTGTCAAGTGAGGTGAGGGAAAAGAGAAACACGATTCAAAATATTTGGCTCGATAGAAATTAGCTTCAAACAAACATGGATCTGAAATCCTCCAAATCGCTATTTCAAACACATTTTACACTATGACGCCCTTGTTAAATAATGTCGAAGTTTGTAGGCATTAAAAAATCAAATGTAAGGTCAGCCCTGGTAAACATATATTTTATCACTCAATTATTTTTCCAAAAATACCTATAATCCTTTAAATCGCTGCTTACGTGCTCTTGTGTTGAGCAGGTCATGCTCGCGAAGGAGACAGCAGAGCGGGCGCGGCGCGGTGAGCGAGAAAGACTCGCTGACATCGCTGCTCGCGCCCGAAGGCGGCTCGGGCGTCGGAGGGCGCTTACAGACCTCCGCCCCCCATGAGCGCGGGCCTGAGGGTGACGGGTGGAGCCACCCGTCACCCTAGCAGAAGCAGGCCACGGCGGCGGCGCGCATCGTAGGACGATGCGCGCCTCCCCACACCGGGGTTGAGTCGGGGACGGCGTGGTCCCCACCTCCCGAGGAGGGCCAGACCGAAAGGGATGGCCCTGGGTCAGCCGGGGTGCGAGGGATATGTCGCAAGACAACCTCACCTCCGGCCTAGCACCACGACCCACAGACGGCGTGCGGTTTAGTCGGTTCGAGTCCGACATAACCCACCCCTCCGGCTCCGGAGGGGCGGGTATCCGTGGGGATTTCCCGCACGTAAAAAAAAAAAAAAAAAAAAAAAACGTGCTCTTGTGAGCTCTCTCTTCCTCTCTCGCGAGTTTTATATTAATACCTACTCATTCCACCACAATGCCACCCGGCCTTAAGTGATCTTGTCATCAAGGATTGTGACTTGCGAATAATACTGTTATGCTAAGCGTCAAAAATCTCTCATAGCAATACCTATCCAGTCATAACGAAACGATTTAGAGCGTGCAATTGGTTTGAAACAAAACATTCAGTTTTTAATAACACCCGCTCAGTACCTAATCTGTGCCCGTGGGCGAGGCTCAGTAGCTCAGTGGTTAGAGCCTACTGTAAGGGAACGGACAGGTCGCAGGTACATGTCCCGCCTGAGCGATTCACTTTTCCAGTCTTCATCGATTTGAATAGTTAGCAAACCTTTAAAATTTCATTCAACCCGTGGGTCAATTACTAAACGAATAACAATATAAAGCTCAAAAGCCGATGTTTCAAGTTTTTAAAGGCTAAGATTAAGACCTAAACTTTTTAAATTTGGAAGAAACAACTAGGTATGTTCTAAATTTAGAAAATAACAGCACCCTGGTTATAGAAACATTAATTGTTGCCATTTATATCAGAACAGAATCATCGGCCGTTATTTTCGTTAAGAACGTAAGTTCTTATGTTCTCGACGAAATACTCCGAGGCCCCACCGGCGACTACAAGACAAAGATACCCGCTATAATGTACTGTTTTCAGGAAACCCCAAGTTTTATCACAAAATATGGCCAAAGATAATAAATGCAAGTAGCTGTGCGGATTCATTATTCTCCAAAGAAAAGTGACGAAGAAAAATTTCCTCGATCTAAAAGTACTGCTACGCCTAAACACATCGTAATCTGTTCTGTTCTCTAATAAATACTGATAGATATCAATATACCTGTTCCATGCTAAAGAAGATAACACCATTTGCCCAGAAAATAGACCAATTACCTGGATTATACGTTGAAAACTGACTTTAGTCTTATAAGAAATCCCATTGTCAGCGGAGTCTTTCTCAATGTCCTCGGTAGAATTAATTTCTTTTAGCTGATGGTACGGTAAAGTACTAACTGGTGTACCTTTATAACCACGTCTCGGTGGGTTGTTCCGTAAATACAAAGTTATACCGATCATCATAGCAATAACACCGATTAAATCACACAACCCGTCGACCCAATAACCTAAAGTGCCAACTTCTGATCTCTCCCCTTTTATATGCTTCCTTTCTCTCGCCACATGCCCATCTAAATCGTCTAAAAACATTCGAATTTGGAACAGCACAACAGCGACTCGCCGCCACGCTAAGTTCGGACATGTCAAAAGTTTGGCGCCAAGAACCGCAATAAAAACATGGAAAAAAGATATCATGTTCGGTGTAATGAATGGCATATTGTCGGATATGCCCAAACCTATATCGACTATAGCACACAATGGACCATAAATGTAGTGGTTTATATGGTCGACCATTAATGCTTTAACGGTTGGGTGGCAAAGCGGGTTTATAGTACAAGGAACCCATGTTACTTCTTCGTAAATTGGTTGAGTCTTTGCGAATTCACTTGTAGAAGTCTCTTGTTGGCTGCTATTATTGTTAACAACATCGAAATTATCAATCTTATAATTCTGTATTCTTAAAAATAGAAATGTATCCATAGACATGCAGTATACAACTATAACTAAAAGTAAGAAAGTCAGTATTTTACTAGCTTGCGATGAAGGCCACATCATTGTGCAGTATAATCTAACGAAGGAGGTATACACGTTTGTTATGGTATGGCTTCTTACAACACTCGTCACTTGTACTGTTGACTCGAATCGGGGTAATATTTAGAAATATAGTGTGGGCAGAAATATCCCACGCATCAAATTCTAAAAATAAAATCGCTAGCTCGCGTTTACCGTAACAATAACACTCCAATACGAATTCCTTCAGCTATTTCGTAATAAACCATTCACAAGGGACACTCTGGAACTTTGTATCACACACAAGGCATTTTTTGTAGCACAGAACCACATTCCATTTTTTATAACACTTATTCGACGCTTGTAAATGTATTTTTTCTTAGTAAAATCGATGCACTGTTGCTCTCGGTAAATATTATGTTATGAAAACATGAATTTTACTTTCGTTGTCGGCATTCGTTACAAGAATTATAAGTTTTATGTTCACACTCGGTATGGAATATATCTTTCTTAACTTATGAATGTTTATCGTGTTTATTTTTATTGTTAGTCAACAGTGTAACTGGCTCGTTTTGTAATAAGATACATTGCGTGCGCAACCGAACGCCGCGGCGGACTGAATAGAATTGGAATAGAGGAGCATGGGGAACCGGAGTGGCCAGATGTTGAATTGAAACTCCCCCACGAATATATAAACGCGTGGAGTAAATAGCAGCTTTACAAAAGTTAGGATTACGCAGATAAAGATAAGTTTCATGAGTAATGTTGTGATTTGTGAAGTCCTTTGATTTTATTGTAATCAAATTAATACATATCATACCTACGGTCTTACTAACTTATTTTTTTTTAAATACACGCCGTCACTCAGTAATTGTTCTGGTTAAGCATTTTTGTGTACTAGAAAGAGAACACATTTTTTTTGTATTATCATTTACATCATAATTTTCTAGAGCTATTGTATGATACGCAATATCACATACAAATTCGAAACTTAGACCAAACACAAAAATGTTTAACGTGTTCTATAGCGATTTCTTTCAAAAAATTTAAACAATACAACACAGAATAGAACCCAATACGAACCACAGACTGCACGACTGACGCCAATAGGATAACTTTTTCTTAGGTTTTCAGTAATAAACCCAAAAAATTTTTTTTTTTTGGTATTTGATTCTATTCTGTGCTCTCGCGCAGATTATGATAATGATATGACGCAGGACGCCAATCAATTGTCAAACACTGCTG
This sequence comes from Eilema caniola, assembly GCA_949126895.1. NCBI lineage: Eukaryota > Metazoa > Arthropoda > Insecta > Lepidoptera > Erebidae > Eilema > Eilema caniola. The sequence continues at coordinate 3,595,873 of OX421486.1, read as the reverse complement.
TATAAATGGGTTTACATCATCAAGATTTTTCAATTATAATTACATCACCTAATTTAACGATAGGTACTGCTTGTTACTCGTTCACAGTTCTAGTAGTAAATATTTTTTCTGATGCAAAATAAAGTATACAAATACACAAATTTCATTCATAAAAATGTTTTTTTTTTTTCCCACTTTTGCTGTAAAATTATCCATGTGTCAACCCACGGTCAATGTTTCGGAGCGACCCACCGACTGTGGCGCCGTTTCCCGCCAAACCAAAACTTCGCTCATAGTGCAATGTAAACATAATAAATTAAATCATCACCACATTAAAACAATATTGCAATAATACCTATATCTGTGGTTATAGTGTGAGTATAATGTTCTGTTAGCATAGCTGAAAAATTTGTGAAAAGTATAAAATATTTGTTTTGAACACTTTTATTGTTTTATAATACCTACCTACCTTGTCCTACATCTTTTTTTGAGCACAATGCGCACAGTGTTTATCGTGTAATCTTGAAGTAGGTATAATCAACTATTAGGTAATCTGTGGTAGTATATAGGTAGTATGGGTCGTTAGACTGTGCTTAGAGAGAGAGAGCAAAGGGGCAAAGGTTTGTTGTTTATTAAGCTTCTCGAGTAAATCCTTAAGTGCCAATAACAAAATTATGGATTGTCTAACTATAGTGGTTCTTAAAAACAAGCCCGGTTTTTTAGGAAATTTCTGCGATTGACACATTATACAGCTGCGCACACGGTAGGTATTTTCTGAGGTTCGTATACGGATTACCTACACTTGGATTTACTTTTGACTGTAGGTATGCTTTCATTTTACCGGACTGCAAATAAGGGCTATGCTTTTCGCGCGTATACCTATGTTTTGTAATATTCTTTATTACCTCATATCTTCTGAACCACTGAACGGATTTCAAAGTTTGATACCTACCTACTTAACTTTAAAAAAAAAAGAAAAAGAAAAGAACTTATCTCAAATGAAAGGAATTCTTCTCCCAAGTGTTGAGACAAATGTGAAGAAAAGCTATGTGGTGGATTTTGGCGCCAAAAAACCTATCGAATAATGTAGCAAAATGAAGATGAATGAATTAATGCGACTGCGCAATTTCCACTGCATATAGGTATATTGCGGGTTCAGACACCATTGACGAAGTCAGAAAGACGAATAGGGAAAGGGGACGAAGTCGCCCTAAGAGCAATTACTTCTAAACTTGCTTTGTACGCCACGAATGGCAGAATATGCTGAACCTTCACATGTTTACCATGTTACCTATTATAAGAACAATGTAAAAAACCATATTCACAAATAAATATTATTCTTATTCTTATTCTTGCTTGCTTGCTCGCAACGATACAAGCCATGGGTTAAAGAGAATTTGTTTTCTTTTTATTAAGGACACGTCAATCTGACTTCATCTCGCCTGATAGGTAGTATCTAAGCTGAAGCCAAATTCTCAGGAAAGAGGGTCACCATTACAGACACGTAGCATATTACAATCGTGTCACTCAGCTTGACGGTCTCATTAGATGATTTTTCACGTCCCACTTAAAGGACCCGGGAATGTAGGAAGAAGGAAACACGTGAGCTGGTAAGGAACTCCAGGTCTTAATGGTGCGGCAAAGGGAAGAGTCTAGGGTTGCCAACTTTTTTTAGAAGAAATAGAGTATTTCCGATTCCAAAGGGTTAAAAATAAAGTACAGCCTTAGAAAAAAAGAGTACATTTCATTTTTATTATTACAAGCTTTTATTTAACTTTCACTGTATGTATGTATGTAATTTGTTCGGGTGGAATCTTGCTACTCGATTTTGAAGCAGATATCCTCAACCAATTTTGATCAAACTTAATATGGTTCAATGGAGCTAGTCTGATGATGGAATAGGAAGGTGGCCATAGCTATTCCTAAATTAAATAAGACAAATCCATCGATTTTCAGATAATTTGGTTTGTCTTAACAGACTCTCTGGTATTACATGGTATTCTGAAGATGGAGTCAGAAGCTGGCCATAGGAACTTCTAAACTAAACAAGATAAACCTATCGATTTTGGGATCATTTGTTTAGTCTAAACATGGTATTACTAAAACTAAAAAATGGAAAATATAATTGTTAATAAGCTTCTTTAAAGGATCTGTTGTACTAAAATCATAATAATAATTTTATGCAAGGGATGTGCTGATTTGAAAATCTTGTAGCATAAACGGAAAACAGAGAAAGCACTTGCATGATATACGCTTTTCAAATCAGCACAACCCTTGCATAATATTATTATTATTAGAGATGTAACACCGAAAAAACAGAAAAATGAACGTTTGTAGAAATATAATAAAAAGTGGGAAATCGAATATGGTGATTGGATAATTGATGATCCTAGCAACGAATTGAATGCAAAATATAAATTATGTGGTACTACCTTCACAATTCCTATTCCTCCTGTAGCAGCTTTTATCGGTAAATTCCGTTTAACGACAAAAATACTTTAAGAGTAATACCAAAAAACTAATCATGCGAAAAATAAAGTATTTTCGCGTACTTTATTGTTCTCATAAAATATAAAGTACAATTAACGAAAATAAAGTACAATACGTTATTATAAAGTACGGTTGGCAACCCTAGAAGAGTCACCGGACCAATTGGTTCTTGTGCACCGCATACGGGTGACATATAAGCCCTGCACGTGATCTCCTGTGTAGGAAAAGAGGAGTAATTTCGGGTGCTAACATTCTTTTAAATAAAAAGAAAGTTGATAAGTACTATTAGAGTAATTTAATTATGCTACTAATATGGTTCTATTGTGATAGACTAGATGTTTGAAACCGAAAAACAGAGTAGCCACTCTAAACATACAGAGGAGTCTCTTTTCTTCATTACAAAAATGACTATGCCTTAAATGCATTAATTCTTATTATTTCATACTAGCTTTTGCCCGCGGCTCCGCCCGCGTGGATGTCGGTTATCGCGACCAAACATAGCCAATGACTTTTCTCAAGTTCTACTCTACCCCTATATCAAATTTCATCAAAATCGGTTCAGTGGTTTAGGTGTGAAAGTGTAACATACAGACAGACAGAGTTACTTTCACATTTATAATATTGATAGCGATCCGCCCCGGCTTCGCACGGGTGGTAAAAACGTTCCAGTGGAAATCCAATATAGCCTATGTTACTCAGGGGGTGAATGTAGCTTTCCAATGGTGAAAGAATTTTTGAAATTGGCACAGTGGTTTTTGAGTTTATTCATTACAAACATACAAATCTTTCCTCTTTTTAATAGTAGTGTTATGTAGATGTAGATGTATGGAAGTATGGATATCAGGTAGCGCCTGCTATTTGTATAATGAATGCATGGGGTACCGATACGAAGAAAATATCTTTAGTAAAAAAAAATAAAAATAAAAAAACCTAAAAATGAATAGATGGCACTAGAACACTCATTTAAAGAAATAAAAAAGTTAAAACGCTTATTTGCTGACTTAGAATCACGTAAATTATTTCAGAACTTATGCACATGATAATGTAAGCACGTAAGCATAAAAAAACTCGTTGGTAATGTAATAAATAAAGATTTCGTGACGATCGTGCTATTTATTTATTTATTTATGTGCCATCTAGTGGCAATGGGCATTATGTCTGTCACTTTTACAATTACTGCAGAATTTGGCAGAATCAATTTAGATTAGAATATTTATAGTTTTTTTTTAGTCATGCTCAATAAAGTGTTTTGGGAAGTTAATTTTAATACTAAATATTATAAAAAGTTTGCCAAAACAATGTCGCCATCTAGTTATAACTCCTGAACTAAAAAGCTGCCTGCCTGCTTATTGAAGTTACGAGTTACGTAAACATTTATTGTTCCTGATTGTGCATCTGTACAAGAACTATATTATACTAGATTTTGCCCGCGGCTCCGCTCGCGTGGATGTCGGTTATCGCGACCAAACATAGCCTATGTCCTTTCTCAAGGTCTAATCTACCCCTATACCAAATTTCATTAAAATCGGTTCAGTGGTTTAGGCGTGAAAGCGTAACATACAGACAGACAGACAGAGTTACTTTCGCATTTATAATAGATATATTAGTATGGATTATCTGTGATAAGAGTAAGTATGTTGTTTTGTATGTTTGACATTTCGCATTATATGCTATTCCAGTTTATCAGGCGTCATGAAGGTCTCTCAGAAACAAGTGTTTTTAAGGTCACATTGTGCAGGATAATCCACGAGCCGGACAGAGAAACTAATATATCTTTAACAAGCTGTGTATGGGATAAATCTGCCGTGTTCGTTAACGGTGGAGTAGAATAAAACCACCCCCACCTCTTTTTGTAAGTTCCGCGGAAGGTGACTAAGGAATAGGGCTGTTTTCCAACCGATGGTAAACATACAGCCCATGATTAAATGCCCGCATGACGACAATAGACTTTTTTTTTACGTGCGAGAAATCCCCTCGGATACCCCCCCCCCCCCCTTCGGAGCCGAAGGGGGAGGTTATGTCGGACTCGAACCGGCTAAACCGCACGCCGTCTGTGGGTCGATGTGCTAGGCCGAAGGTGAGGTTGTCTCGTATCATATCCCTCGCACCCCGGCTGACCCAGAGCCATTCCTCTCGGACTAACCCTCCTCGGGAGTGGGGACCACGCGGTCCCCGACTCGCCCCCGGTATGGGGGGGGCGCGCATCGTCCTTCGATCCTACGCGATGCGCGCTGCCGCCGTGGCCTGCTTCTGCTAGGGTGACGAGCGGCTCCACCCGTCACCCTCAGGCCCGCGCTCATGGGGGGTGGAGGTCGATTTGCGCCCTCCGACGCCCGAGCCGCCTTCGAACGCTCGTCCAGCGATGTCCGCGAATCTTTCTCGCTCGCAGCGCCGCGCACTAAACTAGACTCGCCCCCTATTACGTGGGACCGAAAATGATAGTTGGCGGAATATGGGTGTTAATTAGAGATGCGCCGAGTAGCACTTTTGCCGAGTAACGAGTACCGAGTTTTACTCGGTTCAATTTTTTTCCTACCGAGTACTCGGCCGAGTAACTCGGTTCAATCAAATCCCCGTTTCGGGCGCGTAAACAAGAACAAACAGAATCGCGCGGCACGAGCGGCCGGCTCGCGTTGATACACCCCTCACCCCGCCCCCGCCTTTCATCTATCAGTCGCTTGCTAGTTTACAAACAAATACGTCGCGTTGCACGTCATAGTAAATAAATAATTGAAAAAGTTTGTTAATTAACAATTGACTGTGATGACTTCACGTAAAAGATGCCGAATTTGGACGTTTTACGACGAAATTGAAGAAGATAAAACGAAAGTGAAATGCACCTTATGCAATTCTTTGATTTCACGTAGCGGTATTGGACGGAAGGCTTCTACGACAGCAATGTTAAGCCATGTTAAAATAAAGCACACAGAAGAGTTTAAAGGTTTGGAAAATGAAACTTTGAAAGAAGAAGAAAGAAGAAAGAAAGAATAACCTTTTATTTTAGTGCAGCACCGATTACACAATTAATTGTGTACTGACACACGCAAACAAGTTAATCAGGCACAATTGTTCTTCGCGCTACACCAAAAAAAGGACCAGTTCTGCATGGTATCAGGCACAACTGCATGGTATTAGTCACAAGTGCCTGACGCTAGTTTTCAACTGGCTCCTATATGGAGGGCATGCGACATGAATAATAAATAGAAAGATATTAAATTTATAAAAATCTAGAAAATAGAAAAAGAGATGGAACACAAAACAAAAAAAAAACAAAAATAAAAACACAACAGCAGAAGCCAGAAGCCAGCACATGCTGGAAATATCTCAAAATTGTGAACTATTTGCGTCAACGTCAACAACCTAAATATATTGCTTTACCTAAACCGAGTATACTCGGCATTAAAACCGAGTTATTCGGCCGAGTACGAGTATCAAAATACCCGCCGAGTACGCCGAGTACCGAGTAGCAACCGAGTACTCGGCCCATCTCTAGTGTTAATACACCTCTGCTTACTCCACACAAACAGTAGTAGTACAGTAACCAGACAGAATTACCAGAAAAATTATTGAAAACCGGAGTGGATTTGTCTCCAACGTCCATGGGAGCTAATGCCTCTATAAATATCTCTATGTTTCCACAGGGGAGTTACCGAAGAAGAAATGACCCCGTCGCCATACCACTCATTAACCTTCATAGCTGTGTTGGTCAACGGTGGAGTAGACTAGGCCTACCCCCACTCTTCCCACGGCTCTTCTCCATCCGACAATACCCATACAGCCCATGACTAAGTGCTCTCTTGACAGCAATAGGATCACCTCCCATTACGTGGGACCGAAAATCATTTTTTTCTTTTATAGAATATTAGCAACCGAAATTATCGAAATTACTAATATTCCCTCTAACCCCTCTAACTAAGCTAAATTACTTGTGCTAGGAGTGGGTTCACGTCGGTAGTGTAATGGCCAGGATTCGAACCCGGGACCTCTCGATCGTAAGGCCGACTCCTTAACCACTAAGCTACCAACGAAATGTAAATGTTAATACACTTTTACCTACCCTTTCGGGGATTTACAGGCGTGAATATAAACCGTTAACCTTAACTGTCATTTACATAATCGGTGTTCCTTTTTCAAAACGCAATATAGAGCAGACTTGTAGTAATTAAAACACGCGATGTAACACACACAGACGCACCAATGAGTCAACACTTGAAAAGCAACTACGTTTTGTACAGCTAGCATCAACAGCAGATTGACGCACAGCTTCTGAATTTACAGAAACAGATTTATAAATAAATGCATCTGTAAACCCATCTCGCAAACTATGTGTTGCCGTCAACTAGCTAAATCAGCCGTTAAATTAACTGTCTAGGCGCCATTCAATGAACGGTCTGAATGATATTCAGCCGTAACGTTTATTTCAATATTTAATAACCTGGCTTGCTTATATTTAGGGCAATCGTAAGATGGGCACTACCTTGAAATAAGATAGAAAATTACATACATGCATACATATACTTACCCCTGTAAATCCCCGAGGGGGTAGACAGATGTGTATTCACAGAAAATTAGTGATAGGTTTATTGTGATAGCTGCGCAATCCGACAGACCGAATTCTTTTTATTACCATGCAGAAATAAGTCACTGTTTAATTAAATGGCTAGGCAAGTATTTAAACGTCATCGATCCCACCTATTTGTCTAGCCGTTTAATTAAATGGCTGAACACCATTCAGGCCGGTTATTGAACGGCGCCATTCAGTAAAGAGCCTAGGCAGCCTAGGCGGCGACATATGCATATCGAAATAAAAAATAGTAAGATGTAAATTAAAATCCTACTTCGAGGTAACTTTGAACGACCGCCGTCTGTCCACCTAGCAGAAGCAGGCCGGAGTGACGGCGGCGCGATACGCTCTTCCCTTTTCTGGGGAAAGATGGGGACGCAGGAGTCCAACACCAGAAGGTGCCTTCGATGGCCCTAGGTCAGCCGGGGTGCGCGAGAGAAAGGCCAGAGGCAAGTTCACCCTTGATAACTGATGTCCAAGACGACCGTGCGTATCTGATCGGTTCGAGTCCGACATAACTACCGTCGCGGGCTGCAATGGCAACTCGACATAAGGTGCCGAAATTCGAGAGCCCAAATGAGGAATAGGTAAGTCGCGTTTCCTCAGCTTTTCTCTCAAATATATTTAAAAAGAAAACAACAAAAGTAAGTATTTTGATTACGCACCTAGTTCAAGAGCATTTTCTCTCATTAAGAAATATAAATTGCGTTGTTCAATCTTTCTTTAGACGCAGACCGTACATTTAACGCAGATAATAAATGATAATAGATGGGGTCATGTTTTCCGACAGAGCGATCATATGACCCACGACTGAATATCTAATAATATCTATGTTGGGTAATTGACTTTTGACTGGTGACCCACAACCATGAGTAAACCTAATTTCAAATCAATTAAATATTATTATTAGGTTAGCGATATTTATTATTATTATTACAGCCTCCTTAGCGTAGCGGTAGTGAACGCGGCTGCTGCGCAGCAGGCGCGGGTTCGATCCCCGCTCAATGCAAATATTTGCATGCATGAATATGGATATTTGCATTGGTCTGGTCGTGCCTCGGGCAGCACGTTAAGCCGTCGGTCTCGGTTGCCATAGAAACATCTATGACAGTTGTTACGGGTAGTTGAATCCCTCAAAAATCCAAGAACTGGTCTAGCAGCAATGCTTCGATATCGCCTTTAAGTTGTGGAGGTTAGATGGCAGTCGCTTCACGGAAAATATCGAAGTTTAGCCAAATCCGCAGTTAGACCGGTAAAAAGCGGACTCCAGACTCCAAGTTGAAAAGCTTCGGATGCGACTGGATAAACGCTAGGCTGAAGAAGAAGATATTATTATGGTAAAAAATGTCATCACTAGAGTATAATATGATCAGAAGGCCAATTCTCCTAATATGGAGTAGCTCAAAATCCAATCTTGATCTAATGTCCAATTGAGCAGTTCGACTGGGGAAATACTTCCGCCCTACAGCATACCTCGCCCATAATAACGTCGTGTTGTGTTCCCAGTGGTGACTTTTGTGTTGTCAGTGGGAAGACCAATGCTTGTCCAACTTTATATTCTGCACTGACGGCACTGAAACTCGGCAGCACCAGGCACAAGGGGAGTTACATTCTCCCCTGTTGTTACACACGTCCACAGGTAACCACTTTTCATCAGGTGGGTCGTATGCTTATCGGCCACCTAAGTGGTATAAAAAAATTCCAACTCCCAAATATAAAACTCATTTCAATGAAAAATTCTTGTAATAATTTTTATAACAAAATTCATCTAATGTATACAACGATTACGCTATCGATGTTCTTTCTTGAAAATTGAGTTACGATATAGTAGTTTATGATACTGTTGCATAATAAGGGATCTTATAACACGAGTGTGTTTTAAAAAAACGAGCCGTAGGCGAGTTTTTTTATATTATCACACGAGTGTTATAAGACCAAGTTATGTACAGTGTCATACACTACTTTATCTACTCTCATACTATAATACATAAACTAATTTATTTTACAAACCAAACCAAACTTTGTTTAATTTAAATGTATAGAACAAAAAAAAAATGTTCGCGCCAAGGCGCAAACGTCGATTGCGCATGCGTGTTTCTTTTTTTTTCCCGAATCGGCGGATTCTTTTTTTAAAGTAGAGGTTTGGTCCAGATGGAGGTTGTATAGGTGTATCGTTATGATTAAAAAGTTATTTTATGATATAGGTGTCCATACAAGACCTGTATCGTAATAAAACTTTTTTTTTGGCCTGTGCGTAATGTGTGTCATAAGAGTTTTGATTTCAATTTTATAATCTTTGTATTATAGTATCAGAGTAGATAAAACAGTTTTTGACATTTCATTTGATTATGACAGACTGAGACTGATGTTGAAGTTTTTGAAGTGAAAACTTCTTTAGCGGCGTTGGATGGGTAAAAATTGTTAAACTCGCGCGTCAGGATCGCTTGGACCGTAACCGACGACTGACGTCATACAAAATTAGCTAGACTGTCCATTTTGCAATATACGATAAATAGCTTCGCAGCATAGCGGTAAACGCTTCGACTGAAAGTCCTTATGGTTTCAGATAGTACCGGGTTCAAACCTGGCCTTATGACACTTTTGTGATTATTTTCTCTTTTTGTAATTTATTACTTTTTGTGATTATTTTATCTTTTTGTAATTTATTAATTTCTTCTGATAGGAAATTAGCAGAACATTAGTAATAGGATCTATGATTGGCGCTGTATTATAGGTATGGTATGGTATGCTTTTTATCTTTTTCTATGTATATAAAGAAGAAAGATAAAGTTTTTACTTCTGTCGGCACTCCCAGAGTGCAACCGGGCTTTTTTTTTTTATTTATTGATTTAGAATAAGTGGCCTTCTGGGGCGTTCGGGTTCCAAGCCAATTAAACATGTAACCTAAGTCAGTACACCTGTTGTTACCGGACAATCCTCTAGAAATTGTACTATAAAATAAGAATTTAATAGAATATGTACAAGTACAACATGTTTAGGGGCAGACTATGGAATTGTTTCTATTATATTCTTTCCTTCTTTCAATTAAATTTTGAATGAACACAATGAATAATCCATTAAACAATCCTAATAATATCATTAACGCGAAAGTTTGTAAGTATGGATGTTTGTTACTCTTTCACGTAAAAACTACTGAATGAATTTTAATGAAACTTTACAATAATATAGCTTATTCATCAGAATAACATATAGGCTACAATTTATAACAATAACCGATATTATAGCGATAACTGACATCCACCCAGGCGGCCCTTTTGCCAGCGGCTAGGTATCATCATAATTAATTATTTGTTATCCCTGTGAATATGTGTATGGCTGCTATCAGGTATTTGACTCACCAGACAAATTAATAACTTTACTAAATATCATCACGAAAAGTTATAAGGAAATTTGAATGACATAAAGTATTGTGCCATTTTAAAATTTAATAGTCCAATCATTTACTATTATGGGTTGGATAGATGATTGACAAGAAATAAAAACGATGAAATAAGAACCAACGCAACATTTACTGCTATTTACTGTTCTTAATTTATTAAGCTCAGTTAAATAATTCATTTCAACTATTTACAGGTAAATTTGTGTGTCTGCCAATGTCAGCCTAATCATAGGTTATTATACCTATTAAACGGCAATATTAGCAATACTTACATAATTGCCATTGAATGAAATTTTAAAACATTTAGCATGCTTACTATTCAAACTGATTAAGATAGAATTATATGAAAGGTTTAATAAGAGTAGTCAAAGAATTCTCCCTGTATGAGAAGGATCACAGGTCCGAGTCCCACCTAAACCGATTAACATTTTTGCCTATCTTAATCGATAATTACCATTAATAAATAAAATCATATTTAACTTACCTGAGGTACTTGTGTAGACTTCCCACACCCAGTTTCCCCAATCAGCACCAAAGTCTGGTATTTTTCCAACAAATACAGTATATGATTCCGATACTGGAACACCGGTAACTTTTGCCGTTGTGTGTGCATTGGTAAATGGTGGTAACGATTGTACACAAAAGATGTTTTGGAATCATTATCGGTAGATAATGCTGTCTCTATGTTTGGATTAACAAGTGTTTCTATCACACCATCTTTGTTTCTAGTCGGGTAGAGATTTTCTTCCCCTGTAAAATAATTTATTTATTTTGAAATGAATGTAAATTGCAATGGGTTCATATAGCTATATGTTATGTGTAAGCGAAAGTTTGTAAGTATGAACGGATGGATGTTTGTTACTCGTACCCATAAAAACTACTGATAGATTTTAATGAAACTTTACAATAATATAGCTTATAAATCAGAATAACACATAGGCTACAATTTGAAACGATAACCAATATTATAGCGATAACCGACATCCATGTGGGCAAAAGCTAGTAGTTCATATAGCTAGCTCGTGGTGAGCTCACATTTGATAATTTTTGAGGCTAACACCAGTTTATACACGCCTCTGCCCAAACCCACTGAGAAAGCGGTGTGTCTGTATGTATGTCCTCTTCATCTTAGTGTTCATTCCAGTCGCATTGGAAGCCTTCAACTTGAAGTCTGGGGTAGGCTTTTACCAGTCCAACTGCGGATTTGGCTGAACTTAGCCATTTTCCATGAAGCGAGTGTGTTCCTCAAAGGTGATATCGAAGCATTGCAGATAGACCAGCTGTTGAATTTATGAAGGCCCAAACTACCCGTAATAACTGCCATAGACGTTCTTATGGCAACTGGGACCGACGGCTTAATGCGTTCTCCGAGACTCGACCAGACCAATGCAAATACCCATGTTCATGCATAGGTACAAACCGCGGCCGCGTTCACTATCGCTATGCCACAGAGGCTGTCATGTCTGGCTGTAAGTATGTATGTATGTATCTATTTATACAAAAATGTTAAGTGGGTTCCCTCTATCTGGCAGAAACCTGGTACCCCGAAGTTCATTTGAAACCGGCGGGCTTGTATGAAAGGTATTATTGCAACGTGAAGTTCGTAGGGATAGAAGCAGATGGCGGGCTGTTGTCTCAGCCTACCCCAGAGAGAAATAGCCGTGAGCATATATATACGAGTATGTATTGTATGTAAAATATTTAAAAATGATGAACAATATTTCGGAGGCAAGTCGACGTAAACATAACCTCAAATGTATGATATAAATAAAGATGTACCTGGTTTTATAAACCTCGGTCTTTGCCCTAACATTTTAAAACACACTATCACTGAGTTTTAGGTTTATTTCTAGACTGTTTACAAGTTTTTCTGCGTTTTTTTGTATTGTTTACAAAACAATAATCGCACTGACAAACTGACACTCATGACACATGACTGATATAAATTATAAAGGCTGTTTATTTGTTTTTAAATTTACAAGTATCTTACGGAACAATACTAAATAATAAAAATTATGCTATATAATACTTTATATTTAATACATACAAAATAAAATAAAAGATATTTTATTTTACAGCCATGGTTACAGATCTTTTTAGCCTACATAGAATGACATCTAGCCACGCATCTAGCATACCATGTACGTCACATTATTTTTATACTTACGAGTTCCCAATGTTTTCAGTGTTGATTAGGCTCATTTCGGCACCATAACCGGGCAATCTGGCTAGGGGAAGAAAACCCTGAAACAAAAATAACCCATGTGACTGGGCAGTCACCTGCGTCATGGACCTGCGCAGTTGAGCGCCGTACGCAGGTATGAAGAGATCCTGGGGAGTTGAGCCAAACGGCACTGGCATCTAATAACCGTTCATGCGCTATTCAGAAGCTGACGTGTTTGGATAGTGTAGTCTTCGTTATATTGTCTAGTTTTTTTAAATATCTTCCCGGAAGAATTCTTCATATAACAGTGTATTTAGTTTTTTCGTGTATGGGTAATATTTTGCTAAATTCAAAGATTGCATGTTAGTTATTTTCGTATTACTTTTTGATATTATTTGGTAGGACAACTGCCTTCACCAGCCTCAGTGGTAGTGCATAGATGGAATTAAGATGCGATTTGTAAGTTCTTCCATAGACCATATCCAATAATTGATTCGGCTTCGGCTAGGGCGATGTAGAGTTGTAGTAGAATTTGGTAGGGTACTTTTCATTTTATCAGAGTGAACTTAGCTAGTATACCCCTCGGTTTGTCACAGACCCGGTTCATGTGACTCTGCCAGGAAAGCCGACTGTCTATGACGAGACCAAGGTAAGTCTGCTCGTCTACCACCTCTATTGCTTTGCTGTTACACCTGTCAGGTACAGCTTTGTCATTATTAGCAGGCTCATAGGTACATCTATTTCGACAGGAGCTTATGTACATTAGTTTAGTTTTACTTTCATTCAGCACAAGCCCCACGTCATGAGACGATTTGGTCAGTAGGTTGAAGTCATCCTGTCGTTTGACCAATGCATCTTTAGCCGTGTTTCCAGTCGCCACCAGACATGTGTCATCAGCAAACTGAAATGTCTCACAATTCGTTATTAGGTGTTCTAAGTTGTTGACATATAGGATAAAGTGAAATGTTGCCAATACCGATTCCTGAGCCGTACCCTCGCTCACACGCATGGTGTTGCTATCTTCACCAGCAACTCTTACTTTGTAGGTTCTATTGTGTAGATAATCACTGCACCACCGTAAAAGCTTATTTTTCCTTCCTTCTAAGCTCTTTAACAATCTTTAGACACCCCGTCTGGGTGTGTCAAAAGCACTGCTGTAGTCTAAAATAACTACCATTACATGTTGCTTCTTGTTAAGGTGGTGGTATAAGCGGTCTGTGAATTTAGTGAGGAGCTGTGAAGTGTTTTTGTGGGGTTGAAAGCCATACCTACTGGTTGTTGGAGAGTATCTTATTTTTGTTTAGGAAGTCGTGCATTTCTTTAATTACGTACTTTTCAGCTTATGGATGATTGGGAGGATGGTAATTGGTCTATAGTTGAAGTATTCGCTTCTACTGCCCTTCTTATATATAGGTCTAACTATACCAGTTTTTAGTGAATCAGGATAAATACCGCTTGAAATGCTCGTATAGATTAGTTTAGTAATGGATAGATGGTATTTTGCCACATAGATTTTTAATGTCAATTGTCCTTATGCCGTCCAAACCTGGGGTTTTATTTATATTAATGGATTTTATATTTTTGAAGTGAAAACTTCTTTAGCGGCGTTGGATGGGTAAAAAATATTAAACTTGCGTCAGGATCGCTTGACCTTTGAACCGTAACCGACGACTGACGTCAAACAACATTAGCAAAAGATTGTTTATTTTGTCAAGTACTATATGAATAGAAGCTTCGTAGCTAAGCCGTAAACGCTTCGACTGTGAGTCCTTATGGTCTCAGATGTTACCGGGTTCGAACCTGGGCTTCTGACACTTTTTGTGATAACTTTTTTCTTTTTGTAATTTATTACTTTTTGCGATTATTTTTTCTTTTTGTAATTCATTAATTTCTTCTGACAGAAAATTAGTGATAGGTTCTATGATTGGCGCTATGTTATAGGTATGGTATAGTATGGTAAGTTATTTTTATCTTTTTCTCTGTATATAACGAAGAAAGAAAAAAAAAATAAGTTTTCACTTCTGCCGGCACTCCCGGAGTGCAACCAATCTTTTTTTCAATATTCTTTGTTGTTGCTTGTCTATATCTCATTGATACATTTGTAGATTTTGTGTATGCAGATTTCACTAGTAAAGGATTTGTGCAATTGGGTGTTATAGTTATCGTGACTTTCAACGTTATTGACAACCGAAAAACCGCGCCTTGTCGTGGAGTTGCGGAGACCAGCCCGTGTTACGATACGATACCATAGGCTCATTTCCCAAAAAAAAATTACCCTCTCCTTATCCTTAACAGAAGCGACTGTCAATTTACAGGATGTGTTGGTGGCGCTAAAGTCACTCAACAGAGAGGGAACGACCTCAGCAATTATGAAGGTGTACAAAGTGACGCTTGAGAATAGCCTAGCCAGGGAAGTTGACTTGATTACTTGTGTTCTGGGCCATTAGAACTAACCCAGCAGACGAAACCCAAATGTTCAGAATATAAATGGTCAAGCCACCTCGAATTGGCCGAGTACTCTATATTCTGACTGTTGTACGGTCCTATACACGTGGTGGTATATAACGGACCTGCGAGATTTAAAGGTGCAAAATATCTTTAAATTTACCATTTTGATTGGACTTCAATTTAGTAAATTGAAATAATAATGTTATTTAAGAAGCTTTTTATTATCTTGCTCTGTATGTAAATCGTTCGGGGCAAATCTTGCAGTAGGAAGGTGGCCATAGCAACTCTTAATTTTAACAAGATTAACCTATCGAGGTTGCAGTCATTTGTTTTGTCTTAGCAAACATTTTTTTAGTATTACATCGTACTCAGAGTCTGAAGATGGAGACAGTGGGGGTGAGAGAAATTTCTGAATTAAACATAGACTACTTGGGTTTGGCTTATTTTGGCTAGTATTGGTAGATACAACTCTACTAGTATATGAAATTACTATAACTAAAAATGAAAAATAAATTAATGAAAAAAACTTTTAAAAAGCTTAAGGCAAACAGAAAACGAAGTAAGATCTGCCGAGATACAAGATATTGAAATTAGTATAACCATTATTTTCGTTTTAGTACAAATTATTAAAAGAAAAGCTGGTTTCTAAAAGGTTTTTATTAATAATTTTATTTCCTTGGTACTTCGAAATGTATTTCGTAATGAAAGATATTTATGTAATGAAAACACATGACAATTTTTTACGTTTATTATGATGTATCATGTAAATTAAAAATAAAACCTTATCTTCATTGAAATCAATTTCAAATTAACGTAGATTTTCTGTTCTTGTGTCTTTCTCATCGCTTATTTTTTCCTTTAACCACCTGATTATACCAATAAAGGTACTGGTATCCTATAGCTTGATCCTTTTGATTGATAAAATTTATTCACATTTTGTGAAGAACCGTCCTTGAATCTATTTTGTATATTTCCAACATTTCTTATACTACTCATTGTGCCTATGTTTACATGGCTTGGCACGCTTTCCTGCACATTAGTGTAGTATTGAGCTGCGTTGAATCTTTGTGGTTGATTTAATGTATCCATTCCTTGTGAAGAACTGCCTTTGAATGTATATGGTAGTAAATAACCAATATTGCCCATATTTCGTAGACTACTCATAGTACCTATGTTTAACTGGCTTGGCACGTTTCTCTGCACATTAGTGCCGTACTGTGCTGCATTGAATCCTGGTGATTGATTTAACGTATTCCCTTCTTGTGAAGGACTGTCCTCAACTTTATTTGGTAGTAAATGATCGATATTTCCTACATTTCTTAAACTGTTCATAGTACCCATGTTTACCTGTCTTGACTCGCTTAGCTGCACATTTGTGTAGTATTGTGCTTCGTTAATTTTATTTTGCTGTAATATCTCTTGGGGAGTAACATCTGAATTTAAGTTATGAACTAGTTGTATCTGTTCGTTCAAATTTAAACTTTTGTCATCAAATACTTTTGTTTGAATAAGATTGCCACCGTTCAACGTTAATCGTAAAATGTCTTCCTTAGGGACTCCTTTCAAGTCTGGTGAAATCGCCGAAACATTTCCATCGATAATTAGTTCTTGTAATAGCTTCGCTGGATTAGCACTAAGCTCTGGATTTGCTGTTAATAACTCTTGTACTTTTGTCAAAAAATTTACCATTGGCATTTTGTATTTTACATAATACACAGGATGATATAGAAGAGGCTTATGGTGTTTGAGCCTGTAAGTCAGTTCAATTAATCCATGATCTTGTCTCAGTGGTTTGGGTGATGCATTATGATTTTGTTCCCATTCCAATATCTTTTTAAGTAAATTGGTTTGTAGTCTCTCTTGGTCTTCAGCCTGGTTATTTTCTTGCCATATATAGTGCGTTTGCAGTGGTTCATAATCGGGTACTTGGTCATTTGCCAACTGACTTGTACCAGAATTTATTAAGTAATATAAAAGATCTTTAAAATTTTCTGGAACTTTCTTCATGTTTATATTTGGGGTAATAGTATACTCTGGATACAAAATATTGTGAATTTCAATCACTAGATTTGGATGATCGTTTTTGTATGATTCCAAGATTAAAAAGACATTTTTAACGATAAGTGGATCTATGTTTCCGGTTATTTCTTGCGTCAAAAGTGTAGTGAGAGCCTCTAACAGTTTATAATTCAGAAGTCGTCTTTTATACAAATAAAGGATTACATCCCAATATTTGAACTGTACAATATCACTATTTTCTGAAAGTTTTAGTAGTTTATTTACTAATTTTGGGGCATAAGCCATGTTCTTTAATATGAATAGTACGAAATCAAGACGTTTATTTTGTACTTCTGCTGTAGAACCATCTCGTAAGATTGACAACAAGTGGTTTATATTTTGTTTTGTTAAATATTTAATTTGTTTCTCTAATATTATTTCATGTATAATATCGATAGCTCTGGCATCAGGGTTTTCTATATCATTTGGTATAAGTGAGAATATACTATCAATAGAACTCTGAGATAAGTATTTAACTGTATCCAAGTGTACCAGTGTTGATGCAATTTCAATGTTTTTTTGTGGAATAAGTCCCTGGTTGTTTGGTTTAATAAGTATTAGTAATTTTTCAACTTGCGATGGTGTTAAGTGATAATTTTCATTCTGCTTTAATAAATTTAGTAGTACTTCAACTGCTCTGGAATCTACTAGTTCTTCTTCAATTACTGTAAGTATTTTCATGGATTTAGGTGTTTGTTTTGTATCAGCTACATTTTCTTTCGTATGAATGGTGTCAATAGTGACATCAGGCTTGAGTTTTTCAATGTAAATTGATTCTGGTCCAATAATAATGAAGGGTTCAGATTCATGAACAGGTCTAGATATGGGATTGGATTGTTGAACGTAAATTGATTCTGGTTTATCAACTTCAACATTAGGCTTTGAATTTTGAACATAACTAGATTTAGGTTCGGACTGGTCAACTGAGATAGATTCAAGCTGATCAATATAGATAGGTCTGTGTTGTTCAGTATAGTTATGTTTAGGTTGTTCAAAATAGTTGATCTCTTCCCTATAAATAGATTCAGGTTTTT
Organism: Eilema caniola; assembly: GCA_949126895.1. Classification (NCBI taxonomy): domain Eukaryota; kingdom Metazoa; phylum Arthropoda; class Insecta; order Lepidoptera; family Erebidae; genus Eilema; species Eilema caniola. Next base: position 3,577,736 of record OX421486.1, on the reverse strand, counting down.
CCATATTTATCGGTTTGTATTCAGCATGCATGGTATTTAGCCCATTAACGTAAATATCTTCAGGTTTTTCAATAAATATAGGTGTAGGGTTTTCAGTATAAATGAGTTTTGGAGGTTTGATATATGTGGATTCAGTTTCTTCAGCAATACTAGGTGTAGGTTTTAAAACGTATTTGGATTCGGGTTGTTCAATATCATTGGGTTTAAATTTGAGTTCAAGCTGCTCAAGATAGTTGGGTTCAGGGTTTTGTATATAGTTGGGTTCGGGGTGTTGTAGAAAGTTGGGTTCGGTGTTATGTATATAGTTGGGTTCGGGGTGTTGTATAAAGTTGGGTTCGGGGTGATGTATATAGTTGGGTTCGGGTTGTTGTATATAGTTGGGTTCGGGTTGTTGTATATAGTTGAGTTTGGGGTGATGTATATAGTTGGGTTCGGGGTGCTGTAGAAAGTTGGGTTCGGGGTTATGTATATAGTTGGGTTCGGGGTGTTGTATATAGTTGGGTTCAGGGTGTAGTATATAGTTAGGTTCGGGGTATTGTATATAGTTGGGTTCGGGCTTGTCGATGTAGTTGGGTGCAGCCTGTCCATTATAGTTAGGTTCGGGTTTAGGTTGATCAATTAAAATAGGTTTGGGTTTAACATGTACGGTTTTCGGCTCTTCAATATTGAAGGTTTCATGTTCAACATATGGAGGTTTTCGTTTTTCAGTATCAATGATTTTGAACGGTTGAATAGACTCAGGTTCTTGAATAAAGTTTGTTTCTGAATTTTCAACATCTACGGGTCGACGTTTTTCAGTATCAATGAATTTGGACGGTTGAATATAAAAAGACTCAGGTTCTTGAATAAAGTTTGATTCTGGATTTTCAACATGTACGGGTCGACGTTTTTCAGTATCAATGAATTTGGACGGTTGAATATAAAAAGACTCAGGTTCATGAACATAGAAGACTTCAGGCTTTTTAATATATAAGGGTACATGTTTTTCGGTATCAAGGAATTTGAATGGTCTAGTGTAAATAGACTCAGGTTCTTTAGTATACCCGTATTCAGGCTTTTCAATATAAATTGATTCAATATCTTTAGGTTTAGGTTCTCCATTATCTAAAGTTTCAAAAGTTCCAGGCAACTTACTTGATTTGGGATATAAGTGCTCTTTTGGTTTTTCTATTTTCGAGAAAGGACTTAACATATGTATTTCCGGTTTTTTATGTTCCGCAGGTGAAAATTCATGTTCTGTTACAATTGGCTTATAGCCATTATTGATAATTACCTCACGGTTTTGTGTGACTTGTGGTCTTACCATCTCAATAGAAAGCTCAGGAGTATGAAGTGTGTAGGCTTCTTGTGAATTTAAATCAGGCATATGAATGTGCGAATCAGGAGAATGCACTTCTTTTGAAACATATTTTAGTGGATGAAGGTGCGAGTTTAGTATACTTTTTTCATAGGGTTCTTCCATAAGGTCTTTAATTTTTTTACAGTATGATTGTTCAGTGGTTTTTGAGTACTCTTGATGGACTATTTCTGACTGACAACCAAACGAAAGATGCAAACACCGTGGTTTTTTCCGTAATTCCGATAAAATATCGGGTCTTTGTTCGAGAAAACTTACAACCGAAGCTGAACATTCTGGTTGTTGTGTGTCATGAAATCTATTTAATTGTGATATCCGTATCAATAACAATTTTATATCAGTTTTTACACCACCTTGAAACCAGAACAGTGGAGATTTTTCATTAATGTTATCTTCTATTTCATTGATAATCAGGTTCAAAGTATCGGGATGTTGTTTCACAAATTGAAGAATTTCTTTTATTATATACGTTACAGTTATTAAAGGTAAACAATCGTCAGTTCCTGTAGTAGTAGTCGTGTGTGAATTGAAGTTTGAAGGTTTGTCTTGCATCTGGAAAATAAAAACAGAAATTAGAAGGGTAGCCATCCAAAAAAAAAAACATATTTTTGAAAACCAGTTTTCCCGCATACCTAGCCAGGAAAATTTTTCAAACAAATTGTAGCGATAAGTTGAAAAAACGGAACTATTCAAAATAAGAACTATTTACTGCTACAACAACATAGCAATAGTTATAAAAAAAAAACCTATAATTAAGACTATTGTATTTTAGCAAGTTCTACCATTTTTCAGATTATAGAAGCTATAATTCTAACATTGTTATAATTATAATGTATTGTTTAATCCCACCACTCCCTCTTATCTCAAAGAACGATTCCAGTTCCTTTATGACACACATACGAGATGCCTGAGGTCATCCAAGAAATTTAGGCTGAAAATCCCAATGCATTCCACTGACTTTGTAGACAAGTCATTCACTGTCAGGGCTGTGCGCTTATGGAATGCACTGCCACTGAACATCAGGCAGGCAAAAACCCTTAATAACTTTAAAAGTATGGTAAAGGATCACTACTTAACATGGTGTACACCTATATAGCTCACTATTTATAAGCTCACTTATTATTGCGCCTTCATACTACTATGTACCAACTATTTATTTTATAGCCATATCTATTTATTTTTAAATATATACAGCACATATCTATTTATGTGATTTATATATTTATAATACGTTACGTATAGCGTTATATTTATTTTCTACTTTATTTGTACCTACTTTTCTCTATCTTTCTTTATTTTTGTTTTAGAACACCGTATATCTAATTTATCTGATAACTACACCATAATTTTGTTTTATCACATTACTGTCCATCCCAAGGTTGCCTGGAAGAAATCGTTTCAAGCGATAAGGCCGCCCATTGTACATTCGATGTATACATGCTACCTACTTGACTCTACTGTACATTTAATAGTGTACAATCAAGTAGTATCTATCAATCTATCTAGCTAAAATTTTGTCTCATTTTGTAAATTTTTTGGTTGATTCAGCTTCGTTTTGAGTAGCTGTTACTAGGGACAATTCATACTAGGCGGGGAAATGCAAGCTTACACGTACTTTTTTAACTCTTAACATTTTAATCAACAACTGTGGTTTGTTTTCTGTGACACTAGTTTCCATGAAAGAGGGCATTATATTACGCGTATTGGTCAATGTACATCTAAAGGATACATGATTTTTAGAATCCTTTCAATTTGACATATTTGCGTACCTTATCATACAATGCATTATTGACTAAATTCAAATACAGATTCTGAGATTCCAGTCCGGGTACATTGAAATGCAGCGATGAATCTTGGTGGGCTTCCTGGGGATCAGAAATAAGTTTTGTTTAGTAGGAAATATCTAGTACGATACAGTCGACTAGCACCACTAGATTCTAAACGAGAAATCCGATTTCCCAAAACCATTGTCTTGATTTAATGTCTGTTTTTTTCCGGGTTTACCCAAAAATGGTCAAAATCCAGATACAGGTAAGAACGTGCAGGCAATGTCGCGGGTACGTCTGTCTTTTAATTTTCTACAATGTGGTTTTTTTAAAGAACTGTGAAGAGTGACCTATCTATACATTATGGTGCCACTTCGCTATTTATGTTCGACTTGAAATGACGTAGGTACCCAAACATGCAAATACAGGAAAATACGGCCATCCACCGATGACAGCCAAATAAACGAACATTTTATAGCTTTGATAGCCATCCTGGCGTTAGTCATATTGTGTCAAATAGGCTGATACTATATCAAATATACTGTCCACACGTGGTAATTGTTTGTCAAATATGTTAAAAACGCAAATACAAATAGCCACGTGAGTTACCGCCATTATACATTATGTTTGAAGTGAATTGCTACAAATCAATTATTTGATCGATTCATACGGAAATAGGTATGCGTTTGCTTGGGTTATGACTAATCGAGGTACTTGTCGATGTGTTGGAAAAAAATCAACGATACGAAATTTATTATGCGTATCAATTTATTTTTGCTCAAGCGTGTATAACTTACTAGAGTTTTATGTAATGACATAAGTGGAAATTCTTTTTTTTATATCAACTAATTGGGTTATGACTAATCGAGGTACTTGTCGATGTGTTGGAAAAAAATCAACGATACGAAATTTATTATGCGTATCAATTTATTTTTGCTCAAGCGTGTATAACTTACTAGAGTTTTATGTAATGACATCAGTGGAAATTCTTTTTTTTATATCAACTAAATGCGTCAGATACAATTAAAGTATTTTTGGTATTTAAGCACTTTTCTTGTTGACTGTAACATTATTTCATAATCTGTGAATGCAGTTCAGAATATTTTAAAAATATATGGATAGTCACCTAAGAACTCTTTTCAGTAACTATAACGGTTTAGGCATCGATATGGCCGCTGCTTCATCTTAAAAATATATCCACAAAAAACAGGTACCTACATCTAGCTACAACAGAAATCAATGTGCTAAATTTTTAATTGGATACTCCATCCCGTCATCTTGATGGTCACCAAGACTATGTTAGTCCTTCCAATTCCCGTGCTAGTAAAGAACTAAGCTACTTACGTAAGATATGTGGTTTGTTGGACGCAAGATGGTCTCATAACTCAGTAGACTGCTCTCCAAAGACGATCGGCGAGATTGATTACCAGCTGTGGACTGCGATTAAATAATTGATTAAAGTTAACAACTAAACGCTGTTGCTTCAAGGTTTGGCTTTTCTGAAAGACAACTTTAAAAGAATTAAACCCCTAAAATGTGATTTTTTCCTTGACGGTAATATTGACAGATTTTGGCAATTTCGAAATTTAACGTTTTGGCCCCAAATTTAAAAGTTTTAGATAAAAGTTCACTCCGGCTCCTAGGGTCCTCGATTCTTGAAGAGAAGCCTATGAGGCTTTCATTGAGGAAAAAATACAACATTTTAATGAAGTTATGGACCGAATCCTCTAAATTAATAAACATTCAGCTTTTACAATTATTAGATATTGCCTTTTCGTCCCCAAATTCACTCAAGCTTTATGATCATAACAATTTGTTAAACATTTGGCACTTTTAGGCAAGATGGACAAAATTATTCAAAATACTTTATGCAAAATTTAATGCAGATTTAAACAACCGAGCCTGACTCCAAGCATCTCTCCCGGTTTGCTCCGCGTTCGTAAAATTTCAGACGTAAGTTTACCAGCTTTTTTAGCTTCGGTTCATCGCACAGAGGAATTAACCAGGAACATTTTAATACCTAAACTGGTTGATTCCAAAGTGCTAGGCAAAGCCGAAGCTTTAAAATAAAAGTTTGGAAAATGTTTTACCCAAACACTGTTTAGCCCGTCAGATGGGTAGGCCTTTGGTGTGGGACGCAACATGCACAGACACCCTTGTGCCTTCCCATCTTCCAAGTACGACGTTCTGCGCTTGTGCTGCTGCGGTATCTGCGGAGGTCTTCAAACGGCGAAAATATGATAATATTACCAGTAATTATTTAATTGAGCCGCTTGGGGTCGAGACGCTGGGGTCGTAGGACCCGAGCGCGCGGTCGCTTTACAAAGAAATTGCAAAGCTGGCCTGTTTTTTGCACAACGGATTGGCATTGCCATCCAACGGGGCAATGCCACCAGTCTTTTGGGCACGTTACCAGTCGACATCGATGGAGAGGAATTCTTCGATGCCTAAACTCTCTGGCCTCTTTTAAGTTGTTTATTTTTTTAATTCTTGTAAATATTTACTTAATACGTTTTAGTTTGTAGGCACAAGGGTGTTACTTCGGGTCTATGAGCTCATTGTAAGCTTGCGCTTACAATCCGCGTGGATATACGGGCGAGGAGATATGACAATCAAATACACGAATCACCTTATTACAATTACATCAATCACTGACTATACATTTTACAGACACACTCGCGATCTATAACCAAGTATATTCAACCGAACTAGAAGCGTTCTGCTAGACACGTAGTGCTTGGTCGAGGTTCACAGCGATATTGATCTCGATTCTCTGCGCGCCGCACAAAAGTCAATGATCTGTCAAACTCAAATTGACAGTCCGAATGAACGAATGTCGTCACACTCGACCATAGAGCACTAGAGTCTTGCATTACGCCAGAGTGAATTTCATTCCTCTAATCACACGATAATTATTAACGAGCCGTCAAGTTTTAGTTTAACTTTAAAAATAACCCTATTTTGTTGTCTTGAATTGCACTGAATAAAACTTTATTGCACATAATGTAAACGCTGTTGGTAGTTTTTATAATAAGAAGATGGCCATAGGGTCGAAAGGTCCCGGATTCAAAACTTGGTCCTCAATTCTGCTAATTTTATGACATAAAAAGACCACTGTCATACCGCTGACATTGCCTATAATGTCATTTAATTTAAGACTTGTATGTCTAAGTTTTAAAGTTCAAAATGCAAAGAGAAAGAGTTTATAACATGTATCATTTAATTTTAGACTTTAACAGTATAAAAGTAAGTCTAAAGTTTAATAGCAAACGTTACAGTGTCTGTGGTACCGCAGTGGTTTCGCCATGAAAAAATTAATAGCAGAATCAGGGCCCTGACCACTGCACAACTGATGTGAATCCACAATCCACTTCTAATATAAGCACAAACAGTTTCGCACATGCTCAAACAATCTCGGGCTGCTCTAACATACTCGCAACATCGCGCGTATGTTCGAACATGTATAGATACGCGGTACTACTTATTGGATGATGTTGAGTTGATAATAATATGTATATAATGTATTTTTGTCTAAATGGAATAAAGTTAACATTTAATTGCATGCGCATCAGTTCGAAATCAATCAGCAAAACTGCCATCGATTGTTAGGTCAAGGCATATTAAATTTAACAACAATCAATAAATTGATTTTATGATATCCATTTCAAATTGATGATATACATTTCAAGATTCAATAAATTCTAGATTTTGCACCATAGGTAGTAATTGCTTGTTTACTTATTTCAAAAATGCTTCGATTAGCGCAGCTATTATTTTGTCATGTCGACGTAGCTAGGGATTTTTCCTAGGTTGGGCCATGGCCCCAGCCGTGATTCGGCCGACCAGCAGCGCAAATCAATTTTCTTTTATCTGTGTCTTGATAAAAACTATGTAGTTTAGGGCGCTAATACAGCTAGGTATACATCGACAAGAGCCCCGCTCTTAGCCCGCCTCCCCTAGGTTCGCTAGTACCTACTGGTATTTTACCTAATTATATGAGGCATCAAACATCAGTAGTTCAACGTCAAGTAACTGCCACCGTTCTCCAGCGCCTCCTTCCACTTCCTCACATGTCGTACCAGTCCGACCCTATCCGCGACATCATTCCTCAGCATATATTAGCCGATACGGAGATGCCATGCTGATCAGCTAAGGGCTAAGGCTTACATAACTTTTCAACTCCTATCATCGGAGGTCCGAAAATGTTTCTCAAATCATATAAATATATAATGATCGTTATATCGCTTTAAATTCTTAATATCACAAGTAATACAAGGTTTACTTATATTTGTTTTAATATATTTGTTTATACTAATGATCGAAACTCATAATCATTCGAATAAATAACTATAATATTCATAAACGTGTTTTATTCCGATATTCGTTTTTTAAAATTTCATAATCATAATTGCTACCAGAAACGACTGAAACGAGATGCTACCAAACAAGTAGGTTAGGTTAGGTTAGAAGTGTGACCACAACAACGCCAGAAACTAATTTTTGTTAGAAAAGTAGACAGAATTTATGCAAAAAGAAGCCGTGTAACAGACGGACAGACGGACACAAGGAATTGATAGAAAGCAATATGATAATTATCTGTAATAAAGTAAGCTATTCTGAACAACGACGTTATGAGTTGAAGTATGTTCGTAGTAACAACATTATTAATTAAAGCAATATCATAATATAATGTTATGAAGAAAAAAGATCTGAAAAAAAAATGGGATTGTCACTGGTTCTTGGTAGTAACAGTACTAATAAAAAATATATAATCACTAACTGTTATGTGTTCCGATGATAGTAATAAAAATGTATGAATAATAAAAGTATGAAAAATAAAATTATGAAGAGTGATGATTTTGAACACAAATCGGTAGTAAGAAAAAGAATAGAATTAAAAATTGTATGTGAGCCAATATGGTCCATATTGGCGAGTGCATTAAATTTAGACATCCAGTAAGTAGATACTATCTCTTGGCACAAAAATTAATATTTTAGCAGCGTGTTGTGTAGTTCAAAATGCGCGCGCGCATACACCCGCATGAATTCAGGCTGCCGGGCGTCGCTACCACTATTGGGCGGGATCCATGGTGATGGCCTTACCTTATGGTAGGAGGCAAGCTACACTTCTGGCCCTGGCTCTGACCCGATGTCTCCAGCCAGAGCTGCTCGGAGGAATTTTTGGCTCCCTGTTCCCAGCGCAGGCGGTTCCACTGAATATAACTCCGCCACGGTAGCCTATGGTGGTAGCCTAGTCCTGGATAATAACGATGTGTCTTTGGGTAAACCTAGGGTGGTTTCGTACGAGAGCCAAGACCCTTGCCCTGGGATTCAGCCTGACAGCATTACCCGATGAGCTTCAGTTCTTGTGTGACTGTAAGATTTCGGGTTAGTTTCCGAAATTGTTGAAACCGGGGAAACTGGTCCTGATACGGAAGAAGTGACGGATGGCCCGCCGGCCCATAGTGTTCGACGAGTTGCCGCTATGCGCTGTAGAGCTCTAGCCCAGGATGCGGTTATCAGCGGCGAGGTGATGTTGGTGATGTCCCTAGATATAACCATCGCGTTCAACACCTTGTACTACACCTTCCGCATCTAGTCTCTCCCTGCCACACACACAGTTTGCGATATACTGCCCAACCCAGTTGGATCCTTATCCGACTTCATCCTTATCCGAGATCGATGAGAAGCTCCATTTAGGCTGTGCAGCATTTTGCTCAGTTTTTCCAGCGACTCCGCAACCGCAACGATGTCGTCGGTGAACCGAAGATGTCTGATGTATTTGCCTTTAATGTTGATACCCCGCCCAATCCAATCCAGAGTATTGAAGACGTCCTCCATACGTTGGTGAAAAGTTTGGTGGATATATCATCCCCCTGTCTCACTCTACGCTGGAGTCCAATGGGTTTCGTCTTCTAGTCTAGAAGAAGGACGGATATTGTGGCAATGTCATACAAGCATCTCGGCACCTCCATGTATCGTCAATCGACACGATACCGCTGGAGGGTTTTGAGGTAGTCAAAGGCTTTTCCGTTGTTCACAAACGCCATACACAGGGGCTGGTTGTATTCTCAAATCGTAATTCGTGCATAAACCATTTTATTCTTTCTCCTCATTTTTTTAAAGAGCTTTTTTATTTGGTATTACTATATTTTGGGTTAGTAAATTTATCAACTACTAAAATAAATTTACAATTATACCCACTTGCACAGATAACATAATCCACTTGGTAAAAACTTTTTTAAAATTTGCACTTGAAGGCTTAATTCTAGATTAATACGAAAAAATCTCAAAAAGTCAATTACCGATTACGAAAACTATTAATTTTCGGCCAAATTTAGAGGGAGAAAAATTGTAGTATTTTGGGTATGGGACAGGAATACGTCGAGTTACCAGTAACCCTGTACATTGTCAATAGATTTTTTTAAATATTATAGGACACATCAATTTTACTTCACCTCGCCTGATGGTAAGCTGAAGGCAAAGTCTCAGGAAAGAGGGTCACCATTACATACACGTACCATGTTAATAAGGGTGGCACTCAGCTTGACGGCCTCATCAAAATAGGATTGTCGTCGCTGCACCGCGTGACACCCATCGGTACCATTCGTGCCACAGTATAAATAGTATATTTATTCTGTGCTAGTACCGAGACCACAATCCCCCCTGCCCGGCTATGCACTTGCTGAACTAGCGGCTTTCCTGATCCCATAGTCAAATCGTTTGAACGGTTTTGTGGGATAATGCATTATAAGTTGCATAAAATTAATGAATAAATAAAAAAATACAGGTAGAATTGGATGTAGAATATAATATTATAGTAATAATTTAAATGAAAATAGGTACTTCCACGTTCCTAAAGCGTGGTCCATAGATACCAAACCGAAACGCATTACTTACCTAACGTGTGTTAACAACAGCTAAGTAAGTTGAAAAAATATGCCTAAGAATTCGTTCAAATTTATGCTTAAGTAGGCTGAAGTTATTTCATGTTTGGCCACACCTTGGAAGATGATTATTGTTAGACAATCATGGTCGCCCGTTCGGGCGCATTCTGACTGAGCTTTTGAATGTTTAATACTTACATTATCTATATTTCCTTGTACTCCTTCTTCAGTCGACGATTGAACTTCTTTTTTAACATTATCTTCGCTGGACTTATAATTTTCATCAGAAGCAATCACTTTGTCCTTGAGCTGCGCTGATCTTTCATGAAGTTTGCTGGCATCCTTTTGGGGTAAGGTACTGGTCTCTTCAAAGACAGATTTTGATTCCTGTGGTATATTTATGCGTATGATTATTGCCCTCAAAATATTAGGATACTTAACGGATTTTCACAAATCTGTAAAATCATCGCTTTTGACACCTATCTTATGGCGTTTTTCAATACTTATTTCATGTTGTAGAATAAATTTTGGCAGCCTCCGGGCGCAGCGGTGGTGAACGCGGCCGCTACGTAGGAGGCGTAGGTTCGATCCCCGCTCAGTGCAACTATTTGTATACATGAATATGGGTATTTGCATTGGTTTGGTCGTGCCTCAGAGAGCACGTTAAGCCGTCGGTCCCGGTTGCCATAAAAACATCTTCGGCAGTCGTTACGGGTAGTTGGAGCCCTCAAAAAATCCAACACCTGTAATGCTTCGATATCGCCTTTCGATTGTGGAGGTCAGGTGGCAGTCGCTTCACGGAAAATATCGAAGTTTTGCCAAATCCGCAGTTAGACTGGTAAAAGCGGACCCCAGATTCCAAGTTGAAAAGCTTTGCATGCGACTGGAATTAAGGCTAGGATGAAGAAGAAAAAGAAGTTGTTTAAGAAATTGGCTAAAAGACCTTGCCCTTATCTACCGTCTACTAATATGACTGTGAAACTTTGTAATGGTTTATAAAACTCCTAAAATATATAACAGTGTTATAATAGCTAAATTCAACAATTCGTAATCATTCTGTTGCATCCAAAGCATGCACTTTGGAACAGGGTTCACTTTCCTTCTCTTCCCTACTATAATGTGGTTGTAGATTTGTTTCTGTGATAGGTGTTACCATCAGAATCCAGAACCTAAGAACACCACATCCGGAAATTAATCAGTGATGATTTGCAGGGAAGATTGACTTGGTTCCTGAAGGTCCTGCTGGGATCCAATATTCCCTATTTCATGATCACTTACTGCCGTAACTATTTCTTAAGAGCACTACGGCAAATTTCGTCGACCGAAAGCTTTTTATTGCAACAACTTACCCCTGAGTGACAATTTACAAAACATATTAAACAAAAACTTAACACTAAGCGCAAAATCATTATGCCTTATCGGACGATCGGGTCGATTCTGCAATAGTATTGAAAAATTTAAGACTTTATAATTGATTGCGCTGTCAAATTATAATGTGTGAAATTGAACACAATAATTTATATTTGCTGTTTTTGAAGTATTATTTTCCTTCAATATACACGATTGGAAGCTGTGGTTGGATTATTTCACGTGTACCTACTTGTTAATAAATGTATGCAGCGCGGACCTTAGCCCTTGTTCAGGGTCGAGCACCATCATATTAATGCGCCCTTTTTCTTTATAACATTATGAAGCCTTGCTTTCGCTGCATACAGCAGTAGCTTCTAGGCTAATTTATTCGATCCAAATAATCAGATTTAACTCATATCTTAATCTCCTAATGCCATCACGTGCCAAGTCTACAGATTCAAATATAGTTTCGCCGTCAATCAGAAGAGCCCGAATGTCGAACTTGCGTGAAGAGCGCAGTTTATTATATAATATTTAAGGTTATCGACTGCTTCTTCATAGAGACATCGATGTGGAGAAAGACACGGTGCACCTAGACGTGGATAACGACGTAGAAGGTTGTGTCATGTGAAGGAGTCTTCAAAAGCCGTGCATGCTCCGTAACATTGGCATTTATATCGGTATTTAAACTATCATGGTTGTTTATACTATTATTTAAGTTTTCGGGATATTTAGGGATATTTACCATATCCCGAAAACTTAAATAATTGGCATTTATATTGCCTATTTATAGATTGGTTGACTGGCGACTTGGCAAACAAGATAGCATTTGAGTTTTTTGCGAAATGACGTTTAAGCTATTCGTTGTTAGGTACACCAAAATTTCGGTAAAACAGGGAGGAACGCGGTTTACAGTTGTAATAATTCTATATTATACTTTTTAATAATAATATTACTACAGTTTTGACAACAGTGTTTTATTATCAATTATTATTTTTAATTATTTATAGTCTAATAGTTTAGTGGTAATTCACTGTAGGTACTTGTTCAGGCGGGTATCAATCCAATAGCTTAGCTGGGCAAATCTTGGCGAACTTAGGGGTACCTGTAATGACGATATGTGGGTAGATGGATCACCGGAGATGGGCACCGCAGGCGCGTGCGCCCTCCATAGAAGCAAATCAGTGTCGCTTTGATCTTCATACTCGCTGCGCTTAAAAGTAATTACTACTAGTGAAACATATTCGTACGGATTTTTTATTTTTTTTTATTTTTTATTTATTAGATTCACCAACAGTTAGGTATATACAATAATACAATTTAATTATGAATTACACTTGTTTGATGCTTATAACTAATTGCATAACTAATTACAGGTGAATACAGCATGCATCACTAATTGACAGTTATATTTCAATATGAAAATTAAACACAATAAACAATAAAATATTAACAGTTTTATTAACTATAACTGATTAACTGAAATTAAATAATTATTTGTGAATTAATCAATAGAGGAATTAAATGGCTATAGTTACAATAATAATATGCACATAAATAACAATAAAATTGCAAATAAAAATCTAATAATTGGTGTAAATGAAAATATAAAGGATTAATTTAATCAATGTGTTCTGGCAGTGAGTAACAAAAATTAAGAAAGGAACGCATTCTCAAGCTCCATATCAGTCAGGCAAGTTATCAAGAACGAGTTTACGAAATTCGTGTGGCTTCGTGTTAAATATATCTAACGAGCTCGTACAGTATTTGTTGACGGCCCTACACAGCCTGGGAATCGGTGAATTATAACCCAAAACGGTGCTTCGAATCGGGGGGACCATAAGTGCCAATGCTCTGCGGGGCATTCGGCTTGGAGCGTTAAACCTTAAGCATCCCAGAAGCGCGGGACAGTCCAATTGGTAGCGCAAAAGTTTATATACAAAGCTCAGATCTAACAGCGATCTTCTCTTTTCCAGTGATGGAATGTGGAAATGTGTTAGACTTTCAATATATTGTTTGTGCTTTTTGCGACTCCAGCAGAAAATGCCAGGTGCCATAAGAATCGCTTCTGAATTCTTTCCAGCCTCAGGATGTGAGTTGCATAATGCGGTCTCCAAACAGTAGGACAGTATTCCAGTATACTGCGCACCAAGGTGTTATATAGTAAATTTTTTGTTTGCGGCTTACGGAATATATTGCCATTTCTTATAACAAACCCTAACATTTTAGATGCTCTCTTCACCAATTGATCAATATGAGGCTGAAAAGTGAGCTCCTGGATCTGGATTCCTGAGCAGTTGGTGGGCACCAGCATCAAGATAACGAGAAGCAGCATCTGTAAGTGATTTGTTTACCTACAGTGTACATGTTGTTGCAGTGTACATGTTGTTGCATGACCCCATTGTTCTACGGGATTGTACATCATGGACGAATTGGATTGATACGCACTCCACGTATTCATCTTAATTGCTCTGAACCCGCACCGGGAGTTCAGCTACGTATAAGCTAGCCTCCCCAGTATTAATTTAGTTTTTCTTTAGCTTATAGTTTTTTTTACATGGTGGAAATACCCACGGATACACACCCCCCCTCCTCCCCTCCCCGGAGCCGGAGGGGTAAGTTATGTCGGACTCGAACCGACTAAACCGCACGCCGTCTATGGGTCGATGTGCTAGGCCGAAGGTGAGATTGTCTCGCGACATATCCCTCTCACCCCGGCTGACCCAGAGCCATTCCTCTCGGTCTGGCCTTCCTCGGGAGGGGGGACCACGCGGTTCCCGACTCGCCCCCGGTATGGAGGGGCGCGTATCATTCTACGACGCGCGCCGCCGCCGTATCCCTTTTTTCGCGTTACAAGGTAGCCTATGTCCGTTTCTAAGCTCTAATCCATCTCCGTATCAATTTTATCAGGATATCTTCTAAATTGACAAACTAAGATCCCCTAGACCTTTACCCCCTACATCTACCCCATTTTTCGCGATAAAAGGTAGCGGGTCTGTACCAAATTTCATCACGATGTCTTTAAAAATGCCAAACTTTCATCCCCTATTGCCCCCCTTAATCCTTCTTTTTCGCGATAAAAGGTAGCCTATGTTCGTTCTCATGGTTTAATCTATCTCTGTACCAAATTTCATCCTGATATCATCAAAAATGACAAACTTTCATATAAACTTTCATCTCAGAGCCATATTCCCCCCCTTCTACCCCCTGTAGCATGGGTCTGTTACCAAGCTATAATTCATCCCTGTACCAAATTGCATCAGGATATCTTCAAAACTGACAAACTTTCATCCCCTATCCCTGTCCCCTTCTTCAACCCCGTTTTTCGCTATAAAAGGTAGCCTATGTTCGTACCCAAGCCCTAATTCATCCCTGTACCAAATTTCAGTAGGATATCTTCAAAACTGACAAACTTTCAACCCGTATTTCTCCCTTTAAACCCCCTTGTTCGCGGAAAAAGGTCGCCTACGTTCGTTCTAAAGCTTTAATCTCTCCCTGTACCAAATTTCATCAGGATATCTTCAAAAATGACAAAGTTCCATATAAACCTTCATCCCATGGCCCTACTCCTCCTTCTACCTCCTTTTCGAGATAAAAGAAACCATCCGAAAACCTGAAGCTGAAGATGCCAGCACACTCCACCAACTATGCTGGTAAATCATTTACCGTGACTGCGGTTCGCCTGTGGAATGCGCTGCCTTTGAATATTAGGCAGGCAAAATCCCTAAGCATATTTAGGCAAATGCTTAAAAGTTATTATTTGTCACTAAGCTGAAAGGATAAATCTCCCTAATTGTATTTATTCCATATAAATATATTAGGTGCTTTAGTATGTTTTCTCTCTGTATATTTCTAATTGTATCGAGTGTCGTTACGTCTATAAATGTATATAAATATTCCACAACATTATTTATTCTTTATTCTTTATTTTTTCTTTATTATTCTTTATTCTTTTCATTAAGTATGATTGAATTTTGACTGTGACAGCTACACCTCAAATTGTAACGGGCGTGTTACTGAATATTTCTCCATCCCACGGTTGCCTGGAAGAGATTGCATTTAGCGATAAGGCCGCCCATTGTGCATTTTACAATAGCTGCTGTAATCCGTACTACTCTCTTGTAATTTAATGTTGGTGTACAATAAAGACTTATCTATCTATCTATCTATCTAAAAGTTAGCCTATGTCCGTCCCAAGCTCTAATCCACCTCTGTACTAAATTACATCAAGATCGGCAAAAATGACAAAATTTAATGCAAACTCTCATCCACTATTTCCCCCCCTTAAACCTCCCTTTTCGCGATAAAAGGTAGCCTATATCCGTTCTCAAGCTCTAATACACCTCTGTACCAAATGGGAACATGGCGACTTTCAAATATGTCGAAAACACTTAGTGTAAAAAATTATAGCTGCTTACTAATAGTGCGTCAATGTTATTAATTTATAAGAATTATATTTTTATTATTTGAATTGAATATCACAGCTTTTTAAGACAAGTATGTGGGATCTTATCACGGGCTTAAGCCAACTTGGGTTGGTTCATTTAGAACTAGCTTTTGCCCGAGGCTCCGCCCGCGTGGATGTCGGTTATCGCGACCAAACAGGTCTCAGGTCAGGATTTCTCGAGGTCTAATCTACCCCTATGCCAAATTTCATCAAAATCGGTTCAATGGTTTAGGCGTGAAAGTGAACATACAGACAGACAGACAGAGTTACTTTCGCATTTATAATATTAGTATGGATTGTGGTAGGCGCTTGGGTGGTGGATGTGAGGAATCGTCTAACTATGGAACATGTATCTGTCGCGTTTAGTTAACTGCCTAGGCAGTTAATTGGACGGCTGATTAAGCTAGTTGGCGGCGACATATCTATAACTGATTTCTGTAAAGATATATGTATATGCTATTTTATGTAGGTTTAATTATCAATATTGACATTATTATTACGAATTTATTATTAAAGATAGCTTTTTTTCTGTAGTGTACACGTCTCTAATTGGTGTATAATTTATTTTTGTTGCCATTTTGGACTACGGACTACGCATCTACAGTTTCTACCCGTTATGTACTATATTGTGTATTGATTGTGAAAGAGTTCCTTAGACTGTGATAGTATGCTAACCTGGTAATATAGGTAGCAAGACCATCTAAAAATAGTTTTAGATTTGTAAGGAGCAGTAGGTTTATTGTTAGCAGGTTTATATGACTTTTTTTTTACGTGCGAGAAATCCCCACGGATACCCCCCCCCCCTTCGGAGCCGAAGGGGGGGGGAATCCGAGGTTATGTTGGACTCGAACCGACTAAACCGCATGCCGTCTGTGGGTCGATGTGCTAGGCCGAAGGTGAGGTTGTCCGTGACATATCCCTCGCACCCCGGCTGACCCAGGGCCATTCCTCTCGGTCTGGCCCTGGGTCAGCCGAGGGGGGACCACGTGGTCCCCGACTCGCCCCCGGTATTGGGAGGGCGCGCATCGTCCTACGATGCGCGCCGCCGCCGTGGCCTGCTTCTGCTAGGGTGACGAGCGGCACCACGCCTCACCCTCAGGCCCGCGCTCATGGGGGGCGGAGGCAGAGGTCGGTTTGCGAGGTTTATAGGACTATATTTTACCAATTATCATTTAACATTTATCATATAAACTGTCGCTAGAAAGCGTGCATAGAATTATGATATTAGGCAAATGCATCAAAATTTTATAAATAACAACACTTCTTCTTCTTTTTCGTCTTTGATGGTAATCTCAGTCGCATCTGAAGCTTTCTCCTAGAATTCTGGTATCTGCTTTACCAGTCTAATGAATAACAACACTATGACAAAGAAATTCAATTTAATAAAATAAACATTACATTTACATCAGAAGAGCATCGCACATTTTATAAGACAGATAGCTAGTAGGTTTTATACATGCATGATGAGCTGGTGGCATCATCGCCTTGTCTAGTTTTTGCACTGTATAACTGAGGGAACCATTTAGATATTACATTTTCTGTGTAGCCTTTCTCTGTCAGAAAAATTGGCTACGGTTCCTAATGAATTAGCAGGTACATGAACACCGCTGTCACCCGATGATCCATCGGATACACCAGACCTCCATTGTGGTTTAAGAACAGTTAAGTCATGTTCTTGGTCTGTGTTAGAAGAAACCTTTTCATGATAATCATAACTATTATTTTCAATATCATCATCAAAATGATCAGTGTCAAACACGTTCACCGGTATTTTCCAATCAGTCAATGGTGAAGCCCGTTTATATTCTTTTAAAATATTCAAATTGTAATTATTTTTATCAAGGTCTATCAAAATTCCTTGGAACCATGTCTCTTTTAAGAGGTTGTAGACATGCTTTTCTATACGATATTTCTTAATAGGAGTGAGTCGGGTAAACCATCTATATTCACCTGAAGGATCATTTTCGTTTACCCGTGCTTTATATATCGTTGTTAATAATTTGATTATCTTATAAAGTTTAAATCCCTGTACATTTTCATTTAATTTCGGGATTCTTTCGAATTTATTCAAGTATTTTTGTAGATTTGCTATAGTAAACAAATGGATATTTGGTATAGGTTGTAAATCACGTTTATGTTGCTTCAGTGTGATATATAGTGTAGTTGCAAGATTGTCATCAGTTTCTGGGTTTATATTCGTCTCTTTTTGATCAATATGGTCTCTTTTTGATGGTATGAGTGTCTGATTTCCTATATACGCCCGATGAATATAATCAGGAAATGAGTGTATCTTTTCATGATTTAAGTAGGATTTTTGTAGCTGTTTTTGATACATATAATCAAAAGGTGAACGTATTTCTTCATAATCGATATACCCGGAGTCTGGTCCATATGTCTGTCTTTCATTATTATAATTAGAAAGTATATACCTCTGTTCTTTATTGATATAGCCCGCGGGTCGGTGTTTCAGTTTTTGACTAACTGGACGAAATGGTAAATGCAGTGTCTCTTTTATATAAATATCACCAGGAGATGTATCTATTGGTAATATCTGACTTGGCTGGTCCTGATTTGTAAAATCTGAATCTACTTTTACTGGGTTACTTTGCAGTAACTGTAATATTTTATCGTAATGTTGGTTTTGTTTTGGAGATTGTAAATGAGACAATAACGCTGAATCTTTCTTCAACAATTGATGTAAATATTCATTGGATTCAGGTGGACCTCCTAAGTACTCTTTCTTGCTTTCTTGCTGCGGGAACTCAGCATATAATCTGTGAAAACATTCTGGACACAGTTGACTCTGCTTATCAATTTTATTAGAGCCAGGGTACTTTAAATTTTCTTTAATAGTTTCTATTGGAATACCATTTGTGTCAATGCTATAATATGGATTATTGGGTACTTGTGCATTCCCAAATAATTTGTGAATTTTAATCCAGTTATGCTTATGAGGTCTTCTTAAATTTTGTTGTAATTCCATAAATTCTTGATAGGATTGTGGACTAGCGGAAGTTATAGCGTAGTTAACATGTGGTACATTTCCGGAAAAGATTGAACGATCGACCCTTACTGGTTGTATATAAGTACTGTAAGGAGACCCACTATAAGAGTAGGAACTTGTAATAGTCTGGGAAGTTCCAGCACGAGGTATTTGATCATCAATAATATTATCATACCCTTGGATAGGATGGAAGTAATTATTCAAAGGATTTAATTTAAGGTTTTTGTTGTCGTTATTGTTATATGCACTCAATAAAGGACTTCTCTGGAACACTAGATCCCGCCTCAAAGGATGACCTTGATCTTCAGAATGATCTATGAGAAGACGAGTTTGGTCAACATTTTGAACTGCAAGATCGTCAGAAAATGTGTCTTGCGACTGAGAAACTTCATTGCTCTGTAGTAAGTTGTGCGTTTGAATATTTAGCGGATTTATTTCGTAAGTAACATCTGGTTTGTGAAGTTCTGTATCTTCTTGATCAGAGTTTGACTGTTCTTCTTGATTCTTAAGTTCTTTTTTATGGATTGTATGCATATTTCCGTTAATATGTACTGGTAGTTTTTCATTCAAATGATCTATTTGAGTTTTCTGTAATAACGTTGTTGTTGTTCCGCTTTTATCTATAGCACCAGGTGCTTGGTATATTTTTACATAATTTAAAGGTTTTGTTAAATCACCATACGCTGCGACCGTTTCCAAATGTTTTATTTCTGAAACAAAAATAGGTACCGGTATTTTACAAGTAGATTTATTGAACATGTTTCAAATACTTGCACTTAGTTATCAGCGTTTGGGGAATAATGTTGGTATTGTCTTTTTTATTTTGCTGTTAATAATATAAAACCCCAATATACATTTACCTTCAGTTTTATTTACTGACTGTGCCTTGTTTCTTTCAGTTCCAAAGCCACCTGCTGCTACTTCTTCTGAGACCTGTGAATCAATGATGATGTGAATCAATTATTAGTTAACCGTTGGCTTCATCAAACGTACGTAAGTACCAGTTTTATTATCATTGTCATCTTAGCGAGATTCCGTTTGTATAGTACTAGTTACAGTAGTTTCACGTTTGATGCTCATTTTTACTCACCGAGTCTTTGGATGCCTCTCTGCTTTCTGCTTCTTGTTGAAGTTTATTGGAAATTAAAACTGCAGTTTTTGCAGAAACGCCTTTCTGTGTATTGTCAACTCCCGCTCCTTCTGTGACAACTTTTTTGTAATAATGATGAACAGTATTAGGATGGAAACTAGTCATGTTAATTAAATAACGTTGCTTGTTAGTTTCACTTCTACCCTTTTCATTTGTTGAACTTGCCGTAGGTTTAAGTAGTGGTTTAGAATGTCTATATTTACGATTTACATAAATTTTGTATCTATCAATTTTTCTCTTAGGTACATTATTATTTTCTTTGTCACTGAATGCTCTAAGGAATTCAGTAAAGTATTCGTTGTCGTCCAGTGAAGTGTGGTTTTCAAGATCATCTTCCGGAGGAATTAAAACCTTAGATATGGTCCGAGTCGAGCCATTTGCTTTAATCACTTGCCGTGCTACCGGGATGACGGTTAATGCGTTGATGTTCTGTTAAATAAATGTGTTATTTAGATTCATACATACATATTTATGCTCACGCCTATTTTCATCCGGGGTAGGCAGAAATAGGGGGTAGGACACGACGGTATTTCCGTCCGACTAGAGAAGTACCTCCGTCCTACAGAATATTGCGGCCATAATAACCTCGCGTTGTGTTCCCGGCGGTGAGTAGGGTAGCCAGAGCTCAATAAAGAGTTTTTGTGCTGTCAGTGGGAGAACCAAAGGCTTGTCCTGCTTTATCTTCTACACTGACGGCACAAAAACTCTCTGTTCCAACAGGGTCGGCAGCGCGAGTGTGGCGCCCCTGGCAAGACCAGGCCACGGTAGCCACTTTCTATCAGGTGGGCCGTGTGCTTGTCTGCTACCTGAGTGGTATAAAAAACAAGCCCCCGCCACATTAATTATTCTATTACATCCTACTTCAAGATAAACCTTTCATAAATACTCCATTCTTTCGATACGTTTATGTTTCGAATTCGAATGTCATTATTTGTTGGATGCTTATCAATTGAAAGATGTCACCGCAATGGAGCATTGGATTAGGATTAGCTTAATATAAAGTTAACCTGTAGCTTAATGGGTCGGCCTCAGATTTAAACATTTAACAACATTATTAGAAAACGATTTAAACGTTTTAAGTAAGTATGGAAGTGTGGAAGTGTGACAGCCTCCGTGGCGTAGCGGTAGTGAACGCGGCCGCTACGCAGGAGGCACGGGTTCGATCCCCGCTCAGTGCAAATATTTGCATGCATGAATATGGGTATTTGCATTGGTCTAGCCGTGCCTCGGAGAGTACGTTAAGCCGTCGGTCCCGGTTGTCATACAAACATCTATGGCAGTCGTTACGGGTAGTTGGAGTCAAAAAATCCAACAACTGATCTAGCTGCAATGCTTCGATATCGCCATTGGATTGTGGAGGTCAGGTGGCAGTCGCTTCACGGAAAATATCAAAGTTTAGCCAAATCCGCAGTTAGACTGGTAAAAAGTGGACTCCAGACTCCAAGTTGAAAAAGTTTCGAATGCGACTGGGATTAACGCTAGGATGTGGTGTGGAAGTCATTGATAAATCAGTAGTTGTGTAAGGCCTTGTTGGTACTGGTAGCTGGTTCATCATCATCATCATCCCAACGTTAGTTCTGGCCCCCGATTCTGCTAATTTTATGGCATAACAACACCATTGTCATACCGCTGACATTGCATAAAATGTCATTAAATTTTAGACTTTATGTCCGAGTATTAAAGTCCAAAATGAAAAGAGATATTTTTATAGCATTTTCATTTACTCTACAAGATTGTCATTTAATTTTCGACTTTAAAAGTATTTAAGTTAAGTCTAAAGTTAAATGGCATTGGTTGTAGTGTCTGTGGTACCGCAGTGGTTTCGCCATGAGAAAAATAAGGTCCTGCAGGGCTAACATGCGCGCCACGAGATAGCTATCTCGAGGCATTTTGCCGTTTTATGTCGATATGTCGACTGTTGGTAACATGCAGGGCTAACATGCGCGCCACGAGATAGCTATCTCGAGGCATTTTGCCGTTTTATGTCGATATCGACTGTTGGTAACATGGCAAATTTCGTGGCGATCTGTCAGATGTCGACATAACTCGACTTAGAGAAATCATCTCTACTTGGTGTCTGCAAATTGTAACATACGTGCCCTTATTTACTCGAATTTTGACATTTAAAATGTTTTGTCTCCCGTCGTTCATTTGGTCGACGAGAAGTTATCTCGTATATTCTTTTCTTGAGCTCGGTTCATTTTGGACTAAAACAGCGACTGCAAGCCATTTTCGACCTTAATGACATTTCCTTTGTTACGTGTCTTTTCGCATTTATTGATGACGCTGATCACGAGTATAAGAAAAAAAATTCAATAGCATGTCATGTCAATAAGGTCGAAAATTGTTTGCACTATTTTTTCTCTTTTTTCATACCTAGCGTCCCTAACTAGTCTGTGCTTTCGAGCAAATGGCCGTATCGGGCCGATTTTATCGGATAAATGTGAAAACAGCAACTAACATGTTTAAAAAATGTGTATGCCATAGACAATAATTGAAAAAGTTTGACGCGACAAAATATGTCGACGTTACTTCGCTCGAGAAGACTCGAGATGATATCTCATCTCGATTCGAGATATTTGACGACGCGCGCATGTTAGCCCTGCTGGTTGTATTCAAAGATTTGTGCTTTGATGCCCGAGGGCCACTCCTATATTTTCTTGATTTGGCTTAGCTTAGCTTTCGACTGCCATGTGACTCCCCCAATAGAACTATTTGTATCAAAATTAATCAATTAATTAGAATTACATTTTTAAGCATTTTTCATACTAAATATACAAATCGATTTAAATAGAAAAAGTGAATCGGTCTAGGTGGAGTTCGAGCTCGCGATCTTTGCATTATAGGGGCAATGCTTTGACTAATAAGCCACCAGCCACTCTAGACAAGTGCTTGGTAAGTCGTTGGCCGGCATTTGGTAGAATAGAATGACAATTGTACCTATGGTATTTGACGGATATGACAGTCGTTAACGCTTGTCATAAAGGTTGCATATATTAGAAAATCAAAACTTTCTCGAGCAAATTTCAAAAGAACAACGTACAAATCAACACAGTTTAAAATAACGATGGTCATTTGATCAAAAGTTCAGCTGACCAAAGTCTGGAATATCAACAAAATTATTTATTACACTATTGACCTAATCGTTTAAAGGTCAAAATGGATTACAATATTTGTTTTTCTAAAAAGCTGTACAATCCGACTTGGATAGGTTAGGTTAGAAGGCTAATGCGGGAGCGGAGCGTAGCGAAGCTGCCGTATTAGGCCTTCGTAAAATAAAAATAAATAAATTTTAAGCTATTGCATAGCTTCTATCGAGGGCCTTGAGCGCGGGGACTGAATCCAGAAATTCCGTAACGATAAAACCTCACGCTGCCGAAAAGAAACGAGCGCGCTCGTTTCTTTTCGGCAGTCTTCGACACGATGTTTGTGTGCGTGCAACTAGCCGTATTAAAACGACTCTACGAAGCTCGCACGAATCGAGACGAGCTGCTCCGAAATCGGACGAATACTTATGCAGCTGTTTATGAGAAAGTATATGTATAGGTATATAGGTAATTATGTACAACAGTGAATAGCTGTACTTGTAAAATTTGTGTATAAAGTGTTTTGAATATGAATGAACAAAGTGCATTTATTATTAGTGAAGAAAGTCACGAAAAAATAGTAAAAGAAAATGAGTGAGTACTCTATATACATACATTTTATTATTATCACAAATGCAGTATTAATTTTGAATTATAAAATAATTATATATAAATAAATATAAATATAATTATAATTGCATAAGTTGATACAAAATGCTATGCAATAGCTTTACCGCGGCAGTCCCCGAGTTCCACACGTCTTTTTTTTCTAAGTAAAACATTTACTCATTTAAATTTTGTTATTTCGTTTATTGTTCTTTTGAAATTTGCTCGAGAAATTTTGATTTTCTAATATGCAACCGTCATAAACGTCAAACCCCATACATTCCTCGTTCTATTCTACCAAACGTCGACCAACGAGTTGCCACTTGTCTTAAGGGGCTGACCTCGCCCTAACCAATTCAAATTTCTCATTTGAGGACTGTCTTTGAGGCGATAGTGGAGTGTGTCTACCGACATTCTTACGAACTATCGGAACCAATGAATGATTTTTTAAATAATTTTTAATCATTAATTTTTGACTGTTCCGCCCATATAATTTGAATTAAATTTTCAAGCATTTTTTTAATGCCTCAAAGACAGATATAAAAGGAGAAATTAGAATTGGTTAGGGCGAGGTTTGGTAGCTTAGTGATCAAAGCATTTCCCCTGTAAGGCAAATATCGCGGGTTCAAACCCCGCCTAGCACACCGCAGTCCGCAGCTGCATTATTTGTATACCTTTATTTTTTAACGTGAGGGAAAATCCTTCATGGATGCTATGCCGGACTCCTACCGACTAAAAAACCCTCACGTACCGCCTAATAGCCTGCGGTTGGTAGCCCCGGGTAAGCCCTCGGAAGGATGTCCCAGGACTACCAACAGACCTACGGCTGCGGCCTCACATTATTTGTATACCTAGATTTTAAACTCACCAAAGAAATTAAAAATTGAAGAAAACAAATAGTACTCCATTGGGAATACATTTTCAATTAAGTACCTATAGGTACTTATGCGATATCAGGCAATTATGAAATGCCATAAAACGGTCCAGTTCTAAATAAATGTAATTTCTTTTTAAATAACTATTACATTGCCATTGATATTTATCGAGTACATCGTTAAGTGAAGCGTGTTAACTGATTTATATCGATTATACTTAGCATATTAAACTAATGGCGAGCATTAGAAACAATGAAAAAATAGATTAAATAATAGCTAGAGATACGATTTTGATTGATGGAATAATCTCCCTGCTGTGATTATCCCAAGCGGCACAATATAGAGCATTAGAACGTTTTAACATGGTTAGCAGCACGTATGTGACGTGACGCCCGTGGTGTTGCACCTATGGATAGGCTACACTTACCAGCAGGTCAACCACGTGCTTGTCTGGGATACTTCTAGTTTGACCCACCAAGCGTGACCCCTGGTGAGGCAAAGTGGAATTAAAAAAAATGTATATTATCCTCTTTACCCCACTAAATTCACTCTGGTGATTAAAACTATAACTAACCATTAAGATTCCTGGTGCAATCGTCCCCACTAAGCCAGCGCAAAGCTTGTAGCGAATTCCGACAAGGGACCCTTAGTTTGCTTCAGGTTCATAATTAAGTTTGTACCTAGTATTAAACTCAGACGAGAGAATAAAACCGAACAAAAAATATTAAAAAATACCAGTAATTATTAATATATTAATTAATATGGGTTTAAGAACTTATCAATATTTTTTCAATTGGGGCCTCCACATTTTTGTCGAATGGGATAATCACCATTCAGGAATCTACTAGGTAACTGTTGTTTGACAATGAGGAACGCGTCGCCTACGCCTCCCAACGACTCCGCCACCGGCGCCGCCCTCTAGGGTCTCGACTTGGCGGGGGCCTCGCTCGAATTTTAACCATGAGCCCGAGTAGTACAGCCTGCTCAGGGCTCGAGGATCCCGACTAGGGCTGGACCAGCTGTCTAAGCTGCCCGACCAGCAGCCCGGACTTATCGCATAGGTCCATCGCCGGCGCCACTGCTGAAGCGGTAGCCGCTGGCAACAGGCTTTGAAGACCTCGCCCAGGTAGAATGCATCGACGACTATGCCTAAGCCACCCACCGGGAGGGAGCCGGGGAGCCTCCCACTTACCACCCCCCGGCTTTCGATGACCTCGGTGGCCGATGGCAAGCAGTTTGGGCGCCGGAGCGCCTAACAGCCTCTCTTCCTTACTGTCGCCGGAGTCTAGCAGACTGCAGAGCTTAGGTCTGTAGCCCAGGCAGGGCCGCCTTTCCTCTCCCGCCTGTGGCGTCGGATCTCTTCTTCGAAACCGTCGCGGTTGCGGACGCAACATACGCGTCGGGTACCGCGACCTCTGTGCTATTTATTTTCGAGCTCGGTGCCGTGCTTATAGAGTCGCGGATCCAAATATCCACCGGTCCTGTCAGTTCAGGATTACGGCCGGATCAGACGGGGTCTGCATCAGACCGTGTCAGTCTGTCTGTGGGTGTAATTGTTTTATAAAGGTTGTCTTCCACGTAGTCAACTAGGAGCCCCAGATCCTAACCAGGGTCAGGCTTACGGCTTGACCGAATCCGCCATCCGACAACGTGCGATACGCACGTCGTGCACCACGTGCAACATGCGATACATATTGCACGCAATGGGGTCAGCTAGTGGCTTTTGTGAACGGCTAACAGATTTCCTAGGAGTAGGAGTGTATTAACCGCTGTCCAGGGGGGCACCCTGGACAGCCTTTAATACAATAATTAATACCATACACTTCCGTTCCTCAGGACCCAGTTCCAAACGGGGAAACCAACTTAGAAGTTACTCGACCGCGCACGCCAGGATGGGCACAAAGAATTATAAGTAGGGATAATCGATTTCTTTGTATTGAAGTTCATTTTTGGTAGGTAATAAATATTTCATAAGGATAAAAAATTGATTTTATCTTGACTCTGTGGCCAGAATTTTAAGGGCTTCGGTTTATTGGTGGTATTAGCGTGTGGAACAAAATGCACTGTGCTCATTGCATTTTGTTCCAGTTGGACCGAGGGCTGCTCAAAATGCACTGTGTTCATTTTGAGCAGCCCTCGGTCCAACTCCCATAAATAGACTTACAATCCATACTAATATTATAAATGGGAAAGTATGTGTGTCTGTTTGTCCATCTTTTGAGCTTAAACCACGGTATAAGAGTAGATTAGCTCATTGAGAAGGCATAAGTCCATAGGCCACGCTAACTACTTTCCATCAGGTGGGTCGTGGGTTTATCTATCAGAAAAGTGTTATTAAAAAAGCCTGTTTGATGACTGTTAACCTTCTATGAAAACTGATACCAGTCTGATAATAATATCATCAACTTGCCTATAGTGGAAGTAACTTGCAAAATATAATAATACTTGTAATGAATGTTTTCTTAACGTCTCTATCTACTTTATAGATAAAGATTATAACATGGGTTTCAACTCAATACACTGAATACAAACACTTCATAGTATGTTAACGTTAATCGATAAACCAAGTCATAATATGCGCATAATGACGTCATGACATTCAATAGAAGTCGTCATCTACACTATCTACTATTAAAAACTAATAGAGCTTTGCTATACCACACGATGAGCCTGAAAACGAAGCTAAAGAAAGGATCTTTCTCGTTGTTTCTTGTCTTGCGGATTACGTAAGTTAAAAGTAAAAATATCTCAGAGTTCTAGATGTAAAAGACAAAAAATTCACAAATTCACAAAAGAAAAGAACGAGAATAGATCCCTGCGGTACTCCTACATGTGAATTATTTAAATAGATCTAATTGACGGTTTTCATCACTACGAAACTAATTCAATATGTAACTTATTTTATAAAGCCTAAGCTTCTGCAAAAATGTTTATGCTCCACACAATCGAAAGCTTTTGAAAAATCGAAAATATTCTACTAGTAAGATGTCAGTTATCCATGAATGCAGCAGCCTGAGATGCTGAGCATGAGATAATAAGGGCATAAGCTAGTGTTCTTCAGGTATATCCATGTCAGTAAACGACATTCAAGATACTTGGGAAAGAGGTACTTGAGCCAATTTGCCTACCTTCAGTTAGTTAATTGGGGTTTGGGAACCATGAGAGTTTTATGGTCAGACAGGCGTTGTCGCGCAGAGCCCCCCAATTTGCGGGGCCCTTATATTAGCTACTCTTGCTCTTATATTTAATGCTATTAACTAAAATTAGGTAGCTATTCAAATACAAAGTAGATTAACAGGTAAAACAGTAAAATCCCCACGGACACCATAAAACCCACCCTGTCCCCCCGGTGCCGTAGCCGGTGAGGGTAGTTTTGTAAGACTCTAACCGACTAAAGCTTGGGTCCCACGACCTGTTTTAATGACGGGCCGCGCCGCGCCAGGACTAGTCAACGCGCTGTAAGAACAGGCGCGCCTGTCACGGCCAGGCGCTGTGCGTCCGATCCATCGCGAGTCAGTAGCTTCAAAGGCGCGATGTGTCGAGGTGCAAATGTAATCACGAGGCCTATGCGTATTCGCGCCACGCGCCGATAGGTTCCCACAGCTTGGTGCGGCCTATGCTTTCGACAGGACGTGGGACCCCTGCTTCAATATATATCCCCCCGCCCCACCGGCTATCCATCTATGGATCGTGGGTAGAAGGAGGTGAGCTTGGCTGAGACATATCCCTCGCACCCGGGCTGTACCAGGGCCTTCTCTCTCGATCTAGCCCACTTCGGGTGGAGGGACCTAGGGGTCCCCATCTAGCCCCTGGGTATGATGAGACGCGATATCCTAGTCAGTTTAATATATCAACACTCAATAAGTACAGTGATTCTCCTTCTTGTTTTATTTTGCGAGCTATTACTCTGTGAGATGTTTTACAAAGGCGTAAAATCGTTACATTAACACTCATTTTATTTAATAAGTAAACCTATTATTATTATTTAGCTACATCGCTACGGTCATTATTATAATTCTGCATGTTGTTAGAACACTGAGAACTAGAAATGATAACCTTTTTTTTTTAAATAAGTGTTTAGTTCTAGCCTCAGGTTTGCCTTTCGGGGTTCGGGTCAGAAGACAACAACAACAACAAACAAAGGAGAGCAAAGAGTGACAGAATAGACCATAGGCTACCAAATAATGTTTTGGATTCAAACAGGATCGGCATTAGGCTTTTTTATTTCACTTAGGTAGCAGACAAGCACGCGGCTCACCTGATTTAAAGTGGTTACCGTGGCCTATGGAAGTATGTATCACCAGGAGTGTTACACTACACACCCGAGCGTGAAGTGAACGCTTGCGAAAACTACAACAAGGAGTTCATTTCACAGCTTGAGACAAGTTCCTGTCACACGGGTTAATCAATCGATTAGCATCACAATCCACAGCTGGACATAGGCCTCTCCCAATGTGCGCAATAGTACGTAATCTCCGCCTTGCGCATCCAGTCCATCAGTCACCTTTTTCAGGTTGTCAGACCACCTGGGCCCTGATTCTACTATTATTTTGTTCATAACAAAACCACTGCGGCACCACAGACACTGTAACAAATGCCATTTAACTTTAGACTTAACGAATTCACGGTTAAAGTCTAATATTAAATGACAATCTTGTAGAGTGAATGACAAGTTTTAACATCTTTCTCTTTACATTTTAGACTTTAAGACTCAGACATAAAGTCTAAAATTTAATGACATTTTATGCAATGTCAGCGGTATGACCATGGTTTTGTTATGTCACAAAATTAGTAGAATTGGGGGCCTGGCTTAACGGGCTTCAGTTTGCTTTCCCGCACTCTCAACTCAAGGACTTGTCTGCTCAAACGGCCATCGGTCCTCCATTTAAACATGCTTATTCTGTGAGCTTATGTCTTGGATTTTTTTATACCACATAAGCAGCAGACAAGTACACGGCCCACCTTGTGGAAAATGGTTACCGTGGCAACATCAGGGGAGTCACACTCGTGCCGCCGAACCTGAGAGCACAGAGTTTCTGTGCCGTCAGTGCAGAAGATAAAGCCTGACAATCTGACAAGCCTTTGGTCTTCCCACTCAGAGCATAAAAACTCTCCAGTGAGCTCTGGCTACCCTACTCAGCGCCGGGAACACAGCACGTGGTTATTATGGCTGTGGTATTATGTCGGGTCATCTATTATTCTGTGGTAGGGTAGGGTATTAGTGGAGGCCTGGGAAGATACAATTGAGTAGTCCGACTGGACAAGTCGACTGCTTGACTGCTCAATTGGGTCTTCCCAGGCATTTTCCCACTGGCGTTCAGTTTGCACTTTTGACCTAAAGTACGCTTATAGTTTTGATTGGCATGCCTTGACTTTTTTGCGTGACTGCAGTCTGATCTCCCAATCTTAGAGGAAAATATGCGTCTGAGCCTTATCCTTTGCGTACACTGACTTAAATGTAAGATTAGTTTGAACCTCAACAATATAGGTAGGGCTTTAAACACCCGGGCCTAAAAGCCTTATGTTGGCGCACAGTGCATAATAATGAATGAAAAACAAAGAAACTTTGTATATAACATTAATATATTTACTTGATAGTAATAGGTCAGATACAATAACCAAATACAAATTTAACAAATAAATACAAAATATATTCTTATTATTATAACCAATTTCATATCTATAATCACCTTTGCCCAGCGGTGGACGTTTGTTACCTTACAAGCAGTGTTACCAACTCTCAAGATATGTTTCGCTTAAACATTCTAGAAAATAACTAGGTAACTACAATTGCACTACGTCACTAAGTCTAAAATAATTTTATATAGGTAAATTGCGTTATCCCAGCTTCAATACATACTTGTAAATCAAAATGTCTCCAAAAATACCCCTAAGAATCCCATACCAATTATTAACCCCAATATAGTACGAAAATGCCCTCAGTTGGTAACACTGCTTTCAAGCATACAATTCCTTATATGTCATAATTTCACTATTTTACCCAGCCGAGGGACACATTAAACTACATTAAATAATATTGCTACTTTCATTTATTGCTCGAAAATGCAGATAGTAAAAAGCAAGGCCAATATTTACAAATATTATATAACAACCTCCAATGGGTGATTATTTTATTCTTTTAGTACACATTATGCCTATATTATGTCGTTTTAAAAAGATGATACGGCATACTCAATTTTTATGCCATAAGAACTTATTGTTTAGGTTTTATGCATGGAATATAAAATTAAGAAGTACTTTGTTGATATGAAAACTATTGCTGTCAGACTATCACATTTATTATGAATAATCACGTCTAAACAGTTTCTAGTTTGCTATAAGTCAATGTGAGTAAGATTTATGGCACACAATTAAGTGACTGCTTTGAGACACTTCTACTTGATTTTATATTCCGTGGCTTCATGTTAGTAAAAAGGTCATTTACCAACAATTAAAAAAATATGTCATGTTGCTATCAATTAAAACAAAAAAATGTCTGTCATGTTGATTAAGCTGTTGTGCATAAAATTCCAAGTGGCATAATATGATATTGTATGGCATACAGTGTATAAAGTAGTAGTTGAGGTCTATTATTTTCTCTCTCGAAATTCGCTCTATTTGGTTGCTGATAAAAAAATATATGTGGGGCAGTCTTTGGGGATATAAGTGGAAAGTATCTTGTGACGCGTTCGGTGACGGCCCAAGTATTATGTGACGATGATTTCTGTTCACCCAAAAACTTCCAGAGGTTTTTGTAATACTAATAAATCCAAAAGGGTCATGATTTTTTTAAATTTTAAAGCAATTATTATGCTATTTTACTCGTTTAATTTTGGAAAAAGTGGCTCGGTAACTAAGTGGTCAGAGCATTCCCCTTGTAAGTGACCAGTTCTTAGTTCAGATCCTGTCTTAGTCTTCTTCATCCTATCAATCCTACTCGTACAATACGACTGCCATAGATGTTTGTATGGAAACTGGGACCGACGGCTTAACGTGCTCACCGAGGCACGACTACAACGACGTAAATAACTATATTCATGCATACAAATGTTTGCATGTAGCGGGGATCAAACCAGAGCCGCGTAGCGGCCGCGTTCACCGCTACGCCACGGAAGCTGTCAAGACCTGAGTGTTACACTTTTTACAATCTTAATTGACTTTATAGTACTAACGTCTTTCGTTCGTATTTCGTGCAATTTCAAAGTTTTGGATGTTTCATGGTAGCCCCCTTGGTCATAACTAGTACTTTATATACTGTAAGTCACACCAAACTGGTTTATTCACATCGCTCACACCACATTGCTGGTGAAGATCTCTATCCAGTAGCCGTCAGGGTCCTGGATGAACGCTAAACCCTTCATCTTGCCGTCATTGGGTCGTTTTATGAACTTAACGCCTTGTTGTTCAAATCTGAAAAGATAAATTGCACGATTATATTAAAAAAAAAATCTTTATCTACTTCTATCTTGTTCTGTTTGTACATCCATACTAATATAATAAATGGGAACGTAACGAATGTGTGTGTGTGCGTGCGTGCGTGCGTGCGTGCGTGCGTGCGTGCGTGCGTGCGTGCGTGCGTGCGTGCGTGCGTGCGTGCGTGCGCGTGTGCGTGTGTGTGTGTGTTTGTCCGTCTTTCAGGGCTAAACTACTAAACCAATTTTAATGAAATTTGGTATAAGGGTAGATTAGACCTTAAGAAAGGTTATAGGCTATGTTACGTCCCGATAACCGACATCCACGCGAGTGGAACCGCGGGCAAAAGCTAGTTGGAAATATTATAAAAAAAACTTGGCGTCCACCATGGATTAAAACTATTGAACAGATTTTGATGCGGCTTCATTTGTTATAAAGATTTCGATCAGAATAAAAATGTTACGTAAGTTCGATCGCAATTAAGTAGGTAACCAGAAATAATATGATACGGTATGATATCCACGCGGACTAAGGCTACCAAGATAATATATGAACACAAAGAAAAACAAAATATGAATATTTAATATGGTCTATGGTCATGTTCTATTAAGTAGATGGCGGTCATATGGCGGTCATATGGCAGTCGCTTCACGGAAAATGTCGAAGTTTAGCCGAATCCGCAGTTGGACTGGTAAAAGCGGACCCCAGAATCGAAGTTGATAGCCTCGGATGCGATTAGGATTAACACTAGGATGAAGAAGGTCTATTAAGTAGATATTGCAAAATTGACGCAGCATCTTTTTGGATGATGAATTTTTAGAACTAAATGATTAAAAAGCAAATGAAAAGGTATACAGGGTTCTACTGGGCGTGAAAAAGCATCTGATGAGGCCGTCAAGCTGAGGGCCAGCATTGTAACATGTTTGTAATATTGACCCTCTTTCCTGAGACTTTGCCTTCAGCTTCTAAGGTCCTGGTGAGGTGAAGTCATTATTATATTTAAAAAAAACAACACCCTAGCATCTTAGCATACATTGGGGTGCAGTTAATTCAATTGAATAAAAAATAAAAAGCTACACAAACCTAGCACAAGCTTCATCAACATTGCGTACGAGTATCCCGATGTGTCCAAAACCGCGAGGATCGGAATTACCGTTGTGGTAACTCGAGTCGTCGCTCTCTGTGCCCCAGTTGCTGGAATTTAGACAAAAGAAAATATTAATTACTGCTATTATAAATATATTGTGGTATATATATACATATATATATCGTCACATTTTCTTGGTATTCTTTGTCAAGGATCTTTTTGAAAATTCTCTAGCACATATAAGTCTTTAGGCTTTCACGGCTGGAATTGCATGTAGAATATACTGCTTCCGGGCTGTTTGGCTGTGGTCCATATGAAATTTGCGCTCCAGGCGTTTCGTCGATCACTGCGGTCGACATCTTCAGTGGTCTTCGGGGATTTACAGGCGTGAATATATGTATGGAGGGGTAGGCAGGAGTGTATTAATACCCATGTTTTCCTTACTATAATTTGAAAGATTGGAAATCATGGGAACGGATGAACTAGATCTCGAAGACATTCCCAATCTGAGGGTGGAACAGATTGTAAGTTTTTGCAAGGAAACAGGTAAGTTTGACGATACGCCGTGATTGCCGGGCACCCCTATCCGTTACAGGATAAATAGGGGAAATGGGTGAAATGGCCCACACCGAAGGACAGATCACCCGTCCGGTCGCGGCCTCCCTGCTGGCAGTAAGTAAGAAACTATAATTTTCGGTCCCACGCAATAGGAAGCGAGCCTATCGCCGTCTAGTGAGCACTTTATTGTGAGCTGTATGTTTACTGTAGGATGGCGAACAGCTATATCCCTTAGGCGCCTTTTACGACAGCCACAGAAAGAGCTGGGGTGGTCCTATTCTAGTCCACTGGGAACTAACATAGCATAATGTATTTAAATAAACAAAAAAAAAATCCACAGAGGAGCCCATTCTCAAACCAATATATAAACCTTGTAGCACATTATTTTAAGTAAAATAAAGTTTTATAAATTATAATTATCTAGGTTACTTACTATGTCAATTCTAAAGTAGCCTTCCTAGTCATTGCCCAAGCGGTTCTCGTGGCCTCATCGGATGGAATTTCTCCAGGGTTCTCGTAACCCATGAAGAATAAGGAAAACTTCATGTCTGGGAAGTGCAGCTGCTTTAGTAAAGTCATACCCAGAACGCCGGTGTAGAACGGTATGGACTTCCGAGGGTCCTTAATGCGGTACATTGTTTGTTGGAACATGAAGTCCTGGAAAAGAGGGGATAGGTTTATGAGAAATGAACATACACAGTAACACAGTGGGGTGGGGAGAGACCATATGTGTCCACTTGCTATGATCCTAGGCATACTACTATTTTAGTACCTTATAAATTACTTATTTCTCCTAAACCCTACATCTAAGTTTATTTTGTTAGAAGTGGCATCCTGTAGGTTGTGTAGTGGCTAGGATTTAAACCTGGGATCTGCGGCTGAACTTAGATATTTTCTGTGAAGCATGACCTCCAAAATCCATTGATGATGTTGAAGTGTTGCAGTAAGACGAGTTGTTGGACTTTTTATGGCACCAACTACCTGTAACAACTGCCATAGATGTTCATATAACATCAATAGCTTCTTGTGTTTTATGAGGCATGAAAAATATGCAGACAATGCAAATAGACATTCATGCATACTAATAACATTAAGCAAGAATCTATAAGTTAAGTTCACTACCGGCACACATAAAAGGGGTAAACTGTCTTTTTTTGACAAAATATGAGCCATTTTTATTTGATTTTGGTGTCCCGTGAAATGGGAATAAACTAACCAGTATACCAGTTTCATTGTTATAAAATGGTAAACACTTCAATGGCAATATATTATCAAATTAATGATAAGAGGGTATACCTAATATCTATATTACAACATTTAAATAAGTTGTTTTTGTCAAAGGTGATAGATAATAAGAATTTATAGATAACTTCAAGGCTATATATCTTTATAAGTAATATGATAATGTGTCAACACCATTAATGATAATTATTTAGTTTAGGATTTAGTAAAATTGCTTTATTTGCCATACTAACATCTATGGCTGTCGTTAGAGATAGCTGAAGCCCTAAATCTCGCCTTTAGGTTGTGGAGGTCAGATGGCAGTTGCTTCATGGAAACTATTGAACTGTTTATACTAAGGATTGATGTGTGGAAAAGTACAGGTCCAATTGTTATTCAATATGGAAATATTGAAGTTAAGCCAAAGTCCCAGTAAGACTGGTAGAGTGGACCCCAGACTTTCTTTGTGATAATGTTCGATGTAACTGGGATTAACGCTAGATGAAGAAGAGAAGACAATGAAAGCATATTAAATAACTGATCAATGCTAGGAATAATAATGTTTTGAAACTTGAAAATATAATGTAATATTAGTGCAGCACAATTCACAAAATGTTTTAATGTCAGAGAAGACAGTGAGAGATGATTTTCTTTTCCTTCTAAGGTTTGTGTTGTTTCTGAAAGAGGTTTAATATGAACAAATCATGTAAATACTAGCATAGATCAGAGTTTAAATAATCTTATAAGGTCTCAAGAGCTCCTTAGAGAGGGGAGCTACCCACTAAAGCTAACAACTTCATCTTTTCATTCAATTTCAACTTTATCTTCCTACTTCAGCAAACAACATTATCTTTTCTACAAGCGAAGTACTAGCTCGTTTCATGGCTCTGTGAGTGATGCAGATGTCGGAAAGGCAAGTATAAACATTGTGTTGTATGTATTAACTGTAAAATAAGACCTCAAATTCATGAATAGCCTTATAAAGAAATTTTATGAAACTCTTTAAAGTATTAATAGTTGGGTTTAGTACTTACTCTAGTTGATGGGTCTGGTGTCTGGCATAAAGCCTCAATTTCTTGAGGAGAAATACCTTCGTGCGACATTGTGCTATAAAGAAAAATAAAAAAAATTAATAAGAATGTAACCTATAAGTACCGGATTGTATTAAAATAATTGTTATTCTGTTAATGATAGAACTCATTCATAATATTTAAAATTGCGCAGTTACTTACATGTATAAGTTAAATTTCAAGAAGTATAATAATATTCTAATGTTAGTTCTTATTCTACAAGTTACAAGATATAAAACTTGACATTTAATTGACGTTTTACGACTTCTTTATACTATTTTTTATTATCTGTGCTCTGTGAGTCTGTGCACAGATTAGGCATGGGATCGTATTTTATCAAGGGGCAGTACAGTACAAGTGGTTCTGCTGTCTGTGAACTTACGAAAGCGTCTACCGACGTTCTTGCGAACTATCGGAACCAATGAATGATTTTTCAACCATTTTTTAACATTAAAACCTTATGTCGAAACATTGTTTACTATAAAAGTTTATACTTTTAAATTATATATCATATTGAAGAAATCAATGCAAATATTAGTTCCCTAGGTATTAGATAAAATATGGCATTTCATTTTAATGGTTGCCTAATGTGTCTATTTAATTTAGGTACTCTACGTTGAACTATAGAAAAAAAACAGTTGAAAGAAAGTATTATACATGTATTTCGCAATAAATTATGATCAATTACTTGACCCAAAGGTACAGCTTTTCATATAAATATCTAAGTTCTTCTATCCACACAATATCCCTTTCCGGCGACGTTTTGACACACTCATACGCTGAAATCATTCTTAC
This sequence comes from Eilema caniola, assembly GCA_949126895.1. Classification (NCBI taxonomy): domain Eukaryota; kingdom Metazoa; phylum Arthropoda; class Insecta; order Lepidoptera; family Erebidae; genus Eilema; species Eilema caniola. The sequence continues at coordinate 3,541,064 of OX421486.1, read as the reverse complement.
ATTTCTATCATCAATAAAAATATCTCCAATGACGCTCACATAATCCCCTTCTGTGAAATTAATTGGGGTTTTTGCAATACGGTCTAACAAAGTAGACATAATGTTAACGTTGTCATTGCCTGTTTTTGTAGCCACAGAAAACCCATAATATAAATCTTTCAAAATGGCGGGTGATGTATTTATATTACTCTTGGTGCTATCATAATAAATTTGAACAGATCCCGTTGCGTCGGAGAGCTCTGCATTTGTTGTGGTGCTTGCTGTATTGTAAATAGCTGTAATAACCCCGTGAATCATTACATTTTTGAATGTCAATCCGAATAATCCGAATAATTCGTAGATGTATTTGTTTTCAGTAGTTTTGGCGCGAAATACATCTTGAATATACAATTTCAACGGACTTTGTTGGAAATTATTCATTGCATTATTATTATTTTTTATTTCCATTAATTACGCGTTTTCTTACAGTAACACTGTCACTTAACTTTCATAAAATCTCTAATTTAGTGAATTTGTATAGGTTAGCTCTTTTAGTTACGGTTAACAGCTAAAATCTGACATTTCGTTAACTTTGATATATTATTAATCGTTCAAAACTTGAAGCACAGAATAAATATGTAATAGAAGTCTTGAAATCTGAAAAATGAATGAATTAAAATAAAGGTAAAACTACTTGAGATGTATACAGAATAACACTCATAAATTTTAAAATATTTTTAGATTCATGACTATTTGATGTCATAAAATTTATTGTACCTATAATGCTTCATATCAGTTCAAAACACCAAGTTTACCTAGTGATTCTTGTAACTATGGATAGATGTCGCTGATATAATGTGCGTAAAGTAGGATCAGGGTATCTCGTATTGTGTGTATTGTATTAAACTATTATATACTCTTTGGTATTGTATCCACAATTGTATCTTATTGCTTTCACATGGACTCGGTTTACATAATATAATAGATACATGATTGCTTAAAGCAATCATCATAAATTAAATGGTGGATAAACTGAGTTCGCACGCAGTACACACTCACTCACAGGCAGCTCTTAAAACCTTCTATAAATATATTTACACTTTTAGATGCTTCGTGGCTAAATGGTGAACGAATAAGTTAAGTTAACACATTGAAAGGCTAAACAAAATCTGTCTTAGAATGTGTTAAGACCTCTGCGTGGCTAGGACGAGCACGCTAAGCCATCGGTCCCACGGTTGCCATATGAACATCTATGGTAGTCGTTACGGGTAGTTGGAGCCTTAAAAGTCCGTCAACAGGTCTAACTACAGAACTATATCGCCAATTACCTAGTTGTGAAAGTCAGATGGTAGTCGCTTTACGAAAAATATAGAAGTTCCGACCCGTCGCTGTTGTACTGGATAAAACGGTCCCTGGATGCGATGAGGAGGGCTCGGATGCGACTGGGACTAACGTACGGATGATACTGATATTCATAGTATTCTAACAGCATTACCTACTATAATGTTCTTCTCATAATATGAACATAATATATTATTAGATACGACGGTTGCCCGCAGCTCAAAGTTATGACCATACAACACCATACTACTAATATTACCTAACAGCTTAAAGGAAATACGAGGCTCAGGCTTCGCCAAGATACAGAATTGGCTTTGCGCCCAGTACCCGGTGTAAGATTGATAAGTTGTCTTGTTAAAAGGTGTTGATTCGTGCTTTGCGGAATTAGATTTGTTTTCTTCAACTTCAAGCCGCCAGGGTCAGGGTCACAGTCTATATTCCTTTTTTTTTTATTATGTCAGGGTCTCTGGTATTTCCTTTCTAGAGTAGGTACACCGGTTTCGTGCGCCACTCCCCATTATACGCCTCATCGACTAACGGGGCGATTTTATTGGACTCGAACTTGCTGGAGTGTAATGTAGCCCAATAAGGCATTTCCGTACGAAAAAAAGGGTGCACCAGGTTTTCCGTATACGGCTGACTCTAGAAGCAATGTGCAGTTTTACCGGCACGCTCACCTTAGCATTATCTCCGATGAAGTGAAGACAGAAGGTATTTCTGCACGTGTAGAAAAACAGATAAATTAAAAAAAATATCTGCGTAATCGATTGTATGTATAGCCATCTGCCATAGTATCATACGCGCCAACATTTTTGCTATGACTTTCTTTTCGTTTAGAAATTTTTCTATCAAAAATAATGTATCAGTATTTTTCCCTTCGTAGAAATCTGACGAAATCAAAATACGAAAAATAAATCCAATATCGCCCCAATCACTACAAATACATCAATACAACTTTTATCCATTTCCCTCCAATATTTTTTCTGTAGCCAATTAAAACAAAAGCATCGCAAGATGGCTGCCGATTTAATTGGCATTTGACGTCATCCCGTTTTATTGGCAACAAACGTTCGCATGCGGTTTTATTCCTTTAACATTTTGTCCAAGGAAATGTGTCCGCATTTCAGATTGGAGCCAGAATTCCGTGCGTTTGTCTCTTTTGCGTCCTACATTTTCCGATGTTAGGATGCCTATTGGACATTCTTTAACAATAGATAGTGGAGAAAAACTTGTATTTTATATAAAACTCGACAAATTGGTTCAGTAAAACTACTTCTGTTTTGAAATTGAGGGGCTTATAACGTCTCACTTTGTAAGCTTTCAATTTATAATATAACATATTTCGCTATTTTTTTTTGCAAATACAGTAATAGGTATTGTACTATGAAACAGCCATACCGGTACATACAAATAGGTAATAGGTATTCATGCATACAAACCATTGATATACAAAATCAATGATACAAACATTTGCTCTGAGCGGGGTTCGAACCGACGTGTTTTCGGTCGAATGCCCTGCTGCTGCACCGTGCGCCACAAAGATCGTCGAGTCGGTAGATGCTATCGTTATAAAAACCCCACTCTTCAAATAGGTGTTACATACTAGCTAATGTTCGCCGCTCCGCCCGCGGAAAATTCGTAATACCTGGAATTGGTTCCATTCCAGGGATAAAAAGTAGCCTACGTAGTATATTCAAAAACTTTGTAATATATTTCTCATATTACAATATAGGGATGAAGATCCAAAGCCAATACAATAACACATTTATTTCGTGTTTATGCAGCAGCCATTTTTAAGCTTATTTTCATATAGATAATATATTTTTGTGAGTGATTTCTATCGGGAAAGTTTCGCCGACGGTTTTTACGTAATACTCGGCGATATTGTCACGAAATATTTGGCAATGGGAATATTATCTTTCGCTAGATATATTCTGTGGGCTCGCGTTATAGGGACGAACACAAAAATGTGGGTAGGCATATATTTTTTACTAGGCTAGACTATGATTTTTATGCATAATAGACGATCTGTTTCGAAAAGATATGTATCTTGAGTTTGTGGCTGGAACGCAGTGATGCCAGATTGGGGGGAATCCCCCCAAAATTGGGGGGTTTTTTGAGTTACGGGGAATTTTTTGGGGGGACAATTTTTTTGGGGGGATTGTCGGGGGGAAAATAATACATTTGGAGGGAATTGGGGGATTTTAACTTGCAAACTCGTGATTTGAAGATGAGTTACGGACTGAATTTCTACAGTACAAAACCTCGACATGTAGCGAACTTCGAAAACATATAGATCGACAAGTCATTGCTTCGACAGACAATTATTAGACAACACACATCTTCGAATGACCACTACTTCGACAGATTTTTTTATCATTCTCCTATTACTGGGTGGTTTAAAAAAACAACAAAAAAAACGAGTCGGGGTGCTCTGAGTCGTGGTGTTAACCATAATGAAGCAATTTGAGGCATAAAAACCAAAGAAAACAATACAGTTACAATTTAAGGAAAGATTACAAAAAAATCTGTCGAACTACTTCGACATATTTTTTTTTGTAATCTTTCGTTAAATTGTAACTGGGTACTTCATTCGAAGATGTGTCTTGTCTAAGTATTGTCTGTCTAAGCAATGACTTGTCGATCTATGTGTTTTTGAAGTTCGCTACATGTCGAAGTATTGTACTGTCGAAATTCGGTCCGTAAGCGTTTGAAGATATCTGTGATGTTTAAAAGGTATTATAGGTATTCGGGTACTTTGAGATAACTTACACTTTCAACTATATGACAACTGCCATCCTTAGTCAAACCACGAACATGAGTACCTACTGAAAAGTAGCCGAAATGTCGGTCTAAAAGTAAGTAATAACAAATTAATCGCGCTTGAATCCGTTAAAATTGGTTATGTCTCAATGAGTTATAATCGCGTAAACATTGGAATTTATCATCCGATAATAGGTTCCTGCGGGAATCTAGGCGAAGAGTAAAGCTCTCTATTCTCGAGGCCCCCTTTTATTTTCACGAAAACCTGTGAGGAATTATGTCCTTGATGTTTTAGCCGGAAATCTTTTTTTTTCCCTTCTGATGCTGTTAATGCTACACTTTTTTTTTTTAGGTACTAATTAAATATTGCTAACTTTGGGGGGATTTTGAAAAAAATCCTTAGTTTTGGGGCGATTTCGTATCCATTTTGGGGTGAATTTGAAACAGTGATCTGGCAACACTGCTGGAACGACCCGCTTAACTAAGGCTGAGGTCCTGAAAAAGGTGGCTGGGACAGACTGGACGTGGAAGGCGGATGATCAGAAGCAATGGGGTACATTTGGAGAGGCATAGGCCTCAATCAAATAACAATATTCGATCGATCGAAGTTTAATGCAGTCCATTGTTGGGCATAGGTCTAGCAGTAGACTGCGATAGACTGATTAGATCAATTGATGATTGAGGGTTTTACTTCTAAAATGTCTTCAATTCCCTAACTGTTTAGAATTATATGAAAGTAGGATACGTAGAAGTAAGAATTACAAGCCTATTACTAGTTTCCAGTAGGTAAGTATTTGCAGATAAAACGAACTGTAAACATCCGAGTCCTTCAAGCGAGGTGTGAAAATAGTAGATTGTATAACAAGGGAGCAAAATAGTATTTTTATAATTTTTATAGAACCCAGAGCTTTAGCGAGGGGTTCTAACGTAGGAACCTGAGCACAGCGAGGGGTTCAAAGTATATCGCCCGAGGGAAAAATAATTTGCTCCTCGAGTTATATACTTTACTTTTCATCCCCTTTCTATGAGAAAATAAATAAGAGACTGTGTTATGGAATAATGAATAAATTTAATTAAACAAAGACGTGAATATACGTATAAAAACAATTACAAATTTATATTTATATTTGATACGCTAGCGCAATTTTGAAAATTTATTGTCACTGTTTTATTTGGGATCGATATTGTTGTCGATTCAGTTACATTTTGAGTATTTGTTATCTTAGTATCTGACTGGTGCTCAAGAAAAGGTACAGAATCCTTTGATGTAGAAGGACGTGGCGACAATGGTATAGGTGAATTATCTTTAGGTCTTAATTTAATATTTTCTACAACGCGGGTGCTAGTTTTTTTCTTTATTTTGAATTGAGTCTTCTATGTAACCTTCAGCTACAGAGCTGGACTTCCATCCTCCATGCCGCTTTAAAACAGTGAGATCCGCTCCAGAATCTGCCAAAAGTGTAGCAGACGTTCGGCGAAAACAATGACCAGTGTATGACTTGCAATCGGGCAACTTCAAGTATGCAGCTATTTCTAAGGGCATTAAAGACATTCTATTTTTTCCCATTACTTGTTTAAAATACTTTCCACTTTTATATCTAATAAAAAATCTATTTGATGTTGTTTGAGAAGGACGTAGGCTCTGATATTGTTCAACTATTCGATTATACTGGCCACGAATAACGAATGACCGATCAATTTTTGTTTTAGTATCAGTTAAATTGACTAAAAGTAATTCATCTGAATGTTTTTATATCATCAATTGTTAGTTTTATAAGTTCGTTACTACGACATGCTCCATGTATGCCAAATATTAAAGCCACCTGTAACAAAACAGAAAGGAAATCAGACAAGTAGGTACAATACGTACACGTTTTAAAACACTCTGTTTATAGATTACAATGAAAAAACTAAATGATACATACTTTTGTTGCGAGAAATTCCTTATCAGGCGCATCATTTAAAATGGTCTCGACGTTTTGATGAGAAAATACTTTTGATTTCTTTGGTTTGTGTCCTTCGGATAATCTCTTCAAGTAAGTTAGTAACTTCGAGTAATTATCAATTTTTATATTTTTGTTGGTATTTACAGTTGACTTAAGCATTGAGTATATACTCCATAGGGTAGAAGGTTGCTTTGTTTTGGCCAATTCTTGAAAATAGGCCAAGAATACATTTTCTGAAAACGTTTTCGCACCTTTTTTATTTTTCCATATAATGAAATTTTCAAAGGCCCTTAAATATTTCGCCCGGGATTTCGTAGGTAATAGGTTTTGTAGAATGTTGTTTGCTTCTGAAGTTATTGCTTCAGGTGTTAACTAATTGTCACTGTCATAAGTTGACGTGGAACTCATATTTTATTGCAAAATAAGCAAATCAACTCAAATAAAATATGTACTTAATTACAAGAACAGAGACGTAATCCGCGCGCTTTAGTTTTTTTGAAGTGAAAACTTCTTTAGCGGCGTTGGGTGGGTGTAAAATGTTAAGGAAGCGTCAGGATTAGTTGACCTTTGAACCGTAACCGACGACTGACGTCATACAAGATTAGGTATAGACTATCAGTCTTATTCATAAAAAGTTATGGGAGGTTTATAAGACTGCTATAAGGTGATCGTCGAAAATTTGTATTCATAACAGCATTTTAGCACTAATACGCTCTATAAACCTTCTATAAACTTCATATAAGTTATGGAAGGCAGGAACCCACTATAACCGTGCTATAAAGCAATATTAAGAGAAAAGATGGCCGACCTGCGCAACAGCTGATGTTACTTTGACAGCTGTTCTCAAAATATTGATGAAAGCTTTGATGTTTAATACTATATAGCATGACTAGCATTGTTGCTTTGTTCGCATTACTTTGGTGAATTATTGAATATAACTCGAATATCTCTGATTTGTTTCCAGACAAGCCTTTATTATTATTATTACTAATCTAGGTGAGTTACTTTTTGGAGTTTGTGGTAAAATTATTGCGGCAGAGTGTTTCTCAGTGTCTTCCACAAGCCTTTACAAAGCCTAGATGTACTTGAAGCTATTGAAAATATTGGGAGTCTGCTATATTGGGAAGTTTTAATACCAATAATATTATGTAAACTAGCCCACGCCGCCACCTTCTTCGCGTTAGTGTTCGTGTCGGTGTTTTTATTTTCCAGCACACCGACCCGCTCTTTCACCAGTTCTTGTAATATGATCTTATGAAGCAAATATTATTATAATATAAGCGTTAGTAATGCATAATAAACAGGCACATCAAATAACATGGCAGAAAGGACTTAATAATTTCAATGATATCTGAAAATTTTAACCAAGTGGCAAAATTTTCATTTATTAATCTCTTATAGCGACACTATAGTTATCGAAGGTTTATAGAGCAGTTATGAATACAATATTTTAAAATACGTATGATAGCGTTATGAGACGTTTTAACTAATGTACGCTATAAACCTTCCATAAGCATTTTTTATGAATAAGACTGTATGTATTTTGCAACTTACAATAGATATCGTCGTAGCTTAAACGGTAAGCACTTCGACTGTAAGTCCTTATAGTTTCAGATAGTATCGGATTCAAACCACCTGGCCTTCTGAAACTTTTTGTGATTTATTTACTTTTTGTCCTTTTTCTTTTTGTAATTTATTACTTTCTATGATATTTTTTTCTTTTTGTAATTTATTATTTTTTGTGATTATTTTTTCTTTTTATAATTTATTAATTTCTTCTGACAGAAAATTAGCAGAAAATAAGTGATAGGTTCTATGAATAGCGCTATATTATAGGTATGGTATGGTATGTTCTTTTTTATCTTTTTCTATGTATATAACGAAGAAAGAAAAAAAGAAAATGTTTTCACTTCTGCCGGCACTCCCAGAGTGCAACCCGTCTTTTTTTTTATTTTTATTAGCGCGGGTGCCCGCACCGCGCAGCCTTGTTGGCTGGCCATACCAGCCAGCAATTCATATAATTTGCGTTCGATTTCTATGAACGATATACGTTCCAAATTTAAATCACTTTTCCGCCCGCTAAAAAGCTCTGAAGAGAAAAGTGCTACTTTGCTCCCACTTATAGAGGAACAAAGTGACACTTTTCGAATAGAAGGGATGAAAAGTATCTATCAATGCTTTCAAGGTAGGGTCCAACATTTTAAGTTCAACAGCATCGGAAATGGTGGCCTGAACTTCTGGACCTCAGGTTATTAACATTTAGCGGGGGACAGTCAATGGGGATGCTGACGCAAAACTAATTGTAGATGGCAGCAGGGGAGAAATTATCAAACAACAATAACAAACTCATAGCTGTCAGTTTTGAAGAGACTTGGTTTGTTTTATATATTGTGTTTTTTGTGATCTGGATTTGCTTTTCTATGTATTCAACTTGTAATATGCAACAACTCAAAGCAGAATTGCGGAAAAGAGGTGCAACTTTAACTGGAAAGAAAGCTAACCTCATCGAAAGGTAATCTTTAAATTTTACTGTCTCTACAAACGATATCGTATTATTTATCGGTATTTAAACTATCATGGTTGTTTATACTATTAATTAAGTTTTCGGGATATTTACCATGTAATGTTTTATCGAGTTCTTCCGTGATCATGGCGCTTGCAACAGTGCCGAAATATCGGAAACTCGATGAAACATTACATGGTAAATATCCCGAAAACTTAATTAATCGTATTATTTAACTTTTAATACAATAAAAACACTGTATCAATCCAACAATTATGGGTTGGAATTTTTACTTTTTTAGGTATCTGGGTTGCTGTAACTGTTCTGAAAAAAGCAAAATTAAAAGTATGTGACACCTTCTTATGAATAAAAAACAACTGAATTGGATAGGATAACTCGTAAATACTACTTGTGTAGGCAGATTCTCTAACATAATCGCTATCCTTGAAGTGGTTTCAACATAACCTCCGTCTCTATAGTCTCCCACTGTTTTTTTTAGCTTAGCATTTTGAGGAAATAAATACACTTCACTAACATTACATCTTGGTACTGAACAAAGTGGTATGTTAGAGTATATATTCATAAAAAATCGTTAGACAAACAATGAAATTTATGTAAATGACAGCTAACATTTAAATTAACAAAAGCGCAGTGTACATCCCCATTGACAGACCAAATATTACAAAAACAATAAGATCTCAATGATCTCATACATTTTATATAGATACCTACTTTTCCCCTTTAACTGAAAAGTTATTAGAAATTATTTTTGTAATTTATTTTTTACTTCATACGTAATTTACATTATCCTACTAATATTATAAACGCAACAGTTTGTAGCTATGGATGGATGGATGTTTGTTACTCTTTCACGTAAAATGTACTGAATGGATTTTAATGAAACTTTAAAATAATATAGCTAATACATGAAAATAACACATAGGTTACAATTTATAACGATAACCGACATCCACGCGGCCAAAAGCTAGTACATTATAAATTTTATCTACTATGATACTATAATACAAAGATTATAAATTGAAATCAAAACTCCTATGACGAACATTACGAAGAGGCAAAAAAAAAAAATTATTACGATACAGGTCTTGTATGGACACCTATATCATTAAATTACTTTTTAATCATAACGATACACCTAAACAACCTCCACCTGGACTGAACCTCTACTTTAAAAAATTAAACGGCCGATTCGGAAGAAAAAAAGAAACGCGCATGCGCAATCGATGTTTGCGCCTTGGCACCAACATTTTTTTTTTACATTTAAATTAAACAAAGTTTGGTTTTGTTTTTAAAATAAATTAGTTTATGTATTATAGTATGAGAGTAGATAAAGTAGTGTATGACACTGTACATAACTTGGTCTTATAACACTCGTGTGATACAATAAAAAAACTCGCCTACGGCTCGTTTTTTTAAAACACACTCGTGTTATAAGAACCCTTATTATGCAACAGTATCATAAACTACTATAATCTCTCATTTTTTCAACAATATCTTCCGTAATGTATGCACCTATTCATTTAATTTTGTTCAAAACTATACTCTTCCATAAAAAGCTATTTAAATGCGTCGGTACTTCGTTTTTTTTCGCTTTCAAAATTTCTATGGACCTACTAAAATAAATAGTTGTCCGAAAACAAAGGACTTTAAAGCTATTCCCAGGCGAACGGAGGGTTGTCCAATCTGGGAATCATTAAGTGCTGGCCTTTGATAACGATTTTGGATACCGATAGTGATCTTAATACCCAATTTTCGTTTTTTTTTAATCAGCCGTTCAATTGACTAACTAGGCAGTGTTCAGTCATTTAATTAAACGGCTAGGCAAATTGCTTGGGTCGATGACGTTTAACTACTTGCCTAGCCATTTAATTAAACAGTTAGAAAAAGGAGTTATTTCTGAATGGCTATAAAAAAAATACCACAAAGGCTTAATGCGGGAGCGAAGCATTAGCCTTCTAACCTAACCTAACCGAGTCCTGGCACTAATTTTCTGTCTACCCCCACGGGGATTTACAGGTGTAAATATATGTATGTAATTTTCTATCTTATTTCGAGGTAGTGCCCCATCTAACGATTGGTCTAAGCATTAGTCAGCCAGGTTGTTAAATGATACAATAAACGTGACGGCTGAATATCATTCAGGCCGTTAATTGGATGCTGCCATTTAGTGAACTGCCTAGGCAGTTAATTAAACGGCTGATTAAGTTAGTTGGCGGCTAAATATATATATAGGACACGTGAATTTGACTACACCTCGTAAGAGGGTCACTATTACATACGCGTTCATGTTAACAAATGTGGCACTCAGCTCGACGGCCTCATCAAAAGAGGATTATCGTCGCAGCACCGCGTGACACCTACCGGTCTCACTAGTGCTGCGACCACAATCCCCTCTGCCCGGCTATCCACTTGCTGAACGTAATCCAACCGAGATTGGATTACTATGGAGGGTTATTCGCAATCGTGCACGGTGGTAACCACCCGGCCGAAAATTGTGACAAATTAGTGCCATTAAATTTCTACCACCACTTTAAACACGCTAAATCGTATATTTTCTTACTATCAAATTCGAATGTCCTAATATCCTCCCGAGGAGGCCCAGACCGAGAGGAATGGCCCTGGGTCAGCCGGGGTGCGAGGGATATGTCACAAGACAACCTCACCTTCGGTCTAGCACATCGACCCACAGACGGCATGCGGTTTAGGCGGTTCGAGTCCGACATAACCTCCTCCTTCGGCTCCGAAGGGGGGGGGGGGGTATCCGTGGGGATTTCCCGCACGTAAAATAAAATGTCTCTTTTATATCTATTTCTTTTTGTCTCTCTCTGTTATCGTCTGTGTGTCAGCTGATGGTATAGTCTCGAGAAAGAGAGTCACCATTACAGACACGTAACATGTTACAAGGTGGCGCTCAGCTTGAAGGTCATACAAATATCTATGGTAGCAGTTACGGATAGTAGGTGCCCTAAAAATAGTGCCCATTGCAAGACCAAGACGAGACTTGAGGCAGTCTTGGTCTTGGTCTTGCACCAATACTCCTGGTCTTGGTCTTGGTCTTGCACGTTCAGTCTTGGTCTTGGTCTTGCAGCAAGAGTCTTGCGAGTCTTGCAAGTCTCGCACTTATCAATTGCTTAGTGTGGTTTAGTTACATATAAAACATCGTAATAAGGTAAACAAACTTGACATAGATTCCTATGTCAATAACTTGACATTATTTTAAAAATATTGTCAGGAATCCTAAAAACCGACAACTGGTCTAACTGCCGAAATTTGATTTCGTTTGTGGAGTTTGAAGGTTAGATGGCAGTGAAGCTAAACGGATAATATCGAAATTCAGTAGCTTCGCAGTAATTCTGGAAACCATGTCGGGTTTTCAATAATCGCTGATGATGATAATTTGTTATGTAATTAATATTAAAATGTAATGTAATTAATTTAACAAAAAACAAAATGTAGTGTAATCCAGAGCATAAATATAACCATCTTCAATGAAAAAACTTGTACTATTCCACATTATTTATTGAATTCCTGACCGGTTTCGCCTTTACCGGTAAGGCGAAACCGGTCAGGAATTCAATAAATAATGTGGAATAGTACAAGTGTTTTCATTGAAGATGTGTAGCAAGTTCCACCAAGTGCAATCAATCAACAGTATAAGCAGTATAAATATAACCGTTTTGGTGTAAAACATAATTAATATATTGTAAGCAATAAATAAAATTAATTTGAATATTGTACGTACTTCCATTTTGAACACCAAATCGGAATACATTGACGCGAACAGCATGAATAGGATATTTACAAATTAATGTACGCTCAAAGCTATTGATGATATACAATTACCAGCCGGTAACGTTTCAAGAGAGTTCCCACAATCAAACAAACTAAAATAACATGATTCCATCCAGCGGCAGCCCTAACTAGTGGCACCCGGCGGCAATTATGCAAACTGCGCCAGTCTGCGCGCTTATTTGTCGAGTGTTTGCCCCAATAGTGAGGGGAAATATCGATGTTTAATTGAGATGTAATTGATTTTGTATGCTTTCGTGTGTGACGGTGCGGACTATACTATACCAAACGCCCGTTTGGTATTTGGTTTTTAATGATACTCTTTTTTTTGGTTGTGAAGTTTTGTATTTGCATGTTAGAAGCGAGATTGTGTTTATTGATTTAAGCTTTCGTAATATTAAGGACAATAGGTTGTAAAGCATTGTATAATTCTCTGATCTCAAACCCACCTCTGCAACACGGTAGATACACCTACCTACTAATGAACAGACAAGGCTCTGGTAAGGCTTTCTTTTTAGTATTGGAAGTTAGTGGAAGTCAATAATGTAGGTAATTAATATTAATGATGTATTATAAACTGTAGATGCGTTGTTCTGGCTCTAAAATGGTGACAAAAAATTGCGCTACAGAAAAAAAGGTCTCAATTAATAATAAATTCTTAATAACGATATTATTATAGATACAAAAAAAAAACATCTAAATTAATAATATTTTCATATTATTATATTATATTAGCAAATAGCTATAATTGTTTTTATATTTAGTGCTTGCGGCATTTTTGAAAGCCGCCATGTTTCTGCATGACGTATCTTTAGTTTATAATACCTCATTGATTAATATGATCAGTCTAAATTCTGCGAGATCGACCCTGTCCACACCTGCCTTCTATACTCAGAATGTGACTCGCTCAGTACTCGTTGAATGGACATTCCCAAACTACCTTGGCATACACTTTTCATTTCTCATTACATCATTATCAATAAATATACCTACGCTATATCCGCACGCATATTTCCATCTTGTGTAGGGTGCGACCACAGCCCACACTCTGCCTCTATTCTTACATACATATTTCACGAGCTTTCTCTACTTGAAAATAGTTATCGATGTCCAATAATGTTCACGGGAATTAACGCGATTATGATATAGGTAGGTGCATATACCTTTGAATTGCGTGACGTTTCGACCAAGTTACACCGGTCACAGCTGGTGTAACCTGGTCTGGTCGAGTTAAAAAGTTATTTTTTCTTTTGCGTCCTTCCAGGAGGGACTTGAACTCGCGACCTTTCCTTTATAGGGGGACTGCTCTGACCACTGAGATACCAGGCCACGACCGTACTAATCAAAATGATTCCTTGGGCGGACTAGTCAAAAATCAAAGTTTAAAAATGAGTAATCATTCATTGGTTCCGATAGTTGGTGAGAATATTAGCAGCATTTTTTCAAAGACGGATATAAGGGGAAATTTGGATAAGTTCGGGCGTGGTCTGGTAGCTCAGAGGTCAGAGCAGACCCTCTGTAAGGGAAAGGTCGCGGGTTCGAATCCCGCCTGGACCAATTAAAAAAATCCTGCCTAAATCGATTCGAAATTTTCAAATATTTTTGTCTTTCTTATTATCAAACAATCATTTATTAAGTTCCATAAAAATAGAACAATATTAAAAGGGATTGAAATAAAAATAAAATAACTATGAATAGAAATTAACGGTATAAATTTAAATCCCTCTGTAGCAGAAGGACAGATACGCAAAATCCCGGAATAGCAAAATCCCAGATTAGCAGAAGGACGGATTAGCATAAAGGTAGATAATGTACTGTCTTGTACATTATAATACAAACCAAACCTTTTTATTAACCTTATATGCGTCGTGGAATTCGTCTGCATCGCATGCCTCTTGACGTAACATTACCAAAAGTTAATTATCGATAAATCCAATAATGTTGTTCCAAATCCTCCCATCACTAGCACTCTCATCATCGATGCGTTTATATCGAGACGTCGCATCGGAATCGCCTGCTTCGCCGTACTATCGACTACATCAGTGCTTCGTACAGCGTCTTTGTTTTACATTAAGTAGTTTATTTATTAAGCTGCTTAGGGGTTCAACCGCGGAAGATAAATTTAAGAACAAATATTGAGATTGTACTTCAGTTTGACAGTTTGGCAGGCCAGGGGTTTCGGTTATTGTTTTTAATTAGAATACCGCCTGGCCTTCCAATCCTGAAAGAAACGACTGTGTCAAAGCCGTATCTATTGTTAAGCATAGGTTGGCTTAGGCCTCAAAGATTTTTTTATACCACTTAGGTGGTAGGTAAACAAACGGCCTAAATGACTGTTACCGTGGCCTATGGACGTGTGCAATGGCAGGGGCGTCACACTCGTGCTACCGACCCTGTAATAACCTTTTGGTAAAGGGTCTCAAAGAACAAGAGGCTTCTTACAAGGTCAGGTGTATGAGTGTCACGCTCTTGGTGTTGCGTATGTCCATAGGCCACGAAAACCACTTTCCAAAGTGAGGCCTCAACTTGAGGCCTTCTATACTCTTCTTGTGTGGCCACGGTTGAATGGCATGGGACTAGCCCGCCACCCGCTGTAGAGCCTTCCGCGAAGGGATGATGTATTTATGTGTCCGGACATCACCCAACTAGAAGACGGGCTCAGACTGCACCTTTGCAGGCCAGCGCTTGGGTGATCCGTCGATAGGAGCGTAGTTTTTCTGACGGTCTATACACTACGTCGCGGCGTACAGCCCGCGGCAGGTTTATTGTGGTAAGAGCCTCACATACCCGCGCGTATACCGAAAATAGGTACATTTTTTCGGCCTGTATAAAAGAAAAACCGGTCAAGCGCGAGTCCGACACGAAAGGTTTCGTGCTATTTTGCTTTTAGTATTTGTTGTTATATCGGCAAATATAAAGCGGACAGAGAAAGTAGAAAACAAAGATTATATTTGAGTAAAAGGTTGTTTATTAAAGATGTACAAGATGAAATTGTCTATTTAAATACGAAGTTGCATGAAATGAACAAGCAATAGGCATATTAATTTATTTGGTCTACTGAACACGATCTTTTTGTGTCTAATTATTTCTAAGAATAATGCAACTCAACTAATAAAAAAAGTCATTATCCCACTCGTGATTTAATAACTATAAAAAAACCACAGTTTGATAATAGGTATCATTATGTGCCTAATTGCGGTGAAATTAGATTTTACAAGCGAATGAATTGAAAAATACTTTAACTATAAAAAATTCAACTGCCTAGCTATCACGGTTCAGGTGGACGGTTACTAAGATATAGCCTGGAGACAGACAGATAGATAGGCGGACTTTGGAGTTTTAGTAATAGGGTACGGAACCCTATTCCTGTTACTAAAACTCCAAACGACTGTCATAGATAGTAGTGAGTTATTGGGCATTCTACCCCACCTTAGTTCCTTCGGTTATCTTCGATAACCTCAGTCACGGTGGGATAGAATGCCCAATAACTCTTTGTAACCTAACCTAACCTAACCTCAGTCATGGTGGGATAGAATGCCCAATAACTCTTTGTAAAATCATTTACCTAAGCCAACGTTCCACATTTTAATGCCGCTCAATACACTACCGTTCCGTCGGCTCTCTGCGATCCCCTGCGTCGTAATTGCGTTGAAAGATGCTCTGTTCTACCCCACCTTAGTTCCTACTGTTATCTTCGATAACCTCAGTCACGGTGGGATAGAATGCCTAATAACTCTTTGTAAAATCATTTACCTAAGCCAACGTTCCACATTTTAATGCCGTTCAATACACTACCGTTCCGTCGGCTCTCTGCGATCCCCTGCGTCGTAATTGGGTTGAAAGATGCTCTGTTCTACCCCACCTTAGTTCCATCTGTTATCTTCGATAACCTCAGTCACGGTGGGATAGAATGCCCAATAACTCTTTGTAAAATCATTTACCTAAGCCAACGTTCCATATTTTAATGCCGTTCAATACACTACCGTTCCGTCAGCTCTCTGCGATCTCCTGCGTCGTAATTGTGTTGAAAGATGCTCTGTTAGTTAGCGATAGAGTCATTTCATAAACAGTTCAGTCTTACGTTTACCTATTGCGTTGTCTGTAAGCAGTTTGGTCTAACTATTCTTTTAAGACCTATCATACTAGTAGAACCATCTAGGGTATCCTATAGTAATACGGACTATGAATCTTATAGTGTTGTCGCTAAGTACTGACTGAGTATGGTAGACAATAATGTCTTTGAATTTGTCCATTCTAGAATTCTAACATAGCGAAAAAACGTAAATTTGTTCGTCATGATGATAGTTTTGTAAATGCTATAGGAAATTAAATTAAAAAACTGAAAACTTTATAATAATACATTTTTATTTTTTTTATTTTTTACAGTTTTACTTAGTTTAGTTTATTAAAATAATTACAATTTCTTAAGTCTAGGTACTTATATAAGACAGGACAGCACACTTAATTCTAGTTAAATCCAATAAGCTAGCAGTCCCGTTATTAGTAGACCTTAGTCCGATATAACGGGTCTGATCCCAAGACATCATGTCACAGGGCTAGTTACGTCACTTTCACATTACATGTAGCATCTCAAATGATATACTTCACAAAACTTCGTATTTAGTGCACATAACATGTGAATATTATTTGCTCATTTTATGGTAACTTATAAAAGGTACGTAGCTTATAAAAGGTCTGTAAGAAGAGCGGATTTTCCTGATACAAGCATATATTGTGCAAAAGGAGATCTCTCCAAACATTGTAACATGTACTTAAAGGAAACAGTAAATAAACATTTTTATTTATTAGTTAAAAATTAAAAATATTGGTATGACCCCATGCTCGAGTTGAAATCTTATCTTTTGCAATTACTCTTTTATCATCATCACCAGACAATGCAATTTTTGTTACAGCACATGTAAATAGCTCATGTTTTATTGACTTAAATAAAACATTTGTTTTATGAACAATGTTACCATCATAAAGTGTTTTTTCATAATCAGTAACGTTAAGGTCACGTACAACATTCTTTTTAATACCCTTGGCTTTTTTAATTGTGTTGTGAATGGTGTTGATACAATATAACTTCGATCTCAATCCAACAAATTCGCTTATTATTTTACCAGCCATTTCATCTTTAAATAAGCCTGGTATTTTTTTGTTCTGTATGGGTAAAGAATACACATTATTTTTACAAAAATTGCTAGTGTCAAAGTAAGATAAAAAGTTATTTTTTATGTCTTCATAGAAATCATGGGTTTGTATATGATACACAAAACTATCTGTATCCGTGTAACACATCCGTATCCTATCCTTGTAAAAAGGTTGCATTACTGAATAGTGGAAATCATACATATGACTTTTTGATAATTCTAGAACAGCAAAGCCAATATATATTGGTTTGTTCAAAGTTATTTGTTCAGGATTTAACTGCACCGCTACTAGATTTTTAGTGAAAACCGTTGCACTATGGAAATTTGGACGAGCAATAAGGTTTTGAGCACATTTTCTTCTTTTAGTTATGTTTTTGATATCTCGCCACTGAGAAACTAAATGGACATTAACCCTGTTTTCAGTATTTTCTAAGGTTTTTCCAAATACACTATTATTCAAGAGCTTAAAAAAATCTTGTTCGAAAGTTGAAGAACTTTTTTGTCTCAGTTTGGTATTTAAATCAATATATTGTTTTAAATATGGGCTTTGTCGAAAACTGATTATTCTATGAATCTTCTTCAATATTAACCCATGTTTCATACAAGTTTGTAAATGCACGTAATGAATAACATATTTAAATTTATCGTATAAATTAGGGATTAGCTTAGAACTCTTTCCCCCGGGGGGTATAAATTTTTCAGAACAAAATGGTAAATCGTTGTGTAAGTTATGCAAATGCTTAGGGTATACTATATCCACTTCCAAAATATAACCATAATCTGCATCAATTGCAATTTTCGTTATATCTAAATTGTTAATTTCCTGTGGAGTGAGAAATTTGAAGTTGGATAATGGTAAGTATTGACACATACTATACCCATACAAATTATTGCAATCTATATAAGAGACATAGGAATCAGGTTCCGAAGATTTGTAATCCGGTAAGTATATGTTATTTGCTTTCGCATGCCTGTGAGAGCAGAGGCACACGCCTCCTCTTATACCACTTTGTAACATGCGTATCATAGACAAGTCATTAATTAGTTCCAATTGAACACATGTTTTTAATAACATAGCGTCAAAAGATAAACTGGGTGCAGTTAAATAAAAAGCTGGATCTAAGTGATAATGTTGTTTACAAGTCTGTCTAAAGTTTTCAAAAATATCTGCTAATAAAAGCACATCAGTTTGTAGGTATAGATCCGTATAACCACCTAAACTAGTAATTCTAAATGTTGACCAAACTAAATGTGCATGCCGGTAATCATCTTCAGAAACATTTTCATCATTGAGGGAGCTATAAAAGTATTTCTTTGGAGGCAAACATTTTTCATCATACCGTTTCCACGAATCCATGTATTCATATGGATAAATTCCTTTGCGAGTAAGTAATTGGAATTCATCTTGGGCAGGGAAGTGATTTTGTAAATTTTTAAACATTTCTGGTTTTAAAGTTTTACATAATTTGCTTAAGCTTGTTCCCAAAAATTTAAACGAATCAAGAAAACGCATTTGAAAGAACTTATTATTTGAAACTGATACAAATTTCGTAAATGAGATATAGTTTTCTTTATTTTTAGGTATTATCTTTATTTCACCAGGGACGTCACCCAAGGCTTTAATAAATAAATGACAATCATAACCAGCTAAGTTATGAAAAAAAATGGGGACAAATGCAGGGCATTTATATTGCAAATTACAGAACGAATGTGCAGCTCCACGATAGCGACCGGTAAGATGACAATGATCACGGACTTTGTCCCAAAAAAGAAAGTTTTGACAGATATGACAACGTGTTGCATTTTCAAAGTCATACCTGTCCTCCGTGGAAAATATCATTGCAGCTGGTGACTTAATTATATCATAAATTTTTTGCACGTCTTTAATTAAATAGTCAACAAACCGCTTATCACAGTCTGGACCTCGATATGACACGTAACGATTATAGCTAGGTTCATCAGAGCATACAATATAATAACCAAAAGCAACCGGTACGTGTTGGTGAAACATATTCATATTTTTACTAGAACAATTATTAGGCTCAGTACTTGTTTGTAGCATCGATTCAAAATCTGCATAAATACAAAAAGGCATAGTTTGTTTCCGTTCATAGTTTTTAAACTTAATTACTGAACCTCTGTTTGGAAGGACAGTTACTACACCTCCACATAAATGGTTGTTAAGTTCGTCAGCGGTATTGAAAAATATCAAACATAATTCGCAAAGATGTAATCTGCTGTGATGAGATGTTAGTTGACTTCTAAAAAGTCTGGAACAGTCTTTGATCAAGCAATAATGAGAAGAATTATTATTTTCTAAAAACAGAAGGTGTATCAATTTTCCGTTGTATTTAAGGTTGAATTCAGATTTATACAAAGGACCTACAAAGTTTTTATGATTTTTTAAGCCATAAATTATAAACTTTATATGTGGATTGTTTTTTTCAAATGTTCTTATATCATTAAAGGTTACAGGAAAAGACATTCCTCTTAAGTTAAATATTTCTCGAAAATTGGGATAAGAAGACGTTCTTTCAGGGTGTTTCTTAGCTGGATATAAAGCCGCTGTTACACACCATAAAAAACAATAGTGATCATTATTCACAATATTCAAACATGCTTTTTTAGCCTGAATTAATTTGGGTAAACTGATATAACTAGAACCACCAAGTGGTTGGTATTTATTGAGATTCATCTCAACATACAAATTGTTTATAAATGTCCATCCACTATCACGACCTTCAAACTCTTCAATAGATGTTTTTAAATAATTAACTGTTTCAATATACAATTTTTCGAAATCGAAGTTAGAATATAATATTTTATTTTTGGTTCCAAAAGATTTCACTTCTTGTGAATTATCTTTGAATTTTAAAAATGTACCAAAAAACTCAAAGTTTACCTTAACACAAGTATGCTTAGCAAGGAATTCATTTAAAAGAGATTTTAATTTGTCAAAAATACTTGAAAAAAAGGATTCAATTGACGCTCCTTGATGTTCATCACGAGCTAATATTTTATAGGTTAATATACGACTGCGAAACGCTGAGTTTATGATTTCTACACCATCACTATGTTTTATTGTTTGAGTACTTTTCCTATGTGAACTACTTCGCAAATGTCCTACCCATGATTTACTGGGTACTGATGTGTTACACGCAGTACAAAAAGGCATTATTAAATAAGATATTTGCTCCTACAACACTAAGTTTAAAACATAAAAATTAAAGAAATTTATGTATTATAGATCTACACACTTAAAAAAGTTTGTGATCACTTTGAAAATTAGATACTTATATTTGTGGTACAGAAGATTTTTTCTGATAAGATTCTAAAAATATTAAAAATTAGAATTAGAACGTGAAACAATAGTCAGATTAAACGTATGTAAACATTTTCTCTTGATTGGGTTAAATTTGAAAATATATCAGCTTTGTAAGTGATCTCAAACTATTTTTTGATGTGTGTATATTATAATAATATACATAAGGTATATCTATAAACGATTAAATCTACTTAAAAAAAATCTTATCCGAATAATGCACTGGTTCAGTGTCTTGAAATTCTTTATATGCATGTCCTAGAAAGTCTTGAAGTGACTCCCAAGATAGTGAGGACTCATCGCACTGTAATTTTACAGTCACCAACGCTGTCCTGTAGCGCACATCAGGGGCGTGTGATATGTAATCGTTGGTTTTATAGAGTTTTAAATCAACCACATACCCTCCTTCCGTTTTCTTGGAGCGACGAGACGTCCCAGTTGAAACACGACTTGAGAAACTGGAAGCTAAGTCGCGCCGTGGTTCACTGCAACTGACTTCTTCAGCCCGCAAAATATTCAGAATATTTGTTTTATTCGTTCTGTAAATAGAAAAAAGTGTTAATTATAAAAGTATCTATTCAAAGTGACCTGGGAACTTGGGCTCAAAACACAAAAAAGTTATACGTGTATTTAAACGTGTAGGTATTGAAACGTACAAGTATTGTCAAAAGATCTATCTATGTATATAAATTAAGTTAAAGGTGTAAACTACACCTTATTCAATTTTAATTAAAATGTGACGATGTTAAACTTAGTTGAACATAACGAAACCTACCTCTTTGTGGTGTTAAACTCGGGTGAAGTGTTTTTTCGTTGTACACTTTTGGTGCAGCTGGGCTTCGGTTGTTTTTGCTTTTTCTCCACCGCCTGTTTGCGTTTCTTTGGTGCTACACACTCCGACTCTACTACAGAAGAAGTTTCAAACTCCGAATCAGACCTGTTAAAATAAAATTAAATTATAAATAAATATATTCCCAAGATTTTCCGAATAGATATATTGCTAGCATCACGGCTGATTATAGATAATGCAGCCGGCGGGAATTAACCAAGCAACTCACTACTCAGTGGGATAACATAATCAGTAATCACATTTTATAATAATATGCGTAAATAATTATCAGCCGGCAGGAATTAACCAAGCAACTCAGCTGGATAATAATTAACTAAATAATAATTAATCATTATCAGCCGGCAGGAATTAACCAAGCAACTCAACTGGATAATAATTAACTAAATAATAATTAATCATTATCAGCCGGCAGGAATTAACCAAGCAACTCAACTGGATAATAATTAACTAAATAATATTTAATCATTATCAGCCGGCAGGAATTAACCAAGCAACTCAGCTGGATAATAATTAACCAAATAATAATTAATTTAAAAGCACTTACTCACATTTTATTGTTGGAGAAGATCACTGGAGGATACTGGAGCGAATGTAATTTATTTGAAAAATTGATGGGTTTTTATACATAAAAAGTATTAATTCAGCAATTATCACCTCCCAACAAAATTAAAACTTAACTTATTATTCATATAGGTGTATTTATTAATTTATGTTACTTACGACTATTTAAATCAAAATGATTGAAAACTCATTTCGTCTAATTCCACTTTTGTTATTACAATTGAAATACAAAACCATGTCTTTACCAACACCGCCAAAGCTAATTCCGATTAAATCCGACGAATGTTATGATTTGTGTATGATACATATAAAATGTAATTATAATTTATGTAGGTATGTTCATTGATCGTCGTCGATAAGTATATTATTATAATATACACACATCAAAAATAGTTTGAATATAGTAACTATATAATTATGTATAGGTACATGAAAAGTATTAATCAAATATTCTCATACATTGTGCAGAAGTAAAATTATGCAATTTATGTAGGTAAAGACCGTCGTCTATACCTAAATCACCAATTTAAGCTGACCGTTAGTACACGGTAGGTATTTAATTATTTTTAAAAAGGTAGACGTACCCTGGATGTTACCTAGTTTGCGTCACAATTATAGAAGTTTCAAATTGCTATGCACGGTTTGCATGGGTGTGTGTGTGTGTGTGTGTGTGTGTGTGTTAGTGTGTGGAAGCAAGGTATCTGTTAGTTTACTTACTCAGCGATACAATATTAAAACGACATCATATTAACCAACTTCTAAAAAGGTGGTTACTTTATTTATCTGTAGGTATGTTGGTTTATGGTTCTCAAATTTGATACAAGGTATGGTTAACGGTATTCTATTAAAAATCCTTTGGAATCGTTTACATAAAAATAATTTTACAAAAATATTACTACAGACTTATCCCACAAATATGTTAACAAACATTACAAATAATCATTTAAAATATAACTTTTAAATATTAGCAAGTAGTTTTGGTATGTGCAAGTCGGCTAACAACGTACCTTTATACAAAGCTACGACCAATGCTAAGTCAGCAGTTTGTTCATGTATGTTCTACTGGTTTACCTATGTGTGTTACATCGTCACATCGTTCCTATACGCGAGGAATGTCTCATATTCTGTTCCCACAATATCTACCATTTGCATCGAGCTACTAACCACGCAGTGCACTACGTCCTTCAGAGGATTAAAAGGAAGACCCAAAATAAAAGCAATGTTATGTAAGTAATTACTTATAATGTTAATTATTTGATATATAATTCTTTGTTAGTTTACCTACTAAATATCTAATTTTATGGCGATGTAGTTTTCTATGGAAGTCCTTTAAATTTAATTTTATACGAATATCCTTAATTTTCGTATAAAATTTAAGTTCTGTACAAAATTCAAAAGTTGTAAACAAAATAATGAACGCTGAAATATTTAATCTCTTGCTAGCACTTAATTGTACATAAAGTAGAATATTTTATCAAATTTGAATAGGCTCTAGTGTAGTTGTAGGTTTGACATATTCGGACTACATTTGCCGGTTTTCAATAATTAGATTTAACCCTATATTTAATTTTATTTTCAGATATTTTACCATCACGGAAGAAATTGACAAGGAACCCTCATGGACAGCGCGGTGAACCACGTAATCAATTTGTAAGTAGATACCCATATATTTTAGTCATTCCAAAAGTGTAAAATTAAAGTAGCACGTAGTTATACATAATGTAGAATATTTTATCAAATTTGAATAGGCCCTGGTGACTCAATTAGAGTAGCTCCTGAAGAAGTTGTAGGTTCAACATATTCGAACTACATTTACCAATTTTCAATAATTAGACATAAACCTATATTTAATTTTATTTTCAGATATTTTATCATCATGGAAGAAATTGACGGGGAACCCTCATGGGCTGAGCGGTGAACCACGTAATCAATTTGTAAGTAGATACCTATACCTATATTTTGGTCATTCCAAAAAGTGTAACATTAAAGTAGCACGTAGTTATACATAATGTAGAATAGCCTCTGTGGCGTGGCGGTAGTGAACGCGGCCGCTACGCAGGAGGCGCGGGTTCGATTCCCGCTCGGTGCAAATATTTATATGCACGAATATGGGTATTTGCATTGGTCTCGGTGTTTCTATGTATAATATGTATGTATTTACAAAAAATAGTATCTAAGTATGTTTATCTGCATTCTAGATTCCATAACACAAGCTAGTTAAGCTAGCTTACCATGGATCTAGATAGCGTTGTGTGAAATGTTGTGAAATATTTAATATTAAAATATGAGTAGCTCCCAAATAAGTTGTCGAATATAATATCATCAGTAAGGAATAATGTAGGTATTCTATAGAATAGCTGGAGAGTTTAGACAATACAAAAATGAAATATTAGGAATACCTATTGTAGTTCATTTCGTATGATACTAACTGATAAGGTGTCTATAGGTATTTAACTGGTTACCCGATTCTGTATTAGTATGTCGAATAAATTAAAATAAGCAATTACATAATTATTGTGTTTTTATTATATTCCTTACATGATATTGATTACGAAATACGTCATCATTCACGTTACAACATGTTTGAAATTCATAAGAATTTCACAACTATTAAGTAGGTCCATAACAATAACATTATGCACATACGAATTAACTAAAATTTTCACGTTCTAACTTGATCATCATACCAATAAATCCTTTATGTCAGCATAATTTGATATATCACCTGCGTTAGAAAAAATATTATTACCTAGTTCATTCTTTATTAAACAGTCAAGACGAGCATATCTAACAACATGGTAGGTATTTTATAACTTTCAATCTATTGAAAATTTCGATCTATTTACAAAATACTGTGTGATTTATTACTAATGTTTTAAATAATTTTCAGAATACCAACTTCAACAAATTTTCAAACGGAACAGAAGAGATCTCTCCTGAATATCTTCCAGACCTGCAAGATCAGTTCGACTTGGACAACGCAATGAATAGACCTTGGATAACACCCAATGAAGAAGTAAAAAGAAACAAAAAGAAAACTAATCGAAGAAGACCAATTACAAACAAACGCAGTGCATTGAATTCCTATATTATTAACAGTGAAAGAAGAAAAGGACGACGTTTAATAAAAATTACGATCAAGGAACTCAGTGAGTCAAGAGACGACGAAGATGAAGTTAAGGAGATAATCACTGCACAGTATATTGTACAAGATACGGTAGATGAGATATCGGATCAAGCTGAAAAATTAATTCACAATATTTCCAAAAAAATGTGTGGCTACTCATATCATATTTTTTAATTAGGTAATAATTCATTCATGTAAGTAGTAGATAAAGTGATGACATATTTATATTTTATTAAAATTTTATTTACTGTGAAAATATGTGTAAAAATTATAAATATTAAAAATGTTTGTTAAAAAATAAAAAAACCATAGGTAATAATTGTGTGGCTACTCATATCATATTTTTTAATTAGGTAATAATTCATTAATGTAATTAGTAGATAAAGTGATGACATATTTAGATTTTATTAAAATTTTATTTACTGTGAAAACATGTGTAAAAATTATAAATATTAAAAATGTCTGTTAAAAAATAAAAAACCATAGGTAATAATTGTGTGGCTACTCATATCATATTTTTTAATTAGGTAATAATTCATTAATGTAATTAGTAGATAAAGTGATGACATATTTAGATTTTATTAAAATTTTATTTACTGTGAAAATATGTGTAAAAATTAAAAATATTAAAAATGTGTGTTAAAAAATAAAAAACCATAGGTAATAATTGTGTGGCTACTCATATCATATTTTTTAATTAGGTAATAATTCATTAGTGTAACTAGTAGATTGTGTGATGACATATTTAGATTTTAATTAAATTTTATTTACTATGAA
This sequence comes from Eilema caniola, assembly GCA_949126895.1. Lineage (NCBI taxonomy): Eukaryota > Metazoa > Arthropoda > Insecta > Lepidoptera > Erebidae > Eilema > Eilema caniola. Next base: position 3,514,932 of record OX421486.1, on the reverse strand, counting down.
AATATGTGTTAAAAAATTGTAAATATTAAAAATGTGTGTTAATAAATAAAAAACCATTTACTTTAAAAAATTGTTTTATTTATTAAAACTGCGTATAGGAAGACATATTACCTTTCTTGCTCTATTAAATAGTTCTTTATACATAAAACATTTTTAAGTGCACATTGTTTAATATGATTAATACAATTAAAACTGGTTTCATTATTTGAATATTTGTTATGCAACAGTGATAAATTTGGACACTTGTCTTCACAAAGATCTATACAAATACAATTCATACAAAGATCTTGAATCCACTTAACTTTTTCTAAGCCCTTCACAATAATTTCTTTATTTTCTAGATAAGGAACAATTATACGTCGAAATTCTCTATAGTCGATATAACCTTCATTCCAGTAAATCCCTCTGTTTCTCTCCAACCACGTAACTTGTTTTTTTTCATTCGTAGTTAAGTATTTAAATAAGTATGGAGGCTTTATTAAGAACGTTTGGGTATAAACACGAGTGGCCAGAGCTAATTCCTTGACTATAAAGTTATTACAAGTGTCTTTAAACCCCTGGACATCCACTATAATCGTATTCGGGTTCATGATAATTTTCTCACAGTGCTGCTTAATGGTTTATACTCAATTATACAGTCGTTCAATATAAGACAATATGCCGAAGTTTGATCTGGGATATCAAAATCACTTTCAATTTCCACTCTTACGTCCACAACAGGACCTGACTTAAGATTATCTGGTTGTCTAGAACAGTCTACGACGAATAACGGAGCAACGTTTTTAAATTGTTCCTCACTTAATAAAGGCTCAGCGCGACGTCCGTAATAAGACTGTTGAAATCTAGTATATTGTTCATATATTAAAGCAATTCGATTATTCGAGAAACTTGTATTTATATTTTCATATGGGAAGTAGGTGGAATTGAGGTATACCTTAACATCACGAATCTGACAATGATCAAACTGAGACATATCAGATATAGCATTATTTTTTCTATTTGTCTGTAAACCAATAACAACAAATCTTGGTTTCTCTATTTGCGAAGATGTTTTTATTGACCAAGTATGTTTAGTGGTTTTAGGCAACATTGGATATTCATACAAATCCCAATTCCTGAATATCATCTGAAGTGGTCGATCTTTTTCTAACAATTTTAGAATGTTTATTTTTTCTCTATCAGATACTTTAACATGTGGTACACGCCATATTATTTTGTTTATAATAATATCTTCTACAATTTCACCAGGGTTAAGTTTTAGTGCGTTCAGATTGGTATTACTTCGTAATAAGATTAATTCATGTTTACTGTTTATTACTACTTTCTTAAAATCTTCTGCAAAACCAAGAATGTTGCAAAGTGGTATAGAAGCAGAAAAGCTACCTCCATTAGTACTTTTTATTCCGTCGATATTCCAACCCCAAGCAGAAGATGTTTTAGCGTCGCTCTCATTCATTGATATAAATGATTTCATCGTGCTAGTTATCCCAGCATTTTTTATTTTATCTATCTCCACTCCATTTATCTCATACCTTATATCTTGAAACAAGTAAAGTAAACTATTGTTTGTGAAATGAACACTACTGACTCTCTCTTTCGAATTTTCAGCCTTGTTTACAATAACAGTCCCTTCCAAAAACAAAGTGCTTTCTGATGGTAATATATACAAGTCTTGCTGATTAATAGGTATCCTGATTTCATCGCTTCTATTAAAACTTGTTACGTAAGGCTTGTAAGAGTGAATTTCAATTCCTTCCACAGAGTTGTCGTAGGCTGGAGCGGATAAAACATCTAGGATATTCATTTTAACAAACCAATCGCCTTAAGAAATGCTTTATTGTTTTTATTTAACTTTATTCTCCTTTTAGGTCGAGCTCTTACTTCATTGAGAGTTTGAGTAGAACTGTTATTTTGAATTGGAAAAAACATATTATATTTATTATAGTCAATCATTTTTTCTTTTGAGGTGTAGATACAGCTGTACTTCTTCACCTCGCAAATTTATTAAGTTATTATTAATATCCAAAAGTCTGATCTGTATGCAGCTGATGTTGGTTTGGTTGATTGGATAGTAAATTGCGTTTTTAGGTATTTCTATAATTCTGTATCCAGGCGGGACATTAAGTGCGAATTCATGTAGAATGTGACTGGATTGTCCGTTTATATAGGAACCGCTAACTATATCACATTCAACTCTTATCACGGTTGTAGGCAAAATGTTGACTGGAAACTCTGATACATGATATTTATTGGCTTCCAAGACTTGTCTTTTAAACCCCAACAAACCTCCGAATGTACAATCTTTAGTAAAATCTATAGTTGATGTGCAAAATAACATAGTTTTTAAGGTGTTGTTATTGCAATGGAGTTTTATGGATGCATCCTTTACTTCAGATTTTAAATAATCACTGATATCTTGCAACTCATAAGTACCTTCAGGTATTTCAATAACATTCTTTGATCCATAGTATAACTTATTATTTGTTTTATCAATATTTGGAATAGAATTATATGTGGATAAATGTAATAATGCACATTCATACTCCCCGATTAATTGTAACGTATTTGGGTAGAAGGTAGTTAATACCGATGAGTTACCAGTTATAGACAAGGTGAGTGACATCTTGCAAATGATTGAAATGAAAGAACAGTATAAAATTTATAGTATTTATTCCAAAAAGATTGTAGATATTCTAAACACAAATGTCCACAAATTAGTGTGTCAAATTTTTGATATCTTGTATAGTTATAATTAATATTACAGTTCTTGAAATATCGTATCAATTCGATTGGTGGTCTTAAATCACCAAAACTATCAAAATATTCACAATAATTATTTACCTTAACATAAGCTACCCAATGCGTTCCATCGTTTTCTGAATTATCTAGGTTAACTATACCACATTCAATTCGTTTAGGAATTTTTGGTAACTGATCCTTCATGTAAACTCCTCGAAAATAAGGAATACCATATGCATAATTTTGAATATCGATATTAGTTAAGGCACGATTAGGTAGCTTATTATTTAGTTTTTTGACGATTTTATAAACAATCCTTTGCCTTTTTTGTGTGGTTTAATGTATAAACCCTTACCTAATGCTATAGCTTCCATAGTCTTATTATGACGTTCAGATTCTAGTAATTTTTTTTGACCTTCTCTATAATCATTCACTGTTTTTGCAATACCCGCTGCACCACCAGCCAAAGCTCCTAAAGCTGATAAACCAGCAAAAATCGGGATTAAAGGCAGAATGCCTCCGGTTTTTGGTAAAGGTATGACTCGTGGAACTCGAAATTTTGGAACGCATGGAACAATTTTTTTAGCAGCCATATAAGCTGCATGTATTAAAGATTTACTATCTTTGGGTGAGCGTTTCTTGATTTTTCTTTTAATTTTTGTAACGAAATTATTAAATGTCTTAACACCAGCACCAGATTTGAGTTTAGCTTTCATAACTTTACTCACTAGCCACGAACTAAGCTTTTCTCCTTTACTAGCATCTTTTGCTTTCATTCTTTTTTTGACCATATTTAAAAGTTGTAAATCGGCTTTGTGACGATTAGACAAGTCTGTATAGTTTTCGTATGCAATGTCGTGATACATACAAGCTTCGTCTAGCTTATTTACACCTTTGTCACCACGCAGTAAACGTTTTGAAAGTTTTGTTCCAGGTCCGCAATAATTATAGCCGGGTAAGTGCAGTTCAAATGGCAAATGATTAATAACACTATTGAGTAGTCCACCACCTTGCATAGCTCAAAGTATAATGAACAAAATATTATAATTAAAAACTGTTATGTATATTTATTCCACTATTGCAGTCTTATCAATCCAACTATTCTCTTTATTGCTTAAGCCCAACCATTTTACGAACAGTTTATTTCCTTTCCTTCGTAAAACTTTTTCTATCAAATAGACACCTGGACAAGATGATTTTTGAAGTTCGTGTTTGTAAAAGGTTCCTAATATAACTTGTTTGTGTTGATCTTCGATGTTATATGTTTCTGGTACAGTGTTATTGATGTTTTTTATAGTAAATAGTTCCGTTGACCAATTAGGCGTATAACCTTTCTCAAATAGTTGTTTGTATTTACTAATTCTAACTCTATCGCCAATCATAAACTTGGGCTTATGTCTATAGGATACCGTTTTCATTGAGTTCTTAATATTATTTTTAACATCTGCTTCAATCAATTTATTGACATCAACGGGTGCTACTTTAATAGTGCTATGTTTTGTGTTGTTATATGTCTTTACAACACTCTCCAAACCAAAATCTATCCATTTATAGTGTCCGTTGAGACTAAAGTACTTATACAATTTATTTTTAATAGTTTTGATAACACGTTCTACAATTGAAGCCTTTTTCGTTGAAAACGTTGAGTAGTGATTAATGTTATAGTTCTTTATAAGCTTTTGAAATGATGAATTATAGAACTCGGTGCCCAAATCAGTTTGGAGATGAGCTGGTATCCGCTGGTTAGTTGATATCAATTTCTCGAATGCGTTAGAAACATCATGCTTATTTTTAGTTTTTAGTGGTTCTATCCAAACGTACTTTGAGAAGCAATCAATAACTATTAAAATATAGTTATAACCTTTATTAAATCTTTTCAAGTTTTGCATGTCGATTAAATCAGCTTGCCACAAATCATCAATGCCTTTTAAAATTACAGATCGACGAGGAAAATTTTTTCGTGCAGCTTTATGTATTTCGTTAACAATTTGTTGTTTTGTCATTTTGAGGAACATTCAAGCTTATACTTTTGATCTAATACAAATTTAACTGCTTTTTCAACTATCTCATCAACTGCTTTTCGACTATAAAATTTGCTTTCCAAGTGAACCACTGCCTCAGATACTATTGATTTTAAAGCTTTCTCCAGATGGTTCTGAACATCGTTTAACATAGTATTTTGCAATTTTTGTAAGTCGGTTATTAGTTTAGTTCTCAATTCATCTACATATGCTTTGTTTACTGCATCATCTGCATCTTGAGGAGGTTTGACCCCTGTTAGCTTCGATGTCTTCAAATCGTAATCACCATTTTCAGATTTTAGTAATGCATTATCATAAAATCCAAGCAATTCTGATATACGTAATCGCTTATGAATATAATGACCAAATTTATCTACATTCATATTTAAGATGTATTGTGTTGAACGGTGTACAATAAAATGATACACATTTCTTATTAGTAAATCTATTTAATGATTTTGCTTTCACGTAGTTCTTCAACGATAGATATTATTTCATTATCTAGTCCTGTGTTGCCAGCATCTCGAGAAGCAATTAATAACTTTAATCTATCAACCAATTCATTTGGATCATCCCAATATACAAAATCTGTGTTTTTTTTCCACATTTTTACTAAAGGTAATCCTTTTCCTACTTTTGGTTCACAGCTTGGACTTTTACTTTGTTGATCGAAAAGAGGTTTAATAACTTGCATATATTTTTGTCCGTTATTACCTTTATTTGGTACTTTTGGTTCACAGCTTGGACTTTTACTTTGTTGATCGAAAAGAGGTTTAATAACTTGCATATATTTTTGTCCTTTATTACTTTTAATTGGTTTTCTTGAATCAAAATCGCGACGATGTGCATTTGTTACAAGTAACATCGACTTATAATTTTGCATGTCATAGTCTGTAACAAAGCTCAGATCAACGTCTTTTTTTAAGAGCAACTGTCGCAAGCCAGGTGTACATTTGTATTTGTGTCCGGCTACAGTAATAACGTCGTCACCAATCGTTATACTAGAGGAACCTAACATTAACTTTCCACGTTCATTTCTTACACCAAATGGCACATCCGCTAATATTTCTGAAGATAATGACCAGGATGATACATCATGATCTGGATTAGTATCGACTAATGACTGAAATGAAGAGTCAATATCGGTTTCCGATTCGTCACTGGTATCATTTGTTTCTTTTATATCTTTCTCTTTATAATCTTTCTGTAAGTCGTGATTGAAAGGTTGATCATGAAATTCTCCTTTTTCTTCTTTTTTTGTTAGAGCTAGTCGGTTATTGGTGTTGGCTATTAAATTAAGAGATTCTGTAACAGGCTTAAAAACTGTATCAAGCACTTGTCTGTTATTATCTTCAAAATCCTTCATGTTACGTAATTTTTTTTTTACAGCTTGTGTCGCATCTACAATTTGTTTTTTCAATGATTTTTCCATCATGTAAAATAGATGGTAATCGGATAAGAGTCGATTAAAGAATAACAAGAAAGTGGAAGCAGTCTATTTAAATATTCAAATTTTATCTAATTCTACAAAAGTGTCAAACTTTTTTCTATAGCAGCCGTTGTTTTTAGGACAGTCTTTATTAATCACAACATAGTCATAAGGCTCTTTCCATATTTGAGAACACATGGTACGAAATTCCAACCACGTCATGTCAGTGTTAACATGTTCTTCATAAACATGTTTCAAATTAATTTCGTCTTGCTTAAAAAGCACAATTAAGTTAGCGTTATCTCTTATTAGTTGTTTAGGTATTTTGCTATATGTTTGATTTAAATAAAAACTGTCAATCAATTTATGTCTCCCCATGGCAAAATAATCACGCATATTACTTTGATTTTCACATGCTACATCGTCAAAAATAATCACTGAATTAGGTTTTGCATCTGACACTTTCATAACGTCATCATTTGCCTGATATTTCTGAAAAGTGATTCCTGGTACTCCTCGTAAAACTTTTTCTAAAAAAATGTACTTTGGTTGATATAGAGTTTTAGAATATACATAAACATTTTGAAATGTCAATCCATTTTCGTGCAAAAGGAGACCAATTAACAAATTGGTTTTTCCACAATTTGATGGTCCGCAAATGTTGCAACGTACTGTATTCGGCAATAATTCTCCGTGGCGTAACTTGATTTTTGGTAAATCATTACAGATTATACTAATCTGTAACGATTTTGCTTGTTTAATGAATTTCATGTTTGATGCAATGCTGATGGACTGGTTATGAACAAATGTAATTATGACATTATGTATTTATAACCGTAAATAGTTAAACCAAACTGCTTACAGACAACGCCATGTATACAGGTAAACGTGAATGAAATGACTCTATCGCTAACTTACAGAGCACCTTTCAACGCAATTACGACGCACGGGATCGCAGAGAGCCGACGGAACGGTAGTGTATTGAACGGTATTAAAATGTGGAACGTTGGCTTAGGTAAATGATTTTACAAAAAGTTATTGGGCATTCTATCCCACCGTGACTGAGGTTATCGAAGATAACCGAAGGAACTAAGGTGGGGTAGAATGCCCAATAACTCACTACTATAGATGATTGTATGACAATCGGGACCGACAACTTAACGTGCTATCTGAGGCACGACCAGAGCAATTCAAATAGCATTCATGCATACAAATATTTACAAGGAGCGAGAATCGAACCAGCGCCTCCTGCGTATCGGCCACGTTCACTATAATTACGCCACAGAGGCTGTAACAGTTTTTAAAGAGACTTACTTAGGTATATTACCAGAATTGGCCTTGAGAAATTCTTTTCCGCTGAAACGTAATTCTAAGCGAAGCCTTAGGCTACAGCTGCTTCAAAATAAACCTCAAATATAGTTCGCAGATCACTCGCGTTTCTGTACACAAACACCACTTGCCCGCAATAATAATTAACTTTAATATAATAAAACAAAAGTATGGCTAATTACAGTAATGCACAGCGCTTGCTGTTACGCTAAGTGTTATTGCACCTTCCATTTAAGAAATGAAGTGGATTGTTCTCGTTTGTTTTGGTGAATACCAACCACTTACTTTTTTTGGGCGTAATTATATGTTTCGGGAGAGGTGGCCATTGATATATATTCAAAGTCCAAGATTTTTATTCATTATAGAACAACATGATTGTTTCTTTTTGACGTCAATAATAACTCTACTTAAGCTTAGTTTTCTATCGCTTCCAAAGCGCTGGTGGAGAAGAAACGGCACAGCAAAGTCCACCCCGGCATTTTTAAACGTCAATTTACAATCGTTTTCTCAATGCTAAATGTGGACAATTGTACATTTGTCTTGTGTCTTAATAAACAATAGGCTCAAAAGCTTTTTTATAAATAAATAAATTTAAGTTAAGTTAAAGAAGTTTATTTAATAATATGTGGAGTGTGTATTGTTACTAAAGTGCCTAGATCAGTAGCAGCCGCGTTAATCCAACCCATCAGTGTAGCATTTGGCCACAGGCAAATGATCAAATGATTCAATGGCTGACAAGACATTATGGGACCAAGTGACCGTCGAACACCCGGTGTGAACCAAGTCCTAAAAAAAACAATCTAGCTTCGTTGAAGGAGTTAGTAGAAAAACTATTTGGTTACTTCGGTTACTTTACTAGTCCCAATCTGACCATAGAACTGAACACCAAGCGGACACTGTACACCTTCAATGTCACCATCAACCGCATTTAGCACTGTTATGCCATCATTTCGAATTAATGCCTTTTTACATCACCTAAGTGGCAGACAAGCACACGGCCCACTTGATGGAAAGTAGTTACCGTGGCCTATGGTCGTATGCAACACCAGCGGCGTCACACTCGTGCTGTCGACCCTGAAGAAACCTTCTAATGCGTTGTGGATTTACAGGCGTAAGTATGTTTGTATGAATATAATGATTATTTAACGAGAACGTCCCTGTATAAAGCCAATTTGCTGGCCACGTAAAATTTAGGTTATTAAACCTTTTTTCCCAAAACTCTCGCGCGGGTCCCTGTAGAGTAGAATTTGGGCAACTCTGTCTCTTCCGATACGGTGTTGTACAAGGCACTAAAGGATAGGACTGTTTACAGCCCAGACTCAGCCTCAGATGCATGGCTCGAGTAAAAAATAGTGCCCGGAATACGACAATAGCCCCCCCCCCCCCCCCTCCCTTATTACGCGGGACCGAATATAATGGGTGAAATTTGACTTTTCTGGCCAGCGTGGAAACAGCAGGCCGAAACTTCCTAAGGTGTTTACCCCAGGTCCCACCAGTACAACCCATTGGTGGAACCACGAGGATTTTTTTCCCATAGTGGGGGTACAGTTAATAGTAAGGCTATTCCAGTTCTCCCACATTCGATATGTGCCGCAAAGACATTTTACCGACATGTTTTTGGTCATACTGCTGGGACCAAGAGTAAATGCCCAACATTGACCCAATTTATTGATTGACGTAATTTCTCGGACACATACTTCACCGAATTGTTCTATCGTTACTTTTCATCTAAATAAATGCAAACAAATAAAAAAAAAATCGTAGTCGGATGGTGTGGAATGTGCAAGTGAATGAATATTCAGACATTAACTATGTTCTTGTACATTTAAATTGGAAACCTCGGTGACTTTTTCTAATTTAAATTAACAAGGAAAAATTTGCATACAAAACGTTCGGAATCCATTCCTGCCTATAATTTGCCCAGAGTTTTTAGAGAACAATGAGTTTTTTTTAAACACTAGATGTGACTTTGTCTTTGGTTTTCTAGTGTTCCGTAACCAAATGGTAAAAACGGCACCCTATTACTAAGTCTACTATCTGTGTGTTTGCCTGTCTTACACCACGCTGTTTCTCATGAACCGTGGGCAACTAGACAGTTGAAACTTTCACAGATGATGTATATCTGTTGGCACCATTAAAACAGAAAGAATCTGACTCGCATTACGCCGGTTTTTATGCTTGAAAACTTAATTATTCACTATAGAACTTCGATATCACCAATTGGTTCAGTCAGAAGATCGCTGTCCTTAACTGAGTTGGGAAGAGTCTCAGAGAATGGTGACTAGTTGTGACTTCATCTGCGCCCCGAGGAGAGCCAGTCCGATAGCGATGGCCCTGGGGCAGCCGGGCAGCGAGGGATCTGTCATCTGACAACCTCACCTTTGGCCTAGCACAACGCTCCACAGAGACAGCGTGCGGTTTAGTCGGTTCGAGTCCAACATAAACCCCTTTCGGCTCCGGAGGGGGGAGGGGTGGTATCCGTGGGGATTTCCCGCACCTAAAGTAACTTAGTTATGAAGAAAACCCAGTACCTTTTTTATATACAACTGAGGTGGCAGACAAGCATAGGGCCCACCTGATGGAAAGTGGTTAACATGGCCTATGGACGTGGGCAACAACAGGGGAGTTATATTCGTGCTGCTGACCCTGTAAACACAGAGAGTTTCTGTGCGGTCAGTGTAGAAGACAAGGCAGAAATAGTCTTCCCACTGACAGCACAAAAGCTTTCCAGTGAGCTCTGGCTACTCATCGCCGGGAACACAACACAAGGTTATTATGGCCGCGGTATTCTGTACGGCGCAGGTACCTACTTCCCCAATCGAACTGCTCAATTGGATGGATATCGTATAATACCTCCTTTCATACCTACCTACTCCACATCATAAAGATAAAATATGAGCCACGTCCACGTATTTTGAACTAAGCTTATCTTTCTCAAAGGAAACGAAGCGGTAACTTCTCGCTGCACTCGAAGAGGCGTAATTACTACTAATGTAAAATCAATACTGCAACACTCAGTATCACTATCAAAGCTTTGTTACCTGTCTGCTGAACTTCAAGTTAATGATAATTATCCTTCTGAATTACCATACATATATGTGTGTGTTTACGGATTTGTCAGCCTGTGGCGTAGCGGTAGTGAACGCAGCCGCTGTGCGGGAGGTGCGGGTTCGATCCCCGCTCAGTGCAAATATTTGCATGCATTGGTCTGGTCGTGCCTCGGAGAGCCCATTAAGCCGTCGGTCCCGTTTGCCATACAAACATTTATGGCGTCGTTACGGGTAGTTGGAGCCCTCAGAAGTCCAACAACTGGTCTAACTGCAATGCTTCGATATCACCTTTGGGTTGTGGAGGTCAGATGGCAGTCGCTTCACTGAAAATATCGAAGTTTAGCCAAATCCGCAGATGACTGGTAAAAAAATTGGACCCCAGACTCCAAGTTGATGGCTTCGGATGAGACTGGGAGTAACGCTAGGATGAAGAAGAATAAATGTATGTTTACGGATAGCTACGAGTATAACTTGGATGTTCAGGCAAGGTAAGCGTGCTTTACCGTCGACCACATCACCACTTACCAACAAGTGAGACAGTGGTCAAACGCGAGCCTATCTGCCATTAACAAAAGAAAAAAACATACATATGCGAATACGGAAGGCGGAGGATCGGGAACAATGAAAATACATATACACATTCAAGCCTGTTTTTGAAGTGAAAACTTCTTTAGCGGCGTTGGATGGGTAAAAAGTGTTAAACTCGAGTCAGGATCACTTGACCTTTGAACCGTAACCGACGACTGACGTCATACAACATTAGCTACAGATTGTTTATTTTGTTAGGTACTCTAAGAAGCTTCGAAGCTTAGCGGTAAGCGCTTCGACTGTAAGTCCTTATGGTTTCAGATAGTACCGGGTTCGAACCTGGGCTTTTGACACTTTTTGTGATTATTTTTTCTTTTTGTAATTTATTACTTTTTGTGATTATTTTTTCTTTTTGTAATTCATAAATTCTTCTGATAGAAAATTATGATAGGTTCTATGATTGGCGCTATATTATAGGTATGGTATAGTATGGGATGGTGTGTTCTTTTCATCTTTTTCTCTGTTTATAACGAAGAAAGAAAGAAAGAAAAAGTTTTCACTTCTGCCGGCACTCCCGGAGTGCAACGTCAATTTGTCTTCACCTCGCCTGATGGTAATCTGAAGGCTCAGGAAAGAGGGTCACCAATACATATACGTACCATGTTAACAATGATGGCACTCAGCTTGACGGCCTCATCAAAAGAGGATTGTCGTCACAGCACCGAGTGACACCCACCGGTCCCAGTAGTGCAGCGACCACAATACCCCCTGCCCGGCTATGCACTTGCTGACCCCTGAATCCAACCGAGATTGGATTACTATGAAGGGTTTTTCCAGTCGAAATTTGTGAAAAATTTGTGCCATCAAATTTCTACTACCTGTAAATTGTAAAAATGTAAATTCCTGTAAATGCCCGTAAATTCCCGACGGGGTAGGCAGAGGTGTATTAATATTTTGCCAAGTATGATTTTTAGTTCCACGTAATAGGGTGCAAGTGTATTGTCGGCAAACGGACACTTTGAAATGAAAATGGAAACATCTTTATAACTTACTAGCTGACCCGGCAAACTTCGTACCGCCAATATTTTTCTGCCCGCGTGGCGTCAGATCCCGTTTCCGCTGCACCCTTTACTATATTAAATATATATTATACACATAAACCTCCCTCTTGAATCACCATCTATTTAAAAAAACCGCATCAAAATCCGTTGCGTAGTTGTAAAGATTTAAGCATACAAAGGGATATAGAAAGAGAGAAGAAGGGACAGAGTGAGCGAATTTGTTTTATACTATGTAGTGATTTTTTATAACTTATTTATCAAATTATAAACGCAAGAATATTGTCTTAAGTTTATTCGGATATTACACATTCAGTGGGACAGTCTAGAAAATTAAAAAAAAAAAATGTGAAAACCAAATTTTCTCCTAAAAATATCTTTGATAACCCCTTTCGTAATAGATATATATATAAAAGTAGTATATAGGAACATAGCAACACTGTTAGACTTTGATGGAACATAACCCCGTAAATAGATATTTTTTCTCACTTCATAGGGAAAATTCTACAGTTGGCAACAGAGATCAATAGAATATTTTTTATAAGAATCAATTAATGTTGTACAAAGCTACAAAACAAGTCGATAATAGGACACTGTTTCATGTTGTTCTGTTTGTTTAGAAAACATTATTTTCTTGTTATCTTAAGGAAAGAATAGCCTAGAGCTTTAGCGGGAATTCGTATAAACAATATACTTACTTTTATTTTTTTAAACCTTTTTGCTTGTACATTTCCCCCCTTGCCCTCAACCCCAGCTAGCAGGGGTGGCTGTCCGACTTGAACGGACTAAAACCCCACGTCGTCTCGGGTGGTGTAAGGTCCATAAAGCATATTCCTTGAAACATTGATGTTTGGGTTGTTAGATTAAATGCAATACTAAATAAATAATGCTTTACTTTAATTACCGGTAGAGCAGAGAGAAATAAAAAAGTTTTACTAAGAACTGTTTACCAACAATATAATCTGATTAGATATATATAATATTTATAATTATTAGGGCGTGGAGTACAGCATCTCCAGTCGACAAAAAGAATTAAATTTTGTGGATCCGAAACAGCCCGCGGTGCGAAGTTGGTGGTGGACACTTAGCTCATCCGCCGCCGAGGACTGGTGGAGCACGTGCCGCGCTGACGCCTTTCTGGTCGCGTGGCCGCCCTGTCACACCCAAGCCTTGGCAGAAGAAAGCTGATGTCCAGAGAAAAAAAGGACTCGAATGAGGCTGCAGTGGCTTTTATAGCCTCCCCCAGACATCAGCCAGTGGGCGGGCCTACGTGACCAGCCTCCTGGTGATGATGGATATGGCGAAATTGCCTCTCCGGGGCTACATATTAGCACTAGTTTTACATCACCGGTGAACAGCAGCCATTAAAAGTGTATCAGGCTAATAGTATATCGCACACGGCCAGAGACAATCAAACGGTCAGAGACAAATGAAATGTACTGATAGAACGGCAGATTAAAAATGTAGCTAAAATATAATTTTTAGGTCGATACTAATCGACTAAATGTGTAAATAATAATTCAAACGACAATAGACGATTTGCATCGTTACATCCTTCATTGGTTTAATTGGATGGTTTCCTTGGGTTTGGGAATTGTAGAACCACGGTATTCCCGTCTTGCCCCCGGTTAAGAGGGTGTTAGTGACAATTGGTAGATTGCGGTCGCATACTTTTGGTATAAGCATGCATAGATTCCTGATTTTAATAAACATCTTTACATTCTAAGAATCACCGACCGACAGCCCTTTCTGCAGAGCCTGCATCAGAGAGGAAGAAACAGTGGAACATGTGTTCCTACACTGTGTTGCACCCGCTACATACAGGTACTAAGTACTTTAAAAACACAGCTACGCTCTGGGATATCACCAGTAGCGTTAATTAATGCTGGTGTTCTTCCACGAATTAGGGTGGATTGAGTAAAATGCCCACCCTCACGCAAAAACCGCGCTATGACGTGGAGTTGCGGAAACTGGCGCGCGATACTAGACCATACCATAGATTCATCATCGTTATCTTTGGGTTAGTTCAGGGTCCACTGGTATAGGGATAAATTCTCTTCTTCTTTATCATAGCATTAATCCTAGTTGCATCCAAAGCTTCCATATTGGAATTTGGGGTCCGATTTACGATTTTACGTTTTACAGCGGATTTGGCTGAACTTCGATATATTCCGTAAAACGGCTGCCATCTAATCATCACAATCCAAAGCCGTTATCGAAGCATTGCAGCTAGAGTAGTTTTTAGAAGTTTGATGCTCCAACTACTCGTAACGACTGCCATAGATGTTCGTATGGCAACCGGAACCGACGGCTTAACGTGCTCTCCGAGGCACGACCAGACCAATGCAAATAGCCACATTTATTCATACAAATATTTGCACTGAGCGGAAATCGAACCCCCACCTCTTGTGTAGCAGTCGCGATCACTTTCGCTACACCACAGAGGCTCTTCTTTAAAGTCTAGGTATTAGAAGAAAAAAAAGTCGGAAACTTAAGGCAATCCTAATACCTAATCTGCCCGAATCCATCTTGTTAGATCAGATCTACAACAGATCAACAACTTTGAAAACAATGGACTCTCCAGGGATTTCTTCGTCGGCTGAGAGCATCATTAATCAAGAATAATAAAATATAGAATAGGTTTGCAAAAAACATTGCGTCGAAACAGTCCATCTGTTTTTTTTTTCACGTCAATGTATACACTAAGGGATTAGCTGGTGTTAGGTACTAGATGTTACTAATAGTAAAGTACTAGGTGTTAGTAACCGGTGGATTAGAATAGCTGTGTTGGTTCCCAGTGGAGATGAATAAAGCCACCCATCTCTTTCTGTGGGTTTCGTATAAGGCGACTAAGGGGTGGGCTGTTCTCCAAATGACAGTAAACGTACAGCCCATGACTAAGTGCCCGCCTGACGGCAATGGGCTCGCCCCCTATTACGTGGAACCGAAAATCATAGTGCCGAAATGTGGGTGTATGCCTAAACCACTAAATATTTGGTACAGGGATAGATTAAAGCAGGATTAGGAAAGGGTTATTTTTAAAACCGACATCAATAACGATAAGGCTAGTAGAAAATATGTAGATGCATATATACCTACATATAATCACGCCTTTATCCCCGGAGGGTTAGGCTGAGGTAAATTAACACCCACATTACACCAATCATTGTGTTCGGTCTCACGTAATAGGATGTCAGCCCATTCCGGGCACTATTCTTGACTCGAGTCATGCATCTGAGACTGAGTCTGAGCTGTACATATCTGTCTAATGTTAAAGTTAATCAGCCCTATCCCTTAGTCGCCTTGTACGACACTACATTTGAAGAGAAGGGTTGGCCCAAATTCTACTCTGCACGACGAACAAAAAGATTTAAAAACCTAATTAACATCAATAGGAACATTACATCACATTTGGTTGATTATGACACAATCCAGCGATGGACTATAGAGACTTGGGTCGAACATATGAAGTAGAGAGTATAGGGGCGAGATAAAGCTGCGGTCGGTACCTAGTCGATTATTGACAACGATTCGGGTAGTGATGGGACAAGTCGGGTCGAGGTTTATCGATAATTTCAAATTTTTGTATTAAACTACAATAAATTATCAATATCTCGGGTGTTTTTTTGGATTCATTTGGATCCCGGTCCGGGACAACGCTAGGTCCTCTATTTCGAGCCCTCAGGGGATTGAAATAGCGTTGTCCCGGTGGTATTTGAGATTTCCACCTTAGAACTTGTACCGCTTACTCCGTCTAGCCAGATGCAGAAGTAATGTTTTGAATTTCTACAAATAATTTTATTATCATATTTATATTGGTATGAAACCCATGACATTCGAATGACATTCGGTTGACGATATTTAACCTAAACCATCATCATCCACTTGTGAATTTCTTACCAACTTACCTAACGTAACCAGGTTCAAGTAATTAAAATGATGACAGACAAATTTTAAATTGTTATTTTGACAGATGTCGTTGTGACATTATGGAAGTTGGACATCATAAAAGGTTATAAGTGCAATTTCGCTCTTACCGATAAGTGCAGTTTCGTTTCTACACATACTTTTATTGAGGTACATCGGGGTTTGCACAAGTATTTCGTCTGGTATGATGTTTTTTTTTATTTTCATTTCATTGAGCTTTCCTAATACGATGGAGAATAAAAAATGGTAATTAAAAGGGATTTTTTTTCACCATATTAAAAAGCCTAAGGCTAATATGTAGTGTACCCGGAGTGCTACCAGGGGCCTTGGGCTTCAGGAGCGTTCCCCTTGAACCCGGTATACTTGATGTGTCATTAATTTAGTAACTATGACCCTATAGGCCGTTTACACCATTTAATTCAACCTGATAAATAAAATCATATAAAATTGCCCTTTTCTTTTATGAATCAAGTTTCACACTCCTTCACTTTACTCATCTCAAATTTAGCGAACGTTACGAACGTAATCGATATCGATTATAATTTAGTTGATTGGACCATCACTAGGCCAATAGTGCAGCTGCTGAGTCATTGTTGGCAGTGTGCCAAAGATGCGCTCCTTCTAAGACCCGGAGTGTATCTAAATGTAACAAGGCGAAAAATAACAAAAAAAATATATTTGAGAGAGCGTTACAATGTTAGCAGAAATATATGATTTTATTTAGTTAATTATATTCTTGCAAATAAATGTAATTGGATTTTTAATTGGTGTCTTGATTTTGGAAGTTTGTTTTTATTTCTTACAAGCTAAAGCCTTCGCGAATATTGATTATCGATAAATATTTGGTATACAAAGCTTATATAAGCTAATATAGGTTCATACAGTATAGACCAGTGGCGCAGGGTGAACATTTACAAAGGGCAAATTAATGAAATAAGTTATTTCCTCGATCTAGTTAAGTATAACGGAAGCCAGCAGAAATTGGATTAAAGGAACCCCACGAGAGTGGTATACACTAAAGCCTGAAGGAAAATTCCTTAAGTAAGAATATCTAACAAAATAACTTCCATAACACTAGATCAAGAATCATACCATAATGTTGCACCGTCAGAACAATATACGTACAAAGCATAGCACCAAGACAGGTAGCTCAACTGCGCCGAATAACTGTAAAATTACCCTAACATCATTATGATAACAGTTATCAAAGTTGAACTGAGGAGTCTTGGGTAACTACACTTTTGTGAAACACGGTCGTATGGAACTGACAGCTAATTGAAAATAAGTTGCTAATTTTAATTATTTATTAGGGCATGCCACAAAGTCATCAGCTTAAACCTTAAATATCTTCAATACAATGGTTTTTCATGACGATAACGATGAGTGATGATTGTCATGACGATGACGATGAATGATGGATCCTGCCACAGTAAAGTTGTCGGGACTTTACTGAAAGCTCTCTAGGGAGATTTGGAACGAACACGAAATGTCACAATTCACTGTAATATTCTTCTTTCTTAACTCACTAACAGTCCGCCTGCAGTCCGCCTGCAGTCCGCCTGCAGTTCCTGATCTGTCCGGCGGCCTGCAGTCCTTAGCCGATAGCGCCCACACACTAAAGCGATTTTGGCCTGCCGGCAATTCCCTGTTGTCAGTTTTGCGACCACACACTAGCAGTTGTGAGTCGTCAGTTTTAGGTCGTACGATCGCCTGCCGGTAATGGTATAATATTAGTTACATAGAGAGTACGAAACAGTGCAAGCGATTTTCGACCTTATTGACATTTTTGTAATTATATGTTTTTTCGCATAAATAAATGCTGCTGATCACGAATATAAGAAAAAAATCTAGATTTGTTATGATGTCAATAAGGTTGAAAATAGCTTGCACTAAGTTATTCTTATATGAGTACATGCTAATTTGCTAATCATTGTGGGAAATAGGTGTTAGCTATTTTGAACCTTATGGACTATGTGCATAAGAAATATAGACGAGTATGTACAAAAAATGAATAAAATCTTAGTAAAAACTGACACGAAACGTCGATCGACAGGCCCGTTGTGCTTTTTCGCCCTGACGGCCTAGGACTGTCCGGTTTAGAACTGTCCGGAATCGTTCGGCGGCCACACACTATCGGATCGTATTAGTCGTCAGTCCAAAATCGTTAACGAAACTATTAGTGTGTGGGTTATTGCGATTAACTGACAGATTTATATCGTCCGGCCGTCGTCCGGTAAACTGTTAGTGAATGGGCGCCTTTACACTTCTGTGAGTTGTCCAAGACGTTATTTCTAAAAATCCACCATTTTTAAACATAACAACGTGAATTCCCACGAATTTTGGAAAATAAAATAATACCACAATGTGTCTCAGTCCACATTAGCGCTAAAACTCCTGATTAGTTGCTTTGACGATAAACTGTGTTTCGATAGGTGAACATTTTCAAAAGGGATACCGTTGGAATAAAAACCTTTCCTCTAAATAGTTTATCATGCACCAAGCAACCCATTGGGTGACCAGCAGGTATCAGGTTAAGTAAAGGACCCTCGAGATTGCTGTTTAGAAGTCGAAGTCAACTAGCTTATTCAGTCGTTAAATTTTCAACTTTATGTTATCCTAACGTTACGATTTACTGAACTCACTGTAACTAACTCAGAATATTAGTAGTAATTAGTTTTGGGAATTAAAACGGCAACGTGTTTGTACTGGTGTAATATTGAGACTGAAGTAAGTATGGGTGTCGGGCGCAGCCGGCAGTTAGAGCTAAGTACTATACTCAATGTCTACTCTGCAATATTGTATACACTGTTGCTGCGTCCCTACAGTTTTACTGCTTAGGCTGTTTTTTAAACGGTGCCTGAATAATATTCAGCTGTAAATAAACTGGCTATTAGCCAGCCAGTTTATTTAGGCCATTTGTACGATAGGGCGGGCACCACGCAGAAATAAGACAGAAAGTTTGTTTCGAAGGTTTGTTTTCGTTTGATGGGTTTTGGTTAGTCAATTAGCCCACTGCAGTCCACTGCTGGATATAGGCCTCTCCCAATGTGCGCCATTTCGTACGATCCTCCGCCTTCCGCATCCAGTCCGTCGCAGCCACCTTTTTTAGGTCATCGGTCCATCTGGCTAGGGGGCGTCCTACCCTTCGTTTGCCTTCTCGCGGTCTCCACTTTAGGAATCGTCTGCTTCAACGGCCATTGGTCGTTCGACAGACGTGGCCAGCCCATTGCCACTTCAGCTTGCTTATTCTGCGAGCTATGTCGGTAACTATGGTTCTATTTTATTTGGTATCACCTCGTTTCGAATTCTATCCTTCAGAGAAACTCCAAGCATAGCTCGCCCGCTGCGCGACTTTTAGTTTATGGACTAGCCCTACCGTTAGTGTCGTTCGGCACCGTAAGTCATAACAGGTAGGACGTACTGGTCAAAGACCTTTGTCTTCAGGCCTTGCGGTAGGGGGAAAGAGAAGACTCGACGTAGTTTGCGAAATGCTGCCCAGCCCAGCTGAATCCTTCTGGCTAGTTCTTTATCGAAGTTGTTTTTACCGAGCTGGATAACCTGGCCCAGGTATACATATTTTTGGACAACTTTGGTTAGTATAATCTAAAATCTATATATTTGATCGCCATTGGTTTAGTGGAATTGGACATATGAGCAAAAGTGCCGATAACTGACCTCCACGAGACCCCGCGGTCACGAGAATCAGCTAGTAAGTATTAAATAAAGTTATGATATGGCCGGCTCCGTGGCGTGGCGGTAGTGAACGCGGCCGCTACGCAGGAGGTGCGGTTTCGATCCCCGCTCAGTGCAAATATTTGTATGCATGAATATGTATATCTGCATTGGTCTGGGTGTTTCTATGTATAATATGTATGTATTTACAAAAAAAAAGTATCTAAGTATGTTTATCCGCATTCTAGATTCCATAACACAAGCTAGTTAAGCTATGCTTACCATGGGTCTAGATAGCGTTGTGTGAAATGTTGTAGGATATTTATTTATGATGTTATCTCGGTGTAATGAACTTTAATGGAGTTTATTACTCACTTTTATCGACCCGAGATAAATCTAGAGACCTAGCGCTAAAACAGTCGGATTATGTCAATACAAAAATGTAAAAAGCTCATACTTAGTTGTACAAATTGCCTTTCTGTATGTATCACTACCCGAAATATTTGCGTTCTAAGGTATGTTGTAGGTACAAGTTCAGAAATCGACGAACTACTGTATATAGAACTGCTTACTCTATGTTTGTCTATGATATTATTCGTCGGTAGCTTAGTGGTTAAGAAGTCCGCCTTACAATCGAGATGACCCGGGTTTGAATCTGGCCATTACACTACCGACGTGGATCCACTCCACTCTCCAGGCAAATTAGTGTAGCTGGACTGGGCTAGGGAAAATATTAGTCATTTTGGCCACCAATGAGCCATGTTGGTTCCCGATGGAGCTAAATCGGGCCACCACATCTCTCCCTATGGGTGTCCGAAGGCCACTAAAGAATAGGGTTGTTCTCTATCCGTCAGTAAATATACAGCCCATAACTGAGTGCCTGCCTGACGGCAATGGCTCGCCCCTTATTACGTGGGACCGAAAATCATAGTTAGCGAAATGTGGGTGTCAATATACTTCTGCCTACCCCTTCGACGATTTACAGGCGTGCGCGTATATATGTAGCAATCTCTAAAAAGTAGTTTGAACATTTTTGAGAAACTCATTTCTTTGCAGAACATACACTGGACCAAATAGATGATGTATTGAAAAATTTAGATGCACATGAAAGGCTTGTATAAAAGGTTTAATGACAGTCCAGGAAGCTCGTGAAGTGTGTAAAGATAGAAGCATATGGCGGGCTTTTGTCTTTGCTTACCCCAAAGGTAAAAAAGCGTGATATCCATCCACCAGACCCTTTACATTGAACAAAGGAAAAGTAAGGGTATTTACTCAACTAAGGGTCAAAGATCTAGGAGGTAGGATACGACGGTAATCCCGTCCAATTAAGAAGTCCAACTGAGGAAGTACCTCCGTCCTACAGAATACCGTCATAATAATCTCATGTTGTTTTCCCGGCGGTGAGTTGGGTAGCCAGAGCAGAGAGGGAAGACCAAAGGCTATTCCTGCTTTGTCTTCTACACTGATGGCACAGAAACTCTCTGTTTTATCGGATCGGCATCATGAGTGTGTTTTCAAGCAAAATAATACGATCAATTTTGAATCTTATCTACGGGAGGATAAGATTATAGTCATTTGAAGGCGAAGGAAGTGCAGAGCGGCACTGCCTGGCTGCGCGAGGCGACGAGCCTGTTCGCGATTATTTTAAGGATTATTCTTAAAGGAATAAAAAGCAAGTCAGCTCCCAAGTCTTACTTAATACGCTTCACAAACTTAGTGTGCAACTATGTTAGTGAACATAAATGTAACGGAATCTTGAACTTTTAACTATTTCCGAAGTTAGAAAGTATGTAAAATAAAATAAGAATGAAATTGTCCTACTTACTAGTAGAGATATAGATACTAATAGTTATAGAAACTTTTTTTAGTTCTGTGTTAATGGATTAAGATTGAAATTACCACTTAAAAACTGCTCGAGCATTTTGCCGCGTGATTTGTATTGATCCTAAGCCGATTGCTGGCATAAATTTTAAAACTATGTACAGCATCCGTTACACACATACATTTACGCTTGTTTTAGAAGAGTCAGCCAGAAGTGATTGAATACCTAGACTCAAGCTGTATCCAAACTCTATAGGTACAGCAAGTGGCACTACAACTGTTCACGCTTGAATTAACATGTAGAGCTATCCGGCTCGAAGGACCAATATTTAGAACGGGAATTGACTTATTCCTGGTTAGGTTTAACTTGCATTATTGTAAACGTTACGAATAAGCCTCTGATCTGCTTTTAAATATTTGATTTTCATTCACAAGTTTTACCTAACCGGGAACAAGCCAATTCCCGCTCCAATAACAACATGGCATTAAAAAGATCTACCAGTTTGGTACAAGTTGACATATACTTACACACTGAGAGCTTGAAGAACCATCAATATTGTTCTTCAAACTCTCAGTATGTAAGTTTATATACATTAGCCACAACATTAGCTTATTCATACATATCGCATATAATCAACCATTTCTTGCGATGCATTTTGTTAACAGTACTGTCTATGCCCGGATTTCATCAATTTGTATAAAAATAAAACATCAAAACAAAGAACTTAATTAACTTTATTTAAAAATAAATTATATACAACAAACAAGTCACAGGCTCACAATAATTTAAAACTTAAAATCTAGATATTTATTAATCTTATTTACATAGGCTTGTGACAATATTGGCTTATCTGACAAATTCAATTTATTCTTCAAATTAGCGATTGTAGAAATCAAATAGTTGCTTGGAGATGAATCTACTGGTGCTACAGTCGTATAACCTATAGGTGTTGGACTGATAGAATTGTCATTGAAAAGATTCCTAATATTCGTGAACAAACCAGGTTTCTTTGTACCTATGACTACGACATTCTCTGTCGTTGTTTCGAACATTTTTCCTGTTGATAATGCGAACTGCGGATTTTGAGTTACAAAAATATTTTTGAGTTGTTCATATGGTGGTACAACTGTGGACTTAACTGGTTCATTTGTCTTTATATAAGCTGTATATTTACTTTTATAAGGTCCATAGTTTATGTTTTCTATTGAATAATCTTTGTGTTCCGTTGATGCGTCATCTGGGTAATGGTCGTAATCGTTTGCCTTTGGTTCAGATGTCTGTTCGCTGTATAATTCACTACTGAAATCGTGTTTGTTATAAACTTTATCATATATATTTTGCCGGCTATTGTCGAGAAAATTATTATTATATTTTACTGTATCTCCTTCACGAGTTTTATCTATATAATCGAAATATAGATTGTCACCGTTAACGTTTTCATAACTGTTAGTGTTACCGTTATTATTAGTTACTTTTGAGTTATCTACTGTGTAACGATTATTATTTATGTAACGATTATTGTATTCATTGTTTTGTTTCTCTGTAACTAGGTTACTGTTGTCTTCATTTCCGTTATGATCATCATCGTATCTAACTTCAGCTTTATATCCTCCTTCGTCAGCTGTATACGAAACAATCTGCATACGGCCATCGGGTAGTCGAACCCTGTATTCTCCATTCGTAGCTGACCCTTTGCTACTTTGTGAGTGAGAGAAATCATCGCCTGTTTGATGGTCCTTCACTGTATACGAGAAAGCGTAATTATCCCCCTGTAAAAGAAAGATATGAAATCTTACTACATTTTTTTCATCATTATCGTCGTCGTCGTCATAGTCGTCATCATCATCATCATCATTATCTCCACCACAATCACCACCACCACCACCACCACCACCACCACCACCGCCAATAACATCATCATCCCCGTTAGTCCCAGTTGAAGGCAAAGATTGTACTTTGATGCCCAGGGTCTGGTCTGTTACTCTTTCTGTTATTTCAAAGAAGTTCAAAGGGCATAGGTGAATGGGCAGGACAGCCAGGGGTGACCTTGCTGTACATACACTGACCAAATTAATAAATGTATTGAAAAAAGGGCAGGTTCAAGCACTTGAAACTGACGGACTGCATGAAATGTTTAATTACAGTAGAGCAAGCACTTGAATAAGGATTGAAGCAGATTGCGGGCTGTTTTCTCTGCTTTCTCTGGTGGGAACTAAACTAAATTATGAATAAAACTTTTGCATAAAATGAGTTCAACTTATCGTATGTTAACATTTTCACGCTTAATTATACAGAATGATGTGAATTTATATTTTAAACATTCAATCAAATTCAGAGTATTAAATGAGGAAAAACGCAAGAGTCAACCTCATTTCTGCAATCACCATTGGAATAACAATGTTTGTAATTAAGATTAAAATATGTAATGATCTCAAGCAAACAAAAGCTCTTAGATCGAATTAGTATTGATCAAATCAAGTATATTTAGGCCAAGGCTAACTGTTAGACCAATCAGGGCTGACGTTTCTTTTTTATAGTATACTTCAATATGACCTTATAGTATCTGATGAAAAACTAAAGGTAAAGTCTCTGGAAAGGGATTCACCATTACAGCCACCAATAATTTCACATTGGTGACCCACAGCGTGACGGATTACACGACGGCGTTTTGCACGCCCCGCTTAAAGGACCCCGGGTCCGATAAGCGGGGCGTGCAAAAGGCTGTTGGCAAGAAGGAAACACGTGGGCTAGTTCAATTGTTAGGAGTGGGCTTAGGTACATGTGACTCCGCTTGTGTTGCACACGTCCATAGGCCACGGTAACCACTTTCCATCAGGTAGACCGTGTGCCAGTTTGCCACCTCGGTGGTATATATATTTGAATTCACGAAATTCCGATAGCGACTATTAAATACCTACATAAGTTCGAAAAAAGCAAAAGTAAATAATAATTTACGCCCCTGCAATGGCTTCTATGCAACTTAAAAACCTTTCGCATATTATTTCAGACTCCATTACAAGCTCTAACGCATATTTTAATTAACATTAGTCAGGATTAACACGTTTTTACACAAGTAAACCAACCGCATTAGCATAGTAATGTGTTTTAGCCTCCATGTTTGTACAAACGCAACTGCTTGTGGAGAATAAGGAATAAGGAAATAAGGATTTTTTTGTTGGTAAGTCAATTTGCACGATATTTTAAGATAAGTATAAGATATAAGAAGTCTTTCATGCAAGTTGTACTGTAGTTTTTTTCGTACGGACATCCTTCCGGGTATCCCCCAGCCGTCAGACAGGGGCGGTTATTTATTTATTTATTTATTTATAAACTTCATGCACTAGTAGGTACATAGGCGGACTTAATGCCTGTGGCATTCTCTACCAGTCAACCAAAGGTGGTGCAGAGAAAGACTCAGTAGGTGCATTATCACGCCACCGTCTTGGGTCTTCAAACCGGGTGTAAGATTACCTAAAGGCGCTCACTTATATTATTTCATGATATATATCTTCCGGACGTCGTGCGGTAAACTGATAGTAAATGGGCGCCTTTAAACATATTCCTTGTACTCTAGCTGCCTCATGGCCATCACCGGGTAAGAGATGGCCCCATCCGGTGAGGTTACCACAGTGTCTCCATCTTGCCCCCTAAAGGGGGAGGGGGCATTGCGCCACCACCCTGGCTTCTGCTAGGATGATAGGCGGCTAAACCTGTCACCCCCTGTCATAAAGATTGGCAGTTGTAGGTGCTGTACCTAGAGTAAGGTAGCCAGAGGTCAATGGAGAGCTTTTGTGCTGTCAGTGTAAATGCCAAAGGTTATTCCAGCTTTGTCTCCTATACTGACGGCACAGAAACTCTCTGTGTTTACAGGGTTGGTAGCACGAGTGTGGTTCCTTGGTGTTGCATACGTACATAGGCCACGGTATCAACTTTCCATCAGGTGGGCCGTGCGTTTGTCTGCCACCTCAATTGTATAAAAAATGTAATCAATTACTAGCTGTTGAACACGGTTCCTCCCGCCCATCCGACATTGGCAGGCAGGGAGATGATGATAACGAGATGGTTTTCACTAATTTTAGAGGTTTTTCCCAAATATTAGCAGCCGAAATGAATAATATTCCCTTTAACCTCTCCAACTAAAAGCGAAATTACTTGTACTAGGAGTGGGTTCACGTCAGAATTGTAATGGCTATGATTCGAACCCGGAACCACTAAGCTACTGACGGTTTTTATTTGAAGTGAACTATAATGGGAAGGAGATTGCAAGAAAGTGGTCAACTTACATAATTCTGTACATTGTTGTTCTGAACGACAGAACCTCTGTTTGGATTGTGGTTTGTGTAGTCACCGACGGATTTCTGAAAATAATAGTACATTACTACAGAGGCCGGGAAGAAAGGGGTTGCCGGCCGAAGACATACGTATATATATATATATAGGTCTGAGGCAGGCAACCCCATATTTCCCGCCGAGGTATGTATAGTGCTTTTCTCAAACAGGCAATGATTATAAACAATAAAAAAATTAAAGATTTATTTTTAAAGAAATTCAAAGTAATCAAGATAAAAACTAAAACTCACGTGTATAGTACTGTTTCGTTTATTTTAGCTTGATTTTAACAGAAAGCATTTGTTTATTATCATGTTACTTCAAAAAAGTATAAAGGCACGTTTCTGAACGAACCTTTAGAATTGACAGTGACACTTGTCATTGTTATAAATGTCAATTTGTTGCAAATAAATTATTTTTAATACGCATGGTGGTAAAGTGTCGATGCCTTTGCCACAAACTTATGTGGAATCGAAATTAATAAAGAGGACTTTGCCGGCCTAGGCCTGTAAGGTTTTTATGAAATTCCATTAACGACCTCTGGTCCTAGCCGCGCCTGAAACGTCATACTTTGCAGCCTATTATGAGGAACATAACGTATATATATCATTGCATGTTAGAGAAAAATATAATACTGTTTAAACTTATTTTTCTTAGTGAATAATAGCAGATAGGCTCTTCCCATCTCTTTCTGTGAGTGTCGTGAAAGGTATCTAAGGGATAGTCCTGTTGTCCATCCGACAGGAAACATACAGCCTATGACTAAGTGCCCGATTGACGGCAAAATTCTCGCCCCCCTTTACGTGGTACCAATGATTAAAGTTGGCGAAAGGGGGGGGGGGCTTTATCCCCGGTGGGTTAGGCAGAGGTGAATTAACACCCACATTTCACCAATCTGTATTCGGTCCCACATAATAGGGGGTGAGCCTATTGCCGTATTCCGGGCACTATTGTTGACTCGAGCCATGCATCTGACGCTGAGTCTGGGCTGGACATATCTGTCTGATGTTAAAGTTAGCCCTATACCTTAGTCGCCTTGTACGACACCACATAGGAAGAGAAAGGGTGGCCCAAATTCTACCCTGCTGGGAACCACGTGGCCTAATATAATATATATATAATAGGTGTTAATACGCCTCCACCTATCTCTTCGGGGATTTACACACGTGAGTATATAATATGTATTGTACAGTCCACACAGTATTGTGTGCCTTAAAGTGGACGAAAGTGACAGCCTCCACCTCGCGTAGTGGTAGTGAACGCGGCCGCTATGCAGTACGCAATGCAATATTTGTATTGGTCTGGTCGTGCCTCGGAGAGCACGTTAAGCCGTCGGTCCCGATTGCCATGCAAAAATCAATGGTAGTATTCGATCGTTACGGGTAGTTGGAGCCTTCAAAAATCTAACAAGTGATCTTACTTGCAATGCTTCGATATCGCCTTTGGGTTGTGGAGGTCAGATGGCAGTCGCTTCACTGAAAACATTGAATTTCAGCCAAATCCGCAGTTGGACTAGTAAAGCCGACCCCAGATTCCAAGTTGAAACCTTTGGATTAAAGCTAGACTGAAGAAGAAGACGGGAACAAAGTGAGTTACTGGTACACAAGCCAACTTACTTGATATTCATAGACCGGTCTCGTTGATGGAGAGGCCGCCAGATTGTTCTGTTGGCTGAAGACAGTGTTCGCCTGGTTCGCGAACATCCTGTATATCGGAGGAAGTGTCGATGTTTGCTGAAAAAATATTGTACAGTTAGGAGCGCTAATTAAAAATTTATCTTACAGTAGTGTGAAAGAGCACTTGTATTTGTGTGTGTATCTGTTTAGCAGTTTTTGTGGGAAAGAGTAACAAGCATTGATCTTATCTCACAAACTTTTGAAATTCCAATGATAATTAGAACTAGGTTTTGCCTACAGCTTCACCTGCATGGTTATGGGTTGTCATTACCACATATATGCTTGGTTCTTATTAAAGCTCTAGTCTCATCTGTAACAAATTTCATTTAAATCGATTTAATGGCTTGAAACAGATAGACAGGGTTACTTTCATATAATATAATACAGTATCGATAGCCTTCCTCGATAAATGCATAATCTAATGAAAACCAAATTCAAATTACCTAGATTAATTTTAGGTTAAAAAACAAACAAGCTATTCAGCTTTATAATATTAAGTAGCGACCCTCCCCGGCTTCGCACGGTTGCAATGGATGTTATAATACATATAAACTTTCCTCCTTAATCACTCTATTTATTTATAAAAACCGCATCAGAATCCGTTGCGTAGTTTTAAAGATTTAAGCATACATAGGGATATAGGGACAGAGAAAGCGACTTTCTTTTATACAACAGAACTCACTTGTGTGTAATATTTGTTGGGGTCTCCATCACTTAATTTGTTTAGATAGAAGGTTGTGTAATCTGGTGCCGTGTCCTGAAAACATATAAGACCGTAATTATTATAATTATTATGTACTGCACTCATTTATTTCTATTATATCAAAAGTAGTACTATATTATGAGTTATATGTACATATGGTCAAGGAAACAAGTTTAAGTACACCTTTATGGGTGAGGGTGTATGTAAAGTGATAGATACTTTTTTTCGAAAATAACAAAATAAATAATAAATAAAACAAAATAAAAAAGATAGGCGATAGCATTTCTTTTGTTTACCGTCGTTGCCGTCTTTATAGAGCCAAACACCCCATGTTAAGGTGTACCTATACTTATTTCCTGTGGTCCTATGTACAATATATGAACGCTATTGGGAAATCTTGATGATTTATGGTGAGGTATGAGAATTGGACTACTCCAGTATCGAACGGGTGATTCCATTAAACCTTACTTTCCGTAATTAGAATAAGCTTGTGACTGTTAACATAATTTGACTAGCTGTAGAATTCTTATCCCGTTCCCATAAAGCATAGACACCTATTCCAGGGATAAAAAGTAGCCTATACTTTACTCCCTGTACCAAATTGCATCTAGATATGTTTAGCTGTTTGAGTGTGATTGAATAACAAACATTCCAACGTCTTCATGAACTTTTAGATTTATAATATTAGTATGATTAAATTAACGACAAGCAAATTCCTTGTTCAATCCTTATATTAATTAATTATTATAAATAACAACCATTATTGAAGAAACTAAACCGTTTTAGGTAATCGTACACAGACGAACATACACCTGTTATTACACTGAGACGATCAATCATCGCTCTTATATGGTCATAAGAAAAAATAATATCTCGCATTCGTTACAAGGGTGGTGGGAACTTAAGTTAGCGTTTTTTACAAAAGTAGCCACGCATTAGAAAATTTATTGATATGTGATATATGATATAAATCTATAATGCTTTCGGTTAGGTACCTAACTAAAGGTAAACAATCTTGTACCCTTTATACATTACGTGATTTAAAAAAAAAACACTACACTAACTAACTGACTAAATAGTGGTTCAATTTCGAATTTTAGTCTTTAACCTGTCAAGTGTGGCAAAAAAATGTTATATTTTTTAATCAAGATTTATTCTTAGTTAAGTAGTTAACCAAATGGAGAATAGGTATGTCTCGAGTGGGGTCCGGAACTTCCACGTGGTGCACAGATGGAAAAAACAGCGTTTCTCTCCCTTGCAGGGGAGATGTTACCGTCTATAGCAAATACCGGCAGTGGCAAGAGCGGCTCTGTAGAGGGCTGTAGACTTAATACGGGTAACTCTGACTAGCAAAGGGCACCGAGGAAAGCAAGTAAGGGGCAGGTTGGTTGCCGAGCGCTGGCTTAGGGGCAACCCACGCTTCCCATGAGCGCGGGCCTGGAGGTGACGGGTGGAGCTGCCTGTCACCCTAGCAGAAGCAGGCCGCGGCCCTCCCTATACCGGGAACGAGTTGGGGACCTCGCACTGCGACCCACAGATGGCGTGCGTTTTAGTCAGTTCGAGTCCGATATAACCTCCCCCTCCGGCTCCGGCGGGTGGGAGTACCCGTGGGGATTATGCGCACGTAAAAAAAGGGGCAACCCACGCTTCCCCCCATGGGGGTGACCGTACTTCCCACATCCCAGATGCCATCTTAAAACCGTAGATGGCCTAATGTTAGCTGGAGTGCATGCAGGGTGGTGGCGTAGCAACGTGGCCTCTTTGCAGTCAAACTTTATTCCACTACGTTTGATAGGTAAGTATGTTTTTCCGAGATACATATACTGACATCATCGTATATAATTAATACAACAAAGTATGTAATCGCTACTTCTGTGGCCCCACACGGCTGCTAGATCTTAATAAAACGTTGAGTCACCACAAGAAAAATCGCAAATGTGAGATGGCCTGGATATAACCTGGATACTATTCTACGAATTTATTGAGAAAAAGTCGTGCGGCTGTCGACACGATACCCGCGGTATTATAATGGACGAGGTCAAAAGTATTCTGTCAATAGAATGGTTTATTGTGATGCGGATTATCTAATGGCGAGCTTTACTGAAAGTAAAAACATTATGTAACTATCCTACCTTATTTGTCGTTCGTTTTTTAGGCGGTTAGAAGTGAGTTCTACTGTTCGATGTTTTAGGGAACCGCGTCGCGTGCCCAGACGTGCTCTCGTTTGCATTAGTCATTGGTCAGAACTAACTTACAACAAATTTCAACCCTAATGAATCCCGTTTGTCGAAGGCATATAATGAAATTCTTGGAGAGCGGATTTACTAGCCGATACACTACCTCTTTTCAAAAAAGTAGTTGTAAGTTTGCTAAGGATTAGTAGTAGAAATTAAATTAATTAAGCTCATATACTAAACTTTTTACATTTTTTTAACTTTTTCATTTGTACTTAGTTTTGTGTCTTATTTTTCCATAGGTACCGATGTTACTACTTGCATGAAGTGACACCTTAAAATGTGCATTAACCTTAACTAACTTGAGATTTTTGTTACGTACATATGGACGTGCGGTCTGTCAGACCGCTACCTTTAAACCTTCCATCTAGTTAAGAAAGTATGTTACCATTTTTTATTTGTATTCACATACAAAATGGATATTAAATTTGTAATTTAAATGAATAAATACTTGTTTTCTACTGTGTGTGTTACTTGAATTGTTTGGGTACGGAACCCTAAAAGAAACTTACATCGTAAATAGCAATCGGTTTCGGCTTATGAATAGGCACTACTTGATACGGTACATTTTGAAATTTTTGATCTGGTGTGTTCTGCAAATATGAATAAGGAATCCAGGTTTTCTCTCCAATTCCTCTCTCTCGCAGGTATTCAGGCGTTAATGCAACCTGGTTGACCTGAGATGATGCCTGGATGGTGTTGTTCGGATTCAGCTCGCTTCTTCGAATGGATTCGATGAGGGGACGAGAAGTCACGATGAGAGGAGTCGGTGGTGGGGTGGGACCATCGCTTGGAAAGAGAATTGGACCTTGTCTGCAATAAAAGCGATATTAGTTAAGTTTATTATTGTAATACACCTTATATTTTAGAATAGAACGTTGATTAAGGACTTGGGTTGCATGACTCTACCCATATCTTTTGAGTCCAGGTCCAATCGCACCCAGAGAAACAGACATACTAATCTAAATCAATAAGCGAATCTAGGCACCACAGAACCTACTTTGAACTTGCCTAGGAAATCAACAAGGATGAATTAATTACTGGTATACCTCACAAATGTGTTGAATAGAATTTTAAATAAGTGTAAATGAAATAAAGCAATAACTCCCCGGCTTCTGAACTACGGGTAGTGTAATTACTACTAATGTAAAATCGATACTGCAGCACCGACTGTAACTATCAATGCTCTGGTAACTGTCTGCTGGGCTTAACGATCGACGCTAACGACTCTTAGCTCCCTCATATATTTAAAACCTTTAGAAAAGTTAAATAATCATCTACAAGTTTAGTAGTGAATTAAATGGGCGGAGTTGTCAAAAATCAATGTTTAAAAATGATTGAAAAATCATTTATCAGTTCTGATAGTTCGTAAGAATATTGGAAGACACACTCCACTGTCGCCTGAAAGACACACAGATAGAAGGAGAAATTTGAATTGGTTAGGGCGAAGTCTGGTAGCTTAGTGGTGAAAGCATTGCCTCTGTAAGGCAAAGATCGCGGGTTCGATCCCCGCTAATTCAATTTTTTTCAATTTAAATGTGAGCATGAAACATCAGGTGTGGTGAACACAGTCACAGTTACGCTTTACAATAATAAAATGGTGGGGTGAAGTAATACTGCAACTTAGAATGAAACCAATGTGCTGGTCCAAAATCCAAGACTTGAAACCAGCTCACGCGTTTCTTCTGCGTGCAGACCCGGGTCTGATGAGGCCGTTTAGCTGAGGGCAACAGTTGTAACATTGTCGGTGTCTGAAATGGTGACCCTCTTTCCTAATACTTTACCTTCAGCTTATCATATCAGGCATAATGAAGTCATACTATCACGTCAGTGAAGTCATACGAGTGCTACTCATTTATTTTATTTTAATCTTCGTTTATTAGACACGAGCCAAATGTAGATTCGTCCACATTTAGCCTTAAGGATATAAATATTGTAAATTGACGTCTGACAAAAATGCCGCAGTGGAGTTTGTTGCGCCGTTTCTTCTCCACCAGCGCCTTGGAAGCGGTGGTAAACTTAGGTTAAGTAGAATTTATTGACATCAATAAGAAACAATCATGTTGTTCTAGATTGAATAAAAATCTTTGACTTTGATACTGTACAGGCGCAGCGGAGTCATATTGACGCGTCAAATATATATTAAAAAGAAGGTGTGAATTGTGTGATTATTGTACTTACTTTGTAGGTTTTGGCCTTTTTAAAAACTTTACAGGTTCAAATTGCAAGTATTTGCTGGTTGTTGGGACTATTAAATTTGAAGGCGTGACTTCGTCTGTCTTCAGACCTGGTAGAAGAAGTAACAGTACGAGTAGCATTTTCAGAAGTCTTTTGAATTCTGTGAAAAAGATAAAATTAAGTTAGGTAGTTTTATATGTAATATTGGAGGTAGGAAATGACGGTATTTCCGTCCAATAGAGCAGTCCAACTGGGGAAGCACCTCTGCCCTACAGAATACAGCGGTCATATTAAACTCGTGTTGTGTTCTCGGCAGTGAGTAGGGTAGCCAGAAATCACTGGAGAGTTTTTATACTGTCAGTGGGAAGACCTACGGCTTGTCCTGCTTTATCTTCTACACTGACGGCATAGAAACTCTCTGTTCTAACAGAGTCGGCAGCTCGAGAGTGACGCCTTGATGTTGCACACGTCTATAGGCCACGGTAACCACTTTCTATCAGGTGGATCGTGTGCTTGTCTGCCACCTAAGAAGAATTAAAAAAAAATCAAGGGATTGAAAATTGAAACAAATGTTTGGACTTGGGGCTCCTAAGCTGGGCTGTAGATGCAACTAGAACATACTGCTAGGATGAAGATGTTGATGCAGTATTGATCAAGTTTAAGGATAACCATTCTTAACATATTGAGACCCTTCCCGTGCCTTGGAGACGTTAAGCTCTCGACATACGGACAATTTGTGCGTATTCGTTCATAATATCGACAGTCACTAGATCGATGGTCGCTGTATCGAAAGCATTCCATCGACGGGCTATTGTACCGACAGTATCCCAAATCGATGGAACGCTACATCGACAGTACCCCAAATCGTTGGTACACTACATCGTTAGTACACTAAAACGACGGTATGCTACATCGACAGTAAACCAAATCGATAGTACGCTGCATCGACTACACGACCCGTTTTTTTTTATAACCATGCAGAAATAAATTATTTTTCTAACTGTTGCTCGTGTCGGGCCCGTCGATGGAACGTTCTCGATACAGCGAACATCGATGTTGTGACTGCCGATATAATGAACTATAGACCCCAATTTTTGGTAGCCTTAAATATTTTAATGGGTGGTCCTAACTACTAATTATCCTACTAATATTATAGACGCGAAAGTTTGTGCATATGGATGGATTTTTGATGTTCTTTCACGTAAAAACTACTGACTGGATTTTAATGCAACTTTAAAG
This sequence comes from Eilema caniola, assembly GCA_949126895.1. Lineage (NCBI taxonomy): Eukaryota > Metazoa > Arthropoda > Insecta > Lepidoptera > Erebidae > Eilema > Eilema caniola. The sequence continues at coordinate 3,480,998 of OX421486.1, read as the reverse complement.
GAATTTAGCTTATACATCAAAATAACACATCGGCACTCTACTACTACTTAAGAGAGCGGAGCAGTGATCATTAGTGTCAAAATAGTCAAGGATAAAGTTGAGTTGAATGTTGAATTTAATGCTTAATAGCGTTGGCTCAGCACTAAGCGATAACCGACCTCCACGCGGGCGGAGTCGCGAGCAACAGCTAGTTTAAATATAAAGCAGTTACATACATACAAAGGTACTTAATCTATCTTTTGAATTAAACTGTAATTAATTATTTTTTACTGTTCAATGCATTTTTGTTATAGAAGTCTTATTAGATTGCTTGTTCTGGGAAGCTGCGTGCTGGTGCAAGTTTGACATACTTATTGATAGTCTAATATGTCTTTAAATTAGACCAATGTTACTTAAACCATTCATTAAAAGTCAAACCCCATTGACAACAATTTACAAGTGTATACAAGTATGGGAAAATTTGTCTATTTCACAATTTAGTTGTTAAAAGTATACCCAGTTACCTTGGTGATAATTGGAACAACCTTTGAAGGTTAATGATGTATCAGATTATTGTACACCTTATTTTAAATGGTTAATGTCAACACTTCTAGTTATATTCCAAATTATAACCCGTGTGACTACTTCTAAAATCAAATTAAGTGTAACTTTTAGTTTTCTTTTTAGTAGTGTGTAATTATTTAGAAGTGTAGTTTTAAAACCATTGTTATGTAAATATTACTTCCTAAATGCTATCCATTTTGATGATAAATTTAGTAAGTGTTATAGGTTCTTGAAAGAGGATAAACAGAGCCCCCAGCTGGGGACCCAGTGGTCACTCCCACCAGAAGAGTGCCAGATCGAGAGAGATGGCCCTGGGTTAGCCTTGCACTGCGACCCACAGACGCCGTGTGATTTAGTCTGTCCGAGCCCTATATAATCTCCCCCTCCGGCTTCGGCAGGGGAGGTATTTCCTGCATGATAAAAAAAGGGGTTAAAAAGAATAGCCAAGCCTTTTTGGGTCCCGGTGGAGTAGAATGGGCCAATCCGTCTATTGTTGTGGGTGTCGTACGAGACAAGCAAGGGGATAGGGCTGTTGTACATCTGACAGTAATGACAGTCCATGACAAAGTGCCTTGATGGCAGTGGGCTCGCCGCCTATTACGTGGTACCGGGTATAAAGTGTTAATACATCTAAAATAAATAAATAAATAAATGTTTATTGCAAAGCTTCAGAACAGTACAACTCTAAGGTATTTCGATTATATACATTGCACTCACAGAATATTAATATTAAATGCACGCCCATGAATGCCCATGGAGGTCAGTAAGGCAAAAGCGCCAATGGTAGACACTGTAAGGACAAATCAAACTGCACCACAAAATTACAAATATTTTTTAAAGAATGGCCATTGCGTCCTGTTTACTTGTTAAAGCAAAATTTAGACATGAACTATAGCAGATAAAATCTATTAAAAACGAACATATTTTTTCTTTAAAATACAATTATTGTACATACACATGGTCGGCACCACCAATAGTCGGCAATCGCTTGAAACTAATAGAAAATCTAGCCTTAAAAATACGGCAATGGTCTACGTAGGTCAACAAGTTACATATTTAAAACATCCATATTAAAAATAGTGATAATCATTATTAACAAAAAAAAAAGTCTATCCCTTCAGGAATTTATAGGCGTGAATATAATGTATTTATGTAAAGGAGATACCGTAAAACGGAGTGAATAGAGATCAATGGGTGAATAGAAATAAAATGGTTCGTGAAATTCTGTAGTTATTATCTTTCAAGTAAAGCTATGGACCAGTCCAATGTTATAAAATGGACAAATATACTAGATGTAGAATATACTGCTTCCGGTCTGTTTGGCCGTGGTCCGTGTGAAACTTGCGTTCCAGACGTTTCGTCGATCACTGCGGTCGACATCTTCAGTGGCGCAGGTCCGGGTGACGACGAGTACGGAAACCTTGCCTCGTCTCCCGGAAGCAGTATATTATACATACAACGCCGGCCGTGAAAGCCTGAAGACTTATACACATACTAGATATCTGGTAAGATACTTAAAAATTAGTCAAAGTAATTATTTAAGAAAATCTAACGACCATTTTATTTCTATTCACCCATCGATCTCTATTCACCCCGTTTTACCCAGTAAATATAGAGTAGGTACTTATACCCAGTGCCAGTCGGGGTGCAAGTGAAATTGCTTTATTGGGCTTACCTTCCACTGACACATGTAAGACCTTAGATAGCGTATTTAACAGTTCTAGTCCGATGTAACCCTAGTAGTTCCTTGGACTTACTAAGTATCATTTCTCGATGAGTTGAGTCACTTGTAACACTCTTGACCCGCAGTACAAAGGAGGTTACAGTAGTAGGAAAATGGGTATCATTAGTCCCGTAGTCCTAACCTTTCGAACCCATACAACATTAGATATGTAAAATATCGAGAAAATCCTCCGCAGTCAACTAATATTTTGTAATACTATTGTATTCTGTCACGCCAATCTTGTAATTGCCGTGAGAACTAGGAAAGTAAGACGCGTACGTTACATTGTGTGCCGTCGACGTTATTAGATGGTATTGGTAATAAATGCAAAGATTCTTCCATGGCTGCAATCGTTATGGAAACTCTTATTAAAATTGTTTAAAGGAATGTTTGTGTAGCGTAATAGGAATTAGGGGTTTTGAAACTGCGTAGGTGTAATATATGAGTTTTCCTGTTACCCTAGCAGAAGTAGGCTGGGTCAGTGCGTGAATCTCCTTTATGGGACAAGATGGAAACACCGTGGTCCTCACATCTTCGCAGGAGATGATCCACAGGGTCAGTTGAAGTGCCATAGAAATGTCCAATCAGGCCATTATTAGGGTTCCGTAGCCAACTGTCAAAAAACGGAAACCTTATTGATTCGTCATGTCTGTCTGTCTGTCTGTCCGTATGTCACAGCCACTTTTGAAACTGTACTGTACTGTACTGTTGAAACTTGGTACGTAGATGTATTCTGTAACCATTATTTTTCCATCTAACCTATACGTGTGGAGAGGTCTTCAAAAATGATATTGAGGTTTAAATTTTTTTTTCTAAACTTAATAGTTTGCGCGAGAGACAATTCCAAAGTGGTAAAATGTGTGTCCATCCCCCTGTAACTTAAAAAATATGAGAATGATAAAACTAAACAAAATATATGATGTACATTATTATCATGTAAACTTGCACCGAAAAAAGGTTTGAACGAGATCTAGTAAATAGTTTTTTTTAATGTCTTAAATTGTAAACCGCAATTCACCTTTCATTCGATTAACTTAAATAGAAAAGTTTTTTAAATGTCTTAAATTGTAAACCGCAATTCTCCTTTCATTCAATTAACTTAAACAGAACCCTTAATGGGCGAGTCCGACTCGCACATGGCCGCTTTTTATAAAGTTCATTCATTCATCATTCTGAAATGTATATTGGCTTAGGTCTCGATAGCGCTATATAATTTCCTTAACATGTTTTTTCACGTTAATTGTTGGGTGTATCACGTACATCGTTCAGTGTTTCATTATCATAATTACATTTACTTTCAGAGTGAAAACATACCAGGACCCTTATTAAGCTTGACAATCCGTAACGTAACTATGCGTGTTTGTATTAGCTGACACATTTGAGTCAGGTTAGTTTAAAGGTATTATTCGCAGCAGGTCTGCGTGCGTCGGTAGTTATCTTCTTCTTCTTCATCCTAGCGTTAATCCCAGTCGCACTCGAAGCCTTTCAACTTGGAGTCTGGGGTCCGCTTTTTACCAGTCTAACGGATTTGGCTAAACTTCGATATTTTCCGTGAAGTGACTGTCATATGACCTCCACAACCCAAAGGCGATATCGAAGCATTGCAGCCAGACCAGTCGTTCGATTTTTGAGGGCTTCAACTACCCGTAACGACCGGGACCGACGGCTTAACGTGCTCTCCGAGGCATGACCTGACCAATGGATGCATGTTCTTAACGGTCCCCTTTGTCCACTTTGAATGTGTCGGCAGGTGTAGTATGCGGTCGGCTTCCAAATCATACCTTTACATCCACAGCCTTAATGAATTTAAAGAGAAAAACTGAAGAGATAAAGTCTTGGTCATGATATGTTGGCCACGTGATACCGTTTCTTTGCAATTTCATTTGTTGAAAAAAAAACGAAGAGATATATGTGTCATCATACTGAGGCTACATTTCTATTTTTTGTATTGATAAACCAATTGCAATCTAAAGTCAACTCAAGTTAAAACTGCGATTAAAACACATGGTCAAGCAGAAAGACACTTCTGTGGTACCGACCAAACTGTAAATATACCCGAATATTAACCAATATGGTCCTCATGCGAGTAGCGATAAAGTTTAGTCGCAAAGTTCAGGGTTTAATGGGGTTTATGGGTTGATATTGAGTGGTACAGAATCTGTGTCTGCTAGTATTAATAAATGCTTGTTGTTAAATTAAAGACGTGAACTGAATTAATGGGTTACGAGCCCATACGCCCAAAGAGAATGACATTTTTAATACATAATTTTGTTTTGATGTGCCTATCCGTCCCACATCAGTTTAAAAGTAAAAAAATATGGATAGAATATGGAAATAAAATATGGACATCTAAAACAACAATCCATTTCTACAACCTATCAAATATATTGTAATGGCTTTGAGGACTTACTTTTTCTGGATGGTTGGATAGATATAGGTTAGAAGGTTAAGGTGGAAGCAGAGCTTCCGCATTAGTCTTCCTGGTTATAGTTTTTCTGTAGACTGTATAATTTTTATGAACTTTCAAATTGGGGCATATTATGGTGTCTAAAAAATAATAAAGATTAAATCTCTTAGGGCGTATGGGCTCGTAGCCTACTTATGAGGTATTGTTATTTACTTGATGAACTCTGTGGCGTAGTGGTGGAGCATTCGACTGCTATATCGCAGGTCACGTGTTCGAATTCCGCTCAGTGCAAATATTTTTATCTTATCTATATTTTATAAAAATGAATCCCTATTTCCCTTATCCCTATCACGCCTAAACCACTGAACCGATTTTGATGAAATTTAGTATATGGGTAGATTAGATCTTGAGAAAGGACATCGGCTACGTTTGCTTGCGATAACTGAGATACACGCGGCACGGGCAACAGCTAGTGTATCAATATAAATGTTTGCATTGATCTGTTGTTGTTTATATTCTAGAACCTACATAACCTTGTTATGCTTGCTATGGGTCTAGACAGCGTTATGTCGAATATTAAACAATATATATTTATAGTTGTGTATATTTATTATGTTGCGAAGTTCAGGGTTTCAGATGGGTTTATGGGTTAATATTGAGGCGTACGGAATGTGTGCCGGCATCCCAATCGCATTATGCAATGCAAACTAGATCGTGATAAGTATTCATTTCTACCGGCTTCTCTTTCGAAAATGTTCACCCTTTGCAACTGTCGGCCTTTATGGTTCTTTTTTCACGTGCGGGAAATCCCCACGGATACGGTAATTACAAGGTTATGTCAGATGTGGGGGTGTTCATAGGCCTGATGTATTAAAAGAAGGCTTTAAAACTGATAAATTGTTTTATTAATATCCATTAAAATGTAAATTAAATAAAGATAGTGTGAGTTTAGTACATCGAACATATGAAAAATCATAAAAAATCACAATAGTAATGGAAAGTACAAGTAATTACCGTCCAGAACCACTGACGACGAAGGGGTGATGTGCTATTTCTATTGCCGTGTGGGATGCCAGTCCCTCCTGCGGCTGAGGGGCTCCACAGCGCCTGCGAGTATGGGAACAATAACCGCGAGCCTCAACGCACGTCTTTGTATCGATACGAAGGAGTCAAGCTGGTATGCAGATGCTCCGGCAAAAGGTGACAGCAGTACTCCATACGGGATCTAATCTACCCATATACTAAATTTCATCCATACGGGGCCGGACTTCTGCCTTTTAAAGAAGGAGTCGTTGCCCCGCAGTGAAGTACTGCTTCGCCCTGTTAAGCACTCCAAGTTTATTCGATGCCAGCTAGGCGTTGTCCTCCAAATGGCTGCGGTACTGGACCTCGCTTGAGATGTCGACGCCTAGGATCCCGATACTCGAGGAAATGGTACACGGTGTAGCCAGGAAATGCGGCGCTACAACAAATGGGGTTTTCTTAGAGGTGAGTACACATACTTGTGTCTTAGTGGGATTGCATTGGACTAGGTTTAGTCGACCCCAATCGGATACTCCCGATTTTGGTCGCAAGTTGTTCGCGACTCTCCTTCACCTTAGACTGAGAGATATTTGCACGGCCCGTGTAATACGTGTCCCTGGTACTGTCATCCGCATAGCGATGGATGGAGTCATCAGACAGCATATAATTTATGTGCAGCAGAAACAGGGTCGGAGACAGCACGGAGCCCTGTGGGACACCAGCGTTTGTGTCCATGTGGTCCGAGCAGCTGCCATCGACGACGGCTTGGATATTGTCGGTCGCTCATTAAATAATTTCCTTCAAGGTAGCTCAGGAGCTGTGTATTAATCACTCACTCCATAACCTTCGAGAGAAGGGATGTTATAGCAATAGGCCTGTATTTGGACGGGTCTGTCCTGTCTCCTTTCTTTAGCACAGGATGCACGAAGGCAGTCTTCCACGAGGCCGGGTCGTGTCTCGCAGAGTAAGAGAGCGCGAAAAGCCGCGTAAGTACTGGGCACAATTCGGGGGCACAGCGCCTGAGCACCATCGCCATATATATCATCCGGCCCACTTGACTTCCGAACATCTAGGGACCACCCGAGTTCCCACCGGACCAACCGTTACGTGATTTTAACTTCAGGCATCGAAACACCATAGCTGGGGAGAATAGGTGGCTCGGCATTCCCGTCGTTCATTGTAGAGTTTGACGCAAAGAGGTTACCCAAAAGATCGGCTTTCTCCTTAGCGCCATGGGCTAGGCTACCGTCGAGTTTTTGCGGCGGCGGAAGGCAAGAGTGACAGAAGTTTGGCCGTTTGCTCGCTCGTGCTGCGATCCAGCGGTTGGGAATATAGCATTCCATACCCGTTAGAATTGCTTCAGCGACTGCTGTTGCACGAGAGCTTGAATAGTTTGAAGTGAAGCAAAGTCGCCTCCACAGGTACGACAAGAAGAATTCTCGCAGTCCGTCCCAGTCTACCGACTTGTAGTGCCAGACATGCCGCCACTGAGGTGGCCGCGGTGGTTCTGGCCACGCGAGAGTCACTTGCGCCCAGACGACGCTGTGGTCCGAAGTAACAAGTGGTGCCTCCACTCGGTACGGAAATCCCCACGGATCCTCCCCACCCCCCTCCGGAGCCGGAGGGGAGGTTATGTCGGACTCAAACCGACTAAACCGCACGCCGTCTGTGGGTCGATGTGCTAGGCCGAAGGTCAGGTTGTCTCGTGACATATCCCTCGCACCCCGGTTGACCCAGAGCCATTCCTCTAGGTCTGGTCCTCCTCGAGAGTAGGCCTTTATGGTAGCAACTGTCGTCAGACCCCGCAGTCTAAAATTTGAATTACTTCTTCTTCAGACATGCCTATACTCACACTTAGATATATAGAGTAGAATTTCGGCCACCCCTTCTCTTCCCATGTAGTGATGTACTAGGCGACTAAGGGATAGGGCTGATTAACTTTAACATCAGACAGATAATGTACAGTCCAGACTCACCTTCAGATGCATGGCTCGAGTCAACAATAGGGCCCGGAATACGGCAATAGGCTCACCCTCTATTACGTGGGCCCGTAATTCACCTCTGCCTAACCCTCCGGGGATAAAGGCTTGATTATATGTATGAATGTATGTAGATATATAAAAAGTTATAGGTCGTTTTATAGCCGCTATGCTCGCTTAATCCTCTTAGATATTGCCGCATCACGAACCGCTCGTTATCTTAAGTAAATTACTGAACTAAACTTATTATATTAAGTAATGACTATGTTAAGCCGTCATAATTTCTCTACTAATCATCCGAAAGCCTGTCAAACTACTTAAGAATAATTTTTGCGTGTATTTTTTGGGTCATGTCGATCGTAAGTAATTTGATACAAGTGCGATGGTTAGAGTTGATATTTACAACTTATCATCTCTGAAACTATATGCTACTCTTATTATAAAAGAGCTTATTAGAAAGTTCTCATTTCAGTTACGAAATTTTAATCATGAGACAAAATTTCTAAAAGCAACAATGTACCAATGGATAATTTCAAGTCCCGTATAGCAAATACCAGTAATTAAAAACTGCATCCGAGAATAGCCTAACAAATTGCAATCTACGACAACCATTCATTACGAGTCAGCCATCTCATTCATTACAATCACAGCAAAACCATCACGCAAAATAGCTTCGTCCGTATTCGCACGGAGCGCGGGAAAAGCCGCCATCTTGCCAATATGGCGTATCTATGACACAAGGCTCACACGACACATTGATGCTAATTCTGTTGTGACATAACTAAACTAAAATAAGCTAAAAATCTCTAAAATTTAGTTTATTCCTGTCAAACGTCGTTCGGTATTCTGAAAACACACAGCTTACCTAAAATTTGTTTGACACGGCCAAAATTCACTAAGTTACTTCATTTAGTCCTTTTTTAGTGAATCGGTATTCTGTTGTACGTTTTAAATGTCATAGATTCACTATAATAAGAACTGTCACACTAAAATTAGACGCCACCTAAATGATGCCGACTAAGTTAGTGGTACGTCTAGTTCTATGTGGTACTCGGTCCAGAACCTCCACACGGTACACCCTGGCTACAGAGACGGCAGCGCCACTCTCCCGTAGGGCTAATGCTGCCGCTTACGTCAAATTCCGACCGTGGCGGAGCGACTCTGCAGAAGATTGCTCGGAGGTTTCCGACTTGCACAGGGCACAATGGAGAGCAGGCATGTGCTAGACTAGTTAACCGAACATCTGGCGTGACATGCTAGCATCATTAACGGCTGAAAAGCCGCAAGAGCTTTTACGCGTATGTTGACTGCGAACCCTGTCTAGCTACGCGTAACAATTGCCATAGATGTTCGTGTGGCAACCGGGAACTCTCCGAGGCATAACCAAACCAATCCAAATATCCATATTCATGCATACAAATATTTGCACTTAGCGGGAATCGAACGAACGAACTACCACTAAATCACAGAGCCTGTCATTTTATATATATCGTCTATTGAGCATTAGGTTATTGAGGCATATGAGCTGTATTTTGATTAAAGAAGCCGAAACCGAAGAATCACTGGAAATTTTGGAAAACCGGAGAAAGTTTCCTTAAAGATGGTTTTCATCTCCGGGCACATCCCTACTGAGAATCTGATGTCAAATCGTAGTGTCTAATTGACTTGCACAGATTCCATGATTAATAACTTTATTTACATAGATAATAAAGACATGTACCGCGAAATGCCAGGTACGTGAACCGTCCCGAGGAGGGCCAGATTACAGAGGAGGGCCCTGGGTCAGCCGGGGTGCGAGGGATATGTCGCATGACAACCTCACCTTCGGCCTAGCACTACGACCCACAGACAGCGTGCGGTTTAGTCGGTTCGAGTCCGACATAACCTCCTCCCTCCGGCTCCGGAGAGGGGGATTACCTGCTCAAAAAAAAAGGGACGTGAACCGAGTAAAACTGTTTTTACTTAGGTTTGATTTAAAAATAAATAACAGGGTTTTTACTATTTTATCAATATTATGCATTAATTTACATTTACCAGCATTTTAACAACCTATAGATACAGTTATTAAAGATTTTATGAAAAGACCCTTTATCATTGAGCGGCAACACTTCCATTTTCAACTTTTAGCGATGTCATATTCGAATTTAGCGCTGTCTTAGTGAACACTAATTTTAGTTGGACCTAACAACAGAATAGCTTTATGTCAATCACTAAGCTAAAATAATAAAATTTTAGAGAAATTTAAGTTTAGAGATGTCAACAACAGAATTAGCATCAATAGCGATCAAAATAAACAACGCATTGTGTACTTTTTATTTTATTTTTAGATTGATTGGAATCTAGTGATTGAGGGGATTAACAGTATTGATGGAATTTTTATAGTTTATTTGTGAATTTGATTGGATTTTGAATTGACTCTCATAGTACTGAGAAATGAATTTGTAGTTTACTCGTTGTATCGGAAACGCGGCGAGTGTTTTATTTTCATTTTATAAAACATACAATCAGAATGAATGATGACGACCTCGGTGGTGCGGTGGTAGTAATTTCGACTGTCACGCAGGCTCGATGTCCGCTTTGTGTAAATATTTGTATGCAAGAATAAATGTACACACACCGGCAGAATTAGCGGAACACTAATTATGGTCTGGGGAGGGATATGTTTAGGAGCTTGCACGGAGTTAGTGGTAGTCGACGGCGGAAATCTGACTGCTGATCGCTATATCGGAGAAATTTTAGTGGAACATGTTGTGCCATTTGCCCCATTTATTGGGAGCTACTTCATTTTAATGCAGCGTAATGTTCGGGCTCCCAGTGCTCGCTCAGTACAGGCATACCTAAATCATGTTGGTGTTACGCTGATGGAGTGGTCAGCACGGTCCCCGGATATGAATCCGATTGAACACGTTAGGGACTTGCTGAAGAGGAGTGTCAAATCAAGAATGCTATCTCCTAACAATCTGGGCCAGCTGCGAAACATATTATTTGAAGAATGGTAGAGGTTGCCTCAAGAAATCATTGGCAACATCATTCGCAGCATTAATTATTATTTGTTTAAAAATAAAGCTAACTATTTTATACCCTCCTTTTTTTGTGTTCCGCTAATTCTGCCGGTGTGTGTATATTTACACTCATGCCTCGAATAACATAATATTAGGCAGTTGGTTGGAACCCTAAAAATTCTAACAACTAGTCTAACCCTACGACGATATCGCCAGTGGGTTCCGGAAGTCTGATGACGATTCTGGGTACGGGAGAGGACTAGTATTCAATTCCACAGAGGGCGCTCCATGGTGGGTGTACCATCAACGAGAGGTAAATGCTGCTCTAGGTCTTAGCAGAAGCAGTCCCAGGACAGTGACCTGTCGCGTTCCACGCGTGTATTTAAGATAGGTAAGCAATGCAACCGAGGAGGCAGGACACGACGGTATTTCCGTCCAATTGAGCAGTCCGACTGGGGAAGTACCTCCGCCTTACAGAATACCGCAGCCATAATAACCTCGTGTTTTGTTCTCGGCGGTGAGTTCGGTGGCCAAATGATTAAATAGTTTAGTTCCTTATTAGCGTCCACAGAGTCTTTTCTGATACCAGAATATGAGACCTTATTAGGGTTGTGGATAATGGCATCAAATGGAGTTTCAAATAAGGGGTTAGTTTTGCACCGAAAACAAGTGAAAAGAAGACGAACATAATTCACTGGAGAGTGTATGTCAGTGGGAAGACCAAAGGCTATTTTTGTTTGTCTGATACACTGACGGCACAGAAACTCTCTGTGTTTACAGGGTCGGCAGCACGAGTGTGACTCCCCTGGTGTTTGTTGCTCACGTCCATAGGCCACGGTAACCACTTCAGGTGGGCCATTTGCTATCCTTCAACCTCAGTGGTATAAAAAATGCCTGGTAAGGTTCACAGGGAAGTGCTGTCTTGCGGCAGACAGCTCCTATCTCTTAATAACTCTATACAACATCCACGGGAAGTCCCCAAAAGAGGGGATTGTATTGTACTCCACTGGAAAACACGTGCTCGTTTATTCATAAACTTAAGTCATGACAACATAATATTACGAGTGCAAGTTGGGAGAGTAGTTGGGAATATGGGAAGGTAAGGTGCAGCGGTGTATTATTTATTGCTGAACCGTGGCTTTATTGTAGTCTAGGAGCTCGTATACAAGAACTTCAAGATTGTTTCCTGATTATTATTATGGTAATAACTATAGTGAAAGTTTGTGAAGATACATAACACATTATTAAACAGCGTACCTAAACTAGTTTAGTGTATTATTGGTTGTGTATGTGTGGTGGTAGAATGTGGATAGAGTACTGAAATGCGGGAATCACGCTCATGCCGCAAATCTTTTAATAGTAACACAAAAGTGACTTTTTATTTCAGGAATAGACGCCCATAGGTCGCGGGGATGACTCTTCGCATTTTTAATATTAATAAGATTGCCTACATTCTAACTGAATTGCTTACAATAACACGATCAAAACAACAGCTTTAATTAATTGCCAAATATTGTAGGTTATACATTGCATCATTTGTCATTGTGTCATGGAATGGTACTGCAATCATAACACTGTGAGAAGTCCAATGATGAAATATATACCGCCATCTTGGAATGTAGGAGGGCCAGGGTCATCGACCATACAGCCAAGGGCCCTTTAGAACAATCGAGCTATAACGGCTACGATGCGAAATATCTCTGTGGTGTAAAACGTTACACTGCACAGTTTACCTGGTGGCAAGTGTCTGTGGCCTATGGACGTGTGCAAGACCAGGGAAGTCACACTCGTGCTACCGACCCTGTAAACACAGAGTTCCTGTGCCGTCAGTGTAAAAGACAAAGCAGGAATAGCCTTTGGTCTTCCCACTGACAGCACAAAAACTCTCCAATGAGCTCTGGCTACCCTACTCAACACCGGAAACGCAACACAAGGTTATTATGGCTGCGGGATTCAGTCGGAACGCTCAATTAGAAGAAAATACAGTCGTTTCCTACCTCCTACAGAATGACATTAACAAAATGGATAAATACATATACGCTCACGCCTATTTCCCTCCGGGATAGGCAGAGATAAAAGTCCGCCATTTGACTCCATCCTTACATACTTTACGAGCTTCCTGTACTGTCAATAATCCTTTCATGCAAGCCCACCGATTGCAAGTTTTATGGGTCTTACTATAATTTACTAACCATTGTTATCTTATTTAAATAAATCAATAAAAAAAATAACTAAAAGTACTTCTATAATGCCCTTTTTCAAAATTTGATATTTTCCTGTTGTTAAAGAAATATTAAGCTGAACTTATTTAATTAGGAATGGTAAAAAAGTAATAACAGTTGCATCGGTTCTTATTTTATCGTTCTTATTTATTTTTAATTATCCACATTTATGACGTCATAAATATTTTTTAATTTATTTTTTTAATAAGGCAAATGAAGGGTAGGACGCTCCCTAGCCAGATTGACCGATGACCTGAAAAAGGTGGCTGGGACGGACTGGATGCGGAAGGCGGAGGATCGTACGAAATGGCGCACATTGGGAGAGGCCTATGTCCAGCAGTGGACTGCAGTGGGCTAATTGATTGATTGATCGAAATAAATTTTTCTTACAATTTTCCTTATAACTTACCGTCATGATGTTAAGTAAAAAGTAACTAATTTGACTAGTTACTTAAATCTTAATTTTTTATTTTAGCCGATGTGTGACCGCACAGGTCGGGCCCGGCTGATCTACTGGTCTTCATTACGAATGTGATAGTAAATAAAGAAAAAACTAGAATATTCTACACAAAGCTTCTTCTTCATCCTTCTACACAAAGATATCTCAACCGAAAGTAAGCATAACTTAACCAACATTTACTATGCTAACTTTTTCAAATCGATTATGATTGGAAAAGTGAATCGCTTAGGCGGGACTCGAACCCGCGATCTTTCACTTGCAGGGGGAATGCTCTGACCACTGAGCCACCGAGCCACGCCTGAAGCTATCCAAATTCTCCTATACTACCGTCTTAGGGTGACGGTGGAAGCCATCTACCGACTCTCATACGAACTATCGGAAACAATGAATGATGTTGCAATCGTTTTTAAACATTGTTTTTCGATGACTCCGCCCATATAATTGAATGAAATTTTGAAGCATTTACTATGCTAACTTTTCAAATCGATTGAGATAGGAAAAAGTGAATCGCTCAGACGGGACTCGAACCCGCGATCTTTCCCTTACAGGGGGAATGCTCTGACCACTGAGCCACCGAGCCACGCCTGAAGCTGTCCAAATTCTTCTATTTCTGTTCACAGCGATTCACTTTTTCCTATCTTAATCGATTTACTTAGTTTACTTATTATCTAATATATAAAATTATCGTGTCACAGTTTTCGTTGCCATACTCCTCCGAAACGGCTTGACCGATTTTGATGAAATTTTGTGGGCATATCGGGTAGGTCTGAGAATCGGCCAACATCTATTTTTCATACCCCGATTCGCGATAACCGACATCCACGCGGGCGGAGCCGCGGGCGACAGCTAGTGACATCTAAAATATTAACGACTTAGACCCGCGAAAATACGTACTTAGACAAACATTTTTGAAGTGAAAACTTCTTTAGCGGCGTTGGATGGGTAAAAATTGTTAAACTCGCGCGTCAGGATCGCTTGACCTTTGGACCGTAACCGACGACTGACGTCATACAATATTAGCTATAGACTGTCCATTTTGCAATATACGATAAATAGCTTCGCAGCATAGCGGTAAACGCTTCGACTGTAAGTGCTTATGGTTTCAGATAGTACCGGGTTCAAACCTGGCATTCTGACACTTTTTGTGATTATTTTTTCTTTTTGTAATTTATTACCTTTTGTGATTATTTTATCTTTTTGTAATTTATTAATTTCTTCTGATAGAAAATTAGCAGAAAATTAGTGATAGGGTCTATGATTGGCGCTGTATTACAGGTATGGTATGTTTTTTTTATCTTTTTCTATGTATATAACGAAGAAAGAAAGAAAGAAAAAGTTTTCACTTCTGTCGGCACACAACCCGTCTTTTTTTTTTAGGAAATTTACTACATTTTATGCATAGAACACTCAAACCAATGCAAATAGATATTATATTCTTACGTAAAAATATTTGCACTGCGTGGGAATCTAACCTGTGTCCTTCGAAGTAGCAGCCGACTGCTCTACCGTAGCGGCACAGAGGTTGTCATATCCGTGCTACCAAGGGCCCGATTTATGGAATCCAAAACTTACGAAACATTGTTTTTAATCATATTACAAAAAAAAGAACAGCCTATGAGGAAATAAGGGATCAAAAAGACGTGAGTAAGTTTCATTTCCACAATTCATACGGAATATGAAAGCTTTTTATGGTTTTTAACGAATTGAAGCATGATTTCAATTCACTAAAAAAATTTAAAGCGATGATTCTAAATCGTACCCCAGGCAAGATTTTATTTTATTTTTGGTAAATCAATCATCATTTTATTTTACGTGACCTGTTTGTGCTAATTCAGTGAATTTATTTCTTTTTATCAAAGCCATCATCTTGTTTTCAGTTTTAAATAAACCTGAGCTACATTTATAAAACCTAAAATAATTTAAATATTTACAGAAATAAGAATGAAACACTCACCATGAAAAAATAAAATAAAAAAACACAATGTTTTAATAATCACAAAATAAAACACAGACACTTCACTGAAAAAAATATAGATCAAAAGAAATGCAAACAAAACAAAATGTAATTACTTCTAAACTACTGCCGGCGCTAGTTTGTAAGAAAATGACAATGATTGCACTGTTGTCTGCTATTTATTAAACCACACAGTTCGCGACTAGTCTAGGAGTCAACTGCACCGATGGTAGTACTGTTATAAATGTGATAGATGCATGTTTTGATATAATATTATGTTATGAATGAAAGAACATTGTTAATAAATGAAAAGGACTTAATCATATGTGAAAGAAATTCACATAGATTGTATATTATGTTAGGATTTCATAACTTCCTGTGAATCGCGGGAAAGGAATGAGTTAAATTGGAATGTAACTATAAATAGATTGGACGGAGTTTGTTCCTCAATTACGACAGACATGTTGAACGGATTCGGATGAAATTAGGCGAAAAAATAGACTATACGGATTTTGCTAGAGAAAAATTCTCAGATACTTCCATCAACATCGCAGTGGTTTCCCATTTGCATCCGAAGTATTTACTTTGAGCCTGGGATCCACAGTCATTATTTTTTATTAGTCGGACGTCGCCCTCCGACCAGGTGGGATGCCGATCTAAGAAAAACTGCAGGCAGATGCTGGATGCGGCAAGCTGAAGACAGGGCGCTATGGCGCTCATTGGGGGAGGGCTATGTCCAGCAGTGGACTAATATAGCCTGATGATGATGATGCACTAAACTTATGTATTTTATATATGTGTCGCCGCCAACCGGCTTAATCAGCCGTTCAATTAACTGCCTAGGCAGTTAACTAAACGGGGCGCCATTCAAAGAACCTCCTGAATGATATTTAGCCGTAATGTTTATTGTGACATTTAATAACCTGGCTGACTAATCCTTAAGCCATTCGTAAGATGCACCGCCGTGAAATAAGACAGAAAATTACGTACATATATTTACATCTGTAAATCTTCAAGGGGGTAGGCAGAGATGTATTGACAGAAAATAAGTGATAGGTTCATTGAGAAAGTTACGCCATCTGATTTGAATAGGTTGGGTTAGAAGGTCTTAGCTTAGGCATTAGCTTTCGTGGTTATTTTTATTATAACCATGTAAAAATAAGGCATTTTATAGCTGTTTGATTAAATGTCTAGGCAAGTATTTAAACGTCATCGATCCAAGCTAGTCTAGCCGTTTAATGAAATGTCTGAACACCATTCAGGCTGCTAATTGAACGGCGCCGTTCAGTAAAGAGCCTAGGCGGTTAATTGTACGGCTGATTTAGCTAGTTGGCTGTGACATATGTATTACTTGTGAGATATATTGTGTTTTAGGCGATGGCCGAGTCAAGATATTTATTTAAAACGTTAAAGATTTTTAATATTGATACGTATTGATTTTTTGATTTTTTTTTTCAATTTTTGTAAATTTAATATTTTTTATACTGTAATAACCACGTCGCATGTCCTCCAAATAGGAGCCAGTTGAAAACCAGCGTCAGGTACCTGTGCCTGACACCATGCTGAACTGGCTCCTTTTTTGGCGCAGCGCCTTTGTTGTTTAATTAAATTTGTTTGCGTGATTACTTGTACTATCGGTGCTGCATTTAAATAAAAGGTTTTTTCTTTCTTTTTCTTTTCTTCATATGGTCACTATAAGATGATGTTAGGTTAGATAATTACGTAACAGCTTAAGACAGAAAGTCCCTTAAGTAGGAGCTGAATGAATTTAATAACTGACTTGGAATTACATCAATCTCACAACTTTTTACGGTAGAACAGCGAGACTTGGTTTTTTTGACAAGTATTTTTGATTTTTATGGGATTATATATATTTCATAATTGAATATTTCGAAAGTAAATGTTTAGATAATTGGTAGCTGACAACACCAGGCTAAACGAAAGCAATTTCATGGTAATTACGTATATCACCAACAGTGTTTTAATAAAATTGAAACTTACCCCTGCTAATAGAAAGTTAAATAGATAATTTAATGCCTATTTTGGATTATATTGCATTGTTTATTAGTTATATAAATAAGTTATACTATGGTTCAATGATAATAAATTACTTGATAGTGTCTGAAGTTTACTCTTATCAAACATGAAATAAAACTGTAAAAAATGCTGTGGGAATTAATCCGATCATGGTATAGGTCCATATATTATTGTAAAATCATAGAACGTGGTAGTTTAAAAGTTGAAATACTTTTTTAATTAAATTTTTATGCATTATTATATAATATTAAATTTTCATGCAATATTCAAATCGAATGAAAGATATGGGCGGAGTAGTCAAAAATCAATGTTTAAAAATGATTTAAAATTCATTCATTGGTTCCGATAGTTCGTAGTTCGGTTCCTAGACCGATTCAATATTTTCTCTATAATTAGAGTTGAAATAAAACTATTCTTAATCTTTTTCGGTTGCTTTTAAGCAGCCATTGTTTCAGGGAGACTTAAGATGGTAGGTAATCTCAACATATCAAATAAATAATGAAATAAGGTGTTGCCTCTGTGGCGTAGAAACGTTCGACTGCTACGCAGGAGGCGCGGGTTTGATTACCGCTTAGTGTAAATGTTAGTAAGCATAAATATATTTATTTTGCATTGCTCTGGGTGTTTCCTACGTATAATATGTAGGTAGATATTTACAAAAAAAGAATTCAAGTATGTTTATCCACATTCTAGATTCCATAACACAAACTAGTTACGCCAAGCTTAGATAGCGTTGCGTAGAATGTTGAAAAAATTTTAATTTTTTTTTTATATATTAGTCACGGTAACCGCTTCCCATCAGGTGGGCTCATTGGGTAACAGACAAAAGTCTGTCACCTTAATGGTTTAAAGTAAATCACAATAGTACCCGTTAAACATAATTTAATGGATACTATTATATAATAAACAACAATTTGGTAAAAAAATAAAGTAAAATAGGTTCAAAGAATTCTCAGCGATTGCAAAGTTCACATTAGTTGTGACCGTTAACTAGGGCAGTCATCACTCACTTGGATACTGCAAGACACAAAAACATGAAGCTTGTATAAAACACAGCCTTGTAGATTCATTTAAGCCTCAATTAACAATTTTCGTACCTTTTTTTTTACGTGCGGGAAATCCCCACGGATACCCACCCCTCCGGCGCCGGAGGGGGAGGTTATGTCGGACTCGAACCGACTAAACCGCACGCCGTCTCTGGGTCGTAGTGCTCGGCCGAAGGTGAGGTTGTCATGCGACATTTCCCTCGCACCCCGGCTGACCCAGGGCCATCCCTCTCGGTCTGGCCCTCCTCGGGAAGGGGGGGAACCCGCGGTCCCCGACTCAACCCCGGTGTGGGGAGAAAAAAAAAGAAATCATAAAATAATCCGCCGCCGCCGAAAAAAATCATAAAATAATCTCAATCCTATCTAAATCTCACGAATGTGAAAAACGATATTATTGTACACATTTTTCAAGATCAAACACTGGCATCTTGACTGTTTTGAACATTTAAGAGATTGAATAGGCTATGTGACAAGGTCATAGATCCATCCCAATACGATTTAATATATTAGTTTCTTCTTCTTCCTCTTCTTCATCCTAGCGTTAATCCCAGTCGCATCCGAAGCTTTTCAACTTGGAGTCTGGGGTCCGCTTTTTACCAGTCTAACTGAGGATTTGGCTAAATTTCGATATTTTTTGTCGCCACTGCCATCTGACCTCCACAACCCAAAGGCGATATTGAAGCATTGCAGCTATACCAGTTGTTGCATTTTTGTGGGCTCCAACTACCCGTAACGACTGCCATAGATGTTTGTATGACAACCGGGACCCACGGCTTAAGGTGCTCTCCGAGGCACGACCAGACCAATGCAAACACCCATATTCATGCATACGAATATTCGTACTGAGCAGGGATCGAAACCGCGCCTCCTGCGCAGCGGCCGCGTTCACTACCGCTACGCCATGGAGGCTGTCTTACTTAATATATTGGCTTGTTCACAAAAAAATGTCTTGCAAAATATGATATTGAAAATAAAGCAAGAAGAAGAAAAGAGCATTAACTTAAGAGACATGTTAGCAGACAGATATTGCTTAACTAAACTGATACTATGACTTTTCACTATTTTTAATTTCCCAAATAAGCCAAAATTTTAACAATCAAATTCAGTTTAAATTTATATTTTTTTAGATTTCTCATTTAACTTTAAATTAATGTTATAATGTAATATAGACGTGTAAATGCTACGTAGACCGAAATAAATGCGATATTCTCTTGCACACAGCCTGTGATGACACTTGCACGTACGATTTTGTATAGAGCGTTTTCTGGCGGCCCGAGAAATAGAATTTTCGAAATGAAAAAAATATCCCTAAAACTATTTGTCGTCAAATAGCCTATTGAACAAATTTTTATTGCGCCAATTAACCCTCCGACAGAGAATAAATAGGAGTAGTAAGGCCACAAGCAAGACTAGTCAGATCAGTCTCAGTATGGGTAATTATATTTGAAGACATTGAGACCTCTCCGTGTCTTGGAGAGCACGATACCGTCGGTCTGGGTTGCCATATGAATATCTAGTGGTTGGAGCCCTAAAAAGGGTCCAACAACTTTTCTAACTGGGTCTCTATATTCGATTATGATAGAAAAAAGTGAATCGCTCGGTGGCTCAGTGGTCAGGGCATTCCCCCTGTAAGGGAAAGATCGTGGGTTCGAGTCCCACCTGAGTGATTCACTTTTTCCTATCTTAATCGATTTGAAAAGTTAGCATAGGTAGTGAAGGTCTAGTAGCTTTATGGATAATATTGAAATTCAGCCGGTTGAGACGGGCCCACCACACCACACCGATTACCGGTAGACGGTGTTGTCTTAATTTTGCTTTTCTTTGTCAAGATCAGAATGATGAAATTTCCAATGGAAGCTCTTCGCTATTATTAAAGCTATTAACCGGTGAGCACCGGATAGAATATTACTAGATTAGTTACGGTGCATGTATCTCTACGATAAACATAAAAATCTTGTAAACCATACGAGTTAATCTTAGTTCTGTAGAGTTCCGTATGAATTTATACAACAGGGATTGATGTATGATGATGATGAAATTATTTTCAATAATTTCCGATGTTCAATCATCAGCCATGGTCACGGAGAGACTACCTTCCCGAATTGGGCCGGGCAAGCAACTGGTTGCCCGATGTTTGGTTGCTGAAAAGTAACGGAAACGTCGGGAATAGTTTAGATACAAAAATAGCGATAGAATATGTTATCATTCATTTTATTTAAATCAATAGCATAAATTGTTGGTTATTTATTTGTTTAAATAGCTATTTTTAAAGTTTATAGACTAGATAACAATTAAAAAATGTTTGACCAGTGTTCAAATCAACTATGACAAAAAGAGTCCTTCGGTGTTTCATATTAAGGTATGAATCGTACATAAAGCTTATTAGGCGATTCACACCATTGTTCAAAACAACAAAAGTGTATTTGAGCGATTTCAACGAATAAGCCGTGATATTAAGCGACTAAATACCCGTTCTAAATATATTTTTTTTGCAATGGGTTTTAAGCTACATCATTACGGTACCCTAAAACCAAGTGTGAGACAAATTAATTGCCGGTGAATGTTGCCCTACAATAAAATAAATATCTGTCGTGGTAACCTATCAAGTGTTTTAATACCTACGATATTATATTGTTCATGTTTTATAACTCTTTGAATTATAATATTAACCTCCATTGTATGCCTATGGGAGTAATTGTATTTTTCTCAACACAATATAATATATCATTGTTTTGATAGATACCTAATTACTATTACTATTAGCTGTGCCTGTGGTTTCACTCGCTTTAATCGATTCATACAGTCACGTTACGTACTCGTTTTAGTAGGCCGAGATATTTTCGCACTTGCGAAAATATCTATTTATTATAGCTTGTACTCGCCATTTATCGCACGAGCTGAGGCTACTCAGGCATTGGAAGTCGCAGAATGTCCTCCGTTCCTTATGAGCGAGGGTCAGAGCCAGATCGAGAGATGGCCTCGGGTCAGCTAGGGTGCAAGGGATATGTCAAAGGCAATCTCACCTCCAGCAAACAACGACCCACAGACGGAGCGCGTTTTAGTCGGTTATAACCTCCCCCACCGACTCCGACCACGCCATTCGCTTCGATTTCGTACGTATGCTTGCCGGTTGCCTCTTGCCTGGCATCTGTTCAAAGTGTCCTCGATTTGGGCCCTGATTCTACTATAATTTTTTTTCTAGCAAAACCACTGCCGTACTTCAGACACTGTAACAAATGCCATTTAACTTTAGACTATACTGTTATACTGTTAAAGTTTAAAATGAAATGACAATCATGTAGGATGAATGATGACCTTCTATTATCATTATGGTCCTTAAAACTTCTTACATAAAGTCTGAAATTTAATAAAATTTTATGCAGTGCTATGTATGACAGTGATGTTGTTATGTATGCGGGGATATGTCGTTGACAACCTAACCTTCGGCGTGAGGTTTAGTCGGTTGGAATCCGACATAACCTTCCCCTTCGATTCCGGGGGGGGGGGGGGGGGGGTCCGTGGGGATTTCCCGCAAGAAACAGAATCGGGGGCCTGATTGACATACGTAGGTACGCCTAGGTCGTTCACCGGCTCTCCTGTTCATCCTCGCGGCATGCATCATCATCGTCATCACATCCCTGCTTTAATTCTGGTTATATAGGAAGCTTTCACCTCGGAGGTCTGGTCCGTTATTTAACCGATTTCTAAAAAGGAGGAGGTTCTCAATTCGATCGGTATTTTTTTATGTATGTACACCATTACTCTGAGATTTATTATCCGATTTACGTGATTTTTTTAGTTCGATGCAGAATATTTGCAGTTGTCATTATTAGTAGTTTATTTCGTAGTTTTCATTTTATGAATCAAAGAATAAAAGAATTAAAGAATCAATTTCGTTTATTCAGTTTAGGAACATAAAGAGCATTATGAACGTCAAAATTTTACAGTCATGTCAATAAATTATTAATATAATATTAAATAAAGTAAATAAATCATTTGAAAATGTTTCTACTGAGAAGATACCAGCAAGAAACTCAGTGAACAATAAGATACCAGCAAGAAACTCAGTGAACAATAGACATTTTTTATTATTTTAATACAAAATTTTAACCGACATTATATTATGTATGCTGCCCCATATTTTCATCGTTCATGAACGGATTTCAAAAAATTGCATTTCCCATATCAATTTCATTAGTACTGGACCTTGGACTCCGTAGACACACCAGAGTACTCCTCAAAATCAAATAGGAAATGGGAACTCCTCAAACTCCTCCTTATTTTTTCCAGTTTAAATGCGTCCTGGTTGAACTTCAATATTTTCCGTAGAGCAACGGCCATTTAACGCATTACCGAAGTATTGCAGCTAGACCACTTGTTGGACTGTTTGTATAACAACTGGGCCTGACGGCTTAACGTGCTCTCCTGAAATATCCAGACCAATGCAAATAGACACGTGCACACACATATTTGCACTGAGCGGGAATCGAACCCGCGCCCCCTGCTTTGCAGTCAAGCACCACCACCATGCAATAGACGCTGTCATAGCCTCACCTCATGAATCTCTTTCGCTTAACATCTCCGTGATTCATCACCATCATTATCATATCAGTCGCACATAGTCCACTGTTGAACATAGGCCTCTCTTTTGGACTTCCAGAATAACCGATCTAAAGCAGCCCGCATCCAGTGCTTCCCGGCGACCTTGATGAGGTCGTCCTTCCACCTGGCCGTTGGGCGCCCTACACCACGTTTACCTGTACGCGGTCGCCATTCCAGAACTTTTTTGCTCCATCGGACATTTCTTCTGCGCGCTATGTGTCCCGCCCACTGCCACTCCCGCCCCGTGATTATATCCTCTATTTATATCTACTCAAATTTCTGTTCACTGCGGCATAGTCCGATGTCCAGCACCAAACGCCGAAACTTAAACAAAGCCTAAACAAAATTACCCAATTAATTATCTTCACGCTCCTGCATAAAGTGAGCAACTCGAAGTACCCTATTGTTAAGTTCAGGCCTCGAGATATAGTAGTACCATGTCAAAGTAAGTTCTCAACTCGTGACCGCCAAGTAAAGAGGAACAATGGTCCGCCATGATGCGATAAGGTTCTAAAACTTATAATAAGGAACTTTACTTTCTATAGGCGAGGAGCCGGCAGCTGTTTTGATGAGAACTTGTTAGAGAATAAATGATTTTGGTTGTTGTATCCAGTTCGTTTCAATTTTCTAGTGGTTGCTGGTGTAATATAGTGCTTGTAAGGATTATTTTCAGGGTGTGTAGGGACCTATAAACACCCTGGGACCTGAGTCCACCTCGTTTCCCTTGTACCCCGGCTGATACTGGACCATCTCAGGTTTCGAATGGATATGGAAGGGGACGAAATGCGCCGCCACCCTGTAACGAGTGTCATAAAGGATCTATCCGGATTATTTTCAGGGTGTGAGGGCCCTATCAATTGGAACCTACAGACTAGGCTGCGTTTTTTTGTTCATGTTATTATTTCATCCAAACGAAACACCTCTGTGGTGAATTCATATTACAAGCTAATTAAGCTATGCCCACTTTGGCATAATGTTGGTACAGTGATTAAGCCCTTTAAGTCTTGACCCCGGTGGAATATCGCTTTTTTATTTTGCTTTTTATATAGGACACGTCAATTTGACTTCACCTTGCCTGATGGTAAGCTGAAGGCAAAATCACATGAAAGAGGGTCATGTTAACAATAGTGGCACTCATCTTGACGGCCTCATCAGATGCTTTTCACGCCCCGCTTAAAGGACCCGGGACTGTATGAAGAAAAAAACACGTGAGCTGGCAAGGAGTTCATGATCTTAATGGTGCGACAAACAAAAGAGTTACCGAACCGTTTGATTCTTGAAGGAATATTCTGCACCGTATGTGAGAGACATCTAAGCCCTGCACATGTTGTTCTTTGTAAAAAAGGAGAGGGTGGGACTAATTGAAAGAGCTCGTCAGAACATTCACCATTGTGAAGACAGTAAAATACTGATAAACATTGAAAACTACGGATAAACAGTAGCCTATATTACTTTCATAAAATAGTTTTCTATTGGTGAAAGATATTGATTACAAACAAATAAGTCTTTACTTCACCTAATATTAGTATAGACAACAAATTAACTAATTGAATAATAAATTCTCAACCAAAACACGAAATAGATTTTTAAGATAACCATTTTTAAGAGTAACAGATTGTGTCATACCGGATACGGATGCTGCGGGTCACGACTGTCCATCACGACCTTCGTTATGACAGAGAAAAGAAAGAAAAGATTATGTCTGCATCATAATTCTATAACTTTAATAATAGTATTGTTGTATTCAAGATGCTCGAGTACCGTGTAAAAGGCTGTAAATAGAGATAAAATGATTATTAGAATTGATTAAATAACTGCTTTTATAGAAGTAGGTATAATCAATCAATCAATTAGCCTAGGGTTTTATTTCGAATTTTCCTTCGCTAACATATTTCGTGTGCGTATTTTTTCATTTGTCGCCTCTCACGATATCCTTCAGATGACATGCGGTGGTGATACTTGTGTTCTTGCTCCGAGAAGAAACGGATTATAGTAGGTACAGTACCAGATATTTGATACATACATACACACATATAATCACGCCTTTATCCCCGGAGGGTTAGGCAGAGGTGAATTAACACCCACATTTCACCAATCTGTATTCGGTCCCACGTAATAGGAGATGAGCCTATTAACGTATTCCGGGCACTATTGATATCGAGCACATTGAATATCAATGCTTCATGGCTGAGTACGGATTTTTGCCGGCTATTACACAACCAACTAGGAAATCGTCATGCCTTGATCACATTTTCATCAAAAATATGGGTAGCTATCGGTCAGTAGTCGGGATTGTTTGCCAGATTAACATAACTGATCATTGTCTAATTATGGCAGGCTTGAGTCTTTCTAAGCCTAAACCTGTTCGCCCGAATCGCTTCATAATAAAACGAGATTTTGACGCTATTAAAAAAGAACTTTCATTGGTCGACTGGTCTACGGTAAACAGAGTTATAGACGTAAACAAAGCAAATGAGGTTTTCACCAGGATTTTATCAAATATAGTTAAGAAGCATTCTAAAGAAATCAAACTAAGTAGAAGCAAATATAATTTAAAGCCTTGGATAACTCCTGGTCTAATGCGTTGTATGCGACAGCGTGATTGCCTACATACAAATGCTAGAAATGATCCACATAATAAAGTGCTAAAATTAACCTACACTCGATATCATAACTTTTTCATAGATTTATTGCGAAAGTTAAAAACAAACTATGAAGAAAATGTACTCAAAGCCAACAAGAAGAATCCAAGAAAACTATGGCGAACTATTAAGAACATTTGCGCTCTAACTAATCATAATAAACCTCCCTTTGAATTACTTACGTTACCAGGTTGTCAAAACAAGCAACAATCAATTGATACAACTAATAGTCACTTCTCTTCAGTTGGTCAAAAATTAGCGGATCAAATACTATCCAAAATTAATAAAAGTGAAATTGATCTAGCGAAAAATATTAGAATAAGCAATACTCCAGCAAATTCTTTTTTCATGTTTCCCACAAATTGTGAAGAAATTGAAAAATTAATATTAGGTTTACAAAATGACAAAGCTCCAGGGGTTGACGGATTAAGTAACAAACTTATAAAACATATTAAGAACGAAATAGTTACACCACTGACATATATTTTGAATCTGAGTATTTCTAATGGAATATTCCCTCAAGACTGGAAAATTGCTTCGTTTTCTCCAATTCATAAAAATGGATCAAAGGCTTCTGTTGATAATTATAGGCCAATCTCTCTGTTGAACACTTTTTCTAAATTGCCTGAAAAGATTGTTAATAAACGCCTCGTTAGCTTCTTAGAATCGCATAATCTGATTTCTGCAAAGCAATTTGGCTTTCGTAAGGGGAAAAGCACAGAAGATGCAGTTTCGTTGTTAACAACCACAGTTTCATCGTACTTGGATGGTAAGCAACGTTGTGTAGGAATATTTTTAGATCTGGCAAAGGCCTTTGATACTGTCTCCGTGCGTATACTTTTGAGTAAACTAGAAGGCTTGGGAATACGCGGGATTGCCCTAGACTGGTTTAAAAGCTACTTATCAGACCGGAGGCAGTGTGTTAAGATTGACCAGACAATTAGTAATTTACAATCTGTTAAATTTGGAGTACCACAGGGTAGCATCCTTGGGCCCACGCTATTTCTTCTTTATATAATTGATATACATAACGTCCCAATTAAAAATGTTGATGTTCTGTGTTATGCAGATGACACTGCGTTAATTTTTCATGGGTCTACTTGGCCTATAGTACTTTCTTCGGCCGAGCAAGGCATGGCTTTAATTTGTAAATGGCTACAGCATAACCTCTTAACCCTAAACACAAAGAAGACGGTATACTTGTGTTTTTATATGACTACTGCCTCGGCCCCTTGCACAGTAACAGACATTAAAATTCATAATCAAATTTGCAATGATTTTAGTAACCGATTCTGTTCCTGTGAATCGATAACCCGTTCTAAGGTTGTAAAATACCTTGGAGTTCACATTGACGAGCACCTTAATTTTAAAGCTCATATTGAATCACTTTCGGCCCGCATAAGAAAGGTAGTTAATGTCATACGAAATCTTAGGCATGTGGCATCCATTGACACCCTGACATCCGTATACTACGCCTTGTGTCAATCCCTTGTAGTCTACTGCATTACATGCTGGGGCAGTGCTGCAAAAACATTTATGCTCCAGCTAGAAAGAGCTCAACGTTCAGTTCTTAAGGTTATGCTGTGTAAGCCTTATAGATTCCCCATATAAAGATGCTGGCTTGCTAAGCGTACGTCAACTATTTATTCTTAGAACGACGATTTCAGTACATAGATCAATTTTAACTTCAAATGAGTATGAGTTACTTAATAATCGCAGAGTATACAAACTAACCACTCCACCTGTTAGCACAAGTTTTGCTCAAAAATTTGGCAATTTCATTAGGTCACACATCTACAACATAGTTGCAAAGTGCTGCAATATCAAAGGCAAATCAATAATACAAGTGAAAAAATTAGTATATACATGGCTGGCTTCGCTGACATACAGTGACACGGAAGACATGTTACATATTAAATGTTAATATTTATTATTTCCATTATAATAATAATATTTATATTATAGCTTTTAGTGTATTTGATTTGCATTATGTATTATTAGTATTGTCATGTACACCAATTAAATATTTTGTATGTTTGTGTATGTATGTATTTATATATATGTATATGTATGTATGTATATATATGTATAGATGTATGTATATGTGTGTGTATATGTATGTGTGCATGTATATGTATATATTATTAATGGTAACTCTTTCTGTCTACTGGGATTTGAATACAGGCTTCCTCGATACAGGCTTTGCCTAGTGAGGAAGCCATCGGATAGTTAAAGCATACCAAATCTAGTCTGCAGCATTTATGCATAACGTCTTACATAAACTAATGTTATACCTATTATACCTTGTAAGTCTTCTAGTTAATAAGTGTGAGCATTTTTGTATTTTCATTGTGTATTGCTGCTGTAATAAATACATTTTCATTTTCATTTTCCATTTTCACTATTGTTGACTCGAGCCATGTATCTGAGGCTGAGTCTGGGCTGTACATATCTGTCTGATGTTCAAGTTAATTAGCCCTATCTCTTAGTCGCCTTGTACGACACCACATGGGAAGAGAAGGGGTGGCCCAAATTCTACTCTGCCGGGAACCAAGCGGCATATATTAGCAGATATTTGATGATACTGTTATATAGAAAAAATCCAGTCACTGTGTCTAACGTGCGTGTGACTGAATATTTCTCCATCCCACGGTGGCCTGGAAGAGATCGCATTCAGTGATAAGGCCGCCCATTGTGCATTTTACTATAATTACTGTAATCTGTACATATCTGTTTGATGTTCAAGTTAATCAGCCCTATCCCTTAGTCGCCTTGTACGACACAACATGGGAAGAGAAGGGGTGGCCCAAATTTTACTCTGCCGGGAACCAAGCGGCATATATTAGCAGATATTTGATGATACTGTTATATAGAAAAAATCCAGTCACTGTGTCTAACGTGCGTGTGACTGAATATTTCTCCATCCCACGGTGGCCTGGAAGAGATCGCATTCAGTGATAAGGCCGCCCATTGTGCATTTTACTATAATTACTGTAATCTGTACATATCTGTTTGATGTTCAAGTTAATCAGCCCTATCCCTTAGTCGCCTTGTACGACACCACATGGGAAGAGAAGGGGTGGCCCAAATTTTACTCTGCCGGGAACCAAGCGGCATATATTAGCAGATATTTGATGATACTGTTATATAGAAAAAATCCTGTCACTGTGTCTAACGTGCGTGTTACTGAATATTTCTTCATCCCACGGTGGCCTGGAAGAGATCGCATTTAGCGATAAGGCCGCCCATTGTGCATTTTACTATAATTACTCTAATCCATACTATTATCTCTTTTAATCTAATGTTGGTGTACAAAAAAGAGTTGTTTATCTATTTGCCTCGTGTCCTTCATTACGACATTCATGCAAAGAAATGGGAAAATTCATTTGTTCCGGCAATAAAAAAATATTAATTCCCGCTCTAAAAGCAACACTACCAAATTAAATTCTCATCCAAATCTCCAAACGAACCATAGACAATGTAATAATAACTTGATAAGATGCAAGAACAACTGTAAAAAGATAACATTCACCATTTCACCCCCTAAACAAAACATAATTAACCCTTCCAGGAAGGGAGATTTTCACCCCTTATTCCGCCTTATAATTTATTAGGGAACACTTTGTAATATCCGGCCTTTGTACCGGAAGTTGCGACATTAGAACAAAATCTCTAGATCAATCTTTGAAGGCTATTTTTGTCTTTGATAAGGAGTTTGTTCGGTCTATAGTCCTTGCTCAATATTGGAGTTTAGTTGAGATGTTTCGATTGTAAATTAACTTGTAAAATGTTTGTTGAAAAGCTTTATAGGGGTAAATGATTTGAGGGGAAACTCATTTGGTGCGAGAATGTTGGTAGGGGGGAGATTGCTTAAGGGAGAACATCATTTTCTGAGTCTTTTCGCAACTCAGTTGGAGTCAGCTTTCCAGTCTAACTGTGACGGTTGAACTTCGTTGTTTTGCGTTAAGCGAAACGTGCTGGAAACCACGGTATAATCAGCCACTCTGCTAGTATAATCAGCCACTCTGCTTGGCGTTTGTGGACTATGAGAAAGCCTTCGATTCGATCGAGACCTGGGCTGTGCTACAGTCTCTCCAACGGTGCCAAATTGACTATCGATATATCGAAGCGCTGAAGTGTTTGTACGAAAACGCCACCATGTCAGTCCGCCTCCAGGATCAAAGCTCAAAACCTATCCAGTTGCAGCGAGGGGTGAGACAGGGAGACGTTATATCTCCGAAACTGTTCACCGCCGGCCTGGAAGATGTTTTCAAGCTCCTGGACTGGAGAAGACTCGGCATCAATATCAACGGCGAGTACATCACTCACCTTCGATTCGCTGACGATATCGTAGTCATGGCTGAGACCTTGGAAGACCTAGGCACAATGCTCGAAGACCTCAGTAGAGCCTCCCAACAAGTGGGCCTCAAAATGAACATGGACAAGACGAAAATTATGTCAAATGTCCATGTCGCACCCACTTCTTCTTTAAAGGTTGGAGACTCTACACTCGAAGTTGTCGACGAATATGTTTACCTGGGACAGACAGTCCAGTTAGGCAGGTCCAACTTTGAGAAAGAGGTCAATCGTCGAATCCAACTCGGCTGGGCAGCGTTCGGGAAGCTTCGTAATATCTTCTCGTCCAAAATACCGCAGTGTCTCAAGACTAAAGTCTACGATCAGTGTGTGTTGCCAGCGATGACCTACGGAACTGAAACTTGGTCCCTTACTATGGGCCTCATAAGAAGGCTCAAGGTCACCCAAATCCCAAAATAAAAAATCAGAAATGAGGAGATCCGCAGGAGAACTAAAGTAACCGACATAGCACACAGAATCGCCAAACTTAAGTGGCAGTGGGCGGGGCACATAGCTCGTAGAACAGATGGCCGTTGGGGCAAGAGAGTTCTCGAGTGGCGACCACGCGCCGGAAGACGCAGTGTAGGCAGGCCTCCCACACGGTGGACCGACGACCTGGTGAAGGTCGCGGGAAGGGCATGGATGAGGAAGGCGCAGGACCGGTCACTGTGGAAATCCTTGGGGGAGGCCTTTGTCCAGCAGTGGACGTCTTTCGGCTGAAATGATGACTGACCTATCTATACTTTTAAAGGACTACTTATCGGTTCGGAACCCGGTTGGACTTGAGAAGATGCCAGGAAAAATAGATCTACTTATTTAAAAATATAAGCATGTTTTGAATTACATTTTTAAGCATTTTTCCAGCTAAATGTTAAATAGAAAAAATTGAATCGGTCTAGGCGGGGTTTGAACCCGCGATCTTTGCCTTATAAGGGCAATGTAGCTTAGTGATCAAAGCATTGTCTAAAATATATGTACAGAATACAGCCTCTGTGTTGTGGCGGTAGTGAACGCGGCCGCTACGCAGGAGGCGCGTGTTCAATCCCCGCTCAGTGCAATTATTTGTATGCAAGAATATCTATATTTGGTAACGTGTAATATGTATTTATAAAAATTTAAAAAAGTATCTAAGTATGTTTATCCGCATTCTAGATTCCATAACAAAAGCTGGATAAGCTATGCTTACCTTGGGTCTAGATAGCGTTGTGTGAAATGTAAAAAAAATGCATGTTTTCAAATATATCAATTTAATCTAATCACAAAAAACTAATAATAATATGATTTTTATGATTCATTTTACAGATTATTGTAATTTAACCGGACTATTAGTCTTCGAAGCACGGCATCGAGGGGTTTCACTGTGTTATAATAATTACGCATTCTGAAATAGAACTAGTTAGCGAACTAGTTGTTGAAGGTAGGATACGACGGTATTCCCGTCCGATTGAGCAGTCCTACTGGGGAAGAATCTCCGCCTTAGAGAATACCGAGGCCATAATAACCACGTGTTGTGTTCCCGGCGGTGAGAAGGGTACTCAGAGCTTACTGGAGAGGTTATGTGCTGTAAGTGGGAAGACCAAAGGCTATTCCTGCTTTGTCTTCTAAAATGACGGCATAGAAACTTTGTGTTTACAGGGTCGGCAGCACGAGTGTGACTTCCCTGGTCGTGCACACGTCCACAGGCCGCTGTAAACAGACTGTGCAGTCTAACGTTCTACACTACAGAGTGTGTGACTCCACTGGTGATGCGTAACACGTCCATACGTCCCATCAGGTGGTCCGTGTGCTTGTCTGAAACCTCAGTTGTATAAAAAAGATAGCTAAGCAGGTACTGTTTATCTCGTTTACATGCTTGATAATAATATTATCGACTTACTGTAGTTTAATTAAACTAGTAATTCATTACGATTAACTGTAAACGAATAAAGAACTGAATTTTAGAAGAATAATACAGATACTAACACTCTAAAGTAAGAATAAAACCTTGTAAAAGAACAATGCAATAAAGAAATGTGCCAGTTTCATTCTAATTGGGAAAAAAGAACATCTCATGCTTTTAGCCGCTTCACAATTAACGTCCGCTGGTGAAGCCCGGGCACAAATGAACGTGTAAAATATGTATTTATGCCTTTATAACCGCAATGAGATAAGCAGAGGCATTTACAATGATTACATAAGTGATTCAGTATGAAAACGATTGTGAAAGTGAAGGAGTTTAAAAGTAATTTTGATCATTTAGTAGTCTTAGTACGTCCGCGTTACAGAATACCGCGGCTATAATAACCTCGTGTTGTATTCCTGGCGGTGAGTAGGGTAGCCAGAGCTCACTGGAGAGTTTTTGTGCTGTCAGTGGAATAACCAAAGGCTATTCCTGCTTTGTCTTTTACACTGTCGGCACAGAAACTCCCTGTGTTTACAGCAGCGGCAGCACGAGTATGACTCCCCTAGTGTTGCACACGCCCATAGAACACGGTAATCACTTTCCATCAGGTGGGCCGTGTGTGTGCCTGCCACCTGCCAACACACAATCGACGATGAGGACGACTATCGTTCTTGTTTAAGGGTACTTGGAGCCCTTTTTTTTTTAATGCGGAAAATCAGAGGGGGAGGTTATGTCGAACTCGAACCGACTAAACCGCAAGCCGTCTGTGGGTCTTAGTGCTAGGCCGAAGGTGAGGTTGTCATGTGACAGGACCCGGGGCCATCCCTCTCTGTTTGGCCCTCCTCGGGGGATACGTGAAGCCCTAAAATTTCTTAAATTTACTACAGAACTTCGATATCATTAATAGGTTGTGGAGGTCATGACTGTGGCGATGGCGTCTGGGACCGAAGCTCATAGTTGGCGTAGTGTGTTAATACTACATTACAGTACGCACTTTTTAGTCAAACCTATATTTAGTTACCTGGCCATCACGCGCCAGCGGTATAAAAATAAAACATATGAATAGAATTTGATTTAAGAAATTAGGAAAAAAACAAGCGATGGGAGACAGTTCGGGTCAGTTGGTGATCGAGGAATCTACGAGGGTTCTTCAAGAGGCCGACTTAAGAAGTCGAAAGTGTTTTATGCTCTATCATTGAGCAGATTTCGCGCCCCTCTCTTTCGCATTAGTAAAATTAAAGAAACCTCGCGTGAACCCCATAAAACTCGTTTAAAGTCTAAGATCCCAAGCGGTGCGATCGCACCGCGAGTCTATTGTTTACCTATTGTGTCTATTATTTACTCACTTGACAGGTTAAAATAGTAAAATAACAGCTCATTGTCTTATAATTTAAATACCTGAAGAAGCTATGGAGTTAGTCGCCCCGAACTCCACACAATACCTACTCATAATAACCGAATATACAGGCGTGTTATATGTTATTAGGTATTAAAAAGTACCCTAACGTATCTATCTGACTTCAGTCAACTCACACTTAACCCTCACGAGTTTGCAGCTCACCCGGGTATTACAGAATTAAACTGACCTAAATAGTCCACTTCAGCCGTTTTTCCACGAGGTCACAAACACCTATCAGAAGACGTGGCCCCTTGTGTACTTCATGTAAAAGTCGCTTTAAACTGAGCTTAAACAACGTCAACATAGATAAAATTTAAATTATTGTTTATCCATTATTATGAGGTACATTGAGTTGGGGTAACTAGATGTGCCTTTATTATTTACAAAAAATAGTTCGGCTACGCTTCTAGGGGGCTATGTGTAAAGGGACGGCTGCAGATATAAGTTCCGTCCTGGACCTCGATTCTGCTAATTGTCAACCACTATTATAAAATGTGTCATTCAATTTTAAACTTTAATGTTATGAAGTTATGTCTAAAAACAAGTTGTGATTTACTTCTTCTATTGCTTGATTTACATATCTTGGACCTAAAATACGCTATATACACGCAGTACACGTTTATTAGATGTATTTTGAGAACAGCACGGGTTGTTACGGCAGTAGAGGAGCTCAAATTAACCAAGTATAGAATATTTCAAAACAATCCGAGCGCGTCAGAGCCTTTTATAACTCATGATTTAGGTCCAAGATGGTATGACTGAAGCTAGTCTTAGTAAAATCAAGGGCCTGGTTACACCAGGCGTGGTAACAAGCCGACTGAAACGTATACCATTAAAAGTTTAAAAGTTGGAGCCACATCTAGTGTCTTTTCGTTATATTGCGGGAAATCCCCACGGATACCAGCTACGGAGCAAGAGCTGGAGGTTCTTTCGAACTCGAACCAACTAAACCGCACGCCGTCTGTGGGTCGCAGTATAAGGCCGAAGGTGAGGTTGTCAACGATATATCCTTCGCACACATAACAACACCACTGTCATACATTGCAAGGCATGAAATTTCATTAAAATGTTATTAAATTTTAGACTTTAAGATAAACATTTTAAGGTCCAAAATGAAAAGATAAAGAGTTTATATCATTTTTTATTTACTATGCATCATTGTTATTTAATTTTAAACTTTAACAGTATAACCGTAAAGTCTAAAGTTAAATGGAATTTGTTACAGTGTCTGTGTTACGGTAATGGTTTTGCTATAAAAAAATAATAGCAGAATTAGGGCCAAGATCGAGGCCCGGCAAGAGGCAACCGGCGAGCATATATGAAAACGAAGCGAACGGCGTGGTCGAAGTCAATGTCAACCTCCCGGTTATATCGGACTTGAACCAGGTACCTACAGTGCATTTCCCTCTCACCCCGGCTGACCCAGGGGCCACATCTAGGGTCCATATGGTCGTGTCGAGTTATGCGGGGGCACGTGTGAGCTAAAGCGGGTATCTCGCGCTGGTATTTTCATGTTCACACGACTAGCAAGCACTCGCGTCGTGTGTTGAAAGCATTTGAACATGGCAGACTGTTTGCCAATGTGTTAAAGTTTTTAATTTAGTATGGCAGAGGTAGCGGTTTTATATAAAACCGGCCAAGTGCGAGTCGGACTCGCGCACGAAGGGTTCCGTATCAGAAAAAAAGCTAAAACTAAATATATAACCTTAATAATTTGTAATTATTTCTAGCGTCTACGTGTAGCCATTATTAATATCGAGCAAAAAACGGTAAAAAAAGAATACTTTTGTTGTATGGAAGCCCCCCTAGAATATTTATATTTTTTTATTTTATTTTTAGTATTTGTGTGTTATAGACACAGTAAAAATACATAATCTGTGCAAATTTCAACTGTGTAGCTATTACGGTTCTTGAGATCTAGCTCGGCGACTGAAAATGGGCATGAAAAAGGGCCAAAATATCACATTTTTTGTATGGGAGCCCCTCTTAATTATCACATTTATTTTGATTTTAGTATTTGTTGTTATAGCGGCAACAGAAATACACAATGTGTGAAAATTTCATCCCAGCTATTACGGTTCATGAGATCTAGCTCGGCGACTGAAAATGGGCATGAAAAAGGGCTTAAAAATCACATTTTTGGTATGTTCGGTTTCCGCTATAATTTAAGGGGGAAACAGAAATACACAATTTGTTAAAATTTCAACTATCTAGCTATTACGGTTCTTGAGATACAGCCTGGTGACATACGGAGTAATAGGGTTCCGTTTTTACCCTTTGGGTACGGAACCCTAAAAACTAGCCTGCTGTAGCTAGTGTGTATGGCGGTTTTTGTAGTCAGGTCTCCGGTTCTACTCAACCATTCGTGATCCAAACGGTAGATTTCAAACCCGCCTTAGAAAGGCGTTTCTATTCGTAATGAAGAGAAACTGCATCATAAGCTTTGGAGAATGTCTTAAGGCGGTTATAAAAAAATACTGTGGAAAAATACAAGCACGTATTCAGTATACGTTCAGTATTTTTTTATACCTATGTAGGACACGTTATTTTGATTTCAACTCGCCTGATGGTAAGCTGAAGGCAAAGTCCTGAACGCAATCCAACCGAGATTATATTACTATGGAGGGTTTTTCGCAATCATGCATGGTGGTAAAACTAATGCCACCAGTAGTCCATCGCGAACAAACAGATAAACAGACAACAAACCAAACGTCGAGATAGCTGACCTCGACATGGGCGCAGCCGCGAGCATCAGCTAGTGCATATTATAAATAAATTATTTTATTGTGATAAATAATTACACCTATTTAGTCACAGTGTCGGGGCTTTTCTATGTCCACTTTCTTTGAGGCTGTTTCTTAAAGAAATAGTTCATTAAGAACAGTCCTTCCTTCTCAAGGAAGTTGACAAGCATTTGCCCCTTGTGATTCCTAACTACATACTTAGCTGAAGAGGTATATAGGTGTGTTAATAACCTTTTTTTGAAGTCAGTTAAGTATCGAATTACATAATTATGATTAAAAAACAGAGTTAGTGAATTTTTTAGTACATAATACATCTCTGCCTGTCTCCAAAGTGTTTTTTTATTTTATTTAGGACACGTCAATTTGACTTCACCTCGCCTGATGGTAAGCTGAAGGCAAAGGGGGGGGGGGGGGGAAGAAAAAAGTAAACAGGGATAATATTAGATTACAAAATACTAAAACGTTATCTCCAATTTCTAAAAGCCTTCAAAGAGGCCTCATGCATAAATATACATAAATTGTGTATGCACGTGTGTGTCTATGTACTCTAGTGTGGTGGAGTGCAGCCAGGGCGCAAAATGCATATATTAAAGTTGTCCTGTTGGTTCGTATGCAGAGTTTGTGGAGGTTTGCAGGCTTATTCCGATGTAGCTTACCTTTGCGATAAAGAGCTTTATTTCTAGTAAAAATGTTGAATTTTCATAGTTTAGTCTTTTTAGCGGGTGTTTGTTTAAATACATACATAGATACAGTCATGCCATTTTCGCCAGTGGGGTTGGCAGAGATTACAGTTTTCCACTTCCTAAATTGGTTTCATACATGCTTGTTTTTTTTTTTTGTTTTTTGAAGGGAACTCTTCGTAAGCGGCGTTGGATGGGTAAAACGTTTTAAACTTGCGTCAGGATCACGTGTTAAATTCGCGTCTGGATCACATGACCTAACTCGCGTCAGGATCACGTGACCTAACTCGCGTCAGGATCACGTGACCTAACTCGCGTCAGGATCACGTAACCTTTGACCCGTTACCGACGCTAAGAAGCTTCGTAGCTTAGCGGTAAGCGCTTCGACTGTAAGTCCTTATGGTTTCAGATAGTACCGGGTTCGAACCTGGGCTTCTGACACTTTTTGTGATTGTTTTTTCTTTTTGTAATTTATTACTTTTTGTGATTATTTTTTCTTTTTGTAATTTATTAATTTCTTGTGACAGAAAATTAGCAGATAATTAGTGATAGGTTCTATGATTGGCGCTATATTATAAGTATGGTATAGTATATTCTTTATATCTTTTTCTCTGTATATAACGAAGAAAGAAAGAAAGAAAAAGTTTTCACCTCTGCCGGCACCTCCCGGAGTGCAACCCGTCTTTTTTTTACAACATTTCACAAAACGCTATCCAGCCCAATGGTAAGTATAGCTTAACTAGCTTGTGTTATGGAATCTAGAATGCGGATAAACATACTTAGATACTTTTTTTTGAAGTGAAAACTTCTTTAGCGTCGTTGGATGGGTGTAAAATGTTAAGGAAGCGTCAGGATTAGTTGACCTTTGAACCGTAACCGACGACTGACGTCATACAAGATTAGGTACAGACTATCTATTTTGCAAGTTACGATAATAGCGTCATAGCTTAAATAGTATCGGGTCCAACCACCTGGCCTTCAGGGATTTTTTGTGATTGTTTTTTCTTTCTGTAATTTATTACTTATTGTGATTATCTTTTCTTTTTGTAATTTATTAATTTCTTCTGACAGAAAATTAGCAGAAAATTAGTGATAGGTTCTATGATTGGCGCTATATTATAGGTATGGTATGGTATGTTCTTTTTATCTTTTTCTATGTATATAACGAAGAAAGAAAGAAAGAAAAAGTTTCCACTTCTGCCGGCACTCCCGGAGTGCAACCCGTCTTTTTTTTGTAAATACATACATAATATACATAGAAAGACCCACACCAATGCAAATATTACATATGCACGCATAGAAATAAATGCACTGAGCGGGGATCGAACCCGCGCCTCCTGCGTAGCGGCCGCGTTCACTACCGCCACTGAATAGATAATGTTACTAGCGTGGTGGTCCACGCCACAGAGGTTTTGGTTCGGTTTCGGGTACTCCTACATGGCCTTTATATCTAGGTCGACCTCTACCAGTTGGTTTTAATAACTCAATAATATATTTTTTCGGGCGTAATTGGCCATGGATATAATCCCTAACGGCCACAAGGGGTGGTTATGTCTGCTAGTTAGAGGGACCAAGCACCCGGATTATATCCTACTAATATTATAAACGCGATAGTTCGTAAGTATTGATGGATGGATTGATGGATGGATGGATGGATGAATGAATGGATGGATGGATGGATGGAAGGATGGATGGATGGATGGATGGATGGATGGATGGATGGATGGATGGATGGATGGATGGATGGATGGATGGAAGGATGGATGGATGGATGGATGGATGGATGGATGGATGGATGGATGGATGGATGGATGGATGGATGGATGGATGGATGGATGTTTATTACGGTTTCACGTAAAAACTACTAAATGGATTTTATTAAAATTTTACATAGCTTATACATCAGATTAACGTAACATTTATAACGATAATTGCTGCGGGCAAAAGCTAGTAATATCTAAGGAGGTAGTACTTATTCTGAATATCTATGTTTGTTGTTGAGAAGTTCCGATGGCGAAGATCTTTGGTCATCTATTTCCGCTCCACTTTAGCAAATTATTAGGTATGTAATATAATAATTATATTATGTACAATTTTCATTTTTCAATTTTCATGCTGTACCAATAATACCCTTCTGTTTGTCGTATGGAATTACCCCCCACCGGCCATTTGGTTTAAGGTGGCTCAATAAGGGATGCACTCCGGCTCCCACCGTGGGAGACTTTTAGTTATTTTTAATAGAAGATGGCTTTGAGACTGGCGTGAAATTACCTCCCCCCCCCGCCTCCGGAGCCGGAAGGAGAGGTTATGTCGGATTAGAGCCAACTAAACCGCACGCCGTCTGTGGGTCGTTGTGCTCGGCCGAAGGTGAGGTTGTCTTCGACATATCCCTCGCACCCTCGCACCCAGGGCCATCCCTATCGGTCTGGCCCTCCTCGGAAGCGGGAACCATGCGGTCCCCAACTCGTTCCCGGTCTGGGGAGGCCTGCTTCTGCTAGGGTGATAGGCGGCTGCACCCGTCACCCTCAGGCCCGTGCTCATGGGGGGCGAAGGTCTTTCTGCACCCTCCGACGACCGAGCCGCCTACGCCTGCGGGCAGAGATGGACGCGAGTCTGTCTCGCGCTCGCTCTGACGTCTCCTTCTCGAACATTACTTGCTCACAAAAGGAGGCGCTGGCTGACCACGCAATAGAAGATGGCTTCTGTGACTTAGAGGTCGATTGTATAAAAAAAATATCTTCCAAAGCCTCATGAATAACGAAAGCACAATTCCCATGTGTAAACGATTGGGACTAAATTGGGATAAAATTTGATCAAGTTTTGGTCGAAAATCAGAATAATCAGCTTATTGTGTTAACTTATTTCTTACCTGGTAACATTTCCCTTAAGACTCAACTGTCCCGGACCGAAATATTAGCATATTAATATCTTATTGGTTAACTTGTAATTTGATTTTGATTAGTATAATTAAATATTTGATCCTATTGTAGAAACTCCTTCTTTTGTGGGTGCACAATAAAAAATGACCCAATAAAGCTGTCTCGTTTCAAGTGAACAGAATACGTCAGTTTCAAAAGATTTCTATAGCTTCAAAGTTATTGCGGGCTCATAGGTGAACACGACTTTGTACGTTTAGTTTCATACTTTTTTGTTTAGCGCTTTAAGATGAAACTTTTCTAAGAAGGGGATTTAATAATACGTTTGATAACTGTAAGGAAGGGTTTAAAGGTTTTACTGATTCAAATGGATTTCGATTGGAAAAAGCTAATGCTAGACGGGAATTAAAACCGCAACTAGCCCCTCACAGAGGTAACGTTCTGACCATTAGACTACTGAGTTGATTTGAATAGTTAGCATATTAACTACTTTAAAGTATAATTAATATGTGTTACGTTACTGTATGGATAGTACAATACTGTACAATTACTGTATGGATAGTATTACCGTGAACAAGCGCTTTAAGTTGGAACGCTTCTAAATGTCATACCACGTTTTCTCCATCCACAATCGCGGGTCATTTATACAGGCCGTGATAAAGCATCTGTTCAGTCGTCAAGCTGAGTGCCACCATTGTAACATTGTTGTTGTTTTGTAATGGTGACCCTCTTTACTCACATCGTGACGTCCCTACTCCCTTTCCGAGGTAGGAAAGGACTATCTAAAAACCGGGCCATCGGGGTGCGAGGAACGTGCCTTATTGGATAATTTTACCTACACCATTTGAGGCCCGAAACGACGTAGAGTTTTAAGTCGGTTCGAGTCCAACGTTGAAGGCGGATGTAGTCTTTTTCGTCAGCGTTAATCTCTGTCACATTTGAAGCTTTCAGCTCAGAGTCTGGGGTCCGCTGATCTTCGATATTTTCCATGGAGCGACTGCCATTTGACCTTCACATTCCACAACCCGATACTGAAGTATTGTGGAGTTAGGCCAATTTTCGGCTTGTTAAACCTCCAACTACCCGTAATCACTACAATAGAAGTTCGTTTGACAACCGGGAACAACGGCTTAACGTGCTCTCTGAGGCACGACCAGCCCAATGAAAATAGCCACTTTCATGCGCACAAAAATATTTGCACTGAGCGGGAATCGAAACCGTGAGCCTGTGTAGGAGTCGCGATTACTACCGCTACGCCACAGAGGCAGTCAGTAGCCGGCGGGGGTGGTATTTGTGGGGATTACCGTGCTGTCAGTATATATAATGTTAAATTCACTTCGACGATAACACTATGTGACAACACAGATAGATTACACATATAAGTATCAACCCTATATTTAGATAAATACATATTTGGTGTATTAATTAACATATAACAGTAGGCACATAGCAGGTAACCACAGTAAACCGTCTCCTTATGTCGTTAATTGGCTGAAGTACACTAATGAAGGATTTGTTTGTAAGATTTAATCGCATTGTCATATTTATTGAGGGAATCTCTAACTAGTGTATAAGATTACCTTGTATTTAAAGCTGGGCCCCAATTCTGCTAATTTTATGGCATAACAACACCACTGTCATACCGCTGACATTACATAAAATGTCATTAAATTTTAGACTTTATGTCTAAGTTTTAAAGTTCAAAATGAAAAGAGAAAGACTTTTTATAACATTTTCATTCACCCTACAAGATT
This sequence comes from Eilema caniola, assembly GCA_949126895.1. Taxonomy (NCBI): domain Eukaryota; kingdom Metazoa; phylum Arthropoda; class Insecta; order Lepidoptera; family Erebidae; genus Eilema; species Eilema caniola. The sequence goes on along the minus strand of OX421486.1, from coordinate 3,439,667 downwards.
GTTATATAATTTTAGACTTTAACAGTATGCAGGTTAAGTCTAAAGTTAAGTGGCATTGATTACAGTTTCTGTGGTACCGCAGTCGTTTTGCCATGAAAAACATAATAGCAGAATCAGGGCACTGGCAGGCATGTTTGTATATGGTACGTATAAGTACAATAAGGGTGAGTAAACCTTCGTAAAAAGTAGCTTAACAAATTCAAATCTAATGTTCAATATAGCTGTTAAACCGATCATAAAATAATGTAATCTTAATTTTATCCTCAGGTGATTTTAAAACTACTTATACCTACATTAATACATATAATCACGCCTCTATCCCCGGAGGAATAGGCAGAGGTGAATTAGCACCCACATTTCACCAATCATTGTATTCGGTCCCACGTAATAGGGGGTGAGCCTATTACCGTATTCCGGGCATTATTGTTGACTCGAGCTATGAACTTGAGGCTGAGTCTGGGCTGTACATATCTGTCTGATGTTAAACAGCCCTATCGCTTAGTCGCCTTGTATGACCGCGTGGGAAGAGATGATGTGGCCCAATTCTACTCTGCCGGGAATCAGGCCGCTTACATACATTAATAATCCATATAAAATAAAGATTTGAGCTTAGAGCTAAAAATTGGTGGGATTTTCATCGATTGGACTTGTGCATTTTAAATTGTGAGTGTTAGCGCAAAAGTAGGTTGTACAAGTTGTAGATGTACAATGTTCAGCTCTACGCGAATTTATACAAGCTTACCATTTTATTTCGTCTATATGTTGTGCATTATAACTGCAGGCACATGCATTCCAATGTATAAAAGATTTAGAAATAAAAATATTTTGGGGTTTATTAACTTTTGTCGTTGACTGTACCTTTTGAAACCAAGATACTAAGTAGACAAGTATATTGAGATGATATCAAGAGATCTTTGATGGTAAAGTTTAATGTTCAATTTAAACTTCACCACCGAATATTATCTAGTAAGTTTTATACGTACAATCAGCATCAGTGCCCCGAGCATGAATAATATTCGAATTCGTACCGTGAACGTATCCAGAAAACGTAGCAATGCGATTGGTCGCCTGTATACTGTGAACCAATCACAACGCTCCATTCTTTTGATACGTTTAAGTTTCGAATTTGAATTTTTATTCTAGAATTAATTGTGCTCTGGGCACTGATCGATCAAACAGCTTCAGTTTGTACGATAATACAATTTAAATCATTACAACAGTTTGACATGCTCTTAATACTTCAGTCTTCTTCATCCTAGCGTTAATCCCAGTCGCATCCGAAGCCTTTCAACTTGAAGTCTGGGGTCCGCTTTTTACCAGTCTAGCTGCGGATTTGGCTGAACTTCGATATTTTCTGTGAAGCGACTGCCATCTGACCTCCACAACTCAAAGGCGATATCAAAGCATTGCAGCTAGACCAGTTGTTGGATTTTTGAGGGCTCTAACTTTAACTTTGAGGGCCGTAACGACTGCCATAGATGTTTGTATGACAACCGGGATTGACGGCTTAACGTGTTCTCCGAGGCACCACCAGACCAATGCAAATACCTTACCTCATGCATACAAATATTTTCACTGAGCGAGGATCGAACCTGCGCCTCCTGCGTAGCGGCCGCGTTCACTACCGCTACGCCACGGAGGCTGTTATCATTACAACACTTTGACATGTTCTTAATACCTCAGTAGTAAGATTATTTTGAGGCTTTTGCTCGATCTGATGCTAACTGTAGGTACTTATAACATATTCTGTTTGTGGTATGTAGATACATGCATAGATCTAATCAAAAGTTTATCACCTCAATGAATTCTTTATTTTGTATTTAATTTCATTCTGAGAGAATGCGATTAAACATACGTAGATACATTTTACTGAACCAACAGTTGGAACTAAGCCGTTCACCTTTGTTACAATACAGCAGATGGTAAAATCTACATGTCATATCAATATCTGTAGTTGATTATTGAATCACATGACAATTATTTAATATTCTTATTTTTTTTTACTTTATAATTTATAATACTTTGACATTGATGACATTATACAATCGTTTTTTGACATTTAATTGATTTATTACTTCGATATTTTTATTTTGGTAGTATATCAATTTTGACTTAATTCATCGTAATAGTTTCCTATTTAAATTATTAAGGTCTTATACTTCATTTATTTTTAGTCGTTACTTATTTTGTTCTATAAAAGTTTTTTTGACATTGATAACCGTGACTCTAACATTTTTGTATTAATTTGACATTTATTTGTAATAATTAATACTTCAAACATGACTTGATTTATGGTAATGGTCTCATATTGTGATTCTCCCTAAATTTTGGGAAAATTTATAAAGTGGTATCTCACCATTTTTGTCTACCCACAGTCAATATATTACTCTAATTTACATCTGATACCCAAAAAATATGTATCAACATTTGATAATCCCGTAAGGCGAAACCGGTCAGGATTTTAATAAATAATGTGGAATAGTACAAGTATTTTAATTGAAGAGATACATAACTATTTAAATGCATACACATCATACATAGGAACCGTTTGACAAACGCAAATAAATACTGGCAATTAATTTAAATAAATAAAAAAAAATCGCCTTATTTATTCTCCATCGTATTACTAAAGCTCAATGAAACGGCATTTTTATAAAGAGACAGCACTACTAAAGAAGCACGCGCTTGGCGCCAATTGTTTTTTTCTGTATTGATATGTTTTATGAAATTGTCGTTTCATTGAGCTTTCCTCATACGATGGAGAATAAAATATTAATGCTAATTAAATGGAAAAAAATGTTTAAAAAAAAAAGGAAAAAATCCCTTTTTTCGCCAAATCTACCCGGACTACTACCAGGGGCCTTCCGTTTCGGGAGCGTTCCCCTTACACCCGGTCTATTATTCGTACAAAGCGAGAATCGAACCTCCAATCTCCGAAGTAACATTCAAAGAATTTAAATTTCTTAGTTCCAAAATTAAATCAAAAACTAACATCCTTATTAACATCTAAATACACAATTAGGAAGGGATGTTCCCTAATGCCGGCCATTCATCACACCACTAATTCTATTGTATACGTTAATGATGCGGAAAGAATTAAGCTTAGCTTAGAAATGATGAGTGGACCGCTTTATCTAGGATTTGGGGAGACAAAAAGCGAGGGGTTTCGCCGTCATATGTTTGATTAAAACATATATGTGTAATTGTTTTTGTCATAATTTTGCCTCTGTGCTTTTATTAGTGACGTGTATTATAATGAACATATAGAAGTTGAAGTACTGTTTTTTAATACCACTTAGGTGGCAAACAAGCACGCAGCCCACCCGATGGAAAGTGGTTACCATGGCCTATGGATGTGTGCAACACCAGGGGTGTCACAGTCGTGCTGCCTACCCTGCAAGAACAAAGACTTTCTATACCGTCATTGTAGAAGACAAAACAGGACAAGCCTTTGGTCTTCCTACTGATAGCACAAAATCTCTCCACTGTTACTCTAATGTGGAACGAATCCTATGAGAGTGTTCGTTACACTGTGATAATAATTTATAGATCATGATTATGTGTAAACGTCATAACTTGGTAATAATAATATGATTGAATGAGATTTTGAAGCAATTACTATGCTAACTTTTCAAATCGATTAAGATAGGAAAAAGTGAATCGCTCAGGCGGGTCTCGAACCCGCGATCTTTCCCTTACAGGGGGAACGTTCTGACGACTGAGCCACCAAGCTATAGTTACAGTTATACAACGACACAAGGAAGTAAAACAGTAATCGTAAATTACAAAATATCCGTTAGATTTCCATACCTTATTTGAAAACTAATAAATTACAGATATATGTCAGATAAAACTGTTAAAAAAATATTAAAATAAAATAGAATTAAATAAAAAAAATATTACAAACTATATACATGTAATAAAAATATAGTGTCAAAAGGATTATATTAAATCATCATAAAACGCCCTGAAAGTTTATTGTGTTAGCAGGGACAAGAAAAATTCCACTGTTGACAGTATCTATGCACAGATCTTTCCCTGTTGATAACAGGGCTATAACATAAAGTTTGCCAAATCATATTGTCGAAAGTATCCGCGAATATTACACACGAAAATAAAACTAATTTCCTTAGATTTAATCGAGATTTATTACGTGTTTTTCCAGAAAGCGATGAAAGGGGGAACTTATATAAATAATACATACATACATATACTTACGCATTTAAAACATTTTATATGGTGGTTAAGTATTCTTAAATTTTCTAATTTTATGCGCAATTATCTTGATTTTATTCTTTCATAAAAACCTTTTCCTGACAATAACGCTTACAACAAAAAAGAATAAGCGAAATTGGTACAGCCGTTCACGCGTGATGTCGTACATATATAGACTAGAAAGAAAAAAAAGAATTAGTGCAATCGGTCCAGTCGATCACGCGTGATGGCGTGACCAAGGGAAATAGGGATTCTTTTTTATATATATGTAAATGTCACCGCCAACTAGCTTAATCAGCCGTCAAATTGACTGCCTAGGCAGTTAACAAAACGGCGCCATTTAATTAAAGGCCTGAATGATATTCAGCCGTCTCGTTTATTACATCATTTAATAACCTGGCTGGCTATTGCGTAGGCCAATCGTAAGATGGGACACTGCCTCGAAATAAGATAGAAAATTACATACATACATACACTTACACCTGTAAATCCTCGAGGGGGTAGACAGATGTGTATTCACAGAAAATTAGTGATACGTTTATTGTTTAGGTTAGGTTAGAAGGCTAAGGCGGGAGCGTAGCGTAGCTCCCGCATTAAGCCTTCGTGGTTATTTTTTATAACCATGCAGAAATATGACACTTTTCTAACTGTTTAATTTAATGGCTGAACATCATTCAGGCCGTTAATTGAATGGCACCGTTTAGTTAACCGCCTAGGCAGTTAATTGAACGGCTGATTCAGCTAGTTGGCAGCGACATATATATATAGAGAGAGAGAGATAGATAGATTTTTATATAGTTGTCTGCAAACATTTTGTTGAGCCTCCCAAACCTTTTTCGTATTCAACTATTTCACGAATGTGACATTCCCTACTATTATTACAGTGTAGTTAGTACGTAACCACAATGGAAATGTTAATCCCTAGTGGCGGTAACCGGCGCCCGCGGTGAGGCATCGCGACCACAATGGCACATTTTGATATAGATGAACGTGTTTAACTATCGCTGGTGGACATTCAAATTGTTTGGTACGGTTACTTTTATTGGTCGTAACTTTTGTTGGTTAAATAATTTGAATAAAAAAAAGACGGGTTGCACTCTGGGAGTGTCGGCAGAAGTGAAAACTTATTCTTTCTTTCTTCGTTATATACAGAGAAAAAGATAAAAAGAACATACCAATCAAAATCAACTAATGAATTACAAAGAGAGAAAAAATAATCACAAAAAGTAATAAATTACAAAAAGAAGAAAAAAACTCAAAAAGTGTCAGAAGCCCAGGTTCGAACCCGGTACTATCTGAAACCATAAGGACTTACAGTCGAAGCGTTTACGGCTAAGCTACGAAGCTCCATAACGTACTTGACAAAATAAACAATCTTTTGCTAATGTTGTATGACGTCATCGGTTACTGTTCAAAGGTCAAGCGATCCTGACGCAAGTTTAATATTTTTTACCCATCCAAAACAGCTTAAGAAGTTTTCACTTCAAAAAAAATGTTTAAATAAGAGTATCAGAAGTTTCTTATAGGTTAGGCAGCGCGAATGTAACGCCTCTGGTTGTTGCTTCGGTACGTATTTTCCATCAGGTTGATAGTGTACTTATCTGCCATTTCATCATCATCTACCTGCCCTGGTCCCAATTATTTGGGGTCAGCGCAACATGTCATTCCCTTCCATAAATTTCTATCAGATGTCATTTCCTCAGTTACTCTCTTATTTGCCATATCATCTTTCATGTACTCCATCCATCTATTCTCGAGCCTTGAGCTTACCTCTGCTTCTAAAAACGTCTATATTCATACTTTAAACCTTCCTTACAACATTACTTTCCACTCTTCTCATAATATGTCCATACTATGGCAGTCGGTCTTATTTGCTACCTAAGTAGTAAAAAATAAATTAAAAGTATTTCAGCCATCGTCCTCTAAGCCTCCACCCGCGGCGAATGTTGATTCTCATTCCTGGAATAAAATGTGTAATCCTCGTACTAAATTTCAGTCAGATCTGTTCATCCGTTTCCGTGTGCCGATTAAGTACCTAAGAAACTCCAAAGATCTTCCAAAGGTCAGACATGTTTTGTGACTCCAATAGCCGTGGCTTTTTTGTATTTTGTACGCCTCCTCCAGAAAGTAGGATAATGTATTATGCATTTCAATAAATCTATCAATTGCCACGGATAATATAATACACTTCTCATTAGAAAAATCGAAACACTTTAGTTTTTATGATATCTGTCCTAATTGAACACAAAAGAGTTTTTTTTACATGAAAAAAAGCTGGCAGTTTGGCCATTACAAATGTAAGCGAAATTTCTAAATTCAAATATAGAAGTCTTCTGTAACTGGATAAAACTGAAAATTCTAAATTATTGTTAAAATATGGAAGACTGAGCTATGTCTATATTATTAGTGATAAACAAAGTGTATAATTCAAATAAAATAATTCTATTTCTATTCTATTTTTCACGACAATGCCCATGTGCATAATAAATGCAATGAATAATAAGTTAAAGAAGAATATTCAATATTGAATATTGAAGTAGTAACGGACTGGCCATTATATTATTCCTGAGATTATTCCGAAGATTCATAATTTTTTGCAGACAAATCATAGATGCAAATAGGGTAGTGCTAGTGGCCACGCACCGATGACAGTGATGATATGAAAGCTATGATAAAACGAAGGTGTGCTTAAGCATAGAACTTGTTAATCGTTGCCCATTCACTTACATAAAATATACTACTACTATCTACTTGGGACGCCACGGACGCCGCTCCCAAGGCAAGGGGCTCCTTGCCAACCAGCTGCCAAAAACGTTGTCAAATTTTTCAGTTCTGTTTTATTGTTATGGTTTTTATTTATTTATATAGTGTTTGTGTTTGTGGGACTATGTGTTAGTTTTAAGTATCTAAGTGCCCGGTTTTCTATTATATAACATACCTACGTTGCATGATAGTGATGTGGAGGTAAGTCAACCTACTGCATCGCATTTTGAATGTAGCTTGATGCCCGCACTGCTCCCAAGCCCGGATTTTTAAGAGTGAGCGAGGTTTGAAGATACATGTTGGGAAAGTACACAAACCCGGACATGTATCTCCCACCCTCCTCTGGTTATTCAATCCTCACCCTGTACATTTCCCGACAACACTTTTGAAATTCCCTTTTGGCAAAAATATCTGATTTAAAAAATTCTGTTTCTCTTCTAAAGAGAATTTCTCGTGATGCAAGACCTATCGTTGCAAAATATTTGTCAAATTGCATAGATCTTGTACTTCGAGAGAATACTAAAACGGCTTGGGAACGATTGCTCACCTTCCCATACTATACATACATAAATTTTACACATTAAAACAGACAGGACAGACCACCGAACTACAAAAAAATTAAAAATAGTTGTAACATTATAAAGGAAATTTTAAACCGAACATATTCCACCTTTCGGAAAAGTAATATTTTTAATTTAGTTGATCAAAATGAAGGGATGGTGACATAAGTGCGGCATCGAGATTGCTTTTCAGTAGCGATGTAGTGGCGCCTTGCTCTCTGGCAACCCTCGCTGGTCTGCTGAGCAAGCATCCGACGCCTGCGGATGGCCTTTCTTTTCCCGTGGCGCCTGAGTCCGACCCTGATTGCCTGTGCGTAACGGCCAAGGAAGTGTTGGCAGCCGTTGTCTCCTTTCGAAGTGACTCTGCCGGCGGCCTCGACGCATTGAACCCACAAGGCCACGACATTTAAAAGATCTTTTGGGGCAGAGTGCCGGGGAAGCTGGTGAGGCACTTCTGAAGGAGTTAACGGCTCTCATGAACTTCATGCTCTCCGGTATTGTGGAGAATGCCATCATAGAAATTCTGTATGGGGCAAATTTGTGTGCCCTACGCAAGGGAGATTGTGGCATTCGTCCCATTGCCATGGGATGCACATATCGACGTATGGCAGCCAAACTCTGCTGTAAATATTATAAAGCCGAATTAGCTTTGAAATTCCAGCCCCTCCAAATCGGTTTTGGTTCGAAGGGGGGCTGTGAGGCTGCCATACATGCTTTGTCAACCTTCCTTGGCTCCGGTAAGAGTGAGGTCATTCTCAAGGTTGATGTGAAGAATGCTTTCAATTCAGTGAACCGGGACACCTTGTTGAACCAAGCAAAATTAGAAACACCCAATTTTTTTAATTTTCTCTGGCAATGTTACAGTTACCCCTCTAAATTATTAAACAAGGACAACCTTTTAGAATCTGCTGTTGGATGTCAACAGGGAGACCCTCTTGGACCAGTAATTTTCAGTGTAGCTATCCAACCTATTACTCGGCCGTTAAATTTAAAATTCAATGTATGGTACCTAGACGACGGGACTCTAGGGGGATATGTGGACACAGTTTTACAAGATTTGGCTTTTATCAAAAATGAATTTAAATTAATTGGTTGAATGATAGCAAATGCGAGATATTTTTAAATGTCGTTTCGTAAAAAAAAATTACTATTTCTTCATTGGCTCTAAATACTTCTCTACTTTTTCTATTCTTCATTGGCTCCTAATATCGATACTATAGAGATTAGATTATTTAAATAAATTAAAATATTTTGTAAAAAAAAAATAGAATTTCATTTGTTTATCCTAAAATAGAAATTAATCATTATTTTGAGACAAATGAGTTTTTGGAGTTGTAGTACATCTCACCTTTGAAACTAAAAATTAGCGTTTATCTTGAATCTTTTTCTTCTTTATTTCTTTGTGTGGCTTTGGGACGTCTGAAAAAAAGGTTTTATTTCCAAAACGCATGGATACTTCGCTCGCAGAAACCGCACAAGTGGTGGCATTGCTGCATAGTGGACTTACTCAGCGCGTTGTGGCTGAAAGATTGCATCTAAGTCTGTCCTCTGTTCATAGTCTACAAACGCTATCGGGATGCAAAATAAGGAACAAAAAATGGTTACTACTTCCAAAAGCAGACAGGCAACTTTTGTTTGCAGGAGTTGTAACTAAATGGCGATATTGTTTTTGGCAAACTTTTCTAATTTTTATTATTAAAAATTAACTTATCAAAAATTAAACAAACAATAAACATATTATTGAATATGACTGTATAAATCAACGAATATTCTAATCTATATTGATTCTGCCAGATTGTTCAGTAATTGTAAAAGTTACAGACTTAATGCAACATGACGCTAGATGGCGGTTTCCTAAAATAGCACGATTGTCACAATCTTTATTTATTACATTATCGACGAGTTTTATATGCTTTACATGCTTAACATGCTTTATATTTGTTTAAGTTCTGAAATAATTTACGTTACGCTAAATAGGGAAGTAAGTATGTAAGTAAATAGGGGAATATTTTTATTTTTTAAATGAGTCTACTAGTGCCATCTATTGATTTTTGAGTAATACTAAAGATATTTTCAAAGTATCGGTACCCCATGCTATTGCCGAAAATTGCATTAAAATCCATTGAGTAGTTTCAAACATGTAAGCGAACAGACAGCGAAATCGACTTTATTTTACAGGATGAATATTATAGGATCAAATCAATATATCATAAACAAAGTTTCATGTAAAAAAAAACCAAGCCAACCGCTCGTTTTTGGTAGCCGGTAAATATAGGTAATCAATTAATCGTGAGCCTGTTAGTGATCAATGACTACCCAAAACTGTTGTGCAGACGTATTGCACACTAGTTCACCCTCCAAATGGGTGTGATTTGTACTTATAAATCTTAACACCCCAAGGGTGCAATTAACACTCAATCGGATGAAGTGTTACGGGATGGTATCCATTACTAGTTCTATGGCCGTTAATAGCTTTAGGTATAGTATGTAGCGCTAATTTATCACACTAATATTATAAAATGTGAAAATTTGTGAAGATTTTTAGATGTTTGTCAGCCCAATCATGGCTGAACAGATCTGGGTGAAATTTATTACAGGACTAGAGGGAAGCCTGAAATAATAGATAGATGACTTTTAATCCCTTAAATAGGTCCTATTGGTTACGGGAACCGGTTGGAAAGTCTAGGTGGGTGAAGCCGTGGGCAATAGCTAATTTAAAATCTAAAGCTAAATCATCGCACCGCTCGCCATGGGCAGGGAGTTCGTACGGTATGAAAGAAACTTCATCCCACGCACGTTCAAGCTGTGGAATGACCTCACTGCTTCGGCTTTCCCAAGCGACTACAATATGGGGTTCTTCAAGAAGGGCATTCGAAGGTTTCTACAGGTTTGACAGCATGAGTGTAACGCCCCTGGTGTTGCATACTTCCATAGTGAGCTATGGAAGTAACACCAGGGGCGTTACCACGGTAACAACTTTCCATCAGGTGGGTTGTGTGCTTGTCTGCCACCTAAATGATAAAAAAAAATCATGTATTCACGCCTGTTTTCGTAAAGAGGGTGGGCAGAGGTAAATTATACAACTACAATACATCCACCCGACAGTAAACATACAGCTCTTGACTAAATACCCATTTGACAGCAATAAGCTCGCATTACGTGGGACCGAAAATCATAGTTAGCGAAACGTGAGTATTAATATATCTCTACCTACCCCTTCGGGGATTTACATGCGTAAGTATGTGCATATATTACCTCCATTAAAGTTAGAATTATCAAAAACTTGGGAAACGGTGGTTTTTAAACGTTAAAATGGTCAAAAGCCCAACTCATAAATTAAGAACTCGCAATTATCTTAACTAAATGGTGAGAGTATTTTATTAAAGTCGCATTAAACAGTTATAACTTGTGAAATGTATAGTGGCGATGGCAGAGATTTTATAATAGATTTGAATCAGTACAGGCACAGAGGAGGCGTTATATTAGGTTTACAAGTCAGATTTCTCTCGACAGCGGCACTTTGCTTTGTGCTAGTGTGGCGTAAAGTCGATATAAAATGTAGATAAATAAATAATTTGAATTTGAATTTGATATTATTATAATTAGCCGTTGTCTACGGTGCAACTGCGTGGAATTTTGTGACCTCGTTCCTGTGTTCGATCGGAATGTATTGCGAAGATAAAAAAGGTATGTGTTATTCCAGATATAATCTAATCTACCCTTTGCCAAATTTCAGTCAGATCCGTTAAACTGTTAGAGCGAGATTGTATGACAAACATTTAAACATCCAAGCATTCAGTTATCCAAACATTATTGCAAAGTTTCACGTTAATGATATTAATATGGAGTAAGATGCTGAAAGACTTTTAATTTGTCGATTTGAAGGATATCGAGACTGACAAAATTAACAATAAATAATATTTTGGAAACTGTAATGTGTTGTGTTGTTACTCATTATCATCACAAATAATAGTCCGGGTTGCATGTTGTACTGTGTAGCCCGTGTGATTTTTCCTACTTTTTATATTAAATTGGTTTATTCCGATTTTTGCGGGAGCGACTGCCGTTTTATCACCCAACCTCGAGAACCTTGTATGTTTTAGCAAGTGCACCGACTAACAGGTGATTTTGGTTTGGGACCTGAAGGTATTGATACCTATACAGTGTACACCCTATCCTTCCATTTTCCTCTTCCCTTATAAGTATCCATAACGAAAATAAAACAATATTCCTTTAAATATCAATCTCACATAAATTTTAACCAACATAGTACGACATACAATATCTCCAGCATAAATTTTGATTTTCCACAGCGACCGCTGTTCGCCACGGTAGAAGAATTTCGTGTTACAATTCCACATTTCTTGAATAAGATGAATTCCATCCGCTATCGATAAAACGGGCCGGCAATACTTCCACACTATCGATAACCCGGGCCAGCACTACGTTTGCTCGGGGAACCGCATTTTGTGCAAGTCGCTTGCCGGTCCCGAAATTAGATTTGCTTTCTGAGCTGTAATACTGATTAAAACCATTTTCGTTCAGTTTGTGTGTGTTTAGTCTATTTTCTACAAGAGGATATACACGCGTGAAACTTCGAGACGTTCGAGAGCCGGCTAAACAAATATGAATTTGACATTATTTACGCTAAAATAGTGAAAAATCACAGTTAGCTTCTTCAAAATTAACCGGTTTTCAGAAATTTTAAATAAATAAATAAATATTCCACAACATTTCACACAACGCTTACTAGACCAATGGTAAGCATAGCTTAACTAGCTTGTGTTATGGAATCTAGAATGCGGATAAACATACTCAAATACATTATTTTGTAAATACATACATAATATACATAAAAACACCCAGACCAATGCAAATATACATAATCATGCATACAAATATTTGCACTGAGCGGGGATCGAACCCACTCCTGCTGCGTAGCAGCCGCGTTCACTACCGCTATAAATTTTTTTTGCGTCTCACATAATATGGGACCAGTTTATTGTCATTAAACAGGCACTTTGTCATGGGCTATTTGCTGTCGGATAGAGAATAGAGTAATGTCATCATCGTCTTCGTATTATTATGTCTCACCCTGATGATTTCTTCTTCCAATTTAAATTATTATAAAAAAGGACCACGTGGTTCCCGGCTGAGTAGAATCGGGCCACACTCTCTCCATGCGATGTTGTACAAGGCGACTAATGTAAAGGGTTGCTTAAAACTAGACAGATGTATTAACGGCAAAAGTCTGACCCCCTATTGTGTGGGACCGACTACAATGTTTGGTGAAATGTGGGTGTTAATTCACCTCTACCTAACTCTCAGGGTATAAAGCCGTGATTATACAGGGTAAAGATTTTGAGCTTGCCTGGAGGCAGTTACCCAGTAAAGTTACATTCTAAATCGGAAACAAAGTTCAGTCATTTAGTACTCCTTTTAATAAATATTTTGCTTCAAAGATGACCTTATTGTTGCTAAGGTTTCTGATGATGCCTTGAATAAAAATGCTGTATCTGCTGGCATTGACTTCCTTACATTTAATTTACCATGTTTGTTAAAGATATTTGATCCTTATGATTTACACACTATCGATTGGTACCATAAAAATACAGGATGTTACTTTTTCGGAATTTAGTCGGTAGCCGGGTGTGGCAAGCAAATTTTCAAAAATATATGAATGCATTTTGTTTCTTTTGAAAAATAAGTGAATGTTTCTTTTGAGTGAAATTCTCTATCTCCAGTATTTAGAGTACTTTCCCTCCAGGTAAGACTAAAATCTTCCACCCTGCATGTATGTATGTAAGAAAAAGTACAAACAGGGAAATATATAGGTATCTTAGGGCCACTTTCCACAATCCGTGATTTTGCAGATGCGAGCGCGATTTGGCGGAATAAGCACCGTGAAAATAGACTTGTCCGTGATATTGCAGATACGTTTGTCAAAGTACATGCGTTCATATCTGCGTCCACGGCCATGAAACCGTTTCAACGAGGTAGGATACATTGAGCAGTCCAACTGGGGAAGTACCTCCGCCCTCCAGAATACCGCGGCTTTAATAACCACGTGTTGCGTTGCGGTGAGTAGGGTAAGTAGAGCTCACTGGGAGGTTTCGTGCTATCATTTTGAAGACCAAAGGCTTGTCCTGCTTTGTCTTCTACATTGATGGCACAGAAACTCTCTGTTCTTGCAGGGTCGGCAGCATGAGAGTGACTACCCCAAAAGGAACTCGTACCGTGGAAATCCGGCATGAAATAGCGTCGTCAGCTGTCCCTGGAGACGTGTCAGTGCGTAAAGGCGCACAGTTGTACATGTATATTGTTCTTAACACGCGTATCTAGTTAATTAAGGTATAGAACAAAGAATGGCGAATTTATGTGGATCATGACTGATGGCTTTATGTGCGCAATGCGTAGGACAGGGACATACGTGAAGTGGTCTTGTTAAAATTCGGTTTAATTATTTTATTTTCGTCCTTGAATTTAAGCTACGCGAAAATTAACACATCGGTCGATATTAAACATTTTTTTTGCTCACGATTATTTTGTCCGTCGGTTATATTCATAGCTGTAAAATGCTTCTTGATAAGAGATGACAAGAAGCATTTGCTGAGTAAATGTAGGGTATCAAAGCAGCATTTGCTATGTGCGCAGCAAATGCTGCTTTCGTGTGTGGCTTCATAACTTTTCACTGAGCTTGACCGAGTGTAATTCCTATTACACCACTACCATTACCCACAACCAAGACAATCTCAATATGCTGTATATATTGAGAGCTTCATCAAAATGATCTCTGTGAACTTGGAGACCTGGCTAAATTATTATAAGCGGAGCGTACTGTTCTGATCTCTGTGATAGCTCTTATTATGTAAATGCTCTCGAAAAACTGCAACTGTAATCCAAAACATCCAAAATAATGAGTTTAGTAGCAAATAAATTGTATTTCCATATCCAGAAAAATCCATATCAATTTCTATGTATGTCGTTTAAGAATATCATAATTAGCTAAAATAACCAATGTTGCCGAAAATATAAAGTTCAAGAAAAACATCACTGTAACACTACTCCATTCTATTCTATGTGCTATCTCATTACGACGTAGTAATAAAGTCGGCGTGTGCAGCGTGTAATTTGTGTCTTTTGATACCGTGTACGCACTACAACTGTGTACAGATGTTTGTTCTGTGGAATGGAGGCTTTAGCTGAACTTAATTTTCGATGATGTGTTTTCGATGACGTGACTGTAAACGTGTGGGTATGTGGACTACAAAGATGTAAAAAGAAAAATTATAAATTTTTTAATTATAGATTCGTATCTATAGGTATTATACGCTACAGTGTAGGTATGTGGTTATGAAGATTGTATGGTGATGCCCTGCAACCCACAGGTACCTGTTCCAGGGTTATCCCTGGAACACGTTCCTGTGGTCTATGTGTTTTTACAGACAATAATCTACGTCTGTTTCAAGTTTTTGTCGGATCCGTTCTCCAACGGACATGTGTGCCATGTTTGGTGAAAATCGACTAAAAATGCGCCCACTAGACTGACATAGGTAAGGACAAAAGCAAAATCGGCCTCCTTGTCGAAACGGTTACTCTTGATCGCTTCATTCGCTCGATCAATGGGGATGCCGACGCAAAACTAAGTGTAGATGGTAGCAGCATATGACCAAACAACGTCAAACAACAATAACCATCTGTTCTGTGACAATAACAAACTCATAGCTGTCCGATTTGAAGAGACAACTAATAAAATCTACGTATATGACTGCTAACATTTGCCATTACGAGGCGCCCTCTGTAGGGATAAAAGCGCAGTCGGCATCCCCATTAATAGAAAGTATGATTCATAAATCGTAAGTCAATATTATTAAGCCTGTGAAAAAGGAATCTACCTAACAATACGCCAAAATGGCTCCTCAATGAATAAGAAGTATCTACGAGAGCAACAGAATCACAATCAGTAACGCAGGTCATCTGGAACGCAAACAAGGGATACTGCACAAAATGATCAGTACCCGTGCAGCACTAACGAACTAATATTTGTGACGTCAGAGCCTTGTTCACTGTACGGTCAGCAGACAAATTGCTATTTTATTACCGTTTAGGCTCTCGCGTTCCATGATACATAAAATCGTTATTATTAATGGCTCGTTCATCAAAAGTATGTATATACGGGGTGAAAGATTTTGACCTAACCTCGAGGGAATAAATTTCACTCAAGGAAAACATTCCTTTATTTTCAAAAGCAAACAAAACTATTTTCAAAGATTTTTGAAAACTCGCTTGCACACCCGTAACCAAATCAACTAAAATTCGACAAAATCGAACCTGTATATCGTTATTCCAATCATCGAATTAGCAATTTTATGTATTGTTAAATCATGTATGTCATAATTTTCATAACGGTTTCCCAGTGCGTCCAAAGTTTGTGGTCTTAGAGCTTATTGTTTTTGGTTAGTATGTTGACTTTTCTGGGATGAAGTGCCGTCTGATTCTCCAAGCCTGAAAAGAAAGCCTTAGCCCGAGCATCGTCTATTTACAAAGAACCGTTCTGAGAAAAATGCCCAATGCGCCTAAAGAAATTTTCACTAATTTTTTTTATAAGGTATAGTATCCTGTCCTTTGATAAGGTAAAGTATCCTCACATATTGCGACCGAAAACGGTGCGTACCGTGCGGTATAAAAGGAACTTCATCCCACGCTAAAGCTGTGGAATGAACTGCCTGCTGTGGTTTTTCCAAACGACTACAATATGGGGTTTTTACAGGGCTGGCAGCGCAAGTGTGATGCCCCTGGTATTGTACCGTACATGTCCATAGACCACAGAAACCACATTCTATCACGTAGGCCGTGTGCTTGCCTGCCACCTACGTAGTATAAAATATACTTATATATTTTATATATATTATTACTATTTTTTTACTATACTAATTACTATTATATTATTAGTATTAGTATTAGTATATACTTATATATATCCATACTAATATTATAAATGCGAAAGTAACTCTGTCTGTCTGTCTGTCTGTCTGTCTGTCTGTCTGTCTGTCTGTATGTTACGCTTTCACGCCAAAACCACTGAACCGATCTTAATGAAATTTGGTACAGTGGTATATTAGAGCTTGAGAACGGACATAGGCTACCTTTTATCACGAGAAAGGGGGTTTAAGGGGGGGAAATAGGGGATGAAAGTTTTTATGAAAGTTTGTCATTTCTGAAGATATCTTAATGAAATTTGGTACAGAGGTAGATTAGAGCTTGGGAACAGACATAGGCTACCTTTGATCGCGAAAAGGGGGGTATAAGGGGGGGGACTAGGGCCTTGGGATGAAAGTTTGTCATTTTTGAAGATTTCCTGATGAAATTTGGTACAGAGATAGTTTAGAGCTTGGGAACGGATATAGGCTAGCTTTTATCGCGAAAAGGGGGGTAGAAGGGGGGGGCGGACTAGGGCCTTGGTATGAATGTCTTTTTTAAAGATTTCTTAATGAAATTTGGTACAGAGATAGTTTAGAGCTTGGGAACAGACATAGGCTACCTGTTATCGCCAAAAGGGGTAGAAGGAGGGGGGGATATGGCTATAGGATGAAAGTTTGTCTTTTTTGAAGATATCTTAATGAAATTTGGTACAGAGGTAGATTAGAGCATGGGAACGGACATAGACTACCTTTTATCGCGACAAAGGGGATAGAAGGGGGGGGGGGGACCAGGGCCTTGGGATAAAAGTTTATCGTTTTAGAAGATTTCCTGATGAAATTTGGTACAGAGATAGTTTAGAGCTTGGGAACGGACATAGGCTACCTTCTATCGTGAAAAGGGGGGAAGAAGGGGGGGACCAGGACCTTGGGATAAAAGTTTATCGTTTTAGAAGATTTCCTGATAAAAATTTGGAACAGAGATAGTTTAAAGCTTGGGAATGGACATAGACTACCTATTATTGCGAAAAGGGCGGAAGAAGGGGGGGGGGGGGGGCAGGGCCTTGGGATAAAAGTTTATCGTTTTAGAAGATTTCCTGATGAAATTTGGTACAGAGATAGTTTAGAGCTTGGGAACGGACAGAGGCTACCTTTTATCGCAAAAAGGGGTAGAGGGGGAGGGGAGAAGGGGAATAAGGCTATGGGATTAAAATTTCTCATTTTACAATGGCACAAAAAAAGGGGTTGAATATGGCATAAATAGTAAGAATTTCTTTTAAAATGTACTCATGAAATTAGGTACAAAGGTGAATTAGAGCTTCGGACTGGACATAGTCGAGTAGCGAACAAAATGTAGAAGCGAGTGGAGAGGCGAGTAGAGATTGTTATAGGGACGAGTGGATAGGCGTGTAAAGATCGAAAGTCGAGTAGAGTCGACTACAGGGGCGAGTAGATATGCGACTAGAGAGCCAGTGGAGAGGCGAGTATAGAATCAAATAGAATGCAGTAAAGGAGTGAGTAGAGAGGTGAATAGGGAGGCGAGTGGCAAGATAAATGTAGTGGCGAGTAGAGATTGAATAGAGAGTTGAGAAGAGGTGCGAGTAGATAGGCGAGTGGGGAGAGTCAAGTAGAGAGGCGAAAAGAGAATTGAATGGATGGGCAAGTAGAGAGGCCAATGGAAAGGCGAGTATAGAGAAGAGTACAAAGTCGAGCAGAGAGGGGAACAGAGAAGTTAGTAGAGAGTCGAGTATAAATTCAAGTATAGAGGCGAGTAGAAAGTGAAGTAGAGAGTCGAATATAGAGGCGAGTAGAAAGTCGAGAACAGAGGTGAGTACATAGTTGAGGACAAAGTTGAGTAGAGAGGTGAATTTAATGCTCAATAGCGTCGGATCAACGCTAAGCGATAACCGACATCCACGCGGGCGGAGCCGCGGGCAACAGCTAGTATATATATATTTATAATAAATAAAACAAAAATTCAATTATTGGTATTAAAAAAATCAGAATCTTAAAATAGATTTAGGTTTCTTATTTGCATTTTTCTACACACCACTTATTACAGAGTGGTATTAATAGTAGAACTTTTAATTTAATTTTCAACGCTTTGTAAAACGTTCATATCAAACGGTTCTATGAAGTTAATTAAGATGCTCGTCAGACCGATACGAGTACTGTGTACTCAAACGAGTCCGACTGGAATCCAATTAATAAGTATTTAAAATCATTTGCATACAAAGTTTTATTTCTAGCAACTTTTTACAGAGAATTTTTTTTTTATACCTACCACCTTAGTGGCAGGCAAGCACATTACCAACCTGATGAAAAGTGTTTTTTTATGCCTCTCAGGTAGTAGTCAAGTACATGGACCTCCTTATGGAAAGTAGTTACCGTGGTCTCAATAAATCAATCAATCAATTAGCCCACTGCAGTCCACTGCTGGACATAGGCCTCTCCCAATGTGCGCCATTTCGTACGATCCTCCGTCATCCTCATCCCATCCAGTCCGTGGTCTATGGACGTATAAAACACCATGGGAGTTAAACTTTTGAAGGTTTGGAACGAACTAAACTTTTATAGAATTTTTATTGTATGTTACAGCAATAATTTTAAAACATAATATTTATTTTTGTACACTCCTTTTTACTTTTCAGTGATTACAATGAGCGTTTAAAGATTTTTTCGGTACACAAACACACACACACACAGAGACACACACACATAATCACTCATGCCTTGACTCATGCATCTGAGGCCGAGTCTGGGCTGAATTTATATAAGTCTGGTGTTACACAGCCCCATGGCATGGGAAGATATAGGGTAGCCCAGTTTTACCCTGCCAGGAATCAACCCTATAACTACTTAACTAGCTGATGCTTGTGGCTTCACCCACGCGACATTCTGGTGCTGCTCCCGCAACCCATGGGAACCCATTCCAGGATTAAGAAGTAGTCTATGTGTTATACTCGACTATAATCTATCCTTGTGACAAATCTGTGGTGTTTAGGTAAAAGGGGATGAGTCATCATATATCATATTCATTCCATATACGGTAAAATCTCATTTTGGCAAATTTTTGACTCATCCCCTTTTACCTAAACACCACAGAAATTTCAGCCGGATACGTTCAACCATTTGTACATGAGTAACAAAGATCCAAGCACCTTCACAAGGTTTAATATTTATAGTTTTAAGTAGGTTATAATATACACAAAAATATATGAAATGAGTTTTTTGAATTAAATTTTTGGAAATTTTCATGCCAAATATTTAAATCGAATTAAAGAGAAAAAATTGAACCCGCGATCTTAGCCTTACAAGGGCAATGCTTTGACCACTAAGCTATCAGACCTCGCCCTAACTAATTCAAATGTCTCCCTCTATATCTGTCTTTAAAGCAATATAAGATATAAGAAATAAAATTGAATTGTTAGTTTATACCATTATAATTACATAAACATACTTCAAAACAACTGAATTAATCTTTAACATAAGAGATCCAGAGCAGAATAGGGCCTCCCCATCTCTTGTTAGTGTCATAGAAGGCAACTAAGGGATACGTCTGATCTCCATGTGACATTTAACATACAGCTGATGACAAAGTTATGAAAATATATAAAACAAATTGTTTTCAATTTAATTTTATTGCAGTTACTTTTTATTAGTTCGTGTTTTGTGGACCGTACACCCGCGTCTTGCATGCACCTGACCCGTGTGTGCTCAAACGCGAATCCTTGTGTATCTCTCGAATTGTGAAGCTGAGCTACATCGATCTATGTCTTTTAGAGTTTCGAGTTTTTTTGTTTGTTTTGGTATAATCATTCAATACTTGGTAGAAACATTTGGTGTATTCCCATCTAGTAAAACCCAAACGGGACTACATAATTTTTTTACATACGTACATATTATCACGCCTTTATCTCTGGAGGGTTAGGCAGAGGTGAATTAACACCCACATATCACCAATCTGTATTTATTCCCACGTAATAAGGGGTGAGCCTATTGCCGTATTTCGGGCACTATTGTTGACTCGAGCCATGAAACTGAGGCTGAGTCTAGGCAGTATCTAATTTCTGTCTGATGTTAAAGTTAAAGGGATAGGCCCTTAGTCCCCTTGTACTCTGCCGGGACTTTTTTTAACGTGCGCAAAATCCCCACGGACACGGAGGTTATGTCGGACTCGAACCGACTAACTTTGGGTCGCAGTGCTAGGCCGAAGGTGAGGTTGCTAGTGCATATCCTATGCACCCGGCTGACACAGGGCCAACCCGCGCAACGCGCGTTGCCGCCGCTGCCTGCTACTGCTTGGGCGACAGGCGACTCCACCCGTCACCCCCAGGCCCGCGCTCACGGGGGATAGAGGTTATTTAGTTGCCTAGGCACGCGGGCAGCGTGGTTCGCGAGTCTCGCTCACTCCTGCGACTACTCCCTTTCCGCCGTCTCCTTCACGAGCATTACTTGCTTGCAGAAGGAGACACCGGCCACCCATGCATCCGCGCAGTGATCCATCTCCACGAGCAAGGTGGCGAGCATGAGAACTTTCTCTTCTAGGGCCGCTCCGAGTCCTCGCTTGCGTCGCAGTGATGGCACTCGGCCCAGTGATAATCTGCGTCAGTCGATAGGAGAAACTCTCTAGCCACTCCCCCGTGATGGGTCGTACCACCGCTACTACAGCGCGGTTTGGGGAAAAAATCCCAACATTGTCCCACAGGTGCTACTGGATGTAAAACTTTTTGTCTCATTATCGCAATATACTTACAATCAGCTTCAGAGATGTTTGTGTTAATATGAATTGTTTGAGATGATTCGGACTCGCACCGCTCGCCTTACGCAGGGAGTTCATCCTCAAACGGAGCGCACCGTGCGGTATGAAAGGAACTTCATCCCACGCACGCTCAAGCTGTAGAATGAACTCCCTGCTATGGTTTTTTTAAGCGACTACAATATTCTTCAAGAAGGGATTCTTTAATAGATGGTTTATCAGTCATCAGCATGACTGTGACGCCCCGTTTCCATCAAATGGGCCGTGATCTTGTCCGTTACCTAAGTGGTATAAGATACAACATGTTCGGTTATAGGATTTTTTACGAAAGTATACGTGAAGCCGGTAACCGGTAATCACACATATAATTTACGACAGTTAAAACCCACATTCAAGATGATAACACACATACCCGGTTTAAACATATATTATGTCACAAAAACTTCATAATCCCAGTATTAAAGTGAAGCATATAAATCGTCATATCTTTCACCGACAAGACGTATTACAACAGCGGCACTGTCTTAAGGATTGTGGTCGCATAAATCTGCTGAGGCGCTTTAAGATGTATCTATGAATAAATTACAACTTTACTTGTGTTAAATCGGGGAGAAAATTTCGAGGGCATGGAATATTAACATTTGAAAGATTATTGGTTTATATATCATTTCTACGTTCTTGAAGGGATCAGAACCATGAGATCCAAACGGAACATAATCGATTAAGATACTATAAATCAAATCAGCTCAGGAACTACTGAAGTGGCAGACAAGCACACGGCCCACCTGATAGGAAGTGGTTACCGTGGCCTATGGACGTGTGCAACACTACGGGAATCACACTCGTGCTGCTGACCCTGTAAACACAGAGAGTCTCTGTGCCGTCAGTGTAGAAGACAAAGCAGAAATAGCCTTTGGCCTTCCCTACTGACAGCACAAAAACTCTCTAGTGAGCTCTGGGAATACAACACGAGGTAATTACGGCCGCGGTATTCTATAGGGCGGAGATACTTTCCTAGTCGGACTGCTCAATTGGACGGAAATCCATCTTGTCTTACCTGCTTTTAAAATACTCTGAATACTGAACCACACCTGAAGCTAATATTTTTTTATTTATTTTGGGTGTCATTCATTGGTTCCGATAGTTCATACGAGTATCGGTAGATGGCTTTCACCGTCGCTTCAAGACGGATGGTTAGGAAAAAATTGGATAGCTTCAGGCGTGCCTCGGTGGCTCAGTGGTCAGAGCATTCCGCCTGTAAGGGAAAGATCGCTGGTTCGAGTCCCGCCTGAGCTGTTTCGCTTTTTCCTATCTTAATCGACTTGAATAAGTATTGCTTTAAAATTTCATTCAATTTCAGTTAGGTAATTAGTTTCAGTTAGTTAGTTTTACATAATATTGAATCTGTTTAAATATGTAAGCATTAGTTTTTCTTCAAAGCTAAATAAGTTAATGCCGGTAAGTTTATTTTATTTAATAAATTACGTATGGAAACACTCTTTAGATAAACTATAACTAATTTATTGAGGGCTCAGTGGCACCGAGCTACCTGATTCATTTGATGACAATTGGTTAATGGTTTCTATGAACAATTTGGTTCCTTAAAAGCTAGGATTATCCATACCAGGAGGCGAGAAGCACTTCAAAATGCAAGATTCAGATATAACGAGGATTTTTGCTCCGATGATGATTATGATGATATCTGTGAACAATCGTGATATCGTGTTGCCGATTTTACCTACCGAAAAATTCCGAAAGCCACTGGATATGGTAATGAGACAATTGACACGCATGTCATCTTTTACGATATCAAACCACTGGGCAGCATTTCGTTGATAAACGACACATTTTAAATAATAGTTTGCTTCCTAAGGCGCGGTTTATACAGAAGAGACGTGACGGGGCGTATGGCGGTGGCAGGCAATTTAAGTAACATAAACCTTATGTAGTGTACAATAACGTCAATGACGTGACGCGCGCCACTTGATAAGATGGCGCGTCAATTTAATGGCGGGACGACTCCTGGAGACGCGGACGCAATTCTTATCTAAGACAAAAACGTCTTTATGCACACTTCATAAGGTTTATATTATGTTACTTAAATTGACCGCCACGTCATACGGTCCCACCACGTCTCGTCTGTTTAAACCGCGCCTAACGTAACCACACGGGCTAAGAAACCCATCCTGCAAGTTCAAAGTCAAAGTCAAATTCAAAGATTCAAAGGAATTTTTCGATGCCTAAAGTTGCAGTCTCTTTCCCTCTTTTACGTTATTTTTGTATGTATTATATAGCATAATTATTATTATTATTTAGTATTGTTCTGTCAGTTATAAATTGGTAGATACTTAAAAAAAACTCTGTAACACAACTTTTAAAATCGAATATACAATAAATGTGGATTTATAAAAAATTGTTTTTTTTTTTTGTGTAAAACATTACATCAAGGTTGTTTACTTTTAGTTAAGATTTTTATTCAATCTAGAACAACATTATTGTTTCTTATTGACGTCAATAATACATTCTACTTAACCTTAGTTTACCACCGCTTCCAAGGCGCTGGTGGAGAAGAAACGGCGCGACAAACTCCACTGCGGATTTTTTTAAACGTCAACTTACAATATTTATATCCTTATGGCTAAATGTGGACGAATCTACATTTGTCTCGTGTTTAATGAAGCATTAAAAAAAAATTATAATAAAATAATCAACTAAGTTAAAATATGACTTAAAGTTCAGTTATCCGCGATGTCATAGAGAACGGACATGATAACCACCGCGGATGCAATCGGTTGACTAGCTTGTGATTCTACTAGTTTGGTATTTGTAACCTGTTTCCAAATTAAAATTATACTATTTTATATCCGTACATAACCTTCGTAACTGAATTAGTAGGAAGTAGAATAGGCTCTTGCTGGACTATTTCACCTGTTGGTGGTTAGGTAACCTATAAATTAACAGTACCTATAATTAACGCGTCGTACGCAACGTTAGTAGATACTTACGTATGAGTAGAATATCAAAAAATGATAGTATTTAAATCAGTAGAGATAAGTGGAAAGTATTCCCCCCCCCCCCCT
Source organism: Eilema caniola (assembly GCA_949126895.1). Taxonomy (NCBI): domain Eukaryota; kingdom Metazoa; phylum Arthropoda; class Insecta; order Lepidoptera; family Erebidae; genus Eilema; species Eilema caniola. The sequence continues at coordinate 3,415,372 of OX421486.1, read as the reverse complement.
TTTTACGTGCGGGAAATCCTCACGGATACCCCCCTCTCCGGAGCCGGAAGGGGAGGTTATGTCGGACTCGAACCGACTAAGCCACACGCCGTCTGTGGGTCGTAGTGCTAGGCCGAAGGTGAGGTTGTCATGCGACATATCCCTCGCATCCGGCTGACCCAGAGCCATCCCTCTCGGTCCACACGGTCCCCGAAAATATTCCCCCCCAGTAGCTAAATGTGGAAATAAATTCCTTTTATCCCTACCAGTAGGGATAGATTAGTAGAGATATGTGAAACAGGCCAACTAAACTTACCAGAGCGAGTTAACGTTAAATTGTGCAACCATACCTCTGAAATGTAAAAACAAAAAGTTTTGTATCAACAAGTAATATCATTTAGCTAGCAGGCAGGTAGGTAGGTAGGTATGTATGTACAGGCAAATTGAGATGGGTCCCGACCCGGCCCGGTGGGTACTGAATTATTTATTTAGAGTTCTGTGTTGTAGAATGGCAAACTAGTTGAGATTGGTTTGTAACTCCAATGTTTAACTATAGGTATATTATAGTAACGAGTTGTAAACAATCTGGGGGCCGATTTTGTTGAGTCCTCCTTTGACGTTACCGTGGTCGGGTAAATTACATTACATACATTGATTTAGATAGGACAATGCAACTGCTCAGACGAAATATGAACCCCCAGTTAGCGTTATGAGAGCTAAATGTGACGTAAACAGAATCTTCTTCTTCATCCTAGCGTTAATCCTAGTCGCATCTGAAGCTTTTCAACTTGGAATCTGGGGTCTGCTTTTTACTAGTCTAACTGCGGATTTGGCTAAACTTCGAAATTTTCCGTGAAGCGACTGCCATATGACCTCCTCAACCCAAAGGCGATATCGAAGCATTGCAGCTAGACCAGTTGTTGGATTTTTGAGGGCTCCAACTACCCGTAATGACTGCCATTAACGTGCTCTCTGAGGCGCGGCCAGAGCAATGCAAATACCCATATTCATGCATACAAATATTTGCACTGAGCGGGGATCGAACCCGCGTCTCCTGCGTTCACTACCGCTACGCCACGGAGGCTGTCAGACGAAAACAGAATGCTTGGCGTTAAACCAAACAAATCCCACACCAGTCCGCATAGGCGATGACTTGGTCGAGCGCACGGACCAGCTCAAGCATTACCTGGGATTTGTACTTCGCGTGACTGGTTACATCGACTATGACGTCGAATGATTGTGATTCTGAAATGCCTGTCAGGCTGAAGGGGCAGGGCTATAAGAGGATCATTAGGCCTGTCCTTTTACATGGCTGTGAGGCGTGGCCGCCGTTGGAGCGACTCAAGCAGGAGCTGCGTGTCACAGAGGTGAAAATGTTGCGGTGGATGTGCGGAGTCACGCGTAAAGATTGCGTGAGAAACTCTCGCATCCTTCGCAGCCTTCATGTCCGTGACATCACAGATAAAATACAAGAGAGACGCCTTCGCTGGTGTGGCCACGTCTTGCGGTAACAGCCAGGCTACATGGGTAACAAATGCCTGGCAGTGGGGTCCCGGTAGAAAGGTTATGCTCAAGAAGTCATGTTTTGACATCGTGGTGGGTGACATGCGTGCAAATGGTCTCACTACCACTAGATGTCCAAAATCATGCGAAGGCGATCCCTGAGCTTCGAGGGCAAGCACAACCATCTTGGGGCGATGTTGGTCTTAAGTCCCATCTAAGCATTCACTTTTTCCAATCTAAATGTATTTGAATACTAACATATATTAATTGCATTAAAATTTCATTAAAATACATAATTATACTTAAGCCTGTTAATCGCCGAAGGGGTCCGAGCACAACGACCCACAGACGGCGTACGGTTTAGTCGGTTCGACATAACCTCGTCCTCGGGAGGAGGGAGGGGGGGGGGGGAGGGGTGTTTCCGTGGTGATAAGGTATATTTTGAGTATTAACAAATTAACGAACACATTTCACTACTGCCATTAAACGAGCCCTTGGCATGGGCTATATGTTTTCTGTCGGATAAAGAACAGCCCTTAAACGCCTACTACGACACCCACGGGAAAAATGGGGGGGGGGGGGGAACCTTATTCTACTCCACCGGGAACACGGTCAATGTATTATGCTAACTATTATTTAACATAGATTTCCTTCAGATCCTGGATCGACTCAATCAATAAAATTACGTTTTGAAAACACTTTGAACTCTTACGAAATCTTTCTGTCACTATTGCTGCTGAAAAGTAACCGAAACGTCGGGCTCAGCGTAAATCCTCGACAATTTTAAAATTTCAACCTTTTTCATCGAGGGGATATCACTTCCGTCAGCAAGATAGTCTAGGTTCTAGAGTTTCTCTCTCTCTCTCTCTCTCTCTAGATAGCAGTGAAACACATAATATCTCCAATGTTAAAAAGTCCATGTACATAATATCACCGACTCCAACAGATTTCAATCAGTAGAGACGTCTCAGGTGTCATACAATCGTTTACGAACATCCAATTCTGTCCGCGCGTTTCGTCCCGGTCTCATCGCCCAATAAAATTGAACCGGCGGGGTATAAATCGCGAAGGCAATAAGGGGAATATCCCCTCCTACGGGGAATCAAGAAAAAAACATTTTTAGAAACAAATCGCTGGCTCTTTGTTTAGATTAGGGTTGGAATAAGTGTGTTGGTTTATCGATATTTATGTTTCTACATTTTTAACTACATTAGGGACCGTATTCCAAAGCGGTACTCAGTCCTGAATCTCAATTCATAACGGGTAATGAGGACAGATTGTCATTGACAATCTATCAAATCTGTTAATGCAATTCCAGATTCAGGTTTGAGTATAGTTCCGGAATACGGGCCTAGGTGTTATTTGAGCGATGCTCACTATTTTCTCTCGATGAAGTAAATAACAGAATGTCCTTTGCTTCTGAATTTATAGCATTACACACCTTGTTTGATCTTAAAATACTCAGTTCCATGCCATTAGTTATAAGTATCGATGACAGTTGAAGTGTCACTTTATTTAAACACTGGGACTAATCGGCTGCTGGGAGCAGGAACTAATCAGGGGATTATATTTTCGTGGGACATATTTTTGGTAATATACAGGAATCAGTCGAATTTGGGAATAATTTATACATACCATCCGCGGGGCGAAGTGTATATTGAACTGTTACGGTACAATTGCGTTTGGGACGCGGACATAGTGTGCACGTGTGTGTGCCCAGGGAAGATTGTTGGTGCCGCCGTCGAAGAGGTTCACGGCGCGGTCGGCTGCGCAAGGGAGTCAGCCAGGGCAAATAAACACAAACAAACTCATTACACATACAAATACACACCTCACATACAGACACGACTTGGAGGATTCCGCAGGTGCTGGGGTGGCATCACAATGGGTAAGTGAACATTGCTTGTTCCTATTAGGTTTAGCTATAAGAACAGCGCTGCGTTACTTGCAACCAGTTTGGAGTAGCAGAGGGCTGCTATCTCCAACACACCTCATGAGTTTAATTGTTTTTATAATTCCTTTTAAACAACCGTAACGTCCCATCTCAACCATAGTAACCGGGTGCTGTAAGAAAAATGCCCAGTGGACAGGTAAAATACTGCATTAGATAATGTATTAGATACCCATCTAACATCAGGTCTGCTTCTGCTGGGGTGAGAAGCGGCCGTATCTGTCAAGGCGCAGCCTGTACCCGAAGAACCAGTCCAACTCTTATCTATTCTTCACTATTCCTGTACTAGGGAGGCTTCAGAGGGGTACCGATTAGCCCTCTAAATACCCGCTTGTGTCACGACCGGGATTAGTCGATTTCCTTTGCCTAGGGTATATAGCGTGGAGGTGCCTGGCCAAACACACCCGGGAGTGTTTCCTTAACGCTTTGCATAAATACAAATAAACCTTATACTGTTTGTAGCTATCTTAGTATTATATTCAATTTTTTATTCAAGAAGCATAATTTCTTCAATAACTAAAGTTGTAGACTCATAACCGGCGCAATATAAAATTTTATATGTCATATCTTCTGTGTGACCCTTTAAGCCTATTTCCACTTTATATCACTATAAAACTAACGTATTCTGCACTAAAAGTTTTACATTCAATTGTACATGTTGTAATAAAGGGCCCTTTCATATTTGGGGGGCTATACATTGTATTAACTTTACCAAAGACTATATTCTATGTGTCTACATTTGTCATTACGAGTATTAATATTATAAACGCGAAAGTTTGTAAGTATGGATGGATGGGTGGGTGGATGGATGGATGGATGGATGGATGGATCAATGGATGGATGGATGTTTGTTACTATTTCACCTAAAAACTACTGAATGGATTTTAATGAAACTTTACAATAACATAGCTTATTTTTTATATTTTTTGAAGTGAAAACTTCTTTAGCGGCGTTGGATGGGTAAAAATTGTTAAACTCGCGCGTCAGGATCGCATGACCTTTGGACCGTAACCGACGACTGACGTCATACAATATTAGCTATAGACTGTCCATTTTGCAATATACGGTAAATAGCTTCGCAGCATAGCGGTAGTGCAACCCGTCTTTTTTTTATTTATTTTAGCGATAACCGACAACCACGCGGGCGGAGCCGCGGCCAAAATATTGTGTAATAAATTCCAAGTTTACTTAGTATTATATAATGGTTTTTGTATATAACATAGGTTGGCAGACAAGCATACGGCCCACCTTATGGAAAGTGGTTACCGCGATATATGCCTATGGATGTGTGCAACATCAGGCGAGTCAAACTCGCGTTGCCAGCCCTGTACGATCAGAGATTACTGTGCCGTTTTTTATAAAAGTGTAATTATATTCCTTAATCTTCTGAGACTTCAGTTTACCATCAGGCGAGGTGAAGTCGAATTGAAGTGTCTTACATCTTTATCTATAAAAAAAGTTGTTGCGTAAATGAGAGATCTTTAAAACAAAATACTTGCAATTACAATTTTTTTTTTTATATTTTGTCTGTTTGTTCGCTATGGACTTAAAAACTATTGAACGAATTTTAGTGTGCTTTTTCATTGGTACGGGCATGGTCACACTATTACGTATGTTTGATCAGAATCGGTTGAGTAGAACAGGAACCGAAAGTCCCGATTATCGAAGCGGGCCACATTATATGGGCCCCACATGTATATTTTTACTACTGACGTAGCAAACAAGCACACGATCCACCTGATGAAAAGTGGTTACCGTTACGTGTGCAACACCAGGGGAGTCACACTCGTGCTGCCGACCCTGTAAAAACAGACAGTTTCTATGCCGTCAGTCTAGAAGACAAAGCAGGAATAGCCTTTGGTCTTCCCACTGACAGCACAAAAATATATTTAAAATGTATTAAATTAAAATATCGACACTTTCCCAGCACTAGGACAGCACGTTCGTATTGTCGGCAAATCGTCACCATCAGTACACGCCACTCGGGACATAGAAACAAGTATACTTCATTTGGTTATAGGCAGAGGAGTAGGTCAGACCGACAGTGAGAAAGGCTATGTCCAATGTATCTGATCAGTGACCTTTTCGTGGTTAGTGTGAATTATTTTCTCTATGAAGTTGGTATCTTTATTACTACCATGATCACTCTACTGTATAGATATTTCCTGTCAGCCAGGGTGCGAGGAAAATGCCCTAGACCACCTTACAACCGGCATCTGAGATAAAGACGGCGTGCGGTTCTAGTTGGTTCAAACCCGACATAACCGTCCCGCCACTGCAGCCTTCATTCGTAGAGAACAAAAATTGTTGAATTGTTGAATATCTTCTAGAAAGTTCTAGAAAACTTTAGATGTGGCGGGGACGTATGACGTGGCGGACAATTTAAATAACACAATATAAAACTTATGAAGTGTGCAATAACGTCGTTTTTGTCTTAGAAGAGAATTGCGTCCGCGCCTCCAGTCGACGTCCCGCCACTAAATTGTCGCGCCATCGCATCGAGTAGCGCGCGTCACGTCATTGACGATATTTTTAAAAACTTCTCTAGTTTCCTCTTCTCGTTGTCATTAAATCCTTTTTTTATACCTTTCGGTGGCAGACAAGCACACGACCCACCTGATAGCTGATAGAAAGTGGATACCGTTACCTATGGATGAGTGCATTTTAAGTTTATGCACACATAAAAAAAACATAACATAGTATTGAAGGGTATATTTTATACATTAGAATCCTACTAATATTACTAACTCGAAAATTTATCAGTATGGATAGACGGATGGATGGAATGATTGTTTGAATTTGATGTGTTGAAATTCATTCAGTATTTTTTACGTGAAGGAGTCACGTAAAAAATACTGAATGGATTTTAATGAAACTGTGCACAAAAATTATAGCTTATACATCAGAATAACACAGAGCCTACAATTTATAACGATAACCGATATTATAGCGATAACCCACATCCACGCGCATGGATGTCGGTTATGATATATATATTAACCTAATTAATATTAAATTTCTAAATAAAATGTGACCAAATTAAAAGACTGTGGTAAGGAAACATTTAATTACAGCAGAAGATGCAAAGACTACTTAAAATAGAGAAATGAACATTAAGATGGTTTGGACATCCAATCAGGATGGACGAAAGAGAATTGGTGAAATATATATATTAGGCGCGCGTGAATGGACACTCCGGTGAGAGTGTCGTTAGGAGTCGTACGTATGGGAGTGCCGGCAGAAGTGAAAACTTTTTCTTTCTTTGTTTCTTCGTTATATACATAGAAAAAGATAAAGAGAATAAACAATACCATAACTATAATATAGCGCCAATCATAGAACCTATCACTAATTTTCTGCTAATTTTCTGTCAGAAGAAATTAATACTTTACAAAAATAATACAAGAATAATCACAAAAAGTAATAAATTACAAAATAAAAAAATATCTCAAAAAGTGTCAGAAGGCCAGGTTTGAACCCGGTACTATCTGAAACCATAAGGACTTACCGCTAAGCTACGAAGCTAATTATCGTATTTTGCAAAAGAGACAGTCTGTAGCTAATGTTGTATGACGTCAGTCGTCGGTTATGGTTCAAAGGTCAAGCGATCGATTTTACCTATCCAACGCCGCTAAAGAAGTTTTCACTTCAAAAACTTAGGCTATAAGTGTTTTATTATATTCATGATCTTGAATACTTTTTTTGAATAAATATATATTTGCTGTATATCCACGACGGATATGAAGAAGGGCATTCTAAGGTTTCTACATAGTCGGCAGCACGCTTGGAATAGCCCTGGTGTTGTATACGTCCATATACCACGGTTACCATTAGGTGGACCCTGTGCTAATATGCCACCCAAGTATTTTTAAGTGCTTTTCGTCAGATAGGTATTGATTAAGCTTGACCACATACAGGAAAGTACAACACACGCACACACTAGACACACTGGACACCCATTATCACACACACACACATACATACATGTGTGTGTGTGTGTGTGTACACCCCCCCCCCCCACACACACACACACGCGCCCGCGCGCGCGCGCGTCCATCTTTCACATTTATACAAAAAATAGCAGAATTCCGACCTTATTTGCTACTTCAACTTAACAGGTAGAATATGTCAGATGAGACAAAGGATCACGCGAGTGGAACAAAACACTATTTTTTCTTACCTTACGGAAGCCCTACGTTGACATGAGTTATTGGGGTACAAAAATATCAAATCAGCAACAGATCAATTTAATACAAATAAAAGCTATGAACGTGAGAGTTAGACAGACGTGAATGAACGATGATGGGCTCTTTAGATTATACGATGTGGATACGATTTTTCAATTAAGTTAAGGAAAATAGAAAGGAATGAAAGAAATAAAAAAAATGTTGCTCAAGGATTGTTCATATAAGCGAACACTTGAAAACAGGGATAATAATGTACAAACGGGTCGTGAGATTAAAGGTTTTTCCCATCTCAAAATGAAAATTTCTATGACAAAAATGCCCGTAGCTCCTTAAGAAGTTGTAAAGCCGAAGCTTCATTTTATTCTTTTTTAATGAAAGAAGAAAACATATGTGGAGGGCATTTTAGTTCTTGAAATAGCGATTAAAAGTAATTCCCGCCTGAGCAGGGCTCGTGGTATTTTTATTAAAACCATAACTCTTAAAATATTGCCAAATATAAAACGTCTGTACGTAACTGCATTATATTCTTAGGAAACGTCAATATGACTTCATCCTCATAAGGAGGATAGGAGTTCATCCTCACACATTGCGACCAAATGCTAAGCTAAAATTGAAGTCAGCACAGACCAAGTGACAGTTTGGTCAAGCAGTTTTAAGTGTTATTTAAATATCAACCTTATACCATTTGTGCGAATGTGTTCGAATACGCGTGTGTCAGCTCGAACAAGTTCAACATGACAGGACGTCGCCGTAGCTTTAACTTAATAGAATAAGGTTACGCACAAACTACCGCTGAGTCTGTGCTGACTGCTGACCCTTAGGCAAAAAGCTATAAGAAATCGGATCGCAAACAATTAAAAAATATCGTACAGTATAAGCACACCCCAACATTACGCAGATTAAAATTGCCCTTTTTCCGCTGACGAGACAAAGATATGTTCTGTTTTGATAACAAACTGTGTGTTTGTGTTCATCGTATTGAGTTTCACTGTTCATATAATTGGATCTAATCTCTAGAGATATGCTGATATTTTCAGAGATAACTTATTGTGCCAAATTCAGGTGTATTAGGCCCTACCAATGAACTCCCTGCTGTGGTTTTTCAAGCGACTACAATATGGGGTTCTTCAAGAAGGGCATTAGAAAGATCTTACAGTCATTATGAAGAAGTAATATTGGGTTTTTTGATACCAATTCTTCAGAGGAAAAATATAAAGAATGCGACGTTACACACCTCTGTTTACCCTAAGGATAAAAGGCTTCGTTAAATAATCAAAATGTTCCATCCCTTGAAACAGTGACGTAATCAGTTCAACTAAGTACAAGGGGTTTGATGTCCGATATTGAACATTCAAATTGGAGAACAAAGGCAGTCCTCGAGCGATGTCGTCAACTTTGAGTGTTCTTACGTACCTTGAAGTCCTCGATTGTTTGATGTCGTTAGGTTTGTGTAGGAGTTCACTTTGAGATTTTAAAGGATACTAGCAACGCGCTATGGTTTTGTCCCAGGTTAATTATCTATTATAAAATTAAAAGTAGTTTATGAGTTTCCAACATAAAAAAAAATCGTGAGTTGACTATTTACGCGTTACCTATCCAACTCCTTTACATTAGAATTAAGCGTGTTTCATATAATATTTTAGTGTATTTTTATTAATGACTAGCTGTTGCTCGTGGCTCCGCTCGCGTGGATGTCGGTTATCGCTTAGTGTTGAGTCAACGCTATTGAGAATTAATACATTCTTAAAATAAAATTAACCCAAGTTACTCCTTATTACATCAGCTACCTGCCAGTAAAAATCCCGTCAAAATCGGTCCAGACATTTCAGAGATTAATCGGAACAAACAGACAGACAGACAAAAGTTGTAAAAAATGTTATTTTGGTGTATGTACCGTATTATATTCATACGCATGTAGTAAAAAACGGTTATTTCAATTTTACAAACAGACTCTCCAATTATATTTATATGTATAGATATATAATAAACTATAGATGCGTTGTCTGCACTCTTAGTTGGTTATTACAAATAAATTCGACTATTTTTTGAAGTGAAAACTTCTTTGGCGGCGTAGGATGGGTAAAAAGTGTCAAACTAGCGTCAGGATCACTTGTTAAACTCGCGTCAGGATCACGTGACCTTTGACCCATAACCGATGACTTTGTAGGACGACATGACGTCATACAACATTCCTAGCTACAAAGTGTTTATTTTGCTAGGTACGCTAAGAAGCTTCGTAGCTTAGCGGTAAGCGCTTCGACTGTAAGTCCTTATGGTTTCAGATAGTATCGGGTTCGAACCTGGGCTTCTGACACTTTTTGTGATTATTTTTTCTTTTTGTAATTTATTACTTGTGATTATTTTTTCTTTTTGTAATTTATTTATTTCTTCTGACAGAAAATTAGTGATAGGTTCTATGATTGGCGCTATATTACAGGTATGGTATGGTATGGTAGGGTATGGTATGGTATCCTCTGTATATATGGAAGAAAAAAAGAAAAAAACGTTTTCACTTCTACCGGCCTTTTTTTGCTGTATTATTGTAATATTGTATATTGTAGTAATATTGTAGTATTTAGAAATATAATCGTTTAAAACCATTATTATGTAAACCTTTGATAATGCCGTGAGATGAAACCAGTCAGGTGAAAATAAAATAAAAGTGTGGAAAAGTGCAAGTGGTATTATTATTTAATTCAACTAATTGCCTATATTACGCACCAATCGGACGCAATATTGAGCTACCCAAAAAAAATGCAATGAGGATACTGTACTTAATTATAATCTTTTTTTTTTGTAAGAAAAAGAATATTAGCATTGTCGAAATTACTAATATTCCCTCTAACCCCTCCAACTAAGCTAAATTGCTTGTGCTAGGAGTGGGTTCACGTCGGTAGTGTAATGGCCAGGATTCGAACCCGGGACCTCTTGATCGTAAGACCGACTCCTTAACAACTAAGGATGTTTATTTACCTCCCTGTAACAACAGGTAACCCGTATCGCGTCATAATAATAATTCTTTTCCTTCCTTTACACGAGTAAGTCGAACTCTTATTAAATGTTTGAGCCGTTTTGGAGAGACGCAATGTCCCTGCATGCCGTGTCTATATAATAATACGTAATTGGTTTCTATCAACAAATAAATAATATAGGTATACAAATATCATCCAAGCCAAAACTATCCGCCGGTATAAATAAGTGACAATACTGATTAAAGTACTCCGGTACACGGAGCCCCAATAATTTATTTATTAAGTAACCGATTTCTATGCGTGGAGGTCCCTTCGGAGTTTTATGGCCAGCGATAATGTATAGAATATGCTTAAATATTGATAAATTATGGTAAGTGTACGTAAGTTAGCTGTTTTTACAAAATGTGTCTCTACAGAATTTAGTGCAGATATATTTAGGATGAGATGGGGCGATTATTTAAAGACTTAGACGCGTATGAAAGTGTTGTAACTTACAGAAAAAACTACATCAGATTATTTAGAAGGGTTATTAAGGCTGCAAAAAGAAATGCTGTGGTTAGACAATTGGAAAATGCTAAAAACGTTAGTAAGGAAATCTGGCAAGTCGTTAATCGCCACAGAAACAAAACCAGTGTAAAAGCGTTTAAGAATTTTGGAATTACTAATAACATGGAAAGGGTTGAGGAGCCCAGAGACGTTGTACGTATATTCGCTGAACAGTTCAATGTTAAATATACTTCAAATGACAGACAAAGTAATGACTCAAACACCTTTCTTCTAGAGAGTAGTAGTGGAATCATTAAGGACATGGTTTTTTCTTCCATAACACCGGAGGAAGTTGGAAAGTTAGTGCGAGGTATGCTTGACAAGACTTCAAGTGGTTATGACGAAATACCCATCACAGTAATTAAACAACACATAAAGATATTAGCTTTCCCACTGACATGTTTTTTCAATCAATGTTGCGAAGCCGGTATTTTTCCTGAACAGTTGAAGTTAGCCAAAGTGGTTCCGATTTACAAAAAGGGCGATGCGACGGATCCAAGGAATTACAGACCGATCTCTGTCTTACCAGCCCTATCAAAAATATTTGAAAAGTTAATAAAGACTCGTCTCGTCTCCCATCTAAATACAAATAAAATTATAAACAGGCAACAGTTTGGGTATCAGAGGTGTGTGGGCACTTCAGATGCTATAAATAATTTAGTTAATGGAGTAATAGTAAGAATTAATGAAAAACAGAGGGTTGCTGCAGTATTTTTGGATCTCAGTTCCGCATTTGATACCGTTGATCACGCGCTGCTGCTTAAAAAACTGGAATATTACGGCGTGAGAGGAAAGGCTCTGCAATTACTCGAATCATTTTTAGACAATAGGACAATGTACGTAGAAATTAAGTCTGTTGATAAAAGCGGTTGTCAACGCGTATATAGATCCAAGACACATAACGTGAGGACGGGTGTCCCACAAGGATCAATTCTGGGGCCAGTGCTTTTTCTTATATTTTTGAACGACATGATTAACTATACGCAGCGGTTGAACGCGGATGCTCAATTGGTGGTTTTTGCAGATGATACAAATGCAGTAGTAAGTGCCAGTAGCATCGAATCGTTAACTTGTAAAATAAATAAATTGCTAAATGATTTCCAAAACTGGTTTGCAGCTAATAGCATAATAATAAATAAAGAGAAAACAAGCGTTATGGTATTTAGAACTACATCCCGTAATAACGATACTGTAAATGTTGAGCTGAACGGTGATATAATTGAATCCGTAAACACGGTTAAGTTTCTGGGCGTTCACATTGATACTTTACTGAATTGGAAGGATGAACTGGATGCCATTGATGGATCAATTTCTTCAGCTTGCTTTGCTCTAAGAAGTTTAAGAGACGAAGTCAGTGTTGATCACCTTAAGATGGTGTATTTTGCATTGGTTGAGTCCAGGTTAAGGTACAGTATACAGCTTTGGGGTAATAGCTTTAAATATAATTGTAACAAGGCATTCATATTGCAGAAAAGGGCTATAAGAACAATAGTCCGTATTCGACAATGGGAATCCTGTAGGGAGCATTTTAAAAACCTGTCCATACTAACCGTGCCGTGCCTCTACATATTGATGATTTTAAGTGATTTTGCGAAACACATTAGAGATTATGAAACGAAAGATGAAAGAATAACACGTGAAAGTACTCGAAGGAACCATTTCAAAGCTACCTTGAATCCAAAAATTAATGTCGTGATACATAGTGCGAAATATCAAGCAATAAAACTTTTTAATAGTCTGCCTAGTGACTTAAAGCTTGATATTTACAAAACAAATTCTTTTAAGAAAAAGTTAAAGTCATTGCTGTTGGAGAAAAGTTATTACACAGTGGAAGAATTTATGAATGATGCCTAAATTGTTTTGTTTGACATTTAGATTTATTGGCATGTATGATTATTGATATTTATACTATTGACATTTATATTCTGGACATTTATATTACTGACTTTTAAATTCTTGACATTTATATTATTGACGTTAATAGAAATTACATGTATAAATTGAATATAATAATGTACCTACTAACTTATTTTAAACATTGCAGAATTAATTGGTTTTGACATTTTCATAGTTCCATAATGTCTTTTTAATACGCAATGTTTTGTATTCATTTTATTTGTTGACTTATTGGTTTTAACATCATCATTCGTAGTTAATTAAAATAATTTGTAATAATTTGTAAAATAAAAAAAAATAAAATTGAAAAATAATTTGTAATATTATACTATGTATGTTCAAACACAATATAAATTGTTTCTGAATAAAAATACTGAAATACTGAAATATTCTATATCGATACTCAGTTCTGAATCTTGACATATCTGAGGGCAGATTGTAAAGCTAGTTGACAAGAACTAATGCGAAAAATGACATTAAATTTTAGACTTTATTGATTTTCGATTAAGATAGGAAAAAGTGAATCGCTCAGGCGGAACTCGAACCTACGATCTTTCCCGTACAGGGGGAATGCTCTGACCACTGAGCCACCGAGCTACGCCTGAAGCAATCCAAATTCTCCTATACTACCGTCTTGATTGATTTTTGAAGTGAAAACTTCTTTGGCAGCGTTGGATGGGTAAAAAGTGTTAAACTCGCGTCAGGATGACGTGTTAAACTCGCGTCAGGATCACGTGACCTTTGACCCGTAACGGACGACTTTGTAGGACGACATGACGTCATACAACATTCCTAGCTACAGAGTGTTTATTTTGCTAGGTGCGCTAAGAAGCTTCGTAGCTTAGCGGTAAGCGCTTCGACTGTAAGTCTTTATGGTTTCAGATAGTACCAGGTTCGAACCTGGGCTTCTGACACTTTTTGTGATTATTTTTTGATTGGTGCTATATTATAGGTATGGTATGGTATGTTCTTTTTATCTTTTTCTCTGTATATAACGAAGAAAGAAAGAAAGCAAATGTTTTCACTTCTGCTGGCACTCCCGGAGTGTAACCCGTCTCTTTTTAATTACACTTAAATGGCAGTCAAGCACACGGCCCACCTGAAGGACAGTGGTTACCTTGGCCTATGGAATTATACTTATAATACGAAATTATACTCAGTTCTATCTATACAATCTCCTCAGATAATTCGAGAACGACACTCAGTCTTCAATTTTAATTTATCTGAGGACAGATTATATAGACATTCTATTTAATCATTGACAGATTGACATCTGTCTATTGAGTCCGTCCTCAACTTTCATTTCGAGTAACTAATTTAAGGAGAACTGCATCAAAACCTAACAAAGAAACTACGCACAGTTGACAGCCCAAATGGTAGAAATGGTCACAACTGACAGCTTTGGGGACCCTTCTCACCGCTACGAATACAAAATGAGGTTAGGTCCTGTACAAATTCTGCATATTTTTAACCATCTTACTTATATACGTGTCAAATAAAGTAATACGCCTATATTACCTATAGCCTGCTTTTCCTGCTGTTCTTCTACACTGACGGCACATACATAAACTTTCTGTGTTTACAGGGTCGGCAGCTCGAATGTGACTCCCGTGGTGTTGCAAACGTCCATAGGCCACGGTAACCACTTTCCATCAGGTGTACCGTGTGCTTATAAAAAAACTGGTCTAACTAAAATACTTCGATAGCACCAGTGGGTTGTGGAGGTCATATGGCAGTCGTTTCAAGGATTTCACTGGACAAAATGAACCCCAAACTCCGACTGAGTCCGGGACTAAACCAAGAAAGATGGTGTTACAAAGATGAGAAGGTATAACAATGAAACAATAACCTCCATTTTTCGCAGTTGTTTAAAAGGAACAATGAATAAACATAAACAAGTCGTGCTGAAAAAGAAAATAATAATTACCCATTTATTTATAGGCACTCGTTAGCGTTCCATAAATTAAAGGATAAATTTGAATAATAGGGAAAAAGGAATTGTACCTAAAAAAACGTCAAACAATGACTTGCACCCAGTCCCGTAAAGGAGTTATGAATTTTGTTTTGAATATTTTGCTGCAAACCGTTTGCTTCATGTCTAACCCTAGCCACACAAACCTGGGTCCGACACTAATAGCAATAAAACGTTTTTAAAATTATATGATCCCTGAAAACTTTAAGGTATACACAACATCCGAAAACATATAAAATGTCATTTGGTACCTCGTGGTTTCACCCACGTTAGTACCGATTCCGTTGCAAGAAAAGACGGATTGCACTCCGGGAGTGCCGGCAGAAGTGAAAACTTTTTCTTTCTTTCTTTCTTTCTTCGTTACATACAGGGAAAAGATAAAAAGAACATACCATTCCATACTATACCATACCTATAATATAGCGCCAATTATAGAACCTACCACTAATTTTCTGTCAGAAGAAATAAATGAATTACAAAAAGAAAAAAATAGTCACAAAAAGTGTCAGAAGCCCAGGTTCGAACCCGGTACTATCTGAAACCATAAGGACTTACAGTCGAAGCGCTTACCGCTAAGCTACGAAGCTTCAAAATAAATACTCTGTAGCTAATGTTGTATGACGTCAGTCGTCGGTTACGGGTCAAAGGTCAAGTGATCTGACGCGACAAAGGTCACGTGATCCTGACGCGAGTTTAACACCTTTTACCCATCCAACGCCGCTATAGAATTTATCACTTCAAAAACTTTTTCTTTCGCAACCATTTAAAACTTTCAAAAACAAATCACCAACAGAGCCCATGGCATTAAGTCCGCCTTTGTACAATCATTATGTATTTGTGCAAAAAAATAAATAAAAAAATAAAATAAATAAATAAATCGTTTCCGTAATTTCACCATAATACATCTATCAATTTACTAACTACTAAATTAAACCATGCTTTAAACAAGGAAAGTCTTGAGTTTAATGAATTTGTTTTTTAATTACCTTCTTAGTATATCATATTGTATATAAAATTGTCATGACATAGTGATTGTAACAAATCTACTCCGAAACGGCTGGACCGATTTATATGAAATTACTAGGTTTTTTGCTAAGTCTATTTTTATACCACCCGGCACTTGATGGAAACTGGTTCCCTGGGCCTATGGATGTGTGCAACACCAGGGAAGCCACACTCATGCTGCCGACCCTGTTAGAACAGAGAGTTTCTGGGCCGTCAGTGTAGAAGACAGAGAAAGACAAGCATTTGGTCTTCCCACTGACGGCTCAAAACTCTCCAGTGAGCTCTGGCTACCCTACTCACCGCCAGGAATACAACACGAGGTTTTCTTTATACCGTGGCAGACAAGCACACGGCCCACCTGATGGAAAGTGGTTACCGTGGCCAATGGACGTGTGTAACACCAGGGGCGTTACTTAGATTTTTAGGTTTTTTAGATAGATTATTATGGCCGCGGTATTCTGTAGGGTGGAGGTACTTCCTCAGTCTAAGTCAGTGCTCAATTTAGTAGCAATATCTAATATCCATGTGGGTATACCTGTGGGTATCAGATATTATATACAATGCCAAAGTTAAGCCTTTATTATTATTTTGGTTTCGTTAATTGGTTCATTCTTACCCATCCATCTAAAATAATTCTTTAAGACAGCCATAATAAGTAGGTTTATTCTGAACGAGCGAAAGTCTCCCCAAAAATAATATCCGTAATAATGAAAATAAATTCAAGCATATTTATAATTTCTGTCAAAAAAGTGTCAAGAACTTAGAAATAAATAAGTGGAGGCGAGAGTTGCCCGTTCACTAGAATAATAAGGTTACTAGTGATGGGACACATTCGACTTTGAAAATTTGTCCTCTCGGCCTAAAAATATAATATTGTTAAGTAGGTCTTTCTTATAGGACACAACGGTATTTCCGACGGCATTGAGCAGTCCGACTGGGGAAATACCTCCGCTCTACAGAAGACCACGGCAATAATAATTTTGTGTTGTGTTCCTGACGGTAAGTAGGGTAGCCAGAACTCACTGGTGATATTTTATGCTTTCAGTGGGAAGATCGAAGGCTTGTCCTGTTTTTCTTCTACACTGACAACACAGAAACACTTTGTTCTTATAGGTTCAGCAGCACGCATGTGACTCACCTGGTGTTGCATATGTCCATAGGATACGATAACCATTTCCCATGTGCTTATTTCCACCCAAGTGGTATAAAAAAGTTCCAGTCTATTCTAGCTACCTATTCCATATCTGACGCTCATCTGTCTGTCTATTTGCAGTCTCTACTCTAGGATTCGCATGCTCCAACGGTTATCAATCCTTTGCTAGATGTGGCCAGTCTTTTGCCTTGTTAACTTGCTATTTCATACATTGTATCTATCCTGAATATTATAAAGAAGTAACGTATTATAAAACAAAAAAAAACAAACACTCTGTATTGTTTATTTCTTTGTATTGAATATGTTTCGAAACTACTCCTATACCTAAAAGAAAGTCACAGTATTATTTATGAGTAACATAGCCTATATATCATCACGCTACTATGCAAGAGAGCGGGCCAGTATTCATATATGTCAACGATAAAAATTAAATAAGTTATTGATAAATATATGTAGCTTAAAGGGGTGATACGGGTTTCGAAGTATGACAAGGGCGAAGCCGGGGCCATTTAGTAGTCTATAATCTTAAAAAATTAAGTCATTTTTTAAAATTTGTATGATTTTTTATACCACTGATGTGGCAGATGAGCACAGGGTCCATCTGATGGAAAGTGATTATCGTGACCCATGGACGTGTGAAACACCAGGGGAGTCACACTCGTGCTGCCGACCCTGTAAACACAAAGAGTTTCTGTGCCGTCAGTGTAGAAGAAAAAGCAGGTATATGCTTTGGTCTTCTCACTGACAGCAAAAAAACGGATACTCACCGCCGGGAACACAACACGAGGTTATTATGACCGCGGTATTCTGTAGGGCGGAGGTACTTTTCCAGTCAGTGTGCTCAATTGGACGGGAATTAGTTGTATGTAAAGTATTTATCGAAATATTTGATGTCATAGAAGCAACAAAGTAACTAGTTTTCACGCACTATCACTCTCAATAATAGAGGCGTTTTATTTGGACACCGGAAGATACACATAAAGTTAACAACGGAAAACTGAAACGATAAATCTTAGTTTTTCTTTTATTATTTTCTGATCTTTGCGGAACCTACTTTGAAATTAGTTGTAAGAAAACTATATCTAATTTATTAAAAATATTTGACCTAATTTCAAATTTTAGGCACACACAGCTATTATTAACTCGACCATCAAATTAAACCTAACTCGGCTTTCGGCCTACGCCCATCCCTACGACCATTGCCCGCAAAATAATTCCTTCACTAATTGCAAGCTTTGAAACTTCATTAGGACGCGGAATGAATTTTTATTTTTTTGAATTTTTTTTTCACGTTACAGCACTTACATTGGTAGAGCTATAGGTAGTGCCTATTTCTATGGTAAAGGTGTTGTTTATGGTGGGTATAATGGACCCCTATAAAGATTTTTAGGGGCAAAGTCAACCTGACTATCAAGTTGGTATGTTATGCAAGTTTTCCTTTCGGAGTTAAGGGGTCAGAGAGCAGTTGGTACAATAAAAGCCACCTAAGTAACATTTTAGAGGAAAAGTTGTACGTAAACTAGGTCTCAGATGCAATCGGGAATCACACTCACATTAGCCAAAAGGTTAACTACACTACCGGCACGGTATGATGGCCGTTAAGTACTTAGAGAACTTGGCAGAGCTTGCTTGCTCTCTCACTTTTTTACACGGCCGTTGAGTACCACCTTATCTACTACCTTATCAACTCAACTACAGATGACTAGACCGTTTTACTTGGTCAATATCGTAACTTAGTTAATATGTCAAAACAGCCATCATAGCGTGCCGCAAGTATAGTACTAATACTCACTCTGATAGCTGATAGAATCCTATAAAAGGTTTGTAGTAAGTAATTTAATTGGTAATGCCCTCTAAGGCACTACACAGTACTGAAAAGTTTTGAAAAAATGTGATTTCAAATCCATACTAATATTATAAATGTGAAAGTAACTTTGTCTGTCTATATGTTACGCTTTCACGTCTAAACCACTAAACCGATTTTGATGAAATTTGGTATAAGTAAAGGTAGATTAGATCTTGAGAAAGGACATAGGCTATGTTTGGTCTCGATAACCGATATCCACGCGGGCGGAGCCACGGGCAAAAGCTAGTTGATTTTAAGGAAAAACTAAAAAATAATGCCTATTCCGTAAGATCTGTCAGAACAAAACCTATAGAAGGTTATTAACCCATCAGAATCACATATACTTAACATTCTATTTCAATTAGATTTTGAAATTTAGATTTATAAATTCTCGTAAGTTTTAAAATTACACGTTTTGATAAATAATTTCACTGAATTTGATTGAATGAGTACTTGCTCTTAAAATAGAAAGGAAACTAGCGAAAGATATTTGAAGCTATATTCGTTTCGCAGTGCGAAAATACAAGCCAGGGGTGCTGAATTGTATTTCAACGCCACGCCCCGCTAATAAAAGTACAATGAACGAATTATTTCTACAACTTATCCGGTAACCACCCATTGTGTGACCATTGTGGAAAGTTTCCACTATTGTGGGGTAAAATATGTATTGTAGGAGATTTTGTGTGCCTTTTGTAGTATAAATACTTTTGGAAGTATCCGGAATGACATTGTTATAGTCTGCCTGTATTTTAAGACACATTATTATATATATTGAGGGATTCTTGACTGACGGTTATTAAGTAGGTTAGCAATAATTACAATAAATATTAATTGTTATCAATATAAATTATTATATAAAATCTATAACACAAGCTAAGTTTAGGAAGCCGTGTTTTCTTTTGAGAGCGCTGTGTAGAATATCCCTTAATATGCATTTATTATTGTTAAAAAACACTACAAAAAAAAAGGATAGGTATGGATTAAAAAAATATCTATGTATGGTTATCCGTATTCTAGCGCCCATAACAAAAGCTAATTAATCTACGCTTTATAAAATGTCCTAATATACATACAAAAGTTAATCGTAATAGAAACAAAATCCTTGTCAAATTGTTATTTCCAAGTTAATTTTACTCATCTTGCTGGCAACCCCATAAACTTAGATCTGCGCTAACTAGGTAAGCCGGCACGTTAGGAAGTTAGTTGTTATAATTCATTCCGATTGGCCCCTCTCACCAGGATTAATGGGACCGATACAATCATTGACACGTGCCGATATTGCTTATGTGTATAAGTGATAATGAGTTCAATCGGTCCATGAGATGTTTTTGTATTAGAATTAGAGATTTACAGTTTTAGGTGTGATATTGTAGAAAGTTTAATTGAAAAATTATCATTAAAATTTTATTATATATTATAGCAGTAGCGAAGGGTGAAAATTTTCAAAAAACCAAGCCGGTGTAAGTATTGGTGTATATTAATGTAAAAATCTCTACCACGGCCTCTCTTGGCGGAGCAAGCCGGCAGGAATCGTTCTATTGGGATTCCTTGCCACTGACTGGACTTTACCTGGAATTTTAACCGTAAAAATACGAGTAAAATTGTAAATTTAGATGTGCCCTTTCTGAATTTCAACTTTACCACCTCGTATATTTGCCACTCGTGCCGCCGTATTGGGAAATCTCGCTAAAAGTGGCTT
The DNA here is from genome assembly GCA_949126895.1 of Eilema caniola. Lineage (NCBI taxonomy): Eukaryota > Metazoa > Arthropoda > Insecta > Lepidoptera > Erebidae > Eilema > Eilema caniola. The sequence goes on along the minus strand of OX421486.1, from coordinate 3,394,663 downwards.
ATTTTAGCAAACATCTCGTTTCCTATAGCCTTTTTGCTATTTGTAACATAATCTTTATTTTAGATTTTATACCTTGAATTGTTTTTGAGATAGAGGGCGGAGATAATCCGATTAGCAAAGTAATCTACACTACTATTATAAAGAGAAAAGAATTGTATATTTCTAATGAATAAACTCAAAAGCAACTGTACCGATTTCAATAATTCTTTCACCATTGGAAAGCCACATTTACCCTGAGTAACATAGGCTATATTGGATTTCCACGGGAACGTTTTTACCACCCGTGCGAAGCCGGGGCGGATCGCTAGTAGTTTGATAAAAAGGAATCAGATATAAGTTTTATTGAAAATATACGTATTTTGTACTATCTGTTTTATGATTCTGTGAAAAGTAGCAAAATTTCCTATAACGAAAATTCTTAAAAATCTCTGAAACCCACAGAAACTTTGTCGCTACTGGAAGGTTTCTTTCCGACCAATTTCAAGACGCATGGACGTGAGTATATCTTCTATTAAACTTGAGAAAATATTGAAGGTAGTTCTAAAATATACTAGACCAGCTGACACATCCCGGCTTTGCCTGTGGCATACACCGTAACCCTGTATAGTTTCAAACAACGTATGAAAATCTGCCGGATTAGTTTATATTTATGATTATTACTCAGCCCCTTTGAATGGTAAAGTGATAGTATATATCCTATAATCTATATATATTATCTACGAGTATAATCTTCGATAAACGGGCTATTCAAACAAAAACAATTTTTCAATTTGAACTTGTAGCTCTTGAACTTTTTTTAATTGGTCCAGGAAGGACTTGAACCCGCAACCTTACAACCACAAAAAGTTCAAGAATTGATTATCTCCTTCTTTTCTGTCATCGTATTATGGCTATCATGTTTTGCTTCTTGTGTCCCAACAAGCGACATAGGGGGGGAAAATAGAATGTCAAAAAAATGTTAACCATTTTGCCCTACTAAATTCATTCTGAGGGGGCAAATCTCTAATAATACCGCTAAGCTCCAAAATAGTTATTTCGCGAGTGCTACTTACACGTGAGAAGGAACAAAGGAGAATTTGACTTTTTTAAACCGCTTACGAAGAGATAGTGCTGGTCAGATTAAGTGGGAGAAGGCTTTTTATAAATTTAGTTTTATGATTTATTACATTTACTATTTTATGTAGCTTTTTTATACCACTGGTGGTGGAGGTGGCAGACAAGCATATAGCCCACCTAATGGAAAGTGGTAATCGAGGCCTATGGACGTATGCAACACCAGGGGCGTTACACTGCTGACCCTAATGAAACATTCTAATCCTTGAAGAAGTTGTTGTTTCGATTGTGTGATATTTCAACAGGACCAGAACTACTGCTTGCCAGTACATTTTTGATGCTTGTACGACAATGGTTGCATATACAGAAGAATAAAAAGAAATACGGGATGCAATACAGTAAAAACTCTCAAATCGTATGATAATATTAACTGACGCCAGACTATAATCTATCCCTATTCCTAATTTCAGCCAGATTCGTTCAGCCGTTAGATGATGATCATGTCCTGGGAAAACAGTGATTGAAAATGATGTATTTACCTATATTCTCTCTATAAATATGGTAAAATCTCTTCCACATAATCTCGGCCTACAATCTTTCCATACTTAATTTCTCTTACAGAGTCTACCTCCACATAATACTAACATAATCTCGTAGACACTACGTAGCCGCACCACATCCGTAGAAAGTCTACGGCGTAGTTCCATTATTAACACAGTGCTACGAGCAATGTAAGTTTGATTCAGCAATGCATCACATGATTTAGAGATTTAGTGATTTCTTTCAGTGTTTTTTATAAATTACTTTTTAAAATTCTTTTAAATCTATACTAATACTAGCTGTTGCCCGCGGCTCCGCCCGCGTGGATGTCGGTTATCGCTTAGTGTTGAGTCAACATATTAGCTTTATGCAAGCAAAGCCCTCTCCTCTCAGCCCGATCGGTTTAAAATTGACAAAGTTTCATACAAACTTTCATCCCCTATTTTATCCCCTTGGGGGTAGAATTAGAATTAATCAAAATTCTTTCTTAGCGGATGCCTACGTCATAATAACATCTACCTGCATGCTAAATTCAAGCCCGATCCGTCCAGTGATTTGGGCTGTGCGTTGATAGATCACTATGTCAGTCAGTCAGTCACCTTTGAGTTATATATATTTAGATTATAAAAGTGAAGAGTATGTTTGTTGGTTTAGTTGTTTGAACGCGCTAATTTCAGGAACTACTTTTTTTATACCACTTATGTGGCAGACAAGCACACGGCCCACCTGATGGAAAGTGGTTACCGTGACCTATGGACGTGTACAACACCAGGGGCGCACTCGCGCTGCCAACCCTGACGAAATCTTCTAATGCCATTCTTGAAGAACCCCATATTGTAGTCTCTTGAGAAAACACAGCAGGAAGTTCATGTCACAACCTGAGCGTGCGTGGGATGAAGTTCCTTTCGTACCGCACGGTTCGCACCATTTCTGGTCGCAATGTGTGAGGATGAACTCCCTGTCTATGGCGAGCGGTGCGGTGATAGAAAGTAGCTGTCGGCATGTCATAAAATCCGAAAAATTCTTAAATATTATTTATAAATTACTTAGTTACTTACGATGTGGTTATGGCTTAGAGGGGTGATTCGATGTCTCGAAGTATGTCACAAGCAAAGAAGAGATTGGTCCTACAACAGTCGCATTCCTTAGATTCAAACAATAATTTTCAAAACCATGTTTTGTAAACGTCTGTGTATGTATGCTAAGAAAATGAGATTGTTAAGTACAGTCGGAGGTCGTTGACCTCGGCGCCATGATTGCGCGTTTTCCGTACAAACGCGCTCACCAAAGTACCAACTAATGACGTACACTTAGATAATTGCTATTACGACCAAAAGTTTAAGTGCTAAACCACACAGTTTACGTAATTGGTAATTTGAAAATATTGTTCAAATTCAAATTCAAATTAAATTTATTTGCAAAAATATTGTACAAAAGATGTTACAATAAATAGTACAATGCATATTTCTACATACTCTGCCATATGCGGCGTGCAAATCTTTTTTTTTGTTTCATCAATATTATAATTTATGTTTTATTCAATGATATAATATTATTATTAACAAATGTCAAATGTAAAACAAAGTAAAATTAAATAAAATTATCTTAAATGCAAACAATGTCAACAGAATAGTAATGTCAACAATATCGATAAATCAATGTTTTAGAATTACTATGTACATAGAGTGTATATAAAGTCAAGACAATCTATCTACACATATAGAAGCGATGACCAGGTGCACTCACTGTTCGGTAATCGATCAATGGGTTAAGTTACCTAGGCGGAGGTTACCATTGGGATGGGTGACCATTTAGTGGTGTTACATCTGAGCGCTTCCGTGCTTCGGAGGGCACGTTAAAAGTCGTTCCTGGCTGTCAACAGTCGTTAGATCAAATCGGAGGCCTGTCACAGGATAGCCACTAACCAAATTGAAAATATGCTGTTTTTTTAATTGTTTTTTTATACTGTACTTAAAGATAGACAAAGTATTTAAAGCATGACAGAGGTCGAAACATTGTGTCACACACAAATCATATAGGTTTAAGTGGCATTATTGTAAAATATCATTGTTTGACTCTGTTTCTTTTGTAATAAATAAAAAAAAAAGGTAGGCTCATTATAGGTGTAAATATCCTTTGAGGACTGATTTTACGAAATTCCAGCCCTAAGGGGGTTTTTTTTTTACGAACGGGAAATCCCCACGGATACACGGATACCCACCCCTCCGGAGCCGGAGGGGGAGGTTATGTCGGACTCGAACCGACTAAACCGCACGCCGTCTCTGGGTCGAAGTGCTAGGCCGAAGGTGAGGTTGTCATGCGACATATCCCTCGCACCCCGGCTGACCCAGGGCCATCCCTCTCGGTCTGGCCCTCCTCGGGAAGGGGGGGACCACGCGGTCCCCGACTCAACCCCGGTGTGGGGAGGCGCGCATCGTTCTAGGATGCGCGCTGCCGCCGTGGCCTGCTTCTGCTAGGATGACGGGCGGCTCCACCCGTCAACCTCAGGCCCGCGCTCATGGGGGCGGAGGTCAGTTTGCGCCCTCCGACGCCCGAGCCGCCTTCGGGCGCGTGCAGCGATGTCAGCGAGCCTCTCTCGCTCATCGCGCCGCGCCCGCTCTGCTGTCTCCTTCGCGAGCATGACCTGCTCGCAGAAGGAGGCGCTGGGGGCCCACGCATCCGCGCAGCGGACCATCGCCGCGAGCAGGGTGGAGAGCGTGAGCACTCTCACCCCCAGGGCCGCCACAAGCTCCCGCCTCGGCGTCTCAAACGCCGGGCACTCGGTGAGCGTGTGCAGCCCCGAGTCCCCTAAGGGGGTAAAATAAGGGTTTTTAAGTTTTGTTTTTATTTTTTTATACTACTGAGGTGGTAGACAAGCACACGGCCCACCGTATGGAAAGTGGTTATCATGGCCCATGGACGTGTACAACACCAGGGGAGTCACACTTTGTAAACACAGATTGTTTCTATGCCGTCAGCGTAGAAGACAAAGCAGGGCAAGCCTTTGGTCTTCCCACTGACAGCACAAAAACTCTCCAGTGAGCTCTGGCTACCCTACTCACCGCCAGGAACACAATTATTATAGTAGCGGTATTCGCCTTAATTAATTCGGTATTATGTACTTCCCTAGTCGGACTGCTCAATTGGACGGAAATACCGTCGTGTCCTAGAAAATGATTTGCAAAACAGTTAATTGTTAAAACATATCGCCCCCTTATATTCTCCTCGCGTCTAACCATCACGCCTATGTACATAACCGTACATTAGTTAATTATTTTACTAATTGCCAATTCACTCACGTATTCCATCTTGAAGCTTTGCCCTAATTAGGAGGAACCTCTTTGTTGGTATTATTTTCCACTGAATATATTAGTGGGACTTGTCCGAAATTACTGAAAACTTGTAAAATAAATAAGTTTTTCATTAGTGAAAATGGTGGTGTGTGTTGTGTGTATAATTTTAGTTTGAGATTAGATTTTAGATTTTTAGAGAGGGATGAAGTGTCATCCTTGCCTTGATTTTGATTGTATTCAAGGCATTCACCTCGGAGTCCAAGGTCCGCTTTTTTATATAACTGAGGTGGCAGACAAGCACACGGCCCACTTGATGGTAAGTGGTTACTGTGGCCTATGGACGTTTGCAACACCAGGGGAGTCATACTCGTGCTGCCTTTTCTAGTCTAATTGCGACGCAGCTGAACTTTGATATGTTTTGTGAAGACTGCCATACCATCTGACGTTTACAACTCATTGGCAATATTGAAGTTGTATAGTTACACTAGTTGTTAGACTGTTTAGGGTTCCAACTATCCGTAACGACTACCATAGAAGTTAGCATAGCAATTGGGACTTATGGTTAAATTTGGTCCACTATGGCACTTTAGACACAGACAACGTTAAATACACATTTAAAATTACAAAGTCACGTAAATATGCTAAAATAGGTAGGCATATAAATTATCATACTACCGTTTCCTTATAAAATCTTTTCTTACTAAAGCTCGGCATTTTGGCACTGTTTGGCTGAGTATGCGTTTCCTATAAAAACGAAATAACATTTTAATTCAATTTGTGTAGTGAGGCCGATAATTATGCAGCTCACCCTAGCCAACCAGTCAGGCACAAGTGTCAGGATGAAGCGGGCAAGTAAATAAGTCCATCCGTTTTTTATAAGGACATATATTTAATTTTGGAGCGATCAGCAATTAGACTTTGACAAACGAAGTGGGGACTTCGGATGCGGCCGAAAGCCATATGAAGGATCAATTCGCAGTGAAAGAGCAGCGGTCGGCAGCGGCATAGCGTGAGAGCATTTTCCATTGTCTGATATCCGACATCCAATATGGGAGAAAGTCAAATGTATGACACATGTATCTCTCTTTCACATTGCCCATCTCCATATAGGTTATCGGAGCCAACACCACTGTTTTAGTCTGATATCGGATCACAAAGAGACAAAAGAGCGACTGCAAGCAATTTTCGGCCTTTATGGCATTTTCTTAGTTACATATCTTTTCGCGTTAATCGATGATGCTGATCACGATTATAAGAAAAGAACTCGATACTATGTCATGTCAATAAGGTCGAAAAAATTTCATCCCTTGCATCCCTTATTTAGTCTTTGCTTTCGAGCAAATGGTCGTATCGGGCCGATTTTATCGGATAAACGTGAAAACAGCACAAGGTGTCGGCTATCGGCGTCCGACACCGATATCGGATATCGGATGAATGTGAAAACGCTCTTACGAGACATTTTTAATCTTATCTACGGGACCAATGAGTTCATAGTTGCATACAGCTGCGAGGCTCGTGAGCCGACTCGTAAGAAATACTATTAGCTACTGAGGTGAATTACCGGTCTTTGAAAATAGGATGTACAAGAATTTAAATATGAATAATTACTACCGCTACCGCCTATACCTTGCAGCGAACAAATAGTTGCACAGCTTAGATGCAATTTCGTCCGCGGGCCCACTCAAGTATGGTAGACCGCGCCATCGCGCGCATTTAATAGGATTTCGGAGGCTTTTACCATCCCCCACTCCATCTATGTAACTGGTATATAGCCTGATAGCTTATAATGTGAGCCTGTTACAGAAATATTTTGTATGCACAGAATTTGGTCAGCATGAAACTGTACTATATTAAGGGTTATTTTAAAATGCACATCTGTATAATTTTTCAGCACACTAGGTAACTTCACTAATTAACTGAATGCATACCAGACTAACTAAATATGTCCTACAAAAAAATTCGAATTGCTTATCAAAAATACTAACTTGCACTCTAAATTGTACAATCTTACAACGGAATTTCATATAGCTGCGCAATCCGACTTGGTTAGATTAGGTTAGTTGGTTATTTTTTTTATAACCATGCAGAAATAAGTCATTTCTCTAACTGTTTAATTTAAAAAATTTACGGTCGGTCCCGGGTTAGAATCCTGGCCATTACACTACCGACGTGAACCCACTTCTAGCACGAGCAATTTAACTTAGTTGGAGGGGTTAGAAGGAATATTAGTAATTTCAATAATTTCGGTTGCTAATATTCTTTAAAAAAAAATAGTACACTCACCACAAATGAATAACTACATACAAATAAAATACATAATAAATATCCCGGTGAGTGTTACATTAGAAACCGCTATTCCTGCGTAACTTTAAAACTCACTATGATTATAGTGATGATTATCGAATTCTTGAAATTGACCACTACATTTCAACACAGCAATAAAAAATATCAGTTAACAGATAGAAAGCCACACAATATCACAGAGATCAAAGGTAGTTGGATTACTGGAGCTCAGCGGAGCCGCCAAACCCAACAAAGGTGAAATCAGCCCTGATCCAATTAAAGCCGAGTCTATAACCGAGTTTATTTTACCACAGTGTGGTAGTTTTTCGGTGTGCATATCTTGTATTGCAATAATTTAAAAAAAACCATTTTGTTTTTGATATCAGTGTTGCTCGATTGGGCAATATTTTTACCCGACTGAAAAGAAGGGTTATTTAAATCGAGTTAAGGAGAAAAATGCAAGTTTCTGTGCCATCAGCGCAGTAGACGAAGCAGGACAAGCCCTTGGTCATCCCACTTATAGCACAAAAACTTTTCACAATTAAATTTTATATCTGGTTAAGTTCAGGGTTCAGTAGTCAACACGGAGCTCTTACAGCTCCAGTATGTCCATTTATCCATGCGTAGTTTATGCAATGCAATGGCAATTTTGCAGTGCCAGGTATGACTTTGGTTGACAATTCGCAAAATCAGGGTCTTCGTGTACTGACTTGCAAGGGTTGACTTAACCCCAATGGGCTCTTTGTAGGGTCCAAACTCTTCGTTCTTTTCTACTTATTCGAGCGAATCCAAATTGAAAATTCCACAAACCGAAAAGTGTACAAAATTTTAATTATATTATTTCCTTGGAGAGTTACCTAGAACTACATGCGAGTAAATTCAAATTTAAGTAAATAATGTAGCTTGCAAATTCATTAAACAAATACTAGGAACAAATACAATTAGTTCGCACATAGTACAGCTTATGCAGAGCTCACGAATTAGTCTAATTGTATATTTACTTTAATGGGCGAGTAATTATTTAAGTAAAACTCTTGTTAACATTGAAAATTTAACTTGTTTTTACCCGACTGCGCCAGAAGGAGGGTTATGTTTTTCGAGATTATGTATGTATGTATGTATGTATAATTGTTTGGCACGCTCTACAGCCAAAACGTGTATCGAACATTAAAGTGGACGAAATGTGGGTGGTAAAACACTTCTGCCTACTCGTTCGGGGTTTTACAGACGTATATATATATATGTACTATGAGGAATAAAGTTGAGTGTATGGTTCTACTAAGATCTTTGGTGTACTAGGTCACTGGTGTCATTGGTTTAGGCAGGTGTGGATTTCCCTATAGACCGAGTAGGCCCGGGCCTAGGACGGCAAAATTTGGTCGTGTGTTTTTTAATGTAGTTACTAAGATTTATTGCAGATTTTTATTTTTAAGCTATTGCATAGCTTCTATCGAAGGCCTTGAGCGCGGGGACCGAATCCAGAAATTCCGTAACGAAAAAACCTCACGCTCGTTTCTCGTCGGCAGTCTTCGACACGGTGTTCGTGTGCGTGCAACTAGCCGTACCTATTGTACGACTCTACGAAGCTCGCACGAATCGAGACGAGCTGCTCCGAAATCGGACGAATACATAAGCAGCTAATTATGAGAAAGTATATAGGTGTATAGGTATTTATGTACAACAGTGAATAGCTGTACTTGTAAAATATGTCGATAATCACTTCTAAATATCGTTATTTTTTTTAAATGAATAATTTTGTTTTGGTGTGTCATTACACTATTTATACCTATTATTTATACCTAGATATTTTCGTTTTATAGAGAAGAAAAGCGTAAAGAGCTAAAAAGAAAAAAAAAACTAATGCACGTCAAAGGGCATTTTATCATAATTGCACAAGTTGATACAAAATGCTATGCAATAACTTTACCGCGGCAGTCCCCGAGTGCCACACGTCTTTTTTATTATTTTTATTTAATCCCCTAAAGATCCGCCTGATTGATACTGACATAACTGTCTGTTAAGCTCCCATACCACAACTACTAAGAAAATGTTGATAATACTTGGTACAGAGTAAAGTAAATTTATTTATTTATTGTTGTTGTTTTTTTTTTTCATTTTAATTTCATTTCTATAGTTTCTAATCTTATTTTTCATACTTTACATCACATAGATAGATCAAGCAATCTTTCGCAGGCCTAGGCCAGCCAGCGTATCAAATCCGCCCCTGGGTTTTGGCTCCTAGGATCTTAGTGGGGTCTAATTTAGTATGTATGGATGTTTGTGAATCACGTCAAAATAACTGCACAGTTTGGTTAAACTTGGGCATAGAGGTAGGCTAACACTAATCTAGTAAGGATTGCTTAACCTTGCTAACTTGTAATGGTTATCACTTAGCTAATGAACCCCAGCGAGAGATTGCAATCTACAATAGGTAGTTTAGTATACGACACGGGTGGAGCCGCAGGCGTAACCAATATTAATGAGTAGGGAAAGTAGCTCTCATTTCTTCTCTGTCCATGTATTCTAGAGATCTATAGTGTCTTTTATATTACAATTACTGTGAGGTACAAAATTCTTTCATCTTTTGCGGAACCCCAAACATCTAAAACTCAACTGTTCCAAACGTAATTAGACATAATGCCAGACCAAACTCGGCAAAGTATACATTACATTATTCCTTCTAATTTTTCTCATAAATACGAAGTACTAGCAATTAGGCTTACGACCACCTTCCAAACGAACCAGGGTTTAGAATTAAATTCTTATTATTTTATCCAATAATTAAGTTGGGCTCGTGTATTCAGGGCCCTGATTATGTCTATTTTTTCTCCTCGCAGTACCCATTACAAGTGATACAATGGAATTCCCTTGATGAGCGACATTCAGCTCCTAAATACTCCAAAGAGTGGATGTGGTAATCAAAGTTTTTCGATGCAATAAATGCACAATATTTCAATATGGTATGTTAAGTTTGACAGTCTCTGTGGCGTAGAGGTAGTAAACGCGGTCGCTACGCAGTTCGATCCCCGCTCAAATAAGTTTATGCATGAATATGGGTATTTGCATTGGTCTGGTCGTGTCTCGGAAAGTACGTAAAGCTGTCGGTCCTGGTTGCCATAGAATTCTTCAAGAAGGGTATTAGTAGGTTCCTACAGGGTCAGTAGCATAAGTGCTGTGCTCCTGGTGTTGCACACATCCATAGGTCACGGCAATCACTTTCCATTAGGTGTGCGTGTGTCTGACATCTGGGACCTAAGTAGTATAAAAATATCATGACGATCATGATCATTTTACCATTATTTATTGTTGCATCCGAGGATATTTCCTTGGAACACTAGATCTGTTTATTCTTTCTCCTGCTTTACAAATTCATATAAGACCAGCTTTGGTTTATATAGTTTTCATGGAAGCAATTGCTGTCCAGCATTCTGGTCCGGTTGCCTTGGCTCTGTAGGGCTTGACCCCACAAAGACCTCATTGTTTGAATTACCTATTATTAAAAATATTTTAACATAAATCGATAGTTTTACAATATTTTACTCCACTACTCCGTAAGACCCCTTTTTTCCTGGAGAAATTGCCTCGAAATACGCCCCTCATTAGTGGAGGCGGTTTTATCAAACTCGAACTGATTAAAACCGCACTCGGTTATGGATTTTCATATGCTGGATGTAAGATTGCCTTAAACATGTGTCACACCCCAGCTGACCCAGGACTATTTACAGTCTCGAGATAGCTCCCTCGGGTTCTTTAAGACCTTAAGCCACTAGGTGCTTTGTCCCTATATAGTTATATAGAGACATAACACAGACTCCTTCATCACGAGCAATTTTATGTTTTCCAATCCAAACTGGAAACGTTTATTGAGAACACTCTCCATAAAAACCTACGACCCTCATTTTATGTTTCTCGAACAATCGCCTCGTTTTTATCATTCTTTCTGTCTGTCGGTGTGTTATATGACTGTCTGTTGTCATAGGCATAGCTATATTTTTGTATACCACAAAGGTGGGAGACAAACTCAGGGCTCACTTGATGCAAAGTGGTTACCGTGGCCTATGGAGGTGGGCAACACCAGAGAGTCATACTAGAGCTGCCAATCATATAAGAATCTTCTATCGCCCCTCTTGAAAATCCCCATATTTTAGTCGCTTGATATTCCACAGCAGGGAGTACATTCCACATGTTTAACTTTGACTGGGGAACTTACAGCCCTATTCCTAGTTGCATCATAAGGAAGCTGAGAAGCTTTTCAAGAGCTAGTTTTAAACTATGATTTATCGACAGAGTTTAAATTACCAAGCAAAAATGTTTCAAATAAAATCTTTTCTAAAGCCTTGTGTCCACAAGGTAACATTTTGGTCGGCAATGTTGCCAGGCAACATGTCACGTGGTTTGTTGTTTGACGATTGTTTATTCGAGGATATATAACGTTATTCGTCGATATTGCACGTCTTTGTTGCGCAACATAGCGCACTACACTGTAACCTAATGGATACTAGGTTTAACATTTGCATGTCTGCGTTATCGTAATTATTTTCCATTAGTCCTATAGCACCTTTTGAGTTTCAAAAAATAATACCTTTACCAAGCGAGGGCGGGTTCTGAACTTGTATTCTCACAATCAGTACACGGCTGATTAAACATTTTCTTGTATGACACTACAATGTCACACCTTTTATAGGGCAAGCCCTCAGAAACTACAGATGGAATTTTTAAAGAATTCATTTTAAGTTTATTATTCAGTGTAACTTTGCAGAGAGACAAATGTAGATAGACTTTTGTATTTTGAACTGTAAGCTAATAGAAGGAATGTCACCCGAAGACGTATGCAGGTATAGTTATTTCATAAATCCAGGTCGTTTCCAGGTCATAAGCCGTGTTAGGTTATTCATTTGAATTATAAAATATTATAATTCGCCCTGGTGAATGAGGTTGTACTTAATTAGATGACGATAAAGACGTTCGAATTTGAAAATTGCCCTGCTGGTTTTTGAGAATGAATTGCCTTAGCAGAAAATCGAAATTTGAACATTAACAAAGTTACCACATCCAGAATGCGAGTTGAACAGTTCACCCATCCGCGCTAGAAACCATTCATTAACTCAGGAACGGTTTAATTCTCGTCAGAAGAAGTTAATGAGACGTCCCGCTCCGCCGCCACTTTTTAATTTTATACCTTCATTTATGTTGACCTGGACTGTCATTGTTAGGTTTGTTTTCGGAGCGAGTCTCGTGCATGGCATTAAATTGGACTATTTTTACAGTTTTATAATAATAGTAGCTACTTAGGGGATCTAAAGATTTTGCACGGGTGTAAAATGGGGAAAAATCTAATAAACCGATTGTGTGGAGCCTCAAAAATGTTGCATCGGTAGTTTGGTGGTTAAGTACGACTTGCGATTGAGAGTTCACGAGTTCGTATCTTGGCCATTACCTACACTAGCTTTGTGAAGGCAATTCAAGCTCAGCTTTAGGGGTTGAAAGAAATATTAGTAATTTCAGGCATGAATATTCTTCAAATATAAAAAATAAATAAGAAAAGAAAGAATGGTAAGTGTAAGATAGTTGTAAGAAGGTTCTTACTTGGAAAGTAACGTACTTATTGCTATTCATCTTATATGTTACCACACCTTCGGCCTAACACAACGACCCACAGAGACGGCGTACGGCTAAGTCGGTTCCTAACCCCCCCCCCCCCTCCGGATTTCCCGCATATAAAAAAACACCCTCTTAAGGATGAGTTTACACCCTTTTTCAATATTTGAAAGGGAATCCGAAGACCTCGATGGTTCAACATATTCACCGAGCCACCGAGGTTCGACATATTCAACAGTACCCCAGGGTACTCCAGTGGTTGTGACATGCGATATTAAGAGAATTAATTTACCTTCCCCTTCCTGAAAAGCAGATAAGCTCTATAATGGTTGCCGTTTCAATCCCATTCAATTTAATTCACCAACCAACCAGGAACAACACAATACTTAATAATAATCTGAATTCACTTCGAATGGAAGTAAAAATAGAACTTTTTATGTTTCAAACTTGATCAGTTCTTTACAACACAATTAGGTACTTTACCTTTATTTCCCCCTCTTCATACAATTTCATACAAGTCATTTTATTTGCTCCAACAACTTCAAACTTTGATACTAAGTTGTAATGTTCAGAAATGGAACCAGAGCCATTCATTCAATTAGCATTCTGAAAAAAATTGAAACGTTTCTTGGAATTGTATCAGTGAATCAGTTGAAGGGTAAAATTGGAACTCAACTTCCGCTTCTTCAAAATGGCCTCTGCAGCAAATCGCCACAATTTTCCAATTTCAAGTAAAATATATAAAATTATTAATGACGAAACGCCAATGTCAAATGTACAGTCAGCATCATTGAAATGTCGCTAACAAAAGTACTCAAACTAATCCAAATACCAAATTCCCAATTTTATATTGGTTATTAGAGTACTCAAATAGTTGTAAGTATCCCGAGTGGTCAAACTATCTTTACAATCGGTCTTTCAGTATTATCTAAGTTAGTAGAGTACTCATATCATAAATATACACAATCACACCGGCCGATGGTATCCAGTCAAGTATAATTTCAAAAAATCTAGACATTTATACTTTTCTCACTAATGGAAGTTGATAGTTCATGGCTTATGCAACTGTCAACTATAAACAATACAAAAGATATTGTCAATTGACACATTTTGTATCTTTTTTTACTCATATACCCATACCTTATGTATTGTGTGAAAGGAATGGCTTTACAAGTAAAAAAGGGATACAAAACGCGATTAAATGACAATGTCTAGATTTTTTGAAATGATGCTTGACTGGATACCATCGACCGGCGTGATTGTGTATATGAATATGAACACACTACTGACATAATACTGGAAGACTGATTGTTAAGATAGTTTGACCACTCGGGATACTTACAACTATTTGAGTACTCTAATAACCAATATTAAATTGGGATTTTGGCTTATTTTGAGTACTTTTTAGTGACATTTAAATGATGCCTACTGTACCTACCGGAGTCACGTTAGCCATGCCAGTACATTTGTTTTCGAGTGTCCGCCCCCCACGAGATTCGAGCCGTGTGGTTAAATTTTACGGGGCAAAATGGAACTCAATTGCTAAGACTCCACTGTTTATCTGTCTGTCTGTCATCAGGATGTACCGTACCTCATGAATCGTGATAGCTACTTTGAGTACAGTTTCACGGTAAATTATTGAACTGAATTCCAATCACTAAATTCAGTTTGGTAACCGGTCTTATCACTTTTATGCGCACATGGAGATTGACGTATTTATACGTCAAAAATTGATGATTTTACCGTGCCACAACGTATAATCACGTCCATCAAAAACTCGATTTATAGAGAACAACGTCCTATTACGGCCCCTGGCCACACGATTATCTATTTAAAAGTTCGTTTAATATACCACATCACAACTAGCTCTCAAAACTCTAGTGCTACACCGTATCGAATTATTTACTCCTTCGGTACCATTCCATTTTGATTCCAAGTTAACTTCTTTGTGAGCACACAACGTGATGGTACGTCGACGTATCGGGACGTCAGAGTTATATTATATTCTAATACATAATCCTGAGTTATTTGCACAACGGCATTAGACTTCGCTCGATTTTTTATGGAAAAAAGGTGTGTTCTATCGTATATAGACTTATATATAGGTTATTCGCATGAATGTGTTTACGTACTCTCCGAGGTACGGAAGGGTCTTAATATTTTGTTCGTTGACACATTGAGACCCCTCCGTGCCTCGCAGGGCACGGTCACCCATCAACCATCCTAAGATTGACTTGCATTTTGTAATTATGGCAATATAGTCGCCCTCGGCCCTTATTACTTGGAACCTAGGCCCTGATTCTGCTAATGTTTCTCATGGCAAAACCACTGCGGTACCACACACACTATAACCAATGCCATTTAACTTTATACTTTACTGCTATACTGATAAAGTCTAAAATTAAATGACAATCTTGTAGAGTGAATGAAAATTATTATAAACTTTTTTTCTTTTCATTTTGGACTTTAAAAATCAGACACAAAGTCTAAAATTGAATGAAATTTTATACAATGTCAGCGGTATGATAGTGGTTTTGTTATGTCATAAAATTAGCAGAATTGGGGGCCAGTGCGTGGGCGCAAGTTATATTTAGCGAAATGTGGGTATTAATACACTTCTGTCTGTTATCTCCGCCAATACGCTTTTGTAACCTACTCGATTTTGGATTACCGCTTTAAACAATAGCCCCCTCGGAAGCATGTGTCAACGTGTAAATCTTATGATACAAACTAACTGGTATAGCTTCTTCTTCATCCCAGCGTTAATCCCAGTCCCATCTGAAGCTTTCAAATTGGAGTCTGGGGTCCGCTTTTTACCAGTCCAACCGCAGATTTGACTAAACTTCGACATTTTCCGTGAAGCGACTGCCATATGACCTCCACAACTCAAAGGCGACATCGAAGCATTGCAGTTAGACCAGTTATTGGACTGTTTGACCGCTCCAACAACCCGTGACGACTACTAGATGTTTGTATGGCAACCGGGACCGACGGCTCAACGTGCTCTCCGAGGCACGACCAGACCAATGCAAATATCCATATTCATGCATACAAATATTTGCACTGAGCGGGGATCGAACCCGCGCCTCCTGCGCAGCGGCCGCGTTCACTACCACTACGCCACGGAGGCTGTCGGCTGTATACCAACTGGTATAGCTTGTCTAAACTAAAATGACACGCTCCACATATTCACTTAATTTGTGTAAAAACGTCGATATTTTCATGAACTATGACATGTACGCGAACCTGGCGGTCAACTAGTCGCGAGACGGGTAGGTACGCTCTTTATATCTCCTAGCGCTGATATATTGTGTAGAACAAAACATCCACTCGCTAGCGCGTACTGTCAAATCATGACAACTTGACAAATAAACTCCGAACACAATCGTCGTCCATTTGCTTGTGAGCGTGGGAGGTGGTAGAGTACTTCCATAGCTCTAATAACATGACCACTGTATAGTTTTAAAAGCACTCGCTCTTAAATTTCATTAAGTGTTTTGACAGCCTCCGTGGCAAGGCGGTAGTGAACGCGGCCGCTATGCAGGAGGCGCGGGTTCGATCCCCGCTCAATGCAAATATTTGTATGCATGAATATCCATATATGCATTGGTCTGGGTGTTCCTATAATAATATGTATCTATTTACAAAGAAAAAGTATCAAAGTATGTTTATCCGCATTCTAGATTCCATAACACAAGCTAGTTAAGCTATACTTACTATGGGTCTAGATAGCGTTGTGTGAAATGTTGTGGAATATTTATTATTTATTTATTTAAGTAAATACCTCGCGCCAACCCGTTTGCCGCTCGCCAACCCGTTTGCCAAGCGTGGCGAGTATGGCAAGAAACCTCCCAAATGAACGGACAAAAAAAGACCAGGCCCCTAGTCCCCGGCAGCCCCGCTATTCCTGGCTCCGGTAGCGGTCATGGTAACGGCAGGGCAGGGGGTGCGAAGAATCCCCGGCAGAGATTCGGCTACCACCCCAGACGGAAACTGGCCCTGGTAACACACAACGTCAGCACGATGAAGACTGACGAGAAGCTGCTCGAGGTGGAAGAGGAAATGAGTAGGTTACACTGGGACATTGTTGGGTTGTCCGAAGTGCGAAGAGCGGGGGAAGGCACGACAACCCTGAAGTCTGGTCACCTACTCTACCACCTGGAGGGCGACAGAAAGTCACTGCCTGGTGTAGGGTTCCTCGTCCACAGGTCCCTTATTAACAGTGTCATATCCATCGAGAGTATCTCGAGTTGGGTGGTATACCTGAAACTCAGAGTATCCAAAAGATACTCGTTGAAGGTCATCCAGGTGTACATGCCCACCAAGTCATACTCCGATGAAGAGGTCGAGGAAGTGTATGAGGACATAAGTAGGGCCATACATGCTTCCAAAACCTATTTCACTGTTGTTATGGGGGACTTCAACGCGAGACTGGGCGAACGGGGCGATGGGGAGTTGAGGGTGGGGCCTTTTGGATATGGGCAGCGGAATGACCGGGGCCACATGCTGGTGGACTTTATGGAGAAAGAGGGTCTCTACGCGATGAACTCCTTCTTCAGAAAGCCACCCCAGAGAAAGTGGACCTGGCTAAGCCCCGCTAACATGGCGTATGAGATTGACTACATCTTGACGACAAAGAGGCAAGTATTCAATGATGTCTCTGTGATCAGCCGTATAAAAACCGGTAGCGATCACCGTATCGTAAGAGGCACATTGAATATTAGCCCTAGACTAGAAAGGTCACGTCTGATGAAGTCAACACTCAGACCGTCATATGCCGATGTCCGGGACTCCGAGAGCTTTCAGCTCGAACTATCTAATCGTTTCGATTGTCTACAGGATCGCGTTTTCAGTGGACGAGGTAAACAACGTGCTGGTAGAAGCTGTCCAAACGGTGGGATCTAAATTGTTTAGGTCTCGCCCTAAACAAAAATCTCAGAAAATTTCGACCCAGACCCTTGATCTCATGGCCAAACGTCGATTTATGCCGCTACAGACCTCCGACGACGCTGAGGCAAATAGGCAGCTCAACGGACGCATACAGAAATCTTTGCGACACGACATTCGCTCCTATAATACAAAAACTATTAAGGAGACGATAGAGCGAAACAAAGGCTCCAAAGTGTTTGCGAGGAATGCGTCCGTTGGACAAAGCCGGTTGACGAAGCTGAAGACGGAAGATGGCGGCATGGCAACGACAACGGCAGAGGTACTTAGGGAGGTCGAAAGGTTTTATGGACAGCTATATACATCAGTAACACAGCCCGTTGGCATGGCTAAAGATCCAAGAGCCAAGCTTACCCGACATTATACCGAAGACATCCCGGACATCAGCCTGTACGAGATTAGGATGGCCCTCAAACAGCTAAAGAACAACAAAGCGGCGGGTGAGGACGGAATTACAGCAGAGCTTTTGAAAGCGGGCGGAACGCCGGTACTGAAGGTCCTTCAGAAGCTCTTCAATTCCGTTCTACACGAAGGCATAACGCCGGAAGCGTGGAACGGGGGTAAGGTGGTCCTTTTCTTTAAGAAAGGTGATAATACTTTGTTGAAGAATTATAGGCCCATCACGCTCCTGAGCCACATTTATAAGTTGTTTTCGAGGGTTATTACGAACCGTCTTGCCAACAGGCTCGATGACTTCCAACCTCCCGAACAAGCCGGATTCCGTAAAGGCTACAGTACCATAGACCACATCCACACGCTACGGCAGGTTATACAGAAGACCAAAGAGTATAACCGGCCTCTCTGCTTAGGATCCGTGGACTATGAGAAAGCCTTCGATTCGATCGAAATATGGGCCGTGCTACAGTCTCTCCAGCGGTGCCGGATAGATCACCGGTATATTGAAGTGTTGAAGTGTTTATACCAGAACGCCACTATGTCGGTCCGAGTACAGGAACAGAGCACGAAACCAATTCCACTGAAAAGGGGCGTTAGACAGGGAGACGTGAGCTCTCCGAAACTGTTTACCGCTGCCTTGGAAGACGTCTTCAAGCTACTGAACTGGAAAGGACGTGCCATCAACATAAACGGCGAGTATATCACTCACCTTCGGTTTGCCGACGATATTGTCACTATGGCAGAATCGCTGGAAGACTTGAACACCATGCTCGAAGACCTCAACAGAGTATCCCAACAGGTGGGCCTTAAGATGAACATGGACAAGACAAAGGTTATGTCAAATGTCCTTGTTGCGCCTCTACCGGTTCATGTTGGGGACTCAGTCTTAGAAGCTGTTGACGAGTACGTCTACTTGGGTCAACTGATCCAGGTAGGCAATTCCAGCTTCGAAGACGAGGTAAATCGACGAATCCGACTCGGCTGGGCGGCGTTCGGGAAGCTACGAGATGTCTTCTCGTCCGACATACCTCAGTGCCTGAAGACGAAAGTCTTTAACCAATGTGTGTTACCAGTGATGACTTATGGATCGGAAACGTGGTCCCTCACTATGGGTCTCTTAAACAAACTCAGAGTCGCTCAACGAGCTATGGAAAGGGCTATGCTCGGTATTTCCCTACGTGATCGCGTCAGAAATGATGATATCCGTAGGAGAACAAAAGTAACCGACGTAGCCCAGCGGATTAGCTCGTTGAAGTGGCAGTGGGCGGGACACATAGCGCGCAGAACAGATGGCCGATGGAGCAAAAGAGTTCTGGAATGGCGACCGCGTACGGGCAAACGCAGTGTAGGACGCCCAACGGCTAGGCGGAAGGACGACCTCATCAAGGTCGCCGAGAAGCGCTGGATGCGGACTGCTTTGGATCGGTCGTTCTGGAAGTCTATGGGAGAGGCCTATGTTCAGCAGTGGACTGTGTATGGCTGATATGATGATGATTTATTTAAGTGTATATGTTGACGCCAATTAACTTAATCAGCCGTTCAATTAACTGCCTAGGCTGTTAACTCAACACCTAAAGTAACGACTGAATGATATTCAGCCGTAACGTTTATTACAACTTTTAATAAACTGGCTGGCTAATGCTCAGGCCATTTCTAAGATGGCGAATCACACCAAATTAAAGAAAATTACATAACTACATACATATACTCAGACAAGTAGAGGTGTAATCACAAAAAATTGTGATCGGCTTATTGAGAGAGCTGCACAATCCGACTTGAATTGTTTTTTTTTAAAACTATTTAAATAAAAGTTATTTTCATAGCTGGCTAGGCAAGTAATTAAACGTCATCGATCCAAGCCATTTGCCTATCTGTTTGATCAAATGGCTAAACATCATTCAGGCCGCTAATTGAACGGCAACGTTTAGTAAAGAGCCTAGGCAGTTAATTTAACGGCTGATAAAGCTAGTTGGCTGTGACATATACACTACTTCGATTTGTTTTCGTGCACGCTGAATGAGTTCACAAAGGCCACTTATTGCCTAATGACGTTAGATATGAATGTTATTATTTGATTATACGATTACCTATTTTTTGTTTATATCAATATTGTTATTGCCTATTTGTTGTAAATTTTTGATTATTTGACTTATAGATCGATTATTTGATTATTATGGATTGACATTGTATCGGTGAATTATTTGACTATTATTTATTGACATATTATTTGATTATTTCAATATTATTGATTGACATATTATTTGATTATTTGAATATTATTGATTGACATATTATTTGATTTAAAATTTGAATATTATTGATTGACATATTATCTGGTACATTGGCGGATTATTTGACTATTCTTTGTTGACATTTTATCTGGTTTATTGATGGATTATTTGATTTTAGAAATTGATTGTTGTATTGTTATTATTGTTTTATTTTGATTAGTATTTTATTGCCAACGTTTTTTAGAATTCGAATAGTATTTTTTTAAATTTAGTTTATATATCCTGCACTATTGTATTGGTCTCGACTGTGATGATGGTGTAATGTATGAAAAAAAAAAAAATAAAAAAAAAAAAAAAAAAAAAAATACTATGCATGTCTGTTCATCTATTTCAAAGACAGTCCACTCAGGATGTAAAGTTTCAAGTCGAGACACTTATTCGAAAGGTTCTGTAGGAAAATGACCGCCGAGCTCAAAGAATGGCTGTTTCCTTTTGTGAGTAAATTATTATGTTTGACGGCTTCTGTGGCGTGTTTAATTCCCGCTCAGTACAAATTTGTATGCATGATTGATTATTTTTATTTGCATTGTACTGGGTGTTTTTATATAAAACTAGATGCGGCTTCGCCCGCGTGGCTGTCAGTCATTGCGACGAACCAGCCTATGTCTCAAGGTCTAACCTACCCCGATACCAAATTTCATCAAAATCGATTCAGTGGTTTAGGCCAGAAATCGTCTTTCACATTTATAATATTAGTATTAGAAAATATGTATTACATAATATGAGGTGTAGTCTACATACAAAAGCGTTATCATCATAGCGGCCCAGTGCCATTGGTTCCACCAGTTTCGCAGTTTAGCGATAGCTCCTCTCAGGTGTGGGAGCCCCGATATGTCCCCGGATATAGGAAAGCGAGCTCACGCTGCCACCTCAGCCTGCTACAGTCAGGGTGACAGGCGACTCCACTTATCACCGCCAGGCTTGCACTCATGGAGGAAGGAAGTCATTCAAATATCATCGACGCCCGAGTCGCCTTCACGCATTGAGTGTGCGCACAGCTTAATAATTCTTTAATCCTTACTTCTAAACTTATATTATAAATGCGACAGTAACTCTGTCTGACTGTTTTGTTTTCACGCCTACACCACTGAACTGATTTTGATAAAATTGGGTAAAGAGATAGATTAGACTTTGGGAAAGGACATACAGTGGGCAACAGGTAGTGCTTTAATAATTCGCAGCGTTTTAAAACTCTGTAAGACTGTAGTAACAGCATACTTATTTTTTAGACGGAGCGCACTAAGCAAGCATAGAACATCGACAAAAAAAAATTACTAAACGCGAAAATAATGAGAATTTAAAAAATAATCCAGTCCTAAAACAACACTTTGTCTCGCCATCAAGGTCCCTATCACAAACTTTTTACTCCCCAATCCCCTTATCATGGGGTGAAAATCCGGAATTTTGGTGGGAATACTTTGCCCGCTCTTACCACACCGGATGGGGATGGCGGTAACTTTTTTAATTTGCACAAGTGGACATAATCGCGGAAGTGACGCATCAATCTACTGGAGAAGATTTATATGTACTTGGTATTGAAATAAAAAGTTTTTTTTGCCGGCGTTTAGGTTAGAGCTGAAAACTTATATACATGGTTATATCATCAAGCGTGTGGAGACGATAATTTCATATGTAGAATTAAATAACTAAGTACATAATATAATCACGCCTGTAAATCCCGAAAAGGATAAGTAGTGATGTATAAATAACCCACATTTCACCTAGTATTATTTTCGATCCTAAGTAATATAGGCGAACACATTGCCGTCCAACCAGCATTTTGTCATGGGCTGTAAGTTTACTTTCAAATGGCACAACCCAATCCCTTAGTCATCTTTTTTTTTATATACAGGGTGGAATATTTTAACCTTACCTGGAGGGAAAGTACTCTAAATATTGAAGATAGGGAATTTCACGTGAAGGAAACATTCCTTTATTTTTAAAAAGAAACATAACTGCATTCAAATATTTTTGCAAACTCGTCACAAATTTGTCACAAATTTCGACCGGGTTAGTACCACCGTGCACTTTTGCGAAAAATCCTCCATAGTAATCCAATCTCGGTTGGATTGCGTTCAGGGGTCAGCAAGTGCATAGCCGGGCAGGGGGGATTGAGGTCGCAGCACGAGTGGGACCGGTGGGTCTTGGCGTAGTCTAGTGGGGGGTGGCGCGGGGCGACGCGCCGAACAGGGAGACCTGTAGAAACGGTGGTGCCGCTGGCCGCCCGCGGCATAGTACAGGGGCCCAACCGGGACTAACCACCCTGGGAGGCTGCCCCACCAGGTCGCGCATAATCCCGATATGGCTCGTCGTGCCGGTTGGTGACCGGACGAGGGAGCCCGGCGACCATACTCGGGGGGGTACGGGGGCCCTTCCGTTCGGCGCGTCGGCTCTCGCCATACCTCACATTCATAGATAAAACCAATATCCCACGCTTTGTCACGCTGTGCTGCGACAACAATCGCCTCTTTTTCACGCCTTCCCTCCTCTTCATCCTCATGGCAGCGCATAATAACAGTAGATTGGTCTACACAGCGGCAAGAAACTCTCCCTCGAGCTCGCTATTTGAGGTGGAGTCCACGAACATCTGTGGGCTCCATACAAACCTCAACGCCGTCCACCAACACCTGGAGACGGCGAAACCAGCAATGCTGTTTCTTACGGAGACACAAATACGCCGCCCTGATGACACGACCTACTTACTCTACCCCGGCTATGTCCTTGAGGAGAATTTCCGCGCAAAAGCCGGGGTGTGCGTGTTTGTTAGGGCGGATGTTTGTTGTCGCCGTTTGCGCTGCCTAGAGGACCCATCCTTTTCCACCCTTTGGGTACACATAGACCATAGCTCTACGAGTCAGATCTATGTGTGCCTCTACCGCTCCCATACAGGAGATGCCGAGACAACTCGACTCTTTGAATACCTTAGTCAGGCGGCAGATGATGCGCAGGAGCGGTTTCCGAACGCTGAACTGGTGTTTTTGGGGGATTTTAACGCCCACCACGAGATCTGGTTGGGCTCCGCCAAAACAACCCACGCGGGAAGAGCCGCCCATGCATTTGCTCTGGCGCATGGCCTGACCCAATTGGTACACGAGGTCACTAGGATACCAAAAAGGTCGGACCATGAGCCCTCTCTGCTAGACCTTCTGCTGACGAGTCGCCCGGACCAGTACAGTGTTTCGGTGAGCGCCGCTTTAGGTGAATCCGACCATTGTCTGGTCCGTTCCGAGGTGCCCATTTTAGCGCCCCCACGTCCCGTGCAGGGGAAGCGGCGTCTCTGGCACTACTCGTCAGCGGACTGGGATGGACTGCGTGATTATTTTGCGTCCATCCCGTGGGTTGAACGCTGCTTTGGAGGTAAGAGCCCATCTGAGGCCGCAACTGCTGTCGCCGGTGAGATCAGTCTGGGCATGGAATATTATATCCCCTACACTGATGTCGCCGGTGTCCGCAGGGCACGCCCCTGGTTCGGGCGCGAGTGCGCGGAGGCTGTTAATCATAAACAGTCTGCGTACCGCGCTTGGATCAGGGCGCGCGCTACGTGCGATCCCAACGTGGGCTACTTCAAGGCGGCGTACAACAGAGCCACAAAGGCCTGCAAGAGGGCTTATGTCAGAGCGGATGCCCAGCGCATAGCGCGGCTTGGTCAGGAGCTAGTAGAGCATCCCACGGGTAGCCGTGGCTATTGGCGACTGGCCAAAGCCGTGCAAGCCAACTTCTGCCAGCCTTCGCTGCCCCCGCTGCGCAATCCCGATGGATCCCTGGCCCATGAGCCGCAAGAGAAAGCAAATTTGCTGGTTAATCTCTTTGCGGCCAACTCCCGAGTCGATGATTGTGGTATGGAGCCGCCGACACTGCCCGTCAGTGACCATGCAATGCCTGATATTCGTATCAGGCAACGCGATATCCGAGCGGTGTTGCAATCACTCGATGTCCGGAAAGCCAGTGGTCCGGACGGTATTCCAGCGGTGGTTCTGCAAAAATGTGCAGCGGAGTTGTCTCCAATGCTTGCGCGGCTGTACCGGCTGTCCTACAGCTCTGGTACAGTGCCTTCGGCTTGGAAAGAGGCGAATGTACAGCCGATCCCCAAGAAGGGGGATCGCTCAGACCCAAACAACTATCGACCCATAGCCGTCACCTCAGTGCTGTGCAAGGTGTTCGAGCACATTATCAACAAACAGCTCATGCGTCACCTTGAAGATCACTCCCTAATTAATGACCGGCAATATGGCTTCAGGCCGAAACGGTCAGCGGGTGATCTTCTGGCGTATGTTAGCCATATTTGGGGTGAGGCTATGGACAAGCACGGCGAGTCATTGGCAATTAGCCTTGACATCGCCAAAGCTTTCGATAGAGTTTGGCACAAGTCGCTTCTTTCCAAGTTACCAGCCTTTGGTCTGCCTCCTAGACTGTGCGACTGGGTTGCCGGCTTCTTGCAGGAGCGCCGTATTCGCGTCCTTTGTGATGGACGAGCCTCGGAGTTCTTGCAGGTAAATGCCGGCGTACCGCAGGGATCTGTCCTATCGCCAACTCTCTTTCTTCTGCATATCAATGACATGCTGTCGACCGGCAGCATTCATTGCTATGCGGATGATAGCACCCTACACGAGAGTTATCATGGACGTCCTGCGGATAAGCAGACGCATATCGCGGAAAAAAGGCAGCTTCTTGTCACTGAGCTTGACCGGATCCTGAATCACATTTCCCAATGGGGCTCTGAGAACCTGGTCGAGTTCAATGCCAAGAAGACGCAGGCATGTGCGTTTACAGCAAAGGTATCTTCTTTCCTTCCCCTTCCCACTCTTCAGAGCACGCCACTGCCACTGCAGGACAACCTCAATATCCTAGGTATGGATGTTCGCTGCAAACTGAACAACAAAAACTACATCGAGAGTATCATCAAAGCAGCCTCGCGTAAACTCGGAGTCCTGAACAGAGTGAGACGGTTTTTCACGCCGGAGCAACGGTGTCTTCTTTACAAGACACAAATTCGTTCCTGCGTGGAGTACTGCTCACATCTCTGGGATGGATCCGCAAAGTACTTATTAGATGCTCTCGACAGGTTGCAGCGACGTGCGATCCGCATTATCGGAAATCCTGAGGTCACGAGTACCCTCGAGTCTCTGCAGATGCGTAGAGATGTTGCTTCTTTGGCAGTTTTTTACCGTCTCTACCATGGTGAATGTTCTGAAGAGCTATTCCAATTAGTCCCACCCTCCCCCTTCCTATACAGGACGACACGTGCAGGACTTAGATGTCACCCCTATACGGTGCAGAACATTCCTTCAAGAACCAAGCGGTTCGGTGACTCTTTCCTTTGTCGCACCATTAAGACCTGGAATTCCTTGCCAGCTCACGTGTTTCCCTCTTCCTACAGTCCCGGGTCCTTTAAGCGGGGCGTGAAAAAGCATCTGATGAGGCCGTCAAGCTGAGTGCCACCATTGTTAACATGGCACGTGTACATAATGGTGACCCTCTTTCTTGAGACTTTACCTTCAGCTTACCATCAGGCGAGGTAAAGTCAAATTGACGTGTCCTATTTATAAAAAAAAAAAAAAAAAAAAAAAAAAAAAAAAAAAAAAAAAAAAAAAAAAACTAAAATCTGAAAAAGTAAAATTCTGTATTTTTATGGCATCAATCGATAGTGTCAATCATAAGGATCAAATCTGTATAAGAAACATGATAAATTAAATGAAACGAACGCAATCCAACCGAGATTAGGTTACTATGGAGGGTTTTACGCAATCATGTACGGTGGCCGAAGGTACACTCGGCCGAAATTTGTGACAATGAATCAAAGAATCAAAGAATCAATTTCGTTTATTTAGTTTAGGCACATAAAGAGCACATATGAACGTCAAAATTTAACAGTTATCTCAATCAATTAATAAATAAAGTAAACAAATCATTTGAAAATGATTCTTTCGCTGGTTCGGTAAGTTGGTTCTACTGAGAAGAAACCAGCAAGAAACTCAGTGAACAATATTATCGTTTCTTTTTAAAACAATTCGTATTTTTTTTTTATATTGCGCGAGCATGCAAAAAGATTAGGATGACCATGCATTTTTATCATTGAGGTTTTCGTTTACTTTGTAGTATCCCTTTTATAGATTTGTGCCATCAAATTTCAATCATCAGTGACCTTCTACGCCACCTACCGCGAGAAGAAATGTGCTGGTTCTATTCTACTCCACCGTGAAACAATACAAGATATAAGTGTATATAATAAAGAATTACTGTTTAATAATTCTCTGCTTCATTCATCCATTGTCAGTTAATTGTTTTGACCTCTAACCTTTTCCGTAGATACACCCACAGAGTATTCCTAAACCAGAAATAAATTTTATTCACCTATAAAAACTGGTTCGTTACTGGAAGTATCTGAAACTTGTTAAGGGGATGTTATAAAAAATAACGCGCGCCCTCTTGCGGTGTTTTTCTGTTACTCGTGATGTCATTATAGAATTGATTGATGTTTCCGCCGGAAATGTGAGTTAGGGTGACCATGGGTTTTAATTATAATGAGGAATTAGTTTTAACACGTGTAATTTGATTTTCTTAACTTTTTCAAGGCTCAAGATTCATTTAATTGCATAAACACGGGTTCCATGGATGTTGTTACAATTTAAATGTCGTTTGTTACGGTGCCAACATGTTTTACCCAGACAGGCAATTATTTTAAATAATATATAAGTTATATTATGTCACAATTAATAACATTAAATAGCAAATCACAAAAATATTAAACATAATCAACAGTAAAAATAGGAAATTAAATAGTTCTTGTCAATATTTACCCGACTACGCAAGAAGGAGGGTTATGTTTTTCGAGAGTATGTATAATAAATAATAAATAAATATTTCACAACATTTCACACAACGCTATCTAGACCCATGGTAAGCATAGCTTAACTAGCTTGTGTTATGGAATCTAGAATGCGTATAAACATACTTAGATACTTATACTTATGTATGAATGTATGAATGTATGTATAATTGTTTGGCTCGCTCTGCAGCCTAAACGGCCTCGATAGATTTTAGCTTGAGAGGTGTCGTTAGATTCGTATTTACTGGGAGAGTGACACTGAGTATAGTAGAGTATAGTCACACTGAGACAGACAGCCTCCGTGGCGTAGCGGTAGTGAACGCGGCCGCTGCGCAGGAGGCGCGGGTTCGATCCCCGCTCAGTGCAAATATTTGTATGCATGAATAAGTATATTTGCATTGGTCTGGGTGTATCTATGTATAATATGTATGTATTTACAAAAAAAAAGTATCTAAGTATGTTTATCCGCATTCTAGATTCCATAACACAAGCTAGTTAAGCTATGCTTACCATGGATCTAGATAGCGTTGTGTAAAATGTTGTGGAATATTAATATTTATTTATATCAAAAAAGAAATGGCAGATGGTAAAAAAAAATTGACTATATCGAGTAGGGTATGAAAATGAAGAAAATTACAAAAATATATATTTCATAACTAAAAAGTAGAAAATAAAATAAATTATTAAAAAAAAATCCCGACTTATGCTGAAAAGATCCAAACAAGCTTTATAGCAGGCGGTACCCATTTGCAAATCTCAAACCCGATGAAAATTAATGCGTACCGCCTGATATAAAGCTTGTTTCTATTTTTTCAGCATCAGGCAGGTTTTTTTTATAAATACCATGGCAAAAATTATTAAAATTATTTCAGTAGAATTACAGTCCCGCTAATCTAGTGCAAGTGCTAGGATCAAATGAATCTAGTGTTGGAATGCTTCTGGTATCATGTAATCCATGACTGGAACGTGCCCATTACAATACTTAACTCTAGTGGATTGTTCAAGCGTGTTCAACCAATCAATACAGACCAGCACTAGGTATTTATTTATTTATTTTACAATTTTAAAAGCTTACAGCTAACAAAAGAATAGTACACACGACAGTTTTATATGATGGCCAATTATAAGCTTTCACATGTAAAAATGTTTGCTCTATCTATGGTACAATGACACAAAATAATGACACAAGATAACAACTTATGATACAAAACTAATATGATAAATATGACTTTTAAACTTTTGCTTTCCATGATATTATATAATTAAGAGAATGGGAATTAACGCGATCATGGTATAGGTACTTAAATACCTTTGATTGCCGGTGTAACCTAGTCGAAACATCAGGCAATCAAAGGTATGTAAGTACCTATACCATGATCGCGTTAATTCCAGTTCGCTTAATTATATGTGATGAATATGAACCGGGTATTAGCACCAAAGCGAGCTCTGGGCTCCGAGGTGGAGAAGTAGAATGCAATCGAAATACAATGCTGGGATAATGATTATAACATGTTGGCTTTTGAACAACTTTTTCCACCCCGCAATATTATACGCAGTATAATCCGCAGTTCAGTGGTATAGGGTACATATTTCACTGCCGGTAATGTATTCGTAACGAGTAAAGTTAGTCAAAACGTGGTAACTAGTAATGTCTAGCGAATGTGTAGTTTCAAGAAATTTGTACCACGCGTACCGAGCACACTTTAGGTCCAAGAGATGTGTCTTGAGCAATATCACCAACAGCTATTGCCATTGTAACAGTAGAGGTAAAGAGGAAGAGAGTGAGTGAGAGTCTCGCTGGCATGCGGCATTGTGTACAGACAGTGATTGACTATTCATTTATTTCTTAATTCACAAGCGTATCTCCTATACATTTTTTGAGCGATTTTGAAAATCGTCAATATATATTTGCTTTCATATCGGTGAAATAAGTGCTTAAACGTGACAAAACAACGTAGTTTGTGAGTGAACTGAAATTTTCACACAACAAACATAATCATGGTCACCGTACTGAATATGAAAAAATATTACTGGTAAGTAAACTCGGTTCAGAAGTTAACAGGTTCTTGACACACGCGTGGCCGTAGGGGGGAAGGGGGGAGGATGAAGGGGCAAGAGTGAGTCTTGAGTGCCTACATGATGTTGTGTTAAAGAACGTTGGTTAGGGTGACTGTACGATGAGAACGTTTGACGCCTAAGATAAATGGAGGAATGATGTTAGTGAAGGGATCCTGAAGGCCCTTGATGGAGCAGAAACGATTAAGCACGTTCAAATTTTGAGTTTGTGTCATAATTTATTAAGTTAGATTGCTAAGCTTCATTTCCGAAAGGCTGCGTAGATTTGTATTATTTGAAGCCACTCAGGTGGCAAATAAACACACGGCCCATCTAATGGTTACTGTGGTATATGTACGTGTGCAACACCAGAAGAGTTACACTTGTGCTGGTGAAACTACGCTGGCTGTTAATAATTCTAAAAAAATATAAAAAGATGCAAGCAGTTCTCGCGTACCGCAATTTCAAAGTGAAGATCAAAAATGATTTACTCTGAATACACAACTGAAATGGTACTAACAAAACGTCAATTTTTTTTTGACTCATATTAAGCAATTGGACCACACAGCTTCGGAAGCAAGCAGGAAAAACAGTAAGATAATGATGGGATAAGCTAAGCTTACTTCGGACCTAGATAGCATTATGTATTTCCAGAATTGACCTCAATATAAGGCTGCATTTCCGCCGACGATGTGCTATGTGTGTGCTATGCTAAGCTATGAAACTATGTGACCTTTTCCACTGTGCTATGCTGTGTAGCTAAGCTAGTTAGAAGATGAGCAGCTCGAGTTATTTTCAAACACATCACACAAAAAACACAACACAAACACACACAAAAAATTCAAACACATTCACATACATCCACAGCACATATTCCTAGTACCCATCCACATCACGTATCTTTCTAAAGTTCCCGCCACGAGAAGCTATAATTTTTGTAATTAATAAACTTCGGCCAATTTACGTAGCGACAATTAAATCAAAAACTCTAAGTAACATACGTGTATTATATAGTACAGTAACGCGCATTTTCAATTAGTCGGGTTCTATTTTAGCGATAGAAAGCGGTGTCAATTAATGTTTGTGGTACAGGAACACATCTGACTCATACAATGTAAACATTTTTGCTGCCATTTTATAATTCACGTTGACACGATGTGAATGCGGACATTCGAATTTCGAATGTGTCTCGAGTTTGCGTACCCCTAAACGCGTGTTTGCAATATTTACAGCTTCTCGTGACGGGGACTTTATATAAAAACATAGCTTAGCTGAATCTTTTTCCACTAGTGCTATGCTATGTGGACCAACGAATAATATATGATTAGTGGATATCAAACGCATCCATAGCAACGTATCATAGCACAACATGTTCAATGGAAAGGCAGGCTAAGAGCAATGCTAACAAACTAGCTCTTGAATCAAAGCCAAAAAGTACAAATGTACTAAATCGAATGTTCCACTGTATTTATACTAGTATTTAATAAATTATCGGATTGTGTGGATGTCAGTTGTTGTGTCTTTTGCCTATACTTTTTGGCTCTAATCAACCAATGGCAATCAAACATTGGATTCTCGAGAGGCCATCTCGAATTTTTTAACGTGCCACGGATATCCCCTCCCTCCCCCTCTGGAGCTGGAAGGTTATGTCGGATTCGAACCGACTAATCCACACGCCGTCTGTGGGTCGTTGTTCGAGGCCGAAGGTGAGGTTGTCAGGACCACGCGGTGTTCAAATCGCCCCCGGTATGGGGAGGCCTGCTTCTGCTAGTGTGACAGGCGGCTTCACCCGTCACCCTCAGGCCCGCGCTTATGAGGGGCGGAGATCGTTCTGCGCCTACGCACGCGGGCAGCGATGTCCGCGAGTCTGTCTTCCTCATCGCGCCGCGTCTGCTCCTCTTTCTCTTCGAGCATTACTTGCTCGGATTTGACTGGGTAAAGGGATAGATTACAGTCGAAAATAATACATCATAGGCTATTTTTTATATATATCTATATATACATATATATAGACTATAGGCGCGATATATGATATATATACTATAGGCGCGATATATGAATATATACTATAGCCGCGATACTATAGGCGTGAGTATATATATATATATATATAAATATATAAATCCTCGAAGGGGTAGGCACAGGTGTATTAACACTCACATTTATCAATCCTATAATACATACATACAGTCACGCCTCTTTTCCAATGGGGTAGATACGATTCTGGCATAAATCTTTTGCTACTTTCATAATTATTTTTTTGAAACATGCACGCTAGTTTTGGGTACTCTTGACAAGTTCTATTTTTAAAATGACTTAAAAACTCTCCCTAGTAATCCAATCTCGGTTGGATTGCGTTCAGGGGTCAGCAAGTGCATAGCCAGGCAGAGGGGATTGTGATCGCAGCAGTAGTGGGACGGGTGGGTGTAACGCGGTGCTGCGACGTCAATCCTCTTTTGATGAGGCCGTCAAACCGAGTGCCACTATTGTTAACATGTAATGGTGTTTGTAATGGTGACCCTCTTTCCTGAGAGTTTACCTTCAGCTTACCATCAGGCGAGATGAAGTCAAATTGACGTGACTTACATATAAAAAAATCTATTAAGATAGGAAAAAGTGAATCGCTCAGGCGGGACTCAAACCCGCAATCTTTCCCTTACAGGGGGAATGCTCTGACCACTGAGCCAAGCAATCAAAATTCTCCTATACAACCGTCTTTAGGGCGACGGTGGGAGCCATCTACCAACATTTCGTATCGGGTTCGAGTCCTGCCTGAGTGATTCACTTTTTCCTATCTTAATCGATTTGAAAAGTTAGCATAGTTAATGCTTCAAAATTTTATTCATAAAAAAAACTGTTCAAAATACGTATATCTAGGCCGACTGCATAATATGCACAAATATATATGTATATTCTATATGTATTCTCTATATGTATTCTTTTAGCAATCCTCAGTCATATTTCAAGTGTAAAAGCAACCTAAACCTGTATTAATAAAAACCTATATTTGACGTCTAAGTACTAAACTTAAGAGTTACTCAGAGGTTTCTAGGTTCAAGTGTTTTGACCCGTATTCACTTCAGTACTACTAGACCTTTTGCACTTTATGTCACCTTTGTAATCTATCTCACTTACCCTCTTTTAGAGTTGACGTACATATAATGCGTCCTCATGATGGTATTGTATATGAGTTGTGTGTTTTTGAAAGAAAATTTTTTAGGCATCTTGGGTATTTTTGATTATTTTATACCACTTAGGCAGACAGCCGTGTCACCTGATGGAAAGTGGTAACTATCTAACTGGTGATACCTGAGAACGATTACTCACACTAATTGTGAATTTTTTTATTTATTTATTTAAACTTACAACTATCATAATAGGCATACATCCAATGCAATTAGCAATTTTACTTTTAAAATAATAACAATCGGTACACCAAATAATATATGTAAACACTTTAAAAATAAAATAAATAAAAATAATTTATTTCCTAAAAACATTTACATATTGAAAACGTTTCCCATTGGCCCCACACTAGGCAAGCCTGTCCTGTGGGTACAGTGACGTTTGCCTCATTCGGTTTCAGTGCTCGGTCCATAAGGTTTATTGTAATCATACTTACAAGAGTTAGAAGAAAAAATAAAAAGGATATGAAATACATGTATATAATAGTAGTATGTAATATGTATATTTATATATATTTGTGTATATTGTATGTATATATAAATAAATACTGAGCAAATCCTAGTAGTTATTCTAACTTAGTGCAGTAGAAGCATTTCTGTAGCCTAAAAGTAGCCTAAAGTTAGCAGACAAAAAGACAAACAAAAAGCCCTCTCCTTTCCTACATAGGACAACACGAGCAGGGCTTAGATGTCACCCGTATACGGTGCAGAATATTCCTTCCAGAACCAAGCGGTTTGGTGACTCCTTTCTATGTCGCACCATTAAGACCTGGAACTCCTTGCCAGCTCACGTGTTTCCTTCTTCCTACAGTCCGGCTCCTTTAAGCGGGGCGTGAAAAAGCATCTGATGAGGCCGTCAAGCTGAGTGCCATCATTGTTAACATGGTACGTGTTTGTAATGGTGACCCTCTTTTCTGAGACTTTGCCTTCAGCTTACCATCAGGCGAGGTGAAGTCAAATTAACGTGTCCTACATTAAAAAAAAAAAAATCATTATAAATACATTATTTAAGGACCATAACTAATGTGGTATAATACCACCCTTGTGAATTCACTCAGTGTATATGAACATATGTTGACGTCTTCGGCTACTAGGTTTAAAGTGTGAATCGCTCGCGACATAGGCGCCTTACTAAGCAGGTTGGTACGCGCACTCGGCACCTTGAGCAGGCGAGGTCGCCACACAACATCATTATTTGCATTTAATTAAATTCGTCTGCGAAACTAATAAAAGTGTGCTAAAAACTGCATTAAAATCGTCTGTCCGTTTGGGAAATAGGATGATACAGACAGACACACATACATTTACAGGCCAAACTTATATCACACCGTCGTTTTTGAGTCGGGGTTGATATAGACATTTGCCATTTGTAGTCACGCGCCGTGGAACGGTGGCTTCACATCTACTCTCAATATATGCTACACTCAAACATACGTACTCATACACACAAAGTTGTGAATGCAGTGAACTGACGTGTCGTTATCGACTGACACACGTCAGTGATACCACGTTTTAACGAGGAACTGTATCATATCGATAGTAACAATGGACTTTATTAGGTATTGTTATTATATTTGAATTAAAAAAAAAACTAGATAAACGTTCTTGTCAGAATTCCTGCAACTAAATGTAACTGACAGTTGAAGTTTTGTGATTGTTTTTATGTTGGTCTAGCTGTAATGCTTCGATATCGCCTTTGGATTGTGGAGGTCAGATGGCAGTCGCTTCACGGAAAATATCGAAGTTTAGCCAAATCCGCAGTTAGACTGGTAAAAAGCGGACCCCAGACTCCAAGTTGAAAAGCTTCGGATGCGACTGGGATAAACGCTAGGATGAAGAAGTTTTATGGTTGTGTATGTTGAAATAGCGCCTCGAAAGTGTTTTTTGATGTGATAACTTCTTTAGCGGCGTTTGATGGGTAAAAGTTGTTAAACTCGCGCGTCAGGATCATTTGACCTTTGAACCGTAACCGGCGACTGACGTCATACTACATTAGCTATAGACTGTTTATTTTGCAAGATACGATGAGAAACTCCGTAGCTGAACGGTGAGCGCTTCGACTGTAAGAAGTTATGGTTTCAGATGGTACCGGGTTCGAACCTGGGCTTCTGACACTGTTTGTGATTATTTTTCTTTTTGTTGTTTATTACTTCTTGTGATTATTTTTTCTGTTTGTAATTTATTAATTTCTTCTGACAGAAAATTAGTAGAAAATTAGTGATAGGTTCTATGTATGGCGCTATATTATAGGTTTGGTATGGTATGGTATGTTCTTTTTATCTTTTTCTCTGTATATAACGAAGAAACAAAGAAAGAAAAAGTTTGGGCACTCCCGGAGTGCAACCCTTTTTTTTTCAAATATCCAGTACATCAATTGATTTTTTTATGCCAAGCATCACACGGCCCACCTGTTGGGAAGTAGTGACCATGGGTTATAGACATGTGTGTACCTTATGATGCCATTCTCGAAGAACTCCGTGTGCTCTATTTCCGCGTACCCCTCTTAAAAAGGGTGTGAAGTACGCTTTCTAAAAAGGGAATGCGCTCAGCTATCAGTAACCCCATTAGCAATAAGGTTTAAAATAATATTACAGCTGGAAGGATTCAAGAGAATAATCGTTGTACTTCGAAAATGGTCAAAAAAGTAATGAAAAATTAAATTAACATACTAAATATTCAAATCGATTAAGTTAGGAAAAATATTATTTGCTCTAAGCGGGGTTTGAACCTGAAATCTTTGCATTACAGGGGTAATGCTTTGACCACTATGCTACCAGACCTCGCCCAAACCAATCCATATTTCAATAGACGAATATAAAGGAGAATTCAGTTCAATATTTTTCCTAATTATTAATATTGGTACTTGTGAATACACCAGCCGTTTTACCATAGACATTCAACTTGCGCAACAGTTGCTCCACTTCCTATCCCAACACCTAATACCCGCGTGACGTCACATCCCAGTGCAGTAGTCAATAGACGCGCATCCTGCACGGATGACATAAATGCGCGATAAGTTTCATACGTATACAAAACGTCGATACAATGTTATACGTTACGGAAAAATTGCTATGCGTTACGCAATTTTTTATGACATTATTGGTATCACCTGTCGTTTCGATGTATTTGGATGTCACATCAATATAACAGAGAATAATTTTGATTTGAGCTCAGCGGACCATCAGGCAGAGATCATGAGACTTTATCAAAAATCCGTAGTAATATTATAAATGCGATGTAATAGTAACTCTGTCTGCCACAGCTACCACAGATTAAAGATAATGATAGAATAGATTGGGAAAGAACGTAAGCTATTTTAGTCGTGATAACCAACATCCTCGCAGGTGTAGCCACCGGAACAAATAGTGATGTTTATTTGAAAATTAAATTACCGTTACAAGTTTAAAATTTCGAAGTACCGAATAGTGAATATTGTTTAGCGATACTTTTATTGTTCGTAGCTAAGGAGTCAAATGCTCTCAGTAAGTACTCTAGCCATGCTCATTCAGAAAAGCTATTTTATTTCATTTTGTTTTGTTTTGTTTTGTTTTGTTTTGTTTTGTTTTGTTTTGTTTTGTTTTGTTTTGTTTTGTTTTGTTTTGTTTTGTTTTGTTTTGTTTTGTTTTGTTTTGTTTTGTTTTGTTTTGTTTTGTTTTGTTTTGTTTTGTTTTGTTTTGTTTTGTTTTGTTTTGTTTTGTTTTGTTTTGTTTTGTTTTGTTTTGTTTTGTTTTGTTTTGTTTTGTTTTGTTTTGTTTTGTTTTGTTTTGTTTTGTTTTGTTTTGTTTTGTTTTGTTTTGTTTTGTTTTGTTTTGTTTTGTTTATTTTTTACTTTACTTTACTTTACTTTACTTTACTTTACTTTACTTTACTTTACTTTACTTTACTTTACTTTACTTTACTTTACTTTACTTTACTTTACTTTACTTTACTTTACTTTACTTTACTTTACTTTACTTTACTTTACTTTACTTTACTTTACTTTACTTTACTTTACTTTAC
Organism: Eilema caniola; assembly: GCA_949126895.1. Classification (NCBI taxonomy): domain Eukaryota; kingdom Metazoa; phylum Arthropoda; class Insecta; order Lepidoptera; family Erebidae; genus Eilema; species Eilema caniola. The sequence continues at coordinate 3,358,197 of OX421486.1, read as the reverse complement.
TTTACTTTACTTTACTTTACTTTACTTTACTTTACTTTACTTTACTTTACTTTACTTTACTTTACTTTACTTTACTTTACTTTACTTTACTTTACTTTACTTTACTTTACTTTACTTTACTTTACTTTACTTTACTTTACTTTATTTTATTTTATTTTATTTTATTTTATTTTATTTTATTTTATTTTATTTTATTTTATTTTATTTTATTTTATTTTATTTTATTTTATTTGGAAAACTTACAGCTAGTGTACAGTGTGCAATCTTAAATAATAAATAGCTGAAGGCCATTAACAAGTTTTCACAGCTAAACATATTTCTTTGAATATGGAGTAAAAGAAACAGTAGGTAGACAAAATTAAGTACCTGTCAATACATCAGTTAAAACGTGGTTTTAGCACTACAGAAATAATTAACTCTCGCCAAAGAACCTGTCCGCCAGAACATGCCTTAAACGTGAAACATTGGTATTAAAGAGGTCTAAGTCTAAATCACGACATAAGGAATTGAAACATCTGCTCACGCGTATTAAAAATGAGTTTTGCCTGTAGGTGCACTTGACGACGGGAACATGGATTAGGCCTATAACCTGGATGTACCCAAATCTAGAGTAAACGGGGTACTTCTGGGTAAGCGTGCTTCACCATCAACCACATCATCACTTGTCAACACGCAAGATAATGGTCAAACACCAGCCTATTGACAATACATACACATACATATAAACACCCACATTTCGCCAATCTATATTCGTTCCCACGTAATAGAGGGTGAGCCTATTGCCGTATTCCGGGCACTATTATTGAGTCGAGCCATGCATCTGAGGCCAAGTCTGGGCTGTACATGTCTGTCTGATGTTAAAGTTAATCAGCCCTATCCCTTAGTCGCCTTGTATAGTGCCCCAATTCTACTCTGCCGGAAACCACACGGCTTCCGGGAACCACGCGGCTTGACAATAAAAAGGTTTATAAGACCATTTTTCATTATAAATTATCGTTACAAATATGATAACGTTTAGTTAAAGCATAACCAACCTATCAATATTCCTCGCAACATTGTGGATAAACATAGTTAAAGATCTCACAACTATTTACCTCACCATCAAATGAAATAGGTGAAGGACCGAGACAAACACATAGTTGACAATGACAATGATTTACATTAAAAAATGGTAGCTCATAAAGTAGGATCGTAAAATTATTTGCGTTGGGAATTTGCTAGATAGAGCAAATAGGTACAGGGTGAATGAAACACCCAGGTATGTAAGGGACAAGTGAATAGGCAGACCTGCTGGGGTCCGTGATACATACATTGACTATAATTACTCGAAGCCGATGGGCTTGCTTGAAAGGCTTGATACGGAAAAAAAACTGGAGACGTTTGTAAGGATACAGTGCAGTGGGGGACCGTTGCGTCACCCTATTGTTGTATGTACGCATACTTCATACTTGTCACGTATGTTATTTAAATTACGTTTTATTTATTTCAGTTACTATCCGTGTGGTGACGGAGAAAGAATACTACTAACAACACCACATCTCATCCGAAGGGTGTCGTAAGAGACGACCAACGGTATAATATACAGACAATATCACCGCGGGAGAAGATAAACTCGAAATAAAATCTGGTACCAACCCGTCTGACCAGTGTGGAAACAGTACGCCTAAGTCCAGCAGTGGACTGCTTTTAGTTATTTGGAATGGAAAATAACTAAAGGCCTCGTCAGATGCTTTTTCACGCCCCGCTTAAAAGACCCGGGACTGTAGGAAGAAGGAAACACGTGACCTGGCAAGGAGTTACAGGTCTTAATGGTGCGACAAAGGAAAGAGTCACTGAACCGTTTGGTTATTGAAAAAAATTTCTGCACCGTGTTGTCCTGTATAGGAAAGGAGAGGATGAGACTAATTAAAATAGCTTATCAGAACATTTTCAGAATCCAGAATGTTAACCAAGACTGCCAAACACCTATATGATTTTCTTGCTAAGCGAAAATTTTTTTTTTTTCAAAAAATGCCTCATCGAAATTCCGCCATCAGCTCCCAGACTTTACGCTCATTAACTAATTTACAAAGCTACAGCTCCCATTACTGGTATAGAGCCATTTGAGCGGCAATGTTAGCGGAGGCATTGCGTATGATTTGCCTATGTAAACGATGTGGTTAGTTTGACTGCAATGGTCGATGACCATTAGCGATTGTGGTGTGAACGCATTTGTTGAATATAGTGTTATTTGATAGTAGGAGTATATATTGATGCTAATTCTGTTGTGACATAACTAAACTAAAATAAGCTAAAAATCACTAAAATTTAGTTTAGTCCTGTCAAACGTCGTTTCGTATTCTGAGAACACACGACTTACCTAAAATTAGTTTGACACAATCAAAATTCACTAAGTTACTTCATTTAGTCCTTTTTTAGAGAATCGGTATTCTGTTACATGTACGTTTTAAATGTCAAAGATTCGCTATAATTAGAAATGTCACACTAAAATTAGACGCCACTTAAATGATGCCGACTAAGTTAGTGATAGGTGTAGTTCTATGTGGTACTCGGTCCAGAATCTCCACACGGTGCACCCTGGGCTACAGAGACGGCAGCGCCACTCTCCCGTAGGGCTAATACTGCCGCTTACGACAAATGCCGACCGAGGCGGAGCGACTCTGCAGAAGATTGCTCGGAGGTTTTCCAAGTATCCCTCTGATTTGCAGAGGGCACTGTGGAGAGCAGGCATGTGCTAGACTGGTTAACCGAACATCTGGCTTCACCTCATCGGAGCTAATGATCAAATGGCTATGTCAGACTCGAACCAACTAAAGCGTGCGGCTTTACGGGTGATTCATCACATCGGCCTGTATGGTGGTTGTTTGGTTAATCATGCTGGCTTTTCGCTTGCGATGACTGCGAACCCTCTCTAGCTAGAGTCAATTTTGGCTCTAGCTACGCGTAACAATTGCCTTAGATGTTCGTGTGGCAACCGGGAACTCTCCGAGGTATGACCAGACCATTCCAAATACCCATATTCATGCATACAAATATTTGCACGGAGCGGGAATCGAACCCGCCCCTCCTGCGTGACGGCCGCGTTCACTACCACCACATCACAGAGCCTGTCATTTTATATATATCGTCTATTGAGCATTAGGTTATTGAGGAATATGAGCTGTATTTTGATTAAAGAAGGCTTACCGAAGAATCACTGAAAATTTTGGAAAACTGGAGAAAGTTTCACAGTGATGATTTTCAACTCCGGAGCACATCCCTACTGAGAATCTGATGTCAAATCGTAGTGTCAAATTTACTTGCACAGATTCAAAGAAAAATTACTATATTTACATAGATAATAAAGACATGTACCGCGGGATGCCAGGTACGTGAACCGAGTAAAACTGTATTTACTTAGGTTTGATTTAAAAAAATCACAGGGTTTTTACTATTTTATCAATATTATGCATTAATTTTAAGGCATTCTAACAAAACAACCTATAAATACAGTTTTTAAAGATTTTATGAAGAGACCCTTTATTATTCATTCTTAATTTTTGAGGAGCGGCAACACTTCCAGTTTCAACTTTTAGGGATGTCATATTCGAATTTAGCACTGTCTTAGTGAACACTAATTTTAGTTGGACTAAACAACAGAATAGCTTTATGTCAAACACTAAGTTAAAATAATAAAATTTTAGAGAAATTTAAGTTTAGAGATGTCAACAACAGAATTAGCATCATTATGTCGCAGACAACTAACTTAATCAGCCACTCAATCAACAGTCTAACCTCTTTACTAAATAGCGCCGTTCAACTAGCGACAAATGATATTGCTACGCTCGGCGCTTGGCAACTTCAATATATGGCCAAATTCCCATAGGAGTGAGCGAGACTGCACTATAGAAAGAGACAGCATGCCTTGACGTCACTGTTCTAGAAGGAATCGAATGAATAGAACGAGACGTTAGGCTAGAAAGAGACACAAGACCCAATAGAACCTTCCAGAACGTCCCTGTCTTTTTCAGAACGTTCCTGTCTTTTCCAGATCTTTCTCGCATTTTCTATTTAAACCGACCCCCACGCTAGTAACAATATTAAGCCGTAGCATTTGTTCAAATATTTAATAAACTAACTAGGCTTTTCGGTGTTATCCAGTTAGTGCACCCAGCCGAAGTAAACCTAGGATAGGGAATATTATGACCTCCAAAGTAATCCAATCTCGGTTGGATTACGTTCAGGGGTCAGCAAGTGCATCGGGCAGGGGGGATTGTGGTCGCAGCACTATTGGGACCGGTGGGTGTCATACGGTGCTGCGACGACAATCCTCTTTTGATGAGGCCGTCAAGCTGAGTGCCACCATGGTTATCATGGTACAAGTATATAATGATGACAATCTTTCCCAAGACTTTGCCTACAGCTTACCATCAGACGAGGTGAAATCAAATTGACGTGTCATATTTGTATTTAAAAATTAAAAATGTCAGAAAGTTAGTGATGAGTTTATTGAAAGAAGCAGTGCAATGCGGACTAGGCTAGGTAAGTAATCAAAAGTCATCCATCGAAGTTATTTGCCTAGCTGTTTGATTATATGGCTGAATATTATTCAGGCCGCTAGTTGAATGGCGCCGATCAGTAAAGAGGCTAGGCTGTGAACTGACCGGCTGATTAAGCTATTTGGCTGCGACATACGAATATACATACGAGCTGGAAGAAGTGCTTGCGGTCAGGTGCATTCCCTGTTCGGTAAACGATCAGTTGGCAAATGGTTGGGTGACCCGCAAGTGGTATTTCATCTGAGCACTTCCTTGTTACAGAGGGCACGTTAACAGTCGATCAGTGCCTCGAGCACGAATTATATTCAAATTCGTTACGTAAACGTTTCGAGAGAACGAAGCATTGTGATTGGCTGTCTGCCTACTGTGAACTAATCGCAATGCTCCGTTCCGTTCGCCCATTCGTTCAATAATGTCACGACCGAGGGGGTGGGTTTAAATAGAAAATGCGAGAACAACCGTTGAAGACAGATTTTATTCAGGTGCACTTAAATTACAGCAGAGCTCGTAGAAATTCGAAAACTCTTCTTTACACAATACACAGTCACTTGTATAATCGCAGTGCATCGCACACTTTATTGCTGTGATCGCTTTGGATACTAGTCGTAGACTGACTGAGAGGAGGCTGCCAGCTCGCATTATATATCCGGCGCGGCCTAGTAGCGAATGTCCTCGAAAAGACAGCTAAATTCCAGAATGTTCGATTGGGTCTTGTGTCTCTTTCTAGCCTGACGTTTCGTTCTATTCGTTCGATTCCTTCTAGAACAGTGACGTCTAGAACAGTGCCGTCACGCTCACTACTATGGGAATTTGGCCATATATTGATGTCGGCTGAAAAGGCCCATAAGGGGTCCTAAAAATACCTGAAAAGGGATTCCGCAGATCGACGGGGATTGGTTTGAAACGGCCTGAAAACTGTTTTCAGGCGCCTGAAAATAACGGCATCTTGGTCAGAATTTGGAAGTGAAAGAGCACCTTCTGAAACGTGCCGAAATGTGGTTTCAGCCTCCTGAAAACGTCTCTAACACAGAGAAAATGACGATTGAAGTTGCCAAGCGCCGGGTGTAGCAATACGTTTAAGTTACGAATTCAAATGCTTTTCGTGCTCGGGGCACAGAGCTGACAATACTTTCGAGTACTTTTGACCACAAAAATATTAGCAATAAAATCTCATATCATATTATAAAGGCCAGTAATACCCTTTCACGAAGTTTTGAAACACGCAGATCACAGATATAGGTCAAGTGATAACTCAGGCCGAGCCGAGAGAGCTCCCCGACTCATATATCACTTGTCATATCATTTGGATTAACGTTTATTCCGTATAACTGATAAGGCATTTTTTTTTTTCCTCCCTAGAACTATTGTTACGACGTCTATAATTCACAAGATATATTTTAGAAATAAGCAGCTTAATGACAACTTTTTCTTTTTCATATTTAGTGGTGGTGGAGGTAGAAATTTGTTGGCACAAAATTGCCACTCATTTCGGCCGGGTGGGTACCACCGCTCACGTTTGCAAGAAACCTTCCATAGGAATCCGATCTCAGTTGGATTGAGTTCAGGGGTTAGCAAGTGCATTGCCAGGCAGGGGGGATTATGTTCGCAGCACTAGTGCAGTTAAACTGAAAAAGCGGACTCCACCGAGGTGGAAGCTTTAGATGCCACTGGGATTAACGCTAGAATATGCAAGAAGTGATTCACATATTGATGATCCTAAAATGGTTTTGAGAAATTGTCAAAGAATTCAAATATCAATATACACACACTGGCAGAATTAGCGGAACAAAAAAAGAGAGTATAAAATAGTTAGCTTTACTTTTAAACAAACAATAATTAACCATGAAACAATAATAACATATTTAATAACGAGTGTTTCCCCCTCGTGCCCTGATTAAGGTTTCCATCCGTCTGGGCATGCTGCGAATGATGTTGTCAATGATTTCTTGGGGCAACCTCTGCCATTCTTCAAGGCCCAGATTGTTAGGAGGTGGCATTCTTGTTTTGATACTCCTTTTTATCAAGTCCCAAACGTGTTCAATCGGATTCATATCCGGTCCACTCCATCACCGTAACACCAACATGGTTTAGGTATGCCTGTGCTAAGGGAGCACTGTGAGCCCGAGCATTATCCTGCATTAAAATGAAGCCGTTACCAATAAATGGGGCAAATGGTACAACATGTTCCTCTAAAATCTTCCTGATATACCAATTAGCAGTCAGATTTCCGCCGTCAACTACCACTAACTCCATGCGAGCTCCTAAACATATCCCTCCCCAGACCACAATTTTGTGTTCCGCTAATTCTGACGGTGTGTGTATTATGATAAAAAATCCGTTCGGCAAAATTATGTTGCCCGGTTGATGCATAAAAGGTTTTGAAGTGGTTTAGTCGCATTTAAAACCTGCCGTATGTTTGATCACCAGAAATATAACCAATACTAGCAATAACTTATAATCACGAGTTCAGAGCCGCACGCATCAGCTAGTACATTACAAATTAATCTAAAATCTTGAACATACAAAGAAAACAAAGAATATCTAATAAAGAACAGAACTGACGTACTTTAGAACGGATTTCGGGGAATGTTTGTAACTTGTGCTAGCAATTTGTCCCACCTAACAGAACTAATAATAGCTATTGAAGCTGTAGTTCAGTCGAGCATGTCGGCAGCAACTTCGGGAACTATTTTCATTTGCATAAAGTGTGTAGTATCAAAGACTCAAAATGGTCTTAAAACCAAGGTATTAAGAGCAAATCATACATTCATACATACATATAATCACGCCTTTATCCCCGGAGGGTTAGGCAGAGGTGAATTAAGACCCACATTTCACTAATCTGTATTCTGTCTCACGTATTCCGGGCACTATTGTTGACTCGATATTGTACATATCTGTCTGATGTTAAAGTTAATCAGCCCTATCCCTTAGTCGCCTTGTACGACACCACATGGGAAGAGCAGGGGTGGCCCAAATTCTACTCTGCCGGGAACCATGCGACTAAGAGCACATCAAACTGTTTTATTTATTAAAATTGTATTATTGTCCGAACTAAAGCTGTGTTTCAAATATCAGAACACAAAGGGGGGAAATCCACTCATATTTTGTGTGTGAATGTATTGGAAATACTAGAGACTTGGCTTTGCACGTGGATAGAATAAATTACGTATGTCACAGATATCTTTCTTGTTTAATGTTAAATTCTTAATTATTATTTTTTGTAAATATTGTAGGATATTCTATACGGCGTTACCTAGATCGAAAGTAAGCATAGCTTTTTTTACGTGCACAAAATCCGTACGGATGACCCTCCTTAATGCGCCCCCGGCACTGCGTGCCATAGCCGGCCTGCTTACGCTAGAGTGACAGGCGGCTCCACCCGACACCCTCATGGGTGACGATGACGGAGGTTATCCTGCGGCCTCAGACGTTCGAGCTGCCTCAGTTCAGGGGCAGCGCGGAAAGTAAGTATAGCTAATACTTGTGTTATGCAATCTAGAATGCGGATTAAACATACTTAGATACATTATATTTGTAAACATTACATAGAAACACCCTGACCAATGCAAATACCTATACATATTCATGCATACAAACATTTGCACTGATTGGTAATCGAACCCGAACCCCCGGTGTAGTAGTTAGTGAAGTAATTGTATACCTAGACCGTTCATTAAACGTCAGGCTATTAAATGGCTAGGTTGATATAGTTAATTGAACTGGAATCATTTAATTAACGACTAGGCGTATTGAAACTTAGTCGGTTGAAGATGAGCTAGTAAAACTTCAAACGTTCAATGGTTATACTTGTTTTTCAGCTAAAATTCTAATGTGAAAGTTTGTGAAGATGTTTAAGAAAAAAATTGAATTGGTCTAGGCGCGGTTTGAACCCGCGATCTTTGCATTACAGGGGAATGCTTTGACAACTAAGGTAAAAGCCCTCGCCCGAAGCAATCCAAATTTCTCCTTTTATATCTGTCTTTGAGGCGACAGTGGAGCATCTACCGATATTCTTACGAACTATCGGAACCAATTAATGATTTTTCTATCATTTTTGACTACTCCGCCCAAACCAAAAGTTCTTATTCATCTTGTTCATCAACGACATAAACTAGTGATTCATCCACTCAAAAAATTTATTATATGCAGATGACATAAAGATCTATATTTCTTCTCAGAATATACAAAACTGCTTGCTTCTTCATGGTGATTTAAATAGGTTAAACGAATATTGCAATAAAAATAAACTATTTCTTAGTTTACCAAAATGTCACTCTATTTCGTTCACCTAAAATAAGAACAAGATTAATTTGAATTACACAATTAATAACGTACTATTAAATAATATTACATCCATCCGTGATTTACGCATTACGCTTGATTTTTGTCTACATTTTGATTTACAGGTAGACAACATTGTAAATATGGCCTTTAAGATGTTCGGTTTCGTAATGAGATGTTCTCGTGACTTTGTACGTCCTGCCACATTTTTAATGTGATACACGACCTTGATACGGTCTCCATTGGAGTATGCTATTCCTATTCGTTTATTATTTTATTCGACAGTCGAGAATAGCACATAGACTTCTGCTTTTTATCCCGGGGATAAGTTCGAACGAACACGGGAGGTATGTATACCGCATATTTGTGAAATGTGCGTGGTATATCTCTTTTGTTTACTATTTTAGGAATAAAGGCCTTGAACGCACATATTATATGCGCATATATTGAAATATTAAAATTCAACACTTATTAACGGATTAGGTATATCGCGATTTATTTGGTATTGTTTACTTTTTAAAGTAAAAAATACGCCCACATTTTAATAGAGAAGATGGTTGGAGCGTCCCAGCTCTGGACCCAGTCATCCACTTAATCAAACCTAGAAAACCGCAAAATACAGCAAGACTTAACGACAAAGTGAGCTCAATCTGTGTAAATAGTAACACTAATAATTCATCATGATTCGGGTACTTTGAGATAACTTACGCTTCAAACTATATGACAACTACAATCCCCAGTCAAACCGCGAACATGGCTGCTGAAAAGTAGCCGAAACGTCGGTCTAAAAGCAAATATAATAACAAATAAATCGTGATAGAATCCTTTAAAATGTGTATATAATTAAGAAAACGAGAATTAACGCGATCATGTTGTTTAGTAGATGGTTTTAAATTATCTGCAACATGGAATCCAGTGATGAAAAACATGCAACCTCGCTTTTCTACGCAGTCGGATAGACACCGGACAGTTTGCTTACAGAATAGGGAGACTGTGAGTGTGGTATGTGACGGTACATAGCGAAAAGAAAATATTGAAAATGTGCGGGTAGATGAAGAACCTACTACCTCACGGACTCGAAGACGGCGGGCGTGCACCGCTGAGCCAGTCAGCCTGTGAGCACGGCCGGTGTAACCTGGTCGAAATGTCAGGCAATCAAAGGTATGTAAGTACCTATACTATGATTGCGTTAATTCCCGTTTTTTTAATTATATATCATGGAACGCGAGAGTTTAAAAGTTTCGTTAAAATGTGGTTTTATTTCAATGAGTTATACTCGTATTCGCGTAAGCTTTAGAAAATATCACGTGTATATATTTTTCGTCGTATTCGATTATTTGGCGTTCGATATGGCATAGTATAGTCCATTTAGACACGAGACAAATGTAGATTCGTTCACATTTAGCTTAAGGGAAATAACTATTGTAAATCTGAAAAGTGCCGCAGTGGAGTTTGTTGCGCCGCAGTGGAATTATTGAATAAAAATATTTTACTTCGATGCATCTTCATAATTATTTTCAAAATTAATGTTGAAACTCCTTAATAATTCGTGACAATTCATTTCTAAAGTCAGTATTTAGACAGAGCTGTAGCTTAACGTGTTAAGACCAGGATTATGGAACTGACCAATAAATGGAGGTTCTGCGGAAACAATAGAAGCCGTAGGTCAGCCTCAGACAATAGCGGTTAGGCTTGTATCAGTTCTGATATTGACGGTATTCAGATCATTAAGTAGTTGTTATACCACTATGATACTTGGTTGAAACAGGGTTTGTTTCACAAAAATACACATTATAAAAATAAATCATTTTTTGTACTACCTCAAAATATTACATGTCTGTCTGTCTGTCCGCCACTTTTTGGTGCTTTATTCTGTGAACCGCATTAACTTTTTCACACTTGAATTTAGAGTGGGGGGGGGACCCCAAAATTCAACTTAGAACTGAAACTCAAAATCTTTTTTTCTTCAAACCGTGTAGGGGTATATGAGTAGGTGTTTAAAAATAATATTGAGGTTTCTAATATCATTTTTTTCTAAAATGAATAGTTTGCATGAGAAACACTTTCAAAGTGGTAAAATGTGCCCCCCCCCCCCTCCCTCCTATAACTTCTAAAATAAGAAATAATTATAATTTATAATTTGATTTACAGTACCATGTAAACTTCCACCGAAAATTAGTTTGAACGAGATCTAGTAAGTAGTTTTTTTTTAACATAGATCAAAGTTACAACAAACTACAAGGACTTTTATGGGTATTGCTAGTTGCTGCTACGGAACCCTTCATGGGCGAGTCCGACTCGCACTTGGCCGCTTTTTAATCTGTCTTTGCTCTCGTACTGACCATGGATTGTCCTACGAAATTGACCCCACATTTGTTGTGCTGACCTTTTTATTTGTTTTTTTGTCTTAGGCAGACTCAAAATATTACTTACAAGTAAGTTTGATCGTTAGCAATTGAGTATAACCAAAGGTATGACCAAAAGTCACACATCGACAGTTCAAAGCCAATATTAACATTATCTTACTAACACATAACACGTATTTCGAGCCGTCTTATGCGATGAATTGTGTTACCACACTGTGTCTATGCAGTATATAGTCAAAGTTAGCAACATACTTACTTAAAACAGTGAAAAGTTGAACATGAAAACAACACAAAGTTCACTCAAGCAAACCCAAATATTGTTCGATATTCGGACAGTGAATGTCGAGTGTGTATTTTTGTGTCAAACTTTTAAAATGCAATACCTAGGGTTGGCTACACTGCCGAAGACGCGTTGCGAGGCTTTATATTCTAGACAAAGTCCCGGAGGTCCTTTCCATCCTGGCCATGTCAATACCGACGTGAACCCTCTCCTAGGACAAGCAATTTAGCTTAGTTAGAGGCGTTAGAGGAATTATTAGTAACTTCGGTAGCTAATATTCTTAAAAAAAAAAATTGAATACTGTAACGGCTATGCTGTTCCTACGTAACGCTTATAAGCAGGTATTGCTTCGATCCCTTGAATAGGAACATAATGATAGCATGCTGTCCATCGAGAATAACGTATCTTTTAAATAGTGTTAGATTTTTTATATATATTATACATACATACCGACATCCACGCAGGAGCTAGGAGCTAGGAGGCTAGTAGTTTAGAATATTAATATAGATTATTTCCATTTATCCATAGTGCCAACCCTGACATTGCATCGCGATGCAACTAAACATCACACGACAACACGTCGACTTCCAGAATGTTCCCGACGCGACTTCAGTCTGTTTATTTAGATGATCCTGCAGTTTTGTTTGACTTCATCTAAAGGATTATACAATTGTAAAGTGGTAGTGTCTGGATATTAGGGATATTTTAAAAGAAAACTTGTGTACTATGTTAGCACTACTGAACACGAATATATACCGAGTGTAAGAGGAACGCTCCCGAAGCCGAAGGGTCCTGGTGGTACTCCGGGTACACTACATATAGGCTTTTTTTTTCGATGTGGTAGTTTTCGAAGTGAAAACTTCTTTAGCGGCGTTGGATGGGTAAAAAGTATTAAACTCGCGTCAGGATCGCTTGACCTTTGAAACGTAACCGACGACTGATGTCATACAACATTAGCTACAGACTAACTATTTTGCAAGATTCGATAAATAGCTTCATAGCCTAAGTATTCGACTGTAAGTCCTTATGGTTTCAGATAGTACCGGGTTCTAACCTGGCCTTCTGACACTTTTTGTGATTATTTTTTCTTTTTGTAATTTATTAATTTTTGTGAATATTTTTTCTTTTTGTAATTTATTAATTTCTTCTGACAGAAAATTGGTGATAGGTTCTATGATTGGCGCTGTATTATAGGTATGGTATGTTCTTTTTATCTTTTTCTATGTAGGTAGGGTTTATAACTAAGAAAGAAAGAAAGAAAAAGTTTTCACTTCTGCCGGCACTCCCAGAGTGCAACCCGTCTTTTTTTTCTTTTTTTACCGTTTCATTAGCATTATTTATTCTCCATCGTATAGTGTACCCGGAGAACTACCAGGGGCCTTTGGGAGTTCTTGACTGTTTGTCGATGGACGCTAAAACTGCTAAACGGATTTTGATGCGGTTTCTATTATTTCAAAGATCTTGGTCAGACTTAAAATCTTATGTAGGTTTGATCGCAATTGGTCATGTAAAACCGAGGATATGTAGCCAATAAACGGGAAAACCGAAATCCACGCGGATGGAGCTGCGGGAAGGCTAGTATAGAATATTAATATAGATTATTTCCATTTGCGCTGCGTGGCAACCCTGACATTGCATCGCGATGAAATTCACACGACAACAGAAGACAAAATAATGTTCTCGATGCAACTTCAGACTGTTTATTGAGATGATCCTGCAGTTCTCTTAGATTTTATAGTTATATGCAGAACTGTGGTGGCTGGTGACTATGCCAATGATGGAGTATATTTGTAGGCTGGTATATAGACAATACAGATAGCTCTCTATTCGACAGCGACAGCAGCGATTTCCGCGAGTCTGTCTCGTTCATCGCGCTGCGCCCGCTCTGCTGTCTCCTTCACGAGAATGACCTGCTCGCAGAAGGAGGCGCTGACCGCCCACGCATCCGCGCAGTGGACCATCGCCACGAGCAGGGTGGAGAGCGTGAGCACTCTCACCCCCAGAGCCGCCATAAGCTCCCGCCTCGGCGTCTCAAACGCCAGACACTCGGTGAGCGTGTGCAGCCCCGACAGCCGATGACTATAATATGTCTGATTTATAGTAATAGAACCGTCCCTATTACGTGGGACCGAAAATCATAGTTAGTGAATTGTGGGTGCAAATACACGTCTGCCTACTCCACTGATATTATATTTATATTATATAGATATTGATATATTTATTTATGTTATTTATACACTGTATTTTTGTTTGTATTACATAGTAATAAATAGTACTTTTGACTGATAAATTATATTACTTATCATCACAAAGTTAATGTACCTATTGGTGATTGGCGATTTTGCTATAGAAACTGTGCCCGAAATATTTGTTCCAAAACGACAAAAAAATCAGCCGCTATTTTTATTGTCCATTTAAAATTTGCGATGGCCATTTATCAACAACTTTAAACTCCATAAATAACATTAGAAACAAGCAGTAGTTGTATTTTTTTTTTACTGCATCGCAAACTTTTCAATGTTATGAGTTCCCAAGAAGACCAGTACGTTTTGTTTAGATTTCCCGGGAGAAATCATTTCTGGGATGTTTTTTAAATTCACCGGCGAATTCTGACATGATCTAGATTATAATTTTAGCGGGCATGATTAAAGGTGAAATTACGTCATGCGATGCGAGCATGACGGAGTTGAATGGGGATGAGCAGAGTGGGATATGCTAGGAACAAGGTTAATTTATGTTCTTGTTGGTGTGCGACATGAGGTCTTGAGTTCTAACTCGTATCTTGGAGTCTGGGGTCTGCACTACTGTTCTTCCTATCATTGGACCTGAGTGGGAAGCCTACACCAGAGCCTCATCTGTCAATAGACCTGACTGTAGGAGGTAGGACACGACGGTTTACCCGTCCAATTGAGCAGTTCGACTGGGGAAGTACCTCCGCCCTACAGAATACCGCGGCCATAATAAGGTTGTGTTGTATTCCCGACGGTTACTAGGGTAGCCAGATCGCACTGAGAGGTTTTTTGCTGTCATTGGGAAGACCATAGGCTATTCCTGCTTTGTCTTCGACACTGACGGCACAGAAACTCTCCGTGTTTACAGGGTAGGCAGCACGAGTGTTACTCCCGTGGTGTTGCACACTTCCATAGGCCACGGTAACCACTTACCATCAGGTAGGCCGTGTGCTTGTCTGCCACCTCAGTCCTATAAAAAAAGACCTCTTTAATTTCCGAGTGCGATAAAAATTATATGGCCACAATTTCTCCTTTTTTGGGGTTCCGTACCCCAAAAAACGATATCCCTATAGAGTCAGATCACAGTCCGTCTGTCTATCTACCAAGACCTGTTGCTCGGGAATGAGTGGAGGCATAATGTTGAAATTAATATCGAATATTCAAGTCTGCAACCTCTATAGCTGTGAATAAATTCACTTATGTACGCTAACTCCCAGCGCGCGAGGCCATCTCGCACTTATCCGGTGTTTTATGAAGTTTGTGAAAATATCGTATTTGACAAATGACGGAGCCCTCAACAGCTGGCGAGTGAGCAACTTCTCAAAATATGAACCCATGGCATTGTTTTCTCATTTATTTTGTGAGGGATATAGCCTCTAGAAGGAGGAGGCTTTTATAGTAAGTTGAACTTTGCGAGGCGTGCCAATAATTTCATATTAAATAAATAAATATTAAAATAGAAACAGTGTCAAACAAATAATATTTATTTCTTTTTTTTAAGTTTTAAAATAGTAGGCTTTTCAAACGACCGCCATGTTGGCGCGCTTGTCGTGACGTCAATGTATATGACGGCAAACAACTACAAGAGGTCGTGGATAGCTGTAATAGTGTTTCGGATTGTAAACTATTAATATTTTGTGTTTTACTTCAGTTTAATAATGCAACAGGACAATAATTAGATACAAGACGACACGAGCCGATGGTTATTATTACGGGATTGGCGTCGGATTCCGCTCCACCAATAGCGTTACATTTTAACTCATTTGAATTTAACTCTCAACTTACGCACTTTTCGAATGTTCTTTTTTTAAATAGTATATGAAATTTAAAAATATTAATATATACTAATATTTTTTTACATACGTAAATGTGAAAGTAAAGACTACATGTAAAAAAATGCGCTGTATTTGAATTATATGCTAATTCCCTATTACTGCTACATTATTTTCTAAGTTTTAAGACTTTCTTTCAGACTGCCTCGAAATTGGTTAAGTCTTTTATATAAACTAAAAAGATTTATTAATAATTGATTGTTAATCAAGTTGTTAATACTATATATTTACGTATAGAAATTCAATTATAATTACATTTATATACCTAGGTTCCTAGTAATAGGTTCAAAAGGAAATGTTCCCCAATTCTTCGCCCGAAGACTTTCAAGGTAGTTAGTTTTGTGTAAACATAAACTTGGTATAACTTACGGTATTTTGTACCCAACGGAGCCCTGTAGACCCATAAAATCAAAGGAAGTGTTCCCAAATTAGCGAGTGATCGATTTCATCTAATTTAATTGCAGGGGTCAATTCTAATGATGTTCAATCGAATTTCTGTTCTAGATTTGAAATTTAATTTGGTTTTACATTCGATTTTTCTGTTGAACAAATATTTATGTGAACGTTTTTGAATCTAGAGTTGATTTAATATTGATATTTTTATTTTTGTTTTAGGAAATGCACAGAAATAAACTTTAGATTATAGAGTATACTATGATTGTACGAACTATACAACATTTTAAAACGAAAAAAAAGTAGATCTGACGCTAAATTATTCACAACCTGGTTATTGTGCTCCGTGTTCACAACAGACCCACTATTTTACGAATCAACTTCAGTCTCGAGCAACATCGATGCACGGTATCGAATTTTGCGGGTAGTAATCGATAAATAGTAGCCTTTGTGCTATTTTATTGTGACTATGATCAATTAAATTGGCGACAGATCTACCTTTTGAGTACCAACCAACCAAAAAAGAAAATTTGCTGCCGAAAAATATATTTCCATTTGCTAACTTCAGGTTCTAGCTTGTTGTGTTGCTTCTAGCTCCAATCTACCCGAGCAGTCCATAGAAATCATACACCTAGAAGTTCAATCTCCGCGTTCAATACAATAATGCATTGTGTGTGCTTTTGTGACTGCCATGATTTTGCAGCGAGTCTAGCATTTACGCTGAAGTACAGTCACACACAGAAGTCACTGTAAAATAGCAGATTTTAAAACGATGTTCAGTTTGGAGTCCTGCAATTGTATTGTAATGTTATGAATGTGAGACTTTGTGTAGATGTTCTGATGTACAGTTATACACAAAAGTCACTGAAAATAGCAGATTTTAAAACGATCTTCACTTTGGAATCCTGCAATTGTATTGTAATGTTATGAGTGTGAGACTTTGTGTAGATGTTCTGATGTACAGTCACACTCAGAAGTCACTGAAAAATAGCAGATTTTAAAACGATCTTCACTTTGGAAGCCTACAATTGTATTGCAATGTTATGAGTGTGAGACTTTGTGTAGATGTTCTAATGTGGTGTGTAACCATTTTATTTCCGCTCAGTGCAAATATTTGTTTACATGAATATGTCTATTGGCATTGGTCTGAATGCCTCGGAGAGCACGTTAAGATGATGATCCCGGTTGCCATACGAGCATTTGCGTCGATGCGTCCCCCATGCCGGGGGCGAGTCGGGGACCACGTGGTCCCAAGGGGAGGGCCAGACCGAGAGATATGTCACGAGACAACCTCACCTTCGGCCTAGCACATCGACCCACAGACGGCGTGCGGTTTAGTCGGTTCGAGTCCGACATAACCTCCCCCTTCGGATTTCCCGCACATAAAAATATGAAACAACGTGCATAATTTCAGCCGTAATTACAGCCTCAGCATAGTATAATAAACATATCATTTCATTTATCTACCACCAATGCTGCCAGCCTTCTGTGAACGTTACCGTTCGGTGATGATGCGCAGGAATTTATAATTTATTTTAATTTATAATAAATATTTAATTTATTTAGTTAAGCTTGTTTTAGTTTCTATTTTTAAATTTAATTTAGTATCATTTATGTTTGCTTGCTATGCTTTGTTATGTTATGCATATTTTGAAAAACAAACAAATTGTTACAACCAATTAAATTGCCGAAAAAATTTGGCAGTTTTTGCGTAGCAGACAGAATTTAAGAAGTTACGTTAGAATAAATACCTGCATTGACCCCCAATATTAATTGTTTTGTTTACACGATATTGGAGATTGAGAGCTCCCTTCAACTGTTATCGGCAAGAAATCTTTTGTAGGCAGGTACCTACAGGTACCTACGTATGAAAGGAAGGACAAACAAAGAACGCAATTTTATTTGTCGTTAATCAAAATCATCTAGTGCCTATTCAATCTACTATCTATCCATAGTCCGTTTTTTTTTTTAAATTCAGATAGTAAATTAAAAAAAGCAAATGTCAAATTGTGAAATAATGATACCAGCTTTTAGTGCTTAGTGGAGTGCTCGAAACTATCGACAATGTTTGTGGCCTAGATACAAGTGGGTTGGCTTTATTATATATTTAACTAGCTGATGATGTTTTTCCGCCCGCGTTGCTTCAGATCCCGTTCCCGCTTCACCTTCTACTATATTAAATATGTATTATACATATAAACCTTCCTCTTGAATTACTCTATCTATTTAAAAAAAACGCATCAAAATCCGTTGCGTAGTTTTAAAGATTTAAGCATACAAAGGGATATAGGGACAGAGAAAGCGACTTTGTTTTATACTATGTAGTGATTTCGTACACTATCCATATCAGCTAACTATAAAAAAAATCTGTACTAAATTTAATTTATCGATAACAATACATAACGGTGGCACAGACTATTTTTAATTGCAATAAACCGGCAACATAAGTAATTTCATTTTACTATTTGAAATTAAAAAAAACAGACTATACATTATTTCATAATTTGTAAAGAAACTTCATTTATTTCTCGAAAGTCAAACTCACAATAGTGTCAAATAAATCCAATATTAATATAAATCAATTACAAATGCAAATGTTCCAAACAACTGTAAAGTATCTCCTGACAGGTTCGTCTTGCAATGCGCTTGGGCCTTTAGGGAGATTTCAGAGGAGTGCCCCATTTATTGGTAACAACTTCGTTTTAATGCAGGATAATGCTCAGGCTCGCAGTGCTCGCTCAGTACAGGCATACCTAAACCATGTTGGTGTTACGGTGATGAAGTGGCCAGTACGGTCCCCGGATATGAATCCGATTGAACACGTTTGAGACTTGCTAAAGAGGAGTGTCAAATCAAGAATGCCACCTCCTAACAATCTGGGCGAGCTGCGAAACACATTAGTTGAAGAATGGCATAGGTTGCCCCAAGAAATCATTGACAACATGATTCGCAGCATGCACAGACGGAAGGAAACCTTAATCAGGGCATGAGGGGGAAACACTCGTTATTAAACATGTTGTTGTTGTATCATGCTTAATTATTATTTGATTAAAAATAAAAATAACTATTTAATAATCTCCTTTTTTTGTGTTCCGCTAATTCTGCTGGTGTATGTATTATGATAGACTTTCGTGCTAGGGGTACTGTCCTAGCGGGCGCGGCGCGATGAGCGAGAAAGACTCGCTGACATCGCTGCACGCGGTCGAAGGCGGCTCGGGCGTCGGAGGGCGCAGACCGACCTCCGCCCCCCCACGAGCGCGGGCCTGAGGGTGACGGGTGGAGCCGCCCGTCACCCTAGCAGAAGCAGGCCACGGCGGCGGCGCGCATCGTAGGGCGATGCGCGCCTCCCCACACCGGGATTGAGTCGGGGACCGGGTGGTCCCCCCCTCCCGAGGAGGGCCAGACCGAGAGGGATGGCCCTGGGTCAGCCGGGGTGCGAGGGATATGTCGCATGACAACCTCACCTTCGACCTAGCACTACGACCCAGAGACGGCGTGCGGTTTACCCACCCCTCCGGCTCCGGAGGGGTGGGTATCCGTGGGGATATACCGCACGTAAAAAAAACAAGGGTACTGTCCCTAACAGGGAGAACACTCTGACCATGTTGAGCTTAAAAAACTGCGGTCTGCAGTCTGGGACGATCACTTTTGCCGATCTAAATGTTGAAGTTAGGCTTGTTCAATGAAAGACGGTGTTGGCTTTAAGCCAACTTTACTTGCTCTTAGTACAAATTATAAAGAAAATTATACGTTAGGTCGCGAACGGTCAGTTCCTCACGACGCTCGAAAGGTGTGTGTGATGCGCAGCACGTGCGGCACCCGGGCCGGGTGCGGTAGCGGTATTATGGCGTAGACACTAAATCTAAAATAAAATAAGTTAAAAATTGTTCAACAACATAGCGAACACGCCAAAAGACTTTGATGAATAGTCAGCAAAGTGGTGACCTATTGTCATATGTGTGGCTCAGACTATGGTCTTTTATTGTTCGAGGAATGGCAGCAGTGGTTGTAAAATATCGTTCTTTTTAATTTATAGGGTGGGTGCAGAAATGTACAGAGCTGTAAGAGTGGTTTGATAAATGTGTGTGCAGTTGTTTGAGGTTCCGGGTATGATTTCCGTTTTGGGGTAACGTTTATTAGGATTTTCTGTTAGGAATGAACCTGATTGATAATCACTAGCAATTGTAGTGAACTTCGATAAATGTTTTTATAACTGGGTCCAACAGCTCTGGACCTGAAAACGCTCAGTCTCTGAGAAATTAGAAGTATAGAACAATGTGGAAAAAAAATTACAATCAAATTTCAGATTCCACATTAATTAGTGAATCATAATCATAAATAAATATAATGTTTTGATGATTAATTATTATTGATTAATTGATCATAGGTAAATTAATTTGAAATATATTACTAAGAATTAAATAATGAGACGAAAATCGAAAACAAATTGTAATCTTTGAGATTATCTTCCTTTTCTCCTTGAATCTGCATTAATAATGAAAAAATCACACAACTATTTCACGTACTTAATCACTAAATTAAATGACAAGTTAAGAAAAATAATTTTATCACTAATTCTACTAAATTGAGTCCCTGATGCCTACATTGTTTTAAAAGTAGGCTTGTCTCCTGCGGATTATGCCCAGTTTATCCTAATGTCCATCACTTAATCTTACGAAGTAGCTGTTGTAATTAACTACTTTAGTAATAACGTTAATTCACTCAACTAGTTTCTATAGTATCTTAAGTGGTTAACACGTTAATGTGAACAACGTCTATATACGTTAAAAATTGGTGACGTTGCCGTGACACAACGTATAATCACGTCCATCGAAAACTTGATTTATCGGGCACAACGTACTACTACGGGCTCTGGTCATACGATTAATTAAAAGTTGGTTTAATGTGCTACATCACATCAAGCTCTCAAAACTCTAGTGCTACACCGTATCGAATTATTTACATCTTCGGTGGCATTCCGTTTTGATTCTAATTACCTACTTTCTGAGCACACAATGTGATGGTACGTCGCTTCGCTTTATGAACATCGACGTCTCTGGACGTCAGACTAATATATTCTAATACATAATTCTTAGTTATTTGCACGACGACATTAGACGTCGCTCGATTTTGTATGGGAAAATGGAGTGCTCTATCGCATTTAGACTTATATTATACGTTGTCCGCATGAACGTGTTAGGGAGTTGACCATAAGAATTTAAAAAAATGGAATATATATATACTCCATTTTTTAAGTTCTTAACTAAAGGTAAACAATGATGAAATATCTTTTAATTTTTTAATTGTACTTATGAACTCCGTTAATTAAACTTATATTGTTTTAAGAACGAATGATTTTTAAGAACAAGGTAAAGCTATTTAATTTTCTTGATTCGGTCGCCGCGTTCAAAGCCGCGATAAAAGCTATGCAAATGCTTGAGTCTATATATGATTTTAGATTGACATGGTCATTTACATTAAAATTAAAATTATAAATGGGATATTTACCATGTTTACAGTTAGTAAGTTAGTTACAAGTGCCATAATCACGGATGTACTGAAGTTCTGCAAGCTAGTTGTTACTCGGCCAACCGTATCGGTCTACCCTCTTCCTCACTCGTTTCTGACGCGCCTCACCACTACCACTGTCCGCGTTCTCACTACGCACTCGATCACGTTCACGACACACAACACTCACAGTATCGGCTCGCGCGGGTTTTTGGTCTGTCTGTCCGTCCGTCCGTCCGTCAGTCCGTCAGTCCGTCAGTCCGTCAGTCCGTCAGTCCGTCCGTCAGTCCGACCGTCAGTCCGTCAGTCCGTCAGTCCGTCCGTCAGTCCGTCCGTCAGTCCGTCCGTCAGTCCGACCGTCAGTCCGTCCGTCAGTCCGTCCGTCAGTCCGTCCGTCAGTCCGTCAGTCCGTCAGTCCGTCAGTCCGTCCGTCAGTCCGTCCGTCAGTCCGTCCGTCAGTCCGTCCGTCAGTCCGTCCGTCAGTCCGTCCGTCAGTCCGTCCGTCAGTCCGACCGTCAGTCCGTCCGTCAGTCCATCCGTCCGTCTGTATACGGACTCATAATCACATCGCTTCCACTCGGCCGAGCTACTTGGTAGGCGCGTATTAGCTATTTTTCGTATCGGAATTTTTTAATTCAGACGCCGAGCTCAAAGCCCACGATAAAAACTACGCAATAGGTTAATAAACTGTGAAAAAGTACTAGTGAAGTTATTATTCAATATTTATTTGTATGTATTTGTGTAAAAAGACACGTCATGATTGTTTACCTATAGTTCAGTACCTAACCAAATGTATGGTTACAATGTTGAAAATAAATCACTGAAATTACTAATATACTCGTTAACACGTTAGGAGTGAGTTCATATCGGTAGTGTAATCGCCAGGATTCGAACCCGGGACCTCTCGATCGTAGCACCGACTTCTTAACCATTAAGCTACCAACGCTTCTCGCACTAAGATACATTACAGCCTGGAAAATCACGTGATATGCTAATTTTTAACCAGATAACAGATTCCTATGGGTGGTGCGTACATTATTCACATGAGTGGGGCCACGTGCAACAGCTTGTTATAATCTATGTCAGTAATAAACTGCAGGGGTTGTAGACATTTATCTGGGTTTTATTTTCTTGTGCGGAACATTAAACCTTTTTCGCAAATCAAAGCAACTTAATTAATACATTATAAAATTAGCTATTTATAGTAAAAATTCCGATAAACTCGGCTCTGACACTTCGCAGAAACAAACAAATAGACAGAAAGACAGACAAAAATTTCTTTGTTTTTGCTATACATACATAAGCATCTATTATCCCATCCTACTCATATTATAAACACGAAAGATTGTAAGTATGTAGGTCAACCGGGGTGCGAGGGATATGTCGCATGACAACCTCACCTTCGGCCTAGCACTACGACCCACGAGACGGCGTGCGGTTTAGTCGGTTCGAGTCCGACATAACCTCCCCCTCCGGCTCTTACTCCGGGGCGGGTATCCGTGGGGATTTCCCGCACATAAAAAAAAAGTATGGATGGATGGCTGGATGTTTGTTACTCTTTCACGTAAAAACTACTGAATGGATTTTAATGAAACTTTACAATAATATAGCTTATACATCAGAATAACACATAGGCTACAATTTATAACGATAACCGATATTATAGCGATAACCAACATACACGAATTCGCCGCTGGCAAAAGCTAGTACTATTTTATAATTGTAAAGTTGTTGGCTCTGTTGATACATTGGATATATTAAAAAAGGCTTAGAATATGTTATATTAACAATACCGAACAAAAAATTTTTTTTGGGATTCTTGTCTGTCTGTTTGTGCGCGATAGACGCAAAAACTACTGTACGCATTTAGATGTGACTTTTTTGTTTGAAAAGTCTTGGTCAAATTTACGATCTTACGTATGTTTGATCGCAATCACTTGAGAAGAAGAAGATGTGGCGGAGATGCGAGCGTTAGAGTAGTAGTGTATATTTTCATAAGTATTCCTTAAGCTGTTATTATTCTTAACGTAACAAACAGACACTACAATTTTATTTATTGCTGTATATGTATACAATATATATATATACAGAATCGTCCCATTTGGATCTATTCCAAAGAGACAACTCTTTCACAGAACACAAGACACACTTATTGTGTTTCGCAAAAGTTATTGTTTAGTTTTATAATGTCTGTTTGAATCATTATTCTTTCACTAGCTTTTAATTGTGGCTTCGCCTATTATAACCGCCATTTAAGTTTTTATCACTACGGGTATTTAACACCTAAGCTTTCGGCAATAGCGTCACTTTTAAAAAGGTATTTATTAGTAAACTCCCGCCCTGACTTCGCCTCAGAAATAGATCGAAATTCCGAGTTTAATATATGCCCGTAATTTATAAATTTTATTGTGGACATAATTTATGAGGACATGCTACTCCGCTCCCTCGTTTAGATTAGTAGCGTGATAATATACTCTCCTTCTACTACGATCTTTCTCGATACATTGATTATTTGGTATAGAAATTTATTTTCAATTCAAACTAGTAGTTCCTGACATTAGTAAAGTCAACAAAACAAACAAACGAAAAAATAAACTCTTCAGCTTTATGATATTAGTATAAGTAGTGTCACAGTGAGAAAATAGTATTAGTAGGATAGTAGGATTAGTAGAATTAGTAGAATTAGTAGGATAGTAGTATAGTAGGATAAGTAGGATAGTAGGATTAGTAGAATTCGTAGGATTAGTAGGATAGTAGGATTAGTAGGATTAGTAGGATTAGTGAGATTAGTGTAATTAGTAGAATTAGTACAATATGTAGTAGGATAGTATAAGCAGGATTATATGCGTTGCTTTTGTTTTAAATCTGAACTATGAAGTTAGACGTTTTTATTGTAGTACGCTGTCATTTTAACAAAGCTTGGAGAACAATAGCTCCACACTTTCTCTAGGTTGACTATCTAGACTGGAAATATAGTTCGAAGACAGCTAGCTAATTCATATCTGTAGAAATTTCTGTAGCCGTAAGTTTAAAGATATATTTATTCTTAGATAGGCCATTAAGTAAATCTCATTGAAGGTATAGTAAAATTTACTTTATGTTAATTCTTTATAACTTAATCATAAATACATATATATTAAAAACTCGTGTGAAACTCTGACCTCGTGAACTTCTTCAATCACATAAATACCTGTAATGTTGTAGTTTTTCAAATAATTTCTGGGAATCTTCGAGATTTACTGACATTCGTGATGACTTCTCCGCTCTGTTGGATATTTTTTAAAATTATTATATATATATTATTTCTCACCGCAATATACTTTACAAGTTACAGATAAAACTAGTAGCTTACATACTTAACATTATATTGTAGGTGACTGGTGCCTAAGCTAGGCTCAAGGCCTGTGTTTCAGGTCACCAGGTCTCCTCCTCTACAGCGCTTGTTATGTACACACATAATTATCTATAGTTAAATACATATAATGCGGTAAGGTGGTTATAAATATATTACATTACATCATCATAATGTGTGTGTGTGTGTGTGTGTGTGTGTGTGTGTGTGTGTGTGTGTGTGTGTGTGTGTGTGTGTGTGTGTGTGTGAGTGTGTTGGTGTTAGTGCATGCGTAAGAGTATGTATGTGTATAAGAGTACATACGTTATTAGAAGGTTATTTTGGTAATAACTTTTCGGTATTCGCATAATCTAGTTTCTGTAGCCACGGAGTTAGGAGTTTTTTGCATTTAATCTTTGTCAATTGGTAAATAGGTTATATTTTATATATATATATATATATATATATATATATATATATATATATATATATATATATATAATACCGTAATAATATATGCCCTATAATACTCACAAATAATGTAGCTTTCTATTGGTTAAGTATTTTTCATAATTTTTTCATT
Source organism: Eilema caniola (assembly GCA_949126895.1). Taxonomy (NCBI): domain Eukaryota; kingdom Metazoa; phylum Arthropoda; class Insecta; order Lepidoptera; family Erebidae; genus Eilema; species Eilema caniola. Next base: position 3,332,851 of record OX421486.1, on the reverse strand, counting down.
ACATCCTGAGATGCCTTTACGATCTCACATCATTTACTTCTTTATAATATTAACAGACGGTAGCTCAGAGTTTATGGATTCAATCACACGATTGAGAAGTCCCGGCTTTGATACCTCGCCATTACACTACTGACATGGAGTCACTCCTAAAACTCTAGAACAATTTAGCTAAGTTGAATAGGTTAGTTAGAATATTAGCGAATTCAGTTACTGAAAACATCATTTAACATTCCATACATTTACTGCCACCTTTCAATACTTAATATACATATATATCCACACTGTTCTCCTTCCAGGGTAGGCAGAGACTGCACCCACCATTTGTTTTTGTCGCCACATATTTCACGACCTTACTTTACCGTCATTAATTCTTACCTATAGGTCCACCAGTCTCTCGATTCTCTTTGACTTGCCATTTTTCAGAGAATCTTTATTTTGGTTCGTTAAGGTAAGTTTTGATAATATTAAATGACATTTGAAGCAATTACCATGACAACTATTCCGATAGATTTAGTGTTTTTTTTATAAATAGGACACGTCAATTGACTTCACCTCACCTGATGGTAAGCTGAAGTCGAAGTCTCAGGAAAGAGGGTCACCATTACATACATGTACTATGGTAACAATAGTTACACTCAGCTCGACGGCCTCATCAGATGCTTTTTAAAGGATCCGGGACTATGTAGGAAGAAGGAAACACGTGAGCTGGCAAGGAGTTCCAGATCTTAATGGTGGGACAAAGAAAAGAGTCAACGAAACGCTTGGCAGATTGGAAAAGGGTAGGCTCAAATGAATGAACCAGAGATCAGTCATTAACAGGGAGAACAGTAACGGGTCCTTTAAGCCGGGTGTGTAAAAACATCTAATGAGGCCGTCAAGCTGAAGGCTACCCAGGTGAAGTTTTATTGACGTGTTCTACATAAAAAAAATCAAACGAATTAATAATCTGTCTGGCATTTTATACTTTTTTTTTATTTTATACCTTTTTTCATTTTATATTTTATATTGGCGACCTTTGGCCGTAGTATAATAGAACATCTGATACTTAGTGAACCAACATTTGAACTAGTATTGAATTCAAACAATATAATCAATCATGTTAAGCAGGTACTCAAATATTTATTCTCAACTCTAACAACTCAAAGACGTCAAGACAAAAGTTCTCAACTCAAACACTCGACTAAAGTCAAAACACTAAAGTCAAACGTTTTTGTCTCGGTAACGAATAAGTATAAATTTTAAATTTAAGATTGGATAAGATATGCTAAATTATGATTTAAGAGTTAGTTGAAGCTTGTTCACACGGACTAGTATATAAATCCATTTTTGAAGTGGGTACTTATAGGCATGAAAGCAGTTTTCGTGACAAAATTTTGTAGATAATAGTGAAAAAAGTCATAGGACTCGCATCAATCACGACGTCATGACGCGACGGTACAACACTAGGCTCGTTGAGCACTTTTTAGGTACAAGCGTGTGTTTATATAATGACTGTTTTCACTTCTATCAACAGTCTCCAATGTTTTTTTATACTAGCTTATGTCTGCGGCTCCACCGGTGAATGTCGATCATGATATTTGGTCATACCTCCGTTTCTGCTTAACCATTCTCCATACGAGCCTGTATGCAATGGCGCCAAAATTATTTAATAAACTACCAAAGCAAATTCGGACGTGCCCAGATATCTGCGAATTTAAGCGCAGCCTTTTTAACTTCCTTGTAGAAAAAACTTATTACTCAGTGAATGAATTTTTAAATGACAACCTCTGACTATGATATAACAATTTCAATTAATTTTTATTTTGTGTATTTCACATTTACAATTCAATTATATTATATTTTTTGTATTTGACATTTAAATTTCAATAAAACTTTATTTTGCATATTTGACATTAAAATTTCAATTAAACTTTATTTTGCATATTTGATATTATATAAATTTCAATTCAATTTTGTACTGTATATTTTTGGCATTTCAATTTCAATTAAATTTTGCTTTGTATTTTTGACATTTAAATACTTATCATCCACTGACATAGGTACATAATTTCAATTTACTTTTATTAATTTCGTTATTATATTCTAATTTTGTTCGATGAAATAAAAATGTTTATGGTATATTGACTGTGTAAAACTGAATAATTATTTCCGTATGCCTTTAGGCGGAACATGGAAGACCATTTATTATTTAATGTAACACCTTTGTACCACCTATGTTAAACGAGATGAAATTGATAATTAATTGATTGATTATCGATTGACCAATTATAACCAAACCAAAGTATTTACTTATAAATACATCCAATGTACATAAGGAACTAATTTACAATTTCATAATACTATCGATGTTGATCAGCCGTTCAGTCAACCTATTTCATCAAGCCTAGCTTCTTTACTTGACAGCGCCATTCAACTAGTGGCTTGAATGATATTCAGCCATTTCATCAAACAGGTAAATGACTGGGGCTAGCCTTGTCCACTCCCGCATTGGCCTTCTAACCTAATCTAGCTATCACGCTGTTTAATAAAATGGCAAGGCTGTTGATTCAACGGCGGATTAAGCTTGTTGGCTGTGACATCGATATCAGTTGTCCAGAAGACTTGCTTAACAGAACTGAGGCCATTCAACAATATCGTTATATAACTTCCTAGAGCTATTCATAGTAAGGTCTCTTCCTTGTTGTTGAACTTCCTAAGTTTATGATGGTAGAAACTTGTCAAGTAGTGTGTATCGACAACTTCATGTATTGTTGCTACTACAACAGAACTATCAATGCAGTGTTATTGCTACATGGGAGTTAGGGAGTTATTTCTTCTATTCTCATGTAATCTATGTTATTATTGTAGCCTCTAATAGGTACCGTAGAGGATGTTTTTAATATTAATAGACTCATTTTTAATATTAAGACACTCTAATTTCTATCTCACTTAATGGTAAGTAATTATATGCTTACAATACTTGATGATTACGGAAGCTGACTCAAGCAGTTTTTTTATCGTTTTTTTTGTTGTTGTGATATTAATGTAGAATCTTTTCCAGTACCGAAGTTTGAAGACGTCTTCCAGTGCTGCATTGAAGTATTATTTAATAAAGACAATCGGCTGTCCGCAGCACTGTTAAAATCTGCATTAGCGTACAATCGAAAGTTTACTGTAGGTACTCTCTTCTATATCCTAATTCTCTTTTTTATGATTTACTATACATTCGTAAATGTAATAATCAAAAAGCTCTTCATTGAACAAATAGTTACGTCAATTTATAATTTATAAATAGATAAATTATTTTGTGAATGTTAAATGTGTGAACCCACTTTATTACTGACTGTACTCGCATTTAAGCATCGAGAAATACTATTACTAACAATATTTGAGAGTAAAATTACCTGGAAAGTAGTTTACTGGTTTCATAATAGCATTTATTGGCAATCTACAGCGAAGGAAGTTTTGTGTTTATGATTTTAGTTGAAAACACTAATGACTTTGCTGCTTACATCTATACTACTTTAAATTAAGGCTTGGTTGCACCATACTACCTGCTAAAGAAAGGTTTACGTCAAATTTCACAGAACAGTAACATTGACTCTTACGGTTTCTGCAACAGTATATTTTTTACAGTTAGCGTCAAGTTTTGACGTCATTTTAATTGTTTGCAAATGGTGCAACCTATTTTATACCCGACCGGTACTTTAATTGCACTGTTAACGTCATAGTAAAATGATGCAACCTAGCGTAACTGCGTCTGTATGAACAAACGATTCTATACCCAAAAATATATTTTTTAGAATATTTGTGTAGACGCAAAAATAAACGGACTTATACTCAGATCAGTCAAAGCTTTTAAGGAGGAATTTAGTTACAAACAGTGTGACATGAAATTTTCTTATCAAAATACAACAAAATTAAATAAGCCCGTGTGGGTCTGGGCACTAAGACTGAAGTCTAACTGCCTGAGAGCCTTCACTAGCCGTACTTTAGTCTGAGAATTTTATAATTTTACTTTGAAATTTCGTTGAAATGTATCTTCGTAGATTGCGAAGATATCTTGTAAAATGACTTAGCATACATTAACGGGAATTAATATTTACTGAGGTTTTACGTTTTATTTTATTGAATTTGATTTTCAGTTCTTATCTCCTCTCTTTCATATACGTACATGTATACAGTCACACCTTTTTCATAGAGGGATAAGCAGAGATTACGTACTTTTCTGATTGCTGCTTTAGATCGGTCGTTCTGAAAGTCTATAGGAGAGGCCTATGTTCAACAGTGGACTATGTGTGGCTGATATGATAGTGATGATGATGACGTACTTTTCGCAATGTTCAAAATGCAGGTCAGAAATGTTCAAGTACACTTCTTTCTGGCGGTAAGACCCGTCATGGATGAAAGTAGATGCACCTTTTAAAAGCGATGGAACGGAGACGGTGTATGCATTTGGGATGAGAGGATGTTTGATGATTGATTTTGATGCAGTTTTCAGTTATGGGTTCGGCTTTGATTAATGCGTGTTCTTTAGATAGGTATTACGGTGACAATTCACCAGGTGGCGCTGTAGCAAACTTTTTTGTGCAAATTAGCGTTGCCATTTTTCTCCAAAACTACTTGTCTGATTTTGATGCAGTTTTGAGTTGTGGGTTTGGGTATGATTGATGCATGTATTAGATAAGTGTTACGGTGACAACTCTCCAGGGAGCGCTGCAGCAAACATTTTTAGGAGGTATTTTTAGTCACGGCACAACTTTCATGCAAACAATTATTTACACAGAACAGGAATAGAATCCAGTACGTGGCAGTCATCGCTCTATCGTCACGCCACACAGTATAAAAAAGTATACTAAACGAACAGCTAATTCATATACACTTGTAAACAAATTCGATAACTCAAAAGATAAATTGAATTTAAACGAGAATTTATGAAAAATATTTCAACAACATCAATCAAAACGAACTAATCAGTCTTCGGTGACGCGTGATATATTTATTAACAACATTTTTTTGTACTATGAACAACAAAAGCCATTCAGAAATTATTAATTTACTCAAGCTTGTATTTCCTAGAACGGGTAGGTAGAAATGTATTTACTTACATAAATATATCCTCTCATTATATTTATGTATTTTGGTTCCCATCATAATAAAGGACGACTTTATGAGTTATTTGACTTAGGCTTCAAAGATTTTGGTAAAGCCCATAGTGGCTCCGTGGCATCCGTGTTATGCAATGAATTTTGTGAGCAAAGCTGGGTCTATATAATATATGGTCTTAGTTTATCTAATATATACAATTCTCGTGTCACAGTTTTCGTTGCCAAACTTCTCCGAAACGGCTCGACCGATTCTCATGAAATTTTGTGGGCATATCGGGTAGGTCTGAGAATCGGCCAACATCTATTTTTCATACCTCGATTCGCGATAACCGACATCCACGCGGGCGGAGCCGCGGGCGACAGCTAGTCATAGAATAAATTTAAACAACCACAGCTTGATTTTGCAGAGTAACCCGGTAGAAATTGGGTTATAGAACCCCTCGCCACCTTAACCAATAAATACTCTGCGACCTAGAGCCACGCAAGCAAACGCTAGTTCCTTCATATCAAAGATTTACTCTCCCCGTTTGCAATTCCGTCATTATTTCACGGTTGGACAGATTCTGATTCTGACGCGTCCACAATAAAAAATAAAACTCACATTTATTATGTAGGTACACAGTACAAACAAAGTGTTATATTGTAAAACATTTTGTGTTCGCCTGTACTATGGAGCCCGTAATTCAATTTTATTCGCCACTACATCATACAGAAACAATTCGCTTCGTTGAAACTGTTGAAATGTTAAAAGTTTACTTTTTATCATACATTTGTCATTGACTAGTGGACTATAGGTGGTTGGAATTTTGTTGAAATCTATGACACCTTGATCCGGCAAATGTCTTTTAATTACATACATACATTATCACGCCTTTATCCCCGGAGGGTTAGGAAGAGGTGAATTAACACCCACATTTCAGCAATCTGTATTCGGTCCCAACTAATAGGGGGTGAGCCTATTCCGGGCACTATTGTTGACTCGAGCCATGCATCTGACGCGTCGCTGAGTCTGGGCTGTACATGTCTGTCTGATGTTAAAGTTAATGAGCACTATCCCTTAGTCGCCTTGTACGGGAAGAGAAGGGGTGGCCCAAATTCTAATCTGCCGGGAACCACGTGGCTTTTGAATTAGATCAGGAAAAGGGAACGTCCAGGATGAGATTTAATAGATACGTCTTAGGCAATTGAAAGAGAGAAATGGGGGTCCGTGATACAAGAGCGAAAAATTGGTTAAATTTTGTTTTTGTATTTTTTTTGCTCACTGGAGAGTTTTTGTTCAGGGTAGTCACGCTCGCGCTGCCGAGCCTGTTATTACAGAGAGTTTCTGTGCCATTAATGTAAGGGAAAAAGCAGGACAAGCCTTTAGGTCTTCCCACTGACAGCACAAAAACTCTCCAGTGAGCTCTGGCTACCCTACACACCGCCGGTAACACAACACGAGGTTATTATGACCGCGGTATTCTGTATAACTTATGGAATTTTGGTATCTGATCAACTGTCAAATAAGTCTACACCTATTTCCTTGATAAGCGATCCCCATTGGTCCTTTTTTGACGTGACGAATCCCCTATGGGTGATCCTTTAACAGAGGTCGATAAAAGAACTATTAATGTACTAGATCATACCCGCGGTTTCACCCGTAAGTTTTAGTTTTATATTCCTATAACCTTTTTTCGGTATGAAATGTATCCTAAATTCAGGAAATAGTCCAAATCTGTTGAACAGCTTTCGCAGGATTGAGTAATAAATATGTTGACGAACTACCTTCTATCTGTAGATTTAAATTAATTATTCCCAACTGCCCATTGACTGACAATATAACCTGAAAATTCAACCTTATATTTAGTCAGACGAGATTCTATTGAGAAATTGGTAAAAAATTATTTAAAAAATGCTACATGTAAGATACCGCATTGAAACAAGTGGGTTAGCGGAATCGAATTGAGGCGCTCACGGACCACAGAGTAGACTAAATTACGCGGCCATTTTGAGCGAAAGAAGCGACAAGCCGGATAAAGGCAGTCGTAACCGGCTCTAGAAACGACCCCTGTTGTAGTGCAGGAGCATGAAGCATTTTTGCTCATTTTATTTCTTTATTATTGTTCAAAGCATTTAATTAGTAAATAAATATTCCGACAGTAAGCTGTGTAGTAACAGTAAGCCCACGACATACCTCATAGCAATAGGCTCACCCCTTGTTCGTGGGACCGAAAATCATAGTTGGCAAAGTGTGGGTGTAATGGTGGTTCTGCCTCTCCTTCAAGGATTTAAAAGCCCGAACATATGTATGTATATAATATTTATTCTAACGTATGGAACCGTAGTAGCTAATTTAAAACATTAGCATTAAAATAGCGCAAGTAATAAATAAAAATGTTAAATCTATTGCTCCATTTTGCTCCAAAATAACCGTACTATTCATAACGACGACTTGATCTTATAATTCCCATTTCAACTATTAGATACACTAGTTTTTGCCCGGGGCTATCGCGGTCATCGCGACCATACATAGCTTATGTCATTTCTCAACGTATTAGACGTTATATATCCCTATACCAAGTTCCATCAAAATCGGTTCATAGGTTTAGCCATGAAAGACGGACAAACAGACACACACACACACTTTCCAATTTATAATATTAATATTGATTATATGTTTCATCGCAGCCTACATAACTCAATATCGGATTTACCCAGAAAAAAATCTTATCCGTTTCGAATTCCGTTCCGAGCTCCCAGACTATTCGTTTTAAAGCGACCGCGGCATATAAATCAGAGGCACTTTTCTACCCCTACCCTTATATATTCGCAATTGGGCCGCGATAAATTTCTCCTAAATTAACACTCCTACGGATATTCGATGAGATTTAATAGGATTTTTATGTATATTCCCCTTGTTGGCTCTTAAGGAATTCGAAATTAATGGGCTTTTTAGCTGAGAATTTTTATTGTTAGAGGTTGTAATCGAGATTGGCCATCGGTGCGATTCTTACAAGTACATCTTGTATAGGTACAAACTTGTATATCTCTTTGCTATTATTGGGTGTAGAGGGCCTTACTATCAACCTAACTTACTAAATAACGGACAAAACTCTGATCATCTTTTCAGGGTTGGAAGGGCAAGTGGTAGTCGCTCCCGGAAAAACCGCAGTAGCCCTATAGCAATCAAAGTGCAAAGCTCGGATTCCACGATGCAAGCTGACTGGACACAACTCTTTAATAAAAGTTATTTTAAAAATAAAATAAGTTTATTTCCATAATATATTTTTACAAATTAGTTCGTGTCCAGTGGCTTCATACAGGGCAAGCTTATCCTGTGGGTACCTAGCCCGATTTACATTAAACAATAATTATTTAACAATAATTATCTAACGGCTAATTACACAAATACAAAACAAAATTAAATTGAAATAAAGTGCTTCACTAAACATGCATATTGAGAAATGAACAAAATAATAATATAATTCGGTAAAGCGTCGGTAGCTTAGTGGTTGAGGCCTTACGATCGAGAGGTCCCGGATTCGAATCCTGACTATTGCACTACCGACTTGAATCCACTCCTAGCACAAGCAATTAGCCTAGTTGAAGGGGTTAGAGGGAATATTAGTAATTTCGATAATTTCGGTTGCTAATATTCTTTAAAAAAATAATAATAATACAATAAAACATCTGCGCTAAGGCATCGTCTCTGGTGAGCACCTTAATGTCTCTTAAATTCATTATAGATGTGAATATGTATAAAAATGAATTTTCTTGTAATATTATATTGACGGTGTCAGTTTACACGGTATTAACTAAATTGTGAAATCTTACATGGCCATGTAAACGTTGTTTTAAATGCAGCAGAAATACTGTTGTGCAGATATGCATACATTACTACGATTACAAAAGTATGATAGAAATCGAAAAAGAGGAAACGACTTAGGCGGGATTTGAACCCGCGACCAGTACCTTTCAGGGGGAATGCTCTAACCACAGAGCTACCTAGACTTCCTCTTTTTCTATCCTAATCGATTTGCATAGTAAGCATACCAATTATTATAAAACATATTTTAAGTAAGATACCTTGTTGTGTTCCCGGCGGTAAAAGGGGTAGAGCTCACTGGAGACTTTTTGTGCTGTCAGTGGGAAGACCAAAGGCTATTCCTGCTTTGTCTTCTGCACTGACGGCACAGAAACTCTCTGTACTCACAGGGTTGTCAGCACGAATGTGACTCCCCTGGTGTTGCACACATCGATAGGCCACGGTAACCTCTTTCCATAAGGTGGACCGTGTGGGTGACGGCCACCTCAGTGACAAAAAAAAAAGGAAAAATATCCAAGCGCATATTTGTTCATAATCAATGTTACAATTTAAAAAGTAATTGTGCCCATTTCTTTGAATTCAATTTGGGAATGTATTTATTGTTTAAAAAACTCTATTGTTATACAGGCATTTCATTTTGCACTCTGACTCCTTAACTTTAGAATGTTAGTGTTTTTGAAGTGAAAATCTCTTTAGCGGCGTTGGATGGGTAAAAAGTGTTAAACTCGCGTCAGGATCACTTGACCTTTGAACCGTAACCGACGACTGACGTCATACAATATTAGCTACAAATTTTTTTTTTGTTAGATAAGCTAAGAAGCTTCGTAGCTTAGCGGTAAGCGCTTCGACTGTAAGTCCTTCTGGTTTCAGATAGTACCGGGTTCGAACCTGGGCTTCTGAAACGTTTTGTGATTATTTTTTCTTTTTGTAATTCATTAATTTTTTCTGATAGAAAATCAGTGATAGGTTCTATTGGCGCTATATTATAGGTATGGTATGGTATGGTATGGTATGGTCTTTTCATCTTTCTCTCTGTATATAACGAAGAAAGGAAGAAAGAAAATGTTTTCACTTCTGCCGGCACTCCCGGAGTGCAACCCTTCTTTTTTTTCACACAGGTGGCAGTTACCAGCAGTCTTGGATTATTCTATTTATTATATTATATTCTTCATTTCACCAGTCAGCCGTTTGAAGATTGAAATAGATACTCAATTGGCAGACAAAGGTTCGTTTTCTTGAACGATACGATGTTCTGAATCTCGATTTAAATCTAGATCTGAGGACAGATTGTATTCTAGATGACAGTTCTAATATCTATGTAATGTAATTTCTAGAATATGGGAGACTCCTTTATAAATGTAACTAACGGCTTACTGCTCGCACGGCAAAACTTCTTAAAAAAATACAGTAACCAGATTGCCCGAAAGATAATTTAATCTCGTTCTAATTTTATGACTCGCACTAAGCAGGTCACGTCATGCACCTGGGCAGGATTACTTACCTGTGCAAGGTATAATCATCATCCTAGCGTTAAACCTGGTTGCTTAGGAGATTTTTACTCCTTATGCACCTACTACATACACAAGTTTCATCACAGTTTTGCCTGCATAGGCCGGAGTGTACATGGAACACCTTGCGTAAATGCATTAGTTTTCAAACCGTTTTAGATAGGACTTTTTTTAAATCGGTCTAGGCGGGACTCGATCCCTCGACCTTTCCTTTACAAGGGGACTGCTCTGCCCATTGAGCTACCAGACCACGCCCGAATTAATTCAAATTTCTCCTTATATCCGTCTTTATGGCGACGGTGGAGCCGTCCGCCGATATTCGAATTTTCAATCACTTTTAAACATTGATTTTGACTACTTTGCCCAAACAATTGAATGGAATTGTTTAAGCATTTTGCATGCAAAATTTCCAATCGTTTTCTTCTTCTTTAAATGCCATCTCCATTGAAAAATTGAATCGGTCCAGGTCGCCTTAAAGATGGGGTAGAAATTTGGATCGGTTCAGGCGTGGTCAGGTGGCTCAGAGCAGTCCCCCTCTAAAGGAAAGAGCATGGATGTAGAATATACTGCTTCCGGGCTGTTTGGCCGTGGTCTTTGTGAAACTTGCGTTCCAGACGTTTCGCCGATCACTGTGGTCGACATCTTCAGTGGCGCAGCCGCCGACGAGGCAAGGTCTCCGAAGTCGTCGTCTCCCGGAAACGTCTGGAACGCAAGTTTCACATAGACCACGGCCAAACAGCCCGGAAGCAATATATTCTACATGCAACGCCGGCCGTGAAAGCCTGAAGACTTATATGAAAGAGCGTGGGTTCGAGTCCCGCCTGGACTGATTCAAAATTTTTTCCAATCCAAATCGTTCTGAAATTTAACATGCAAAATGCTTAAAAAAATTAATTCAATGTATTAGTTTTACTAACTACACAAACGATGTTCCATCTATAAACCAGCCTGCGCAGGCTTAAATGTGGTGACGTTTGTGTGTGTGTGGTAGACCCATTAGCCCAGGGTCCACCCACTCCACTACTTTTGTTATGGTTAATACAGCTTTTATGAGATCCTTGTAATCCCTAGATTGGCTTGCAGGTAAAATTGTCTTGGCCTCTAAGATCTTGGCGAGACCCATCACGGATATCTGTAAACCATGCACCTTAAATAGAATCAAAGTGAGTTAATTTAATTAGAATCAAGTGACCAAATCTGTTCAATTACATTTGATTTGGTTAAGAGGTCTTTGGCGCAATCAGTGGGTAAACCCCCGGGAAGAGAGTGCTACAGTCCCTGGGGATGACCCGTGGTCAAACAGATTACATGCCTGTATCAGCCTCAAACGACCTCTTTGAATTTAATTACAAGGAATGTAGTATGTACTGCATGCAGTTTATTAAAATCTCATTATTTCTTTTAAAAAATGTTTTTAAAACCCCGGTTTAGTAGACCAAACAGGAAAATAATTTATAGTGAGTTTGAAGTCAAAAAAAGTGTTATAATATCTTGTGGCTCTTACAACAATCACCGTCCTGCATCTAATTTGATTTATTGATAACTAGCTGTTGCCCGCGGCTCCGCCCGCGTGGATGTCGGTTATCGCTTAGTGTTGATCCGACGCTATTGAGCATTAAATTCGCCTCTCTACTCAACTTTGTCCTCGACTATGTACTATCACCTCTGCTCTCGACTTTCTACTCGCCTCTATATTCGACTCTCAAATCGACTTTCTACTCGCCTTTATACTTGAATTTATACTCGACTCTCTGACTTATCTGTTCCCCTTTATACTCGACTTTGTACTCTTCTCTATACTCGCCTTTCCATTGGCCTCTCTACTTGCCCCATCCATTCGATTCTCTTTTCGCCTCTTTACTTGACACTCACCACTCGCCTATCTACTCGCACCTCTACTCAACTCTCTATTCGATCTCTACTCGCCACTACATTCATCTTTCCACTCGCCTCCCTATTTGCCTCTCTACTCAACCCTTTGCTGCATTCTATTTGATTCTATTCTCGCCTCTCCACTGGCTCTCTAGTCGCATATCTACTCGCCCCTGTAGTCGACTCTACTCGACTTTCGTCCCTATAACAATCTCTACTCGCCTCTCCACTCGCTTCTATATTTGGTTCGCTAGTCGACTATGTCCGTTTCGAAGCTCTAATTCACCTTTTTACCAAAATTCATGAGGACATCTTAAAAGAAATTCTTACTATTTATGCCATATCACTACCTTTTTTGTGCCATTGAAAAATTAGAAACTTTAATCCCATAGCCCTATTTCTCTTCCCCCCTCCCCCTTATATCCCTTTTTTCGCGATAAGAGGTAGCTTATGTCCATTTCCAACCAATTTCTAATCCATTTCTATACTAATTTCATCAAGATATCTTCAAAATTGTCAAACTTACATACCCTAGCCCTATTCCACCCCTTCAACTCCCTTTTGCGATAAAAGGTAGTCTAAGTCCGTTCCCAAGCTCTAAACTATCTCTGTACCAAATTTCATCACGAAATCTTCTTAAACGATACACTTTTATCTCAAGGCCCTGCCCCCCCCCCTTCTTCCCCCCTTTTCGCGATAAAAGGTAGCCCATGTCCGTTCCCAGCTCTAATCTATCTCTGTACCAAATTTCATTAAGATATCTTCTAAAACGATAAACTTTTATCTCAAGGCCCTGCCCCCCCCCCCCTTCTTCCCCCCTTTTCGCGATAAAAGGTAGCCCATGTTCGTTCCCAGCTCTAATCTATCTCTGTACTGAATTTCATTAAGATATCTTCTAAAACGATAAACCTTTATCCCGAGGCCCTGGTCCGCCCCCCCTTCTTCCCCCCTTTTTGCGATAAAAGGTAGCCTATGTCCGTACCCAAGCTCTAATCTACCTCTGTACCAAATTTCATCAGGATGTTTTCAAAACTGCCAAACTCTCATTCCCTATAAGACTCCCCCCCACCCTTTATCCTCGTCTTTCGCGACTAAAGGTAGCCTATGTTCGTTCCAAAGCTTAAATCTATATATGTACCAAATTTCATCAGGATATCTTTAAAAAAGACAAACTTTCATCCCATAGCCATATCCCCCCCCCTTTTACCCCTTTTTGCGATAAAAGGTAGCCTATGTCCGTTTCCAAGCTCTACACTATCTCTGTACCAAATCTCATCAGGAAATCTTCTAAAACGATAAACTTTTATCCCAAGTTCCTGGTCCCCCCCACTTCTTCCCCCCTTTTCGTAGCTTATGTCCGTTCCCAAGCTCTAAACTATCTCTGTACCAAATTTCATCAAGAAACCTTCAAAAATGACAAACTTTCATACCAAGGCCCTAGTCCGCCCCCCTTCTACCCCCCTTTTTGCGGTAAAATTTCCGTTCCCAAGCTCTAAACTATCTTTGTACCGAATTTCATCACGAAATCTTCTAAAACGATACACTTTTATCCCAAGGCCCTGCCCCCCCGCCCCCTTTTCGAGATAAAAGGTAGCCTATGTCCGTTCCCAGCTCTAATCTACCTCTGTACCAAATTTTATTAAGATATCTTCAGAAATGACAAACTTTCATAAAAACTTTCATTCCCTATTTCCCACTTAAACCCCCTTTCTCGTGATAAAAGGTAGCCTATGTCCGTTCTCAAGCTCTAATATACCTCTGTACCAAATTTCATCAAGATTGGTTCAGTGGTTTAGGCGTGAAAGCGTAACATACAGACAGACAGACAGACAGAGTTACTTTCGCATTTATAATATTAGTATGGATTAATAATGGATTTATTGGGTTTTACCCTGGAAACTGCTGGTGGTCTCATGGGGATAGAATAGGTATTGATACTACCAGCGGGATCATTGAGTAGTGCCACGGGGCCATCGTGGAAAATATATTTTTTTTTGGAATTCTTTGTTTGTTAGTTCGCGATGCAAGATGCAATAAAAACGCAACAAAAACCGTTCAGTAGTATTTACTACTGAACGGTTTTTGTTGCGTTTTTATTATCATTATAATGATGATGCAATATGAATGATTGCAATAATATTGATGCCCCCTATTATGTGAACCCGATTACAGATTGGTGACATGTGGGTGTTAATTTCACCTCTGCCTAACCCTCCGGGGATAAAGGCGTGATTATATGTATGTAATTAGTTTATTAGAATCGGAGATATTACAGCCCGTAATCCAAACGATACTTACTGCCAAATTTCGATTTATTACTAGTACTGAGGACAGATTGACAATCTGTCAAATTTGTCAATTAAGGGCTCAGTATCGTTATGGAATAAATGCCTAATCTATCATCATATCAAGGTATCACCTAGTAAAATATATTATTTTCAACATATCCCTTGGATTCGCACGGACCAACAGTTGTTTATACGCCTAGTGGGACTCTTTTTATACCAATAAAAGCATCCCACTTCATACATTTGGTTTGCCACTTCGTGTAACGGCATATGTGTCGAAGTGACCCGTGGCCATACACGAACAGAATTTGTTATGAGTACACACTGGGACAGTATCCGTTAGTTGAACTATACACGTAACTTGTGCTGACATGGTAAGCTTGTGAATTTCTGAACACTGTTTTAAATATTCCTTTTAGTTTAGTGACAGGTAATGTAAAAAAAAGAATGCGACATGCACTTTCCTCATTCGCCTCGAGCTTACCAGCTTACGTCCTATAACTGTACATTCTAAAATTAAATTTTATCATCACCCTTGCGTTAATCCTGATCGCATCCAAAGCCTTCACCTCGGAGTCGGGTTATTCCTATTTCCCCCTGTTGCCGTTCCCCCGAAAAGATATTCCATAAATATGTATTGACATTTGTTCTCAATTTCCACTGAAATTTAAAAACTTGTTCAGTCAAGTGCTACAAATTTCATATTAAGAAGGTTTTGCTTGATACTTTTTGTACTTGTTAACAATCTAGCAAACCGGAATAGCTAGCAAATCGAGTAAACGGCAGCTACTCGGACCGTATGGGCATAATCGCTGGTGTCCCACAAGGCTCCGTGCTGTCTCCGACCCTGTTTCTGATACATATCAATGGCATGCTGTTTGATGAATACATTCATTGCTATGCGGACAACAGTAACCGGAGAGTCATATTACACAGGCCTTGTAAACAAGTCTCAGTTCTAGGTGGAGGAAAGTTGCGAACAACTTGTATCTGAAATCGAGACCATTCTCACTAGACTATCCGATCAGGGAAGACCGAAACTTAGTTCAATTCAATCTCTCTAAGCAAACCCCATTCATTGTAGCGCCACAATTCCCGAACACAACGCTTAACACTTCTTCAAGTACTAGGATGTTTCTATTGGAGTGTCCAGTACCGCAGTTATTTGAAGGACAATGTCATGTTGGCATCTAAAAAACATGGAGTGCTCAACAAGGCGAAGCAGTATTTAAATGCGGGGCGAGGATTCTCCTCCCTCCTTCTTTTTAAGGAGCAGGTTCAGCTCCACATGGAATATTGCTGTCACCTTTTAGCTGGAGCACCTGCATACCAGCTTGACCTCTTCCACTCGGTGCAAAGACGGGCGCTGAAGATTGACGCCAAGCATACTTGCAGGTTGTATGGAACCTCTTACCTCAGGAGGGACTTTACCTCACTGTGTGTGTGTTTTACCAAACGACTATAAATCAGTGTGTATAATGGCTTATGTTCAGAGAAATTGTTTGACTTGATGCTCGCAATGAGTTCATCGGTAAAACTTCATCCTACGCTACACAAGCTGTTGAATAAACTCCCTGTTGTGATTTTTCCAAGGAAATACAATATGAGATTTTTCCAAGGAGGACATTAGAAGGTTCTTGCAAGATCGGCAGCACGAGTGTTACTTCCCTGGTGTTGCACACATCCTTATGCCACGGTAACCAGTTTCTATCAGATGGACCGTGTGCTTGTCTGCTGCCTAAGTGGCTTTTAAAAAAACATAGGCAGCATCATCATCATCGTCCCTGTGCTCGTCTATCCAGCTATCTTCAGAGTGGCATCAGTGGCCTTCACCTCAGTGTATGGGGTCCGCTTTTTTCAATCATATTGCAACGTGGCTGAACTTCGATACTTATCGTGAAGTCAAACCAGTGCCCCGAGCACGAAAAGCATTTTAATTCGTAACGTAAACTTATCAAAAGAACAGCCCCTCTAGACAAGTGGCAATTCGCTAACCGGCGTCTGATGGAATAGAAATACGAATGTATTGGATTTGACGTATTTGACATGCGTTAACGACTGTCATATACGTCAAATCCCATATATTTGTAATTCTATTCCACCAAACGCCAGCTAGCGAATTGCTACTTGTCTAGAGGGGCTGAGCATTGCGATTGGTTCACAGTAGAAAGGCGGCCAATCGCGATGCTACATTCTCTCGATCCGTTTTCGTTACGAATTCCAATGTTATTTGTGCTCGGGGCACAGTATACCTATAATGACATGTTATTTTTGAAGTGAAAACTTCTTTAGCGGCGTTGGATGGGTAAAAAGTGTAACCGACGACTGACGTCATACAACATTAGCTACAGACTGTTTATTTTGCAAGATACTATAAATAGCTTCGTAGTTGAGCGGTAAGAGCTTGGACTGTAAGTCCTTATGGTTTCAGATAGTACCAGGTTCAAGCCTGGCCTTCTGACACTTTTTGTGATTATTTCTTCTTTTTGTGATTTTTTTTTCTTTTTGTAATTTATTACTTTTTGTGATTTTTTTTTCATTTTGTAATTTATTAATTTCTTCTGACAGAAAATTAGTGATAGGTTCTATGATTGGCGCTATATTTAGGTATGGTATGGAATGGTGTTATGTTCTTTTTATCTTTTTTTATGTATATAACGAAGAAAGAAAGAAAGAAAAAGTTTTCACTTCTGCCGGCACTCCCAGAGTGCAACCCGTCTTTTTTTATTGATAGAACACTAATGGTTTCATTGATTATAAAAAAGTCTGTGATTGTTGATCATTTCAATTTATAAACACTCTCTATTAGGTGAGCCGTGTACTTGTCTGCCATCTAAGTAAAATAATAAATTAGATGAAAATTTAAAATACTAGTTATGCTTTGTCATTGACTATACCAATTTGATAAAACGCTATTTTATATAAATAAATAATATTCCACATTTCACACAACGCTATCTAGACCCATGGTAAGCATAGCTTAACTAGCTTGTGTTATGGAATCTAGAATGCGGATAAACATACTTAGAAACGTTCTTTTTTTTTGTAAATATATACATATTATACATAGAAACACCCAGACCAATGCAAATATACATATTCATGCATACAAATATTTGCACTGAGCGGGAATCGAACCCGCGCCTCCTGCGGAGCGGCCGCGTTCACAAAAAAATTCAAATAAATAAATTTGAATTTGAATTTGAATTAAAATTTAAAAGTGATAAAATTCCGAGGGAAAACAGTAACAGGGGGAATTAGGAATAACCCTCGGCGTCTATGATCCGCGTTTTCCGGTCTAACTGCGATGTTGCAAAGTTTTGATATTTTCCGTGATGTGACTGCCGGCTAACCTCTACAACTCATTGGCAATATCAAAGTATTACCTTCAGCCTTCTAAAATAAATTTAGCAACAAACAGCTCTGTCAGATCATCGACCAAATTTCGCAGCAAATCTTTTGTTTTTTTTTATTTTGTATCATATTTTAAAAGGATTGCTTTTACCAACCTTCCTTTTGAAGTCTTCCTTAATTTTTAAAGGAAAATGTAGGCCAAAATATTTTTTATTTAACTTTTACCTTTTAAAGATATAATTTATTTTTGGATGTTTTATTTAGTGAGAGAAAACAAGGCTTTGTTTTTGTTGTATACATGGCTCCAAGGCTTTATCTCTTAAAAGAAGTAAGTAGATGAAGTAGGTTTTTTGCTTTAGTTTAGCTGTGACTTGCGATTTTATAAGATAATATTTATTCAAAAGGACGAATAAGCACCTTAAAAATAAATTAATATTAACTGGAACCTCAGCAGTGGTAAGGCCACGATGCTATTTGTGCACTGTAGTCATTTTTCATACGAACTTTTCCGATGTGAAGTCTGGTCATGACAGCTAGTCGTTCACTTGTCTTAAGCGGCAGGGGTCACTTAAGACAAACGGCAATTCATTTGTATAATATAATAGACTAGCGATCCGTCCCGGCTTCGCACGCCACGGGTGGTTAAAACGTTCCCGTGGAAATCCAATTACAGCCTATGTTACACAGGGTGAATGTAGCTTACCAATGGTGAAATAGTTTTTTTATTCATTACACATCTTTCCTCTTTGTAATAGTAGTGTAGATCGAGATGTTTGAATGACTGCCATTATTGCTATAACAACCAATTGACAGCCTCTCAGCCGCTGCAATACCCGCTCAGTGCAAATATTTGTATACATGAAAATGAATGAAATTTTGAAGCATTTACTATGCTAACTTTTCAAATCGATTAAGATAGGAAAAAGTGAATCGCTCAGGCGGGACTCGAACAAAATGTATTATTAATAATAATAATAATAATAATTCTTTATTGACTCAAAGAACAAGGTTTAGTTTACAAACATTTTCTTAAAACTAAGGCATATATTAATGTTCCCAGTTGAAATGTTATACTGATTCCCAAACTAAGCAAAGCTTGTATTTTGGGAGTCAGTGCGCTAACGTTGTACATTAATAATAATGTAAGTAGTGTAAGTAGTTCAACGTATGTAGTTCACATACGTTTTTCACCAAAGCCATAAGGCTTTGGTGAAAAACGTATGTGAACTGGGTAAGATATAAAACTGTTTATTAATTATATATACATTAGTAGCTATTTAAAGAATTTTAATTGCGCTTGTATAGTATGCTTTGTTAGTAAGTGTGTGTGTGTGTGTGTGTGTGTGTGTGTGTGTGTGTGTGTGAATGTTCGTGTGCGTGTACATGTTTGTGTGTGTATACGTAATATGTGTCGACATTATTTTATAAATTTTGTTAGGGCCTCGGTAGTCACATAATCTTTTCCAAGTAACCACTCTGTTAGATCGATTTTTATTTTGTATTTATCCAATTTTGCGATTTTTAGCTGTCTGTGGATGTTTTTATATAGGTACGGGCTAAGTGTATGGTATTGTTCGTCAGCGAAGGCAGTTTTGTGTCGGACACTCGATGGATTGTTTCTACGTTTAGTAGGATCAAATGCAGGCATGGTGCTGTGATATCTTTAGGTCTGCAGCACGTATAACTGCCTTACTGTGAGGACCTTGCAGTCGCTATAAAGTTGGACAGTTGGGTATCTATATGGTTTCTTTATTATAATTTTCAATATAGCACGCTGAGCCCTCTCCAGCTTCAGTAGACTGGTTTTATTCGCACCTCCCCATACCGTTATGCAATATCCAATTATGGATTGACAAAGTGCATAATAGACCAGTTTGATGGTATGAAAGCTTGCAGGCTCCCTGAGAGTTCTAAAAATGCGTATCAGTCGCATCGTTATTAGGCCGAGTCATCGAAAAAGAATGTGCAACATCATTCATTGTTTCTGATAGTTCGTATGGGTGTCGGTAGATGGCTCCCACCGTGGCCCTAAAGACGTATAGGAGAATTTATGTAGCTTTAAGCGTAGCTCGGTGGCTCAGTGGTCAGAGTATTCCCCCTATAAGGGAAAGATAGCCGGTTCGAGTCCCGCCTGAGCGATTCACTTTTTCCTACATGAATATGTATATTTACCATGGATCTAGAAAACGTTGTGTTAAATGTTGTGGAATATTTTATTTATTTATTTATAAACGTCAAAATACCTGTCAATTCCATACATTCATCCTTCTATTCTGCAATTGTCTAGGGGGTCTGTTTATCACCTTATATACGAAACATTTGTACAATCAAGTTAAAAAAGAAAAAGTACAGGTGACGTGTTGTCCGAAGATAAGGGTATTTTTTCAGATACGAGGGCGGAATAACAATTTATTGAGGGTTCTTTTATGGTAAGAAGCCTATCACATATTGGATAGTTTTCATGAATTATTTTTGTAGGTGTTGCAGAAAGTGTTCTCAAAACGACGAGCTTTTTCGTCTGGAGAAGTATTGTATTAGGTCGTTACATATGAAATTGTCGAAATTTTCTTACAGATGAGTTCGTTATTCCTGTAATTCCTAAATAAATGAATGAAAAAAAAAAACAGTATTTCCTAAATGCTATCCATTTTGATGATATATTTCGTATTACTTTTTTACAGCTGTCACTTTTCAAAAATGTAATAATCTTTGTTGTTACTTAATGTTGCCTCATTCATACACAAAAAAAAAATCATAAAATTTGGCTTTGTCATTCCTAAAAAAATGCAAAAATGTTAGTACTGCAAATTGGGTTTCCTCCAATTTCTTCAATAAAAAAGCAATTTCATATGTAGCGACCTATGCGGAAATCTACAAAAAAACATGTACATACGTCACTCAATTTTTTTATAAGAAACTAGCTGATACTCGCGTCTTCGCCTGCGTGTAATTCTGTTCCGTGACCCATAGGAATGTTACTTTATAGACCTTCCGTGGAATTTTTGGAACATATGGAAATATATAATATGGAAATTAATGAGCTGAATCGACCGAGCCGTTGTCGAGTTATGCGCCTAGTAACATTCATTTTTTTAATCGGAGTAGTTGATACCCGGTAACGTGGCTTCACTACATAGTATAAAACAAAGTCGCTTTTTCTGTCCCTATATCCCTTTGTATGCTTAAATCTTTAAAACTACGCAACGGATTTTGATGCGGATTTTTGAAATAGATAGAGTGATTCAAGAGGAAGGTTTATATGTATAATATATGTTTAATATAGTAGAGTGTGCAGCGGGAACGGGATCTGACGCCACGCGGGCATAAATAAATTGGCGGTACGAAGTTCGCCGGGTCAGCTAGTTGTGTATAAAAGATATTGAGTTACCTATTAACTTTGTGATAATCATACATATCAATAACGCCCTCTCAGGCGTATCGGAAGATCGTTCGGCTGCTAAGGTAGATAATATAGGGTCGATATTTTTTTATACCACTTAGGAGGCAGACAAGCACGCGGCCCACCTGATGGAAAGTGGTTACTGTGGCCTATGGACGTGTGCAACACCAGGGGCGTCACACTTGCACTGCCGACCCTAAAAAGGTAGCAGACAAGCACACTGTCTACCTGATGGCAGGTGCAACACCGATTTCCGCCCATCCATTTTCACACGTCATATTGATAAATATCAGACAAATTCAAACTGAAAACCTTTGTAAATCCCCTAGTGGCTAGGTAGAAGTGTAATAACAGCCACATTTGGTCAACTATGATTTTTGATCCCACACAATAGGGGGCGAGTCCATTGTCACCAGATAGGTGTTCTATAATAACTGTATATTTACTGCCCAATACGATTTAATTTCATCTTGCCTTTACACCGCAGTACTATTAAAAGAGCATTTTTTCGCACAAAATCCCGAGAAACGTGGAGTAATAACTTCAAAGATGAATATTTTATGAAAATCAAGGTTAGACGGCAAACATATGCTGACTCTACATGAATAATTTTAAGTTGAATTAACCCCTACTATGGGTTAACTACGCCGACTATATTACTGCGAAAGAAGGAAATCTCGAAATAAAATCCTGTATCAATCCGTCTGGCCAGCGGGGAAACAGTCGGCCAAGGCATTTGGGATAGGCTTATGTTTAAAAGTGACCTGTGATAGGGTAATTAATTGATAAATTAACAACAAATATTTTTTATCACGACTCATTTTTATTTTAACAAACGCTTTCACATCGGAACGTGACTCAGGGTGTATTTTTTAATTAATGAGCTGCAGGATTCAAGCCTGTAAATCACCAAATGATTGGTATAGTTGTATTAATATCCAAATTATATCGATTATGAATTTCGGTCACACGTAATAGGGACCGGGCCTACTGCCGTCACGCGTGCACTTTTTATAGAACTGTATTTTTACTATCATATGGAGAACTTTCCTATCCATTCGTCGCCTTCAACGACTCCCACGGCAGAACGGATGACATCACGGTATATTAATTCTATAGGCTAATAATTTTTTTAAGTTACCTTGCGCGCTGCAGTTTTCTTAAGAAATGCATTTCTGTCTCTCTTTATCATTTTTTCTCTCAAATTAGAAAAAGAAAACCTACATTACCGCTAGTGAAACTGCAGGCAAACGTTACTAATATAATTATGAAAATACTAAACTCACTTCATTATCACGCATCATGCATGGTTATCACGTAAACCATTAGTAGTGGTGGGATTTATTTTGACATTGTAAGGGTTGCTCGTTATGTCGCAGCGCTCATTCGTGGTTATCGTAACCATCTCTTATTTATATCTTTATACATATTTTATGCATATTCGAGCCTATTTCATGTACCAAATTTGCTATATTTTAAGAGAATTTTAGTGAAGTCAATTTGTACGTGAGGAGATTATACTCCAGTTTCATCTAATAAATTCGACACGTTTTATTAAATAAATGAAACATTATTATACACTACTAAAGTAGTAAATTAAGGTATGGTTCACTTTATGGCTAGCGTAATTAGCTTAAACCATTCCAATTTACAGATGCAGCACGAGTGGGACTCTCTCGAGTGTAACTACTTTCCATCAGGTGGGCCGTGTGCTTGTATGACACCTAAGTTAGTGTTTAAAAATTTAAGGACTGCATTAGACAATTCATTGGTAAAGCGTGTCTAAGCCGAAATGATGTGCTCCACCATCTCCCTTACGCACACAAGCAAATTATTCACGACAGTTATTTTTAGATTTGTTGATCAAGCAGTATTCATAATCTGACAGAACGAGCGAGTGAGTGGATGTCTTGTTCTATACAATATGTCAGCGATAGTCCATACACAGAGTGTACTCGAAGTTATCACGCAACTAGTCGACTACAAGATACATATACTGTTCACAAAACACGACACGACACGATGGTATTTTAGTTGAGCAGTCCAACTGGGGAAGAAACTCCATACCGCGGCTATAATAAGCTTGTGTTATGTTCCCGGCGGTAAGTAGGGTAGCCAGATCTCACTCGAGAGTTTTTGTGCTGTTAGTGGGAATTACCAAAGGCTATTCCTGCTTTGTCTTTTACAATGACGGCATAAAAACTGTGTTTACAGGGTCGGCAGCGCAAGTGTGATTCCCCCGGTGTTGCACACGTCCATAGGCTCCGGTAATCACTTTCCATCAGGTGGACCGCATGTTTGTCTGCCACCTCAGTAGTATGAAAAAAAAAACGATTTTCACACAGAATTGCAGCCAAGTCAGACCTTAGGCTACAATATATTTTCCTAAGTTATAAGCAGAAATGATATTTTACTAAATTTTGCCCGCGGCCCCGCCCGCGTGGATGTCGGT
Organism: Eilema caniola; assembly: GCA_949126895.1. Taxonomy (NCBI): domain Eukaryota; kingdom Metazoa; phylum Arthropoda; class Insecta; order Lepidoptera; family Erebidae; genus Eilema; species Eilema caniola. The sequence continues at coordinate 3,309,085 of OX421486.1, read as the reverse complement.
TATCGCGACCAAACATAGCCTATGTCCTTTCTCAAGGTCTAATCTACCCCTATACTAAATTTCATCAAAATCGGTTCTGTGGTTTAGGCGTGAAATCGTAACATACAGACAGACAGACAGACAGAGCTAGTTTCACATTTATAATATTAGTATGGATGTTGTTATAAACTTGGCATCCATTTTGATCTCATTTTTTTGACATTGAAGTCAACAAATAAGGCATATTATCATAATATTAAACTTGGCTCTCATTTCAAATTAATGATTTTTGTAGAATATACACTGACTATGACTTGGGATTCAAGATCAGTCTCAGAGAGGTCGCCGATGAGGAGAGGTCTACGTACTCGTCGCAGCCCGGACCTGCGCCACTGAACCGCAGTCGACCGCAGTGATCGACGAACCGTCTGGAACGCAAGTTTCATATGGACCACGGCCAAACAGCCCGGAAGCAGTAAGTTCTAAATGCAACGCTAGCTGTGAAAGCCTAAAGACTATGTTTTTGATGGAATTTCAGTTTAGGCGAGCTTTACTTATGGATTTATCTTAATGTGAAGATTATTTTGTAAAGTTGTAAATATTCAGAAACTTTTGTAACTAACTGTATCTACTATACTGAAAGTTTTCTTTATTATAAAAGATGTAAGAAGATTAAAATTGAATATTAAATGATATTATGATTAAAAACTCGAAATATACAGAATTAATTTATAATATTCTTCGAAGAAGCACGTTAAGCCGTCGGTCCCGGATGTCATACGAAGGTCTATAGCAGTCGTTACGAGTAGTTGGGAGACCTAAAAAGTTTGACAACTGTTTTAACTACAGAGCTTGAATATCGTTAATGGGCTGTAGAGGTTAGATGGCAGTCACATAACGAAGAATATCGAAGTTTAGCCCCGTCGCAGTAAAACTGGATAAAGTGGATCCTGAATTCCAATGTGAAGGCAAGGATGATGACAATCTGTCTGACTGTTACTAAACGCCTCAAGTCACTAGGCAGTAAAGTGTTTATAATGTCGTTTAGGATATTTTTCCTTTGAACATTCGATGTCGCTTGCACCTTTTTGCTTTTCAATCGTCTGTATTAAAAAGAACATGACAGCCATTTAAATCTGATAACGGTCATCAACCCCTATTTCTCTACTAGTTCTAAATTCAAAAAGTTTAAGACGTCCACATTTAAAGTACGAAATTATAGTATTAGAACGGCTGAAGCATTCCGTCTCATTTAAAACTCTGAATAAAAAAGAGATAAAAAAACACATAAATTTTTCAACACTTAAAACATTAACAATCGTAATTCTTATCGCCTTGACATCGTTTAATCCCGGGATTTGAAAAAAGAATGGAACACGACTTCTGAATTTGAATTTCATGAGCGCAGTGCCTCTTTTTGAAATAAGAACGTGAAATTCCAACTACCAACGTGTTCCGATGATAAATACTCGTCTGTATTGAGAAGTACTTTTCATAAAAAGCAATTTAAAAAATTTCGTCTTTCTGTTTGTAATGGATAATCACTGAATTTGCTAATGATAAAAATAACTTAGGCTACTGATTTACTGACTACTTATTCCCTGATTTAACTGTGATAATTGCTTTTCGGCAACAGAGACAAATTCAAAAAACCAAGATCATAATCATCTGTTCTTGAGTTATATAAAAGTGCGTTTTTGTCCCTTTTTAGGCACTTACGGTTTGAATTTTAAAAAAATCCTTTCATATTACACCTCCACGCCTCAAAAAAAATATCCAAAGCTTACACCTCGGAGTATGGGGTTTGCTTTTACCAGTCTAACTGCGGATTTGGCTGAACTTCAATTTCAAGCCTCAACGGCCAGCGGTTTAAATTAAATTAAATATCATTTTATTCATGGCAACTGGGCCCAATTTGTCAGTAACAATATTCGTCTTACATCTATGGTTAGTATGAAATATGTTAACAATTAAAACAGAAAATTATTTTTCAATCAATATCATATTATTTTACATCTGATGTCAGTCAAATCAAAAAATCAAATAATGAAAAACAATTATAAATTAAGTACTTAACACCAATCCGTAATAGATACAATAGTCAATAATAATGTCAATTTATAATAGCATATAAATCCAATACTTCAATAAATAATATTATATTAAACAATTAATTAGAGTGACCATGTAGGGTTTAACTCTACTGGTAATATGCCTCATTATGGTTAGCCTGTGCGTTGTCTCTAAGTCTATAAGTAAATCAGTCAGTCAGTTTCATATTATATAGATTACTGCTTACTTCTATACTAGGAATTGGAACGAAATTCCTATTATATACATTTTTCTTTATTCCTTAACTCCAACTGTGTTTACATTCTCTCAGTCAATTAATCACAAAACTTTTGAAATATTAAATTTCGGGGAAATTATTTTTTTATCTGCCATTAGGTAAGGTTGTTCATCTTCAAAATTTAAACAAACTTTAATTAACATGAATGTTTTGATGCCATTATGATTGATAGCAAAGTTTTTTTAATTACATAATGGTAAAATTGATGATTTGAAAATTTTTTTTTTGTTTTTAATAATTTATAGGAGAAAAGTACAAAGCTGTGCTCCATTCGATAACTTACTTAGCTAATCGTAAACAATCTTGATGTGTCTTTTTACCCGACTGCCAAGAAGGGTTATGTTTTTCGCGCGTATCTTGTATGTATGTATGTATGTTTGTATTTTGATTTCAATTGTTTATATTTCAAATAAAAGGTATTTATTGCCCAAGTGTTCTTGGAAAAAGCTATATGTAGGTTTTTTGGCACCAAAACGTATGTGGTAAAATAAAAATCACTCAAATTTATCGAGTGGGGTATATAAATGAAGGAAATTAGAAGACAATTACCAAAATATATACATATCATACCTAAAAAGTAAAAAAAAAAAATATTAAAATAACCCCGACTGATACTGGAAATATCGAAACAAGCTTTATAGCAGGCGGTACCCATTTACAAATCTCAAACCAGATGACAATTATTGGATACCGCCTGCTATAAAGCGCTAGTTTCGATCTTTTCGGCATATTTGACATGCGGCATAGTTTTTTGTTGACAGTACTTTATTATCCAAAAAATGATCTTCACCTTGACTTCTTACTTTTATGAATGGATGACCTCGAAATAAAGTCACCTCCCTCAATCAAAAGTACAAATGACATAAAAATGTTATTATGTACCGTTTTAGTAAGTAAAAACTAAAAATGTTCACTGAGCTGAGAACGGGCGGATATTGGAGACGAGGATGAGCAAATGAGAGTTTTATGACATATCCGCTAGGGTGGGTTTAACTGTTAAATATGGAGACAGACTGTTTTTTTTTTTATACAGTTCTCAATTTCGAGGTTCTGAAATTGTTTTCATGAGTATGGTGAAAGAGCATGAGATGGGTCTGTAACCCTAGTAGATGCAGGCCAGAGTGACAGCGTGATGCGCGTCCCCCCTTTCTGTGTGCAACATGGGGACCGTAGTTCTCACATACGAGGGAGCTATCATGAAACTGGACCCTGGGACAGCCGGGGTGCGAGGGATATGTTTTAGGCAATCTTACACCCTAAACACCCAAGTTGGCGTGCGGTTTTAGTTAGTTCAAGTCTGACATAACTGCCCCCGCCGTCTGATGAGAATTCGAGAGGATTTCCAACCCAAGAATGGTAATAAAATAGCAATGTTTCTTAATAAAAGGAATTGGAGAGTATTGACTTTTGAATTTATGGATATGACAAAACTATGGGATGTATATCTATATATATGTGTCAAATTACAACGTAGTAGTATTTTGACATAAATAAATTTTAAGGTCGGCAGCGCGAGCCTGACGCCCCTGGTGTTGCACACGTCCATAGGTCACGGTAACCACTTTCCATCAGGGTAGGCCGTGTGCTTGTCTGCCACCTGAGTAGAATAAAAAAAAAAACACATTTTTTACGCCGTTTTCATATGACATTTGCGGCATCTATAGAGTTTGTAAATAGTCTAAGGTTATTTCTATTCTAAGGATAAAAGTACATACATATGTTGTTCCAGACTATATACCTGTAATCTATCCTTATACCTCCAAAAAATAACTCTAATCATGAAAAAATATAAATTAAATATAAATTTCACCCAAATTCAGCACTTGCTCAAAGTTGTGATCTCATATATGCGTTTAGTGTTTTCTTTCTTTTTACATTATTTGTGTAACTATGTAAGCCTATATGCGTTGTGCTGGCAATAAAATGTATTTTCTTTATTTCTTCTTTCTCTCCTCTATCAGTCTTATTGATTGGCAAACACTCATCTTCACAAACTTTCACATTAATTTATAATATTTCTTGGAAGAACAAAAGCCATCTCCACACCAACCTCGCTATATATTTTCGCGTTGACCGCAACAAGGCATTATTAAACCATTATTTGAGCAAGAAATGTTTTTTGATTACGAAATGTCCCAGGCTCGTTTGCATTTTGGCCTAACATTTGGAGGGGGGATTACTGCTTGCCAAGGATTGTGTAAGAGTTGATGAACGTCATTTTTGTTTGTTTAGTGCTTGAGGAGACAAATAAGAAACATTATTGCAAGATTTTAAGCTAGGAAGAATATGCAAAAGTGAGCATGCTTGCAAAATGTGGGTTTATATAGTGTGGTAAGGAATGACAGTAAAGGGAGCTATTGGAGTATTGCGGGTGTGAATGAAGATACCACAGTTGGGTTGATAAGTTTATTCATATTCATACATTAATTCACAGAATGCAAAATTTTTAATAATAATAAATAATAATAAAAATTCGTTTATTTCCTCACCACAAGTAGAATAGAATACTGATACATTGTTCGATTAGTAATTGTTCCTTTATACAATAAAATTCTGTCTGTGGCTCGCACCTACCACAGGCAGGTAACAAAGACCTGTATTACAGGTCACCAGGTTCACACTGTACAGATGACTTACTACTTCAATATCAGAATATTAGCATGTTAAGAAACTAGCTGGCGAGGTAAACTTGAGAAATAGATAATTTAGTGTGAGTTTTATGTAAAAGTGTTCTTGTATGTAAGACTATGAGATGTATATTGCATGTGTATATGAAGTATGAGTGTTTGTGTGCATCTGAGAGTGTGTATTGCGTGTGTTTGTGGGAAGTATGTGTTTGTGTTTCCATGACGATTATAGCGTTAGCCCTGTGACGAGGTCTTGGGTTCGAAGGTCACTGTAGATGCCGTGACCTTCACTAACTTAAGTTTTATGAGGGTACCAGTATTAGGCCCTCTACTGAGTCATATGACTGTTTAAGCAACCAGTTTTGGAGATTTGATTTGCAGTTGTACAAATTTAGGGTATGGAGATCCAATTCCTGTTGAAATTTATTATACAGCTAGGGCCCAAGGAATACAAAAAATCTACGAATGAACGAGTTCCTTATCTGCGTAGATGAGGCAACAAGACGATTGCGTCTTTGCGATGCCCTATCGAAGTGTGTTATGGTGTGTTGCTTAAGAACAGTAGCCAGAACGAACAGCTGTCTGACTGACAGAACCTGACAATGTTCGTAAAGCTGAGTGGTGGGAAAAAGGTGAGGTTTGAAACAGCAAACTTTGAGGATTAACCTTTGTGCTCGTTCAACCATCATCATACGTGTTCTACCAGCGCCTCCCCAAGATGTTATACAGTAATTCAGAATGGACTGACACAGTGCAAGGTAAACCATTTTCATGACATCTGAATCTGCTGAGTGCCGCAGTAATTTAAATATGTGTGAGAGTTTGCGGACCCTTTTGGAGAGATGAATAATATGTTCATGCCCCTTATTTCGTAGAAAGAAATTTCATAGAATTTCGTTTCACAGAAAATGTTTCATATAATATTTGGTTCTTATATTTTTATTTCGAATAATATTGTTTCAAAAACAATTTCCTTCAATGAAACATATTTCACAGAAACACAATTGAACGAATTTTTATTCATATTTTTTTGTTTAACAAACTTAACAAACCGTAGAATTATTTTTTAAAGAATATTAAACCACCTTTATAATGTTCCAAATCACATTTATTTTTAACTGTAACATTTACAATTTTAACACCCCGACTCAGATTACCCCGTCTCGGATAGGTTAGGTTAGAAGGCTAATGCGGGAGCGGAGCGTAGCGAAGCTCCCGCATTAGGCCTTCGTGGTTATTTTTTTATAAACCACCCAGAAGTAGGAGCCCCGCGTAGCGGGGCTCCGTCGACCTTGTAGACGCATCAATTGTTTAGTTTATAAAAACCATATATATGATAATACGCTATTCTTTGTAATAAGTTTTCTATTAATTAAACAATAAAATGATTAAGAATATTTGATATGATATTCTATGAAATGATTATTCTAATGTTGAACTGTATATGAAACAAAATTTAATGATTTAAAATTCTTTAAAGTAAGTATTCTGTATATTGATTATTCTATGAAACGAAATTATGCGAAACATTTTCTGTAATACGAAATTATATTAAACAATTTTCTATAAAACAACGCACACCCATGTTCATCGAACGATAATTTGGCATCCAATTATGACGCCAAGGTATTTTATAGAGGCAACTTTCTCTATAAGTATTGGATTGCTAGTGCCTAGGAGGTTGTTATCGCAAAGAGGTTGCGCTTTTATTTGTAGCATGTCACTCATAACAAGGGAAAAACTTCTAATACCAAACGTAAGATACTAATAATGTTTCCTTGTACATTCTTCCACTTGTGTGTGGTATGTAAATATTCAAACAGTGAATAATTAATTTTTGACACGACAGATATAAAATAAAAGTTACTTAGCTTGGAAAATAATCATGCATATTTATGATTGTAATATGAAAAAAAGCATCAAATGTCACTACGGTTCAATAAATAGAAATAATAAGAAGATAAAAATTAAAATCACCGACTCTTATTGATTTAATATATTTACAATTACTGACTAGCTTATATACTTCTTAACTTACTAACTACTAGATGTTGCTCGCGGCTCCGCCTGCATAATGTCGGTTATCGCTTAGTGTTGAGCCGGCGCCATTGAGCATTTAATTCAGCTCTCTACTCAACTTAGTCCTCGACTATTTTTACATTAATGATCACTGCTGCACTCTTAAGTAGTAGCGTGATGATTATATAGCCTGTGTCATTCTGATGTTTAAGCTAAATTATTGTAAAATTTCGTTAAAATCCATTCAGTAGTTTTTAGGTGAAAGAGTAACAAACAGCCATCCATATAAATACTCACAAACTTTTGCGTTTATAATATACTAGCTGTTGCCCGCGGCTCCGTCCGCGTGCATGTCGGTTATCGCTTAGTGTTGATCCGACGCTATTGAGCTTTAAATTCACCTCTCTACTCAACTTTGTCCCCGACTATGTACTCACCTCTGTTCTCGACTTTCTACTCGCCTATATATTCGACTCTCTACTCGACTTTCTACTCGCCTCTATACTTGAATTTATACTCGACTCTCTACTGACTTCTCTGTTCCCCTCTCTACTCGACTTTCTACTCGCCTCTATACTTGAATTTATACTTGACTCTCTACTGACTTCTCTGTTCCCCTCTCTACTCGACTTTGTACTCTTCTCTATACTCGCCTATCTACTCGCACCTCTACTCAACTCTCTATTCGATCTCCACTCGCCACTACATTCATCTTTAACTCACTTTTTCGCAATAAAAGGTAGCCTATGTCCATTTTAGAGCTCTAATCCATCTCTGTACCAAATTTCAATAGAATATCTTTAAAAATGACAAACTTTCATACTAACTATCTAGTCCTTATCCCCCCCCCCCCCCCTTTACCACATTAATCGCGATAAAAGGTAGCATATGTCCGTTACCAAGCTCTAATTAATCCCTGTACCAAATTTCATCAGGATATCTTAAAAACTGTCAAACTTTCATCCCTTATTATCCCCCCTCCCCCCTACGCCTCCATTTCCGCGTCAATAGGTAGCCTATGTTCATTCCTAAGCTTCAATCCATCTCTGTACCAAATATATCATCAGGATGTCTTCAAAACTGGCAAACTTTCATCCCCTATAACCTCCCCCCTCTTTAAACTCGCCTTTCGCGATAAAAGGTAGCCTATGTTCGTTCCCAAGCTTTAATCTATATCTGTACAAAATTTCATCAGGATATCTTCAAAAAAGACAAACTTTCATCCCATAGCAATATTCCCCCCCCCCCTCCTCTACCCCATTTTGCGATAAAAAGGAGCCTATGTTCATTCTCAAGCTCTAAACTTTCATCCCAAAGCCCTTGTCGCCCCCCTTCTACCCCCCTTTTCGCGATAAAAGGTAGCCTATGGCCGTTCCCAAGTTCTGAACTATCTCTTTACCAAATTTCATCAGGAAATCTTCAAAAATGACAAACTTTCATCCCAAGGCTCTATTCCCCCCCTTCTTCCCCCCTTTTCGAGATAAAAGGTAGCTTATGTCCGTTCCCAAGCTCTAAATTATCTGTGTACCAAATTTCATCAAGAAATCTTCAAAAATGACAAACTTTTATGCCAAGGCCTTAGTCCGCCCCCTTCTACCCCCTTTTCATGATAAAAGGTAGCCTATATCCGTTTCCAGGCTCTAAACTATCTCTGTACCAAATTTCATCAGGAAATCTTCAAAAATGACAAACTTTCATCCCAAGGCCCTAGTCCCCCTCCCTTCTACCCCCCTTTTCGCGATAAAAGGTAGCCTATGTCCGTTTCCAAGCTCTAATCTACCTCTGTACCAAATTTCATTAAGATATCTTCAGAAATGACAAACTTTCATAAAAACTTTCATCCCCTATTACCCCCCTTAAACCCCCTTTCTCGTGATAAAAGGTAGCCTATGTCCGTTTTCAAGCTGTAATATACCTCTGTATAAAATTTCATCAAGATCGGTTCAATGGTTTAGGCGTGAAAGCGTAACATACAGACAGACAGTCAGACAGACAGACAGACAGGCAGAGTTACTTTCGCATTTTTAATAATAGTATGGAAGTAGGATTTAGTACTGGAATGTTTAGTAGTGGGATGTCGCATTTTTGCTGACTGGCGATTCTGTTTTTATGGTTTGCCATAACGACAGAATCACGTGATTTCTTACTTATAACATTATTATTTATACAATTCAATTTCCTTATAGAAATCACGTCCCGTATATCCATAAATGCCAAAGTACTCCCCTCTTTAATCATTCTGTGTTGAATTTTCTTCTATTACCTTGTAAGAGGTACGTATTTTTTGTTTTGTAATGTTTTTTGCAACCAAATGTTAATCCTGACACTAATATTAAGTCTCGACCGAAAATCACCGAAATTCTCTTACAGATTCACGAGTTCGTTATTCCTGTAATTTAATAGCTATTTCCATTATTTATACTTTGTTTGAAAGTTGATTTCAAGATTTTAGAACGCTCTCTCTTTTTTAAATTCTGTTTTATTGGCCGCTTGATAAATTAAATTCGATTTTCAAAAACAGTTCTTCCTAAATGCTATCCATTTTGATGATAAATTTCGTATTACTTTTATACAGCTGTCACTTTTCAAAAATGTAATAACAGTTGCTTAATGTTTTCTCATTCATACACAAAAAAATAATAAAATTTGGATTTATCATTCCTAAAAAAAATACAAAAATGTTAGTAATGCAAATTGGGTTTCCTCCAATTTCTTCAATAAAACGGCAATTTCATATGTAACGACCTATTATTATAAATGTGAAAGTTTGTGAAGATGTTTTTTGGATGGTTGTTTGTGTATTATTATGTAGAAATAATAACTTCATAGCTGTCATTGTAAGCATAGCACAATGCCGTAAGGCTAAAGAACGAAAATAATCTTTTTTTATTATAAACAGATATGCGATACATTAGGAAATTACAAAACGCTAGGTAAATGAATAAGGTGTGGAGGTGTACCAATAATGTATCTTTAGAAATTAACCAGCTTTTGTTGTTAAAACCAGGTATGTTACTTTGTATGACAGTCTAACTAACTCGGGAGTCACTAGTAAATGAATAAATGTAACGCAACACAAAACCGAAATAGGACCGTAGATTTAGAAGTTGTTTAATTGTTTTCGTCGTCCGGTGTACTCACTGTTCGGTAAACGATCAGTAGGTTAAGTTACCTAGGCGAAGGTTACCATAACGATGGGTGACCGTTTAGTGTTACATCTGAGCGCTTTCGTGCTTCGGAGGGCACGTTAAAAATCGGTCCCGGCTGTCAACAGTCGTTAGGTCAAGGCGGAGGCCTAATGGGCGACCTGAACAACTCTGTCACAGGTTGGCCACTAACCACACTAAAAGAAGAATGTAGATATTGCTAGGTATTTCTGTATATCTCAATAACTAAATAATTCTAGTCCATCTCTCACAACATTTCAAACTTCAGCTCACTCCAATCAAATTGTACCATCTCTGGACAAAAGCGGGCCATGGAGCCGTAACGTTATTAACCTGTAAAACTATGGTAAACAGGAAATAGTCGCTCGAGGTAAAACAAACTAGTGATTGGACTTCCCGAGGACACCGGATATTGCTCACTACAAAGGAGAATGGCTCGCAAAACTTTGCTGTTTCCAAGAGACATTTGGCCTCAATTCGGTGATTATTGTGTTATTTTGAATGATTTGTAGTCTTCAAACTATACAAATATTAAAAAGGAGTCTGGTAATGTTAAAATTACAGTTTCTTTAACTAAATGCGTAATTTAAATGCATATGATATACATGACTTTGATAACAAAAAGCAATTTTTGAAATACTTATCTGTCCATCAATCCGTTTTTAATGTAAAAAAAGCTTCGAAATTAACGGGGCCGATTTTGAGGGTATTTTTGAACGGATCTACCAAAATTTTGGTACATAAATAGATTATATCCTAGAATGATATGTAGGCTTTTTATCAAAGGAATAGGTTGCTATGGGAACGGCAATATTACACACGTGCGGAGCTGCTGGCTACAGCTAGTGTTGTATCATTGAGCATCGTTCCCAGGAGTCACGGGAACAAAAAAGAATCCCACACAGATGAAGCCGTGGGCATCAACTAGTAGATAATATTATTAATAAATTCGATATAAAATATAGTTCACTTCCCAGTCTAAAAGCGCGTCCCTTAAAGATATTCCGTTCGATTGAACTTTGAGTCCTGCCGTTTTGCGAACGGTTGAATTTTATTGGTCCTTAACTACGCTGAGATGAAACCGCAGGCCTGGGTAGTGAATGTTTTAAAGTAGCTGCAAGTGATGGGATCATTTATAGAAGATATTATATAAGACTAGCTTTATCCTGCGGTTTCACCCAAGGGGATAACGGTCAATAAAAATTATTGCCCTTTGCCGGCTTTGCCCATTGAGTAGTGAAGACTAATTAATAATATCTTATAGGATTTTAAGGCCGCTAGAACCTTAAGCCTGGACATTTATGTATGGGAAGTCGGAAAGGGAGGTTATACCGAATTGAAACTATGTATGAAACCGACTAAACCGCACAACGTCTGTAGGTCGTTGTGCTAGGCTTAAGGTAAGGTTATCTTCAACATATCCCTTGAACCCCGACTAATCCAGGGCCATCCCTGAATACCTGGCCCTCATCGGGAGGGAGCTCCACTCGTCACCCCTAGGCCCGCGCTCATGGGGGACGGAAGTCGTTCTGCGCCTTCCGACGCTCGAATCACCTACGCACGCGGGTAGCGCGGTCCGCGAGTCTGTCTCTCTCACGCCACCGCTCCCGTTGCGCCTTCTCCTTGTCGAGCATTACTTAATGTCTGTCTAGCAAACACATATTAAAAAGTGCTCCGTAATAATTATTTATTTAAAAAAGTAAAAGCAACAAATACCTAGTGAAATTACATTTAATCAGTGGATAATAACACAATACAGTGGTGAAAGCGTTATCTCAGCAAATTCTGCAGTGACATTCAAATTTATTGTAAAAATAAAATTAATAGATAAAAGTGCGAATATACTGATTAACATTTAAAAAGCCGAACTATTCCAGTGAAACGTTGAATATTTTTAATGAACGAACGCAAGTAAAAGATATAAGTGCAATAGCGAACAAAAAAAAAGTGGTTTCGAATTTTGCTGCAAGTCACAGGAATGTGGAAAAAAATTCCTAAAGCGTGAATCACTTTAGCTATTCAGAAACGAACATACTTCGAAACTATTCGCTAATTTCGACGGTGACAAACAGTGTCTCCGTGGCGTGGTAGTTAATGGTACCGGACTGAAGCGACGCATCACTCAAGAGAGGTTGGTTCGAGACTCAGTTTTAAGGAGCTCTTTTTGTGATTTCAAATTTATGTACTGAAGATTATTCGCACCGTGTACGTGTATGTCATAACTTACCCTCTGAATCAAGTCACGAGGGCTCTTCATTGGTGGCGTACGAGTAGCCTGCGACGCGTCGCCGCCGCGTGTCACCGCAACGCACTGCGCCGTCGCGTCGTATTAGGGGGATCCTGCTATAGTCTATTGCAATCGGCGGACCAACACTGTCAACATTGCCTTTTTTCTTTATTCTTCATCTTACTTGACATGTCGATAATATAATAATATTAATTAACCTGCATATTGTATGGCTTTTAATGTTTTTGTTTTTGTATGTAATTATTATTTGTTTTGTGTGTAATTATTATTCATAAATCCATAATTATTTAATTTTCACAGACATTTACCCATCATATTGACTAATTGAATTAATTTAATTTTTTATTTTTGATTTTGAACTGACATTTTGAATATTTTAACTGACAATTTGATTAATCTGACAATTATTATTTATTACATTGGACATTATTTTGATTGAGCTTCGTTCAAATGTATGATTTATTTTTAACATTTTTTTGACATTTTAATTTTGCATTTGCATTTGTATTAGTATTTCTATTTAAGGTTCTTTTAAATTGATAATTAAATTTATTGATAATTAGAATTACCTATGGTAAATTATTTTTGTTTGACATTTTTAATTCCGCATTATTATTGTAAATTTCAAAAACAAAAAAAAAAAACAAGCCAGATATTTGTAGATTGAGTTCATAATCGAATTATTATTATTACTGCTTTATTAATATTGCAAATGGCTATTTATTTTATATAATTTGTATAAGGGATTGTTTTGTAAATGGTTATTTATTTTATATAATTTGGATAAGGGATTGTTCTATCTCTCAGAGCAATAAACCATTTGGTTTATTGCTCTGAGTTCTATCTGTTGACCTCAAAATTGATCTCCAAAGCTATTTGTTGACTGTATTATTTAGTCAACATGAGTGCAAGCACTACACAATTAACTTGTCCACACTGCCCAGGGTCTTCCCGCGTTTTCTGCTCACGCGGGCTGAAGGTGCATATTGGGCGCATGCATAAGCGAGTACTGGTTTCCCCAACCGTCACAGAAGCGGCTGCGCCCGCGGGACTTGGGCAGCCAGCTCCGGCACTCACTCAGTGTTCTCTGGACAGGCTGGCTACCTTTAGGAGAAATATACCGGTTCTGCGGCACATACCTAAGGGAGCCCGAAATCAGGCGGCCGGTAAGCTGTGTGACATTGCAGATGCATGTGTCACATGCAATGGCGTGGAGGAATGGGGCGCTCTTCTTGCTTTCGCTTATACAGCCTTGAGGGTGCCTGCGAGGGAGTCGTCCGGTAACATGACGTCAAAAGTTAAGGCTAACATTTTGTCGTCGGACCAAGTCGATGATACTGAATTATCTGCGCCGTCGGCACGCACCAGTACTCGTTCTATAAAAAAAAAATATTGAGTCGAAAGTTTTCGAGGGCGACTTGAGAGGCGCGGTCCGTCTTTTGATGTCGGACGACTCCTTCGCACAACGGAATCCCGGCACAATGGCTGCTTTAGAGCTCAAGCACCCAAGTCCTTCACGACCGCTCAAATTTCCTCCAGATCCGGGCTTACAGTTTATTGCGGAGACTGTCACCGTGGAGGACGTGACTTCGGCTCTTGGGTCTTTTTATGCGGGTTCGGCGGCGGGCTTAGACGGGATGCGGCCGGGGCATCTTAAAGAGTTGACATCAGTATCTGCGGGTGAGAATGGCAGACGTCTCTTGGGATGCTTGACCAGATTGGTCAACTTCCTACTCAGTGGTCAAGTGAACCCTCATGTGTGCCCGTATCTGTACGGTGCATCCCTCTATGCTTTGGCCAAAAAAGACGGTGGCCTAAGACCAATAGCGGTCGGCAGCGTTTTTCGCCGGTTGACTGCTAGATTGGCTTGCCGCGCCGTTAAAGGGGAAATGGCCGAATACCTGCAACCACACCAATTGGGTTTTGGAATACGTTTAGGATGCGAGGCCGCTATTCACGCTACGCGGACGTTCGTAATGGACCCGAGGAACGAAGGTTCGATATTGCTGAAGCTTGATATTCGCAACGCATTTAACACCTTGGAGAGAGATGTTTTGTTGAGTGAGGTAAAGGAAAAAATCCCTTCTCTCTATCCTTTTCTTCATCAAGCGTACAAGCTTCCGTCTAATCTTTTCTTCGACAATAACCTCATTCTTTCTAAAGTGGGGGCCCAGCAGGGAGATCCACTCGGTCCACTTGTGTTTAGCCTAGCTATTCATAAGGCGATTCGAAGTCTCAAATCGGCCCTTAACGTGTGGTACCTGGACGATGGCACAATTGGGGGCAAACCGGAAGACGTGCTACAGGATCTGGAGGCCTTAATTCCAAGTCTTAAAGACCTGGGTCTGGAGGTGAACCCCTCGAAGTGCGAGTTTTTCCCCTGCGGCGCCGAGGCTCGACCACACTTTGCTCAGTTAAATTCGTTTCTTCCTGGCCTCAAGGAACTTTCTTCCTCCGACTTCAACCTTTTAGGCTCTCCAATTTTTCTCTCGGCTGTTCCTGAGGCCATCACTGCTCGAAAGCAGCTTCTCCTTACCGCTCATGAACGTTTGAAAGGTCTTTCCGCGCACGTTGCGATTATCTTGCTGCGCATGTGCTTCGCTCTCCCGAAGATCAATTACCTGTTGCGGACCACCCCTACATGGCTCTGTCCCCAGGAAGTTTCCTCCTTCGACGATGCCTTGAAATCGGTGGTGGAGTCAATCCTGAACATTTCCCTAGATGAGACTCAGTGGAGTCAGGCGGCTCAACCAATTCGATATGGTGGTCTTGGGGTGCGTTGCGCGCGGGATGTGGGTTTGCCAGCTTTTCTGGCGTCGGCGCATGGGGTTGCTAACCTCGTTACTAATTTATTTAATTCTAATGGTGACGGGGAGAGCATACCCTTTGTGTCGGATGCTGTGGTAGCTTGGTCGGCCCTCTATGAGGATGCACCAATCCCCGAACCAATGCATCGTCAGCGGGCGTGGGATGATGTGGGGGTAATGCGACTCCAAAGTCAATTATTGGAGGGGGCTTCAGGGGCCGATAAGGCTAGACTGCGCGCTGTGTCACAGCCTGAATCTGGAGAGTGGTTACAGGCGTTACCTTCACCTCACCTGGGTACGCTGCTTGACGATAGCTCTCTGCGTGTGGCGGTAGCTTTCCGCCTGGGCTGTAAGGTGTGTGAACCTCACATGTGCACCTGCGGTTCCATGGTGGAGGCCAATGGCCATCACGCTCTGAGTTGTCGGAGGTGCAGTGGGAGGTTTCCGCGACACCACGCTCTGAACGATATCGTCCGCAGGGCCCTTGTGTCGGCAAACGTCCCCTGCGTGCTTCAGCCTCCGGGACTGAGCAGGTCTGACGGTAAGAGACCGGACGGGCTGACTTTGGTGCCATGGAAGAATGGCAAGTGCCTACTTTGGGACGCAACTTGTGTCAGCACGGTAGCCACCAGCCACCTTAGTCGCACCGTCCACTCCCCGGCTGCCGCCGCGGAAGACGCCAGCTCTCGGAAGAGGCTTAAGTACGCTGACTTGGAGCCACTGTACTATTTCGTGCCGGTGGCGGTGGAGACCCTGGGGAGCTGGGGCAAGGAGGCTAAAAACATTATTGGGGAGATTGGACAGAGGCTCATCGAAACGACCGGTGACTATCGTTCCGGATCGTTTCTGGTGCAAAGACTGGCCATCGCCATCCAGCGCGGCAACGCAGCAAGTGTGGTGGGCACTTTTGCACCGGGAGCGATCAGGGGCGGGTTGTTCGATTAGCACTTGCTTGGACTTTATTTAATATTACATATTTTAATTATATTTTAGAATTAAGGTGACATGAATAAATAAACTATATATAATAATCTATGAATAAAAGCATTAATGGGAAGAATGAGGTGAAAGGAATAATCTATGTAGGTTTTAATATATTGAGATTGCTGAGACGATGTCTCAGGTTCGATCCCAGGTTTTACCATGGCACACACCAATGACTTTTCGATCCTTTTCGAAGTTATGTGTGTATTTATCGCAGGTTTATAAGTGCCCGGTTAATGGCAATAGGCTCGCCACCTATTACATTGGGACCTAATCTTACACTGGCGAAATGTGGGTGCTAGCACCTCTGCCTACCCCTTCAGGGATACAGGCGTGAGTTTATGTTATGTTATGTTTTATAAAACGATGAAACGATTATATAAGCACCTAGCATAGAATGCCTGTTGTTAAATGTATGAAATATATAGATCTTGGTCTATATTTGCGGATACTCTTGCGGAAATTCTATTCATATTCATAATCATTTATTTGCGAAAAGGGGTACATTTAATTTTTGAACAGCCAAATTCCACCTCAAGGCATGCAAATATGGGTACTATTTAAATAATACAATGAACTACATTCAAATTTACACAATCATTTCAACTTCTAGATGGTTATAAAAAAGAAGGCTTTTTTCAATATTAAATAAGAAAAAGTTTGTTTTACCTAGTAAATACTGTTACAGATATGCAATTATTCATTTGTATTTCAAATAAAGAAGATTTTATATTTGCTAGTTAGAAAACTCTGCCCCTTCGTAACCCAAAATACGATTACTATTGTATTCACGTTCAGTCCAAGTGCATTTTTAAGAATTAAAACCTATTTGAATCCTCCATTTTGGACGATTTGAATATTCTGTAGAACAAGGTAATGCTTCGAATAATACGGGACCGTATTACATACAGAAACGTCATGTTTTGGTTTTAAGAAGTTCTAAATTTGTGCAGTAGTTAAAAATTTAATGATTTTTTTATAGTAGGTACTAATTTAAGATTGGTCCTGAACCCACGTGGTGCACACTGGGTAATGGACACAGCAGGGCCTCTCTCGCGTAGAGGAGACGCTGTCACTCACATTAAATTCTAGCTAAGGCCGGAACGGCATTTGTCCCTCTGACTAGAGGAGTCATTGGAGAGCATGCAAGGTTCAGACTGATTGTACAAACGCAGACTTCGCTCTCGCCGGCGCGGCGTGCTAATGGGACACCTTGCTTCCCACAGTCGAGGAGATTATCTTAAAATCTTAGATAGTTCAGGGTTACCCCGGTGAGGGTAACCTTACTCCCAGGTAATTGATATCCGAGACGTTGACGATTTTTTCGACCTATAACGCTACCACGGATACCCTCCCCCCTTCGGAGCCGAAGGGGGAGGTTATGTCGGACTCGAACCGACTAAACTGCACGCCGTCTGTGGGTCGATGTGCTAGGCCGGAGGTGACGTTGTCTTTTGACATATCCCTCGCACCCCGGCTGACCCAGGGCCATTCCTCTCGGTCTGGCCCTCCTCGGGAGGGGGGACCACGCGGTCCCCGACTCGCCCCCGATAACCTATAACGCTACCAAAAGAGATACGAAAATGTTACGGACTGAAGTTTGAATGAAGTATGTTTCATGAAAGCTTGAAATACGAATATTGGTCTGTATGTTTCCAAAGTTCAGACAGGCAACGACCGTTTTCAACAGGCTTTGTCTAAAGGGCTTTAGTATCACTGGGGTAATATAGGTAGTTTTCAAACATAACATTCTTGTTATAATGTTTTTATTGTGATTGTACAGGCAAACTAGGAGTTTTATCTGTGAAAAATATCGATAAAGGTGATATTTTATATGAAGTTACTTGAATGTTCAATTCTTAAGAGTGGCTAAATGGCGATGTGTGGATATAGTATGGACACACTGTTTTTTTATCAAGCTCATACTTTAGTGCCTCGAGTCCGCTTACCCAACCTGGTATCTGAAGATTTAAGACGGCTCGCGTTTTTAGTCAGTTCGAGTTTGACATAACCACCTCCGCCGGCTTGCGAGGCGGTATTCGCACGACAAAGAGGATCACTCACAAACTCTCTTCACTCTTCTGGTCTCCCAACACCGGGACGAAATCAAATGTACCAGCTAGAAGAAGGTTACCAGATATAAGGTTTCTTCAGGGTCGGCAGCGCGCGTGTAATGCCCTTGGTGTTGTATACGTCCATAGGCGACGGTAACCACTTTCCATCAGGTGGGCCGCGTGGTTGTCTGGCCCTGGGTCAGCCGGGGTGCGAGGGATATGTCGTCTCAGAACCTCACCTTCGGCTTAGCACAACGACCCACAGACGGCGTGCGGCTTATTCGGTTCGAGTCCGATATAACCCCCCCTTCGACTATCTGAAATACATTAATTAGGTGTTCCATGTTCCATACCCTATTAGAACGTCCAAGTCGACCCTTATCGGGTTGCCCATTTACCGTTATTTGTTGCCCATAAATCTGTTTTGTCATATTTTTCTACATCCTCTCCCGTAGTACATAAGGAGGTGAAATCTCTCATAACGTTAAGAGGCTTACTGCTTGCGAACATCGGCTTTTCAATAAGTCTTGAGTTCTTGTGGCTTATTATGAAAAAAAAATATACTCGGTATCTTCAAAATATATTGAATTATTTCGTGCTTCGGAGAACACTTTGGGCCGTCAGTCCCGGTTGTCATACGAACATCTTTGACAGTAGTTACGGGTAGTTGGACCCCTAAAAAGTTCAATAACTGATCTAACTGTAATGCTTCGATATTGCCTTTGGGTTGTGGAGGTCAGATGGCAGTTCACGGAAAATACCTAAATTCAGCCAAATCCCAAAAATCCGCAGTTGGACTGGTAAAGTGGACCCCAGGCTCCGAGTTAAAAGCTTCGGGTGCGACTGGAATTAACGCTAGGATGAAGAAGAAGAATTATTGCAATACATAAATAAAAAAAATAAAAAAGAAGCTTTGGTAGGCCTTGTTGGGCGCTATTCGCGTACGTGCTATTCGGCTGAGTGATCTAAGCGGACTACACCAAATATTCCAACAAAAAAGAAAGAACTTTATCATACCAGGAGCAATCAACCAACCAACCTCATGACTATCGAATCAAATAGTTATATCTTAAAATTTCAAATAGCAGTAGGCAAAGTCATACAGTCCGAGCCAATAACGCAAAGTTTTTGAGTGTCTTTCCTTTGACTCTTAAATGGAGTTACATATTAAAAACCAATCTGGTTTAACTGTGGCTAGGACAACTATCCACGCAGCTATATCTGCTAGAAAGACCTTTGGCTTTTCAAAACGGTCTGGCAATTTTCTTAGACGTTGCTGGCCCCTTTGACAACGGTGGCCAATGCTATTACTGAAATTAAAAACTCGAGCTTGCTGTACTTAAATTTACTTGTTCATTTATTTTCACTGAAAGGTGGTTAAAATTTGCCCGCAGTCCTTTATATTTTGCAGTTCAAATGATGAGGTTATTTTATCAGTAATAACTAAATATAGTTGAAAAAATCAGCCTTATTATTCATTAAAGCGAAACCCAGAGTCTGAGGTTGAGAATAATTTATTGTCACACTACAAATGTCCCATTACATTGTTCCCTAGATGTCACACTAGGATTCCCTGTGTCGTGGGATCCAGTCTCCTTCACTACATTATGACAATATAAACCAAGATTACACAATTAAGCTTGTGTGTGTGTGTATGTGTGTGTGTGTGTGTGTGTGTGTGTGTGTGACCGGGGACGGACTTAAGAAAATAATGATGATGCTTTCAAACATTTGTAATTCAAGAACATTGTAATTTAAGTAACTTAAATAACTGATTATAAATGTAAACATTATTCATAACAACAATGTAGACAGAAAAATGTTGATGCTTAATATCAAACACACCCGGGTACATCCATACACATGCATACACATATACACAAATATACTAACATTACATACTATGTGTTGAGTGTGCATTCTTTATGTTTTTGGTACCTGTAAGAAAATAAAAAGTGAATGCTATTATTACCAAGGAACTTATTGGAAAGGTAACTGAACGAAAAACAATATTTAGTTCATTAACATTCACTCCCCAGTAAAAGAAAAACCATGTTAAGATTATGCTCAAAGAAATAAAGTCAAAATTATTGAAATGAGCCTCTCGAATCGCAATGGTTATGACGTAAAAATGGAGAGGTTTAAAATAATAATATCCAATTTGGTAACATGAAATAGACTTCTCCTTTCTTTTGAGTTTTAATTCTTAACATTAGCAGTAGACTTTCAATGAAAAACCCGCACTTGTGGACTAAATTTTGGGCAATAGGTTCAATGGAACACTTTCCCGAATTTTCTTATACCACTAAATGGAAGACAAGCACACCTAATGGTAAATGGTTATCGCGACCCATGGACGAACGGAACACCACTCGTGACTAATTTTTTTATCGCACCATTAAGACCAGCAGGGCTAACATGCGCGCCACGAGATAGCTATCTCGAGGCATTTTGCCGTTTTATGTTGATATGTCGACTGTTGGTAACATGCTGGGCTAACATGCGCGCCACGAGATAGCTATCTCGAGGCATTTTGCCGTTTTATGTCGATATGTCGACTGTTGGTAACATGCAGGGCTAACATGCGCGCCACGAGATAGCTATCTCGAGGCATTTTGCCGTTTTATGTCGATATCGACTGTTGGTAACATGGCAAATTTCATGGCGATCTGTCAGATGTCGACATAACTCGACTTCGAGAAATCATCTCTACTTGGTGTCTGCAAATTGTAACATACGTGCCCTTATTTACTCGAATTTTGACATTTAAAATGTTTTGTCTCCCGTCGTTCATTTGGTCAACGAGAAGTTATCTCGTGTATTCTTTTCTTGAGCTCGGTTCATTTTGGACTAAAACAGCGACGGCAAGCCATTTTAGACCTTAATGACATTTCCTTTGTTACGTGTCTTTTCGCATTTATTGATGACGCTGATCACGAATATAAGAAAAAAAATTCAATAGCATGTCATGTCAATAAGGTCGAAAATGGTTTGCACTATTTTTTTCTCTTTTTTCATACCTAGCATCCCTAACTAGTCTGTGCTTTCGAGCAAATGGCCGTCTCGGGCCGATTTTATCGGATAAATGTGAAAACAGCAACTAACATGTTTAAAAATGTGTATGCCTAGACAATAATTGAAAAAGTTTGACGCGACAAAATATGTCGACGTTACTGCGCTCGAGAAGACTCGAGATGATATCTCATCTCGATTCGAGATATTTGACGACGCGCGCATGTTAGCCCTGCAGGAATTACTTGCTAGCTCACGTGTTTCCTTCTTCCTTTCAATCCCGGGTCCTTTAAGCGGGGCGTGAAAAAACATCTGATGAGGCCGTCAAGCTGAGTGCCACCATTGTTAACATGGTACGTGTATGTAATGGTGACCCTCTTTCCTGAGACTTTGCCTTCAGCTTACCATCAGGCGAGGTGAAGTCAAATTGACGTGATCTATATAAAAATAAATGAGGGGTGTCACACACCTGCTACCCTGTAGGGACCTTCTAATGCCTTTCTTGAAGAAACACATATCGTAATTGCTTTGTAAAGCCACAGTTGGGAGTTAATTCCATCAAATTGGATCTTAATGTGGTACATGATACTTCATTTTGGCTTAAACATGTTCTCCAAGGCACGGACGGGAGGACGAAGTTATACAGGGTGTGTTATTACAGAACTGAATTATTTCTTTGAGCAATAAAATTGGAGCGTTACAAGCGAAGCAGCGAAGACGCGGGCGACGATTGTGCTTCCCAAGGTGGAAGTAAGTAATAGTATTAATTTGTACAGATACAGTCTGTTACCGGACTGTGGGCGTTATGCTGAAGAGAGCCTACATTAATTAAACAAAAATAATATCTTAAATGAGATATTTTTTCTGGGTTCATACTATTTTGGAATTCTTAATTAGTTTTGTCCGTACGTAGATATTTAAGAACTTTGGAAGGTAACTTAGGTTATCATAACTCAGGATTAACAACACATTTTTTTTGGAATATTCTTCTGTTTCGCCGCAGTCTGCTTGTGCGCAATGGGCGCTGAAACTACTAAACGGATTTGGATGCGAATATTTTCTTTGGAAGTTATTGATTAAATCTACCATATGTTATGATGGCAATTAGTTGAGTGAAACCGGAAATATGACCAAAAACAGTAACCGATAACGACACAGACGAAGCTACGAAGTAGTTATTAAAGAATTGTAATACTAGTCATAATTTTTATTATGAAAAGTAATAAAACAGCTAACAACAAAATTACTCTTCACCAAGGGCCATGCTCTCTTAAAACATTAACACAAGTGCAATGTTTTAATTATTTTAATTTCCTAGTTACCTATAATATACAGCCGTCCATTTAAAAGCTCATCACGCTCTCAGGGAAATATCATTACGGACAGAAGCGGGCTGGAAAAGACGCAGTTTTATTCCTAGCTGCAACTTACAATCATAATTATTTACTCACTTTCTGCCTTTTGTAAGACACGTACTGAATTCTAGAATTATTTTAATATAAATTTGAATGGTTAATATAAACCATGACTGTTAATATATTGTAAAGGATAATTTTCTCTTCTTATCCCAGTATGTATTTTCATATTTATTATTCCTTTTACTTAATTTTGAGCATAAATAGAACTTCAACTTCAACTTTTGGTTTATGGCTTTTGCGAAAAAATAAAAATAGAAAAAATAGTTTGTTCACAATTGTTGAGTGACAAATGTCATGCCACAGATTAAAGGTTTTCTTAAATTCTCTTTGAAAGGTAGGTTTTAGATTTTGTTTAATAAATTCTGGTAAATTCTATATCTCTTTGTACTTAAATTGTGAATTTTCAAATTATTACTTTTATCTACTCTGATACTATAATACAAAGATTATAGAATTGAAATCAAAACTCTTATGACAAACATTACGCACAGGCCAAAAAAAAAGTTTTATTACGATATCTTGTATGGACACCTATATCATAAAATAACTTTTTAATCATAACGATACACCTATACAACCTCCATCTGGACTGAACCTCTACTTTAAAAAAAAACGGCCGATTCGGAAGAATAAAAAAAAAACGCGCATGCGCATACGATGTTTGCGCCTTGGCTTGGCGTCAACTTTTTTTTTACATTTATATTAAACAAAGTTTGGTTTTGTTTGTAAAATAAATTAGTTTATGTATTATAGTATGAGAGTAGATAAAGTAGTGTATGACACTGTACATAACTTGGTCTTATAACACTCGTGTGATACAATAAAAAAACTCGTGTTATAAGAACCCTTATTATGCAACAGTATCATAAACTACTATTAATTCTTGGAATCGAACCACCAGAGGAGTTGTTAATAATGTAATTCTTCTTCCGATCAGTCTAGTCTCAGCTTATAACCAACTAGTACTACGGAGTCATTCCTAGTGGCACCTTCCAAACCGACTAGTACTACGGAGTCTAATACTGTCTTTTAAGCTGACAAGAATCTTCTATATATCCTTGAAGCTACAACTTTCAGCCAACAAGACTACTAGTTAAAGTCTGCTCGTGGAAAAGTTTGTTCCCTCCTTGGACGAGGAGGTTTCACCACTTGTAAGAAGCTATTCGAGATCCTTATTACCTCTTTAGCATCACAGTTTTTAGGTCCACCTGTTGGAAAGTGGCTACCGTGGCCTATGGACGTGTGCAACACCAGGGGAGTCACACTCGTGCTGCCGACCCTGTAAACGCAGAGAGTGTCTGTACACAACAACAAACTATTCCATGTCTAGAAATAAACGAGGTCAGTATAGACACAGTCATAGACAGATAGCAAATTTGTGCCTAGTCTCAACGTAACGTAACAAAGCATAGTACGTTTTATAACTCCATCAAAATATTTAACAAACTGCCTGTAGACTTGCAAACAATTATTTAGAAAGTTCCAAGACAAATTGAAAGCGTTTCTATTAAAAGGATGTTATTATTCTATCGATGACATGATAAATAAATAGAAATATGTAAAGCATTGGTATTGTTACGAGCGTGGAGGTCGGTTTAAATAGAAAATGCGAAAACAACCGTTTAAGACAGATTTTATTCAGCTGCACTTAAATTATAGCAAAGCGCGTAGAAATTCGAAAACTCTTCCTTACACAATACACAGTCACTTGTATGATCGCACTGTATCGCTTCGCACACTTGATCGCAGTGATCGCTTCGAATCCTAGTCGTAGACTAACTTGAGCGGAGGCTGTTAGCTCGCCTTTTATATCGGGCGCGGCCGAATAGCGAAAGGTCTGGAAAAGACAGGAACGGTCTGAAAAAGACTGGAACGTTCTGGAAGGTTCTATTGGGTCTTGTGTCTCTTTCTAGCCTGACGTCTCGTTCTATTCATTCGATTCTTTCTAGAACAGTGACGTTAAGGCATGCTGTCTCTTTCTATAGTGCCGTCTCGCTCACTCCTATGGGAATTTGGCCATATATTGAAGTTGCCAAGAGCCGGGTGTAGCACTATGTATTATTTCATTGTTATTTTTAGTCAATATTTCTAATTATGTATTGTGTCTTAGTGTTTTGTTTGAATGCTTTATTTTGTTCTTTTATTATTTTAATTGTTCATGATTCCCGGCAAAGTGGAATTTAGGCCAATCCTTCTCTTCCCATGTGGTGTCGTACAAGGCGACTAACGGATAGGGCTGATTAACTTTAACATCAGACAGCCCAGACTCAGCATCAGATGCACGGCTCGAGTCAACAATAGTGCCCGGAATACGGCAATAGGCTCACCCACTGTTACGTGGGACCGAATACAGATTGATGAAATGTGGGTGTTAATTCACCTCTGCCTAAATAAAATAAAGTGTGATTATATGTATGTATGACAGATAATAGAATAGGTATATGGTAGTGAGTTACACTATATAATGGGCGCTCTTATCCTAGTCTGCGATTTCTTCCAGGCAACTCGAACTATACGGGTTCGCACGGGTGATAAAAACGTTCCCGTGGAAATCCAATATAGCCTATGTCACTCAGGGTGAATGTAGCTTTCAAATGATGAAAGAATTTTTTAAATCGGCACAGTAGTTTTTGTGTTTATTCATTACAAACATACCAAAAATACGAATCTTTCCTCTTTATAATAATAGTGCAGATGTACATATATTTCATGAAATAGAAGTACTTATTTAAATTAAACCACGAATAATTTAAACGTGCATTAAAAGAATAGCATTCCCCTACGTTACCGTTAACACGCCGTGTTCACTTTAACTCGCTGTTTTTATATGATGCAATTAAATTTTACGAGTCTGCATGTATGAATGCTTCAGCCGGATAAACGGCTCTGCTATTAATTTTATCACTTAAAAGCTCTTTTTTTCAATAGAAGCTTCGCATTTAATCAATATTTTTTATAGAATAGATTAATGGGGGTGAGTGAGAGTTATTAATTTTGTTTCTTAATATAACAGTTATTTATGCCAATATGGAAAGGCCCGTTTTATATACAATTTATAGCCGTTTAATCAAATGGTTTAACATGATTCAGGCTGCTAATTGAACAGCGCTGTTTAGTAAAGAGCCTAGGCAGTTAATTGAATGACTGATTCAGCAAGTTCTATTAAGCTAGTATGTTTGCGTTAATCCCGTTTGAATGCGAGACCTTCAGCTCAGAGTTCGGGTTCCTTTTGTCCAAGACTAACTTCGATATTTTCCATGAAGCGACTGTCGTTTGACTTCTATCGTAGCATTAGTGATA
The DNA here is from genome assembly GCA_949126895.1 of Eilema caniola. NCBI lineage: Eukaryota > Metazoa > Arthropoda > Insecta > Lepidoptera > Erebidae > Eilema > Eilema caniola. The sequence goes on along the minus strand of OX421486.1, from coordinate 3,283,120 downwards.
TCGAAGTTCTACTGTTAAATAAACAAATATTTTCACTAAACGGGTATCGAACTCGTGACTTTCATCGCTGCAGTAGCTGTCCCGCCGCAGCGCCACACAGGTAAAAACCAATAGTGTCATAAATACGAACATAATTTATGAAGCATATTCATAAACCTGTGTTGAGTGAAGTCAGGGGTCTAGTACTAGTGCCTCATAAAGTTGGTAATAAGGTTAGTCGGGAAATGTTCCCGTTCATGACAAATATTGGGAATGTAAAAAGCTGACCTTAGCTCGGGACGGTTATATTGTTTCACATAAAGAACTTGTGACGAAATCTAAACTAAGCTTAGGGGTACAGTGTTCAAAAAAGTCTTTATTTTTATATTATTATTTAATACCTAAAATGTATGTTTTTTGTTATTTAACGAAGCCTCGCTGGGGCTCCCGTTAGGCGAGGCTGCAGCCGCAGGTCGGTTGATAGTCCTGGGACATCCTTCTGAGGGCTTACCCGGGGCTACCAACCGCAGGCTTTTAGGCGGTACGTGAGGGTTTTTAATCGGTAGGAGTACGGCATAGCATCCATGAAGGATTTTCCCTCACGTTAAAAAAAAAAGCCTCGCTGGGGCTATTTTGAAATCATTTGTTAAATAATTAAAAATAAAATTTGATACTTTATTTAAACCTTATTATTTACAATGATATATTGTGCAAATAAATTGCCATATAGACATTGTATTAATTTGACATTTAATATAAAAAGTTTCCGGTGAAAATCAAACAAAAAATATAAACAAACTAGCTGTCGCCCGCGGCTCCGCCCGCGTGGATGTCGGTTATCACGAATCGGACTATAATTTGAGATTTAAACTATCCTATCTCTCAAGTTGGATCGAACTGCACATGGTGTGCGAATTTTATTATAATCGGTTAAGTGGTTTAGGAGTCCATTGAGGACAAACATTGTGACACGAGATTTATATATATTAAGATATTATCAGTATTAAATTTTATGTCTTGAAAAAAAAAATATTGGGATATTCGCAGTCAGACTGATAAAGCGGACCCCAGACTCCAAGCTGAAAGAGTCGGATGCGCCTGGGACATTAGTCCCTAAGCCCCAGCTAAGGTGAAAAAGAGAAGGTGAACCCGCGACTTTACGAAGGAACTATGGAGGACTTGCTGTAGTCCTTAATCATTTTCGAAAATAACAGCGAGTAAACAGTAAATGTAGCCTAAGTTACGCATTATAATATTAGCTGTCTACAGTTAAAATTTCGTCTAAATTGGCCTTACCACTTCGGAGATTACCCATTACAAATAGACATTACAGCACAAAATTTTAGGTTCCGTTAAAAAGTAACTTAAGGCCGGGGTGCATTGCGACGTCCGTAGTCTTCGCACTGCTAATATAAAATCCGCTAGAGAATGAGGGAAGGCCGTGAGAGCTTAAATGCAGCGATTTATAGTATTTTATGCTTTTTCAAGTTTAAAAATAAATATATATGTGTAATAAAATGGAAATTTACCACTTCTTAGATAAATTTTGTGCACTATTTTTTACATTATTGATATTACTTGATAATGGCTTCTTAGTTTAATACGTGTTTGTTATAGCGATTCGGAGCATTTAAGAGCAATTTTTGACGCTAATTTCTATCGAGGCAAATATAATGAATAATGGTTCTGCTTTTACACCTAGGGACCTAGATGGTTTAGCCTACTTTATGAATATGGACATTTGTTCGGCATAATTTGCTGTATAACTTGATGATAAATTGGTTAAAAATGTTGAAAACCCACTCTTAATGCTGAATTTCATATTGTGAATTACCGTATCACACTGCTCTAATACAGATATGTGTATTTTACTCTTGGTAAAAATAGGTAAGGTGCTTACATTTTATATTTCTTTGACCAATTATGTAAGTACTTATATAGATTTTTTTTGAAGTACCTACACCCGTCTCAACAGTGCTATCATTAGGTAAAAACAGAGGGTAGGTAGATTAGACAATTAAAAACGACCTGTCAGCTTGATAGCAGTGCAGTACATAAGATGGGCATTAGCAGTTTCATATAGGGTCGGCATCACGGGTATGACGCCCCTGGTGTTGCACACGTCCATAGGCCACAGTGTGTTACTGTCAGGTGAAACGTCTGTTTTACTAGCTCTAAAAAAGTGTCACTACTCCAAGACATTTAAATGAACAGGTTTAAATGTAAGTCAATTTAAATGAGTAAATCTGCTTTTTTCTGCTGTCTCTCCGAGTATTTCATCAAAGATAGGCCGGGGTTGAGTACAACCGTCATGGAATCGCAAACGTTTATTGGATGCGAACCCCGGACCCTTGCGAGCAGGAATCATATTTTATTGGTTCAAAATAATAATATTATGATAAATATAGATTCGCTTTTATATTTTGTGCTGTGAAAAAGGTATTTTTTGTGATCGTCTGCGAAGGTAGCTGAAATTCTCTTTCACCCGTGTGGAAGTTACTTGTTAGCGTTCATTTTGTTATGTACTAATTTTCGCCAGAGGCTTACCTGCCTTTCATCTCAAATATCTTTTTTGTTCTTTTTGTGCTATTTTAGATAAATAAATAAATAGCTAATAGTGTTTATTTCAGAATATTGCAATTCCATATTTTTCGGTTTTACTTTCGTCGTATTCGAGAAATTTATCTTGACAATTTCAAACCCTCAAATTATATTAAACGCCTGTTCATAAAGAACATGCAAATTTTAATGCTGGTCTGTTGCTATTTTATTTCAAGAAGGAGTTACTGCAGAGCCACTTCTTATAAACGTTTAAGCATACGTAACTGTTATTAAAAGTTATACTAATCAGATACAGTAGTAGCAGTAGATACAACAGTGCACGTCGGTATATGACAGGCCACTTAGACCCTTGGGGACCCAAGCTAATCGCACCAGCAAGCCGGTAAACTTCTCTAATGCAAGCTTTTTTCTCGGGGCTGGGGGTCAGACGTATCGTGTTCCATACATCCATAAGCCACCGTAACCGTTTCCCATCAGCCCCTCTAGACAAGTGGCAATGCGTTGTCCGGTGTTTCGTAGAATAGAATGACGAATGTATGGAATTTGAGGTATTTGACAGTCGTTAACACCATGTCATAAAAGTCAAATCCCATACTTGTATTTCAACTACAATAAATTGTATAAAAAAACTACTAGCTATTTACTATTCAACCGTTTACTATGACGTGTTCAACCTTATTATCTATGATATGTACTCATAAATTATAGAGCAAACTAGCAAATATATCCAATTTACTTTTAGAGTTCCTTCACAGGGTGACGGTACAATACACGCGTCCTTCTATCCGGAATATTCTTATGTGGACGCACACCGAAGGGGTCATGTCAAATGAAATCAATTTTTTTTTTTTCAAAAATGTATAAGACGAGATTATAAATTACTACAGCTTTTTGACGTCCAATTCTCCTTAAAGCTAAGTTTACCACCGCTTTCTAGGCGCTCGCTAGTGGAGAAGAAACGGTGTAACATCTCCACTGCGGCATTTTCGAGACGTCATTTTACAATGAGTAATTTCTTAGGACTAAATATGGACGTATCTACATTTGCCTCGTGTCAAATTAATTAAAAAGTAAATAAAAATACCTTAAAATAATTAACTTAAGTTAAAATATAGTAAAATAGTCACGTTCATTCGCAATATTGTGCTGTAACTATAGCATTTTAGGAGGGGCACCATGCTCAAGAAAGACATTTTTGTCTTTAAGGTTATCATCTGTCCTATAGTATGGTTTATTGCATAACGTTTTTTTTTAAATATAGAACAAGTCAATATGACTTCACCTCGCCTGATGGTAAGCTGAAGGCACAGTCTCAGGAAAGAGGGTCACCATTACATACACGTACCATCCACCTTGACAGCCTCAGGTGGTCTTTAATTTATTTTCAGGCATACTAAGGACCAGGCATTCAGGCAATTTATTATAGAAGCATTTACTGTCACACCTAAAAGAATCACCAACTCTGCTAAGCCGTTAACTTGGAAAGAGCAGTTTATTTTTTTAAAGCACATTTTTGTCTGTAATGTCACTTACTTTTGTAAAATCAGGTATATTTTTTCTGATATTTATGATTTCCGAACATAATATTGGGAAGCTACAGTTAAAATATTAATATCTTTAAATCGATCCCTAAGAGAATCTCTTTTGCCTAAACAATAAATGGCCCGAACTGCCCTCTTTGGTAGTATAAAGATAGATACCCAGTTTCTACATCTGCTGCATTCCCCCATCTCAAAACTGGACATGGCTCTGATTCAGCCGGGGTACGAGAGGTAAACCAATGGAAATCACACCTCTGGCAACTGATGCCCAAGACGCCATGCGGCTTTACTCAGTTCGTTGGAACGGCTCTGGCTGGAGTGGAGATCCCTATAACATCATAGGAAAAGGTCGCTGTCTTGTTTGTCTGTCATTTATCTCGTGAACCGTGACAACTAGACAATCAAAATATTCAATGATGATGTACCTACTTTTATTGCCACTAGCTATAACAACGATACTGAAAACAGATCAATCAATCAACGAGCCCATAGCAGTCTACTGCTGAACAAAGACTTCTCCCAATCTTAGAAAGCTTCCGCTTACTATTTTCACGCTAGCCACACGGCTCAGTACAGGATTTTATTTCAGGTTTTTCTTCTCTTCTATAATCATATACATAATAAAATAAATATTTAAAGAGGCGCTACATAACATACGGAACCGTTCGTGCGCATATCCGACTCGCACTTTTACATTATTTGGCAAACTTGAACTTCCGGGCTACAATCTGTTTAACAATAGCTATTTATGAAAAGGTCAAGTGTGAGTGAATTATTTGTTGCTCAATAATAAATCTCGTGGAAATCTTGATTAATATGTCGCATATGAAATATGGGGAAGGTACAAACATGGACTATTTGCTTGGGACTTTTACGCGCTGCTTCGACTTTTTATGGGCTCTACAAAAACCTTAGGGGTTAAGCCGACCAATATACTCGCTCGGATTTATCAGCAAATTTACAGTTATACTAATATTATAAAGTGCCTAGGAGCGAACGTTAAGCCGTATTACGGGTAGTTGGAGCCCTCAAAATTCCGACTAGTCTAACTACAGAACTTTAATATCGCCAATTCGTTGTTTAGGTGGCAGTCGCTTCATGGAAAATATCATAATTCTTAGACTATTAAGCTAGTTTCAAATAAATTCGAAAAAGGTTCAGAGAATGCTGATGATATTCACGCCTGTAAATTCCCGAAGGGGTGTAGGTATAGGTGCATTAAAACCTATATATTTTAAGTAACTGTAATTTTCTATCCCACGTAATAGTGGGCGTCTTTATTTTGTGATGTTTTCTTTCTAAATAGGAGTTTTTTTATTTATTTCTTATACATGTGTTAGTCTCGATACTTACCATACAGTACATAAGCAAAACCATAAAGAGACCTACGTTTCCCCATAGATATTTTACCAACAGTTTAACTTTCCATTCAAATCACAGAGGGTCCAAGGGCGCATTTAGCAAACGATGGTATTTTCTAAACGTAAGCTCTTTGTGTGCTGGCTGTAATGTAATTTTAAAACGGTCAACCTCATTAACTGCGGTACCTTAATTGAAAAGGTACGGGGCGGATAACAGGGCTATACGTAATTGTACGGCGAAGGTCTTTCCTTTATATGGTCAAAAATAAAGAGTGCGTAGATTTATTTATTGGACAAATTTTAAGCGAAATATCAAGCTCAATTAGATTGGAAAGAGAGTGAATGTTCAAAAAGGGACTTCGTATTTTTATCGGTAGATAGCGCCACCATCACTCCAAGTTGGTTGTATAGGCGAATTTCGAATGACTAAGATGTACTCTTGTAGCTCAGTTGGTTATATTATTCCCCCTGTAGGACCGTTTTCACACTATCGGATATCGAAAGAATATCGGAAGAATTCAAATGTATGACATTTGTATCTCATTTTCACATTGTCCGGCCCGATATCGGACACCACTGTGTTGGCCCGATTTCCGATCACAAAGAGGCTAAAACAGCGACTGCAAGCAATTTTCGACCTTGATGACATGTTCTTAGTTACTTGTCTTTTTTGGGTATAAGAACAAAAACTCGATACTCTGTCATGTCAATAAAGAAAAAAATTGCTTGTCATTCTTACTTTGTCATACCTAGCATCCCTAAGTAGTCTGTGTTTTCGAGCAAATGGCCGTATCGGGCCGATTTATCGGATATATGTAAAAATAGCACATGGTGTCGGCTATCGGAGGTCAGCTATCGGCACCCGACACCGATTTCGGATATAAATGGATTGGAAAACTTAGTATACTAATGACCTTAAATTTTTATTACATGTTCGGTAAACCATCTGTGGGTTAATCTACCTACGTACGGATACCATTTGGATGGGTGACCACTTAGTGGTACCTGGGTGCTTCCATGCTTCGAAAGGCACGTTAAAAGTCGGTTCGGTTGTCAAGTCGTTGGGTCAAGACGGAGGACTATATGGGAGAAGAACTCTATCAAAGTTTGGACACTAATCACAACGCAGGCTGGAAGCTCGGACGGAGGTCGTTTTTGTACCAAGCACATGGAAAGTGGCTACCGTGGCCTATGGACATGTGCATCACCAGGGGAGTCACACTCGTGCTGCTGACCCTGTAAGAACAGAGAGTTTCTGTGCCGTCAGTGCAGAAGACAAATAGGACAAGCCTTTGACCTTCCCACAAAAGCTCTCCAGTGAGCTCTGGCTACTCTACTCACTTCGATTGAATTTTTTTTTTTACTTACAATATTGATGATTAATCACTGTAGTACAAATCAAGCTGTAACCCTAGGGAGTTTGGGACAATTGTTGAACATTCTGATTAATTGATACGTATTGTCTACATACAAAGCTGTTTGTTTACTGAAATAATACTACATTAATATTCATACTTTATGCATCGACACTCTTATCCCCGACGACCGACACCTCAAAGTTCAGTAGTTAAAACTAGGCACATTTTTAAAACTTGTTTTTTCAAAACTTATAAAAACATCATCATTCTCTGACGCTTTTTCCCAAATCAGTTTTGGTTGGCTTTCCAGTCTAACTGTGATGCGGTTGAACTTCGAAATTTTCTGTGAAGCGACCATTATCTGATCTCCACAACCAATTGGCGATATCAAAGTTCTGCAGATAAACTAGTCGGCCGTTTGTGGACGCCAACTACTCGTAACGACTGCCTTAGATGCAACCGGCACCAACGGCTGAACGTGCTTATAAAGTCAAAGTTTCAAATTGTAATTGAAAATACATTGAATTGCGAGTGAATCCCACAAAAGGTTTAGTAACCTCACGAAAATGTAGGTAGGTCTAGTTTTGACAGGTCATAGAAAATGACAAATAATTATTTTTGGTTTTTCTTTGATTCGATGCGTATGCGACATATTGTTCCATGCTACAAGTGACGTTTTCACGCGACACAACGTAGGATACAATAAAGAACATTGACTATTGGTAAATTTATGCATCGCGTCGCGTTGGTTGTCGCACTTGTCGCTCACGTAGGACAATGCCTATAGTGAATTGAAATGTGGCGTTACTGAATTGGGTTCCAGTTTCTATGTTTATATGTTGCTTGATTACTAATTTATATTTTTGTATAATTTTTTTCAGACACGTGAATTTGATTTCACCCCGCCTGATAGTAAGCTGAAGGCCACCATTACATACACGTACCATGTTAACAATAGTGGCACGCAGCTTGACGGCCTCATCAAAAGAGGATTCGTTATAGCACCGCGTGACTCCTACCGGTCCCACTAGTGCTGCGACCACAATCCCCCCTGCCCGGCTATGCATTTGCTGACCCCTGAACGCAATTCAACCGAGATTGGATTACTGTGGAGGGTTTTTTGCAATCGTGCACGGTGGTACCCCCCGGCCGAAATTTGTAACAAATTTGTGCCATCAAATTTCTACCACCTGTGTCTTTGTTGCAGTCTTTTAAGTATAAAAATCGTTCAGTAGCTTTGTATCCATCATGGACCAAAATACAAGAATAAAAAAATAAGGTTCAGTTTCGTTAATATCTTCAAAGTACGAACACGACCACTTTACATACATACATACATATAATCACGCCTTTATCCCCGGAGGGTTAGGCAGAGGTAAATTAACATCCATATTTCACCAATCTGTATTCGGTTCCACGTAATAGTGGGTGAGCCTATTGCCGTATTCCAGGCACTATTGTTGACTCGAGCCATGCATTTGAAGCTGAGTCTGGGCTATACATATCTGTCTGATGTTAGAGTTAATCAGCCCTATCCCTTAGTTGCCTTGTACGACACCACATGGGAAGAGAAGGGGTGAAGACGATGTGGTCCAAATTCTACTCTGCCGGTAACCATTACAATCATGTTACAATCATTTATATAATTTATTATATCCACCGTGTGGATCCCGTCAGAGTAGAATTTGGACCACATCGTCTCTTTCTAAGCGGTGTTACGAGCCCCATCCCTGTCAACTTGCATAAGAATAGGGCTGTTGAACTTCAGAAAGATATATACAGCCCAGACTCAGCCTCAGACGCATGGCTCGAATCAACAATAGTGCCAGCAATACGACAACAGGCTCACTCCCTATTACGTGGGACCGAATACAATATAATTGGTGACATGTGGGTTTTAATTCACCTCTGCCTTACCCTTCAGGGATAAAGGCGTGTATGTATGTGCTAATATGTATAACAGATGTTTACGTTTTAACACATATATATTACTTCATGTTTGAGAAAACGGCAGAGTATTTTGTATTCTCACCTACCACATCTAAAGTATTATATCCGATGTCGTACCCAAGCTTGTAAGTTTAAAGTTGAAGCTAGACAATAAGAATACGAATGAGGAAATATTTTCCCATTCAACTGAAAGCACTGACTAAAAATGTTGGCGCTATTTCTATTTACGATATAGGGGTTTCAGCTATCGCTCCGTGTACGTGGGAACCATTAACATATCAATATGCCACTGAACTCATACGTTGCTGGGTGGGGTGTAAGACATAAGCGGGAAACGGGATCATTTATGGGATTATTGGTTCATGGCGAAGTAGGATAGAGCCATCAGATCGGTCTTGATTGGTAAGTACAATCAAAAAAAATTTGATAGTAACCCTACTACTCGAATTCGGACATATTCGGCTTGCATTAACTTCCATATCTATTCAACTGTTGGCACGGCAGTGCCACCGCCATGTCGTGCAAAGAAAAAAGCGGCACGGCGATACCATTTTTTCTCGAACCAATTCAGATGAATTTCGACCCCCTATAACTTCGTTGTGGATATAACTAGAAGCCTACATTTTCAGCAACCAAACAGGCATTGTATAAACTCGCTTTATTTCAAACTTAAATCAATTTGAACTAATAGTTTAAGAATTATCATGATTTAAAATTTCTTAATTTGGTCACTCACTGTCTGACCTATCATCAAAATTCTAATTCTCTACACTTCTAGCAGCCACAAAGCTAGCACCAACAAGGCTACCTACATTAATAAGGAAAGCTTTTAAGATAGAGAAAGGGCTTTAAGAAAATTATTTGTTGGTATAGAAGTAAAAGGTGTACAAAAAAATGAGATCCCATAAAAATAACAAAACTTGTCAAAAATACCAAGTCTCGCCTCAGTTGTTCCATGTAATACCAAGTCAATTATTGATTTATTCAGTCACTACGTAAGGGAACTTCTATGTTAAGTTGTTACGTGATTGTCTAACCTAATAACATCTCATATTAATATAAGAAATCTTTAAAGTTTTGTATAAATATATTGATTCGGCAATCTCACTGGATTTTTGACAAGTATTACTTTTTTTTTAAATCCTAGTTTTTGTTGTTATTACTAACCACGGACCCTGGCGTCACGCCAGTGTGAATACAGCAGCTTACCCATATACAAAATGTTATTTTAACAATGACAGACACAATAAGGAAAAGTATCAAATTTGGTGCAGTCGTATGGAATTTAAGAGTGTTTCAACGATTCCTTTAAAATTATTAGATACTAGCGATCCGCCCCGGCTTTGCACGGGTGGTAAAACCGTTCGTGTGGAAATCTAATATAGTCTATGTTACTCAGGGTGAATGTAGCTTTCCAATGGTGAAAGAATTTTTGAAATCGGCACAGTAGTTTTTGAGTTTATTCATTACAAATATACACACAAAAATACATATCTTTCCTCTTTATAATAGTAGTGTAAATTCAACTAAACCGCCAACCGCTTATAACTTACGCCATCCATCACAGAGATCTGCATTTGACGGTAGACCTGTATTTAGCATATTAGGCACGGATTTACACTTCCAAATTAAACAGGAATAATTCTCTGAGCTCTCTAGAGTTTTAATCCTTTTGGCTTGGACCGTCTTTGTGTTAACGTTTCATGTTTGACTTTATTTGAAAATGAATTTTATTGTCTAACAAACGAGTTTCGTTTTATAGTGAAGGGATTTATAATGCTTTTTTTAATGCCTCGTCATAATGATCGCAGAGATATTGTTCACGCGTGGGCGACCGGCGCCTCCTTCTGCGAGCATGTTATGCTCGTGAAGGAGGCGGCGAGGCGGGAGCTGGACCGGGAGCGAAGAAGCGGCCCTAGCTGCCCGCCGATTGAGGCAGTTCGAGCGTCGATGAATGACCTCCGTCTCCCATGAGCGGGGCCTGGGGGTGACAGGTGGAGCTGCCTGTCACCCTAGATTAAGCTATGCAGATAAATTATAATTAAAAATTAATTACAATACATACAATTCATATGTTTCATTTTTCAATGGAAAGGTGAGTGTATGAAAATCCACCACGGTTTTATGCCACTTAGGCGGCAGACAAGCACACGGCCCACCTGATGGGAAGCGGTTACCGTGGCCTATGGACGTTTGCAACACCAGGGGCGTCACAATCGTGCTACCGACCCTGTAGATACCTTCTAATACCCTTCTTGAAGAACCCCATATTGTAGTCGCTTGGGAAAACCACGGTCTTTGGGATATTAAGAAAACTACAAAACAATGTGTTATTAGCAAAATACAGTCTTAAAACTTAAATTCAACTTATTTATGTAGGCGATAGGACACGACGGTATTTCCGTCCAATTGAGCCCGACTCGGAAAGTATTCGCTCTACAGAATACCGCGGCCAAAATAACCTGGTGTTGTGTTCGGTAGTAGCGGAGGAAGTAGGGTAGCCAGAGCTCACTGGAGAGTTCTTGTGCTGTCAGTGGGAAGACCAAAGGCTATTCCTGCTTTGTCTTCTACACTGACGGTACAGAAAGTCTCTGTGTTTACAGGGTCGGCAGCACGAGTATGATGCCCTGGTTTTGCAAACGTCCATAGGCCACGCTAACCACTTTTTATCAGATGTGCGTGTCTGCCACCTCAGTAGTAATAAAAAAATTACACATATATAATTGTTTAAAACAAATGATGCAGGAATAAAAGGGAGAAAATATTTTTCCTAATGCTTGTACACACTAACCAAAAGAAGGCTAACGACCAAATCTAATTGTTAACAAATCCCTTTCGTTGATTGCCGAACGAAACGAACGTTCGCCAGTACGTTCGTCTTGTACTTTAGAGACCTGGCCTCTTACTCCTGAGAGGGAAACCTACACCAGCGCTTCGAACGTAAATGAGCAGTTGTACTATAATACCGGCTTGCGAATGAGTTCAGTTTGACTACTAGTATATAGACTGTCTAGATCTGGGTCTCCATCCAGATAGGGCTGGTCTTCATCATCAATAGTGAACACCCAGCCCATAACAAGGTGCATTGACAATAACCTCGCCCCCTATTATGTGAGACCAAAAATCATAGTTTTTGAAATGTGAGTGTTACACCTCTATTCACCTTTTCAAGGATTTACAGGTGTAAAAATATGTATTATTTACTAGCTGTTGCCCGCGGCTCGGCCAGCGTGGATGTTGATTATCGCTCAGTGTTGAGTCAACGCTATAAAAGTAGCCTAAGTTACTCCTTATTACATCAGCTACCTGCCAATAATAGTTCTGTCAAAATCGGTTCTGCCATTTCAGAGATTAGCTATAACAAAATGACAGACAAACAGACATAAATTGTAAAAAATGTTATTTTGGTGTATGTACCGTATTATATTCATATGCATGTAGTAAAAAAATAGTTATTTCAATATAACAAACTGACACTTTAATTTTATTTATATGTATGTACATAGACGTATAGATGTAGATCTCAGTCTATTTTCTTACCGTGTAAAGCAAATCTAATATTTTCTATCAATAACGCTATGTGAGATGTCCATTAACATTTATTTTCTCTTTCACCTGCATTTGCTAGTATGTACCGGGTCTAAAACTCGACCATCTCATTGCTATTTGCCGTAACAGCCATGTAGCACTTGAAAACAGTCCCAGAGTGTATTCTCTGGATAAAGTTTTAACATCTGTCCTGAGTGAAGTAATATTGTTACTGCAATGGTGTTTTCTTTGCCTAAACTCTTAGCAAAATGAGTTTTCTTAAAAATTACAACATTTTATAATACTAGGATTGCAAAACATTTATGTTTAAATTCACATTTTGCTAATTATTATGCAGTAGGTGTTCTATTTAATGTAATAGAGTAGGTACTTTAATATACATTACATACATATACTCATGCCTAAAAATCCCCGAAGGGGTAGATATGCACTTACACCCACATTTCGCTAACTATGATTTTTGATCCCTCGTAATAGGGGGCGACCCCAATGCCGTCAAGTGGACACTTACTCATAGGCTGTATGTTTACTGTCGGACGTATTGACATACTGACGTGAGCCATATACATACATATATAATATATATGATCACACATGTAAATCCCTGAAGGGGTTGGTAGAGGTGTATTAACATCCAAATTTCGCCAAACTATGATTTTCCGTTCCACGTAATAGGGGCGAGCCCATTACCGCTAAGCGGGCACTTAGTCACGTGCTGTATGTTTACTGTTGGATGAAGAACAACCCTAACCCTTAGTTGCGTTCTACGACACCCCCAGAAAGAGATGGGGGGTGGCCCTATTAGACTCAACCGTGAACCAACACAGTTTTTTTTCTTTTTTTTTTACGTGCGGGAATTCTCCACTTGTACCCCCGCCTCCGGAGCCGCAAGGGGGGGTTATGTCGGACTCAAATCGACTAAACCGCATGCCGTCTGTGGGTCGATGTGCTAGGCCGAAGGTGAGGTTGTCTCGCAACATATACCTCCCACCCCGGCTGACCCAGGGCCATTCCTCTCTGTCTGGCCCTCCTTGGGACACTTTAATACATTAATCTAATTCTAGTAATTTGGGTGTTTTTGTTGTGGATTGATAAGCCATCATTTTTAACATGCAGTAATTTCCTTGAACCTGAAGATTTTTCATTCGATAAATTTATTCCGGCTGTACTCACGTTACTTGTCAGGATGCGCCCGATAGTCCTCATCGAAACTAAGAGTAAGATAGGTAAGCGAAACTCATACCAATTATGACCACACAGTGCCTTGCGCGTCATTAAGTGTTTCCTAGAAAGGACCTAGATCCTTATAGAGAGGCTTGCGTCTGCTAGGACGGTCACCAGACCTCAGTGATAGAGCCATGCAAAAGAAAACCAATTTTTTCTTAGTCTAGAGATAGGACACGACGTTATTTCCGTCCAATGGAGCAGTCCGACTGGGGAAGTACTTTCGCCTTACAGAACACCGCGGCCATAATAACCTCGTGTTGTATTCCTGGCGGTGAGTAGGGTAGCCAGAGCTCACTGACGCGTTTTGTACTGTCAGTGGGAAGACCAAAGGCTTGTCCTGCGTTGTCTTCTATGCCTACTGCACAGAGGCTCTCTGTGTATACAGGGTCGGCAGCACGAGTGTGACTGCTAGTACTGCACGCGTCCATAGGCCATTTCCATAAGGTGGGCCGTGTGCATGTCTGCCATCTCAGTGGTATAATCAAAGTCGTTCTTGCACCTAATATGATTGATTACATTGCTTCATGCTCTGGTTTTGACAACTGTCGCCAGGATAGCTGCTTTTTTCTGTTCCATACAACCAATCCTAGTATACTCGAAATCGTTATCGTTAATATTTTTTTATACTTACTCACTTTGTGACTTACCTTCTCCTATCTTACCCCATCAGATTTGATTAGCTGTTTTGCAAACGAGGGCCAGGATGTACGAAATTAACGTCATCCCGTGTACGGTCAAGTTGTGGAATGAACTCCCTGCTGTGGTTTCTCCATGCAAGTACAATGTGCGCTTCTTCAAGAATGATATTTGAAGGTTCCTACAGCTTTGGCAGAATGAGTGTTACGTCCCTGGGTCTCGATCCCTCTAAAGCAAAACTATTGTTATACCACGGACACTGCTAAATAATCCATTTAATTTTAGACTTTAAAGCAAGTTAAAGTACAAAATTAAATAGTTACATTTTTTATATAAGACACTTCAATTATCATGACATCGCTTGCTTTTTTTATACAGGGCACGTCAATTTGACTTCAACGCATGATGCTCAGCTGAAGGCAGTCTCAGGAAAGAAGGTCACCATTACATACACCGGTCCCACTTGTGCTGCGAACACCATCCCCCCTGCCCGGCTTCGCTTTCTTGTTCTTCATCCTAGTGTTAATCCCAGTTGCATCCGAAGCTTCCACTTTGGAGTCTGGGGTCCAGTCTAACTGCGGATTTGGCTAAACTTTGATATTTTCCGTGACCTCCAGCTTTAAGCTATATATACCAGTAATTTGTTAATTTTAAAATAACAACTGGAAATCTGTCAATTTTTTGAAACTTTTGATTTGTACTCCGCTACTTTGAGTAAGGAGGGTATCAGTAGCGTGATGATATATATATTCTGTAACCTTTCTCGATGAACGGACTATTCAACTTACAAGAATTTTGCAATTCACAGTTAGAGGAACAATAGTTCCTGAGATTAGCGCTTTCAAACAAACAAACTCTTCATCTTTCTAATAGTACAATTACAGTCAGAGTCAATAATCTGTTCACTTAAAAGTTTCAAGATGATTAAAATCAAGGTATGAATAGCAAATTATACTATTTAATTGATTTAAATTGTATTATTGTCCGAACTAAAGGTATGCACCTTATTTTAGAATAAGCCGACAACAAAAACGGGGGTAAACCAAAGAATTAAGATCATTTTAAGCACTTTGTTCATCAAGATCGAACTGATGCTGACTGTACCTATAGGTATCGCACATATTGGCAGTGATTAGCGTGTTCAAACGAACAATCTCTTTAGCATTTATTAAAAGTAGTAGTCCCTTTATTGTATGTGTGGGTAAATGAATATAAAGTTTTATAATTCCAACAAAAAAGGTATTAATGTAAAGCAATGGTTTTTTAGCCGTATTCAAAGGGACCTAATGAAAGGAAAGGCCTTTTTAACACATACGCTTTAATTCAATTTTATGCTGATTACACAAATGAGCTTTATGTTAGTATGTAATATCAAGTCACATTTTTTTTTTGAATTACAGAATAATTTACAACCTTATAGCTTTAGGGATTGGGCTTATTTTACAATGAACGTTGAGATGAAGTTATCATAATTTGAAATTAGATATCATCAACCTGTTTCAAAATTCAAATAAGGAATTTTCAAATTTATTAATAAATTAGAAAATATAAATTATTGCTGAAATAATCATTTATTAATAACAAGTTAATGAAATCTACAAGATTATTAATAATGTATTTAATAATAATTTGAAAAATATATATTTTTTTAAGACGTGGAAAGATTTCAGACTTGGAAAATAAATAAACTACATGGATAATTACATAAAAATTAACTAGAAACAGCGTAACTCCACATCTTTTTTTAAAATTTTAAACTGACGATTATTACCAAAGTTTTAACATTGACTTGTTTAATTATTCAATTAATTTTATTATCTTATTTATATTGACAATAATGTTTTGAACATTCGATTAGCACTTACTACTAATGACCAAGCTCATATTTTTATTTAAATCAATAGAAATCAGTAACGAGATATAATTACACTTTATACAAGGGGACCTCAAAATTGTATGTAGTATAAATAAAAAAGTAGTTTTGTAAATATTTTACAAAAAGTAACTAAAAAGCAACGCAATACCTCAATGATGTTTGTTAAATAAATTTGAATATCATACGACAATCGAACCGTTCTTAACACTAAAGAGTTCGTTTTTATACCTACTAATTTGGCAATATTCAAAGTGATATTTTAATCTCAAAATGGCGTAAAAGTATAAGGCACGGTTTTAATATTTTACTAAATTTACTTAAATATAGAAGGACGTCAACCCAGCTAATTGCTATTATCTAAATGGTTATTTAATCGCGAAGAAATGATTTATTTTGGCACTTTTCAGTTCGTAAATCCAAAATCAAAATATTAATAATTTAAGAAAAGTAATATATTTTTTTAATCCATTGATATGTCTTAATAATTGGATTTGAATAAAAAGGAAATCATTATAAAGTGAAAATAAAACAAAAATAATAATTATTAGCTTTTTTATTTATATTCGAAATGTAACAATATTTTTTTGTAAATATAAAATCGTATTTTGTCATTGGATGGATTATCAAAATTGGGAAACCAATAAAATTAAATTGACAATCGGTTGAAATTTGAGACATCATTGTAATTGTTACAAATTCGATGTAAAGAAATATAATTAAAAATAATTAATTATTATAATAACTTAAAATATAAAATTAATAAAACTTTGGCATGTGTATTATGACCGATTAAATTTTGTGGCTGAAAATGCTATTAACCCATATATGCATTTTGGGTCGTTTTCGTGCCTCTGGTACTAACTCACTTAAAATACGACTAGCTCGTGAGCACTTGTTCTATTATATGTTTTAGCGCCATATATTGCGAGTATAAAGAACTAAGTTAACATACGAAACAGCACAATTATTACTTTGGCGCAACTTCCACTCCTAATTCATAAAGCAAGTATAGACAAGACTACTGTTCGAAAAAAAATCCAGTTGTGCACACAGAAATGTAAGTATTTCGAGTGTTTATTGTTTTTTTATAGTCAAAATTGTTTAATGGTAAGTTGAATGTGTGTATACGAGCATATTAATTACAGATTAGAGATAATATTTCATTTTCTTATCGAAATCGATTGAAATATTTTCGTGAGTCGCAAACGACCCCATGCCCTTATACCATGCTAGAAGTTTTTGAAATTTTATTTTTCAGGTCTCGGCAAGTGCTCAATGTAAATGAAATAATTGAAGTCCTGGAGAACTTAGATACTGATGAAGATGTCCAGGGCATCGATGTTTACATTGATCCCCCTGGCAACGGCATAGACTCAGATGGTGACTCCGGAGAAGAAGACTGTTATGATATAAACAAGCTGAATCGAAACCAATTACTTACTTCGGCGGAAATGGTCATGCTTCTACGTGATGGCAATGTTGACAATACAACTATCAATAGGTCAGTCCTACTACTTCTTCCTCAATTAGGGCACATGCTCCTACAACATCTGAACCCAGATGACGAACCCAGATGACGAACCCAGTTACGGAGTCGGCCTGACGAAGATTTTTCCTCAGCTGAAACATCTGCTCGAGCCGATGATGAGTTGCCTATGCAACCAATGCGTCGTGGAAAGCAGTGTAACAGTAAACCCCATTCAAAAAGCTCGCCAATATTCAGTGGCTACTAAACAGAAAATTGATCCATTGACCAACCAAATCTTTTTCATCAGTACAATCAATTTATGGGGGGTATAGACAGACTGAATGCCAATTTCGGAGTTTATTGAATTGCTATCAAAGGGAAAAAGTGGTACATCCTCATTTTGATGTGGTTAATTAACATCGCAGTCAATAACGCTACATTACTCGCAAGATCATACGGGGCAAATGTTGATACACTGAACTTCCGTCGATCTATTGCTAGGACGCTGCTTCAGAAATATGGTACCTCCAAATCGTCCAGGACCATGGCGTCAAGTGAAGACGCATGTACCTCTTTCTGTGAGAAAGCATACAACTCAGCACATTATTCAATCTGCACTGATCAGGAGAAGATGTGCCTTGTGTGTAAAAATAAAACTATTAAAATGTGCAGCAAGTGTGGTCTAAATCTACATGAGAAATGTTTTCCTGAATTCTTTTTGTAAGCATGATGATTATTATGTTATTATCTGTTAAATTAAACTATGATATCAGAGTCCCTTATTACATATGGGACTGGCAAAACCTATTAAGTTAATAATAAAGACTGATTTGCAATAAATGATGTTTAATTTCAATTATTCACTCTCTCCATAGTACTTTATGATCATATATGCGCAAGGGGTAGATTTCGACCCACTGAAAAAGACATACTTTCAGAACTAAATATTAAAAATCAACACTACAGCTGTTGTTTTGGGTCAATAATGAACGCCATATGTGAAAATCATAAAAATCGGTGCCAAAAAAAGTTCCGCGCATATATGGGTTAATGTTAAAAAGAATACAATTAGGTACACATATTATTTACATAGAATCAAGATGGACTCAAATTATAATTAATTGAACTTATTTTTATTGTCAGTTCGAGCTTTGAGTATTATTATTTCTTATTTACATTATAAAATGCAGAGAAAAAGTAACTTACGAGTAAACATTTACAAAGTCATAAGAAAGTCTGTTTACAGATCTAATTTTTTTTTTGTAAAAAACTTTTTACTGTTTTTTACAGTCATTTCATATTTGACACATTTCTTAGTGGGATTCTTTCGTTAGTATATAATATGTGATTAGGTCAAAATCAACGTAACTTAAGTAATAACCTTCTAAACATGAAAATAGAAATTTCAATTAAGAGAACAAACCTACAAAAATTAAAATTAACATCGAAATTCTTCAGGAACAACTTTTTAAGTTTCAAACCACTTCATCAACAATAAAAATGTATGTCAACATTTTCTAGAGAAATTTTTAATCAAAAACGACAACAGGACAAAATTCAAAATTTTTCCCGATTATTAATAATTAGTTTGATTTATCAAAAACCCTATTTTTAACAATAATATAATTATTTTTCAAAACTTAATTACGAGAGATCTTTTTATGGAATCAATAAAATTTGGATTCGCATATAAAGTCATTAGTTTGACAGTTTGTTGTTTTAAATAAATAGTTTCAACATACGTACCTACATATTGTATGGTAAAAAAAATTATAAGATTAAGAAAAAAAAATTAAACCAGATCTGAATCTCGCTATTATAATTACGAAAAGTCAACTGTTCTGTGTGTTCTGACAACTTTATGAACAACAAACTGTCTACTAATACCAGATCCAGCCTTTAAACGAAATTAAAAATGAATAAAATCGTAACTTTATTATCTAATATGTATTATCTAAAAATGATTTCACAATTGGACATTGAAAATCATATTTTTTTGTTCGCCTATGTCGTTTGGACGTATTACCTATTACAATATTGATAAGTCAGTCGAACATTTTCATACAACTTGACTAGCCCAAATTCTAATTTAGGCTAACTGTCATATCTATCTACCAATGGACACTAATCGTTTGAAAGTCCGTTTGTGTATCACATTCAATTATTATAAATCTATCTACAATTTTATCTAGTCCACTTTATTTACACCGTTCACTTTACATTTTTCCACTTTAGGTACATGTGTACATTCATAGCCGACTTACAGTTTAACATTGTAACTTTGCACTTTCGTTTTCACTTTACACTTATTTTCGCCACTTTACAATTATTTTAGTCACTTTACAATTATATTAGTCACTTTACAGTTTTATACATTTTAGACTACGTGCGTCTCACTTCTCTTGTTATATGATTCGTCAATAGTGACATTTTGTTTTTTGTTTTCTTTTTTAATGGTCCCGTACTGCGGGACATCTGAGGTGAGGTTCTGAACAGTCAGAATCTGATTTGAGTTTTGTGGTGTGCTCGATGAGATTGGACTGCCATACTGGTTGCCATATTTGTGTCGTGACGGATCCTTTAGTATTGACTGTGGCTGTTTTGGTGTCTGAGATTGTGTGAGGTGCTGAAACAAAAAAAAAAATATGTTAGAAATAATTATACATTTTTTTCCAATGGCAGTCTTATGCTAGCGAAAAAATGTTTGTTTTTCTAAATTCAACTTTTTGAAGATGTTTAAAGGTCTGTTGTAGAATTGATCGGGCTGATATTGGATATATGGATAGGTAGTCAAGAATAAAAACCACGCGAAGCCGTAGGCAATAGCTAGTAATGTGTTAAGGTCTCTATAGAGTCCTGATTTCTGCTTCCAAGAATACGGATCCGGGATTTCCACCAGATTAAAAGTGGGCACCAGTTATATTATATACCACTCACTGATTAATCACGAAATCTCACCTACAAGCTTGAAATTTGGTAGGTAGGTTTCTTGTAGGGTTTAGACATCCGCTAAGAACGGTTGGGCGAAGGTTCTTAAAAACGTTCTTAAGGGGGGTAAAACGGGGATTGGAAGTTTATATGAAAGTCCTATGTTTTTGAAGTGAGAGACTTGAATATAGATGTTATGGAGGTCTAATAATAATGTATCTTTAAAATCCATCCCGTTTTGGGGTTGAAACAGGGGATTGTAGTTAGTATGAGAGTCTAACTCACTCCACGCGTACAAAGTCGCGGACGCCAGCTAGTTAAATTACTTGATTGAAAATAATGAATTGCTGTTACACTCTGGCTGTTATATAAACTTTCTTATTTCTAAAGGTAATTAGTGTTAAAAGGTTTTATACAACAAAATTGAAATACAGATTTTGATGAATTATATTAAATTCTTAAAGTTCAAGCGACTAGACAATACAGATAATATAAAGCTTGGGAGGTCGCTGTTTTAAAAGCTGAAGCCGAAACTAATTTCTTAAGAGTAAAAGTTTGATGAATAGTAAACATGAGTTTAATTAAATTTTGAGCTCATCAATAAAGTGAAAAGTAGAAGGGGTAGGCAGGTATGTAAAAGCTCAGCCCCTCTAGACAAGTGGCAATTCGCTAACCGGCGTTTGATGGAATAGAATGACGAATGTATGCGATTTGACGTATTTGACATGCGTTAACGACTGTCATATACGTCAAATCCCATATATTCGTCATTCTATTCCACCAAACGCCAGCTAGCGAATTACCACTTGTCTAGAGGGGCAGAATGTATACAGGGTGGAACTTTAAATTGATATAAAACCTGCATTGGTAAACTGTACGAAGTATGTTAGGTTCCTCTTTAAAGTTGAAATTATCAAGAGTATTCCTTTCTTCTTCTTCTTTTCGTGTGGTTAGTGGCCAACCTGTACTTAACAGTGTTGTTCAGGTCGCCCATAAAGGCCTCCGTCTTGAACTAACGACTGTTGACAGCCGGGACCGACTTTTAAAGTGCCTTCCGAAGCATGGAAGTGCTCAGATGTAACACCACTAAACGGTTACCCTTCGCTTAAGTAACTTAACCCACTGATCGTGTGAGCGCAACTGGCCACGAACGCTTCTTATATTTTTGCCTTTGCGAATGCTTATAATTTTAAAATGGAGACGAATTGAAAACATGTAGCATATACTGCTTCCGGGCTGTTTGGCAGTGGTCTATGTGAAACTTGCGTTCCAGACGTTTCGTCGATCACTGCGGTCGACATCTTCAGTGGCACAGGTCCGGGCGACGACGACTTCAGAGACCTTGCCTCGTCGGCGGCTCAGTCGCAACTCAGCCGCTGATGTCGACCGCAGTGATCGATGAAACGTCTGGAACGCAAGTTTCACATAGACCACGGCCAAACAGCCCGGAAGCAGTATATTCTACATACAACGCCGGCCGTGAAAGCCTGAAGAATTGAAAACAGTTGCTGGGGTCAACGGATAGTGAAAGGCGAAGGATCGGGAGCAATAGCGCATATTGGGAGAGGCCTATGTCCAGCAGTGGACTGCAATAGACTAATTGAATGATTGATTGATTGAATACATACGACATAGAACTGTCATAATTGTCAGTTTGACGTCATCGCGGTTTGGTCAAGCAATTATAATACTTATGTATACCTGGATAAATAAAAATCTCCGCGTAATTATGATGTACAGTCAATTTACTGCTGCAATTAACGCCATTAGAATGTAAGTCACGCGCGAATTTCTTATAGCATTTGCTCAATTACGTCTTAGAGGCGAAATGACAAAGTTTGTAGCAAAAAGTTTTAATTTCAGAACCCATTGGAAAGTTTCTGGAAGATTGAAATGCCCGAGATTTACGATGAAACGGAAGATTGTTGTTAATTAATCTAAATTAAGAAATCGTTCGCGCTTATTTCGCCCTGACAAAAGTGTTAGGCGGACATTTTCTGGTATTTACGTTTGTATTCTGAGACTGCGGAAATTAATTTTGATAACTTATTCATTAGGATTATTTGTTAGTACGATTGGAACGTTTAAGATTTTATTTACCGTGAACCCGGTTAAACAAATCGCTTAATTGAAAGGGATAACATAAATACACGAAGTTATCGAAGATCAATCAAACTCGCAGTTAGACTAGTAAAATTATATCCCAGAATCTGATGTGGAAGCTCCGGAAGCGACTGGCATTGACGCTAGGATGAAAAAGGAGGCATGTATTACAGTACATCTAGACTCGAGCTCAGCGTAGTTTGTAATATGAGTTCTAGCTAGTTCAAATATTTCCATAATAATGCAAACAAAAGCTACTACACCAGCATTACAAAACCACACCCGTCTGGGGTCTCAACAATTTGTTTAATTTTGTTTTTCTTAATATACAGCACAATTATTCCTGGTCCTGCAAAACTGTTAACATAGTTTGACTGCCGGATCAAGTGAGTCTCAAGTTACATGTTACATTTAATTTAGTAACACTACTTTACAATAGTTGAAAGTAGAGTATTTTCTAAACTTTCTTATAAAACTTTTTTTTTGTCTGGTGCCACTAAGGCAGTTCTCTGACACTCCAGCTGAACCAAAGCCATATATGGCCCCATTCTATCCCAAAAAGAAGGGAAAGCGGACCAGTCTGCCCCTTGCCAGCTCTCTACAGTGTCCTCTGCAGGCGAGGCTTCAAAGGGAGACGTGGAGAGCCTCCAACCAGCCTTTTACAGGTCTAATCAGGGCAGCGCCTTGCCTACGTGAGAGGGCGCTATCCATTTCGATGCCCTGGGTGCACCAAGTGGAGGTCCTAAACCAAGTACATTTATATAGTATGTCTCTTATCTACACTCTTAGAAAATACTAGTTTTAGAATTTAGAATAAAGATCTGACATTATTCTTTGTCCGAGCATCAATCCTAATACAAAGCTTTGCGTTTAATGTTGCCTAATGTATACGAGGCTCTAAAGCCCAGCTTCCGACTCCTATTTGTCCTCTATGGGAGCGACCGCCAACCTCAAAAACCCACCCTGCATTTCCTGTTTGTATACCATCTAATATGTATAAAAATATGTTAGTATCGTTAGTACCTTACCTGGCCACAGTTCCCTTGATGCAGTACAGTGACGTCAGGCGGGGGGACGGCCGCCATTTTATCCATACGCTGACGTCTTAGAGTGCCACCAGCTGATCTGTCTAAAGATAAAGTTAGTTTATTGTTTGTGTCATGAAAATCACAAGAAAAGGAATTTTGGTTCTAAAGGTCAATTTAGACTAGTGCAGAGTTGAAGTACAGTGACAATGTAAAAGTTAAAATGGCAAATTCATTCGTATCTTACGATGTAAGCAATGCTATAATGCTTATTGTCTATTCTGAGATAAAAAAAAAAACATAAAAACTATAAAATCAATACTATATATAACTATATTTAAAAATAGAAAAAGTAAAATCTACTTAAATCGATCGACCAAATTTCATCAAAATCGGTTCAGTGAAAGCCGTGGAAGACGGACAAACCGACACACACATACACTTTCCCATTAATAATATTAGTATGGATAACTACATGAAATGACGACGACAAACAAATATGACGAACTTACCATCCAAGGCGTAGGAGTGTGGTGGACTGGCCATGTGAGACGGAGATCCACTGGAGAGTCCCCCGTTCATTATGTGGGGCTTTGGTAACGGTTGCCCGTACTGCTGGGGCGGAGTTGGTGTCCGGCCTTGTTGCTAAGGGAAACAAAAGGTTCGTGGTGTAGAAGCTGAATGCGAGGTCATCCTTATTTTCATAGCGATTGTCAAGTTGCGTTAAAAGTTTGCACTCCGAAGTCAGAGTCAAAGTCAATAATCATTAATTTTATATAGACAATTAAAGTAGAAGTTGAAAAATACTTGTTTATCAAATGGACCATCGATTTGATACACATCCCTGAGAGAAGACACCGGCAAGAAACTCAGCGGGCTGTTTTGAATCTATTTTTATATTCAAAAACGCTTAATCTCAATGTTATGATTTGTTTGAGTAGCACAGTTGAACAAACAGCTTATTTCTAAGCTTGTTTGTCGTCTAAATATTTCTGAATTTTATAATAGGCTTTAAGGCAAAGTTTACTTTTGTTAATTTATTAACAGATAGGCCCTGAATTTCATTTGCTAGGTCTTTTTATTGTATTGACTGGCAGGCATGCACGATTTTCTGAGAGCGAATGCCAGACATTCTGATCCCGAGCGCACAGCCTACACCAGAGCTTCATCCTCCAATCAGAAGATGTCTTATAGGTGAGGTTGGCTTAGCCCCGAGGAAGTAGACTCTCATACCATTGCCATTAGAAGTGTTTCATAAAACAATCATTACCTGTTGCAAATATTCCCCAATGAGCGGTGGGTATGAAAGGTATCTGTCAGAAGACATATTGTAGTAGGAACCATCGAGGGGGGGCATCGGGCTCGGAGCTGGTACATAATTCTGCTTGCCTGTTGAAGAATTAACTTTTGTCAAAAAATATTAAGTGATTCGTAAAAAAAACGATTAAAAAAATTTAGCCTTTAATGAAAAAAAAATGCTGCTATTGACCGACCGCGACTGCCATGCTGTACCGCGCCCTAGGTACGCGCAGTATAGCGGGGGTCGCGGTGAAGAAAGAGAAAGAAAGAAGTTGAGAGCGAATGAGATACCACAGTAAGCGTTAGCGGTGGACTGACCAAATCTGACATCGATACACCCCCGTCTTGCATATACCCAAGGTGCGGTACAGCAATTACAGTCAAACTATAGCCAATTGTACCCACTTATTCCCAGTAGAATCTGAGGTCTTCACCCAATGGCCCAGGGTCCGTTTATTACTTCTCCGTTTGTCCACTTATCCCACCTACCCTTTTTAAATGTTTCGACATATTTGAGACGAATCGGTTGACATCGAACTCAAAGTTAATCGCCTCAAGCTCCAAGTTTCGCCCCAAGACGAAAGTATAGGAGGATTTTGAATGTACAAGACGTGTCCATATAGCACAGTTGGTCAGAGCTTTCTCCCTGTTAGAGACTGGTCGCGGGTTTAATTCCTTGAATGTAGACTTTTTCCAATCTTCTTCTTCATCCTAGCGTTAATCCCAATCGCATCCGCTTTCACCTTGGCGTTTGGGATCCGCTTTACCAGTCCAACTGCGGATTATGCTGAACATCAATACTTTCCTTGAAGCGACTGCCATCTGACTTTGTAGCTAATCAGTTGTATTTTTGAGGGCTCCAACTACCCGTAACGACTGCCATAGGGGTTCGCATGGAAGACCGAAAACTTAACGTATTCTTCAAAGTACGACCAGACCAATGCAAATACCCATATTCATGCATATAAATATTTACATTGTGCGGCCGCGTTTGCTACCGCTACGCCACAGAGGTTGTCAGCTGTGACTTTTTCCGATCAAAACAAATTTAAACGTATAAAAGACCACTATCTTACCAGAACTTCTTCCTAATGTGCTATGACCAGTTATGTCCTTGTGTCTGTGAGGGTGTGGAAGGGTGCGAGCGTGCTCAGCATCATACACAGCATAATTTGGCGGTGGATAGTCCAGGGGAGGAGGAATCACCAGCCCTTGATCGTCCATTAGGAAGGCGTCCGTTGTCTGGTGGAAGAGAAGGTTATGGTATAATCTATATCTATCTACTTCTGTATTATTTATATAATATTGTTCGTGTGTGTACATTGGAGGTATAAAAAAATGCTACCAGCCATGGCTGATGTGATGATGATGATGGTGATGAAATGTTATCGATTCTAAACACTGTTGTCAGTTCGTCTGTTTGTACACCATGAACGCAAAAACTACTGAATGGATTTTGTTGCGGTTTTATTTTTTTGTAGGTCTTGGGCACTATTAAAATCTTATGTTTAGGTGGAACAGTAACGGAGATAACCGAGATCCACACGAGTGAAGCCGCGGGCATCAGCTAGTAATGTTTAACAATATTTTTTAAATGGCCGTTTGCTGTTGGACATTAAAGTTTGATCTCTATTAAACCATAACCCTTTTTAATAACTTTGCCGGGTAAATAATACCTAAATACTTTAAAATATGATAGAGAACAGGGAAAAAAGGGGCTCATCGACATTTTAAATGAAATCAAAGTAAAGGACTTTATACATTTTATAATATGCCTCTCATATGACATATTCAAAACAATCTAAAAATGGCTCGTTGCTATGTTATATTTCACTACTAAAAAACACGTCCAGGAATAAAAAGAGCTCATTTCATATCGAACTAGCTTAAAAGGTGCACATTGCATACCAAACAGAGTTAAAAGGTACACATTTTACATTTACGAGTCAAGAACGCGTCGAATGAAAAAAGTCTGTATAATGGACAGAAATACCAGCGACACTAGGCTACGTGGAAAAGCGAGAGATATGTCTCTGCCAATCTCATGTCCGGCAACAGATACTGATGGCGAATCTCTGTCTATTCCGGAGGGTGTGTGAATGGATGTATGTATGTATAATCATATAATTTGTGTAGTCTACTTACCTGACTCAACATATGTCTAGTCGGCATACTCGGCACCTCCGGTATAGGAGGGGGCTGTCGATCATCAGCCTCGTCTTGAGAGTACTCCGACTTCTCAGAGACTGAGCTGAGGGTTTCTCCTGTCATGGTATCGTTGTATGATGATGGGGCGTACATTTCTATGGTGGCAGATTTTGAGGCCTGGCCTGCTTGCTCTGTGAAAACACATTTCAGTTTTAAATACTTAAAGTTAATTAATTTAATTGTAGGTATGTACTGCAGTCATATGATACTAGAAATATTGTTAAAACAGAGGGTAAGCTTTTTAATAAACGCAAGCAGGAAACCGTTATTTTAAAAAGGTAACAGGAAACGAAAATCTCAAGTTGCGAAACGAATATACTTCGAATTTTCGGAAATACGTCTCATGGTAACGATCGATTTGCAAATTTCGTGCTAGTGCTAAGAATTAACAATAGGAAAATATCAATTGTTTCTCCCGAGAATGGAACATCTCATGATTGGACGGGTGAACGAAGATATAGCGCAAAATAACTACAGGATCAACGAGACAGATAAATAAACTCCAAGAAATCAATACACATACATGTTAAAGACTTCTGTACTTAAAAATAAATAAGCTATATTACTAGCTACGGCTAACAAATAATATATGTAATTACTAGCAACCCTGAATTAAATATAACAGAATTAATAGCATTGCAATTAAAAAACTGTCACTTTCTAATATTACATTAATTATGAAACTTTTCTTTACAAATTGACGGTAACCGAAGAACAAAATATTCGAAATATGAAATGAATGCGGATAATTATGAGAATCGCCATAAAGCGATATAGTGATGAGCCAATTACGGGGTAACTAGTTTATCGTAATACACCTTAATGAATCGTTTATGATATCGATTAACCGCTCGTAATGTCAGAACTATGCTCGTATATCGTAGTACATTCGATTCTAATCGATTTGGAAGTAGTTAGTTTTTAAAGCAGGTGAATATTTTATATCCAATCAAAATGAAACACTCGTTGATCTAGTAACTACTTTGAATTAAGCGTTTTTATAAAAGAATGTTTTAAAAATGACAAAGTTATATTTTTTTACGCGGGATTGGTTTGACAGGTTCCCAGAGATTACCGGGACGCTAATATAATTCCAGGTAGTGTAAGATAAAATTATTATTTTTAGCTGACAAGTTCAGCTTGATGAGAGTTTTAACGTAGATAGCTGATATTATGAATTGAAACTTAAGTTACTCTTATTTTGCAAAAAATAATTAACTTCAGACAATCAGATAGCTGATGTTATGAAGTATGACTTGACTGAAAAAGTGTTACGGTTCCATGCAAAAAGATTAAAATCCAGATGTAAGTTACGGCTAGTAGTAGATAAATTATAAATGAAAAGAAATAGTTTTTTGTTAAACAAGTCTTTTTCATATTTATCATGCCTTAAGACTGTAATAACTTTAAATGAATTAAAAATAAGTAGCAGATAAAATTTATGATCTGATGATGATGTTACATGCAATAATACTGAGAAAAAGTATCTTAGACCGTTTGAAAAGGTTTAAGTCGTAATTCGTAGAAACAGTTTTAGTAAGTACTTTGTTTTTGCTCAGATTGGAGAGAGAATAATATGAATATTACACAAGGAAGGAAAATTGCTTGAGAAAGAATGTGTTATTGTCGATCACTGTAGTAAACCTATTTAACCAATGAGTTGAATTATAGTATCTATATATTATCGTTGAACATTGTAAGTATGGAAATATGAACATTGTAATCTAAGTTTAAAGGAAACAAATTATATCAGTTAAAGTCGAAAAATATAAATACGAATATGATCACTCTAAATTGACAACAGACTTATTAATTTGCAATGTGCGTAATATGACTTGTTATTAATACATAGGCTTCTTTTAATCTCAGAACTATGTTGGGTGGTAAAATTAGATGTTGAGCAAATAAAAAAGACTTAAGTAATAATGAAATAGACTGCCTCATTAATCTTTAAATTCCCATAGGTATAATTTGAAAATCCTATATTCGATCTTCAGTGCCCCAATCAAGAAAAGTATCGATACGTTTATGTTACGAATTCGAATCTGACGGTCAGGCCATGTAAGAATGATCTATCTCTAAACATAAATATCAGAAACCGCTTTATGTTAATAACGCGGGATTAAAAACTAATGTTGATAAAAACGAATTGGTTAAAGTTTAAAAAGCGTAACTAAAAAACTTAAAACGAAACTAAATCTTACCTTTCAGCCTTCTGGATCGTCTTTTCAATACAAAACATGCAACTAAAGCGGCATTTATCAACACTAACACAACTCCAGTGATTGAAACGTAGATGACAACAGATTTAGATACATCAGCTGATTCCACATACTCTGTAGATACTACGTTCAGTTCGCCTACTTCTGATGAAGCTTTAGGAAAAGGAGAAAATAAAAACAATTAGCAACATAAAAAGAAAAAAATAAAACTTATGATGATTTTTTAATATTGTGCCAGTAGTATTATTAGAAAAGACTCTTACTCTGGACGCAGACTCAGTACTCTGGCTTAGTGTTGTTTTGTAAAATCTATATTTAATATTATAAAGCTAAAGAGGTTTGTTGTTTGAACGCGTTAATATCAGGCTCTACTGGTTGGAATTGAAAAAATATTTTTGTGTTAAAGAAGGTTATTATAATATAGCCTATGATGATGAGTAGTCATCACAGGGGAGCGGAGTGGTAATCATTAAAGTCAACGAATCCGGCAGATTTCCATATAATTATTTGAGGAAATAATAAATTGTGAACATATATGGTGTAGATACTTCGGAGATTCGAAACATGCCACGGGTAAAGCCGGGACAGGTTGGCTAGTAAGTATCTAATATGTTATGTACAATAGTTACAAAAAAAAGAGATAGGACGTGCGGCAAGTAAGAAGTAGGCCAAGTATTAGTGTACCTTACTACTTAAAATATAATATACAAAATTGAAGTACCTTATATAGGTCGTAATATGAATATTATTGCTCAAAATCTGGCATTATTATCTAGGTTAACAACATACATTGTTATAAATGAGAAAACTTCAAGATGTACTACAATATTTGTATGAGTCGTTATTACAGGTAATGACAAATATATTTTCTTTTTATAATAAACAATATACATCTGCCAATTTAACATTCATGTTAAAAGTTGCGTTAAAATTTTATGTTTAAAGTTCAAGAATAGTAAATGATAGCATAAAAGAGACATAACACTATTTTATTTTTCGAAAGGCTTAGATTAGAGAAAAAGTTGTGTTCTTTAAAAAGCTAAAACCACATTCTATTAGATAAAATGTTAACGAGTTTACCAAACTAAAAAAGACTAGTTATGGATCCTAACTACCAGTATGTCACGGCTTAGAGGCGTCAAGAACCTTTTTTCTCACTACTTATGATAGAAGAACAGCATTGTAAAAGTTAAGACTCAAGAGCCACTAGACTAGAAAATACAAAATAATAAATGTATTTTACTATTTCGAGACTAGAGATGTAAAACAAGGAATACAAAAGACATCTAATACACAGGTAGTATTTCTTAACTGTATTACATTAAAAGCATATCTGCCATTGAGACGAAAGCACTTCAGCTTTCAGTTACAAAGAGCGTCTGAAATTATATTTGAGTCAAGGGCGCCATGAAAAGTTGAGTGAAATTGTAGCTTTGTTGCTTCGATGATATTCTATTTTGTAAATCAAGCTCTCTGCTGATATCAAAAGCCAGTAGTGTATTGTAGAGTGGCTTTTGTAATAGAATTCACGACATTTTGTCTAGTTACTCCTACTTCATTGAAATTGGGGCCTCTTATTCTGAGTGATTAACCGTTTCGTAACGCGTTCATAAAAGCCTATAATTTTAAGTTGGTCTAGTTTTACGCCATTCCTCTCTTCTGAGGTAATCAATTGTAATCCACCGTCTTCTCACATTACGGCTGTGTTTGAAAGTCGGTGTCACTCAGGATAATAAAACCAGAGTTTTGAATTTCTGTGATCAAAATTTACTCTAAAGCATTACGTGTGTAGGAAGTTGAGAAGGAAATCGTGAAATGGCTGTTTTTGATCCCCAACAACGCGTAGGGGTTGCCAAGATGTGATGAAACATCGTAAAGCTTTAGTCAGATTTTGGTTGGATTTAGTCATTAATAGACAAATCGATAAAGACCTACTGGTTAGTTCGAGTTAATATTATATTGTATAAATGATGTACTATAAAAATATTGATTGAATCAATCGTTTAATGACAGGTACTTGAACGTTGATAAAAAATAATGTATGCATACTGACACAATACAAAAACCATCTCAAAGTAATATTAAAGCTGCAAAACAAAAACTACAAACAACAATACATTAATAATAATACATAATTCTGATAAAATCAAACCTCTAATCCTCTTATTGGTCCGTTTGTGTAGACAGAATCCAATCAGCAATACATTTAATAATATTAATGCTGTACCAATAATAGTACCAGTTATGATAAAAACTCCAGGTACATTATAGTTGTACTCTTCAGAGGAAGACTGTATTGATGAAGGAATCATGTCTGATGCAGCGTGGAAAAAGTCAAATCGTTTTTAAGAAAACTTTATGATATCAATGATGTTCATACTTTATGGTAAATTTAATGATTATTATTCACCAAATGATTTATTTGTGACAAATATGTAATTTGTCGTCAATTAAAAAAAATATCTTCATTTGATGTAAGAGCAATTTTTTTGAAAAGTAAAGCAGCATCATAATTTAATTTGGTTTACAAGAATCATAAAGTCTACAATATATAAATTGCGGTGGGTTTTGAATTCAAATCATAAAATCTCCAAAAAAAATTAATATGGACTAAATCGTTTAAACGGAACCAGTGTATATAAATTCATATATAGGTCTCAGTAACGGTAATAGTGTTCTATGGTTTTTACACATCCAAAATTAATTTATCATATGAATGTCAAAAATGCCTAACGCGGCGAAAGACATTTACACTTCAAATTTATGATGCGCTACGCATTGTTGGTCGCAAAAAAACCTTGTCGGCGGCAAATAATTCGAATTTATTTTCAAAGCTTTTGTCTTTCGTATTTTTTTACAAACTTTCATTACAGTTCTTTCAAGTTTCTCCACTTAATAAAATCCAATTAAAAGTAATTGTAAGAACTTACTCAGTGTAGTAACTTTCGTGTCATCGGGCCGGTATTTACTTTGTCCTATTTTGTTGATGGACATTACTGAAAAAACATAATCAGTATTCCTTTCTAAACCACCGATGGTGAATGTTGTAGCATTTCTGGGTATAACATCTTCATATTTATATGACTCTTCGTATATTCGCCTGGAAGAAACACTTAGGTTAGTCGTTAAGATTAATAAGTTACCAGTTCACTTTTAACAGAAGTCACTAATTTGCTGTGATGCATTAATTAATTTCATCTAAAAAAAGTTCAACAACTTATCTAACTGCAATACTTCGATATCTCCAATGGGTTGTGGTGGTCACATGGTAGTCGTTCTACGGAAAATATCTAACTTCAGTCAAACCCGTAGTTAGACTGAAAAAAGCGGACCCCGGACTCCGAGGTGAAACCTTCGGATGCAACGAGGATTAACCTTAGGATGAACAAGAACAAGACATTAAAATCAAACATTTTACCTGTATCTAACCCTGTACCAGGAAGGTAGACCTCCATCGAATCCTGGAACCCACTGCAGTGTAACTGTATTGTGGGTTATGTTTGTCACTAATAATGATATCACTTGATCTGAAACAAAAGTAGAAATAAATGGAGGATACGTAATAATGCTGAGTGTTGTCAATATGAACAATATGAGTTTATTGGAGAGGTGATGGTACGATGTTATGATGAGGAAGAAGTTTAAAATACTGATAAATGGGCACGTGTGGTTCCTGTCTACACATAAAAATTAAAAATCCAATTGATAATTTCAATGCTTAAAATATTTGAAATAAAATAGTAACATGACACAGAACCTGGCCTGTATAAGCCCATTTATATCTATTGTTTTGTAAGTAGAAGACCAAGAATCGAGAAGGAATATGTCTAAATCTACATCCATAAAATTAACATAGGTAATCTGTTTACAAATACTTTCACTAAGCTAAGCTGTAAATAAAATATCAAGATTCTATGTCATATATCTGTAACTACTACTAAAAGTTATTTAGTAGGCTGTGAATATCCGTCTTCTTTATCGAATAAGGATATTTCTTTTAATATTATGTTATAAATCTACTATAAAGCGTTGATAATATTATAACGGGCATTTTATAACATGTACTTAGGAAGTTAACCAGACAGAAAAATATTGATTCATTGAAATATACATTTTATACTAAATGTTATAAATGTTATGAAAATACGTTCAATGTACCGATAACGGCCTTTTTACTTTTAAAGTAATAATCCAGCGCTCAGTGCTGGATACTCCACTAGAAACGCTAGCAACATATTTTTACCAAATCTAGACGAACATTAATTTTATCAAAAAAAAAAATTTGCCCAACCCTTCCCCATGTTTTCTTCTATCTTTCATTAAATTCAATACCAAATAATAATTTAAGCAGAAATTTAAATTTTGAGCAAACAAGAATTTCTACAACTATATCTCACCTGGTGCACTAGTAATATCCAACTTAACAGACGTTGTAGAGAATCCCAAGTCATTTCTGGCCCCACATTCATAGGAACCATAATCAGTAGACGAGACGTCATTTATTAAGAGTACAGATGTGTAGGTGATAGCATCCAGCTTGTGGTATTCTGCAAAGTATTTGGTCGACGCATTGACGGGTAGCTTCGCCCCATTTTTGGACCAAGTGAAGCTGGGTGCGGGTGCCGATTTGCATCTGAAAGGGACAAGTAGTGTGAATGTTGGTACATTTTTGGTCGGGCGTGTAATAATTAAAAGCTTTGAGTGTGAACTGTGGACCTCGTTTGAACTTTGCTTGTGTATGATGAGAATATTAAGTGCGCTTAGAATAATAATTATAGAAATATGAAACCCTTTTCTATTTACTGTTGAAAATTTCACTTGATGAAATATAGTAACTGCAAATAAGGGGAAATAGATTTTTGGTTCTCAAAATGGCAGATCTGCCACTAAATGTTGTTACTGAAAATGGTGGATCTTAAATAGAGGCTCCTCGAAGGGGGAACCCATCGACTTCACCCGAGACTACATAGGACTTGTCACGGAAATAGTAAATATGCCACCAAAATTATGGTGGCTGATTATTTTGACGACAGCGTACAACACGCTCTAAAATAAGTAACATATGCTTGTTAAAATTAGTTTAGCATAAACATTGAGTTTTACCTATTAAACATCTTCGGTCATTTTGATTTTTTATAATTAATAGTTTATGGAACAAAAAGTATTGTTCTATTATTAATTTTAATTGAGTTGAAAGCCTTTATTAGTGTTACAATGAATACAAGCAAATAAATCGTTATTGTGCAAATCCAGGGATTACCATGCACCTAAATCAAATTCCAACGTGTCTAGTATCGAGAGAATTAATACATTTTGCAATTACCACATCAGGTGCACCAAAATTAAGTAGTTAACATGTTGATTAATTAATTTATATGACTAATTGGCAAATAACTGGTTTTAGTATACTAAAGGGATGAACATAGTTTATCATAATTCGAATAATTGTGTTATCCAAATATTATTACATAGTTTTTATGGAATTGAGAGAGGAATTAATTGTATTTTAAAAGTATTTAAGTATAGTTTCAGTGTTTTCATCCCGTTGCTGCAACCCATAGGATCCTTTTGTAAGGATAAATATTAGCGTAAATGCTTTTCTAGACAATAATCTATCCCCGTATCAAATTTCAGCATGATCCATACAGCCGTGATTGAATGACAAACATCCAAAGCTCTTCACAAAATCACATTTACAATATTAGTAGGATAGGATAGGAAATTACTTACTTGCAAGTCAATCTGCCAACTTGGCCAACATTGGAAGCCGACTTCATCAAACTCGGTGAGCTATCCAACTCAGGCTTAAACTTCACGACCAGCATCACACTCTCTTTAGCCTTGTCACCTAGGCCATTATCTACAATACATTCGAAATTCCCTACGTCTTCTCTGGTGGCTTGTTTTATGAGGAGGTAGCTGGTCGAGTTCCGTGGTTCATAAGAAACGGAGTTTGGTTTAATTTTGTAACCTTTGCGCTCCCAACGGATGTGGTCGGCTGTTAAGGGGTTACCTGAAAATAAGGTTATATTTAACAAAATTTCTACAATTTACTTTCGATACGGTCTGGTAACCATTGTCACAAAAATTCTATT
Organism: Eilema caniola; assembly: GCA_949126895.1. Lineage (NCBI taxonomy): Eukaryota > Metazoa > Arthropoda > Insecta > Lepidoptera > Erebidae > Eilema > Eilema caniola. The sequence continues at coordinate 3,247,733 of OX421486.1, read as the reverse complement.
TTTGCCCCCAGAGTTTCATATTTTATTATCGTCGATTTCTCCTAATACGAGTATAAAGATTAACTTAAGTAGAAGCAGTTTAACAAATATTGTGTAATATGTATACCATATATTGTATATAATCAAAGTTGAGTTGAAAAGACTGAGTTCAGAACTAATTTCTTTGGTTTTTCCGTACCATATAAATAACCTTTTTTATATACCTTACATATACTTATACGTAAGGTATATTTTACAATAAAAATCTTACCTGTAGCAGTGCAGGACAATAAAGCATCTTGGTTAGGTGAATTGATATCATTCTGCGAGACCGACTTAATGCTGGCCGGATCTAAAAAAAAATAATCAATTTAATAACATTTACTAGTGACATAGTTATATCTAACCAGTTAATATATATTATATGAAGAAACCTTTCAATTTCATGTGTCCCTATATTCTGAGTGACAAATCGTTTCGTTACTCGCGTTTCGTCGCCTACATATTTAATTTGGTCTAGTTTTCCGCCAGTTCTATATTTTTAAATTAACAAATTAAAATCTACTGTTTCGCATTACGAGTGCATTTAGGACTCAATGTCATTCAGAATAATGTCCCTGCCCCCCATAGATAAGTGATTATTCATTTTATAATAAAATGATTAGATAATGTATGGGTTATAAACGGATCTATTCTATTTTATGCTATAAACTCATTGTCACTTATCAAGAGGGGCTGATTCTTAAATTATAAGTAGTCTGTTTGCTCTCAGCACAATAATACGAATAAGTGCAGATCCACAATCAAATTTACACACACAGAGATAAAAATACCACGGTAGACTATCATAAAGTTTTATTTAACGATAGCCAGTATCTATAAAATTTCCTTCCAGCATAGAATTTCCATTTTCTTTTGTAAGTGCTGCAGTTTTGCGCAATCACTTATGCGAATTAAGTATTGTAGAAATATTTAATAAACGTAAAACGTTTTTAGGGACTTGAAATTGTATTCAAATGTTCATAGCCTACACCACGAACTTTTAAAACAGGTCACCAACTGCTTAAATAATTTTCCAATCGCATTTGAACATATAGGATTACAAAGTTACATTTGCAGTTGATAATATTACAGTCGTACAGTTATTCATCCGTTTTAGCAGTGCATAGTAACCCTGCAGAACCCTGATCCAAGTTTTCAATCACCATCAAACTACAGATACAGCATAAAATGACACTTAACTATTGACATTATTGTTATGATCTTAAAGTCTAAAATTCTGATCTTGTAGAGTGAAGTTTGTTTAAAATAATAAATTGATAACCATTAAAAACGTCTTTAGGCAGAAAATAGAAGAGCATACAATTTGATCTGATAATAACTATTTTGTACCACCTATGTTGTACGAAATAAACCAAATACTGATTATTCACTTATATGTTAAAAGATTGCATTTGCAATGCTTAAACTAGTTTCAATTGTCTAATCATTTTGAATAATATGCTTATTGTGATGTAACTTGCTTGCAACCAATAAAAAATAAAAAAATAATCTACAGTTAAACTATGACAATAATAACTAATGTAAACAAAACATCTAAACAGAAAGTTTAAGTCTATAGTCGTATTTAAAAATATATATATTATACTGTGTCTGTGTGTGTGTGTGTGTGTGTGTGTGTGTGTGTGTGTGTGTGTGTGTGTGTGTGTGTGTGTGTGTGTGTGTGTGTGTGTGTGCGCGCGCGCGCGCGCGTGTGTGTGTGTGTGCGCGCGTGTGTGTGATACTGAGTCTAAAATTCGATAATTGGATAAAATTTTCAAGAAAAGGTGATTTAACTCGAAGCGAAACCGAAAATTGTAAAGTTAAAAACGTTACGAAATAAGATGCAATATTTAGCTGTATATACAAAAAGTTTATTTAGTAGAACAACGTTTAGTACTTACAATGCACGGACACGCTAATATTAGCGACCGCAGCTCCTTGAGAATTCACCGCCTCACACGTGTAGATCCCGGCATCGTGTCGTGACAATCTCGTCATATTCAGCATGCTGCCTTCGGAAATTATTCGGTCATCTAAATAAACAAAGAAGAATAATATAGTACACTGAATTATACAAAATTATTCCTAATTCATATTATAATTATTTTTCAAAATCGAACTAACGATACTGTTATTTTTAACAAGCTCCTGCACCCGTAGACAAGTGGTAATAAATTGGCAGATATAGTGTAGAATAAAATAATGAATGTGAGTGATTAAAACGTATTTTGACGTTCATAACGATTTCTAATGGTCGTCAACGTATGTCAATCCCATGTATTGATCAAAATAACATATTAATTTAATATATATTCTGTATGAGAAGTAAAACAGTGTGTTCACGCCTGAAATCACTCGAGAAACATCATCAATATATTATTAATCATATTGACAACTTTCATCCATACTAATATTATAAATAGTAAAGGGTGCCTGTTTGTTTGTACGTCTTTCACGCCTAAACCACTAAACCGATTTTGATGAAATTTGGTACAGCGGTAGATTATACGTTGAGGGTCCTTTCTTCCAACTGCCACGTAGGTGAAGCCGCGGGCAAAAGCTATGTATACATGAAACACTTTCACTATTGTAACCGTAAGGATTAAACGTCTGACCAGCTACCTATATTTTATTTGAATAGAAGTTTTCTCCCAACCGGGAACCAGTGAATCCCGCTCTAAACAATGTGTTATATACCAGACCCACAGCGATTTCATAACAATTCCTGATTATATCTCTAAGTTTAATCTCATTTATTGTTTAAAAAATATATTTCTCGGGCTGCTTTACATTACAACCTCTGTTATTCAGCGTTATTATTTGTGTAATTTATACATTATACATTCTACAAATATGTCAGTTCGGTAAAGACGTGATGTGTTCATATAAATATTTTTATTACATTTCCATATCATTGGAATATTTGATGCGGCAACATTGTGTTTGATACCTACGTATTATTAATACACTCCTGGGCAAAAAAAGGGTCTATTTTTACATTGTTTGTAATGATTTAGTTGTAAAGAGGTTTTAATAGCGAAACTGTTTTAGGTACTGTTTGATAAAAATTAATTCCAAATTCGCATTCTCTGTCTGTTTTTTTTAATACCACTGAGGTGGCAGATAAGCACAGCCCACCTGATGGAAAGTGGGGAAACACAATCTAGGGGAGTCACAGTCGTGCTGCCGACCCTGTAACCACAAAGAGTTTCTATGCCGTCAGCGTATTAGACAGAGCAGTAATTAGCCTTTGGTCTTCCCGATGACAGCATAAAAACTCTCCAGTGAGCTCTGGCTACCCTACTCACCGCCGGGAATACAACACGAGGTTATTATGGCTGCTGTATTCTGTAGGGCGGAGGTACTTCCCTAGTCGGACTGCCGAATCGGACGGAAATATCGTCGTATCCTACCTTCTACAAATTCTGTCTGTATGTTACGCTTTCACTCCTAAACCACTAAACCGATTCTTATGACATTTACCACAGGGGTAGATATGACCTTTTTTTTTTTTTTTTTACGTGCGGGAAATCCCCACGGATACCCGCCCCTCCGGAGCCGGAGGGGTGGGTTATGTCGGACTCGAACCGACTAAACCGCACGCCGTCTGTGGGTCGTGGTGCTAGGCCGAAGGTGAGGTTGTCTTGCGACATATCCCTCGCACCCCGGCTGACCCAGGGCCATCCCTTTCGGTCTGGCCCTCCTCGGGAGGTGGGGACCACGCCGTCCCCGACTCAACCCCGGTGTGGGGAGGCGCGCATCGTCCTACGATGCGCGCCGCCGCCGTGGCCTGCTTCTGCTAGGGTGACGGGTGGCTCCACCCGTCACCCTCAGGCCCGCGCTCATGGGGGGCGGAGGTCTGTAAGCGCCCTCCGACGCCCGATCCGCCTTCGGGCGCGAGCAGCGATGTCAGCGAGTCTTTCTCGCTCATCGCGCCGCGCCCGCTCAGGGGTAGATATGACCTTAAGAAAGGCTGTGTTTGGTCGTGATAACCTACATTGACAACCAACAACAACAATTCTGAGGCGGAATGTGGCTGTTCAATTATATAACTATATTAACACCTACTGTACATACCCATATTCGCAAAATAAATAATTTGAATTTGAATTTGAACAACAGCTAGTAAATAATAAAATTTCCTTTTAATACGACTCTCTGTTCAAATTGATTAAACACCGATTCGGCGCGCATCGTAAGACGATGCGCGCCTCCCCACACCGGGGTTGAGTCGGGGACGGCGTGGTCCCGTGGTCCCCACCTCCCGAGGAGGGCCAGACCGAAAGGGATGGCCCTGGGTCAGCCGGGGTGCGAGGGATATGTCGCAAGACAACCTCACCTCCGGCCTAGCACCACGACCCACAGACGGCGTGCGGTTTAGTCGGTTCGAGTCCGACATAACCCACCCCTCCGGCTCCGGAGGGGCGGGTATCCGTGGGGATTTCCCGCACGTAAAAAAAAAAAAAAAAAAAAAAAAAAAAAAAAAAAAAAAAAAAAAACACCGATTCCTGGATGTAAGTATCAAAAACTAAATTCTCATTGTTAATAAGAAATTTCTATTGTTCTGACTTAATCTCATTGACTATAAGGTGCCAGTTTATTTGCAAAGGAGTATATCGTATTGTATAGCCCCGCATCTATGTTAGTTAAACTGTGTTTGTTTGTTACTAAATGGTTTAAAGCGACCGTGTCCATTTAGACCGACTCAGTATGGCTCTCTATCGGGGATTAAACTGACAAAGGATTACTGAGCACCATTCCTATACCGATGATCGAAGAAGGACTTAAATTGTTGTCATATATGTACTAGCTGTTGCCTGCGGCTACGCCCGCGCGGATTTCGGTTATCGCGTTGTGTTATCAAGCTCTAATTCTCCTCTGTATCAAATTTCGTCGCTCGACCGCCAACCGCTTAGCAAGAGAAATAACTACATTGTCACGTCTCTATATATATTATAAGCTATATTATTTTAAAGTTTCATTAAAATACATTCAGTAGTTTTTACGTGAAAGAGTAACAAACATCCACCCATCCATTTATCCATCCATACTCACATACTTTCGCGTTTATAATATCAGTAGGATCTGGTTGTTTAGGATGTTTTAATCTGGTTTATGTCTAAAAAATCACTGTTCGTATCATGTGAAGCCACTTATCAAGTTCTGTCTGTGTACAAACGACTACGAAACTTTAACTGTAGATAACCTGGACGAAACTTCAGGCAAATCAAAGGTACATTTTTGTTTATTATTTATTTATTTATCTCATCTACATCTATTTTTACAGGTTACCCCATACAATAGAGTAGGCAATGTCAATTATATCATTAAACTTATTGGTAACATATAATATATAATGTGGCATCTGTGAATTCCCTCAGAGAGCAACAATACAGGTCAATATTTATTGAAACGACGTTGAAACGACGTTGTCGACATATGTACGTATATCATGATCGTGTTAATTCCCGTCATTATTATTGTATAATGTCTAATTATCAAAAGGTAGAATTATAACGAGGACTTTAGCGGTAGATTATTCGACTGATTTGCAGAGGCTTCGATTCTCACTCAGTGCAAATATTTATATGCATGAATTGACATTGGTCTGCATGTTTTTATGTATAATACACAACATTGGATTACAAAAGATGTGTGTGAGATTAAGATCTACGTTTATATCTGCATTCTAGAGTCCATAACACAAGCTAGTTAAAGTATGCATCCTCTGGTCTAGATACACTGAGTGCGATATTCTAGAATATAAAAAAAGACGGGTTGCACTCTGGGAGTGCCGACAGAAGAGAAAACTTTTTCTTTCTCTCTTTCTTCGTTATATACATAGAAAAAGATAAAAAAACATACCATACCATACCATACCTATAATACAGCGCCAATCATAGATCCTATCACTAATTTTCTGCTAATTTTCTATCAGAAGAAATTAATAAATTACAAAAAGATAAAATAATCACAAAAAGTATTAAATTACAAAAAGAAAAAATAATCACAAAAAGTTTCAGAAAGACAGGTTTGAACCCGGTACTATCTAAAACCATAAGGCCTTACAGTCGAAGCGTTTGCCGCTATGCTGCGAAGCTATTTATCGTATATTGCAAAATGGACAGTCTATAGCTAAAATTGTATGACGTCAGTCGTCGGTTACCGTCCAAAGGTCAAGCGATCCTGACGCGCGAGTTTAACAATTTTTACCCATCCAACGCCGCTAAAGATGTTTTCACTTCAAAAATACAATAGAAATAATATAATGACACATCGTGATGATAAAGGAACGGAAACCCATATAAGGAAACTAAAATTCAAAACTGTAATTATTAATATTCGTAAGAAGGAGAGTAAAAGAAAAATAACTATTAACCATACAGGGTAAAACCGATACAACAACTAAGATGTCAAAAATATTAGCTCATTCATATTTTTAAGTTCATAGCTGAAACTATCAAATTATGCCTGAAAACTAAACAGCTGTCCAAACTTGTGTAACCCGATGTTGCGCCAAATTTTCAACTGAATTCATTTACAAATCTATATCAACGCCTATTTCATTTCAATCAAATTCAACTTTTCTATTCATCATTTAGATACAATGCATTAATAGTATACTTCGTTGAGTAAACATTATAATTTGTTTGAATGCACAGCACTAGATAGGTAAACATCAATACAATATATTCAACACACAGTTTGATGTTGAAATTATTATTTGTATAAAATCAGCGATTCTAATAGCAGTAAATTCTATTAAATTGAATATACCATGTTAATTAGAAATTACTGGTGTTTTGATAGTATAATTGATGTTTGAAATTGCTAAAATTAATTTACACGCAGTATTCTTGCGGCAAACTGTTTATTATTTGATATTTCGGTTCCGAGTATTGCATTTCAAATATTAGACAATAAATGCGTCTACTATATCTATGTATAATTTTTGGAAACGTGTATATTAATAAAAATAAAAGACCTGAATGCGGCTGAACATACATAACATGTTTGATGATGTATAATTTGCAAATACACTCGAGAGCAATGAATCCGGGTCACTCAAAGAATCCAAAAAATCTCGGAAAGTAAGAATGCTAGGTTAATTCAATAAATTGTATTTAATAGACAATTTAATACTCCTTAAATGAAAGTTAAAAAAATATGAGTCACCATACATTTTATTTACACAAAATTACCATAAAGAAAAAAAACTGCTGATCTCTCCTTAAAACAAAAATAGGAAACATGAAATTTTTGAACTTTATGACGATTTTCTTGAATTTCAATACTTCGTATTACCTCCTCGTGCTTCCATTACTGCGTTTACGCGGTTTGGCATGCTGTACACCAAGTTCCTTATACGATTTTGGGGAATATTCTCCCATTCCTCTGTGAGAGCAATTTTGAGCTCAGGAAGCGTGATTGGGGGAGGGTTTCGTTGTTTTACGCATCTCCCTAGCTCGTCCCAAGCATGCTCGATCGGGTTGATATCCGGGCTGCGCGCTGGCCACTCCATACAAGTAATGTTCATCTCTTGAAGGTAGTCATTCACAATCCTACCTGTATGAGGTCGGGCATTGTCATGCATAAATATAGCATCCTCACCCAAATTGACCATAAATGGACCAACGTGTTCGTTGAGGATTTCTTCCACATATCTTACGCTAGTTAAAGAGCCGTTTTCTATGATCACCAGCTCTGTGCGACTTTCAGAGGAAATTCCGGCCCACACAAGTACAGACCCACCACCGTAGGCTACTTTTTCTTCGATGCATGCTTGCTTGAATCTTTCCCCTGGTCTTCTATACACTCTGTGTCTTCCATCGTGCTTGTAGAGCATAAATTTTGATTCGTCGGAGAACATAACTTTCGACCAATCTTCAATACTCCAATTTACGTGGTTCTGGGCATATCTTAGTCTTGAAATACGATGGCCACGCTCCAGTTTAGGGCCGTTTGCAGGTCTAAGGGGTTTTAAGTTAGATTCAGCAAGCCGACGTCTTACTGTCCATGCACTTGGGTTACTTCCTCCGAGGCGTCGAAACTGATTTGTGAGTTCAGTTCCTGTGAGAAAGCGATTTCGAAGCATGGTGTTCACCAAGTATCGGTCTTCTCGTGCTGTGGTACACCTAGTTCTGCCCGTTCCTGGTCTGCGTAGGTTAGAACCAGTTTCTTCGTAACGTCGGAGAACTCTTTGTACTGTTGACAGCGACACACCGACAGTCCTGGCTGTATCGCGCTGACTCCGGCCGGTTTCCACCAATGTAAGTATTCTGGTGCATTCTTCAAGTGTAAGCGACATGATTTCAGCTTGAATAATGAATATTGAGCACTATCAACCTGGTTTATGTACCAACATAAATGACAGATTACAAACAAAAGCAAAAACAAATCCTGTAATTTCGTAGTTCCATCTTCGACAGTGTTCCCTTTTCAAATTTGATTTTTTTATGATATAACTTTACAATAACTAAGAAGTTTTAATACTTTCATTTAAGGAGTATTAAATTGTCTATTAAATACAATTTATTGCATTAACCTAGCATTCTTACTTTCCGAGATTTTTTGGATTCTTTGAGTGACCCGGATTCATTGCTCTCGAGTGTAGATACGACCTGTCATAAAAGTTATTTCGATTTTTTTAACCGCAGTCGGTTGCTACTGTGTGCTGCTGCACTAACTTGCTGGCAAATATCTCTCTCAATGAAGGGAAAACTCATCAAGGTGACTTTTTAGAGTCTTAAAAATAATCTAGATTGTACAAAGGAACTTACTGCCAGTACTGTAAGAAGACTGTGTAATTGGGAGTCCATCCTTTGTCCAGGTGTACGTGATACTTCCAGGGTTGCCATCAGCTCGGAGAACAATGATGAGAGGTTCGTTCTCGACTCCAACTTTGGGGAATGGTGTAGTTTCGTCGAATATTGGTGCATCTGAAATATAACTCAGTTTAGAGGTTTCTTGTTTTCTATTTCATCTTAAATTCACGCATGCTGGGCCCCGAAGGAGTAAGGTATATTGTGTACTGTACTCCAACCTACAGTGAACATACAGTTTGACGGCAATAGGCTTGCCCCCTATTACGTGGGGCCTTTAATTATAGTTTGTGAAAATGTGAGTGTTAACATACCTCTGCTTATCCCTTTGGGGGTGCACAGGCGTGAGTATAAAATGGTATATTTTTATCGATTACAATTTCTTTATTCCTTTGACGACGATTTTACTAAAACTAATTTTACCGTTAGATTTAATAAGTACCATTAAACACAAAATTAAAAGTGAAATTTGCTTACATAAAACTTTGAGTGCCAGTGCATCATGAACACTCCTCTGCAGAGCCTCATTCATCGCCTGACAGGTATAGACAGCTCCGTTTAAATCCTTTGTGATGTTTATTTTCAGTTCTATAGTAGATACCATACCACCGTGGAGACCTTTCTTCAATTGCATGGGGAGACCTAGAAATAGCATTTAGTTCAAAAACATCTGTTTGAATAGTAATTTATTGATTTAATACTGCCTTAGTAATTATTATACCCTGAACGAAGTATTTCTTTGATTTTCAGTTCTTGATAAACTCGGAATAAAAGCAACGTGATCTACACGAGTATTAAACACACTTTACAAGTAGATGTAGAAATAAAGTTATAAACAACCGAAATTATCGAAATTACCAATATTCCCTATAACCCCTTCAACTAACCTGAATTGCTTGTGCTAGGAGTGGGTTCACGTCGGTAGTGTAATGGCCAGGACTCGAACCCGGGACCTCTCGATCGTAAGGCCGACTCCTTAACCACTAAGCTACCGACGCTACAATAACTACTTTAAGTGTATACAAAATAAGAAAAAAAAATGGAGATTTTTCTTAATTTTTATAATTAATGTTGTCTAAATTAATTTCAGAAATCGAGTTAACATTAAGTATAAAAATAAAGAATAAAACAGTTATTTATATTAATTTATCAGGACAGTATAATGGTAGTTGTTATTCAGCAATTTTAGGCTTATTCTTCTTCTTCATTTTGTGTTGTTAGTGGCCAACCTGTGGCAGAGTTGTTCAGGTCGCCCATAAAGGTCTCTGTCTTGACCTAACGAGTTGACATCCGGGAGCAACTTTTAACGTGCCCTCCGCATTGAAGCGTTTAGATGTAACACCACTAAACAGTCACCCATCCCAATGGGAACCTTCACCTGTTTAACTTAACCGACTGATCGTTTACCGAACAGTGAGCTTACCTGGCCACGAGTTTAGGCTACTTAGTTTATTCGTTACAATACTTCGAAAAGCAAGTACGATTGTACAAATTCTCACCTTGAACAGGTATACCATCACGCCACCACGATAACGCTGCTGGTGGATTACTGGATGCTGCGTTACAGTACAACGTGGCCTCGATGCCAACCTTCAGTTCCTCAGGTTCAACTCGAACCTTGACTGTTTCTGGGGCGACTGTTGAAAATTAGAATTCAGTTAGTGTTTGAGTTAGTGTAGTGTTTTAGTAACTAATAAATGTAGTGAAAAGCGCCGCGCACAAAGAATACATGAACGAAGTGTCTTTGCCTTAACAAAAAATTATGTATGTGTTACTGAACACATTCTTAGAATTAATGTTAACGTAGTAATTTAGGTGAAATTTATTTACTTATTAGTCAATCTAGCCTGAATTATAATATCAATTAGAAAAAAAGTTACAAGCATTTCGGAAACCACATCATAGGTAGAATGTATTGTAGAGTAAAAGTGGAACGTGACAAATGGCATAAAAGCAAATGATTTGAATTACAAATCGTAACTGCATAAATTATTTTATCATTTTTATACAGGCGCGTCAATATGACTACAATTCGCCTGATGGTAAGCTGAAGGTAGTCTCATGAAATAGGGTCAATGTATAGTTAAGCAAAATTGGTAATGAATAAATAGAAAGAAAGTATTAATATCACCAAAAGACGAAAGGGTGTAAGCAACGTTGATTGTTCAAAGAGAAATAATCGTAAATACTTTCATTGAAAAGTAATTTTGTTGTCAACTGTTATGATCGGTTGAATTCTTTAGCCTTCAACCATTGATATAATTAGGTACAGTACATTATGCAAACAATATTTCAACTTGTGGTTCGTATGTAACAGTTGGTGCAAAATGAATACTCGATACAATTATATTGAAATCCAATTAGAATAAAATAATATTTTTAATATTGGAGAAGTCATTGTTGAAATTGATAGTACTACAACTTTTTATAGATTAAAGTAGCGACCCGCCCCGACTTCTCACAGGTGAAACCTTCCTCTTTAACAAAATCCCTTGCGTAGTTTTAAAGATTTAAGCATACATAGGGATAATATAGAGACAGAGAAAGCGACTTTGTTTTATACTATGTGGTGATGCTTTTATTTGTAATTATCGGTTTAAACGGGCATAAACTGACCTAAACCAAACATCTATTTGGTCTGTCGCTCGACTGGCCAAAAAGCTGAGGTGCAGTCCAGAAGATTTGGATCACTGTTTTTGATGCTATTAACCTTAAAATGGTGGTCCTTAACTTGACGACATTGATGCTAATTATTTAACTTTCAAGCAGACAAATATCCTCTAACCTAAATACATATGCAAGAACCCATTCCATTACATTTTCAACAAGCTTACAAAATCGTTTTTGAGTCAAGCAGCAGAATAAACACAACCATCTCGCTTTACGACCTGTCATGAAATGAATTTGAATTCGGAACACTCGCAAGGTACTTACAATAAACGTTTAACGTCACTGTCTCAAACAGCGGTATCTCTGTGGCACTGTTTGTTGCCTCGCATCTGTACTGGGCTTGATTGTCAGTCACATTCGTCAGTATCGAGATCTCGGCTGACACTGACCGGTCGGTTTGTTTCGTTACTGAATGGATCTGGAATAGAGATATCCCTTAAGTAATTGGTAGAAGAATGATTTCTGACTTTAATTTCTTAGAAAATATTTACTAATTACGATTGCTTTTTAACATTGCACTGCTTGTCACTGACCAAAGGTATGCATTAAGATTAGAATAGTCACGTGCTCGAGCTATTTTTCTTTCCATGTACTTTGAAATTGTAGAATAACCTCCATATCCGGCCCCTCGGGCCCGCCTGGGTGGTCGACCTGGATGGATCGGCGGCACTGGTGCATAACGCCGCTGCGGGTGCCCCTCCCCTTGTAGTGATCGCAAGGGAGCATGGCATCGTAGCGGCGCGTGTAGGGGAGATTGCGGTCGTGGCCGTTTATCTCACGCCGGGGTCACACCGACTCATCGGGCAGTATCGGCGGTCGCTGGAGCGGCTGACCGACGTCGTCAATGCCTGTACGCCTCGTCCGGTTCTTGTGCTCGGGGACTTCAACGCCTGGTCTCAGGCTTGGGGTTCCCGGCGCACAAACGCACGGGGCAGGGCTCTGGAGAGCTGGGCCGATTCTCTCGGCTTAGTTCTCCAGAATCGCGGGGCCGAAGCCACGTATGTGGGCACCTTTGTGGCGGGGGAGCGCAGGTCGATCATAGACCTTTCGTTCGCGAGCGCTTCCCTGTCACTCCGCGTGCGGGACTGGCGTGTCACCGTGGAGGTGGAGACACTATTGGATCACCGATACGTTCGGTTCGATGTCTCCCCTCCTGCGGGTGATGCGCCGGTCATATCGGCCCAACGCGAGCCGCGCTGGGTGTTGGGGCGACTGAATCGGGAGGACCTCCTGGAGGCCGCCATCGTACAGGCCTGGGCCATTGCGCCGGACAGGCCTGTCGACATAGACGATGAAGCGGCCTGGTTCCGGGAGGCCATGACACGGGTCTGCGATGCGGGTATGCCTAGGGCTCCAGCCTACAATCCGAGGCGTCGGGTCTACTGGTGGAATGCGGAGATCGCGAGGCTGCGTCAAGCCTGCGTGATCACGCACCGCCGGTGGGCTCGACTCCGTAGGAGGCGTAGCCGTACCGCAGATTCGGAGCCCCGACTGGCGGAGCTTCACGAGGGATACAGGGAGGCCCGGAATGCCCTCCGAGCGGAGATCAAGCGGTCTAAGGCCGCTTGTTACCGGGAGCTCCTGGAGACGCTGGAGCGGGACCCATGGGGGCGGCCTTACCTTATGGTAAGAGAAAAGCTGCGCCCCCGGGCCCCTCCGCTGACCCAGGTGCTCGAACCGGCTCTGCTCGGAGGAGTGGCGGATCATGCGTGTGAGGACTGGCGGAGGATGCGGTTGCCCGGGGCGAGGTGATGTTGGCGGTGTCCTTGGACATCTCCAACGCCTTCAACACCTTGCCCTGGAGTTGCATCAGGGAGGCACTCGTGTACCACGGTGTGCCTCTCTACCTCCGCCGCATAGTCGGGGCTTACCTGACGGAGAGAGCCGTCGTCTACCCGAGTTCGACCGGAGTCGGTAGGCGTGAGATGTCGTGCGGTGTTCCACAGGGATCGGTCCTGGGGCCGTTACTGTGGAACATCGGTTACGACTGGGTGCTTCGCGGTGACTTCGCGTACGGTGCCACCGTCACGTGTTATGCGGATGACACGCTGGTGACGGTGGGCGGGGCTACGCACCGCGAGGCAACCCTGAGGGCCACGACCGCGGTTGGCCAAGTCGTCGAGCGGATCCGGCGGCTGGGTCTCGAGGTGGCTCTGCACAAGTCCGAGGCCATGTTCTTTCATGGTCCTCGGCGCAGGCCAGGCCCGGGAGCCAGCCTTACAGTGGGAGGCACTCCCATCGACATCAAGCCCCAGCTGAAATACCTGGGGCTCGTGCTTGACGGTCGATGGGACTTCGGACAACATCTCCGAAGCCTGCGCCCCAAGTTGGTCACCACGGCAAATGCCCTGAGTCGGCTGTTGCCCAACTTGAAGGGCCCAGGGGCCTCCTGCAGGAGACTCTACGCGGGTGTCGTGCGGTCCATGGCCCTATATGGGTGCCCCGTGTGGGCGGACACCCTGGGGGCCAGATTCCTGCCTCTGCTCCGTACGGCGCAGAGGACGATGGCCTCCAGGGCCATCAGGGGATACCGCACGATATCCTTCGAAGCGGCGAGTCTCCTGGCCGGATCGCCACCGTGGATCCTGGAAGCGAGGGCCCTTTCGGCACTATACCAGTTCCGAAAGGAGGCGCGGGAGCGGGGATTCGACCCCGAGCCCGAGGACATTCGGGCCGAGAAGTCCCGGCTCCACCAGGTCATGGTGGCCGAGTGGGAGCGACGACTTGGGCAACCACGCGCAGGGCACGCCGTGATTGCGGCGGTAAGACCCATCATGGGGGAGTGGCTAGAGAGGCCACACGGGAGCCTCTCGTACCGTCAGACGCAGATGATAGCCGGGCACGGTTACTTCGGGCGGTATCTGCATCTGATGGGTATTGAGCCAACGCCCGAGTGCCATCACTGCGACGCGAGCGTGGACTCGGGGCTGCACACGCTCACCGAGTGTCCGGCGTTTGAGACGCCGAGGCGGGAGCTTGTGCAGGCCCTGGGGGTGAGAGTGCTCACGCTCTCCACCCTGCTCGCGGCGATGGTCCGCTGCGCGGATGCGTGGGCGGCCAGCGCCTCTTTCTGCGAGCAGGTCATGCTCGCGAAGGAGACAGCAGAGCGGGCGCGGCGCGGTGAGCGAGAAAGACTCGCTGACATCGCTGCTCGCGCCCGAAGGCGGCTCGGGCGTCGGAGGGCACTTACAGACCTCCGCCCCCCATGAGCGCGGGCCTGAGGGTGACGGGTGGAGCCACCCGTCACCCTAGCAGAAGCAGGCCACGGCGGCGGCGCGCATCGTAGGACGATGCGCGCCTCCCCACACCGGGGTTGAGTCGGGGACGGCGTGGTCCCCACCTCCCGAGGAGGGCCAGACCGAAAGGGATGGCCCTGGGTCAGCCGGGGTGCGAGGGATATGTCGCAAGACAACCTCACCTTCGGCCTAGCACCACGACCCACAGACGGCGTGCGGTTTAGTCAGTTCGAGTCCGACATAACCCACCCCTCCGGCTCCGGAGGGGCGGGTATCCGTGGGGATTTCCCGCACGTTAAAAAAAAAAAAAAAAAAAAACCTCCATATCATACTTTCTCCAAGACTTCGACTGCAGTATAAAGCTCTTCAAAGGGTGAAGCGTCGGTAGCTTTGTGATTAAGGAGTCGGCCTTACGATCGAGAGGTCCCGGGTTCGAATCCTGCCCATTACAACTACCGACGTAAACTCACTGCTAGCACAAGCAATTTAGCTTAGTTGGAGGGGTTATTTGCAAATGATCTTCGACTCAATTTTGTGGTTAGGTTAGTTGCCTGTTATATTTCCCCTGGCATTTATCTTGACCCTGAGTGCTATCCTCAAAGGACAAAAAACACGTACCGTGCATGGCGAAATTTTGTGACGGGGTTAAGATCAGGCGAAAACTATAGTGTGAATTGTGTATAATCAAAATGGTGAGAATCTAGACTTAATCATAATTATTTTTATAGATAAAATCAAACATACAACTTACTTTTTTATCATTTTTAAACCAAGTCAGAGTAGCAAGTGGATTGCCCCCGGACGAAATACAAGACAGTTTTTGAACCGTGCCGGCAGACAAAGTCTTCCCGGGGACGTAGCCGGTAATCATGGGTGCCGTTGGTGGATCTGCAACAAAGAAAAAGGGGTCAAAAAGGCACTATAGATATTGGAAAAAAAAAAGAAAAAACTGGTTCAGTTCGATGCACCTAAACAGTCTGTTCATCGTAAGTTGTCGATGCAACTATATTCTTGCCGCCATATGTACATACCTATATATATCAAAAACTTAATCTTACTTTATGTCATTCATAGTGTGTATTAGACAGCGTCTGTCAGAATACTAGTGTTATTCAATCTAGGTCCAACAGTTTTTCGCTTACTGAACCATATATATTTATTTGTTTAATTTTTTAGATTTTACACTCCTCTTACAAGATACAGTAGAGTCTGAGTCAGTGGGAAGACCTAAGGCTTGTCCAGCTTTGTCTTCGGCACTGACGGCACAGAAACTCTCTGCTTTTACAGGGTTAGCAGCGCGAGTGTGATGCCCATGGTGTTGCATACGACTATATGCCATGGTAACCACTTTCCATCAGGTGGGCCTTGTGCTTGTCTACCACGCAAGTGGTGTAAAAAAAGAGAAATCATATTACTTTTAAGAGTTGGATTCTAAATAAGAATTTTAACACAATCGGGTATCGAAACCGTGAGCTTTACAACAGTTGCATTCACAACTGAGTGTTAATATACAGACAGACATTATTAGTGTGACGCCATGACCCATGACCTGAGTAACAATCAGTGCGCACCGTACATATTTACTCGCAACATGCTGCCGAGCATATAGATTGATAATCAAGTTTATCCATTCGATTTAATCCTCCAAGATTGTGTCAGATAAATGCAGCGACCTGGATTTAGGAGAATCCTCGTTCAGGCAGAGTGGTTGATTGACGATCTGTCGCGTAGCGGTAAAGTGTTCGACTGCTGAGGTCGTGAGTTTGTTGCCCGCGGGCAACTTTTAATGACAGTATACTAGCATAATGTTTAATTTCTAAGTCCAGTACTGTTGTATTCTTAAATGTATTATATTGTATAATATGTATTAATTAAAAAGTATCTATCCATATTATGCAACGCCGGCCGTGAAAGCCTGAAGACTTATAGTATGTTCATCCACATTCTACATTCTTGAAATTAAACTGTCAGTGGAAATAAGACGAGCTCAGACATTGGTGAAGTTTAAAGGAATGGTCAAGGAGCACTACTTGTCCAGTAACATAGTTTATCATCATATCTGTTTAAATATGCATATTATTATATACATACATACATACATATAATCACGCCTTTATCCCCGGAGGGTTAGGCAGAGGTGAATTAACACCCACATCTCACCAATCTGTATTCGGTCCCACGGAATAGGTGGTGAGCCTATTGCCGTATTCCGGGCACTATTGTTGACTCGAGCCATGCATCTGAGGCTGAATCTGGTCTGTACATATCTGTCTGATGTTAAAGTTAATCAGCCCTATCCCTTAGTCGCCTTGTACGACACCACATGGGAAGAGAAGGGGTGGCCCAAATTCTACTCTGCTGAGAAACACGCGGCTTTATATAATGTTTATGTATATCTTTTAAGAGTAAGTATTTTTAAGTATGAATATCTATGTTTATTAAGTATATATTATATAATTGATATAACTATTAATCAAGCGCCAACAACTACCAAATACTCCAACCAATATACTATTCCCATCCAAAGGTTGCATGACAGAAATTGCTTAAAGTGATAAGGCCGCCCCTTTGTACTGCTCTTATGTTATTGATTTCTGTATCATGAATATTGTAATTTGCGTACAATAAAGTATATAATAAAGGAAATAAAATAAATACATTCTAGTTACCGAGGCAAAGTATAGATGAAATTCTTTAGTAAAGCTTTCGACAGTATTGGGCCTATAATTATTAAGCTTAACGAGAAAAAGCGCCTATAGCACCTAAGCGGTCCTTCAAAAGTCCCCCGGTCACCCATTAAGATATATCCTTGACAACTTAACTTCTAGCCCGAAAATATATCTCCTTCATTCCGAGCCTTGTCATTCATTATCTAAATTATATACTTTAAAGATCATTAATATCTATATAAAATGACAGGGTGAGGTAAAGAAGGGTTTGTGTACATCAACGACTTTGTGGTTTGATTGAGAGATTGTCGCGATCGAGAATATGTTTGAATTGATTTAAAAGCGTAACAGCGAAAGCTAAGACAATTAATTTTTGCACAGTCTATGGTATGATAATGGTTCACAATTAGTAGAATCGTAATAATTTTTTCCTACACGCACATACTTAATATATTATATACACAAATAAGCCGCAGCGAATCGCAACTTGTAGTGATATGAACATGTCACTTTCTTTAAATATTCTACGCACACAAACACTACGCGTTCAAAGCACCTATGACACTGCCAGGAGCACTCCCAGCTAGTGGAGGTGATTATGTCGTACTCGAACTGACTAAAACCGCACGCCGTTTCGGGTCTATAGATGCCAGGTTCTAAGGTGTCCCAGGGCCAACTGTATTTTTTAAATAGCCCTCCTTAGGTTTCTTGCCTCAAGATGAGGCAGCTTGCATATTTTTGACGTCAGTAAAAAAGTTCTGCTTTGCCACAATACTAACATACAAGTGAACAATTGCATTAAAACTTTTATGGCTGCATCATGAAATATTGGTTAAATCAGTTGAGTTTAAAAGTAAATTAATTTTAGTCTAACTTTTAGGAATCTTAGCTCACACATGGCAAGAAGTAGGCATTATTTGTTCAAAAGTGTTCACAATTGCTAGAACATAAACCATTGATCAGTATCAGGCATATTATATCCTCCATGGTTTCAGGTAATCTAAAAAATATGATACAAGAAATAAAAAGTACTCGGAAAACATTATTTGAAGTGAAAAAAAAAATAGAACACGACACCGTTACCAACACCTCTTGTCAGAGATTGTGACCGTTCACATGTAACACCTTTGTATATTTAGTGTCAACATAAATTGTTCACACCCAAAGTTCCACTGTTTGGTTTATTTTGCGACCAATTATTTTCTTTTTTTTATTTGCAACGACTAAAACCAGCGTAAATCTAAAAGCATCCTTACAATCATAAATTATAAGGAAGGGTCTAGTCACGAAGTGGTGATTAAAATAATGGGAAGCGACAACCTAGTTTAGGGTTGTCACTAATTGGATCACATGGACGTGTTTGTCTAACAGTGTAATTACGCCCTTAGAGGTTTATTAGTTTTGTGAGCTCAAGTTTGGTGTCACTCGAGATGCTATCTAGTCAAATTTTGAACTAACAAAGTAAGTGTGTGTGGACATTAAATTGTTTTATTATTAACTACTTTACAGTTTGCGTATAGGCCACATCGGCCAATGCTATAAGTATTAGAAACGTGAAAGTTTACGAATATGTTTGAATGTTTGTTATTCAGTCATATTCAGACGGGTGAGCAGATTTGGTTGATATTTGGTGAAGATGTAGATAATAATCTTGAATAAGACATCGTCTAATTTCTAGGCCTGAAATAGGCCCCCCTAAATTGCGGGAATGGGATAAGAATTGCACGCAAAAATACTAAATTAGTAATTATTACTATTATAGAACATTATTTCCGTTCAGATACCACCAGTTAACACCATAATCCAAAAATATTTTTCAACGGTGCACTTGTTCGTTTAACATATAACAAATTAAGTACAACTAGTTAAGCTCATACTTGCTTCGGATTTAGATAGCACCGTATCGAATATTCTGCAATAACATTATCTTATACTTTCTTCCTTAAAAATCACAACGCGTAAATAACAACACAGTTACATACAGTTCATAAATTCTTAAAGTAGCTCACAGAATCCAGCCATCGAATATAAACAAAGATGGAGACGTCTCTACGGTCAACGCATAACCAGTCGAAATAACCACAGATTTATCCAATAAATAACCGTTTACGGTATCAGATAACGGTTGAATGTTATTCGTGGCACGTACGGTTGCAATCAGGATTCATGCGACAACCCTAGGGAAAACACAAGGGTATATAGTTGTAGGAAACTACCGTTACTCAAACAACTATGCGTCAAAGAAATATGAGATAGAATATAAGAGAAATGGAAATAAAGGAAAGGAGAAAGACTTTAACAGAATAGAATACAGTACGGTACTGCTTCACCTCTAAAACTTTTTTTATACCACAGAGTTGCTAGACAAGCACACGGTACACCCACTATGGCTTATGGACGTGTGCAACTCTAGGGGAGTCACACTCGTGCTGCCGACCTTGTAAACACAGAGAGTTTCTGTGCCGTCAATGTAGGAGACAAAGCAGCCTTTGGTCTTCCTACCCTGCTCACCGCATATCTCAAATGTTACAACAACCACTTCACAATCATTTATATCTTCTAATATATAAAATTCTCGTGTCACAATGTTCGTTCCCATACTACTCCGAAACTAGTGGACCTATTTTCATGCAATTTTGTGTGCATATCGGGTAGGTCTGTCTACTATGTATTTTTCATACCCCGATCCGCGATAACCGACATCAACAGCTAGTAATTACATAGGTAAAGAACCGCCAGAACGCGCGGTCAGCAATTTTCCGCCCGTATATGAGCTCACAAAAACTCGCGATTCTAATTTGGGCAACCTCGTAAGCAGGTTTATGATACAATAGCAACTAGAGTTGTAATGGGGGGCTACGCCCATCTCAGGTAGATATTTAATGTTACTTTGTGACTTTCATAGTGTGAATTAGACCGTCAGAGTCCGTCAGGATATTCAGCCCTTCTAGACAAGTGGCAATACATTTGTAGAATAGGATAGATTGATCAATGTATTTTTTATACTACAGAGGTGGCAGATACGCTAACGGCCCACCTGATGGAAAGTGGTTTCCGTGGCCTATAGATGTGTGCAACACCAGGGAAGTCATACTCGTGGTGTCGAGCCTGTAAACACAGAAAGTTTCTGTGCCGTCAGCGGGGAAAGCAAAGCAGCAAAAGCCTTTGGTCTTCCCACTGACAGCACAAAAACTCTCCAGTGAACTCTGGCTACCCTACTTACCGCCGTGAACATAGCAGACGGTTAGTATGGCTTGATGATGATTGATGAATATTATGGCATTGATACACGTTGACGTCTGGCATAAACGTCATATACGTCAAAATATGTGCCAGTCCTATATAATTATCATTCGATTCTACAATATGCTGGCAAACGAATTGCCTCGACAGAAGACAACAGTTCGAATCCGATTACAGTTATGTAAGATTGAAATAATATTACTGCTTATACTGTTGATTGATGGCACTTGGTGGAACTTGCTTCACATCTTCAATGAAAACACTTTTCAATTTTCAAATTCCACATTATTTATTAGATTCCTGACCGGTTTCGCCTTACGGCATTATCAAAGGTTGAAACATGTTTTTTTTTTGAAAATCGCCTTTGAAATTCACCTTACGGCATTATCAAAGGTTGATACAAAAAACATGTATTAACCTTTGATAATGCCGTAAGGTGAAACCGGTCAGGTATCTAATAAATAATGTGGAATAGTACAAGTGTTTTCATTGAAGAAATAATATTACTTTTAAGATATTTTAAGGTTGGGCCAAAGGACTTTAATATCGCAACTGGATATTTACAAAGTGTATCATGAATATATATCTTGAAAATATTAAAACATAAATAAATTAAAAGCATGTACCAAATTAATATACGAAAAGTTAAATTTGAAAACGCGAGATATTAAAATGGGTTTTATGATCTCTGAAAATATGAAAGTTTTATATTAAGAAAGGGATTTTAAATTGAAAATTATTACAGGCTAAAAAATATTATGTTATATGTTTTTGTCAGAAATTACACCTATGTATGTATTTTTGGAAGGCAAAGGTTAGTTCAAGGGGTAGTACTGCCTCAAATAGTGTTATTTAAAGATTACTTTGTTACTTTCTTAGTGTGAGTCTTCACATGCTAGGGTGTGTCACTCCGGCTGTCCTATTTCGGGTTACGAGATGACCCCTTTGGGTATGAGGACCTCAGTATCCCCATCTTGCCCCCAGGACATACATGCATGATTTAATTTTTTTTAATAATATTAGTAACCAAAATTACTAATATTTCCTCTAACCCCTCCAACTAAGCTAAATTGCTTGCGCTCGGAGTGGGTTCACGTTGGTAGTCTAATGGCCAGGATTCGAAACCGGGACCTCTCGATCGTAAGGCCGACCCATTACCCACTAAGCTACCGACGCTTGATATATGTGTATATATTAAAGGTATATATAAGTGTAAAACCTGTTTATACTATACATATTGAATAATTATAGTACTTGTACTTTTCCACTTTCTTGTAAGTGCGGAAAAGTACAAGTGCTATTATTATTCAATTTCAAAGTGTAAAGGTTACTCTAGCCTATCATTAGTGAATCGTGTCTTTTCACACTCCCTACACATCCAAAAATTGCCAAACAGAAAAATCGACATCACTGCCAAAGTACAAACGACCAGCAGTAAATACGGCACCCTATATTCGTGTTTGCGACTCGTACAAATAAACATAGGACTACTTGACATCATTTTTGGTACCTATAAACACTTTCTAGCATTAGAGATGTCACTCGCACATTTGTAAACAGTTCCCCTCTCTAAAGCATCTGCAACCCAACTCAAGTACAGTACGATACTATACAGGAAGAATTTTAGGTTTGGTGTTGTATAGGTAATATATAGGCCCAGATAGGATAAACTTTGATTTTATGTATTACTTTTGTATTGGATTATTTATGTATTGGATGTCGGTTATCGCGACCAAACATAGCCTATCCTTTCTCAAGGTCTAATCTACCTCTATATCAAAGTTCATCAAAACCAGTTCAGTGGTTTAGCCGTGAAAGACGAACAAACACACACACACTTCACACTTTTTCCCATTTATCAAATTGGCATGGACTAGCTAATGCCCGTGGTTTTGCCAGGGACTAAAGTAGCCTACAAAGTATTCCATAGTATAACCTATCTCTTTACCAAATTTCGACTAAGTCGGTTTGGCAATTCGAGCGTGATAAAATAGCACATCCAAAAATGTTCACATTTTATAACATTATTCGGAATTCATATCATATTTTATTTCACATATTAAGTTTATCGGCGTTAATCAGACATAATTCGAACCCGAATATTTTACTGAAAATAACTGCCCGAACGTGGATCAAACTCGGGTCCTCATGATTAACAGTCGCATCAACTCCTACTGCGCAGTTATTACACCATGAATTCAAATTATATTCTGTATAAGCGCACAAAACACTTCCTACCCGCCTAATGATATACAGACGACATATGCTTTGCAAAACATTAATCATTCGAGAATGCTATTACTAAGGCAAGATGCCTTTTTGCTCAAACGGTAACCTACTGTTATTTTCTATATAAATCATCTAATGTTCGTTTGTTCGCTTTAAGATGAGGTTTACAGTTTAGCGAAGCGAATTACTGTCGACATCTGTTTAATTATGTTCAGGGGAAATAAGCAGTAGAATTAAGAAATGTTTGAAGTCCAGCAGCATCACAGTTAAGCGAAAAACCCGACCAATTGAGTTATGAAACGGCTCTAATAATGACACTGATTAAGAAATATAAGTACACAAAAATTATGTAATGTAAGGCATAGGTAAATGGGCAGGCCAGCCGGGGTCAACCTCTTATTTAAGGTGGTAGGACACGACGGTATTTCCGTCCAAATGAGCAGTCCGACTGGGCCATTACCACCTTTTGTGCTGTCAGTGAAAAGACCAAAGGCTATTCCTGCTTTGTCTTCTACAATAACGGCACAGATACTCTCTGTGTTTACAGCAGCACGAGTGTGACTCCTCTGGTGTTGCACACGTCCCATAGGCCACGGTAACCACTTCATCACACCAGGTGTCACATCAGGTGGATCGTGTGCTTGTCTGCCACCTCAGTTGTATTAAAAAAAACCTCGTAGAATATAGAATGACCAAATTAACGAAAGTATTGAAAGACGGGCAGTTCGGAATTATTCGACAGCGGGCTTGCGTGAAAGATTGACAAAAAAGACAGCTAGAGAAGTGGGTAAGGATAGAAACAGATGGGAGGCTGTTGTCTCTGCCTACCCCGGAGGGAAATAGGCATGAGCATATATGTATGTAATTTAAAAATAAGAAGCCTTAGGAATTCCTATAGCTGTAAAATGAACTCCCTGCTGTGGTTTTTCTAAGCGACTACAATATAAGGATCTTCAAGAAGGACACTCGACAAAACGAGTGAAAGACGCACACATAATTAGGGTACGGTAACTACATTTCATCAGCCGGGCAGTGTATTTGTCTGCCAACTTAAGGGTATAAAATAAAATTGATGGATCCCCGTGGGACCAAAAATCTCACTTTGCGTAGTAGTAGTGGTTACTTAGACTTTATGAAACAACATTGTCACATTTAATCGAATCCAAGACCTTTACCCACTGGACTAAGGTACCAGTATACCAACGATCTATAAAATATTACCATCATAATACGATCCGTCATTTCTGCCTGTCCCCAAGGTACCATTATATTATCGCAATGATTAATGACATTGATATGATAGGTTTGATATCCGATTGAAGTTACGAAGGTCTGAGATAGGGATAATTGTATCGGGAGAAATTTCAACAAAGTAATATTATACACACTTACAGGTCGATACTCAAACTTTGAAGTTATAGGTTTGATTCCCACTCAAAAATGCATTTTAGAATATATATTCTTTACTAAACATAGTAAGGCAGTCTTGCACCTAACTAAAAAAAGTAACGTTCCTATTTGTAATGTTAAAATAAGAGCTATATTCGATACTTTACGATACTTTTTGTTATGTTTGTATGACCTTCAGTCTGTCTATTGCCTGACCAATTTTGACAAGATTTTTAGAGGTAGATGATGTTTTAAGACGTAACACAAACAAATCTAGCTAGTCAATAAATATACAAACATTTCTTCCAGACATTTGATCAAATACAGGTGTGATGTGATATAAAACGTTCACACGAGTATTTATTTTTCTCAGTAACAGCAGTTTTTCTTTAAAAATCGGATACCGTTGAATCAAGATTGTGCCTGACAGTTTCTTTAATAGAAAAGACCCTGATCAAACCTGCGGTATTCAATAAAAACTTTAGGAGTAAAAAAACTTGTTCCATATTGAAAATATTTGACACAATGTTAAACCCATTTTATGCCTAAAACCCAGGTATCCAATGAAATATGTATGTCTCATAACAATGAGAGGTGTCTAAACGTAAAAAAACCCACGTAGCAACCCAGCTCCACCCACGTAGTACACTGATTTCGTTCCCGCGGCTTTTAATTATACTTCTCAGATGAAAAAAAAGTAGCCATACAGATATGGTTAATAATTTTTGCGTTAAATAGAAAAAAAACACAAATCAATTTGACTTCACCTCGCCTAATGGTAAGCTGAAGGCAATGGCTCAGGAAAGAGGTCACTATTACATACACGTACCATGTTAAAAATGGTGGCACTCAGCTTGACGGCCTAAACAAAAAAGGATTGTCTGGTCCCACTAGTGCTGCGACCACAATCACCCCTGCCCGGCTATACACTTGCTGACCTCTGAATGCAATCCAACCGAGATTGTATTACTATGGAGGGTTTTGCGCAATCGTGCACGGTGGTACCCACCCGGCCGCAATTTGTGACAAATTTGTGCCATCAAATTTCTACCATCATATAATATAACACTAATTCATTAATTAGAATATTTCAGTCCACTGTTGGACATAAGCCTCTCCTAATGTGTACATAAGCCTCTCCTAATGTGTACATAAGCCTCTTCTAATGTGTACATTAGCACCCGATCCTTTAGCTTACGTCATTGGGATATATCGAATATCCCAATGACAAATCATTATTCTCTGAGCCTTTTCAATCTAACTGCGATGTGGTTGCACATTGATATTCTCCGTGAAGCGACTGCCATCTGACCTCTAAAACCAATTGGCGATATCACAGTTCTGTACTCCTATTTTTTATGGCACGAACTATCCATAACCTTAACCGTTCTTATGGCAAACGGGACCAACGGCTTAACGTTCTCTACGAGGCATTTAAGTAAAAGTACCTATATTTAAGTCAAATGTCAGTACAGTCGCATACAAAATTATTCAAGAATAAAAGTTTAAAAAGTAAATTTTGGAGAGCGAAATTGCAACAATTATAAACACACTTGTGTCAGGGCTGCCGCGGCGTTGTGTGCAATTAAACCGTGATGTCCACGGACTCATTACTTTAATGAGAGGAACGTGCCGGACGGAGGCAGCCCTATATATTAAGGCGTGTGCAGACGTGATTAAATTTTAGTTAAACTTTATTTAAGTAAGTTGCAAACGTCTCGTTATTTCTGTCGCTTTATCAGACTTTATTCGAGAACGTGCTGACATTTAAATTGTTGTGTTATATTTTACTAAAATTTATATTTCTTGTGAGCAAGACAAACAGGATTGTTTTAAGTCAACAGGGCCGTATTTGACCTCTTTCTCACCTGTTGGTAAGTGATGATGAGATTGATGGACAAGAGAACCCGTGACTAGCAAAACAATTATTCTGAAGTTGATGGAGCGAAAGGTGTACGCTAGGATCAGAAAGAAGTAGAAAGAAGTCAAACGATGTCATCTCTGCCTACCCAAATGGTAACAGTCGTGACTATATGAAACATGGTGTTTTTTTTCCAAAAGGATGGTATTAGACAAGCCTGAGAAGGTAAGTTCAACTTTAATAGGGCTATAGACTGCATAATCACAGAGTATCCTCCAGGAGTCATTGTGTCCCCCCATGGTGGGCAGCAGCCATGCTAAAGCGGTAGCTGTGCCATTCAACTAGGCGAGCAGGGCCGTGATTCTGCTATTATTTTTATCATGGTAAAACCACTGCGTTACCACAGATACTGTTACCAATGCCATTTAACTTTAGACTTTACTACCATACTGTTAAAGTCTAAAATCAAATGACAATCTTGTAGAGTGAATGGAAAATGTTATAAACTATTTCTCTTTTTATTTTGAACTTTAATGCTCAGGCCTTATGTCTAAAATTTAATGACATTGTATGCAATGTCAGCGGTATGATAGTGGTTCTGTTATGTCCTAAAATTAGCAGAATTGGGGGCCAGACGTTCAGTAATAGGTGCTACCTACATAGTGTCATCATTTTACTTAGACAGATCCTAGTATTAAAGTCACAACAGCTCTCTGCCACTTGACCCGCGAGGATACCTGTCTAATTAAGTAATTCCCATAGGCAATTCCAACTCCATTCAATCTGCATATCGAACAAAGAAAAATATTGTAATCAAACCCAGTGTAAACGCGCTTTAATGAACCAATATCGCTTTGATGTCCATTCAATGGACTTATTATGTATGTACTGATTTATTTTTTAAATTAACACATTACACATTTATTTCGCTGCTATTTGATACACGCTCAGTGCAAATATTTGTATGCAAGAATATGTATATTTGCATTGATTTACGTGTTTCTATGTATAATATGTACGCCTTCTAGATCCCATAACACGAGTTAGTTAAGCTATAATACATCTCATGAAAGTTCCACCTGTCTCACCATAATGGTCCCAACATATCTTGAGATATGGCCTGGTGATAGGCAGATAGCGGAGTCTCAGTAAAAGGGTATTTTTTGTAATATTTGGGTACGGTACCCTAAAAATCGCCGAGTATAAATAGCATGTCCCTAAATATACTGCCATGAAGTTACTTTCCTAAAAAACTTACACATTTACAAAATTTGCGATCTTCACATCACTCTTTTCTTACATACTTATTGAAAGAGCATGAAAACGCAAATATATACAAAGAAAAAAAACTGAACACGGGTAAATCCCCGGTATTATGAAGCGGTCTAGGGGCAAAAACTCCGTATTATCAACATAAGGCCATACAAACAGCGTTGAATAGTATTCCTGCTGCGTCATCTTGTCACTGGCTTGGTAAGGGACAGCCCTTGATATAAGCTGACGCGATTTTTAGGGAATCTTCGGAGAAGACCAAAGCCTCAACAACACTGGCTCATTATTTTCACTGTCTATGTGTCATCGTGCTAGGCTGAAAGTGAGGTTGTCGATGACATATCCTTCGCACCCCGGTTGACCCAGGGCCATCCCTGAAAGGGTGACGGGCAGCTCCACCCATCCCCATCAGGTCCGCGCTCATGGGGGTTCTGCGCACTCCAAAGCCCGAGTGGCATATACACGCGGGCAGCGATGTTTGCCAGTCTGTCCCGGCGCAGCGCGATGCTGCACCTGCCCCGCTGTCTCCTTCTCGAGCATGACTTGCTCGCAGAAGGAGGCGCTGGCCGACCACGTATCCGCGCGGTGGACCATCGCCGCGAGCAAGGTGGAGAGCGTGAGCACTCTCACCCCCAGGACCGTCACCAGCTCCCGCCTCTTATTACATACATGTATTAGGACGCGGCTATCATGACAGATTATTTTTAATTCGATATGTCGGACTAGGACTGACTAAACCCGCTGTCACGTACACCGTCTTGGGTCATCAATTGCCGATAGGGAGGTTGCTTTTAGTATATCCCTCACGCCACGGCTGACCCAGGGCTATCGAAATGTCCCCGCCCTCGGGAATGGAACCACTGTGTTTCCATCTTGATCCGGATAGGGGAATGTGCAAATCGTAAGAGCCCTCGCCTCACCTTGCTTCTGCTAGGGTGACAAGCGGCTCCAACTGTCTCCCCCAGGTCAACCTGTGGCCTATAGAGGAGAATATGGAAAACTACATAAATACATGCGTAAAACATTACCTAGCTTACGACAGTCTGGTAAAACCAGAATAAAAGCCATGTATGAAATAAATAGGTTCTGAAATTTCATACAAACTCAATTATAAACATTCAACTACAACTTTTGCAATTTCCACACTTCAACACAAACAGACAGAGAGGCTTAATGAAAGGCCAAGTGTGGCCCAAAAACACTCGAATAAATAGTTCGTTTGTTTATTTAAATCTGACAACATAATTACGTAAATACATAAATACATAGCTAGGCTAAGACAAGACCCCCACATGAGGCCACACGCAATGGAAAATAATGCAATAATGTATATGTATTTAGTTAATCTAGTTATCTACTTCACAAAGGCAATTATTTTGGCTTTTGGCTTAATTTTGTCGACTTTGTCTGGCCAGATCCTTGATAATACAGGTAGAGAGGCACAGTGGGATAGGACTCCACATTCAAAAGGCACTTGTGACTGGTTTTCAATGCTTAGTCTAGTTTAGCTACGTTGGGATTCTCTGGAAGAACACAAGCACAGAATGGCAAAGATGAAAATAAGTTTCTCATCCCAATCGAGCACACCGACTGTGGAAGTTCTTTCACCTTACAGAATACGGAGGTCATAATAGATCGACTTATGTTTCCGGTGGTGATTAGGGTAGCCAGAGCTCACTGGAGAGTTTTTGTGCTGTCAGCGGGAAGACCAAAGGCTTGTCTTGCTTCATCTTCTGCACTGACGGCACATAAACGTTCTGTTCTAACAGGGTCGGCAGCACGATTGTGACTCCCCTGGTATTGCACAGGTCTGTAGGGCACTTTAACCACATACCATCAGGTGGGCCGTATACTTGTCTGCTACCTAAGTGGTATAAATAAAACAATATTCAACGAGTAAAACTTTCAAGCGGACAATTTGTCATGAGTTGTATTGTTTACTATAGGATAAAGACCATCTCTATCCATGTCCTAAATATCCTATAAAATTCTAGTAAACTAGTCAACCAAAACCACTTGTGCCTACCGGGTCCACTCGTTACAGATAAAACTACCAACCAAACAAGTTGGGTGGCCCTAATTGCCTTATCAGTTTGGGTATGAAGACAAGCGTATCTCCTCAGTCCGTCCTGTATACAAGTTGTATCTACAACCTCTCGATAAGATATCTCTGTAACATTTAGAATCCTCACACTAATCTCTTCTATGATGGTTCAGTTGTACAATTAGAGCGGATTGAAATAGTTTCTAACTCATCATCCTGATAGTGAATTTAGATTTTCATTCCTGAAATAAATAGGAACCTATTTCAGGAATAAAATGTCTTATTCCACATTATGTAATATATCCCTGTATTAAATAAAAATCAAATCTATCAAGCTATTTGAGCGTTGGTAGCTTAGTGGTTAAGAAGTCAGCCTTACGATCAAGAGGCCCCGGGTTCGATTCCTGGCAATTACGCTACCGACGGGAAACCACTCCTAGCACAAACAATTAAGCTTAGTTGGAGGGGTTAAAGAAAATATTAGTGATTTCGATAATTTCGGTTGCTAATATTATTTAATTTATTTATTATATTTACAACTTTTCGTATTTACCATTTAAGTAGAATTGAATATAGAAAAGGGCCCAAAGTGATAACAGAGTAGGTTAGCACAATGCAAGGTCAAGCAACACTAGCCAAAACCACGTCGGTTTTAAGATGGATGACCATTCTTAAAACATTGATACCCCATAGTGTCTGAGAGGAGTAGATTGAGCCGTCAGTCCCGGTTACCATACAAACACCTATAGAAGTCTTCGAAGAACAGATTAACGTGCTCTCGAAGGCAGGGAGGGATCTCAAATGGCACAAATTTCGGCCTGGTGGGTACTACCGTGCACGATTGCAAAACCCTCCATAGTAATCCAATCTCGGTTGGATTAAGTTCAGGGGTCAGCAAGTGCTAGCCTGGCAGGTGGGATTGTGGTCGCAGCACTAGTGGGACCGGTGGGTGTCACGCGGTGCTGCGACGACAATCCTCTTTTAATGAGGCCGTCAAGCTGAGTGCCACCATTGTTAACATGGTACGTGTATGTAATGGTGACCCTCTTTCCTGAGACTTTGCCTTCAGCTTACTATCAGGCAAGGTGAATACAAATTGATGTGTACTGTTTACAAAAAAAAAGCTAGTACCGATTTCTCCAGTGTTGTTTTACCTTGCAATGTGTTAATCTACTTGGATAGGACTTAGCCGCGAGCTTTTTCATAGACTATGACCTACTTTTTTAAATCTATTAACTTTTTATACAAAGACAATCTATAACCGCTGTTACTGTAACCTTAAGCCAAGCTCTCAAGAAATGATTAATGCTCTAAAGATAACAACTCAGTGCGCACTAAGATTACAGGGGTATGGCCGTTCTATGGACGCTACTATTTGCGTACCCCGATACAGTATTGTTTGTTTTTTATGCCACATAGGCGGCAGATAAGTACACGGCCCAACTGATGGAAAGAGGCGACCGTGGCCTATGGACGTGTGCAATACCAGGGCCGTCACACTTATGCTGCAGACATTGCAGGGACCTTCAAATGCCGTTCATCACAGCAGGGAGTCTAAGTTGCTCACATGTTATTGACTTCATGTATGAAAAAATAAATAAATAATAAATAAATATTCCACGACATTTCACACAACGCTATCTAGACCCATGGTAAGCATAGCTTAACTAGCTTGTGTTATGGAATCTAGAATGCGGATAAACATACTTAGATACGTTTTTTTTGTAAATACATACATATTATACATAGAAACACCCAGACCAATGCAAATATACATATTCATGCATACAAATATTTGCACTGAGCGGGGATCGAACCCGCGCCTCCTGCGTAGCGGCCGCGTTCACTACCGCTACGCCACGGAGGCTGTGATGAAAAGAAATGATTGTTTCCTGAGCCTTAACATGTATTTGGTTAACTAGTCGCGTGATAAATCCTAGTACGCTCTTAGAATATTTAAGGGTCGGTCCGAGAGCTTAGTAATTAAGGAGTCGGTCTAATTATCAAGAGGTCTTGAGTTCGGATCCTATTACTACTGATGGGAATTCACTCTTCACACAAGTAATTCAGTTTACTTGGTTAGTGAGAATACTAGTAATTTTAGTTACTAGTTACTAGTAGGTAGAAAATATCATACTAGTAGGTAAAAAAGTTAGACATAAATGACAAATACAATGAAATCATACAATAACGGCATCGTAACTTTAGTTACTAGTTAATAGTAGGTAGAAAATATCATACTAGTAGGTAAAAAAGTTAGACAAATGACAAATACAATGAAATCATACAATAACGGCATCATATTCTGTTGTAAATATTTTTATACGTCGCTTTATTCTCTCATTTCTATAAAACCTTCAAGCGGCTTAAAATTGTAAGTCAAGATTACTACACTAAGCCCGAGAAAGTAAAATCTCGTAGCGATCTACGGCGTAGCAAATTAGCTACGACATAATAAGTTCACCGCTACGCTGCTACGCACATTGTTGGAATTCTCTTTTCTTTGATGTATTTAACTAGCTATTGACCGTGGCTTCACCTGACTGAGTTATATATTACATACACATACATGTTATCATACTTATAAATACCCTAAGGGGTAGTCAGTAGTATATAAATACCCACATTTTGAAATATGATTTTCCATTCCATGTATTAGGTGGCGAGTCTATTACCGACAAGTGGCCACATTTTCATTCTTACTCCTTATTTACCTTCTACGACACCATAAGAGATGGAATTTCCCTATTCTACTCCACCGGGAACAAACACGCTTGTAATACAAAAGGAATTATTTTGTTTTTAAATTCTCTTCAGCTTTATAATTAGAGTAGCGATATAAAACGTTCGCCAACTGAACATTTACAATTCTAATCGTATTTTCCATTTAACATCCAAATTCCTATTTAATCTTCCAGATAGACGCTCATTAAAGAATCAGATTCTAAGAATTCAGCATAAAATATTTTACTGTGCTTACATTTTTTCACAAAAATCGTAAAAATTTTAGAGACTTGTGATTGTGACAGTCCTTGGTACAGTCAGCAACAGATCGATCTTGACGAACAAAGTACCAAAAATGATCTAAAAACCTTGGTTTCCCCCTTTCCTGTTGACGGATTGTACTAATATTTCGTACATAATTACAATATTTAACATAAATAATTATGAAATTTGACATCAGTTTATTTAGGATTCTGACAAAAGCTTACAAAGTATTTTTGACATCAACCTGTTTTCTGACTTGTAATGGTATCTCTTTGGACTTTATGTATCCCCTTATACTGTCATTAATTTATTGACCGATAATAGATAAATTTAACTATGTTCAGTAGAATTAAGTAAACTATGATTGACAAATGATTTAAAACCAAAAATATGTAATTAATAAAGGAACCTTAATATGCCTGTCACGTGTTCATACAAATGGTCGCAAATACTCACATTTGAATGTCTACATTGACAGAACATGTTGAAACTCAATGCACTATCATGGAACATCATCTGTACACATGTTTCTACAAATAAATTTATCTTTATCTTTATCTAATACAATTTAAATCAATAAAACAGTTTTATTTGCTCTCAATACCTTGGTTTTGAGACTATGTAGTCAAGATCGTTCTGACGTTGACTGTACTTAGGCAATGTGACATTCTGTTAACGATGACGTCAATAAAAACGTTTAATAAAACGATTGACATGATCGTTACGTGTCTCTAAATGTAGTTTAAGTGAGATTTTGTGACTCGAAATAAATTATTTATCAGTAGCTATTATCCGAGGCTTTCTGTTGGCAGACAAGCACACGGCCCACCTGATGGAAAGTGGTTGTAGGCATGGACGTGTGCAACACCAGAGGCGTCACACTCGCGCTGCCAACCCTGTTAGAACAGATAGTTTCTGTGCTGTCAGTGTAGAAGATAAAGCAGGACAAGTCTTAGTTCTTCCCACTGTCAGCGCAAAATTTCCCATGTGAGCTCTGGCTACCCTACTCACCGCCGGGAACACAGCACGAGGTTATTATAACCGCGGCATTCTGTAGGGCGGAAGTGTTTCCCCAGTAGAACTATTCATTTGGACGGAAATACTGTCGTGTCCTATCTCCTACAGGGGCTTCGCACGGGTGGAATTTTGGTCATGTTCCCACTACCCATCAGCAGTCAAGGGTGAAAATATCCAGAAGGGAAGTGGAAATATAACCTCCAGAATGACATCTACGAGCGCGGGCCTGGGGGTGATGAGTGGAACTGCCTGTCACCCTAGCAGAAGCAGGCCGGCACTGAAACGCATTACTTACCTCCCCATACCGGGGACAAGCCATAACAATCTATTCCCGGGATAACAAGCAGCCTATTGATATTTTATTATGATTAATATTTTTATTCCGATTATGATTTATCCCTGCATCAAATTTCTTACAGATCAGTTCACCCATTTTATATGATACAGTAAAAAACGTCTGTTCTCCCATGTACACAATTTCACATACTTATTAGATTTTTTCTGGATATAGCACTTTATTATATAACAGCTTCAGGCAAAGCGCTTCTTACGATTAAACCGTTTGACCTAAGTAGCCGCGATCTTCAAAGAGGTGACCTCAAAAGCTAAAGTCACACTCTAACTTTGATAGAGAACTTATAATAACATTCCTTCATCTTTTGAGGACAAAACTAGCCTGTGTCAATAACCCCAAAGCCTCTCTAAATAGGTTATGTTAATATTCTATTTTACAGACTTGAAAAGGGTTAAATTCGAGACAAGCTTCTGAATGTTGCATTAGGACAGTCTGAAAGATCGTACGGTATATGTACAAACTATTGTAAAAGCTTTAATTGTACACGCGGGTCATGAAACAAATAGGTCTACATTCGATATGAAAAATAATATCAAAAAATGTTTTTGACTCAAAAATCGTAGTCAGTTATCTCAGGACCTAAAGAACTGATTTTGAAAATTCTTTTACCAATAGAAAGCCACATTAATTGTAAATATCATAGGCTATTAACTCGAAAAGAAACAAAAAAGATACGGAATCTTACTTCTAGGTTATAAGCAGATAGGTATATTTATCTAAGTCATAACTACTCCAAGAAACGTTAAATTATACGAAACTACATACAAACGAAACAGACAATAAATTCAATCTGCGGCAGTATATGTTAGCGAAATCTGCCACCGCCAACTTCCAAACCACTGAAAAAGCGACTTAAAACGAATCCAGCTAGAAAAGGATACCCAATAAATTGTTGCAGGAGGAAAGGGACAAAAAATGCAGTTTAAAAAGTGGTTTAATCCAAGCTAGGGTTTATCGTGTTAGGCCGGCGGGTAAAAAATGCGGAGCGTAATGAATTTTGTCCAGGGTTCTGTGAGGTTTTCTAGACAGATATTTTTTTGTAAAAACTGACGTTTGACACTCATTGGCTCGTTTTCTTGTATCTTAAACTGCTGAACTGAACTGAGATTTAGGGTTTCTTTTTCTTATGTTTGACTGGTTAGTAGAAAACAGAATAGGTCTATTGTTGACATATTTTTAGCATAACTACTGTATTATAAGTTTTACTGCCAGATACCTTTCTATTAGCCTCCATTTTTGGTAAGAGGTAGGACACGACGGTATTTCCGTCCAATTGAGCAGGCCTTAAAAACCTTGTGTTGTGTTCTCGGCAGTGAGTAGAGTAGTCAGAGCTCACTGGAGAGTTTTTGTGCTGTCAGTGGGAAAAAGGTTGTTCCTGCTTTGTCTTCTGTACTGACAGCACAGAAACTCTGTCTTTACAGGGTTGGCAGTACGCATGTAATCCCCCTGGTGTTACACATAGGCCACGGTAACGACTTTCCATGGATCGTGTATATTTCTGCCACCTCAGCGGTATAAAAAAATATATCTCCGTAACCGATTATAACTGAGTTGGGAAAATGCTTTAAAGCAGACAATCATCATCATTATCCGTCGCATGCGAGGCTTCATCTCGGCGTCCGGGATCAGGGTTTTGCAGTCTAACAGCAATGCGGCTGAACTTCGATATTGTCCTTTACCGAATGTGACAGAAGTCAGACAGACTGTTATTTGACCTCCACAACTCAAAAGTGATATCAGTGTTCTATAATTAGACCAGTTATTGGACATTTAGGACTCTAACTACCCGTAATGACTGCCATAGATGTTAGTATGGCAACAGGGACCGATGACTTAACGTGTTCTCCAAGGCAGAACGACGATATATGCCCTCAATTGTAGTTCCCGCGAATACTAAAATATTTGAAAAACTGTAAACGTTAACCGCAAAACAAGGTCACATTCCAAATATTTCAACTAAACAAAACATGACATAACGTATATCATGGGCGCGGCGGCCATATTAGATATCACATCAGTAATGTCATAATTTTCGCAACGCTACACAAAATAGCGTCCACAATGCCACTGCGGAACCCCGAAAAGCCTCCGCCATGTGACGTCATCCCGTTTCCGGTTCCGCAAATATTATGATAATTCGTGCGGACCGGATGCGGTCCCCGTTGTTTATATAATGCAATAGTTTTATCATTTTATGTTTAATATTTTATATAGTTTGTGTTTACGTGGGATAATATTTTATATGATAATATTTGGAGGAAGGTATGAGTGTTATAATGAATGAGAATTTATTTAAACCAAGGGTATATAGAGCGTTTACTGTATAAATATAACCTGAGATCGGAAGGGTAAGAATAGCATGAAGCTATCTAAATTGATGGATATAGGGTATAGAGGGCTCTACCAAAACATTTGGAGCCAAAGTAAACCTTATAAAACTGAGGAGGCAGACAAGCACACGGCCCATCTGATAAAAAGTGGTTGCTGTGACCTATGGACGTGTGCAACATCAGGGAGTCACATTCGTGCTAACAACCCTTTAAACACAGATAGTTTCTATGCCGTCAGTTTAGAAGACAAATTAGGAATAAACTTTGGTCTGACGTACAAAAACTCTCCAGTGAGCTCTGGCTATACTGCTCATTGCCGGGAACATAACACAGGGTTATTATGGCCGCGGTATTCTGTAAGGCGAAAGTACTTACCCAGTCGGACTGCACATTTGGACGGAAATACCGTCGCGTCCCACCTCCGTCAAATCTCAAATAAATCTAACCGAGAATCACTTTAACGAAACTCTAACCACAATAAATCAAAGTCTTATAAAAGGAATCAATTGAAAACAAAATATATTTATGCCGATAGCATTTAACCAGCCGTTAACACCTTTTCCTTTGCGTCTGAACTTTACGGTCAGCCCCGGCGGGGAGGTCCCTGTGGGACCCCGACCCCGACGGGGCTTCCTGTAAAGCGGGTACGTTAGAAACGAAACCATTTATACATACATTTCCGAAGTAAGAAATCTATTTGCAGCGTTGCAAGCGAAAAGTACTGAAACCGTTATTGAAGAAATAACGTACTTGCACTTTTGAAATGGAACTGAAATATTTTGTATTTTGTACCATTTTATGGTGTAAACTAATTCTCTTTTGAAGTTTATTTACTTGTATGCTTTTTTGTATGTATATATGTATTTTTTTATAATAATAATATTAGGAATCGAAATTACTAGTATTGCTCCTTCCAACCTATAATCTGACTTGCTAGTGTTACGAGAGGGTTTATGTCGGTACACGACCATATTTTGAACCTGGGACCTCACGATCGCAAGGCTAACTCCTTAACCACTGAGCTACCGATGCGTAAGACTTACTCACTATCATCATCCTTGCAATACTCCCGGTGCCATCCATGGCCTTCACCTCGGAGTACAAGGTCTGCTTAAATAATGATGTGGCTTGGTTTTTCGGCTATATTGGACAAGACGATATTCCCATCTACTTGAGCAGTCCGACTGGGAAAGTACAGAATACCACGACCATCATAATGGCGGTGAGTAGCCAGAGGTCACTGGAGACTTTTTGTGCTGTCAGTGGGAAGGCCAAAGGCTATTCCTGCCTTATCTTCTACACTGACGGCACAGAAAATCTCTGTGTTTACAGGGTCGGCAGCACGAGTCTGACTCCCTTGATGTTGCACACGTTCATAGGCCACGGTAACCACTTACCATCAGGTGGACGGTGCGCTTGTCTGCCACCTCAGCAGTATTAAAAAAACTCAAATCAAGTTTCTGAATATCACAAAAACTAATCTTCAACATTTCCCGTTATCCACTAAAAGCTTTGAACAGACAGCAGAAAAATCTCCTTTTAGAGAATAAAAGTAACCTTTCATAATAAATAAATGAAATGAACAACTCTAGTTGCGACATAAGTCTGTACCGTGGCTGATAACAGCAGTTGAGTGCTACTATGTTTGCCCCTCACGTACCGTAAGGGTTTCGACTCACTCGACATATTATAAAGTCAAATAGACTCCCGATGATGTTTAGATGTGTGTAAAGGCCGTTACAGAGTATATTTTAACATACTTTTTCACAGGATGGCTACGTCCTATCCTTATTGAAAGTAAAATTGAAGGACCAATCAATCTTTTTCTTTTTATGGGTTCTCACTAAAATCTTAAGGGACATATGCATGCTGGTTTCGCAGCTGACTCCAGACGGCTTGCGTTGGTTAGTTAGCTTAGTTGGTTCGAGTTTGTGCTGCCGTTTGAGACTGATTGAGTAACAAGCATTCAAAAAATTTTTTTTTTTTTCAATAAAGGTGTTGATGGGTTTACTTGAAAGAGCACAGCAACCACTTGTCTTTAATCAGTTTTGCCAATAGTTCGTATGATAGTCGGTAGATGGCTCCTACCGTCGCCCCAAAATTGTTGTAAAGGCGAATTTCAAAAACTCAAGTCGTGGTTTAGTAGCTCTGTGGTTAGAGTATTTTCCCTGTAAGGGACTTCTCGCGAGTTCAAGTCCCGTCTAAGAAATCTTTTTTTTTCAAGCTTAACAGATTTCGTTTGTTTGCTACATTAGTTGTATTAACACAGTTAGCGTATTTTCAACATTTTTAACAACCTAGGATGAATATTAACGGTATTTTTAATCAAAAACCTTTCGGCAACCCGATTCTACGTATACCATTTATAGACTGTACATATCAATACGCCTACCATGAAACATTCCCAGTTGTTTACGGATCGAAGTTTACTTCGAAATCGGATCCGAAGACGTACTTGGGTCACTTTAAACTCTACTGGAAAAAAACCTTAGTGAATTCAAGGCTTTTTTCAGGTAAGGTGATAGACAAGCCTAGTGCAAGACGGTTACTATGACGTGAACACTAGGGGCGTCACGCTCGTGCTGCTGACCCTGTAAGAGCCTACTATCTTCTTGAAGAACCCCATATTGTAGTCACTTGGAAAAACTAAAGCAAGGAGATCATTCCAGAGCTTATGATTCCAAAATAAAACGCCTTTCATACGTCACGCACTAAGGCAAGTATTCCAGAACGATACTCAGTCCCTAATCTCGATTTATAACTAGATCTGAGGGTAGATTGTATTCTAGATTATTTTTCATGACACGTAAATTTGACTTCACCTCGCCTGACGGTAAGCTGAGGGCAAAATCTCAGGAAAGAGGGTCACCATTACATACACGTACCATGTTAACAATAGTGGCACTCAGCTTGACGGCTTCAAAAAAGGATTGTCGTCGCAGCACCGCGTGATACCCACCGGTCCCACTAGTGCTGCGACCACAATCCTCCTGCCCAGCTATGCACTTGCTGACCCTTGAACACAATCCAACCAAGATTGGGAGGGTCATTCCTAATGTCATATGAGAGTTGATTCACAACTGAGCGTTGCTCTGTTATACAGCCCGCACGATCGGTTATGAATCGACTGTTGAATCGATTAATGCTCCTCGTTCGTGTTTCGTGCGGGTCCGAAGTTTCGCATGTTCCATGGTATCCCCCCATATTTACTTCCATATCAATATTCGTAGCACCCGACTCCGAGTCTGTTCTTGACAGCTTTCTAATCAAATAGCTTTTTGATGGAAAATCCGTGCGATACTCCAGGCCGGGATTATCATATTTTATCGAAAGTTAAATGGATTTTTGGGTTAACAGGATTAAAGATTTATTTATATTATTAAATCCGATTAAGGAAATTTAGATTCGAGATTCGTGTGCTATCAGTACTTTTTTTTTAGTTTCTTATTATTTTTACATTTTACTAGTTGATTGTTGGTTCCCTGTGGAGTTCACTTGCTTGATGGCATCGGTTTGCCCCTGTGTAATTAAAAATCATTATTGGCAAAATATGGGTGATAATAAACCTCTGTCTACTCTTGGGTATTTAAAAGCGCAGCATAAATGTATGTATGTTCACTAGTTGAAAATCACAATTCAATCCATTCTCTTTCTTAAGACTTTACTTTCAGTTTACCACCAGGTGAGTTGAAGTCATATCGATGCATTCTTTGTAAATTCACATGACCTTGTACCTTATTCTACTTAATATTACAAATTGTGAAAGTTTGTGAAGATGTTTGGAGGTTTGTGTTTGTATGTTTGTTACTGAATCACGCTTAAAGGGTTGAAAGGATCTGGCTAAAATTTAGTACAGGGATAGATTATAGCCTGGAATAACACATAGTCTACTGTTTATCCTGGAAAAAGGTACCCATTTAAAAAAAGGACATTAGCAACCGAAATTATTATAATAACTAATATTCCCTCTAACCCCTTCACATAACATAAACTCACGCCTTTATCCCCGAAGGGGTAGGCAGAGGTCCTAGCACCCACATTTCGCCAGTTTATGTTTAGGTCCCAATGTAATAGGTGGCGAGCCTATTGCCATTAGCCGGGCACTTATAAACCTGCGATAAATACACACATAACTTCGAAAAGCATCGAAAAGTCAACTAAGCTAAATTGCTTGGGCTAGGATTAGGTTGACGTCGGTAGTGTAATGGCCAGGATTCGAATCTCAATCTAGGTAGGTAGAGACATCAACTAGTTATGGAACAATTTCAAAATAAACAACCAATCATACTAAATAGCTTTTCACAAAAACATCACCTACATTCACCCTAGCCTCTAATTTCCACATACATCAGAGGACTTAGATCTCTAAACCATTATAACATGACCTCACCACAACTAGTTTACAAACCTAAAGACTATTCAAATTAAATTGGTTATTGTAGTCCAATATGAGTTGAGCTCACAAAGCCATTACTCATATATTAGCAAGCAGCTCTATGTTATTGGACAATTATTTACAATGTATGTAATGACCGCTTAAGTTGATCCCGGAAAACCTTGCTATATATTCCAAGACACGGGCATTATTCTGAGTGACATCGTTTTAAAAACGCAGTCGTAACGTGAGAAGACATAATCATCCTCCTGCTCTTATACCAAATTTATTTGTGGTCGGTGCAACATGGCTCTTTTCCCATTCATCTCTGGTTGCAGTCATCTTAACATTCACTACCTACCTAACCACATAATCTTTTACACAGTCCATTCACAATCTCTTAGGTCTTCTTTTTCCCTTGTAGCCATCCATTCATAGTTCTTTCTTCTTTATCGTATCCGTAGTTCAAATTTAATTTCAAATTCATTTATTTCTTGAAGCAGCTGTTATAAATAATATCAGTCCAAACTATGTTCGCAAAGGCATACATAATATTAAATGAAAACATAAAATAAATAAATATGTGCAGAATCCAATAAGTTAATTAGGTTAGAACATAATCGCAAAAAAAAAACAGTCTATCAAACAATTAGCCCACTGCAGTCCACTGCTGGACATAGGCCTCTCCCAATGTGCGCCGATCGATCGTCCGAATACGATCCTCCCCCTTTCGCAAAAAAATATGTAAAGCAATTTATAAAAAAGTTAATGCCTTCCTTATCATCCTTTCGCATTACATGTTCAAAGAAAGTCCATAGATAGTAACGTGAGAAGATGGTAAAATACAATTGGTTAACATAGAAGAGAGAGCTGGTGTAAAACTAAACCAACTTAAATGTGTCGGCTTTTACGAACCCGCCAAGTAACGAAACAGTTTGTCACTCAGAATAAGGACCAGGCCAAATATAACTTACATGATTAAAATACTTACATAGGACGTTGATGGTGTGTGTCGCGACTATGTTTTCTGTGAGCTGAGCGTTTATGCCATGACAAACGACGACTATAGACCGTTTGTTTGGTTCAACCACTACTGTGATATTAGATGTTGTGATCCAGCCACCTGTAAAAGAATGGATTATGAACAAATAGTCCTGCAAAATGTGATAGTAACTATTGTTTATCTGCAGAACCGATCTTGATGAAATTTGGTGTATAAATGGAATAAATCGATTAAGATAGGAAAAAGTGAATCGCTCAGGTGCGACTCGAACCCACGATCTTTCCCTTACAGGGGGAATGCTCTGACCACTGAGCCACCGAGCCACACCTGAAGCTACCGACATTCATACGAAATATCGGAAACAATGAATGATGTTGCAATCATTTTTAAACATTGTTTTTCGATGACTCCG
Organism: Eilema caniola; assembly: GCA_949126895.1. Taxonomy (NCBI): domain Eukaryota; kingdom Metazoa; phylum Arthropoda; class Insecta; order Lepidoptera; family Erebidae; genus Eilema; species Eilema caniola. The sequence goes on along the minus strand of OX421486.1, from coordinate 3,205,797 downwards.
CCCAAATAAGGGAAAGATCGTGGGTTCGAGTCGCACCTGAGCGATTCACTTTTTAGTTGATTAATCGATTTGAAAAGTTAGCATAGTAAATGCTTCAAAATTTCATTCAAATGGAATAAAGTATGGGAAAGGATATAGTTTACCTTTTATTGACAAAAAAGGCTATTGATACTAATGATTGATGGCACTTGATGGAACTTGGCCCGTTTCGCCTTACGTCATAACATCAATGCAAACCTTTGAGAATGCTGTAAGGTGAAACCGGTCAGATTCTTAATAAATATCGTGGAAAAGTACAAGTGCATTATCAATATGAGTGATAAAGACTTTAAGGAGTTCAAATATGAGATGTAAAGGATGAAAGCCTGATAAAATTTGGTACACAGATAAATACAGTCTTTGGCAAAGGACATGGCCTTTTTGTGTTCCGATAACCGAATACCACGCGGGCGAAGCCGCGGCCAGATGGCAGGCAAGAATAAAAAACACCTGGTTTTGCACAAAATTTACCATAAGAACTCTAGAGGAACATTGGTAATCCGTTGTCAAGCATTGAACATTCTAAAATGGATCCTAACACGTCAAATCTTGACGATATTAGAAGTTGAACATAACATATTGAGACATAACTAATAATTTACATTTTTTATTATTTACAAGATAAATTAACGTACCTTCAGGAGAAATCACAGTCCTGTTGCTAGCTTCCTTATGATGCTTGCCCAACACCAGCCATTTGATATCAGCCGCAGGGTTTGATGGCGCAGTACTGCATGTCAGGGGTACTGGATCACCCACCCTGGCTTCTGAAGGACCAGAGATGGTCACGTGAGACGGCGCAACTGAAACAAAAGGTACAGTCAGTCTAAATACTATTCAGTTATTTAAAATAATGTAGAACATCATACATACACGCCTTTATCCCCGAAGGGGTAGGCAGAGGTGCTAGCACCCACATTTCGCCGGTTTATGATTTGGTCCCAATGTAATAGGTGGTGAGCCTATTGCCATTAACTGGGCACTTATAATGTAGAAAAGGAACTTAATCATTATCATAAAGTTTATCATTTTTATATCATATTTAACTGCTACGCAGGCCGTGGTTTTGACTCTCACTCAGCGCAAATATGTGCACGAATATTTTTATTTGAATTGGTCTGGATATTTCCATGCTTCCAAGAACACGTTAATCATAATTTTATTTGTACATCTCTCTCGTACATTATTGTTTTAGTTTAGTTTATTTTATAACTTCACCATAATATCTTCTGTTTCTGTCACATTACGGTCCATCCCAAGGTTGCCTGGAAGAAATCGCTTCCAGCGATAAGGCCGCCCATTGTACATTATACTGTATACATGCTATCTACTTGTCCTATTGTAAATTTATTGATGTATAATAAAGAATTATCTATCTATTAAGCCATCGGTCTCGGTTGCTATATGCATATCTATGACAGTCGTTACGGGTAGTTGGAGTCCTAAGAAGTTCAACAACTCTAACTACAGAACTACGACATCGCCAATTGGTTGTGGATGACAAATGGCCGTCGTTTCACGGAAAATACCAAAGTTCTGCCGTATTTATTAAATAGACTGTAAAACCGACCTTAAATGAATTGGGAAAAGGCTTAGAGACTAATGACGATGATTATAAATTATCAGACTTTTTGTTTAAATTTCAGACAAAGGTTAAAATCTCAGCTTCAGATGCATGGCTCGACTCAACAATATGCCCGGAATACGGCAATAGGTTCCCCCCCTATTACGTGGGACCGAATACAGATTGGTGAAATGTGGTTGTTAATTTACCTCTGCTTCACCCTCGGGGGATAGAGGCGTGATTATATGTATGTATGTTAAAAACTGATTTTTACTTGAATCAGATTCATTACTTATAAGGTATTAGCTGCTCAGTCGGAGTGCGAGGAATATGCACTGTAGCTGCCTCACCTGCGGCATTATGTTTTTTCAGTTATCCTTAAAAACTCGAAAAACAGATCTAAAGATAAAGCGTTTTGTAACTCTTTAAACAAAACAGCTCAATGGTACACACATAAATCAGCGGCTTCCACAAACAATATTCAAATTCATTTGACATTTATACGGGAGGGCAAAGTTTTAATTTGTTCCGACTCCATTGACGGCTGCCCGAGTTTGCCGAACGTATTTTTATGTTAAACTCTTACTTTCCCCGCGTTAGTGTTCGTACACTTTGAAATGTACACTCAAGTGAATTTCTTTTTGTGATATTATATTTCTAAGTGGTTTGCTGTTGAAAAGGTCACGGCAGTGAAGTTGGAATTAACTTTTAAAGCTACCACTATATTGTGGTAACTCCGTCTCATGAAAGTTAAATATTTATTATTTTGGAGCTTCTGAATTTCTCTTTTTGACACTTAGATACATAAATAAACAGAGAATATTGAAATTCAAATAAATCGTCTTGATTGCTTTTGAATTCGAACCTAGTAATACCTGATGCCTTGTCTGAAGTGATTGTAACTTGATAAGGCTACATTCATCCTTCAGACAACCTTAGATACAATTAATTCATTGAATACAGTAATGCGTGGGCTCATATTCAAGAGCTGATATCACTTTGTATCTTGATTCTACTTACGCGGTGTAGCGATCGTCAACACAAGAACATTGTCTTTCAAAACTAATATTTTAGAAATGTACACATTTGCGTTCTAGAAACTTATTCTTCGCACGCATTATTATAACAGAATTTTCATTTCAAGTATCTATAGAATATTGTTCAACGACCTCTGTCCTCCATGAGCGCGCGCCTGGGGATGACGTCACCCTAGCAGAAGTAGACTGTGGCTGCAGCGTAATGCCTCCCCCTATCTGAGACAAGATGGACCCACACCCGAGAGGTTCATCTCGATGGCCATGGGTCAGCCAGGGCGTGTGGGATGGGATAAACCAAAGGAAATCTTAACCTCGACTTCTAATAACTCAAGAAGAAGACGTTCGAGAAGGGGATGTCCACACTTTCAGAAAATAGTACCTATTGAAAATAATTACCATTGAATCCTTACTAATATATATAAATGCGAAAGTATCTCTGTCTGTCTGTCTGTGTGTCTGTCTGTCTGTTACGCTTTCACGCCTAAACCACTGAACCGATTTTGATGAAATTTGGTATAGGTGTAGATTAGACCTTGAGAAAGGATATAGGCTATGTTTGGTCGCGATAACCGACATCCACGCAGGCGGAGCCGCGGGCGAAAGCTAGTTTACTATAATTACCAAACTATACACTAACATTGATTTCCAACTAAACCAAATAAAATGATCGTGAGGTAATTGAGTACACTATTTCCCAATCACGGTGCTTATAGACCTCACATATTCGACACCAAAAGTCAATTAAGTATCGCTCACGCTTTTATCTGTTAGAGGGTAAGCGAGCCAATTAGCATTAATTAATTTGGGATATAAGCAGATCGTAATCCTGAAATCTCCTTGGATTTGGCGTACGGGTTTTATCGAGTATGTATGTTAATCAACAAAACTTTGATATACAGAACATGGTGTGTTGTTCTCAATTTTAGTTGATTAAACATGATTTGAGGTGGAAGAATGACCTCATCAAGGTCGCCGGGAAGCGTTAGATGCGGGCTGCTTTAGTTCGGTCGTTTTGAAAGTCTATAGGAGAGGCTTATGTTCAACAGTAGGCGATGTGTGGCCGATATGATGATGATAATGAAACATGAAACAATAGAATGATAAATAATGTTTTAATGAGGAGTAAAAACCCCAAAGGCTATTTAATTTAATTCAAGGTTTTCAGTCTCACGTTATAGGGAACGAGCTTATTGTCAGCAAGTGGGCAGTTTGTCATGAGCTGTATGTATAGGTACTGTCAAATGAAGAATAGTAATATCCCATAGTCATCTTCAACGACCGTCAGACGCATTATCGTTATTTATATTTATATATATATATATATATATATATATATATATATATATATATATATATATATATATATTTATATTTCATTACCGCATTATCATTACCGGTAGCTTCGGGCGGTATCTGCATCTGATGGGCATAGAGCCAACGCCCCAGTGCCATCACTGCGACGCGAGCGTGGACTCGAGCCTGCACACGCTCCCTATACCGGGGGCGAGTCGGGGACCGCGTGGTCCTCCCTCCCAAGGACCTACGACCCACAGACGGCGTGCGGTTTAGTCGGTTCGAGTCCGACATAACCTCCCGGGGAACGATAAAACACCCACGGGAAGAGATAATTTTACCCGATTCTAGGCCACCGGGAACCAATACGGAAATATGGATACAATATGAACTAGGGTGTGTTTAGAATGTACAAAAATACATTTATTACTTTTATATCTGCTATTTTTAGCTACAACAAAAAAAAAATCCTAAATTTAAAAAAATAAATAGTGTTTCTAGTAAGGAATTCCGGATAGCATTAGCGTTTACTTAAACATACTACATACATACTGTGAGATTCAGAAGAGCTCTTACAGTGACGCGACGACACACTCCTTAAATTAAAACTTTCCTGGTTAAATTAAGAAGCGTATAAGACTTTTCTAATTTAGAAACACAGATTAGAACTTTGCCCATCGCACAAAATCACTACCAGAAACAAATTCGCATTCATTAGCCGATCGTCATGGTCTATTTACCGTTCAAAACTCATTCGGGGACATCACATTACCATAGTTCAAAGATCGATGGATGTTTTACTCCCAAAGTCTTTGACAAGTCAAGCAACTGTGTTTTGTACAAAAATGTCGGGCCCCTCCACGGTTCAATGGTCACACCTGAGTTGGCTGCCTACCTGTGCTTTGTAAATAAACAATGAGACAGGATTTTAGGGATACTTGTTTGGGTCGTGGTGTAAAGAAAGAATTCGGAAGGGAGATTTTACGAAGAGTTTTCGAATTGAACGTAATACAATAAATTGAATTAGGTGAATTAGTGATATAGCCATCAGCCGTAGTGTATTTTGTTTTACCAAAAATCTGTCTGTCTGTATATTACGCTCTCACGCATAAACCACGATTTTGATTAAATTTGGTATAGAAATATATTGAGAAAGGACATAGGCTATATTTGGTCGCAATAACCAACATTCACGTGGGAGGAGCCGCTGACAAAAGCTAGTATTATTATATATGTGACAGTTTGTGAAAATGTTTGGATGTTTGTTGTTCAACTACGATGTAACGGCTGAACGGATCTTGTTAAAAATTAAAACAGAGATAGATTGTAATCTGGAATGACACATAGGCCATTTCTACCTTATTATTATCCAGGGAATAGGTTCCCATGAGCTTGGAGAGCCGCGGGCATCAGTACCCCGAGCACGAATAGTATCCGAATTCGTAACGTTATCGTATCCAGAGAATGGAGCAATGTGATTGGCCGCCTGCCTACTTGTGCATCAACCGCAATGCTTCGGTCTTTGATACTTTAACGTTACGAATTCGAATGTTTTTCGGGTACAGCTACTAAAATGCGAAAGTACGCAATTTCTTTTATTACTAGACTAGATACGTTCTTAAGAATATTATTTTCATTACTTAAAGGGCTCATGACTTCTTCAGTTTTGAGAGAATAAATATAATATAAATGAGTATAAATTGAATATGCAGGTTTCATAAGAGACTTCAGAATGCTAAGAGCTTACTCTTATTGAAATGAAAATTCAGGTTCACATTATTGAATACTATAATATTATAAATGGGGAAGTGTATGAGTGTGTCTGTTTGTCTGTCTTTCACGCCTAAACCACTCAAACGATTTTGATGAAATTTGATATAGGGGTAGAATAGACCTTGAGAAAGGACATAGGCTATGTTTGGTCGCAATAACATCCACGCTGGCAGATCCGCGGGCAAAAGCTAGTAGTATATGTGTGTTTGATAATTATTCAAGACATTTATCATCATCATCATTTCAGCCGAAAGACGTCCACTGCTGGACAAAGGCCTCCCTCAAGGATTTCCACAATGACAAGACATTTACATACAGTTATAAAAATATAGATTGAACTTCTTATAAGAAATTGTTTTAGGTAATTAAGTAAAGAAACGAACCGTTTTGCTTTAAAAATAATATACGAGTAAATAATCCAGGAAGCTTATCTTTGTTATTTTAGTTGTAATTGAAACTCATTATGAATCCCAGGTACCAATGTATTTTAATTTAACTTATTCTGAGAACACGATGTCACAAATCTTTATTTTAGAATAGAATAGAATAACACTTTATTTGTACACCATTTACATAACAATTTAAGGCCCATAGTCTAGAATGCCACTCAGCTGAACCTCGATTTAACTGGGAAAAGATTGTGTACACATTGTCAAATTTGACAGGTTGTCTGGCAGATTGTCTATACAGTTTTTCCTCAGGAAAAACATTCTAGAATGTGGACGTAAGAGTTAAATATAATTTGTACACTTTTTGTTCAAAAGGCGGCCTTATTGCGATAATAAGCAATATCTTCTAGGCAACCTTTGGATGGACTAGAATTAAGTTTTAGTAAAAGTAATTCACCGTTCATTATATTATAATTATTTTACAAGTAAATAAACTTAAAAAAATGTTACGTTCATAAACTATAAAACAGTCAATAAATGTGTAAAAAAATACTCTTTAGTTAATACCTAAAAAAAAAAAAAAAAAAAATGGTAAGCTCTTTCAAACACAATCATTCTTTATCACATTGGTAAGTATGTTTAACTGCAAATCCATCACCAATTTAAGCAAGCATTTTATTATTACTCAAATAAAATATGGGAATATATCAGGCTTGTTAATATTTAAGTTTATTTTAACGCTCCCTTGAGAAGTAGCGTGATGTTATAATACAGCTTATAACCTTGATTAACAGACTGCTCAACACAAAAATATATTTTGAATTCGAACCAGTAGTTTATGACATTAGCGCGTTCAACCATAGCGGGTCATAATAGCCTCGTGTTGTGTTCCCAGTGGTGAGTAGGGTAGCCAGAGCTCACTGGAGAGTTTTTTTTTAAGAATATTTGCAACTAAATTTACCAATATTCCCTCTAACCACGCTAAATTGCTAGTGCTAAAAGTGGGTTCACGTAGGTAGTGTAATGGCCAGGATTCAAACCTGGGACAACTCCATCGTAAGGCCGATTCCTTGACCATTAAAACACACCAAAGACCTAAGGCTTGTCCTGCTTTATCTTCTTCACTGGCGGCACAGAAATTCTTTGTTCTTAAAGGGTTGGCAGCGCGAGTGTGACGCCCCTGGTGTTGTACACGTCCATAGACCACAATAACAACTTTCCATCAGGTGGGCTGCCAAATAAGTGGTATAAAAAAATAAACACAAACAAACTTTTCAGCTTTTGAATATAAGTATAGATCGAACCTATCAACCCTAAAATACTCGTAACTTACCAATTATACATCAAACCACACGATACAAAAATTACTGCGCGCTTTGACGGCCCCCCGTAATTGATAGAGTTATATCATCAAAGGATTCGCGGATCTAAGGGGATGAACTTGGGGGTTGTTGACAGAATAATTCGTTTTGATATTGGACTCTTTCGTTGGGGTTAGACAAGGGGATCGAGGTATGATGTTGATATCTGAGGTGTGATTTAGATGAGGTTTGTTACGATTCGGTGAACGCGTGACAGGGTTGAAATTATGTGGCAAGATATTGAGGTACGATGAAACAGGGGTTTTAGATTACAGTTTTGTTGTTGGGTTACGGGCTTTAATATACAATGTAAGTTAAAAAAGCTTTATTATAAATTCAAAATGTTAAAAGAGTATAATCTATCACTGTATCAAGTTGCATTTAGATCTTTTCAGCCGTTAAATCGTAATTGAATCGCAAATATTTTAATCATATTCACAAAATTTCACATTTATGATGTTAGTAGGATTCAGAAATACTATGTGTGTGTTAGTCTAGTTTTAAGGGCGTTGTAGGTATATATGTCGCCACCAACAAGCATAATCAGTTGTTCAATTAACTGTCTAGGCTGTTACCTAAACCAATTCAATGAACGGCCTGAATAACATTCAGCCGTTTCTTTTATTACAATATTTAAAAACCCGGCTGGATAAAGTTTAGGCCATTCGTAAGATGGGGCACCACCTCGAAATAAGACAGAAAATTACATAGAAACAAATATATACTCACGCCTGTATATCACCGAGGGGGTAGGCGTAGGGGGTAGGTGTTTTTGAAGTGAAAACTTCTTTAGCGGCGTTGGACGGGTAAAAAGTGTTAAACTCGCGTCACGATCGTTTGACCTTTGAACCGTAACCGACGACTGACGTCATACAACATTAGCTACAGACTGTTTATTTTGCAAGATACGATAAATAGCTTCGTAGCTTGGCGGTTAGCGCTTCGACTGTAAGTCCTTATGGTTTCAGATAGTACCGGGTTCAAACATGGCCTTCTGACACTTTTGTGATTATTTTTTTTTTGTAATTTATTACTTTTTGTAATTTATTAATTTCTTCTGACAGAAAATTAGTATAGGTTGGTATGGTATGGTATGGTATGGTATGTTCTTTTTATCTCTTTCTATGTATATAACGAAGAAAGAAAGAAAGAAAAAAGATTTCACTTCTGCCGGCACTCCCAGAGTGCAACCCGTCTTTTTTATCAGCTCTAGTCTTTTTTTAGCTGTTTGATTAAATGACTAGGCAAATAATTAAACGTCATCGATCCAAGCTACTTATCTAACTGTTCAATCAAATGGCTGAACACCATTTAGGCCGCTAATTGAACGGCACCGATCAGTAAAGAGCCTAGGCGGTTAATTAAACTGCGGCTGCTACAGATACATGATTTAATGAAATTTTAAAATAATTAGCATGACTATTGATTTAGATTGCTAAAAGTGAACGTCCAAAGCGGGACTTGAATCCGCGACCAGACTGTTATAGCGGGAATGCTCTAAACCAGCGTTTCCCATTGGCCGGGTCGCGACCCGGTACCGGGCCATCAAAATAAAATACAAGGTCGCATTCCTGCCCTTATTTGAAAAATAATATCGGCTGTCGATCGCCGCATCGTATATTAATTTAAACGAAGCTGGGTTTTCAAAAACAGTTTACCTTAAAAATTAATACTTATAGAAATCCACTTGAAGTGGAACCAGAAATTAGGATAAAACTGTCGTTAATTTCCGCAAACCTAGATTCTTTAGTGAAATATAAGCAACAGCTCCATACTTCGCAATAAAATTAAGTGACTAAATAAATAATACCAAAATGTTACATATAACAAGTATTAATAAAACATCTCTACTATTAATGGAACCAGCTTGGGTTAAAAAGTATTCAGTGGGTCACGAAGGGGCAGTGTGAAAATTACCGGGTCATGACAGAACAATGTTTGGGAAACACTGTGCTAAACATCATCTTGAACATTCGAGATTCTCCTATAAAATCATCTTTTATAGTGACAGTGGTGCCAACTCTACACAATACTATATACATTATTATTGTATGGCTTACAAACAATTTCATCTCCGACAGTAAACTTGCTTACCTGTACAACATGAATACTCTCAAAAGTTCAAATATCAAATTCTCAGAACATTGTATTCTATTTCTGTGCTGTTACCAAGAATTTCATAAACCCTTTGTTCTATGTAGCAATTGAAGCCGGCCCTTATGTACAATGGCCAAAAGATAAACAGTTCCTCTTTTACATACAGCTTTATATGCTAAAGTATACCTACTTATTAAATACTAACGAATCGCCCAGGTATCGCACGGGTGGCAATTTTTTTTATATAGGACACGTCAATTTGGCTTTACCTCGCCTGATGGTAAGCTGAAGGCAAAGTCTCAGGAAAGATACATGTGCCATGTTAACAATGGTGGCACCCAGCTTGACGGCCTCATCAGATGCTTTTTCGCACCCCGCTTATAGGAACCGGAACTGTAGGAAGAGGGAAACACGTGAGCTGGCAAGGAATTCCAGGTCTTAATTGTGCGACAAAGGAAAGAGTCACCGAACCGCTTGGTTCTTGAAGGATGAAGAAGGTCTTGAAGGTTCTTGAAGGGTAAGTATAAGTACATTTAACTGTACCTATAACTATAGCAGCTATCCCAGTTCTTCCATGCGAATTTTACGCTATACTTTATACTTAGGGGCCCGAGTCCGTTTATTGTTTTTAATTGGTTTGTAGGCTTTCTCGAGAGTTACTGCCGCCCGCCTCCCAAATTCGAGAACAAAGCCCTCTCTCTTATCTGAGTTGACTAGCAGGTAGCCCCACAGGCATTGGCAGAGCCCTATACAAGCGATAGGGCCCTGTACAGAGTATTCAAATATGTCATAAGGTAGGTATTCTTGTGGGTGTCGTTAATTGACTGGGTTGTTCTGAAAGGATTGTTCTCTATCAAACATACAGCCCAAGATAAAGATTTCGCTAGACAGCAATAGGCTCATCCCCTTCGACATGGGGCCGAAACGCGGGTGTTAATACCCCTCAGCCAACCCCATCGGGAATTTACAGGCGTGAGAAAATGTATGGTAGGATTGAATGAAATTTTGAAGCATTTACTATGCTAACTTTTCAAATCGATTAAGATAGGAAAAAGTGAATGCCCAGGTGGGACTCGAACCCACGATCTTTCCCTTACAGGTGTGGCCCGGTGGCTCAGTGGTCAGAACATTCCCCCTGTAAGGGAAAGATCGTGGGTTCGAGTCCCACCTGGGCATTCACTTTTCCTATCTTAATCGATTTGTATGGTAGGATTTTATTTTCCTTACACAATGTTGCAATGTTTTTTAAACTGTTTGTTCCGATTTCATTCTAAAATATTCAGTCAATTTTAAGTCTAAATATGATATTGTTCTCTTCGTATTTGAACTTGATACAATCTAATTGCTTTGAGGTTGTTCACGTTTATTTCCCAAAGGGCTTTAGTCTTTGATGGTAATATTCAAAATACAATTCGAGCGCGTCTTATTGGATTTCAAGTGATATTGTGTAAGTTGTGTAAGCCTTTGTGAAATTTACCACGTTTTGGTTACTGTGTAGAATTCATTCGAGTCAAAATTAAAACTTTAGTCACCGCTTAAAAAAGATAATATTGGGTTAAATAAATCACTACATAGTATAAAACAAACTCGCTTCCTCTTTCCCTATATCCCTTTGTATGCTTAAATATTTAAAACTACGCAACGGATTTTGATGCGGTTTTTTTTTAATAGATAGAGTAATTCAAGAGGAAGGTTTATATGTATAATACATGTTTAATATAGTAGAGGGTGCAGCGGGAACGGGATCTGACCCCACGCGGGCTGAAAATTTTTGGCGTAACGAAGTTCGCCGGGTCAGCTAGCAGGTTAATAAGAATACCATAATTAGGTATATAACGGTGGAGAAGAAGATGGCTACTCAATTTATTGAAAGAAGAAAAGTGACAAAGGGATAGGGCTGTGCTCCGTCCGATCGTAACCAAGCAGCCCATGACAAAGTACTCGCTTGACAGCAATAAGCTCGCTTCCTGTTTATTTATTTATTTCGTAAAGGTACGCTTACAGATTACTGCCATTACATGGCTAAACATTTGGAGACAGATACAGTTAAAACGAAAATTAACCTAGGAACGAAAATTGGACCCGGCCTGGTTATTCGAAATTCTTATTCTTGCGTTTTGTGGCATGCCAAATAGTTCAACTGGTCAGTTTTCCACCTTTAAAGACTGGTCCCGGGTTCAAATCTCGTGCTGAATAGTTCCGATGTATAGGAAAAGTTTAATACTAATTGTTTTAACATTTTATATAACTAAAAATACTTACATAGTACAGTTAGATCGATCTCCGCCTTCAAGGTATTGCTGATCATGATATTCTTCGCCTCGCAAGTATACCGGGCTTTGTTGTCTGAAGCATCTGCCTTGAAGGATAACACGTTTTCTGACATTCTGCCAGTCGTTCTGTAACAAAAAGAAAGGTATAAAATTAGTCATTTGGAGTAAACGTAAAATGAACCATTTATTAATTGGTCGTGTCTGTACATTGGAGGTATAAAAAAACTTGGGTTTAGTTACATTGATTTGAATACAATTTTTTTTTCATTCTTTTTCGTTTATTCACATTGGATGCATAAACTACTGGACGTATTTTGATGTGTTTTTTTTTAAATAAAAACAGCCTTGATCAGGCTGTAAATCTTATGATTTTTTTTTAAATACGATCGGGAATTGTTGATCATAACCTGAGATATGGCCAAAAGCCATGAAAACCGATATTCACACATTCATTTACCTCTAATACACCTTAGAAGAAGAAAAGACGGCTAATCTGACAAAGGTGTCTCTCTCGATTCCAGGGTTGAGCCAAAAATACTATTAGGTACTTGGCTGGATTTTTTAAAAGCACGAATACTGAAATATGATGCTTATCGAGCATCATATTTCAGTATTTGTGTGTCAATAGCTACAAGATTGCAAGAATTATAAAAAAAATCGTTACCATAGGTAACCGATCCAATATTAATATATATTTATTACATACCAATATACTGTCCAATAACCTATTACATATTTATTCCGTCTCAATTTCACGACAGAAGGAGTCTCTTCTCAGAACTCTCGAGGCATAAAAACGCTAAATCTTGCCCGGTGAAATGGGAATATCGAATAGATTTTTTATGAAATAAACCATTATACGGTAGAGAGGTTTCCGCATTAATATTGAAATTCATGCTCCGTTGGACTTCTCACGGTGGTGTAGACTCCGGGAGTGGTTAGAATATCGCTGTCTCTTTCTTGTGAGGTTTTTAGTCTGTATTAATTGCAATAAAACAACTTTTGAACGGATCCTATTGCGATTTATCTGATATTAATTACATTTAGCCTGATGTAACGAAGAGTAGCCTAGTCAGGTTTAACGTAATTAATCCATTCTATTATTATAAATGGGAAAGTATGTGTATGCCTGTTTGTCCGTCTTTCACGCCTAAACCACTGAACAGATTTTAAGGAAATTTGGTATAGGTGTAGGATTAGACCTTGATAGGGCATAGGCTATGTTTGGTCGCGATAACCAACATCCACGCAGATACCTATACGTGAATTCGCCAGAGCTCACTGAAGAGTTTTTGTGTTATCAGTGGGAGGACCAAAGGCTTGACCTGCTTCGTCTTCTACACTGACGGCACAAAAGCTCTCTGTGTTTAGATGCTAGGTCCATAGGCCACGATAGCCACTTTCCATCAGGTGGGCCGTGCGCTTGTCTGCCACTTCAGTGGTGTACAAAAAACATTAATTGATCATTAACAATTTGCGGGCATTTATAGGTTAATAGTTATGTTATGTTAGTTTCGAAATATGGCTCGGACAAATCCGGGGAAAGCCGACAAGTCAGCTAGATTATTTATAGCTAAGCTTTGGTCTAATTTAGAGTTACCGGATATTACCAATATTAGATCCGTATTTCATTAATGTTAGATTATGTAATAACATAAGGGTATGCGTACATTGTTTGTTATGTTAACACGCTAACAGTGGAGATGAATGTTTATAATGGAAGCAGATGGCTATTGTCTCTGCCTACCCCGGAAGGAAATAGACAGGAGCATATGTATGTATAATAGACTAATATTTGGCTGTAGAATGTTCTACTGATAAGTCAGTGGTCTTGATTTCGATTTTCGCTCAATACAAATAAATTTGTACCTGAATAAGTATATTATATTTTCATCAAGTTTATATGCTTAATATCTATGTCTTTGAAAAATATCTAATTATGTCTATGCACGTTTTAGAACCCATAACACAATCTAGTTAAGATATATTATGGTGACATTGGGCTATTACCTGTTCTGTGCTTTGAGTCTATATACCGCTATGAGAATATAGTAGAACATACATATTTTAGTCATGCCATTACTAGTTACAAACCTTATATTGTTTTATAATGTCTATATATGTTTATAATAGTTTACGTTCATACGGATCAGATGTCCTCTAGGAGCCAGCTAAAAACCGGCGCCGTATACTTGTGCCCGGCATCAAGCTGAACTGGCTCCTTTGTCTTTTTTTCTTCCTAAATGTAATAACATAATAATTCATGCATGGATTATTTTGTGTTGCAATAAAATAAAATGAGTTTTCTTTCTTTCTTTCTTCTAACAAAACCGAGCTATAAAAACCATTTTATCTTTTATTATTACATTTAAGTGGTGTAGATAATTGAATTCACAAATAAACTTTATCGTCACTAACAGTAAAATATGATATCAAACACAGAATACCTTCAAACACAGATAAACAAGTTGGGTAATTCCCCAAAAATCGTCTTCACACTGAATCCTTTAAACTTAAAAGTTGAAAAACAATATCTGGAAGCGGAAGTTCGACTTATCTCAGCTTCTCTCTTTCTCAAGTTTGCGCTTGTGAATTTTTAATTGCGTTTTTAGTTTACAGGCGATTTTAAATGGTCTTCTGGTTGAGAGAATTTCGGTCGCGGAATTTGTAGTTTAAAATGTTAAATGTGATTAGTTTAGTTCTATTACTTTTTGTAACATTCAAGATGTTTTTTCTGGGGTTGTTGAAGGCAGTTTAAATCGCATTCCGCCAGAAATAAAACTTATCTTTTCATACCTTCCCGGTTTCGCTCGTAGTACCTAAACTTTGAAACCCCATGTCACCGAAATATGCCCGAAACCTATGGGAATTTACCGGAATTATTGAAATTTATGATTACTGCTCTGCCCTCTGGAATTGTAGCGCGATGATAACTTATAACCTAAGTCGACGGACTACTCAACCCAAAAATTTCAATTCGAACCCGTAGTTCCCGAGTTCAACCTACCAAACAAACTCTTCAGCTTTATACCATTAGTATAGATTTAAATATATAAGTATAAATATATTAAGTACTAGCGATCCGGCCCGGCTTCGCACGGGTGGTAATAACATCCCGTGGAAATTCAATTTAGCCTATGTTACTCAGGGTGAATGTTTCCAATGGTGAAATATTTTTTTAAATCGGCACAGTTGTTTTTGAATTAATTTATTACAAACATACAAATCTTTCCTCTTTATAATAGTAGTGTAGATACCTACATATAATTTATGTAAGTGTTGTGACCCTTTGATTCTATCCTTGTAACAATGTAATACTTTATTTTCCCTCAAAAAGGAAGCAATACTATAAAGCTATTTGGTTTCAAACATATTATGTATATCCCAACGACAATGATAATAATGATATCCATTTTATTAACCAACCTATTATTTGATTAACACCGCAAATAAATTTGTTTCGAGTTAAAATACGTACTTACAAATAAAACGAATCGTGCAGAATTAACGAATGAAATCAACGCAACGATATTAATTTACAATTAATGTTATTAGTTCCAATAGGCAAACTTAAAATTTTAAGAGCAATTTTGTTTACATCAATTTATTATTATCTGTTATATCTGAATGGTATGATAGACTGCCAGAAGCAGAGCTCTGAGGATGAGGCAAGAATTAACGCAAGATGTTTTAATTTTAAAACAAATAGCTCATTATCCTGAGCTAGCACAATGTCTTGCAAGAAAAGCAGTCACTTAGAGCAATAGATAGGTATATGCTCAGAGCTGCAAATAATTATGGCAGGGTACTGATACAAACCGAAATAAAAATATTGATCAAAATAGTTTACTAGTTTGTTAAATTATTAAAATAAATTAATAATACTGGAATGGCAAAAAAACACAAATGGGAACTAGCAGTACAAGGATACCATGATCTACAAGCGAGATGGTAACACCACATTTGATACTCGTGTTTTGTTACTTGTAAGAGAAAAAAGAGACAGGGAATAAAATAATTCGAAATAAGATAGATAAGGACTTTAGACTCTCTCATAAACATGGCATTGAAGTTAAATGGGAAGGTGATATTACTATCATGGACAATTTAATATTTTGTTTTGCCCAACTGGGAAATAAACTCAACCATATGGACATAGAACAATAGAAACCAAAGAGACATTACGCACAACAGTGTTGCAAACTGAGATACAATCATACAAAACAGTAAGAAAATAAAATAACTCAATCATTTAACTGTCGTGTTTAAATCGGTGTAACTGAGAACGTTACTTGGGGTGCTTTAAAATTTAAACAACCGAAGCATTCCATTTGAAAATTATTCATCTCCAAAGCGGGCAAAGTTTTCAACTGGGCCCCAACAGTTTCAGGTGCTCCAAAATATTTTATAGAAAATATAAAGAGGGATGCGGTTAAGCGGTTTCTTGCAACTTTCGCTTAGTTCCTGAACGTTGAAGTTTGTTAATGCTGAGATTCTTTAAGTATTACTTAGTCTCTATTGAAGGAGGATTTTTTTTCATGAATTACTTAGTGATGTTAAGTGAGCTTCCACGTAGTTTGTGAACGAGTTACTTCGGTAAGTATTCTTGTACATTGTTCATAATTAGTGTGTGTTCGAAGAGCTTTTTATTCTACCTCAATTTTATTAACTTTATTTTTCGTAGAGTTATTTAATTAAAATTTATTAACTATTGAAATGGATGGTTTGCGTGATTGTACGAGGTGAAAAGATGAGCTTGTTGACCTTTAAGTATCTGCTTGAAGGGTGATTATGAAGGGTTGAAGCCAAATAAAAAAAGACACAAAATAATTCACAATTGCTTCAAAAAAATTATTAAAAGTTTGAGAACTCCCCAAGTTCCAAATTAAACATGGAGGGTAAAAAAGGGGGGTACCACAAAGAGGTAAGGTAACTGCTAGAGTTAGACAAGTTAACCATAGACAGATTAATTATGCCCAAAAAAGTGCTTTTATAATTTTAAAGAATCACTAAATTTACCACAGCAAACTCTTTGCACACAAAATGAATCTTGATTATATCTGCTATCTAATCAGTGTTCTGGATACTATACTATTAGATACATCTTTCTCTGTTTATCCTTCCATAACTTGGACCGTAATAAGTCGTATTCTCCCATTGTAACCTAAAACTACACTTCATTGGATACAAAAACGATTTGCGGTCACTAAACTATCCCACGGGATCGTATTATGGGTTACATTCGATGAGAAAATGGGCCTATAGTGTTAAACGTTACAGAACTATGGGGTCTCTTTGAATGGATAAAGTTTTAGAGTTGTTTGATTCATGTTTTAATTGCTTTTAAATTTGATAGTTATTAATACGATATAATAGTTTAAATACCATGTTAATTTTCTTTCGTTATAATGGACGACCTTTGTATTGTACGAGAAATTAATAAGCCCACATATTAATAAATAGCAATGGGACAGTACTTTGAAGTTTCTCCTTCTTTGTTCGGCGTATTTAACGACTGCCATCTGACCTTCCGAGCTCAAGATGAAGATCAAATATTCGTCCGATAATTAGTATGTGCAGTGACTTGCCAATTATAGCACATGGTTTTTATACAACTCTGGTCGCAGACAAGCATACGGCCCCACCTGATGGGAAATGGCTACGACACGAACGTGTCGAACTGCGGTACCTTCTCATACCCTTCTTGAAGAAGCCCATATTGAAGTTGCTTGAAAAACCCACAACGGGGATATTATTTTATAACTTGAGCATCAGCGACATGAAGCTCTTTTCATTTGTGGCTTTGTTGCCAATAGAGATTAACAATGGAGACAATTTAACATACATCAGCCTATGGGATGCACTAAACAATGACGTATGCAGTGTATACAAGGTCCAGTGAAGCCTAACTAAGCTACGACAAAGACAGGGTTAGTAAACAAGCAAGGTTATATATTCAGAGGATAGACGTTGCTAAAGGCTTCAGTAATTTTGGTCTAGGTGGAAGCAAGCGGTTGCCACAAGTGCTACTAATTGTAACAACGACTGCTACCGATCACCAGTGCGTTCATATGACTAATTAGTTCAGATGTGGTTCAATATATAAGCGGAAAAGTCAATTCATAATTAAAAACATTAAACAAAAGTAAAAAAAAGACGGGTTGCACTCCGGGTGTGCCGGCAGAAGTGAAAACTTTTTCTTTCTTCGTTACATACAGAGAAAAAGATAAAGAAAACATATCACTAATTTTACCAGAACAAATTAATGAATTACAAAAAGAAAAAATAATCACAAAAAGTGTCAGAAGCCCAGGTTCGCACCCAATACTATCTGAAACCATAAGGACTTACAGTCGAAGCGCTTACCGCTAAGCTACGAAGCTTCTTAGCGTACCTAACAAAATAAACAATCTGTAGTTAATGTTGTATGACGTCAGGCGTCGGTTACGGTTCAAAAGTCAAGTGATCCTGACGCGAGTTTAACACTTTTTACCCATCCAACGCTGCTAAAGAAGTTTTCACTTCAAAAAAGTAACGTTAGTCTAACGTCAAACAAAATCTTTACATACAGGTGACTTTATTATCGTTTCGGTTACAAAGATTTTAGTCACAGTTTCGATAGCGAAATCGTTTGGAAGTATTAATTTAGCGAAAAATATTTTTTTACAGCCCCAATACAGTATTCCTTTCGTCTGAACGTTATTCCTGTTATTATATTTAAAAAAAGTACCCGATACGACTATTGAATTAGGGAGTATTTAAATCGTCAAATAGGGTAGTGTCCATTTTTTTATTATTATTGTAACCTGTAACTTTTACAATTTATTTGCATTCTAATTATTTTAATAATAATAATATTTTAATCTTATGACAATTATTAATTATAAAATATGTGAAATTTTGAATTCTATTAAATAAATAAATTTAAATTTGCATGCAGAGAATCTGCGAAACGGACATTATTTGATTTTGTAACACCACTGTAAAATACCGTATTTCGAGCAATAAATGATACTTACTTACTAACAAATAGTTTTAAAGATATTTAATTTTGAAATTTAAATTTCTCCTGAGAGAATGCTCTATACATAATCGCAGCACACTGTGAACGTCTCAGTGTATGACATATCGTATTTATGTCAGTCCACGTTACGTTTGCACATGTACAATGCATAATAAGGTTCAATCATAATGCAAATTTCAATAAGTAACCGAAATAATTATAATGAAACTTTCCTTATTTCGATTGCTTATATTTTGACTCATTTTAGGAACTTAAAATAAAGAAAAGTTAACGTTTCAGTTTAGTTAGGCAACACCTTAGTATACTATGCATATTTGGTGAGAAAAAAACTACGATATTAAGCAGTATTAGTAGTGATGATCCGTTGACTCAGGACACTATACTATTAACTGCACTCCGCTTGTTACTAAGGTGAAGTGCAGTCTAAAGAGTAGTTAAGTGGTAGAAGTAAGTAAGTAGGATGCCAATTCAGAGTCTGTTCCAATAATGACGGTCACCTTGACGGCCGCAACAGATGATTTTTTTTTTCACACCCCACTTCAATTAGGTTTGATTGTATTAAGGAGGAAACACGTATGAGGGTAAAGCGATGGCACAAAAAATATACCAAAGATATTGATATAATTATGAAAAATCGCGCTAATTTGTGATTAGACCATCCAACGATCATGGAAATCTACTAAGCCTGCTGTAAGCGACTTTGTGGCCGACAACCGTGTATTGAGCTCTCAAAGGACTGCAGTAACTAATCTTCTGAATTGACATTGATGAAACATCACTTACCAATCAATGCAGGAGATTACCATTAGTTCAATGTTCTTAGTTCATAATATAACATTGTTGTAGGTATCTTATTGACGTCAATTATACTTTACCAAAGTTTATCACCGCTTGCTAGGCGCTAGTGAAGTGTAGTGTGTGTAAAATAAACAGTTTTTCTTTCTTTTCTTCTTAACATGTAAATATAGTTTAACAACTTAATTTACAATATATTGCCGCTTCCAAAATGATACCAAAACGTACAGGAATAATTTACAACTAGTCATATCATGAAACATAGGTGTCGATTGCTTCAGAAGCCTCATTTATAACAAGATCTGGCGAAACTCCAACAAAGTTTGTTTGTTCAAACTTAAAACCTTGAGAAATGTAAGCAAATGTCCATTCTTCAGTTATATAACAGCATATTTTTGATAGTTTCAGATCAGATCACAGTAATCCCATTGATGTTTGTTAATTTTTGATTTAAGTTAATAACAAAAAAATGGCTTTCATTACTCGCCGTGTTGGTGCCCGGTGGAGTAGTAGAATATTTATTTATTGAAACTTTCAGTATAAACGCGTACAATGGCGGACTTAATGCCAAAGGCATTCTCTACCAGTCTGTATAGGGTGGTGCAGAGCTAAGACGTGGTAGGCGCGAGTATAACACACACACACACACACACACACACACACACACACACACACACATATATATATATGTGACCCCTTTTCCTGGGTGTCTTAGAAGGCGAATAGAGATAGGGTTGTTTTATATTCGACAGTAAACATATCATAGCCTCTGATAAAGTGCCCGCTTGAAATAACATCGTCCCTTATTACGTGGTACCGAAAATCATAATTAGCGAAATGTGGGTGTTAATACACGTCTGCCTTCACTTCGGGGATTAACAGGCGTGAATCAAATCACAAAGTAATATGGTGTGAAGTATAATTTATTCTACCTGGCTCGAATGTTCTTTGAAATTATAATTAGGTATGCTGAATATAAATTCGTACGCGACACGTAACTATCAAGTAACAGTAATAAATTAAACAATTTTCAACTCTTGTCATAAAATGATGAAATTTTATAACGTATGAAAACTACACTAGTTATAAAATATTGTACATAACTGCTTTTTGCATTCAACTTCAACTTTACTTTATTCGATTGACCAACATTTTATTTCTCAAGCTCATAAAGTGACTTTAATATAATGTGAAGTAATGCGTGAGTAATAAAAAATCATTACTTAGGTACTTAATTTATAAGGTTGGATGGGTACACATTTTTCAAAATTCCCTATTTTTCAATAAAGAATAACAAAGTAGGTAATTAATAATAATTTACGTCAATGGTGTTAATGGTATTAATTGGTAGGAATTAAAAAGATAGTTATAAAAAGATGTCAAATTATAAAAGAAGTAATTACGTCCTATGACTTAACATGTGGTAAGCTATCTAATGAATGAAAAGTTATTCTAAAGAAAGTAGCTGCTTCCACTAGCGCAATAACTAAAACTAACCAGAAGAGGGGAATCATTCACAAAGATACCCATCTTCCCACGGCCAACTCCCTGAACCACGACGAAGATAAGCTTATTAAAGTCGTCATTACACTCACCTGCTTTTTACTGGACTCGTTTCTCAAAAGCTTAATTAGAAGTATCAATAATAATGGGTACATTTATAATTATAATTAATTGACAGATAATTTGATTGCGAGTAAGTTTTGACAATTAATTAGATGAGATTGAAAATTTAATAAGGTCTGCGAGATTTGTTACGATGGAAGTAATAAAGAGTAAATATCAAGAATTCCTTCGTCGAAATCTGAAATGTTTAGCCGAGTTAGATTTTATGATACAGAAAAGAGCAATGTAACAATTGTCTTACTCTTGATGAAACTTTTAAATTTGTCTCTTGTTAAGAATGAGGAAACTAAAAAGCATGCTATAAAATTTTACAGATTAAGCCGACTATGACGAAGCTTCTTTATATATTAGTGAAACCTTTTCTCCCTTATTTTTAATCAAAGACTTTGGTTGTTGTAATATTAAATTATAACTATTTGGAGTTGCCCTTGACCAATAAGTAATGTAATGTTTCTTGTCTCTGTCCTATTTTAGTGGTGTAATATCACTCAATGACAGCAAACGGACAGGAACTTTAAAAGGAAAAAAACAATGTAGTATTGTAGCACTGCCCACAGCTATCAGTTTAGTATAAAAGTTTTTTTTAATGATTAAGGACAAACATACTTGTTTACAAATAAACAATTAGGTGCAAGAGCGTGTTCTCATGTTCCTTCACTATTTTTGGAGACAGCAGCATATTAATTTTAATGTCATGTTATTTTTTTAACATTATAGGTATGATTAATCCGTAATTAAAAACAAGGTTCTCCCTTTCTTTGTTCTTTCTTCTTCTTTCAAAATCATATTCATGAAATAATGGCAATATGTTTGAGCCGTATGCGGTTAACAAAACGAGATCAAAAAATTTGATTGCTCCTAATTTTTTTACGAACATCTACTAATTCAAGCTTTAATCATCTAAAACAGAAAAATATTTAAGCCTCGCTCTTATGTATAGGTTATTTTCCAAAATACTAGCTATCTGTTGAAATCTAAATAAAGAAGGCCCTTCAAGAGCCCTTGTTAAATATTCTATTTCCTGCATTCAAAACATTTTGGGTGCCGCGGGTAGCTTGGACCTTTTTCATGAAAATACGTATTAACAAGATGGGGTCCGATTCTTCCTATATTTTTTTCGATTTCCAGTTGAAGTGTAAAATCAACTGTATGGTTATTTGGATTTGGTAGACGCTGAAATCGAATCCACATTACCAGTATTGGAATTTCCTACATTTTTGTCAGCATGTGTAGGTTTAGATAAGTAAAACATTTTTACTCGTTTTGCATGCCAGTGAAGATCACAAAGTTAAATGTTATATTCTCCATTGAAAGAATTGAAATATTTCAAACTTAAATACTGATATGAAAACGTCGGAAGACATTCTAGTGAGTGGTGTCTACCAATGTTTTAAGATGTTTCGGAAAGCATTTTTATTTCTCTGAATGACAACTAATTCCACCTTTAAACACAGTGCAAGTTTAAGTAAAGACATACATATAATTATCAAAAAAATAACATGGTATGAGGTTGCTAAATTTGAAGTCAAATTCGAAATTTGGACAAATATGGTGAAATATAGTACATTGCTAAATATTGCGTATAGTACGCATCACTCGTAAATTTTAATATAACACCCAAGTTACAAGACCCAAGCATTTCCAGAATGAAGAAAACCATTGTTAATATCTATATAAAGCAGAAAGATATCTTTTAGTTATTATGACTGAGATAAATCAAATTGAACGTGTGGAAGACGCAAGCACTGCACTGTGTGGTACAAGTTAGAAGCGACTAACAATACATGTTTAGATGAAAAGAAAAATCTACTGCATTCAGTCAGACTTGTGTAAAACTGTAAAAAGCTCACTTTTATAATATAACATATTAAATAAATCTACAGGCTACTGTATTTCTGCTTAATTTACAAATATTACATCGTATCTCCAGGACGCCGCCTTACCAGATGGACCGATGACCTGAAAAAGGTGGCTGGGATGGACTGAATGCGGAAGGCGGAGGATCGTACGAAATGGCGCACATTGGGAGAGATGTCCAACAGTGGACTGCAGTAGACTAATTGATTGATTGATTGATCGACATGTTCGCACCTTTCTATCTACCATATTCTTGCAAATAAATTAAATTTGAAAATTTGAAATTTGAAATTTGAAATTTGAAATTTGAAATTTGTTAACTTCCACTCATTACTTCATTAATTATATTTTTGTTAGCAAAGATTGGTCTGTAACATTCTGTGTTGGATTTCGATCATTATAAAACACTTATATCTTAACTATTACAGCTATAACGTGGGAATTCTGATGAAGAAAAGCTAAAATACTATTTTCTCATTGGCAGCTTCTTATACTAGTCTCGTGTATAAATAATAGGATACTACGATGCTGTTTCCTTGAACGACGTATTGAAGTCCTGTGTCGGTTGCACAGCAGTCTTTCGTCTAAAAGTCATCTATGAAATTTCAAGCACCGCTATAGCTTATAAATTTTACTGCATTTTATAAATTTCTCTCTAAATTTTTGGGGGCGTTATTTATAACTTAATCTCAAAGCTGGGTAAATGTTTTAAACGCTAAATGCCCTCGATATATCTTTTTTAAAATCCACTGAAATTCTCGTTTATTCTTTTTACTTTTTGAAGTCTTTTGCAATCTTTTGCTGGGTAACATAGCCTTAGCTGGTCTCAGTTTTTTTTCAACTAGTTTCTGGTATTTTTTTCTAATTATCAGAATTCTTATTCAATAATTATTAAATAATTGTTTATTTATTTGTTGATATTGAGAATTTCATAAACAATATTTTAATTAGATGCAATAACTAACCGAGATTGTTTCCAAAAATATCATATTAAATAGTTATCTTTGAAACTAACATTATATTTTGTGACCTGAAAAAACTATCCCCGATCAAAGTTACACGTACGGAATGTGCGCTTTCCATTAATCAACCTATCGTTAAGATGTCAGACGTTTTTACGCTGCGACGAGGTTATGTCAAGCAGAAGGTCTTCACATGTCTAGAAGTTTTAATTTGGAGAGGGATCGAGTTTCAATGATCTTTTCATAAGAAACTTACTATAACAGCTGCTTCACTAATTTTGCCGTGATACTATTTAGATTAGATAATATAATACTGATTTATTTTAATTATTATTAATATTCAATTCCCATGTATGGTACTTAAATACATATATTTGACTACTGGTCTTCACACTAGGATACCCTGTGTTGTGAAGATCAGTCCTCTTTTGCTAGACACAATATATGAAACCAAAGATTTAACATAAACATATAAAATATAAACCTAATTATTTCGACTATAACACAATTTTATATTAATCTTTATTTCAGTCAATTTTAGATTAATGATAGCACTTCTTAAGCTGCAAACACATTTATCTGACGTGTTGTGTCGTGTTGCTCTGTCTTTCTCCCTATGCTCGCTTTTGATGTGATACAATACACGTCGTCACAACCCACTGCATCAGAGAAATATGAACATATAAAATGCATGAAACTGATATCTTTCTAATGCGTCATGATACAACACGTCAGATAAATACGAAAGCGGCTTTTTATTTATCTGACATGTTGTGTATTTTATACAAAAATATATATTCGACCGAGGCAACAATACACTTTTTTTATTTAATAAAAAAGAAATATTCTATTTACAGCGAATATAAAACAGTAGTATTTCTTTTTCTCACAACTACACAACAGCATTGAATTTATTTAATTAAACAAGTTGTATTTACAGGAATTTTCTAGAAAACGGCATTAAGACATTCTCACAAAGAGCATCAAAAGTATGAGAAGCGATTACGTTTGCGAAATGCTTTCTTAGTTATTTCAGTAACTTTGACTTCTGAGTAGTATTACAAAGGAGACAGGATCCTGTTAACTGCAGAAAAGGGGGTTTGGTGCAAAGTGCAAAATTTTGTCTGTATTCCAATAATTTATACAAGAAGAAAGCGTGTTTTTGTACAAGAAACTTCAATATAACTTCACATTTCCTGCTCCTCTAGACAAGTGTGACAAGGTATGTTATGTTTTCCTTGTTGATTATATGTATAAAATTTTATAAGTAATAAAACTAGTATTGTCACACTATCGAATTAGGAGAATATCCTGTAATGTTAGTGTTAAGGTGAATAAATAAATAAATAAATAAATAAATAAATAAATAAATAAATAAATAAAGTGGCAATTCGTAGGCCGGAGTTTGATAGAATAGAATGACGAATGTATGGTATTTGACGTTTACGACATGCGTTAACGACTGTCAAATATGTCAAATCCCATACATTCGTCATTCTATTCTATCAAATGCCAGCCAATGAATTGCCACTTGTCTAGAGGGGCGGGTAAGCTATAGGTAAAGTCTCAGGGAAGAGGGTCACCAACACAGACAATTGTGGAAACATGTATGCTGGTAAAGTGGTGAAATTGTATTTTTGGGAATATAAAACATATATATTTCCAACTACGAGATAAAAGCAACCATCAGTCATAAATTTATAACCACGTTTGATAGACAGGGACATAGGACTATCATTAGTTTCCTGTTTCCTCATCGTTTAGTACTTGTGTTTTATTTGGCTTCTCTCTTTAGCGATTTTATTAACATTGTTTTTAAATATTTCGTTTTTAAAAAGTCCTTTCAACAATCATTAGAGTCCATAACATTCAAATTTGTTGAGTTGGACGAAACTTGATAAAAGTTACAGAGATATAGTATCTTTACAGGTGAGTCACTAATTGTGGACTTATTTTCTTTTATTTTTTAATTAAATTTTTAAGCATTTTTCATGCCAAATATTCAAATCGATTTAAATAGGTTTAAGCCCGCGATCTTTGCCTTACAGGGGCAATACTTTCACTACTAAGCTACCAGACCTCACCCTAACCTAACCAAATCGAACTATCGGATTCGTTTCTGCCAAATCCACTATGGCTCAAAACTTCATGATAGGCCATCATTTTTACCTTTGTTGGGAGTATAAGCTGGCAAACTTTCAGTTTAAAAAAATAAATTAGGTATATATAGCAGGTATTTTAACATTATTTACATAACCGTCGATATTTAAATATTAATCAATCTGTTATAACTTGTTCCAATCATGGACGTAATCTCAATCTATTATCTAGATACTTTTGCTATTTTCACGTACTGATATCGCAACGCTCTGGAACAAAGGATGATAAGATATTGCTGTGTAGTTGAAGCAAATAAGCAAAGTTTGGAACAGGGTGCGATACGTCCGACTATATTCCAGCGTTCAACAAAGTAGATTTTGCAGCTTATGATGTGTGAATAATTTATTAGTTATTTTAATAATTTAATTGAAGTTTATAGACTCACTCGAACTATACTGTGAACTAAATTGTTTTACGATACCAATACACATATAATTATCTAATATCCCACGAGGAAAATATTTTTGGGTGGAGACCATGAAGTTAGAAACTACAAAGGGGGTATTTCCATAAAATGGATCAAAAACTGGATAAATTTATTCAGATTCTTCTATTCGGACACTACGAGAGTCTTTACAATCTTACAATTTTTGTCGGCAAATAAAAGATAGGACACCGCGCAGCCAGCACTGACGAACTGAAAGAGGTACCTGGACTTATTTTCATTTCATGTAGAAAAAACGGAGCCGTACCTTGGGAAAAAAAGCATAATGCATTAATCTAGAATATACTGCTTCCGGGCAGTTTGGCCGTGGTCTATGTTAAACCTGCGTTCCAGACATTACGTCGATCACTGTGGTCGACATCTACAGTGGTGCAAGGCCGGGCGACGACGACTTCGGAGACCTTGCCTCGCCGGCGGCTGAGTTGCGAGCCTGAAGACTTATATAATGCATAAAGCATATACCTAATAAATTCAGCAGTAGACTGCAAGCTGTTGAAGGGTAATTTATAGGTAGTCTAAGGTAACTACGTGATATCAGGTTGACCATATTTACTAAACTACCTTACTCACAGTTATGCTTCTTGCACAGTGGTACGCAGAGGTTACAGACTTCAACTTGCTACGATCAGATACATCCCTCACCCTTTCCTGACCTTATTTATATACAAACAGAAATAACTCCTTGCCAGCTTACGTGTTTCCTTTTTTCTAAAGACCCGGGTCCTTTAAGCGGGGCGTGAAAAAGCATCTGATGAGGCCGTCAAGCTGATCACCACAATTGTTAACATGGTGGTGTTTGTAATGGTGACCTTCTTTTCTGAGACTTCAGCTTACCATAAGGTGAGGTAAAGTCAAATTGATATGTGCTAAATAAAAGAAAATGCAATCTTAACCTATAATGGTAACGAAAATAAATAAAAAAATATGATAAAAAGAATATCATCTCGAAATGCAAAGCATGTTAGTGATAATTCGACTATCACAACAGCTTAGACGAGGGAGTTGACAGAATGATAAATGGCACAGATTACGGCTAGGTCGGACGGTCCTTCCGAATTACATTATGGAGGATGTAATTTTTTGAAATATGAAGAAAGAATTCAAGGAGCTCTGTTGGGGTCAAGCCGTTATAACATTGGGATAAACACTTTCACTTTCACGCCGACTAAGAATAATCTAATTTTATTCATAATCATTTTGGTATCACTCCTACTAATATTATAAATGTGAAAGTTTTTGAAGATGTTTAAATGTTTTTTATTCCATCACGATGTAACGGCTAAACGGATCTGGCTAGTAATAAATAAATAAATAAAAATTCGTTTATTTCCACACCATAAGCAGAATAGAATACTGATACAATGTTCGATTAGTAATTGTTACTTTATACAATAAAAATTCTGTCTGTGGCTCGCTGGTGCCTGTGGTAGGTAACAAAGACCTGTATTACAGGTCACCAGGTTCACACTATACAGATGACTTACTACTTCAATATCATGTATTATTGTATACATGGATAGTAGTCTAGAATAACACATAATGCTACTTATCTCGGCAATAAGTTCCCATAGGCTGCGGAAACGGGATTAATATTACACGCGGGTGAAGTAGGGCGTTTAGTGTTATATTGAAAAGAGGCAGATGCCCAACGAGCCTAAAGAACATTTCACTCCAAAAAAATAAATCAGCGATAATTCAAAGGTTAAGAATGAAACTTATAAGACAACCGTGAATCTACAAACACTACACTATGTAAATTTTGTAGGACATCATAGGATATCCGTTCGAATGTGTAGTAGAACAGGCTGAGAATTAACCTGTATTCTGCAAAAAGCTTAAGTTAAGTAGTAAGCTTAAGTAGTAGTAGTGTAAGTGATTTACATAGTATGCGTACGAGTAGAGTAACCACAGTACTTGGAGGAAAGAAAATTGTGTTTGTAATTGAGTCCAGGTGACTAATACATCAGATTTGTTGAGTGCTTGAGCTTGTGTACTGTCTAGCAGAAAGCGAAAAAAATTAGTAGGTACATATTAGATGACAAAATGGTAGAACGATATCCGGAACCACTAATGAATAACAGATCAGGCATGAGTTGTGCCAAAAAGTTTAAATTTATAATGACATTAAAAATGATAAAGATCGCAAGATTATTGAACTACTGATATTTACAACAACTCTAACAGATATACGTGCCAAAGCAAATCATTACAAATATACAATTGCTGCACATTCCTCATTTCCACATTCCATATTCTGAACGCGAAACTTTCAAAGTACTTGTCACATTAGCGTCAATATACATACATTGTATATGGTTCAAGCCTTTCCCCGCTAAGAGGGAAATATGGTGTCGTATTTCCTACTTTTGTGCGTTTTAAAAAGATATATGAATAGTGTTATGAGTGTTACGGAATATGGAAATGGGTTAGGAGGGAATTCCAGTAAGAATATTTTATGGGGCCAATAATTTAATCTGTGAAGATTTGTTTCGGAGCACTTGTTAGTATTGAAGAGTAGACCACTGCTTTGCATTTTGTTTTGATTTCCGTGAGTCTGTATGCAAGGATGTCTTTCATACAAATAAAGTGTTAATTTAAGATACATAATCTAATGTATCCTAAGTTTAATTATTGTAATTTTGCATGTACCGTTTTAATTACGATGCCCAGGCAATAAGTTTTTAGCTAAGAAATTTACGGTATTGTGGTAACGGTGCCAAGAAATTGGGATTATTTTCCTATGAGCCTAAAATCTCTGAGAAGTGAAATTATTACATAACATTAAAAATGCTTACAACCAAAATATTTTTATTTGTGTAGACTATTCAACACCGAAGATTCAGCAGAGATTCACAAAAATTTGGCACCTTTTATTGGACATATCTTTTTGGGTAAACATGCTGACGTTGTTGGTACACATGCCTCAAAACGTTAGTAGAATACTGAAAAGAAATCTTACTATGTGAACATGTAGTAGCATCAACTAAAAAGCTTTTATCAAATTGTATTTATTTCATTGTTAACAAATTTGTTAACAGAATCTGAACCTGTCACTTTAAAATAAGCTTACTGACATTCTGACATTTGGAATACTTTATTTAAAGAATAATAAAGCTCTCGGTATAGGTATTCTTATTTTGAAATATAAAAATTTAAACTTCGAGTCAGTATTAAGGTATTTCTTAAAAGTTTTACAGGGCAATCATTCTCTTAGCGAGAAGAATACGTTTATTGCTATACTAATTTACTGTTTTTTTGGGAAACATTCGCCATGTGAATTTGACAGCTACTCTAGAGGCAAGACAGTTAACAATTATGAAATATCATTATAATTATTAGCAATTAAAAAGTGACTGTGTTTTTATTGCCCAATAATTTTCTTACGGGCTTTTTCTATTAATTTGACAATTTTACAAGAATTTATTGTCACACAAGTGAGAGTCTGTCAAATTATTTTTGATATTCAATCGCACTCTAACAGCGGAACAGATGTTACATACATAAGTTACATGGATAGTTCATGGTCTGAAATAACACGTAAGCTACATTTTTTCACGAGAAATTTTTATTTTTATTTTTCTGAAATAAATCTTATAAGAAAAAGACACCATACAAAAATGTTCACCCATAAATTCTTTGCACCATGTAAATCTACACCGTAGACTTAAGTCAGGTAAAAGAGAGCAGAAAAAAGTAAAATATTATCCAGATACCACCAATTTTTAACGCTAGTGCTGGCTCATCGGTTATCGATAAAACTATTTTCCGCTACATTAGCGAATACAAGTATTGAATTTCTATTGATTTGTTCAGCAAGCTATTGCTGGACTTCGAAAATATCAGATATTTTATATGTTTGTTTTGATGCAATGGATATTGAGATAGCGTGTTTCAAACATGTTTACTATTCCAACGGGTTTAGCACGAAAACATTGTTAAAAAAAATCTTGTTATATCATAAAAGTAAATTTGGGGTGAATTACATTTTATTTTATTTACTTTATCAGGCAGCAACGATTCAAATGTTTAATACTAAATCGGTTTTTAAACTATCATGGTTGTTCATACTATTTATTATTAAAGTTTTCGGGATATTTACCATGTAATAATTTATTGAGTTTCCGATATTTCGGCACTGTTGCAAGCGCCAGAATCACGGATCACGGAAAATAAAAATCGCCGTGATCATGGCGCTTGCAACAGTGCCGAAATATCGGAAACTCAATAAATCATTACATGGTAAATATCCCGAAAACTTTAATAATAGTATTTAATACTATACTCTGGATTAACAAATAATTACTGTTATTCCGAAAAATATAGGTCGTGGGTAACACTTTGGGACGTAAATATTAGTTTTACTGTTATTTCTTTCTGTTCTAGATATAAAAATAACACATTCAATCTTGATGGGAAGATTATTTCATATTTTAGTTAGTAGTGGTAAATTGCTTTTAAAACGTACGTTTACATTTATGGAATATTGTGTTTCATATTTTTATACTTAAATATATTCTACAAGTAAAGATACTTTCTACTCCTATTAATATTATACGTGTGAAGGTTCGTAAAGATGTTTGTTCATTTATTTATTTATGATATACTTCATTGTACGCCAATTACAATACTCATGATACAGAAATCAATAGCTTAAGATCAGTACAAAGGGCGGTCTTATCGCTTTAAGCAATTTCTGCCAGGCAACCTTTGGATGGAAATTTATGTTGGGTGGAGTATTTGGTAGTTGTTGGCCGTTGATAAATAGTTATATCAAATAAATAATATATATTGCGGGCTTAGTGAAAGATACCACAGTTGAATTTCTACTGTTATTGATCTCTTTATTGATTATTCTTGTTTGTTATTGCTACTGCTTATATACTAATATTTACAAGTAATTATGGAGGAGGGTATCATCAGTCCTTGGTTTATTGCTGACTGACGATTTCGATGTTATGGCAGCGGACGTGATTTCTTATTTATTACATTATTATTTATACAATTTAGTTTCCTTCTAGAAATCACGTCCCGTTTATACGTGACTGCCATAATATACATACTTATTATACATAATATACGAATGCATAGTCACTTAAACATAGATATACATACCTAAAATATACATACTTTTTGGATGTTTGTTATTCAATCACGCTCTAACGGCTGAACGCATTTGGCTGAAATTTGTAACAGAGATTTTTATCTCAGGAATTACATGGGCGAAGCTGTGGGCATAAGCTAGTACAATACATAATAAATTATGTTTTAAAAATAATGTTGTTATGATAAAATAAATTGAAATTGCAAAACTTTTGTCGGCCTGCGTAAGAAAACAACTTTTTAATAACATTTCAAATGCTCTCTATTTACTTTGAAAAGTTCCTTCTAGTTTTAGTGACTGAATAGTACCCGAGAGTACCTAACTTGATCTTGAAACGGATACTACATTATTGATAACTACATCTGATATTGATAGCTTATTTCTACGGGAAATGTATAGTACACTTAAGGAGTTTCAATCAAATTTTAACGTGTTACGAGACCTGAGGCATAATGATGTAGCACAATTTAATGAACTAGAATAATAACATTAAAAATACCAGCCTTTCCATATTTTGTCGATAATTTATTAATCAAACAGTAAAAAGTTTGATATACAGTAGAGAACAGTAAGATATTAGAGATATTAATGAGATGATACATATTAGTTTTTGTTACTATGTCACACTATTTTAGTCACATAAAGTTATTAAATTCCTCAACTTAATACATTTTCATATAAAATTATGGATATATCTGTATGATATTACTTTAAATAAGATTCTAGAATAGATTTTAAATTCAGTTCTTAGTTTATTTTAGTCAATATCTATAAAACATGCATAATATTGTTGAATTGAGCGAACAATTACCAAAAGAGAAGTACCTATTAGTATAATATACGATGCACAATTACCCCCATATTGAGAGAATCAGTGTATATTGAAAGCCATAACAGTATTATATACTGTTGTCAAATATCGTGGAATGTGTTACAGTTTGAATAGTAAATATTTGGATAGTTACTTATCCAACCCATTTCATAATGTTGGATTTCAGCTGCGTACCAATTATCCTTGGTAAATAATATATCTTATGGGGCATTACTGCAAATTGAGGTTAATAGACACTTCTATTCTACTTCCTAATAATAATATATCACGTGTAAACGGTAGAACAAATTGGGTTGGATTATGGTACAGTAATGGACTACAGTCTATAAAAACACATAGGCTACTTTATCCCTAAAATAGGTTTCCATGGACCAGGGTGGGATCAGAATTCAACATGGTTGAAAGATTATATTACAAGTAATATCGATATTCAGAACAAATCATCAAACATATGCGTGCTATCATAACTACGATTCTTTTTTCAATAATAGAGACTGAACAAACAGTCGACATATTTTTATCGATGTTTTCGCGCCTCTAGAGAGTGCAGTTAGCGAGACTCATAAATCAGTTTCCGCTGCCCGTAGGCGCGTCTTAACACAATTTTATAAGTGACGGATGCAAACCGGGTCTATCGATAAAGGAAAATGCTAGGGAAAAGAACATATGAATAGAATTTCTCGAATAATAAATTGGAAATTTATGCGCACATTTTGTTAGCTATTTCTTCTTAGATCGATACATAGATAGGTAATTTAAGGCGCGGGTGAAAAAGATTCAAACTTTTAAATTTAGAGAATATACTTGTTTGGTCATGTTTGGCCTTGAAAGCGACGAATGAAAGACAACTGCATGTGGCAGAGATGCGAATGTTAATGTGGACAGATGGATTGACTATATTAGAGGAAGTTTGAAACTGGCACTAGTGAATGAAAAATTGAGAAGCGAACGAAATGACATCTGACAGAAATTTATGGAGGAGAATGACATGTTGCGCCGGCGCCAAATAATTGGGACCAGGGCAAGTAGATGATCATGATGATGACCTGTTCTTTATACAAGGTATCATATCGTAGATAGTTTTTTTACTCGCGATTCGTACACTTTCTAAATACACGAAGTGCATTGAGGCCTATAAGAAGGGCCTATGAATCTTTTTTTTATGGAAATCTGTCCTGTTATCTTCATTGTTTTACTTACATCATTGTGTGTTAATGTACCTATTCAATGTCCCTTATTGTCATATCAATTTAATCAATTAAGCTACTAGCTGAACATAAGTCAGAACCTTTCGTCCGTCCCTCCGCTCAGTCTTTTGTCTAGCACTGGAACCGCCGGTAACCCTGGGGTTATCCTTTCGAGGGCTTACCCGGGGTGCCCGGCAATGGACACTGGGGAAGGACACCGTGTGGTTTCAGTCGGTCCGATTCCGACACGCCCACCCCATCGTCGGCACCGATGGGGTGAAGCCCGTGGGGGTTTCCACACGTTAAAAAAAAAAAGCACTGGAAGACGAGTCAACCACTTGAGCCCCGAAAATTGTTGTTAGAGCCCTCATTTAGCAATTAAAAAGAAACATAAGCTAAAAATCACTTTTCTGATACTAACACAAAATTGTATTCACCTACAAAAGTAATATTTACCTCAATATCGTTTTTCTCATAAAATAAAACATAATTTTAAATTGTCATTATCGATATCGACATATTTCTTCCCCAGCCTTCAGCTTACATAAATCATGGGGGACATACGCCCTATCCGTTGCCAGCTTAATACGATCCC
Organism: Eilema caniola; assembly: GCA_949126895.1. Classification (NCBI taxonomy): domain Eukaryota; kingdom Metazoa; phylum Arthropoda; class Insecta; order Lepidoptera; family Erebidae; genus Eilema; species Eilema caniola. Next base: position 3,171,387 of record OX421486.1, on the reverse strand, counting down.
CAAAATAGGGGTGGGGATGTTTTTTATAGGCAAAAAGCCGATATTGCCCCGGTATTGTGTACTGTATAGCAAAATCCTTAAGACTATTACTCAGCAGATTTAAAAATGAAATAGAAAGACAACTTTTCCTAACAAGCGACGAACTTTGGGAATTTTGCAGAGTTCGCGGAATCGATGGAGATTTAAAATAAGCAATTTGCTCGATTTGCGAGCTTGATCGCGTTGTTCGTTCACTGATTTTGTACACTAATAAATTTTATAATCAGATAAAACAATTTTGAATAAAATGATATCCATTCATTAAATAACTTAAACTTTTTTTTATGTTATGTAATTTGCTTATCGAATAAGTATAAAATAAAAAAGCACAAATAACAAATCACGTCATAACACATCAAAAATTAGTTCCATTTCAATAGACATCTATTCCATATACCACGCCATCAGCAAACAAACACATGCCTGAATAATATTATGTACATACATTAAGGCTCTTGGCTGCGTCAATCTCGTTTTTAGGCGTATGTTTAGAGGAACTGCTCTTTTATTTGTAGACGTACTTAAAAACTGTTAATACAGTGTTATTGATTGGTTTCTTGGCTACAGTATGAACATTTATTATTCTCACTTTAAAATTACTAAATGAAAATCGTTCCCAAAGAGAATATGTCACTCAAAAGAAAACTCAGAACTACTTCTATACGGGAAGGAATTTTTACGAGGTTTTTAATTAAAAGAAAAATGTATAGGTAGGAGGGGGAATACTACTGACGGTGGAGGTGAGCGCTGATGCATCACAAGGTTGCCACCCTAAACCTACATCTGGGTCCCAAGTCCCAGTCGCCGTCACGGTGTTCCTCTCTGTACCACGCTATGGACCCGGCGACTGCACGGTGCATCCATGGAGTGCTGAAAATCGGATCTCAAAAGATTTTTAGTATACGCTGTACATGGCCATGTCATAGGCCACCATTTTGTTAGCTTTTCGATCGCTTGGCTTAGCATGGTGTATAGGACTATGCGGGGCCGAGCGGCAGTGCTATTGGATGGGGAGGCTGTGCTTCATGTATTCGCGGCATTGACAGCTTCACGTATCGATATTATTGCACAAGTGAACAGACAAAATTCTTTAAAACATCGAAATTAGATTAGGTAAAGAAAGCTGAAGCTTTAAACTATCAAGAAATATGTAAAAATTGTTGATTATTTTATTTACACACTTTATTTGTTACAAACTGTTGCCCGTGGCTCCAACAGTTACAAATAACATGAATTTCTATTGCAAAAATATTTTTTAGAATTGCTTTTTACATATAGTACACATAAATCCCCAAAGGCCTAGGCAGAGGTGTGTTAACACACACAATGTATGATTTAAGATTGTTTACATTAATAGTAATAATTACTTTGTTCCGATTCCGAGGTTGAAAGCTTTGGATGCAATTGCGAATAACGCAAAGATGAAGAAGAAGATAATAAGTGAAGTGGTTGTATTCAATACGAGAGATATTTAAAAAAAGAGATACCTCCTTGAGGTATATTGGGATACGGATTCTGAACTCATAAAATCGATTTTTTTGTAGTGTCGGAATGTACAAACATTCCGAAACTACAAAAAAGCGATGGACACAAAAAGTACCAAAAGGATTTGGTAGAGTAGTTCTAGAGATAAGATCAAAGTCGCGGTAACCGACATCCACGCGGGCGGAGCCGCCGGCATAGGTTAGTCAGTTACGTGAAGTTATTTATAATATAATGAACTCATCAGTGTGTTCACTCTGCATCTTTTTTGCCTACACCATTATCCATATTTTTATATTATAATCACTTTAAATAGTGACGTGTGTGCGGAGTGGTACGGGGCTGCGTTTATTACGCTCGTAGACTCCACCCATTCGCTATAAGTCATCGTCTCTTATAAGCACCTTAATGAAAATCAACCGAAATGCCTTTTCCACAGAGCCGATTTCCACATCTTCAGCCAGTAAGGAGCATAAATATTTATATGTACTGAAAAATTCAGTGACAACACATCGAAAAGCTATTCGTTTCCCGAAATCAATACGGGAACTGCTTTCCCGAATGGATCGTCGTATGAGGTTTCATATACAGGATACTAGCAATATAGTGTTTATCTTACACTGGTAAAAATACGTAGTGTACACAAGGCTATTGAACCAAATAAGAAGGTTAGTTTAGGAACTAAATATTCTATGACATTTTACTTAGCACTAGATAAAGTATGTAAACTAGTTTGAATTATTCGGTCTAGAATGCTGATGGATACACTGAAGCTTTAGCTTTTTTTAATAGTAGTACATATTTTACTTGCACATTGTTTCATAACTCATAACTCATTTATTCATTAGGATAATCATTAAACGTCATATATTATATTACAGCAAGTTTACCATTCAAATTTCTCTTCTTAAAACAACTGCAGTCTTTCTTACATAAAATAAAAAATGTACAAATGTCAACAATGTAGCCTAACAGGTTTTCGTGCAGTCAAAATATTATGTCAATAGTTCAAATTATACTAATGCAAATACCTATGCATAGAAATATGTGCATTAAGCGGGAATTAAACCCGCGACCTCGTAGATATATTTAGGACATTTATAAACCGATACACACTTTATCATACTTTATTAGACTACCTTTTTTAGATTTTGTAAGTATTAGTTTTTTAAGACACGACTACCATTTGAACTGAGGGAGCCTGTGCTTAAGCCTCATCTGTCAATCAGAAGCTGAACTGTCTTACAGGTAACGTCAGCTTTTTTTTTTTTTTTTTTTTTACGTGCGGGAAATCCCCACGGATACCCGCCCCTCCGGAGCCGGAGGGGTAGGTTATGTCGGACTCGAACCGACTAAACCGCACGCCGTCTGTGGGTCGTGGTGCTAGGCCGAAGGTGAGGTTGTCTTGCGACATATCCCTCGCAAGGTAACGTCAGCTTAGGCACCAAATATAATAGTGAACCCTACATTCGAAGGGGTAGAAACCGATTTTGACAGGTTTCCTAGTTTGAATGAAATTTTAAAGCATTTTACATACTAAATATTCAAGTCAGTCAAAATAATTGACGACTTGAGCAACCACGCGCAGGGCACGCCGTCATTGCGGCGGTAAGGCCCATCATGGGGGAGTGGCTAGAGAGGCAACACGGTAGCCTCTCGTACCGTCAGACGCAGATTATCACCGGGCACGGTAGCTTCGGGCGGTATCTGCATCTGATGGGTATTGAGCCAACGCCCGAGTGCCATCACTGCGACGCGAGCGTGGACTCGGGGCTGCACACGCTCACCGAGTGCCCGGCGTTTGAGACGCCGAGGCAGGAGCTTGTGGCGGCCCTGGGGGTGAGAGTGCTCACGCTCTCCACCCTGCTCGCGGCGATGGTCCGCTGCGCGGATGCGTGGGCGGCCAGCGCCTCCTTCTGCGAGCAGGTCATGCTCGCGAAGGAGACAGCAGAGCGGGCGCGGCGCGATGAGCGAGAGAGGCTCGCTGACATCGCTGCACGCGCCCGAAGGCGGCTCGGGCGTCGGAGGGCGCAAACTGACCTCCGCCCCCCATGAGCGCGGGCCTGAGGGTGACGGGTGGAGCCGCTCGTCATCCTAGCAGAAGCAGGCCACGGCGGCGTTTGAGACGCCGAGGCAGGAGCTTGTGGCGGCCCTGGGGGTGAGAGTGCTCACGCTCTCCACCCTGCTCGCGGCGATGGTCCGCTGCGCGGATGCGTGGGCGGCCAGCGCCTCCTTCTGCGAGCAGGTCATGCTCGCGAAGGAGACAGCAGAGCGGGCGCGGCGCGATGAGCGAGAGAGGCTCGCTGACATCGCTGCACGCGCCCGAAGGCGGCTCGGGCGTCGGAGGGCGCAAACTGACCTCCGCCCCCCATGAGCGCGGGCCTGAGGGTGACGGGTGGAGCCGCTCGTCATCCTAGCAGAAGCAGGCCACGGCGGCGGCGCGCATCGTAGGACGATGCGCGCCTCCCCACACCGGGGTTGAGTCGGGGACCGCGTGGTCCCCCCTTCCCGAGGAGGGCCAGACCGAGAGGGATGGCCCTGGGTCAGCCGGGGTGCGAGGGATATGTCGCATGACAACCTCACCTTCGGCCTAGCACTACGACCCAGAGACGGCGTGCGGTTTAGTCGGTTCGAGTCCGACATAACCTCCCCCTCCGGCTCCGGAGGGGTGGGTATCCGAGGGGATTTCCCGCACGTAAAAAAAAAAAAAAAAAAAGTCAAAATAATTGAATCGGTCCTGGCGGGGTACGAACCCACGATCTTTGCCTTACAGGGGCAATGCTTTCACCACTGAGCTACCAGACCTCGCCTGGAGGAGTGATAAAATGTTTAAGAATGATTAAAAAATCATTCATTGGTTCCGATAGTACGTAAGAGTATCGGTAGACACTCCACTTTCGCGTCAAAGACAGATATAAAGGGAGAAATTTGGATTGGTTCGGGCGAGGATTGATAGCTTAGTAGTCAAAGGTTTCCTAGTTTCTTAGTCAAGGATACACTACATGTAAATAGCTAAAGCCCAAAATCACTTTCTTGTCACCATTGTACATATTGTGTGTAAGGAAGAGTCAAATAAATCATCATCAAATCGAAATCAAATCCAATTAACTGGGCCCCTGAAATTCGTACCCTGCGCCCATAAATATTTTTAAGCTTCTAAGGCTTCAATTCGTCCCCAGTCTCTCTTGACAAGTGGCAATATGTTTGTAGAATAAAATACACTGAACGCCGATTTTGACATTTATAGTAGTGGACGACTATTTAGTTTAGCTTGTTTTAGTTTCTAGTTTTAAATTTAATTTAGTATCATTTATGTTATGTTGACGACTATCATAAATGTCAAAATGCATGTCAAAATCATTATTCTACAGGTTTGTTGATATTCTTTGAAAACCCTTACCTGTAAGCCATTCGGATCTGTTCTCCATTCTTGTACCAGATGAGCTGGGCTGGCGGATTTCCACCCCGGCTGCGGCAGACCAGCTCCAAGTTCTGTCCACGTCTGACGGTCTCTCCATAAGCGTAACCCTCAATGTATGGTGCACCAGGAGGATCTGTTGAAAAATATATTTTGGTTAACATCTTTGGTTTAAGTCGTCGTCTTATGACTGAGACGTCTTAGGTTTGATGCCTGGATATTACACCTTCGATGTGAACTCGATCCTAATCTTCATCCTAGCGCTAATCCCAGTCGCATCCGAAGCTTTTCAGCTCGGAGTCTGGGGTCCACTTTTTACCAGTCTAACTGCGGATTTGGCTATTTTTTTTATATCACTGAGGTGACAGATAAGCACACGGCCCACCTGATGGAAAGTAGTAACCGTGGCCTATGGACGTGTGCAACACCAGGGGAGTCACAATCGTGCCGTCAACCCTGTAAACACAGAGAGTTTCTATGCCTTTAGCGTAGAAGACAAAGCGGAAATAGCCTTTGGTCTTCCCACTGATAGCACAAAAACTTGTCAAAAAACCGTTAAAAAAAGACGGGTTGCACTCCGGGAGTGCCGGCAGAAGTGAAAACTTTTTCTTTTTATCTTTCTTCGTGAAAAAAGATAAAAGAACATACCATACCATACCATACCCATAATATAACGCCAATCATAGAGCCTATCACTAATTTTCTGTCAGAAGAAATTAATGAATTACATCAAAATAATAATCACAAAAAGTAATAAATTACAAAAAGAAAAAATAATCACAAAAAGTGTCCGAAGCCCAGGTTCGAACCCGGTACTATCTGAAACCATAAGGACTTACAGCCGAAGCGGTTTCCGCTCAGCTACGAAGCTGCATAGCGTATCTGACAAAATAAACGATCTGTAGCTAATGATGTATGACGTCAGTCGTCGGTTACGGTTCAAAGGTCAAGTGATCCTGACGCGAGTTTAACACTATTTACCCATCCAACGCCGCTAAAGAAGTTTTCACTTCAAAAACTCACACGGCGTCACACTCGATCGAGCTGCAAACTCGTGTTCGTCACACTTTTTTAATTACTGATGCCCATTTATTCTAATACATACATTACAAGAGTAAATTCACTTTAGCTAATTCAATGAATAGATATAATTCAGTGTAGATTTTGTTTTTTTATTTTGTACCCATTTCTAGTACGTAATCCGGATACGTTCCAAATAATAGAGTTAACCCGGTTTTAGCCGGTTTTACCCGGTTCTACTAATAAACAAGATCCTGATGATGATTTATGGATGAATTAGATAGACGTCTTGACAAAATTGTATCGTTGAGTGCTCAAGTATTGAGTTTTGGAAATATTTACATTACTCAGAACCGTTCTTTATCTTCTTCTTCTATTGCAGTAGAATCGGTGGTGCAATTTACCTAATGTCAATGTAAATAAAAAAAAATAAAAAAAATTAAAGAAATATATAGCGAGACACCCATGTCAAGTTTTCATTATTTCTCTTGTATTTATTTCAACAGATTTTTTTATTCGTAAATGCACGTATTGTGCAAAATTTTGCTATCGAATGGTGATGTTATATTGTAGTGTTATAATTTGTAAATATTTTTTAAACACTTTATTTAATTAGTAAATAAGTAGTACGTTATGCTTGTACAGTCATCTTTTCCTAACAAAACTGACTTATGCATTTTAATAACTGCTGGTATGAGTTGGCGACCCTATTTAGTTTCGCACAATACGCGTCATCTGCACGGAGTAAAGTGGCAATTAAATTACAATGTAATAATTAAAAACTTATTTATTTTAAAGAAAGTAACATAATCTATGATTCGAATAGATTCATTACCTTTTATTTTTAAATAACATTTCATGAAAGACTGAAAATCTCATAAAGATTTGCCCCACAAAGGAACACTTTTCCGACCGACTGTACAGGAAAATTGCCTTCAACAAGAGTTCATTAACCCCAGGCGGGGTTCTCTAACATTAGTAATAAGGGTTCACTGAAAAAATATTAAAGATATTATGTTATAGTGTGTATTTTTGGACAAGTAGATTTTTTCTTGTACACAGTAGGGCAGGTCACTTTACTGTTATAATTACAGTAAAAGGATTCTAGAAGAACATACACAGAATTCCGACAAGAAAATATTATAGGCCTATGATGCATATTCGTCCTATTTCATGTGGAGATCAAATGACTCTTTAGGACTATTCAGCTATCAATCAATCAATCAATTAGCCAATTCAGCTACGAGTACTAGAAATACCAGAAATCGCCAAATCTTTTCCTATTATAATAATAATCTCCGTTTAGTTTGTCTTACTACTTTTACAGGAGCAACTGGCCAAGGTAGTTAGAAATGCCAGCGCTAGAGCCTCCTCTATCTATCAGCAAGTGTATGCTTGCATGTGTAATTTGGAAGACTTTGATGGGTCCACAAAACCCATTATAAATCTTTGTGGGTCCACAATTTTAATTTTCTAATCGTATGTAAAACTTCTCTAGAACCAGGAGTTCAGAAGGATATTTCCATGTTATAAGTATATCGATTTCTTGTCTGTCCGTAAGGAATTTTGAAATTGCTTTTAAACTTTCCGATGTCACAAACTTGAGTATTTCAATATAGCTCTGAAATTGATGATGAAGCAGTATTTAACAGCGTACATACTTACAGATTATACAATCTCCTTTGGTATTAGCTTGACACATGCATGTTATAATTAATTATATGAATACTTTACATACAAAAATAGATCTTATAGCCTTTCCCAAATTCTAATATTTCATTTTATCTTAAATATCTTAATTTCCATTGCCTATTCGAGAAGTCCAAATAGGTGATGAAAGTTCAGGTCTTCATTTAATATCTAAGGTTTAAGGTATAAAGAATTTATTCTCAAAAAGACATACAAAGTCACTTCCATTAAAACATAACAAAAAAGTTGTTAAACATAAGTAAAGGACACCGAAAATTCTAGAATTGACGATTTCAATCTCAAAATCAAATCAAATCTCAAAAGTATCCTTTTCTGATTTGTGTTTCAATTTAATATTTAGTCTGAAACTATCTAACTCATTTTTTTTCTGATAAAAGGTAGCCTCTGTCCTTTCTCAAGCTGCAGTCCATTCAAGTCCGTCTATGTACCGACACGAGGTAGGTTACAACTACAATATTATATGTATATGTATTTAATACAGATGGAAAATCTAAGTACGAAAATAAAATAAATCTTTGCAAACAATAATGGCTAATAGGATCCGTATCGCTATTTAGACCTAACTCTCTCATGCAGATAAACTCGATTCATTCTCCTAAGGGTTAAAATCCATATCTTTTTAGTACGGGACGGCCCATATTTAAGCTTGAATAGTTTTATGGGAATCCCTCGATTGGAGGGGTCAATTCATTGGACACGATCCATTGGGCATTATGATGGAATCGGTTTTAGTGTATTTTAGTTGTATTTATTATTTTGACTAGAGTAATTTGGAAAATTTTGTATTACCGTCATGCGGGCACTTTATTATGGTCTATGTATTTACAATCAGATAGAAAACGCCCACGGGAAGAGATCGAGTGGCGAGTAGTAAAATATACTACACCGGGAACAAACATGGCAAAAACATACTAGTTTGTTATATGAACTAATTGAATATCTCTTTGGAATTCATGAGATTTTTATGTGTAATATAAAAAAAATAAAACACATAAAAATCCCATGAATTCCTATCAAAACAACAACTTCCTTGTCTAACTAGCATCACATCTATCACGACATACCCCATCAAATTTCTGTGAAGAAACATTTCTTAACCACACAAGAAATTCCACGACAAATTTACTATTAAAAGATGCCCACTGCGAACTGTGTACCCGGCCCCTCTCTCGTGTAGCCCCTCTCCCGTGTACCTCCGCTAACGTGCCCCACACCCGTACAATTCAGTAACGGAATAATTAAGTTCACGGAGAACAGGGCTGGCTAAAAGGTTCCATTTTGTTTCAATATACGGATAAAATATAGGTATACCTACTAATATTTCAAGCTGTGCCTTATAAAGGTATCTCTGTTTACGTCTATTTATTGACGGTGAATATGAGATCAAGGCATTTTTTCGTTGCGGTGTTTTATATCATTTATGAAGGTTGGGAAAGATTGGAATTTTTTATATAAGACACGTCAATATGATGGTAAGCTAAAGTCTCAGGAAAGAAGGTCGCGATAACAGACACTAACAATGTTACAATGATTGCCCTCAGCTTGACGGCCTCATTAGATGATTTTTTATGCCCTGCTACTAGAAGCCGGGGCTATAAGATATAAACACGCGTATTGGTAAAAAATTGCAAGAAGAAAAGTGTCAACGAAACGCTTGAATACCGAAATTAAGAGACCTACATCATAATTCAGGTTCCAATCTCCTTCGCCTTCCCCTGACTTGGCTTTTACGAGAATTACTGCCGTCTAACTATGGTCTCCAATCTTGACGGTCGATAGTCAACATAAAAATATAGAACTTTGTGCAATTATAATGTAATCAGCATTCATTTCCAAAATAATCTATCTCTTTATCGCTTTAAAATATTTCATTCAAATTCATTGAGCCATTTCACACATAAACTCTATACCTATAACGGTTAATAAGATAGTGTATCGTTGTTAGTTACACAACTAACCAACTGACATACACACACATCCATACACAAAAACTTTCATACAATATTAGTAGGAAGTAAAATTTCAATCACACACCGTTATCATTCACCACTAACTAATTTCTAGCCCATAATAACAGTTTATTTAATCACAAATCGTTTTCAACTTCGATAGCATCAGAATGCAGTTTCATCCGCTTCTCTAATTATAAATCAATCCTATCTAGTACATCTATAGTGAATTATAGCCTGATTGATAAACTTGAGTACTGATTGGAAGGTTCCGGTTTTTTATCCAAGAACCAGAGCTTTTAAAGCAATAATTGATGATCCGTTCATTGAGAGAAGTAGTGTATTCCGACTTAGATAGATTAGGTTTGAAGGCTAATGTGAGAATGGACTAGGCTAGTTTCCGTCCAATTGAGCAGTCCGACTGGGGAAGTACCTCCGCCCTACAGAATACCGCGGCTATAATAACCTCGTGTTATGCTCCCGGGCGGTGATTACGGTAGCCAGAGCTCGTTGGAGAGTTTTTGTGCTGCAAGTGGGAAGACCTAACAATTGTCTTGCTTTAACTTCGATACTGATGGCACAGAAACTCTTTGTTTTAACACGGTCGGCAGTGCGAATGTGACACCCTTGGTGTTGTATACGTCCATAGGCCATGGTAACCACTTTCCATCAGGTTGGCCACGTGCTTGTCTGCCACATAAGTGGTAAATAAGATATATTCGAAAAACCTTTTTAAAAACAATCTTTTTTTTTCTTGCATTGTCATCCGAACTGAACGTGCATACAAAATTTCAGCTCAATCGGTTGAGGGCAAGTGCCTTAAAATTGAGTTGTAAGATTCCACCCGAACAAACATACATTGCAAGTTAAATAAAAGCTTGTAAAAAGGGACTTTAGTAAAGAGGCTGCTGATTGAACGTCTAATAAATCTATATGACTGTGTGTATGTATGAGATAACCGTAAATTTTAAAATATTTGACTTTATTTTTAATTCGGATAGTCTCCGAAACGGCAGGGTAAAACAAATACATACTAGATATTTGTCCACGTGGACGAAGTTTCAGGCACAGTTAGTTAATTAATAGAAGCATAGTAAGGCATGTCAAGGGAAAAAATACGTCAATTTAATCCGGAATATGGAGAACAATAGATTTATGACATTTCCAACGCTCCCAACTTAACTGATTAATTTCGTTGTGAACTCCATGACAGTTTAACCTTCCTTCGGACATGACGACTTTAACTTTGTCATGCTCGGTGTTTTCATGGGTAATGATATTGTAGATATTGTTTTACTTGAGTAATTTTATGTAAATATTAGTTTATGTAAGTTAGTCATTTTATATTATTATGGTTATTTTAATGGCAATTATCAAGTTATGCGCTTTATTTCATGGAATATTCCTTTGTATTTTCTACTGTAGAGGCAAACAAAAAAATAACTAATAGTGATAATTTTTTAAATCAACCCTCTTTCCTGCGACTTTGCCTTCAGCTTACCATCAGACGAGATGAATTCATATTGACTATTTAAGACTAAGTAACTTTAAAATCATGGGCATTGTCTAATCTTTTCATAATCGCATTATAAAGTAGTAAGGATTTAAAAAATAATTTAAAACTTTTAATATCTAGAAGTGACGGGTAACCCTACAATACCAAATCGGGCATGGCGTACTGTAACGCAGTACGCGACGTAATACGTACTACGCACGTCAAGTGTAGCGTAGTAATTAAACGCGCATTGTTGCGAGAAACGACAAATTTGTTTCTAGGATGCCTCTCACACCGAACATAACGGTAGAGTTTGCGTAAACTGGAATGACTCACCCCACTACATTCACTTCATCTGTGTAATAACGTCGATTGTTTCATGGACTATGAAATGTCGACTAGTTGCATGATAAATCCGAGTATTTGACATATTGAACAAGACATCCGCCCGCTCGTGTGTTGTGTCAAATTATAATACTTGTCCTACAAAATGTTGAAATGAAGTGAAGTTTCTTTTTTATAGATTCGTACTTTATGACAAAACTGATGCAGTACACGTACCTAGCCTTATAAAAAAAATATTTCACCTTTAATGCCGTTACAGAAAAGATTCTAACCGTAATTCTCTATATATTTAAGATAATATATCTTTCAACACCTCAAGAACGTTTTTTCTTCCTCGAAATGTTGTCTAAAATTGTAATTTATGTGTAAAACAGGCTGCGTAATGGCTAAGGTGACCCAACCCGGATTCCTTATAAAACCGATATGAATCAACTGCAAACAAATATTACTTTACCGTCAGGAGCTAATAGGAATACTTATCTTATAGGGCAGCCGTCACAAGTAAATTTAACAAAAACAAAAACGCACTGTAACTATTTGATTTCATAGTGTTTTTTTAATGAAATAATGAAATAAAATTCAATAAAAATGGAGTTTCCTGAATAAAATCTAAAATTGGTTTCATTGTTATTTGTACAATTATTGAATTTCTCATTACATTTTTAATAATAAAATCAAACATAAAAAACGTTTATTTTTAAGCAACAATAACGTGAAGTCATAACGATCATGCTTCATACTTCACACCTAACCGTCATGCTCGGTACTAGACGTTCCACACTAGAATATACTTCGGTGTAATACACAGCCGACCCAAAACTCAAACATAATGTTCCGCTGTAAAAACTTCGTCAGGGCGGCGTGTTTCTGTCGTGAACTTTTATTATAATTCCCACATTTACATGCGTTATATCAGTCATACTTCAATTACAAGGAACATAGGTTTGCGCAATATGCCAAAGTTGTTAGGGGGAATTAAATTTTGAATTATACCTACCACGGGTTCAGTAGGTACTTCACGTTCTTGAAAGTTGAAGGATTTTGGTGGATTGTGTACATGATGAGCGTACATTTTTAAATCCATACTAATATTATAAATGCGAAAGTAACTCTGTCTGTCTGTCTGTCTGTCTGTATGTTACGTTTTCACGCCTAAACCACTGAACCGATTTTGATGAAATTTGGTATAGTGGTAGATTAGACCTTGAGAAAGACATATGCTATGTTTGGTCGCGATAACCGACATTCACGCGGGAGGAGCCGCGGGCAACAGCTAGTAACATATATAATATATCACTAAAGGGGTAGGTAGAGTTGAATTAAACCCCTTATGACCTTGAGATAAATATTACCTGTTTATATTGTGGTTCAAAACCATTGTAGTAGTATATGTAGTATTGGCCTGCAGGTTGATCGTTAGTTGGTCATATAGTTTTATTTTAGTGATTTAATTAGGTGAAAACGCTATGCACAGATTGCATAGTAATTTTAAGTGATGCCATGGCATCGCAGAATATGACATGCGTACCATTTTACCAAAAGCCGTAAGCGGACCCTGGAATGATGAGAGATATGATGAGTATTGTTAAGTATATAGTAGCGATTGTTCTTGACACGAATTTTATTCCTTAATTAAATTATTTCTATAGTACTTGTACTTTGACACTTCAAATGAATGGAATCATATTCCAAAATTTTTTCTTAGATAAAAATTCAGTCGCTAAGCCTCATCATTACAGAGTCAGCGTTCTGTCATACATAAAACAGCTGAATTGCAATTTCAGAAAGGAATACGTTATTACAAAGAAATTCGAGGTAAGTGCTTCCTACAAAGTGATTGGCGGCAGACAGAAGTCAGATGTTGACGTCATCTTAAGACCGCGGCTGCGAACTCAGCGACACAGTAAGCTAATGAGAGAGAAAGGGACCGCTGACCGCTGGGCTCTCTTTCGATGGTTGTGTATGTAATTACGCGGTTTAGTTCAATTTGATCGCAGTTAATTGCACTGGTAGTTAAAACTTAAACCTTAAAGTTGGTTGGAACCGAGATCAAGCAACTTTTTAACTGAAAACTTCTTAGGGAGCTTTTGAGATGTGAAAAAATACTTAACTCACTACACTGTTACCGTTACTAAAACCTCTGTATTAAGTATCTAAATTATAGTTATATTAGCTTCGTTTACCTGAAAGTTGAGTTGTGTCAATGTGTTTTTTTTTATCGTGGAGTGAGAGAATCCACGAAGATAGAACCGCGAGTACCAGCTAGCAAGTAGCGTAATAAGCCATTTACGAACATAACAGTCTACATTTAAGTTTGAAATTCCTTTCAAAGAACGCTTTGACAAGTGTTTGTGCTTAAGTTATGTCGAATTTTCATTAAGTAGCGGCCCGAAACTATGTTTCGGTTTAAAACTGTTTGCACAACCAGAAGTGATGAGTTTGAAGATGAGTGGGATGAGTTCGGGGTTTAAGTTTAATTCTATGTTTAGTATATTATACATATATACTATTTACAACTACGCACATACTATATATACGCTCACGTGTATTTCCATTTGGGGTAGGCAGAAATAACAGTCCACTACTTGCTTCTGTACGTCGTGAACGAAGTTGCCGAAATAGACCTCTCTTTGCGATACCCCGTAGTCGCACAAGTTATGCAGAAAATGCTTTTGTAGGACGTGCTTGCAGGTTGTGCAATGACAGATTAATGACACTTGATTTGTTCATTAAATCTCTCAGACACTTCAATAGCCATGGAGTGTTTTTCTAAATGATTATATTTGTGTGTTTAGATTTAATTTGATAGATAAATAGTGTTTTTTATACAATTGAGGTGGCAGACAAGCACACGGCCCACCTGATGGTAAGTAGTTACCGTGTCTTATGGACGTGTGCAACACCAGGGGAGTCACACTCGTGCCGCCGACCCTGTAAACACATAGTTTCTGTGCCGTCAGTGTTAAGGACATAGCAGGAATTGCCTTTGGTCTTCCCACTGACAGCACAAAACCTCTCCAGAGAGCTCTAGTCACCGCTGGGAACACAACACGAATGTAGAAAACTGTAAGTCTGCATTTGAAAAGTATTGTCTACATTCTTGTAGTTATAAATGACTGTTAGTTTCTAAAAAAGCCCTTATCTGCTACTTCCATCTACCTTTATATACTTCAAGAGCTTCCTCTACTGTAAACCTTTTATGCAAACAAATAATATTTTATTTCAGTAGCAATTTAATATAACCCGTAGTACAAGGCATAGGCAGAGGTGTATTAACCCTCATATTTCGCTATTCCATAGGCCACGTAAACCACTTCTGCCGCGCTAACTTTAAGAGCAGTAAGTTGGAATATACACTGTTGAGAAAATGGTGGTTAAAGTTAACGATTGAACTTTTACTTACTACTACCTCAGGTTATTACTTTTGGTAGGTTTGGATTTTTCAATATATGTATTTTAAGTGTAGTGCTTTCATGATACATATTTAATAATTGCTATTCATTGGTTTTACTATATTTCATTGGCGAAATCTTCTATTCTGTTTAGTATAAGTTTAAACTATATGTACTGATTGCTTAGAATAATCGCATTAAATAACTTAGTCACTGCTTTAAAGCTAAGCATTCCATACATACGATACTAGTAATTTGTATGAAATTATGTGTCACTTGTTGGTTAAAAAAATGAGATGTTAGGTAAATATTCTTAATAATAATATATCATTTGGAAGATCATATATATCATATATTTTTTATTATTAGCAAATTGGAATAAAGATGTCAGAGGTACCTACACTAATTACCACGAAGTAAGTACACTTCCCACTTTTGTGCTCAGAAAAAAAAAATATTTCATTAACTTGTTGCTGTTATGCTTACTTATATTTTTAGGTTCCTTTGAAGCTAGAGAAACGAGAGTAAGATCAGTTTATAGAGCATTACATGGCGATCCAGGAATGGTACTTAACTAATTTTTGAAAAAATACGACTTACTGCTCTTAACGTTAGCGCGGCAAACTTAACATCAGGTGGGCTGTATGACTGTCTACCACCTAAGTGGTATAAAAAAAATGATTTTCGGTCTATGTAATACGAGAGGAGCGTATAGCTGTCAAATGGGCACTTTATTATGGGCTTGTATATTTACTGTTGGTCAGGGGAATTGGGTGAAATGGCCCCCATAAAAGGGCAGATCACCCGTCCGGTCTGCGGCGTCCCCCACTGGAAGTAAGTAAGTACTGTTGGATGGAGAAAAAACCTATCGCTTTCTGATTGATAAAATTAATAATTCTTATCGAATTTAAGAGAAAACATCGTATTAAACAGAAAGAAATAGAATTCAAACCCGCGATCTTTGCTGTACAAGGGCAATGCTTTGACCACTAAGCTACCAGACCTCGCCCTAACCAATTCAAATTTCTTTTTCTATATCTCTGACTTTGAGGCGACAGTGGAGCCTCTACCGACATCCTTAAGAACTATTGGAACCAATGAATAATTTTTCAATCATTTTTAAACATTGATTTTTGACTACTTCGCCCATATATTTTTAATAACATTTTTAAACATTTTTCATGCCAAATATTCACCATAAAAATTTAGCATAAAAATTTAATTCATATTAAAAACTCCGTTACAATAATCGCCGATATGTAAAAACGACCTGACATTTTCCTTTTTACCTTCCCAATTCTTTTTAAATTAGCGGAAGAAATGTGGGCGTATAATGTACCCCTGACGACTCCCCCCGGGATATACAAGCATGAATATATGTATATGCATGTCGTATCATAATGAGCTTGTTAAATTTAGCGCATAATTACATTGTGCACTTTGTTCTTTCCCCTATTCTCGGCTTACATAGAGTAGTGATGTGACAAGCAATATCGATAGATTTTATTCTGTTGTTTAATACGTACAATATTACCTGCGAATACTCGAAGAGGTAGACCGAGGTGTATGGACACCCACATATCGCTAATTATGATTTATCTTATATATGATCATACCACGAGAAGAGATGAGGAGATGAAGCTCTAAGGAGTATAGGGCTTCATCTCCTTATCTCTTATTGTAAAGTATAACCCAATTGAAAATTGATAGGTATTTTTTAATGAAAACTTGTTTTAATCTTTTCAGCACAGGTTTTTCTTTTTAAGTTATTTCTTCCTCATATTTTCTGATTATAATCCTAATTGTGTGACGTCAACTCTTTTTGGTTTCATTAGGATTTTTTAACTGCCATTTTTGATTTGTCAGCTGCCAGTATTTTAAAAAAGCACTCAAGTATAATATAATAAAAACCTTTTTTGTACCCTTATAGAAGGTAACGAGATTTTGTGGAAGTTGGAATTTAATTTGTTGGCCAGTATTTTATTTTCTGTACCAAAGTACCTTAATTTATCGAATAAGGCTTTGGCTGAACCCGTTGAAAATAATGGCTTAAGGTCACATTTTCTTGGCAGTGGTCGCCTTCAAGGACCTGTAATTAAATATACCCACATTTTAGAAGTAAACCACAGAGCCCGGTTTTATTTCGGTACAATTTCTTTCTAAATAGGAAATAATAAAAAATAAAGGATTGCGATTTTCTTATTTCTCGAATAAAATATGTTTTTAATGTGTTAAAAAAAGAATACGTTCGCGTTTTAAATTACAATGGAAGGTAAAGTATAAAAAGGGACGCAAATAATTAAAATAAATTGGAATTGATTGGTTTACTATTTATAGAAAGATGAAACAAAAAACCTATGAGAGGAAAATTAAATTGTAAATGTACAACTAGTAACAGTGACGATGTTATCAGAGAGTTGCACCCTTAAGAAAGGAAATGATCAATTATGTCCACCCAGTACGGGTTGAGTTCTCATTAGCGAAACCAGAGACTGTAGCAATACGAGCCACTGCCCGTGCTTTTGCCTGCTTACTTACTCTTCATCAATAGTTGTAATTCTCCAAAATAAGAGATGACGGTGTTCTATTTTTGTTTGTTTTTGTTTACCCGTAAACATAGTAGGACCGGTGTCACGCGGTGCTGCGACAACAATCCACTTTTGATGAGGCCTTAAAGCTTTAAGGCGCCATTGTTAACATGGTACATGTATCTAATGGTGAACCTCTATTCTGACATTGTGCCTTCAGCGTCAAATTGACATGTACTGTATAAAAAGAAAGACGGGTTGCACTCTGGGAGTGCCGAAGTGAAAACTTTTTCTTTCTTTCTTTCTTCGTTATATACATAGAAAAAGATAAAAAAACATACCATACCATACCATACCTATAATACAGCGCCAATCATAGACCATATCACTAATTTTCTGCTAATTTTCTATCAGAAGAAATTAATAAATTACAAAAAAATAAAATAATCACAAAAAGTAATGAATTACAAAAAGAAAAAATAATCACAAAAAGTGTCAGAAGGCCAGGTTTAAACCCGGTACTATCTGAAACCATAAGGACTTACAGTCGAAGCGTTTACCGCTATGCTGCGAAGCTATTTATCGTATACTGCAAAATGGACAGTCTATAGCTAATATTGTATGACGTCAGTCGTCGGTTACGGTCCCAAGGTCAAGCGATCCTGACGCGCGAGTTTAACAATTTTTACCCATCCATCGCCGCTAAAGAAGTTTTCACTTCAAAAAAAAATTGGTACAACGATTTGGGTAGCATGAAAACCACACATACATAGATTTATAATATTGGTATGGAAGTTACGGTAACAGAATTATCAAGTATCAAGTATCAATGGTATCCGATCAACTCAAAGAGATTGCAAAAATATTGTCGACAGTACCACATCATTATTTCAAAAATTACAAGGGGATTATGTTTTAAAAAATACAAAAAAAAATAAAGCCCCCAAAAACAAAAGCATATTCGCCGAAGAATAGACAACCAAGTAAAATACCCCAAAGCTAATAACTTTGTTGGAAAATGTTAACAACCAATGTAATTTGGTCGAATAACAGAACGGGAAAAAAATATTTTGATATTTAAGTTACTTAACAATAGAGTGTATTGTATATTGTATTTACAAAGCTTGCTATAAGGTTATGAATAGGTTCACAAAATTTATAAATGAATTTCTCTTTTACATTGAATCGATGTATCAGGTAACAGAAGTGAATGGGATGTAGCGATTCATTTAGGTCTGTTTGGCATGGTATGGATTTGGTACACAGATTAAGATTTTGCTAGAATCATAAATCAGTGTTTTAGTCCTATGTGTCATCAAACTGGTATAGTCTTCTGCACATTTCTGCGTTCCTAATAAGGTCTACGTTTAATCTTTATTAGCACCAATGTTCAGAATAACGTTCAAATTCTGGATTAATTTACTTGCTATTGCTTCTCCAATCAACTAAAAATCAAATCAAAACATTGTAGTGTCTGTAACAGTGACCTACATTCCGGAGATGTTGCTTTTAGCTTACCATAAGGCAAGGTGAAGTCACAAAACATCAACGTTGGTGGTTGATTTTCTAAAAATACCACTGTCATTAATTTTTAATAATTTATTTGCTAATGTAAACCCCTTGAAAGTAATAATGGCAGAAGATTAATTCACTCTTTGCCAATAAAAGGGCAACGGTATTTCGTCCTCACACTCTCAGATTTGAATCACTAAACAAAGTATATTTCACACCGAGGAGTTTCCTCCGCCTAAGCTATTATTCAGGAGGTGTGGAGCCATCTCCTCTTGCATATTAAATTCGTTTGAACGAATCTAATAATACGGAGGCGGTACTAGCAACTTTGCATTCTACGTGCAAGTATCGAGTTCAAATCTGTTTATAAATAAGTATTCTGTTAGATAGTATGTGATTCTGTGAGTGTTAATGAAAAGATTTGGTTATTAAATCCACCTTACCTGCAAGTTAGACACCTGCTCGATATTCCAGACGAGGCATAGACTCAGTTTATAATTTAGGGGAGCGAGGTATAGACTCAGTTTTTAATTTGTGATAGCAGTCATTCACGTAAAAGCTTACCCAATAATGAAACTGAGAGGGAGTTAGATGAAATTGGTAAGGCCTTACAGGTCTTTGTGGTAATAATTATGAAAATCGTAGTTATTACAGATCAAGAAAAGACTCCGAAGAATTGAGGAATATCCTTTTTTTAAGTCGGTTAAAAACAGAATGTAGATCAAGCATAGAAGAAGCATAAACAATGGGTAGCAAACATTAGCAAATGTATAGCTTGATAGACACATGGGATAATTAGCTAAACCGGCAATGCGGCGATGTCAATGTTATGTTGCAATTTGGTGGAGAGCCAGCTATTGTGCTATTCGGAAGTGCGGTAATTTCTGACCAATAGCCGCACCGTCATAATGGGGTCAATAAAATTTACATTTAAATTCAGGAATAATCTGTTGCTGTTTTGTGAAGGACGACAGAGTTGATTAAACATAAACTTAAAAAATTTATGGGAATCAACGCGAACAAGATTTTAAAGTTTTAGCGTATTTGCATGTAATGTATACCAATCTGTAATCACTCTAAGTTCCAAAAACATGTGATAGAGGGGTAGACGAGCAAGTCAGGATTGACCTAAGAAAACATAATATACTGAACAAATCGAAAAAATAATGATACATCGAAAATATAGTAGGTCAGGAGTACTCGAAACTGGCGGGCTTACACTAAACGTTTAAGAGTAGACGCGGTTCGTGTAGATAAAAGTACGGTAGGTGCAGTAAGCTGTTGTATCTGCCTTAGCCGAAAAAAGAACGTATTTATTGATAAGATAGCTGATAGATAGAAGTAAAATAATATGCGAGTAATACAAAATTTAATATCAATGCCGTTAATTAATTCTGAGCTGAGGTACATACGGTAATAAATTAAGATCTTGTAACGTAACAGCTGGTCCTCGAGGAGGGCCAGTGTACGTCAGATTGTTAGAGGAAGAAGGGAATAATAAGACGTGAACAGGGAAATGGCACTTTGTATTGTTCACAAGAATAAGATACACAGTTCATAAGAAAAACACTTAAGAGTCATTAAAACTACACTATAATCTTCGAGTCTTCTCTTCAACTTTTTATATAAGATTCAGTGCTGTTATGGGCCAGGCTTGCACAGGCACTCGATGAGAAAAATACGTCCACGGCGAGACTACGATGCGCAGCTGCGTTCCATCAAAAGCTTGATGGAACAGAAGATTTTCAGAGTGGCCTCCACCAGAGGCACGAGACTTGGTCAATCCTTATGATTGAATATTCATTTAAAAGGCAGTGGCTTCTGAAAGATTAAGATGAACTTCAGTAATAAGATTTAAGAGATCTCTTCACGATCCAAACCGGAGCTCGAATCTCAGCGTCCTGGATTTTCCAAAAGCTTGTTAGGAACACCGCAGCTGTCAGTACAAATTTGAATTTAAAAGTATAAATGCGTATAAAGAAAAGAGGTTGACAATACTATGAACTAAAATAAACCTACTTAGATATAATATTACATTACCCCAAAAACCCCGATAAAAAAAATTTGAACACGGTGAAAATTTTTTTTTAAAGTTATTTGCTAGTTCCTTGCTCTATAAAATAAAATAAATATAAAGAGGAGATATTAAGATTAATTTAGAATATTGATCAAAACAAATAAGAGTAAATATACAATTATAATATTCTAAGTTTTTATGTCCTTAATGTGCCATTTACCTTTTATACCATTACTATCTTCTAAGATGTAAACGAGTGGGGATAATTTCTCTGTAACTTTAGCTTTTAAAAATTTAGGCGCAAGTTTGGCACTAAAATATGCCCCAGCATCACTCTGGACGTAATTTTTACGCCAGACAATATCACCAACCTCAAATTCCTTAATTTTCCTCCTACAGTTATAGCGTGACGCATTTTTAGTATGTGCATCGAATAACGCAACCTGAACCTTATCGAAGATTGTAGATAATAATCCTAAATTTTTAGCATAAATATCACGAGGGAGGAAAATAATCTCATCAAGGTTAGAGCATTTGGCATAAAAAGAACCACAAGGAATAGTTTCTCTGCCAAAAACTAAGAAGGATGGTGAGAAACCAGTAGTAATATTAACAGAATTGTTCATTGCAAATTGTATTTTTTGAAGATGTTTATCCCAAGAACGATGGTCATCGCCAACTAATTGGGCTAAAGCAGTGATAATCGTCTTAATATAGCGTTCAGTGGGATTAACCTGTGGGCAATATTTGGGAGAATAATGCACAAAGGGAATCTTATATTTGTTAAGAAAATTTCTAAATTCATTAGATTGAAATTGAACACCATTGTCCATAATAATAGATTGTGGTATCCCATATGTTAAGAAAACAGAATTTTCTAAATGTTGAATAACGTTAATGGAAGTAGCACGTTTTAACGGAAAAATAAGAGAATATTTAGAAAAAGAACAGGTAACCACGAGAATATATTGGTTACGTTGTCTAGTCATAGGAAGGGGACCCATTAAATCAAGAGAAATACTTTGAAAAGGTCTAGAACAAATTTTAGGTTTACCCATAGGGCCAAAAGGTGAATGATTAGAATGTTTGAAGGAAAGACAAGTTTCACAAGTGGAACAATACTTTGCTACATCCTTGAACATACCAGACCAGTAGAAGTTTAAAGAGAGTTTTTTGTAAGTTTTAAAAATACCAATATGAGGATTATTATCAAAACCACCATGAAAATGTTTAATAATATCAACTCTCTCCGAAGGAGGAGGAACTTCTTTCCATAAGAAATCTTCGTTAAGGTCATCAGGGGAGTTACTATAGCGATAAAGTTTGTTATTCAAAATTTTATAATTTGGGAAAGAATCAGGGTTGTCACGACAATTAGTGAACAATTTATTAAAACGTTCTAATTCAGAACTATCACCACTCGAAATAGGTTCTACAAAACCAATGGTGGTAGTATTAGTAACTTTATATCTTGAAAGAAGATCTGGAACAACATTATCTTTACCTTTCTTATGTTTCAGAATAAAATTAAAACAGGATAGGCGAAGAGTCCATCGGGCTAATCTTCCCGAAGGATTCGATAAATTAAGAAACCATTTCAGAGCTGAATGATCAGTATAAATTGTAAATTGTTTGCCATTGTCAAGATAGCAACGCCAATGTTCGAGAGCGCATATAACTGCAAGAGTTTCACGTTCAGTTGTGGAATAATTTTGTTCATGCTTATTAAGAGATTTGCTCATATATGCTATGACGACATCATTACCGTCTTTTTCTTGTGTTAGCATAGCACCTATACCATAGTTAGAGGCATCGCAGTGAACAGTAAAAGGAAGTTCAAAATCAGGACAAGCTAGAATAGGAGTAGAAGTAAGACATTTTTTTAATTTATTGAAAGCTATATCAGCGTCATCATTCCATAAAAACTTTGGAGCATTTTTACCGGAAGAGGTTAATTTACAAAGAGGAGAAGCAATAGAGCTGAAACTTGGTATAAAACGTCTAAACCAACTACAAGTACCTAAGAACTTTCTGACTTCTTTTTTAGAAGTAGGAGTAGGATACGCTAAAATAGCTTCAATTTTACTAGGATCGGCACGTAAACCTTTTTCGTCTATAATATAACCGAGATATTTAAGCTGATTTCGGAAAAATTGACTTTTCTCGAAATTTATGGTAAGACCAGCATAAGATAATTTTTGATGAACTTTTAACAAAAGAGCTATATGTTCATCGAAAGTTTTAGATACAATGACAATGTCATCAAGGTAACAGAATACCTTATTATCAAAATCAGGGGTAAATAACATATCCATCAATCTTTGCTGAGTAGCAGGAGCATTAGTAAGGCCGAAAGGCATGACCACAAAGCGATACATTCCACGGCTAGGAACATAGAATGCAGTCTTATCCCTATCTTCAGGGTTTAAAGGAATTTCCCAGAAAGCTTTTGCGATGTCAATACTAGATAAGAAATTTGCATCTTTAAGGTTATCAATAATTTCAGAGATAAAAGGGAGACTATAAGCATCTTTACGCGTAACAGCATTTAGTTTTCTACTATCAATGCAGAAACGCCACTCTCCATTTTTCTTTGGTGTTATAATTACAGGAGATAGCCACGGCGATGATTCACATTTCTCGATAACTTTTAATTGTAACATTTTATCAACTTCGTCAATTAAAGCTTTTTGTTTAATAGGAGAAAGACGATAACAACGTTGCTTTACTGGCAATTCATTACCGGTGTCAATACGATGACAGGTTAAATTAGTAAGACCTAGTTTGCCCTTATGTTCAAAAGAAATATTTTTAAAACGGTTAATTAAATGCTTAGCAATCTCTATTTGATTATCCGAAAGACTGTCAAATGAGGTAAGTTTATTCTCAGAAATGACTGCTACGGAATTCACATTATTAAAAAGGTGTTTAGAAGTAAATAAATTAGAGGATAAGTTAAATTTTTTCCAGAAATCCCAACCTAGAATTAGTGATGGAAAAATATCTTGAAAAACATAAGCCTTCAAAATATGAGTTTCATTGTTAAACGTAATAGGCAATTCAAAATAACCTTTAGACATAATTTCTTGTTTATTAGCTACCATAACTTTAATGGGTGACTTGAATAACTTGAAACCTAATTTCAAAATATCTTTATGGGAATTATTACCCAAAATTGTAATACAACTACCACTATCTAAGAGACCAGAAAATATTAAATTATTAATTGAGACTTTAATAAAAGGTCTATTGAAATCCTTTTCTTTATCATAAAATACGGAAGTAGTTTTGTAACAATGCATAAAATTTCGAATAGTTGATAACCAATGTTCCCAATCACAAGGATCAAAATTATTATTATAGGTTTTAAAAGAGTTATTCAAGTCATTACTTAGTTTTTTTTTATTATTATTTATAGAACACTTAGGACAGTTAGTACATTTAACACCTTTCAAACCGCATTTAAAACAGATGAGGTATTTAGGTTTAGTACAATTTGATAAAGAATGACCGTTGATACGACAATGATAGCAAAAATCTTCATTATTTGAATTATTTGAACGTGGTTGATTATTATCAGTAATAGCATTAATTTGTTTAGTATTGAACCATGGTTTAAACTTGCTAGTAGACGGTCGGTAAGCAAATTCAGCCGCACAAGCAGTGATGTCACCTGAAGGTTCTTTAAAATTTTTATCTCTTTCGGAAATCCGTTCATAGCTTTGACAAACTGATATGAGATAATCAACCGTATCTATTTTCTCACGAACTAAAACACCCGAGTAACATGGTCTGATATTATGAAGTAGTATATCGAGTTGTTCCCTCTCGTTTAATTTCTTTGAAAGACGAGAAAACATGCCGAACATAATTGAAATGTAGACAATAATAGATTCAGTTGCGCCTTGAGTTCTATTTCTAATAGCTTCTAATAATTTATAATCATAATCGAGGATACCAAAATCTTTTATTAAAAGAACATGGATTTGAGTCCATGTTAGTTCAGGATTCCTATTATATTGAAATCTGAACCAATGTAAAGCATCTCCAGTAAAAATCTCAAAGGCATGTCTACAAAGCATTTGCTCGGGTATGTTCCTTGATAACCTAAACTCTTCTAATCTTTGTAAAAAGGATCTGGGACAAGATTTCCCTTCATAAGAAAATTTTCTAAGATCTTTTACGAAATTATTATTATTATCGTGATAATTTTGTAATGGTGAAAAAGTTTCCCGTGTAGGTAAGATTGGAAGGGTTTGAGTAACTTGAGGGAAGGTGATAGAATCTGAAACCTGGCAAACTTGAGGACAGGGTGACATAAAAGTATCAATTGGAGATTGGTAGGAGGAATCTTCTTCATCATTATTTAATTTTTCAAAACGTTTATCCAAGGTATAGAAGCGCGATCTAAGGTTTGAACAAGATTCTATGAAAGATGAAGTTGGTTTAAGACGTTCAAGTCGATAGTATAAATGATTGACGAAAGCTTCTACTTTTTTAATATTAGTTTTATCCTTCGAAGTTTCGATAGCAGAAATTTTATTTTCAATGTATTGAAGTGTATGTTCAGCTTGTGCAATATCATCATCAATAGGAATAGAAGATGACTTAATGTCATCTGGAAGAACATGAGAAACTTTTGTTATTTGGTCTTTAAGAGAGATCAAATTATCAGCTGGTTTCACAGCTCTAATAATAACTTCATATTCTAGCTCGTGCTTGTTTAAATAAACATATTTAATTGGTCTAGCCATGATTAAATAATAACAAAGAGTAACTTAAATAATATTAATAAAGACAAGTCAATAATTAATCTATCTTATTTTGAAATAAAGTAGCGAATTCCTTAATAAGCCTGTAGTACCAGAATGAGATCTAGGTGATTAATAGATATAATAATAGTGTACTGAGTGTTAGTGTCCAAAGTCAGACTGTACGGCGACCTCTGGCAAGACGGCAACGGATGCCCCAGAAAGTAACTTTCCAGTCTGAAATTAGTGTGCAAGGCTTGAAACTGAGGATATTGTCCACAGCCAACTACCTGTAAGTCAGTACTAGTCGCACACACCAGTGTCTCCGAAGAGTTTAGCACAAGTGAATGCAGCTAGCTTATGATGGTTCAGATGTGAACCTTGGTAAAGTGTCACTGTCTGTATTATGCGGTATAAGTGTTTTGAATTGAGTACTGTAGGAGTACTGTATTGAGTTGTATGAGTGAAGCTGGAAATAAGATATAATTAAGTGAGTTATAATGTGAAGAAGAAGATAGAGGTGGAGTTATCGTTACCGGCTCATCCAGTTATTTGAGAAAGTAAGTGAAATTTTACCAGACAGGCATCAAATTCATCAATATGTGGTATAATATCAACAACGTTACCGCTGCGCCACCTGAAGCAGTTATAAGATTATATCAATAGGTTATATATTTAGAGCATATAACTAAAGCTAAAGGAAAATATGTATTAGTAACATACAAAAAACGTACACAAAGATATTTAAGTTTAAAAAAAAAATATTATTGTGCCAGGAGAGATGCCAAAGAAAATTACCAAAATGAACTTGTGTAAGCTTGTTTTAGAATTTTGAGAATATTAGGAGTACAGAGAAGTAATATCAATAGAGCTAGAAAGACAGGGGAGGGATTCGAACGGGATTCTGCCAATTTCTGGCCTAGAAAAAGGAATTTAAGAGAGAAAAGGAGGGCGCCAAATCTGTAACGTAACAGCTGGTCCTCGAGGAGGGCCAGTGTACGTCAGATTGTTAGAGGAAGAAGGGAATAATAAGACGTGAACAGGGAAATGGCACTTTGTATTGTTCACAAGAATAAGATACACAGTTCATAAGAAAAACACTTAAGAGTCATTAAAACTACACTATAATCTTCGAGTCTTCTCTTCAACTTTTTATATAAGATTCAGTGCTGTTATGGGCCAGGCTTGCACAGGCACTCGATGAGAAAAATACGTCCACGGCGAGACTACGATGCGCAGCTGCGTTCCATCAAAAGCTTGATGGAACAGAAGATTTTCAGAGTGGCCTCCACCAGAGGCACGAGACTTGGTCAATCCTTATGATTGAATATTCATTTAAAAGGCAGTGGCTTCTGAAAGATTAAGATGAACTTCAGTAATAAGATTTAAGAGATCTCTTCACGATCCAAACCGGAGCTCGAATCTCAGCGTCCTGGATTTTCCAAAAGCTTGTTAGGAACACCGCAGCTGTCAGTACAAATTTGAATTTAAAAGTATAAATGCGTATAAAGAAAAGAGGTTGACAATACTATGAACTAAAATAAACCTACTTAGATATAATATTACAATCTCCAATAGTTGACATTTAAATATGCACCTGAAGCATGCGCTAGAATTTGAACAATACAACTGCCACTGATTCGGATCCTACTTGATTTTATTTTGAATTTGTATTTACTCGTAAATTGCAATATCTAGCATATCGACAGAGCTACACTTTATCAAATCCTAGGAATCAAGTGTTATGATTTAAATATCAGATATTTGTCATGAAATATATCTAAAATCTTTGACAGAATATAAATTTTAGTCATTCATTGCTGCAACCGGAGAGGAATACAGGAAGTTCAATCTACAGGACTGAAGAAGTACATAAAGAGAGAGAGAGCGAGAGATTAACAAAAATGTTAGTACTATTTCATCCATGTTAAGCTTAGTACATTTAAAATAAAAATAAAAAAACAGTATTTTATGTACCTGCTAAATAATAACAAAGAAAAGCTATATATTTTGTTTACAAGCTCGAGCAGCAAAAAGCACCTGTTTAAAATATTGCTTACTTCCAACAACACGAATCCGGCCCCATAAAAATACAAAGTCAACTGAAAATATTTGCAACAAACAGAATCCTATCATAATTTTGAACAAATTACATTTTTGCAGGGTAGGTTGGAGTAAAGTAAACTCCCACTTCACAGTACGACACGGCTGCGATGCGGACGCGGACTTAGAGGCATGAATTATTAATTTTCCATTTAAACCGCCGCGAGCTATGTTTGCTTTGCCCGGATGTCCCTTATTGACTTTATCGCTATTCGATGGTAGGGGAATTAATTGTGCCAGTGACATTTGTGAAATATTTGAGAGTGATCAGTTTCGATATTTAGATAACCCTTGATAAGAGTACTCACGTGTTCTTTCAATTTGGTTTATACATAATTGAAAGTTCGAAAAGTTGTTTCATTATTGAAATGTATATTTTGATATTTTATATGATATGGAATAAATTTAAAATGAACACACTATGTTTACACTGTCCGACTTTTATGATGCTTTAGGCTGTCATTTCAATGTTAGTGGACTCGTAGTTGTAACTTGAAATTAATGTTGGTGCTAAAAATTTAGTAATCTAAGTAACATAAAAATTGAATATTTTTAATTCCTATTAGCATTTCCTAGTATTATGTTATTTTATTCTGTACTTGTTTGTATTTTTCAGTATTAACATAGCAGAAAAGAACTTGAGAGAAACAGACAAAGGAGCTGTTTCCTCGTAATATGAAAATAAAATGAACGTTCTTTGTGCTATACTCTACACTAGCTAACAGCTAAGTACTTATGCCACTGTACAGTGCACTCTAATATTTGCAAAAACTTCTGAACATTATCATTAAAAAATAAGCTATACCGACAGCAAATTAAGAATACAAGTCCCAGTCTCTAATTCTACGACTGAAACAAAAGTAATCTCATTTTCATGCTCCATTTAATAAGACTCTAACCTACTTAAATTCTGTGAAAATTTGGGTTGAAACTATTAAGAGAACATGTGCTCTCATAAACAACGTGAAGAGGTTAAGATTATTTTCATTACATTACTTGTTTTCTCAGTTGACATAATACTGCGCAAGAAAATCCTTAAATTTGTCTATCTAGATATTTTACCGCATGAAATTCAGCGTTCTCGAGTGCAGGAATATCAAATTTATGTACGTTTTCTTGTAAAATTTAAACCTCTTCTGAATTACTGTATTCTTCTTATAGTTACTGTGCGGTATGCCACAAGGTACAATACTGAGACCAATGAAAACGTAATACATAACGAATTGGAAAAGAATAGTTTTAATCTTGCTATATTTACGAAACTTGTCACTAGAGTAGTCAGTACGGTTGGAAACACTACAAAGTCTGCTAATGTAAACGTCGAAGAGCGATCTCAATCGAATAGTCTATCAATAATGCATGCGGTCGTCGCGTGGCCGTGTCGCGGTGAGAAAACAAACTCCCAGTTGCGAATTTGTGGAAAGTTTGGAGTTTGTTTTGTTTTGGTATGGTACAAGGTACGTACTCGTATAAATGATGTGTTAGAAATGTTTAATGTATCAAACTTAGGTTCTGAAAGCCTTGTTAGAACTGTAAGATAAATAATTGAAAACAGTTTAGTAAGGCACTATGTTAATCCAAAAATAAAAGTATGTCATAACCATAAAGTATAAAATAAATATAAATTATTAAAAATAAAAACCCGAGTAATGGTACAAAGATCAAAACAAGCTTTATAGCAGACGGTGCCCATTACTTTTCATCTGGTGTGAGATTTGCAAATGGTTACTGCCTGCTATAAAGCTTGTTTCGTTTTTTTTAGCATCAGTCGGGTTTTTCATTTTTAATCATTTATTTTTAATCAGTTTAATTCATGTTTCTCATTAATAAACAATTGATATTTTGATCAAATTAAACTTTTCTATTCATATCTGTCAAAACATATATAATAATAGAAATAGGGTAGATTTATGTTTTGTCCTAGATGCCTGTCTATTTGTTCAAATAAGTGTTATGCTCTGGAGAACATTTTTCGATTACGTTATTCTTGTAATTAGCTAAAAGTGAAATGATGTTCTTGTTTTAAGTTTGCTTTTTATATTTGATATTCCTTTACCAATGAGTTTTATAATTATCTTTTAAATTTAAACAAATTGCAATGAGGATACGAACCAGTTTAAGAAATTCACGAAACTGGACACACTGGACCATTTTGTTTTAACTATTTCATCATTAACATTTTATATAATGACCAGAATTCGAAGACAAGTCCTCTCGATCGTAAGGATCTCCTTAACCACTAAAATTGGTAGTCTATTCTCACTTCTATATCTGTCTACCTACTGTA
The DNA here is from genome assembly GCA_949126895.1 of Eilema caniola. Taxonomy (NCBI): domain Eukaryota; kingdom Metazoa; phylum Arthropoda; class Insecta; order Lepidoptera; family Erebidae; genus Eilema; species Eilema caniola. Next base: position 3,141,339 of record OX421486.1, on the reverse strand, counting down.
AGTTATTTCTAAAAGTAAACGTGTTGAAATGATATCAAAACGCTGCGCAGTCAGCGCAAGATGGCACTGCGTAAACATTCTCAATGGAATAAGTGATTAATAATTCATGTTGCCTTGGTCGCCTCGTCTTGAGAAAACACACCTCCAGCCACAATTTGTTTAAGAAGTGCTGAGTCTTGGATACCTTACACTTTGTGCAGAACGAGGTTAGAGTTAGAAGAACTAGAAAAAAATATCCCTTATTAGGTTAGTATACGTTTATAGTTCTCAGGAATACAAAGCTGCCTTATGTGTCACCGTAGTTATGTCCTGCTGCAGAGCGACTAAGGTTTGCAAATAATCATCATCATTCATCATTCCTTGAGCCTTTATCCCCACTCAGTAAGGGTCGGTTTAAGTGTGATGCAACTGAAATACGAGGTTTGCAAGTAATATCTCTCAAATTTTGTGCAAATAATTTTGGCAATAGTCGAGAAAGTAGGGTATGGGGCAGCGAAATGCATAATCGCGAATTGTAAGAATCGGAAATTTATTGCTTTAGGAAGATGATATTTATAAATGCTCACATTTGTGAAAATTTTGGTCTACACAGTGTTGCTCATGACATGATAACATTCAACGTACATACTGGAAGTACTTGCGAGAACCATCCAAAACAACGTCCTCTTCTTACTTTTCTCATGCAAATTATTTCCAATTATCCCATCTTTTACCCCAAAGTGCGCACTTGACGGCAATAAACTCAACCCCTATGACGTGGGATCTGTTATATAGCTGTATGTAAATTAGAAACCGATAACAAGCCCACAAAAATAACAAGATTAAGATGAATAGATGTTTACAAGCTATAACAAAAAGAAATATATATCGACGGTTCAAACATAAAGGATGCAAGCGACATCGCCTTTTCAAAGGGAAAAGATCCTAACGACATCTTAGAATGTTAAAAGCACAGTAATTTTTCTATCAAGATTTCTTTTTGTAAGATTTTTCTTTTTTAGATATGAAAATGGTTTTGATCAATGTTCTGATTAGGTAATATTTAGGAATGTTAACATGCTCGTTAGATTCTCAATACTGTCTAATTTCTTAGTGTATCTCAAAAAAAAATGTAGAAAAAGATATTGCCTAACAAATTTTTAGTTTTCAACGTAAATTGAGATAAATACAATATACCTACCTATGTATTATTCTTTCGTACCTCATACCTTTGCACTACACGCTACCAAAATGTGATGTCATTATTTGGCACGATACTGATTGCAGCGTTTTTGAGCGACTCTAAATATCTTTTTAACTATTTAACATAATAATATTTAATTTTATCAGTTCATTTTTTTATAAAATGTACGTTTTTCGACAATAAAAACAAATTAGTTAACATACTCGTTCTTAACAACGTAAATATCTAATAACAAACAAGTAAATATGTTTGTTGCGCGGCGGGAGGCACGCCCTACTTTGATGGGCTTCAACAGAAAATATCATCTATGCGGGAGATCACTTTTATTATTATCTATATTGATGTACTTTTAGTTAGAGACTATATTAATGTAGTTAGCTGTAGATTGGCATTTTATTCTAGAAACTGACTGCCCACGATTTCACTGACTTAGATCTGGTTTTTAATATTTTTGTTTGAAAAATAAAGTAGTCTCAATTACGCCTTGTAATATCAGTTACCTTATCCCGATAAAATCAACCAAGTAACTAGTCATAACTTCTGAGATTACTCGTTATGAACAGACAGAAACAGACGACACAGATTTTAAATCAGTTTAAAGTTTCGTAACATTACACTTGAAAGTGATAATAATGTTTTAATTCATTGCATTCTCAATGGTTTCGTTTACCCGTATCGAACTTAAATCGCACCGGCCGCATAAGAGAAAAGAAAATCGTAGGAGGTAGGTCACGACGGATTGAACAGTCCGACTGGGGAAGTACCTCCGCCCTACAGAATACCGCGGCCATAATAACCTCGTATTGTATTCCCGGCGGTGAGTAGAGTAGCCAGAGCGCAATGGAGAGGTTTTGTGCTGCCAGTAGGAAGACCAAAGGCTATTCATGCTTTGCTTTCTACACTGACGGTACAGAAACTCTCTGGGTTTACAGGGTCGGCAGCACGAGTGTGACACCCTTGGTGTTGCACCCGTCTATAGGTCACGGTAACAACTTACCATCAGGTGGGCCGTGGGCTTGCCTGCCACCTCAGTTATATAAAAAAAATTAGTCAGTCACTTATTGATATATAACTACATATTTTCATTTTACACATAAATTACCTACTTGTTGAGATACCGCAATCAATTAAAAAAATAAACAATATTTTCAAACTCCAGTCACGGTACGTTGTATCTATTCTGTGTTGCTGCTTATGCGTTCGCGTAAAAACTCCCATCTTTAAAATGACACGTGTGAACTTAATGTTTTTACATATACAGATGTATAAAAGAAAAAAGAAAAACAAATATACACTTACAAAGTACACTGAGTTGCACAGTGCTTCGCATGGGGTTGTCTCTCTGTAGAGCCTCGTGCCTCGCTTCACAAGTAAAATCGGCGTAGTCATCCTCAGCTGTCGCTTTAAACTGTACCCTGTAGACAAAGACATAAGGTTTAATATCACGACATGTCGTAGTGACAGTAGCATTTGATAGGCGGTACTGGCTATGAATGCGACTGACGAACAAAGGACTTAGTCGTACGCCAGAATGTAGATAGTTGGAAATACATTGTATTGATCTGTTTGGTGCAGATGTCGGGCGTTTGACTGCAACAACAGGGGTTGCAGGTTCAATTTTTGTTCAATGCATATTTTTTTGTAGCCTTAAATTATTTAATTTCACTTCACTTCAAAGAGGTATGAGAGGTATGGCTTCATGTGAATTGTCAATATTTGTTAAATCGGTACTACTGGTCGTACCCATAGAATTAAAAACAAAAAAAAAACTTATGAATTGTATTATCATCACTGGAAGTAACGATGTGAATTCCATGATTTTTGCTCAGTTTTTCTACGAACCAAATTTTCTATGAAAACTGCAACCACCTTAAGAAGTTTATTTTTAATTTCGAAAAAACTGCTATCAACATATCGTACTCCACATACCGACTAATATCAGTGAAAGTCTTGCGACATTCCTGTATAGTGTCACCATGCTTAAGCAAGCAACAGGACAGTCCCGCTAGAATTAAAGTACAGCGTAATTTATTGTCCATTTTGCTTAATGAGTCTCTACCACTAATAGCTTGTCCTGACATCAATCCGATTAGTGGTCACAATACAACTGCATTTTCACCGCTAAGCTTCTTGAAAGTTAAAGTTGGAAGCTGTTGTTCTGTTGTTATAAATCTAAACTATTAATAAAGCAAAATAGTTTATTTGTTGTTTTAGGCTTGTCGCAAAATGACCACTTCTCAAAATGACTACAGGTAGCAAAATGTCCCTTTCTCAGAATGTCCCTTTCGCAAAATGTCCCTTTAGCAAAATGTCCCCTTCCTCAAACAGGTATTAAAATTACTTTTACTACCTGTTTGAGTACTTTTACTGATGCAAGTAATTTAATACCTGTTTGCGGAAGGGGACATTTTGCTAAAGGGACATTTTGCGAAAGGGACATTCTGAGAAAGGGACATTTTGCGAAAGGGACATTCTGAGAATGGGACATTTTGCGACAGAGCCGTTGTTTTTTATATCACTTACGTAGCAGGTTAGGTTGTCGTTACGGGTAGTTGAGGTCTTCAAAAAATTTGATACCGCCAATCGGTTGTGGAGGTCAGATGGCAGTCGCTTCACAGGAAATATCGTATCAGAAGGAAAGATACAGAGAAGGATAATGTTTTCTAACTTACATCCATAAAGTGAACATTCCTTATAATGTACATATTCCTCTACTGCAATTTATTATTTATTACAAATTAAGTGCTTTTCTGTTGACTCACTCTATGAAATTACGAGTGTGTACTCAAGGACCATCGTAGCAATATTATCTACATATTTACTTTTGAAAATACGCTCCTGGCTTGTTCATCGGTACGTTTCTACAACTTAGGTGACAGAAAAGCACACAGCCCACCTACTGGGAAATGGTAACCGTGGCCTATGGATGTGTGAAACACGTATGTTAGGTATGTAGGCAAAAAGTAGTTATTTAAGAATGCTTAATCCCATTCTACATACATACATATAATCACGCCTTTATCCCAGGATTTATCCACATTTCATCAATCTGTATTCGGTCCCACGTAATAGGGGGTGAGCAAATTGCCGTATTCCGGGTACTATTGTTGACTCGAGCCATGAATCTGAGGCTGAGTCTGGGCTGTACATATCTGTCTGATGTTGAAGTTAATCAGCCCTATCCCTCAGTCGCCTTGTACGACACCACATGGGATGATATGGGGTGGCCCAAATTCTACTCTGCCGGGAACCACGCGGCTATTAAAAGCTGCTTAGCGTAGGTCTAGATAGGATGCTTTAAGAATAGGTATATATTTAGTCGTGTTTATGTTTTATCAGGCATTCAAAAGTTTGTAAATGTGGACGAACCCCCTTTTTCTAATAAAATTAACTCCTCCAATATTGAAACTTTACACACCTCCCTTATATTCTACCATGATCACGTTTATATATTACTAGCTGTTGCCCGCGGCTCTGCCCGCGTGGACGTCCGTTATCGCTTAGTGTTGAGTCCACTCTATTTTTCTAAAATAAAAGTAGCCTAAGTTACTCCTTATTACATCAGCTACCTGCCAATAAAAGTCCCGTCAAAATCAGTCCAGCCATTTCAGAATTTAGCCGGAACAAACAGACAGACAGACAGACAAAAATAGTAAAAAATGTTATTTTGGTGTAGTAAGAAGAAAACGAAAAAAAAGAAGTACCGTATTATATTCATATGTATGTAGTAAAAAATGGTTATTTCAGTATTACAAACAGACACTCCAATTTTATTTATATGAATAGGTGTATAGATGTATAAATGTATACAGGTATACATGTATAGATGAATACATGTATGAATAAATAAAGAAGTTGGGGGACGTCAAAATTAAGTAACTTGTGAGTTGTGACGAGTTCGGTGAGGATGATGTAATATCCATGATTGTTGTTAAACTGCTATGAACACGCCTAGAAAGAAATGTTTACTTCAACAAACATCTTAAACATACTCATAATCTTAGTGAAATCAACTTGTCGTAAGAGCACAATATCCTTAAAATACTTACCATAAAAACCACATCTGTCCGTGTGTCTGCTTTTGAGAGTAAACGATGTGCGCCAGATGCCGGTAAGCGGCCCATGGCACGAAATAATACATTCTTATGATAAGGGAAACACGATGAAGTTATATATTTAATAAGCTTCGCTGTCTCGTAAAAAATGTGGCTGCGTTGTTGTGCTCTTACTGGTATTATAAATGTGATGGTGTGTGTCTGTGTGTGTGAGTGTTTTTACCGGAACATCTACTGAATTGCCACCTCCAACTGATTTGAGAAAAGGCATTATATTTTAAAGAAGGTTTAAGGATATCAGCAATGATTTTTGTAATGGGGTTCAAACTACGAGGTTATCCGTAAGTAATATACTGATTTGGATGAAATTTGGAATACCGACAGATTAGATTCTTGATTTATAAATGCCGTCGAAGCTGCATCAAAAGGATGAAAGCAAACTCTGGGTTAAAAGGTGAAACTCTTGGCTGCAACAATGTAAATTTCGCAAACAAAATTATAATTGCGCTGAGCGGGTATCGAACCCGTGACCTCCAGCTGTCGCACGCTCTCCCATAGCCCGATATATAAAGATGATTAATGTTAGATACTAATATCTGAGAATATATACAAAAGGCATTTACATAAATTACAAAGTAAGAATAAGACTATACTTGATAAACTTTATGAGAAAGGAATACTTTATAACAGTCAGCAGGCGAATCAGTTTATGACTCTTCAGCTGTAAATGGTTCTCAGATATGTCGTAAATATAATAATTTTAGGGTTGCCTGTAAGCCGTATACAGGGTGTTAGGGAAACGTTCCTGAAAACTAAAACATACAATACTTCTGATGATCAAAGAAAAATTGAACTAGTACTTTTTCGATCGCTTTACTACGGTAACCACTTTCCATCAGGTGGGCCAAGTGCTTGTCTCCCACCTCAGTTGTATAAAATAAATGACCAAGGAAAACAGGGCCTCCATTTTGTAATAACAGATTGCCTGAAGTTCCGATTGTCAGCAATAGGCTTACTCCCCTCTGTTTCATGGTTTACTAAGAATTCACTAATACCTGCTGAATAAAAAGAAAACTTTTCAATATCAAGAATAAACTCAAATTCAAACAACGCTATTAACACAAAATGCAAGATTTACCAAAAATATTATGCAAGTAGAATAATATCTTATTTATGAATACAGAAGCGTAAATATATATATAATACACCACACGTTATGTCCGTACGTGACTAGACACGGATCTGGTACAGATCCATAATGTGAGCCATTTTATATGTATAACATATAGAACATTCTAGACCAACTACGCGTGAGATCTGCTAAGGTTTGACATAATATCAATTCAGGCAGTATCTCTAAGGAATTTTAAAAGCTACGTTTCTAGTCTTACTTCGAATAATAATAAAAATGTGAAAGTTTGTGAAAATGTTTGGCACTTCATTACGTTTGAACTGTGAAAAGGATATCTTCGAGATTTGGTACAGGGATAGATTATAATGTAAAATAACACAGACTATTTTTATTCGGTATAAGTCTGGAATAGGTTTGGCTATAAAAGGAATATAATGATGGTATTCTTCAAAATACCTATTCAAAATTTCGAAACAGTACTCTCAAAGACAGCACCTAAGCTATTTTACATGCAGTGTTTTGTTTCATTTCATCTCATATAGATCATTTTAAGAGTAAAAAAGAGAAAGAATTGCCAAAACGCTAGTATTAATTATAAAATTGAACAAACTTCATAGATCCTCCCACGTTCAATTCAACTATGAAAACAACAGAACCATTGAATTCCCTGAAAACGCAACACCAGCAACAAAAGAAAGAAAGAAAGAAAGAAAATACGTTTATTAGACACACACATACACACACATAAAAATAAAAATACAGAAGAACACCCGCACAAGTAATATAAAAACATTCATAACAATACACACAACAACCTACACTTACAAAAACAGGTGTCCTTTACATAAATGTCGGTCGGTGTGGAGAGTGTGTCTAAATGGCCACAGTTCAGCTAAATGCTACAGATTGGGTACAATCTGCAGCGCTGGTTTTCAACCGTAGCCCAGCCCAGTCAGGTAACTTGCTGTACCTACATTGATCAATTCATTTTATTCTATATCACTCACGTAGGCAATATACACACAAGAATTACATAGACATATAAACCCACAAGTTCAGATCACGTTGGGTGTATCATATATCAGTTACATCTAAATAGCACATCCACACAATTTCTAGATATTTTTATACTATAATTAAAATATTTATTAGTTATAATTACTTATTCATTTAACAGTAGTTTTCTAATTTACTTACCTTACAAATTTTTTACGTCTATATGTGTGAAATTATTTCTTTTATAAGTACATATTTAGCAATATTTAGCAATGGTTTCTCAGTTTTACGGTTACCTATACAACATGCAGGGGCAAAATAATAATAGTAATAACAATTCAGACAGCCAGAATCTAAAAACAGGCAGTAAAAAGGCCAATTACGGACTTGATTTCTGGGCATTAAGTAGGATATTTCTGTACCCAACCCGGAAGCCATGTACACCTGACAGCCTTTTAAGGGGTGGAGGAATATCATTCCATATTTTACTAGCCCGATATCTGAAACTGCCCTGAAAAGCCGCAGTTCTGTGTTTTGGTACATGCAGATTTACACGTGACGCTCTTGTCAAATACCTACTATTTTCATTTAGCCATTTCAGTTTAGAGTATAGGTATAAAGGTTTTCCTGTCTTGACAATACCAAAAAGAAGTGTTGCCAGATGTAATTCCCTCCTAAACTTCATTTTCAACTTATTGTTATTGTTCAGGTATGGCGTCACGTGGCTTCTTGGTGGTATATTATAACAGAAGCGCGCGCATGCATTTTGCACCCTTTGAACTAAATTGGCCGTTTTCGCTAGTAGTCGTGGGCCATAGACTACGTCCATGTAGTTAAATTTGGACAGTACCAGAGTGTCAACCAACTTCTCACGTAGATCAATACTGAGAAAGCTACGTATTCTATAAAGTAACTTTAGCCTATAAAAACAACTCCTCACGCAATCCGCAATATGCCGTTCGAATCTCAGAGTGTCATCCATCAGCAAGCCCAAGTTCCTAGCTTCATATACTCGCTCAGTAGGAGTGTTTTCGACATGTATTACGGGACTTAGATTATTTATATGTTTGATTTGAGTTTGTGAGCCAAGTATTAGGTACTTGGTCTTATTCCCATTCAACACGAGTGCGTTTTGACGGGCCCATCGACAGATACTGCTCAAGTCCTCATTTACCTTTGCCACGGCTTCCTGAGCTTCATTGGTCGCAAAAGAGAAATAAATTTGGACGTCATCCGCGTATATATGAAATCTACAGTGCTTTATGACTTGAGTTATGTCCGCAGTATAGAGTATGAACAGCAGGGGTCCCAAAACCGACCCCTGCGGCACACCCCTACCCACTGTTGCCAACGTTGAATGCAGTGTAGATCCATCACTGTTTTGGGTTTCTACATACTGTGCCCGGCCAGTTAGATAGGAATGAAACCACTGCACCGTTTCGCTGTCAAACCCATAATAAGCCAATTTAGAAAGGAGAAGAGAAACGTGAAGCCCGTCAAAAGCCCTAGAGAAGTCCAACAGGACCAAAACCGTCGCTTTGCCCTGGTCCCGAGCTGAAAGAATATTGTCCGTAACGTCCAACATGGCTGCAGCCGTACCACGATTCCTTCTAAAGCCCGACTGCACATCTGGTAAAATGTTTCGCGTTTCCATGTAGTGCCTAAGCTGTGATGCAACCACCTTCTCCAAAATTTTTGACAAACAAGGTAAAATGCTAATTGGACGTAGATCCTTATAACCGAGTACCTCATTATTTTTAGGGATGGGCTTAATTATAGCAGTTTTCCAGCTGGTGGGAAATTTAGACGTCGAGATTGATTTATTCACGATAGCAGTGAGTACATTTAGAGTTTCTGGGATTATCATAAGTATCATTTTCAGTGAAATGCCGTCGACTCCCACTGCATTTGATTTAAGCTCCTTTAATATTTTGAGTACCGCTGATGAGTCAACAGTCGACAGCCCGAAAGTAAAGTCACTGAACCTATTGTATTCGTAGAAAGTAAGTATAGACAATGGGACGTTTGCATCACCAGGAACATTTATGAAATGCTGATTAATTGCATTGGGGTCATTTAGGTGCGCGGGGAGATCCAGGGGCTTGTGCGGATTCAAGTTGGTTTTTATATTTTTCCACAACGTTTTAGGATCCTTGATATTATTATCAATTTGGAGCCTAAAGTAACACCTCTTTTCACTATTCACGGCTATGTCAACTTGTTTCTTCAGTTCTTTGTAATAGATTTTATGAGACTCAAGTTTAGACATCCTAGCTCGTTTCAGTGCTGCATCCCTCAAGCCTATCATGAACCTTACATTGCTAGTAAGCCAAGGGGTTTGTCGATCCTTTATAATTCTTCTTTTTATCGGAGCGTGTAAATTGAATATATAATTTATTAGTTTGGTGTAGTCTTGCACCATGTCATCAACATCCTCCAGGCCCAAAATATGGTTCCATTTAAAAGAGCTGACGTCCATGTTGAACCTATCTATATCAATGTCCGATAATGGTCGACAATTTATTACCTTAGGTGGAATTCTTGGCTTGCGGAACAACATCTCACATACTATAAATGCATGTCCGTTCACCTTCCCAACAGAATCTACGGTCGTACTACGCACTCTAGCATTTGTACAGACTACATCGATCAGCGTCTGACTATGATCAGTGAAATGAGTTGCATCCCGTACATACTGGGTTAAACCCGTGCAATGAAGAAATGTATTAAATTGCTTAACATCTGCCTCTGTAGGCTTAAATAAATCGATATTAAAATCACCTAGCAGAACAATGTAGTCGTAGTCAGAGAAGGAACCTATGGAGTCCGTCATTGCATCCAGAAACTGTCGTACGTTACCCTTAGGAGGATTGTAGCCCGTGCCCACTATAATTTTATTATGATTAACCTTAACTTTGACCCACATCTGTTCGACTGTCGGGTGCACAGGGTGGACACATACCTTTACATGCAGGCCGTTCCTGCAGTAAAAACCAACCCCCCCACCTTTACTAGCGATCCCGTCGGGACGAGGGGTATGCCGTAACCGGTATTCTGGCGCGAATGGTGCGCGACCCTCTTCCCCCCGTTTAAGCCATGTCTCATTTATAGCCAGTAGGTCTACCCGATGCCGGTCTATTGTCGCTAAAATATTGGTGTGGTTTGCACCCAAAGACCCCGGGTTAAACAATCCGACGCTAAAGAATCTGTTAGTCATTGAGAATCTTACCATAGAAACCACCTTCAACACCGACCTCTATACAGCTGAGATATTCACACATATATCCATAGTTTATGCACATAAAATTGTATAACGTTAATAAAGCCAATCCACACATTTGAAAGTAGCCAAAAATGTGGTCACCGCATTCAAACAGAAATAATCCGTAAAACATCAAGCTATTGTGGCCACACATTTAATTTCAGTGGGACGTGTCCCGTAATTCCCCGCTGTCACTTGCGCGACATTCCGTATCCGGTTTAATCCAGTTATATCAGCTAAAATCTGCAATAATGCGGAATTTGTTCCGTCGCAGACTTTGTAGTAGTCGCTTTTGATATAATTTAGTACGCGTTTAACGGATGAAAGTTTATATATGGTGTTGTGTTCTGATTTTAAATGTTAATGTTTACATTCCTTACAGAATATATGGAGGCTTGGGGGGGAGTTTCATTTCTCCGTTACCAGTATATAAATAAAATGTCCAAGCCCTTATGTGACATTATTATATCTTCTGCGAGCATTTGATCAGCTAAGTGAAGGTCGGCTTTCTAACTAAGGAACTCCGATATTTTCCGTGAAGTGATGGCCATCTGAACTCCTCAACCAATTAGCGGGTCTGAATTTCTGTATAAAAACAGGTTGAAGGACTTTTTAGGGCTCCAAACCTCCTCTCCAACCGTAGTACCTAGTATTCCTACTCACGTCTTACTATCGCTCGTTCTAGCTCTTTCAATAATAAATCCAAACCTCTCATTACTTATCCTAGGTGCTGAGTCGCACAAAACAATTCCATTTTTATTATGCACATAATTCTGACTTGGAATTCTTATGCCATATACCTCAATCTTGATCCTCAATATAATTATTATTACCTGTCTAAGTCTAAGCAGATTGCTCATTCAAAACTACTACAGGGGTCTTAATTATTTATTTTAAAATTACATTTCATTGAAATGTTACAATGCTATTCACGTTCTATTCGAACTTCAAACAATAACAAAATATTGTAAACAAAACTAAAATCGTTCCAATACGGTTCAGAAAGTGATATAGGACGAAAAAAAAATATCGGTGGATAAACCAAACAGTGACATAAAAATTACAGGCTTAAAATGGTTTAACAATTTTTGACAACCGCTGTGTAACATACAGGATGTATTCCAACAATTTATTGTTGTGCTGTCTGTGTTACAAAAGAGCGGAAATGAATTTTGGAGCTAACTTTAGGACGATAATGTTCAGTATTGTGACTATAGTATTATACTGATTAACTTTAACATCAGACAGATATATTCAGCCCAGACTCAGATGCATGGCTCGCACAATAGTGCCCGGAATACGGCAATAGGATCACCCCTACGCAGGACCGAATACAGATTGGTGAAATGTGGGTGTTAATTCACCACTGCCTAACCCTCCAGGGATAAAGGCGTGATTATATGTATGTATGTACTATTATAGCTTTGTAAATTACCTTTATCGGACTATATTCAAAAATGTATTAAAGTTCTGTTAAATTGACGATTCTGAACCATTTTTTTTTATTTCCTGTATAAATGTTATATTTGCGATGTATGCGAAAATTACTCAACAAATTTTTATTGGTTTCTTTAACTTGGTTTCTTTATTATAACGTTTTTGGTCCGACTTACAATTTGTCATGAATTTGATAGTAATTGATTGAGTAGAACTGTCACAATAATCATAAATGTCATCGAATGTGGTACATTTTCCAACACTATTTCAAAATTAAAAAACTACGGGCATATAAAGGTTGAAGGGGTGCAACAGGGCTTGAAATATGTCTCAAGAGACGCCAGGGAGGATCAACTGGTATTATATTATACATACATACATCATAAATTTTTAAATTGACAGGCAGTGAGATACCTTCGCCCGGAATAACACTGTCAACCACAAATCAATCATATATCTGACAGTTCGTGCATACATTTGGATTTGGTTGGACTTCCTGAGTCGGGTTCGAAAATTATTGCAGTAGCTATTTCATAGAACTTTCGGTATTTCTAAAAGTTGATAATAGTATTTTAGATGGAATTTTAATTGCATTTATGATTCCGAGATAAATATTATGAATCTCAATTTAAAACTAATTGAAGTTTCACATTGTATTCTAGAACCAAACTTGAATAATGGTTTTTGGACGTTAATTACCTGAGCGTCCACAGCAATGTCTTAGAATACGGGCCATAAGGTAAGCCAGTTTTAGAAAGCCAAAATAAGAATAATCGTTATAACGTCATAATACATATCTTTAATCGCTACATCTAACTGTATTACTAATAAATAAAAATAACAACATTAATAAATAAAATAAATAAATAAATAAAAAAACTTTTCATTTAAAATCATCATGATTGAAAGGCGTGTAGCCTTTGTCCCAATTACTTGAAATTGTCACAATTTGGTTATTTTGTTTAAACTTATAAATGAAAAAAAAATATATAGGTTCTCCTTCATGAAACTCAAAGGCGTTACAAAGTAAAATCTGTACAGTGACCAAAAATATGCATCTACCGTACAGCTTTAACAGACAAGCAATTTAATAGTTCATTTTTGTAAATTTCAGTTACGTGGTTTTACATTGCAACAGTTATAGTCAAAGAGTTCACCAAACAAATAAAAAACACGTTTTTTGTGAACAACTGTTTTAAATGAAGTTACAGTGTTGATAAAACTGGTTTACAATACAGTTTATTAACTTAATTAAGTTAGAATTTTAGTTACAGTTAGTAGCGTAATATTGACACTGAGTTAGAATAATACTCCTGACTAAAATCTATGGAAGTTCATATTAATGTTGGGAAATCCGAGTATTTATGTACCCTATGTATACAGAAATCATACCCGAGGGTATGGGTTCACGAGCTTAGCAGTCACACTCGCTTCCATTGCATTACATCATCGAGAAAGGTATTTTTAACGTGCGCAAAATTACCACGGATCCCCCCTCCCCCTACCCCCTCCTCCTCTGTCAGCTTCGAACTAAAACGCACCCCACCGGACTCAGGGTCATTTTTTGTAAAAATTAGCCTGAAAGGAAAAGAGTTAGTAGAGTAGTTCGAGTCCCGCCTGAGCGATTCACTTTTTCCTATCTTAATCGTCCTAAAGACCTCCTAACCCTGAGAGAAAAGCCTGCATCATAGCCTCGTCCGTCAATCAGCAGGTGACCAACAGGTGAGGTTAGGTCCTGCAGACACTCCAAAATAAAAAATTGTGCATCCCAATCTCAACCCTTTTAATCAAAACTCTGGCAAATACTTGTTGGGAAAGTACCCATAAAAGTACCGCAACGAAACTAAATAAATAAATCTGGGCCATTGTCATTTGTAGCTAACATCAATTTGAAACTTGTGCAGAAGTTTGCTACTGCTGTCATATGTCTGTCACATAGAATTACATGGAATAGAAGAGACATTTGTTTATTACCTGTTATAGTATTGACTTGGCAAGGTATAGAGTAAATAACTGACTAGATGACGTCTGGCAGGAAAATATGGAAGAGTCGTGGCAGGTATTCTTTCACAAATTGTTACAATTTAAATAGAAAAAAAGACCTCCTAGACCGGTTAATTTTTTTCTATTTTAATAGATTTGAATATTAAGCATGAAAAATGCTTAAAACTTTAATTCAAAGTGTTACAAGTTTCACAAGTAGTCACAATTAATTTAAATGATACTAAACATAAAATTTAAAAAGATAAGTAATGAAGAAATCCGGCCAATTGCACACGAAGGTCAGCCGAGGGTATGCACTATAGCTACCTCACCTTCAGTGTCGAGTCCGACTATCCCCCCCCCTCCGGCTCCGGCGAGGGTGGTATTAGTGGGGTTTCCCCGCACGTTAAAAAAAAGATAACAACATTGGATAACTATAATATTCTAGCTTTTACCCGCGGCTCCGCCCGCGTGGATGTCAGTTATCGCAACCAAACAGCCTATGTCCTTTCTTAAGGTCTAATCTACCTCTATAACAAATTTCATCAAAATCGGTTCAGTAGTTTAGATGTGAAAGCGTTACATACAGACAGACAGAGTTACTTTCGCATTTATAATATTATTATGGACTTTTCTTTGTTTAAAAAAATCACGTTTGTTTTAAAATGTGAGTGTCCTTAAATAGGTTTTTTTTATTTATTGCTATGGCGGCAATAGAAATACATCATCTGTGAAAATTGTCTAGCTATTACTGTTCATAAGATCCAGCCTAGTGACAGACCGACAGACATATAGTGGAGATTTAGTATTTATGTATAATAGTTCCGTTTTTAATTTAGAACCTTCAAAAGAAGAACATATCATTTTATTTCAATGAAACTCATCAGGCTGGCTTTATAATGTGCAACAAAATTACCACAACTATATTGCGCTTAATACGTGCTGTCATATCCAGCAACTTTAACTTTGGACTGTCCAACTGACATTTGCCAAAAAGTAATCCAGCATATGTGTATATTTGTCGTACGAACTACACAATGTTTCAGTTTTCATATGGGAATGATGAAAACACCGCTTGAACTCGCGACAGAAGTTTACCAGTTTTGTAATTTATAAAACTTTTGCTTATTCGCTTGATGTTTGTTAAAACGGTATTTTGCTGTCGTATTATGGTAATTCGGAATGCGAAACTCGGTTTAGGGTGTTTGGTATAAATGTTAATTTTCTTACGTACGTAAAACGAACTCAGTTATTATTATTATCATCATCAATTTAATTCAAAAATTTCCCAGTTGCGTTCAATGTATTTTTTTCTTTAAAGATAAACTTGGTCCCTTATTTCATGTGGAAACCGTTTTGGTTCGACTAAAACCGCACATCGTCTCGGTTCTTAAGATGTCGAGAGTAAAATGGCCCATAGGCATTTCTCTCGCACCCCGGCTAAATCCGAGTCATCTCTGATTTCGAGATGGCCCCATTGGATGTGGAAATCATGATGTCCCCATGTTGCCCCAGAAACGGGCTCCACTTCTCAGCCCTAGGTTGACTAGGGCCCTTCGTCTTGACAGTTCGTAACACTAAAAATATGCGAATATACCTATATGCAATTGAGCTTAGCCAGGAGGTAAGAGAAAAATTTAAATGTTGGTTACTAACATTCCTTAAATAAATACTTTTCGCGGTTATTACAAACAACTATAATAAAAAATAACTTGAAAGTAATACCAAAACTAGTTAATTCCTAGCCAAGTTTCTATAATTTACGCATACCTCTGGCCGTGGGCGTTGGCAGAACTTTATATTAAAAGGAAATGGCCCAGGCCGAAACTAATTTGCTTCGGCGATAATTTCTGTCAAAATTTGACAGAGGTCACGCTACAACAATGGGAATATTGTGTCCGTTTCTTCATGAATTTGATATTAAACTTATTAACTATTATTGTGAGTAAGGGTGACGAGTACAATTTCGTATATTTGTTGTAAATTAATGTATACCAACATATATCTTGACCCTAAAATATATTATTTATGCTCAGGACGAGTTTTTTTGTGGACAGCACGAGGTGCTACGGCTGTGGAGCTTAAAATCAGCAGTCATAGATTATATCAAACTAATCAGCGCGCGCCAAGTATTGGTTTCTATCGCGATTTGGGATCAAGATATATCTGAAAGTATGATTTGGGAACCCAGTTTTATTTATCTATATTACGTTTTCACTACATAGTATAAAACAAAGTCGCTTTCTCTGTCCCGATATCCCTTTGTATGCTTAAATCTTTAAAACTACGCAACGGATTTTGATGTGTTTTTTTTTAATACATAGAGTATGAAGGTTTATATGTATAATAAATGCTTAATATAGTAGAGAGCGTAGCGGGAACGGGATGTGATACCACGCGGGTGGAACAAATTTTCGGTACGAAATTCGCCGGGTCAGCTAGTACATTATAATCATAAATCATGATTTTTAGAGCCTTCTCCATATAAGCGTTAATGTTTGAATAAATTATTTATAGAAAAGGAAAAGATTTTTTTTTTAATCGTGCAGTATATCTGTTTACCGCCCGTTTTGGTCTTCGAAAGCATTTCCCAATTATGTATAATTTTCAGGTTTGATTTTCATTTATTTATTAAACATAGAAACATGTAAACTAAAAATAGATGTTTTGTCCATATTTTACAAATACTACCCGTTGCCCACGGTTTGTTCGTGTGGAATTTTGACCCTATTCCCGCTACCCATGGATTATGCCCAAGATTTCAGGATAGGATAATAATGTGTTATTCCAGACTTTTATCTATTCCTTCGCCAAATTTCCGCCAGATCTGTTGAGCCGCTAAAGCTTAATTGAATAAAAAACAATCTAATATTTTTACAAATCTTCACATTATAATATCACTAGTATTAGTACGACATGTATTGAGTGAGAGTTCTGACATAAATTGAATGTAACTAATGCCTCTAATTGCCTCTTCAAAAGCTACAAATAGTCTAACTTCCGATTCTAAAGCCTCACTGAACCCAAGCATTGAACCTTGGACCGGTTCCAGCTACTTATCTACAAATCCTGTTAGCTTCTAGTTTTTGCCGCTAGCGCCTAGGCTAGACCTGTTGTCAATTTATTGTGAGGAGTTGATTTTCTTGCTACAAGCTTTTTGTTAAGTATTCCTTATGGAGCATGTTATAGTTGATTTGAATTGTATATATAATTGAAGTAATTAAGCACTGTAACAGCTTTTATTTAATTTAATTATGGTTTTGATTGGTCATTTCTTTTGTAGAACATCTGTTATTAAGCATAGGCTATATTAGGCCTCTATAAGGTCTTCAGAGTCCAACCTAACCTCATATAGCTCTGGTGCATTAGGTTAAGTAGACACCATCATATTTATCTGACAGTATCAATTTTACCCTCGGCAATTAAGTGACCCGAGACGGCATGCGGTTTTCGTCGGCTCGATTCTGACACAACTCACCTCCGTCAACTCGCTTAACTACAGACACCCCAATTATTAAAATCCTATTGATATTCAAGTATATATCGATAAAGCATAAACCCTCATTATTATAAGAAAATATCTTTGAAAGGCTTGACAAGCAACTCGGAATATCATTTTGTATCGGGAAAATATTATTCTATAAAGATACAAATCAAGACTTATCGCCAGAATGTTTATAAGGTATCCTTTTGTTTTCCGCGGACTCGACTCCTGATAACGGTCGGTGCAATTCAACGAAACTTCGAGCGTACAAAAGATATTCTTACCTTATAAAATGTTGAGATTAGAGAAAATTTAAAACGTACTTTCTGCCGTGGTTCCCCCTGCCACGCTTGGTGTTTTTCTATTGCTGCCCGTCGGTAAATTGCCCAGCTTATTGTGTTATTGTTCGGCTCCTTATGGTGGTAATGTTATGTACCTGGCCTATAATAACCTTCCCCAAGAACTGGGCACTGTTAGTTACCTCAGCTTTTGACCATCTAGCGTCGTGCAGTCAATTGATGGTCCTAATATAAAAAAAAATACGAATTTTTATTTTGTTGATAAATACCCTGAGCAAAGTTTATGATGAAGTAATGAGTTCTTGAACCAAGCCAACTTCCAAAGACCCATTCAAACTTATTTAAAATATCAATACACTACCTATCGGGTCTAATTTATGAATCTAAATCATCTAGCTCCATTCGGATATCGAATTCGATTAATTGTTTATCTATACTAAACAATTAAATAGATAAGAATTTAATTTGAAAACCATCTTCTATTTCCCTCCAGGGTAAGCAGAGACATTAGCTCGCCATTTGTTTATATCCTTTTTTTAAAAGTGCCGCTGTCTGCTGCGGTTTTGGTGGTTATGTCAGACTCAAATTTATTAAAATCGCACGCTGAATTGGGAATTGACGTCGAACGAATTTGACCTCCTTATATTTAATAGTCAAATCATTTACTCATTATAAGTTGCAACCGTTATCACCTTTTTACCATTCTTAATTTAATAAGTTCAGCTAATTTATTTATTTTAACTACAGGAAAATATCCAATCGAGTCTTCAGATATCGAGGATTGAGATGACATGTCTTCTATGCTTCAGAAGAAACAACTAAAACGCACGCCGTCTGGGTATACGAGCTGCCTATAATGTAAAATTAAGTTTAAAAAAGAAGAAATTTCAATACAAATGTGCTCATATATTGTTATTGAACTTTTCATAATACATTCTTGCAAACGACGAGTGCGTGACACTTTTGGTAATGTACAAAGTACACATAAGAGTACCACTTCGTACAAACTCAACGAAATTGCCAATAAAGTGTACCTAAGAAGCATTTCTCGGTACAAAGTAATCACAATTAAATTATTCGTAACGAGCTTTATATATTTTGTTTATTTTCCTTCTAAAGACTTTTGCATGTATTACTTAGATCAGGTCATTAACAGCAACATCATAGTTTTTCAAGAGGATCTAAGTAAAATTGGAGTGTCTGTTTATAATATTGAAATAACTAATTTCTACTACATGCAAATACCAAACAAACTAAACTAAATTACTACCGAAAACCTGGGCAGCTATCCATTATATAATAGGACACGTCAATTCGACTTCACCTCACCTGATGGTAAGCTGAAGGTAAAGTCTCAGGAACCATAACATACTCTTGAAGAAAGCTTACAGATTAATTACATATTTTAGTAACAAAAATGTAACTAAGAATAAGCTCCCATAGCTAAATAACAATATAGGATAGCAATGACCACCGGTAGGTGGGGATGTGCACTACTTCCAATGTGTATCATCTATATACACTATAGTGATATAAAATAACAAATTGACATAGGTACTAACCTTAAGGTAAAATACTGACTAATTATATCATTTCCGTGCAACCCGCACCATCAGCAAAAAAAGGTTTGCTAATAGCTATCTCACTGTGCTAGCTTTGGTGCGCAAGATATCAAATTGCAATGAACCTGACACGAAAATGACAGGCAATATCCTATATTTCGTCAACAATGCTCTCGATTCAAAGAAATAGGGAATGTGTATAATATTTTTTTTTTCTGATACGTTACCTAGCGCTGTTACAGAGAATTTTCTAACAGGAAAATATAGAACGCAATGCTTTGCGAGAATCGCTAATCTGACAACCACTCACCATAGCTTCCAACATCAAAATTTGACGTATTTTTACATACATATATCACGCAATTCCCCGAAGGGATAGGTAGAGGCGCACACAGTCGGCATTAGATCGATCTTGATAACCAAAGTCTCTAAATAATCTCTTAATACCTTGGTGCAAGACAGTTTTATTGAATTAAATTGAAATAAGATCCGAACTAAAAGTGTGTACCAGGTATTAGAACAACCAAAAGGAGGGGGGAATCCACGGTATTATGATCATTTTGAGTCCTTTGCCAATCACAATTGATCTGATGCTGAATGTACTAACATCCAACTTAATTCGATTCAAATAGAAAAAAATAAATGGGTCTAGGCGGGGTTTGAACCCGGGATTTTTGCCTTACAGGGGCAATGCTTTGACCACTAAGCTACCAGCCCCTAACCTAAAAATAACCAAAAAATCCTTCTATATCTGTCTTTGAGGCGACAGTGGAGCATCTACCGACATTCTTAAGAACTATAGGAATCAATTAATGATTTTTCAATCAGTTTTAAACATTATTTTTTTACTATCCGCCGCTATGATTTAAATAAAATTTCAAGCGTGTTTCATGCTAAATTTAAATCGATTTAAATAGAAAAAATTGAATCGCTCTCGGCGGGGTTTGAACCCGCGATCTTTGCCTTACGTGAACTTAATAGCAGATAAGCTCATTTTCGTCAAGTGCGTACTTTGTCATGTACATTATTATCGTAATTTTAACGTTTCTATACACAACCTGTCTCATACGCCATCGAAAGCTTTGAAAATATAGATGACTATCTAAAGTAACCCAGCTCCACCCACGACAGTGGTACGTGTGTTATTCCAGACTATATAATGTATCCCTGTACCAAATTAAAGCCAGATCCATTCAACCGTTGAAGCGTGATTGAGAACATCTAAATAACTTCACAATCTTTCACATCTATACTAATATTATAAATGCGAAAGTGTCTGTGTGTCTGTTTGTCCGTTTTTCATGCCTAAGCCACTGAAATTTGCGAAGAATACGTGAAATTACAGCCGCGGGCAAAGGCTAGTCTAAATTATTAGTAGGATTTTATACATACCTTGATATCGTTGTATATCTTATAGCCTTTCCAAGATTTCCATCTTCTCTGATCTCTTCTTTAGACACTGTAACAAAGAACAATTATACATTAACTTTATTTTATTACCATAAAAATAACCGAAATTATTAGTACCCCTTCAGCTAAGTTAAATTACATCTCTTGGTATCTTTACGCCAGCAATTTTATGACTGAGTTTCAAATCCGTGATCACAACCTGGTTGAGGGATGTGTAGAATCATATAAATTAAATACATACACATACTCACGCCCAAAAATCCCTAAACAGGTAGGTAAAGATGTATCAACACAATTATTTTCGGTCCCGTCTAAACGAGCCGATTGCTGGCAAACGGGCACTTCATCATAAATTGTATGTTAGCTGTTGGATGTAGAACAACCCTATCCTTTGGTCGCCTTCAACGAAACCCACAGGAAAGCGTCGGTAGCTTAGTGGTTAAGGAGTAGGCCTTACGATCGAGAGGTCCCGGGTTCGAATCCTGGCCATTACACTACCAACGTGAACCCACTCATAGCACAAGCAATTTAGCTTAGTTGGAGGGGTTAGAGGGAATATTAGTAATTTAGGCTGCTAATATTCTTTAAAAAAAAACATGGGTGGAATTAACACTGTTTAAAATTAAATCAGAAAAAGTTAACATTTAGAACAGAAATTGAACTTGCGACTATTCATTTATAGATTGTATAATGTAACCAACTGAGCTACCTAGATTCGTCCTGGAAATTTAAAAATTCTCCTATAAGTATATAGCTCTTGGATCGTGAAGTCCATTCTGATACTTTTGACGTTTTTCGATTGAAATATAAAAGAAAAAAAGGTAAAGTTGTTTACAATTATTTTACGAATTGGGTTTGTAAAGTTCAAATTAGTTTAAAATTAATGTAATAAGGCATACGGGTTAGGTCAGGTAGCTTAGTGGTATGGCATTCAAACCCCGGCTAGACCGATTAATATTTTTCCTATTTTAATTGATTTGAATATTTAGCATGCAAACTGCTCAAAAATTCAATTCAAATAATGTATAATATAAAATTCTCGTGTCACAGTTTTCGTTGCCAAACTCCCTGAAACGGCTCGACCGATTCTCATGAAATTTTGTGGGCATATCGGGTAGGTCTGAGAATCGGCCAACATCTATTTTTCATACCCCGATTCGCGATAACCGACATCCACGCGGGCGGAACCACGGGCGACAGCTAGTAATGTATAATATCTAGATAAACTTCTAACAATATCATTAACATAGCCTATAGTAATAAAATGCACAGTTAAAACGAAATTTGGTTCTAAAATGAACTTTATTACACGACAAAAATATGTAGGTAAGCTATTCAAAGGCAGGTTCCAGAAATTTGCATAACTATTTAAAATGAACGGTTTATATCGCTGTTAAGGTGTGATCACACACCGGGGGATGCTTGTGCTTAATTTAAGCTATCTAGGCACTGACAGTGTCCCGGAGAGTATTTAGGGTAACCATGTTAAATATAACAATTCCGGGTATTAATGCTACTCTAAACAAGTAGCAATTAGTTGGCCTAATAGAATAATAATATAATAGGTATAGATAATTTATAATAATAATATAATAATAGAATATAATTTTGAATGTCAGGGATTGATGCGTTTTGACGTTTATAACAGTCACCGACACAAAAATATATTAGAATAGAACGGCCATAAGCAGTGTTCACCTTCTTGCCGCGCGTGGCGACTTTTCACTGTAAATAAAACTCACAAGAGACTCTACAGATTCTAGTTTGAAATGCTGAAACGATGCTATTACAAGCTAGTCTTAACAGTACCGAGTAAGCGTTCAATAGTTGCTCTCTCATAGGTCAGGAATTTACTATAAAGTTGCCACGCGTTTTCCGCTTACAAGGCCGTTCTATCCTAATAAATTAACTTCAACTTCTTCAAAAAAGACGCTGCAGCAAATAGCTATCCAAAAATATTTCTGTGGTCGTCAACATATGGTATAAACTTCAAAACACGTATTTTGGTAACGTATGTACCTTATGCATGTGTGTATCATCTTTATAATGAAGTTCGTAAGTCAGTAGGCAGAACTTTCTGGTTTTACCGTACTTCTTTGGCCGTGTTGGAGGAGTAGAAATAGGGCCATCCTATTTATTACCGTGGGTGTTGTAGAAGGTGATTAAAGGATAGGACTAAACACACTTTCCCAATAGTTTCAATCCCATGAACTACGTACAAGGTTAAATCTAAGCCCTTCAATGAAAATTTGTTCTCGATTCTAAGAGAATTTTTGTGCCCATCCATCAAGGTTATAACATAGGCGACACAAAAACATTATATACGCACTATAGATCCAGACTTGTAACCCAATAGCTGTCTATCACAAAAGCTAACATAACAAAACCATGCCAACGAAACCAGACAGGCGATGAAACAATATACCCACTATTGTCTAAAATCATCCTGCAATTATGGAGCACATGGTCACAATATGCTGACGTCATAAGCTAGTAACGCATCGCGATCTCGGCGCGAATTCGCCGAAAGCCAACCATTTTGTCGAAATAAACTGCTCATTCTGTTCAACGTAATTGTTCTCGCTGTGGGGTATCGATCAACTAGTGTGAACGTTATTAGAAGCAGTGGTTGACTGCCATTATTCATTTGGGGTTTTATGAGCGGTTATGTGTGAAACCGTGTTTTATTTTGTCACCTTGCGGTGGAAATGGTGCGATAACTGTCAGTTTTCAACTTTATAATGATGAATTTATTGTTTTTAGATTATTATTTTGTTATAGTTATAAAGTCATATACAATCCTTTAGACAACTGGCATAATTATTAGTACGGCGGCGGCGCGCTTCGTAGGACGATGCGCGTCTCCCCACAGCGGGGTTGAGTCGGGGACCGCAACGGCGTGCGGTTTAGTCGGTTCGAGTCCGACATAACCTCCCCCTCCGGCTCCGGAGGGGTGGGTATGCGTGGGGATTTCCCGCACGTAAAAAAAAGCACAATCTTTAGTAGTATGGAATAAAATAATCAAGTAGTAATGGTAGTGACACGTCGTATTTTGACTTTCATGACAGTTGTAAATATATGTCAATCCCATGCACAGATATTATTATATTCTATGCTCTTCTACTAACGAATTACCATTTGTCTATAGAGATAAACCTGTCAGAAATATAAATAAGTAGTATCTACATCACATCTTAATCTTAATCTCGGTGATCTGAAGTCTACTTTAATGTCGCAAACACACACACACACACACACACACACACACACACACACACACACACACACACACACACACACACACACACACACACACACACACACACACACAATTTTAACATACATGGATACACATGTTACTTATGTTTTTATTGACTCACACATACACACACACGCACACACACACTCACAATATTATTATCCTTATATTGCTGTTCTTACTCTGGCCCGGAAATTAATATGAGGAAAACAAATATTCGACTCAATTTAGAAATCAATCATGTATGTTGGAAAATATTCATGCAATATTCATACTATCGTTGTATACGTTGTGGACGCCTTGGTTTCCATGTGTATGAAACTTTGCTTTTTCTTTTCAAACAGTATTTCATGAGTATGTTTTGAAAAATTACTTTATATTTCAGAGCTTGTGAGACTTCGGATTGGTTTCTGTATCTAGCTTTTGTTTTATGTGGTGACGGGTGGAACTGCCCGTCACCCTAGCAGAAGCAGGCCACGGCGGTGGCGTGCATCGCGGGGCGATGCGGGCCCCCCCACGCCGGGGGCGAGTCGGGGACCGCGTGGTCCCCCCTCCCGAGGAGGGCCAGACCGAGTGAGATGGCCCTGGGTCAGCCAGAGTGCGAGCGAATGTCGCATGACAACCTCACCTTCGGCCTAGCACTGTGACCCCCAGACGGCGTGCGGTTTAGTCGGTTCGAGTCGGACATAACCTAATATTGATACCTCATGTATAAAATAATGTTTGCATGCCATAAAATGGTAAATGTGCTGCACAAAAGTTAATAATAACACCTGAATTTGAAAAAATAATCACAAAAAGTGTCAGAAGCCCAGGTTCGAACCCGGTACTATCTGAAACCATAAGGACTTATAGTCGAAACGCTTACCGCTAAGCTACGAGGCTTCTTAGCGTACATAACAGAATAAACAATCTGTAGCTAATGTTGAATGACGTCAGTCGTCGGTTACGGTTCAAAGGTCAAGTGATCCTGACGCGAGTTTAACACTTTTTACCCATCCAACGCCACTAAAGAAGGTTTCACTTCAAAAATAAAGCGATGGAGCGTTCGACTGCTATGCAAGGAGCGAGGGTTCGACTCTCTCTCTCAATGCAAATATATGTGTATTTGAATATGCATATTTGTATTTGTCTGGGTGTTTCTATGTTTATCATACATTTATTTACAAAAAAGGTTTCGATTATGTTTATTAGCATACTAGATACCATTACATAAGCCAGTTAAGCTATGCTTGCTTTGGACACAGTATTATAATCAATGCTTTGGGTCTGAATAGCGCTGTGTAGATTGTTTATATTTAATTGTAGAATCTAAAAAACGTCACTATTGGTGGTTCATGGATGGATTTCAAACAAGTTTGTGAAGTCATACGAAAACCAAACATTAACAATACAATAATCTCGTTGGTAAATAAACAAGAGTTGTACAATTTATTGATTTTATAAATTTCAAATATTATTTATTAAAACTACAAACTTCTAATTATCTAAAACAACATTACAACCTAAATCAAAGTTTAATATTATTAATTCTCAATTAGTCCCGTCATTTCTATCACTATTCCAAAGCCAATTAAATGAGGTTTGAATCTGTCACCCTGTGTGGTTGTAATGAAAATTTCATACCGAAATATTTAAAGTTATCGAAAGTCGGCGACGTGTACGGGACAGATTCGGTTTTTGAAATTAATTGGAACCGATCTTCGGCAATATTTTGATCATATTGGAAATTTTCGAGGGCCTGTCCAATATTTGATTTTGAGGTGACGGCGAATGTTGATGAAATGAGGTCATGAATTTATAAATTAAACTAAGTTGGAGCAGTTCTTCGAATTAATGTGGAATATTACAGTTAAAATGATGTGCATTTTTAAATTCATGATGTATTGATTGAGCTATGCCTCGTGCCAGCCAAATCGGCCCTACTACATAAAAGTATATTCGTAATGGCACCCAAGATCTACAACAAACTACCTAAAGCCATAAAATCCTGCGAAAACTTGCAAATGTTTAAGAAAGAAGTACAAACATTCTTACTCGATAAAGCATACTACTCAATTGATGATTATCTTAGTGACAAGGACATTTAACTTAAATTATTATATATTTTTAGAATGTTTTAATTTCTGACTTAATCTTCTTTTTATTTTATTCTTTTATTGACATAAGTTATTTAATTGTTTGACATCTTTGATACTAATATTTCGTTGACATTCCATAAATTGACATAGTATTAAATTAAAATATTTGTACATCACACAATGTGGTAGAATATAGAGGACATTGTAACATTTTTATAAGTTATAAGAGTGAAGAACCTGTATTACGTAAATGGCTATATACTTTTATTGCATAGACCTATGAATTCGATTTCAGATCTGAAAGGGGTTGAAATTAAACTGATTATTTTATATTAACTTCAAAATGATACCTTTACGCGTTTTTGAGAAAATAATCTTGATAGACAGTCATCCAGATGTTTTTAGCAGTGAAGAAACTTCCAGTTTATTTGATTGTTAACAGTTTTCATTGTGTAATGCTTGCAACGCTTTTGTGATCCGTTGGTATATTTTTGTTTCATTTATAAAATACTAATTTAATCAACTCCAGTAACAAAGAACAAAGTTATAATTAACTTCAAACTAAGAAACTGCTTTCAAAAGCTTGCAAGTAATCTCTTTAATTAATTAATGAAACAACAACTTAAAACATTGTTAAATTTACAAAGAAATTATAATATAACTTAGTTTAAAACATACTTCTTTAACCGTTTTCAAAACTAGAGCAGACTTTTGTAGTTCATAAATTTTCATTTATATTTTTTAGTGAAGGAGGGTACCTCAAGGATCATTTATTGGTTCCATTTAAATAACGTCCATATTTGATGATTGGATTTCTGCAAAATGATCACAGATAATATTTTAATTTATGGGCACCAAATCCATCATTTAATCCATCGGTTAAAGCACATCATAATATGTCCTAAATTCTGGTCTATCAATGCGGGAGATGGCCAACGCTACGCTTCTTAATGTCTTGACTATTAAGTAAGTAATTATTCTTATTTATTTAAGTCATCAGGGAACACTTACGAACATTATGATTTTAAATTCTATATTTAAAGCCAGAGTTACAACACATTAATTTCATAAACACAAAGAAGTTCAATTTCTTTACAAAATATAAAGAGATGGATGATTTCTTTTTGCAGTTGCAAACCTTTGGGCATTTGTACCAGTTGCACCGGAAAATTGGTTTTTACACTTACAGGTCTGGGTCTGGATTGGGGCATTTATGGTAGATACCTTTAGCACACATGTCATCTTCAACGATGTTAAACCAGTATTTCTTGGGTCTATTTTTCCTACCAGATAGTTGTTACCTACTAAGTCAGTCGCTCGCCACGTAATGTCCAAATCAGAATTGAACCAGTAAACCACACGATCACACACCAATGTCACGGGGATTTAACCGCAGACCAATTATCCAATACATGTATCTGTGATGCCAATGCTTATACTTAATTTATTGAATGGCTGCCTTTATAATACTGCTGGGAAGTGATTACCGTGATTTATCGGCATTTATTAGAAGACTAAGAGCATTTTCACATTGTCTGATATCCGATGTCCGAGATTCGTTATCGGAGGAAGTCAAATGTATGACATAATTATGTATCTCTCTTTCATATTTTCCGGCCCGATATCGGTTAGCGGAGCCAATACCACTGTTTTGCCCCGATATCGGATCGCAGACACTAAAACAGTGACTGCAAGCAAATTTCGACCTTAATGACATTTTCTTAGTCACGTGTCTTTTCGCGTTAATTGATGACAAGGACTTGCACTTTCTTTTTTTTCTTTTTTTGATCCCCAGCATACCTTACTAGTCTGAGCTTTCGAACAAATGGCCGATTTTGTTGGATAAATGTGAAAACAGCACAAGGTGTCGGCTATCGGCGTCCGACACCGATATCGGATATCGGTGAAAACGCTCTAAGGATTCTTCCTGATTCCTTTTATTATTCTCCAATAATAAAAGGAAAGAGAATGATTCCATGTTGGTTCCCGATGGAGCAGAATAAGGCCACCGCACCTTTTCCCGTGGGTCTCGTAGGTGTTTAAGGGTTAGGGTTTTTTTAATCCGACAGTAAACATACAGTCCATGAAGAAATGCCCGTTTTAAAGGCAATAGGCTTGCCCCTATTACTTGGGACTGAAATTCGTAGTTGGCCAAATGTGGGTGTTAATATATCTCGGCCTATACCTTCGGATATTTACAGGTGGTAGGTAATATTAGGGGTTAAAGTATGAAATTGCCGATTTGTACTGACAAATTGAAATTCGTTTTTTTTTTAATTTAACGTATTTATTTAATCAAAATAATTACCATTATTATCAATACATTGCTGCCATCTAGTAGGAAGGTCATTTATGCCTTTGCGATAGAACTCTGGTGATCTAGATTCGTCAAACTGTGTGAAAGCATTTTGTACTGCCTCCTGAGAAGAAAACTTTTTATCACATAGAAAATTGTCCAAATCACGAAAAAAATGGTAGTCTGTTGGAGCAAGGTCTGGCGAATACGGAGGGTGACGGATAGTTTCTAATTGCAGTTCCTGTAGAATTAAAACGGTTTCTCGTGCTGTATGAGGTCTTGCGTTATCATGGAGCAATAATGGTGAAGATCGATTCATGAGTCGGGGCTGTTTCACTGCTAGTTTTGCTATCATTGTTCGGAGTTCGGCACAGTAGACATCTGCCGTTATTGCTTGACCAGATCGTAGAAAGCTATAGTGAATAACATCAAGCTGAGACCACCAAACAGTTACCATTACCTTTTTATTGGTAAGCTTTGCTTTAGGACACTGTTGTGACGTTTCACCTGGGGTCAGCCATTGCATTTTTCGCTTACGGTTATCGTAAAGAATCCACTTTTCATCACATGTCACAATTCGATCCAATATTCCTTCATTTCTGTATCGATTCAACAAGGCAACACAAGTTTCAACACGCATTTCTTTCTGCAGATCAGTCAAATCATGAGGTACCCATTTTTCACATTTTTTTATTTTATTGATTTGACGCAAATGAGTCAATATTGTTGGTAAGGTAACATTAAATCATGCAGCTAATTCCTGGGTAGTTTGGCTCGGATCGGCTTCCACCATGTCTTTCAATTCGTTGTTATTCACCTGTGTGGACGGCCTTCCTCGTGGTTCGTTCTTCAAATCAAAGTTTCCATCACGAAAGCGTTTAAACCAAAATCGCACGGTGCGTTCATTAGCAGTCCCCTCTCCAAACGCAACATTGATATTGCGAGCTGTTTCTGCCGCGTTAGTTCCGCGTCGGAACTCGTATTCAAAAATCACTCGAATTTTCGAAGTATCCATCTTTCTTGTCTAAGCTGAATAAAAAAAACAACTGAAAGTCGATAATCGAATGTTGCACATTTTTAAATGAAGAACTACATAGGTACCATTTGGAAAAAGTTTCACTCAAAAATCTCAAACCATGAAGGTTCTATGTCAATTCGAAGTACCTATTACAATGAAACGGCAATTTCATACTTTAACCCCTATTATAATGTAGGTCTAATCCCATACATTGACCATTCCACTTTATTCTTGTAACGAACTTTTTTACGAGCGTAAAATCCCTGCGGATCTCCCCCCCCCCCCCTCCGGCTCCAGTCGTACTCGAAAGGACTAAAACGCACGTAGTCTGCGGGTTGCAGTACAAGGCGGAAGGTGAAGTTAATAGTGTATATCCCTCGCACCCTGTCTGACCCAGGCCGATCTGGCCCTTCTCGGATGGGGGGACCACGGAATCCCCAACTAATCCTTGGTTATAGAAACGCGCACCGCCCCGCCGCGGGCTGTGTGAATATATCTGAAAGGGTGATATTTTCACAGAGCTGATAAAACCACTTTGAAGTAATTGATTGCTCCTGGTTACCTCACACAACATAATATTCACGGACGTGTTTTACTTCTTCACATACAAAAAAATCATAATAAAAAAGTGATTTCGTCTAAGACCCTTAGATATTGTGTCTTTACTTTTTGTCTGTATGTTACATTAATAGGTTTCCATCAGACATAAGCCTTCACCATTGGGGAGCCCACAAAAACTCTTTGCTTCAATAAATAGAGGTTTCAAAACCGCAAAACGCTCACAAATGTCTTCGTGGAATTCATAAATGATAAGCGAAAGCGGTTTTAAAGTGTTACGTAACAATTAAACGGAGTTCAAGATCCAATTCCAATGAATTTAATGTGGGACTACCTGTGAGTTACACTGAACCCAATGCAAAAGGTATTGTAAAGTCGGTTTTAGGAACCACGGCAATATCAGGAAATCAGGGAAAAATAAAAATACTAATAAAAAAAAACATTCCAACGACATCAGAACCTCCCTCCTTTTAGAAGTCGGTTAAAAACTAAGACATATTATATAAGCGACCTCGGAATCCAAAGGAATCTCGGATGCGGTCGTCACTAGTGCAAGGATGATGATGACATCTCGTAAAAATCTTCGATGATTTTTTTTTGAATTTTTTTATCTCTCTTAGGTACCAGACAAGCACACGGCCCACGTAATGGAGAGTGGTTAGGTACCGTGGCCTATGGACGTGTGCAACACCAAGGGTGTCACACTCGCGTTGCCGATACTGTAAGAATCTTGAAGAATCCTATATTATAGTCACTTGGAAAAACCACGGCAGAGAGTTAATTCCAGAGCTTAAGCATGCGGTTGATGCAGTTCCTGTTATATATTATAGAAAATACATTTTAAAAGTTTCTTTAAAGATTCTTTAATAGCCCCTTGAGCTCAAGATTCTAAAATTATTATGTTTTACATCACCCTTCTAAATAGCATTTCAAACTATCATGCGAACTTCTCAACAATTAAAACCGCTCTTACTCAAACCTTGGACCACACACATATGAAACGAGGTCTCAACGTCGACCCTTTGATGGTTTCTTTATCTGTGTTATTGCTGTTATTATCTCTACTCGGATATGTTTTCATACATTTTGTGTATTGTAAGATATTGTATATTAATGTTACAAACAAAAAGTCCTCCAGTTTATGGAGGGTTTAAGAAAATTGAAATATTTTTATATATTTCTATGAATTGGAAGAATATTACCTTTATTGTTCTTACCTTGAAGTAGTTATTGGTATCTGATTGAATTTCGACAAATAATATATATTTGGCTGGTAAAGTTTCTATATATAGTATCTAGCATGCGGATTTCAACTGTTATTTTCGAAAAAAGATCCCTCTTTTGCAAATGCTCCGGCTATGTTGGTTATTTACCATAAAATCAGTTACTTTCCGCTTTAATGCTATGATAAATATCTATAATCTATATTATATACATTGCAAACAAGTCTTCTTCTTGATCCTTGCGTTCTTCGCAGTCCCATTTGATGCCTGAACCTCGGAGTCCGCATTTTCTATTCTAACTGCATCACGGCTTAAGATCCATAATTTTCGTGGTGAAACTGCCATTTCCTATTGTAGTTAAACCATATGTTGAACTTAATTGAAGTACCCGTAATGACTGCCAGAGAGGTTCGATTGACAACCGGTACTGACGGCTTAAGCGCCACACCACATAGGCTGTTTTAAAATAAATCTAGAGGTATTAATATTTTAAATGCGAAAGTAACTCTGTCTGTTTGTCTATATGTTACGCTTCCACGCCTAAACCACTGAACCGATTGTAATGAAATTTGGTATAGGTGTACACCTTGAGAAAGGACATAGGCTATGTTTGGTCGCGATCACCGACATCAACGCGGGCGGACCCGCGCGCAATATTTGACATACAAAGAGCCACCTTAATGATATTAAAAGTACATATATTATAAAAATTGTTAAACAAATATTAGGTAGACAGACATCTTCGTCTGTTACACACATTATGAGTACAAAAATATCCAAAAATAACCATAAAAATCCCTACAGTGACAGTACAGAGACATCTTCATGTTATAACTGAATCCAATTCTTTCGACATAAGCATTATTAAGTGCCCCTTAATAAATAAGAGCCTCTTTTCCCTATATTTGAAGTAAAAGAAATTACGCAACGAAATAACATCATATTTTTGTATTTCCTCCAACCTAAAATCTTTAGGAAGTATTATATGTTAACATTTATTGTGATATTGATTTTATGATTCGTATTCAGAGTCAATTCATACTAGCGGAGAATCCAAACATATGGAAGGGAAAAAGTTAGGATAAAATCTATACTAATATTATAACGCTGAAGAGTTTGTTTGTTTGAACGCGCTAATCTCAGGAACTAATGATTCGAATTGAATAAATCTTTTTGTGTTGAACAGCCCGTTTATCGAGGAAGGTTATAGGGTAAATATCATCACGCTACTACTCAAGGGAGCGTAGCTGTAACCTTAAATGTCAACAAATCCGGCAACCTCCCACAGGCTTTCGAAGTGGGCCACGGGCGAAGCCGAGGTGGTTCAGCTAGTAAGATATAAAGATACAGAGAGAGATAGAGATAGATGTCTTTTTTTTATGTGCGGGAAATTTCCACGGATACCCACCCCTCCGGAGCCGGAGGGGGAGGTTATGTCGGACTCGAACCGACTAAACCGCACGCCGTCTCTGGGTCGTAGTGCTAGGCCGAAGGTGAGGATGTCATGCGACATATCCCTCGCACCCCGGCTGACCCAGGGCCAGACCGAGAGGGATGGGCTCCTCGGGGGAGATAGATTCCAACACGCCTAAAGAAGTTTTCAGTTCAACTATTGGTGTCGTGATTTTGATGTGTGCGACTGGTGAACTGTTAGCATTTTATTGATATAAATTTCGCTTCAACTATACGCTTATATGAATTAACCTTTACAGGAGGACTGGAACTTGGTATTATTTCAGCAATATGTTGTACAATTTGTCCAATTTGACGTGACTTTGATGAACTATTCCGTTTGTATTTGCAGAATTGTATAACAATGTCACTGTTGTATCTGAATGTTGTTTTAGATGTTATAAATTATTTCGTCCTATTCAACTGTTACTAACTAAAATATGATGTTGTGTCTGTATTTGCATAACTTACAATCATGTGAAAGGTACTTGTTTGCTGTTTCAATAGTTAGAAATAATGTTTCAACTTTAATATGTATGATTTTGCTTAGGTTTATTGGCTCCTTCCGGAGAGAAGGGGGAGGGAGAAAGCCGACAGTCTCGTTCATTGTTTAGCAGGTGCACTGGCTTGCAGGAAAGATTAATTTGAGCCTCAAGAATGTTCAAATCGATTAAAATAGGGAAAATTGAATTGATCTAGGAGGCGTTTGAACCCGCGATGTTTGCTGTACAGGGGCAATGCTTTGACGACTAAGCTACCAGACCTCGCCCTAACCAATCCAAATTTCTCCTATAGATCTGTTTTTGAGGCGACAGTTTTTCCTATTTTAATCGATTTGAACATTTAGTATGCAAAATGCTTAAAATTTTTATTCAAAACCTCAAGAATGTTGTTAGTATTATGTGCACCTGTATCTACATCTGAAAGTACTATTTATAGTATTCATATCTGAGAAAAAATAATCATGTAAAAATAATTATTTTAACTATTTATAGTAGTTAATGATACTGTTGCATAATAAGGGTTCTTATAACAAAAGTGTGTTTTAAAAAAACGAGCCGTAGGCGAGTTTTTTTATATTATCACACGAGTGTTATAAGACCAAGTTATGTACAGTGTCATACACTACTTTATCTACTCTCATACTATAATACATAAACTAATTTATTTTACAAACCAAACCAAACTTTGTTTAATTTAAATGTATAGAACAAAAAAAAGAAATTTTCGCGCCAAGGCGCAAACTCACTCGATTGCGCCTGCGTGTTTCTTTTTTTTTCCCGAATCGGCGGATTCTTTTTTTAAAGTAGAGGTTTAGTCCAGATGGAGGTTGTATAGGTGTATCGTTATGATTAAAAAGTTATTTTATGATATAGGTGTCCATACAAGACCTGTATCGTAATAAAACTTTTTTTTTGGCCTGTGCGTAATGTTTGTCATAAGAGTTTTGATTTCAATTTTATAATCTTTGTATTATAGTATCAGAGTAGATAAAATTATTAATGGTATTTTTTTTATTTATATTATGAGAAAAAAATGTCTGCCAAGCTCTTTCAACTTCCTACAGACAGCAAAACATTATTCCTAATGTCATATGCTTCCGCTGAAACTTCATAAACCGCACAAAAACCGAATTAAAACTTCAATGATTCGCCGATGTTCTGATAAAATGGGGAACGAAAACGAAATGAGGAAAATTTCATACATTTTTTTGCTTGAAAATATTCGGAATACAGAAAGTGCTTTTCGAGGGTCGCGTCAATGTCATGCGATGGTTATTACGGACCCAGTCGCGGGATAGACTTATAGAGACTGGATGCGTCTGGAATATGTATTAGCTGTAATGAATGTGTCCGTATGACTTAGTGGCAATGTGTGTGTGTATGGAAGCTAGTAAACATAATGAAATGAGGTTTCAGATACACTTGCGGCATATATTACGTGCGTAGTAATTTTATACATCTGATTAATTTACTTTTTAGAGTTCTGTAACCGGTAAAAACGAAACGCTGTAATCTTTTCTGTCTGTCTATCTATCTGTCTGTCAATATCTTATGAACCGTAATAGCCATTCAGTCAAAATTTTCACGGATGAACAAAAACAGACACAAACACATTTATACTAAATTAAAGTAGGATTATTTTCACCCATAAATTGAAATTCACACACCAATAAATTTAAGCTTCATCTTATTTGCCTAATTTCCCCTATTCACTATTCACCTCGCAAGCTACGCATAAAATTAATACAGAACAGGCCACATCTAGCAGTTCATTTTCCTAGCAGTTATCTAGTGATGCAACTAACGAATATCGACATTTAATATTTTATGCCACGAAATTCTACACCGCACCGCAGCGTTTTCTATTAATATTTGTCAAAGTTAGGTTAACACCAGTGGTTTATATTGTTTAATATGCGAAAAATTAGAACGGTGTATCAATGTAGAAAATTGTTTTTTGTGAGAAGGGTTAGCTTGTCATTTTAAAATAAGCCTAATCATATTTTGTTTCTTTCTTCATGGCAATATATATATGCAAGGTTAAAATAAATCTAACGCGAATTTCACATTTTGTTGAAAATAGAAATGATCAAAAATTTGTTTAAATGATGATCAACAATTTTAGAGAAATAATTAAATATAAAAAAATATATTGCGTTTTAGTACAATATTTAACTTTACCAAAAGAGTAGATTGGGTTTACGAGGTCCTATTAATATATTTGATGTAAACTAATCTCACCTGGCAGCCTTAGCTGTAACTCCGATTTTTTATAGAGGACACAATGAGAAATTTCAAATCACAAATAACCAATAAAAAGATATCATTCAACTGGATTGACGAGCTGAAAAAGGTGGTTGTGGCAAACGAGGTGCATAAGATTGGGAGCAATGGCGCACATTGGGCTGGAAAATTAGCATTGGACGATGTAGTAATGACTTTAATCACCACTTTAAACCGTGTGGCGACGGAGAAAGAATACAAGTATCACTACCTTGTCTGATCCGAAGGGTGTCGTAAGTGGCGACTAACGGAAAAATACGCAGACGAAGGAAAACTGGAAATAAAACCCTGGACCAATCTGTCTGACCAGGGTGGACACAATGGGCCAAAGCCTCCTAACATTGGTAGAGGCCTATGTCCAGTAGTAGATTACGATAAACTAATTGATAATCATCGTTCAGTTCAACATGTTTTCAAATAAGACTGCAATCAGTAATATTATTATTCTATTTTTCGGTACCTAATAAATTTTTTTTGGAGACATCTAAATTCCAGATCTCTATTCAGATTTAATCAAACTATCGACCTCATCCCATCCCTACTCGTTAATAGCACGGTGCAATTGTGTGCAAATTGAAATCGAAAACTTGTTTAATTAATGATCGTATAGAGGAACCGATGAGCCAATTAGTGAAGGGCCACCCAGTTATCGATGTTAAAGTGTTAATTATAAGTAATTTTATGTGGGTTGTGTAAAATGATTAATGAAGTAATCAAACAGTAATCAAAATTAAATTGTTATAATTGAGTTGGGATTAAATATTTCTAAGTCCCTAAAATTTCAATCTTATGTTTTTTATATAGGACACACCAATGGTGGCCCCTCATCAGATGCTTTTTCACGCTGACTATAGGAAGAAGAAAACACGTGCGCTGGTTTGAAAATACCACACATTATATAAAACTATACATGTACGCTGAAAATTAGAATCCTATTTCCTTGACTCACAGATACCAACATCCCACATATCAAACCTTACCTATTTATTATGTAACAGTGTTGTATTTTCCTGTATGCAAAATTTCAGCCAAAACCATTCGGCCGTTTTGCATGATTGAGTAACGAACAAAATAACTCACTTTTGCATTCATAATATTTATTAAAGTATCATTGTACTACCCTCCTACACGATTTTAGTTAGCAAAGTGCTCAAAATGAGGATCTTCGGGCCTTCTGGAAGTCTATAGGAGTTCATATAGTGTAATTAGTCATATAGTAGTGCGGTATTTTTAACGTGAGTGGCTGAAACGTCTCAACCTTTATATTGCCAGAGGATGGCTAGACCGAGAGGAATCCCACCTCCCCCTTCTCACAACGACCCACAGACGGCGTGCGGTTTAGTCGGTTCGAGTCCGACATAACCTCCCCTCTTAACAGTTGATGATGTCCCGCACGTAAAAAAAAACCTTTATATTCCCCTCTTCCTGTTTACTGATTGTTCTGATGTACCAAAAGTACACATCTTAAGTTCGGACGATAATATGATTTAGATCAATAAATTTTTTTGATATTAATAGGTATACTTTTCTAGTCAAGCTCGATCCGATACCAAATGAACGTGGTTTTTCCTACAGCATTTATTTAACAATGCGTCGACTTCCTCAGGCTATTCTCAAAGTTTCAAGTGTCTAACTCATCGTGGAGTTAGTTTAAAATCAATTACAGCAATTCCGTTCAGACAGAAGAAAGCAAATTAAGGGAACGCAGGAAACTTCTGCTATGGTCTGTTTGCTTGAATAGAAGAAATGCTCAATGAAAATTTTCCTCCTAGCATTAAGGTGAGTAAGCATATGTTACTCGGCACGATTCAAGCAGGAGGCGAGCTCTCCTTATAAAATTCTAGATATTCAAAATTCAGTCTTAATCTAATCTCAAACTCAAAACAATCAATTTTTCAATCAGACGAAGGTTAATTACGTAACAATATTTATTTCAAAATTAAGCCTGGATCTAATGTTAAAAACAATCACGATGTCAATGTTCTTTTTCGTTAATTCATTTGATTTTGAGAGAACAAGACTGAATTTTGATTGAATTAGCTTTGATTTTGACACTTCTAGAGTAGAAATGTCATATGTTGGACACGACGGTATTTCCGTCCAATTGAGCAGTCCGACTGTGGAGGTACCTCCACCCTATACAATACCACGGCCATAATAACCTCTTGTTGTGTTCCCGGTGGTGAGTAGGGCAGCCAGAGCTCACTAGACAGTTTTTTGTACTGTCAGTGGGAAGACCAAAAGCTATTCCTGCTCTGTCTTTTACACTGACGGCATTGAAACCCTCTGTGTTTACCGAGTCGTCCATAGGCCACGGTAACCACTTTCCATCAGGTGAACCGCGTCCTTATCTGCAACCTCAGTGGTTAAAAAAAATGCACAGCATGTGGTGGATCTAGTGTAGACTTGAAGAGCACGTTAAGCTGGCATCTGTAGCAGTTGTTACAGTTAGTTGGAGCAATACAAAATACTGCTCATTTTAACACTGACCGACTTCAACCAAGTTGTGAATAGGCTGGATGATGACAGGGCAGTCTTATTTTTTAGTTTCTTTGTACTACAACCACAACTCGGCATTTAAGCACGACAGAATTCTACCTTTATTTCTTTGAGATTATTTTACCGATATCCAGCAGTTGGTTTTTCTGCAATACCTACGCGTCAAATACTGTATCATACAACCATTTTAAATAGCAATGGTAAAAAAAATAATACAATTACAGCATATTTTCACCCAATAACTGAATATTGGGCAAGAATCAGCTGGTCAATCATAGCTTTAAAACCGAATTTAACATGATCTGTTATTAATTGAAAAACCAGGGTAACTGAAGCTTTATTGGATTTTTAAATCGTCTCCTGACTCGAATACGAATAAAACTTGTTATATTTATTTTGTCCATTCGTGTTTGTGTACTTTTAGGAGTTTTTTCGTTCACGTTTACAGGGTATGCAGTGTTTGTTTAGTATCTCCCCTTTGGGCGAGTACTCAATATTGAATGAATAGAATTGATACCTGAAAATGTTTGGTACAACGTTACCGTAAATTTTTACTTATGTGTGTAGTGCTTTAGATGGTTTATGTATATCCGTTTCGAAAAGGTAGCCGAGTTTGCTTTTTTTCGCATTTATATGTCTCTCTGTGTGTCAGTTATGGTCGAGTAGGCGTTTTTCTTATTTAATTTTCACCGAACTTAGCACGGATCTCCATGATTTTTAAGTGAAACACCAAGGATATCATTCTTCACAGATAATTGTGAAAAAATAGGGTGCTTGCGAGATGTACTGTTCACAGAACTACTAGTAATTATTATTTTCAGATTCATAATGGGAATTTCTGGGAAAATTTGGCTCGACTAAGATAGTACCTACTTTTTTTCCCCTATTCTTTAACAAAAACAATACATGTGTAGTGTTATCTCTGAGTTATGAATTACGCGGTCACGCCGAAATCCCAGGATAGCAGCAAGAACCCAAATTATTAATTCAAAGCACACCTTTCTCAGATTTGATGACGGTGTTTATACCAAAGTTGCTCGTAAAATTAATATTTGACCAGAAGTGGTAATTAAAAAGATATCAAGTCAAGTAAGAGCCCATGCTATTCATGCTGAGGACAGCGAGACTTTACTATAATCAAAATTAAATCTTTCGATTTCAGTAATATGGTTCAATTTGCTTTTCTAGCAACAAAAATAATCATGAATGCCGTGTCGTTCTCGGTGGAGTAGAATAAGGCAACTCCATCTCTTCCCGTGAGTGTTATAGAAGGCTACTAAAGGATAGGGACGTTCCCATATTATGGTAAAAAGAGCCCACTTGATAGCAATAAGCTCACCACTAGAAATCATTTTGGGCGAAATATAAGTTTTAAAACATCACTAGTGAATTCACAGGAGTGAGTATCTGTATTTATAAATAAAACATACCTTTGTCGCCTTTCAGTTCGACGTTACCCCTGTACCACACGATTCTTGCAGCAGGTTTTGCATTCTTCACCAGGCAGGTCAGAGAGACGTCCTCACCTTCCTTCACTTCAAGCTTCGAACTCGGTGGGTGGTTTGTTATTTCGACGGCATTCGGTGGTGCTGTAACAATAGAATAAGTATTAAAATAAACTGAACTCCTACCAAAGATAGTGTTAAGGTTGCCCATATAGGCCTCCCTGCTGTGGTTTTTTCAAGCGACTACAAATGGGATACTATAAGAAAATCATTAGAAGATACTTATAGGGTCGTCAGCATGAGTGTGACTTCCCTGGTGTCGCAAACGTCTAAAGGTCACCGTACAGGTCCATCAGATGAGCCATGTGCCTGTCTGCCACCTAAGAGGTGTAAAGGCATCTATCTTGAACTAACGACGGGCCGACTTTTAACATTCCCTCGGAACGGTAGAAGCGCTCAGATGAAATACCAAGCGGTTATCCATCCAAATGGCAACCGCGCCTGGGTCGCTATACCTGGCTTAAATAAGATAAATAAATAAGAAGAGTTTTATTGATAATAAATCATAGTCTACATTCATTAATTAGTTTTGAACAATGCGTCCAATTGTTTAAAAGTCTATCACAATTTTCTGCCATTCAGAACCAAATTTATCATCTTTCCAATTTAAATAAGAACATTATGACCACAGACTTTATCATCAAATGACATTATTTCATTAATTCAAATAGCATAAATTATTATTAATGCCCCCAGAAGTTGGGTATTAAAAACCAGGGGTCATAAATTAAAATATAATCCTTTGGGATGTCAACTTCGAAACTCCGGTTTCCCGTAAGTTTGACAAATTTGCGTCAACTTGACATACAATATCCAGCGATCTATGTATAAACAGTGAAATTGATATTTATGTGCTTTTGAAATTGTAATCAACTTCAAAAACTCAAAAGTTCCGCATTAATTAACTAATCTTAAGGTGTCCTTCGTGGATTGGATTAGGGCTCAAGTTCTATTTTCGACTGCATGATCTACAAGACTACCTACATCAAAAGTCGTGTGACTCGCTAAATTACCCGCTCTAAACGTGATTCTTAGCTATTTTACCCAATCCTAGTCGCATTCGAAGATTTCAACTTGGAGTCTGGGGTCCGCTGTGGATTTGGCTGAACTTCGATATTTTCCGTGAAGACAAGTGACTGCTATCTGATTTCCACATCCCAAATCTTATACTTGCGGCCTAGTCCCTAATGATCGTCTCCTTCACGTGTCTTAAAAATACTTACAAAGTAGGGTTGAGGACTGCCGATAGAAGTGAAAAAACTAAAATTTATTTACAGCACACAAAAAGCACAAAAAGACATAGTATAAAAAAGTTCTGAACGGTAAGTTTTCACTTCAATAAAAACTATCACGGATTTCATCCAACAACAATTATTTCTTCCTGGCGTTGACCTCCACAGGCTAAGATAACCGCTTGCCATCACATATACGATTATCCACAATATAGAAATGCGAAATGCATCTAACTCACACTAGAGCCGTTATAAATGTGAAATGCAGTTAAATCACTCCGAAATACGTTAGACAGTTTCGTTCCCCGAACTTTCGGAATTGGAAAATCCAAGTTACATATTTTAGTCTCCGGAATTCAAATGATCTTGGAAAGATATATGTCTGAGTAGTCTACTGAAGGAGTTCTACCTCCGTAGTTTCTAAGCTGAATAATATCAGCACTTATTCTCGGTGTTTGGGTAATTTAAGTTACGAATATATCACGACAACCTTTTTGCCTACTTTAAGATCTTTACTAGGACTTCAATTTATTAATAGTAGATTAGTAGCCAAGGGCTGTGAGGCATCAATTGCAGCCCGAGATATTTAGGCGCACGAGCGCAGCGAGGGCGCCTATAGTTCGAGGGTGCAATTGATGCTTACACCCGAGCTAAGTACTCTGCTTTATATCTCGATTGTGAGGTAAGTAGATAAACCGGCATTACAAGAATAAAACATTTTGTTAGATAAATTTATATTGAAATGAGAACAATTTTCAAATTTTAGGGACAGGTGTTTTTTGGGCATGTTCAATTCAATTCTTGTTGACTGGCTTCTGTGTGTTGCCACAACTTGCCAATGTCAGGGTGTTGTAAAAAGTTATTCGGTATTATGAGATTGTTGTCTTGGGTATGTTAATAATAAAAGATTTCCATTCCCGACTTTTTTCATCTCCTTTTTTAAAATTTTTTTTTCAAGAACGAAATTGAGCTTCGCCTTTCGATATTTAAAATGGATGCCTATTAAACTCATACGAAGACAAGGCTGAAAGGCGACCTCTTTTGTCATTGGGCTGAATGCATGATGTCTATTGCCAGTATGACGGTTAGATGTACGCGAACTTTTTGAAAGAGTAAAGTGTTTTTTTTTTTAATTACTTACCGCCCTAGGGCCTTTATAGCTACATTATTACCCTAGAGCGCTAATTGGTCACCTACAAGCCCCATTTGGGGGTAATAAGGACCTACTTACCGAACATGAGAGATGTAAAAAAAATATTAATTACTAAAATAATTAAAAACAACAATATAAATTGATCGAAATAGCAATATTGTGGAGAAATTATTGTGCAATTTTGATATGTCATTTCTTATTTATTTTTTATCAGTTAATAACAAATTATTAACTAAATCTAATAACATTAATACACCTTTACGTGAGATAGTTACATGTAAATAAAACACAACACCTTTGACAGTAGCAACAGTGTTTTTACTAAGTGTTTCGCTACGAGCATAATATATTGTAACCAAACCTTAGAATAACCTGCCAGAAACAATTTATAACTATGCAGAGATGAACTCAGGCTTAATGCATAGACTGAAGCGACAGCGATCATCAATATAAGAGGTCAAATTTGTCTTTAACGGTACTTTAAGGTTCTCAATTATTATTATTTTCATGTTTGTACTCGCAAAGCTTAGTCCCCGTTACGCATCTTTTTTAAATATTGGGGACACTGTACTTGGTCCCACACCCAAAGAGGCCCTTTTCATGGCCCTGGATCAGCCACGGTACGAGGGATATGCCAGTGGTAATTTCACCTTCGGTAACAAATGACCCAAGACGACGTACAGTTTTAGTTAGTTCGTGTCCGAAATAACAACTTCCGTTGGCGAATCTGGATGCACTCCGGTAGTATAGACGGGTACAGGCTGACTCTGCAAGCATCAATTAAACCTGACTGGATAGTCACCTAGTCAGACTTGTAAGTAGTCAACCAATCCCCACATCCTAAACAAGGTTTTCAGAACGTTTACTATAACACTTAACATGTTTTGTAAATATTTCACTCAAGTTCCTAACTTTAACAATAACTTTTCACCAGATTAAATTTGGGAGATTACCATAAAAAATTGTCTTGTACAAGCAATACCGTATCAACTATCACACATAAACTTTTCGGCTCGAAAGACCACTTCTAAAACACTCGTACTGAAATAATAATTAGTCCTCGGCTCGAAGGACCACTCGTACTGAAAATTTGTCCTCTAAAAACCAACTTTATCGAACTATACCCGTGTTTCTATTTTACCGCTCCCCTTTTGTAACTTGTGACCCGTAACCGGATATTACTGTCTACTCACAAAGGTGGGAACCAGCTTTGTTGCGGTCCATGTCGCTCTTTGTGGTGTTTAGTAAAGAAAAACTTAACGTACTTCGGGTTGGGAAGTGTAATGGTGGGGAGACGAATTAGTCAATAACTGAGTAGGTCTGACCAGCTGTTACCCGTGGATCCACTCGCGTTTTGATCCCGTTCGTAGTCCATGGAAAATATTACCAAGATCAATAGTAGCCAATGTGTTATCCCAGACCATAATCTATCAATATACCAAATCCGGCTAAACCCGGGTGCCCCCTGTTAAACGTATCGCAGTTGGTTAGAGTATTCCCACTAAAAAAAACTGGTCATAGGTTTAAATACGATATGTTTATTGATTTTTCAATATAAATTTATTTGAAAATTGTCACCAAAAATATTAAGGTCTAAATTTAAAATCATATTCATAAAATGATAGATTCTTCAATACAACCTCGTGACCCTGAGAGGTTATATCCAATATAAATTTGGTACGATAATTTGATATATCAGGTATTCAAATTTAGTTTCAAAGTAAATTTTAATAACATGTCAGACTCAGATAAGAGTCATCGTTTACTATAAAATATTGTAGCTAAAATATTTTTTTGAAAAGGCAAAAAATAAGTAATCACCAAAGTTAGAGTTTAAAATCGACGCGTGATTACTGTAAAACCCACATCATACTTGTAGGGATGAATAGGTCTATTCGATTGAATTTTAGTCTGGGTCTTTCTGTGACTTCGCCGACATGGATTTAGATTTTGTTTGGATCTTGAATCAAATAAATGTTGTACGATGAAAATAATCAAAAACATTGCGTGTGATTAGCAGTTTACACAGAACTTAGCTTTTTTGACAGCCTCTATTGCGGCGGTAGGATGTTCGACTGCTGCGCAGGGGGCGTGAGTCCGATTCCCGCCCAGTTCAAATTCAAGTTTAGCCAATAAACCGACATTGTGTTTAACCTTTTCTTTTATTTAACTAAGTCACTATACGGTTACCATTCCCAGTACATTTAGTCCTTCGAGTTCGCAGTCTTGATCGGCCTTCATTGATCTGAACTTTTCAAATACAATTGTGGTCATTAATTCTCCAAAATCAATATATTGTGGCCCCTTATATAGAACACGCAAGTGAGTTCTCCTATGAAGCTTTACAAAAACATTGTTACAATACATCCATCAATATCCCATGAATGCTTTTGTGAGCCGTTATAGCTTCCGTT
Source organism: Eilema caniola (assembly GCA_949126895.1). Lineage (NCBI taxonomy): Eukaryota > Metazoa > Arthropoda > Insecta > Lepidoptera > Erebidae > Eilema > Eilema caniola. The sequence goes on along the minus strand of OX421486.1, from coordinate 3,097,060 downwards.
ACCATGGCAACTAAGAGAGGAAATGTACGGAGATGCCGACAATAAAACATGTATTAGATTATTTGGAGAAATGTTGTGTCGAGGGAATTTATCTTACTTTCGATATATCGAGAACAGTATTCCAATGATAGAATTAAAAGTATGATGAATAAGCTGCTTGAATTGTGTTTTCGTGGAATTGGGAGTTTTGTGAGCTTATTGGGCTATCTCGAAGCTTTTGGAGGAGTGATTAGTGATTGTTGAGCAGTGTCCGGATAAACAGGGATCTACTAACGTCCTCCCAAGCCAAACTCGCCTGTACTTAGGTGCACCTGCTAAAATAATGGACTCTACCACAGGCTTTCCTTTAAGGCTTAGTAAATCACGATGGTGCGGAGTACGAGCGCGTTGGCAGACGCTGCTTCCTTCTGCGGGCAAGTAACGCTTAAGGAGACAGCCGAGCGGGTAGGGAGAGACACAAGTCTCTCCCAAGCCAGATAGTCTGTCAGTCACGGAGGTGACTCAGACCTAGAATTTCGCTCAACGACCTTCGTCCTATATAAGCACAGCTACAAATGGAGCCGCCTGTCACGCTAGCAGGTCCGCTTTACTTCTTCTTTATCAGATGAGCAGTGAAACGAGCTCGCTAGACAATATTAAGCTCACTATATTAAATAAAACTAATAATATAACTACCGATATACCCAAAAGTATAACTCCGCCTTTACAGACAAATATACAGGTTGTACATAACAAAAAAGAAATAAACTCGTTCAAGTAGTTACAACAAGCGAAACAACCCTTTAAAAACTTTTAAATAAAACATCAGCTGCTCCTTAATTAGTTTCGACCTCCCTAATTTCGGATCGGGGTCCAATCCATCACTTATTCCGGGCATTCGTCAAACTTTTCTAAAGAAAGTGTACGGTCTGACGTTGTAGTTGGTAGTTTCGCCAGTAAATGTTCGGACGGATCGTGAATGGGTAATGAGGGCTGTATTTTCTTGTGCAATCAAACATACTGTAACTAAAACAAGTTTCGAATAGGGTTACAGTTTATAGGTAGTTTTAAAAGGCTACGAAGTCTTTAACAAATTTGAGAGAAGGTATAAGAAAGTAGTTTAGGTAGGTACACCCTGTAAAATATATCTAAATGTTTATAGTTGAACTGTTTTTTTAACAACAGATAGAAGATAGAAGGTAGACATTTGATGGCCGGGTGGGTACCACCGTGCCCGATTGTGAAAAACCCTACATAGTGATCCAATTTCGGTTGTTTTGCGTTCAGGAGTCAGCAAGTGTATAGCCGGGCAGGAGGAATTGTGGTCACAGCACTAGTGGAACCGGTGGACGTTACGCGGTGCTGCGACGACAATCCTCTTTTGATGAGGCCGTCAAGCAGAGTGCCACCATTGTTAATATGGTACTTTTATGTAATGGTGACGACGACGTGATGGCTTTTTTATTACTTTGCCTTCAGCTTACCATCAGGCGAGGTGAAGTCAAATGGACGTGTCCTGTATATATAAAAAATATATTGGGCCTGGCGCAGTACGGTTGATATACAGAGTGGAGTACCTCTAGGATCATTGAAGGCCAAGACAACTTTTTCTCCAAGTCGGTCCGACACATCTACCGATTAGCGATATGGAATCAGGTATAGGTTTTTTTTTGGGGCTGAGGCAGTCTGACAGTAGTTGCGACCCAAAAACCACTATAAATATTTTTCTGTATTTATTTTCAGCCCATCAATTGAATACGACCTGCTGAATGATTAAAAGCCAGGATGAAGTCTAGATAAACTTAATTTGAAAAAATAGGAAATCTATGTATTTTTTTTACTACCTACCCATTATATTACTAAAAGACCAGAAATACTTCCAAAAACTTTTGCGACCCCACAAAATCCTATTTATTTCATCCCTAATACAACATTAAAGTTACAACCGAAAAACCCTGTAAAACAACCCGAATCCAATAAGAAGAAAACAAGCAAGTTTCAAGAATAGATTTAAATAATTCTGTAATCCAATTCTGAAGGAGCGATGCCCGTGGATCCCTAAAACGAAAAAACACAAAAGGGTTCCGTCGATCGAAATGTGCTAGGTTAATAATGCAATTAGAAGTGCCGCTTGTTCGGGCAGGGTGGGGGCTCACTGTTAAGTTAGAGCGGTGGTGCGAGAACAAGCGGGTACACTTTTAAGCTTATTCTTCTATCGTGTCAATGAGAACTCGACTCTCAAATAATGTATGCTGCTACCCGAATGGTGTTCTTTGCTTCAGCCGACCTGCAACCGAAGTCTGTTCAAGACCTTCCACTTCATGCAGAGAAAGCAGCAGATTCTCCAGCCCATCGACTACGTAGATGATAAAATTTATGTTACAAATGTAAGTCTCTAACTATCAAATTTCTGCAGAACAAATGATTCTGTATTGCAAGTCTAAATGAAACAATCCCGTAGATTTATAAAACGAAAAAATAAGAAGGTTCCATCGATCTAAATGAACCATGTTAATAATGCAATTAGGATTACTTCTTGAATGGGTAAGGTAGGGTAATAGTTATAAGCGGTAGCGTGACGACAAGCGGGTACAGTTAGTATCTCACAAATCATTTGTTGAAGGAATATTAGACTTCTTTTTTTTGATTTATCTAGAATGTTATGGACAATCTAAGCTCTCAATTTATTGCACACGTTTATGAAATACCATCATTTTTTTACTATCAAAACCTTACAAAAAAATTAAAGGTCATAATCTTTGCCATTTTTATAAATTATAATTTAAATTCAAATTCAAATTTATTTCTTAACTCGATGTGGCTGTTATGCGTAATGAAAGCCCGTTGCCAATGCAAGTCTTTCTTAACTAAAGGGGAGTAAAATCGAACAACTCAGAGGCATCCAGAGTTTATAAATATTTTTTTGGATTTTTTTGTATCTAGAATTCTGATGTAGTGGGATCCAATTGAAAAAAAAAATCAGAGGCAATTTAAATATAGTCTAAATCGCTGTAAGCTTTCCCGCTTGCACTAGCGCCACACCCAACTGCTAAAAGCCACTTCTAACCGTGAGAAAAGGTAATTATTGACTTTTTCAACTTCCTTCCTCCGACGCCTGGCGAAAGTAGATAAGGCTGCCTAATTAAAACCCGTAGTGTAGTTCTTTTCGTGAGCGGGACTTAGAAAAGAAAAAGATAGGTATCTTTTCGGTTACAGAATTCATCATTCAAGAGGTTTTACGGAATTCAAAAGTTCAATTCAAGTTATTCAAATGCTGTCTTAATTTTCTTGGTATCCAACTACATCAAATACTTACATATCAGATTACATATCAACTATATCAGATAACTGAATTCACTTAAACAAAATAAGTACGCGCTTTTTTGTCTTCTAAATCTGTTTTTTATTTTATTTATATAGGACACGTCAACATGACTTCACCTCGCCCTATGATGGCGCCCATTGAAAGAGGGTCACCAGACATCAATAATGTAACAATGGTGACCCTTAGTTTACTTTGGCTTTATCAGAGGCTTTTCCACGTTATTTTTAACTTTTCAGTGCCTATTTGATAATCTCCCTCCCTCTCTCTTTCTAATGATCATGGTACACTGTTATAATTCTACTAAGTAATTAGCAGACAATTTCATCTAACTAAACACAGTAATATGTAGTCTGTGGTGCAGGATCTTAGTAAGTAAATTCTGGCCACTAAGACCGGATCTGACCGCCCATAAATTGTACACATACTTACACATAATATACAAGTATGTATATGTGTATACGGTATATAGACTGCAGAAGCCTCTGTGTACAGAGCTGTAGTTATAAACAATATTCTAATTAACCTACTACATATAATATTATTAATATGAACGTTTGTGAAGATGTTTAAATGTTTATCACGCTCTAACGGCTTTACGGATCTGGCTGAAATTTAGTTTAGGAATAGAATACAGTCTAGAATATCACATGGGCTATCTCTTATCCCGGGAATAGGTTCGATCCCTAATCAATGCAAACATTTTTCGGTGGTCGCGCCTCGGAGAGCACGTTACGCCATCGGTCCCGGTTGTCATGAGAACATTTATGGCATTCGTTACGGTTAGTTGGAGCGCTCAAAAGTCCAACAACTGGTCTTACTGCAATACTTCGGTATCGCCTTTGAGCTATGGAGGTCAGATGGCAGTCGCTTCAGATAAAAAAAATCGAGGTTCCGCCAAATCTGCAGTTGGACTGGTAAAGCGGATTCGAGACTTCAAGTTGAAAGCTAGGATGAAGAAGAAGGTTCTCATAGGTATCGGGAACGGGATAAAAATTTAACGCGGGTAGAGCCGCATGCGTCATCTAGTATTTAAATAATTCCGACATTTACAAGCGGATGAATATTGAATTGAACAATATCCCAGTCCATTAAACTACTATCCCAAAGGATGTTTCATTACATACAAAAATAACTAATAAAAACGTACTTAAGCCTTTTATTCGCCGGCCCAAACGTTCACACCCAATCGTACACGCATTTCGTATTCAAGTTGACTATTTCATAGTCCGTGTTAATAGGGAATAACTAGTTTCGTACATGTTGTAATTAAACTAACATTCATAGGCCAAAGAGTATACACGAACCGGTAGAAAATGACCAACCAAGTGTGAGTCGAACTCACGCATGAAGGATTCAGTACTTTTATCTAGCGCACCTTAAAATTGCGTTCGTTATATGCAAGCCACCGTCAGACCGCTCTTTGTCCTCGTCTGCAATTTATTTCATTCTGTTTTTAGTTGCTCGCATGGCAATTACGCTCGTACCCTAGTACGTGTGACTAAAAATCATAGTGTATTACATACATACATATAATATACTCACGCCTGTAACTCCCCGAAGGGGCAGGTAGAGGTGTATTAACACCTACAGTAAGCACTATGATTTTCAGTCTTACGTAATAGGGGGCTAGCCTTTTACCATCAAGCGGACACTTAATCATGTATATTTACTGTGGGATGGAAACAGCATTAACTCTTAGTCGCCTTCAACGACACTCACAGGAAGAGACGGAGTGACTAAATTTTATTCCACAGGGAACCTACACATTGCTGCCTACCCCTTAAAGCTACAGCAGGAATACATTATGTGTGAAAATTTCAACTATACCGAATGCCTTTTTATTAGACAAAGCATGCTTTTTTTTTACGTACGGAATATCCCATCCGATACCCCCCCCCCCTCCCCTCCGGAGGCGGAGGGGGAGGTTATGTCGGACTCGAACCGACTAAACCGCACGCCGTCTGTAGGTCGATGTGCTAGGCCGAAGGTGAGGTTGTCTCGCGACATATCCCTCGCACCCCGGCTGACAGGTCCAAGGTCATTCCTCTCGGTCTGGCCCTCCTCGGGGGACAAAGCGTGCTGACAGATAGATAGACGAATTGCAGTTTTAGTAAGAGAGTTTCGTTTTTACCCTTTGGGTACGGAATCCGAAAAACAATCGACAATCAAGGAACACAATAGTTTGGCCCGGATGTGTTTGATGAAGTGGAAAAAAAATTGTGTACACAAAACTTTGCCTCTCTCATTGGATTGCAATTCATCTGTGCACTCCCAGGTTTGCTGGAAGAGAACTCAACCTGAGTTAAGCTTGCATTTGTACATTATATTTCACTTGTTGTATAAATACCATGTAAGTGTACGTCCACACTACTATTATAAAGAGGAAAGATTTTTATTTATGTATGTTTGCAATGAATAAACTCAAAAACTACTGTGCCGATTTCAAAAATTCTTTCACCATTGGAAAGCTACATTCGCCCTGAGTAACATAGGCTATATTGGATTTCCACGAGAAAGTTTTTACTACCCGTGCGAAGCCGGGGCGGATCGCTGGTAAAGAATAAATAAATAAAACATTGCCCACAACGATATTAAAGTTAAGTCTTTAGATTGGTGGGCAATAGATGTTTGGTTTTTGCTCCATAAAATAATAAAACGTCTAATATTTTCAATAAACTGCTGCATGATGGAGAAGCAACCTTTCGTTTGTATTCGTGTGTAAATCCCTATGGATACCATCGGACTTGAACAGCTACATGTTTGATTCCCGTTCAGTTGAAACATAATTTATGCATGTATGTCAAGACATATACCTAGAGATTTTGTTACTTAGACAATAATCTCAAGACAAGTCTTAAGATCAATATCTGGGTAACAAAATAGTTAAATATGTTTTTTTTATTATACTACATAGGTAGCAGACAAACACACGGCCCACCCCATGGGAGGTGGTTACCGTGGCCTATGGACACCAGGGGCGTCACACTCGCGCTGCTAGTCCTTTGAAAAAAACACAACAGCATGATTACCCACATATTGACATCATATTGAATTATAACTTCACTTGTAGTTTCTACATTTTATTTTATTTTTAACCTGACTAACCTTGGATCTCAAGACAAGTCTTAAGATCAATATCTGGGTAACAAAATAGTTAAATATGTTTTTTTTATTATACTACATAGGTAGCAGACAAACACACGGCCCACCCCATGGGAGGTGGTTACCGTGGCCTATGGACACCAGGGGCGTCACACTCGCGCTGCTAGTCCTTTGAAAAAAAACACAACAGCATGATTACCCACATATTGACATCATATTGAATTATAACTTCACTTGTAGTTTCCACATTTTATTTTATTTTTAACCTGACTAACCTGAGGTTTATTCAAATCTTTGAAAATGCCGTGAGGTGAAACCGGTCAGGTTAAAAATAAATTAAAACTGTGGAAAGTACAAGTCAAGCTATTATTCAATATGTGTAGTAGATTCCACTAAGTGCGGTCAATCTCCAGTATAAATGGTCATTTAGACATCCCATTACAAGTTAATAAGACTATGCATACTTTAATTCTATTTCGCGCTGTATATTCTCATTATTACTGATTTCGTTTATTATTTAATAAAAGACTAGCGACCCGCCCCGGCTTCGCACGGGTGGTAAAAATGTTCCCGTGGAAATCCAATATAGCATTTGTTACTCAGGGTGAATGTAGCTTTCCAATGGTGAAAGAATTTTTAAATCGGCACAGCAGTTTTTGAGTTTATTCACTACAAACATACACACAAAAATACAAATCTTTCCTCTTTATAATAGTAGTGTAAATTTAAGAGCTAAGCTGATCTATACTCAATTACGTAAATACGGCTGAACCAATTTAGACTTCCCATATAGAGAAACACAATTAAAAGCCGAGTTTCTTTTATACTGGGCTACTTTTATAATAGCTTTCAATGGTACGCGAGAACGAGATCAGTATTCCACGCGGTCGGAGCCGCGGGCCCACGCTAGCTATGAATAAAACATACATACATCACACGGTTAAGTTATATAGGCGTATGTTATGACCGGAGCAAGTAGAAGCATGTGGTCTCTAGCTATCCCTCCAAAGAGGGTGTGATCTGTATTTATGTATTATTCATATCTACTGTTTTGAATGATTTTTTAAAGCATTTTTATTTGCTAAATATTTAAATTAATTAAGATAAAAAAAGAAGAAAAATATTGAATCGGTCTAGGCGGGGTTTGAACCCGCGATCTTTGCATTACAGGGGTATATTAAAAAAAATAAAAAAAAATATTTAAATGAAATTACCTATGTAAAATTATCTATAATGTATTCGTCTTCAATATACTTAGTATACGTTTTGTATTTGGGTTGATCTGTTTTGTGTGCTACAGTAAGCTAAAATAAACGCATTTTTTTCTTTTTTCTTTTTTTCTTTTATTGCTTTGACCAATAAGCTACCAGACATCGCACGAACAAATTCATATTTTTCCTTTATATCCGTCTTTTAGGCGACGACGGTGGAGGCGTCTACCGATGATCTCATGAACTATCGGAACCAATTTTCAATCATTTTTAAACATTCATTTTTGACTACTCTGCCCAAACAATCTGAATGAATTATTTTAAGAATAATTTGAATGATTTATACACTTGTGGACACATCTATTGGCCCACCTTGCATTTTAAGTTTCGTTTAGTCCTACCAAAAAATTATATTAGGTCGAGCAAAAAGTTTTTATGCAGTTTTGAACCAGGCACATTCATAATTTTATTCAAAAGTTTTATTTTGAATTTCGTTCACAGAATTTAAAGAAACAAAAGACAATTTGGAGCCTGTTCGTTGATATTAAACAATCGAATACTAAGAAAACTTGAGTTTATTCGTTTACTTGGATTTAATTCTCGAAAGTGTGATTCTCTTTGGTTTTGCAACAAACATTACTTATTCTTAGCATTAAGGTGAGGTTCTATCAATAATATATGGAAACTTCGCCTGAAGTCACCGCCCAAGCTGTGGCACTTATCCAGGCCGGATACAGCCAAAGAAATGTGAGTGCTTAACTTAATTCTGATCATAACTTAACTCCGATTCTGATCCTCCCCTTTCCATATCCAGTCTATCCCAGACCTTGTTCAGGTCCTCAATCAATTTTCATCTTATTTTTGCACGTTATTTAAAACCTCTCCAATTTCTAAATGAATCAACTGCTGCATTGAACGTTAAACATTAAATCTAGGAACAAAAGCAATTCAACAAGCAAATCCACTTCAAACTAAACCACATCAATTCATTGACAAAATGTGCGTTCAAAAACTTGACCATTTCAACAAAAATGTCCCCTAACCATAAAAAACGAATTCAAAGGACTTCGAGATAAAATCTCAATTGATATAGCCCCTGCATGAGTGCCAACTTAAGATTTACCTGATATATCGTTTGGTACAATTCAATTTCCCATTGCTGAATTGAGAGAATACTTGCAGAATTTCAATGAATATGTTGGATTTGTAATGAGTCTAAGAAATTATGTTTAATTAATTCACGTATGTTTCTTTGGACGGATTGTGGGAACTCATAATTATAAGACGGCTCGTCTAATGTTATGTGTTCATGGTATAGATAGGTATGATAAGGGTATCGAGTATCTACTTGAGTAAGGAGCGTCAGTAACTGCAGGGTTAAAGAATTTGCTTTACGATGGTGAGGTCCCGGGTTGAAATTATAAACACCTTTGGAGTTCAAGCTACCTGTAAGTCAGAGCACTTGATAAATAATGGACAAGGTTCGGGCTTCGACTTTTCTCTCGAATGTTCTGCTTCAATGTGCAACCTTTAAACGCAATTAATTAGCATTTGTCATTGCACAGATCAAAGGTACACACTGATTAGATAATAGTTCCTTCTTGTCAGATACATCACTACCTTGCAAGAGCAACAATTAACTCTCATAACAGTATTAACTGCAAGCAGAAAAATACCTTCTAACCACAGTACAAAAGTTGAGAAATGCGCAACTGTGTCATCAAGCCAACGTATTGGCTGGGTTGATGATAATACTCGCTAAGTAAACAAAAGACGATTCAGTCATTTTTCTTTTTATCTGTAGTGTCATGCGAGTTGCATGTTGTGTCTCTAGTGGCATGGCAACTACAGTTCCGGCACATTCTTAGTAGGCTTATAGGCTGTGATTCCGGATAATTTTAGCCATGAGGTATTAGTCGCGCGAATTGGAGCAAGTTGTGATGAGGCCCTGACTTAAGATCGCTTTCCACGATCCGCGATATTACATACGTATGCACGGTTTAAAACCAAGGACCATGGAAAGAGGCTCATCCGTCATCAGATATTATAAACATGTTTGTCATAGTAAATGCGTCCGTGTTTGCATCCACGTCCGTGAAACGCTAGGCATGTACGCAAACACTTGTATAAAAAAAAAGATTGTGACGCAATAAAGAAACCTTTTTACCTTCTTTTTCTTTATTTTTAAGTCTCTGTCCTGTTGTATCGTGTCAATATATCGCCCAACAGTATATTAAAACGTTGAAGGCTGAACAATGTTAGAGGAATCTGTTACTTATTACAATGAGCAGTGAAGTCTATTGTCAAAAGATTGCGGCTTTGTACAGTGTAGTGCAAATACTTGGTTCTGAAGTTGTGTGTGGTGTGTGGAGTTATGTAGGTTTCATTATGAGGGGTCAGTTAATGAGACAAAAGGGATTTGGGAATAGCTTTTGTAGGCACTACTTATAAATGTAACTAATATTTAACTGTTTAGGCGGTTTGTTTGTTTAGGTGGACTTCGAAGCAGAAAAGAATAGAGGTAAAGCACAGATTCGCATTTTATTCACAGACTAGCATTACTCTTCGGCTAACCTCTTCGAAAAATCAGGCAATTTAAAAGGTTTGAATATACCTATAACATAATCGCCTATAATTGATTTGGTTGCACCCATAAAGTCTTGGAATTCTTAACCAGCACTTAAATTTCCTCCTTCTTAGAGTCCCAGGTCCTTAAAGCGGGGCGTGTAAAAGCATCTGATGAGACCAATAACCTAAGGGCCATCATTGTAATATTATTAATGTCTGTAATAGTGACCGTCGTATTAGAGAATTTACCTTCAGCTTACTAACAAGCGAGCTGAAGTCATATTGATATGTTCTATACAAAAAACTAAGCTAATTGAAAACAAGCTACGTAGAACTACAGTTTAAATTGTTTTGTTGGAGGCATCGAGGTCACCATGTTGAACCCTGTATATTTTATCTACAGGCTGTTACAACACTGTCGTCAATCAACCTGTCCAGCTCGCGTACAGAAGTCGATCGATAATGACAAATATATTGCGATTTTATGTGCTTTTTATACAGGAACGGAAGGGGAAATGGGTGTAGCTGTAGAGGATCCTACTAACACCCTTGAGGCTCAAGCAACCTGTAACTGGTAAACAACGGCAGAGGCTGCAACCCTCCTAAATAAATATAACATAAATAAATATAAAATTCTTAAAGGGTGGGGAAGGAAGACGGCATGATATATCAATAAAAAATAATATACTGACTTCAGATTGCAAAGTGAAAGATTTTGAACAAAGGCTTTAAGTTGCCCGTAGCTCCACCCGCGTAGAAGTCTGAGGCAGTTTACACAACCTATGGGAATCTGTTCCAAGGACAAAATGTAGCCTTTGCCTTATTCCAATCTTAACCTATCTCTGAGCCTAATTTCAGCCCGAGCAGTTAGGCCATTAATATAATAAACATTCAAACATCTTCAAAAACTTTCATTAGTAGGATAGGACAAACATGTCATTTTCTCAACGCACCATCAGATAATAAAACTCACTATAAGACCCAATACGAAGTGAACATATTTTTCGTTTCACTGTTGAAATTTTCGAAGGAAGTAGCTACAAATTATAATTTTTATCAAAGAAATCACCGTTGGTAGTCAAGGAGCCCATTCTCGCAGTGGACATTGCCAAGTACAGTAGATATGCATCGGTGGAACAAAGATATTTGGCAGACAACCAAGTTGGATTGTTTAATTTTTAGTTTTACTGTTCGTTGTACTTGGCTCGGTTAAGATATCGATTTTTATGAGTTAGTTGCATTTTGCTTCTGATATTTATCTTGAGCGTCCGTACTAAGACTCGTATTTTAGAACTATACTTAGTCCTAAATCTTGATTTAGAACTCATTCTGAAGACAGATTGTGCCTGTTCTAGATAACAGTTCTAATATTATTCCGAGTGTCGATACACTACTAATCGTTATTCTGGAATACAAGTTTTAGATCTAAAAACTCAGCGTGATCGTGAAGAAGTGCGCTCATTGTTCGGTAAACGATATGTGGGTTAGTCTACCTAGGCGTGGTTGCCATTTGGTTTTTATTTATAAAACTGAGGTGACAGTCAAGCACACTGCCTACCTGATGGAAAGTGGTTACCGCGACCTATGGACGTGTGCAACACCAGGGGAGACAGTCGTGCTACCGACCCTGTAAACACAGAGAGTTTTTGTGCCGTCAGTGTAGAAGACAAAGCAAGAATAAGCCTTTGATTTGCCCACTGACAGCACAAAAATTCTCCAGTGACCTCTGACTACCCTACTCACCGCCGGGAACACAAAACGAGGTTGTTATGGCCGCGGTATTCTGTAGAGCGGAGGTAGTTCCCCATTCGGACTGCTCAATTGGACGGAAATACCGTCGTGTCCTAAGGGTGTCTTAGTGGATTTTGATCTGAGTGCTTCTGTAAGTTCTTCGGAAGGCAGGTTAAAAGTGGGTCTGTCAATAGTCGTTACAAAGAATCTACCTAGGCTTTCAAGATAGAGAACACACTTTTAGGATCAACAGCATTTGAAACGGTAGCCCGTTATTTTTGAATTCCCACCTAGCTTGTTACCTTAAAGCGGGTTGCAGTCGACGGGCTCAAGATTAAATAAAAAGTTACTGTCGCCTAAGAGCGTTTTCACACTCATCCGATATCCGATATCCGATATCGGTGTCGGACGCCGATAGCCGACATCCGATAGCCGACACCTTGTGCTGTTTTCACACTTATCTGATAAAATCGACCCGATACGGCCATTTGCTCGATAGCATAGACTAGTTAGGGATACTAGGAGTAAAAAAAAAGAAACAGTGACTTCAAGCAATTTTCGACCTTATCGACATGGCATGGTATCGAATTTTTTTTTAATATTCGTGATCAGCGTCATCAATTAAAGCGAAAAGACATGTAACACAGAAAATGTCATTAAGGTCGAAAATTGCTTGCAGTCGCTGTTTTAGTTTCTTTGTGTTCCGATATCGGGCCAAAACAGTGATGTTGGCTCCGATAACCGATATCGGGCCGGACAATGTGAAAGAGAGATGGATATCTCATACATTTGACTTCCTCCGATATCGGATGTCGGATGTCGGATATCGGATGAGTGTGAAAACGCTCTAAAACGAGCGGCATTTATAAACAGTAAACAATACTCAAGAATATACCAAAATAAAAATGATTAATCTCTGCAGTATAAGTTTTAAAATAAAACTTCATAACCATCTTACTACTTTCATCATTTATATGGAAATATATTTTAACGTTCACTTATTAACATAACCCGTAAATTATAACGTTCCCATAATTTCCGCGTCATTTTTATTTATTCCCGTCACATATCATTAGCGGTAATGAACCAATGATTCACCGCGCGTCAATAAAACAGGTTTAATGAATGCAGCTTCATATTTTGAAAAGGAATAAAAGATTGACAATATAATAAATTAATTTTATTTTCAGCAATTTTTTAGAAATATAATTATCACATTTTTACGGCCATAAATATCCGAAGGGGTACGTAAAAGGGTAACTATATAGGAGTTCACTACTTTGGGGCAAACTTTTGTTTTTTTGCAACAGTACGGGTAAATATTTCTACTTAATTTTGCAAGTAGAAAGTGGGAAACATTGTACAGTAAGATTTTACCACTCAATAATTATAAAGTTCCCGTTTAACACCAATAGGTTCGCTCCCTATAACGTGAGATCAAAAATCATATTTTATGAAATGAGAGTGTTAATACACCTCTGGCTACCCTTTTGATGATTTACCGGTGTGAGTATATTTATGTATGTATTCTTGTTCAATTATAGACTAAAACATTGTAAAAAATATCTACCTAGTTAAATAGTACCAATGAAAACAAAATTAGAACAGATGGTTCGTCATCGGACGAATTGAAGGGGAGTGAAAATTCTAAAGGCAATGAAAAAAGAATAGATACATGTTAAGGGAAATTAAGCATTATGGTGAAGACTTTAAGACATAAAAAATTTAGTTTTATTTTAGTTTAAATAAGTTTCTAGGTTAAAGAGAAATACTAAGTAATGCCAATACTGAACCTCATGGTATAAGTTAGTGAGGTCTTGGGTTCAATTCTCAAATCGGGGACGGCACTTTCGTGATTTAGATATTTTTACTTTCTTTTTTTTGCACCGCAGCTTACCATCAAACGGGGTGCAGTTAATTTGATAACCTAAATTAAATAAAATATTAAACTATTCCAAATACGTTAAATCACAGAAAATGCTGAAAACTTGCAAATAAACACAAAATATATTTATCTTCGGGAATCGAACCCTCTAACACAGCATTCGAATGATTTACCACCATAGAGGCTATCATTAGCGTAAGTCATAACTGAGAGGGTGGGATTTTCCGACAGTCCATTCGTGAACCTACCCATTGAATTGCATTGTCACACTACACGACATTTGGCGCCCAACTAATTGCACAGTGTATGGCCTCCTTTATTCTTTCCCCATTCACCCCAGATTGCTTAATGCCAGCTTTTTAATTACTGCTTGCTGTTTTATATTATTGTCCTTCAATTATCAACATTTTTTGTTTGTATTTTTCTAAGGGTTGGTGAGATGGGGTGGGTATGTGTTAGGTTGAGTGTGAATAGTTAAAGTTTTATTGTTCATATTTTTTGAGCAACGAGAAAAACAGGATAGTCTTAATTTTTTTCTTGCTCATAGTATTACTAAGGTAGAGAACAAGAAGTACACCATTTATCAGTTGGTAAATTGATAACTATGGCCTGATGAGCAAGTTGGAAATGGGAAGGAATAAAGGAAAGTTGGTCAAAGAATCCACTTTCCTCTCGACAACTTACGTTTATTTCGACTTCTACAGGAGTGACTACCGTTCAAATTCCGAGCATACAAAAGTTTCGTTCGTCTACTATCAGCAGATCTCCTTTGAGGTTAATTTGGCCCTGGAGGTCTGGGTCCTCATATATATAACTTTATCAAAGTTCTTAACAAGAAAACTACGCGTTACGTACAATGACGCGTACAGGGTGTTGATGGGGCTGCCGCGCTACTGCAGCGCGTCCGGCATGTTCGCCGAGGCGGCAGTAGATGGGTTCCACGCCATCATGCGCAAAAGATGCGCTTCTATCATGCACAGGTTGCGCGACAGCCCCAACAACATTCTTAACACTGTGGCAGACCGCTGGGACAGCCCTATGTGGCGACATTGGCTGCGACTACATAAACCTGTGGCGCGTGGTCGTCCTAGGTTTTTATAGGAAAATTTTTGAATTTTAATTTTAATTGTAATTACTAACATTAGCTTATAAGATTTATGTATACTAACAAAATGGACCATCATTGTCTGAATAAATAAATATATATATTATTATTATATTATTATTATAAAACCAAAATTTTCGAAATTTAATTTCCCTATATATTATAAAATTGTGATCTTTTAATACCCCACCGCAGCTCTGCAGTAGCCGTACATAACTATGTCTAAATATATATTTATCATCCAATTATTTGAGATCGACGTCCGGAAAACCATATTACATAAATTGCTTGAAATTGTGGTCCAATAACTTTGAATCAAGCGATGTTGAATAAACCAGTCGTATCTTTTTTCTACACGATTTTATTTTTTCAGCTTTACCACGTTTACCTCACGGCATTCTCAAAGGCTTGTAACTACAGGTGATTTTCAATATGTGTAGCAAGTTGCACCAAGTTACCAACAATTAAGGCAGCAAATAATACTTGACATCTCTTTATTGGCAATTTGTTGTTTGCACGGTAAATGCTGCTGTGGTCTGTGGCACCAAAGTCTACCGATTTCGTGGGATTGAAGCAATAAAAAAGAACTAATTCTTATTTTTACCCACCAGGAAGTTCGCAACTTTAAAAGCACCTTTAGCAGGCGTAAAAGTGAGGTAAGGGGATTGAATACCTAAAGACTGCGTTAATGATATCAATATATCGCACAGCTGTAGCTGTGGGCAATAGCTAGTATACTACTGACATGAGTGTCACTGCATTTGACAGATAGATCAATAAAATACACAATACTGACCATCCGCTTGTAAATTGTACCACAAGCATGTGCAGTCAGAATGCGTTCATGATGGTCGGTTCTGGACGAATGCCAGCAAATACGGACATACAACGGATGGGCACGAAATATTATATATGATTTGTTAATATCACGAGTTAACTGCTAAATTTTTACGTGCAAAGCTAAACAAGATTGTAGTTAAAGAATTTTATGGAATTTTTCAAGTAATTTGTTAAACGTGTGCAACTGTGCATTTGTACTCATGGGTGAGATTTTGTGTGTGTTGTGTATGTGTGTGTTTTAGAACCATTATATACTGCATGCAAGCAAGAGAAGCGTCTTGAAGAATTGGCTTTAGGCTGCGCGCTTAATTAGAGGGACAACGATCTTATCCCATAAACTTAGTGAAAGATTCTGTAGCAAATTGGCATGGGTAGGCAACAAGCAGGGCGTGCAATAATGTCTATTATGATGAATCTCAGTCCTGAAACTTCCTTTTTAGTTTATCATGTCCAGACGAGACCATGAGACAGCCTCTGTGGCGTGGCGGTAGTGAACGCGGCCGCTACGCAGGAGGCGCGGGTTCGATCCCCGCTCAGTGCAAATATTTGTATGTATGAATATGTATATTTGCATTGGTCTGGGTGTTTCTATGTATAATATGTATGTATTTACAAAAAAAAAGTATCTAAGTATTATTATCCGCATTCTAGATTCCATAATACAAGCTAGTAAAGCTATGCTTACCATGGGTCTAGATAGCGTTGTGTGAAATGTTGTGGAATATTTATTTATTATTTATATAATGCCTATATCATTCAGATACCGTAAGCAAGTAATCAGAGGTTTAATAGAGACAGCAAAGTTTTATGTTTAAATGAATAAAGAGCTTAGCAAGGAATTGAAAACAAAACCCCATTAAGTTAGTACCAAGTAATTTCATGAAAATTAAACACATAAAATTATTAGTGTTTTCCTCATTGCAAGTAGCAGGAAGACATAATAACCTAAGACATTTAATCTTACTGCAATTATCATAGTAATAGTAATAAATGTGACTATTTCATTTCGAGAATGAAATGTTTGTTATTCTATCAGTTCTTGTAGACAAGTGGCAATTCATTGGCCGGTGTATCGAAGAATTGAATGACAAATGTATGGGACATGACATTTATGTATGACATGCGTTGACGACTGTCATATCCGTCACATTCTACAATACACCGGCCAACGAATTGCTTTTTGACTACAAGGGCTGAACGTATTGAGACGAAATTTAGCACAGAGATAGATTAGATAGAGTAACTTCCAGTGAGAGACCAATGGAAGTAGTAGTACATGCCATCATCTTCGTGGCGTTAGTGATAGTCACTTCCGAAGCATTCGCTACACCACATCGAGGTCCGCTTTTTCCAGTTAAACAGCAATAAGCTCCAACCATCTTCTCTTCTTATAATCTCTTGTAAACTTCTAATCTCTTAAAAAAAATTATGGATGTTTCGTAATTTCAATAGTCTTGCGGATCATTCTTGGTATATATCTATGCTCTTTAATGAGAATCGGTGGTTTATCAAACCTTCAGTAATGGTTGGTACCTTTTTGCGCGTGTTCATATACAGTTGACTTTGTTGAGCGTTGGTTTCTTTATGTCAGCTATGTGTTCTCTGACACGAGTGCCAGTGCTTACCAGCAGCCTGGGTCCCAGTCATACACTTAATTAAAATTAGTATACAGCAAAAAACAGCAAGACACAGACACAGCGAGCTCAGTCTGCATAAATAGTAACACCAATAATTCATCATGATTCGGGTACTATGAGATAACTTACACTTCAAACTATATGACAATTATCATCCATAGTCAAACTGCGAACATGGCTGCTGGAAAGTAGCCGAAACGTCGGTACAAAAGTAAACAATAATAAATAAATCGCGATAGAATCCAATAAAAAGTGGTTTTAATAAAGAGTGATATTCGCGAAAATATCAACTTGAAATATGTGATTTTCTGAGTATAAAGGTACGCTGCCTAGGTACTGTGGAGTCGGGGGTTTGATCTCCATAGTTTTACGAGTGAAACGACTTTTTTGCTGTAATATTGAAATTTATGGGGAAAAAACACATTATTCCTACACGAACTTTTTAAAAGGGGATTTCACGCAAGGTTTTTTTAATTTTATACAATACTCGTTTCAGAGGACCGCGGAAGCTAGAATACTTCTCTTCAGATCTTGAGCTTCCGGAGCCACGCTCTTCCGAAACCTCCCGTCAACTCTCAGGGACTGTCCCACACGTCAGTTTTTTTCCTATCTTCTCAATTTAACATTTATTTTTTTATTCGTATGATTTATTTTTAAATCGTTGACAAATGATGTCCAGGCAACTACTAGTAATATCTGCCACGGAGGGTGGATATCACAGTACCTACAATTAAACATACTTTTGCTATCTCTAACAAAAATCTGATTACTTACTACATTCATAGCGAAATAGAAGAAAAACCCTAGTAAAACCTGATTAGATCTGATCCTCCATTACATGGGATGTTGGGATCAAATTGAAACAACTCACTAACTCAGTCAGACTATGATACGTCAGGTTTAGTATGAAGACAATTTTACAAAGCCGTCATGGCTTCTTCTCGTTACACGGAATGTTATTATGGCCAATTTTCCTTTTTCCTAGTAAAAAAGAAACGGATTCAAGGTAAGGAATGATGATACTATGTCCTTCATTACGAATATTAAGCCTCAAAAGCATTCGCGATATTATCGCTCGATAATACCGCACGCGTTATTACGGTACCTGTTTTTAGTATATTGTATATTAGGACATAGCTACGATGACAATACCGGACTATCAGACTACCGGATACTACCAGTGGAGAGATATCGCCGCGAGAGAAGGAAAACTTGGAATGAAACCATGTACCAACCCGTCTGGTCACCGTGGAAACAAAGGCCAAGTCTCTCAACATCGGGAGAAGCCAATGCCCGTGGAATGCGATTGGCTAATTAAAACGACATGCTACTGCGATATTAATGCCGCTCGTAGTCCTTTAAAGGAATTGGGTTTCGCAAGCGAAATTACGCGTGCGGTATTATCGATCGATAATAACGCTCCAATAAGGTTGTATTTTTCTAAAAGTATAGGGAAAAATCGATCAGGTATACGAAACATCACCATCGTCTTTTTAATTTCTTTTTCTTGTTACTAAAATGGTGATAATCTTTCTAATGAAACATCTAGGTGATCCATTAGGTGTTTCATGAGTACTACTGCTACCTAGTTTGGGTATTTTAGTTTTGATTTTTATTGCTTGTTTAATGTGTGCACATAAAAAAAAATGGTGTAAAACGACTAAGCACAGATTTTAAACCTATAACTTCATAATAACAAGCCTGATATATAGCTGTTGCGCCATCGCCTAAGTAGGTCAAATCACAAAAGCATTTTAAAAAATCTACCTGCCTTGAAATAAAACGGGGTTGTATATCCGGCATATACAACATATCAATTTACGAAAACCTCGTTGATACAAGCGAAGCTCCGAAATCTGCAGTGCTAGTGATGTTACTACACCAGGATATTCCCAGGAGTGATACGGGATGTCTCGTAAATTGTTGTATAAAATTCTAAACTATGTACTAGAAGGCAAAATAAAATAGACTTTATTTCAAAATTGGTGCATGATACTATTTATTTCCGCGTAAAATTTTGATTCCGTTACCTATAGGAACTGCCCGGAATTTCAGCCAGATCCGTTTAGCCGTTATAGCGTGATTAATTAATGACAAACAGTCAATAGCAACATCAGTCAATGCAACAGTTAATTAGTAGTAATAACACTAATTGTTTTTTATTATTGTTTTTATACCACTGAGGTGGAAGGCAAGCACGTGGTACCTACACCTGATGGTGTATCCTTAGACATTAAGTTTAACTAAGCAACCGATACTTGAACTTGTGTCATAATACGATGTAACAGTTACTTAAAAAACATGAATTTAATTTTTAGCTAGTGTTAGGAGTGGATTTATGTCGGTATTGTAATAGCCATGATTCGAACCAGGGACCTCATGATAATAAGGCCGAAACTTAACCAATAGGTTACCAACATGACGTTAAGTGTGTTAAGTTAATGTAAAGAGTGTTGATTTCATTCAGTTAATTATAGATTACATTTTATTTAATTTTATAATCCGTTTATGGTTTATAGAACCCAATATTTAATATTGCAAATAAATAATCACAAATCGAATAACTTTAATATTCATTGAACTGTCACAACTTGAATTACTGAAATAACTACACAAAATGAAATCCAGTACTTTGACTCGCAGTTACTTATTCCGTGTTTGATGGTACATCCCTATCCTTCCCGGGGGATTCACCAGTCGTCAACTAAAATACGATGGGAACATTCAGCGGAAGTATTGAAAGAGTTTCCCTCGGGAGTAATGACATTAACTATGGTGACTTCCGATTTCTGAAGTAAAAGCAGGTAAATTGATTTAACAACATGGTCTTAAAAATGCTACTATGTTAGTTTCCTGCTTCCTACAGTCCCGGATGTAAAAGCGGATTCTGTAACAACATCTGTCGAGGCTGTCATGGCAGAGACCACAATTCTAGGGCAACCCCTAGAATGGTGGTCCCTGCCTTCGTCATCGTCATTGGTCGATCTCTAGTGACGTCACCCAGTTTGACCAATAGCAATCTCTATCAAGTGTGCTTAAAGAATAGCACAGCTGTAATGACCATCACTATTCATTGAACTGCAATCTAGCTTGCTATCGGGTGACAGCCTCTGTAGCGCAGCGGTAGTGACTGCGGCCGCTACGCAGAAGGCGCAGGTTCGATCCCAGATCGGTGCAAATATTTGTATGCATGATTATGGGTATTTGCATTGGTCTGTTCGTGCCTTGGAGAGCACGTTAAGCCGTCGGTCCCGGTTGCCATACAAACATCTATGGCAGTCGTTACGGGTAGTTGGAGTCCTCAAAAATCCAACAACTGGTCTAGCTGCAATGCTTCGATATCGCCTTTGGGTTGTGGAGGTCAGATGGCAGTCGCTTCACGGAAAATATCGAATTTTAGCCAAATCCGCAGTTAGACTGGTAAAAAGCGGACCCCAGACTCCAAGTTGAAAAGTTTCGGATGCGACTGGGATTAGCGCTAGGCTGAAGAAGAATCGGGTGACATGTAGTCAATTGATGACCCCTTATATAAAAATAGTATATTATAAAGGAGAAAATATACTTCGAGGTCGTTCGATACTGAACAAAACTCAACATAAAACACGTTTTACTATTCTAGGCATACTCTTAAACAGGCTTTAAATTATCTTCATATTTCGATAGTATTGACGTACCAATAAGCGTAGGAAACCTTACTAAAATTGAGTTTCTTTGTGTGAACTTATTAAACATTGAAGACATATGGTGCGAAATATAAACCACATTTATGGACTAATTCTACAACATCAGAAAAAGTCCAATTTTGCAAGCCTTGCCATGTATGTTATTTTGTTCAGGTCATATCTTGCAAGTCGATTTCGAAGCAGATATCCTTAACGAAGTTGGTGAAATTTCATCAAAGTTGTTTCAAACGTATAGTTTATGTCATAGAATCATTAAAAAATAAATTAGGTAGCAAGACACCTAAAACAATAGCTAGGAAATTTTTCTGGCCGGAAGCCGGGGGCTCATGTATAATTAACAATTAATTGAAAATGGCTATAAAGAAAGAGCTTTAAAACAAAACTACATCTATCTATCGGAAGTATTAAAAATGACGGCGTAGTCCATTTAGAGCACCCAGCCGAATAGCACCTGAGCGAATAGCACCTAGCCTTGTCCATGAACAGCACCTTGGGAGCAAAATTACATTGCAGGTATAAAAAAAATATACAAATACGCAAAAATATTTTTGTTTTGTAATTATTCATGCCTGTTTGTTCGCGATCGACGCGAAACTACTGTACGGTTTTTGCTGCGGTTTATTAAGCTATAAGAAAAGTCTTAGTCAAACTTGAAACCTTACGTAAGTTTGATCGCAATCGGTTGAATAGAACCAGACTAAAAGCGATAACCGACAGTAACCGATAACCGCAGGCAGATCCGCAGGCAACAGTTAGTAATAGTACAAAAACATAAACTACAAATACCCTCACACAGAAATTCCAATTAATAAAGCAAATCAAATCGGAAGCGTCGAACTGAGCCCAACAAAATTTATTCAACCAATAAATTATTTGGAGATAACGACTCCTGCTGCTTGTTTTATTTTATTACAAAATTCTCGTACAAAGGCTTCGATATACCGAAAATTTTGATTCAAAATAACATTTACTATTATAGCATAACTTACTTCTGACCTGGCCTTTGTAAGAGGGGCTGGTCAAAAGTACTCGCAACCGGCGGGCTTGCATTTGTAGAGGAACGAGATGTGATGTTCAACACAAATGAAGGATCCTCCGACCAGGCAAGGTAGGTGTCAGGCCGCGGCCCAACGATTGTCGTTGGGATGTTGTATATGTATTGTACCAGCGCGGAAACTTCACTTTCGCGATGCAGGATTTGTAGTGTCGTAGTAGTTCGGCTTGATGGCGCTAGATGGCGATGGGTACATGAAATGATTGATGATGATAATAAAGGAAGCTCGTGATGTTAGTAAGGATAGAGTCAAATGGCGGGCTGTTATTTTTGCCTGCCCCGAAGGGAAATAACTGTGAAAGTAGAATTGGGCCAACCCATCTCTTCGCGTCGGTGTCGTAAAGGTGACTTATTGATAGGCCTGTACCCCTAGTACGAACAACTATAGAAATCATATGGTAATCGTGTTGAGAGAATGGAGCATGTATTGGTATGTGTGTGAAGCTGGCCAATTGCAATGCTTTGTTCTCTCAATACGTTCACGATTGGATTACGGTAGTTGTTCGTGCTATGCGTGCAAAAAACCGCGGTAGCCTAGTGGTATGGGTAATGAACTGCTGAGACGAGGTCTCGGGTTCAATCCCAGGTTTTACCATGGTACACATCAACTTTTTGATGCTTTTCGAAGTTATGTGTGTATTTATCGCAGTTTTATAAGTGCTCGGTTAATGGCAATAGGCTCACCACCTATTACATTGGGACCTAAACATAAATTGGGGAAATATGGGTGCTGGTACCTCAGCCTACCCCTTCCGGGATAAAGGCGTGAGTTTATGTTATGTTATGTAATGTTCGTGCTAGGGGTACTGTTCTCCATGCTAAAGTAAAAATACAGCCTTTGACAAACTGCCCGCTTGGCGAATACCATAGTTAGGGAAATGTGGGTGGTAATAACCCTGCCTAACCCTTTGATGATTTGCAGGGTTTAATATAGGTACAGGTAGGCACTTTTGGAAATAGTAATCTCTTAAAGATACTCTATTATCAAGATTACTTTATGAGAAGCAGAAGGCTCATTTGTAACTACTGGCAAGATGAATCGTTTACTGTTTACATCAAAGTTACCGACAATGATTAATAATAGACTTAAATAGAAATCTTTATATAAATATTGATAAATTAGCCGATCCACCAAGGCCTTGCCGGTTATTAAAATCTTAATAAGACCCCTTTGTTATTTAATATTATAATCACTACAAAAGATAGTACTAAAACAGATTTCAAATTAGGGCAAATCAAACAAAAATAGATAAATTTATCGAAGAAATTTGAGAATTTCTTGAGATACTATTGTAATCATTTTATCTTTCAGCAAAACCTTCAGGCCTGTCGTAAAACAAATAAATGGAATAACAGTCTCTAGCTTTAGGGAGGATAGTTTTATCCTTAGCAGAGAGATTGGTTGGCCCACAGGGATTTCACCTTATACTGACGGTGATACAAACTACTTTTCTTTTTCAATTAATGATTGATGATGAAAAGTTTTTTATGAGTATTTTCTATCTTCGCCACATTGAAATCATAGACCGCATGGCTGTTTTACCCATCAGATAATTTTATTTATTCATTTATTTATCTTTATGCACATAGTACAATGGCGGACTTAATGCCGTAGGCATTCTCTACCGGTCAACCATAAAGTGGCAGACCTAAAACGAGGTAGGCACTAAATAATTCTACAGTTTGTGTTCCAATAATATCACAACAAGCAATACATACATACAATATTTACAACAATACATACATAATAAGTAATATTTACACATACATGCACAATGCATAAGTAATTTATATATCTATTTACACATACACAATATAAACATAATATATGGATAAGAGAATACATTATTAACGTTGAGATGACTCTGCAATCTCTTTCAAAAACCAAAGTCGAACTCTTGACTTGAACATATCCCGGGTCGTGCTCATCTTGATCTCGGCTGGCAGCGCGTTGCATAGAAGGACAGATAATTATGTATAACTATCAAAAACCTACGTAAAAGGCAACTAAGAGCGTTTTCACACTCATCCGATATCCGACATCCGATATCGGAGGAAGTCAAATGTATGAGATATGTGTCTGCTTTTCACATTGTCCGGCCCGATATCGGGTATCGGAGCCAACAGCACTGTGTTGCCCCGATATCGGATCACAATAAGACTAAAACAGCGACTGCAAGCAATTTTCGACCTTAACGACATTTTCTTAGTTACGTGTCTTTTCGCGTTAATTGATGACGCTGATCACGAATTTAAGAAAAAAACTCGATAGTATGTCATGTCAATAAGCTCGAAAATTTATTTTTTTTTTCATCCCTAGCATCCTAACTAGTCTACGCTTTCGAGCAAATAGCCGTATGGGCCAATTTTATCGGATAAAAAACAGCACAAGGTAGACGGCAATAGGCTCGTCTCCTATTACGTAGGACCGAAAATCATAGTTGGCGAAACGTACGTGTTAGCACTCCACTGCCTACCCCTTCGACGATTCACAGGCGCGAGTATATGTATGTAAATTTTACAACTAAAATAAATTTTACCACAAATCCCACTAGAACACTCAATCTTCAAACAGAATTATCAAGTTACATTCTTACTCAAAATAATAACATTTTGGCTTGTAATTCTCAAATGTCTGTACTATCTTTGTCATTTTGATAATAATTAGAACAAGGAAATATTATATCTTTTTATGGGGTATTGTTTTACCTTCATTCAACCGTGGAGTGAAGATAAAAAATTAATTACGTTTCACCATAACAAAGGGCTAATATTCTTTTATGAACTGTAAAGGAAAACAAAAACAATTTTAACTTCACCTCAATTTTCGCTGTTTAATTGGTCCTCTTTTACTATATATATGTGTCTTAGTTCTTAGCTTAATCAGCCGTTCTATTAACCGCCTAGGCTTTTTACCGAATGGCGCCGTTCAATTAGCAGGCCTGAATGTTCAGACATTTCATTAAACAGCTATAAAATGAATGATTTCTGAATGGTTATAAAAAAAATTAACCTATCCAAAACCGACACCTACGCGGGCGGAGCCGCAGGCAGCAGCTAGTGTTATAAATAATGCTATCAGTATAGAATACACTAGGACTAAATGGAGTTCTGTTAGTATTTTATAACTCAAACAATATTAATATCTGGAGCAAAATTTAGTTCAAATATTTTATGTTTCGTCGTACCATTCCCGTAGTCATGAGAAGCGAAGATTTTTATCAGCTGTAAACTACCAAGAATATACCGAAGTATGAATTTGAAAGTTTTCGAGGGAGCAATGGGCGGGTAAGGGTGCTATCAGTGGTGCCTCCTCATCTTACAGGCCCCGTACTATTGCGACTACCTAGTGGGAAAAACAGTTGCTATTCAATGTAAGTTTATCATACCTTTGGAGAATCTATGTTTCTCATACAGGTTTCGATAGTTCAAGATGGAAACACACTAATTTCAAAATAAAACAAAGACCTGCACCACTGAAGATGTCGACCGCAGTGATCGACGAAACGTCTGGAACGCAAGTTTCACATGGACCACGGCCAAACTGCCCGAAAGCAGTATATTCTACATACAACGCCGGCCGTGAAAGCCTGAAGACTTATAATAAGACAAAGAACGATAATAAAGAATAATTTATGTTTGGTTCAGCGCTTTAATCTCAGAAACTACTGGATCGATGCAGATAAACAAGTTACGATTTCAAATTGAAGAACCAATATTAAATCGGTTAATGGACTTGTATTCTAAAGATTGTAGGCTAAAGATAGTTGATTCTGTCAGCACTAAGCTGACTGACTGACAAGAATCAACTTTTAGCACATTTTACAAGAATACAGAGAAATATCGCGGCCATAATAACCTCGTGTTGTGTTCCCGGCGGTGAGTAGTAGTAGTAGTAGCGCTCACTGGAGAGTTTTTGTGCTGTCAGTGGGAAGACCAAGGGCTATTCCTGCTTTGTCTTCTACACTGACGGCACAGAAACTCTTCGTAGACAGGGTCGGCAGCACGAGTGTGACTCCCCTGGTGTTGCACACGTCCATAGGCCTAGGTAACCACTTTACATCAGATGGGCCGTGTGCTAGTTTGCCACCTCAGTGGTATAAAAAAAAAGAATATAGAATAATAATATTATTGAAGTAAGACCATTTATTAAAGGACAGCTTCTGTGGTATGGCGGTAGTGAACGCGGCTGCTACGCAGGAGGCGCGGGTTCGATCCCCGCTCAGTGCAAATATTTGTATGCATATATATGAATATTTGCATTGGTCTGGGTTTTATATGTATAATTTCGGTATTTAAACTATCATGGTTGTTTATACTATTAATTACTTTTGTTCTTCCGTGATCATGGCGCTTGCAACAGTGCCGAAATATCGGAAACTCGATAAATCATTACATGGTAAATATCCCGAAAACTTAATTTATATGTATAGTATGTATGTATTTACAAAAAAAATCTAAGTATGTTTATCCGCAATCTAGATTCCATAACACAAGCTAGTTAAGCTATGCTTTCCATGGACCTAGATAGCGTTGTGTGAAATGTTGTGGAATATTTATTTCCCAAGCAATTTAGATTAGCTGAAATTATTCTTTCGCGATTTTCATGGTTGTACATGATGTCTTACAACAAAAAACACACCTAGAATTGTATAAATTTGATCTTTAAAAATGTAATAAACTTCAGCAATTCCTCTTCAAACATTCAATTAAAAAGAAGAGAGAAGAAATCGATAGCGTTAAGGAGCCTTCTTAGGTCCATATTCTAGAAAAATACTTAGTCCTGAATGACGATTTATAACTAGCAATAATTTAAGGACAGATTGTCATTGAAAATCTGCCAAATCTGTCAATGAAATCGAGATCAGCACTGAGTATGGTAATATGGGCCTTAGAGAAAATAATATTGTGCTTCAAACAATGTAATTTTGAAATAAACGTGCGGTCTCCATGATAATAATTTATTATGGTAGCCATAACATCGGGGTTATTGCTCACGACATCGCAGAAAATACAATTTAACTATTCATCTTATCTATACATCTTCTATCTTTTTTACTACATGCGTATGTTTTTATTTTTTATTTTATTTTTGTCTGTCTGTCTGTCTGTTTGTTCCGGCTAATCTCTGAAATGTCTGGACCGATTTTGACGGGACTTTTATTGACAGGTAGCTGATGTAATAAGGAGTTACTTAGGCTACTTTTATTTTAGAAAAAAATAATGGTCAACACTAAGCGATAACCGACATATACTACTATAATATAATTGTAAAGTTATGCTTGTTCATTGGAGATATTTAAAAGAAAATTTAGGGTATGTTTATGCTTACAATACCACCTGAATATAAAATTATATATATAAAATATATAAAGCTATACTAAACGGATTTTGAAGCGGTTTGCCATTGATCGGGTAGAACCAGACATCTGGAAAAGAATCACGATATCTGACATCCACACGGGCAGAATTGCCGGCAACAGCTAGTAAAATATATTTCATACTCTTTTTAGGATGCTCCTCTTAAAAAAAGTATGAAATATAAACACACCGAAAAGGAACCTTGTTAATCACAAGTATTCAATTCAAGAAGCAAGCATTTGCACAAAGGATTTTATGTATCTACCTCGGTACAAAGCATCTCAAATTATATAGTGGAAGGAACTACATTATTTCTCCTATCTAGCAAACACGCAGAAATGCTTTATTTTGACGATAGGGTTAGCGAATGACCATAATTTAT
This sequence comes from Eilema caniola, assembly GCA_949126895.1. Lineage (NCBI taxonomy): Eukaryota > Metazoa > Arthropoda > Insecta > Lepidoptera > Erebidae > Eilema > Eilema caniola. Next base: position 3,069,197 of record OX421486.1, on the reverse strand, counting down.
TGCATAGGGAAGTAGAGAATGAGGGCATTTGGAATTGGTAATAAATTTGACTTTTTATCCTCTTTTTGTGGATTGTCCAGTTGATATAATAAGTACGAGGCTGAAGTTTGTAAATTGGGGTGTTTTTTTTTGTAATTTTTCCGTTAGGTTTATTCATTTGGTATTTATTGGTAAAGTATTGGGATCGTATTTACGAGGATGTCAAGATTTCTGTACTTCTAATTCAGATTAGGATTATTTATGAAGGCATTTTGGCAATGTGTAATTATTTTTTTAGTAGTAAACTCTTGCACAATGAAAATTTTGTAAATCATGTATAATCAAACAAAAATACTATACGAAGTACACTCAAATTTAATATATTCTACTGTGAGGCAATAAAATATTGTTTTATAAAGAGCAAAGCTAAGTTAAGGTCATCCATGCAATGATATATTATAAACTATATGTTGCTCACACTCTAAAATGGCGACAAAAGAATTATTACTTTGGTCTTCATTATATGCACCAATCAGAGACGGAATAGAGCGTTACCAAACAAAAAACATGTCTTTAATAATAAATTCTTCACACTATTATTGAAATTCATATAAATTAATAACATTGACGTATTATTAGCACGTAGCTATAATTTTTTGTACTCAGTGTTTTGCGCCATTTTTTAAGGGCGCCATGTTCCTGAATGACGTATCTAATATATAAAATTCTCGTGTCACAGTTTTCGTTGCCAAACTCCTCCGAAACGGCTCGACCGATTCTCATGAAACTTTGTGAGCATATCGGGTAGGTCTGAGAATCGGCCAACATCTATTTTTCATACCCCGATTCGCGATAACCGACATCCACGCGGGCGGAGTCGCGGGCGACAGCTAGTCTATTAATATAATACGTCATTGCATCCATCCATCTTTCCATCCCATTCTCACAACTCATGGGAACCTATTCCCGGGATATTCATTCCAGACTACCATCTATCCCTATAGCAAATTTCATCTAGAATCTATATATCAATCACTATTAATGGGTAAGGGATCTAGATTCTAGATCCCTTTAACCGTTAATCGTGATTGAATAATACTCAAACCTCTTCACGAATTTTCACATTTATTAGTATTGAAACTTGAAATAATAATCTTAACTTCTACAATAGTGGTAATTGTATGTGTAAACCAAATGTTTATGCCTGATTGTAACGATTATGTTACCAACCCTACCAAAGACATAAATTTTCTAAGAAATAGCTGCACTTCTTTGTAGAACAAATATAAGTTCTTTGCTGACAGTACAGCCTCATTAAATAGCTCTTGCTTCCGATGAAACAGTATCCGCAAGTAAAATATATTAACTATTTTACTTCCGTGTACTTTGTTTTCTACTTTATAACAACCTCTCTCGGCAGACTTGGTTTATTAGCAAGATTTTATCTATTACTAGCTGTTACCCGCGAAATTTCACTTTGCCCACCAGTGGAGACATTTGGTGGGGCAAAGTGGAAGTACCCAATATTGAGTAACAAGTTATTCGCGTGATGAAAAGGGTAGCCTATATGTTATTTCAGACTATTATCTATCCTTCAATAAAAATTCAAACAATGCTGGCACTCAGCTTGACGGCCTCCTCAAAACAGGATTGTCGTCGCAGCACCGTGTGACATCCACCGGTTCGACTACTGCTGCGACCATAATTACCCCTACCCAGCTATGCACCTGCTGACCCCTAAACGCAATCCAACCGAGATTAGACCACTATGGAGGGGTTTTCGCAATCGTGCATGGTGGTACCCACCCGGCCGAAATGTGTGCCATCAAATGTCTACCACCAGTATAGTTTAAATAATCTGACTCGTTTCTGGTGCAAAGGTTGGCCATCGCAATCCAGCGTGGAAACGCAGCGAGTGTAATGGGCACTTTACCACCAGGTACGGTCCGGGACGGGCTATTTAATTAGTATAGACTAAATATGTATATTATTTGTATACATTGTAAACTTTTAAAATGACATATAATATTTCGAGTACCAGACATTTACAGGATTTACAAGATATACTGGGATTGGTTTCAAGCTGGACATAGGCCTCTACCAACCTATGGATACATTGGGAGAAGCATTTGTCTAGTAGTGGATTGTAATGGACTTATTAATTGATTGACCTTCAATTATTTACAAAATGAAGATCTCGTAAAATCTTTTGCACAATTTTTTAACATTACTAAAAACACATTTCAAAAGTTTCTATGAAAATTAATTAATATTCGCTGGAGTTCAAGACTCACAATTTTTATACATATATAACGGCACTCACATTTAGTATAATGCTATTGCAAATATTATATAAATCATGAATGTGTTGACATGTTGTCATGTTTATTTGTAAAAATGTTCACCGCGAAAGCTCTAAAAAATAGGTATGATAAAAATCACAATTTTTATAACAAAATTTTATCTTAAAATAGAAAAATTTACTCAACAACTTTTTCAACGTCTGCGTGTAAGCGTTAGCTTGATATCTCGTATTTCTTATGATAAATTGATTCACTTAGAGCAAGACAAGCATGCAAGAAAAGGATAGAAAAGTTTCGTTATATCTTTTGTGATGGTTTAAAAGTGAGACCAATATTTCTGAGGCGTTGTTTTTAAAAAGAATGGGTGAATGTTTGTACGGGTCACGTACGGTACAGATTTACATGCATTATGTACCGTCGACAAAGAAGTTACAGTCGCTCATTTTCATATAAAGTTGTATGTGCAACCGTATCTCTTTTGTCGACTGTACACTCGACAAAAGAGTGTATACTTATTTAGTATAGGTACACTTTTTCATTTAAAGTTGCGTGTAAAGGTGTAGCACTCCACAGTCCTAATAATATCGAGATTATCTGCCAATTTATAAAATTTATATCTGCCTAGTTTATAAAAAACATGCAAAAAAATGTATACTGTTGATTGATAGCACTTGGTGGAATTTGTTGTTACATATATTGAGAACGCTTGTACTTTTTCCACAGTATTCATTATAGAACCTGACCGGTTTCGCCTTGCGGTATTTTAAAAGGATTATATTGATGTTTATGAACATCATCTTAACCACTACGTTGTTTATTAACATCATAGACATCAGTGTAAATATTTGAAAATGCCGTAAGGCGAAATCGGTCAGGATCAATAATAATAAATACTGTGGAAACCATACAAGAGTTCTCAATAATAATATAAGGAAAGATAACTTAAGCAGTTTTTTAAAGACGTTTCAATACATACATGCATACACTCACGCCTATTTCCCTTCGGGCTAGGTAGAGACTACAGCCCGTTACTGGCATCTATACTTACATATACTTCACAAGCTTCCTACGTTTCTTGCCCTATAATAATAGATTTGGATCATGAAAATAGATGGAAAAAAGTTGAAGTCCTTAGATAAAGGATATCAATGGTACAATAATTTCCTTTGTGTAATGATATTAAATCGCTTAACCTAATAACCTAAATCAAATAACGGATACCAATTGAAAAATATGAACAATATCTCCCAACAACCCAAATAAGTTATAAAAATATCTTACAAGAAAAATGAAAGTCTAAAAACAACTATTTTTAAATAGACTTCCTCTCAGAAATATATTTAAAGGTATGTATTTATTAGTAAAAGTATTGCTAAGTTCGTGACCTCCTACCCTAAGCCGAAGGCGGGCAACACGCTTGAGTTATTGGAAAGATATTTAAGTTAAGTGGTATTTTGATTTAAGGGTCTCTTGTCTTTATTCGTCTACTGCGAAGAAGCCGAAAGGTTATGAATTTAATTTTATAGGGTAACTCGTATATCGATGATCTCATATGTTTTGGGGAGATGGGTATAACAGGATTTACCGTTCAATGATAAAAGTAATTCAACATTATTCCAATTTACTGAATACTTTTTCTCTATATATGTAACAAAGCTGAGTTTGTTTGAAAGTGTCAAACCCTGTTATAACGGATATTACTAAAATTTTGCATTCGATAGCCCAGCTTTTTTTAAGCTGAAGGTAATGGACTGGCCACGCCTGTCCAAGGACAGATGGCCGTTGGAGCAGACGAGTCCTTGAGTGGAGACTGTAAGAAGGCAAACGAAGGGTAGGACACCCACTAGTCAGATGGACCGATGAACTGAAAAAGGTGACTGGGACGGACTGGATGCGGAAAACTGAGGATCGTACGAAATGTCGGACTGCAGTAAGCTAATTATTGGTGCTTGATGAAGGCAAAATCTCAGGAAATAAAGTCACCATTACAGACACGTATCAAGTTACAATGGTGGTAGTTCCTGGAGGTTTTACATGGTTTCCTTGGGCTTTTTAGAAGCATCGGCCATCCTACCCCAGCTAGCAAATATGTACTGGTTTTTAATATGTACTGCAGAGAAAGTCGAATTACGTCCTTATGACCTTAGTAATGTTCCACGAGCCTAAAATATTCAGCCTGATACGACTAGTAAATGTAAATTAGACTCCAGACTGATTTCCATACGCATTGTGTAAAAAATATAATACTATCTTATCTTAAGCCCCGTTTTTAAAACATCACAAATCGAATAAATTCCTCCATTTATATTGCCATTATTATTGTAACATGCCCGTGAGTTATGCGAGTGAGTTCTGAATATATTAGGGGTGCCTACCCGCAATATATGGGGTGGTTGGTAGAATCTGCTGTTTAGAAACAGGGTTAATATTGAATTAAGTATGCTGACGAAGTCAAGACTTGAGTAATTATTGGTTTCTGGGGGAAATTTGTTCAATATTCATTTGTATTACCCCATAGGAGATAGGCAGAAATGTTTTAACACTTTCGTATTTACCTACCGGTATTTCTATTTTTTGTGTGGTTAGTGGGGCCAAGTTTTGACAGAGTTGTTCAGGTCGCTCATTAGGCCTTTGCCTTGACCTGACGACTGTTGACAGCCGGAACTGACTTTTAACGTGCGCACCGAAGCATAGAAGCGCTCAGATGTAACACCACTAACGGTCACCAATCCCAAAGCGTCCACCAATCCCATCTTCGCGTAGGTAACTTAACCCATTGATCGTTTACCGAATAGTGAGCGCACTTGGCTACGAGCGCTACATCTACCACCTACCGACTTTTTTGATTTGAAATTTAAGATCATAGAAGAAATTCACCAAATTAAATATAAATATGAAGCATCGGTAGCTTAGTGGTTAAGGACTCAACCTTAGAATCGATGGTCCCAGGATTGCATCCTAGCCATTACACTACCTACATGAACGCACCCTCAACATAGTAATTTCACTAACTAGTATTCTTTAAAAAACTTGCGATACTTTCGTTGAAAAACAACAATAAATATAAAGCTTACTTAGGGCTTAACGCTATGTAGAATGTTCTGGAATATTAATATAGATATTCAGATGATGATGAAAATAATGCTACTCAAAACATGTTTATATCAGTCAACACATTCGTAATATCCAGCTTTCGCCTTAGGTGATAAATAAGATAAGACTGTAATATGTTTTCGATATGTACACAACACACTCGTAATATCAGAGATGTCACTCTCGAGTCCTTATCTCTCTCTTCAAGGATCTCTGGCGACCCAACTCAATGACACGGACAAAACCACAGATTTTGTGTAAACTAGATATCATAATTGCATTCAATGTTATGAAAACCGAGCTTTGTATTTTAGCTAGTCAAGGTATTTAAACAGAATCGTTTCGATTTCAATACGTCAATCATTACGATTATCCGTGTGATAATGGAGAAAGAATACAAGTATCACTACCCCATCTCATTCGAAGGGTGTCATAAGAAGCAACTAACGATAAATGTTGTGTTATAAATTGTCATCACTCACAGCAAACTGTTATGTGCCTGGCGTCAGCGCCAACTAGCGGCCACATCTGAAAACCAGCGCTGCGTATACTCGCGTCGCGTTGTACGCAGCAATTTTATGCTGAGATGTGGCCCTATTGGGGCTCGCACAATGTTAAGTAAAAAATAATTAAAAACATATTCTGTACCCATCATGCATTGTGTGTGGTCGCAAATAAAATATTTTTCTTTTTCTTTCTTTCTTTCTTTATAAAATACGCAGACGATATCACTGCGAGAAAAGAAAAAACTTGAAATAAAATACTGTACCAACCTGCCTGGGCAGTAAGGACACAAAAGACCAAAGCGTCCCAACATTGAGAGAAGCCTATATCCAGCAGTAGACTGCCATAGGATTATTCAGAATTGAGATGTTGAATTTTTCTTCGTTTGAACGCCAATCCTGGTTGAATTTATAGCTTGCATTTTGGAGGCTAGGATCTAATAAATATAATGGTTACATCTGAACTTTATCCTAGTTTCTCACCATACAGCAGAGTGTTGTCAATTAACGGGCCGAATGTAACAAAAAACCATTATTTCATTTATTTTGGTTTTTACGAGAGCGGCACTGTCCTCCAACCCTGAGATGAAAGACACCCAAAGATTTTCATCCCCAAAATGATAAAATGGCTCCAAATGATTTTAATTCCATATACTTATCACATATAAAACTCACGTCTTCAACTTGGAATGAGATTTATTGAGATGTTTACGGGCTCCCTTCAGATTTTAATTCAAAGAACCTAGGCTCACATGAGGTAATTCTTATCAGACAAATTTTCTCTGAACTTACATATTTACATATCTTAATAAGTTCACTTTGTAAGACATATCAAAGCAGTACGTGCTACGATTAAAAATAATCTCGTAAAAGAGGCACCTATAATAATATTAACATTAATACAGCAAACATGATCCAATATAATAGTGCTACGAATCAAAATCATCCTATTCAAACACTTAAATCATTCAATCTGGCTTATTAAGTTTCTTTACCCGAATCTGAAAACAGATACCAGTAATTCACGTAACTGTTCGATTGCCATCAGAACCAAAAACTACAGTACCTTATCTTCAAAGTCTTGCCAATTAATTAATCCTGAATGCCAATAGCCTTTTGGTTGGTATTCTAAAACGTTTTAACTCTACGCTTCGAAGACGAATTTGCAAAGTGCCCATGAGTTAGTAAGATTGCTTTTGTTTTTAGGTGAAATAGCTTATATTGCATAATGAAGCTGATATTTGGATGTATCATTCTGCAGAAGAAACCAGAGGCATAAAAATGAACACTGATCGTCGATTTAAAAGCAATGGATAGAGTAACAATACATAACACAATTATTTTATTCTGTGTATTATGCTTTTGTGTATTCATTAATAAACTGGTTAACGATAATACAATGTACTTATAGTTTAGAACTATACAATATTATTCCCTTTAATAAGGAAAATATAAAACCATCTAGTATTTCATCAAGTTGTAGTTTTATTCTGCAAACTGCTTTGTGAAATGTGAAGGAATTGGAATTGAATGATTGCTTTATTTGCTTTCATTCATTGGATTAACGATGGACCGAGTTGAAGTGGAACGGACTAATGAAGTATTAAAAACTACTGAGGCTATCAGAACTAGAAAACATGACGATAGAAAAAAGCTTAAAGATGAAATTCAAAGCTTTGTTGAGTAACATCCGGATCCTCAGTAGAAAGAAGTTCCGCTATCTCCGTTATTCCTTAAAATCAAAGATATCTCTGAAGAAATTTCCAAAACCGTCCTATTAAAATTATCTGACATCCTCACCCCGAACTCGAAATTAACTTCGGGTCGGATCCCGATTGAGGGGCACGATATATTCCAAAAGTTTGTCAGAAATTTATCTGGAAAACTTGAATTAGCTCAAGTAGAATTAAACTGTGAGAGAATTATTGGAAGCGCTCGCGCTAAATTTTACTAGAACAATGACTCTGCATGTGGGTTTGGGGGCTGTTTTTTGAAGAGAAAAAACGTTATAGATAGCTTGAAAGATAAATTGGTTTTTATGAAATTTTATCGGTATTTACACTGTTGATCGATTGCACTTTGTCAAACTTGTTACACCTATTGAATACGTGTGTAAGTGTACTTTTCCACAATATTGCATTTGGAGAATGCAATATTTTGAAAAGTACTGGGCAGGCTTTGGCTTTGAGAATCCGGTTAATTTCAATAATAAATCCTGTGGAAAATTACAAGTGTGTATTCACTATACTTTATTAATGTTTAAGCTTGATTTTTGATAGCCTAAACTTATTTTTTTTAAATCTGATACAAGATCCACAGTGGATAATAATAAATCATGATAATGGTCAAAGTTCAGACATTCTGGCAAACTAATAACTTAGCTATATGCTTTTTATGAGTTCAAGGATAAAAAATGACCTTTATGTTATTCATCGATTATACGACAGAATCATTGGTAGTTATCAAAACAGATTTTTCTTTTAGAAAGTACCTACTCAGAGAGAAATATGACATTAATGTTCGTTATAAAGTGACTTATAAGAAGGATAGAAGAGAACTACCGATCTTCAATGTGAACAGACGTGTATACAACAATTAAAATTACAAATATAAAAAGTGCTGAATCGTGACCTTCTTTCTATCAACACACATTAATAAAACTGACTCAAATACAAAGTGCAATAATTATGAAAATGTGCTATGCTTAGAATAAATCATATCTGACTACAGCAAGATGGACAGCAGCCCCTTTAGTAAGGGCAGCAGGACGACACGAACGCCGCCGCCAACGCCTTCACCCGCTCCTCGTCCAAGCGAACAGAGCCAAATGCTGACCCAGGTGGAATGCATCTCAACCCCGGAGATAACGAATTGGATGACCAGTATCGAGCAGCATCTGAACGAAATATGCACTATCACTACGGAGGGAAAACTCAACTCAGAACAGAAGTTACGGGTTAGTGCATTGTGTCGAAAAGTCGGGCACGGTGCGTCCCAAATGGCAGTGCAATACCAGGCCCTAAAAGGAAAGACTATACAAGTCAACACAGCTCGCCAAGCACTCATGGAGCAAATAGACCTATCCAAACAAATAACTGACCTACAGCAAACCATCGAGGAGGCCTCTAAGCAAAAACACGGAGTAACACCAGTATCATTTGCAAATATGGTAAAAAAGGGGACCAGCGAATTTATACCCAGTTCAAACATTAACTCAGTGGTGATCTACCCCAACGACAAGGCCAAGTCAAGCGAAGAGACCAAGTCCCTAGTCCAAAAAATTATCTGCCCAGAGCAAATGAAACTGCAAGTCAGAGGGCTGCGTAAAACAAAGAACGGTGGCGTTATTATTAGTACTGACTCAAAGGGAGACATTGAGAAATTAAAGAAATCAGCCCAGCTAACTAACTCAGGCCTCACTGTAAATGATCAGAAAAAAAGAAACCCGAGGGTTATAATCATAGGAGTGCCGGCGACTATGCAAGAAAAGGAAGTCTTTACCTGCCTGTACCACCAGAACTTAGGCGAAAAGCTGCAGGATTATTGCCTTGAAAAGTTCCTGGCCTCGATTAGACTCAGCCATAAATCGGGTAAGAGGGACGCAGAGACCCATAATTATATAATAGAAGTACCTGCAAGCATACGAAAAGTCCTGATAACCAAGGAAAGGGTATTTGTGAACTGGTCATCTTGCCCTGTTAGAGACTTCACGCTTGTGACCCGATGTTTCAAGTGCCAGCAGTACGGCCATGCAGCTAAAACATGCAGGGAGACGACATACACCTGCGGGCAGTGTGGAGAGCAAGGACACGCGTCAAAGGAATGTGCAAAGAAGACAGAAGAAGCCAAATGCGCGACGTGCCTAAAGTTCAAGAAGCCGAGTAACCATTCCACGGGAGCACCGGATTGTCCTGCAAAAGTAATGGCGGAAAGAAGGTACCTAAATTCTATCGATTATGAAGGCGCCTAAGAGCGCCCCTAACCAAGTTTTTTACCGACCTTTTTATTTTTATAGTTTTTAATTTACTATAAGTGTTAGGACAATGGCTTATAATTTAGTAAATGACTTAGATAACTTCTCTGTGGCAGAGTCTAAAACGTGTGAGGCAGAAGAGTGCAAACAATATCTAACCTCGTGCAGTAACCCATTAACCATAATAACCCAAAATATTCGTAGTGTCTTTAAGAACATAGATGGATTTCTAACTTTACAACATAGAATAGATATGAACCTTGACGTCATTGTATTTACGGAATGTAGGCTATCTTTACCATATAACATACCATTAATTCCGGGATATAATATGCACAGAAGTAACACAATATATAACCAGAACGATGGGATAGTAGTTTACATAAAAAGTGACATAAATGCAACTGTAGAGGAACCAAGTATGCAAGAATGCAATAGATTATTGATAAAAATAGGAACAGACTTGGTAATACTTGCAATATACAGACCTCCCGCTTTTAGCGATAAGTATAAATTTATCAACTCATTAAATAATACCCTACAAGAACTGTCTTCCTATAAAAACATAATTTTAACTGGAGACATTAACATAAACATCTTAAAAGGACAACAAGACGTAAAGGAGGATGCCCTACATTATCTCAACCTCTGCTCATTTCATGGTTTACTCACCACGCACTCTTTTATCACGCGTCAAGCAAGTGGTTCTTGTCTAGATCATATCATGCTAAAAACACAATATCCCGCACATGTATTCATCATCAACTCCACTATAACCGATCATAACGCTGCCCTACTAACCCTAAGCTGCAAGTTACCTAAACTAGAAAAAACTCGCTTAATCACAAAATTAAACATGGATAGACTTGAACACGATTTACGCAACATCGACTATGACCCAGTTTACTATTCTGATGACCCGCAATATTGCATGCAATACATTATCGAAAATGTAAAGAATGCAATACATAAAAATACAAGGGTAACACGATTGCATAACAAAAACAACAACATCAAACCGTGGATTACACCAGGTCTCATCCGCTGTATGAAACACAGGGATCAGCTTCACTTGAAATGTAAACGTAACCCTGACAACCTAACTTTACGGGTATCTTATAAAAGATATCGAAATTTTTGCAATAACCTGTTAAGAAAAGTCAAAATAAATCACGAAAAACTAGAGCTGGAGAGGGCGGGGACGAATAGTAAAAAGATCTGGCAACATATTAAAAATATAACTTACACTAAGAAGCAAAAGGAATCGCCTTCAAGTTTATTAAACACCCATCCATCACAGGAGGAATCTGCTAACATAGTAAATAAGTTCTTTATAAATGTTGGTAAGCGGCTCGCACAGCAAACGCAAGCGGACACGCAGTTTCCCTCAGGCCCCCCCTTCCCGAATAGGACTACCCTGTCATCTTTTGTACTATTGGACACCGACGAAAACGAAGTTGACAGTATAATCGCCAACTTAAAAGACGACTGTGCTATTGGCGTAGACCTCATATCAAATAAAATCCTTAAAAAATTCAGGCATATACTGGTAGAACCTTTAACTAACATATTCCGAAAATGTTTAGCGATAGGCGTTTTCCCTAGGTGCCTTAAAAAAGCTGTAGTTGTTCCTGTATATAAATCCGGAAGGAAAGACCAAGTATCAAATTATAGGCCTATATCCATACTCCCAGCAATCTCAAAAATACTTGAGAAAATCATAAATAATAGGTTGATTAAATATTTAGAGGATAATTCGCTCTTATCAAATACACAGTTTGGATTTAGAGCTAAGAGGTCTACGGCCGATGCAGTGCATCATCTGACGGATTATATAGCGCAAGAGCTTGATAAGGGTAATCATACAGTGGGAATATTTCTGGACCTCGCTAAAGCGTATGATACGGTCTCTGTTCCCAAACTGTTGAGTAAGCTTGATAATATGGGAATAAGAGGCCTACAGCTGGAACTTCTCAAGAGCTACTTGAAAGAACGTACCCAATGCGTAAAGATAGGGAGTGTTCTCAGTGAGGAAATGGAGAACACCTCTTTTGGTATTCCCCAAGGAAGCGTATTAGGAAGTACACTTTTCTTAATTTATATAAACGAACTTTGTAATATAAAACTAGAACACGGTACGATTATATCATACGCCGATGACACTGCCCTCCTTTTTTCTGCTGATGCAGAAACAGAAGTGTACGGGCGTGCGCAGCGGGGATTTAACATTGTAAGCAAATGGCTTCAATATAATTTATTAACACTGAATGCAGACAAAACTAAATACGTTACTTTCTCGATGCGCAAAAGACCATCTACAACACAGCCCAAGCACTTACTGTATGCGCATCACTGTATAGAACCAAATAATAATAAGGATAAGTGTACTTGCCCGGCTATAACTGTAACCCATAAGATAAAATACCTAGGTATTTTAATAGATGAAACCCTTTCGTTTAAAGAGCATTGCGAAACACTAGTTAATCGATTACGCAAGTTGATGTTTGTATTTAAGAGAATAAGATATATCAGTGAACCACAATTGATTAAACAAGTTTACTATGCCCTTTGTCAGTCAATATTAACATATTGCATAACAACTTGGGGGGGAGGGGGTAGGACATTGCTACTGCCCGTCGAGCGAGCTCAGAGAGCGATCCTCAAGATAGCAACGTTCCGCTCCTTCTTATCTCCCACCGATCTCCTATACAAATCCTGCAAAGTACTAACAGTCCGCCAGTTATTTATATTAAACACAGTACTAAAACAACACGCAGCACTTCCATACAGCACCGAAAGTACTAACAAAAGACGGAAAGATATTGTATGTACTGAAAGAATTGCGATAAAACACGAGTACACAGGCAAATTTTACTTGTTTTTAGGACCGCTTCTGTACAAAAGGATAAATGCTTTATCTAGCATTTATTCTCTAAATTATGTTTGTTGTAAGCAAGTGGTGAAGAATTACCTCCAAAGCTTGTCCTACGATGACACAGAGGAGTTGTTGTCTGTGTTAAAATAGGTATAATTAATGATAAGTTGCATATTTAAGATATTACTTTAGTTAACAGTAGTAACAACTTTGGCTTTATATTATTCAAAGTAATTATAATTGTTATTGTATTTGTAATTGTATTATAGGATTATTATTTATCTGCACATGACGCCTGAAGCACAGGACTACCTAGTTCAGGCATAACTTAGATTATCCCTAACATAGATAAAAGCTATGTAAGACACCTAACTGAGCATAAATATATTTTACATATCTAAGATTACCCTACATGCACGATGTACTAACGCACACTAGATTAAGAAAACATGTAAATTACTGTACAACGATTATTAAATAAATAAATTGAAATTGAAATATGATTTACAAGAAGGATAAAAAACACCTTTGTGCGTAGCTAGACACAGTAACAGACAGATCTAGGAATCCAACTCTTAATTAGAAGAAAAGAGTAAAGTAGAAGATTTGAAAAAGTAGCAAATTTGCAAATTGTGACAAACATAATAGCCATTTAGACACACAATACACCTTATAATAAGCCAAATATCACCTGAAATTTAGAAAACAATATTATAGAACAAATAACTAGACTTGTACTCGTAGATAGCAAAACCTTAACCCCGAATTACTAAAATCCGTATAGAACATGGCGTCAAGCTTGGATTCCATCTTATCTCCCCAATGTGCCCTTATCAAAAAGATTTCATCCCTGGCCTGGGGGTAAACCAATAAATCATTTCTCGCGAGTTATAAAGTTACCGGAGCGCCTTGTGTTTTTATAAGGTTACTGACAAAATAATTGCGTTTTAAAAGATTTTTTTTTTCGTGTAAGAGAAAAATTAAAATGTACTCATGGGAAATGGTTATTTAAACTCTGAATTTTGCTGTCAAATTATCAAAATAATTATACATTGTTAGATCGTTATTTAAATTATTCATTTGTTTTTATTACGTTTCGTTTCTTTTAATTTGGTTTTCCTTTGAATTTCTCAGGGATTTTGGAGTAAAAATGTATAACAATTTTGTAAAAAGTCAATGTACTTAAATAAAAATTGTTTTGCTGTTATGTATTTTCGAAACTCATTAACTTCATGTCAATTTCAAATTTTTGTTAATATTTCGTTCTCATTCATTATTATGATTAGATGAAATGAAACAAAAAAGCAAATCAACATGAACGTATAGTGTATCCACATAATATTTTGCTAATTTCAATGATTATAATTGTTTTCTGTATTAAAATCATATTACCTTAACCTTCCTTATATTCAGCTTTGGAGTTCCAACAATTTACTTACCTGAAAAAAATAAACAAAAGCTTATTAATAGAAGTAGAAAAAGAGCTTATTATATTCTCCAATGGAATTAGGGGTGTGAATACCAACACACATTAAAGGTATATTGGGCTCCATGAAGATCTTCTGTTGCAAACTGCCCATGAGTCAGTAAGATTGATTTTGTTTTTAGGTGCTTTCTTCTATACGAACAATGGAGGTTTAGAGGAAGCTTTAACGTGCTAGTGTTAGATGCAGACGGGATTGACACTCAGATGATGATGAATAAATAATAATTATAGATTATAACGTAGGTACATACAAAGTAACTAAATTTGCTAAACAAACATATTCATGTTTAATATGATTTTTGTATACACAAATGTATACAAAAACTTATCTAATATTTTTTAGCCTATATTAAGTGAAACTGAAAAAAATTAAAATATTAGTTTTATGACCATTTCAAGAATAAATAAATTAATCAAAATCATAAATCACGTATAAATAACATTCTAAAAATAAAAACCATTAATTTTATAAATGGACCAATAACGGCAAAAAATTAAGTCATTAAATTTATTAAAATAAAAGTGAAAGTTAAAAAATGTTTTTTGATGGAGTGAACGAATTACCATTGGGAAAGGTTTGATGTTAACAGGGCTCTTGGGTATAACTTAATAAAATTGCTATAACGTGTCTGCGTTTAAATGCCCCAGAATTACTAAGTTGGTGTACAGTGTTTAAACTTTGGACATTAATCCGGCCGGAACGGTTGAAGTTTACACCTAAAATAATGTACATTCATCTTCAAAATATGCGCTTTAATGCCCTAATTTTTGGCTTGATTCTTCGTTTTTTTTTCAACTTTGTGAAATATGATAATTGATATTAAGTTGTTTCTTTTTTATTTCTAATTATTCAAAAAGAATACTTATAATCCTGTTTAGTAGCTAAGCTAAATTACTTGTGTTAGGAGAGGATTCACGTCGGTAGTGTGATAGCTTGAATTAAACCCAGAAACTCTCGGTCGTAACTACCGACGCTTTATAACATTAGTAAAACTGTTTGTCGCAAGTTGTCTGAATTAGGAATAAAAAATAAAAAAAATTGATGAACAACGTTAGTACTACCAAATGGACGGGCAATACGATAGATTGGACAACTTGGAAAGAAAACACTTTCTTACAGAAACGGGAGACATAAAGAGTAATAAAAAGCAAATAACCTAAAAAGAGCAGAAAAGATACTATAAACTCAAGATTTACAGGTCCTAAGTGGAAATCACTTCAAACAAAAAACGACCTAAACGCACGGGGACTACGTTTAAATTGGCCCGCAAAAGATTAATAAACAAAGCAATGTTTAACTAGAAAAATCACCTCCACTGTTGCCACCCAAATCTCAGACACCAAATGACACTCCACGAGAAAGGAGAAGATATTAATATCCAAGCTGTAAACCTGTTTAAGACTAAAATATTCCCTGTAGAGTTTTACACAAGCCTTTACGACGTCATCTTTGTAATAAAAATGAAATAAAAATGAAGCTCTAAATTTTTTATCGTTCACTCCACGCTCGAGATTCAAAAAATTAAATAATAACTTTACGGTTCAGAATTTCATGTCATTTAGATAATATTTTTGAAATATAATATTATATATTAAGTTTAATATATATAATAATATAATTTTTATAAATTAAAATTTTAAAATTGTGAAACGTTGCTATCGATGTCGCGAAATTACTTTGATAGGATAAAATTGATATTTTAATATTTTATGTATATTTTGATATGAATATAATTGTATTCTTAAGTAGGTACCAACTAATGTTTTTGGTTCTATGTGATACGATAAGTAACGAGTTTTCCAAACTTCATATACTACTAAGAGTTTTCTAACAGAAAATCACAATGGGATAAGGTACAAATCTAATTTCAAAACATTATACCACCATAAATATTTTTTTTTGCAACAAGCTAATCGATAAATTTGTTTGCTGTTGTACAGTTACAAATAAAAGTGAAATGACCTGTGAAATTTTTGACTGAATAAAAAAATGTAGCACTGTTTTTGATTTTGATAATTTTTTTTTTTGAATTAGGTATTAATAAATTAGTGATGTCATCGTAGAAATACGTGTGGTTGAAGATGATTCAGTGAACCATTCATGTTAGAAACGCATGGCTCTAACATACAGTAGGAAATAATGAACGAACCGGCCACTTAACTATTTAAATCAACTTTCATTATTTTTATTTATTGCCCACACTGCAAGTGCATGTCACGGATGTCTTTCACAAATTATGTATGATTTGGTTTTAATCATCACGCTTGCTGGCGTGTGGGTAATAGCAGGAAGATGCTAAATTACTCAAGTATAGACTTTTGTTTTGCTCACTCTTGTTAGTTATCTTAAGTAGCCTGTCTATCGTAATTATGGACGAATTTTATGGTAAAGTCATGCTGTTTTTGACACGAAAGATTGTTTCTACACGGGAAGTTATATATTTGGAATGAAAATTGATCACCCCCATCTCTTCCCGTGGGAATCCCCGGGGGAGTCATATAACGCGACTAAGGGTTAAGGGTTAACTTTCAGTTGGATTTAACCAGTGAAAATTCGTTTAACTACGTTGAGTTTTCTTGTTTTACGCAATGTAACTTAGTGAGTGAAAAGTGTTAATCGTAGTGCTTTGCTGATTATAATATCTATACCTCGAACAGTGGATTTGACTGTGTGTAGTAAAGAAAGGGCCTAAAGACGGTTATACGCTTGCCGGCTATTAAAATCAACATGCACTCAAGGTAAACACTCTCAAAGGGTTTGGGCGATAAACGTCCGATTTACAATCGAATTTGCCATGAGGCGCATCTGTCATTATCAGATCTTTGCATTTTACGATACTTTGTATTAAGCGTGTCTGATTTATCTGTCATTTAGCATTACGGATGATCATAGTCGAAACGGCATAAAAGATATTAATTAATTAATAAGATGAAAAATTTGCTAAATTGTATTTTTTTCAGTCCCACATACTCCTAAGAGCGATCCTCATACCATCATTCGATATTTCCCACTGGTAACAGAACTAAAAAGAAATATTTAGTAATATATTTCGGCAAACACTTTCGATCGTAACTGTACTCGTCTGTTCTCTGAAAGTTTCCACACAGTGAAATTTATTGTTCCTATAATAAATCTAAAATATAAAACGCAAAGATTTTCCTTTTGCAGGCAAGAGGAGAGTTTTACAACTTTTATACCAATCTCGGGCGTTTATTTAAACTATTCTAAGCATTTTATATATAACTTATATAAGACTAGTGTTGTTTGATGGATCTGTTCGTGTTAACTTCAGATATCGCGGCGCTTTTATGAGCGTTTCGTTATTTAGCCCTGCTGAAACAAAATATATTGTTTTTTATAGATTTGATTATGTTCTTATAGACATGCTTGTTACGAAATGCTTGTAAAGTAATACACAACAGTATACTACTATTCAAACTTTACTATGCTAACGAGTTCATGTAAATAATATAAAATGAGCATATAGCTGTGGAGTTCTACATACTGGTATAGACAATTTCCAAACTGAAAATCAACTAAAAATTCAATTGAAAAAAAAAACCAAACGGCAACTAATAAACTAAGATAAAAAAAATAGGTACTAAATTCTCAAACACACAGACGCGTTCTTATCGGTCGATAATAGCGCAAACGTTATTATCATATTCAAAGACGCGACTATGGCAACATACTTTACGTATGAAGCAAAAGGGACGCATTATCGCAATAACGCGTGCGGTAATATCGACCGATATAAATGCTCCTGTGTATTTTAGGCTTTATACCTGAGAAGAATACCAAGAAAAAAAACACGCGGATAAACCAATAATCGTTATTCAACACTTGTCCGATCCGGAGGGAGGTATTGAAAGTTTGGGGAGGGAAAAAAACCTCCCAAGTTCTCTAAACAAACAGGCAACTTGAAGATTGATGACTTAACCTCAGAGGGTACGTGCATATAGATTTGACTTACAGACAGTGAAATAAATGTGCCAACATATTGGACAATATGTTGGGTGTGGGGTGCAATATCGCAGTTCAGCTTATTCTGCAGTTAGACTGGAAAAAGTGGACCCCAGACTCCGAGCTGAAAGCTTAGGATTAACGCTAGGATGAAAAAGATGTTGGGTATAGCATGGGGTACCTATACCAAGAAAATATCTATCAAAATAAGATGGCGCTAGTAGACTCATTTAAATAATAAAAAAGTTAAAACGCTCATTTGCTGACTTAGAATCACGTAAATTATTTCAAAACTCAAACACATTATCGGATAAATGTGAAAATAGCACAAGGTGTCTGCTATCGGATGTCGGCTATCGGCGTCCGACACCGATATCGGATTTCGGATATCGGATGAGTGTGAAAACGCTCTTAGTTCATTAGAATTCCAAACGGGTATAGCCACGGGCAACAGCTAGTATACTTATAATTATAAACTTCTTCATCCTAGCGTTAATCCAAGTCGCAATCCAAGCTTTCAACTTGGAGTCTGGGGTCGAAGCGTATTTGGCTGAACTTCGATATTTTCCGTCCGACTGCCAACTGACCTCCACAACCCAAAGGCGATATCGAAGCATTGCAATTAGACCAGTTGTTGGATTTTTGAGGGCTCCAACTACCCGTTACCACTGCCATAGATGTTCGCATGACAACCGTGACCGACGGCTTCTTAACGTGCTCTTCGAGGCACGACCAGACCAATGCACATACCCATATTCATGCATACAAATATTTGCATTAAGCGGGGATCGAACCCGCGCCTCCTGCATAACGGCCGAATTCACTACCGCTATGCTACAGAGGCTGTCTCAGTATACAATTATGTAACCGTTCGTTATTAAAAAAAAATATTTTTCGTTGTTAAATCTAATCAATATTGACGAATCACTTCAGGCTTTTATCATTGAAAATACGTCAGCTTTCCAATCTAAGCAAAAAAGTCTCGGGGCTTAGAGTAAATCCGACCAAAAATATCACCCTGTGTTCTAAGAAAATTTAAGAAGAAATCTAACCACGGATTGAACAGAACTCCCTTTGGAAAAATACTTTGTATCAACACAGAGGATATCGATCAATCAGCGTTTTGTTGAACTTCCAAAATAATATGTCACAAAGTTTTCAAAGTTGAAAATCTTAGGGGAAGAATGGGGAAATTTGGTTTATCGGTTATATAGATTGGCGTTTTTGTGTAGCAATGACTTGGCAAATAAACTGATAGAGACTTCTATTGATATTGTAGGCTAATTTGCACTTTTAAAATTCTGGTAGAGACAACGAACTAGTTTTAGAAATATTATAGGCAGAAAAAACATTCTACAGGTGGCTATTTAAGAAAACATACCTACAATAAATTATATTAAAGAGGATATGTGTGGCAGGGGAGTAAATCAATATCTTATTGATACTACTAAGGTTGCAAAAAAACATACTGCTTAACCTGTTTCACAAACTTATTGGCAATGCTACTGCAAGGTCTACTTATTGATTATCAAGGTCTACTTATTATCAATAAGTAGACCTTGTATTTAGGAATTCAGTATAGGTGACTATCGCTTAATAATGATTAAAAGTGAAATCGACATGCAGCCCTCATTGATGAGCTGGATAATTTTGTTCTGTAAGATTTTATTACCAATACCATAATATTTTTGAACTAGCTTTTGCCCGTGGCTACACCCGCGTGGATATCGGTTATCGATTTAATATCGGTTACCTATCGTTATAAATTGTAGCCTATATGTTATTCTTGTTGTTACTATACATACACATATATAGGTATAATTTTTTTATTGATGTTTCATTTACCTAAAATAAAAAAATGTATAATGCATGATTTTCATTATTGAGCACATAATAATGAATTAGATAATGTTATTTTGTAATAAAATTTCATTTTTCGACGGAGATATCGGTACCTACCTATCGACCTAATGTCGGTATCTGTAAAACAATAAATAAACAGTGCATCTAGATACATGTCGTTTGATTGACGCGTCCCAATACTTGATAATTGTGATGTATAAGCTATATTATTGTACAGTTTCATTAAAATCCATTCAGTAGTTTTTACGTGAAAGAGTAACAAACATCCATATTTACAAAGTTTCACTTTTATAATATTAGTAGGAATCAAAGATCCACTTTTGCCATTTCTCCTCTTCAAACGTAATATTACGAATTTTTAATGCTACAAAAACGCTTTGATAGCTGAAATATCTCAATAAATATGTCACTAATTTTCGTATTAACCCCATCTTCGTTAAACCCTATACCATCAAGGGGTATTTCTGTTTGCTTCGTTTTTTTTTTCTAATTTCCCCCGGGTACCTTTATTTTCCGGGAACAAAATATTACATTTTTATCTTAGCAAATATATGTGAGCACCATTAAGATCCACTCATGTATTCTCTCTAAACGGTGGAGGATTTTATAAATATTACAGACTTTATTCGTTGGATTTAGTATAAATATATTCACAACTATAAATCCTTGAAGGGGTAGGCTGATGAATGGACTCACATTTTGCCAACTATGATTTTCGAACCCACGTAAATGGGTGCCTATTACGGGAAATCATGCTCTAACCCGAGAAGTAAACCTCCATATTATAGGTTTTTTAAGCGATTACAATATGAGTTTCTTAAAAAAGAGCATTAAAAGGAACTTACAGGGTCAGCAGCAACAGCGGGACGTACACGTCCATTGGCCACAGTAACCACTGTGGCCAATGGTGGGCCGTATGCTTGTCTGGCTCCAAAGTAGTATAAATAATACAGATTTCCACCAGGACATCATAAAATATTAAGAGATTCAAATAATGACAATGAAAATAATGATGACTACGTAAATAAAAAGCCTGTATTGAATTGTAATCCTGTAATATACTTATCGGATTATACCTCTTGTACCTGTAAATCCAATAACAATTGACTGAATCAGCTTGAATCAATTCTATATAAACATTCCGAGGGCTGTACAAACAATCCGATATTGTTTATATATGTACGTGTGCTTAGTTGTGTGTGTAGTGAATAAGAATTGCCAGGTTAGAGTGTTTTACCCTTAATTTCGGGAAGTTATTTTTTTAATCGATACGTTTAGGCAATTTTGAACAACTCGCAAATTGTGTTAACACATACATGCCTTCTAATATTTCGCTCATGTTCAGTATTCACCCTTGTGGAACCAAAGTAGAAATAAATTCGGCTCTCGATAGACTTTGTAAAGAGCTTAACTCGGTTATCAAGTCCACATTGAACGTAGGCTTCAGTACGAGACGACAAACACCTTCAGAATATAAAGCAATGCGATTGCATAGTTATTAGGAGAGAAATAACACCATATACGAATACTGTAAATACTTTTACTACATACTGTATAGACGCAGTAATTCTAGCAAAAGATGCTCTAAATACGCGTTATGTGTGAAAAACCGAATGTCAATATCGTCTTTAAACTGTTAATGTGTATCTCAAACTTGTACCAAAGTAGACCTATTTTAAACGCAGCGTTGCAGTCCCCAGAAAGAATATGATTTTTTTTAAATACGACACGTCCATTTTGGTAAGTCGAAGACATGGTAACAATGGTGGCGCTTAGCTTGACGGCCTCATCAGATGCTTTTTCACGCCCCGCTTATAGAACCCGGGACTGTAGGAAGAAGGAAACATGTGAGCTGGCAAGGAGTTCCAGATATTAATGGTGCGACAACGGAAAGTACAATTAATAGACTATCAACAGTCATGGTCCATAAGAATATCGTTATTTTCCATTTTACAGCGAGATCAATAAATATAGCAAATTATAGATTTTTATTCACCTCTATCAGATAATTGAAAGTAAGATTTAAAATGTTCACGAAATCACCATTGGAAATTAACAATTCTAATTTGGCAACCCACATATAGACAGTTGCATGTGTTTTAACAATATGTGAATTTTTGAATTTAGATGTTCAGTGTTGGTATTGTGAAAGACGGATGAGCTTGTTTATATTATTTTAACATATATGCACAGGTATTTTGTCAACTGATAACAATGGTTTTACAGATATAGACTGATTGGGAGTAATTCCTTCCTGATAAGTTAGTTGGACTGAAGCAAATTTATACATATATACATATAATCATGCCTTTACCCCTGAGGGTTAGGCAGAGGTGAATTAACACCCACATTTCACCAATCTGTATTCGATCCCACGTAATAGGGGGTGAGCCTATTGCCGCATTCCGGGCACCATTGTTGACTCGAGCCATGTATCTGAGGCTGAATCTGGGCTGTACATATCTGTCTGATGTTAAAGTTTATCAGCCCTATCCCTTAGTCGCCTTGCACGACACCACATGGGAAGAAAGGGGTGGCCCACGTTCTGCTCTGCTGGGAACCACGCGGCAAATTTATATAAAATGGTATCAAATGCTTGGCACTTGACACGAAAGAAATTCAGATACATGAATACTGAAAATATTATATACCTTTATTAGATAGGCACTGGTATGAAATAATGGCTTAATATCTATAAATTAGGATCGAAATGGATTTAAGTTTCAGCAGTTCATGAGTAACGGCAGTTTGTGTACCTAACTAACTAACATCGTACTAATTTATTGCCAAGTTTAGGATACATGTACTCCGTATATTATACTCGGTTAGATACAGTAACATAAGTGAGGAAAAATAAACAGCTTATTGTTAAATAAACAAAATACAAAGGCCAATGATCTATAAATAGTAGATTGTTCAACAAAGTATTAAAACAAGCCATAATGACACGAGATGTTTTAGCTAGATTGTTTTAGGCTAATAGTTTGAGTGTCATTATGGTTGTTTAGTCCCACGTTAAACATTTTACTTTTCACTTTGAATGCGAGGAAAAACAACGACGAAATTATATTATATTTATGATAACAAAGTTTCTTAAAATTACGTATTAATCGTTACTCTAACCTAAGAAAAGTTCTATTTTAAATTCAAACTGCAAAGAAATTTATCCCGTTTTTTTAGCCAACAGATTCAAACTTGAAAAATAATTTAAAACTAATTTGAAATGCATAATAAAATGAATGAATCCTTAATACTTACACAATAATTAATTAATTTAATATCATTAATCGTGTTTCACGAAATTAAATGGATTTTTTAGATTTTTTCAAATGTCATTTTGAGGTTATTTCTATACACAATCACTAAA
The DNA here is from genome assembly GCA_949126895.1 of Eilema caniola. Lineage (NCBI taxonomy): Eukaryota > Metazoa > Arthropoda > Insecta > Lepidoptera > Erebidae > Eilema > Eilema caniola. The sequence continues at coordinate 3,045,791 of OX421486.1, read as the reverse complement.
AAGGTGATAATACTCCCATTCACAAACACCGTGCGTGATTAGCTGTTTAGGAGTTTTCAAAGTAACTTAAAAAAAATTACTTTAGTCCCGATATCCAGAGACTAAAGTAACATTTTAAGAGCATGAGAAGTGAAAAACATTATACCTAGATATCTATATGTACTTAAATACGTAATTGTAAAAAGAGACAGGAATACTAATAACAAGTAATAAATAAATATTCCACAACATTTCACACAAAGCTTTCTGGATCTATGGTAAGTATAGCTTAACTAGCTTGTGTTGTGGAATCTAGAATGCGAATAAACATACTTAGACACTTTTTTTATACTTTATTATGTGATATTTTGCATACCCAATAATTATTTAATTTACAATGTTTGTCAGGGAGATTTGATCCTTATGATTGATACTATCGATTGATGCCATAACAAAAAAAGAATTTATTTTTTTGGATTTTAGTCAGTGGGATTACGAGTTTTCTAAATTTTTCATGCAGTTTTGTTTCTTTTTAAGAATAAGAGAATGTTTCCTTTTTGTAATATTCCCTGGTAAAAGCGGACCCCAGTCTCTAAGCTGAAAGCTTCGGGTGAGACTGGGATTAACGCTAGGATAAAGAAGAAGAATATTCATCTTCAATGAAAATACTTGTACTATTCCACATTATTTATTAATATCCTGACCGGTTTCGCCTTGCGGCATTATCAAAGGACGAGACATGGTTTTTGGATATCAGATGTCAATTCAATATTCAATATTCAAATTCAATATTCCCTATCTTTTGGATATAAATACTTTCCCTCCAGGTACGGTCCAAATCTTCCACCCTGTATGCTATAAGAAGACAAAGAAATATGATTCCCTGTCTATGTTTCAGGTGTCTGGCTGTTTGCCTCCTATGTCATAAAAAAAAAATATTTCTCACCACATTATCACTTCACTAGAGTATTATAAATATAGAATTTCTGCGAACAAGCTTACTTGTTATTAGTTACTCTAAAATTCATCAACTGGCACTCTTGGTTTACTAACATATGTATGACTAGCCTTACGCCCGCGGCTCCGCTCGCGCGGATGTCAGTTAACGCGAATTTTTCTCATATCTCCGGTTCTACACAACCGATTGCGATAAAACAAACGTAAGATTTTTAATGTGACCAAAACCGACAACCTCACCTTCGGCCTAGCACATCGACCCACAGACGGCGTGCGGTTTAGTCGATTTAAGTCCGACATAACATCCCCACGTATATCCCGCACGTAAAAAATAAACCATTACCTTTCAAACAAAATTATGACAACTACCATATTTAGTGACCTGCCACTATGGCTGCTGAAAAATAGCCGAAACGTCGGGCTAAATGTAGATAACTAAATCACGATAGAATTCATAAAAATGTAATTTTATTTCAAAACCAAAATTTTATTTTTTTAACATCGGCAATATACATACTTTACTGTAAGAATATACAGGTAGACTGACACTTTAGAATTATATAGTAGTATATATAGATAATTTGTATCCATATATAATGCTACTTTGCCCATGTAAGACAGTTAATTAGGTTATATCTACATTAATGTTCATTAGCAAGAAGGTTCCAATGCGTGACATCTGACGTCATGGGATAAAGCGGTAGTGTGTACGACGCCTAATTTAATGATGTGGTTTGTATTTAGTTCGTTATCAGTGTGTTAGGGTGTGACAAGGTAGTGGGAATTGCGAATAGAGTAACTGAGACAGATATAAAACTGTCTTCGGGTAGAAGACTGAGTGAATAGGAGAGCGTTCTCTGTTTTGTACATCGAAGTGTTAGGTTACGTTCATAGAGTGGTTAAAACCGTTTGTGTTTATTGAAATTTTAAAACAATTAGTTAGCATAACTATTCCTATCGATAAACTTCATTTAAATCTATATCAACAATCACCGTTTGTGTTTATAAAATAATAAAACGATAGTTTCGATTGTATCTACGCTATATAGATATCAGATACTCTATAAAGATATCAGAGCTATCCGTGTGGTGACGGAGAAAGAACACAAGTATCACAACCCACTCTCATCCAAAGGGTGTCGTAAGAGGCAACTAACGGCAACATACGCAGACGATACCACTGCGAGAGAAGGAGATCTCGATTTTTTTTTTATAAAGAATATTATCAACCGAAAGTTTCAAAATTACTAATATTCCCTCTAACCCCTCCAACTAAACTAAATTGCTTGTGCTAGGAGTGGGTTCACGTCGGTAGTGTAATGGCCAGGATTCGAACCCGGGACCTCTCGATCGTAAGGCCGACCCCTTAACCACTAAGCTACCGAGGCTTCATAAACAAACGCCTGGACCAACAGGACTGGCCAGCGTGAAATCAGTACGCCAAATTCTCCCAATTCTCCCAACATTAGGAGGCCCCTATGTCCAGCAGTAGACTATGATATTCTAATTTATTAATTGAATGATAACGATATCATACTGTACTATTGATGTATAAATATACAAACAACTTATTTTTAGATAAAAACTAAAATAAGATAAAAATAAAATAAATAAATAAATGTTTATTGCAAAGCTTCAGAACAGTACAACTCTAAGGTATTTCGATTATATACATTGCACTCACAGAATATTAGTATTAAATGCACGCCCATGAATGCCCATGGAGGTCAGTAAGGCAAAAGCGCCAATGGTAGACACTGTAAAATTGCACTACAAAATTACACATATTCTTCAAAGAATGGTCATCGCGTCCTATTTTACCTGTTAAAGCAAAATTTAGACATGAACTTTAGCAGATAAAATCTGTTAAAAACGAACACATTTTTTCTTTAAAATACAATTATTGTACATACACATGTACAATAGTCGACAATCGCTTGAAACTAATAGAAAATCTAGCCTTAAAAATACGGCAATGGTATACGTAGGTCAACAAGTTACATATTTAAAAAATATCCATATTAAAAAGAATGCTAATCATTATTTTTATTAAGATGAATTCTGATATAAGTGTAGTCATACAGAATGCTTCTAATAATATCCCAGTATGGTTCCCTGGAAGTCTTGTCAGAATTTTAAAAGAAAAGCATAATTTACGACTGCGGTATCAAAAGTATGGCAACCCCCGTGATCAGTTGGAGTACGAACTTTTACGCACACGCGCAGGGATCTTACTTGAGTCATCTTACAAGTCCTACATAAACAGTATTGAGACCAGTTTACATCGTAGCCCAAAAATATTCTGGAAGTTTATTAAAGATAAACGATCACACGGCTCTCAACTACCATCCTCAATGACTAACGGTTCAGAAACGACCGGCACAGGAACCGGCATAGCAAACATGTTTGCCGGCCATTTCAAATCTACTTACAGTGATGCAGCCTCTCAAGTTCAGCCAACATCTTTTGGAGCCACTAATACTGTATCGGCTATCATTCAACCCCTATCTCGCATCTTCCTCACCGAATGCTTAATACTTAAACATATTCGTAAACTCGATCATAACAAGGGAGCTGGTCCAGACGATATTCCTCCTCTATTCATCAAACGCTGCGCAACGGCTCTCACATATCCATTAAACCAAATTTTCACAAAGTCGTTAGAGTTTGGTGTATTCCCGAGTGAATGGAAGAAAGCTCGCATAGTCCCGATTTTTAAAAAAGGTGATAATACCAATGTTTGCAATTATCGACCAATCTCGATTCTGTCGGCGTTTTCAAAATTATTTGAGGCCGTTCTTTGTCCTATACTGTATAACCACACCAGCCATTTACTAACGGATAAACAACACGGATTCAGAGAAAAACATTCAGTGCTTACCAACCTGATCTCTTATTCCTCCGCCTTACTAAAATCGATCGACAGTGGTAAACAGATCGATTCTATCTATACCGATTTCAGCGCTGCGTTCGATAAAGTCAGCCACGAAATTTTACTTGCTAAATTAGCAGCGCAGTATGGTATTTGTGGCAAGTTACACAACTGGTTTGACTCTTACTTACGAGATCGTCCACAAACTGTGGTTATCAGTGGCTTTGAGTCGGACCACTATGTATCAACCTCAGGCGTACCCCAGGGGTCACATTTGGGCCCAACATTGTTTGCACTCTTCGTAAATGATGTGGCAAAATGTATAAAAAACTCCACGTGCTCCATTTACGCAGATGACATGAAAATTTTTAGAGAAATTAAGTCTCAGTCTGAGGTGCAGCTCCTACAGGATGACATAAATAGAGTCGTAAATTGGTGCAAGGACAATAAAATGACTCTCAATGTAATGAAATGTCAATATATCACCTTCACCAAAAAGAGAAAACCTCACATCGCTTCTTATACAATCAATGGCGAACCGATCACTCGAGTTCATCAGATTCGCGACTTGGGCATTATTTTGGACCAACAACTTACATTTATCCCACATTATGACTCCATCGTAAATAGAGCTGCCAAAATGACGAACTTTATTAATCGCTCTACCGCTAGTTTCAAATCCCACAAATCTAAAATTATTTTGTTCTTCTCTCTTGTCCGTAGTGTGCTCGAGTTCGGAAGTCAAATATGGAATCCCTGTTACACCATTCACTCCAATCGAATAGAATCGATTCAGAGATCTTTCACGAGGCGTATGGCATACCGATCACAAGGAATTAGCCACCGCCAGTCCTATAATGCTCGACTGAAATTCTTTAGGATGTGTCCTCTTAGCCATCGTAGACGCATGTTGGATCTAACATTTTTACACAAAATTATCAATGGCGCGACGGTGTGTGAAGACTTGCTATCGTCAGTTAGTCTCAACGTTCCCCGTGGAGCTAACTCACGACTCCCTCACACCGAGATCTTCCACATTCCCTTTCTCAGAACGATCACTGGTCGCAACGAACCTATATCTAGGATGCTAAGAACCTACAACCAGTTCTGGAAACTGTACGATATTGACGCTTTCGGAAACAGCGCTGCCGGGTATAGGTGGAGAATAATGAGAAGTTTCAGATCTAATAAAAATAAAAATGCAGGTGATATTGTAAAATTAGCTTAATATAATAATTCATTAGTATATTGTTTGTTAATTTTCTTATATAGTGTCATGTACTAGGCTTACGAACGCTGTGCATATCTATAATTGGGTTATGTACTAGATATAAGTCCACAAAACTTGTTATTTAAGTTTGAAATGTAATCTACATAATCTGTTGATGTGCCTAATAAATAAATAAATAAATAAATAAAATTTTATTATAAGTCGTTGTTAATCAACATATTGCTTACATACTCGCCTTCCTATCGTAAACTACTATCAGTTTCTGTTATAATTAAATAAGATAGGCTTTAGTACAGAACATAAGCATAAGCGTAAGCGATTGTACTAGTAATAATACTGGAACAGTCAACAGCAGATCGATTACGACTAGCATAGTACTCAAAATGACATTTATACCTTAGTATTTCCCCTTTCCTGTTGATTGAGTATTCTGTACTCCTAGCACTAATAACTATCATTATCGTATTGTGCACCTTTTGAGAGAACGAAGCATTGTGATTGGCCGGTTTCGAAAACACACGGGTTCACCGAAGGCGGGCGGCCAACCGCAAGGCTCTGTTCTCTCAAAACTTTCCGTGCTAGTGGTACTGATATTTGGTTTGCCTTTGGTTCGGAAGATAATACAATTTTAATAAATAAAATAGTTTGAATGGATCTTAATGCTTTAGTATTTGGTAATGATGGTTCTATTTGAGACTTTGCAGTCAAAATAGAACGAATGATGACTGTAAAATCTATTCAGAAGTGGCTCCAAATTTAAAATTGGAATGTCCGTTTGTAACGTTAAAATATAACATTTTAATGAAAGCATATGAATGTAAACACGATATCTATAATAAAAACTTATTTTTTAATGTTGCCTATCTTTCTGTCTTATCATAAAGAGTAATCCTCTGAAGTGCAGCTATATTTTAATATAGCTGTAGCTGATAGCAGATGTCATTAAGTGTAAGTTAAGTTACTTTTATTTGTCTGACCTCAGCACGCTTATAACTTGTACCACAGGCCAAGGGTAGTTAATTTATTAGCTTCCTATCCCTATTAAATAGTGTCTTATTCATTCGCTGCGGGATTAGAATTGAGTATATGTGGTACACAAGCAATTATATGTACATATATTAGTTAAGAATTTATTTGTGAAGAATTTAATTTTATATTTTTAATTTTAATATTTAAATAGCTGTCTGTTACAGCTGTAGTGACATGGGTTCTTCACCCACTCGACACGAGATTTATGTACGTGTGTCCAGTTGGTGAAACTCGAAATTAATCATCATTCATAATTCTCTGAGGCTTTTACCAATTCAGTTGAGGTCAGCTGTCCAGTCTAACTGTGATGCGGCTGAACTTTGATATTTTGCGTGAAGTGACTGCTATATGACGTCTGAAGTTCTGCAGTCAAATCCTAACTGAAAATTAATATCATTTATTATATTCCCAAATCTTAATTTTGAACTTGTGTCCACATAATAAAACTTGAAGAGTAATAAAGTCAGAAATATTGCTAGTAAACCCCAGTTTAATATAACTAGTAGTCTTTATCTCAATTCAAAACGTTGCTTTTAAGTTTGTAGGACCATACAAAATTACATCTCTAAACACATCAAAATATATATTTTTCACGGAGTACAGTCAACAAAAAAAGAGCTACATTAATATTTGAGTACATTTCGGCTCAAAAACATTAGACCGGATTCATTTTTGTGACGTGACACTCGGGCTATTTTTTTTGTCACGTCGCGTCTCCGTCACGGTGCTTATCTGGCGAGATAAGAATGACACTCCGTCTGTGCCAGTAGATTTTTTTTTTCTTTGATATAAGTAAAAATGTTGGTGTAGACATTATTTTGCTTCGTCAGCTTACATTCATCTGGCTGTACAGTTCTGATGGCTTTTTGATACGAAATAAGTAATATAAATGCGACTACTACTACTAGGATTTTTTTTAAGAATATTAGCAATCGAAATTATCGAAAGTACTAATATTCTCTCTAACCCCTCCAACTAAGCTAAATTGCTTGTGCTAGGATTGGGTTCGAGTCGGTAGTGTAATGGCCAGGATTCGAACCCGGGACCGGGACCGGAAGTACAGAGAACAAATGTACTTAATTGTACCTAGTTGATGGTTAGGATTGTGGAGTTGGGTGCGGTTATGTCGGACTCGAACCGACTTAAACACCACGTCCTTTTGGGTCATCAGATGCCGAGGGGCACGATTGCCTACGAAATATTCCTAATCCTCGAACCCTGGCTGACCTAGGGCCATCTCCGGCAAAAGAATTGCTCTTTTATACGTGGGACTCCAGATGATATTTTGGAATATGTGTTCGGCCATATATTTTAAGGAGGTAGGGCACGACGGTATTTCTGTCCAATTGAGCAGTCCGACTGAGGAAGTACCTCCGCCCTACAGAATACCGCAGCCATAATAACCTCGTGTTGTGTTCTAGCGGTGAGTAGGGTAGCCAGAACTCACTGAAGGGTTTTTTGCTGTCAGTAGGAAGACCTCAGTAGGACTTCCTGCTTTGTCTTCTTCACTGACGCCATAGGAATTCTCTGTATTTCGAGACGGCAGCACGAGTGTGACCTCCCTGATGTTGCACACGTCCGTAGGCCACGGTAACCACTTACCATCAGGTAGGCCGAGGGCTGGTCTGCCACTTCAGTAGTATATATTTGTATTTTAAAAAAATCCGTTGCCTGTCACTGAGCCATAAATGTTTTTAAATCTAATCATCATCCCGGTCGAATCTGAGACATTCACGTCAGAGTTTGTGGTCCGAAGTCTATTCAAGTATATTCTCAAACCCCATAAACTATGTTTAACTTCAAATAAGCCCTACATTAAAATACACAATAAATTAAAATATTTCTCCACCCAAACTCCCAAATATCTAATTAAAAACTATTTCATTAGACCTCAAACAATTTAACCATCCAACGCTCATAGGAACCAACTAAAGCCAGATCCGAAACTTGACCAAACTACACCACTACAATGAGTAGCAACAGTTTAATTAAACTATATGGAGTAATTAGTTCGTGTTTGGTTAAAGCGCTATTGACCACAGTTGGGAGACCATTTCTGGGTTCGAGGGTTTTAGATTTAATCTATATACGAATAGGTCAAATTGTGGTATGTGTTTGTAATGACAAAATAAAAGCTATTTTAAGAGTACTAGTGACCCAAATTACTGATATTCTTGTTAAGCAGTCAAGTTAAATTGCTTGTGTTAAGAGTGTATTTACGCCGGTAGTGTAAGAGCCAAGATTTGAAACCAGGAGCTCTCGATTCCAAGGCTGACTCACTAAGTTACCGAGGCTCCATGTATAATGTATATTATTTGTAAAAAAAAATTGTCGGTCTAGTGGCTGCACCAAATTAGAAGCGTTTTTTTGGCAAAAGACTCGTAGGACTAGTTACAAAGTAGGAGTAGTAATAAACCTAACAGTCAGAACTAATACAATTGCTATTTGTATATAAATTATTAAAAAATAATTCATATAAGATGCAGGCAAAGCGTACAATTCACTCTATTTAATAGTACCCTAGCAATTAAGGTATGATAATAGAAGCCCTTTTAGGCTATTGTGATAATATTCGGCATTATATATTATCTAATGCGTAGTTCCACTCTTGGGATAAACGGCATTAGTGAAGAGGCTCAAATATTTCGCGATGAATACATAAACATGTACCAAAATTTGAGCTAATGTGATGAGCAACATAAAATCTAAGCTGGTTTTAATTGGTTGCAGAAGATACTTAGAAAGTCATTGCGTTGAAGTACATAATTATAATCATGGTATAGATACCCTTTCGTTGTTTATTGTAAGAATTAACAATGTCAGGGTACCTTCTTTTTCAATTTTCTTTACGCATCACCACTTTTCAACCATAGACGAGACACTATTATCTCTGCATAATAGTTGCTTTGAACATGATTAAACTGTAAGTTCTTCAATCATCTTATTTTCTGATATAATTCTCATGCCTTGGCCTAAAACCATTCCAAAGGAATCAAAATTTCTACACATTCTACGGAAAACCGAAACCAATTTTCAATTTAATTCCCATCCCTAGTAAATACTGTTTCTGTCAGATGAAAAGGGTTGCCAGCTCCCGGTAACCCGTCACTACTCATAGTTGATATTTAGATCTTAATGTTTGGATTTAAATGTAAGGTAGTTACTTCAAAGGATTCAAAATGTATTTCTTTTCAAAGTAAACCGGTTATATTTGTGTAAACTGATTGTGAATAGAAACGGATTCGGTCCCTTGACGACGAGGGATTTTTACGTTGATTCAAAGGGTGAAGTTTAGTGTGAGATTGAAGTAGTTAATATTTGCGTCAAGCAGTTAGAATGGACGATATACCTAGGACATTTCTCCTATCAGAGAGACACTTTGAACCTTTTTGTTCTCTTAGAAAATATTAGGATCTTTTTCACCTTCAGATTTCTCAGGTGTATATGACCTCAAATATCTCCAAACTAATTGTCTCTTCGAAGAGGTGATTAACAGAAAAATATGCAGACGATATCACTGTCGCTGGCCAGACAGGTTGTTAATCCTGTAACAACCTATCTGGCCAGCATGAAAACATTAGGCCAAAGCGTCCTAACAATAGGAGAGGCCTATATCCAGCTGAAGACTGCAATAGCCTAATTGATTGATATTATACTTTTCTTTTTTAAACCACTTCCCTGATGGAAAGTGATTATCGTGGCCTATAGTCGTGTGCAACACCAGCGGCATCACACTCGCGCTGCCGGCCCTGTTAAAACAGGTAGTTTCTGTGCCATCAGTTTAGAAGATAAAGCAGGACAAACCTTTGGTCTTCCCACTGACAGCACAAAAACTCTCCAGTGAGGTCTGGCTACTCTACTCACCGCCGGGAACACATTACGAGGTTATTATGGCCGCGGTATTCTCTAGGGCGGAGGTACTTCCCTAGTCTGATTGCTCAATTGGATGGAAATACCGTCGTGTCCTACCTACCTCCTGTTAAAATACTATTTATATTAATGACCATGTCAAACTAAATAATTTAAATGTATGACATTTAATTTATTAAATTATACTATAAAAATTTAAGAATTACTGCGGTTTTAACTCAGGGATATTCCACAAAATATTAATTAATACTTTCCTGTGTTTCTCTATCGTATTACAAATAAAGTTGGGTGCAATAAAAACTTTAGTAATGGCCCGCCCTCCTGTTTTTATCGTGTGTAATCCTCTCTTAACATCCCATGGGTCTATTTGACCCTTAACTGCTGGTCACTAAAGGTTTTGTACACGACTTTTTGACCCTTGAATAGCAGCCTGTTTAATTATTTGTATGCACGGATTCCGTGCTGTTGACTGGGAGATTCTACCCTACTTTTTAGAGGAATCAAATATATGTAAATTAAGGAACCATACCTAAGCTGTATTCGACTTTGTTTTCCTGTCCTGATCCGCTAGACAAGTGTCAATTCTTTAGCCAGCATTTTGTAGAATATAATAATGAATGTATGGGATTCATACATATTTTGATGTTTTTAGCGTTTATGACAGTCGTTAATGTATGTCAATCTCATACATTATTCAATCCACTCTATTCTACAAACGTTTTGTCACTTGTCTAAAGGGTATGTTTTATTATGTCACTGTTCATTTTGCTTTTAATCACCAGTCATCAAAATTTCGTCTATTGAAGCTTTTAGCCCTGCTCCTCCTTACATTTATTTAGTTATTATTTTGCTTTAATGGAAGCTACTGACATCTGCCCCCCCCCCCCCCCTTCCCAATCCCGAGATTATATCCATCAGTATCTGTATCAGCTTGCATGAGCAGTTAACTTGGGTTCGTTGAGCTTAATCGGACTTCACACATTTCCTTGTTATTCTGATGGTTCAATAGCAAACCCCATCAATTAATCACTTTAATATGGCAAGAAGACATTAGTTATCGATGTATTTCCACAAAAAAAAACTATTTTTTTTTAATAAAACCTCGCATGCTCAACTTATATTCGTCAATGGTACTAACATGAATCGCTCTAATCGATTACCGATTATAATCAGCAATTGATACTACCGTATCGAATGTTAACGATTAATCGTTGGAACTGTATCGATTAACACGTGGCACTAACATCTTTATCGCTTTATGGTATGCGATGATCGTAAAAGTGACGATTGCATAATTGTTAGGATGGTGGAATGTCGGTTGAGAGTTTACAGGTTCGTTCCGCACGCGCTAAGTTCTATGCTACTGACATGGATCCATTCATACATACATATAATCACGCCTTTATCCCGGAGGGTTAGGCAGAGGTGAATGCCTAAAAGGACGTTTTAGGGCTCTAAGTACTCGTAAAGACTACCATAGGTGTTCGTATGGCAACCAAGGCCGAAAGCTTTACGTGATATCCGGTACAATGTTTAAAATAACTTTAAGTCCGATTATTTCCTTGATATTAAGCTACCAAACCATTATTTGCACCCTATTAGCTGCTAAAAGAGCGTAAAGCCATTCTGATTACATTATTTCGCTTTTAACACGTTTAACGAATATTTGGCTTAATAGCGAAAACGCGAGGCTTAGTTCCACGTTTGCTGACTGGTAACTGCTATATGGAAAGGCTAATGGATCATAGAATATGTGAAGTAGTATAGATAACTCATGACAACCTCACCTTCGGCCTAGCACTACGACCCAGAGACGGCGTGCGGTTTAGTCGGTTCGAGTCCGACATAACCTACCCCTCCGGCTCCGGAGGGGTGGGTATCCGTGGGGATTTCCCGCACGTAAAAAAAAAAAGTATAGATAACTCGCACGATAGACATAGATTAAGCTTAGCGTGAATTTAAATTATATTTGAATTAACTGATGTCTTCAAATAAGAAAGGAAATATAAATATTGTATACCTAAATTTTTATCATGAAAAAAAAAATTCTGGCATTTTTTTTCTTCAGAAAATGTAAATGTTTTATGTAGGTTTATATTCTGTCTACTTAAATAATAAATAAATATTCCACAACATTTCACACAACGCTATCTAGACCCATGGAAGCGTAGCTTAACTAGCTTGTGTTATGGACTCTAGAATGCGGATAAACATACTTAGATACTTTTTTTTTGTAAATACATACATAATATATATAGAAACACCCAGACCAATGCAAATATACATATTCATGGGTAAAAATATTTGCACTGAGCGGGGATCGAACCCGCGCCTCCTGCGTAGCAGCTGCGTTCACTACCGCCACGCCACAGAAGCTGTCAAAACTTGAATTGTCGAATTCGATTCTATGGTCTAGGCGTAAAGCGGTCACAAAAATGTTAAAATAGAATAGAAACAGTTGAAATATTGTATTTGACATAGGCGTCATTAAAAAAAAATACTTCATTGAACAATTGTTAACCCATTTTTTTACTCTCTTGTGTTTGCAGAATCAAAGTGTATCGGTCTAGGCGGGGTTTGAACCCGCGATCTTTGCCTTACAAGGGCAATGCTTTGACCACTAAGCTACCAGACCTCGCCCTAACAGAACTCAAATTTCTCCTTCTACATCTGTCTTTGGGTTGACAGTGGAGCGCCTACCGACATTGTTTAGCATGAAAAATGCTTAAAAATGTAATTCAAAATATTATCTATCTATCTACCATCGAGATCCATCGAAATATTCAAGCATCCCAACAACTTTAACCGAAAAAACGAGCGATTTCAGCTCCAAAAAGATTGGTACCCAGCACTGAGAGCCACTCGGTATCACAGTGCAAACAACCAATCAGGATCGAGTACGTCCGCGCCACAGCGCTTGGCCAATCAGAATCGAGTGAGTCGATTCCCCGCTCCGACCGTGCCTATAAATACAGCCGTGATTCAAGGCATCGCGACAGTCGCACGTCAGCCGCCGGCGAGGCAAGGTCTCCGAAGCTGTCGTCGCCCGGCCCTGCGCCACTGAAGATGTCGACCGCAGTGATCGACGAAACGTCTGGAACGCAAGTTTCACATGGACCACGGCCAACCAGCCCGGAAGCAGTATATTCTACATGCAACGCCGGCCGTGAAAGCCTGAAGACTTATAAATAATATAAATATAAATAAATTATATTAAACAAATAAACTAGGCTAACTATTGGTTCAATTTCGGTTTTTAGTGTTAAAGTTTCTAAACAGAAAAAATATTAATAAACTGAGCTAAATAAAACATTGAAAAGCACATCAAGATTGCTTACGTTCAAACCGAATGAAGCATAGTGAATGTAATTTCATCCTTATTCTATAAATTAACATTTCTAATCACAGTCGTAACGCGTATAGTTCCCAAGATTGAGATTGTTAGACGTAAAAGACGAAACAGAGTCATGATTAAGCTCCTTAATTCCTAAGAGATAATGTAAACGCGCGCGATCAAACACGTCTACGTTGTGATTAGCAATAAAATGGTATATAAGCCTAGTTGTTATCTTCACAGCCAACGGACTTACGAGCTTTTCACGGGAAAACTCGTAAGTTACAATAATAAAGAAAATTACATTTATTACCTGATTGCGGTGAGAAGAATAGTTGTGTATTTGATCTGAATTTATTTTCATTGTTATGTGTCGTCTTAACGTATTAAATGGTTCATTCGATTTTGATGTTATTAAATTAAATTTTCTAAAGTTTACGCGAATATCACTCATTGGAATAAAAGTACTTTTTGAGGATTCTATAGCGATTAATTTGTTATTATTTACTTTTTGATTATTTATCATATTATTCAAGAAAATGGGGCGAGGTAGAAGTAGATATAGAAACTATACTTGCGGCACGATATGATGGCTGTTTTGACATATTAATAAGGTTATGATATAGACCAAGTAAAACGGTCTAGTCATCTTCAGTTGAGTTGATAAGGTGGTACTTAACGGCCGTGTAAGAAAGAGAGAGAGAGCTAGCAAGCTCTGTCAAATTCTTTAAGTATTTACCGGCCAGCATACCGTGCCGGTAGTTTAGCTATTTACTATGTCACGTGCTTTGAAAAGAATATTGTTATGAACGATCGCGATCGAAGAATAGGGATATGATACAAAGCTATCATGTCGAAGTCTCTTCATATACCTACCTTGGTTTTTGAACACAATGTTGAACAGAAAACTGATTGTAACCGCCCACAGACTGAGGTCTGGCCACATACAGCTCTATATATATATATCATAGAAAAAAATTGATCCACTAAACTGTGAGGTTTGTGGTACTGTGAAAGATGTCCTTCACTTTTTGGTGCTTCAATGTGTTAGATATCAGGTTGCTAGAGAGGAGCTAAACTTAAATTTGTGTTATGTAGGTATCTTTCAGCAAATATTGTGTACACCTAAATCTGTAGCTGCTTATAATCTATTTAAGTTTGTTATGTTTCGATTTGAAGGTAATTCAGTATGTATAAAAGGTACGATGGGACTGGCATGTACATTTGTATAAAATCCCAATAATACATTTAAAAAAAAAAACATTAATACTTCCATAAGTAAGCTTTTTATGTAGGCATATATGTTTCCTTCTTCCTTCAATCCCAGATCCTGTTAGCATGGCGTGGAAAAGCGTTTTATGAAGCTTTCAAGCTGAGGGATATCAGTGCAACATTGTATATGTCTGTAATGGTTATGACAGCCTCCGTGGCGTAGCGGTAGTGAACGCGGCCGCTACGCAGGAGGCGCGGGTTCGATCCCCGCTCAGTGCAAATATTTGTATGCATGAATATTTATATTTGCATTGGTCTGGGTGTTTCTATTTATAATATAATAAATAAATAAATAAATAAATAAATAAATAAATAAATATTCCACAACATTTCACACAACGCTATCTAGACCCATGGTAAGCATAGCTTAACTAGCTTGTGTTATGGAATCTAGAATGCGGATAAACATACTTAAATACGTTTTTTTTTTTGTAAATACATACATATTATACATAGAAACACCCAGACCAATGCAAATATACATATTCATGCATGTATGTATTTACAATAAAAAACGTATCTAAGTATGTTTGTCCGCATTCTAGATTCCATAACACAAGCTAGTTAAGCTATGCTTACCATGGGTCTAGATAGCGTTGTGTGAAATGTTGTGGAATATTTATTTATTTATTTATTTAATGGTGACCCCCTTTCCTGGGTTGTGTGGTGGTGAAACCAGGTGAGTAAAGTCATATTGACGTCGCCTTTATGCTTGTGTAATGGAATAAATAATTGGCACCTTACCACCCCCACCCCCCACCCCCCTGCCTTTCAGATACCTACTACAAAACTTTTCAAAGGTACGCAGGTCCCATTCCTTTTAAAAACAATATTCCCCGAATCAAAGAGAGAGTACAAACATTCATTTGAAGTCAATTAGGGCATGGATTGTTTCTTTTTCTCTAAATAAATATTGGATCAGTCCGTTAACTTTGGAGTTTGGCTGTCGTGAAGGGCGAGTTCAGTTCAAATGATTTAGAACCGATGACTTCTTTAATAATGGGTTGTGAACTAGTAAAATAATGTGGCAAATGGCAATGTAGTTTGAGGTTTTTGGGCGAAATTACATAGATAAATAAATAAATAAATATTCTACATCATTCTACATAACGGCATATTTATTTGCAGTAAAAAGGATTCGGACTTGCGCTCCCTGCGCAGCAGGCTAACTTTCTATAGCTACGCCATTGGGGGTTTTTTTACGTGCGGGAAATCCCCACGGATAACTTGGCTCCGGAGGGGGAGGTTATGTCGGACTTGAACTGACTATACCGCACGCTATCTGTGGGTCTTTGTGCTAGGCCGAAGGTAAGGTTGTCGATGATATATCCCTCGCACTCCGGTTGACCCAGGGCCATCCCTGTCGGTCTGGCCCTCCTCGGGAGGGGAGACCACGCGGTCCGCGACTCGCCCCGGTATGGGGAGGCGCGCATCGCGCAATGCTCTCTGGACACTCGGTGACCCTGTGCAGCCCGGAGTCCTAGTTCACGCCGCAGTGATGGCACTCGGGCGTTGGTTCTATGACCATCAGATGCAGATACCGCCTGAAGTTCCCGTGTCCGGTGATGATCTGCGTCTGACGGTACGAGAGAGTACCGTGTGGCCTCTCTAGCCGCTTCCCCATGATGGGTCTTACCGCTGCAATCACGGCGTGCCCAGCGCGTGGTTGCTCAAGTCATCGCTCCCACTCGGTCACCATGTCCCAGTGGAGCACCACTGGGGTTGTCAGATAGTTGAGATTTTTCAATAAATCATATAAGCCAGTTCAGGGTAAATAGACGTGAATATAAATAAAAAAATTGATCAAATTGCAGCATAATGTATATATAAAAATATTTTTAATTCTAAAACCTGACGGTCACCCACGAATACATATTCCAGTACAGTATACCATGATCATTTTTGAAAACTGTTTCCAAATAGCACAATAACTCTGTTTTTAATCTAACCAATTTGAGCCGCACGACTAAACTTATACCTATCATTAATACTTATAGAGTTACCATTACATAGAGCTAAAGTATACAGCTGTAAACGGTTAATGATTTGTAAAATCAATTTCACACCTAAATGTCCGGACATCTTCACGAATAAACGACGCAATTTGTTCGTAAAGAATGGCTTCGAACAACAAAACAGTAGGTGAAATTCAAATTCGCTTAGAGCACTATCCTTTAATGAGTGCTGTAAAACCATCAGATCACGAGTAGCCAGCACAAAACCGAAATACAAGTCGTCTGAAAATTCAAATTACCACCAAAATTCGCACCAATATTCCCGAATTTCCCAGGCCGAAGTCGTCACGAATTACATAATAATTGTTCGTGTATCTCTCAGTTGGGAAAAATGAATTTACGCACCAACAGAAAAGGACAACGCTATATAAAGAGAACAAGTGTGAAAGGGAAGAGGTAGGGTAGGTTTCAAATTGTCGCCATTGCAATATTCGAGATTAAAAGTAACGCCTCGCTTGGCAGCAGAATTTCGTGGCACCGTCGACGACAAAAGTGCTCTTTTTGTGATGTTTTTGCTGGCTTTTTTTGTCTTTTTATTATTTTTCCGCGTAGGTAATTGGTTTTTTTTTTTCAGGACATACCGTTTGTGATGCCTCGTTGGTCCATTTCTATGGTACCTGGATGAGCTCATAGCGGATATGCGGCATACGTTGCCAAATTATAATACGCAGTTAACTTTGTAGGGTTTAAAATGGTTATTGCCACCCAGTCTAACATAGCCACGGGTAGAATGTAAATTGAGACGTGGTTCAAATATTTTTCGATAGCCATTTTGATACCTTTTTGTGAAAGTAGTCCGGATAAATAAAAAATAAATAAAACTAGATTACTCTTTGAAATTGATGTGTGTAAAAATATTTTTACTGGCATTTTTTTCTGATGTGAAAGCCAATTTTATGTTTCATAGAGTTAGATTCTCGATCCCAGGTATCCGTTTTTAAATTTAAGGGAATGCAGTAAATAATTCACGGGTGATAAGGATTGATTGCACAACAATGCTATCTTTCTCTCAGACCCTTTCTTTTCATCTCTTCAGCACAATCTCGTTGTAACGCCTTACATTGTGCTGACTTTGCTTGTATTGCCTGTCTATCATTATGATCACAGTCCTAGCTACCTCCAAAGCTAGTACTTTAGAGCCCAGGGTCAAGGACTTTCAACACGAAATTAAATTACTGTCTATCGTAAATGTCACATTGAAACACACAGAATTTAATAATTTCATTTGTATACAGTATGTTGTGTATACTGTATGGGTTAACAGTCAGTTAACCCTTCATCGACCTTACATAAATAATTGTGTTCCAATTTTAGTTACAGAACTGGAAAATTACATATGTTATTGCAATTGAACCCTTGTGACGGAAATATTAATTAACCCTTCCGTCTTTTTGGATGTGTTCAATTATATGAATGAGTGAAGGGTTATGAGGCGTTCATTGTCTTACTTCACTGTTGAATTGAATATCTGATAAGGTGCGATGTGGTGTCTAGGTGTGACGTTTACGGGTTCTATATTTAATCATTCTGTTACGGAATTGTAACAGTGTACAAGGCCCTATCTAAACCAGTGAGGCTTAAGTCATCCTCATCTGTAAGTTGAAGTACCTTTTTTTTTAAGTCTCCGGAAAGAGGGTCACCATTGCATACACGTATCATGTTAACAATAGTGGCACTCAGCTCCCAGTGCACTCAGCTCCCAGTGCTCCATTTTTGCCATCTATTAGACTTCATTCAAAATATGTAAATAATTATTATACATATTTGATAAACGCATTTATTCTAACCCCTTATTTGTCATAAAAATAATTAAAAACTTTACACAATTCAAAAACAAATGCCGAGCAGCAAATTTCAAAACCGCAAACAATAAAAACACACACAGCCATAAAAAATATAATTTTTTTAACACTTTTATCACCGATTATACCCGCAAGCGGCCTAGATACATGGTCTGCCATGCTAGTACCCTCAAAATACAGGCACGGCCATTTTCAGACCGCCACCTGAATTTCAACCCGGACAATTTTCTTCAGCGAAATATTTACCTCTGAAATACAGCCTTTTTTCGTCCCATTTTTGCCACAAATGTTTCTAAGCGTCTTATTCTTTTAGGTGAGAGCATTTTGAATTCAGTTGAAGTGGTATGACTGTTTGTTTGGGTAATATTAATAACTAGATGGTGCACGCGGTTTCGTCCGCATGCATGTTGGTTGTCTCGATTTTTTGTTGTATCTACGGTTCTAATGGAAACAATTGCAATTTTTTTTTTTTAACTAGCATAATATCTTTTTATTTACAAAGAAAAAAAATAAACAAGCAAAAAATTAAAATCATATTTTTGGGTACAGAATATTAATTTAACATACCTCAAGTATTTTTCTAAATATATCCAATATATGGACATAACTAATTTGCAATGTTATAATAGTAAAGAGATTGGAATTTGTATGGGTGAGTATAATAATTTATCATGACAGTAAGTATGAGATAGTTATTAGCATGAAGCTGTATGAGTCAATAATGCTTCTAAAGCAAATTCAGTATTTATATAAGAAATAAATGCGTTTGGAACCAGTCTTAATATAAATGGCGTGACGTACTAATATCTCTATTTAAATAATAATACGCAAAATGCAAGTCAAATACACCGACATGTATACGATAATCGACTACACAAAAAGGGTTTGTGTTGTGAGTATGGTTTAGTGTTAACTTAAGTGTTAACAAATATCTCAATAGAGTCTTTGCTTTTCGCAGGAAAAATAGGTTAGGTCAGGCTAGGATCCAAAATACAGACACAGCAATTACAATTTGAATAGATACAAATAACAGCAAGCCATACGAAGGTAATACCTTTTTTTATTTTACGTGCGGGAAGTCCCCACGGATACCTCAGAGGTTATATCGGACTCGAACCGACTAAGCCGCACGCCGTCTGTGGGTCATAGTGCTAGGCCGAAGGTGGGGTTATCATGCGACATATCCCTCGCACCCCGGCTGACCCAGGGTCATCCCTCTCGGTCTGGCCCTCCGCGGCGAAGGTAATACCTGCATATTTCTCTATTAGTTAACTACCACTGTCTATGGTTATTATTTATACTTGCAAAAGTTAAAATTCAACCCCTTTACTAAGAACCTGTGATAACCCTTCCAGTCATAATAATACAACATTAAGTAAGAAAGGTTGTTTGCTTTTTTCTTTCCCAAGTCAACTTGAAATTCGAACGGGAAATCCCATAATAGCCTCCCATCTCTATTTCACTCTATTTTATTACTCCATTATTATACGAATATAATACAACCATGATATCACATTGCTAGCTATTTTTAACCCACCCTGGGCATAAATCGCTGAGATAGTGGTAAACACATACAATATTTCTGCCCAACCCATTCAATAGGGTAGCTACATATACGGTGGGATATCAACATGAAAATAAGCCGCGCTTCCCATTTTTCCCACATATTTCATGGACACAATAGAACGTACCGACGATAATACATCACCAATCAACCATGTACAGTCGCGTACATTCAATAACATTAGTGGAACGCTAACACGACAAAAACGTTTCGTAAAAATACAATATGTGTATAATGACATGAAAATCGCTTTAACTTCAGTGACTTGTAAAACTTTATTCAAGGTCATTAAATGTTTTGTTTCCGTCATAAATTTATCGGTCGACTACATTTTGTTGTAAGTTTGTGTTTTACTTTTAACCCGGTAGGCTTTTCTACTCGTTTATTATCATCATTTTAACTAATTTTGGGACGAGCTAGGGGCTTGCCGGCTCGGAGAAATTATGGCGAGCGTCAATGTTTCATCAAGAAATTGTTCTAAATTGTTGCCAGACTTATTATTCTGAAAAGTTATCTTAGTCACAGACGATATCCTTTCAGAATTACGATGGCAATGCAAAAATAAAATAATATTAGTAATACTGGTGGCATTCTTATTATACTACTGTTTTCGCACGATATTTTTTTAGTATAGAACTTTTTGGCTACCAAATTGTATACAATATGATTAACAAAGATGGATAGCTACACAAAATTGTTGTACTTTTTCTATTTTGAAAACGTAAAATGTGAGTCAGAATCGTAGCAATTGGCAAGATTACGTCGATTAAGTCTCTGCATAATTGAAAATGAAAAAAAAATGTGAAGAAATAGAGATAATACCATGATAGACTGGCTATTTTCTTTTTCTAATAACAGTTTAAAATTTTAACACAATGATCCCCGTAATACTCTACAGAAACCCTACATTATTTTTATGCGATCCAGCAGAATTAATGAATATACCCGAGAAATTCTAAACAAATATTAACACCTTTATCCGTTTTATTAGAAACTGGAGTTGACAAGATTTATAAGCAGCCATTTTTTACAGAAAGCACCCGTTTCTCTTACCCGTACCCAACTATTCAATGTCCAATGATTACACCAAGAAATAGAAAAACTAACCTTTAAGATAACTGTGTTTACGTTACAGTAATAAAGATTACACACGCAGCCCATTTATAACAACAAAGTGGACAATATCGTCGCGTAAAAAAGAAAAAAAAAGCTATTTCTTGCCTTTTTCGCTGTGTATTTGTGCGGCCCTAACGAATGGCGGCGAAAACTACC
Organism: Eilema caniola; assembly: GCA_949126895.1. Classification (NCBI taxonomy): domain Eukaryota; kingdom Metazoa; phylum Arthropoda; class Insecta; order Lepidoptera; family Erebidae; genus Eilema; species Eilema caniola. The sequence continues at coordinate 3,024,594 of OX421486.1, read as the reverse complement.
GAATCTTGCCGATTGACGAGCACCGACTTTTATTTATTATTATTGGAACGCGTAGTGCGCGATTGTACTTTATTTATTTAAGAACGTAATTGGGTATGGTGTTTTACGGAAAAGATTTCCAATACAAATAACGATTGAGTCTAAAATTGAATTAGGTTTTGTTAAGCTTTCTTGTCAGAGCGAGAGGTTTGAACTATTGAGAACTCTCAGTTTTAACGATGAAGTTTTAAAGAACTTAGTTTTTTTCATACTTGGGACACGTAAATTTGACTTCACCTCGCCTGATAGTAAACTGAAGGCGAAGTTTTGGGAAAGAGAGCCACCATTATATACACGTACCATGTTAACAAGTTGACGGCCCCATCAGATGGTTTTTCACTTCCCGCTTAATGGATCCGGGATAGTAGGAAGAAGCTGGTTAGGAGTTCCAGGTCTAATTGGTGCGACAAAGGAAAGAGTCACCGCTTGGTTCTTGAAGGAATGTTCTGCGCCGTATGCGGGTGACATCTAAGCCCTGCACGTGTTGTCGTGTATAGGAAAGGAGATTATTTCCAGGACATCACCTTCAACTTTAACTTTTGGTTTATGGCTTCTGCGAGAGCTACCGCAATTTCGCCAAGGACATCATCTTAGAGTGAGGGTTCCGTTTAAATGTGATGAAGCTGAATTGGGAGCGACTGCTGTCAGACTTCCCAGCCTGAGTTGCGATTAGAGGTCAACTACTGACAGAGTTGTTCATGTCGTCCATATAGGCCTCCATCTTGACCTAACGACTATTGGTAGTCGGGTCCCAGTTCAAGGCCCGTAATCCAGAACGATGCTCAGTTCTGAACCTGGATTTCAAACTAGTACTGGGGACAGATTGTCATTGACTATCTGTCAATTCTGTCAATGAAAATCGACATTCAGTTCGATTCCCAAGGAGGTAGGACACGACGGTACTCCCGTCCAATTGAGCAGTTCGACTTGGACAGTTCCTCCACCCTACAGAATACCGCGGCCATATTAACCTCGTGTTGTGTTCCCGGCAGTGAGTGGGCTAGCCAGAGTTCACTAAACAGCTTTTGAGCTATCAGTGACTATTCCTGCTTTGTCTTCTACACTTACGGCACAGAATATTTGTGTTTACAGGGTCGGCAGCACGAGTGTGACTCCGCTGGTGTTGCACACATCCATATGTCACGGTAACCACTTTTCATCAGGTGAACCGTGTGATTGTCTACCACCTCAGTGCTATAAAAAAAAACAGGATTTAATGTGCTCTCCGAAGCATGGAAGTGCTCATAGGGAATACCCCTAACGTTTATCTTACAGTGAACGCATCTGGCCACTAGCGCTTCAATACTCGATATATCATTTTAATGTAATATTTGATTCTCAACTAAATAAATCAATCGTTCAACTTTCCCAACTTCTCCTCGAAATTCAACTCCCAATAGTTTTCATATCAAAAACTAAGAAAACTCGATTCAAACAGAAAGCTTTTCAAAATAAGTTTTACGAAAATAAAAAAATTACTCGAGCAATCCACTTAAAACTCTAAGATACTTTCATAAAACACTTTCTCTTTGCTGAATAAGATTTTTTATCGCAGTAAACTTCTGTGGGACCACTTAACTTTAATGAAATACAAGAAAACTAGAACTCTTTACGAGAAATGTACAAAAAATATATACCCAGAGGTAGGGTAATGACTTCTGACTTGTATTTGCGAAGTTTCAAATTCTAACCGAAGTAAATCATATACCTTTATTTATTTACTGGCTGAAGCCCAGGATAAATATTGGTTTCCCGAGTTTTGGTCAGAATAACCGTTTCTACTCAATCAATTGCTATCAAATAAACATAATAAAATGACAGTTAAATTAGGTCTAAACAAGGTCTTTCTCATGAAAAAAAAACGAATCAAAATCTGCACAGTAGTTGTTGCGCCCATCACAAAAGAAACAAAAAGAATTTGAAAAAAAAATTTTTTTCAGAATCGTAAATGAAACATGAACATGGTTTTTTTTTAAATATCTCCAACAAGCTTTTGCCCGCGGCTCGTGTGGATGTCGGTTATCGCGACCAAATATAGCCTATGTTCTTTCTTAAGGTCTAATCTACCCCTATACCCAATTTCAACAAAATCGGTTCATTCGGTTAAGCTTGAAAGACGGACAAACAAACAGACACACACATACACTTTCCCATTTGTAATACTAGTATATATAGCTGTTGCCCGCGGCTCCGCCCGCGTGGATGTCGGTTATCGCTTTGTGTTGAATCAACGCTATTTTTCGAAAATGAAAGTACCCTATGTTACTCTTCATTACATCAGCTACCTGGCAATAAAAGTCTCGTCAAAATTGGTCCAGCCATTTAAGAGATCAGCCGGAACAAACAGAGAGACAAACGGACAAAAAATGTAAAAAATGTTATTTTGGTGTATGTACCGTAATATATATTCATATGCATGTAGTAAAAAACGGTTATTTCAATATTACAAACAAACACCCCAATTTTATTTATATGTGTAGAATAGATTAGTATGGGTAGGTTGGACGATAGGCTAATTGATGAATTGATTTGATGGATTGAATAATATCGTGCTGTTTATATATTTAAACAGAACAATCGCACAAACCCTAAAACTAAAGCCTCAAACCTAATGATAATACCAACCCAAACAATAAACCTTTCACTAATAAAAAATACAACTCACTTTGGTTGATAATATTAGTTAGGACCTTTACAAACCTACAGAAAACATATAACAAAACTCTACCCTTATTTTACCCCTCCCCGCAACCAAACCGCATCCTGGGTCTACCTGTAACAATACCCTGCCTGACAAATGACGCTATTACTACCCAGAATCCTCTTAGCAGATATAAATAAAAATAATTCGATGTGGCAAACAAAAATATAGGTATATTTATTGCCTATTTAGAGTCGTACACCTTCATTATATGTGATCCAATTTGTGATGTAATAATAGAGGATATGTTTGTTGTATATCTCTTAACTAATATTACACAGAGGAAAGATTTAATTGTTTGTTTGCATTGAATAGGCTTGAAACCAACTGAAAAGATTTCTAAAATTCTTTTACCAAGAAAACAACACGTTATTGTACGTGTACGCTTGTATAGATATACCGTCATGCTACTATCCAATCGAGTAGAGCAGTAATCAAAGTTTTGAATGAACAGATTTCCTTAATAATAAAAACAAAAATATATTTAAGTCGCTATTCATAAAACAGCTTAGTCAATTTAATTAATCAAAAAACCGGCCCCAGACCGTTCCCGGCGCAAAAGTACCCATCACACTCGCCGCGCTTCCACGCTGGATTGCGATAGCCAGTCTTTGCACCAGCGCGTCTATGAGCCTGTCTCTGATTTTCTTTACAAGATTTTTAACCTCCCTGCTCCAGCACCCCAAGGCCTCCTTAATTATTTGAAAACTTTTAAATTATGGCTACATTACGCGGGTTATATAGCGTTTTAACGATTCGAAGTATATATTACGAGGGCACCGTTTCAGATACTAAATAAACAATGATGGCCCTCAGGTTGACGGCCTCATCAAATTCTTTTTCACGTTCTGAATTTTAAACTTATGCAGCTGAAAACTTTGATTGTATGGAACCCCACCGTAGATCTGCTTAAGCTAGGATGACATGCCCACCTAAAAAAAAAATATAATAGAACACGATCCAATGGTAAGCTTCCACCATTACGTCCAAATAATCGCACGTACAATTGAATTATATTTTTCACTTCACCATATACCTAATACGTAAAATATATCCTCAGGGCCCATAACCTGTAAAATACCTGCGGCCATCATCTTTTTATTCACCCTAATAAAAATAACTTTATTTCACGACTTTTTGTGATACGAAGGGCGTAATTGCACGGCTTGGCTAGGTTTTAGTAGTCTTGTGGGTGCAAATAAATTTACTTGTGAACGTGATTTGTTATTCGTGGATGAAAGACAATTTTATGAATGTTATCCTATGATGCTAATAAAATAAATGTGAAAATGTGTGTTGGGCCCAGTGGCAAAGCTGTATTGGTTCCTGGTGGAGAAGAATAGGACCATAACAGCTCTTTCTGTGGGTGTCGTAAAAGGCGACTAAGACAATATCCGACAGTAAATATACAGCCCAAGACAAAGTACTGTGGAGTCGGGGGTTTGATCTCCACAATTTCACAATATTACCTTAAGTGAAACCACTCTTTTGCTGTAATATTGATATTTATTGGGAATAAAACATATCATTCCTATATGAGCTTTTTAAAAGGGGATTTTACGCGAGGTTTTTTTTATAATTTTATACAATACTTGTTTTAGAGGATCGCGGAAGCTAGAACACTTCTCTTCAAATCTTGAGCTTCCTCAGAAGACCTCACGACCTCACTGTCAGGAACTGTCCGGCAGGTCAGTTTTTTTTCTATCTTCTAAATTTAATATTTATTTTTTTATTCGTATGATTTATTTTTGACACATGATGTCCAGGCAACTACTAGTAATATCTGCCACGGAGGGCGGATATCACAGTACACCCTAGACGGCAATGGGTCCGCCCCCTATTACGTGGCACAGAAAATCATAGTTGGTGAAACGTGGGTGTTAATACACCTCTGCCTTACAGGATTCATAGGCATGAGTATATGTATGTATGTATGAAAATATGTGAATTCGTTTAGATATTTGGACTTATTTACCCAATCAAGCTCAAAGTGCTAAATGAATCTGGCTGAAATTTAGTACAAGGCTACTACAGGGATAAATTATAATTTACATTAAAACATAGCATAGCTAACTATGGGTTTTGGAAACGAAATCAGAAATATATTTTTGAGATTTAACTGTAGAACATTAGCATCCAGTTTCAATAGTTCCAATCGGTCTTAGAACCACTTGGGGTTGTAGAAAACTAAACTATCGTGAACCTTTTATATACTGGACCTTAAACAAATGCAATAATTCAAATCATTTTACACACAAAAAAGTTATCCACAAACAAACAAAAATGATAAATCGAGAACCACCATTTTTGAGTCGGCTAAAAAGCAGTTTACGTTACATTCGTCAACCATTAACCGAGTAAATGTAACGATTCATCAACCTCCGTTCTCTAAATTTACACAGAACCGTTAACATGTCGGATTTTTTTCACCCCTTCCCACTTTTCGGCCCTTTTCACCCCTTTTTCACCCCTCGCCCATGTGATGAATGACATACGTTGAATGTTTAGGTTACAAATTTACATAGCCTGTTTGTTTTGCACAGATATGTGCGTGTAACCTTTTTTATATATGTTGGCTTATGGTTTTAACAACTTTTAGAGAATTATGTAGGATTTACAATGGCCAATTAAAAGGTGACTCAGTAACATGTAATACGTCCTGGGTTTGATTTCTGGATTGGATATTTTTTTAAATTATTATGTGTAAGATGTCAAAGATGGCAAGAGATTCGTTTATTATGGCTTGGAACGGTAACAAAATATAATACGCGAACGCAAACGTGTCTCAAAATTTGTCTACTATTTGAAAATAAAGTTTCTTTTTGTTATTACGAGTACACTTAGAGTATATATGAGGACTTAGTCCCAATTCCCCCTTTTACCGACTCCCCCGATTTTTATTTACCACGTTCGAGTATCCATGAAAAACCAAAGTTTAGATGATGATTTTTTTTCCAAATTTTTTTTTTTTTTATAAACCTGCAATTAGGTTGGAGTGCATCAGGGTTCGGCACTGAGCCCTCTGCTCTTCAACTTAACCATGGATTACTTATCACGCGACATCCAAGAGCCCACACCGTGGTGCCTGCTGTATGCAGATGACATCGCCCTGATCACCAAGGAGGCCTCGTCACTGCAAATCAAATTTGATAGATGGGTGGAAGAGCTAGAGAGACACGGATTACGTGTCAGTAGGACCAAAACAGAGTTCATGGAATGTGACTTTGGAGGAACGGCCGCAACAGGAAACGATATATATATCGACAATGTCCCCCTACCAAAAGTAACTAAATTTAAATACCTGGGCTCTGTTATCGCAAATGACGCGACTGTCAATGAAGACGTCACTCATCGTGTCAACACCGCCTGGCTGAAATGGAGGTCGCTTACAGGCGTTCTATGTGACCCCAAAATGCCAATAAAGACCAAAGGCAAAGTATAAGTCCGTAGTCAGACCAGCCATGCTGTACGGCACCGAAAGCTGGACCACCAACAAGGTACACGAGAACCGCTTGCATGTGAACGAAATGAAAATGCTGAGGTGGGCCGGCGGTGTCACGCGGCTGGATAAGGTCAGGAACGACTACATTAGGGGCACATTTAGAGCCGCTCCTATTGCCGAAAAGCTGCAAGAAGGACGGTTGAGATGGTACGGTCACATCATGCGACGAGACGGCACGCACACTGTCCGAAAAGTGCTTGACATCCCCAACCCGCCCAGAGGAAGAGGAAGGCTCCTGCCACGTGGTGGTCCAATGTCCAAAGGGATTTGAAAACCAAGAACCTGCCAGACTCGACAACTCAGGACAGACCGTCCTGGCGCAATGCCATTAGGAGGCCCGACCCCAAATAAAATGGGAACAGGGACAGAGAGAGAGAGAGAGAGAGAGAGAGAGAGAAACCTGTAATTAGGAAAAAGATTTTTTTACTTCAGATGAATCAAAGATAGATAGATTTGGTTACAATAAAGCTAATTATATAATATTTTAAATTAAAATAGGTTGGTTCTTATCTTATCTTACATATAAACATTCTCATTCTACATATAAATATTACAAGTTCAAACAAGGTCACGCTCCATAATGTATGAAGACGATGCAAAGTAGCGAAACAGTAATTAACAATATAAAGTATTTTAGTTGTATACCCAAGGCACATATTATTTAGAGCGAACCGAGCAAGTCGGTACAAGCGACTTGGGTAAAATAAATAGTTCCGGAGCTAAGAACAAACACTACAGGCAAGAATTCAACTAAAGACCTGCGCTCACTGTCTGTATATTGTATTAACAATCTTAGAAAATAAGTAGTCTTTAGTATGTATGTCTACTTCTCTTTGTGGGAAGACAAAGAACACGAATGTTTTAAAAACATGTGGAAGCATCTTTCTATAATCTTGGCTCATTTAAGTGGAATGAGAAGATATCCAATAATATGCTTAAACAGAAATCATTTGAATATTCAAGAAGCTAGCTATTCGAACACAGAACTATGTAGGTGACCAAAAGATTTAGAGAGAAAATATGTCGACAGCAACCGAAAATAAGACGCACATGGCCTGCATATGCGAAAAATTTCGTGTGCCTTAGGGAAACATGTCCTGTTGATATGGTCTAGCTAGAGTCTAAACAGCTGATAAAAAATAAAGACTTTTTTAAATACATACATACAAATGTGATTATATATAATGAAATTAAAGAAACCATCGGAGCTCTATAAACACCTTAGAGTTACCAAGGCCCACATCTTAGGTAAATCCCAAGATGACACAGTCAGGGCACTCCCGAAAGATAATAACGCGTCCGAGCTTGAATCTAGACTTATATTCCATAAACGATTTATGATAGGAGCCCAGTCGAACAAAGTGGGGTTGGGAGTACGAGAGCCAAAAAGGGACCAGGATATACTTAGGTCCTTTCTGATACAAGACGAAAATGATAAATATCGAGTGCACGCGATGAATTTGGAAATCCAAAACGAATGGTTGACATTGGGAGAGTTCTGCATACCGATGGCTTTAAAGTGGCGCACCTTGATCTATGAGTGGTCGCCGGCCCTGTTAAAATTCTATCTTAACGCCTTTCAGATGACCCTTCCAGACCAGAGTAATCTGGTAAGGTGGGGGAAGGCCACAGAAAAACAATGTTATACGTGTGGTGAGGCAATAGGGACGGCTAGGCACATATTAGTAGGATGTAGGGTGCTTCTCGATAGAGGCCAATACTCACGCCGCCACGATAAGGTGCTTTTCATCATACGCGAAGCAATGAGTCTGGCAGTAGCTAGAGCCCAAAAAGGATTGACTACTAACAGACGTCATATCAACTTTGTGTCTGAAGGTTCATCCATAAAATTCAGGAACAAACCTTATTCAATCTTAGATACTGCCCCAGATTGGACTCTCCTAATCGACACGTATGAAAAGCACTATAAAATTCCGGAGGATGTTGGGGTTTCGTCATCTAGACCGGACTTATTTCTATACTCGAAAACGACTAAATATGTGGTCCTTGTGGAACTTACTGTACCGTGGGAAACAAATATACTGAAGGACCACACACTTAAGAAAAATAAATACTACGATCTCACAAACGAATTAATCAAAAACGGTTACGTGGTTAATTTGTATGCAGTAGAAGTGGGAGCTAGAGGTATACCAGCTAAATCTCTCTATAACCTACTTAAAGATCTAGGCCTATCGAGAGCTACAATAAGCTCATTACTAGGACGAATGTCTAAAGCGGCACTTGTAGGTTCGTATCAAATTTGGTTAGGCAGGGAGGGGAACTTGGGTAGTGAAGGTGAGTGTTGATGTACATCAACAAAAGGGGCCCCTTCTAAACCTACACTTGGGTCGCAAGTCCCAGGCACTGTCCCGAGTTCCCAACTCAGCAACGCGATGGACCCGGCACCCGCACGGAGAATCCATGGATTGCTAAGAATATCGTCTCTCTCTATACATAATTGTTGTAAGTAGCAAATGTCAAACTTTCCAGACCCTCTAGACAAGTGACGTTTTTGATAGTCATTTACGCATGTCATAACGGTCAAATTCCATACATTTGTCATTATATTCGATCAAACGCTGGCCTAGTATATTTTGATAGCAGCCTTTAAATGTTATTATTGAATAATTGCTAATTAATAATAATTCTTAGATATTAACAGGTTATTTGATAGCTACAGCAATTCAGTTTTTATTTTCGGAATGAGAAAGACTTGTTATGTTTTAAGGTATTCAATTCAAGAAACAAAATAAGAATGATAACATAGAATAAATTAAAGACATAAATTGTATAGCTATCAGTCATTCAAACCTTAAAACAGTTCAACCCGATATCTATATAATAAATAACAGCGACATGGCCCCCAATAAAATAATTCAATAAATCCATTCACCCAATTGTCCCCTTTACAGACCCAAATCGCATAAACGGGCACGAAAAAAAATTCAATTTTCAAAAAAGACTGCGAATGATATTTCATTTTTTCGGGACATAACCGGAAACGACTACATTTTAATTCAGGAGGTGAGAAAGGGAATTCCCGGAAATGATCATGTCAGGCCAAAAGCCTCGGATGAAATATTGCTAAAAGACCTAGCCGTATTGTAGCCGTTACGAGGAATTTAATTTCTACATTTGTCCTTAAAATTATTGTGAACATCAGTTACTGCTGTAACTTGTAAGAAATGGGCTATTAATACCGATGGCTTATTTTGGCTATAAAAATGAAGTATCGTATGACTATTTTTTAGTATGAGAAGTACGCTTATACAATGTAGTGGTGAGACTACTGCCCCGTACTTACCCTTTTATTGCACAATAATTCGTGTAGGTAAGTAAGTACATGTGATAAATTATAAAAATCCCGTATAGTTGTGGTGCACTTTACCAAAACGGCTTGACCAAATTTTTAATAGCACTAGTTAGTTCTTGTAACCGAAATTTTCTTTAGTTAAGCTTAGCTGTATATGTATATATAGCTGCTTAGTGAATTGGGTACTTTCCTGTAGTTAAAATAAATTATTTAGCCGGACTTATTAAATTAATAATGGTAAAAGAGTGAAAACAGTTGCGTCGGTTCTTATTTTTTCGTTCTTATTTATTTTTAATCATCCATCCAACGTTTAATAGTATATGATTTGACTATTAAATATTATGACGTCACAAATATAGTTTTCATACAATTTTCCTTATAAATTACCGTTTTGAAGTTTAGAAAAAAGTAACTAATTTGACTGGTCAGTCAAATACCCAATTCAGTCGGGCCTCTCGATGTTAAGACCGCCAGCTTCATGCAAGAACCTAGCGAGGTCTCAAGTCAGCATGAAAACAGCAGCAAGAAGAGTAGAAAAATGCTGACCCACATTCCGAACGAAGCACTTCAAAATAAAATGTAATATCTTCTCATATATTAGGACGATACATTTACGCACAAAATGCTATCGGAGCTGCAAGATTTAAGTTCTCATAAATTCCTAGATACCACATTGCATGTTACATATTTTTAAAATAATTTTTAGACGAAAGATTTTTAGTCTGCGTCGTATCTTTTTGGTACTAAGATATTTTTAACTTCAAAATATATTTTACTAGCATTTACCCGTGTATCCGCCCGCGAGGATTTTGGTTATCGCTATAATATCGGTTATCGTTATAAATTGTAACCTTTGTGTTATTCTGATGTATAAGCTATATTATTGTAAAGTTTCAATAAAATCCAACCTTTTTTTTTACGTGCGGGAAATCCCAAGGATACCCACCCCTTCGGAGCCGGAGGGGTGGGTTATGTCGGACTTGAACCGACTAAACCGCACGCCGTCTCTAGGTCGTAGTGCTAGGCCGAAGGTGAGGTTGTCATGCGACATATCCCTCGCACCCCGGCTGACCCAGGGCCATCCCTCTCGGTCTGGCCCTCCTCGGGAGGGGGGGGACCACGAGGTCCCCGACTCAACCGCGGTGTGGGGAGGGGCCGTGGCCTGCTTCTGCTAGGGTGACGGGCGGCTCCACCCGTCACCCTCAGGCCCGCGCTCATGGGGGGCGGAGTTCAGTTTGCGCCCTCCGACGCCCGAGCCGCATTCGGGCGCGTGCAGCGATGTCAGCGAGTCTTTTTCGCTCATAGCGCCGCGCCCGATCATCGCGCCGCGCCCATTCATACTTACAAATTTTTGCGTTTGTAATATTAGTAGGATGGAGTACTAGCCGACCCACCCCGGCTTCGCCCGTGGCATACTTTGAAACCCATTTTACCCTTTTAAGTCTCTGTAATTTTTGAAATATTCTATGTGAATCTGCCGCATACTATTATTCGTTACCGTGTTACTTCCCGGTGGAATAGAATAGGGCCACTCCATCTCCTCATGTTGGCGTAGTAGAAGGCAAGTACTTACATACTACTTACTTCCAGCGGGGGACGCCGCAGACCGGACGGGTGTTTTGCCCTTGGGGGCCATTTCACCCAATCCCCCTATTCCTTATGTTTGGAGGCCAAGAAGTGTCCGGCAATCACGGAGTTCCGTCGAACCTACCTGTCTCTTTGCAGAATCTTACGATCTGTTCCACCTTCAGATCCTCGAGGTCTTGTTCTTCTAGGGTGTCCGTCCCCATGTTTTCCCATCTTATCATTGAGTACATGGGGCATTTGGCCAGCAGGTGGAGGCTGGTTTCCTCCTCTTCATGCACTCTGGGCATTTGGGGTCAGTTTTCACCCCTATAAGTGTCAGGTGCCTATTTAGTCGGCAATGTCCCGTTATAACTTCTGCGATAGAAGGCAAGTAAGGGACAGGACAGTTCTCAATTCGACAGTAAACACACAGCCTATAACCAGGCGCCCGGTTCTTGGTAATAGAATCGCCCCCTATAACGTGGGACTGAAAATCATAGTCAGGGAAACGTGAGTGTTTATACACCTCTGCCTACCCCTTGAGTGATATGTATGTATGCATGTATGTATGTACAAATATTTGCGCAGAGTGCGAATAGAACTCGCACCTCATGCAGCTGCGTGCACTACTACCGAGGCTGTATGTATTTTTGCACAGTACCCAATACAAATAAATATACAAAACATAATTATTGTGCCGTTAACAAAGCAGTGTGTAATTACAAAACGTAATTACAGCCTCGACATAGGTTATTTATTGTCTCAAGTGTCTTGTCTCAGACAAGAATTTATGCGTCTCAAAATATATTGTGTATTACAATATTTTAGACATATATGTCTATTCACAACGGTTTGGATGTGAAGATTTTATGTATTTACATGTTGAAAGTACACCATACGCAATCATATTAATATTATACATGTAAAAGCTTGACAAGATAATGTTTGTTAGTCAATCACGTTTAAGCGGCTGAATCAATTTCGCTGAAATTCAATACAGGGATAGATTTTGTCTGGTCAGCTTTATTATTTGTTTAGGTGTGTATAATGCCTAAATATAGAGGAAATGCATTGGTACTTCCAATTTATTATTAGTTTTTTTCTGAGTTCAATTAAGCTATGAATTATTTCACTTAGACCCGTCCTCTAGAATAGCATTCAGTTTTCGATTTATTGAGGTCTAATCATATAGATAGGCAATTCGTCAAATCTGTCCTCGATAAATTGAAATTCAGGACTTAGTGTCGTTCTAGATACAGGCCTTAGTATTTACAATATCTAAAAATAAAACAAGCAAATAACTTAGTCTATCAAGAAAAGTTTACGCCAACCGATATTTAAACCCAGAAACTCTCGTAGTCCCTTAGGTTTAGCAGAACAGAGCTATGATTGTTCAATTTGCGCAAGCCTCCTCAGAGATTTACCGCTGTACTACTCCGCCACATTAAGTTTATCTCGCCACTTCCTTTTCTTATTCAAAAAGAGAGCTTAAATATGCAGCCTGTTTTTGCTTGCATCTATTGTTTGTTACGGTTTTTTATGAGGACTGTTGAAGATGGTTTTAGAGAAGACGAAATACAGAGGCAATAAAACCAATAAGTGATATTTTTGAGGTGTTGTTTAAGGTGTAATAAGTTTACAGATTTTTATAGTGAATATACGCAAGATATACATACGATAGCAGTGCGAGAGAAGGAAAACTTGAAATAAAACTCCTTTTTTTTTTGCAGAAAAAAAATTTACTTGCCGCATTTCGCGGGCTTGAGGAGGCCATTCGGGTATGCGACTCAATGAGTTATCCGTCGGATACACTACGCTCTCGTCGACGGATCACCCAAGCGCTGATCTGCAAAGGTTTGGTGCAGGCTCGCCTTCTTTTTTTTTTCGTCAATTTGACTTTACCTTGCCTGATGGTAAGCTGAAGGCAAAGTCTCAGGAGAGAGGGCCACCATTATACACACGTGCCATGTTAACAATGGTGGCACTCAGCTTGACGGCCTCATCAGATGCTTTTTCACGCCCCGCTTAAAGGACCCGGGACTGTAGGAAGAGGGAAATACGTGAGCTGGCAAGGAATTCCAGGTCTTAATTGTGCGACAAAGGAAAGAGTCACCGAACCGCTTGATTCTTGAAGGAATGTTCTGCACCGTATGCGGGTGACATCTAAGTCCTGCACGTGTCGTCCTGTATAGGAAAGGACCTTCTGATTGGGCGATGTCCATACACACCACGACATCACTCCTTCGCGGGAGGCTCTACGGCGGCGGGTGAAGGGCTAACCCTGATCCATCCACCCACCAGACTAGGGCGCCATAAGGCGCAAGAATGCGCGTGCAGGTTCGCCGGCGACGTGTCGGGTCAGCGAGGCTACCAACTCGTCTGGCCAGTATAGAGACAGTAGGCTGTAGTCTCCCAACGTTATAAGAGCCTATGTTGCTTATGTCGAGCAATGGACAGTGATAGACTAATTGACTGATTGCTCATGATATTTAACGGAAAGTAATATAGGCAAAAGGTAGGAATTGGATATAACCTCCTTATTTGAAGTGAGTAAAAAGATATTGGAAAGCCGATAAGATCGTACCAAGGTGATTGAATGACACAACTCTTGTAGTTTTTTAGTCGGAGCATTGGGCCCTATCAATATATTTGGGTTTAACCCAACCTGACCAGCAATTCAATACGCCTGCTGACGGATGAGATTATACTGTAGGCTCCCATAAAAGCTGTCGTCCTTTTATTGGTATTTGGATGGTCCATTTAGATCATGCATGCGCGATTATTTCAAACTCCTTTCAACTATATTCATCCTTTTTAAATATTAACACTACAATATCAAAAGAGTCCAACCATTTTCTACAGAAAATGGCTTTTAAAAAATGTATTCTACATTGTATCTGTTCCTGGGAGACACGCTTTAATTCTGCTGGGAAATCTACCAGCTGTCTGTTGATGTTGCCAGCCTTTTGTTTCCCTACTTGGATAAATGGAAGATGTTCACTTAAATGTTAGGCGTTTGTATCCTCAGTGATGCGTTTTAAAATTATAATTAACTACTTTTAAAGTTTGAAATGTTGAAAAGAAGTCTGTGTTTCTGTTTAGAATAGAACTGTTATGAATAAAATAGAAGGCGAAAGAGAATATGGAGAGACATATTTTTGGACAGAGATGTGATCAAGAATGGATGAGAAATGCGAAAGAAAGGGATTTGTTAAGAAATTTAGGGGAGGATGATGATAATGTGTATAACTTATAATACTCAGAGTTAAACGGTGTTTAACTACTTTAAGCATTTTTTTGTTGATATATGCAAAGAAATAAAGGCACTTTTTTATTTTATTTAACAATGTAGACTGTAACTGACCAAGAATACTGACTGACCTGAAGATTAATTCTCGAGCTCTCTAATGTCAAGACAACAATGTTCTTTCTTGAAAATTGTGTTACATGAATACCATCTTTAATTTTAGCCTAGTGGTATGGACTGCTGAGACGAGGTCTCGGGTTCGATCCCAGGTTTTCCATGGCACACACCAATGACTTTTCGATGCTTTTCGAAGTTTTGAGTGTATTTATCGCAGGTTTATTAGTGCCCAGTCAATGGCAATAGGCTCGCCACCTATTACATTGGGACCTAAACATAAACCGGCGAAATGTGGGTGCTAGCACCTCTGCCTACCCCTTCGGAGATAAAGGCGTGATTTTATGTTTGTTATGTTATTAAGATAGAAACTATATTTTGAACAGATTTTGATTTGGAGAAATTACCTTCTGATATTACTATAGGTACAGTCAGCATCAGTTCGAACTTGACGAACATAGTACTCAAAATGTTCTTAATGCCTTGATTTATACCCCTCCTGTTGACTGATTATTCTGAAATTTTGTACACACCTTTAGTTTGGACAATAATACAATTTAAATGAATAAAACAGTTTGATTATGATACCAAGATCATTATGACACTGACTGTACGTACCTTTGGTGGTATTTCTATCGAAATCTGTAACTGTTAAGCACAGAAATAGGCACATAAAGTAGTACATTAACATTTTTAGGGAAGTTGCAAGATTTCCCTAAGGGCACTGAATTCGTGGTCACATTTTTTTCTTGTGGTAACTACAAACGCCTAGAATGAATTACGGCCGACTTCTAGACTGGTAATTTAGATGAAATACGTATATTCAGAATTAGAGAAGCATTTACGGGAACTTTTTCTGGAATCGGAACTGAAGATATGATGGTTTAGACAAGACATTTCTGCTATTTTTGTTTTAAAATAGTACGATTTCGAGAGTGAGAATGTTCAGAGCATTGATACGGCTGAAATTCAATATTTTCCGTGAAGCAACTGCCAGATGACCCCTATAACCCTTTGACAACATCGCAATTATATATTTCAACCTGTTATAAACTAAAGATTACTATAGTAAAGCCTCTCTTTAAGAAGAACGACAAACATGACATGCGTTGTTATAGACCAATAGCACTACTACCTGTATTTTCAAAAATATTTGAAAGAGTAATTTACAATGGTATTTATGATTATTTTGAAAAAAACCATTTACTCACTGAAAACCAATTTGGCTTCAGAAAGAATAAGTCTATCAATATGGCCATACATAAATTCCTAGAAACTGTTATGACAAGTTTAGACAATAAAGACATGGTTTGCGCTTTATTCATGGACCTTAGTAAAGCATTTGATTATTGTAATCACCAGATACTGTTGAATAAATTATATGCCTACGGAATCAGAGGAAATGTATTAGATCTCATAAAGTCTTACCTCAGCAATAGGAAACAGTCAACTGCAATAACTAGAATCTGTCCATCAACGAAAACACTTGTTAATTACTCTTCTGATTATAGAGAAGTTATTTGTGGAATACCACAGGGAAGCGTATTAGGCCCGCTATTATTTAACATTTACATAAATGATCTACCACAAGTAACACATTATAGAACAATTCTATTTGCTGACGATAGCACAATCATCTTGCTGCAACTGCTGTTGCTGTTCGTAATGCAAACAGGACCAACGGCTTAATGTAAGTAGCATTTAGTTTTTTATCTACTCGCTTATTTATTCTCCCCGATACCTGATTCTTAGCTAATATTATAAGCAAAAAGAATATCTCCATATAATATAACATTTGAACATATAACATTGTTCTACAAACTGGTAAGGCTTATTCAAAAACACGTCAAAGTTAAAGTAAAGATTTTTATTCAATCTAGAACAACATAATTGTTTCTAATTGACGTCAATAAATTCTACTTAACCTAAGTTTCCTCGTTACCTCGAAAATCTTTTATGAGCATTTTTGATGATAGAACGGTCGTAAAGGTTCTTTTAAAATTGTCAAATATTTGGCAGGTAGGTACCAAGCGATAATATTCCCATCAAAACTTATCCACCACGTGTTTTAATTGAAGAAAACAAATGGTCCCTCCCGTTTACTGGATTAAACTTAAGATTTTTGCCAAATAAAATCAACTGGGCCGCTAAATTGCTTGCTCAGCAGAACTTAATTAAACTTCTAAAGTATTCAAAGTTAAATTAATTATAACAGCGACTACTTTATGGGGCGAATAATTAATTTTAACATAAAGGGGCGAGACGTTGAAGCTGTGTTGTCATCTTGAACCTCTCGTGGGTCCTCTTCTCAACTAATGAGGCCGATTACCAGTATTTCAGCGGATAAGTGAATTTTATTCAACCACTGAAGTTTGACTCAGCGGTTTAACTAAAGATATTACTTATATATTTACCTATACATTCGTCTTGGGACGACGGTACACGATCAGTTTTCTTTTTTTTAAATTTATTTTACTATATTATTAGAGTCGCGCACATTGGGAGAGGCCTATGTCCAGCCGTGGAATGCAGTAGGCTAATTGATTGATTGCTTGATTGACTATATTTACCATAAACCACTGGGTGTGAAGTGTTGTGCATTCTATGTTATATATATGAGTCTGTGTAGCTCTGTCTAGTTGGTCAGAACATCTCCCTGTAAGGGAATGGCCGCAGGTTCTATGAAGTCCAAGTTCTAGTCCTCGTTTTTCCCATCTAAAGGAAGAGAAGCATAACAATTGCTAAAAACTTTCGTCTATATAATATATCCATATATCAAGTACAAAGTACGTCAGCTCTACAGTAACCCCTGATAGATGGAGTATGTGTGTATTTGTTTGTCCGTCAGTAAATACGTAGTTCTTTCTTCTGTCTACACCTACCCGATGTATCTCTGCATCACCCTAAGGTAGACTGTTAGATAATGCCTTCGGCATTAAGTCCGCCTTTGTATAATAAACTGGGCATAAAGTATTTTAAATATCTGAAGGCGTTGTACGAGTAATAGGTGTCGTTATAAACGGTACGTTGCGGTTCGGGAAGCGCTGGATGCGGGCTGCTTTAGATCGGTTTTTCTGGAAGTCTATACGAGAGGCCTATGTTCAGCAGTGGATGATGATGGTAAAGGTTACAGGTGAGCAAGTTATAATGCAGAAAAGAGATATTCATCTAAGTTACAAAGTAACGCTCATGAAACTTATAACTACACTAGCTGACCCGGCGAACTTCGTACCGCCAATATTTTTCCGCCCGCGCACCGTCAGATCCCGTTCCCGCTGTACCCTCCAATATATTAACCATGTATTATACATATAAAGCTTCCTCTTGAATCACTCTATCTATTAAAAAAAGCGTATCAAAATCCGTTGAGTAGTTTTCAAGATATAAGCATACAAAGGGATATAGGGACAGAGAAAGCGACTTTGTTTTATACTATGTAGTGATTTATATTTAATGGCTGTGAGCCGAGAAAATGGTCGTAAAAGCGTTGCCAATCTTTTCAATTGCGAAGTAACAATGTTATGTCAAACATGGTATAATGTGCTGCAATCATTCCCTCAATTAAATTTTATTTGTTTGTGTAATTGCAACACCTATGATGATAAAAGAACCCGACAACTGAATGATCTAAGACGGCGAGTTTAATTTCGTTTATTCGGTGCGATTCCGAAAAAGCCATCCTCGCTAGCTTCTACAAATAAAATTAACACCAGGCTATGTGGGCTATAATAGTACGGAATTTTATTTTTTATTTATCCTTCAAACATTTACATTAATCTATAACAGTACAAGCCGACCATAAATCACAAAAATTTGTCCTGAATGCTAAGTTACAAGAAGAGTTCATTAAGTTAAGCATAATAAATAAGAAAGAATAGAAAAGAATGTGACTACATACACAAATTAAAATATGTTATGGAAAATATCTTAAACTCTGATATTCTAATATATCTTAAGGTAAACAAGATTTACATATGACCTTTTCACCGTGTAGCTATTAAGACATGAAGTGACAAGCTCTTCGAAATGGCAAATCAGTAATGCCAACACAAACTTTCATCATTGCCAACACGAGTTTCGATCTCAACATATTTAGGTATGATATTAATTCCTAATGAGTTCAGAACCTTTTTGTTTTAATAAATGTAATGCATATGTGATAAAGTTCCAACATTAATAATGATTTTATTGCTTGTAGCATTATTAATAAATAGTCTAGGACATTTTCACACAGTACTTACTTTAAGTCAGTAGTTTGGTGATTAAGGAGTCGGCCTCACGACCAAGAGGCCCTTGCTTCGAATACTACTTACACTTAACGATTCTAAATACAAAAATATCTGTGTAGACACAAAAACTACTAACTGATTTTGATGTGGTTTTTCTGTTAGAAAGGTTTTGGTTAGACTTAAAATCTTGTGTAGGTTTGATCGAAATCAGTTTATTAATACCGGAGATATGTCCACAAGTCGCAATAACCGATATTCAAGCGGGCGGAGCCCCTGGCGTTACAATATAATTATTGAATAAAAGAGTTAAAAAAATCAACGACAAATTTTCGCTTGCAGTTTTTCTTTTTATTTTTATCAAATGAAGAATTATTTTCCCTATTACCTTTTAAGGTAGTATTTTTTCGCACTATCCTATCAAACAATTCATATATTTCTATTTACTTCCACACCATGGAGTCTGTTCCTCTCAAGATCTTATGAATCTATTAGCCTCAAGTGCTGTTATAGCGGCACACACAACGGTTCTATGGGAAAATAATACTATATAACCGTCCCATTCATGAGTCGAGACGATCTTAGTCTCTAAAACAGACGTTAAAATATCAAGAGAGTTAATTAACTTTGTCTCACAAATTGATTAGATTTGATATAAGGAGTGGCAGGGACAGTAGAATCTTGAGATGACTAACATTTTATGGTGACATTAAAACTGACATAAACTTGTGTAAGCAGTAAAAGTATTATTTATTTGATGTAATATAATAAGCGTTTGAAAGAAAACTATTTATATTCGATACATTTCTTTTTAATTTTCAATAACCGTGGTCAATGAGCTGTTGCCCGCGGGAATTATGATCCCGTTCCTACATCCCATGGGAACTTATGGAATGAACAGTAGCCGGTGACATTAAAACTGACATAAACTTGTGTAAGCAGTAAAAGTATTATTTATTTGATGTAATATAATAAGCGTTTGAAAGAAAACTATTTATATTCGATACATTTCTTTTTAATTTTCAATAACCGTGGTCAATGAGCTGTTGCCCGCGGGAATTATGATCCCGTTCCTACATCCCATGGGAACTTATGGAATGAACAGTAGCCGGTGACATTAAAACTGACATAAACTTGTGTAAGCAGTAAAAGTATTATTTATTTGATGTAATATCAAGCGTTTGAAAGAAAACTATTTATAATCGTTACATTTCTTTTTAATTTTCAATAACCGTGGTCAATAAGCTGTTGCCTGCGGGAATTATGCCGTGCCTACATCCCATGGGAACTTATGGAATGAACAGTAGCCTATGTGTTATTCCAGACTATAGTCTATACGCGTACCAAATTTCAGCCAGATTCACGCAGCCATTAGAACGTGAATAACAAACATCCAATAGCGCTCATGCTAGCAAAAAATTACAGCAAGGAGTTCATTCCAGAGCTTGATCTTTCTAAACTATCAAGAACTATAGTTATCACACGTACACTATACACGTAGTGTTTAGTACCCTTCTTCGCAAACTCTTACCTACTAGGATCAACTGGTAAGATCACGCAGGCATAAAATAACGACTTCCAAGGCCCCGCTTCCAAAGTTGTAAAACTTTTGTTAGAAAACTCGAGATGGTACTCTAGTAGTTTTAGACTTCCGACTTTATTCAAGACTGCAGTTTCAAATTAGCTGTTTGTTCGAGGCTGTTTTGAAGCTATAACAAACTTACAGAGGAAGGAGTTTACTTTTTTTTATTGCTTGTTTGGGAATAGTGGCAGACTTGATCTTAAATTACAAATGTGGAAGTTTGTGAAGAGGTTTGATTGTTTGTTATTTAATCACGCTCAAACGGGTGACTGGATCTTGCTGTAATTTTATACAGGAATAGATTATTGTTTAGAATAATATAGATGCTTTTTATCCCTGTTTCCACAGCTTAATATAGTAATAATAATCTTAATATATATAAATCTCGTGTCACAATGTTTGTCCTCAATGGACTCCTAAACCACTTAACTGATTATAATAAAATTCGCACACCATGTGCAGTTCGATCCAACTTGAGAGATACGATAGTTTAAATCTCAAATTATAGTCCGATTCGCGATAACCGACATCCACGCGGGCGGAGCCGCGGGCGGAGCCGCGGGCGACAGCTAGTAATAAAGTAAAACTCTTATTATAACAGGGTCGTCACCACGAGTGTGAGTCCCCTAGTGTTACACACTTCCATAGGCCACGGTAACCACTTCCCATGGTATTTATCTAATGTATTAAATTCTCGTGCCACAATGTTCGTTCCTATACAGCTCCGAAACGGTACGACCTTTGTATGAAATTTTGTGTGTATATCGGGTAGGTCTGAGAATCGGCTACTATGTATTTTTCATACCCCGATCAGCGATAACCGACATCCACACGGGCGGAGCCGCGGCCAACTGCTAGTCTGCTATAAAAATGAAGCTGATGCCTACGGCAGCAGGATCAAAATTAAACGTTAACGGAGTCACGGGTAACAGCTAGTATCCTAATATTATAAATAAATTAGTGGTAAAGGAGTCAGCCTTTCGATCCTGGGGTCACAGGTTCGAATCCTGGAAAATAACACTACCAATGTAACCAAGAAATTTTCAACGAAAATCACACATTCTCACATCGAAAGCAGACCATTCATAGTTTGAAACTGTTTGAAAAGAATTTTATATTTTGTTTTAAAGTTTTCTTTCTGCTGCATGTTAAACTAACTTCGTACGACTTTAAACTACTATGAAGCAGATTTGAACGCTTTACTTGTGTTCATTGTTCAAAAAATAAAAATAAAATTATGTTCTTTGTTGAAAATTTTCATAAAAATAAAGAGATTCACAACATTTCACACAACGCTATCTAGATCCATGGTAAGCATAGTTTAAGTGGCTTGTGTTATGGAATCTAGAATGCGGATAAAAATACTTAAGATCCTTTATTTTTGTAAATCCATACATATAC
This sequence comes from Eilema caniola, assembly GCA_949126895.1. Classification (NCBI taxonomy): domain Eukaryota; kingdom Metazoa; phylum Arthropoda; class Insecta; order Lepidoptera; family Erebidae; genus Eilema; species Eilema caniola. The sequence continues at coordinate 3,002,900 of OX421486.1, read as the reverse complement.
ATCGAAACACCTAGACCAATGCAAATATACATATTCCTGCATACAAATATTTGCACTGAGCGAGGATCGAACCGGCGCCTCTGGATTGGGTTCACTACAACCGTGAACCCAATACTAGTACAAACAATTTAGCGTAGTTGGAGGGGTCAGAGAGGATTTCAGTTAAAAAAATTGATCTAAAATGTAATGTTGTGTTTATTATAATATATCTGAGTTATAGTGTAGCACCTTTCGTTTGAAGAGAAAACTTCTTTAGGCGCGTTGGGAAATTTTTGAAATGGGAAACACAATGGATCTGGCAACGCTGTTACCGTTACCGTTACCAACACCTCAGTTCAAAAACATTGGACACGTTTTCATTTCTGAAGTGTTGTGTTATTTGTCGTTTGGCTGTCCTAAAATTTGTCACGTCTGTACTTATACATTTTATGCAAATAAGTGTATTCTATTCCATTCCATTCCATTCCATTTTTTTACGTTCAGGGTTAATTATCATTTTTGATATTAAAAGTTTTCTCTTTAAAATAATTATGAATACCGTCATCAATACTTGTCATGTTTGTGTTAGGCATATTCAACGAAAACATTTTGTGAAAAAACAAACAATTTTGTTGTTGTTCAAATGTTTCAGAATATAGATAAATAGATAGATAGATAACTCTTTATTGAACACCAACATTATATTTACCAATATATTTTATTATATTTTTTTGGTTTAATTAATATCATTCAATCAAATAAAACTTATACAGTATTTTCACTGGTGAAATTCAACCTAGGTTTCTAATAAGCAACGTACCTGTACGACCTTTAAATTTGGACCTCATTTTATAAAGAGGGTCTTAAAACAAGGTCGTACGGGTATATATATAATAGTGTCCAGACAATGCCGTAAGGGGTAACATTTCACAATCACGTCTCATTTATACAACAACCAACATACAAAACAGTTAGCTCTTTTTATCTTAACCCTGCGAATGCCGTTATCAATATTTCAGTTGGGTTTATGCGCAAGTTGCTCGGGGCTTTCGATTGCAAATTTTATGCGTTTTGAGATTACGTCTCAGATATAAGAGCGGATTAGATGTATTTAGATAGGGAATATTGTGTAGATAGTGTTGAAATGTGTTTTGTGTTTATTTCTTATCAAGACAAAGGATTTCTGAATGCAAAATACGAATTTACAGTGAAAATTAATTGGTGTTTACCTGAAACAAAGCTTATAGTGTTAAAGCAAATATTTAAGCTCGAAAATTTTAGATACGTTTAAAATTTAAAATGTATTAAATTCGAAATGTAACACGAGATGAGCTGTAATTAAATTATTGAAATGAAAATTAATAACCGTTGTGTTACCAATATTTATTAATTAAGAGGGCCGGTCAGGCAAAATATTGTTGAACAGGAGAAGTGACTTTATTCAAAATATGTAGCAAGAGGCTCACCCCTATTATATGTGACTGATAATCATATTTGGTGAAAAGTTAGTATCAACACCTTTTTTGTCACCAAATATATGCAGTAACTTCATATTTTTTTTTTTTTTACGTGCGGGAAATCCCCACGGATACCCACCCCTCCGGAGCCGGAGGGGTAGGTTATGTCGGACTCGAACCGACTAAACCCCACGCCGTCTCTGGGTCGTAGTGCTAGGCCGAAGGTGAGGTTGTCATGCGACATATCCCTCGCACCCCGGCTGACCCAGGGCCATCCCTCTCGGTCTGGCCCTCCTCGGGAAAGGGGGGACCACGCGGTCCCCGACTCAACCCCGGTGTGGGAAGGCGCGCATCGTCCTACGGCTCCACCCGTCACCCTCAGGCCCGCGCCAACGCCCGAGTGCCATCACTGCGACGCGAGCGTGGACTCGGGGCTGCACACGCTCATCGAGCAGTAACTTCATATATTGCACTCTTAAATTATAGCACCATTTTTCGTGAAATTTTGTATGTGTATTTAAGTCTGTCTTTGGATGATTTATACGATCATCTCTAGTTTGTGAGTAGGTTTTACTACTTCTTTTTATTATAAAATGTAGAAACCCATGAAACGTTCGGTTATGACAAAATCTACCAAAATCACTAGTCAATTATAAAGTTAGTCGGTTTTCTTACGGTATGTAATACCAATACCAGTGAAACTGTGAAGATATCAAACTTTTTCATTCCAGAATTAAAGAGACTAGAAAATACACGTGTTCTTTTATTTTATGCTAACACTAGACCATATTTTCTTTCATGAACAGATGCACGAGTATTTCCTTGCGGAAAATTCCCCATGTCGTATAGGATTAACGTCGGTGGTTCTTTATTGAACTGCTTAAACGAGGCATTGCTATCTCAGTTTAAAAGACTTATAGGTATAAAAGAAAGCAGAATTTGCTTTCTTTTGTTTTAAATAATTAACTAAAAAAGGAAAAGATTACCGTGAACTATGACCTATCATCACTTGAAACACTAAAGATATGTCTTGGACACATGACAAACATCATTTTTCTGTCACTCTTCTCCGGTGCTGGTTTCTCCTTTGTAAGAAATAAAAGAAAATAATTTTTAAACTCCTTCACATAAAGGGAAACCATAAAAAGTGTCGATACTTCAAATCAAAGTTAAGTAAAGAATGTGACTCATTCTTCGGTTAATCAAACTTATGTGTTTTTTGTAAAATTATAGGTCTTCAAATCATTTTTCCACGATTGATTCACACATCAAAAGGTATAGCCTCATTAAGAATTATCAAGTCCTTTTAAGCGGCAAAACAGAATAAAATAACTTCACAAGCGCCTGAAACATTTCTGTATTCAGTTAAAATTTACTAATTGAATAACACACGTATACATACGCCCATGAAAATAACATACAAAATACAATAATAGTACGAAGTTTCCGTGTCGACTACGAGTCTGATTATTATAGTTTGATGTTTATATGAAGTTCTACAAACAGCCAAAGTTTAAAACAATTTAGATTTCTATTGACTTTACGGACGAAACGTAAAATCAAGCCTTATTATTTTAGAATACTACGAGTATTAACTTGATACTGTCTAAAGTTTACGCAAATATCAGTCACTGAAATAAAACCACTCTTTACTTTTATCACTATTAACTTTATAATGGTTGATATAATGATGAAAATGAATAACAAAAATATAGTTCCTAAATTTTTCAGAAAAAAATGGTGACAAAGAATTTTTTATTGTTTGCGGTTACCGATGCCCACGTTGAGAGTTAAATACAAAATTAGCAGAGGTGGGGGGCTACTGAGATTTTTCGTTTGAATTCAGAGCTATGAAGATTAAAAAAAAGTAATAAATTGTATTCTATGTCTAGTGGTGAACAGATCAATATTCATTAGCAAAAAAGATCGCTTATTAGCGTTAGTAAACATCGATGATCCGATATGTGTTTTATTTTTGGGTAAAAGATAGAATCAAAACAATTCAACAGTAAGTTTAGGTGATTTAAATCTATTGTAGTATCTTTCTACCAGATGAGCTATCTGGTATAAGTAGCAGGAAAAAAGTTAGCCTATTAATAACGTCATAACTTCAAACAATAAGCAGTGTTTTGAACATACTATATAAATATATGTACGTAATAAAAACAAACTCAAAAAAATAAGTTTTTAAATTACTTTAATGTGGTTCCATTAAAGTAATTTAAAAACTTTAAAGTATAAATTTTTATCAAAAACTGATTGTGTCAGAGAAAGCTTAGATAATTACTGCAAGCCTATCTACAATATTTTACGATCAAAAAAGGTACGAACGTGAAAATAATTTACAAAAAGATATTCATAACCTGGGGTCAGATGTGCAATAACATGATGGTGACAGGGTTAAGTGCCATTTTAATATTACACGGCTTGTTTATTGGGTTTTAGCTGTTAGCAGCGGAGGGTTACTGGAGATTGTTTATTCATGGCCTAGATTGTGCCAAAGCACTCCACGTGTACCGTAATGTTTTTTTATGTTAAATAAGCAATTTATTTACATAAGGTTCATTCAATATTTGATCGATAATTTTGTTGTAATGAAGCCGGTCTCATGATCGAGAGGATTCAGGTTCGAATCTAAAATTAACGCCATAGAAAAAACAGTGGCTGAGAGTGCTGACGGAAGTGAAAACTTGGCTAATATTCGCCTTCAGTCGTGAGAAAAAACCGTAGGATGACCACTTAATTGTAACTATTTACGCTCAAGGACGAAAAGGCTTCAATCGCAACTGGTAATGATACACAGTTACGATGGCGGCTGAAGATACTTCGAATTTGTCAACCGAAAATATGATAATTCTTTTGTTTGAAGTTATTTGGTTTCAACAATACTGTTTGGCAGACTTGATAGTTTTAATGGAACTTGGCAAAGGGTTTGGCATGGGGAATATCTTTGCTTTACATTCTATGGCCTGTGACGATGTCGATGTTGTTATTTTGTTTGTTATCCCAACTTCTTATTGGTTAACTGGATCTTACGAATTGAGAGAAAATATTGATTAAAAAAAATCTATCAGACTGCAGTTAACCTAAAGAAGTATAATATAATAGGTTAAATCTGCACTTGTACATATATGTAATTCCGTCATTATGTTGCTTCATTTTTTAGATTCAGATGTCGATAGTTTTAGATACGCTTTTACTGCACAAGTAAGTATCACAAGGTGCTAATTAAAAAAAATCACAATGGCGAATTTTCGACGCCAAAATGTAAGCGATTTCTTCCAGAATTCTCTGCAGAGTACTGGCACCTTACCTCACCTGGCTTGGAGAGAGTTTCAGACTCTCCCTTTTCCTATCGCCAGTCTTATTTGGCACTCTTCACCTACCTACAATAAACTTTAAATCAAAAAGCATCCCAAAGTCTACAGTAAGAGGTTTTTTGGCTCATGGTTGTTTTGAAGTCCAGTCATCATGCATCCATGGAATACTCTACTAGTGCGTACAGTGTGCAGTGATGTGTACTCGTGACAGCTTCCGCAGTGGGAAGCGGGATTTGGCTTGCAGCCAATGCGAATATCAAGTCCTTTTTACTTTTATTTTGTTTATACCACAAGTAAATACAAAATAGCATTTTAAATCCTACTATAATATTAAAAATTTCGTAACTTGATCACGCTCAAAAGGCTGAACGCATCAGGCTGAAATTAGCTAAAAGGACGAATTATGTTTTTGAACAACACATAGGCTACTTTTTACCTCACGAATCAGAACACCTCAAGGATGAAGGCGCAGGCAACAGCTAGTCTAATTTATACAAAAAAAAAGGTCATCATTCTCTGAGCGTTTCCCTAACTCGCTTTTCCTAACTGTGATGCAACTGAAGTTTGATAAAATAGGCATTACAAACAGAACCTAATTACAACATTTTACAAGATAAAGACGGAGTGTTCAAATTTTCCACAATTTTGCAATTTTATCTTAAGAATATCAGCAAAACGTAGCAGTTGTAATTTAAAATTCTTATCTGTCAGTTAAACGATCAATTAACAATGTTACAACCCTGGCAGTGCCTACGAGGGATCTTTGGGACCGATCTGTTACATTAAATGTAATTTTAAAGTTGTGTAAAATATTTCTACATTGTACCTTGGAAAATCAATGTTTTCGTTGTTGTTTTCTAAGATTAAACACTTAAGAATTAATTTCTGCAGCAGTTTAGGTTTATATGTTATAAAATTTTCAATTTGTATGAAAACTTATCCGATAGCCGGCAAATATCTTTTCCCCTATTAAATAGGACAAAAAAATTGCTGGTGAAATGTAAACATGTTCTTAATGTTTTACCGGTTTAACTCGAGGCTTAATTGTGGGCGCCCAGCGCTCTCTTCTTTTTGGTCTGGTTTAATTGACTTTGGAGTGACTCTCCTTTTGTCTCTACTCTTGTCCAGACCTTTAATAAAATTGTATTTATTCGATTCACCAATAAATACTATGATACAATTCTCTTGTAAGTTATATGTGTGCAATAGTTGGTCAATATAATGTACTGCTTCTCTCCTTTATATAGCATTCACGACACTTAAATCACAACTGAAATAACCTACCGTGTGGTGTTTTACATAACATATAATTAGTTAACCGCTGTCGGCCTTGTGACTAGTCTGTAGCAATCACTTATGTCTAGAATAAAAAACATACTAAGTGAAAAAGATTGTTGTTCAATTATGAATCCTATATTGATGGTAAGGAAGACAAATATGTTAAGTTTAAAAAATCAATTAGTATGTTTGTCTCTTAGACTATCGATTTGGTCATAATTTTATATGCATGTAAATAATTTGTATAAGACATCTTTTTAGCGTATTGATGGGGTGGAACAGAACCAATAGGCAATCCTCTTTCTATATCCTTGATAATATTAGAAAAATAATGTCTCTATCAATAGAGAACGATCCCATTGTCCATTAAACCTTCCCATAAACCCTCCCATAAGGCATCACCCACCTTCTAAAAGGCCCACAATAAAACGTCACTTTGCATAATTATGCCAAAAACCGTCATACATGTAAGGTCCAAAAAATATTACAGGTCCCTACAATTGGTTATTGGACAAGGAACCGGCGAATTTGAATAAAAGGCGTTCATAAAATAGTCGCTGGGCTGTTATTGTGACAGGGCCCGTTAGGGATGTCCAATGATATATCGATATATGGAAAACCGAATTTTGTATTCGGATGAAGGTTCGTGACTTGAAATTGTGATCGTTCTTATTGTGAAAACAACTTATGCTGACGATAAAAAAATTAAATTCTTATGATTGAGGAAAAATATGCTTGAAATCTATTAGTATAGGAAAAACAGGAAATTTGATTAACTAGCATACTAATTGTTTAAAAATTTCATTTAAAATGCTTGAAACTTTATTAAGGAATGCATGTGGTAATTAACTGAAGAGAAAACTTCTAATAAAAAAATAGTAATGTCATATACCTACTGAAAAACTAAAGGCTAACTCAAATAATTTAATTTTAAAGTATTTATGATCAATTTACTTCAAGAACTTTTTTTTCCGTTCGATATTATAACTAATAAGGCAATTTTAATTACTGAAGACTTATGTTTAACTGATTGCAAAGTCCGAATAGGAAAGGTAGCAAATAATTCAGATATATTAAAAATAAAGTTTCTTATATCTTCTGATCGGCTAGATTAAATGGTAAATCCCTTTTAAATAATAAAAAGATAAGTAGGTACGCCTTGTTCACTTTCAAGTAAGTCATAAACGAAGAAATAATAATATATTAAGGCATCAATAATGTAATAAACAAGTTTTTTGTTCCTGCCTAAGAGGAACGCAATCGAACTAGTTTTCATGATGTAAATTAATCATTAAATTTTAAGATTAATTTAAGCACAACTTCTTTAGTTCAAATAATGGTCCTGTGTAATATTATTAGGTTGCTCTATAAGGAAATTCTCACTAATATTTTGAATAGACTTGACGTACGAGAAGGTTCGCTTGACCGAAAACTTTGATGATGCTGGTACACACTATGAAAAAACCTCATAATGCATAAACAATATTATTATCAAAACAATCGTACTACGTTTTAAAAGTTAGTCTAAAAATATAGTATTATAATCTATTCTGTTCCATTGACGCAGGCAAAGCCGGGAGTGTACACAAGCTAGTTTCTTCTTTATAGCAACAAGGAGTCTTGAAATGTATTAAAGACAAAAATTATAGGTGAAATAATGCAGATGTAATACATCTTTGCAAACCCCTTCGACATATACAACCTTCTACAAATACAAACCAATTAAAAATACAACATATCATCGATATATTCCCATCCCTATCGGGTCTACCATTGTAACCCTTCTATAAAACGACGGTACATCTGACCCAGGCTTTAACCTTCCGATGTATCTTAGCAAAAACTCTCGCGTACTTACACGAGTTTTCGCTTACGGATATATTGACTTTACGGAAAGATTTTTTTTTCAAGGGATTTCTGTCAAGCCTCGTATTGGAAAATGGAAGCGTATATGTTTGAGGGTTATGTACGTGATTGAAAGTTATTGTTATACTAAAAGATAGACGATAGGGTAGTAATTTTTCGATAAATACCTATAACCATTTATTTTCATTTCTTTGAATAAAATCGTGTAGGTACGTTGTATTTTTGATACTTCAGGTAGAGAGATAATGAGGTAAAGGCTCAGTTATAATGGAACTTCTGAAGGACTTGTCGATTAAGGTTATAATAAGCATGATATTTCTGTCTCACAATGGATTTGACTCTGATAGTTGAAGTAATAATATATATTAGTATTGAGCGTTCCATTGTTACATAAGAATTAGCAGATTCTATTCCCTGTCTGTGTATATATTCGTATATGTGCAATAATGTATAGGTATGCTTTACTCGGTGTGAGTTATGTTTTAATAATTGTGTATATTTCTTTAAAGTTTGTTAAATGATATTATAGAAGCTATATTTTAACCTACGCTTAGTTTTTGTGTATTTACTATATACTTAATACTGAAAACTAATAATAAATATTTAACCCAACACATTACATATAACTACATATACTTAAACACTACACACACAAATAAACTAACTACAAACTGGAAATTTCTTAAACAGTTCACCTTTTACGATCGTAAACAAGAAAAAATGATTTCGTAGCTAAAATTTTCACCTTGCTACCCTCAGGATCGAACCAATAACCGGGTGGGAATAATAAAAAATTCACATCAAATTGAATGTCATCCGCTAGTAGAGGGGTGTTATTAGAGAGTTTATGTGCGGCAAGCCGAGTGCCATATTATATTTTATTATCCGCATGCCGCACGGTTTATATCGCAGCGATAAAATATATTATGTACGCAAAGTCAAAGAGATTGAACTGATGTACGGATGTAATTATTCATGAGCATTCTAGGGTTAACTTTTTATTTTAAAGATTTTCGACAAAGACTACTTTGTTTTATATAATCAATTCGATATCTCCTTTCAGGCTTAGAAATGTAGGTTCACTTACATTATTGATATAACACCCTTGTATATTCACCAAGACGTAGAAAAGTAAGTAGATTTGGTTTTATATTTCGATGTAAAAGGTTTTTTTAAGATAGCCTATTAGGAACCGTTATCGAAGAAGTAACAATTACCAAATATCAATAATGTAGTATCTTTTTTCTTCTATTCCTTTAAGCAGCCACCCAAAAAAAAATTATACGAATCGTCTTTTCTATTTAAAATAAACGTATTGATACTGAAAATTTTAATAAAATAGCATAGATCAGGTTTACAAAAGGAAGCAAATATAAACTATAATATTCATAAAAATGTTCGTTAATACATATCATACAGTAATGCCTCTTTCCTAGCGAGGTAGGTAGAGATCACATGTTTCCACTTTTTCTACTTTCATTATCATACATGCTCGCCGGTGTTTAAAATAAAACTATATATCTAAGTACTTACATATTACGGTGAGCGATGCGTTGGCCCTTATGACTTTATGCATCTGCGCCGGTCCAACCTGGCATTGGTATTCGGCATCGTCTTCGAGTGTCGCATTCACTATACGAAGGTTGTAAACGCCATGGCGCCGATCGCCAAACATTGTGTACCGGGTATACCCTGGTATCACTGAAGAATATCCTGTAAAAGGAAGCAAAATGTTAATCGTCAGTGATAAGCCCTCTTTGACATTTTATAGAATAGGTACTACATGATGCCTACGGCTTCCTTGAAAGTATTATTGCCAATCATGGATAATTCCCTACTTAAACATCTACCAAATATTCCTGTACCAAATTTTTTGAGCCGTTTTAGCAACAAATGGTTTGAGCGTAATTGAGTAATAAACATATGAACAGCTTCAAAAACTTTCACATTTATAATATTACTAGCTGTTGCTCGTGTTGAACTTGTGTCCCGTTTCAGCAACAAATGGCAACTTAATCATCACTATCACCACATAGTTTAAAATAAAGTCACTTTCTCTGTCCCTATATCCCTTTGTATGGTTAAATCTTTATAGTTACGCAACTTGTTTTGATGCGGTTTTTTTATTAAATAGAGTGATTCAATAGGAATATTTATATGCATAATACATGTTTAAGATAGTAGTGGGTGCAGCGGGAACGGGATCTGACACCACGCGGGCGGAAAATATTGACGGTACAAAGTTCGCCGTCAGCTAGTAAAAATATAAAAAGTACCTAGCCTATGTGTTACAACTAACTCTAACCTATCCCTGTACCAAATTTCAGCCAGATCCGTTCGGATATTTGAGCGTAATTAAATAGCAAATATCTTCACAAACTTACAGTAGTATATAATTGCACCCCACGGCTTCATCAACGCGTCTATAGTTTATTAAACGCCCTACACAATAGCCAGCAAATTGTCCCTGTGAGCTTATTGGTAATTCCTGACTGCACGGCACTATACAGACTATGTACTGGAGTTCAGTGCTCAGTATTCCACATATCAGTAAGCTTCGTCGTCAATTGATAGTGAGCGAGGTGACGGGCTATGCTACGGCTAATTACAGTGGCTATAAGGCATAAGATGTAGCGGTTTTGCTTTGATTGTTTTGTAGGAAGGCGGTTTTCATGTAGGGTATTTATTGTAGTAGTTAATAGAGATTAGAGAAAATCGGCATATTACAATTACTGTTTCTTAGGAGCAAGCGTTTAAAAAACTTGTATTTGGTAATCTTAATATAATGATTTTCTAGAAGTTTTCAGCATATTGGCTTTTTATGTAAATAACTGAATAAAATAAAAGAACCTTTGTTTGCCTTTTCTTCTCTTCGTCTAAGTGTTAATCCCAATTGCATCCTAAGCTATAAGCTTGGAGACTGGGGTCCGCTTTACCAGCGTAACTGTGAATTTGGTTGAACTTCGATATTTTCTGTGAAGCGACTGCCATCTGACCTCCACAACCCAAAGGCGATATCGAAGCCCTGCAGCTAGACCAGTTGTTGGATTTTTTAGGGCGCCAACTACCCGTAACGACAGCCTTAGATGTTCGTATGGCAACCGAAACCGACAGCTTAACGTGCTCTCCGAGTCACGACCAGACCAATGCAAATACCCATATTCATGCATACAAATATTTGCACAAAGCGAAGACCGAATCCGCGCCTCCTGCGTAGCGGCCGCGTTCACTACCGCTACGCCACGGAAGCTGTTGTACCTTTGTTCTTTTTATAATACTGTGATATCATAAAAAACATACTATACGTAGGTACATTATGTACCTTCACTATAACATACCAGGCCTTTGATATAGGTTTAGCACCTATACACTAGAGTGTAGACAAAAAGAAAGGTATTACATCTTTTTTGTTTCACTCGGCATAAAGAAAGGAATTTCTATCTGTGTAATACACATTAGCCCTATTTGTATTTATTGGCTGAATTGTAGTTAAAGAAATAAAATTCTTTAGCAACCATTGTTCCTTATTCTATGACATAATAATATTTTTTTCTTTTTTTTTTACGTGCGGATCCCCACGGATACCCCTCCCCTTCGGACACGAAGGGGGAGGTTATGTCGGACTCGAACCGACTAAACCGCATGCCGTCAGTGGGTCGTAGTGTTAGGCTAGGTTGTCAGGCGACATATCCCTCGCACCCCGGCTGACCCAGGGCCATCCCTCTCGGTCTGGCCCTCCTAATAGTGGAATGCCGATTAACATAATGTATTTTTTACGACAATGTTAACGGGAATTGAAAAGTCTATGGTACAGCTGGACAAGAGGGACGAGATCATGGTATATTATGGTATAGGATCATATTTTGGTATAGGACCATGATCTCGTCCCTCTTGATTTGCCAGACGTTGCTGACATTATTGTGAACATGATAGTTTAAAAGTTTTAATACATTTTTCAAAAAAGCTGTTGTATGGTATGGTAAAACTATTTGGAACATCTAGCTTTTAATTGACCTACATATCTCTTTTTATTATTAAAATTCTGATGATCGGATCGATCGGATCAAATGTCCACATTTTTATAGCCATGCAAATTTACGGACTCGGTTCATGTGATTAAGTTTGAAAATTTTACTTATAATGACTTTTTGTAGTTCACAGTATTAACTTTTTTGATCAAAGATAATTTTGCACTTCATATTCCTAATAAATTTTCGTAACTGTTGTGTTCTAGCTCAATCGATTTAAAACCAAGTTCATGCTAAGTTGTTTGGTGTGTTTAGAGGCGTACACTTAACAACTTAGCATTTTAGAATAATATACAAGATTTACTATAAGCTATGTTTAGTTTGGGTTTCGTTGCACTGTCTAAGTATAGTACATTTCTGCCGCGGCCGCCAAGTGTAGTGTTGCCGGACGATCGTGAAGTATTTACGGAGAATTGACGCATTACGGAGTCGGGTAATGCTCAGTTGTGGCTAAGGCTTGTATAGTGCTTTTCTTAAACAATGCGCTTAAATTAAAACTAAGTAGTATCTAGGCAGAACTTTTTTGTTACCTACTTTTCAAAATCGATGACGAACAACGAACAACAGTAATTTTTCACGCGGCAAAATGTTCATTTGTTCTTTATTTTTCTTAATAAACAGCTTTCTATTTGCATAATGCCTTGGATAAGTTACCTCCTTGGTTGCCATGGCTCGGAGTAAAAGATGGTTCCATTGTTAAATTACACGACAGATATGAGTTTACATAGTAATTTATTTGGCTGCTAAAACACGACAGATATGGATTTTCATACAACTTTTGCCAGCCGCTGCTCGCATGTACAGCAATTTCGATTCATCTCCAAGAAGGTTTTCAAAATAATGTTCAAATTTCCAAGCATGTTTGAGAAAATATTTATTTTATTTTATTAATTTCTACTAAAATTTGACTTTGTAGCCCTAGTTATCCTTTATCTACTAATATTCATAAAAGTGAAAGGTTGTGATGATGTTTGTTTTACAAGCACGCTCTAATGGCGGTACGAATCTGGTAAAATTATTATACAGGGATAGATTATCATCTGGAATAGCACTGGCTACATGTTATCCTGGAAATAGGTGCCATGGGTTGTGGGAATCAAAATTCTATGCATGCCAAGCCACAGGCAACAGCTCTAATAGTGAGCTCACTGTCATCTATTTTCCAAATCGCTTCCGCTTATCACTTGTTACTTATAAATGCGGCATTGGTACGGGTCACAGCGCCTGTTGTTTCATACCATCCAATGGGATTTATGAGATTTATGCCCAAAGCCTTTACTGATAATGGGGTGGGCACGCAATGGCGCGTCTAAACAGCAACACTAAACCAGACTAGACTAGTTGATTATCGAGTTACAGAAAAGTAGTCATGCACTTTTGCGATTCCGTTTTATTGATGAGTGAAATATAAAACTGCTATTTGAACCTGCACCTAGCTACCTGTGCTATGCTATCGAATCTTCAAAATGACGGTCTCCTTTTTTGAAGCCAATTAATTATCGCAATTGGTCTTCATAACGCAACATCAACACACAGCTCATATAAATAGCCCCACTAAAATAAAATCAAATTAACGTACTCGCGTTACACCAAAAATGTAAAAAAAAACTATTTCGCAAACCAGATTCGCAATTATAGAGCGAAATCATTGTTCGAAGTGTTAATTGTTTTGTTCCAGACGAAACGTATCAATTTACTCACTATCGCACGGATAATTGAATCGAATAGACGTCAATAGTTTATAGTCACGTAATCGGACTTTTTCGTGATTCCGTAAGTAATAGATGTAGGTATTGAAGTGTTGGTTCCCTGTGGAGTAAAATAGGGGCACCATAATAGCCGCGTGGTTTCCGGCAGAGTAGAATTTGGGCCACCTCTTCTCTTTCCATGGGTGTCGTACATAGTGCTACTACGTGCGTACTAGTACGTAGATAGTGCTGATTAACTTTAACATAAAGCAGATATGTACAGCCCATTTTTTTTCCCCTGGGAAAAATGCGTTACGCATTCCCTCCCGTCGGGGGACGAGAGGGATATGTGGGACTCCCCGGGAACAGGTTCCCGGTATACCCACTAAACGACCCAGCGGCACTCCCGCATCGCCTTTCTTAGAGGGGGTCTGGGAAACCGGCGGAGCCTTTACGTCCAGTCCCCCTCCGGCGATTGCCCGCCTAATCGCGACGGGCCCTTCACGCCCCTCCCGAGCGCGGGGAGGGGCTCGAGGATGGCCGTAAGTGCCCAGCCATCCTCGAGATATGTACAGCCCAGACTCAACCTCAGATGGATGGCTCGAGTCAACAATAGTGCCCGGAATACGGCAATAGGCTCACCCCTTATTACGTGGGACCGAATGGAGATTGTTGAAATGTGGGTGTTAATTCACCTATGCCTAACCCTCCGGGGATAAAGGCGTGATAATATGTATGTCTCTTTTAGATAGATGGATAACTCTTTATTGGCCACCAACATTAGACTACAAGAAATAATAGTATGGATTACAGTAATTATAGTTAATTGCACAATGGTTTCGTAGAAGGCGATTAGGGGATAGGGATTTCATCCATCCGACATTAAACATACAGCCCATGAAAAATTGCCCATTTGATGGCAATAGGCTCGTCTCCTATCAAATTGTGGATGTCAATACACATCTGCAAAGTCATGTGTCAAATTAGGACTACAACACCACAATAACTTTTCTTACCATTGTAATACATCTCAAAAACAATATTATAGACTGGTGTCGTACAAGGGAACCAATGGAGTGCCCATTGGACCCCGTAGGTAGGTATATAAGCGACGAATCTCCAACGTTTATTCCGGAGGACGAGTTTTTGCCGACGTAATGGTCGCCCAAGAAACACGCAACCCACATTAATTTTGTTTCAAATATATTAAAGTTAACGTTTATTTTCTGATATATTTATCACCGAACAACGTACCGAATCTACAATTAGGTCTAAAATTCAGCTTTACAGACTAAAATATAGCTCTAGCCAACCGAATTCTAGACTGGTGACTTAATTAACCGCATATACCAGTAATATTTTCGTAAATGTTATTCTAAATCGTACGGTAAAACCAAATATTAGCATAAACATTGTTTTATGTTGAATTTTATTAACGTACATACAAATTCACGCGTATAAATCGCTGTGAGGGTAGACAGAGACCAACTGGCTAACTGTATAAGACGAAATATTTCACGATATTGACTTTTCCGGTATATGTATTTAGTATGGGAAAGTTAGTATACAAATTATGACTTTCATAAAGAATAAAAAACATTCACACGCTAACAAATTAGGGTCTATCTTAATAGGTATTTACCAAGTTATATAATAAAAGATACTTACCAAGTGCAAATCCATCCTTGGCCCACTGCACTTGCCCTGCCAAGTTAGCTACTGCGCATTCCAGAACCGCCTCCGAACCTTCCTGTACCCTCAGACTTCGGGGCACTACTCTGAAGTACTGCTGCTGGAAACACGTCACCGATACCAGCACTGAAACAAAAAGAAAAACTGTATGTTTTTATATATACGCGAGTCAGATTGCCGTACAACTACACTACCATTTATCGCGGTTTAGATTTTCGAAATTCAGTCAGACAATTGATAATGACATTTCTCAAAGAATAAAATATAGAAAAATCATTTATTCATTATTTCCGATCGTGTCCGCAGGTCTGCACCTCGGTATCTACGGTCTGCTTTTCAAATCTAAATAAGATGCGATTAACCTTCGATATTTTCCGTAAAGCGACTGTCATCTGAACTCCACAACCCATTGCCGAAATCGATGTTTTGTCATTGGATCAGCACGGATAACATTCGAATTCGTAACGTAAACGTATCGACAGAATGGAGCATTGTAATTGGTTCACAGTAGGCAGGCGGCCAATCGCATTGCTCCGTTCTCTGCATACGTTTTCGCTACGAATTCGAATATTATTCGAATATTTTCTTATTATTCTTTCGTCCCATTGGCGATATCTATGTTTTGTCATTAGACCAGCACGAATAACATTTGAATTCGTAACGTAAATGTATCGAAAGAATGGAGCATTGCGATTGGTTCACAGTAGGCAGGCGGCCAATCACATTGCTCCGTTCTCTGCATACGGTTTCGCTACGAATTCGAATATTATTTTAGCTACCCGTAAGGACAGCCATAGATGTTTATTAGCAACTGGGATCGACGAGTTAACATGTTCTTCGAGGCACGGATAAGTATCATTGTCTTAAGAATGATCACTCATTTTAAGAATAATCTTGAAATGAGTTAAGCTACTCGGTTACCACGCTAACATAACACTCCAACTAATAGACTCGTTGTTAACAGAATATAATAAAGATACATTATATCTAGATATTTCTATAACTCCTACGCAAAAATTATCTACCAATAGAATCACAATCCATGCCTCACACATGTCACCAATCGACTCAATTCAAAAAAACATTTTCGACGCTAAATACAGTAGAATTTATATTATTCTCATTTGTCAGAGTGAAACTAAAGGTTTATTGGTAATAATGCGACAGTCTGAAGTGGGTGTTGAGTGGGTACGACGAGACGGCGAGGTGAATGTACGGGAAATAGGTACGACTGTAAGCGGGAAGCGGTGAGCGGAGAGTAGGCGGTTTGATAAGAATTTTATTTGAATTGGAAGTCATTTAGGCAGCAGTGGTAACTAAGTTAAAATGAAATAATGCTTGAAAAGAAGGGAATCGTCACAAACGGATTTATTCATTTAATTGGCATACAGCAGCAGTATTCAGCAAGCATCATCGACACAGCAACCATAGTGGGTAAACGCGAGCCTATCAACTATAAAAAAGCAACTGATACATCGTACTATGAAATAGATTTGAATCTAATGATCCATTGTTTTAATCCATTGCGACTTATTAATGATATCGCTCACCTCTATCGAAGTTTACCTATTAATATGTGACAAAATTACTTGTTAAAAATTCTTAAACCACATTCAATATCGCTCGCACTGCCACCACGCCCTAACAAAAGTATCATACAATTCATGACTAAGGGTGTCTCCACACGTGCGGTAAGTGCGCGAAATTAACCACGACTTGTCGCGGTTTTAAGTGGCGATGTAGCTGGTTTATTATGCATGTATTTGCATTGTTTTGTTTGTAAAACGCTTTAGTTATTCATAGTCGCTTTTTATTTTGCTATAATGGATTTCTTTTTCAAAATGCGACTCGAAAATGAGTTGCAATTGACTGTGTTCTTTCGTCTTGTTATCTTTTGGTATAAGGTGCAATAGAGGTTTTCACGTAGGAGCTCTAGGTTCACTTAATCTATAAGCTTATAAGGTTTTTATAGTTGCGACTGATTTCTGAACTGCAAGCCTCTAGAGAACCGTCTACGCCAGAGTCTTATTAATCAATTAGATAACCAATACAGCAGTGCGTCGAGCACGAATAATATTCGAATTCGTAACGTAAACGTATCGAGAGAATGAAGCAATGCGATTGGTCGCCTGCCTACTGTGAACCAATCGCAATACTCCGTTTTTTCGATACGTTTACGTTACGAATTCGAATGTTTTTTGTGCTCGGGGCACTGATCAGCTGACTCTGAATAGTATCGCCTCTAACTTTTTATCTTATATTTCAAGTCTTCAAATTACGAATGAATTGGATTAAGTGAGCTTCATCATCAACCATCATCACATATATCAGCAATTAAAAAAAAACGTGTTCTTTGGGGACTACCGATAGTTGTGAAAACTAAGTATATTGTGACGTGTTCGGTGGTGCGAGCGTTCGCTGACGATGACGCGAGTTCCATGATTTTTGCTAACCCAAACGCCCTACAGAAGTTTTCACTACAAAAACCTATCAATATCAAAGTTATTCACGTATTACTCTTAGAGGCCATTTTTATTAAATAAGCTATATAAACCAGTCGTGATATTTAATAAAACTATGAATTAATTAACAAAAGAATCATTTTTTATGAAGATATTTAAACCACCCAAAAAATATGATAGTTTAATTAATTGTTTCGAATGACGTATCTTGCGAAGAATGTGGAAATATGTGAGTAGGTGTGCCGGCGGTGAGTAGGGTAGACAGAGCTCTCTAGAGAGTTTTTGTGCTGTCAGTGGGAAGACCTAGGCTTGAGGTCAAACAGGTATGATAGTAGTCATTAGATCTATGTAAAGCACCCTGCCACTTAATGTTCATTAAGTATTAGTATGATGATGCTTACATAACCTTTAGAAGCTGTGTTGGTTTCCAGTGAAGTAGAATAGGGCGTCCCATCTCTTCTTGAGCGTGTCGTAGAAGGCGACTAAGGTATATGGCAGTGTATGTAGGGAATAATATTCGAATTCGGAACGTAAACGTAACTAGAAAACGGCGCAACGCGATTGGCCGCCTGCTTACTGTGAACCAATTGCAATGCTCCATTCTTTTGATACGTTCACGTAACGAATTCGAATGTTATTCGTGCTCGGGGCATTGTTCTCCTTTCGACAGTAACATACATGACAAATAAAGACAATTGGCTTGTCCCTTATATCATGGGATGTAATTGGCGAAATGCGAATAAATAAATAAATAAATAGTCCACAACATTTCACACAAAGCTATCTAGATCCATGGTAAGCATAGTTTAACTAGCTTGTGTTATAGAATCTAGAATGCGGATACACATACTTAGATACTATTAATTTTTTGTAAATATATACACATTAAACATAGAAACACACAGACCAATGCAAATATACATATTCATGCGTTCAAATATTTGCACTGAGCGGGAATCGACACCGCGCCTCCTGCGTAGCGGCCGCGTTCGCTACCGTCACGTCACGGAGGCTATCGAATGTACCGCCCCCTTTAGGGATTTACAGAAGGGAATATAAATGTATCTTAATCGTGTATGAAACACCCTAATAGCTGTTTCTAAAAGTTATACTTAACAAACAGAAATATTTTAATTCATAAAACATTACAATATTTAATTAAAAACATGAAAAGGACTTCATAAGAGAAGAAATTAATTGTTTTTTTTTAAGTTAATTATATCAAAAGTAGGTTTAAGCTGAAACTATTTTCATTTTAATTTACTTATCAAGACTGTATGGTATTATATTACTGGCTCATTAAATTAATATAAACGTTTGATTATACAAAAAACTAATGAAGTTTGGCGTAGAGATAGGTAAACTCTAGAAATATCATATATTTTTATCCCGAGAATTCTAGTCTATCATTAATTTTAAAATGGTTGTAAAAACTTCATATCTATATATACATTCGAGATATTTTAAGATAACATTTGGTTTTAGTTATAGTAACGATACTGAACACAAAAAAATTGAAATCCTGTCTGTTTATCCGTGATGGACGCAAATACTACTGAACAGATTTTGATAAAAAAAAATGTCGTTAGAAATGTCTTCAGACTTGAAATTTGATCGGTTGAGTAGAACAGGAGATATGATTAAAAGTCACGATAACCGATATCCTAGTATGAAATAGAGGGGCCACGGCGGCGAGTCGGGGACCGCGTGGTCCCCCCTCCCGTGGAGGGCCAGACCGAGAGGAATGGCCCATTGACCCACAGACGGCGTGCGGTTTAGTCGGTTCGAGTCCGACATAACCTCCCCCTTCGGCTCCGAGGGGGCGGGGGGGGGGGTATTCGTGGGGATTTCCCGCACGGAAGGGAGGTTCTTTTGACTGGCCCTTTTTCCTGAATTCTGATTCCATTTCCGTAGCCCATGGGAACCTATTCCCAGGGTAAAAAGTAGCCTATATGTTATTCCAGGCTATAATCTATGCTTTAACCAAATTTCAATAAAATCCGTTGAGTCGTTTCGAGTGCGATTTAGTAACAAAAACCTTCACAAAGTTCCACAATTTAATATTAGTAGGATATAAATTGCATTCCAGATAACCACAGAAATAGCTTTATTAAAGCACAGAAAATTCCTTTTAACTATTTCATCTTACAAGACGTGATCGCAATTGTCAAGAATCTATCCCATACAAGTAGGAAATATACTTTATCCGACAATCACTGCTATTACTGTATACTTAGGGACACATATCTTGAGAAACAATAAAAAAATGAGGCTCTGGCGCGCGCGGTTTGCTTTATAATAAGCAATGCTTGGTGAATTTGAGCTCGTCCACCGAAGTAACACTAAAGCTTTTAAAGATGGTACGGGTACCATCTTTAAAAGCTTTAGTCGCATTATGTCCAATTCGCAAAATGTCCAGCGGGCTCAAATTGTCCAATTCTCACAACGTCCAATTCGCAAATTGTCCAATTCTCACAACGTCCAATTCGCAAATTGTCCAATTCTCACTATGTCCAATATGGTTAACACCCCGACTCAGAGTACCCCGACTCGGACAGGTTAGGTTAGAAGGCCGCCTTAGCCTTCGTGGTTATTTTTTTTTAAACCACCCAAAAAATATGATAGTTTAATTAAAACTGAAATTACTTCGAACTGGACCAATTGCGAACTAGACTAATTGCGAACTGGACCAACTGCGAACTGGACCAATTGCGAACTGGACCTATTGAGAGTTGGACAGTTGGACATTTTGCGAATTGGACATAATGCGACTAAAGGCTTTAAAAGACGCCAAAGAAACACATAATGGTCGCATAGACAACATTTTGAGCATATTTTAGGTCCAAGAGATATGTCTCGGCTTATACCACAGTAATAATTACCACAAGAAATATATTTTCTACACCACAGGTAGCACCCAAAAAGAAAATTCAACCGTACTACTATAAAACAAGAGTACATTTTCGTTTAATACTGTTTTAACTTCAACTCTGCGGTAGTATTAAAAGATTTTAGTATTTAACATACAGGTGATAAAGCATAGTTTTGAAAGATCGCTTGTCGACTAATCACCGTGGTTAGTTATAGGGCTGTTCAAAAAAGGAATGTTTTATTTTTCTTTTCTTTTCTGTTGTCCTAATTGGTTGTAAGATAAGTACCATGTTATAAATTCGTTATTCAAAATTTTATTAATAAGATTGTTTCGTGAGCTTCGGATCGGTAGCCCTTTTTAGGAATCCATACCGAAAGGGTAAATAAATCGATAAGCCTATCGATTTCACTGTTGAACATAGGTCTCTTACAATATTTTGAGGGTTTGGACTAGGTACTGTTTCCACGCTGGCCAGACGGTTTGATACTTTTTTGTTTTCCTTCTCTCGCAGCAATATCGTTCGTTAGTTGCTTCTTACGACACCCTTCGGATGATTTGGAGAGATGATACTTGCCATTCTTTCTCCGTCACCGGGGTACACCGGTAAAAACGTAACCATAATTATTACTAAGACTTTACTGACCGTCTATTTATCTATCTATCACCTACCTCCTAGACAAGAGGCAATTCGTTGACCGACGTTTTGTAAAATAAAATGATAAATGCATGTTATTTGTAAAGCAAATACTACGAACAGATTAACAATTTGTATAGGAGGATTAAATTGTATAGACTATATAGCAACGGGACTCCTCGCGCGAGAGTCTGACTCGCACTTGGCCGGTTTTTTTTTAATGTTAGGAAACAAACTAGAGGTATTGAATCGAGAGGGGGTATTTATAGATTCAGTAGGTTATACCTACCAATCGATCAAATTATTCCATCTAAGGTGGAAAATGATCTTGAACAGTAATGGTATCTTTGCGTGTGCTCTAATGCTACCACCGTTTAATGCTCAAGGATTTGCTAGTACAGTCGACGAAGGAGATACGTACAGACCTCTTAATACAACTTTATATGAAAAAATGTGTAGTTATTATGTATAGATACACTTTTTCGGTCCATAATGGATTCTGCGGCGTAGCAGTAGAGCAATACCGGCGCCTCCTATACCTAGCAGGCCATAGGGCGCAATAACCACTGCCCATCAGGTAGGCCAAGTACTTGTCTGCCTTCAAAGTGGTACAAGCAAATTATTTCTTCTTCCAATTTAATAAATATTCTGTAGCTAGTCCATAAAATCTCAAGCCCGTATTCTAGAATGGAACTCCGTAATCTGGATTTATCTGATGACAGATTGAATAGACAATCTACCAAATCTGCCTATACAATCTGTCCTCAGATAAATAGAAATTCAGGGCTGAGTGTCGATCTAGAACACGGGTTTTAATGTGCAGCGATTAATGCTGAGTACTTAACCATGTGTAAGCTATTAAATAAACTCGTTACTTAGCCCTTATATCTAATAGCACTTCTCCTTATAACGACTCCAACACTGTCCTTTAATGATCTTGGACCACAGAGATTTTAATCCTTATAAAGCTAGAGCATTCCATACTGCATACTGTTAGTCATACTGGTTAGTGAACTAGTTGAAATGTCTATTACCTACTCGATATAAATATAAACAGGGTAATTAGGAAATCTATCTGTTTGAGTAAAAGTATTTTTTAGATATACAAAGAAGAAAATGGTGAATTGCTAAATCATCCTACTAATATTATAAATGCATCCATCCCATGGATAGATATTTGTTACACTTTCACGTAAAAACTACTGGATGGATTTTAATGAAACTTTACAATAATATAGCTTATTCATCAGGAAAACCCATAGGCTATATATTATCACGCTACTGCTCAAGAGAGCGGAGCATTGATCATTAATGTCAACAAATCTGGTCGGCATATACAGAGAAGTGACAGTTTAGTTATTTCTGTTGCTAAGCCACGTAGCTGTGCCACGCGCAAGCGCGCGTACTTAGCAGTTGGCGGTCGACTAGGCCGCCACAAATTATTTGAATACAAAACATTTACGCGGCGCTTAAAGGGTTAATACTTGATACTAGGATGAACAAAGCTTAGGAATGGACACAGGCTGCCTCTTAATGCGATAGAAGGGATTAAGGGAGGGGGGGAGAATAGGGGATGAAAGTTTGTAATTTTTGAAGATATCCAGATGAAATTTGATACAGAGGTGAATTAGAGCTTGGGAACACTAATGATAAGCGACATCCACGCGGACATAGCCGCGGGCAATAGCTAGTCTTAAATAGGTCGTTTAGTAAGGGTCATGCTTGACTGTGTGATCAAATATATTTTAAGATACAAATGGTCTTTTTCATACAGCAGTATGTTAAATGAGCCCCCACTAAACTCTTTAGAGTATCCCATGGGACCTATTCACATTCCAGGAATAAAAAGCATGTAATTTTAAACTATAATATATCCTTGTATCAAATTACATCCAGATACGTCCAAGCGCTGAGCATATTTGTGTACCAAACCCCTTCACAAACTTTCACATTATTAATTTGATTGATTGGATTAGGTTTAGATATTGAGGCAGCCCTAGCAACGAGCAAACTATTTAGAGCTGATAATACCGTGAGATATGCATGGATTTCTAAAGAGCGGTTAAAATAGGAGCCAAGAATTATTATATTTTTATAGTTTTTGTTTTAAGACCGGATTATGTGAGTCATAAAACTTTAATCTTCATATTACGGACGCTGTGGGAATTCATAATTCTTATTGCAAATGTTAGTACGTTTTCATAATGTGAACATTACCGAATTCATAACTGCAGCTTTGAATCGTGCAATAAAGTGCAACCTGGTTTATTTAAAAGGTGTTTTACACACGCAGGTTTTATATCCAGATACACGCGATCTCAAAACGATATTTAGAGTAGGTTGGATAAACATGTGCATGCAGTATAGCAATCAACAGCATTTTTTGCCCACCAATGATGACGTTAAGTTAGCCATTTAGTAGCCACTCATTGTAAATTAGTGTTAAAGCATTTTCACATTCATCCGATATCCGATATCGGTGTCGGACGCCGATAGCCGACACCATGTGCTGTTTTCACATATATCCGATAAAATCAGCCCGATACGGACATTTGCTCGAAATCAGAGACTAGTTAGGTATACTTCGGATGAAAAAAGAAAGTGCAAGCAATTTTCGACCTTATTGACTTGACATGGTATTGATTCTTTTTCTTATATTCGTGATCAGCAACATCAATTAAAGTCAAAACACACGTAACTAAGAAAATGACATTAAGGTCGAAAATTACTTGCAGTCGTTGTTTTAGTCTTTTTGTGATCCGATATCGGGCCACAAAGACTATGTCCAATAAGCGAAAAGGCCGAAAGAGAGATAAATTAGCCATAAATATGACTTCATCCGATATCGGGTGACGGATTTTGGATATCAGAAAATGTGAAAACGCTCTTAGGATGTATGGTATCCCGGGGCGACTTAGTCGTCGAAATCAACTCAACGACCTGCGTCCTCAATGAGCGCGAGCTTGGTTTTACAAGTGAAGTCGCCTATTATTATTATATATATATATATATTATACGTAACTCAATTAACCATTTAACTAGGACACTTGCATGTTCTTTATGTATGTCCCAGGAAAGTGTGTCTTAGGTGATCAGGAACGAGAAAACTACACCACGCGAGCGAAGCCACAGGCTGTACGTGTTGTATCGTATTATAAAACTGTGTGTATCTTATATTTATTTTCATGTACATCTACGCCACTATTATAAAGAGGAAAGGTTTGTATATTTGTAATGAATAAACTCAAAAACTACAGTGCCGATTTCAAAAATGCTTTTACTATTGGAAATCTACATTCACCTTCGGTAACATATGCTATATTGGATTTCCACGGGAACGTTTTTACCACCCGTGCGAGGTCAGGGCGGATCGCTAGTGTTATATATAACTCAACCAAACATAAACAAGGAAAAAAACAATATTGACAGTATTCAAATTTCAATAGCAAATGACAAAATTGGCCTCCTATTCGTATATACTAAATCAATATCACCAAGATGTCACTGTAGGTAATTGACTTTGCAACTTTCGGGGCTAAATACTCACAAAAGTTTTGCCCCGCTATCTCTAACTTTGGCCCGAAATTGGCGACCTTTTTTCTTCCGAATATTCTTGAGTAGACTTTTTTTTATTCGACACTTTCGGCACACATACTTAATATTTTTATGTACTTAACATTAAGTTCACCGAGAATATGTTTAAGCTGATATCAAGTGGTGTAAGCAGAGTTTATTTTGAAGATAATTCAACAATATTAGTTATCTATTCTGGGTTTTGAACTATAGTTACATAATAATAATAAAGGTATCCAGAGAATTAAAAAAAAAAACAGTAAAAAAATAAATAATAAACCTAACATCTAGACAGTAGGTACTTTTGAATAATATATATTTTGGGATAAAAAATCCACTATATCATCATTCTCTGAGTGTATTTTCTCAGTAAGGATCAGCTCCCAGTCTAAATACGAAACGGCATTTTTTTTTCTATGTTCCAAAAAGTCCACGGTATTAAATTAAATCACGGGAACATAATTTCACGCGGGTGAAGCTGTAAGCGGGTACTAGCTACACTATTTAATGAAAATCGATATTTGTAAGGGCATAACTCGAGAACAGCTCAACAGATACCGCTAATTCTTTTTACGCATATTCCAAAAATCCCACAGAATTTTTTTTTTGAAGTTCCTATCGGTCACAGGAACAGAATTCCACGCAGACGAAGCCGCGGGCGTTAGCTAGTTTTTAATAAATCTTCTCCACTCACATCTACTTATCCACTTACATATTATGCCTTCGATGTTTGTCACTCGTTCAGTACTCGTTCAAACATAAATTATATCTAAAACCATTTAAACGCCTTTCAGTACCAACATTTATCACTCGGGAGGGACTTTTAGGGAAATTTCCAAAAGAATGCTATACTCGAAGTATTATTATCGTAAAATACCGACTTCGATATTTTAAATATTAGAAAATGGGAATGTTCATTCGAGACACTTTCTAAAATGCTTTTAAAAGTCTGCCACTTTTAAAAGCATTGGAAGGAATGCTTTTTGGAGTTAGAAGACATAGTATCTCAATCGTTTTAGTTATAATTATGCGTACTTACAAATACATATCTATAACTTGGTACTTTTTCAATATAAATTTTATGTTACATACGCTGAGCCCGTGTAAAATACTGAATCTATATTCATACTAATATTATAAATGCCAAAGTAACTCTGTCTATATGTATGTTACGCTTTGAAGCCTAAACCACTGAATCGCTTTTAATAAATTTGGTACACCTAGCAGTAGATTAGAAATTAAGAAAGGACATAGGCTATTTTTGGTTGCGATAACCGACATCCACGTGGGCGGAGCCGCGGGCAAAAGCTTTTAAAAATATTAAAAATCAAGGACATTGAAAAATATATGTGAATATAACTCATAACTCTTTTGTACGTGGCACGTCAATTACTTTTTAACAGATTTAATCAACTAAATATCCGTTATTAATTGTATCAACTTTCAATTCAATACAATATTCGATCTGTTAATTGTATGAAAGTTTTGAAAACCAAAACGTGGTTCATTTATTAGGTTTCAGCATTTTTGAACAATCATATGTGTAAATTAAAAAACTGTTATTTTATCGTTACTCCAATCCAACCTGATATTATAAATGGGAACGACAAGTGTATGTATGTTTCTGTTTATCCGTCTTTATCGCCTAAACCGCTGAACCGATTTTCATGAAATTTGGTATAGAGGTAGATACACCTTAAGAAAGGACATAGGCTATGTTTGGTCACGATAACCGACATCCACGCGGGCGAAGCCGCATGCAAAAAGCTAGTATTATATATATAAGTTTATGAATCACAATATAACACATTACACGACTCATAACCAACTCAATTGCTCAAACTAAATTTCAGATCACGCTTGCCTATTATCGAACTTGTAAGAATATTCACTGGGAGGCCTCTTATCAACAAACTTTAATCAATATGTATTAATTAAGTTGTGTTAATATCAAAAACTTACGTGCTACGTGTAAACTTTGACGAATTGTTAGTTGAAACAAGGGGGAAATTTGTATCTATTATATGTTACTTGTTTAGATCATAGTTGTTTGAAAGATCGTAAGGAATCTTATATCTTCTATCTATACTATTATACAATTTTGTAAAGTGGTTATGTCTGTCTGTTTATTTCAGATATATAAAAAAACCTACCTGTTATGACTTACGGTGTCGAAACGTGGACACTAACGGTAGAGCTAGTCCATAAACTAAAAGTCACGCAGTGTGCTATGGAGCGAGCTATGCTTGGAGTTTCTCTGAAGGATAGAATTCGGAACGAGGTCATACGACAAAGAACCAAAGTTACCGACATGGCTCGCAGAATAAGCAAGCTGAAATGGCAATGGGCTGGCCACGTCTGTCGCAGGACCAATGGCCGTTGGAGCAAGGGTAAGACGCCAGATGGACCGATGACCAGAAAAAGGTTGCTGGGACGAACTGGAAGCGGAAGGCGAAGGATCGTACCGGAATGGCGCACATTGGGAGAGGCCTATGTCCAGCAGTGGACTGCAGTGGGCTAATTGATTGATTGATAAATTGATAGAAAAAAAAACTTAGGTTATCAATTAAGATTGGAAAATCACCCCCAAGAATGTATTGGAGAATTTCGAATACTAATGACGTGTTCATATAGCTTATTTGTCAGAACATACCCCCGTTACAGACTGGTCGCGGCTTCAAATCTCGTCTTGAGTATTTACTTTTTTTAATATAAATCTATAGGAATAGCATTCCAACTGCTTGCTAAGCTAAGTTTAAGGTCTGTCAGTAATACTGAACACAAAAATGTGTTTGAAATAATTGTCTGTTTGTTTTTCTGTTTACCGTGTTAGTTCCCGGTGGAGTAGAATGAAGGTCTTACCCCAGCACTTCCTGTGGGTGTCGTAAAAGGTGAGGAAACATACAGTCAAGAAAAAGTGGCAATGGGATCGCCCTTTATTACATGGGATCGAAACTCACAGTTGGAAAAACGTGGGTATTCATTATTAATACACCTCAGCCTACCGCTTCGGGGATTTACAGGCAACAGTATTTTTTCTTTATACCACTTAGGTGGCAGGCAAGCACACGGCTTACCTGATGGATAGTGGTTACCGTGGCCTATGGACGTATGCAACACCAGGGGTGTCACACTCGCGTTGTCAACCCTGTTAGAACAGAAAGTTTCTGTTGCCGTCAATGTAGAAGATAAAGCAGGACAAGCCTTTGGTCTTCCCAATGATAAAACAAAACCTCTCTAGTGATCTCTGGCTACCCTACTCACCGCCGGGAACACAACACGAGGTTATTATGGCCGCGGTATTCTGTAGGGCGGAGGTACTTCCCCAGTCAGTCCTTGCAAATGATTATAGGTATGTATGTTGTCTGTTTGATCGGTTGGCTAAATAAATAGATATGACTCTTATGAGTCGCGACAACTGACATTCACAGCTAGTATATAAAAAAGAAACCATATAATACATCATAACGTTAATCTTTATCAGTAACTGTACGGATTCCATTTTGTCGCCTCCCCCAATATGGCCGCGCTCTCGATCAGTGACGTCACAGCTATACAGAACGGATTATTTATCATTGCGTCTTCTAATTCCTATATTAATGTTATATGGAGCAAGGTTACAATATATATTCACGCCTGTGAATACCCGAAAGGGTTCGCAGAGTTGTAATAAAATCCACGTTTCGATAACTATGATTTTCGGTCCCGCAAATAAAAAAATAAAAAACCCGACTGCTCTTTTAAAGATCGAAACAAGTTTGATAGCAGACGGTAGCCAACTGCCAATCATAAATCGAAATCAAATTAATGGCTACCGCGTGCTTACAAACTTTCAAACACTCATCGAAACCCATCCAGCCGTTGGACATGTAGAAGCGGACAAACAAAATTACATACATAGACATATACATTCGCTCAAAAAACACAACCCTCGCTGGCGTAGTCGAAAAAAACGAGTGCTTCGTCATGGGCTCTAGGAGTAGTAGGATTATTTTCGTCAATGTATATTCCGCGAGGTGAACCCCTACTAGCTTGCACATTTACATATGCCTTGCTTTAGATGCATGCTATTCTCTCACTAAGAGATAGGGCTATTTTTCAAATGACCGAATTCGTTCAAAGACCTATGTCGAAAGCGTCCAAAAAAAGCTATAAATAACTGCAAACAGAGTACTGTGAGAGCAAGTGATATACTCCGTGGGAATGCGAACGATCAAACAATGATGTATAGTATTGAATAGAATTACTAGTTCCGTTGTTAATAAGAACTTGACTGAGTACTATCATTGTGGCTACATTGATGAAACGGAGTTGAGAGATGGGATGTATGTTACAGAGTGTGCAGGGTGCTACCTACACCCTATGCCTATGGCTACCCTAACTTGCTTGGTAGTGTACTTGCTAAACTATGGACAAAGCAAGCCCGCAAGGTGTACCGGAAAAGCTGACCAGTAAAAAAGAACGATGGCTATGTTGCGGTGAGACAAAAGCTGGCAGTTATATCATACACCTTCATATAATGTAAAAAAGAGGGCTGGTTTATTCCTTGCGCAAAGAATCGTTGTTGCTATTCAACGTGGCAATGCCGCCAGCCTTCTGGCCACCCTCCCAGTTGACATCTATAGGGAGGAACATTCAACGTGGCAATGCCAGCCTTCTGGCCACCCTCCAGGAATTCCTTGACGCCTGAAACTGCAGGTTTGTATATATTATGTATTGTTTTTATACTTTTATTTAAATAATTCTAAAGTACATATTGTAAATGATGTATGTCATGTCATACAACAAAACAAAGAAAAAATGGGACGTGAGCAAAATACCCGCAATAAGCTCGTCCCCTATTACTTAGGATCAAAAATCATATTTAGAGAAATGTTGGTGTTAATACAGCTCTGCCTACCCCTTTGGGGGTGTACAGGCGTAAGTACACGAAGGGGTAGCGCCTTTCAAGGCTATCAAGGCAGATTTTGAGATTGTCTGTATCTACAATGGTTGTCTATAATATCGTCTGCACTTCACCCAAGCTACTTCTCATTGTAGTCAGTTAACAATATCAATGATCATCATCTTGATCATATCAGCCGCACATAGTCCAATGTTGACCATAGGCCTCTCCTATAGACTTCCAGAACAACCTAAAGCAATGACAGTAGATATAAAATCAGCCATATCCACAGTTAACACTAAAAAGAGCGGTCCCCAGATTCCAAGGTGAAAGCTTTGAGTGCGACTGGAATTAACGTTAGGATGAAGACATAGATATAAAAGAAACAATTCTACCCCAAAGCTCCTAATTCAAAGCCTACCCTTATCTTGTCTTCGCAAAACGTTAGACGCATCTGGCTATCAATCATTGAGGCATTCTCGCCATCCATGATATAATTGATCGCATTACATTTCTGTTATTATTAATTGTACCGTTTGGTATTCAATCAACACCCTGTACAGACGAAATCTTCTAAGGCTCTGAAAAAGAATGATGACTGATTTTGACAAGGTTGTGTAAGAAAAATGTCGCCGAAAATGTTATTTAAGAACCTCATGATGGACGTTTTGAGAAGACAAATGAGGAGTTTATGACAAAATTAGGACACTTTTATGATATTAAGGTGGCAAATATTGCGGTGGGGGTGATAATATTGAAAGAAATTGAGACGCGGGTGGTTATTTTGGCATCGATATTATACGAATAAATGAAAGTCATGTTGTTAAAAAAGATTTTAAGTATGAATATAAATGATTTAGGAGCAGATGTACAGTCGACAAATGAGATACGGTTTCACCTCTACATACGAGTACAACTGGATATGAAAAAGTGCGGCCGAATCTTTTTTGTTGACCGTGTGTTTTAGCATGTGTTTTAACATTCACATTTCGCGAACTATGATTTTCGGCCCGACGTCACACGGGACGAGCCTATTGACGACAAGCGAACACTTTATCATAGGCTGTATTTTTACTGTCGAATGACAATAGCCCTATCCCTAAGTCGGCTTCTGCGATGCCCATGGGAAGACATAGGTAGTCCCTATTATTTTCAAGCGAGAACCAACACAGTAGGAGCAGATGTAGAGCCAAGAAAAGAAGTATAAATTGTATGAAAGAGGACAGGTTACAAGAAAAGTGACAAAAGAGATATGAAGACGATTGACAGGCATATAAAGAAGAGAATGACTCGTACAATCATTAATGCACCTAGCTGTTTCAGAATTAACAAGGCTTCTTAATTCTATATTCGCTTGATAAACTAACAAACCCCACATACCAAGCTTAAGCTGTGGAATTCATTCTTTGCTGTGGTTATACAATATGCGCTTCTTTAAGAAGAGTATAAGAAGATATATACAGGGTCAGCAGCACGACAGTGACATCCTTGGTATTGCACACGTCTATAGGCCACGGTAACCACTTTCCATAAGGTAGGCCGTGTACATGCCTACCACCTAAGTGATATAAAAAAAAACGAAACACAAATACTTAAATATCAACCTACATAAACACACACAAACAAAAGCCACTTATTCCAGCTTAAAATATTACTGAAACATACATTGCATACGAAACTAAAGCATAAACAATTGTTATGCCTCGTATTTTCTATATCAGAGGGAGTAAATTCAGAACAAGTGCTTTTGAATTCGCGTAACCACAGAGGCGTTTTATTAAAATTTGTTGTTTACAAACCTTTTGACCTGCAAATATTCGTATAATCCGGTCGCGATAAGCCTCGGGCTCAAAATATTAAATTATTTTTATACCTTAAGCTCTATGTCCACTGTAACTGTTAGTAATCCTTCAACATCTGTATTGTTGGCACATACACGTCATTTGTTAGCTTTAAAAATAACTACAAAACAGTTGAACTTAGATATTTCTGTAAAACGAGTGCTATTAGTTAGTTTTACTAGCACATTTTAATGGAACTAGGGAAGCTAACTCGCCTTTTAGATTATGGAGGAAATCACAACTTTCACAAACTGCAATCGGGGTAGGTAGGAGAGGTTACCATCGTGCGTCTCTCCAAAAATTCCTTCAAATTACACGAAAAAAAACTTCTAATTTCATACTGTTACATAACCTTTCTGTTGCTATCTGACCTTGGTATCGAACCCAGAACCTCACGTTCACACATAAACATCACAAGCGGAAACTAAGTCACCAACAAAGAGTAACAATCAATCAATTTCCTATCGCTATTTACTGTTTTAAGCCTATCCCAATGCGTGCCACAGTACCCGATCATTTACCTTACCTATCCAGCCTTACCCATCCAGCCTTACCCATCCAGCCTTACCCATCCAGCCTTACCCATCCAGCCTTTCCCAGCTACTTTTTTCAGGTTACTATCATTATAATATTAGGGTTTATTATCACTCGTCACCTAAACGTACTCTATCGTGCTGTATAGCTAGTGATCGCCGACCCTTATTCAGATTTAGTGGTGGGACATTAAATTGTTTAATCAATAGTCGATAAAGTACCTACCTATATAAAATATAATTGGATACTATATCAGACTTTTTTTAAAATTACATCTTTTAGAAAGTAATATACCTATAGATTTTACTGTTATTACATAAAAATTGTTAAATGATACTTGAATATTTAAGAAGCTTTGATTGTTGAGATGTTCATTATGTTTTAAAAATAAATCATTTTTTGACATAATAATACCACTATGAAAAAATACAAAGCACGTTAATGATTTTTATCTTCTAAATGATTTTTTCTTCCTCTCTTTCTGATTTACTTAATGCTTTGACAGATAAAACTTAAAAGATTATGTCCAGATACTAATTTCAAATATGGTGTGTATAAGACTTATGGTATGACATAAATTGATACGA
Source organism: Eilema caniola (assembly GCA_949126895.1). Taxonomy (NCBI): domain Eukaryota; kingdom Metazoa; phylum Arthropoda; class Insecta; order Lepidoptera; family Erebidae; genus Eilema; species Eilema caniola. Next base: position 2,970,204 of record OX421486.1, on the reverse strand, counting down.
CGCAGCAGGACACCTTATTAATAGTTACCATGGGTAATATAACATTTGTAATGGAATAAACACCATACCTCATATTATAATTTCAATTTATAAATCTAAAATAATGGTATTGATTCTGTCGTACATTTTTAACCATTCTAATTGATTGCCCTCGACCTATTTAATTAATGAAACCATATCAGAATTTGATCAGTATTTTTTTTCGTTACATCATGAACAAACAGACAATAATTTCTAAAAAAATTCAGAAACGCAACTCATGTTTTTTTTGTATTTAATTTGTTTCTCTAATGTGAAGATACGGTAAATTTACTATAGTATTAATGCCTAAGAGAAATTTTGAACCTCTCTCATGATTCCCGTTATTTTTGTGTGACAGGTGGTAAATATCACTAGTAAATATTACTAATCTAACGATAATTGGATTACAACTGTGGAGTCACAGTTCTGCAATCCGATTTATAGTAAGTCGTTGACATATAAACAAGTTTAAGCACGTCGAGTTCAATCGTCATTACTTTTAAATATTTTCATGAAAACTGAAACAAAAGATATCTAGTAGTTCTCAATTTCATATAGTAAAAAATATTGTTTTCTTACCACATCTATTGAAGGACCGGTGGTCGTTAGAGCAACTTAGTCCTGGGGTGAAATCTATAATTCGTATTTTAACTGAACTCAAACATAGCTTAAGGTAAACGTGGCTTATTGTGTCACCCATATACGTAGTGAACCTCAACCTTGACCTAACAACTACTGACAGAATCGACATTAAACATGCCCTCCGAAACATGGAAGTGCTCAGATAATATACCTAACCGACAGCTATGCAGTTGGTAACCGCGCTTAAGTATAAGTCTTCAGGCTCGTCCGCAACTCAGCCGCCGGCGAGGCAAGGTCTCCGAAATCGTCGTCGCCCGGCCCTGCGTCACTGAAGATGTCGACCGCAGTGATCGACGAAAAAAAGTTTCACATCGACCACGGCCAAACAGCCCAGAAGCAATATATTCTACACGCGCTTAAGTAGCTTTAACCTACTGATCATTCACCGAACAGTGACCACACCTGCCCCATTAGACAAAGGGCAATTCATTGGCCAGTTAATTGTGATGAATGTATGAGATTGACACTTATAATGACGTCAATGACAATTGATCAATATATTCTACTCTACAATAGTATTGCAAATTTTCTAGAGGGGCTGCCTGGGCTTCATGAAAGAATGAAGCAATCTGTATGCATGAAAAGTAGAGGGCCAAGTTAAAACACATTACATACAAGCACAACCCTACAGATTAAAGTTTCCTACCACTTTTATAAAGCACAGTCTGTTGTCGTAAAAGTTAAATGACATAGTTAAAGTCTCTCCAACGAGCAACTTTGTCGCCATAGTTACTATGTTCGCCCATGAATTTTGTATTCCCATTTATTACATTCAGCTTCATGCATTATTGTTTGTAGAAAAGAAGTAGAGAATATCTACATTGTTAACGTAGAAAGTAATTATTAATTTTAGAAGAACATTAGTTATTGAATTTTGTAGTTTCTAGTATTCCATGTAACTCCTAAGCCTAACTTTCTAATGCTGGTCTTGACGAACCCCATATTGCAGTCGCTTGGACTACAATATGGGGTTCTTCAATACAGGCATTAGAAAATGGGTAGTTTTTCATCAGGTGGATGGTCCATCTGCTACATAAGCGATAAGAAATAACCTAAAAGAAGAGCTAGGTTGCTTGTGTTAAGAGTGAGTGTGAGTAAGTGCGTTGTGAAAATGCTCTTACTCACACACACTCCTCCGGTATCCGATATCGGTGGCGAATACCGATAGCAGACATCCGATAGCCGATACCTTGGGCTGTTTTCACATTTATCCGATAAAATCACAGGCACAGACTAGTTAGGCTAACATCCCTAACTAGTCTGTGCCGCATCGGGCCGATTTTATCGGATGAAAAAAAAAAAGAAAAAACAAGCAATTTTCGACCTTATTGACATGGTATCGAGTTTTTTTTGTTATATTCGTAATCAACGTCATTTGACGCGAAACGACACGTTATTAAGAAAATTTCATTAGGTCAAAAATTACTTGCAGGCGCTGTTTTAGTCTCTTTGTGATCCGATATCGGGTCAAAACAGTATTGTTGGCTCCCATAACCGATATCGGACCGGAAAATGTGAAAAAGAGAGATATATGTGTACTTCATTTGACTTCCCCCGATATCGGATATCAGACAATGTGGAAACGCTCTTATGGTCCTTTTAAGTCTCATAAGGCCGACTCCTTTATGATATCATCCTTTCATTGATAAAGCTTGCACTTTGAAGTCCAAATTCTAGTCACCTAATGCTTCGTGCCATAATTTGGTTAGCTATTACAACAACGACGCCATCTGACACCGAGAGAGTCTTGTTGTCGAGCGGCAATCAAACCGGTAAAGGCGAGGTTGCCTTGTATCACAAAGATCTAAGAGTATGCAGATCCACACAATCGTGCTTTATATTGCTAGTCAAATACACACCGTAAAAAGCAAGAACATTTTCACATTTTCAAATACATTTTCACTACAATACATTGCTTCTTACACGTCTAAAGGATAATCTTTTAGACACGGCACCTTCTTTCTATGGCGCACTATAAAGGCATCGAATTCTTTACCAGAACACGTGTTTCCTTCCTCCTACAATCCTGGGACCTTTGAGCGAAACGAGAGGATTTTTGATCGTCAAACTTGAGGATAAAATTTTGTCATTCTTGATGTCGACAATGGTGGAATTTACACTTTGAATTTCACTATAGCTTGCTAGGTAGGTTAAAAGTAGAAATAAAGAAACAAATGTTAGAATTGTAGTTTTAAAACTATGACTTCTGCACCTTACCCTTTGCCCTTTGACACGTATTGACACGTATTTGGAATGTAGTCAAGTTATGTAATACAAGTCAACAAGTACAATTTGTAGGTAACAGTATTAAAATGTTTAATAAAATTCCTCAAGAGCTGGTTAACATGCCACTAAATAAGTTTAAAATCGAAGTAAAAAAGACTTTAATGGAAAAAGGATATTACAAAGTAAACGAATATTTTTGCTTGCTCGCACAATATAAACCTATGAAAAAAAAAACAAATTGTTTTAAAAAAGAAACTATAATATTGTTCACTGAGTTTCTTGCTGGTAGAACCAACTTACCGAACCAGCGAAAGAATCATTTTCAAATTATTTATTTACTTAATTTAATATTATATTAGTAATTTCTTGACATGATTGTAAAATTTTGACGTTCATAATGTGCTCTTTATGTGCCTAAACTGAATAAACGAAATTGATTCTTTGATTGATTCTTGATTCTTTGAGTCGAAATACGTGTCAATTCTCATACATTACAATACGCCGGCCAACGAATTGCCACTTGTCTTGGTGGGTTATTGTGCATGGTATTGCCTTAAACGGTCTCCGTCGTTTCAATAAGAAATACATTTTTTACATTTAAGTAGGTATACTTCGGACATACATTCGTGAAAAAGTCTTATAATCCGATAGTCACACCAATAATAGACGCAGAGAAAAAAAATTGCTAAGAACGATCTCTGATTCGGCTTCTACATTGGGTGAAAAGATCTTTGTTTTTTTTTTTAAGTATGCACAAACCAATCTAACAAAACAAAATAATATGAAACAAAATACATTTTCCGTCTTTCGATTACGCAACACATCGATATATGAAAATACATCACTACTAAACATGGATTCGCTGTCTCTGGGATCAAAGTATTTGAAAATAAGGTCGCGTCCTATTGGCGAAGGTCCCGTTTATTACACTCTCTGATCCATATCGTAGTATTGTTATTTTTGTACGAAACTTTACGAGAAAGACTATCTGGCAATCATTGGAGCAATATAAAATCTGATCCTGTAATAATTCCGGGGGTGAGGGTAGACAGATTTGATGGATCGAATGCCTACGAAGTTAAATGAATGCTGATAATGTTATTTTAATGCAATGTTTTGAAATGTAATAATATTGTGGTTTGTAATTCTTATCTTATGTTCGACCTAGGGTTGTCACACCCAAGTCACATATCAAAGCCCAAGTGGCCTAGGTAGCCGGACAAAGGAAATGCCTTATTGGACTGACTTATACCTCGGTATGAGGCCCAATATAGTATGCAGTTTTAGTCGGTTATAGTCCAACATAACCACCCCTACTGATCGGTAGAGAGATGGGGAGGGTATCCTTGGAGATTACCGCACAAAAAAGGGTTAAAAAAATGATACTAAAAATAATCTTACGTAATATAAGTGTGAAAATTGTGTTATTTTCGCAAATTCGGTCGTTCGAAATAAATGGATAAGCAGTAGAATTGAGATTCACTCTTTCATTTCACTTACTTCAGTCTTTGAATGAATGATTTCAAAGCGTATTAGGTAAGGAGATATATATTTTTACCCGATTCCCTAAGTTTATATTTTATCATTAAATGTTGTTACTCACAATATTTTAGGATATCTAATAGATCTGTTTCAAAAAACGATAGATCTACCCGCCATATAACTTGACTATTGTTTATGATATGTGATAGATATAGGTTAGAAGAGATTGGCAGAGGTCTCACTAACCCCCCCTAAGTTCTTTTTTATACCACTACGGTGGCAGACAAACACACGACTCACCTGATGGAAAGTGGTTATCGTGGCCTATGGACGTGTGCAACACAAGGGGTGTCATTTGTGCCGCCGACACTGTAATCACCGGGAGTTTCTGTGCCGTCAGTGTAGAAGACAAAGCAGGACAAGCCTTTGTTCTTCCAACTGACAGCATAAAAACTCCAGTGAGCTCTGGTTACCCTACTCACCGCCGGGAACACAACACGAGGTTGTTATGGCCGCGGTATTCTGTAGGGCAGAGCTCTTCGTGCTGGGCTACTTTTAGGTTAAGTACATGGAGAATGGAGTTTAAGTATACGCTACCAACCGCATGTGTATTATCTACCTTTCCTATCCCACTCATACAAAATAAGTTGCTTTAAACTAACTTGTTTAATTTTATCGACACCAAAAATCAAACTAAGCCACTCGAACAACCCTAGCCATTTTAATACACAATAGATGATCCAATATACTGGTTAAGCTACATATTTACAATCTAGACTGAAATCTAATACAACCTTGTTTCATTAAACTTAAGCCAAGACTATTAAATTTCGGTATGTTTAGGGCCCAAGAGATCGGCCATTTTGAATGATTTAATAACGAAATGGATTGAGATAAGTAATTTAGTATCTTAATACCTACTATTTAGAGTGCTAGTTGATTGTCTAATGCAAGTTTATTGGATTTGAATGAAATTAAAAACAGAAACCTATTGTATAATAGGCTACTTTTTGTCTTGGGAATAGGTTCCAGCTTTTCTCACAAAATGCACGGGAAACTCACTAGGGTTCATTAAAATGCTTTACATTAATGCCATATGTAAAAAAAAGCATTCTTTAAATTTGAAACAATAAACAACTTAAAAATAAAATCAAGCCCTCTTAAAAATAAACAATAAAAATTTCAACTACAGTCACTATTTGTAGTGCTTCAATTAAAATTTAATTTGCACAGGATTGCATCTATATGTAATGGTTGCATGTTATTAGCAAATAGGGCTGGCGGTAGTTAACAAATATGGGATATTTGCGGATAAATAATTCAAGCCTAAATTCACGATATATTCACACCTGTAAATCCTCGAAGGGGTAGGCAGTGCAGCGATTCTTCGGTAATCATAGTCTAGGAGGTTATCACGATTAATAGAGTAACACTCGCCGGGATATTTACAATGTTGATTATGACAGCTTCTGTGGCGTGGCGGTAGTGAACGCAGTGCTACGCAGGAGGCGCGGGTTCGATCCCCGCTCAGTGCAAATATTTGTGTGCATGAATATGTATATTTGCATTGGTCTGGGTGTTTCTATATATAATATGTATGTATTCACAAAAAAAGAGTATCTAAGTATGTTTATCCGCATTCTAGATTCCATAACACAAGCTAGTTAAGCTATGCTTACAATGGGTCTAGATAGCGTTGTGTGAAATGTTGTGGAATATTTATTTATTATTTTATTTATTGATCTATTTGATTTCCGATATTTCGACGCTGTTACAAGCGGTATTCTGACGATCACCGAACTAGTTATTTTTCACTAAGAGGTTAGACAGATACGATCTACCCAATAGCGCCAAAATATCAGTTACTCAATAGAAATAATCAACATGATAAATATCCCGGTGAGTTACACTATTAATGTAAATGACCATGTCAATCTCAAATCATAGGTTATTTCGATTGTGTACAAAGATTGCATTTTAGAACCCAACGATTTTTAGAATCGATTTTTCCAACGACTGCTTCGTTGAACATGGCCTAATCCGATGTTCGCAGGATCGATTGACATCTGACATTCTAACCCTAAAAGAAAAACCTGAGCTAGAACCTTGTCTGTCAATCACCAGGTGACTGGCAGGTGTGGTTAGCTTGACCCCGAATATCTGGGCGGAGACATGTAGACCATTTTTTTTCTGCATCTGAGTAATACTATCAAATTCGGGTTGGCAGTATCTATCTATGGTTGTAATAGGGTAGTGTCCTGAGTCGATGGATCATCGCCGATACTGCTTAATGTCGTAGTTTTTTCTCAATAAATATAAATAGTAAAAAACTATGACTTTTCATTAATTTTTCATTCCCATAATAGGTCAAAATATAAACAATGGAAATAAGGAAAAAAATGAAATTTTTAGATTCCTTATTACAGTACAAATCAATATTATTATGTATACATTTATTTACATGTGGACTGAGATGAATGCAGTATTCTCTTACACTCCATATATTTGCACTACGGGCCAGCACACTGTGACGTCATAGTGTGCGACGATTTTGTATGGAGCGTTTTCGGGCAGCTTTTTTTTATATATTTAAGATCAAATATCTTTATCATAGGAATATTTCACTTTGACAGTTCATTATATTACTGTAAGATGCACAGTTTGCGATAATATAAAAATTAGGATACAACCTTATGGCGAGGATTTTAGCCTATCCCTTTTGATTCTTCTACATTTATAATTGTTAACAGACTCGCTTGATCGTAGTAGTTTTCTTTAGAACTTCCTCGACTAGGTTAACATTATTTTATACCACTCAGGTTGGCCGACAAACACACGGCCCACCTGAATGGTTACATACATCCATAGGACGTATGCAAAAGTCTGGACATATACATATCCTTACCTTACCATAGATGAATAGTGTAAAAATCACCTTTTCTGATCGTTCACTTCAATTTAAACTATATATATTCTCGGGTATACGGATATTGCCAACCCTATGGGTAACTCTATATGGTAACTCAATAAATACTAACCCAACAATAGAACTTTTTTAAGCGCACCTTTTTTATTTGCCAAGTGCCATTAACGCGGACACAATTGTACCCCATATGGTTAACTTTTATTTATATGGAAAAGATATCGTTTTATTCGCTTGAACACAAAAAGAAACTTTAACCAACTCGTTAAAATGAAGTAGTTTTCAATTCAACACAAAAGTTAGCTGAAATGAAGTCGTGATACAAGGAGACCGATCGGAATAGTGCACTATTAGGCTGCTTTTTCATCAGAAATGTGAGAGGTAGCTGGGCGGTGCGAGGCGTATCGAAGCTGTGGAATAGTGCGAGCGTTTCCACCGAAGATGTGGCCGTTGCGCCCAGCGAGGTAACACTTCTCTCGCTCTGCATCCTCGCAAATCTTTGATAGAAACGCAACCTTACACGTTCATTAACAGACGATTACACTTTTGCCCTGCAAAGTTACTACACGATCTTGGCAATAATAGTAAATCTGTCAAACAAATTTACTCTACAAACACGATCCGAAATTAATACTTTAATAAATAGTTTCAGATTATTCCAGTCTATGTTTAAAACAATGTTACCCAAAGTTGTAATATATTGACCCGCAAGAACCTACGATGGAGATACATGTAAGTAAATAAATGTATAGGGGTTAGTTAGATGAATACAGGTACGAGTATCTTCTCAAAGTTGAGGGCTTTCGTAAAAGCTAAGATAAAGACATGGTTAACACCCGGATGACAATATAATAATGACTTCGAAGGGGGCTTTTTTATTAAACTGACATGATTAACACCCGGATGACAATATAATAATGATTACGAAGGGGGTCTAACTAAACCCAAAATCAGAAGAGAAGTCTAAAAAACAGAAAGTTTGGATAACGCTGATTTAAAATATCATACGCAAGGACCCCGCAAATTTATAGTAACGAAGGCTTAACTTATTCCAGGTTGGTATTATTTTATCAAAAGTTCAAAACAGCCTTTAGTCGTGACGGAAACAGCGTGAGGAAATTCAAAAAATTTTTGGAAAGGTTAGATAGCAGACAAGAAAACGGCCCACCTGATCGAAAGTGGTTACCGTGGTCTAAGGACGTGTGCAACACCAGTAGTGTATAATTGGGCTATCTGGATCAGACGAGATCCAGATACCCCAATTATACTTCTTGAAAACTGATTTTGAGTTTTAGAAAACTGCTTTTTTGTTTTCTCAATAACTTGATCTATTCAAAGTAGTTTTGGAGAACTGATTTTTGTTTTCTCTATAACATGATCATTCAAACTTTTTTGTCTCGATCATTCACAAATACTTCTAGAGAAGTGGTAATATAACTGGTTTTTTTTTCTCTATAACATGATCATTCAAACTTTTTTGTCTCGATCATTCACAAATACTTCTAGAGAAGTGGTAATATAACTGTTTTTTTTTTCTCTATAACATGATCATTCAAACTTTTTTGTTTCGATCATTCACAAATACTTCTAGAGAAGTGGTAATCTTGCTTTTTTGAGAACTGTTTTATAAAAATTGAGTTACAATACGAAAAAATATTTACTTCTCGAAAAAGTCCAGTTACAGATAGGCTGACAACAATTATACTTCTTGAGAACTCATTTTTGAGTTATAGACAACTGCTTTTTTTTGTTTTCTCAATAACTTGATCTATTCAAAGCATTTTGAAAAACTTTGGTTTTTGTTTTCTCTATAACATGATCATTCGGTGATTCGAAAAAATATTTACTTCTCGAAAAGGTCCAGTCCTAGATAGGCCAATAATTATACTTCTTGAGAACTGATTTGGAGTTATAGAGAACTGATTTTTTTCTTTTCTCAATAACTTGATCTATTCAAAGTGATCATTCAACGATACAAAAAATGCATTTCAAAAAGTGATACTTCTGGTGAACCGATGCTTACTTTATGAGAACTGTCTGTTGTTCTTAATGATTGAATAATGGAATGTATGAGGCTTGCTGAATTATCATTATCACAGAACAAATTTACACATCTACATCAGATGTTATTTTCTGTTATACCAGAGTTACTATATGGGTGTAGGTAGTGAATAACTAACAATAAAACAACAACCTATTTAATAAAAAATTTATTCTCTAAACACCATTTATTCATACAAAAAACATTTTTTAGAGCACAGATTGAATCATGATAAATACAACTGTACAGGTCATGAGAATGTTCATATTTTTTATACAAGCTTAACAAATTAGGGCAACCATATACCTCTAGATTATTTATATTATAATTATTCAATATATTTTGTAACCATAAGACTTTTTCAATACCTTTGGTGTAAATACATTTATCTCTTAAAATATCTTCAAGCAAGTTCTGATGATTTGAATAAGGCACATTTCCTTCTCCCCAATATATTTTTCTATTACGCTCAATCCAGCATACTTGGCGTCTTTCTTGTTTCGACAAACCGTAAAATGGGAATGGTGGCTTTATTAGGAACACTTGTATTTTTTTATCACATATTACAGCGATTTCTTTGACTATAAATTCATTTGCTTCTGTTTTAAAACCCTGCACATCTACGAAGGCAATCATGACAGCCTGCGCACAATGTTACTTAAAGGTTTATATTCCACAAGTCGGTCGTTTATAATCAAACAATAAGCAGTTGTTTTATCTGGTATTAATGTTGAACATTCAAACTCTAGTCGTACATCTACAGGTCCGGTTTTAATACTATCGTTTTGTCGTGAACAATCTAAGATAAAAAGAGGAGCCTTTTCCTTAAATTTTTTTAGATCGAGCAAGGGATCTGCTGGGCAGTTGTAATACGACTGACGAAATTTGACATACATTTCATATAATATACTATACTTGTCCTCAGAAAATTTTAGTCCAAGAGGTTCATAAGGATAATACTGTGAGTTTAAAAATAGTGTTAAATTTGTTACTTCGCAATGATCAAAGAGCGAACTGTCTTCTGATTTATTACTTTTTCTATTAGTTTGTAAGCAGAATATTACATATCTGGGCTTTTCCAGTTGTGATGCAGTCTTTATTGCCCAAGAATGCTTTGTGGTTTTAGGAAGCAAAGGGTATTCATACAAATCCCAATTTCTAAAGGCTATTTGAATAGGTTTGTCTCTTTCCAAATGTTTCAAAAGACTCAATCGCTCTCGGTCTGATACTTTTATATGAGGCACCCTCCATTGTACTCTTTGTATATCTATTTGAATAACTACAACATCACTCGGAAGTATTACGCTATTTAAATTAGAGTTACTTCTATTCAATATTAGTTCATGTTTACAATTAATCATAATTTTTTTATAATCTTCTGCAAAACCTAGAATTTTGTTTAATGGTATGACAGCATTAAAGTGACCATCACTTTTAAATCCATCTAAGTCCCAACCCCATAAAGCAGCGACTTTATTTTCACCTTCATTTAATGAAATATATGATTTGATCGTTGACGTTATTCCTGAATTTTTAATACGATCAATTTCAATACCATTTACTTCATATCTGATGTCTTGAAACAAAGACAGCACATAATTATTAGTAAACGTTACAGTTTTCATGATCGGTTTCCCTTCTTTACAGATGAGCTTCACTTGACCTTCAATGTAGATCGAACTGGCTGATGGTAACACATATATATCTTGTTGGTGTATAGGAATTCTAATTTCATCATTTTCTCTAAAGCTGTTGTTGTAGGGATTGTATGAATGGATTTCATAACTTTCAATCGAAGTATCGAAGTGTGGTAGTTCAGTTATCTGTAGTATATTATTCATATTTTGAAACCAAGTGTTCGAAGAAAATCTTTATTTGATTTAGTTAACTTATTATATTTTTTTAGTTTACGTCTTTGCACCTTCGACGTTGTAGAAGAAGTATGATGTCTTGTATTCAGCACAGGTTTTTTATAAAATGCTATCATTTTATTTTTCTTAAATGAACACGCAGTTGAATATGTTCGTCTTTGACGTTAATTTCGCGTCCAAATTGATCGAGAATCTTAATAGATATACAAGAAATAATATTTTTATTCACTGGAAAATAAATTACGTTTCGTGGTATTTCTATACAATTATGATCTTTAACAGAGTTGTATAGAAATTCATGAAGAATATGAGTTGGTAAACCGTTGGAATACGAGCCATGTACAAGATCACATTCGATTCTGATCAAGAGTGGTATCGTAGTTTCATGAATATTGTTTAATTTTACAGCAAAGTATAGTAAACCGCACTCGTATTGGCCAGACAAACAAAGAGGTGGCTGAAAGTATGAATCCAATTCTGATTTATTTCCGGAGATGGTGACTGTTATAGACATGCTTTCAAACTGAATACTTCTGCAAGGTAGTGTTCATTTTATTCCTTGATCATACCAAAATGTTTTCAAAAAGCGTAAACAAAGATGTCCACAATTATAAAGATTATCTCCTTGTATATTATCAACATTATAATGAATTTTAGTACCCAAATATTTTATAAGTTCTTTTGGAGGTTTAAGGTTACCGTAACTATCAAAATACTCTACGTAATCGCTGTGTTTTGCATAGGCTACCCAGTGAGAACCTGGATTTTTAGAACTATCTAAGTTTATAACTCCACATTCTTTTGTAAAAGGTCTATTGGGGAGTTCATCTCTCATAAAGACGCCTCTAAAATAGGGAATATTATTTGCGTATTCCAAAATATCCAGGTTAGTTAAGGCTCGCTTGGGCAGCCGACATTTCAGTTTTTTTCTTTTGATAAGAAAATGCCAAGTCCTCGTTTATAAGGTTTAAGATGCAGTCCTTTTCCAATGCATAAAGCCTCCATTTTTTCATTATGTCTTTTCAGTTCCGTAAAACGTTTTTTAGCCGTCTTAAATTCATTTACGGTTTTAGCTATACCAGCTGCACCACCTGCTAAAGCTCCCATAGCCGACAATCCCGCGAATATAGGAATTAAGGGTAATACGCCACCGGTTTTTGGTACAGGAATAACACGAGGAAGTTCACCAGATGAATTTTCAGCGAAGTCTCTAGCAGCAGCCATCGCTAATTTAATCGCCATTGCCTTACATTTAGGTTTTAATTTTCGTATATGTTTTTTTGTTTTAGTGATAACATTTTTAAATTTATTCTTAAAACCATTCCCAGTTGTTACGTTTTTTAAAGTCTTCTTATTGTAATTTTTCAAGCCGGAACCCGTTTTAACTTTTGCTAACATAGCTTTGTTTACTAAATGTGCTGCAAACTTCTCACCAACATTCGCATCAGATGCAACTGTACGCTTTTTCGCCATTTTTAGTAGCACTAAATCTGCTTTATGTCGATCTTTTAAATTTGACGAGGTGTGGTATGCAATGTCGTGATCTCTACAATATTCGTCTAATTTGTTTATACCTTTATCACCTCGTCTAAGTCTTTTAATTAATTTTGTACCTGGGCCGCAATAATTGTAACCCGGTAAGTGTAATTCAAACGGTAAATTATTTATAAGACAATTGAGAAGACTACTCTGCCCAATACCCATCCTAAGACTGATTAATCAAGTATTAAACACTCAATAAATAAGTATTTATATGAATTCATGATAATATTAAGTTCGATTTATCAATCCAGCTATTTTCAGCAGAGCACAAACCTAACCATTTAACTAAAACCTTATTTCCTTTCTTTTTAAGAACTTTCTCGATTAAATATACATTAGGATGTTTTGTTTTTTGAAGCTCTTGTGCATAAAATGCACCTAAGATAGGCTGACCTCGGATCGTATCTTCAATTAAGTAGGTAATAGGAATTGTGTTTTGTATCTTTCGAATTTTAAATATTTCTGTGGACCAGTTGGGAGTATATCCTTTTTCGAATGTTCCTTTATACTTACTGATTCGTACATAATCACCCATCTTTAACTTTTTGTTTACTCTTACGTGATTTACTGAATTGTGATATCTTTTTAATATTTCTTCCTTAGTAAAATCATCCACATTTGCAGGTATTTCATTGATTGTCCTATGGTAGGTATGATTGTATTTATCAATAACATTATTGAGTGTACCACCTATCCAGTTATAATTACCATTTAAGCTAAATTCTTTATATAATTTTGATTTCAGTGTTCTAATAAAACGTTCAACAATAGAAGCTTTTTTTGCTGAGTAAGTAGAATAATGATTAATATGATAAAACTCCATCAGTTTTTTAAATTGATTATTATAAAACTCTGTTCCATTATCAGTTTGTAGATTTAAAGGTACTCGACCTTTGTCTAATAAAATTTTAAAACTGATACATATATCGTCTTTAGTTTTACTTTTTAAGGGAAAGGCCCAAGCATATTTAGAAAATGTGTCAATGATAACAAGGATAAATCTATAGTTCTTATTTTGCTTAAAAATTAATTGCATGTCAACTAAATCTGCTTGCCACAAGTCATCTATATCTTTCATAATAACTTTTCTGCGAGGAAAGTTAATCCTTGCATTTCTATGGATTTCATTTACAACATCAGCTTTGCTCATTATTATAATTTTTAATATTCTTTAATATAATTTTATACTAATTATTAAAATGAAATGAAAAATATAAATAATATATGTCTATCATCTGAATACCCTATAATACTGAAATCAAATCTCTGCAGCGCGAGTTTTTATTCCTTAATTATATTAGCTTCTTTCAATTCTTCAATTATTGATAAAATTTCATTGTCGTGATTTGTATTACCAGCATCTCTTGAAGCTATTAACAATTTCAACCTATCAACTAATTCATTGGGGTCATCCCAATACACTAAATCCGAAGTGGACTTATATTTTTTAAGTTTTGGTAAGTTACGTAAAGTACCTCCAAATTTTATTTGATTTTTTTCAGTTGATAGGTCAGAAAACAATGGTTTAATTATTTTTAGATACTTAGTTCCTTTATCACCTCTTATTTGACCATTCGGGTTATAATCTCTCTTATGCGCATTTGTTAAATGTAATATATTCTTATAAACAAGTTTATCTTCATTTGTAATTGATTTTAAATCAGGTTTCTTACGAAGTAAAAGTTCCTTTAGACCTGGAGTTAAATCATAAGTTTTATCTCCGATTTTAATTAAAAATACACTATCGTCATTCGAGCTATCAATTTTAGAAAATGATACTTCGAAGTTGCCCATCATTAAAGTTTTGTTTTCGCTCCTTATTCCGAATGGTACATTTAGACCGTCATGTATACCATAGACATCTTCACCATCTAGTGATATTTCTAATCTAGTTTTTACTTCCTTTCTAGGAGTGCTCATAATATTTATATCAGCGTCGTAAAAATCATCACGTTCATCACACTTAGAAGAAAAACTAATTTCATTCGACTCGTTTTCTTCAGGATTTTTAGATGCATTTTCCATGTTATGATTATTTAATTGTTTTTTAAAACTTGCTATATATTGCAAAGGTTCTGAAACCGGCTTTAGAATCTTATCATATGATAAGTTCAGTTCATATTCATTATTCTTCATTTGTTTGATTTTATTTTTTATGGTGTCAACTGACTTCATTAGCTGCATTTTAATATTACTATCCATTTTAACATTACTACCCATTTTGTATATAACAACTGAATACAACAAAGGATAAAATAGCACTAAACTTGATTTACTATGTTATTTCTTTATAAACGAGAAACATTATTCAAAATTAAAATAATCATCAAAATTCTGTCTGTATCTTCCCTTATTTTTCGGAAAATCTTTGCTAATAGTTAAAAAGTTATAAGGTTTTTCCCAAACGATTTTACAAATATCCTTGAACTGGTTCCATGATAAATCAGAGCTGACATGTTCATCATAAATGTGTTTTAAATTCATGTCATCTTGCTTAAATATTATTAAAAAATTAACATTGTCACGTAATAATTGTTTTGGCACTTTTGAATAAGTCTGTGATAGGTAGAAGCAATCGATTTGCTTATGTCTACCCATTGAAAAAAAGTTGCGGATATTTATTTGATTTTCACACGCAACGTCGTCAAAAATGAAAACAGAATTTTCTAAAGCGTTGCTCGGAGATACTACATCTCTATTGTCATTAAACACATAAAATTTTATTCCAGGTACTCTTTTTAACACCTCGTTTAAAAAACGATACTTTGATTGAAAAGTTGTTTTTGAGTAAACATATAAATTCTGAAATTTTAATCCATTTTCATGCAGCAGTAAACTGATCATCACGTTTGTTTTGCCACAGTTTGAAGGACCGCTTATTACACAGCGAATTGTATTAGGCAATAAAGTACTATGCCGGATTAGCTGAGCAGGTTCTCCAAAATTTATATTGTTAACGTTTAGTGATATGGGTTGTTTAATCAACTTCATCTTGTCTATTGATTTAATTTCCAACTTACTTACTCATATATATACATAATAAAATATACAAGTGGAGTGAATATTAGGGTGAGATTTGTGTGAATAAAAAATGAAACAAAATATGAAATGGTACATTAAGTAAAATGTTTTTTATTCGTAATGATAAAATTATAAATATTTAAATCAAAAACTTAAGAAAACACGCCAAAAATAATTAAAAGTAAGTAGTTATACAAGTATAATAGTCATAAAATAGGTATTCAGTTCATAGTTTTACAGTGTCCCCATGGTAAAGTATAAATTTGGTTTGGTAAAATCTGTCTTTTGTCATCATTTCTATTCAAAGCTACTTTAGTAATTTCTTGTGTATACAAAACATGTTTAATTGATTTTATAATCTTCATTTTACGCTTATATATCTTGTTATTTAACAATGCTTTCTTATAATTAGTTAGAGATAAATTTTTGGTTACATGTTTTGTTATGCCTTTTGCTTTCTTTATATCTGTTTTAACACTGCTTACATAGTATAATTTTGCTCTAAGACCAACAAATTCGGAAATCACGTCACCTCCTAATTCATCTTTAAATAAACCAGGAATCTTTGCATTCATTTTAAGTATACCAAAGGGGTTATCTTCAGAAAAATTGCTAGTATCAAACTGTGAGCTGTTCTGAATAATTTCATCATAAAAATCGCTGGTATTTATATAATAAAGTAGGCTATCGGTATCCGTGTAGCAAAGCATTGTCTGATTTTCATACTTCTTTTTAATAAAATTATAGTGAAAATGGTACAAATGTTGTTTTGCATATTCTAAAACAGTAAAACCGATATATATTGGCCTATCTAAGATTACTTTTTCTTGATTCAACCGAATAACTACAAAATTGTCATCTAAAATATAGATGCTGTTTAAGTTTGGTTTTGATATTAACTTTTCAGCACCTACATATTTATTTGTTAAATTTTTTGTGTCTGCCCATTGTGATACTAATCTTACATCTGTCTGTTTGCGTCTGTTTTCAATCGTTTTCCCAAAAATAGCATTATTAAGTAACTTAAAAAAGTCTCTTTCGAATGTTGAAGTACAAGTCTGTCGTAACTGAGTATTCAAATCAATGTATTTTTTTAGGAAGGAATCTTGACGAAAAGCCAATATACGATGAATCTTTTTTAAAATCAATCCATGTTTTAAGCACTGTTTCAAATTTGTGTAGTGAATAACATATTTTATTTTATTGTATAGATTTGCTATTAATTTGTAAGATTTTCCACCTGGAGGTATTATTTTTTCGGGCGCAAAAGGTAAGTCACTGTGAAGATCATGTAAGTGGTGTGGATAATCTAAATCGACTTCTAAAATATAACCATAATCTGCGTCATCTGCAATATTTAATACATTAAATTTCAATATTTCTTCTTCGTTTAGTAAATAAAAGTTTGACATAGGCATCTTTTTGGTCATAGCATATCCATACAAATTATTAGCATCAAGGTATATTAAAAAAGAAGATGGTTCCGTAATATCATAATCCGGCAGATATTTGTTATTAGCCTTGGCATATCGAAGTGAACATTGAGCTAAACCACCACGTATTCCATTTTCTAACAATTCATATATTTCCAAATCAGTAACTAAATCTAATTGAACTCCTGTATATAAAAGCATAGCATCCCAACTTAAACCCGGTGCAGATACATAATGCGCTGGGTCTAGTTTGTAATATTTCAAGCACATTAGTCTAAATTTTTCAAATATATCACAAAGTAATAACACATCACTCTTTAAATATAAATCATTATATCTTCCAAGAGAATCAATTCCGAAAGTATTCCAAATTGTTTGTGCACGTTGGTACTCGGCATCGGTTATATGCTCTGATGACAAGCTATTAAAAAATGTATATTTAGGTGGGAGCTCTTTATCGTCATATTTAGCCCACGAATCAATATAATCGTACGGAAATACACCCTTTTCTTTTAGTAACATAAATTGATCATAATTTTTGAATTCGCTGCCAAGATGTACATTTTCTTCTTTAGTTAGAGTTTTTGATAACATGTCTAAACTACAACTTAAAAACTGAAAGGAGTCTATAAATTTAATTTGTATAGGTCGATTACGTTTTTTGTAATGAATGTCTTTCGTTATCGACATATACTTTTCCTTAGATTTAGGTATAACTCGGATAATACCTTCATAATTACTTAATTCCTTTATGAAAAGATGGCTATCATATCCAGATAAATTGTGGAAAACAACTGGAATGAATGAACATACCTTGTATGTTAAATTACAGTAGCTGTGCGCCGCGCCACGATACTCGCCAGTTATATGATCGTGATCGAGGACTTTATCCCCCAATAAAGGCTGTTCACAGATATGACATATATTGGTGTTCTCATAGTCCTGTTTTTGAGTTTCAGTTAATTTAGATAAAGACTTTTTATTTGATAATATTCTATAGATTCGTTTCACATCTCTAATTAAGCTTTTAATAAATATTTTTATACAATCAGCACCTCTATGCGAAACATATTTATTCAAGCTGAAATCATGAGAACAGCAAATGTAGTATCCGAAACTCGACGGTTGATGCAATTTTACGTTAATTGTATTATTACTTAATCTATTATCACAATGTAACAATATGCTTTCGAAATCGGCATATATTATAAAATTGATCTTTAATTTTCTTTCATAATGCTTAAACTTTAATTTACTATTTTCGCCTGGTAGCACTGCTAATATTTCAGAACATTTATGTGAAATAAATCGAGATTCGCTTGCAAAGAACTGTAAACATGAATCACAAAACTCTAGTTTTCCATTATGTTTAGTGATTTGACGTCTTACTAGACGCGGGAGATCTTTAATCAGACAGTAATGACCCTTTTGTTGTTTTTCTATGTACAATAAATTTATATGATTCACTTTCTTTAACCTAGTCAAATATAAAGGGCCAGTAACATGACATTTTTTATCAAGCCCGTAAACATTCACACTTAATTGAAGATTTTGTTTTTCTAAAAGTTTTAAATCTTTAGTAGTGGGTGGGAATGTCATCCCTTCGGTCTTGAGAACTTTTGAAAAATGAGGATACGAAGCTGTTCTACACACATTACTTTTAGCAGGATACAGCGACGCTACAATGCTCCACAACAAACAGTATTTATCATTGTTTCGAATGTTTATGCAACTTTTAGTATTTTTTATAACCGAAGGTAATTCTAAATAACTGCCTCCTCTCATAGGTGAATATTTATTAATATTGATTTCTAAATGACTTACTTTATAAAATGACCAACCTGACTCACAATGTTCAAATGCAATCATTTTTTCTACTATAATATTTATTACTGTAATAATTATTGAGTTTATATCTGTATTAAAGCATAAAATTTCATATTTAGTATTAAACGATTTAAGTTGTTGTTCATCCGACTTGGGTAAAATGAAATAGGCAAATAACTCGAAATTAACTTTGATACATTGATGTTTTGCTAAGGATAGTTCAATAATTCTATTTATATCATTCTGATGATAGTACAGGAACGTCTCTGGAGTAAGGTGCTCAACTTCCTGTACAGCACTTAGTCTGTATGTCACTATTCGATTCTTAAATGCAGTAGCAATTATTTTAATATTCTCAAACTCAGTACTCAATAGACAGTTCGACTTATGTAAATTAGATCTTGTATGATTTTTGTATTTTCTTTTCTGTATTCTCAAATTGCATTTCTCACATAATATAAAATTTAATTTATCGGATTCATCGTCACGACGACGTAGAGTAACTGTGAACAATGAAAAAAAGTAGAAATATAAGAATACCTATTTATTATATAACTGAAACACGTCTTGCAATCATCATTTTATCGATATTAAATTTAAATGTTAAGAGTATACAAAGTTACAAGAAAAATGATAGTTTCTTAAAATTACATACAGGTAGATAAGTATTTATTTACTAATAACTCACTACTCATATAACGTAGGGAATAAAAACAGGCGGTAAATACTGACAATTAAAGTATATAAAATGCATAATCAATATAAATATATATCTATTGATTATAAGAATTAATAGTCATAGACGGACAGTCTTTAAATTCATTTTTAACTGCGCTCAAATAATTCAACATGTGAATCCAACTTTCTGCATCTATATCGCTTTTATTTTTTACAGTGACTATTGCATGGCGCCATCTATTCATCGGGGATACATTTTCTATTTCATCACTCTTATAAATCTTTAACTCGATGAAATGTGCCCCCGATTTCAGCGGATTAGCTCGTCGCGAATAGCCATTCGTAACACGTCTCATCACGTACGATACCAAAGGCGGCACATTTTTACCGTTAGCGGAGGGTGCTGAGACATCGTCTTCACTATCTGAGCCAAAGAGATCTGCTGCGGTGCTCTTGTTTTCGGCCTTAGCCCGCTTGGCGTTGGAGCGTGCGCCGCCACCGGCTGAGCGCGACCCGCCTGAGCGCACCCCGATGCATGACGGTGCTGACCGATGAGGTCTCTTCTTTATTCCTTTTTTATCGACTGGCTTCTTTTCCAGTTCCTCAGCAGATGAGGTCTCGTCGGTGGGGTAAATATCTTCCACATGTTTCGGCCTGTAAAGAAGGAAATACATACATTAAAATGTATCTGGTATTATGTTGTTTAGTGTTATTTATATGACCTGTTGGTCTAACGGTTAGTGAACCGGGCTGTGAAAGGGACCTGATACTACTTTAAATTGATAGATGTTATAATAACAGTTTGTTTTAATATTGCAAACACTATAATACACTCACGCCGACGAGGTAGGCAGAGGCATACTATACGCCTCTACGTCGGCATACTCAAATGATCCTACACACCCCTCACAAAAACCACACGAGTAAATAAGATGACAAAAATACTTACATAATGAATAAATGAAGTTATCAATTAGTTGTTTCACTCAAATACTGGATACTTCTTGATGACTTGCGTGGACTGCCACAAACACGTAAGTAACTTACAAAATTCACGAGCACCACAAATAAAACAATATATCCTACTAACTCTATGAAAGTCTGGAATACGTGTGTTATACGTTGCATAGGTACAATTGTGCGTCAAAAGTTGTCTCTAAAAAAATATTGTCAACGCAGCAAATAATACACAATTCTATATACTATTATTGAAACCTGGCTTTACTTCACATTAAATGTTAAAAACATACGTTCATTTGAATATATTACTATGGGCAAACATTTGGACGGCATGTATTGATTTATTAGTAGACGATTTTGTAAACATAGGCTAGCTCATATTGCATCCGACGCCTCTCCGTCGCTAGCAAATATATAAACAGAGTCTAAAAAAGGAGCGAGTATATCCTTTTATGGAATCATATGCAATAATGAGAAACAACTATTAAAAATATGTTTCAAAATGAACCTTATGACACTTATGACAAGAAATTGTAATAAAATTTAAGTTATTCTATTATAATATTCGGAGCGTGTAAGGCCTGTAAATAGTGTTCAATTCAATTATGATTTCGGTAAGTGTTTTTTAATAATGATATTTTTAAATTACTTAAAAAATATAATTATTGTGTTCATATTTCATTTAGCGTATTCTACACAGTGCTATCTAGACCTCATGTAAGCATAGCTTACATGAAGGCTTAACTAGCTTGTTTTATGGGTTCTAGAATGCGGATAAACATACTTAGATACATTTTGTGTAAATACGTATTTATTATACATCGAAACACCCAGTTCACCACCCAGACTTAGCAGTCGAATACTCTACCGCTACACCACATAAGTCGTCTAAGATAAATATATTGTGTTTATGTGTATTTGATATTAAATTAACTAAAATAAAATTAATTCACCTCTGCCAAACCCTCCGGGGATAAAGGCGTGATTTTATGTATGTATTATGTATGTAAAATAAAATTATTATATATTGTGATGTATTATAAGTATTATAACTCACTGTTAAAATATTGTGTGTAATTGTGGCGTTATTTTACAGGATTCAGATGAACCGTTGTTCAACTTTATTCCTACGGAAGCAGCACGTTTAGCGAGAAATGACAATCAACCGAATAGAAAAAGACCGCATTCTGAAGACCATAACCTAACGTCATATACCTTTATAAAAAAGCCAAGCCTGGGGTCCAAGATTGTTCGCATCGAAATATACGATGCAAAAGATTTCATCGACCGTGAAGACAGCATCTGCAAATGCAACGCGGAGTTGTGTGCGCAACACGTTGTAAAACATGTGTTATTTGATGATATATATAAATCAACCAATGAATTAATTCAAAAAATTCAAAATAATTTATAAAAATAAATATTAATTTATTTGTATGTAAATTTTGTTTTATTTAAAAGGTTCCCAGTCTAAATTGTGGTTAATATATAATATATGTATATTCTTATAATAACCATGAAAAAATATATTTTTCTCAACATGATAAGTTCTTATCAACCTAAATAAATTATAAAGAAGAATTTCTGCATTGTGCATTATGCACTAGTAAACGTTTGAATAAACTTTACCATTATTAATTTACTTAAGTTTTAGAAAAGCATCATTAGGAAACTGGGAAATATAGGCGTGATGATCTCAAAAAGCAAACATGTTTTATGGATGAATTTATTATTTTACTTTAAATCGTTTACATTTCTATGTAATTCATTCTATGTTTACCTACGTTCGTCATCCTTAATAATAATAATTACCTACTATTACTATATGAATGTCGAAGCGTGTTTGTTAATTCTTCGTTCACGTCAGGCTAGAGTAGCAGATTGACGTGATTTTAGCACCATTACCACTCACGCATATTTACCGGAGAAAATCGCTCCGAAATATCCAATAATTATAATGACGTTGAATATTGGAGATCGAGTGCAGATTGTTATAATAGAGAAAAGAACATGCGGACTTCATATTGTGAAAATGATAAATCATGAGCAGTATAGTGCTATATTAATACCTCGCCACATAAAAAAAAATAGAGGCTTTAAAATACACTTTGAAGGTCTCATGTTATGGGCAAAAATAATCAGAATCTCCAACAATTTTATTGATTTAATAGAATTGTGAACTGTATCGTTATAAAGAAACTAAAGTCAGTTCTTAAAAAGAAAACAAAAAAAGCAGTTCTCTATAACTTAAAAATCAGTTCTCAAAAAGCAAGAGTACCACTTCTCTAGAAATATTCGTGAATGATCGAAACAAAAATGTTTGAATGATCATATATTATTATACAGAAAACAAAAACCAGTTCTACAAAACTAATTTGAATAGATCAAGTTATTGAGAAAACAAAAAAGCAGTTTTCTATATCTCAAAAATCAGTTCTCAAGAAGTATAATTATTGGCATATCTGGAACTGGACCTTTCGAGAAATAAATATTTTTTCGTATCGTAACTCAATTATTAAAAAACATTTAAAACAGTTCTCAAAAAAGCAAGATTACCACTTCTCTAGAAGTATTTGTGAATGATCGAAACAAAAATGTTTGAATGATCATATTATAGAGAACACAAAAACCAGTTCTTCAAAACTAGTTTGAATAGATCAAGTTATTGAGAAAACAAAAAAAAGCAGTTTTCCATATCTCAAAAATCAGTTCTCAAGAAGTATAATTATTGGCATATCTGGAACTGGACTTTTCGAGAAGAAAATGTTTTTTCGTATCATAACTCAATTATTAAAAAACATATAAAAAAACAGTTCTCAAAAAAGCAAGATAATCACTTCTCTAGAAGTATTTGTGAATGATCGAAACAAAAAAGTTTGAATGATCATGTTATAGAGAAAAAAAAACCAGTTATATTACCACTTCTCTAGAAGTATTTGTGAATGATCGAGACAAAAAAGTTTGAATGATCATGTTATAGAGAAAACAAAAATCAGTTCTCCAAAACTACTTTGAATAGATCAAGTTATTGAGAAAACAAAAAAGCAGTTTTCTAAAACTCAAAATCAGTTTTCAAGAAGTATAATTGGGGTATCTGGATCTCGTCTGATCCAGATAGCCCAATTATACACTACTAACACCAGAGGCGTCACAATCATGCTGCCAAACTAACGTTTTACATACCCAAGTTTCTATACAGCAAGCCTAACAGTGTATAAAATATAGAAATCATTGGTTCAACGTCATTTTTTGCTCTTTTAAATATGTAATACATTGTTCACTTCACAAGTTTGGTATGAATAAAGAAATCTTAACCCACGCTTACATCTAAATAGAACAAATAACTTACCGCAAGAAATGGCGATTAAATTTCTAATTTTGGCACACATTTTGATTTATTTTCACAAACTACACTTAACATAATTTATTTTCAAGTGTTAGGATTACCGCCACATTGTCACAATATCCGAGTTCACTGTACACTGTACAACACTATTTGTCACTTATGTCACTGCACTGTAACGTCACTGTTACCTACGTCACTGTTCGGTCATCTCCGCCGTTCGGTTACACGTTGCAAAATATATTTGCGAATCTGTAAAGAAAAAAAAACAATATTAGAATTTTTTCAAATATTTGCAGTATTAGGTAGGTATATTAACTTTTTCTGTTATTTATTTTTCGTTTAAAATTGGGAATACAGGCAATAATTTTTCAGGTTTTTATTATTTTATCGTTACGGGTAGTTGTCAACTAGTCGAACTAAGGACCTTCGATATCGTCAATTGGTTGTGGAAGTCAGATGGCAGTCGCTTTATGGGGAATAATAAAATCCTAGACTAGAAAAACCAATTCGAACTGAGTTGGAAAAAGACGTTTTCTCAAACATGCTTGGAAATGTGAACATTATTTTGACAACCTTCTTCGAGATAATTCGAAATTGCTGTACATGCGAGCAGCGGCCGGCAAAAGTTGTATGAAAATCCATATCTGTCGTGTTTTAGCGGCCAAATAAATTACTATGTAAACTCATATCTGTCGTGTAATTTAAAAATGGAACCATCTTTTACTCCGAACCATGGCAACCAAGGAGGTAACTTATCGAAGGCATTATTTAAATACAGAACTGGCTTGCAAATATAGAGCTATTTATTAAGAAAAATAAAAAACAAACGAACATTCCGCCGCGTGAAAAATTATTGTTGTTGGTTGTTCGTCATTGATTTTGAAAAGTAGGTAACTAAAAATTCTGCCTAGATACTACTTAGTTTGAATTTCCGCGCATTGTTTGAGAAAAGCACTATACAAGCCTTGGCCACAACTGAGCGTTACCGGACTCCGTAATGCGTGCCTCGGCTGCGCCTCGGCCCGCATACTTCACGATCGTCCGGCAACACTACACTTGGTGGCCGCGGCAGTAATGTACTAATTCATACAAGGTAATTCTAAAATCATCTGCTACTTAGTGCTACAAAGAGAAAATATTACCATTAATAACATAAGATCCATTCTACAGTTAGTACTCAAACAGCCCATGACAAACTATTCGTTTGAAGGCGATACACTTCTGCCTACACCTTCAAGGAATTACCGGATTGGAGACATGTACGTATGAAGAACATAAGATTCACAAACTATAAACAAAACCCGTCATTATCTACAATCCTAAGTAAACACATCACTGTTTAGCTGTAACATACAAAACAATTGTTGTCAATTTTTTTTATCAAAAATAAACATCTTTTGTAAAAACAAATAATTAAATGTTTTCAAATAGTCAAAATTCAATGTTTCAGTAGTAAAAATCAGAAAAAATCACCCTTTTTTACCTATTTATTTTTAAAGGTCTATAAAAGGTTAATTGTTTTTTAGATAAAAACCTTGTTATTTTGGGGTCATAGTTGTAAAAAGTGACGTCATATGTTCGGGTTCGGGGAGAACACAAGGCATATCTGCTTCACAACTACCCGTTTGAATCACAGAATTTTGAGAAAATATTCTTAATGGTTCGTCCCATTTATTTGTTTTTAATCGGCCTAAATATTTTATATTCACTTTGTCTGTCTCTCTGTCTGTCTGAATGTTACGTTTACACACCTAAGCCACTGAATCGATTTTGATGAAATTTCTTATAGATGATATGGATAGAGATAGATTAGACCTTGAGAAAAGACAGGCTATGTTTGGTTGCGATAATCGATATCCACGCGGGGGGAGCCTCGGGTAAAAGCTAGTATGTTATATTTCGAGACTGCGATGCTACTATTGAGAATACTCTAGTGCTGCAGTCGTCAATGACATATATTGACTAGCAAGGAGGTTTCGTTTGGGCCCCGAAGTCCTTTGTGAAACGCCATACAACCCTCCCCGGCAGACTTCTCACAGGGGCTGACCGATTGCCTGAATCTTCAATCCGCAACTCTGGATGTTTCTTGGCAAGCCACTGCACCACGTTCGAGACTTACTAAGTAGCTTAAAATCTACTAACTTTCAAAATATTACTCTAACTAATGAAACTTATTAAGGAATGAGCTTTAAAATTTATCAACCAAAAAAGAAAGATGATCGCAAAAAATATGGACATGGACATAATCTAATAAACTTAAGTATACAATGAAGTTTATAAGGTAGATTTTATCTGTTTACTTTTTATATACTGATTAAATGTGGGACAAAACCATGATCCTGACTATGTATTGTATAGGAGGTAGGACCACGACGGTATTTCCGTTCAATTGAGTAGTCCGACAGAGGAAGTACCTCCGTCATAGAGAATACCGCAGCCCTTATAACCTCGTGTTGTGTTCCCGGCGGTGAGTAGGGTAGCCAGAGCTCACTGGAGAGTTTTTGTGCTGTCAGTGGGAAGACCAAAAGCTTGTCCTGCTTTATCTTATACACTGACAGCACAGAAACTCTTTGTTTTAACAGGGTCTCCCTGGTGTGGCACACGTCCATAGGTCACAGCCACTACCACTTTCCATCAGGTGGGCCGTGTGCTTGTCTGCCACCTAAGTGGTACAAAAAAAGTAGTGTAAGAGAGATACCATATACACGCAAACTTCTCTTTTTTCTTTATTTCCTTGTTCAAGTCAGCATTTCTCTAATCTACCTTTTCTGCCGATGACCGAAAGAGGTTGACGAGGCCCTATCCGGGGCAAGATGGGGACACAGTGGTTCCACACCAGAGAGTGCAATCTCGATTGCCTTGGGTCAGCCAAGGTGTAAGGAATATTCCAGTGGCGACCTCTTCTCTGGCAACAAATGATTAAAGGCGACGTGCAGTTTTAGACGGTTCCAGTCCGATATAACCAGCCCGCTGGCTCCAGTCGGATGCGTGGGAGAGGGGGGCTGATGAAAAGGACCAATGAAGGTGAAATGCCACGTTACCTAGTGCTACAAAAGCTAAGCGTATTATAACTTGTAATAGATGTTTGACATTCGGAATAAGGACAAGAATTAATGGTTGCGACACCATGTTTAATGGCCATAAATCATGTAACTCATGGTGTAATACGCCTACACTTCGTCAGCAGTATTATTTTAGTCCCACGTTGCAAGGAACGAGCCTGATTCAAAGCTACTCATTTCCTCTCAGTTTGGGAAATCAGACAGCATTCGCTTACGGAAAAGTTTACATAAAGTGTACTCGTGTACCTTAGCGCGTTTTTACATTCATCTGATATTCAGTAACCGATATCGGTGTCGGACGCCGATAGCCGACATCTGATAGCCTACACCTTGTGCTATTTTCACATTTATCCCATGAAATCGGCCCGACGGCCATTTGCTCAAAAGCACAGATTAGTAAGGGATGCTAGGGATAAAAAAAAGAACGACCGACCTTATTGACATAAAATGGTATCGAATTTTTTTTTCTTGTATTCGTGATCAGCGGGATCAATTAACGCGAAAAGACACGTAACTAAGAAAATGTCATAACGCTCTAATGCCTTGGTTCCCCCTTTTGCTGTTGAGATTGTTCTGATATTTGGTACACACCTTTAGTTCGGACAATAATATAATTTAAATCTATAAAACAGTTTAATTTACTTATAATACCTTAGTATTAACATCATTTTGAAATTTTGTAGTCAAGATCGATTTGAAATGACCAGTGCGCCGATCACGAATAATATTCGAATTCGTAGCGAAAACGTATGCAGAGAACGGGGTGTAGTCCACTTAGAGCACCCAGCCGAATAGCACCTGAGCGAATAGCACCCAGCCATGTCCATGAACAGCACCTATCAAAATTTTTGGCAGGTGCTATTCGTGGATACTAATTTATTTTTACAATCTTGTCCACGAAGAGCACCTATGACGCAGCGAGCTAGTGCTGGGATGTAGAGGGGGCATGCTCACTCCTGACACGTGTTGTAGTGACCCCGATTTAGAATATAACTGATATGACACCCCTTCCTAATCAAACCAAATCATGGAAAAGACGATTGTTAGTGCTGAGTCCAAGCCTTAAAGTGAAAGTTTTGGCTAAAGCAAGGCTGCTAGGGCCTAGCAGAAGCAACAGAAGAACAGATAATAGTGCTTGCGTACCCAGGGTGGCTTTTTTTTTACGTGCGGGAAATCCAAACGAATACCTCCTCCGGAGCCGGAGGGGGAGGTTATGTCGGACTCGAACCGACTAAACCGCACACCGCCTATGGGTCGTTGTGCTAGGTCGAAGGTGAGGTTGTCTTCGACATATTCCTTTCACCTCGGCTGACCCAGGGCCATCCGTCTTTGTCTGGCCCTCCTCGGGATGCACGCGATGTTGTGGTTTGCTTTTGCTAGGGTGACAGGCGGCTCCACCTGTCAGCCTCAGACTCGCGCCCATGGGTGGCGGAGGTCGTCCGATGCCGTAAGTAAGTAAATGGGGATGGAATTTATCCTCCGGGCAAAATGAGTTTAAACAAACTCTACCGGAACAAAACGAACAAATATCGGATGCCCATTTGTTTATAGTGTCTCTATTTCAATATTACAAACAGACATTCCAATTTTATTTATATCTATAGATAGATGTATGTAAAGGGTTCTTCGATACAGATATTACTTGTAAATTATTAAAGACGTGAGTGCATGAGGGGAACCAACATTATTATGATTTAAGATTTTTTGCGTTATGATGAGTATAGGTATGTATTGTATGTATGGTTAGTATATATGGTTAGTATATAAACTATATAACACTATAAAACAAGAAACATGAAACATGAAGGACATAACTGTAACAAAAAGCAAAAGTGTCATGGAAGAAGCATTCAAATCGGTCAACTGAACGCATTTCTTTTATTCTTCTTCCTTTTCTTATTTCTTATATTTACAAGTGAAACGTTCAAACTTAAAGCCAATTCTCTCAATATTCAGAAATTGTTAGTTACCTCCTTCTTCCATTTACGTCTTCAATTATATTATTATTATTTGGTGTATATATTTGAGGCCCTACCAAGATCTTCGTGACTAGCGTACCGGCAGCAGGCCGTTGTAAGTGTTCGATTTCAGCGTAGCGTATACGTTAAGATAATTTGTCACTTAACCAACATTTAGCTCGCGGAAAGCGGTATTAATAAGTAATACACATTCTATTAATTATTACAAAAATTAATTGTTTATAGTAATTAATAGTTGTATAGTTCACATAATCACTCAAACACTGAATCATAATTCACCAACTCACAAACGTGACTTATGAGAGGAGTGGCAGTGAGGGAGATGGCAGGGGGTAATATCTGGATCTACTGAACCGACTTTGAATATATTTTCACCAGTAGAAAGCCGGATTATTTTTGAGTATAATAGGCTAGGTATATACTATCACGTTATACATGCGAGCAGACAGTAAACATAAATATCAAAAAACGCTGTAGATTAAAACTATTAAATTACGGGTTTATTATATGGGTTAAAGAAAGTCATGAGGTCAAATTAAGGAAAAAAAAGCCCCAGGCTACATCTATTACTTCATAGAATTGCTAGGACCTGTGTTCTATACGATGTAATTTCAACGTTTGTTCAAAACGGCAACGTGACCATTGATAGAATACTCCTTTCTGAAGTAGTTTTTATTGTGTTTTGTAGAGGAAATTTAAAAGGTGGTTGAATTCTCTTTGCTTTATATTATAATGTCATCAATGTTATTCTGTCAATGTTTTCTGATGGCTTTATAGTAAAAACAAATATTATCAGAGGGCCCCCTGAAATCCAACCACACGTCCTGATCGTCCACCTGAATCTCGTGAGGGGCGGACACACGGTAAAAAATTTACTGGCGTGGCTAACGTAGCTCTGGTACACTTGACATTGGCAAAATTGTGGCGATTTGCTGCAGAGGCCAGTTTGAAGAAGTTGAAGTTATTGTAAGAGGTCTCATTTATATTCTGCGCGTTTTTTTATATATCTCAATCAGCTTCATTGCAAGTAAAGTGGAACAGTTTCTGAGACCGGATCGCTTCGTTGTATCAAACGGCAGTTGCAGACAACAAACTCTAGTTGCTGACAAGTCATATTCCACAACGTGTATATAGCTCAGTGACTGCACGACATTATGCCAGGGTGATGATAGCTGTATGCTGAGGCTAAAAACCATATCACAGAAAATAACGTTGTCCATCCAAGTGCAACCATCGATTCTTACTGAAAAGCTTTTAAATGTCTATCGATGACGAAACAAATATGAAAAGTCACATAAGAGGTGCCTTCATAATTGGAATCTTTTCACCACCTATTAGCTAACACCTAGAAAACCTCACACTCTCTCGACGTGGCATACAATAAGGGGTCGCAGAAGACAATTCACAATACTTGCACTTACTAGCACACAGCAAGCACAGTGCGCCTCTGAATCGGACTAAAAACGACTACCGACTGCGGCTGCGACTACAGTAGCATATGTTCATAGTAGATATAATTATGAATTATTATTATTTTAGGTGATGTAATTATATATAAGAGAAGACAATAAATATAAATACTATGAATTGGAATAATGTTCTTTTATTTTCATTGTTGGCTTATCACAGTTATTTACCACTAAATTCAAAGAATTACAAGAATAATTTTAAGCACTGTATATTTAATTGGCACCCCCTCACGCTTCTCCTTACCAGGGCTAACGATTAGGTGGTCGATGCCATGTGGACTCGAACCGATCGGATCGGATTGGAGGTGTTTCCTTACATCGGCATGTGACCGAGGTATCTAGTATGCCCTAGAAAGAATATCCCAGAGACTTCGACCAGCCTTAGTTCGATAAAAATGCACGCCTGGGAATCTGACGTGAAACACTGCCACCCTGGGTACCAGGGCACACCGTGATTGCGGCGGTAAGACCCATCATGGGGGAGTACCTAGAGGGGCAACACGGTAGCCCCTCGTACCGTCAGACGCAGATCATTACCGGACACGGTAGTTTCGGGCGGTATCTACATCTGATGGGCATAGAGCCAACGCCCGAGTGCCATCACTGTGACGCCAACGTGGACTCGGGGCTGCACACACTCACCGAGTGTCCGGCGTTTGAGACGCCGAGGCGGGAGCTTGTGGCGGCTCTGGGGTGAGAGTGCTCACGCTCTCCATCCTGCTCGCGGCGATGGTCCGCTGCGTGGATGCGTGGGCGGCCAGCGCCTCCTTCTGCGAGCAGGTCATGCTCGTGAAGGAGACAGCAGAGCGGGCGCAGCGCGATTAACGAGACAGACTCACGGACATCGCTGCCCGCGTTCGTAAGCGGCTCGGGCGTCGGAGAGCGCAGACCGACCTGCGCCCCCCATGAGCGCGCGCATGAGGGTGACGGGTGGAGCCACCTGTCACCCTTGTAGAAGCAGGCTATGGCGGCGCGCACATCATCCCTCCCGAAACCGGGGGCGAGTCGGGGACCGCGTGGTCCCCCCTACCGAGGAGGGCCAGACCGAGAGGGATGGCCCTGGGTCAGCCGGAGTGCGAGGGATATGTCGCCTGACAATCTCACCTTCGGCCTAACACAATGACCCACAGACGGCGTGCGGTTTAGTCGGTTCGAGTTCGACATAACCTCCCCCTCCGGCTCCGGAGGAGGTATTCGTTTGGATTTCCCGCACGTAAAAAAAAAGCCACCCTGGGTACGCAAGCACTATTATCTGTTCTTCTGTTGCTTCTGCTAGGCCCTAGCAGCCTTGCTTTAGCCAAAACTTTCACTTTAAGGCTTGGACTCAGCACTAACAATCGTCTTTTCCATGATTTGGTTTGATTAGGAAGGGGTGTCATATCAGTTATATTCTAAATCGGGGTCACTACAACACGTGTCAGGAGTGAGCATGCCCCCTCTACATCCCAGCACTAGCTCGCTGCGTCATAGGTGCTCTTCGTGGACAAGATTGTAAAAATAAATTAGTATCCACGAATAGCACCTACCAAAAATTTTGATAGGTGCTGTTCATGGACATGGCTGGGTGCTATTCGCTCAGGTGCTATTCGGCTGGGTGCTCTAAGTGGACTACACCGAGAACGGAGCAATGCGATTGGTCTAAAATTTAATGACGATTAATACAATGTCAGCTGGATGACAGTGGTTTTGTTATGTCATAAAATTAGTAGAATCAGGGGCCTGGTTGTGGGATAATGTTAGGACTCACTTTCTTCGCCCTGAATTTTCGTAATCCTAAGGTAAATTTCGTGCGAGTGTTCATTATTACTAATATTTATAATTGACCTTTTAAATCAAAAAGTTATTAGGTTGTTTCTAGTTTAATGGCATATAAAAAGTCATGTTTTATATTAAATAATAGTTCCGTAATAGTGACCATGCACGCTATGGTTTGCATGCTGGTAATAAGTACATAATAATAACCACCAGTAGCTTGGTCCCTGTACCCGATGCCTGTGGAGTACGTACTATTTTTTATATATTTAATTTTTTGTAGTAAGATAGTCTATCCTTATTCCTCATTGAATAATGAATAAGGATGGACTATCTTAATCCTTGTCTAATCTGGGACTAATGTTAGTCCAAGTTTATTAATAAGGGGGTAAGTTTTACGGTCTTATTTATAAACTTGGACTAAGTTTAGTCCCAAATCATACAAATACCTGTAAATCCCCAAGGCTAGGGGTGTATTAACACCCATATATCAACAACTGTGATTTTCGGTCACAAGAAATAGAGGGCGAGCCTCTTACCGTCAAGCAAGCACTTTGTGATGGGCTGTATGTTTACAGATTATCAGATAGAGAACCACTCTATCCCTTAGTCGCCTTCTTCGACACCCACGGGAAAAGAAGGGGGGGGGGGACCAAGAAAGCTCTTGATCTAAAGATATCGTATCGACAGCCTCTGTGTCGTAGCCTCTGTGTCAGTTTGGAGCCGCAAAAAGTGTAACACCTGGTCTAATTGCAATGCTTCGATATCGCCTTTTTGAGCTGTAGAGGCCAGATGGCAATCGCTTCACCAAAAATAACAATGATAGTCAAATCCACAGTTACACTGGTAATGCGGACCCTAGACACCAAGTCGAACGTGCAACTGGGACTAATTAACGCTTGGATGATGAAGAAAAAGAAGATTTTTTATCGTATGACGTATCGGTGAATCGCTAATCTCAAACCCCACCACCTACTTTCTAAGTTGTATGAATGAAATCATCTCGCCATAACTGTTACAAGTAGCCAATGCCCACTCGAAAAAAAATATCATTAAGTTA
Organism: Eilema caniola; assembly: GCA_949126895.1. Classification (NCBI taxonomy): domain Eukaryota; kingdom Metazoa; phylum Arthropoda; class Insecta; order Lepidoptera; family Erebidae; genus Eilema; species Eilema caniola. The sequence goes on along the minus strand of OX421486.1, from coordinate 2,936,869 downwards.
AAAACTTGATTCTGCTTACGACACGCTGCCTAATACCCACGCTTAGCCCAGTTTAAGTTTATTGTGTGGGACAAGCTATAAAAGAAGAGCGATTTTCTTTATGCCACTTAGGTGACAGACAAACACACGCCCCGTGTGATGGAAACTGGATACCGTGGCCTATGGACGTATTTAACACTAGGGGCGTTACACTGCTGCCAACCCTGAAGAGACTTTCTAATGCCCTTCTTGAAGAACCACATATTGTAATCGCTTGGAAAACCTCTACCAATTTAATAACGCGATGAGTGATGTGCATGTGTCTAGCCGGCCTGGCCAACGGCCAACAGTACGGATTTGCGTTGCGTAGATTTCATATTGTTTTTATTTTAATTTACATAATACGTCTATTGCAGCACCGAGGGTCAACTAACTTCAGCCATAACATAGAACACAATCAGTAGAGTATACATGTGACCTTTTTTGGTGTCAATAAAAGTTTTTATTTATTTATTTCATTTACCTTTATTTTATTACTGCGCTATGACTGTTCGGCAATAAATTAACTGAAGGTAATTGCATGCCATCACTGACTGCATTTCGCCTGATGATAACCTAAATATTAAAAAAAAACGATTTTTATTTCTGTTTTTTTTATATGTCCTATCATGACGTATTTTTTGCACGAATTCGAGCAAGTTATTTGATAGATGTTAGAGCGTTTTCCCATTCATCCATTCAATCATCAGCCGCAGATTTAGCCTCTTTGTGATCCGATATTGGGCAAACATGGTGTTGGCTCCGATAACCGATATCGGGCCGGACAATGTGAAAGACATTTGACTCCTCCGAAATCGGATTTCGGATATCGGATATCGGACAATGTGAAAACGCTCTAATAATGGCACAGTTAACAAATTTCCGCTCTATCTTAAAACTTGGACCACTCATCGAAGTTGTATGTAGGCGGCGTAATGTTTGTGAGCGACCATTATTTCGTCTGTTCGTCTGTTTGTCTCGGTTGTTAGTCCCGATGTAGATACAAGATTTTTGTTTGTCTTTTTTATAGATATGTGAGATGCTTCTTTTAAATTAGAGTATGGTCAATTACCTGATTGACTATTGATAGTACAGACTACTATAATCAAGGAGATATTAGATCTCTTGTAGAATAAGTTTGTTATTTTTTAATATGATTTTTGAAGTGAAAACTTCTTTAGCGGCGTTGGATGGGTGTAAAATGTTAAGGAAGCGTCAGGATTAGTTGACCTTTGAACCGTAACCGACGACTGACGTCATACAAGATTAGGTACAGACTATCTATTTTGCAAGTTACGATAGATAGCGTCGTAGCTTAAACGGTAAGCACTTCGACTGTAAGTCCTTATAGTTCAGATAGTATCGGGTTCAAACCACCTGGCCTGCTGTAACTTTTTGTGATTATTTTTTCTTTTTGTAATTTATTACTTTTTATGATTATTTTTTCTTTCTGTAATTTATTACTTTTAGTGATTATTTTTTCTTTTCATAATTTATTAATTTCTTCTGACAGAAAATTAGCAGAAAATAAGTGATAGGTTCTATGATTAGCGCTATATTATAGGTATGGTATGGTATGTTCTTTTTTTTTTTCTATGTATATAACGAAGAAAGAAAAAAAGAAAATGTTTTCACTTCTGCCGGCACTCCCAGAGTGCATGCAACCCGTCTTTTTTTTATACCACTAAGGTAAGGACAGATGAGCACACGGCCCACGTTGCGTCAAACCTTTTTTCGACGCACCTTTCTAGATAAACAAGAAATACAAAAATATTTTGATTAATACCCTTCTTCAAGAATTCCATATTATAGTCGCTTAGAAAGACAAAGAGATCGTTCTACAGATTAAGTGTGCGTAGAAAAAAAATCCTTTTATATCTCTCTGTGTAAGGATTAGATTCTGGGTAGGACATAATATTATTACATATTTGTATTCGTAAAATTTATCAGGAGAGTAGGTGAGCCGAGCCTCATTTTGGCACCGAAGATTTTCGTGAGCCCCATATTATGTAGTCGGTTCGATACCTATATCAGGAAATATTATTTGCTTGGAAACTCTTGTATAGGAAGAGATATTAGTCAATAAATATCAACATGTAGTTTCGTGAATACCGGGAACCAAGAACATATCAGATCAATATTATATTGATAGAATCGCGATATTATGTTGATGACTTATGCCGGGTGGGCATCTATATATACTATCACTGTGTTTTAATTATCATACACTTGTAATTTGTTCGATAAAACACCACAACATTACAATATATATTATATTAAAACTGTAATAAAAGCGCGTACGGGAATGACACTTTTAGTGCCACGTATAATATTTTAGTGACAATCAAAGTGTTTATATTACACTTTTAGTGCCATATTACAAGTCCGAGGTAATCTGAATAGTTTTATGTTCTATAAATTTGATTTAAACGTTTTTGCCGTAAAATTTTGTGTTGTAAAATTGTTTAACGGATTTTGTTATTAACATTGTATGCTGGATTGATATTTATGATAAATAATTTTACTTTTTTAGTGTCATTATTATTGTTTTTAAAAAATATTAATCTACTATAATAAAGAGTAAACAGTGATAAAACTAAATATAATTGTGTGGAACTTGTAAAGTGTGTTTTTTCATATATATAAAGGTAGTAAAATGAAATTCCATCAAGAAGTTTCAACAAATTTAATCAAGTAGAATATACTGCTTCCGGGCTGTTTGGCCGTGGTCTATGTGAAACTTGCGTTCTAGACGTTTCGTCGATCACTGCGGTCGACATCTTCAGTGACGCAGGTTCGGGCGACGACGAGTTCGGAGACCTTGCCTCGTCAGCGGCTGAGTTGCGACTGATGCGAAGTCTTGAATCGCTGGCGTATTTATAGGCGCGGTCAGAGGGGGGAATCGACTCACTCGATTCTGATTGGTCGAGAGCTGTGGCACCGACGTACTCGACCAATCAGAATCGAGTGAGTCGCCCGGACCTGCACCACTGAAGATGTTGACCGCAGTGATCGACGAAACGTCTGGAACGCAAGTTTCACATAGACCACGGCCAAACAGCCCGGAAGCAGTATATTCTACATGCAACGCCGGCCGTGAAAGCCTGAAGACTTAAATTCAATCAACTAAATATTAATTTAATGAATAACTAGAACGTCAAATTCAAATAATTTTATTCAATCGAGAACAACATGGTTGTTTCTTACTGACGTCTATATTAAATTCTACTTAACCTAAGTTTAACACCGCTTCCAAGGCGCTGGTGAAAAGAAACAGCGCAACAAACTCCACTGCGGCATTTTAAGACGTCAACTTACAATATTTATATCCTTAAGACTAAATGTGGACAAATCTACATTTGTCTCGTGTCTGAATGAACAAAAGTATATTAAAAGAAAACTTTTTTATAAAACTAGTTGACACGGCAAAAGCTGTTTAGCACAAAAAAAAATTGGGGTGCACACCGCTTATCACTTAAGTGTTTGAAAGATAGATAGTAGCCAATTCTTAGACTTACTGAATGTGCATAAAAATGCATAAGAATCGGTCGACTCGTTTAGGAGGAGTATGGGAACGAACATTGTGACAAGAGAATTTTATATATTACACTAGGTGACCCGGGAAGCCTCGTACCGACTCATAATTAATTTAAAAAAAGTTGCAATTTCCCATATTTTCCTCACCGTTTAAACCCTTTCCTTCCCTAGACCTCCACGAACATTTCAAGACCAAGATAAGATAAATCGGTTCAGCCGTTCTTGAGTTTTAGCGAGACTAACGAACATCAATTGATTTTTAAATATATAGATAATTAACTTTAATTAAAATCACACTTTTTACAAATGAAATCAATTTATAAGATGATAAAGTATTATCTTAAATTAATAAAGTTACTATACATATAGTAACTACACAATACTAAATAAAATAAAAAGAAAATAAAACTAAAAGTTAAAATGCGTCGTGGAATTCATCCGCATCGCATGCCTCTTGTGGTAGCGTTCCCAGAAGACTGGCAGCATTGCCACGTTGTATGGCAATGCTTAATCTCTGACCTAAAAAGAGGCCAGCCTTCTGGTCACGAGAAGCGTCGACCATACGCTTCGCAATCTCCCTGAAGAGATTGCGGGCGCTCGGACCCCAAGGCCCAAACGTTTCGACTCCAAACGGTACAAATTCATAATCCCCAATGAGATTGGAGTATTTGCGCCGCTTAAGAGCCTCTGCAGAAGCTGCAGCAGCACCGGTACAGCCAGCCGTGCCAGGTATATGGGTAGGGGCAATGGTGTCGACGCATGTTGCGTCCCACACCAGAGTCCTACCCATTTTCCAAGGCATTAATGACATACCATCCGGTCTCTTGCCATCGTCGCGCGCCAAACCGTTTGGTTCAAGCACAGCTGGCACACCAGCGGTGACAAGAGCACGGCGGATTATGTCGTTGAGACCTAAATTAAAATTGTCTAAAAAGCTCGTGGATAAGTGGTGACTAAGTAGGGTAATGTATGAAAAGGTTAAGCGACCCTAGTCAAGTCATTCTTAGGATGAGTGACCACTATTAAGACCCCTCTGTGCCTCAGAGAGCATGTTAGACACGGTTTATACAGAAGAGACGTGGCGGGGACGTATGACGGTTTAAGTAACTCAATATAAACCTTATACAGTTTATAATAACGTCGTTTTTGCCTTAGAGCATATTTGCGCCAGCGCCTACAGGCAACGTTCCGCCACTAAATGACGACGCAATTCTCATCTAAGGTAAAAACAACGTTATTTTACACTACATAAGGTTTATAAATAAAATAAATAAATAAATAAATATTCCACAACATTTCACACAACGCTATCTAGACCCATGGTAAGCATAGCTTAACTAGCCTGTGTTATGGAATCTAGAATGCGGATAAACATACTTAGATACGTTTTTTTTTGTTGTAAATACATACATAATATACATAAAACACCCAGACCATTGCAAATATACATATTCATGCATACAAATATTTGCACTGAGCGGGGATCGAACCCGCGCCTCCTGCGTAGCAGCCGCGTTCAGTACCGCCGTGCCACAGTAGCTATATATATTGTGGTATATATATATATATATATATATATATATATATATATATATATATATATATATATATATATATATATATATATATACATCCAGTAACTCATTTGGCGTCAGGTATGTGGTGCATCATTAGGACGTCCACCAGTTCTGCTTACATTTTTCATCATCTGTCGACGAATATTGCTTAGTTTTTTGATTTCCTACTCCATAAGATACTTAATTTTCTTGCTTTTTTACTTGCGGCAATATTCATTTTGCAGTTAGGCCCAAACATTTTTGGACCCCACACAATAGTGAAGCTTTAGTGACCTCCGACGTATATCAATATTATTTATATATTGCGCGGACATTTTCACGTCCAAATCAGACGGTTGGGATTTAAAAGTGCGACGTTGCCAGCTTGTGAATCGTTTATTCATACTTATCTCTTTCTTTCACGGAGTCCCGCAAAATGAATTGTCTATTGTGAATAATATTTTTTTTATGATTTCTCGGTTGACCGCTGTCTTATTTGGGCTACTTATTCTCATTTTTGTATTTATACAAAGAACGACTGATTCCACAGCAGTAGTACCTAACATCTTACTACTGTTGTGGAATCAGTCGTTCTTTCTCATCGTACGAAGAAACTTTAATATTAGCATGAGTTTACATACGGGTTAGTTAGTTAGTTTACCTGGGCTGTTCCGCACTTAGCCTCTTGATTGGGCCATTGTGCGTACCATCTTACCTCTCATTCCAACCAACCCAGATCCTCCCAAAAAGCCAGCAGCCTTTTCAGGTTTCCACATGCTTCCCAGAGTGACGCTGGTGACTGGAGGAATTTCGCCCGTTGTGCGGCCACGCTCGTGCACTCTGTAAGCACATGCCGTGGCATTTCTTCTGCCCCCATGCAGCTTCTGCATAGGGGGCTGTCCGTCACACCTATTGTAAACAGATGCTTGTTTAGGGGACAGTGACCGGTCAAGAGGCCGGTGACCTTGCGGATTTGGTCCCTTCTTAGCCTAATGAGGTTTCGGCTAGACGTTTTTGATGCTACCGGAACTGCATTTTTTGTTTGTCTGCATCCTTCAGTGTTTGTCCATTCTGTCAGATCGGTTTCTTCTGTACTTTTTCGTAGCCAAGTTTTGACCTGTGCTTGAGGTATGGGTAGTATTGGTTCCGGTCCATATACTGTCGACCCTGATCCTCTCTTGGCCAATTCATCGGCTGCGTCGTTGCCGAGGGAGTTGCTGTGTCCCTTGATCCATTGCAGCGTGACCCTGTTTGTGTTTGCAATGGATTGGAGTGTGTTATGACATTCCAATATGAGGACAGAGGTTATGGTGTTACTTTGGAGAGCTTGGAGTACGGATGCACTGTCTGAGATGATCTTTACATCTAGATCTCTGACATCTCTGGCGGCAATCGTCTCCGCCGCTCTCGTTATGCCAATACATTCGGTTTGAAATATTATGCTTAGCTTGTCCAAGGTGGTTGTTATTTTGATATTTAAGTCATTCGAGAAGACGCCTGCTCCGGCACCATGTGTGGTTTTGGAGTCGTCTGTGTATATCCTAACTTCTTTGACGCCAGAGTTATCTCTTTTTTCTTCAGAAAGTTGGATATGCTACTTCCTTTCGAAGACGTGGTGACATGGTATTCTGTCTATGGGAGCCTCGAGAAGTGGTATCTTCTTTAGGATTCCCTGTAGAATCTTTGAATGCTTTGTTCCAGTATTCTCTTTCCAAAGCCCATTATTTTTTCAGTCTTAAGGCTGCTGCCTTGGGCTCCTCCTGTATGATTAGATGCAGCGGTCTCAGGTTTAGGAAGTGATCTAGTGCGACTGATGGGGTGGTTCTCATGCATCCAGTGGCTGCTGTACTCGCTAGGCGTTGTAAACTCTGGAGCTTTTCTTTCACAGTGATCAGTTCTGTTCTGGGCCACCATACAACTGATCCATAGGTTAGGGAAGGTCTGATAATTGCCGTATACAGCCAAAGTGTTATCTTTGTGTGAAGACCCCAGTTCTTACCAACGAGTCTTCTGCATTGCCAGAAAGTTATACAGGCCTTTTTCATCTTAGCATTTATGTGGCTAGCCCAATTCAACTTATTGTCAAGTATGATGCCCAGATATTTAACTTGAGTTGTTAGAGCTAGTTTGGTGTTAAATAGTTTTGGTAGTTGTAGTTCTGGTAACTTTCTTTTGTTGGTGAAAAGGATAAGTTCTGTTTTTTTCGGGTTTACTGATATTCAGTGTTCTTCGCACCATTCTTCCACAATCTGAAGGGCTGAGCGCATGATTTTGCATAGCACATCCAGCCGTTCCGCTTATTAGTATTGCAAGATCATTCGCGTACCCGATGGTGGTGCATCCTCTCTCATTTAGTCTCTTTAGGAGGCTGTCTACTACTATATTTCATAAAAGTGGCGATAGGACGCCTCCTTGTGGGCACCCTTTGACTACCTTTGCTCTTGTGGTAGTGCTCACTATCTGGACCGCTCTTTTGCTTATTAGCTGAGTGATCCAGTCCCTTATGGTTGGTTCTACCCTACGCCTTCGCCAGGCTTCGTTAATGCTGCTGTGTACCGTCTTGTCGAAAGACTCTTCTATGTCTGTGAAAGTAACTAGTGTTGAGGCTTTATTTGTGATAGCCGATTCTATCTTATGCACTACCATGCGTGCAGTGCGGACTCTGTTGATCTACCTTTCCTGTACGCATGTTGCTGAGGATGTAGTGGGTTGTCTTTTAGTGTTACATACGGGTATTTCTAAGCTTAATTTGATTAGATTCAAAGAGTATTATTGACTAGATATTTCTGATAGATTATTCTCAGCCTGTAATCGTCCACTGCTGAGCGTATCTTTGACTACGTATCTAAGGTACGCCACTAGCTACTTAGTATCAACCAGCCCCGCAGGAGTGACCCGATCAACGGGCTAGGTCTGTTTGACGCTGTTTTTATTTATTTATTTATTTATTACAGTTTTCATACTGTACGATATTTGACGTCCGTATATATGAATCTATAGCACTACTTTACAAAAATAATTGGACGTTGAATATGGGGCGGCATGAAAAGTCTGTACCGTCAACTGACGTCCGTATATAGCTTCAGAGCTACGCGACACATATACAGATGTCGGTTCGACGCATACATTTCATACTGTACGATATTTGACGTCCGTGTACATGAATCTATGGCACTACTTTAGTAAATTAATCGGACGTCGAATATGGGGAGGCATGAATAGTAGGTATATGCCGTTAACGGACGCCTTAAAGCTACGAGACATATATATGGATGCCGGTTTGACGCATACGTCCGTATACATGAATCTAATATCACTTCTTCTTCCTTCTCCTATAAATGCATAAAGTCCCATTATTATTATACTGACATGTAATATTCTATATTATACATAAATGAGTATGAGTAGTATGAGTATGAGTATGAATTTATGACCCAACACCGTCTCAGGTAATTAATCATGAATAAAATGTTCTAACGTTTGCGCGACTGTTATACAAAAATAATTGGATGTTGATTATATTGTTTTGATTGCGGTAGGTGCGAGTTGGCAACGTCGCAATTGTGGACGCCAAATACGCGAATCCGTAGTCAGGAATTCCTCTAGATATACAGTGTGGATATACGCACTGCACCAGCGCCTCACCTGCGCGGTGATTTGTTCGGGAAGTTTTCAATATTTTATTGCAACCATTTAAAGCGAATTTTGGCTTCCGTCGATTTTTGTACTACGGCTAGCTAGGATCAATAGGACTTAAGTGCCACCGGATAACAAAGTGGCGTCCGGTATATGGACGCCAAAAGCAGGTTGACGCCAGTTTAAATGCACTTTCGCCTTCAGTGGACGGCCAATTGTTTGCGGGATAAATATATATATATATATATATATATATATATATATATATATATATATATATTGTGTTACTCAAATTGTCCGCCACCGGAATACGTCCCCGACACGTCTCTTCTGTATAAACCACGCCATAAGCCATCGGTCCTTGTTGCCATATAAACATATCTGGCAGTAGTTACAGGTACTTTTTTCGTGCGACTGCTATCTAACCTCTACCACCCACCAGTGTATATCTGACTTTCGACTTTGTAAATATAATATTAAAGGTGGAAAGGCGTTTTTTACAACCGGAAACGAACACACCTATTTACAAACATTAGTTATAGACAATATGACATACTTAACTATTGGGTAACACAGTGTCAGTTGACTTACGCGGGCGGACCCGTGGGCGGAGACTAGTATGTGTGTGTAACGTACTTGTCAGTGAGTGTGGAAGGCAGTTAATATAGCTTAGAGATTTAAATAAAAGGTCATAATGAACACATCTTTTTTCTAACTGGATAAGAGGCAAAATGTGTCTAAGCTGTAGAGGTTTTTTTTTCATTTATGGATTTTAAACATTTTTCTTGCTGGCTGTACGATTTTGCAATAATCTGTAAATTCAATTCAGAATAACTTTAAAAGTTAGAGATGTCTCCTAAGAACGTTTTAATGTAACTAGAGACCTTCCCTTGATGACCCATTTTAAAAATACACCCTATAAAGGTCTTCAACTTGACTGCACCCTACCTGGCGGTAAGCTAATGTGTAGACCAAAGAATAGTGATCGCCATTACAAATGGTGTCCCTCCCTTGACGGCTTCTACGGATGTTTTTTCACGCCCCACTTAAAGGACCCGGGTCTTTAGGAAGTAGAAAACCCATTAATAGGTAAAGAATTCCAAGAGTATTTGGTACAGCAAAAAAAAACAGTCACTGAACCGCTTATTTATTCTTGGAATTGTTAGCACTGTATGCGAGTGACACCTTAGCCCTGTACGTGCTATTCTTTATGGGATAGGAGATGGATTTTTCCGGATTCAAACTGTAACTAAAAACAGTCTGCTCAATTTGATTATCGAATACTAAATAAACCTCCAGCAAACAGCCAACAAGGCTGTCTGCCGGTAGATTTGTAAATAATTTGAGTACAATCGATCTTGACCAGCAAAATACTCAAAATTATCTTAATACCAACTAATGATGTTAATTCGATTAAGATAGGAAAAAGTGAATCGTTCAGGCGGGATTCAAACCCGCGATCTTTCCCTTACAGGGGGAATGCTCTGACCACTGGGCCACCGAGCCTCGCCTGATAGTTGGTACGAGTATCGGTAGATGGCTCCAACCGTCGCACCAAGTCGTATAGGAGAATGTGGATTGCTTCAGGCGTAGCTCGGTGGCTCAATGATCAGAGCATTCCCCCTGAAAGGGAAAGATCGCGGGGTCGAGTTCCGCCTGAGCGATTCACTTTTCCTATCTTAATCGATTTGAAAAGTTAGCATAGGTACTAATTACTTTAAAATTTCATTCTAATGATGTTAATACCAAACGATGTTATTGATTCTTCTTCTGTCATTGACGGCATATCGTTTCATATCTTGTTTGGCCGGTCTGCAGCCACCCAGAAACAGTTTATTGATTTAAATTGTATTATCGTCCGAACTAAAGGTGTGTAGCGTCGGTAGCTTAGTGGTAAAGGAGTCAGCCTTACGATCGAGAGGTCCCGGGTTCGAATTCTGGCCATTACACTACCGACGTGAACCCACTCCTAGCACAAGCAATTTAGCTTAGTTGGAGGGGTTAAAGGGAATATTAGTCATTTCAATAATTTCGGTTGCTAATATTCTTTAAAAAAAATTAAATCATAACAATCAGTCAACAGGCCCTTCCTGTTGACAATCAGTCAACAGGAAGGGGGGAAAGCCAAGGCATTAAGGTCATTCTAAGTAGTTTGCAAGTCAAATTCGTTCTGATGCTGACTGTACATTCTCTTATTCCTTCTTAATATTAAATCCTCCTGAATTGCTTAAACCTTTTTTAAAGTTTAATATTAACAACCTGCGCCACTGAAGATGTCGACCGCAGTGATCGACGAAACGTCTGGAACGCAAGTTTCACATGGACCATGGCCAAACAGCCCGGAAGTAGTATATTCTACATATAACGCCGGCCGTGAAAGCCTGAAAACTTATATTCAATATTAACAGTCAGTTTTTCTTATTCTTATAGTTTTCATACTATTTTGTTCCTCATTCGATCCAACAGGGTATTTAATGTACCTATATATGCAAGTAGTTATATGTAATCGTGTGAACAAAAACATGTGTGTTGCGAATGTGGACTTACTTCACGAGTACTTGTATTTTTTTACTTTTCAATGTAGTTTATCGTCTGAGTTTAAAATAATATGGCGATGTGTTAAGACAGTGGTATGTTGGAGCAATTATTTCTTTAAATAGATTGAAGAATTCTTTTATATTGTTGAACTGTGTGTGTTTATTGTATGTTGTATGATGTGCAATCTCTTTTATTTTATTGACTTCATCTGTGCTGATTTCAAAGAGTACTAGTTTCGAAGTTATTTGTATTCCCGTTAACCTCTCGAATAAAGTTAAATTGTGTAAGAAGTGAGTTCACATCGATAGTGTTATGGTCAGAATTCAAACCCGGGACATCTGGATCGTAAGGCCGACTCCTAAAAAAGAAAACTAGGTATGCGATCACAGAGCATCACTGCATAGTTATTCATGATTTTGCTCTCATTACCTATGAATAGAAAACATGAAGTTATTTTTTTTAAATAGGAAGTTTTTCATAATGGCAAATCGCCGCAATTTTGCCAATGTCAAGTAAAATGTATACTAAAAATAGCTGTTGCCCGCGGCTCCGCCCGCGTGGATGTCGATTATCGCTTTCCCGCTTTTCTGTTGGAATTTTTCCTGAATTTTCTTTGCTATAAACCTTACGGAGCCCGAGACCTTTCCAACGAATGCAAAACCGTGGAAATTGGTTCATGCGTTCTGGAGTTATAGCGTCAGGAAGGAAAACCCGACTTATTTTTATATAGTAGATTAATTAATGGCGAAACGCCTATGTCAAGTATATCAGAGCCACGTTAGTGACGCCAGTAAATTGTTTCCGTGTGCCCCCCCCTCACGAGATTCAGGTGGATGATCAGGACGTGTGGTTGGAGTTTAGGGGGCTGAACTGGGAAAAAGTCATTGAAACTCTACCTTTATGACAGATTGTGACGATTCATCCACTGTGACAATTCACATGTGATACCTCTATAAAGTATCTAGACAAGTGGCCAAATTTTCAAATCAAATCAAATCTAATCATTTATTGCTCACTAAGTGTACATTGGTGTTACAAGTAAATAGTAGTGCTTAAGACTTAGCGCCATCTTCAGGCATTGCAATATTACAAATTAAAAAGAACAAAATAATGTCAATATACAATAATTAATTGTTGAGTCCTTAGAAATTTATTTAAACCTTTTATATTTAATTTAATGGATGTCGAATGTCAAATACAATAATATAATAAGTCCTCACAAGTCAAGAGTACAAATTATTGTTACACTTATTAAATTCAAATTCAAATTTATTTATTTGCAGATACATACATTTCCCTTCTGTCAGCATTCCCGGATTGCCACACACTGATCGAACAGATGATGTAGCTATTAAGAAAGGTATGCAGCGTACAGTAAGGTGGCGTAATGTGTACAAGCCTGCCTATTTTTATTTGCCTATTTAAATACTAGATAGATACTATTATTAAAAATGCGGAAGTAACTGTCTCTCTGGCTATCTGCATGTCTGTTTGTTACGCTTTCACGCCTGAACCACTGAACCAATTTTGATAAAATACGGTAAAGGGGTAATTAGGCGATAACCGACATCGTGTGGAGCCGCGGGCAACAGCTAGTACTTAATATGTTATTAAGTTCTAATTTTGAAGGTATAAATGAACCTTTATCAGGCAGACCGTGCGGCTGTTGGCGACGGAATTAAACAATGTTTTGTACCAGGTCATGACGAGAAAATCTTCTGAGTCACCTTCATTGTCCTTTCTCTCATCCTAACATAACCATTAACAATGGACTCTTTGAAAACATAGACAAGAATTGTTTCATCAACACAAAAGAAAAAATAAGGGTATTTTGTATACAAATTTATTATGTACCAACATTGGATATTATTTCAATATTAGGTTTAATAAATACCTTTATTTATCATGTTTCTTTGTATTCGAAGGTTGTGGAAATATAATAATTATTCAATTCTGACTGAATGAATCATTCATCAACGCAGAACCTAAACTGCTAGGGTTACAAACATGAACTTCGTTGAAAATGTCTTTTATGTTACATATCTGCGTAAATCCTGCGCAAAATCTATACTGATACTACCCTCCCTCCCCCGCCAGAGCCGGCAGGGGTGATTGTGTCGGATTTGAACCGACTAAAACGCACGCCGGGTGGGTCGTAAGTTGCCAGAGGTGAGATTGGTTGAGACATTGATTGGCCGATGCAGTCCATCACATGTAATCAGCGTCTAGGAAGTTCGATTAAAATATAACGGAATAGCTAGGTACCTACGCACGGATAAGGAGATAAGTACGCACCTTTACATGTAAAGGTGTATATACAGGTGTATATTTATCTCCTTGGCCGTGTGCATATAAAATTAATTCGTAATATCGTAACTGCATTTGACCAACTGCATGGCAAAGTGGATAAAGTGTATTCAAGATACCATACGCAGGTGTCGATATGCAGCAAATTACATTGAGAGCAGATGTAGAGTGATGACTTACTAGCTACTGCCACGTGCATGTCAAAATAGCCTATATCCTTCACCAAACTCTAGTCTATCTCTTTCCAAATTTCATCAAAATCGGTTCAGTAGTTTAGGCGTGATAGCAATACAAATAGTTATCTACTTTGATATTTAGAATATTAGTACGGCTTACTAACAAAATAATACACAGATTAACTTTCTGTTCTTGCTAATTTCTTTCTAATTTTGCTAATGGAAGAATCTAACGAGGAAGACGAAACTAAAACGCAGTTACGCTATTATTCGAGTGTAGATTCGCCACTTTATAATAATAAGCTAATGGTTATATAGATTTCCAATACCTAATCCCGTCATAAACCAATCCCCTTCCTTTATTTTATGTCCTTAAACTTTCCGGGATATTATCAAATCTAATTATTGTGAGAGCCAAGTTTTTTTTACGATCGAACTTGTAAAAAAGTGCGCCTTACTTTATGTGTTTGTAAAGTTTTTAATGCCTTTTATAGATTTTGCTTTAATGTTTTCGACCAATCGGTGGGGTTTCTTTTAGGGTTCCGTAGTCAAAGACTAAAAACGGAGCTCTGTTAATAAGGCTTCACTTCTTCATCCTAGCGTTAATCCCAGTCGCATCCGAAGCTTTTCAACTTGGAGTCTGGGGTCCGCTTTTTACCAATTTAAACTGCGGATTTGGCTAAAATTCGATATTTTCCGTAAAGCGACTGCCATCTGTCCTCCACAACCCAAAGGCGATATCGAAGCATTGCAGCTAGATCAGTTGTTGGATATTTTGAAGGCTCCAACTACCCGTTACGACTGCCATAGTTGTTTTGTATGACAACCGGGAACGACGGCGTAACGTGCTCTCCGAGGCACGACCAGACCAATGCAAATACCTATATTCACGCGTACAAATATTTTCACTGAGCGGGTATCGAACCCGCGCCTCCTGCGCAGCGGCCGCGTTCACTACCGCTACGCCATCACCACGGAAGCTGACATAGTAAGGCTTCACTGTCTTTCGTTGGTCTGCCGCCGGGTCGTATCTTATGAACCGTGAAAGCTACTAGCTGGACAGTTGAAATTTTCATTGACGATATATTTCTGTTGCCGCTATAACAACAAATAATAAAAACAGAATAATATATAATAATATTATAAGAGAAGATTCTGCAGTGTATTCTGCAGACAATAGTCGATTTGATTGACCATTTTAAGATGACCAAATACGAAGTTTACTTACAAACCTATGTAAATCCCTGAAGGAGGAGGCAGAGCATAACATAACATAAATTCACGCCTTTATCTCCGAAGGGGTAGGCAGAGGTGCTAGCACCCACATTTCGCCGGTTTATGTATTGGTCCCAATGTGGGTGGGTGTAGGTGGCGAGCCTATTGCCATTAACTGGGCACTTATAAACCTGCGATAAATACACACATAACTTCGAAAAGCATCGAAAAATCATTGGTGTGTGCCATGGAAAACCTGGGATCGAACCCGAGACCTCGTCTCAGCAGTCCATTACCCATACCACTAGGCTACCGCGGTTGGCGGAGGCAAAAATGTATTAATATCCACATTTCGCCAGCTATGACTATCGACGAGGGGGTGAGCCTATTGCCGTCATTTAGTCACGGGCGAATAGTTTCCCTTTTAAAATATCATCTCCAATCAATTAGTCTATTGCAGTCCACTGCTTGATATAGTATCACCCAATGTGTACAAAAAAAGGATTATCCAAAAAAAATCTGCACAAAATTAATGATACCTAATAAAATTACAATTACCATCAAATCACTCACAGCTAGAACAAAAGTACACTACTGCTTATCCTCTAAACATATTACAATCTGTATGTATGTTCATGTGTCACATCTGTGCGCTAAATATGGCGAACACATTGCCTACGTGGGAGATGAGCGTTGTTGGACGAGCGTACAGGATGTTCACAGAATAGTTATTTTTTGAATTAGCACTGATTTTTGTCGATTTTTTTTTTCCTTTTAAATTGCGTAGTGAGTATTCTCTGGTGTGTGGGATTTTAGGTAATTTATTTGAAAAATTAAAAGAAAATAAAAGCTTTACGTATTTAGCGAGTGTTTCTATGTTTTTTGATATTTTAATAAATCCTTGATCTCGTAATTAAATATGCATACATGCAAGTTTAACTACGAAAAGGCAAGTAGAGTTTTATTAGCTAATAAAATAAAGCAAGGATGGACTATAGTCTATACGTTTTATCCCTGGGAAAGGTTAACATGTGTTAGGGGTACAGAACACATACATTTACGCACAGAATTTCACGCAGGCGGAGTTAAAAGCTAAGTATGTATTAATCTGAAGCTGCTCAAAATAGTGAGTAAATCATAGTGCAGTATTATCGTGTTCAATTTCGATTATTCCCAGTAGTCCCCTCTAGCTCTGTCCTCTGGGGTGACAGCTAGGAATTGTCTTCCCAGTTGTCGTCGGGGTGACAATTTGTGCCGACTGTTCCCTTTGAAAGTTGACTAGAGGGGACAAATGAGAAGTTTGTTTCTCAGTTGTCACGGGAGGGGGGGGGACAATTGCAATTAAAAACAATCATAGATTTCAGCTTTTTTATTTCTTATGTTACATAGAATCTTCGAAATAATCCAGATGACCGTAATCCATATACACGAAACCCGAATATTTAAAACACAAAGAAGCGGAGCTCCCGCCTTAGTCTTCTAACCTAACCTATCCGAGTCGGATTGCACTGAGTCGGGGTGTTAACGATAATTAATTTCGAAGATTCTATGTAACATAAGAAATAAAAAAGCTGAAATCTATGGATTGTTTTTAATTGCAATTGTCCCCCCCCCCCCCCGTGACAACTGAGAAACAAACTTCTCATTTGTCCCCTCTAGTCAACTTTCAAAGGGAACAGTCGGCACAAATTGTCACCCCGATGACAACTGGGAAGACAATTCCTAGCTGTCACCCCAGAGGACAGAGCTAGAGGGGACTACTGGGAATATCACTTCAATTTAGGTCAGCCCGAATTATATGAGCTTGTCAATTTCGCTAACGGTTTAACAGGCAACATTTGAGCATTAGCCTATATTTTGATGATGACGCTATTGGCGACCCGTTAAAGAACCCTGGTCTGTAGGAAGACGGAAACACATGCGCGGGCAGAGCATTCCAACTCTTTATGTTTATTAAAAAGCTGTTATTTTAGCACTATAGACATTTCAATTATGTTTATTTGTATAGACTCGTATTTGCGACAGTAAATCAATCGCAGAAACGAGTGAGCGTGGTGAACAGTGCAATAAATTACACCGAACAAATTTTAATCAAAAGCTAATCAAGTAGCATTGTACACGCCATGCAAACAAAATGGGGTTGGAATTATTTCAATAAGGTTGCAATTAATTTATCAATTATTCATTTAGAATTCATTGCGAAATGTTTCAATTATTTGGTTGGTTGGAGTAGTCTATTCTTAACATTGATACTTAAAATCGATGATGTAGGTACTGAAGTACGGTTGAGTTATTTCAAAGGAGTTACACCTTTAGATGCTACTATCCGAAGTTTACGTGCATAGCACGCATGGAACGAAGGATGTATTAGTGACCAAAGCTGCTGAAAAGCAACAAAAACGTCGGGCTCAGGGCAAATAATAAAATAATGCCAAATAAATCGCAATAGAAACCGTTAAAATAATTTTATTTCAATAGTATAACATTTTAAGATATAACCCTAACTTCTAAAAGTATTTATCTCGACAAAACACAAATTATTCTCCTAACTCATTTTAACTTCGTATACACTTAGTTTATCAACTAAAAGCACTTCTCGTGAAGTCATGCCTCACTCAAATTATCTATTTTTTGAACATTTCTAAGTACAAGTCTGAGGAGTTAGGCTTATCAACAAATTCTTCAATTACGAGTCTCATCAGACTCATCACATAACGAAACTATAAGCCCACAGCTTAGCGCGTCAAGCCATTCTCAATATTCATCACAAATACTTATTTTACTCAATCAATTTATCCATTTTGCGAATGAAGCCTAAATAAATCATTTTAAGAAATTAATCAAAGAAATTGAAAATATATGCAATCAAATTTCATTTGTCTATGAAATGAAATAGATCAAATTAGTTAAATTCTAAATTGAAATATATCAATGAGAGCGAGTAGACCTTTAAACGAATTATTCAGTAGTATTATTTATCAACTATGCTTAGTATCGTTAAAACAAATTGCAAAACAAATTTCATGAAATTTGAAATTTCTTCTAAGAAGATTTTATACCTTATTAAATTAATGCAATTACGCATGTTTATTAGAAAGCTTACACTGAGTAAATATTATGTCTTATTCAAATAGATAACTTGTGACTTTAAATCTTTAGAAAGGTAGACGATGTGAACCAGCAGGACAGGGGAAGGTAGTGTTACAATATACAAAAAAATACAGGATATGTGTCTATTTATCAAAAGCCGCCTGTATGTTGTCAGTTAAGTGATATAGCGGATATACAATGATGAATAAATAATAAATTAAAGCAAATTAAGTGTTACAAAATAAAGTGATTATTTACTTATATAATTTCCTACGATATTCTAATATACAGAGAATTCGTAACATATTATCCTATTTTCCTTTTCCTATTATCCTTACATATTATTATATTATACTATTACTTGAGTTTTAATTAATTTTAACACTAGCCTTAAATTGTGTACCTAACCTAATTATGATTCCCAAGGGCCCAGGGATATGGGGCACTCAAAGAAAATTACAATAAATATTTAAATAACATTAAAGCTTTAAATATTTAAGTACACATACACCTTGCAGAGGCAGTTGGAGATAATAGCTCACCATCTGCTTCATCTGTCCTTACACACTTCACGAATTGTAATGACATTAACCCTTTAATGCAAGTCCACTTAAAAAATAACCATTAAATATTTATCAATAACAATAAAATTCTATTTAATAATACCATTTATAGTAAAACATTATTACTTTAAACTCACAGATAAATATAAGGAAATGACGGTAATAATGTGCTTACGACGCGTACTTTCAACCGACGCGACATTTTATAAAACGCTCAAAAAACATCAACCTGTAGTTCAAAACAAGCGCTGGCCATTTTAACGAGCTATAGATAAAAATATATGGAGTCGCGAGTCTCGACCAACGCGGCAACTACAATTTTTAATATGGTACTTAAATAGGAACGCACGTGCTTCTAATATTACACGTAAATAATGATATCAAACTAGTATTTCACTTTATTTTAACCGAGTATGAACAGGCCTTCCGTCCAAGTACTATAATTTTTTTTTGGTATAGTATTGTAAGCTGAAGGCAAAGTCTCAGGAAAGAGAGCCACCATTACATAATCGCATGGTTAAATCCCCGAAAGGGTTGGCAGAGGTGTATTAAAACATTTTTTTTAAACCACTAAGGTTGCAGACAAGCACATGGCCCACCTGATGGAAAGTGTTTACCGTGGGCGTGTGTAACGTGTGCAACACCAGGGGAGTCACACTCGTGCTACCAAACCTGTAAGAATACAAAGTTTCTGGGCCATTAGTGTCCTTCTGCGAGCAGGTCATGCTCGTGAAGGAGACAGCAGAGCGGGCGCGGCACGATGAGCGCGAAAGACTTGCTGACATCGCTGCACGCGCTCGTAGGTGGCTCGGGCGTCGGAGGGCGCAGACCGACCTCCGCCTTCCATGAGCACGGGCCTGAGGGTGATAGGTGGAACCGCCCGTCACCCTAGCAGAAGCAGGCCACGGCGGCACACCGGGGACGAGTCGGGGACCGCGTGGTCCCTCCTTCCGAGGGAGGCCAGACCGAGAGGGATGGCCCTGGGTCAGCCTAGCATAACGACCTACAGACGGCGTGCGGTTTAGTCGGTTCGAGTCCGACATAACCTCCCCCTCTGGCTCCGGAGGGGTGGGGTATCCGTGGGGATTTCCCGCACGTAAAAAAAGAGCCATTAGTGTAGAAGACAGAGCTTTAAGCCGACTATAATTTCGATCCCACGTAATAGTGGGCGAGCCTATGTTTTATAATTTAGAAAACGGGAATTAACGCGATCATGGTATAGCTACTTTCATACCTTTGATTGCCTGACGTTTCGACCAGGTTACACCGGCCGTGGTCATAGGCTGACTGGCTCAGCGGTGGAAGCCCGCCGTCTTCGAATCCGTGAGGTAGTAGGTTCTTCATCTACCCGCACATTTTCAATATTTTCTTTTCGCCATGTACCGTCACATACTACACTCACAGTGTCCCTATTACGTAAGCAAACTGTCCGATGTCTATCCGACTGCGTAGAAAAGCGAGGTTGCATGTTTTTCATCACTGGATTCCATGTTGCAGATAATTTAAAACCATCTTCCCGATTGAAATTTTTATGTTTTTTGATTTCAATCGCTTCACGTACAGCTCTTGAGTAAAAGTGACGTTTCGAAGACGGCGGGCTTCCACCGCTGAGCCAGTCAGCCTGTGACCACGGCCGGTGTAACCTGGTCGAAACGTCAGGCAATCAAAGGTATGTAAGTACCTATACCATGATCGCATTGTTTCCCGTTTTCTAAATTATATATCATGGAATGCGAGAGTTTAAAAGTGAGCCTATGTTTCCTGTCCCTTAGTCGCCTTCTATGATATCCACGAACAAAAATATGGTTGCCCTATATTTTAGGGAGCCTGAAAATCATAGTTGTCGAAATATGGGTGTTATTACAGCTCTGTCTGCCCTTCAGGCATTTACAGGTGTGAATATAAATGTATATTATGTACTATTTTTATATCGTTCCACTACTGAATAAAAACACAACATCCTGTAATAACTTATAATAGTGACACTTAGACGGTATTCGCTAATGTGGTTTAGACGTTATTGCACTAACACTGGCAGTATTACTTGTAAACGAGTGAGTTCCCACAGTTAAGTCGAGACTAAACGAGCCTACATCCGGTCTATTCCGGTACAAGCCGGTTTTGTGTAAGATATCGATAGCTTGGACCCGTATCTTACTAAGAAATAGGGTTCGTTTTAATTTTGTATTAATTAAAGGTAATGTTGAGTTACTATGTTTGTTTGATTGTTATATTTATAATATCTGTATTGCATTTTATCATCATATATTTTGATAAATTCACTCTAAATAACGTCAAAGTGAAGATTTTAAACCAGTTTACTTAAACTTAACTGTAACTTAACTGTAACTTAATTGTAACTTAACTGTAACTTAACTGTAACTTAACTGTAACTTAACTGTAACTTAACTGTAACTTAACTGTAACTTAACTTAACTTAAATGTAGGCTATTTTTAGCAGATAAGAAACCGGCACCGTTTCAAAATGTCAAAAATTAAAAATGTAGATAGGTTTAGCAAATGAGCCACCGGCCCCGAGTCAAAATACAGCCCCGATCTGAGAAGACTCCGGGAAGAAACTCAACGGGCTTTTTTGGTCTATTTACAAACATTTTTTATTTAAATTTTAAAGCATTTTGCATGCTAAATATTAAAATAGAATAAAATAAGAAAGATTTAATCGATCTAGGCGGGGTTTGAACCCGCGATCCTTGCCTTACAGGGGCCATGCTTTGACCAGTAAGCTACCAGACTCTACCCGATTATATATTTACACACATGTTTATCTACTTAGTCTAAATGCAAAGATTTGTCGGTTTCTGTAATTGTGACCTTCGTTCCTGAGATTTTACCTTCAGTTTACCAGCAGGCAAGGTGAAGTCGTATTGACGTGTCTAGGTTACATTGATTGGTGCAAAAGTTTGATTTTCAAATTTCAAAAAGTTTGTAAAGAGACCAAAAAAAAAACATGCCCGCTGAGTTTCTTGCCGGAGTCTTCTCAGGTCGGGGCCGAACCGCTGGTCCATTTGCTAAACTAGTCTAGATTTATTTTTTAAACTTGACGTTTTGTAAGTGCCGTTTTATTGGTCTATAAAGAATATGAAAAAAATATAAATGATTTTTGTCTTTGACTTTGATCTATTTTTATTGTGATAGTTCAAACACATCGACAAAATATTATCGATATCAAATTTAAACTCACTTAAAAGCAATATCCATCACAAATACCAAACAAGCATCTACAATAAATAAAAGTTACCAATATAGATATCGAACTCGCACATTAGTGCTACAGATTACTGTAAGAGGGCGTTTGCATCGCACCGGACGTAGAACTTGTATAGCTTCGAACTGGTTTCGTTGCACTCCACTAGTTCCATTACTAAGTCACCCATGGTACATGGCCATATTTACGGAAGATATGTCGCCGTCAACTAGCTTAATCAGCCTAGGCTTTTAACTAAAGGGCGCCATACAATGAACGGCCTGAATGATATTCAGCCGAACCGGTTATTACGACATTTAATAACCTGGCTGGCTAATGCTTAGGGCATCCGTAAGATGGAACGCCATCCCGAAATAAGACATAAAATTACATTCATACATATAATTACACCTGTGAATCCCGAAGGGGGCAGGCAAAGATGTATTTACAGAAAATTAGTGATAGGTTCATTGAGAATGTTACTCAATCCGACTTGGATAGGTTAGGTTAGAAGGTCTAATGCGAAGCGGTAAACGTCATCGATCCAAGCTAGCTATTTGCCTAGCCGTTTAATGAAAAGGCTGAACACCATTCAAGCCGCTTATTGAACAGCGCCGTTCAATAAAGAGTATAGGCAGTTAATTAAACTGCTGATTAAACTAGTTGGCTGCGACAGATAGATTGAGTTACTTTAGATCTAAGCAGGATTATATACTGGATGACGGACACAATTTCAATAGCAAAATTTAAGTATAAATTTGGCGAAAAAGTATATTTTACAACCGCCATACATTATTCCTTTCAAATTCAAATTCAAATAATCATTTATTCCTTAAAAATATTAAATTTGTTTGGAATCGTCATTATTTTTTCCCCTACCGTGCAGTGCGTGACATGGCAACTACTGAGAAACACTGCCAAAAAAACTCAGTAGGAATCCTTTTTTAAAAAAAACGTCGTCATTTATGTACAATCATTTTCTTGTGTTGACTTAGAGCTACTTAATCCCAAGCATTTTTGTCATTCAAATAGTCTGAAATGTTATAATATGCTCTGGTACACAATTTGGCCTTAATTGTTGTTTTAAATTTATTTATGGATAATGTTCTAATTTCATTGGGAAGTTTATTGTAGGATCTAATACATTGCCCCATAAAAGAGTTGCTTATTTTTTGGCTTTCACCTGTAAATTATTTTCATGCATTATAAAAAATCTTCTGTCCGATTTTGCTATCGAAACTGTAGCTAAAATCTTACGCACCGAAATGACTATAAAAGCAAATGTCTGTACCTACATATATCGATACTATATTGTAAAGTATATAGTCTGTACATTAAAGATATTTTATTTATAAAAATACTAGTGTTATGTTGTCTCAACATTTTTGAATACAAAAATATTTTTTAGAAATTTTTGCGTGCGATGTTCACAAACCCTACTGAACGAATTTTTGGTGTGGTATCTTTATTAGAAAGGTTATAATCTTACTTAAACTCATAGACTCCGCCCGTGGATATCGATTATCGCAGCTTTTGGTCATATCTATGATTCTACTCAAGCGATTGGATCAAACATACGTAAGATGTAAAGTTCCTGAAGAGCTAGGCCACATTTCGCCAATTATGATTTTTTGTCTCACTTATATCGATGCCAAGCTTCGTATATTTTATTTGACGTATAGTATTTAAAAAGGTATAGGTATGTGAAAACATAAACACTCACGCCTGTAATCCCCATAGGGGTAGTCAGAGGCGTATTAACTATTATTTATTTATTTACTTATATTACGTAATATTACCGCCTTGTGCCGTCTAACAGGCATTTTGCCATTGACTGTAAGTTTACTGTCGGATATGTAAACAGTAATCATACAAATATCTAATCGCGGTATCCAACACCGACTAGACCGATTCAATTTTTTCTATTTAAATCGAGTAATAATGCATTTATCAATATACTATAACCCCGGTGAGTACGTGACATGACCAATGCATGACAGGGCGCATTAAATTCTATCGCGTGACAAACTACTGATAACGTGTTAATCCTGGTTGACATACAAAACTCTGTGATATGGTTAACGCCCCTTGCATCAATTAGTGTGTGTAGGAACAAATCTGGGTCTGATTCAATAACATTATGTGTCTTCTCTGTGTCCTCTGTTCGATCCCTGCTCAGTGCAAATATTTGTATGCATGAATGTGTATATTTGCATTGGTCTGGGTGTTTCTATGTATAATATGTATGTTTTTATAAAAAAAAGTATCTAAGTTAGTTTATCCGCATTCTAGATTCCATAACACACGCTAATTAAGCTATGCTTACCATGGGTCTAGATAGCGTTGTGTGTACTGTCGTGGAATATTTATTTATTATTTATCTTTTATATTAAATATCGAATTAAATTTATATATTAAAATATCTTAAAAGTGATTCTGAAGGTTTAATCTTACTATTAAATAATTACATTGAAATAAAAGTATAAAAATAGAACATAAAAATAAAAATATCGTCAAATAAATTTATAATGTTACATAAATTGTAAAGTGTATCTGTGTATTGAATATATTTTTAAACAATGGTTGGGATACGTTATTTAAACGATACTGAACACAATTGTCTGTTTGTTAGCAATGTACAAAAACTATACTGAAATGAATACTTACTGAAGGTTTTTTTTTTTGTCAGAAAGGTCGTACTAAAACTTGACATTTTACGTAAGATTGATCACAGTCGGTTGAGTAGAACTTTACATAATATGTCCATAAAAACACGAAAACCGTCATCCACTCGAGTGCGGGTTAGTAAAAAAAAAAACGTCATAATGACAGGTATGTCACCTGTCATTATGACGTTTAAATGAATATACTGACGTTTAATTACTTAGCTCCTTGATAAAAATAACGCCATTACTTTAAAAATATTAGTCCAACGCACGCGCCACTATATAGTACATAAAACACTAACAGGTGAAAACAAAATTTTGACTTTAGTGCCATCTGCAGTCGTCATAATCCAGTATAGAACTCGGTTTAAGCAAAGGTGCACTATAATGATAGCAGGTGAAACATTCGCCGTTGGCTTAAAGAATACAGGTGTGCGATCTAGCGGCGAGAACACCTTGCGACTTACAGTTGCTCATTATTAATTTTGTCTGTAAATATGAAGAACTATGTAGATAATTGTAGACTTTTTGGTTGACATTAATATTTTCTAAAAATATTTGTGTGTTATGATTTTTTTTTTAATTTTCCTAAGGTTGAATATACTTTTTGTAGAATAGAGTATTTGAGGGCGATTTTTTTTTTTAAATTTTTGTATAATGACATAGGAGAGTTAATGTAAACGATCTTTTTGGAATATGTCTTCATATTCCCGAACAATTTGAATAACAATAAAGTGCCTAGTTAATAGATACTTATTATATAATTGCTTTAAAAAAATCTCTAAAAAACCAATACTTGGTGAAGGGTTTCATTTAACTAAAGCAAATAAATAAATAGCTACTTTAAGGGATATTCATCGGAAAGATATCTATTAGTTATTTTTTGTTGAAATTGACATTTTGTAATATATTATGAGTAATTGAACCGTCAGTTCTGGTCTCGTAAAGAATTTTCGTCAATATTTTTGTTATAATTTCCGGATACGTGAAAAATCTTAGCGAAGTTTCATAAAACAAAATTAGTCACAGAGTTGTATTCTATATTTAAAAATTTCATGAAACATCGGAACTAACAATTTAAAGAATGTCGTTTGAATATTCACAAAGATTTAACTGTTAGTCATACATTTTTAATTTTTGACTAATTTAGTAAATTTTTGTTTGGTTCACTCACTTTCATGACTATCTATATCTAGATATTACGCACAAAGGACATACGTGAGAAAAAAAATCCACTCATAGCCAAAAACTAATATTATACGATCGTGTAACAAAAAACTGGCCGAGGGGGAATAATATGACGCGACAAATTCAGAAATCACTACACAGAACGCAACAGCCATGCCTCAGAGGACCTATTAGATTAAAGTCGTGGGTTCAATTCCCGCTCAGTCCATTTTTTTTGTGCCTACAATTTTTTTTTTTATTATATATATAATCTATGTTGCAGGCAATGTGTATAATGCAAATTTCTAGACATTGCAAGGGCAATAAAAAAAGAGAACCGGATTATACACAACAAGGAAACATCTATATTGACACAAAAATAATTTTATAAGTATGTTTAAGCTATGACTTATTTGTGTCTTAATAGCAGTCAGTAGATAAACTCATCCTGCCCTTTTTAGAATTCAATTTGGTTGGTGTATGTCTTGCAGGTCGAACCTTAAAAAACTTAATGCAATAAAAAATATTCAACTATTTTTTTTTGTGTGGGGTGAAATTACTTCTTTCTTCTTCTATATTTTTTGTATATCTATAAGTAGTTTTTATTTAATTATTTAAGAAAATAAATAAATAAATAAAAACTACTTATAGATATACAAAAAATATAGAAGAAGAAAGAAGTAATGTAAGTAAGAAAATAAATAAATAAATAAATAAATAAATAAATAATAGATAAAATATTGTATTATATATACATTATTCTTCAGTTATTTTCAAGGATAATGTCTGCGGCAAAACGCGTGTGAAGTTTCAATATAAAATAAAATTTTATGAAGCCCTAAAATACATGACATTCTCAGAATTCACGCATCTTATCTTAAATTGAACAGAAATTTGTTAAGGTCACTGGAAAAACTCAAAAATACTTCAATACATATTTACGAATAACTTAATTTAAGACAGTTAACGTTTCACTAAATACTACTAGTTCAGACTTCTAGCAAAAAAAATCAAAATAACGCAAAGAATAACGAAAATGTATAATCAAAAATTTAAAAAAAGAACCTACGTATATAATCCTAAGTCCTTGTTATTTTTTTGTATTATTCCTTTTAGTTAACAAAAATATTAATAGTTTTAATATTTCAGACTCTTCCAAGACTCTTTCTTTTTGGAACAAAAAAATAAATAAATTGAAATGAGGATAAAAATATAAAAATCCGAATCGTTTTTTGTATAACTGTTATGCAAAATCAAGGAAGGTAGGTAATTGGGATTTTTGTATTTTTATACCTATATTAGAATATAACTTGAGAAACATAATTTTAAGGTAAGATAACATTTCGTTAAATAAATCACCTATTTGCAGATTACCTAATGGTTCAAATAAATTAATACCGTGGTATCCGTGGGTCTTGGCAACCCTATCGTTCTTGAAGAGTAAAAGGCACTCTGTCCAACTCGAGTCATCATCATTATTCTCAAATCACAAAAGCAAGCAATTAATGAACACCGATAAAAGCTATACGCTTATAAGAACATTGCTTGTGTTAATAACTTAATAATATGTAATTAATAATCGCATTAAAGTACATACATAAAACTGTTTTCAATGTCCCACATTTCCTGCGTCGTGGGATTGTCTTCTATAATTTAATTTTATTTAATAGGTTATAAAGACGATTGTCTTACCACATCACTAACCAGGATGTAAGAGTTCTAAAGATCAACACATCCAAATCTGTGCAGGCATTTTAAAGTTTTAATGGAATAAAGTAAAGAAACTCTCGTTAACCCTGAAAACACTGCGATCCTTTTATAGGCAGTTGTGAGAAATGTCCGTTCAATATTTGAAATAATATTAGCGAGACCATTATCTTTTACTAAAACAGAATTATTAGAAAAAAAAAAGTGGTATACATAATAACATTTTTAATATGAAAAAAGGCTTATTTATATGCTACCAACGACCCTCCGGTTTCTAACAGGTGCAGTTCGATTTCCCCTTCTTTAAAAGTTTATTCGAGACGAATTATAAATAGTATATTTTCCGTATAATAAATATAGGTAATCAGTGGAGTAAGTATTAAAATCTGTTGTGTGATTTAAACACACAAACGCGGAATTTTTTTTTACATTTATTCTACATAATGATTTTGATCATAGTGTAAACAAATGTATTTGTAACTGTCAACATGTTAGATTATTACTTGTCAGTTATAATCAGGATGTATCCTTAAAGAGGGTAGGGACGCGTAACTAGATCCTATCGAATAATAAATTTTCTTACCACCCCCTCTTATGAATGTGCACCACTACATGTATTATTTATTCGCACGAATTTCTTCTGTTATAGAAGATATTATTATTTTTATTCGAAAAGTCCTCCAACTTTGTTCTAATTATCATTTTAGGGTTAAATATTAACGACGTAGTGTTTATATACAACCGATATTATGTTTCAAAAACTATCGCAACATTTTTTTTTAAATAAGTCTATCAACAAAGAAATTTCACACCACTGACTGCACTTAAAAAATTAAAAAAAAATAATTATACATATAAAAAATCCAGTTATATACAAAAAAAAACAGCTTACTCTCACGAAACTCGTATCGGCGGAAATTGGGACCGGTCCGTCATCCAGCCATCCGGTGGACCGGTTTGCCACGATGATTTTCATTCATAAAAACACTGAGTAACACACACCTTGCCACAAATTTTTCACTGTAATCCGTAAACACTGCGTCGATGCTACAGGTTGGGAACGGGCGGGTATAGACGTGCACGCACTTCGGGCCACTGATGCCGTGTGACCCCGGGCGTGCGCGTGGGGGGACGCGAGCGGCGCGGGGGGGAGATCAGTACAGCGTCCCGGGGAGCCTGCCAGAGCCTGCGTGTTCGGGCTTGACGTTGCTACGCTTTGGGGCGTTCTTTTTCCTCTCTGCGTAATTTTGGCGAATATTGTTATGATTTTTCAATTATGAATTTTGGTAATTAATTCTTTTTTTCTTTTCATTAGATTTTTTAAATTTTAGAGATTTTCTCCTTCGATATTTTGTTCGTTTTTTGAATATTGTATTAAGATTCGAACTGGGAATGACATAATTTATGACGAGTTTAATATTTTTCTTCGTTCGATTTTTGAATTACTTTGTGCTGTCAAATTATTATCTTCAAACCTGAATAATAATTTCACTCCGTCAAAAAATATTGTGAAATTCGATCATTTAGGGGTCTGTTCCATTGGCTTGTTCAAATTCAAAGAGGCTTTCATTGATGACACGATTATCAGTTAATTTTTTATTCAGTTCCATCAATTGCACCCCGCTAGATGGTAAATTAGGGTTCAGTTTTACAAACGCTCAATTTGAAATGAAAATTTTATTTTACGTTTCATACTAACAGAATAATTTCACAAATTTTGAGAACAACACTTTAATACAATTTTCTTATGTTTATTTTTGTCTATTACATTTTTTAATTTCATCTATAATATAGCTATTAACAGTTTTTTTTACCTACATCTCTGTTCTTTGGGAACATGCAGAGCCTATGGTTACTTTATAAAAATAAAACCTCCTTATTTTAATCTAGTGTTTCATCATTCATTCTAATTCTCTTTGACATTCAAGCTTACTACATCTTTTTATTTTTTTTTCTTTTTTAGCTACATATAATTGCATAGTGTTGCTCATCAAGAGGTGCATTATTTTTAAGATCTTTGGTTTGACATTGACGAGTCGTTACTGGATTCAATTAATTAATTTACTATTTATTATCCACCTTTCACGGAATGGTTTGTACAAAGGTGTAATTATTGCCTTAGGCACATTTTCTACCCCTACACCGGGGTGGTGCGGTTATAAAGAGGTTGGTTTTAAGAGTGCTTGGTTTTTGACAAGCTTTATTCATGTATTTAATATTTAAGCTGGATTTCAACACCACCAACTAAACCGAGTTCTATGGGTTTACTATATGAAGTTAATTGTTTGAAATGGTGTGAAGCTGTTTGGGTCACCTTAATCGTTGAAATTTATTGTTTGTAGAACATAAATAATATGGAATTTATGTGTAATAATAATAATATACATAGACATACATTCACGCCTCCTTCTCCAATTAGGTAAGCAGATATAAATGTATTAGTTTTAAGTCTTTTGGGTTACAGATAATTTAAGGTAAGATTAGATCGGGAGTCCCACGAAAATCCATAGAAGGAATTTCAGAAATTGCATGAGTACACAAAATTATAGTAGGTAATAACGCTGATAAGGAGGCAAGCCGGCGGAAATCGTGTTAATATCTAATTTTATCTCTCATCAGCGAGTCCTGCATTCCACGAATCCAAGCTGCATCACAGTAAAACCAATTCAAAACGACAAATCAGTTCCCACGCAATACATAAAAATATAAATATTTATACATCAGCAGTTGCCACCAACAAAAAACATTATTTACTAAAACAACTGATAAAATAACAACTTTATGAGCTCTGAAAAAAAAATGGTAGCATCCATTTTTTGTTCTCACACAACCTGTCTGTGTTTTTTTCAATACCTGTTTTTTTGTATCGATTACAAACTAAGTATACATTCCCATCACTAGTGACGTATGCTGTTGAAATTAGGGTTGGGATTCGTGTGTAACGTTTTAACTAAAATGGTCAGCATCCGACTAATGTCGAGTGGTATATTTTACTTTTTTTAATGCCCTGTTTGGAGAACAGGTGTTTTGTCTGAGGGCGTTTGATGGTTCGAATTTGATGTTTTCTTTGTTATTACTACGAAAGGGCAGGAATTGAAGGTTATTTTTACAGCTATCCACCAGATCAGTTCGTTAAGTTTTAATTTTTTACTACTGTGCAACAGATGGTAAGTGATTTTTTTAAAGTATATAAGCAACAGAAATTAATAATTTGAACTTTAACTCATCTACATACATACATACATATAATCACGCATTTATCCCCCGAGGGTTAGGCAGAGGTGAATTAACACCCACATTTCACCAATCTGTATTCGGTCCCACGTAATAGGGGGTGAGCCTATTGCCGTATTCCGGGCACTATTGTCGACTCGAGCCATGCATCTGAGGCTGAGTCTGGACTGTGCATATCTGTCTGATGTTCAAGTTAATCAGCCCTATCCCTTAGTCGCCTTGTACGACACCACATAGGAAGAGAAGGGGTGGCCGAAATTCTACTCTACCGGGAACTCGTCTAGGAAAGCCAAATTGCTTGTAGTTAGGGTGGCTTTACGTCAATATTGTACTGGCCAGGGTTCGAACCCGGGAGCTCTCAATCGTGAGGTCGACTTCTTAACCATTAAGCTACTGACTCTTCAAACTTATTATTACCGTAGCCTATTGAACGCTTGTAGCATCAAAATCGGTATCTTTTATGTGATATTGATGATAAGGAAACCGAAAAGAACAGGGCCGTATCAACATTTTACTGAGGTAGCAGACAAGCAAACGATCCACTTGATTGTAAAGTGGTCCCGCTCTTGCTGCCAACCCTGTAAAAACATTCTAATACGCTTCTTGAAGAACCCCAAAAACGTTTGTGAAAATCACAGTAGGTAGTTTATTTCATATCAAAGAAGAATCAAAGAATCAATTTCGTTTATTCAGTTTAGGCACATAAAATGAACGTCAATTTTTTACAGTCATATCAAGAAATTACTAATATAATATTAAATTAAGTAAATAAATCATTTGAAAATGATTCTTTCGCTGGTTCGGTAAGTTGGTTCTACTGAGAAGAGACCAGCAAGGTAGCTTGAGTGTGCGCGATGAAGTTTTTTTAATAGCTTACCGTTTCTGGTTCCAACTTGTGGGGTTAAACTTACTGTTTTGGCTACTTAACTTACATCTTAACAGGGTTATTACCATGACTTTGTGCCCAGTAACTATAAGGAGTAGACATTCTACGCAGGGGGCGCGGGTTCGATTCCCGCTCAGTGTAAATATTTATAATCTTTTTTAGCCCACTGAGGTGGTAGACTAGCACACTGTCCACCTGATAGAAAGTGGCTACAGTAGCCCATGGACGGGTGCAACACCAGGAGAGTCACACTCGTGCTGCCGACCCTGTAAACACAGAGAGATTCTGTGCCGTCAGTGTAGAAGACAAAGCAGGAATAGCTCTTGATCTTACCACTGACAGCACAAAAACTCTCCAGTGAGCTCTGGCTACCCCTTGTATGCATTAATATGACTATTTGCATTTGTCTATCGTTCCTGATTGTCATACAAACATTTAATGCGTGTCTAAGGCAGTCGTTACGAGTAATTGGAGCCCTAAAAAGTTCAACAATAACTGATCCAACTGCAATACTTTGATATCGCCAATGGATTGTATTTGTTTGTTGATTTATCGATCCAATAACAATTTACATTATATTTGAATTCATACACAAAGGTCTTAATACAAAATATAAATCAAATTATTAAAAAAAATTAAGAAAGACACATATTAAAAGAAAATACACCGAAATAATTATCATAATGTCTATCATAGAGTCAATAGTACAATAATTAAAAAAAATAAAATTCAAATTATACGTCACCAAAAAAATAATGTCACAAACTTCATTATTTAGATACAGTCATAATAATACACACAAATCAATGTCAATTTAAGACTTACGTAGAAACCAAGAAAGCAAATAACAATTAAGAACAACAAATCAAATACATTAATAAACATTTCACGGACCATATCGAAGATCAGCCAAACCCGCAGTTAGACTGGAAAAAGCTGACTCCAGGATCCGAGCTGAAAGCTTCAATAGCGACTGGAATTAACGGTTGGATAAAGAAGGAGAACTATAATTCTTTACCAGCAAACATGGTTTCTTCTTCCTGTAATCCCGACTCCATTAAGCGGGGCGTGAAAAAGCATCTGATGAAGCTATCAAGCTGAGGGATACTATTGTAACGTTGTAGTTGTCTGTATTGGTGAACCTCTAGACTTTGCATTTATACATACATATAATCACGCCTTTGTACCCGGAGGGTTAAGCAGAGGTGAATTAACACCCACATTTCACCAATCTGTATTCGATCCTACGTAATAGGTGGTGGGTGAGCCTATTGCAGTATTCTGGACACTATTGTTGACTCGAGCCATGCATCTCAGGCTGAGTCTGGGACTACATATCTGTCTGATGTTAAAGTTAATTAGCCCTATCCCTTAGTCGCCTTAGACACCACATGGGAAGAGAAGGGGTGGCCCAAATTCTACTCTACCGGGAACCATTCAGCTTATAATAAAGCGAGTGTATAGTCAAACAATTAGCCCACTGCAGTCCACTGCTGGACATAGGCCTCTCCCAATGTGCGCCATTTCGTACGATCCTCCGCCTTCCGCATCCAGTTCGTCCCAGCCACCTTTTTCAGGTCATCGGTCCATCTGGCTAGGGGGCGTCCTACCCTTCGTTTGCCTTCTCGCGGTCTCCACTCTAGGACTCGTCTGCTCCAACGGCCATCGGTCCTTCGACAGACGTGGCCAGCCCATTGCCACTTCAGCTTGCTTATTCTGCGAGCTATGTCGGTAACTTTGGTTCTTTGTCGGATCACCTCGTTTCGAATTCTATCCTTCAGAGAAACTCCAAGCATAGCTCGCCTGTATAGTGCCTGGCATAAATTCTGGAAATTCAATCTTGCAATGTAGTTGTTATCCGTATAGTGATATTCAGTAAAGAGCTCACCGATCTCGCTTGGGTTTAATTACAGAGTTGGTTTATTAGATCCAACTTAACTGCATACATGTTCGAATAGTTCTGATGGAATATTTGGAATATATGAAGTTGGGTCAATGAATTATTGTTTTATTAAGTTTGGTTAAGTTTCTAACTCATGTAGTATTAAGTAAGCTTAGAGATCGTTAGTTACACCATTACATTACCAACCTGAATTCAATTCAAATACAAGTTATTTATCATTGCTGAAGGGTTTAACCAGAATACTAGCAATGTCAGTTGCTAATATTCTTTAAAAAAAATCGCTCATAATTTGATAGTGGAAAGATGAGTTGCAAGATTGGAAAATTATATGAAAATTTAAAATATACGTGCCTACGTAGATTTGACGTAATCCTCTGGATCAAAAATTTATGTTTTGAGTAATTGTACATTATAAAATGTTATTTACATGTAATCCTTACTAATATTATATTAACTCTGTCTGTTTGTCTCTATGTTACGCTTTCACGCCTAAATCACTGAGCCGATTTCGATGAAATTAGATAAAGAGGTAGATTAGATCATGAGAAAAGACATAGGCTATGTTTGGTCACGGTAACCGACATACACGCGGGCGGAGCCGCGGTTAAAAGCTAGTGAAAATATAAATTAACACCACATCAGTGAATTAACCCTTTATAGGACGGCTCATACAAAGTGGTCAGTAAGCTGGACAGTCACTTTGAGGTCGATAACTCAAAGACTATATGGTATCGATATCGCCTTTAGGTTGTGGAGGTCAGATGGCAGTTGCTTCACAGAAAATGTCAAAGTTTTTTTTAATGGGACACGCTCATGTTGACATCACCTCGCCAGATGGTAAGCTGAAGGCAAAGTCACAGGAAAGAGGGTTACCATTACATACACATACCACGGTAACAATGCATGGTGGCACTCAGCTTAACGGCTTCATCAGATGCTTTTTCACGCCCCGCTTAAAGGACCCGGGACTGTAGGAAGAAGGAAACACCTGAGCTGGTAAGGAGTTTCAGGTGTTAATGGTGCGACAAAGGTAAGAGTCACCGAACCGCTTTTTTCTTGAAGGAATATTCCGCACTGTATGCGGGTGACATCTAAGCCTTGCACGTGTTATCCTGTATAGGGAAGAAGACGATGGGGCTAATTGGAATAGCTCATCAGAACATTTACCGTGGTAGAGAAGGAAGCAACATCTCTACGCATCTACAGATGCTATATTTCCAATAATGCGGAACGCGGAGCCAACCCCGAGATGCCAGCAGTAATCCACGCAGGAATGAATTAGTGTCTTGTATAGAAGGCACCACTGCGTCGGCGTAAAAATGTTTTGATGATACTCTCGATGTAGTTTTTCTTATTCAATTTGCAGCGAACATCCATACCGAGGATATTGAGGTTGTCCCGCAGTAGCAGTGGCGTACTCTGTAGACTGGGAAGGGGAAGGAAAGAAGATACCTTTGCTGTAAACGCACATGCCTGCGTCTTCTTGCCCTTGAACTCGACTAGGTTCTTAGAGCTCCATTGAGAAACGTGGTTCAGGATCCGGTCAGGCTCAGTGTCAAGAAGCTGCCTTTTTTCCGCGATATCCGTCTGCTTATCCGCAGAAGTCCATAAAAACTCCCGTGCAAGGTGCTATCGTCTGCATAGCAATGAATGTTGCCGGTAGAAAGCATGTCATTGATATGCAGAAGAAAGAGAGTTGCGCCAACTCTCTTTCGGACCCCTGCGGAATGCCGAAAGCACGAAAGAGACGGGAACAGGCAAGAACTCCGAGGCCCGTCCATCACAAAGGACGCGAATACGGTGCTCCTGCAAGAGGCTAGCAACCTAGTTGCACAGTCTAGAGAGCAGACCAAGGGCTGGTAGCTTGAAAAGAAGCGATTTATACCAAACTCTATCGAAAGCTTTGGCGATTTCAAGACAAATTGCCAGTGACTCACCGTACTTGTCCATAGCCTCACCCCAAATATGGATAACATACACCAGAAGATCACGCGTTGACCGTTTGGGCCTGAAACCATATTGCCGGTCATTAATCAATGAGTGATCCTCAAGGTGACGCATGACCTGTATGTCAATTATGTGCTCAAACACCTTGCACAGCATTGAGGTGACGGCTATGGGTCCATAGTTGGCTGGGTATGAGCAATCCCCCTTCTTGGGGATCGGCTGTACATTCACCTCTTTCCAAGCCGAAGGCACTGTACCAGAGCTGTACTGATTGCATCAAAGGCCAAGGTGTACTAGGACCTTACGTTCCACCTTATCTAGGAATATAGACATCTAATGCTATGAAGTTTACTATTACTTAAGTCCCTATTGCAGTCTACTGCTGGACTTAGGCCTCTCCTATGCGCCATTGCTTCCGTTCCGCCTTCCGCATCCGCATTATTACAAGTACTTAAGAATTATTATATAATTTAAAACCTTCAAAGGATTGACGCATTTGGTTAAAATTTGGCACACAGATAGAACATTACTGGGGCAATGACACAGGATATTATATTAGTGGAAGTATTTAATGTTTCCTTCCAATAATAGTTTTTATATATCCTGAAATAGATTTGCGTGGGATTCAAACCCATATTCCACGCAAACAAAGCCAGGATTATTAGCTATATGTCAAACTAGCTGATGCGCGCCGTTCCGCTTGCGTGGATGCACCGAGCACGATTGCGAAAAACACTCCATAGTAGTCCAATCTCGGTTGGATCGCGTTCAGGGGTCAGCCAGTGCATAGCCAGGCAGGGGGGATTGTGGTCATAGCGCTAAAGGGAACGGTGGGTGTCACGTGGTGCGCAGACGACAATCCTCGACTTATGAGGCCGTCAAGCTGAGCCATGTTAAAAATGGTGGCACCATTGTTAACATGGTACGTGTATGTAATGGTGACCCTCTTTCCTGAGACTTTACTTTAAGCATACCATCAGGCGAGGTGAAGTCAAATTGACGTGTCCTATATATATAAAAAAAAGCCTATGTTCTTTCTCAAGGCACCCAATGTCACCTTTGTACTACTTGAATTTTATCAAAATCAGTTCAGTGGTTTAGGCTTAACACTTAAAAGCGTAACAGACATACAGAGGTATTGCATTTATAATATTAGTCTTCTTCTTCTTTTCGAGTCAACTTCGTTTCGGGCCAACCTCTGACAGAGTTATTCAGGTCGCCCAAATAGGCCTCCGTCTTGACCTAACGACCGTCGACAGCGAGACCCACTGTGAACGAGCCCTCCGAAACACGGAAGCGCTCAAATGGAACACCACTAAACGGTCACCCATCCCAATGGTATCCTTCGCCTAGGTACCTTAACCCATTGATCGTTTACCGAACAGTGAGCGAACCTGGTCAAGAGTGCTTCTTTATTAGTATGAGATATAGATTAATTATCACCACCCGTGTGTTCAAAACTTGTACTTTGGTGCGTGAGTGACTGGGCATCATACCCCCTAACCTTGAGACGAAAGGAACGTCTTCTCCACCAATCAACAGGTTTATTACAGGCTTGCAAGAGAAATCGGTTAAGGCTCCGTACATATAAATGGTGGCCCCTGTTATAAATTAGTATTCAAGTCAAATATAATCAACATCAATCAACGCCTGATGCTCAATTATCTGTCAATATTCTAGACAAATCAACTCCCACGCATCACCAATATAACAAGACCCCTTTATATATGAAAGCTATGCTACAAAATGGTTCTTGTAAAAATGGACTAATACCTTTCGAATTTAGTAAGAGCTCTGATTCAGAACAACTAGTAGGTCGTGATAGGTCTAGGTTAAATGGTAATTAGCTATTTTAAAGTATTAAGTTCAATGCCCTCATTTTATGGTCTTATGCTAATTGAATCTATGTTTTTCAAACTTGGTGGTACTAATCTGTTAACTTACTTACAAATCCCTAATTAGTAATGTAAAAAAATCTGATGATTGTTTAAAAAGGTTGACAATTTGATACTTGTGTGGCAGTGAATCGTTTGATTGCTACGTCAATGCGAGTTCGATTCACGTTCAATGCAAAAAAGTGCATTATTTCTGCCGGTTTGGACTTTACAGTGATTAAAACCACCACAATGACGACGGGACTATAGGGTAATAATCCTGTCACTCCCATATCTGCACTCGGAGAACCTCCCGCCCCTTGCCTGCTATCTACTGGGCCCTCTGCTATTCAGAGGGAAACGTGGAGATCCTCCGAGCAGTCCTCTACAGGGCCACTCTGAAATTAGCCACAGGTGGCAGCATCTCCCCCTGGGTTTCCTAAACATCCCTAAGTAATAACACCCATAGAGGGTGGGTAATATCAATGTCCCTATTGTTATCAAGCCCATTAAATCGAACTTGTCTGAGTTGAGCCAGATATTATAAAGATAAATCGTTGTAAATTAAACAGACGATTTGTCTCAGCCTTGACAGTTTTATAAACACCTGTGTACGAAATGTTGAACGGTGAGTGGAATAAGTAACTGAATATTGTACACATAAATATGTAGAAGTACAAGTTGATATATTTACGATGAACTAGAGAACCTGTAACAAGCTTTTAGTGGAAAAAATAATGGTAGGTGTATGACTACATACGTGCATATACTCTTGCTGTTTTTGGTAGACGGAGTCCTCATATTTATTACCGTCAGTTTTGAGTGCTTTTTAAGTCAGGCCCTTTTATAAATGCGGTTTTATTAAGCTTGCTCTGGCTGTCTGGTCAAATTAATTAATAAGAATTCGCGCTTTGATACTGGTATGGTTGTACCTACAGAACAAACATTGTATCATTTTTGTTTTGTAGGTACAACCGGTTTTATAGTTATTTGACTCTTTTTTTAAATATAGGACACCTCAATTTGACTTCACCTCGCCTTATGGTTAGCTGAAAGCAGTCTCAGGAAAGAGGGTCACCATTACAAACGTGCCATGTTAACAATAAATAAAATAAATAAATAGATATTCCACAACATTTCACACTACGCTTTCTAGATCCATTTTAGGCATAGGTTAACTAACTTGTGTTATAGAATCTAGAATGCGGATAAAAATACTTAGATACTTTTTTTGTTGTAAATACATACATATATATATGTATAAGCACGTGTGCTGGCAAAGACTCTTTCATAATATTTCTGCTCTGACTATGAACGTGCGCATCACATGAGGCGTCACATGTAGTTGTACTTCTGTTTCTTTTCTATCATGGCTCAATGACATTTCAATATTCTTCTTTCATAATATTTCTGCTCTGACTATGAACGTGCGCATCACATGAGTCGTCACATGTAGTTGTACTTCTGTTCTTTTCTATCATGGCTCAATGACATTTCAATATTCTTCTTTCATAATATTTCTGCTCTGACTATGAACGTGCGCATCACATGAGGCGTCACATGTAGTTGTACTTCTGTTTCTTTTCTATCATGGCTCAATGACATTTCAATAGATTGGTGTTTAGTGAATGTTTGTATGTCCTTCGTACTTTCAAACCTTTGGTTAGTCAACAGATGCGATCTCCGTACGCAACACGGACAGTATCGTGACCCAGTTGGAGCGTCTGCCTGATGTGAACTGTGACACTCACGGATTCCTGTTTATGTGTTTAAAATGTCATAAATATGCCACTTGTATGCGGTTTCACTCGCTTTATGAGTAATAGCGGCATGCTATCCCATCTTTGAAGTCAGTATTCAAGGACGACACTCAGTCTTCAATCTCCATTTTTCTGAGGATAGATTGACAGATTATATAAAAAATCTGTACTCAGATAAATTGAAATTCAGAACTTGAGTACCATTCTTGAATACGGGCCCTAGTATGGGGTCGTAACAGTCAACTATGGTATAGGGCTGTTCACACTCACAGTTCTTGAAATGTGGATATTAATCCACCTCTATCTAACTCTTCGGGAATTTACAGGCGTGAGTATATCTGTGTTGATTGACATTTTTAAGCATTTTGCATGCTCAATATTCAAATTGATTAAAAGACAGATCGCCTCAAGCATAAATATAGAAGGAGAAATTTTAATTGGTTCATGCGAGAGCTTGTAACTTATTGGCTAACAAAGCATTGGCCCTGTAAGGTATAGATTGGGGTTCAAACCCAGCCTAGACCGATTCAAAGTTTTCCTATTTTAATCAATATGCGCTATTTTTTAATCTAGGATATGTTTGTAAATGGGACCTCAACGAGACCTTAGGCCAGCCGATCTGACCTGCAAGTCTTTACACCTGCTGATTGACGGACAAGGATCTGATGAAGGTTTACCTTTTATGGGTTGGAAGTCAGAAAACAGTTGTTCCCATAAAAAACTAAACTAAGAACGGATGCTGGATTAAATTGAACACGAACCCCGAACACTAAAAACATTCGAATTCGTATCGTATACGTATCGTGAGAAATGGTGCATTGCGATTGGCCAACTGTGAACCAATCACAATGTTCTGTTCTTTTGATACGTTACGAATTCGAATTTTTTCTTTAAGAGTTATTGTGCCGTCAGTAGGAAGACCAATAGCTATTAATGCTTTGTCTTCTACGCTGACGGCACAGAAACTGTCTATGTTTACAGGGTCGGCAACACGAGTGTGACTCCCCTGGTGTTGCACATGTCCCTAGGCCACGATAACCACTTTCCATCAGGTGGACCGTGTGCTTGTCTGCCACCTCAGTGGTATAAAAAAAAGCATTCGCCCTGTAAGAGAAAGACCGTGTGTTGAACTTATTAAATTTGTCCTATCTTAATCGATCTAAATGTTCGTTGTCGTTGTACAAAGCTTGCAATTTTGTTCCTTCCTATTTATTTTACGCTCGTATACAGTTACTTTAAGCGCTACCCATTGCATAAGGCCAGCGTGTCCTATTCCTATACATAAATTATATTAACGCGATATGCAACATTATACATTATAACTACCTGCGTAGGGTCTTCTATGCATAACATAGACACATTATGTAAGGAATAATATAGGTACCTGATACTCGTATGTAACTACTATCTTCATAACTTTGGAGAGCTTGTGGGTAAATGGTCACCGAGTAGGTTAATATATTATAACTAGCTGTCGCCCGCGGCTCCGCCCGCGTGGATGTCGGTTATCGCGAATCGGGGTATGAAAAATAGATGTTGGCCGTTGCGATTCTCAGACCTACCCGATATGCCCACAAAATTTCATGAGAATCGGCCGTTTCGGAGGAGTTTGGCAACGAAAACTGTGACACGAGAATTTTATATATTAGATTAGATGTTAAGACTTAAGCAAGATCAGCTAAGTCGGTCTTTTGAGATGTTTGAGCACGATCCGTCAGTCCCGATTGCCATACGAACATCTAGCAGTCGTTACGGGTTGTTGGAGCCCTAAAAATAATCCAACAACTGCTGTGCCATTCTCTAAGCTTTGAGCTTTGAGCAAAGCTGCGACCGACCTTGATAGAGATTGTTAGTGGTCGAACTGGGTGACGTCGCTTGAGATCGACCAATGGCGATCTCTTTCAAGGCCACAGCGCTGCACTCTATAAGCTGGATGCTTAGAAAATATCACAGCTGATCTGACTACAGAGTGTTGATATTGGGAAAAGATTGTGTAGGTTTTTTTTTATATATAGGACACGTCAATTTGACTTTACCTTGCCTGATGGTAAGCTGAAGGCAAAGTCTCAGGAGAGAGGGCCACCATTATAGACGGTCTCATCAGATGCTTTTTCACGCCCCGCTTAAAGGACCCGGGACTGTAGGAAGAGGGAAACACGTGAGCTGGCAAGGAATTCCAGGTCTTAATTGTGCGACAAAGGAGAGTCACCGAACCGCTGGGTTCTTGAAGGAATGTTCTTGAAGGTCAGCAGTCGAAATTATCGATCAGGGTACAGTGGAGAACAAGCAAGGGGTCGCTTGTCATTCTAACAATGGCTAACGGGGTGGGACCCGTTGAGATTTCCATATGGAGAAATATGTTAATCTGTGAATATTTTCCTACAGGTCGCGATAACAGCTTCACTAGTGGTAATATGTTTGTTTAATAGAATAGAATGATAAATGTATTGGACTTATATTTATTTTAACTACTGTTTGAAATATCATAAACGTTAAAATACGTGTCAATCCTATACAGTTCTTTTTCTTTTCTACAACACGCCGGTCAACTTACCCCTTGTCTAGGGAGGCTTAACAGAATCAGTAAGTAATTAACATGAATGTAGCCGCAGAATGGAACAGCTAGTCTTATTTTATATAGAACAGGTCTATTTGACTTCACCCCACCTAATGGTAAGCTGAAAGTACAGTCTCGGGAAAGTGGGTCACCATTACAAACACCATGTTAACAATGATGTCTCTCAGCTGGACCCGGGTCTGTACGGAAAAGTATTTTACGTGTATGTATATTTGATTTTTTCCCTTATAAATATGACCACTCCCTTTCCTAGTCTAACTCCCGTGCAATTCCTGCAAATAACATCCAACTTTTCAAAGTACCTTTCGGTGTGACCAGTAAATAAAGTTCGTGAAAGCAGGCGTGTAACTTTTAATTGGAATTCATTGAAGTTGTACTCGTTATAGACTCCCCCTGCCACTTAGTATTTAAGTAGCAGTATGCTACGTTTAGGCTGAATTTCACAAGAGAAATTCTTTTAAAGGACTTTATAAAGGGCATAGAATACGATGGTATTTTCGTCCGAATTGAACAGTGCAACTGAAAAAGTACCTATGCGCTACAGAATACCGCGGCCATAATAACCTCGTGTCGTGTTCCCAGCGATGAGTAGGGTAGTCAAAGCTCACTGGAGAGGTTTCAGTAGGAGTGGGAGGCTTGTCTTGCTCTATCTTCTGCACTGAGGGTACATAAACTCTCTGTTCTTGTAGGGTTGTGACTCCCCTGGTGTTGCACACGTCTATAGGTCATTAATTCCATCAGGAGAGCCGCATGCTTGTCTGCCAGCTAAGTGGTATAAAATTTTTAAGGTTGGATCTCTTTAACAGCATATGTGTTTCTTTTTTTTTACAGTTCCGCCGGGTCATATAAGGCGCGTGAAAAAACATCTGAAACCGTCAAGCTGAAAGTCTCTATTGTGACATTGTTGATGACTGGAATGTTGGTCTTCTTGCCCGAGACTGTCTACAGCTTACTATCATAAGAGTTGATTTTTTGTCCTTCACTCCCATACACATACACACCGGAGGAACTTATAAACTCCTCAAAGAACGCTATCCAAGTGGCAGCACACTAGGGAAACAATTTGAGAATCGAAATTCTGTCGACTGTAGCAGAAGAAGAAACTTGCCATCAAACGAGGTGAAATCATATTGTCTTATTCACAAAACAATATATCAAGCAAAGTTTATGAAAATTATAACAACCTGTCTTTTTCGCAAAACAATATATCGAGCAAAACCTTATAAAAATTACAACAAAAGCAATTATTTATTAAAGCCTAGCCAATAAACAAGAAATACAAACTACTCATCCATACATTTCACGCCCAACCAGTTTCCCGAAGCGTAAATAAAAAAAAAAACATACCATGCAAAACCTCTACATAGTAATAAGTATGTAAATTATATGGAGTAATTATTCTGTGGGAAATAATCTTAGTTTCGAATGACTGTATGGGAAAACTTGATTTCGTCATCGTTATTTAGAAGAGCAGCTTTGAAACGGTTCGAAGTTCTTACCCAGTACAGTAACTCGTGTACACTAATGTATAATTACCGACTCATATCTTGACGTCACTGAGGTACTTTATTTGAAAAAGTGTGACCGGATCTCCTATGTCGACCTCCCTATATGCTACTGTACTTCTTTGTCATATTTTAACTTCGGTTGTTTTTTTTTTTATAAAGAATTTTTTATACAGCTCCTTTTGTTCATTCAGACACGAGGCAAGTCTCGTGCCTGAATGAACGAAATTGGTGTGAATTCGAGTTTTTATGTGAAATTGGTGTGAATTCGAGTTTTTATGTGTAAAAATGGTGGATTTTTAGACATAACGTCTTGGACAATTCACACAAGTGTATTAAAGTGGGATATTACAGTGAATTGTGACATTTCGTGTTCCTTCCAAATCTCCTGGGGGAGCTTTCAGTAAAGTCCCCACAACTTTACTGAAGCAGAAATCATCACTCATCGTCATCGTCATGGCAATCATCAGTCATCGTCATGAAAAGTGAATAAACAAAACTAAATAAAGACATGGCTTAAAGGTCTTGAACCATGCCAAAAAAACTTCAAAATAAAACACACGAGACAAATGTAGATTCGTCCACATTTAGCCATAAAGATATAAATATTGTAAGTTGACGTCTTAAAAAATGCCGCAGTGGAGTTTGTTGCGCCGTTTCTTTTCCACCAGCACCTTGGAAGCGGTGGTAAACTTAGGTTAGGTAGAATTTATTATTGACCTCAGTAAGAAACAAACATGTTGTTCTAGATTGAAAAAAAAAATGACTTTAACTCTTTTCTAATATTCAGTACACACTTATAGCTCGGACGATAATACACTTTTAATCAATAAAAGAGTTTTGTATTAAAATCATTAGCAGGTTGATATTAAGATAATTTTGAGTACTTTACTACTCAAGATCGATCTATGTTGACTGTACCTAAGGTTGTCGGGAGTATTTCACGTTAATTTCCGTAAATACCATTCTGTTCAAGAAAGCACATTGAATAGAATGGTATTTACGGAAAGCAAAAAATTAATATATTAAGACCTGAACTCCTTGTCAGCTCACGTGTTTCCTCCTTCTACAGTCCCGGGTCCTTTAAGCGGGGCGTGAAAAAGCATACGATGAGGCCGTCAAACTGAGTGTCACCATTGTTAACATAGTACGCATATGTAATGGTGACCCTCTTACCTAAGACTTTGCCTTCAGCTTACTACTAGGCGAGGTGAAGTCAAATTGACGTGTCCTTTATAAAAAAAAAAAACTTTCAACCGATTTCAAAAAATGAGTAGTTTCTCAATTCAACTTTTATTTTTATTGTGTGCATGTTACCGGATTTTTACGACAATTTTGCTTCTTTTTTGTTTGAAAGTAGATAATTTAAGGGTTAGGCTCCGATATCTGATATCCCTGGATTAGGCTCTGATGCTGGGTTCCTGAAATCAAGGGAGTCCCTCAAAATT
This sequence comes from Eilema caniola, assembly GCA_949126895.1. NCBI lineage: Eukaryota > Metazoa > Arthropoda > Insecta > Lepidoptera > Erebidae > Eilema > Eilema caniola. The sequence goes on along the minus strand of OX421486.1, from coordinate 2,892,353 downwards.
ATGGGAAATCATTGTTTCTAGTGTGTTCACATAATTTAATTTCAAGCGTCGGAAGCTTAGTGGTTAAGGAGGCGGCCTTACGATCGAGAGGTCCCGGGTTCAAATCCTGGCCATTACACTACTGACGTGAACCCACTCCTAGCACAAGCAATTTAGCTTAGTTGGAGGGGTTAGAGGGAATATTAGTAATTTCGATAATTTCGGTTGCTAATATTCTTTTAAAAAAAAATATATTCATATTTGGGTTCGATCAGAAAAACAGTAAATTCAGTTATTTTATCGCTTTTGAATGCCTCCTTTTTGTTTCTTGAAGGCGGTTTAAGTTCTTCCTTTTATTTGTTTACACCGGTTTTGAAATATTCATTACAACTTCACCAAAATTCATCGGCCTAAAAGTACCAGTTCGTCTGACCAGTGCCACCTCGATGGGTCCCCTAAACAAAGGCATATATAAAAGGTCCCACGGTAGTCATAGAAGCAGTGACCCGTGGTCTGAGTCACTGTGGACATGGTTCAGAGACCGCGGTAAAGACAGGTGAGTCTTTGAGACTCAAATGAGGTGGTTTAAGTACAAAAAAAATTCTATTGATTTATATTGCTAAGCTGTTTGGTAGTGGAGCATTGCAATGTTATGTTAGGGGTGGAATTATTCAATTATTCAGTTCAATTATTTGTATGCTTGTCTATAACTATGATATAATTTTTAAGTAGTCATGTCTGTATATTGGAAATATTTGAAAAGAAAAAATTGGATTACTAACGATGAATAAAGAACAATTTTTTTTTTGGAATTTCAAGTCACTTATTGTGAAAACCTTTATAATGACAAAATTTGACATATTCGAAGCACTTTTTAAAATATGTCCAGTAAGTAAATTATCCGAGGGAGGGCCAGACCGAGAGGGATGGCCCTGGGTCAGCCGGGGTGCGAGGGATATGTCGCATGACAACCTCACCTTCGGCCTAGCACTACGACCCAGAGGGCGTGCGGTTTAGTCGGTTCGAGTCCGACATAACCTTCCTCTCCCGCTCCGGACGGGTGGGGTATCCGTGGGGATTTCCCGCACGTAAAAAAAAAGGAAGTAAATTACAATACCAGTTGCAATTACATTACAATTATAATAACACATGGGATGGGAAAAAATATAAAAATGATAGTTAGAAATTTGGCAAGAGTCGTAAATTCAATTCAGAATAGACCATAACTGACTGTTCGCTATCGAGTACATTCAAGTACAAAGCTCAGGCTCACTACCTCACTACTAAATCTTAACTGCATCATTTCCTCTCGCGACCGGATGTCTTACAAACTTGAATGTGTTCACCTCGGAGGCGAATACAAACTCGTCAAGTGCGATTCGGTCGACAAAAAATGGTTCTTGCCCCTTTTTTTTCATGAATATTTTTACAGGACCAGCATGAAACGCTTCTGGTACAGTTCTATAGACCCCGGTTACTACTTCATATCAGGTGAGCAATATCCATGTCTGCAACCCAATTGGCATAATAAAACCGAAAAGCAAAATGATAATTTTTTATACCACTGAGGTGGCAAACAAACACACGGTCCACCTGATGGAAAGTGGTTACCGTGGTCTATGGACGTGTGCAATACCAGGGGAGACACACTCATGCTGCCGACCCTGTAAACACAGAGAGTTTCAGTGCCGTCAGTGTAAAAGACAAAGCAGGAATGGCGTTTGGTATTTTCACTGACAGAACAAAAACTCTCCAGTTAGCTCTGGCTACCCTACTCACCGCTGGGAACACAACACGAGGTCACTATGGCCGCGGTATTCTGAAGGTCAATATGACTTCTCCTGGTGGTAAGCTGAAGTTAAAATCTTAGGATAGAGGGTCACCATTTCAAACACCAATAATGTTACAATAGTGGCCCTTATCTCAACCGCCTCATTAAATATTTTTTCGTGCACATTGAGTGAAACCGTAGGGCATAGCTAGTTCATAACATTACAATTATTTCTTTAGTAAACGATTCCCTCTATAACGATTTAAAATAAACACAAAACTTTTTTACCGATATCACCTCATCGTCACCTTGAAACAAAGACCCTTCGAAGCTCTTACATGCAACCCTAAAAAACAGCTAAATTAAAAAAAAAACTATGGCGGACTCGGCTACTAACTTGATGCGTCGACGCATCATGTGCGACAGAGACCGACATATATAGCTATCAATAAGAGTGAAAAGGATAGTCTGTATACAGTAGTAGCTCCCACGCCGGATTTTAAAAAGAGAACGCAAACGAATCATGAATGAAAACTAGTTTTATATCGATATTTATAATGGGCTTGTTCATGATATCAGTTTTATATATAGATTGTATGGATTTATTGTATAACTTCGGAGCGTTATATCTAGATTTGCTTGCTTAAAAGCTGCGTTTTTTTTTTCAACCGACTTCGTTGAAATTTGAAAGTATAGTTGTTTTAGCAGCTAGATATATTTTGAAGTGAAAACTTCTTTAGCGGCGTTGGATGGGTAAAAAGTGTTAAACTCGCGTCAGGATTACTTGACCTTTGAACCGTAACCGACGACTGACGTCATACAATATTACAACAGTTACAGATTGTTTATTTTGTTAGGTGCGTTAAGAAGCTTTGTGCCCTAGCCTGTAGACTGTAAGTCCTTATGATTTCAGATAGTACCGGGTTTAAACCTGGGCTTCTGACACTTTTTGTGATTATTTTTCCTTTTTGTTATTTATTACTGTTTGTGATTATGTCTTCTTTTTGTAATTCATTAATTTCTTCTGACAGAAAATTTGTGATAGGTTCTATGATTGGCGCTATATTATAGGTATGGTATGGTGTGTTCTTTTTATCTTTTTCTCTGCATATAACGAAGAAAGAAAGAAAGAAAAAGTTTTCACTTTTGCCGGCACTCCCGGAGTGCAACCTGCCTTTTTTAGTTCTATAAATGTATATTGTTCATTAAAGTACCTACTTGCATTCACGCACAAAATTGTACGACACGTTATGGAGGAGCGAAGTTTCCTAATATAGGCATTATTCGCTTAAAAGTAGGCTTCAATCACGAAATTGTAACACCAAACTGTATAATGAAAATAAACTATTTTATTTATTTTGTTTGACCTGTATATTTATAATGTATGTACCTTGTATGTTTGGTATAATGTATGGTCTATGTCTAGAAAGCTGAAAATTAAGGTTTAGGCAATGCGGGTCATCGGGGTCACCATTACAAACAATAACAGTGTTAGGTATATTGGAAGCCCTCAGTTTGTTGGCCTCTTCAGAAGCTTTTACAAGCTCCGTATAAGAACCTAGAAGTTTAGGAAGAAAAATACATGTGTACTGGAAATAAATACCAAAACTTTATGGTACGACAAAGAGAAGAATCTTTTGGCTCTTGATGGAATATTACTACGCAGCATAAAAAAATGATTTTAGCTTAAAGATCCTTGGGTACGAAGTCTAGCAGCAAATAAGACAAATGACTACTACTAAGTACTACTAAGGCGGTAGTACTTCCGTGGCTATAAAAATCTAGCTAGGCCGGTTTGACTTCCATTCAAGTCAATTACCTGTGTCTTACAACCTTTTTTACGAGGACACCAGGTTTTGAATCATCCAAATTTTTCCCACAGAAATTAATTATAATATTCTCACTTGTATATCCTTAATGTCGTAAGTAGAAATGTGTAATAATTTACGTTTTTAGGGTTCCGTAGCCAAATGGCAAAAACGGAACCCTTATAGATTCGTCATGTCTGTCTGTCTGTCTGTCCCTATCATAGCCACTTTTTTCCGAAACTATAAGAACTAAACTGTTGAAACTTGATAAGTAGATGTATTCTGTGTAAGGCATTAAGATTTTCACACAAAAATTGAAAAAAAAAAACAACAATAAATTTTGGGGGTTTCCCATACTTAGAACTGAAACTCAAAATAGTTTTTTCATCAAACCCATACCCATCTATGGATAGGTCTTCAAAAATGATATTCATTTTTCTAATATCATTTTTTTTTTTCTAAACTGAATAGTTTGCGTTAGAGACACTTAAAGTGGTAAACAGTCCCCCAGCCCCCCGTAACTTCTAAAATAAGAGAATAATACAACTAAAAAAAAAATGATGTAGATTACCATGCAAACTTCCACCGAAAATTGGTTTGAACAAGATTTAGATTTAGAACCGCAATTTACCTACTTGCTGCTACGGAACCCTTCATGGGTGAGTCCAACTCGCACTTGGCAGCTTTTTTCCAGTCAGTTCGGAACCGATATGATCACCCTCGCCGACAGCGGCGGGGTAACACATTGCAAGGTTAAACAATGCTAACCCAGGTCAATCTCAACACGGGGAATGTTTCACGTTTTTTGTAATAACACCTTTATGACAGCAACCAAAAGTTGTGCAACGTTGCGGGGCAAGTTTTTTTGTTGCCTAGAAGCAGTCAGTAGTGAAGAAGTCATTGGGTGTAGTTTATCACCATTCTCTGCGCCTTTTTCCTAACGGTTGGAGTTCGTTTTACCAGTCAAACTTTAACGCGTCCATCTCCACAATTAATTAGTATTATTAAAGTTCTGTAGTAAAACTAGTTGGACTACTTAGGGCTCCAGCTACCCGTAGCGACTGCCATAGAATGTTGGTATGACATTCAAGACCGACCAATGTATATAGACATATTAATGAATATAAATATTTGCACTGAGTGTGAATTGAATAGCAGCCTCGTTAGGAGGTAGGACATGACAGTATTTCCGTACAATGAGCAGCCATAATGACCTCGTGTTGTGTGCCCAGCGGTGAGTAGAGTAGCGCTCACTGGAGAGTTTTTGTGCTGTCAGTGGGAAGACCAAAGGCTATTCCTACTTTGTCTTCCAAGCTGACGGCATAGAAACTCTCTGTGTTTACAGGGTCGGCAGCACGAGTATGACTCCTCTGGTGTTGTACTGACGTCCATAGGCCACGGTAACCACTTTCTAACAGGTGGGCCGCGTACTAGTCTGCCTCCTCAGTGGAATAATAATCTCTAAAAGCACGTCACAGAGGCTGTGTTCTATACTCAATGTATGTACATAATGTACTTTTTCCTATGAAGTCAATACTTATTACTTTTACCTTCTTTCGTTTTGACTGACCAGCATGTTATTTTGTTACCTACACCCTATCTAGTGCGATAAGAGTCATTGGGTATAGCATTCCAATAGAACAGTCGTATCTCCTCGTATGATTTAATTCTAACTACTTATTAGAACGGGTCCACATTCCATTGGATAGGAAGCGGTGTAGAGTATATGTTTGAAAGGGATAATTTCCTGTACTAGGATACCTAGTGGGGTAATAGATAATGGCATGGCGGTTTCACGATGTTATGGGAAAGTTGAAGTTATGTATCTAAGGACTTTTAAGTACAGTCGACAAAGGAAATACGATTGCACTTTTTCAGATAAAGTTGTGTAAACAGGGAGATAACAGCACTTACCTCGACTGTTCAGGAAAGTGTGGCTAACCTAATATTCTATCCTAGTCTATCCTAACGAAGGAGTACTTACGGTACTCCTAAGGCAAAAGTATCCTAACTAATCCTAATCCCGTCACCCTATACTACTGTAATCCTAACGTCCTCCTAACTGCTACCCTATGGTGCAATACACGCTTGGTTCTCGGGGGCTCGTTGGCAGACCAAGTTGTGTTTGCAACCCTAACCTATAGTTCGTCACGGCGTGGTACTCGGTGGTGTTCGGTGACACAGACCTCCGCTCGTGTACGTCACTACGGTGCGTCGTTGGTACCCCTACGTGTCCCTACTCCCTTAGCCCTACTACCCTAGCCCTACTATAAGTATTTAAAATACATATATATAATAGGTACAGGATATCTGATGCCAGGCGACCTAAGACACCAGACGGACAGAGACAGGAATTGGGGTGCAGGTGGTAAGGTTTTCTCACTGCCGGTCAAGCAGGCTCACAAGACCGATCAGGTACTGACGGCTAAGGGTGTCTTGGCCACAGTGAGAGGTTGGATAGGTAATGAGTCAAAGTCGGGCTCAACTTGATGACTGGTTTATTCTTACTTTCACTATATCTTAAATACTAATTTAATCATATGTACACAACTATAACTACGTCTTAGTGTGCTATTGGTGTACATGCAACTTCAGCAGTCCTTTTCCTCGTCCGTCACTTTCACTACGTGATGATAAGAGCATCTTAGTTTATTATTTGGATATCACGTAGTGTCCATTGACGTCAGAATATAGGAATTTGCTATAAGTCATGTTCATGCGTGAACATTCTGGCCACTCCCAGAGGTAGGCGCCTTCAGTTCGTAGAGCTCAATGGCGTCCTCCTTGGCTGGAACTTGGTTGTCATCCGAATGTTGTCTTGCTGGCTTCGGTATTCGGTTCGGCTGGCTGTAGACAGCATCCCATATAGTGTGTGGTGGAGGTTGATTGGCGGTGGGTTGCTCTGCGTGCTGCGGCCGCTCTCTCCTGGATACCTTGGGGCGATACTTATTACGCTGGCACGTTGTGCTGAGGCAGCTCGCGATCTTGGGTCCAAAAACAATTAGCATGATAATTATCACCAACATACTTATCGATGATACTATACTTACTAAGTAGGTATGTGACTGAATTTGATACCACACATTATTTGATAGACTGGTTTCTAAGTTGACTTCTTTGTTGATTAAATGTTGATAGAAATCACTTGTACTGTCTATCACGTCTTCAGCTGACTTGTTTAGTTTCCCCCTCGTAGTGGGTATGTAGGTGCTGATGTTGAAGTCCAGTGGTTTGGTGTATGACGAGACTACCTGCACTGATAGTGCACGCTTGGCAGTCAGTCTGCTGTTAGCCGATTTAATTAAACAGTTGTCGGCTATTCTGATGACCCCGACATCTTGAAGGACTATCTCCTCCCGTTGACCATCACAAATGATGGATACGGTAATATGATCTTTTGCTATGAATAGCCATGAATTTTGCATACATAGCTGTTTCCATATGATGGTATTTGGTATTACGAATTTGTTTGACGGACACTTCATACTAGTTTGATTCCTGAGAAGCTGTTCAACAATGCAATTCTCGTGGACTTGCATGTTCTTCACGACCCTCGGAAAACACATAAGATGCTCCCGTCGTTGAATGCAACTGCTAAATTCGTCTCGGTCCAGCTCAAAATATTGTTCATTGTTGTAATCCAGTGCTATATAAGCCTTTTGCACCTCTATGCTTTGAAATGACTTGTCCTCATTTTTCTTCGGAACCGTTGTTATGTGAATCAAAGTATATCGTGTTACGTCTTGAATAGGGAAATAGGCGTGTACTTGTATGTGCGTATTATTTTCCGCTATTCTGGTTTCTAACAATTGCTGCTGCAATATCCTCAAGTTTGATGGCATTTTTCTGTTGGCTGACGATACTAAATCACTGACATTTTTTTGTGATAGTACACTATACACGTTTGCTTTGGCTAAATATATTTCTAGTAATCCGTTGTAGTGGTTTAATATTTCTTCAATATAGTTATTCGCTAGCTGATATGTCTGCATGATTTGGATTTTTATGCTATTGTGGTTGGTTGTCACATACCAGTGATCATAGCTATTTATCTTTTCACTCACTTGAGATAATTTCGTATGAAAGTTTTCTAACTTGTTACTTATCCTTGCTTCGGTGCTGTTTATTTGCGACATAGCCGATATCATAAACTTCGTTTGATGATTGGCCGCTTCAATTAATTTCTGCTGGTTTTTATTCAACGAGTCTATATCTTGATAAACTTCGTCATTTACCCCAAACACTGATGTCATAAATTGCCCTAGTAAGCCCCTTTTTTTTCTTGTTGTATTGATTTCTGTTAGGCATTCTTTTATTCGTTCAAATTTTGCTTCTTGTTCTAGTAAGTGCTGATAGAACTGTTCGCAATGCGTTTCGGTCGTCACGACGGCCGCATTGTCACACATTTGTTTAAATCTAGCAATTGTTGATTTTATTTCAGCGTGTTCTTGGCTGAGGCGGTTCCGTTCGTATACAATTTCTATTCTAAACATGCCTCGGTCTATGTTTGCAATCCCTAGTTGCTCCACATAAAATCCGGGTGACAAACTTTTCACCGAGTAAGTTAATGTTGCGTGTAGACTAGTAAATAGCTGTATAAATACTAGTAAATATATAAACCATTTGGACGTTGTACACCTCTGATTTCTACTGCTATTTGACCTGGCACTGACGTTTGCATGAACAGTGCTATTACTGCAGCGCTTCTCTACACCCGCCTCATCTGGTAGCGGAATAAGCGTATGTATGGATCGTTTCTGGGTGGCGCCTGACGGTTTTATTAGAGTGACTACTCTCACTAACCCATCTTTGCCTGGGTGTATTTCCTTGACTCTCGCAACTGGCCACTTGCTTGGACTAATATTTTCATCTTTTATAAGAACCAGGGTGCCGATTGACAGGTTTTCTTGATTAGATTTCCATTTATATCTTTGTTGTAATTGGTGTAAATATTCGTGCGTCCATGTTTTCCAAAAATCCCTTTTCATTTTTTGAATATTTTTCCATCTATTTAAAATATCTGTATTTAAGTTAGATAGTGGATCAGGTATTCCTACTGCTTCTCTTCCAATTAGAAAATGACTCGGGGTTAACACTAAGTTATCATTTATATCCTCACTTAGCGCGCATAACGGTCTTGAATTCAGACATGCTTCAATTTGATGCAAGAATGTAGATAATTCTTCATAAGTTAATGTCTGATCCCCGATTACTCGGCGTAAGTGATGTTTCATTGATTTTACTCCAGCTTCCCAAATACCACCGAAATGTGGCGATGCTGGCGGAATAAAGTGCCATTGTATCCCTATGGCTGTTGTTCTGTTTAGAAACTCCTTCGACTTGGTTATCTCTAATACTTCTTGCTGTAAAAATTTTGCTGCTCCGACAAAGTTCGTACCGTTGTCACTGTATATGTGTGACACGGGACCTCTCCGTGCTGTAAATCTCCTTAATGCGGCTATAAAGCTCTCAGTGGACAAATCTCCCACTAATTCTAAGTGTATAGCTTTTGTTGATAGGCATACAAAGACTGCAATGTATCCTTTATATGATTTATGACCTCGACCCTTCATTGCTCTTACTTGTATGGGCCCTGCATAGTCGATTCCTGTATGAGTAAACGGAAACGATTCTGTTACTCTGGCTTCCGGCAGGACTCCCATCTTCTGTCCATTCGTCGATGATCTATATCGTATGCATTTCACACATCTTCTTATGTAATTTTTCACTATACGTTTCCCTCCAGGAATCCAATATTGTTGTCTTATATACGATAATGTTAAACTGTTACCCCCGTGTAATGTCGTCAGGTGTGCATCATGTATTATGCTTAACGTTGCTTGGTGATTGTGGGGTAACAAAATAGGATGTTTTTGATCATACGGAAGTCTTGAATTTTGAAGCCTTCCTCCGACTCGTAACAATCCCTGCGCATCAATAAATGGGTCTAAACATGACAGTCTACTGCCCTTCTTTAGCGCTATCCCATTATTGATCGCTTTATACTGTTCCGAAAATTCCTCCTTTTGAATAAGTTGTAGGACTCGATATTTAGTTTCCTTAATTTCCTCACAGCTTAATGGACCCTTATTTCTCTGCCGATGTATAATTCTATAGCAATATGATAACACTCGTATCATTCTGTTAAAGCTTGAGAATCTATGAAATATAGATACACATGGCGTTATGGTTACGTGATTACTGCGTTTCATTTCTTCACAATTCTTTGGAATATTTTTTGTGATTGGTAGTGTAGACGTCTTCAGCCATTCTGGGCCCTCCCACCATATTTTCAATTCTTGTAGTTTATTCGGAGCTATACCCCTTGTGATTACGTCTGCGGGGTTCTCCGAAGTATTAACGTAATTCCACTTGGCTTTCGGTAGTAATCTTTGTATTTCCGAAACTCTGTTGGCTACGAACGTTTTCCATCGACCTGCTTCCCCTGTGATCCACCCTAGGGTGATCATTGAATCTGTCCAGCAATACGTGTGTATAATTGGGACCTTCAAGTCATTTTTAATCTTGCTCATCAACTTGGCAAGGAGGAGTGCTGCACACAGCTCTAATTTAGGTAGCGTAGTTTTTTGTTTTCTTGGCGCTACCTTAGATTTTGCTTGTAACAGCGTAATATCATAACAACAGCTGTTATTGTTGCGCACTCGACAATATATAACTGCCCCGTAGGCTTTCTCGGAACTGTCACTGAATCCATGAAGTTCAATTTGTGACTCCGATGTATATCTACACCATCTAGGAATAGAGATACTTTCTAGCATTTTTAGCTGATCTTGTAGTTCTCCCCATCTTCTTTTGATAGTATCATCTACAGGTTCATCCCATCCGCTGCAATTAGTCCACAGTTCCTGGATGATCAGTTTCATATTAATTATGACTGGTGCTAACCACCCTAGTGGGTCAAATAATTTTGACACTTCCGACAGGATAAACCGCTTCGTTGGATTTTGGTTTCTATTTATTATAATTTCAAATGAAAACCTATCTTTTGCTGGTGACCATAATATCCCTAGTGATTTTCTGGTTTCATCTAGAGGTATTTTTAACATGCTGTCATTCTGACGTTCATTTGGTATATTTTCCAATACTTCAGCGCGATTGGATGACCATTTTCGTAGATTAAATCCACCAGTCTTGACCATGCGGATTAATTCGTTTTGTAATGACCTTGCTGACTCAATATCTTTTGCCCCTGACAACATATCGTCGACATAGCAATCTTGCAGTACTATTTGACTCGCTCTCGGGTAATCCTTCGATTCACTTAATGCCAATTGTTGTAATGTCTTGATCGCTAAGTACGGTGCGGCTGCAGTCCCGTACGTAACGGTTGTCAACTCGTATTCGTCGATGGGATGTTTAGGTGACTCTCTCCATAATATTCTTTGGTATGGGTAGTCCTGTTCATTAATTTTAATGAACCTATACATTTTTTCGACGTCTGCCATAAACACTACTTCGTGTTTACGCCATCGTAATAATATCGAGGCCAGGTCTTGTTGTAACCTTGGGCCTGTAAACATATTAGCATTTAAGCTAATGTGGGCGTTGACTTTGCTTGACGCATCGAATACCACCCGTAGTTTGGTAGTCAGTGAGTCTTCTTTTATCACCGGTTGGTGTGGAATGTAGTATTTGCCTTGGCAATACTCAGATTTTGGTACTTTTCTCATATGACCCATTTCTTGGTACTCATTGAGAAATTCTTTATACTGGTTTTTCAGCACACTATTTTTCTCGAATTTTCGTTCTAATTGTAATAGTCTAGCAACTGCTATTTGGCGTGTATTCCCATACTCTATGTCGGGATTTTTGAAGGGAATCCTCACGGTGTAGGTTCCATCCTCGTTTCGTATTGTAGTTTGGTGATAGAACGTTTCACATAATATATCTTCCTTGGATAGATTATATTTTTCAGGAATCTCTTCTAATTCCCAGAATTTTGTTACTTGTTCTATTTCACCCGTCGTTGTCGTCATACTAACAATCTTTAAACTGTTAGTGATTGGATTGCAACATATTCCGGATAATATCCACCCAAACTCCGTGTTTTGAGCAATAATTCCGTTTGCATTCTTATCCAACCCTTGTAGTAGTATTCTACTATATTCCTGAGCGCCCAAAATTATATTTATTGGACCTCGTTGGTAATATGTAGGGTCTGCAATTAGTTTATTTACTAAGCAGCTTGTTTGTACCTGTGGTACATCTTTGTTTGGTAGTGAACCGGTAAGTTTCGGCAAGATTATAAGTTTTATGGGTAACTTAAACTCGCTCGGGAACCTTGGTTCAAGTTCGACGTTGATACAATAGTTCGACGTCTTCGGTGTCTCGTCAGCAATACCAAGTATCTCGGTTTTAACTTTGCTGCGAGGGTAGGACAGTAATTGGGCTACTTCCTCGGTACAGAAAGAGGCCTCTGAACCTTGATCACAGAGCACTCTTAGCAAGTATGGTGTGCCATCTATGGCGTGAGCTTGCACCAGAGCTGTTGCTAACAATGTCGTTTTCTGTGTCTCCGATTCTTCTGTGGTAGACATATTTGCCTTGGTTTTACTCGTACTTGGGTTCTCTGCTGTATTCGTTGAACCTTTATAATTATCACTCTTGTAGTATTTGTATGTTGGTTTGTCGCTTGTTTGCGACCTATGTAGCCATGTATGATGGTTATGCTTTCCGCATTCTCGACACTTCGCCGTACTATAACACGGATATGATGATTCATGCTTTAAGCATTGTTTACATATTCTATGTTTATTCACCTCGCTATGACGTTGATGTGCTGACAACGCAATAAATTGTTTACATTCGTATATTGTGTGTTTATCATCATTACATAACCAGCACGTGCTACTTACATTCTTTGCTTTTTGTTTACTTGCGGTTTGCCCTGCTTCCGGACGTGGTTTGATATTATCTTCGCTGTTTTCAAGACACTTAAACCGTTTTTCGAGGAAAAACATCATTGAGGAGAATGATTGAGGTTGGTTTGGCTCTTGTAATTGTTCTTCATACTTCTCATCTGTTTCCGAATCCCAAGTTCGGCTTAACATGCGTGTTAACAAAGGGCACCATGAGGATATATCAATCTTTTGGTTTTTTAGTGCTTCCAAGTTCTCGTTCATCGTGTCATGTAAACTTTTCAAATTGCTTGCAGTTCCTACTTTTATTTTTTGTAGATTCATGATGTTGTCTATATGTTTGGTAATGATAATCCTTTCATTTTTGTAGCGATTTATTAACAGTGTCCAGGCAGTTGAATAGTTTGCTTCGCCGATGGTTAGATGTTTGATCAATTTATATGCCTCCCCTCTGGTATGCGTTTTTAGATACTGCATTTTTTCTGTGGCTGTCAATGACTCACTTTCATGAATAACCTTCGAAAATAAGTCATAAAACGAACTCCATGACTCATATCTCCCGGAGAAGGTCGGAATGGTTATTTCTGGTAATTTTAACGATGAGCCGTGTCCACTCTTGCTCGTCTGTATCTTATCATATAATTGATCTAGTATGATATCATACTCCATTTTCAGTGTTTCGAAAGTTTGTTCCTGGAAGTATTCATGCTCCAATGTACTTCCCTCTTCTATAATACTGAAGTGAGTTTCCTCTATTTTATCGCACTGTGTTTGTAACGTCGCTATAAGCATTTTAAAATGAGAAGTTGGTTTATTACTTGATATCGCCAATTTGGCCTTGTTTAGGCTAAACTGCATCTGTTTGATGCGATATAACTGCAGGTTCATTTTTGCTGAGTTGTTCCGGATTGTTTCGGGTTGTATCTCCTCTAATCCCCGCAGCTGTTGAGTAGACTTAATCCTCTCTTCGCATTCTTCCAGATGTCGTATTGCGCTAGTATAGTTTCTCTTGATGGCTCCAAAGTAGTCAGATTCCACATAAGTATGTTTCTTTAAGGCTTCCTGATCTTCTAATTTTGCATGGTTTTCCGAAGCTTTCGTGAAAGCTTCTGTTAATTGGTCTCTTCTATTCCTTATATATTCTTCTGTTTTCCTCGCTGTCGAGTCTTTTTTAATATTTGTAAGTAGTTGGTTTATTGTCTTGTTATATTCTTCTTGACTTTTGATAAGCGAGTTAATTTGCTGGATGTCCATGTTGAGACGTGCCTCCCTAACTGTATCCACCTAGTATAACTACTAACTCGAAGGATAACTGTATCCACCTGGTATAACTACAAACTCGAAGGATAACTGTATCCACCTAGTGTAGTTGTAGTGTAACTCGAAGGACCAAACTGAACAGGGAGCTAACTACAAACTCGAAGGACCAAACTGAACAGGGAGATAACTACAAACTCGAAGGACCAAACTGAACAGGGAGCTAACTACAAACTCGAAGGACCAAACTGAACAGGGAGCTAACTACAAACTCGAAGGACCAAACTGAACAGGGAGATAACTACAAACTCGAAGGACCAAACTGAACAGGGAGCTAACTACAAACTCGAAGGACCAAACTGAACAGGGAGCTAACTACAAACTCGAAGGACCAAACTGAACAGGGAGCTAACTACAAACTCGAAGGACCAAACTGAACAGGGAGCTAACTACAAACTCGAAGGACCAAACTGAACAGGGAGATAACTACAAACTCGAAGAATAACTGTATCCACCTAGTGTAGTTGTAGTGTAACTCGAAGGACCAAACTGAACAGGGAGATAACAGCACTTACCTCGACTGTTCAGGAAAGTGTGGCTAACCTAATATTCTATCCTAGTCTATCCTAACGAAGGAGTACTTACGGTACTCCTAAGGCAAAAGTATCCTAACTAATCCTAATCCCGTCACCCTATACTACTGTAATCCTAACGTCCTCCTAACTGCTACCCTATGGTGCAATACACGCTTGGTTCTCGGGGGCTCGTTGGCAGACCAAGTTGTGTTTGCAACCCTAACCTATAGTTCGTCACGGCGTGGTACTCGGTGGTGTTCGGTGACACAGACCTCCGCTCGTGTACGTCACTACGGTGCGTCGTTGGTACCCCTACGTGTCCCTACTCCCTTAGCCCTACTACCCTAGCCCTACTATAAGTATTTAAAATACATATATATAATAGGTACAGGATATCTGATGCCAGGCGACCTAAGACACCAGACGGACAGAGACAGGAATTGGGGTGCAGGTGGTAAGGTTTTCTCACTGCCGGTCAAGCAGGCTCACAAGACCGATCAGGTACTGACGGCTAAGGGTGTCTTGGCCACAGTGAGAGGTTGGATAGGTAATGAGTCAAAGTCGGGCTCAACTTGATGACTGGTTTATTCTTACTTTCACTATATCTTAAATACTAATTTAATCATATGTACACAACTATAACTACGTCTTAGTGTGCTATTGGTGTACATGCAACTTCAGCAGTCCTTTTCCTCGTCCGTCACTTTCACTACGTGATGATAAGAGCATCTTAGTTTATTATTTGGATATCACGTAGTGTCCATTGACGTCAGAATATAGGAATTTGCTATAAGTCATGTTCATGCGTGAACAACTATCTTGACATCGAAGTCTGAAAATGCTCTTAATACCAAGGTATTACAACCAAATCAAAATTGTTTTATTGAAATCGATTGAAATAGAAAAATTGAATCGGTCTAGGCGGGGTTTGCACCCGCGATCTTTGCGTTTTGAGGTAATTAGGTAGGATACGACGGTATTTCCGTCCAATAAGCTATTTGACAACATTAAAAAAAACTACAAATAATGGTTATCCTATCAGATAATAGCGTAAAAAGACATTTATAACTATAAATTAAACTAAAATAAGCATATTTTTTGAGAATTTCGCTTAAAAATATCTAATAATTTTTCGAATTTTTATCTGTGACGAAAACGCTCTGTGATCGATCACAGCACTGCTGACGTCACACGCAAGTAAACACGGTTTTGTGACAGAACAGAACAGAACAGAAACAAACAGTTTTGTGGATTATTTATAGGCGTATTTGTACATTGTGCAACTACACACCATTTATACACCATATTATTCACAAAGTTTGAAGAAAAACTTTATTATTTAGTTTGACTTCACTGCTTTAAGTTTATAAAAAATGCTTATTTGCGTGTGACGTCACGTAATCGGCTCCATACAAGGTGACAGCGTTTTTCGCGCATTTTTGAAAATTTTAACTTTAACATCGATTTTTTGTTATTATCCGTTGATTTTTTTTGAAATATCGATGTAGTGTGCATATTATATGCTAAGGAATAATTTAAATTGGTTTTCCAAAATTTGTCAAATACCCTATTGAGCAGTCCGACTGGGGAAGTACCTCTGCCCTACAGAATACCGCGGCCGTAATAACCTCGTGTTGTGTTCCCAGCGGTGAGTAGGGTAGCCAGAGCGCACTGGAGAGTTTTTGTGCTGTCATTGTCAGTGGGAAGATCAAAGGCTATTCCTGCTTTGTCTCAAGGAATTTAAAAATTATTGAAAAGTCATTAATTGGTTCTGATAGTTCATAAGAATATCGGTAGAGTCCACTGTCGCCTCAAAAACAGATATAGAAGGAGAAATTTGAATTGGTTATTGCGAGGTCTGGTAGCTTAGTGGTCAAATCATTGCCCCTGTAAGACAAAGATCGCAGGTTCAAACCCCGGGTAGACCGTTTCGATTTTTCTATTTAAATCTATATATATATAAATGGTTAAATTAAACTGTTTTATTGATATAAATTGTATTATTGTCCAAACTATTTTAAGTACTTTGTTCGTCCAGATAGATCTGATGCTGACCGTACCAGAAATATAGGTAATTATTTGATACTTACTGTAGCCGGCGGCTCCGTCCGCGTGGATATTGGTCATCGTGACTTAACATAACCTTGTTCCTTTCCCAAGTTCTAATCTATCTATGTACCAAATATCATCAAGATCGGTTCTGTGGTTTAGCGTGAAAGAGTAACAGACAGACAGGCAGATAGATGGAGCTAATTTCATATTTATAATATCAGAATATATGGAATTTCATTTCAATTACTAGCTTTAGCCCGCGTGGATGTCGGTTATCGCTGTAATATCGGTTATGGTTATAAATTGTAGCCTATGTGTTATTCTGATGTATAAGCTATATTATTGTAAAGTTTCATTAAAATCTTTTTTTTTTTCGTGCTGGAAATCCCCACGGATACCCACCCCTCCGGAGCCGGAGGGGTAGGTTATGACGGACTCGAACCGACTAAACCGCACGCCGTCTCTGGGTCGTAGTGCTAGGCCGAAGGTGAGGTTGTCATGCGACATATCCCTCGCACCCCGGCTGACCCAGGGCCATCCCTCTCGGTCTGGCCCTCCTCGGGAGGTGGGGACCACGCGGTCCCCGACTCAACCCCGGTGTGGGGGGACGCGCATCGTCCTACGATGCGCGCCGCCGCCGTGGAATGCTTCTGCTAGGGTGACGGGCGGCTCCACCCGTCACCCTCAGGCCCGCGCTCTATTAAAATCCATTTAGTAGTTTTTACGTGAAAGAGTAACAAACATTCATCCATCCATTCATACTTACAAACTTTCGCTTTTATAATATTAGTAGGATTTATAGATTTAATAGTATCTTAAGCTAACACGAGTGAAACCGCGAAGCAAACCACTGTTTAACTAACATATAAGAAACAGTTCACTATTAACTGACTAACAGTCAACGGTTCGGTTCTGAGCAGCCGGTGGCAGCTGGCGACAATAGACGTGACTCATTACACTGCAGGACACAAATAAATGGATACTTTTCTTTATTTTTTTTATATTTTATACTAGCTTTCGCCCGCGGCTCCACCCGCATGGATGTCGGTTATATGTCCTTTCTCAAGGCCTAATCTACACCTATACCAAATTTCATCAAAATCAGTTCAGTGGGTTAGGCGTGAAAGCGTAACATACAGACAGACAGACAGAGTTACTTTCGCATTTATAATATTAGTATGGATTCTGAATGTAGCTCATGACTTCACTTCGATTGATAGTGAATTGTAATTAAGATCTATTATATCTCTCATAGAGCTTCGTTGAATGTGTATCGATTTTCAGTTGAAATTGGTTTGTCTCTTGAAGATCTTTGTGGAGCCTTATATGCCTCTCAAGGCCATATAAGATGTGAACAATGCTAAAGTGATTGTTTCCAAGTTGTGTAAGTTATTCTTTCTCGCTCTCATTCATATGATAACATTAAGCTATTTTCTAGAGAGGAGATCGTGAGTCACGATCACGGTGAATTCACGATCTCCCATCATAGATCTGCTGGAAGAAATTCCTTACAACTCTTAAAATATCGTATTATTTTTTATGCTATTCATTTTTATTGGGTCTTATGTGTTTATACTCATAAATGTTTAGCTCCAGGGAGTGCAATATTTCGCCATTTAGTGATAGATATTTTGCAATTCTCATCATTAGAATAATATAGGTAAAACAAAGATCTTCAATTTACATCTCAGGTGTTGTAGCTCATCATTTTCTGTGATTTTTAGAAGCTAACCGGCAGTTGATATACATGGGGCCTCGGGTTTGAATTTCGCAATACGGAATTCTTTTCTTGCATGTGGCACAGACTCACTGTGAATGGGACTGAATTATAGCTAATAAAATGTGAGTCCCCAATGATTATTTTTTATTAAGTTTACATGATAGAACCAATGTATAGTAATTAATTACAATATATAAAAGTAATTCACGCATTTTTCGTCTCATAAAACATATGAACTTAATGGAAAAAAAAAGTATGAGATAATTAAGTCTCATCTCAATATCATTAGACGCGCCTTTAATTGGAGAACTCTAAATGTCTATGCTAAAAGCTAAATAATTCAGTATATCCAGTATATTCAGTGTTTCCCATACTCCCACCTTAAAGGCCGGCAACGCACCTAGAACCCTTCTGGTGTTTCAGGTGTCCATGGGCGGCGGTGATCGCTTACCATCAGGCGATCCACCTGCTCGTTTGCCTCCTATGTCATAAAAAAAATCATTGTATATATTAAGAATAAGAAAAATTTATTTGCCTTTAAACATTGTAACATGGATCTTACATGTTTAGCCGCAGTTTAGCCGCAGACTACAGCATGCAAATCCTCAATTAACAATTTTATTAGGCATTAAAATTAATAATTATTACATACATACATAACATTAATTTTCACAACTATCAATTTATATGGATTTCTTAGAATTAGT
This sequence comes from Eilema caniola, assembly GCA_949126895.1. Lineage (NCBI taxonomy): Eukaryota > Metazoa > Arthropoda > Insecta > Lepidoptera > Erebidae > Eilema > Eilema caniola. Next base: position 2,873,605 of record OX421486.1, on the reverse strand, counting down.
TACTCCTATTTATTATTTATATATCATAACCTTTCATAGTGTAAAAGCATTTATCTGTGAGCCATTTCTTTAGAGATTTTGAAAAGCGTATAAACGGTAATTCTCTAAATTCTATTGATAGTTTATTAAATACCTGGATACACATACAAAAACTATTGTTTTTGTATAAACTTGTCGATATTATGGGTAATAAGAGTTTACTTGAGTCTCTGGATCAATATTTTTTATTCTTATATACATTTAAAAACAAATATGGATGTCTTTTACAATTATACTTATTTCATAAATGTATATAGATGTCAGAGTCAATAATTTGAGCTTTTTGAAGAGTGGCTTACACATTTTTTATTTTTTCTTCTAATCATTAAGCGTACCAAATTTAGTTTGTTCCTCGAAATAGACGGGGAGTTAGTACTATAATGACAGTGCAGTGCTGCAGGCCTCCGTGATTGGCCTTGTCAGTAGCAGAAGCTCGCAAAAAAAAGCGAATAACCAAAAAAAAAAAACAGGCTTTTCTGAAAGATCATCCAAGTCTGTGTATGAAAAATCAGTGCTGCAATTCTTAAACACAGGTGAAAGTTGTTACTGCAGCCATTGAAGTTCATCCGCTGTCATAGTAACACAAAAAGCTACAAATTATTCTCTATTCTTTACTTGATACTGATAAGAAAGACAAAATAAAAGCAGCGTGGTTTATTAGTACATGAGTAATTGTTTTATGGTACTTAATTTAATGATGACATAATAATTTGTAATACCCATCGCGAGCAACTCGAAAGATATAAATCAAGTTTTAGGGTTAAAATTATTATAATAGATTCTATTGCTGATGCAAAACAAACTGATTTAAAATTTATGATATGCCTAAAATTACATTCTGTAATTTTACAAGACTGTATACGACCAAGCTATTAATAAAAAAGTAATTTATTATGCAATATTATTCCAAATTATATAATCAAATGAGAATTTTCTACATAATAAACTCGGCGACTACATTTTTATAAAGACAAATGGATTTGCAATTTTTTTTGAATGAAATGTCCATTTTAAAATTTGTTTCATTTAAATGTAAATCTGAAACTGTTTGTCGTAATAAATTAATGAACATATTATACAGGGGTACTGTAGCGGTAACCTTTGCGACAATTAATCAAATTCACGCAACGACAAATAAATGGCTTTTTAATTGTTTGCGACAAAATCGTATGGGGAGAGGTTTTCTTGCTAATAATAAACGGGGTTGAAGTTAAAAGGGTGTTGTAACCTTTTTATTTTCAAATAAAAAGATATTGCCCTTGTAATTTGTTTTGTTTTTGAAATGTAAACCGTACTTTTTGTCAGGTCATTGGTTTATTTACTTAATATTGTATATGCAGGCACACGGAGTTTACTTCGGGTCTGGGGCCTCCTAGTAGCTCATGTAAGCTTGAACTTACAATCCGCGTGGATATACGGGCGATTGTTCGGGACTTTTCGCGATAAATTATGGAACTTACTAGAAGATGGATTCAAACGATCCGGAATGTGGAATCCAGTGATTAAGATACTGAAACCAAACAACATGTTCCGTTAAAAACTGACATAGTGTGTGTGGTGTGTCGCCAGCCTTACCATTCATTATTAAAGTAATGGAGGGTAGGCGCACACAAAATGTTCACCACATACCTCGCGACGCTCGGAAACCAGTCTAGCCGTGACCACGGGCGCTGCAACGCATCCGAAACGCCGGCAAAAATAGTAAGTTCCATAATTTATCGCGATAAGTCCCGAACAATTATAACAATATGATATTTTAATTATGTCAATCACTGACTACACATTTTACAGACACACTCGCGATCTATAACCGAGTATATTCAACCGAACTAGGAGTGGTCTTCTAGACACGTGGTGCTCGGTCGAGGTCCACAGCGATACTGATCTCGATTCTCTGCGCGCCGCACAAATATCAATGATCAGTCAAACTCAAACTGACAGTCCGACTGAACGAATGACGTCGCACTCGACCATAGAGCACCAGTATTTTGCAATAAGCTAGAGTGAATTTCATTCACTCTAATCACACAATTATTAACGCGCCGACTTATATATATTTTATGAGCTTGATAGCCTTTTGATGGTACTGAACGCGACTGCTATGCAAAGATAGCGGGTTCGATTCGCACTCTGTGTAATTATTAATTTTAGAATATGTCCATTTGCAATGATCTGTGTTAAGCCGTTGATTCTGGTGGTCAAATAAACATCGATGGCAATCATTACGGGTAGTTAGTGCTTTACAAAGTCTAAAAATGGTCTCTAATTTACTATTCCCCTTAAATACATACATATTATACATAGGAACGCAAGTATTGTATTATTTTAGTTTAATACATTAAAATTGCATTTTCATCATCAAACCGTCACAATTGTAAGATAAAATAACTACATGGTCAATTTTAATTTGGCCTGCAGTGTACACCACCACCTGTTCCTATAGGTGTAGACACCACCATTCACGTAACGATTCACAACTTTATTCTCCATACATTGTATCTTTGGCCAGTTCTCTTTACAACCATTGCTGGTATAAGCGCGCAATGTATGAAAAGATTTTTGATATTTTTGATCTTCGACAGCAGGTAAGTAAACCCAATGGTAAGATGTTTTTTTAAGGTACGGTTGGTTTTCGAAGACATGCATAATATTGGGGTGAGTGGTTGTAAATTAAGATGGGGTATGTCAATTTTTTTTGTAAATGAAAGTAGGTATTTTGTTTTTGCGAATTAGGTAATGTTTTGATAGATATATATGAAGGACAGGCTAGCAATAATTTAAAGGTCTCAGTGTGTATTTCATGTAAATAGAAGAAATACATACCGAGACCTGTAGTAGTGAAGGGTAAAAATTATCAAAAGCAAGCCGGTGAAAATGTTGGTGTATAAAATATAAACATCTCTTCTATCGCGATCATGGTATAGGTACTTACATACCTTTGATTGCCTGACATTTCGACCAGGACTATGATCGCTTTAATTCCCGTTTTCTAAATTATATATCATGGAACGCGAGAGTTTAAAAGTCAATCTCTTCTACCGCTTCCCTTTGCAGAGCAAGTCGGCATGACTGGTGTTGTAGGGACCCATCACCACAGCTGTATAATTCTCTAAGCATTTAACGTCGAGCGCAGCGCTGCGCCCAACCTTGATAGAGAATGTCATTGGTCGGTTTCTAGTGACGTCACTCAGTCTGACCAATGATAATCTGTAGCAAGGTTGGAGGCAGCGTTGCGCTTGATGCTGAGAATTATACAGCTGTGGTAATGGGTCCCTACAACACCAGTCATGCCGACTTGCTCTGCAAAGGGAAGCGGTAAAAGAGATGTTTATATTTTATACACCAACATTTTTACCGGCTTGCTTTTCATAATTTTTACCCTTCACTACAGGTCTCGGTATGTATTTCTTCTAATCAGGCAATCATTACGGGTAGCTGGTGCTTTACAAAGTCAAAAAATGGTCATGGGAATTGCAGAGCAGGTCCTAACCTACCCTATATCTGTTTTTACGTGCGGAAGTCCGAAACACAGCTAGTCGCTATTTGATCCGATAGAAGTACTTTCATTGCTATTTTTAAAATTGACGTGATCAAATATAAATTAAAAAATCTATTATTTTTTTTTACAAAGAACACTATAGTAACTAAAATTAGAATAGAATACTGCGGCCTTGTGTTGTGTTCTCGGAGGTCAGTAGGGTAGACAGAGCACACAGGAGAGTTTTTGTGCTGTCAGTGGGAAGACCAAAGGCTATTTATGCTTTGTCTTCTGCACTGACGGCACAGAAAGTCTCCATGTTTACAGGGTCAGCTGCACGAGTGCTGCCCCCTGCTTTCCCCTGGTGTCGCACACGTCCATAGGCCACGGTAAGCTCTTTCCATCAGGTGGGCCGAGAGCCTGTCTGCCACCTCAGTTATATAAAAAAAATACTTATATTATCATTAACCTCTCCTGCTACGCTAAATTGATTGGGTTAGGAGTGGCTTCATGTTTGTAGTGTATAGGCTAGAATTCAAACCCGAGGCCTTTTGATCGCCAAGCTGACTTCTTAATTACTAAGCTACCGATGTATATTGATTTCGCTATGATAACAAACATTTTGGAGCAAAAATAATATTTTTTATAATACTGAGTGTTTTTACTGAGAGTTTTTATCCTACTAAAATAAAAAACGCGATAATTTGTTAGTATATGGATGAGTGGATGGGGAGGGCTATGTCCAGCAGTGGACTAATATAGCCTGATGATGATGATGATGATGATATGGATGAGTGGATGTTTGTTACGCTTTCACGTAAAAACTACAGAATGGATGTTGATGAAACTTTACAATAATACATATAACTATACTATAACGATAACTGATATTATAGCGATGTGTGTGTCAAAAAACCGCTGTAGCCTAGTGGTATAGGTAATGGACTGCTGAGACGAGGTCTCGGGTTCGATCCCAGATTTTACCATGGCACACACCAATGACTTTTCGATGCTTTTCGAAGTTATGTGTGTATTTATCGCAGGTTTATAAGTGCCCGGTTAATGGCAATAGGCTCGCCACCTATTACATTGGGACCTAAACATAAACTGGCGAAATGCTGCTAGCACCTCTGCCTACCCCTTCGGGGATAAACCGACATCCACGTAGGCGGAGCCGAGGGCAAAAGCTAGTAAAGGCATAAACACACTAGATTGTCTACGTTCCCTCAGTAGATAAGAAAGAAAGCATACTATTATAAACAGGTCAAACACATTACCCTATTAATCTCCGCTGTGCGCAAAAAAAAAAACACCATATCACAATTAATCTAACTAATACCACCCCGAAATATTTCACACACAGTGTTACCTGACGCAAAAAAAGCACCAGAACACTTGACTTAATTAATAAATTTATAGCTGGCAACAATACTGAGAAACTGCCGTTCCGTACTCCATTAATTAATGGGTGCCATTTCGGGGATTTCCTTAGGGGAAGTAGAGGGTAAATGGCGTATAAAAATTGGGCCATTTTCTTGTTAATTTTAGTGTTGATTTTTCTCAGTTGATATGGCGGGTAAATTGGGGTTCAGAGCTGATGTTCCTGGAGAACAAGATGTTCAAGAATTAGTTTAAGTAATTTTGTTTTAATAGAAGTTTTATGATTTTTTACGGTAATGAAATTAAATAATTGCGACTACATTATGATGTTCTTACAGGTGTAGCGGCGAGAGTGATGTAGGTACCTGGATTTGCACATGTCCATAAGACATGATAACCACTTCCTATCAGGTGGGCCGTGTGCTTGTCTTCCACCTAGGTTACATAAAAAAAGGTTTGCGTGAGTCCCAGTCGCATCTCCACGGCGGCTCAGACGCGTAGTCCCCACTCCCGAGGAGGGCCAGACCGAGAGGAATGGCCCTGGGTCAGCCGGGGTGCGAGGGATATGTCGCGTGACAACCTCACCTTCGGCCTAGCACAACGACCCACAGACGGCATGCGGTTTAATTGGTTCAAGTTTCCGACATAACCTCCCCCTCCAGCTGCGGAGGGGGATCCGTGTGGATTTCCCGAACGTAAAAAAAAAGTCCCAGTCGTATCTGAGACCTTCATTCCTGAGTGCAGGGTCTGCTTTTACCAGTCTAACTGTGACGCGGCTACACTTCGATATTTTCCGTGTAGCGACTGCTGTCTGACCTCCACACCCCATAAGCGATCTATAGTCAAAGAATCAAAGAATCAATTTCGTTTATTCAGTTTAGGCACATAAAGAGCACATTATGAACGTCAAAATTTTACAATCATGTCAAGAAATTACTAATAGGTATAATATTAAATTAAGTAAATAAATCATTTGAAAATGATTCTTTCGCTGGTTCGGTAAGTTGGTTCTGCTGAGAAGAGACCAGCAAGAAACTCAGTGAACAATATTATAGTTTCTTTTTTAAAACAATTTGTTTTTTTTTTCATAGGTTTATATTGTGCGAGCAAGCAAAAAGATTAGATTGACCATGCATTTTTATCATTAAGGTATTCGTTTACTTTGTAATATCCTTTTTTCATTAAAGACTTTTTACTTCGATTTTAAACTTATTTAGTGGCATGTCAACCAACTCTTGAGGAATTTTATTAAACATTTTAATACTGTTACCTACAAATGAATTACCAACCTTTTGAAGTCTGAGTTTTGGCACTACAAGTTTATTTTCATTCCTCGTATTATAATTGTGTACGTCAGAGTTTTTTTTGTAAAGATCTAGGTTCTTGCGTACATATAAAACATTATCGTAAATGTATTGGCAAGTAACTGTTAAAATATTAATTTCTTTAAATAGTTCTCTCAGCGAGTCTCAGAACTTTTTAGAGCTCCAACTACCCGTAACGACTGCCATAGATGTTCGTATGGCATGCCTCGCCTCTGTCGCGCTGAAGTACGGTCAACTAAACAAAGGTCAGCAGGAGGGGTATCTTTTCTCTGTAGCTGGCTGTACAGTAAAATCTGTGTGCCGTCCAGGAAAGTGAAGATTTTTTTAATTACACCATATCGGCTGGTCTAGTTAGGGTAGAACAATTGGACGATTACGCGTGTGAATACGATGCGTTCGGCTTCAAAGCTCTGGACAGCGTCTAAAGCTACAGGCTGATGTCAAAGGCGTAGGGATGTTTTTGACACGCTTTTATTGATATGTTATTCTTTCTTTTTCTTGTTTATAATAATAATATTTGTTTTCTATTATAAGATTTATGATGATATAATGCAAGTATTGTGATAAAACCTTGTTGTTATAATAGTTTTTTTAAACGAATTGTTGGTAAGTTGTTTGTACCTGCAGAATCGAAGAAAAACGAAAAATTAAGTTCTATCAGTGCAGAACCGGGTTTAAATTGCTACTTTACTAAATATATTAGGTTTATTCAATAGAATTTGCACAAATTACGGTCGTTTCAAACTGCTTGAAATTCTACACTTATTGAAATCGGATGCCAATTATATCGAAAAGTACAATGCCCGAGGTGGTTTGAAAAAAAAAATAGTAGAAGTTTTAATTTAATTACAAACTTTTAACTTTTAAGTTCATTAAAACGATAGATGCTGCCTACTTGTCCTACTGTAAATATGTTGGTGAAAAATAAAGAACTATCTATCTATCTATCTAGATCGTGTATGTAAGTTCTGTTTTTAATCATTTGGAAGAGAGAAGACACTTTATGAGTTATAATTATGATTAATTACCTACGTTTCTTTAGAGAATCATTAATCAGAAAGTATTCGAAAAACAATCTTCTAACACAAACAAAAATACAAGGTATAAGTTATATAACAGATTACAGAATTAAAATATAAGATATAATTTAACACATAACATAAACTCACGCCTTTATCCCCGAAGGGGTAGGCAGAGGTGCTAGCACCCGCATTTCGCCGGTTTATGTTTAGGTCCCAATGTAATAGGTGGTGAGCCTATTGCCATTAACTGGGCACTTATAAACCTGCGATAAATACACGCATAACTTCGAAAAGCATCGAATAGTCAAGATATATATAATTTAAACTATAGGTATAATTAGGTTTCAAAGATTTTATACGTTTACACCAGTATTATTAAAACTTTGAAACGCAGAATCTACCAAGAATTCTAATCAATGCCTATGAGTAAAATAACTCACCCTGTATGTACAAGACGTTGGTTATCTCGGTAACCCTACGCCCGTCACACTCCGCAGTGCAGTGTGGGACGGTCCCACGGACCTACTGTTAATAACCCACGGGTTACGGATTAATGACCATTTAAAAATGAGATGGGCAGACATATTGGGATTGTTCATAAACTAATTAACGAAGGGTTTTTTGAATTTTTTGGGTTATGATGGATTCTGGTGGGGTTTAAATGAATAATAATACATTTTTGGGTTATTTAGACCCAAATCTAGCTTAGTGTGTTAACACGTTATAGAATACAAATCAATTTGGACACCTTGGAGTAAACAAGATGATACTTCGGAAAGTTCGGAGTTCTTTCGATTTTTTTATTATGTAGGACACGTCAATATAATTTCGCCTTGCCTGACGTTAAGCTGGATACAGTCTCAGAAAAGAGCGTCAGCACTGTGGACTCTAATAATGTTACAATGGTGAGCCTCAGCTTCACAGCTTCCTCAGATGTGTTTTCATGTCCCGCCCAAAGGTTTGTTTTTGGACTGTCATACTGGATTACGAACTTCAAACAACGACTGCAACCCTCAAGTGCGGCAAAGTGGGCCACACCGGTACACATTATTTAGAATGTTTACCAACACAATGCACATTAGCGCGATACTTCTACATCTATGCACATATTGTCAAGTGTTGGAATACATGATTTACAGTCGACAAAGGACCGTAGGCACTTTAACATTTAACTTTATATGAAAAAGTGCAACCGTATCTCCTGTGTACATTAGTGTGAAAGCTCAAAGTATTAAAGTAGGTATAGTTCCTGGCATATATCTTAATCCAGTTCTTAATAAAATATATATTAATCCAATTGGCGTGAAAAACAAGGCATTGGTGCGCGCAAGTTTGTTAGATATAATCGATGACTGGTGGATTTAAACTCCTCGGCTGTAGCATTCTGTGCTTTGCTTAAAAGAGGCACCCAAAACGCATAAAGAGTGCTTCATGCGATGTATTGGGGGTCAAGATATATGCGATAACTATACTCCCAAAACAAGTAGATACAAATTCAACATTTTAATAAAAAGTTTACATTTAGTAACATTCCAATTTTATTTGAGAATAGTTATGTGATCTCATCTGAATTAAACTCAATTAATTATTACATTTTTGATAAACATGACTCTTATGAAAATATTGTTAAGGCTTAAAATAGAAGTACAACAAGCAATAATATAATTGAAGTGTTTATTTATTCAAATTTCTCATTTATAAACACAAATAAGTAATTTGAGTTTGGTTCCAACGAGAAATTTGAATATTTTGTACAATGAACTGATAATTTTATAATTCTGAAATCTGATCCTGTATAATCCCATCAATAATTGGGAACTTTAATAGTGTAACACTCACCAGGATATTAACAATGCTTTTTGTTTGTTTCGAGTAACGATATTAAATAATATCCCGGCGAGTGTTACACTATTGATGTGAATGATTATGGTCAATCTCAAATCATAAATTGCGAACTTATTCTAGAAAATAAAATAAGCTTTTTTTAACGTGCTGGGAATCCCCACGGATCCCATCCCCGCTGGAGCCGGGGTTATGTCGGTTTCGAACCGACTAAACCGCACGCCGTCTGTGGGTCTCAGTGCAAGGCCGAAGGTGAGGTAGTTATAGTGCATATCCCTCGCACCCCGGCTGACCCCGTGTCATCTCTCCCAATTTGTCTTCTTCGGGTGAGGGGACCACGGGGTCCCCAACTCGTTCCCGGTACGGAGGGGGGGGGGGGGGGGGGAGGAGCGTGCGACGCGCGTCGCCGCCGTGGCCTGCTATATATATTTATAAATATATAATACATTGATCGATTGATAATAAAATAAGCCTTAAATACCCATATGTTATTCGGCTATTCCAGACTTTTTCACAGAGTACAGTCAGCGGCAGAACGATCTTGACTACTAAGTTTCAAGATGATCTTAATACAGAGGTATTGAGTATAAAGATTATCAATGTATTAATATAATGCGTGCCTCCCCATACGAGGGGTGAGTTGGGGACTGCGTGGTCCTACGTCTCGAGGAGGGTCAGACCGAGAGGGATGGCCCTGGATCAGGTGGAGCGCGAAGGATATGTCGAAGACAACCTCACATTCGGCCTAGTACAACGACCCATAGACGACTTGCGGTTTAGACGGTTCGAGTCCGACATAAGAGCCGGAGGGGAATGTGGGGTTGTCCGTGAGGATTTCCCGTACGTAAAAAAAATATATTAAGAGCTAATCAAACTGTTTTAATTGATTTAGATTGTATTATTTTACCGTTGAACAACCGCGGTAGCCTAGTGGCATGGGCGATGGACTGCTGAGACGATCCCAGATTTTACCATGGCACACACCAATGACTTTTCGATGCTTTTCGAAGTTATGTATGTATATATCGCAGGTTTATAAGTGCCCGGTTAATGGCAATAGGCTCGCCACCTATTACATTGGGACCTAAACATAAACTGGCGAAATGTGGGTGCTAGCACCGCAGCCTACCCCTTCGGGGATACAGGCGTGAGTTTATGTTATGTATTTTACCGTAAATAAAGATGTCTACCAAATATTGAATCAAGGAACAAGGGCAACAAGTCATTAAGATCATTTTAAATGCTTTGTTCGTCAAGATCCATCTGATGGTGACTGTACCAATTTCAGCATGATCCATTGAGCCGTACGCACTTACGAACGTGATCGACTTTTTGATTTGACTTTCCTTGACTTATAGGAAAGTGACTTTTTGACACCTTAATCTCGATAGAAAAGCTTGCGCCAAAGCTTCGTAAGCGGGAAGTATAGCCCTATTCTAGTCACCGGGAATCAACACGGCATTCAATGGATAAGTCGATAAGTATACCTAATACTTCATCTCTGTGTAACTTTTATGGGGTTACAAGCGTAAATATTATTTTGTGTACGAAGAGACAAAGCTCAGCCCCCTTGAAAAAGTACCAATTCATTGACCGGCGTAATGTAGTACAAAATTATGAATGTATGATTATTTTTTATACAAGCACGCGGCCCACCCTACGGTAAGTGGTCACTGTGGCCTTCACCCCCGCGACATATCTCTCGCACCCCGGCTGACCCAGGCCCATTCCTCTCGGTCTGGCTCTCCTCCGGGAGGGGGGACCAGGCGGTCCACGAGGTTACCGTGGCCTATGGACGTATACAACGCCAGGGAAGTCACACTCATGCTGTGGACCCTGTTAACAGTGAGTGAGTGAACATAGTGAGTTTCTCATTTCGCTAATTCTGTTTTTAGAGTATTCCTTGCAGTACGGGGATGGTTCTTACGTAGAGAAAAAATTAAAAGAAGGTTAAGCCTTCACGGGGACTGGAAGAGAATTCCACGCGGGCGAAGCCGCCGGCATCAGTTAGTCTAGTATACAAATATTTGCACTGAGCGGGAATAAAACCCGCACCCCCTGTGTAGCAGTCGTGTTCACTACCGCTACGCCACAGAGATTGTCTTGCAACCATATAATAATGTAACGATACTTTTTTTTTTTTTACGTGCGGGAAATCCCCACGGATACCCACCCCTCCGGAGCCGGAGGTTATGTCGGACTCGAACCGACTAAACCGCACGCCGTCTCTGGGTCGTAGTGCTAGGCCGAAGGTGAGGTTGTCATGCGACATATCCCTCGCACCCCGGCTGACCCAGGGCCATCCCTCTCGGTCTGGCCCTCCTCGGGGAATGTAACCATACAATATAATTATATTATCGGTATTTAATTCGTAAAACAAATGTTCTCATAAGACGATTGATACTAAAAATGGCCCCTAGCGTTTACGAGGGCCGTTTCCAATCAAGCGAGCTGTGTTGTTATGGGAAAAAAAAGTAATAAAATTGTACCAAATATAAGACCACTGCCCAATAATAATTATTCCACAACATTTCACACAACGCTATCTAGATCCATGGTAAGCATAGCTTAACTAGCTTGTGTTATGGAATCTAGAATGCGGATAAACATACTTAGATACATTTTTTTTTGTGAATGCATACATATTATACATAGAAACACCCAGACCAATGCAAATACCCATTCATTCATGCACACAATTTTTTTTTATATATAGGACACGTCAATTTGACTTTACCTTGCCTGATGGTAAGCTGATATTTGTACTGAGCGTGGATCGAACCCGCGTCTCGTGCGCAGCGGCCGCGTTCACTACCGCCACGCCAGTGTGTTATTGAAAATTGCCTCTCCAGACATAGATATCATTATCAAAGCCAATCCTACTAATAAATTATAAACACACTGTTACTCTTTCATGTAAAATCGAATGAATGGATTTTAATGAAACTTGACAATATATAGCTTATACATAAGAATAACACATAGGCTACAAAATTATAACGATAACCGATATTATAACGATAACCGACATCCACGCGGGTGGGGCCGCGGGCAAAAGCTAGTCTATACATCTATCTATCTATACATACATACATACATACATACATACATACATACATACATACATACATACATACATACATACATACATACATACATACATACATACATACATACCTACATACATACATACATACATACATACATACATTGACAGCCTCCGTGGCGTAGCGGTAGTGAACGCGGCCGCTACGCAGGAGGCGCGGGTTCGATCCCCGCTCAGTGCAAATATTTGTATGCATAAATAATATATGTATATTTGCATTGGTCTGGGTGTTTCTATTTATAATACGTAAGTATTTACAAAAAAAAAGTATCTAAGTATGTTTATCCGCATTCTAGATTCCATAACACAAGCTAGTTAAGCTATGCTTACCATGGGTCTAGATAGCGTTGTGTGAAATGTTGTGGAATATTTATTTATTTATTTTATTTTATACATACATAAATATAAATAAAATTGGAATGTCTGTTTGTAATATTGAAATAACCGCTTTTTACTACATGCATATGAATATAATACGGTACATACACCAAAATAACATTTTTTTCAATTTTTGTCTGTCTGTTTGTTCCGGCTAATTTCTGAAATGGCTGGACCGATTTCGACGAGACTTTTATTGGCAGGTAGCTGATGTAATAAGGAGTAACTTAGGCTACTTTTATTTAATAAAAATAACGTTTTCTCAACATTAAGCGATAACCGACATCCACGCGGGCGGAGCCGCGGGCAACAGCTAGGCAAAAATTAAAGGATGGGGCTCTAGTGTAAAACTTCTGGGGTTTTAAGTCAGAGTTGTAAACAGTCATTTTAGGTAGTTAGAACCCCAAAAAGTCCGACAACTGGTCTAACTGCAGAACTTTGATATTACCAATAGGTAATGGAGGTAAAATGGTAGTCGCTAGTCGCTTTGTAGGAGGTAGGACACGACGGTTTTTCCGTCCAATTGAACAGTCCGACTGGGGAACTACCTCCGCCCTTCAGAATACCGCGGCCATAATAACCTCGTGTTGTGTTTTCGACGGTGAGTAAGGTAACCAGAGCTCACTGGAGAGTTTTTGTGCTGTCAGTGGGAAGACCCCTATTCCTCTCTGTCTTCCACACTGACAGCACTGGAACTCTCCGCGTTTACAGGGTCGGCAGCACAAGTGTGATTTCCCTGTAGTTGCACACGTCCATAGGCCATGGTAACCACTTTCCATCTGGTGGAGCGTGTGCTTGTCTGCCAAAAAAAATAGACTGGAAATAGTGGACCGCGGACTTTGAAGGGAAAGCTTTAGAAGCGACTTTATCTATAGCCACTTTTATTATCTGCTCTAGGGACTGCCGAAAAAATGTGGAGACAGTCTCTATAAAAAGTATAAATTATCTACATTAAAAAAAAGACAATGTGAATTTTCATAATTTTTCAAATAAATACTACTGGCCGTATAGAAATTAAAAAAAAATGTAACTTGTGAATTATATTGTTGTGACTGGATAAGACCGGACCAGAGGGGTCGGTGACATTTTCATGATTATTGCTCACCCAAAATTATCTTAGAAAACTACACAACGCGCCTATAGAAAAAAAAGGTAACTTGCCGTAATGATTATATACTCAGATAAACCGAAGCGAATATAGGGCAGTTCCACATTGTGCAACTATAAATCATGCTTCTCTCTAAAGCCGTGAATACACGGTGTGCAAATGAGACGCTTATTGTGCCCGCGTATAATTTATAGTGCAATTGTCTTTTTGTTATGAGTATGGAGGTGGAGGGATATTTTCTTAGTCTAGTTTGTGTTGCAATTCATTGTTGTAATATTTACCAATTTTTGCAATATTGTAATAAATTTTTAAAATTACATTTTTTTTAATAATTGTATGACAATATTTAATTAGATTATTTCATAAAAATATCTGTAATGCACAGACACATAAGTTAAAAGAAGATTTAGAGGAGGAGGAGGAGGAAAAAGTAGAAGAGGATTTAAAGAGGATCCTAATGGGTTATGTTAGGTATATTAACAATACTGAACTAATCTTGTCTATTTGTCCACGATGCATGCCAAAACATTTTTTGATACCGTTTTGTTATTAAAAAGGTCAGATCTAAAATCTTACTTTTGTTTATTGCAATTGGTTGAGTAGAACCGACGATATGATCAAAAGTCGGGATAGCCGACATCCACACGGGCAGAGCCTAGGGTATCATATAACGATACCATTTTATGAATTAAGGTAAGGAACATTTTGACGAAAATTAGTCATACATATCGTTGGATTCGGAATTTTGGGCTCTTTCGTTTGGTATACTTGAAATAACTCTATCGTTTAAAAAAATCCCCTTACAGCCTCCATGGCGTGGCGGTAGTGAACGCGGCCGCTACGCAGGAGGCGCGGGTTGGATCCCCGCTCAGTACAAATATTTGTATGCATGAATATGGGTATTTGCATTGGTCTGGGTGTTTCTATGTATAATATGTAAGCATTTACAAAAAAATAATGTATCTAAGTATGTTTATCCGCATTCTAGATTTCATAACACAATCTAGTTAAGCTATGCTTACCATGGATTGGAGAAATATTTGATCGTATTTGATCGTAGTATACATTTTTGGGGTCCCTTCATTTTTGTCTCTAGTTTGATTCAAAATGTAGTGGTTATTTATTCTCTCTGAACTCTATTCCATGATTACCTGGAAGAGATTACCTTGCGCGATAAGGCCGCCAATTGTATGCTACTAAACTGTACCTACCACTATAATGTAATATGTAATTTCTTTCTGTACTATACAATAAAGAGATTTTCATTCATTCATTCATACTGAGACAGATTTGTGGTAAAAAGAAGATTAAATGGACTTAATACCTTATAGTTTCTTTTTTCGTGGTACTTACTTTAATAAATGATAGATAAATCCAGTAGTGTAAGGTACAATTTTAATAAAATACAATTTTCTAAGTAGTAATTCTTTACCGTAACGGACAATTATTGTTTCTAATTTAAGGTAAGGGATGTGCAATTTTTGAAACCAGTTAGATAACGTAATTTTTCTTATATGGCTATAAAGAGGAAGAAATTCTAAGAAACTTTGTGGACCTTTTTTGGCACTCCTGAAAGATTGCGCTTTATCCCTTAACAAAACACGATTTTAATTAATTAAATCGTGTTAATTATTACTTCTGGTACCGATAAGTACCTAATTATAGATATTTTGCTAACCACAGGGTCATTAGGACCCAAACAAGAAATTCGCTAATCTCAACTGCAACTCATAAAATTCAATACACAACGGCATAACCAAAGCTTCCATACAACTATTTTCTATTATTATAATAAAAGGTACTTAAAATGTAGAATGACTCGACACCGCTGAAGGTAATTAAAAATTAATTTGCTCCGTAGGACGGCCACCGGATACCCGGGTAACCGGGTAATAATCCCGGTAATTAAGGAAAACAGAAGATATTGTTAATAACCACTGGATTATGAAATATTGGGGACTTATCTTTGAGAGGACAAAAGATTATTTAATATAACGACTTGCAGAAAGGTAGTTAATCTTTTAAATACTTTTATAAATTAAAGCTGGTTGTTACCCGTGGTTCAGCTTGCGTGGATGTCGGTTGTTGCAAATAAAATATAGCCTATTTCCTTTCCTAACCTCAAAATCGATAAATAATAGGTAATATATTGTCAATTGACTGTCTATTTATAAAAAAAATTGTATTACATACATATATACATATAATGACGCCTTTATCCCCGGAGGGTTAGGCAGAGGTTTATTAACACACACATTTCACCAATCATTGTATTTGGTCTCTATTGCCGTATTCCGGGCACTATTGTTGACTCGAGCCACGAATTTGAGGCTGAGTCTGGGCTGTACATATCTGATGTTAAAAAGCCCTATCCCTTAGTCACCTTGTACGACACCGCATGGGAAGAGATGGGGTGGCCAAAATTCTACTCTGCCGGGAACCACGCGGCTTTGAAATTGGTGTGGCGATACCACATGTACCCAGCGCCATCTAGCGACATCAAGCCGAACTACTATGACACTACAAATCCTGCATCGCAAAAATGAAGTTCCCGCGCTGGTACAATACATTATACAACATCCCAACGACAATCGTTGGGCCGCGGCCCGCCAGGCGTAATCACTATGCCTGGTCGGAGGATCCTCCCTTTGTGTTGGAGGAACATCACACTCCGTTCCTCCACAGTGGTGACCCCGACGTGATCTGATCACGTAACCTTCGCTGATCATGTCAGCAGCATTCTCATCGTCACATCCTATTCGCTTCTTCCGCATGAGCGGTAATCAAGTCTTCGCCATCCAGCACCTTCGGCCCTTACAAGGCTACCACAGCATGCAGCGATCGCTGCAGCCTGGTTACCCTTCGGCCACGCCTGCATCTAAGGCACACAGTACACTTTCATACGGTCACGTAAGAAGAGGACATCTCTCCCGTCTACGTAGTGACTCAGCCATTTCGCTCCATACACGGGTACTACCTCGCCTCCACATTGGTATTCAAATTAGAAATAAATAACTAAGAATACAACATCCAAAAAAGTTTATGATTTATAAATGGATGCAGCGGTATCAGCTGTGGTGCACAGCTCTGCGACAGCCTTCTGCGACGTCACTAGAGACCGACCAATGACGAACACTATCAAGGTTGGGCACAGCGCTGCGCTCGATGCTGAATGCTTAGACCATTGCACAGCAGAAGTCGGTTTAATTTAATTACATTTTATAATAACATACATAAAATTGAAGCGTCAAAAAACTCACTGTACAGTTTTGTTCACATGTTATGAGTCCTATAACACTTGGAATATAAATTCTTTACATTGGAGATATGATTCATAGAAACTTGTGAAGGAGTTCGGGATATATGAGGTTATAAAGAATATACAAGCACATATATCAAAGATAAGCGTGAAAAACTCAACCCTTCCTTGGCAGTCGCGTAAAGTCGGTTTTTTTTAAATATATAGTACACGTCAATTTGACATCACCTTGCCTGATGGTAAGCTGAAGCTAAAGTCTCAGGTAAGAGGGTGACTATTACGAACACGTCCCTTGTTAACAATGATGGCACTCAGTTTGACAGCCTCATCAGATGTTTTTTCACGCTCTGCTTAATTTATAACTACATAAAAATACTACAAATCGTAATCACTTTCATGCTTATCAATAAGCCGTAAATTTATAGATTTAACTACACACTATAACAAGTACTAACACCGAAAACCTAAAACCGTACATCAATAACTCACATACAAATGATTCGGTTGGGCACCGGTTATCGCAAATGCCCCGGGGACATCGGTTTACCGATTGTAACTGCATTATCCGGATAATAATATAGATTACATCCGGATACTGTCCCGACCCGGGTATTTAGTATAATTGGTTTCATAGACTGTGTGACAGATATCGAGTTTTGTTGATTATGTAAATGGACGGACTGATTTTTGAAGTAAGTTGAGTTTTTTTTTATTTAGGACACGTCAATTTGACTTTACCTCGCCTGATGGTAAGCTGAAGGCAAAGTCTCAGGAAAGAGGGCCACCATTATATACACGTGCCATGTTAACAATGGTGGCATTCAGCTTAACGGCCACATCAGATGCTTTTTCACGCCCCGCTTAAAGGGTCCGGGACTGTACAACTGTGTGCAACATTTTTGGTGATGAGAAAGCCTTCGAATTCGTGGGTCCGCTACCGACACCTTTTACCCCTTGGTACAGATTGTGACAGTGTATGGTAAACATTCACATGAAACACCTCTACACCAATACAGAGTAACATGGTAAGTCGTGCGAACACTGTTAAAGGATGGTAGTTCCCACAATTTCTGTCAAATTTCTCTCTTACAAACTTATCAATCAATCAATTAGCCCACTGCAGTCCACTGCTGGACATAGGCCTCTCCCCATGTGCGCCATTTCCTACGATCCTCCACCTTCCGCATCTAGTCAAGCCACCTTTTTCAGATCATCGGTCCATCTGGCCAGGGGGCGTCCTACCCTTCATTTGCCTTACAAACTTGACTGTTTCCAATATTACGTCTACATAATGGCATACATGACTGACAAATCAAATTCCATCTTACTGTACTAAATACTTACTTAATATTTTTCTGCTTCTCTGTTTTCCATCTTTACAATAAGTGTTTACTGAGACTACACCTCGAAATGAAAACCTGCAACAGAGTTTTGTTTGCACCATTGAATACATATTCAGTATAATTTAAACTCGCTAATAGTCAACGCCCTGGATGAGACTCAAACCCGTGGTCACTCCCATTCTAAGGCAACACTCTCCACCCACCCTGGTTAGCTCAAATTCTCATTTAACTACGTCTTATAATTTACTTGGCAGTAACGCTATGCGTGGCTACTCTCCAACCGGTAACAGAATTGTTCAGGTCGTCCATATAGGCCTCCGTCTTGACCTAACGACTGTTGAAAACCGTGCCCACTAATAACGTGCCCTCCCGAAGCACGGAAGCACTCAGATGTAATACCACTAAACGTTATGCGTGAGAATCAAGCCCCAAGGCTCACATTCCCAAGAATCTTTAATTTGTAAATATCAATGAGCTGATATACTACTGCGCAAGAGAAATCTCTAACTACAAGAACCTCTTTCCGTCTCTTCATTAAGACCCGAATATATATTACATTTATATCATCTCTTCCGGACTCAAAAGGCATATAAACAAGTATTTTGTTACTGTAAATGTGGGAAATAGGACTTTAGACAAAATTCCTGCGTCATGTCAAAGTCAAAAATCATTTATTCTGCATAGACCATTAAAACGGTACTTACAATCCGTCAAGTTTAAAAAAAAATCTAGACTAGTTTAATAAATGGACCACCGGTTCGAAACTCGGACCCGACCTAAGAAGACTCAGGCAAGAAACTCCGCGGGCATTTTTTTTTGGTCCATTTACAAACATTTGCTTAGTCTACTACTTAGTCTAAATACAATACTTTGCTTGAAGAGCATAGTTGAGCGAACAGCTCATTTCCAAGCTTGTTTATCATCTAAATATTCTTGGATTTTATAATAGCCTTTTTGGCACAGTGAAGTTATATTACATTGTGCTAACTGTTCAAATGGATTAGAATGAAAAAAAAAGGCTGGTAGATGGCTCCCACTGTCACCCCGAGATGGTTGTATAGGGAAACTTGGAACAGGCAAGACGTGGCTTGGTAGCTCAGTGGTCAGAGCTTTTGACATTGTGGTAAGTTCAAAACAAGAAAACACCTCGTCTGGTGTTATCTGAAGACAAAGTCTAAGGAACGAGGGTTATCATTTCGGACACGTACCATATTACAATGAGGACACGCAGCTTGACGGCCTCATCAGATGCTTTTTCACGCCCAGCTTAAAGGACTCGGAATTCAAAGTAAACAAAACTGGTAAAGAACTGATATAGAATTACGGTTGGTAAGGAGATACTCTATCTGATAGTAATCTAATCATACAGCCTATTGCAAAGTGCCTGCTTAACGTAAAAAGGCTTGCTTCCTGTTACATTGGATCGAAAATTTTAGTTGCCTCTACCTCTGACTACGTCTCCAGCAATTTACAGGTAATTAATGTATGCATGTATGTATGTTTTAGCCATTCTCCCAAATGTCTATATTTGTACCTGTGACGGTAGCATTCACATCACATCTGTCCGGCGCTGCACCTGCGGGCTGACGACCTGGTACTGTCTCTTTTTATAGCCACAAACCGGTCCTAGAGGATTGGACGGCGTTATGTTAAATAAACACAACTGGGAAACACGTTATTGTGGTATTGTTCCAATAATATCCTGTGTTTTAACATGTTAAAGTTTGTGAGGGTGGTTGGACGTAATGTGAATGAATCTTGATTTGGCGAGAATTAGCATTCATTCTCATACATTACAACTAGAAACGGTGCGCATTGTAACATATGAAGGAAACTTTATTCAGCGGACGCTCGGCTGTGGATTAATCTGCCTTCTGTGATTTTTCCAAGCGACTACAATATGTAGGGGTTGGAATAGGGTTGACAGCATGAGTGTAACGCATCTGGTAATGCACACGTCAATAGGCCACGTTAATCACTTTCTATCAGGTAGCTGTGTATTTGTCTACCACATAAGTGGTATAAGAAAATGACTAGCAGCGTAGACCCAGGGCTCCAATATACAAGTTTTGGGCTGAACTAAGAGTAACGTTGTGTTAATGAAGAGATTTTACAAAATAAAAAGTTGATAATTTTATTACTGACTTCAATTTGGATAGGTATTAATTTTCATTATAATTTTAAATAATATTTGATAATATAATTAATTATACTTAATTAACATAGATAAAGTAAGAAGATATTGTGATTAACCCTAAGTATGAGCCTATGTTGCTTTTTAAATAAAGAGTTTAATTTTAATTAATTTAAGATGTAAAATTAAGTTGACTGTGTTTGCAAATTAATTTTTTAATTAATACCACTCAAATTAAAAGGGTCTCATCAACATTTTGCCCTTGAACAACTACCCTTCTTATTTAATCGTCGAACCTTAGACAGAAACTTGTTAAGAGTTCTAACAAAAAGGGGATTTCTAAGCATAAAATATCGCACGCCTTTCCAATTTTAAGGCTGTATCATTCCGTCATTACCGTTTTTGTTTACACAAGCTATCTAAGTCGTGACCTCGTGACGAAGCGTTTTAGTCCTTCAAACAACCAACGAACAATGAAAAAAAGAAAATTTTCAAGATGGAGTCGTACACATGCTTCAGGGGTTCGAAAGAATACTTAATCTCTATTATTATAGGAAAAATGAGAGACTAGGTTCCAATACTGCCTGGTAAGGTTACATGAAACCGGAAATCATAGTTGGTGAAATGAGGGTGTAAATACACTTCTGCCTACCCCTTCGGAAATTACAGTCGTAAATATGTGTAATTATGTACGTAAGTAACTGCAATGGCTCGAAGGTGTTCGTGGCTTCTGATAATGCAGAGAGCGTCTTATTACAATGATGAATAGTGTTTAGTTACGAACATTAATTTTACCTTTTATCACGGAATCCTGAAGATGGGTTTCTTCATTTTTACTCAGTAAATGTCAGCCTATTTTAAGAAAAGAAAAATGTTCTTGGTTTTTGGGGAGCGAAGCTTTATTCTTTGGGACTTTGAAATAGATTAATTAACAATTTTAACAATGACTCGTTGAACTCAAATTAGTGTGTCAGTTGATGGCAAAGTTCTTGGGTTTGATACACAAGTAAAACAAAGTATTTTGTTATTTTATTTTTTGTTTAAAACAGTAACTATTTCAAGAGATTTAAGGTGTGTGGAGTCCCATCACGATCTTTGTGGATAAAATCAATCCCAACTGCTAGCCGATACACCTTGATGGAGGAGGCATTGACAACGACTCTGCTTTTGGGGCTGAGGGTTCAGACGGCAGTAGTTTAGTTAAAAACCAGAATAAGCGAAGAACACGGAAGGTGGGGGAATATGGATTCCAGGATCTCAAACGCAACCGGGATCACCTCCATCTAGCGTAGCGAAGCGTAACTAGCTCATGTTATAGGGTGAAGAATACACTTAACTAAATTTAAAAAAAAAAGAATCTTCACTAAATCCATTTTTTACATACAATAATTACACAGACAATTTTGTATTTTTCCATTACCACCTGAATTGTTTACTTTCCGATTCATTATCACATAACACCATCCAAGTGCATCGTAGACCGGACGCGGCCGCACTATTTTTTATTCTTATAATATCTTTGTATCTATTTTATCAAGTTTTTAAGTAATAGTGGGAACATGTTCACTATTATGATAGTAAGTAATAGTAACCGTTTATTACTGGTTTTTGTTCCTAAGGTATTTAAACCTTTCGTTTTTAACCGACTTCAAAAAGAAGGCGGTTCTCATTCGATTGTTTTTTTTTTGTGTAGTACGCCGATTACTCTGTGATTTATGATCCGATTTACGTAATTCTAATTTAGTTTTGAAGCGGAATAAAATTGAGACCAAGTGGTAACCTTTTGGCTTCATTTTGTACCAAATGTAAAATAGTTTGGCCAGGTAATTTTCATTTTAAACACACTTTTGTGTTATTTCCTATGTTTAGATAGAATTTTGTTTAGAATTTATGTTTATGAGTCTTTCTTATGGATCATCATCCTCTAAACCTTTTCTCAACTTAATTGGGCTCGATCTTCTATTCTAACTGTGATCTGCGACTGCTATCTGGCCTCCAGAACTAATTGGCTATTTCGAAGTTTTGAAGTCAGACTTTTTTCAGTTCCAATTATCGGAAACGACTGCAGTAGATATTCGTATAGCACCCGGGACTGACGATGACTTAACGCAGAGCACGCTAAGCCAGCGGTCCCCGTTGTCAAGGGTACGAAAACATCAGAATAATGCAATTGGACATATTTGGCCAAGAGAATCGAACCCGCACCTCGTAAGTGGCAGTACAAATCACTAGCATAGTGCAGCAGCAACTCTCCAGCTGGGATGTTACGGATATGAAGGCTACCACACATACCTACACATGTTTTCTTTCTTTATCATTTTCTATCTAGATTAAAGTGAGTTAATTTTAAAACCTATTTATTATATTTGCAATGCAGTAACAATAAATGAACAACTTTTATGGTTTTTTTTCTGGCAAGTTTACTGCCAACCTTGTACGACTGGTGTTGCAAGCGTTCACAGATTATAATAACCATATATTATCTTCAACATTTAATTACCATACAAACAAAACATACAAGTTCAATGGCTTCTGTTGTTATTAATCCAACTAATTTTATAAACGAGACTGTCTGTCGGTATGTCTCTATGTATGTTTCATGCCTAAACCACTAAAGAAATTTGACGAAATTAGGTACAAAGAAGGAATGGAGCTTAGGATAACATATACTTCCTTTTATCGCGAATGGGGGGGGGGGGGGGGGTTAAATGGTAGAAACGGCTTAAAAATGCGACGGTGACGGAGCCGCGGGTAACAGATAGTGTTATAAATGTGAACGTTTTTGAAGAAATTTGAATGTGTGGATGTTTGTATCTAACGTATCTGGATGAAATTTGGTATAGGAATAGATTATACTTTGAAATAACACCTACGCTACAGTTTATCACGGGAACAGGAGCCGATAGATTACGGGAATGAGATCAAAATCCATGGAAGGCGCGGACACCAGCTAGTTCTGGTATATATTGTACAGCGCCGTTTCGCTATCTAGATCCAAATTAAGTATAGCTCGTGGGTTCTAGAAAGCCGATAAACCTGCCTACTTAAATAGTATACATATGTAGTATAGAATGAAAACTTCGGTTTAATGTCAAGATCAAATATAAATCAATTACGGGACAGTCTCACACTTTTCGAAGTGCCATATATGGTACTATATAGTGTCGCTTGTGTTAGTGCCGAATTTGGTACTATTTAATCAAATTATTTTGTGTCGTTGCACTGTGTTTTAGAATTTACCGTTGTAGTGGCTAGTGATGTAACACAAATATCTCGTAGGTATATTGAATATTTCAAAATTTTCTGATAAATATAAAATTATTATCATTAAAGTTATAATTGGGCTGGTCTGATCTAGGCAGTACCATTTTGTTATTTGATGTAAAATAAGTAAATATTTAACCTAGTAGGTACATTTTTGTAACTGACTGTGACAAATTGGCAGGTATCGACAAGCTCGCTCAGTTCACTTCATAATAATAACTGTATTGATTGTAATATGGATTCCAGAATGAGGATCAACACACTTAAGTTTATGTCTCAATGCATACCTACATAAAAAAAAAAGACGGGTTGCACTCCGGGAGTGCCGGCAGAAGTGAAAACTTATTCTTTCTTGTTTTCTTCGTTATATACAGAGAAAAAGATAAAAAGAACATACCATACTATACCATACCTGTAATATAGCGCCAATCATAGAACCTATCACTAATAAATTTCTGTGAGAAAAAAATAATGAATTACAAAAAGAAAAAATAATCACAAAAAGTAATAAATTACAAAAAAAAAAAAATATCACAAAAAGCCTAGGTTCGAACCCGGTAACATCTGAAACCATAAGGACTCACAGTCGAAGCGTTTGCGGCTTAGCTACGAAGCTTCATATCGTACTTGACAAAATAAACAATCTCTTGCTAATGTTGTATGACGGCGGTCGTCGGTTACGGTTCAAAGGTCAAGCGATCCTGACGCAAGTTTAATATTTTTTACCCATCCAACCCATCAACCAAAAAATTTAATTTGAATTTGTGTGCGTTACACATACATTTCATGTACAACACTATTCACTACCAAATATAGAAGGTTTTAACATCTAGGACTCTAATAACCACTTGAGTTCAATACAATATAGTCTGACAACATGTCCACTTAGAGGAATAAATGTCCGACAGTAAGTGTTAACAGAATTATTGTCTTATTACGATGTATTGTTTCCGCTTTATGAGAAGACATGGACTAATAATAACAACACAACGCCTATATCCCCGAAGAGGTAGGCAGAGGTGCTAGCACCCACATTTCGCCAGTTTATGTTTAGGTTCCTGTTTGGGCCAAAGGACTAGTGTCCAAACTATTAGTTATAAGTTTCGATGACAGCTGAATGACAGTTAAGTGTCATCCACTGTCAGTTGCGACTCGCTTGGGATAGTTCCGCCGGGTACAGAGATTATCTTGGGAAGATTAATTATTTGTGGGAATTATATAGTAATTAGTATAATTTGGGAACAATATATATACCATCCGCCGGGGCGCAGTGGATAACAACCGTTTCGGGTTGAAATACGTCTCGGGACGCGAGAATAGTGAGCACGTGTGTGGTGTATGCCCTGAAGATCGCTGGTGACGCCGTCAAGTGGTTCACGGTGTGAGCGTGCTGTGGAGCCCTCATCAAATCAGCAGGCAAGTCAACACTGACAAACTCACTACACACAAACAGTTACACATCACACGATACAGTCACGCCTGAGAGGGTTCTACAGGAGCGACAGGAGCGTGGTGTGCATGGACAGTTCGGTGAGTGAACCAAGGTATTCAAGTAATAGTAAGTAAGATTTAAGCGCTGCGGTACTTTGCAGCCAGTCGGAGATAGAAGAGGGCTATTATCTTCGACATTTTCTGGTAGCAGAGCGTGGTTCTATGTTCTAGAACCCATAGTAGTCTTCCACTGCATAAAAATAAGTTTATGCAATAATAAAATAACATTTTTATAAAAATAATTTACTTTTTTCAATAAGTGGGTACTTGTAAGTGCATCCTTTGTTATTGCACTCTTTGACTAAAGTTATCTTTAGTTGTTAATTTTAAATTTATTATTTATATGCCTACTTGTATTTCACCCTATTGTGTTTGAAATACATTATTGTTTAATTGTAGTACCTTGTGTTAGGTGTAACATTTAACTTCAATTTGTATTCTGTGTTGTAAAAGTAAGTAGGTTCCATTAGTAAGTAGGTACCGAAGGAATTTTGTTGTATTGTATTCACAATGTCGACGCCTCGCACCAAGTTGTCTGCACAGTTGCGGTGGTTTGCAACCGCGGGAGCCTTGGTGGATAGGCCGGACAGACAGGACGCCCTGCTCCTGAGGGCCACGGAGGTCAAGGAGCGTCTGGAGGTGGTGTTTGACCTTTATGGTCAGTTAAGGGAGTCGTCGACCGATGAGAAGTTGCTACAGGGCATCGAGGCCGATGTCAATCAGTGTTCGGAGTTGGGTGATGCAGTGCAGCAGCGGGCTGAGGAACTCAAACACCAGAGGGCTGGGGGCAGTGGGGGTATACAGGGGCCAAACCAGGGGGTTGTGTCACGGCTCC
The DNA here is from genome assembly GCA_949126895.1 of Eilema caniola. Classification (NCBI taxonomy): domain Eukaryota; kingdom Metazoa; phylum Arthropoda; class Insecta; order Lepidoptera; family Erebidae; genus Eilema; species Eilema caniola. Next base: position 2,847,601 of record OX421486.1, on the reverse strand, counting down.
CAAACATTGAACTGCCCACGTTCAACGGGGACCTCACCCAATGGCCCCACTACATCAATTTATTTGATAGTTTGGTGCACCTGCGTACAGACCTACCAGGGGCATATAAGATGGCCCAGTTGGTATCTTCGCTCCGGGGGGAGCCTAGAGATCTGCTGGCCCACCTTCCAGTCACGGAGGCCTCATATGAGACTGCGAGGGCGCTACTCCACGACCGGTATCAGAACCAGCGTCGGTTGGTGGACGCTCAATTGGGCCGCCTATTTGGTTTGCCACGGGTGGCAAGAGTGGCACAGCTGCGAGGGCAGCTGCTCAACCCTCTCACCGCGGCCGTAAGGGCTTTGGGCAATCTGGGCCTGCCGGTGGACCACTGGTCCTATATGTTGGTCTATTGGACCATTTCCCGCCTGCCGGTAGATGTCCACACCCGGTTCGAAATGCAGGTCGGTGGGAGCCGAGAACTGCCAACCTTCACTGCGTTGCAGGACTTCCTGGAGGCGGAATGCACGAGGGCCGAAGCGCTTGGCACGGGTCCAGCGGCTTCCTCCTCACACCCGTCACCCGCGCGGAACAGCGACGGGAACGCGACGCGTCGGCGTGACCGGGCCAGACTCACGGTAGCCCACGTGTCAGGGTCGGCACGGGGTTGTGCCTACTGTGAGAGTCCTCGACATACCGTGGGGGAATGTCGGGACTTTGCCTCCCGGGACAAGGACGAACGCAGGCGGGCAGCATGGAAGCAGGGTTGGTGCTTCTTTTGCTTGGGGCCCCATTTCTCAACGCACTGCCCACAGCCAGTCCGTTGCCGGGATTGCTCCGGCGACCATCACGAACTGCTGTGCACCGGCCAGGGGCGGACTCAGGGGGGTCCAGGGTCGGATTCGGGCAGGGGGGCCAAGAGTGTTCGGGGTGAACGTGGGGGCACCAGGACTGACCGTGGTCAGGGGGGGGCTACCCGGGGGGGCCAAGCCCAGTCTGACCTCGCGTACCGTGGGGATCGCGGGCACGTGGGGCACGCGCAGAGAGGGGTGCCGCGGGGCACGGGCGGGTGGACGGCGTCGGGGGTTCCGAGTTCGTCACAGCCGCCCTCCCCCCCCTCTAAGGTTTCAACCAGGGGGACTGGTAGTAACCCCTTCGGGGGTTCGGGGGGTCCAGGGGGACCATGTAACGCGCAGCATGGGGACAGTCTGCTGACCCAAGAGTGGGGGCATGGGGGCACGGGCGGGTGTCGCCCGTCGGTGACGGAAGCGCCACCGCAACCTCGGCACTCCGGGTCGGCTCGACTCTCTCCCCCTCTATTGGAGTTTCCTAGGGTGTTGCCCTTCACCCCATCGCCTCGTCTACCGCCGGGGGCAACTTATGAGACGAGGTACGGGAGACATCCGGGTCAGCGCGCGCCATACCAGCAGCAGTGGGACCCGTTGGCCTATACGGACCCTGCTCGCCAGGCCCACCATGGGGATTGGACCCAGGGGGGCCAACGCTAGGACGGGTCGGCCCAACCACCTATTGCCACCAACCCAGAGACAGTGCTGTTGCCCACAGCTTCGGTCTGTGTTTGGGACTGGCAGGGCAACATGATAAGCGTCCGCGCACTACTGGACTCGGGAGCCCAGGGCTGCATTATTTCGAGCGGACTTGCGAAACGGTTGGGCCATAACATACCACATTTTCCACACACCCTATATGGCATAGGGAACAACCCGGTGACGGACCGGGTTGGGGCAACAGAGTTCACCTTTGGGAACTCGTCTTCGTGTGGTGCTTCATGGGGCATGAAGACTGTGGCCTTGGTCATGGACCAGGTGATGGGCCATCATCCACTGACCAGGCTGAGCCCTTCGGTAAGGGCTATGACCACGGGCCTAAGGCTGGCGGATCCTGCCTTCGATACCCCAGGTCGGGTGGACATCCTGTTTGGTACGGATGTCCTGGGACAGCTGTTGCTGACAGGGAAACGGGTGCTACAGCCAGGGGGGCTGGTAGCAATCGACACCAAGTTTGGTTTCGCACTCATGGGACCGGTCCTGCCGGTGGAAGGTCCGAAGGAGTGTCAAGGTGTCATGGCGAACTCTGCCTTAGCCAAGGTCATGCAGAAGTTCTGGGAAACCGAAGAACCGCCGATGGCTCGGCGGGAGGACCCGGATGAGAGGGAGTGCGAGTTGTTCTACCAGAACAATACTGGGCGCCTCCGCTCTGGTCGGTTCGTGACGCGGCTGCCTTTTAGGGCTAATAGGCCGCCGTTGGGGAGATCTCAACATGCAGCTGAGACTCGATTGATCTCAATGGAGCGTCGGATGCGACGCGATCCGGTACTTCGACAGAAGTACATTGAGTTCATGCGTGAGTACGAGTCTTTGGGACACATGTCGGTGTCCGGGGTGGACTGGAGAACGGAAGACCATTGCTTCCTTCCCCACCATGCTGTCCTGAAGACTCCATCGGGAAAGATACGTGTGGTGTTCGATGGATCGGCACCCACGTTGAACGGGGCTTCACTTAACCAATGTCTTCACTCGGGTCCGAAGCTCAATCGGGACATTTCGGATATCCTCACTGGCTTCAGGAGACACCAGGTGGTGTTTGTGGCTGACATCAAGATGATGTTCCGTCAGACAGTGATACACCCGGAGGACAGGAGGTATCAGCTGATCTTGTGGCGCGAGAGTCCAGAAGAGCCAGTGAAGGTTTACGAGCTGAACACGAATACCTACGGCTTGAGGTCAAGTCCGTACATAGCCATCCGCACACTACGGGAGTTGGCGGAACGGGAACGTTTACATTTCCCACGGGCAGCAACGATCCTGGAACAGGATCTTTATGTCGACGACGCCTGCTCTGGGGCAGACAGCGTCGATGAGGCTCTAGCCCTACGGGATGAGCTCATAGAGCTATTGGGAAGGGGTGGGTATGAGTTGAGGAAGTGGGTTTCCAACTCACCGGAACTATTGGCGGGGTTGCCAGACGAGTTCCAGCAAGACCCACACCTATTTGAGGATTCGGGCAATCCAGATTTACTGTCGGTCTTAGGGGTACAGTACCGACCCGTCCAGGACGTGTTCACCTATCAGGTGGAGTTGGAGACTCCCAAGGTCTGGACCAAACGGACGGTACTATCTACGGTCGCACGGACTTTTGATCCAAACGGATGGATCACACCAGTCATCTTCTCCATGAAGTACCTCATGCAGAAGCTGTGGGCGGCACAGCTGGGCTGGGACGAGCCCATCCAGGGGGATCTGCTGAGGGACTGGCTGGACCTTTTCTCGGCACTGCCCGCGATCAATCGGGTTGCCATGCCTCGGAAGTTGCTTCCTGCAGGGAAATGCAGAGCAACGCTCCATGGGTTTTGCGATGCTTCCGAGAAGGGCTATGCAGCGGCAGTGTACTTGCGTACGGTATCGTCTTCCGGGGAGGTAGACGTGCGGCTAGTGGTAGCCAAAAGCAAGGTCGCGCCACTGCGGTCTAAGATGACCATTCCAAAATTGGAGTTGTCGGGAGCAGTCCTCCTAACACGACTGCTGGTCCATACGACATCGGTTCTGCGTGGGACGATGGATCTCAGTGAGACGGTGTATGCTTGGACTGACAGCCAGATTGTGTTATGCTGGCTTCGGGCGTCAGTTCACACCCTCGAGACCTTCGTGGCGAACCGAGTATCTCAGATACGGGATTCTGAGGTTACTCTCACATGGAGGCATGTACCGGGTGAAATGAATCCAGCGGATTGTGCATCACGGGGATGCAAGGCCCACGAAATCGTGGACCACCCGTTATGGTGGGGACCAAGGTGGTTGACCCGAGAGGCCTCGGAGTGGCCACTCAACCCAGTAGTGGCGACAGCCCAGCTGGAAGACCGGACTTACGTCAACGTCACGGTCAGTGAGCCGGAGTTGAACGCGGAGTTCCTCCTGGGTAGGTACAGCTCACTGGACAAACTGATCAATGTGACCGCGTGGATGCGGAGGTTCGCTCAAAATTGTCGAGCTCCCAGGTCACAGCGGACGAGGGCGTCCATACTATCTCCTGTCGAACGCCAAGGTGCGTTAACCTGCCTGGTTAAGGCAGTACAGACGCAGCATTTCGGGAAGGAAATGTCAACCATGGTGACGGGTCGTGCCAGGCTGAAGGGTGCTCTAGCGCACCTCACCCCCTTCATTGACTGCCAGGGCTTACTGCGAGTCGGGGGACGTCTGCGGAATGCGGACCTGCCGTATGCGGCACGTCATCCGCTTTTACTCCCTAAGGGAGGGCCCTTAGTGGAGCTATTGGTGATGGACCGCCATGTGAAAAATGCGCATGCAGGATGCAACGCGCTGATGGCCACGCTACAGCGTGAGTATTGGATACTGTCTGGGCGACGTATTATTCGGAGCGTCGTGTTTCGATGCCTACCATGTTACAGGACGAGGGCATCCATGATGCAGCCTCAAATGGGGGATCTGCCTCCCGATCGGGTGATGGAGGCTAGACCATTTATGGGAGTGGGCACGGACTTCGCTGGGCCGTTTATGATACGGAATTCACGTCTTCGGAATGCGAAGGTGTTCAAGGCGTATCTTTGCGTGTTTGTCTGTCTGTCCACCAAGGCCGTTCATTTTGAGGTAGTCGCTGACCTTACGACGGAAGCATTCATTGCTTGTTTAGACCGGTTTGTTTCCCGGAGGGGTCTTCCGTCTCTGGTCCGGTCCGACAATGGGACCAACTTCGTTGGTGCGGAGCGTCAACTTAAGGAAATTAGGGAATTTCTCGATGTAAATAGGGATGACATCGGAACGGCCTTCTCCCGTCGGGGCATCGAGTGGACCTTCAGTCCCCCGGGATGTCCCCACTGGGGTGGGATTTTCGAGGCTGCAGTCAAGTCTGCTAAGGTCCATTTGTTACGCGTGATAGGGCAAACCGTGTTAACATTTGAAGAACTCGTCACTGTATTCTGTAAAATAGAGGCAGTTCTTAATTCACGACCATTGTGTAAGATTAGTTCAGATCCGAATGACTTGGAAGTGTTGACTCCGGGTCATTTTCTGATAGGGAGGCCACTTAACGCGCTGCCTGAATACCCATTCGCGGGGGTGAAGCTCCATAGGTTGAGCAGGTATCAAATGTTACAACAGATGTCGCAAGATTTTTGGAAGCGGTGGTCGCTCGAGTACCTCCATCTGTTGCAGCAGCGCCTTAAGTGGACTGACAAGACTACCCCTCCTCGTGTTGGAGACTTAGTGCTGGTTAAGGATGTTAACCTACCGCCACTGCGATGGAGCCGGGGGCGCATCGTTAACTTGTTCCCCGGAAAGGATGGGACCCCGCGGTCCGCGGAAGTCAGAGTTGGGGAGTCAGTTCTAAAGCGAGCGGTAGCAACACTGTCTCGTTTACCAGTGGTCTGAAGGAACAGGTTGGGACCTGTTCGGGCGGGTGACTGTTTGGGCCAAAGGACTAGTGTCCAAACTATTAGTTATAAGTTTCGATGACAGCTGAATGACAGTTAAGTGTCATCCACTGTCAGTTGCGACTCGCTTGGGATAGTTCCGCCGGGTACAGAGATTATCTTGGGAAGATTAATTATTTGTGGGAATTATATAGTAATTAGTATAATTTGGGAACAATATATATACCATCCGCCGGGGCGCAGTGGATAACAACCGTTTCGGGTTGAAATACGTCTCGGGACGCGAGAATAGTGAGCACGTGTGTGGTGTATGCCCTGAAGATCGCTGGTGACGCCGTCAAGTGGTTCACGGTGTGAGCGTGCTGTGGAGCCCTCATCAAATCAGCAGGCAAGTCAACACTGACAAACTCACTACACACAAACAGTTACACATCACACGATACAGTCACGCCTGAGAGGGTTCTACAGGAGCGACAGGAGCGTGGTGTGCATGGACAGTTCGGTGAGTGAACCAAGGTATTCAAGTAATAGTAAGTAAGATTTAAGCGCTGCGGTACTTTGCAGCCAGTCGGAGATAGAAGAGGGCTATTATCTTCGACAGTTCCAATGTAATAGGTGGCGAGCCTATTGCAATTAACCGGGCACTTATAAACCTGCGATAAATACACACATAACTTCGAAAAGCATCGAAAAGTCATTGGTGTGTGCCATGGAAAACCTGGGATTGAACCTGAGACCTCGTCTCAGCAGTCTATTACCCATACCACTAGGCTACCGCGGCAAGCAATAATAGACCTATGTTTAATTTATCTTTTAAATCATTATAGCAATGAAATAAAAAAATCGGTTTATTTATTATCAATCAAATCTTATGTGAGAGTAATCATGCGTAACGATAGCATGAGGAACTTTCGAATCCGTGGCAGCCTTCATGTCTGGGCAGAGCCGCCTTTGCTGGTGCGGTCACGTCTTGTGCCAAGAGCCAGGCTATGTGGGTAATAAAAGCGTGGCAATGGTTCTTCCGCCGGGTCCAGGTAGAAGAGATAGGTAGAAGAGATAGGCCCAATAAGAGGGGTAACCTTTATCTTGACGGTCGGGATCCGGCAAAATAAGATGTGGCTTGGTTTTTTTGGAGTGAAAACTTCTTTAGCGGCGTTGGATGGGTAAAAAGTGTTAAACTCGCGTCAGGATAGCTTGACCTTTGAACCGTAACTGACGACGGACGTCATACAATATTAGCTACAGACTGTCTATTTTGCAAGATACGATAAATAGCTTCGTAGCTTATCGGTAAACGCCTCGACTGTAAGTCCTTATGGTTTCAGATAGTACCGGGTTCAAACCTGGCGTTCTAACACTTTTTGTGATAATTTTTTCTTTTTGTAATTTATTAATTTCTTCTGACAGAAAATTTGTGATGGGTTCTATGATTGGCGCTATATTATAGGTATGGTATGGTATGTTCTTTTTATCTTTCTGTGTATATAACGAAAAAAGAAAGAAAGGAAAGTTTTCACTTCTGCCGGCACTCCCAGAGTGCAACCCGTCTTTTTTTTAGCTATATTAGGTGTGACTGTCGGTTGATCTCACAGCTTGATTTGTGGTTAGTGAACTACTGACAGAGAATTTCACCCAAATAGACCTCAGTCAGCTGGACAGATGGACCGATGACCTGTAAAAGGTGGCTGGGATGGACTGGATGCGGAAGGCGGAGGATCGTACGAAATGGCGCACATTGGGAGAGGCCTATGTCGAGCAGTGGACTGCAGTGGGCTAATTGATGATGATGATGAGGCCTTAGTCTTGACCTATCGACTATTGTCAGTCGGGACCGATACTTTTTACGTACCTTCCGAAGTACGGAGGAACTCAAATGAGATACCACAAAGAGGTCACCCATCCAAAATGCAAAGCAGCGTAACCCGCTAATAATTTACTATACAGTGAATGCACATAGCCAAGAACACGCCTTGATACTTGATTTAATATTTTTAAAAGCGCCTTTGATCACTCTATCACCAACACCTTTTTCGATCAGTTTTACAGGAAATATTACTGACAACACATACTTTTTTGCGCGAAAAAAAATTACAAAATAATTTTTATTCTTATTACCTAAAATACTCGGAACACGAAAATCATCTGTTAAACCTTTATAGAGGGGGCGATGAAAACTACATTTCTACACACGTATCACATTGACCTCGCTGGTTGAGTCGGATAAAATTTCCCATTTGTTCTCTGAATTCTACAACAGGCTCATATCACAGAAGAATATAATTACATCTGTAGTTCCAATGAAAAAGTCATAAAGGTACCGACGCAATACGAATGAAGTCATTGTAAAAGTGTACAAGGTTCACTGAAAACTTTTTAATTTTGAAATAATTGAAACTATTTTTAAGTGATTCTATCGCGATTTATTAGGTGTTATTAAAGACTAGTCTATGTCCGCGGCTACACCCGAATGTATGTCGGTTATCGCAATCTTTTAGTTATTATCTCCGGTTATACTTGACCGATTGTGATCTAACCGTAACTTTATGTCGGACCAAGAGTTTTTTTAGCAAAAATCTATTCAGTATTTTCTCCGCCGCGCCTAGATGGGTTAACGCCTCAGACCATATCCTATATAGACACAGCTATTCTAATAAAATGCATCGCAAAAAATGGCGTACAAAATGCTTTTTGTTGTGAGTAAGCTAATGTCAATATTGTCTTTAAACTTGTCATGGTATGTACAAGGATGAATATGACAATTTATACTAAAGCAGTAACCATCTTTTATGCCGCGTTTAAGACACTTGCCGCGTTTAAGACACTTGCCGCGTCTATAGACTTTGTGTATAGTCTAAGGTTAAATCTTTGCCAACATTTTTTACCTAACAGTGAGCGCAACGGATTACAAACGGGTTGCTTGCTTTTTAAATACAGCTATCCAAACCCCGAAGGTCATTATTTAGGTGGTTTAAAAATCAACACGATAAATATATCTAAAGGTTAATTCAATATATATTCCACCATAAAATACCGTTTTTCTTCAGCATCACGACCGCAGAAAGGAAACAAAAGATATGCCCCAAATAAAATACAAAAGGGTCCCTCGAAGGTCCCTCTACGTGGGTACTTCGTCCTCTAATGAATGAAGTAATTAGGAGGGCCTTGTTTTATATTTTTACTTTGGATTGTTAAAAGTTAGGGCAAGTTAGTATTTTTCGATGAGTAGCTGTTGCTTGTGGCTTTTCATCTCGTTTTCCAATTATAATTATTTATATTTTCATCTCGTTACTTACTTTTCATCTCGTTTTCCAATTATAATTTTTATATCTGTACCAAATGTTTGTAGCTGTTAGAGCGTAATTAAATAATATCGAAACATCTTCACAGATTTTCACACGTATAATGTTATATGTAGTAAGGACTAATGATGATTATATTCGTAGGATAACAAAAGTAAACGACGTAGCCCAGCGGATTAGCTCGATGAAGTGGCAGTGGGCGAGATAAATAGTGCGCAAAACAGATGGCCGATGGAGTGTGAGTATGGTAGCTAGAGCTCATTGCAGAGTTTTTGTGCTGTCAGTAGGAAGACTAAAGGCTTGACCTACTTGATCTTCTACACTGACGGCACAGAAACTCTCTGTGTTTACAGGGCCGGCAGCACGATTGTAATTCCCCAGGTGTTGCACACGCCTTAGGCCACAGTAGCCACTTTTCATCAAGTGTGCCGTGTGCTTGCCTGCTACCAGAGATTCGATTCTCAGCACTCCATGGATTCACCGTGCGGTCGCCGGGTCCATAGCGAGGTACTGGGAACACCGTGACGGCGGCTGGGACTTCCGACCCAGATGTAGGTTTAGGGTGGCCACCTTGTGATGCATCCGCACTCACCCTAGCCGTCAGTAGTGTCCCCCCCCCCCTACCTGTCCAAATTTGGTAAGATTGTCAAAATGCCGTTTTTGATATTCGATTTAGTAAAGAGCTTACTGAAGCTCTTGGCAATCCGAGGTCTTTAAGTAAGTTATGCAAAAATTAAAAAAGAAGTGCATAAATTTCGACAATAATGAACTCTAAATAAAAATAATTACTTATCCCATTTGGTACAGTCTGTCAATAGTTATGGGCGTACATCAAGACATTCTTTATAAAAGTAGATAGTATAGATAGATGAATTTACTCTGTGTCTTCAATATTCTCAACACGAATGAAAGTATCATTACACTACATGTACAGTCAAAGACAAAAGTAGCTTAACAAATTCTAAAAGCTGTTAATCATCAAATAATAAACAAAACGCAAATATATTAACTTTGTCCTCTGGGGAGTCTAAAACTACTTTTACATTAACTGTGGTCACCATGCATTCCAGTGTAAAAAGGATTTATAAATAGTTTAGTGTTCATCAATTCTTGTCGTTGACTATACTTACGAGAGCAGACGCGAGGCTAAGTAGTTTTAAAGTTGAAACAAGAAAGGTATTGGCGTGTATCTTGAGAACAACAAAAAGGTTAGCTACCGACTGTGAACAGGTTTCTCAAAGGATGTGGGCGCTCATCTATAGTGCGGATACGATTGTAATATATAAATGTACTTCTGGTTTCATTATTTAATTATTAATTATCTGTCAGTTGTATGTAAGTCATAATTTATGCATAGAGTCTGGCTAATGAAAGCTGAACCCAGCTATTATAGGAATGGCAACACTAAATAAATGTCATTATGACAGTGTCAGTCAATCTGTTGCTTGTTGAGGATAAATCGGAGTTTGTGCACATTGAGTTTCTTGAAAATTTCTAAGCGAACATGGGTAAAACGATCAAAAGTGGAGTGCAGCGGGTGTTATTTACTATGATGAGTAAATTTAAACAAAAGCAAGAAGAGAAGGAAGCATTATTTAAGCAAAAAACTGAATGTTTAGACGTCTTGACTGAATTCGTAGGTTAGTAAGGTGTTATGAATTTGACACTTGATTTAAGATATTAATTCAAAATTGTATGTTTCTTGTGTTTCACATAGTTAACTTACTATTTACACAGAAGCAATATTTGCACAGTATTTGTCTGTGTAATGTTTATTTGCGTGTCTTTTAATTAGAAAGTACTAGCTGTTGCCCGCGGTTCCGCCCGCGTGGATGTCGATTATCGCTTTCCCGCTTTTCTGTTGAAATTTTTCGTAAATTTTCTTTGCTATAAATCTCACGGAGCCCGAGACCTTTCCAACGAATGCAAAGCCGTGGAAATCGGTTCATGCGTTCTGGAGTTATAGCGTCAGGAAGGAAAACCCGACTTATTTTTATTTAGTAGATTGAATATAATATTGTGTTTCAGATAAACTTGATGACAGTTGCGACCAAAAAGCGTTAGTTATTATTATAATATATGCATAATTCCTCATCATCAAAAATATAAAATAGGAAAGTATCAAAATTATTTATTCCTACTTTAGTTGGTAATACCATATTAAGTTTTTTTGAATTTGCCGCCTTTTGCTAGGTTCAGCTTTAGTTAGCCAGACTCTACTAATTTATCATAATACATTTGAATATTAAGATTATATTTGTAAAAAAAAATCAAAGTACTTAACTTGAAATTACATTAAAAGTTTAACGGTTTAATAAATTGAATTGTCAACTTTAATAAAAGTTTCTACCATGGCAGTAGTCTGTAATGTCATTGCATGCAATTAAGAAACAATTAAATAATAAACAATTCTATTCTATATTTGACCCACCACCAAAGTCAAACTGAAAAAGCCGTTGAAAAAGAAAACTGCGGTCACCGCGTTGACAAAACTAAATGCATACACAATCTACTGTATATTTCACTCTTCCTACAGTCCCGGGTCCTTTAAGCTGGGCGTGAAAAAGTATCTGATGAGGTCGTCAAGCTGAGTGCCACCATTGCTAACATGGTACGTGTATGTAATGGTGACCCTCTTTTCTGAGACTTTGCCTTCAGCTTACCATCAGGCGAGGTGAAGTCAAATTGACGTGTACTACATAAAAAAATTCGTAGTCAACCGCATACGGCAACAGCAGACCGCAGCAACATATACAGCTTACTGTAAATCGACTTGAATGTGATTGTTTATTCTTTTACTTAATTACAGCTTGTCAATGATGTCATATACTCGCATCAAAGTGGTCGCATCACTTCAATGCGAGTAAACGCGGGACGATGACGATGATGAGACATTTATGTACCTACACCGAGAAAAGGCTTAAATCACAATAATTATAAATTTCTTTCGTCACAAACCAGACTACGAATAAATCCCTCGTTATCTAAACTTTAAGTTTACAATCATTTTGTTTGTTACAAATAACACGTTAACTACAAGTTCAAATCGACTTGTACTAAAAACCAAACCCCCCCCCCCCCCCTTACCCAGTGAAACAGTCTGCGCGAAGGTCGCGCAGCACCACGACGCGGAAGTCGCGTCCAAAGCGGTGTCAGACCACCTTGACACCGCCACCCAGAGCAGGGCTAGCAGCCCGGGTATGGCGACCCGGAGCTCAGCCGGGAAGAGGAACCTGCTTCCTTCCCCCCTGCCGTTTGAGCCGGACCCGGAGGTCAGCATGACCGACGGGGCCACTACCAGCAGCGGCCAGGAGGGAGAATATCTTTCTCCCCCGCCCAAGTTTGCGGCGCTCGGCCGCCGTAAGACGCGGGGTGGCAAAAGGGCTGCCCCGCAGAAGCGTGCCCCAGCCCCAGTCCCGAATGTCATGGCGCCGCCGAGTTCCTCCTCCTCGGCGGCGCCCCTGCCTTGTGCCGGCGACAGCACCTCCATCGAGGTGGTGGAGGCCCTTAAAGGCCTCGCTAAGGCCCAGACTGGGGCCATGAAGCCGGAGGAGGACCGGCTCATGCGGTCGACGCTTCGCCTTGTGGAGCAGTATAATCTGCTCAGGGCGGAGCTAAGCTGCGCGCAGCACGAGCGGGCTGAGCTCGGCAGGCGGCAGGAGGCACTGCTCCAAGAAACCGAGCGGCAGGCGGCGGAATACCGCAAGGAGATGGCCAAGATGGCGGCTGAGTTGGCGGCGCTCCAAGACCGAATGTCCCGTACAGAGCGGCGGAGGGTCGGAGCGCAGCCGGAACCGTCGCCGTCTTCGGCGCCAACGTCTCCACCTGTGCGGTCGAGGTCGCCGGTGCGGCCGGAGACGCCACCTACGCCACCTCCGGCGCGGCCGGAGTCACCGGCGCCACCGCGTTTGCCGCCGCCGCCGCTCCCGCCACGTTTGCCGGTCCCGCCGCCGGTGCTTCCGAAGTTGCCGACGCCGCCGCGAGTACCGCCGCGTTCGTCGGCAAACTCCGTGGAGGCCTGCATGGCAGCGATGGTGGCACAGCAGGCGCGGCACGAGGAATGGACGCGGAGCTGTCTGGAGGCCATCATGGCCTCCATTCACCGTCCACCCTAGGCGCAGCCGAGTGGCGGATACGCCGCGGCGGTCAAACGGGGCCCCATCCGTACGATGGCGGCGGGGACCCCGCAGGAGTCGGCCCGCGGCGCGCCCACTGCGCCGGCTGCTCCGGCCACTATCGCTGCACCAGCCGGGGGTGCCCAAGCTAAGGGCAGTGGAAAGGGGAAGGGCAAGGGCAAGAAGTCCTCGGTCCCTGCCCCGGCCCTGGCACCGGTTTCGGCCCCGACTGCCTCCAGTAGCTCTGCACCGGCAGAGGGCTGGGAGGTGGTCGGTGAGGCCAAAAAAAGGCGGAATGCCCGCAAAAAGGCAGCCAAAAGGGCCAAGAAGGCCCAGGCTGCCGCGAAGGGAGCGCCGGGAAGGCTGCGCGTCCCCCGTACCACCGCTGTCGTCTTAACGATGACACCGGAGGCGGCGGAGAGGGGCGTGCAGTACGTGGACCTGGTCAAACAGGCGAGGGGCCTCATAGATATGAGGGCCCTCGATGTGGCGGGGACCCTCCGAGTGACACACACTCGGACCGGTGCCCGCCTCATCCACGTCCCTGGCGCCTCCAGTGGTCCCAAGGCCGATGCCATCGCGGCTAGGCTGAGGGAGACGCTGGATGCGGCCGACGTCCGGGTGTCCAGGCCCACCAAGTGCGCAGAACTGCGCATTTCGGACCTGGACGACTCCATCACGGCCGAAGAAATTCGGGCCACCGTGGCGGAGGCCGGGGGTTGCCCCCTGGAGGCGGTTAAGGTCGGAGCGATTCGCTACGGCCGTCGCGGACAGGGGGCAACAGTTGTCGGCTGCCCCATCGCGGCAGCTCAAAAGGCTGCCGAACAGAAGATCCTCGCGGTAGGCGGCGTTGTGGGAGTCCGGGTACGGCTCCTGCAGGCTCGGCCGGACAGGTGCTTTAGGTGCCTGTCGGCCGGCCACGTGGGTGTGCAGTGCAAGGCGGAGGTGACGGTCGGCGACCGTTGCTTCCGCTGCAGCCAACCCGGTCACAGGGCCGGTAATTGCGAAGCTCCGCCGCACTGTTTCAGATGTGCGGCGGAGGGCAAGCCGGCCGACCATAGGGTTGGCAGTAAGACCTGCACCCGCGGGGAGCCCCTGCCGCGAGGCGGGCGTTCCGCCAACGGTTCGGTGCGGGATGCGGAGATGGTTCCGTAATGGATCCCCAACTCCGCATCCTGCAGGCGAACGTGGGCCACGGTGTCGATGCTCAGGCCCTTCTGCTCCAGAGCATGGCACAGTGGTCCATACACGTCGCCGCTGTCGCCGATCCATACACTCACCGGCCTCTCGGGCCCGCCTGGGTGGTCGACCTGGATGGGTCGGCGGCACTGGTGCATAACGCCGCTGCGGGTGCCCCTCCCCTTGTAGTGATCGCAAGGGAGCATGGCATCGTAGCGGCGCGTGTGGGGGAGATTGCGGTCGTGGCCGTTTATTTCACGCCGGGGTCACACCGACTCATTGGGCAGTATCGGCGGTCGCTGGAGCGGCTGACCGACGTCGTCAATGCCTGTACGCCTCGTCCGGTTCTTGTGCTCGGGGACTTCAACGCCTGGTCTCAGGCTTGGGGTTCCCGGCGCACGAACGCGCGGGGCAGGGCTCTGGAGAGCTGGGCCGATTCTCTCGGCTTAGTTCTCCAGAATCGCGGGGCCGAAGCCACGTATGTGGGCACCTTTGTGGCGGGGGAGCGCAGGTCGATCATAGACCTTTCGTTCGCGAGCGCTTCCCTGTCACTCCGCGTGCGGGACTGGCGTGTCGCCGTGGAGGTGGAGACACTATCGGATCACCGATACGTTCGGTTCGATGTCTCCCCTCCTGCGGGTGATGCGCCGGCCATATCGGCCCAACGCGAGCCGCGCTGGGTGTTGGGGCGACTGAATCGGGAGGACCTCCTGGAGGCCGCCATCGTACAGGCCTGGGCCATTGCGCCGGACAGGCCTGTCGACATAAACGATGAAGCGGCCTGGTTCCGGGAGGCCATGACACGGGTCTGCGATGCGGGTATGCCTAGGGCTCCAGCCTATAATCCGATGATCACGCACCGCCGGTGGGCTCGACTCCGTAGGAGGCGTAGCCGTCCCGCAGATTCGGAGCCCCGACTGGCGGAGCTTCACGAGGGATACAGGGAGGCCCGGAATGCCCTCCGAGCGGAGATCAAGCGGTCTAAGGCCGCTTGTTACCGGGAGCTCCTGGAGACGCTGGAGCGGGACCCATGGGGGCGGCCTTACCTTATGGTAAGAGAAAAGCTGCGCCCCCGGGCCCCTCCGCTGACCCAGGTGCTCGAACCGGCTCTGCTCGGGGGAGTGGTGGAATCCCTGTTCCCGGCGCGAGCGGAACATGTTCCGCCGCAGATGGCTCCGCCGCCTCGGTCGCCTACGGCGCCCAGTACGGTGATTGACGACGACGTGCCCGAGGTCACTTGGGTAGAACTAGAGCTGGCGGTGCGAAGGCTGAGAGCCAAGAAAAACACCGCCCCGGGACCCGACGGCATTCCAGGCCGCGCGTGGGTCCTAGCTCTAGGGGAAGACGGTCTCGAACCCCGACTGAGAGGGTTCCTCAGCGCATGTTTGGAGCGGGGCCAGTTTCCGAAGATGTGGAGGACGGGGAAGCTGGTCCTCATCCGCAAGAAGGGACGCCCGGCGGACGAGCCGTCCGGGTACCGGCCCATAGTGCTGCTCGACGAGGTGGGCAAACTCTTCGAAAGAGTAATTGCCAAGCGCCTCGTCGAGCATCTCTCTAGAGTGGGGCCGGACCTGGCGAATACCCAGTTTGGGTTCCGCCGGTGGCGTTCCACTGTGGATGCCATCATGCGCGTGGGGACTCTGGCGGAGGATGCGGTTGCCCGGGGCGAGGTGATGTTGGCGGTGTCCTTGGACATCTCCAACGCCTTCAACACCTTGCCCTGGAGTTGCATCAGGGAGGCACTCGTGTACCACGGTGCGCCTCTCTACCTCCGCCGCATAGTCGGGGCTTACCTGACGGAGAGAGCCGTCGTCTACCCGAATTCGACCGGTTCCGCAGGGATCGGTCCTGGGGC
Organism: Eilema caniola; assembly: GCA_949126895.1. Taxonomy (NCBI): domain Eukaryota; kingdom Metazoa; phylum Arthropoda; class Insecta; order Lepidoptera; family Erebidae; genus Eilema; species Eilema caniola. The sequence continues at coordinate 2,831,767 of OX421486.1, read as the reverse complement.
CGTTACTGTGGAACATCGGTTACGACTGGGTGCTTCGCGGTGACTTCGCGTACGGTGCCACCGTCACGTGTTATGCGGACGACACGCTGGTGACGGTGAGCGGGGCTACGCACCGCGAGGCAACCCTGAGGGCCACGACCGCGGTTGGCCAAGTCGTCGAGCGGATCCGGCGGCTGGGTCTCGAGGTGGCTCTGCACAAGTCCGAGGCCATGTTCTTTCATGGTCCTCGGCGCAGGCCAGGCCCGGGAGCCAGCCTTACAGTAGGAGGCACTCCCATCGACATCAAGCCCCAGCTGAAATACCTGGGGCTCGTGCTTGACGGTCGGTGGGACTTCGGACAACATCTCCGAAGCCTGCGCCCCAAGTTGGTCACCACGGCGAATGCCCTGAGTCGGCTGTTGCCCAACTTGAAGGGCCCAGGGGCCTCCTGCAGGAGACTCTACGCGGGTGTCGTGCGGTCCATGGCCCTATATGGGTGCCCCGTGTGGGCGGACACCCTGGGGGCCAGATTCCTGCCTCTGCTCCGTACGGCGCAGAGGACGATGGCCTCCAGGGCCATCAGGGGATACCGCACGATATCCTTCGAAGCGGTGAGTCTCCTGGCCGGATCGCCACCGTGGATCCTGGAAGCGAGGGCCCTTTCGGCACTATACCAGTTCCGAAAGGAGGCGCGGGAGCGGGGATTCGATCCCGAGCCCGAGGACATTCGGGCCGAGAAATCCCGGCTCCACCAGGTCATGGTGGCCGAGTGGGAGCGACGACTTGGGCAACCCCGCGCAGGGCACGCCGTGATTGCGGCGGTAAGACCCATCATGGGGGATTGGCTAGAGAGGCCACACGGGAGCCTCTCGTACCGTCAGACGCAGATGATAACCGGGCACGGTTACTTCGGGCGGTATCTGCATCTGATGGGTATTGAGCCAACACCCGAGTGCCATCACTGCGACGCGAGCGTGGACTCGGGGCTGCACACGCTCACCGAGTGTCCGGCGTTTGAGACGCCGAGGCGGGAGCTTGTGCAGGCCCTGGGGGTGAGAGTGCTCACGCTCTCCACCCTGCTCGCGGCGATGGTCCGCTGCGCGGATGCGTGGGCGGCCAGCGCCTCTTTCTGCGAGCAGGTCATGCTCGCGAAGGAGACAGCAGAGCGGGCGCGGCGCGGTGAGCGAGAAAGACTCGCTGACATCGCTGCTCGCGCCCGAAGGCGGCTCGGGCGTCGGAGGGCGCTGACAGACCTCCGCCCCCCATGAGCGCGGGCCTGAGGGTGACGGGTGGAGCCGCCCGTCACCCTAGCAGAAGCAGGCCACGGCGGCGGCGCGCATCGTAGGACGATGCGCGCCTCCCCACACCGGGGTTGAGTCGGGGATCGCGTGGTCCCCCACCTCCCGAGGAGGGCCAGACCGAAAGGGATGGCCCTGGGTCAGCCGGGGTGCGAGGGATATGTCGCAAGACAACCTCACCTTCGGCCTAGCACCACGACCCACAGACGGCGTGCGGTTTAGTCGGTTCGAGTCCGACATAACCTACCCCTCCGGCTCCGGAGGGGCGGGTATCCGTGGGGATTTCCCGCACGTAAAAAAAAAAAAAAAAAAAAAAAGTTCAAATCGAATGACGCCGGGGGATTCGTGTTGTATCGTGTAAAAGGTACAAACAATCGCCTCGGGCATCGTGTAATGCCTTCTCTAATGAGCTTCAATTTTAGGGTTATTTTCGAATACCTCCTTTTATCGATTTTATCGAAAATTATTAAAGCGGTATTGTGTAAATATGTATGGACATTTGTTCTAGATTTCACTCAAGATTTGTAAACTTGCACGTATAACTTAATGAATTTTATTTGAAGTAGATTCTTACATTTTCTTCCCAACAGCTGTCGCCAGCGGCGGTGGTTATATCGGACTCGAACCGATTAAAGCAGCACATTGTCTTGTGTCTTTAGATTCCGCTGTGTAAAGGCGCCCACTCACTAACAGTCCGCCTGCAGTCCACCTACAGTTCCTGATCTGTCCGGCGGCCTGCAGTCCTAAGCCGATAGCGCCCATACACTAAAGCGATTTTGCGACCACACACTAGCAGTTGCGAGTCGTCAGTTTTAGGTCGTACGATCGCCTGCCGGTAATGGTCTAATATCAGTTACATAGAGAGTACGAAAAAGTGCAAGCGATTTTCGACCTTATTGACATTTTCTTAATTACATGTTTTTTCGCATAAATAAATGCTGCTGATCACGAATATAAGAAAAAAAACTATATTTGTTGTGATGTCAATAAGGTTGAAACTAGCTTGCACTACGTTATTCTTATATAAGTACGTGCTAATCATTGTGAGAAATAGGTGTTAGCCATTTTGAATCTAATGGACTATGTGCATAAGAAATATAGACGATTATGTACAAAAAATGAATAAAATCTTAGTAAAAAATAGTGATGTAGGTACATGTCATCATAATGTTATTACTTCAGACAAAAGAATAAAATTAATTCACTGTTTTATTCGAAGTTTATTACGTAAAAAAGCTGACACGAAACGTCGATCGACAGGCCGTCGTTCGACATATGCTCGTTCGCCCTGACGGCCTAGGACTGTCCGGCTTAGAACTGTCCGGAATCGTTCGGCGGCCACACACTATCGGATCGTAGTAGTCGTCAGTCCAAAATCGTTAAGGAAACTGTTAGTGTGTGGGTTATTGCGATTAACTGACAGATTTATATCGTCCGGTAAACTGTTAGTGAGTGGGCGCCTTAAGATTGCCTAATATATATTCCAAGCTTTTGCCTGCGGCTCCGCCCGCGTGGATGTCGGTTATCGCGACCAAACATAGCCTATATCCTTTCTCAAGGTCTAATTTATCCCTATACCAAATTTCATCACAATCGGTTCAGTAGTTTAGTCGTGAAAGCGTAACATACAGACAGACAGAGTTATTTTCATATTTATAATATCACTAGCTTTCGCCCGCGTTTCCGCCCGCGTGGATGTCTGTTATCGCGACCAAACAGCCTATGTCCTTTCTCAAGGACTAATCTACACCTATACCAAATTTCATCAAAATCGGTTCAGTTGTTAAGGCGTGAAAGCGTAACATACAGACAGACAGAGTTACTTTCGCATTTATAATATCAGTATGGAAGTATGAGCACTTCGCAAGCCCGGCCCCCAGCAGAAGCAGGCTAAGATTGCGACGCGATACCCGCCCCTTACTCCTTTTTCTGAGGAATGATGGGGACACCCAAATCCCACACCCGAGCCAGGGAGCGAGGAATATGCCAGAGGCTTCTTCACCATAGGTAGGATGACCCTAGACAAAATGCGGTGCAAGAAAAGCCGTTGGTCCAAACCAGCTAAAAATAAACAGTGTAGCTATTAATACATCTCTGCTTATCCTTCTCAGCATACAACGGTATGCATGGAAGCCTGCTAGTTACAACAAAGTTACGACTATTTCCCGCAAGTGAGCAGATATTTACGATGCCGTTTCTGAGGCGGAGAGAAACGGAAGTCAGAACTTGTGTACAAATACCGGATGTCCAATTAAAACGCGGGCATCGAATCTTGAATACCGTACTCAGACTCCACAGTATATATATCTCCATACAACTGTATGGAAAGTATAATAATGTACAGTTATAAGTAATTTTGCTAACGATTGTTACATTTATACAAGTTAATAAAATTTAATAATGTGTTTAATACGTTACAATAACCGATTTTTACCCAACTGTTAAAAAGGGTTATGTTTTTCGCGCGTATCTTGTATGTATGATTGTTATATTCTTTATTGCCTCATATCTTCTAAACCACCGTACCGATTTCAATGATTCATGCCTCGAATGAAAGGTATTTATTGCCCAAGTGTTTTTGTGTACATAAAATATGAACAAAAGCTATATGTTGGTTTTGCTGGCGGCAAAATCACATAACATACATAACATAAACTCACGCCTATATCCCCGAAGGTGTGGGCAGAGATGCTGGCACCAATATTTCACCAGTTTATGTTTAGGTCCCAATGTAATAGGTGGCGAGCTTATTGCCATTAACCAGGCAAAAAGTATATAAGTATAGTAGCCAGCAAAAGCATTAAAAAGTCATTGGTGTGTGCCATGGTAAAACCTGGGATCGAACCCGAGACCTCGTCTCAGCAGTCTATTACCCATACCACTATCAAAATGAAGGAAATAAGAAGACGATTACAAAAATATATATTTCACTACTAAAAAGTATAAAATAAAATAAATGATTAGAAATAAAAAACCCGATTGATGCAAAAATTTGCATATCTCAAACCAGATGAAAATTAATGGGTACCGCCTGCTATAAAGCTTGTTTCGACCTTTTTAGCATCAGTTGGGTTGTATATTTTTTATAATTTATTTTATTAATGAATTGCTGCGTGGTTGGGCTACCCCATCTCTTCCCATGCGGTGTCGTGCAAGGTGGAATAGGGCTGTATAATATCACACATTACAGCCCAGACCTGAGTTTGTGAAATATGTGATGGAGACTTACCTCAAATGCATGTCTAAAGTCTATAATAGTGCCCGGAATACGGCATGAGGTTCACCCCTATTAGATGGGACTGAATATAATGATTGGTGAATCAATCAATTAGCCTATCTCTAATCGATTTAAATTGAAAAAGTTGAATTGTTTTAGGTGGGGATTGAACCCACGATGTTTGTCTTACAGGGGCAATGCTTTGACCACTAAGCTACCAGACCTCCGCCCTAACCAATTCAAATTTCTCCTTCTGTATCTGTCTTTGAGGTGACAGTGGAATATGTCTTCCAATATTCGTACGAACTATCGGAACCAATGAATGATTTTTTAATCATTTTAAAACATTCTTTTTCTTCTTCGAGTCAATGGCCAGATACAAGACTTGATGGCTTGATTTTTGTATTTTGTCGGACCAAAACTTGGCCACAGCCACAGCGCTATCTGTTGCCCTACACAGGTCCTCGGTAGTACAGGTGGAGGGGCACAGTTGGCAAGAGAGCAAATGCGACATGGACTGAGATTGGGCCCCACACTAGCAATCCACTTGCGATCGGTCGATATAGCCCCATTTTGCCACATTTTCCTTACAGCGGCCAACTTGGGTCTGCAGGCGATTTAATGACTTCCAGGTTGGCCACTGGAGATGATGTCCAGGCGGCAGCATTTTAAAACATTGATAATTGACCACTCCGCCCATACAGTCTGAATTAAATATTTTAGCATTTTTTTGCACTAAATATTCAAATCGATTTAAATTGAAAATATTTTGCACAAAAAATGCTAAAAATTTAATTCAGATAGCCTATCTCTATTTACTGCTGGATTTAGGCCTCTCGAAATGTTGAAATGGTTTGCCCTACTGTTTCTACGCTGGCCAGACGGGTTGGTATAGGGTTTTATTTCCAGGTTGTCGTCTCTCACAGTTATATAGTCTGGGTATATTTCCGTTAGTCACCTTTTAAGACACCCTTGGGATGAGGTGGGGTGGTGACAGCCTCCGTGGCGTGGCGGTAGTGAACGCGGCCGCTACGCAGGAGGCGCGGGTTCGATCCCCGCTCAGTGTAAATATTTGTATGCATAAATATGGGTATTTGCATTGGCCTGGCTGTTTCTATGTATAATATGTATGTATTTACAACAAAAAAAAAGTATCTAAGTATGTTTATCCGCATTCTAGATTCCATAACACAAGCTAGTTAGGCTATGCTTACCGTGGATCTAGATAGCGTTGTGTGAAATGTTGTGGAATATTTATTTATTTGTATTTTTTCACCGTCACTGATTGGTGAAATATGGGTGTTAATTCATCTCTGCATAACCCTCCGAGGATAAAGGCGTGATTATAATGTATATGTTTATTTTTTAATAAATGCCTATGAATGTACACACAATGCAAACGCAGGAATCGAACCCGCACTCCCTATAGTGTTGAAAGCTCTACCGCTACGCCATAAACTACTACACATCTCTGCTTTGCTCAGCTCATTTTCGCTTCAGTAGACAGAAACTGATCAATGTAATGTGAGATAACATACTCTTGTAACATACGTTAGTGTAACAAGCTCAGACACGAGAATATATAATTATGTCGGAAAGCTATTAATACAATGTAGATAGAACAGGATTCTCGTGTGTAGTTGTGTCGTTAATACATAGGAATTACCCGACTGCATATCCATGTGTTGACTGAAAAAAAAAACAAGAATCACCACCCCATCTCCTCCAAAGGGTGTTCGTAATAGGCGAGTAACAGAATAATACACACAAAGTAACATAACATAAACTCACGCCTTTATCCCCGAAGGGGTAGGCAGAGGTGCTAGCACCCACATTTCGCCGGTTTATGTTTAAGTCCCAATGTAATAGGTGGCGAGCCTATTGCCATTAACTGGGCACTTATAAACCTGCGATTAATACACACATAACTTCGAAAAGCATCGAAAAGTCATTGGTGTGTGCCATGGAAAACCTGGGATCGAACCCGAGACCTCGTCTCAGCAATCCATTACCCATACCACTAGGCTACCGCGGTTTATAATACACACAAAGTATCAATGCGAAAGAAGGAATACTCGAAATAAAACCCTGTACCAACCCGTCTGGCCCCCTAACAGTGGGACAGGCCTATGTACAATAGTGGATTGTGAAAGGCTAATTAATTGAATGCATTGATTGACCTGCCTGTAGAGAATAAAAATCGATACTGACATTATAAATGGAAAAGTGTATGTGTGTGTGTCTGTTTGTCCGTCTTTCACGCCTAAACAACTGAACCGATTTTGATGAAATTTGGTATAGGGATAGATTAGACCTTGAGAAAGGACATAGGCTATGTTTGGTCGCGATAACCGACATTCATGCAGAGAGAAAAAGCTAGTAATAACATAAATAAAAATTAGAGTGTTTAGGGTCTTTGGAAGCTTATAGCCGAGAGGGTAGAAACTGTAGATCAGCCGGGGTGCGAAGAATAAATCGTTTTAGTTGATTTGAGTCCGATATAATCACCCCCGACAATCGGGGGAGGTGGGGGCTGAGGGATGTTATTCAAAAAGAATTCCGCAGTTAAAAAGTTCTTCAATAGAAGAAAGTTAAAGAAACAAACGTTGGTTTAACATTCGAACTTATTACTGAAGGAACTACACAATGCTCGCGGCGGTTTCCTGCCTAGAACAACCACTACTTCACTACCTTGCAATACTGATACCGATCCCGAGCTTCAGAATCTGCTACTTCAGAAGTGATATTTGATCCTTCTATCGCCAAGGTCTATATGTCGTAATGTAATCCCTTTCTTTACAGGCTATCTCACAAGCATAAAAAAGCTTTTTACAGAATATAATACATCTTAAACTTATTACGGTAAAAGTACAATCGATCGAAACACCATTATTTAAAGTGCTTAATAAAATAAAACAACATCATATATTCATACATACTGAATATAACGAAGGAAGTACGTCACGCGCGACGCGTGACGTTATGAAAATCCAACCGGATGTGACATCATAACAGCTTAAGTGTCGGTGAAAAATTTACAAGCGTTTTAGTAGGAAATGTCTGAATGTTGGAGTTCCGCTCTCCATGTTGCGGTTTGGAGGGCTACCATGGAACATACGAAACTTTGGGCATGCACGAAATCCGTACGAAAGATGTAGCATTTAGCCATGTACCACAAATTGGCCTCTATGACGTAATGATAGGAAGGTCTTACAGAATAGATAGTACATGTCCGTAGGTTACGTTAACCACTTCATATCTATGGAGTGGCGGTAGTGCACTCGACTGCGACTCAGGGGGCGAGAATTCAATTCTCGCTCAGTGCATTGGTCTGTGTGTTTCTATGTATAATATGTATGTATTTACAAATAATATAATCTAAATATGTTAACCTCCATTCTAGCTTCCATAACACAAGCCAGTTAAGCTTAATTTGGGTCAAAATAGTGCTGTGTAAAATCCTATAGAATATATTTTAAGTCAAGTCTTCGGTTACGCGATAAACGTGTGCCATGGAACTTCACCGAAACTTCGATCGAATGTTTCGTAGTAGGTCTACTGATGTGAGAATCTGTTTTCGATTTATGTTTCCGAGTTGTTTGGAGCAAAACATACTTGTACGTGTGAGCACAACACACTTCAAGAGGGCGGAACGAAGAACAAAGGAATACTATGAGAAAGACAGATTTGGTTACTCTAAATAACCAAATCTGTGTATAATTATTATAATTATTATATAGCAGACAAGCACACGGCTAACTGACAGGTATTAGTAACCGTAGCCTGAGGACATGGGGCGCCACACTCGTGCTGTCGACCTGAGAACCTTCTAATGCCATTTTTGAAGAACCCCACAGTGTAGTCTCTTAGAGAAACTACAACAGGGACAGCATTTTCTGCCTTTGCCACAGTAAGAGCGTTTTCACATTCATCCGATATCCGATATCGGAGGAAATCAAATGTATGAGATTTGTATCTTTCTTTCACATTGTCCGGCCTGATATCGGTTATCGGAGCCAACACCACTGTTTTGGCCCGCTATCGGAACACAAAGAGACTAAAACAGTGACTGCAAGCAATTTTCGACCTTAGGGTAAATTTCTGAGTTAGATGTCTTTTTGCTTTAATTGATGACGCTGATCACGAATATAAGAAAAAAAAACTCGATACCATGTCATGTAAATAATGTCGAAAATGGCTGTTTTTCTTTTTTTTTACTCCTAGCATCCCTAACTAGTCTGTGCTTTCACGTTTATTTTATCGGATAAACGTGAAAACAGCACAAGGTGTCGGCCATCGGATGTCGGCTATCGGCGTCCGACACCGATATCGGATGAGTGTGAAAACGCTCTAAGTCTAAAGAATATAACAATCGTCTCGCCTCCCGTGACCATGAGGTTGGCCTTTATAGAGGGCCAGATCGAGAAAGATGGCCCTAGGTCAGCAGGGGTGCAAGGGATATGCTCTATTGCTACCTCACCTTTGGCCTTGCACTGCGACCTACAGACGGCGTGCGGTTTAGTCGGTAGTTCGGTCCGACATAACCTCCCCCTCCGGCTCCGGCGGGGATGGTATCCATGGGTATTTCCCGCACGATAATAAAAATGCAGGCCTTCAACTAGCTCAAAGAATTGGCATCGCCATTCAGCGTGGTAATGCCGCCAGCCGCCTGTCACGATACCGGTACAGATAGATGGGGAGGAATTTTTCGATGCCTAAAGTTACAGTTTCTCCCTCTCTTTTGTTTTGTAAATATAGTATTAAATTAAAATTAAAATTAAAATTGTTTATTTAACAACATACATACTTAGCAATTTACAGATATTTTTCTACTTCCAGTTTACATTTGAGTAAGTATATTGTAAAGACATTTCGGTTGAACATTTCTAATAATTTCCACACTAGACTCGTGGTCTGTATCGTGGAAATCATACATGATGTCTTTCCGTTATTTTATTTAGAGCTCTAAACAACATTGTGGGTTTATGAATCTGCGAGTTTCCTAACAGTATGTAAGTGGTTTATCTATCCAAAAATCTAACCCTACAAGTAATAAAATCTATATTTCTGATACAACATTAATATCGTTTTAATTATATTGAGTGGGAGTTGAGTGTATGTATGTACCTATTGTGTCAGTGTGTGTGTGTGTGTGTGTGTGTGTGTGTGTGTGTGTGTGTGTGTGTGTGTGTGTGTTTAAACTAGACTTTGAGAATTTCTTCCGTTTCTAAGTAGGAGAGTTTATGGAGCCAGATTTTTATATTTTCCATGGCTTCACGTACTCGACATTTTTTTATGGAGCATTTTTTATTCAGTCGGTTGTAGAAGAATGGGTGCAGGAAATGAGGAAATCGTGTTGCAAAAGCTGTCTTCACTTGAGGAATTGGAATTTTGTAAACTCTATTCCTGAGCATGATTTCATATTCGGACGATTGAATAACCATTGCATGGACCTTGATTGTAGCTTTATAGATAAACAGTTTTCGTACGCTTAGTAGGTTGCATTCCTTGTAAAGGAGCTCAGTAGAGAATGGTCGCGGTCTACGAAGCATGACTTTTAGGATGGATCTTTGTGCTCTTTCCAACATTATCATTTTGGTAATAGCAGAGCCTCCCCAAGTGGTAATACAGTAGGTAAGTACAGACTCACACATTGCGAGGTATATTTGTTTTAGCAGAGGTAGCGGAGCCACACTTCGGAGATGTTTTATTGGGTAAATTAGTTTCCGTACCCTCTCAGAAGTCGCCCTGATATGATCTTCGAAAGTGAGCCTGTCATCTATCACCACGCCTAGATATTTGATTTTATGTATTCTTGCTATGACACTGCAGTTACAGGTTTCGGAAACTTGTTGTTTAGGATAGCAGCATGTGTGTACTTTAATACCTGAAGTTAAGTTAGGTGCTGAGGCTGCAGTTTTATGGAAACATAGGAAGTTGGTCTTAGACGTGTTTAGCGACAGCAGGTTTTGATTCAGCCATTTAGCTATTTTGGAAATGCCTCTCTCAGCTGAAACGATAACAGATTCCCAATTGTCTTCACCAAAGATTATAGCAGTATCGTCGGCATAGCAGATAATATTTGCTTTGTCCAATTGGAGGGAAGCTATGTCATTGACATATAGCAAAAAGAGGGTGGGTCCCAGGACACTGCCCTGGGGAACGCCAAAATTTACAAATGTTTGTTCGCTTGCATTAGCTCCTATCTTTACACACTGCTTGCGTCCTGATAAATAGCTGCCGAACCAATCCAGTGCAACTCCTCTGATGCCAGATTTCTCCAGTTTAGCCAGCAGGATAGGAATCGACACTGTGTCGAAGGCTTTTGCTAGGTCCAGAAAAACCCCTAGACAGGCCTTTCCCTTATCCAAGTGGTCAGATACCAGATTTGTTACCAGAGAAATGGCATCTTCCGTTGATTTACCTCTACGGAATCCAAACTGGTTTTCTGAAAGGATTTTATTTTTCTCGAGAAAACTTACTATTCGCCTATTAACGACTTTCTTCAATATTTTGGAAAACGCTCCGAGCAACGATATTGGTCTGTAGTTTCCCAAATTATTTTTATCACCACCCTTGTATATAGGAGTCACTGCAGCCGTCTTCCAATCATCCGGGAATAAGCCCTCCGACATACTTAAGTTGAAAATATAAGTTAACGGTTCGAGTATATATTTTGCTAACATTTTTATGAGGCGATTACTAATACCGTCAATTCCTGCGGCACTGTCCATTTTCAGGTCAGTTATAATAGCCTCTATCTCTGCCTCATCTGTTGGTTTTAAAAATAACGAGTCCCTTGGACAATGCAGCTGTCGTGCTCTTCTTGATAAAGATGCTTGTGTTTCCTGGATATCCTGAAGTATTGTGTTTGCTAGATTTTGCCCTACATTTGAAAAATGTGTATTACAAAGGTCAAGGGAGTTTTTTACGCTATTCTTAATTAATGTGATTTCAGAAAGATTGCTTTTAGATTTTTGCGTGTAGGTTATTTCTTTAATTGTTTCCCAAAGCTTTTTTGGGTTCTTCTTGTTTTCGAGAAGTTTATTGTGTTCATATTCTTGTTTTAGCCTTTTTAATAGGTTAAAATAGAAGTTTCGGTAACGTTTATATGTTATTTGGGCAACTGGGTCATTCGGGTGTTTTCTCGCCATGTTGTGTAATTTATCACGATTTCGAGAGCACCTGAGGAGACCTGACGTCATCCATGGTTTCCAGACATTTTGAACGCGCTTAACTAGAACTTGCTTGCTATTTGCCTTTAAGGTGTTATTAAAAATACCTGTAAAATAGTTTACTGCCTCATTTGTTGAAGCCTTACTAGATATCTCCGACCAATCGATTTTCTTAAATTCTGAGACTAAATTAGTGTAGTTAACTGTAGTTCCTCTCGTGGTTTGTCTTTATTAATTTTAATTCCAGCAATAACAATATCATGGTCAGTAATCCCCGATTTATAGACTACAGACCGAACCGCGTACCTAGATGTAACACAGATATGATCCAAACAGTTCCCCTTGCGCGTTGGAATGGTTATAGCCGGAACCATACCCACTTCAGCAAGCAAGCAGAGATATCCGTTGCTATCCTCGTCGACATCGTCAGGGCAAATGTTTATGTTGATGTCGCCAGCCACGACTATGCAGGGAGAATATTTTATACTCTTATGCACCGCATCAAGTGAGTTGAGGAAATTATCAGTATTTACAGCAGATGGTGAACGGTATATTCCCAGAATTGTAAATTTATCAGGGACACTAACACATAAACAGTTTGCATCTTCGAAGTTTGGCTCAGTCACTGCACAGTTCCATATATTTTTAACCAAGACTATGACACCCCCATTTTGGTTTGTATACTTTGTAGTTCGATAGGCTGTATACCCATCAATTGATTGAAGTGTTGAGTTATCGGTCAACCAACATTCCGTCAAAACGATCACATCGATGTCTTAGTTTAAACGATAAAAAGCCACCAAGAAGTTATTGAAGTTTTTCTGTGCGCTTCTAATATTGAATGTTAAAATTCTCAAGTTGTATGCATTGGGTATGCAATCACGACATTGTTCTGGTGTTTCGACGGCGTAACAGTCTGCTGTTGAAGAATCGATATCTCGAATAACGTTAATATCAATCATTGTTGAAGTTACATATTAAGTTCAGCAAAGTTTTACCAATGAGAGTTAAGGCGCCCACTCACTAACAGTTTACCGGACGACGGCCGGACGATATAAATCTGTCAGTTAATCGCAATAACCCACACACTCACAGTTTCGTTAACGATTTTGGACTGACGACTAATACGATCCGATAGTGTGTGGCCACCGAACGATTCCGGACAGTTCTAAACCGGACAGTCCTAGGCCGTCAGGGCGAACGAGCACAACGGGCCTGTCGATCGACGTTTCGTGTCAGTTTTTACTAAGATTTTATTCATTTTTTGTACATACTCGTCTATATTTCTTATGCACATAGTCCATAAGGTTCAAAATAGCTAACACCTATTTCCCACAATGATTAGCATGTACTTATATAAGAATAACGTAGTGCAAGCTATTTTCAACCTTATTGACATCATAACAAAACTAGATTTTTTTCTTATATTCGTGATCAGCAGCATTTATTTATGCGAATAAACATGTAATTAATAAAATGTCAATAAGGTCGAAAATCGCTTGCACTGTTTCGTACTCTCTATGTAACTGATATTAGACCATTACCGGCAGGCGATCGTACGACCTAAAACTGACGACTCACAACTGCTAGTGTGTGGTCGCAAAACTGACAACAGGGAATTGCCGGCGGGCCAAAATCGCTTTAGTGTGGGCGCTATCGGCTTAGGACTGCAGGCCGCCGGACAGATCAGGAACTGCAGGCGGACTGCAGGCGGACTGTTAGTGAGTGGGCGCCTTTACAGCAAACTGCGGTCGTCGTCGACTATCTGAAGGTGTGTGTAAGGATTTTGAAAGTGAGTGTTTGTGTTGTAACAATAGGTGGCTTAATGAAATTACAGTAACAATAATAATACATGCGAAAGGTACGAATAAAAAATAATCTAACATGCTATAAGGTTCTACAGGGAACAGTGGAAATGCCAGGTCCAGGTCATTCTGTTTTGAGGCTTTCAAGGTCTTTGATTGAGCTAATCCGGATTGCGCCAGTATTTTCTTTGCGTTTAATGAATATGGAGCCTTTAGTCGTCCAGCAAAATTTAAAGCCTGCTTGTTTAGCGTGAAGTCTAGTGTCACGAAATAACAACCTGTTCTCTCTAGTCAGTCTTTCATTTATATAAAAGTTTTGTTTCGGTCCGCTTATTCCGATATCACTCGAATGTAATATCCTGCGCGATTTCGCCTTTTGAAGAAACTCATCACGCTTATCCCGTCTTAGAAAACGAGCCACCAATGGCCGAGGGGGCTGTTTGTCGCTACCCTCAACTACGCTGCGCCGGGGACCTGCTCTCGAAACATATTCTAAATCCATTTCAGACAATGTGGCGCCAATTTTCGCAGCTATGGTAAGTAAAATATGATGTGGATTTTCCTGTGGGGTCTCAGTGACTCCTATGATTTCCAACTCATTCCTGAGCACTAACTGTGCTTGTGCGTTTATATGGTCCTTCAACTCTGCAATGGTGTTGTTGAGTATATGAACATCAGTATTTTGTTCTTCGATAATCTTTATTCGAGAGTCAAGTGATAAGATCTGTGTAGTAAATTCGTCAAGGCGGTCATGGCATCGAGTGAGTGAGGTGACGACCTCAGTCAACTGACTTTTTACCGATAACATCTCCTGACGCAGCAAACGAAACTCAGTGGTTAGTTCTTTGAGCTCAGCAACCGAGAACTTTTCCTCAGGATTGGCAATTGGGGCGTTGTCGCCCTGATGTATGGTCGTATGTTCACCTCGCACGGGGGTAAGCGAATTATCTCCACCCTTTTTGCGGCGCATCGACATTCCGGACAAGTCCACGTGGGTAGTCGCTCTGGCGGAATCGCCGGAATACAAAGGGGATGAAAGTTGTTTTTGCAGTCTTTTAATTTACAGGCAATGGGATTCTTATCTGTTATTAACTTATTACAAGATGCGCAGGTTTTAGTAGCCGGTGAACGAGGTCGAGGCATCACTTAAGTAGTAAAACGATAATCTAGCGATTAAACGATGTCAGTTGTCGCTATGTATGCAGTTTCGTGGAGTAAAGTAGCAGGTATGTTATAGAATAGATACCACCTTTTCAATTTTCTTCTTAATAAGTCAAAATGCTTAATAAATTTTTGGTGAAATAACAGTAAACAACTCAGAAAAGTATTCAAAAAGCAAAAAGTCGAAAAAGTTGTGGCGCAGAATCGATCCCACGGACATCTGAATTAGCAGTCGAGCGCACTCTACGATGAGCTACTTGAGCCTTGCAGTTTGTGTTCGAATTTATCGACCTTACTGGGACTGTGTCTGAGTATTCAACAAAAGAATTTGACCCTGCCTTTTATTTTCAAAGTCATTCACTTTGTATGATATGACACTTATTCAACTTTCTTGTATATTTTTTTATTGATGTACCGGCACTTAAAAATGGTTTCTTGTTGATTACTTTGGATACAGTTTATACACGGTCACAATTATTACACAGTTCTATTTGTTATTTAGTGGTTTACACACTGATGTAACATTCACACACTAAATCTCGCTTTTATCTACTATTTTAGAATATAATGTACTACACATATAATAACAGGTCTGTCCTTGTTGACGCTCTTGACAGGAATTTTTATTTCTATAAACTAAAGGTATAGTTAATACCTTTAGTTTATAGAAATAAAAAGAAATAAAAAAAGCCTTTCATTCCATGCATTTACAAAGAACAAACATTTGAATAATATTATTATTGTTTATTATATTGAATTTAAAATTAATAATGAATTTAAATTAGTATTTTCTCTATGGACCCCTCTCAGGTTAAGGCCTCCTCCAAAGATATCCATTTTTCCCTGTCTTTTGCTACTTTGATCTAGTCCGGTCCAGGGATTTTTCTAACGTCGTCTTCCTAGCACACACACGGTCTACCAACACGCCTAGTAGTAGTATAGTTTATATAGCCGCATATAAATATACTAGCTATTGAGGATATTCGGGCCGAGAAATCCCGGCTCCACCGGGACATGGTGGCCGAGTGGGAGCGACGACTTGGGAAACCACGCGCAGGACACGCCGTGATTGCGGCGGTAAGACCCACCATGGGAGAGTGGCTGGAGAGGCCAAACAGTAGCCTCTTGTACCATCAGACGCAGATCATCACCGGCCACGGTAGCTTCGGGCGGTATCTGCATCTGATGGGCCTATGCCAATGCCCGAGTGCCATCACTGCGACGCGAGAGAAAGACTCGCTGACATTGCTGCACGCGCTCGAAGGCGGCTCGGGCGTCGGAGGGCGCAGACCGACCTCCGCCCCCCATGAGCGCGGGCCTGAGGGTGAAGCAGGCCACGGCGGCGGCACGTATCGTAGGAAGATGCGCGCCTCCCCACACCGTGGTTGAGTTGGGGACCGCGTGGTCTCCCCCTCTCGAGGAGGGCCAGACCGAGAGGGATGGCCCAGGGTCAGCCGGGGTGCGAGGGATATATTATGTCGCATGACAACTTCACCTTCGGCCTAGCAATACGACCCAGAGACGGCGTGCGGCTTAGTCGGTTCGAGTCCGACATAACCTCCCCCTCCGGCTCCGGAGGGGTGGGTATCCGTGCGGATTTCCCGCACGTAAAGAGTAACAATCATCCATCAATCCATCTATCGAAGGTTTCTACGTCTTCTTGGTGTTGCCATACGTCCGTAAGCCACGGTAACCACTTCCCATTAGGTGGGCCATGTGCTTGTCTGTCACCTAAGTGGTATAAAAAAATACAAACTTTCGCGTTTATACTATTAGTGTGATACTACAGCAAAAATTATCTGTAGGCATATTCATAATTTCCTGAACACATTTCAATGGACTACCATACATAGTTTGGTTTTAAGCACTAAATCATAGTACTCTATGAAGTCTCACAGTGTCACATTGTAACGCATTTCCCACTGGATATGTGCCAAGCTGAAATACATGTCACCACTAATAATGTTCACCAGCAACGTCACAATGTATTTTGTGGTAATATACGACTTAAGAATTCTTTTGACAATTTTTTTGAATTATTTTTCAAGAGGGTTTGCTTAAAGAGGGAATTCATTATCTTCATACATCTTCTTCTTCTTCATCCTAGCGTTAATTCCAATCGCATCCGAAGCTTTTCAACTTGGAGTCTGGGGTCCGTTTTTTACAGCCGTCGGTCCCGGCTGTCATACAAGCTGTCATACATCTATGGCCCTCAAAAATCCAACAACTGGTCTAGCTGCAATGGCTTCGATATCGCCTTTGGGTTGTGGAGGTCAGATGGCAGTTGCTTCACGAAAAATATCGAAGTTCAGCCAAATCCGCAGTTAGACTGGTCGAGCGGACCCCAGACTCCAAGTGGAAAAGCTTTGGATGCGACTGGAATTGACGCTAGGATGAAGTAGATGTGTAGTGGCCGTGTTCGTTCACGGTGGAGTCAAAAAGAACCACCCCATCTCTTGCTGTTGGTGTCGTAAAATGCCATTAAATAATAGGGTAGTTCTACATCCGAATGTAAACATACATACATACATATAATCACGCCTTTATCCCCGGAGGGTTAGGCAGAGGTGAATTAACACCCATATTCCACCAATCTGTATTCGGTCCCACGTAATAGGGGGTGAGCCTATTGCCGTATTCCGGGCACTATTGTTGACTCGAGCCGTGCATCTGAGGCTGAGTCTGGACTGTACATATCTGTCTGATATTAAAGTTAATCAGCCCTATCCCTTAGTCGCCTTGTACGACACGACATGGGAAGAGAAGGGGTGGCCCAAATTCTACTCTGCCGGGAACCACGCGGCGTAACATACAACCCAAGAGATAGTGCCCGCTAAATGGCAAAAGGGTCGCTCGCTGGGACCGCAAATTATAGTTGGCGAAATGTGGGTGTTAATACACCTCTGCCTATCCCTTCGGGGATTTACAATTGAGTATATGTATGATGTACTTTTGTATGGTATTCTTGCCACCCGATTGAAAATATGGTACACATTTTCTTGAATAATTGAGACACAATAATTATTTGATGGCAATTCAATCTTGACTATTGTGTGTTCGATTGATTTGAAGAGGCTCGATAATTACGCGAGACCAATATAAAGCTGCCCCTAACTATGCCAGCCTAAATATACCACTGGTGAAAATGGTATAGTTAATTGAATTCCAGAAGAATTTCAGAAAGCGTTAGACATTCTGGAACTAGTTTTCGCCTTCTTAATATTTCTTCTTTAAATTACAGGCGCCCACATACATAGTCAATTTATTACATATACTTTCCATTTTAATTGGATTTTGGCTTTAATTTAATATCTTTTTAAAATTAAAAATGTAATTATTGCATTAATTACACATGAACTGTTATAATGATGTATCAAAAATCTGTGGTACAATACATAATCTGTGGTCTCCATGTTCTATCTATAACTTCATGGTATATAATAAATTAGTCTGTTACCGTCTTTCACTAGTTTCATTATAGGTTATGGGCTTATCCCGCAATTATCAGTTATTTTTTGATTAAAATAGATAATTTTGTGAAAGTTGTATCGCGGAAACATGACTACGAACTATATTGCCAGTGTTCCTAAACTTAAGGGACGAGAAAACTACGATGAGTGGAGTTTCGCGGCTGAAAATTTGTTGGTTCTCGAAGGGATGGTCGATTACATCAAACCGCCGACTGATTTTAAAGTTCAGCCAGTAGAAGATGGAAAAACGAAGGCAAAGCTAATATTGACTATAGACTCGTCATTGTACGTGCATATAAAGAACACCAAAAGTTCACAAGAATTATGGACTACGTTGAAGACCATGTTTGATGATTCTGGTTTCTCAAGAAAAATAACCTTGCTGCGACATTTGATAAGCATACGACTGGAAAACTGTGATTCCATGACGACATATGTGACTCAAATGGTCGAGACAGCACAAAGGTTGAATGGCACGGGCTTTACAATAACGGATGAATGGGTTGGCTCATTATTATTAGCAGGTTTGTCCGATCGTTATACTCCCATGATCATGGCAATAGAACATTCGGGTATTTCGATAACTGCAGATGTCATAAAGTCGAAATTACTTGACATGGAGGTGACCAGTGACAATGACAGCGCGGGAACTGGAGCTGCATTTGCCGCGCGAAATAAATTTAACTCTGGCAATACTAAGCCAAAGAAGTATGGCGGCGGCGGCGGTACCACAACGTCAAACAAGAAGACAGTGATAGCAATGGCCGATCCAAATAAGAAAGCAATAACATGCTTTAAATGTAAAGAGGCGGGTCATTATCGAAGTCAGTGCCCGTTATTGAAAAAAGATAATAGCAAATGCGTGTTTAATGTCGTTTTCTTGAATGGAAAGTTTAACAAAACAGAGTGGTACGTAGATTCCGGCGCAAGCGCCCATATGACGCCGAACGAATCTTGGGTTAAAAACGTGAACTTCACACCGTGTTTACCTGAAATTGTGGTGGCAAACGAATCAAAAGTGCCAGTTGTTTGTTCCGGAGACGTCAACATTGTTTCTGACTTAAAATTTGACATTACTGTGAAAGATGTGCTATGCGTGCCTAGTTTAACAACAAACTTATTATCTGTAAGTGAGCTTATTAAAAATGGTAATGATGTCACTTTTGATGAAAAACACTGCTATATACGAAACAAAGCAATGTTTTGGTTGCCACAGCTGATTTATCGGATGGTGTATATAAGTTGAGATTGCAGACACAGAGTTGTATGTTGGCTGCACCAGTGGTAAGTGGCTAACTATGGCATAGAAGGCTGGCGCACATCAATAGTCAGGACATGAATAAAATGAGAAATATAGTGGATGGTTTGTCTTACGAAAACCATTTCAACATAACTAAGTCACAGTGTACAATTTGTTGTGAAGGAAAGCAGGAAAGATTACCTTTCTCACATGTGGGTGAAAGAAGCACAGAGACGCTACATAGAATCCATACAGACATTTGTGGTCCGATGGAAACTAGTTCAATGAATGGTGCACGATATTTTATACTATTTGTCGATGATTTTAGTAGAATGACGTTTATATATTTTCTACGCAAGAAAAATGAAGCATTTACTAAATTCAAGATATTTAAAACAATGGTGGAAAAACAGTTGAATAAAAAGATAAAAATACTAAGGTCTGACAATGGACTCGAGTACACCAACAGAGAGTTTGAGAACTTTTTAAAGCAAGAGGGTATAATTCATCAAAAATCGAATACTTACACACCTGAACAGAATGGTGTTTGTGAGCGAGCCAACCGTACTGTGGTTGAGAAGGCTAGATGTCTACTATATGATGCAAAGCTGGATAAAAGATTTTGGGCAGAAGCAGCCAACACTGCTGTCTATTTAAAAAATAGATCCATTGCATCGGGACTTCAGAAAACTCCATTTGAATTGTGGTATAAAAAAAAACCAGACCTAAGCCACATACGGTTGTTTGGATGTAAAGTTATGGTGCATGTCCCTAAGGAGCGTCGTTTGAAGTGGGATAAGAAGTCTACGGAGCACATTTTAGTTGGCTATGGTGAATATGTTAAAGGCTACAGACTATACAATCCTGTTAAGAAGAATCTTGTTACCAGCAGAGATGTTATCTTTATGGAAGAAGAATTAGGTACTAAAAAAAAGGTCAGGAATTGGCTATCTGGATTCCGAATGAAGAGACACCTGCAGTTGGCAATCAGGAGGTGAATGCAGATTCAGTGGGGGAAGCATCACAGAATGTTGAATCCGAAGACTGCATTTCAGATTCTTCAGTGTATGAGGATGGAAATGAAACATTGACTGAAACTTCAACTACACAGGACAAAGTACAAGAAGTCCAGATGACATCAACCCCAGGGCAGGAGTCAGAATTGCCTATCAAGCGTACCAGAAATCAACCTGATCGGTACGGTTATATGTGTCTTTCCAGTAGTGTTCCAGAATCCGAGGAGATTGTGTTCTCAAGGGCCCTTGCGGGGCCTGAGGGTGAGCAGTGGAAGCGTGCCATGGCTGACGAGCTGCAGTCGTTTGAGGACAACGACGCTTGGGAGCTTGTTGACAACCCAGGTGACGTAACGATTGTGAAGTGCAGGTGGGTGCTCAATAAAAAGTTTGATGTGGACAATAATGTTCGGTTCCAGGCTAGACTTGTGGCTAAAGGTTTTTCGCAAAAGCCTGGAATTGACTATACAGACACTTTCTCTCCAGTAGTCAGACATTCCACACTTAGATTATTATTTGCTCTGAGTGTTAAGTTAAATATGAGTATTGATCACTTAGATGTTACTACAGCCTTTTTAAACGGTTTTTTGAAAGAAACTATTTACATGTCATTACCTGAGGGATTTGTGAACAAAAGTGGGGGAAAGGTTTTGAAATTAAAGAGGGCAATCTATGGATTAAAACAATCTTCTCTTGCGTGGTATGACAGAGTTAAAGATTTACTTTGTGACTTGAATTTCAAAAATATTCAGTATGAGCCTTGTTTGTTCACAAAAACAAAGGGTAAAATTAAAATTATTGTTGCTCTGTATGTCGACGATTTTTTAGTTTTTTCTAATAATTCTGTTGAAACTGATAATTTGAAACGTGTTTTGGGTGCAGAATTTAAATTCCCAAAATCTGTAAAACAATATTTAGGCATGAGAATAAATGTAGATGAAAACAAAAATGTAATAACTGTAGATCAACAACAGTATATTGAACAGTTAGCTTCTAGTTTTAAAATGTCAGATTGTAAAACATATAAGACACCACTTGAATGTAAATTAAACATTGAGAAGGCTGAGGAATGTGTATCTGACCTTCCGTATCAAAAGTTAATTGGATCATTGATGTATTTGGCAGTACTTACTAGGCCAGACATTTCCTTTTCTGTTGGTTATCTAAGTCAATTTAATAGTTGTTACAATCATATACATTGGCATTATGCTAAACGCATTTTAAAATATTTGTTATATACAAAAACTTATTGTTTAAGATTTTGTAAGGATGATAGCAAGTTACAGGGTTTTGTAGATAGTGACTGGGCTAGTGATGCTTTAGACAGGAAGTCGTATACAGGCTTTTGTTTCACGATGTCTGGATCTGCTATTTCATGGCAGAGCAGGAAGCAAAGGACGGTATCCCTTTCCAGTACAGAGGCAGAATATACTGCTCTATCTGAAGCGGCTCGGGAAGCAGTGTATCTTAGAAACCTTCTTCATGAAATTATAGGTAGTTTTTATATGATTGAGGTCTATTGTGACAATCAAAGTGCATTAAAATTGTCAATAAGCAATCAAAGTCACAACAGATCGAAGCATATTGATGTGAAATATCATTATATAAGGGATGTTGTTAAGCATAAATTTATAAAAATTCTTTATTTATGTACTGAAGAAATGACAGCTGATATTTTCACCAAAGGTTTATGTTCTATCAAACATTATAAGTTTCTGTGTAAATTGGGAATTGTACCAAAATAATTTTATCTGTATATTTTGATAAGTGGGGGTGTTATAATGATGTATCAAAAATCTGTGGTACAATACATAATCTGTGGTCTCCATGTTCTATCTATAACTTCATGGTATATAATAAATTAGTCTGTTACCGTCTTTCACTAGTTTCATTATATGAACAAAGTTACAAAACAAATGCAGAGTGAACAAAATCCAATTTCTCCTTTGTATCTTTCTTTCAGGTGACAGTGGGACATCTACCGATATTCTTACGAACTATCGAAACAAATGAATGATATTTTAATCATTTTTAATTATTGATTTTTGACTGTCGCCTCAAACACAGATACAAAACAGAAATTTCGATTAGTTCGAGTGAGGTCTGGTATCTTAGTGACCAAAGCATTGCACTTGTAAGGCAAAGACCGCGGGTTCATACCCCGCTTAAACTGATATAATTTTTCTTATTTATCGATCTTCTTCTTTCATTTCGTGTGGTTAGTGGCCAACCTGTGACTGAGTTGTTCAGGTCGCCCATATATTTTTTTAAATGAAAATGAAAATGAAAAAAATATTTATTGTGTCAAAGTATGGTTTACAAAGATTGTTATAGGAAGACTCCTTTTAAGCAACAAATGCCTGTGTTAGGAGCCTCCGCTCCTCCATTACATAGATTGCAACTATTAACACAATACCAATTTAGGTGAACCAATAAGGTTATAAACAATTTTTAAACAATGTTTTTTTAAACAATTTTTTTAACAATTTTTAAACAATTTTTAATCAATTTTTAAACAATTTTAAACAATTTTTAAACAATTCTTCTTACTTTTATTTTCGCTTATAATATTCCTATAAAATAATATGAGTGTGTGGGTGCTCACTGTGTTTGTATGTGTGTGTTTTGTGTGTGTGTTTTGTGTGTGTGTGTGTGTGTGTGTGTGTGTGTGTGTTCTTGTGTACGTTTACTAAATAGGAGGTTGTAAAAGTGATTCCGTATCTTCATTTGTCAGTAGCTTTATCCATTTCATTATACTCTGTTTACATTCATAGTACTTTTTTGAATAAATATTAAGCTCTTTATTTATTCTATTATACAATTGAGCTGATCGTTTGTTAAATTGTATAGAAGCAAAGGTAGTTCTTGTTTTTGGCACTTGGGCCACATTATATGATCTTCTTTTAGATTTAAAAATGTTTGAGTCGTAACTTAAAGTCTTATGTTTTTTAATTATTGTTTGGGATATATATAATTTTCGGACAGAGAGCACATCACTGATTTGATACAGCTCGTCAGTAGGGAACCTCATTTTCTTAAAATACATTACTTTTAACAAACTTCGCTGTGCTCTTTCCAATTTTATAAATTTTGACTTCGCCGCTCCTCCCCATACAGGGATGCAGTAGACCAGGACCGATTGGACAAGGGCTAAATATATTTGTGATAAAATATTTTGCGATGAGCCACCATTGCCACTTTTAAATCGTGGCACCACATGCCTTAAGGTCTTAAAAATCCAACTCAGTTTACGTAACCTGGTTGCCATTTGTTCCAGTTGAGGGTACCAAGTTAATCTTTGGTCGATTAGTACACCTAAATATTTCATTTCTGTGACTTTATCGATACTTGGACAATTACAATTTTCACCATTTGCATCATTACATGAATGTATTTTAATTTTAAAGTTATTGTTTGGTTGGGTGCTATTGTAGATACTGAAACATACGTATTTAGTTTTAGATGTGTTCAGTGTAAGTAAGTTGGAATTTAACCATCCAGCAACATAGTTCATTCCTGCTTCTGCTTTACGTTTAACGTCGAACCAGGACTTTCCATGGAAAACTACAGCTGTATCATCGGCGTAACAAAATACTTCGGCACTTTTAATTTTCATATTACAGAGGTCATTGATATATATTAAAAAGAGAGTAGGGCCTAGTACGCTACCTTGTGGCACGCCATATGATACTTCTGCATCCTCACTTATAAAAGAACCTATTTTAGTTCTTTGTTTCCTGTCTGCGAGATAATCTTTAAAAACATTCAAGGCAGTACCCCTGATCCCGATCCATTCCAGCTTTTTCACAAGTTTTGGTATAGAGACGGTATCAAATGCTTTTTTGAGATCCAAGAAGACAGTCAAGCATTTGTGGCCACTGTCTAGACGTTCGGCTACTAATGAACTTAGAGCAATGACTGCGTCTTCAGTAGATATGTTTTGTCTAAAGCCAAATTGAGAAGCAGATAAAATATCAAAAGCTTTTAAATAATTTTGTAGCCTTTTATTTATTAATTTTTCGATAATTTTAGCTATAGAACTTAGGAGAGATATTGGCCTATAGTTGTTGATGTCGTCTCTATCGCCTCCCTTGTAAATTGGGATGATAACCGATTGTTTTAATGGAGCGGGGAAAACACCTTGTGAAAAACATAGATTAGTCAGATGTGTTAGGATGGGAATAACGTCACTGCTGACATGTTTTAGGAATTTCGTTGAAATATTATCACAGCCTGGTGTACTGTGAGGTTTTAAGCTCTTTAACACGCCAAATATCTCTTCACAGTCCGTATCCAAAAGTACAAAAGAATTGAGTTGAGGCCAGGATTTATCTGACCTATTAGAATAACTGTTTACGCTAGGCTGGATTTGTTGAGCTAGTAGTGTACCAATGTTAGCAAAATATTTATTTATATAATTAACTGATTCAGCAGGAGTTGTCTTAATACTTAATAATTCATTATTTTGACCTTTATCTTTATTAGTGTAAGTTATAGTTTTAATATTTTTCCAGAGTAATTTATTATTTGTAAGTGAATTTGATAACAGTTCCCTTTCATATTTAATTTTTAATTTTTTTATTAAATTATTACAATAATTCCTATAGCGTGTGTATGAAATTTTTAATATAATATTATGAGGGTCACGTTGTAGCTTCTTTTGTAGTCTGTTACGATTCTGTATACAGCGCAAGATGCCATTGGTGATCCAAGGTTTAATTATGCGCTTATTGCTAGGAATGTTTACAGACCTCGTACTAAACTTGATTGAGTCAGTGAGTTTTTGTATCAAAAGAGAACACAATAAGTTTGGATCTTTACATTGCAATAATTCGTGTATTTTATTATCTTGCAGAAATTTTAGAGCCTGTTCATAATCTACGGTTGTGGAAGTTTTTAGAGTAGGTTGTATGTATTTTATCTTAGATAATACCAGTAGTGTAGTGTAGTGATCAGTGATAGAAGTATGTAGAACAGCTATGGATGCAGATACCTTTTTCTTGTTTAATTTAAGCATGAAATGATCGAGACAGTTCCTCTTTCTTGTAGGCAATGTATGCCCGGGCAGAATACCATGCAAGGCGAGCATATTGACATATTTCATTCTATTTGTATACTCGTAAGGCTTTTCATCAAGTTTTTTTAATATAGTTATATTTATATCACCCGTAATTACAACGCCTTTCTGTGAGGTTAAGGTATTTAAATGTTTATCAAGCGAATTTACAAAACTTTCAGCGTTTTGGTTCGAAGGAGATCGGTAAATGCATAAGAGTATATTATTAAGCACATCAAGTTGTAAACAAGATGCCCCAGACAGTGTTATTTCTCTAACTTTTGCTTTTAATGTGCTTTTTATATAGATAACTACACCGTCATTTTGATTCAGTTGGCGGGTGGTAGTAAAAGAGTTGTAACTTTCTAGTTGCGGAATAGGCTTATGAGTATTTAATCTACATTCCGTTAATATTATTATGTCTGTTTCGAACAAGAGAGTAGACAATGTTGTTATTAAACTGTCAAAATTTCGATATATACTCGCGATGTTCTGCGAGACAATAGTTAGGTCATTACTTTTTACAGATATGTGTTTCTTGAGCTCAGAACTATCACACTTGATAGTACGCGCAATTTCAATATTGTCTATATCAGTGACTGTTTGTATTGTATCAGTCATAATGTTTGACAATTAATGGAATACTCGTCATCGCAGGATAGGTATATACTGTACAAGTAAATATAATAAAAAAAAAAATAAAAAAAAAGGCGTCAAGTGACAATATAAAACTTGCATAGGTTACTGACGCTAGTTGCACGAGTACATAATAGTTTAAAGGACGAGAGTAAAGATCTATATTAAATAAAGAGCTATTTTGAGCGTGATGTATGTATACGTATATTATGTTATGTGATTGTGTAATTGTTGTGAGTCTTTGGTGTATGTGGTATGTCTTTGTGCTGTGGAACTGACTAATGTACTTATGTGAGTCGTATGTGTAATTGGCGTGGGGGGTGTTACATTTAAGAATACTATATAGCATCAAGTTTAAGACTTTTAGGACACCTAATGGCATACAAAAATAATAATAAAAGCAAAAACATGAAAGATGATATTTGGCCCCATATTCTAATACAATATAGCCAGCGGCGCAGTTATGTATCGCTAGTCATTTTTTTGTAATAAGCTGATGTACCTGTTCCTCGGTTCTAATTGTAATGGTTGGTGAGTATTCATCCTTCCTCACATAGACCCTACCAAAGGCAGTCCAGCAAAACTTATAGGCTCCGGATTTGGCTAGGTCTCGGGCTAGGAAATGAAGACGAGAGCCCTTCGACGTCAAGTGGTCAGATAAATATACGGGTATTTCTTCGTGCGTTTTAAAGCCTAGGTGCTTGCAACAAAGTTTATTTTTGTATTTTATATTGAAGGCTTTTGTCATTTTCAGCATTTGTGTTTTCAAAAGTGTTGAGCCCGTTTCCACAACAATAGGTGCACTCTGGTTCTCCATGTTCTTTCCCCGCACTCTGTAAATATCCTTGATGTCTTGTTTGTTAATCTTACAATCAATATTTTCAGCAAGGGAGATAGTCATTTGGATGAGGTCTTCCTGAGTTTCATTCGATTTTTTTGGGACATTTTTGATAACAAAGTTACTTTTGCGGCCAGCTATTTGTATTTCTTCTATTTTGTTCTCTAATACTGCTATGTACTTCCTATCCTCCTTAGCCTGGCTTTCTAGCTGGTTAATTTTCTGTTTGAATTCCTCGTTTTGGGCAGTTAAGAAAGCAATTGAGTTCTCAATATTAAGGTTTGATTGTTTGATTAGTTCCAGAGTAGAGCTTATTTTTTTCGTTTCATTATCTTGCCTGTTTGTGAAATTAGTAAACATTTTTCTCATCTCCTCCTTAAATTCTTCTAATTCATATTCCAAGTCCCCCCTTCGTCTTTTAACTCTGTGCATTGAATAGTTATTAGGAGTCTTATTTTTATCACTACCCATCATGTCAATTTCTGTATCCGAGAGTGAATTATTCTTCGGTGTTTCCATAGTTGTAGTAGTAGATATTATTGCCAAGTCCTTCGTGGTACCGGTCGAACAATATTGCACCAAATAATGTTCGATTAAGGAACTGTCGCTCAATTGTCGCTCCGTCTCGCAGTAGCGGTCGTACGCCGCGTCACTGTGTAGTCTGCGGCCGGTGGTATATTTGTATGGAGGCAGTCTAATACTGGAGAGTATTTACTTATCGATAAAAACTATTACAAGCAGTCTAAGTTAGTACCGCCGCCGTTACTTACGGACTGCGGGTTGCCTTAGGTAAATTATTTGTAACAGTTTGCAGGGTAGGAGCACAAAATACACGGTACAATCCACTTCTTTTTCCACTTTTAAGTGTAATTTCAAAGATTAGCACTAAATTTGAATAGTTATTAATATAGCAGAACAATATATTTAGATGATATGCACTTATTATACAACTGTTATGAAGTTTAAACACTGTTTATCTATTTTTTACAATGAGCGCGACTTAATAGTAACTGTGTCGTTGTGAGGCACGGGGGGGGGAAGGTATGTCTCCGTCTTGACCTAACGACTGTTGACAGTCGGAACCGACTTTTAACGTGCCCTTCGAAGCACGGAGTCTAAGCTGCCCTTTTTTCAGTAGATATATCATTAATTTGATAGTTATATATTTTGCGAGAAATCCCCAGCTAGCTTGACTATTTACTTCCTGTGCTGATGGTACTGTTCTTGTATGGAATACATATCCCGTTGTCGTTGTTGATAACAGTCAATCTTGGTTGCACCTAAATTTCATACAGGAGCAACTGCCATCCTTGAAAGCCTCATTGCTGGCTGAGGTAAACATGGGCTCCAGGACTCCATAGATGTAGATAAAACCCCATACAATCTCTTTGTTCTCTGCTGTAATAATTTCCAAGAAAATTAAACAAAGTTTGGCTTGATGCTGCGAGCAATTTGAGCATAATTTCATTGTACAACTAACATACCGCTAAAACTTCAAGTTGCAGCCGAAACTATGTGTTTAGGAAACGTTCCTCTCATGATTATTATCTTGAGAACTTGCACTATATACATATAATTCAAGGGTTCAATTCAATCCCTTAAGGGTTAAGCACTGGTGTATGGGACAATGGGAATTTTTAAAAGTATATTAGTATGTTCTCTAGCTAAGATAAATTGCTTGTGCCCGGAGTAGTTTCACGTCGGTAATATAAGGTGATGGCCGGGATTTGAACCCATGACCACTTCCGTAAGGCCGACTCCTTAACCATTTAGTTTCTGACGCTATGATTTTTGCTCTCTTTTGATAGTAGGCGAGCCTATTACCGCTAATTAGTTAGTTATGTTAACTGTCGGATTCCGAACAGCCATATATCCCTTAGAGCGTTTTCACACTATCCGATATATCTGATATCGGAAGAAGTCAAATGTTTGACATATGTATCTGTCTTTCACATTACTGTGTTGGCACGATATCGGATCACAAAGAGACTAAAACAGCGACTGCAAGCAATTTTTGACTTTAATGATATTTTCTTAGTTACGTGTCTTTTCAATGTCATGTCAATAAGGTCGAAAATTGCTTGCACTTTTTTTTCATTCCTAGAATCCCTAACTAGTCTACGCTTTTGAGCAAATAGCCGTATCGGGCTGTCGATGGTCGGGTATTTGTGTCCGACCGATATCGGATGAAAGTGAAAACACTCTTAGCCGCCTTCTTATTGGCAGATTTAAGCCAATGGGCTTGCATCAAAGGTTTCATGACAATATAGAAAGCTCGAAAAGTATGTAAGGCCAAAAGCAGAGATCCTCTGCCAACTCCAGAATAGAAAATGCCGTGAATATTTATAGACGTTCTTTGGGCAGCTTCCAGAATACTATATTAAATTTCCAGACTTACGTGGCACAATAGCTAGAACAAAGCCGTTATTACATACGTGAGATACCCGTACTCAAAGAGCCACC
This sequence comes from Eilema caniola, assembly GCA_949126895.1. NCBI lineage: Eukaryota > Metazoa > Arthropoda > Insecta > Lepidoptera > Erebidae > Eilema > Eilema caniola. The sequence goes on along the minus strand of OX421486.1, from coordinate 2,802,416 downwards.
GGTTCTACAACAAAAGCTTGACGCGTACATTGACAATCGATACAGTTCTCGGAATGCAATATCTTTGCTCTCACACCGGGAACAGTAAGGTATTCGTATTAACTGTATGTAGATATACAACTGTCTGTGCTATCATCTAAGCATGTCATGGCTTAGATGATAGCCTCTGTGGCGTATTGCTGAAGGTTCCACTGCTACGCAGTGGACGCGGGTTCGATTCCCGCTCGTTGTACGCAGTATTTTCATAGCTTGAAGTGTAAGTTAAGCCGTCAATCCAGGTAGTCATAAAACATTAATGGCAATCGTTAAGGATATTTGGAGCCCTAAAAAGTCCGAGAAATGCTCTAATGAAGCGTAGTGGGAATATTGTAAAATATATTTCCAGTGGTAGGCACCACATTTAGTTCGCACTAGTGTGACCACAGGAAAACTCCAGTCTATTCTTCGATCACGCAAATGTGCTGTTTGGGGATCAGGTGGCAGTCGCTTCACAGAAGATATCTAATTTCAGTCGCCTCGCAGTTGGACTAGAACCGGCGGACCCCGGACTCTGAGCCGAAGGCCTCAGATGATGAGATGAGACCGGTTTACCATTTTTCGTTCTTTTTTATACCACTGAGATGATAGGCCCACCTGATGTTAAGTGGTTACCGTGGCCTATGGACGTACCAGGGGAGGCACATTCGTGCTGCCAAAACATGGCTTTGAAAAAATGTACATAAAATATCCTGAATATAGCTCAATGAAAACGTTCACCGTTTTAGCTGGTGTATGTATAAATACAAAAAAAATTGTTAAAGTCACTGCCAAAATCTGTTAAATAACACTATGACAAAAAGAATAAAAATAGTGTTTGATTAAACCGAAAATGTTTTCACTGTACATTCATATCCGTTTGGTGTCAAAGGGAATTGGGTATTTTTCATCCTTTTCATTTGAATACAGTTTTGGTGTTTAGTACTAAAAAGTAACTAATTTGACTGGTCAGTCAAATAGCCAATTCTGAATATTTCAATTTGGAAGAATTTCATTGGACCGCCCACTTCCGGTTTACGGTGGCCATTTTATTGAAATTACTTCGCATATTGTTTCATGTGCCGGTCACCTATTTCTTATGCTGGTTATATTCTCTTATTATCTTCTTCCTACTCTCCGTATCCATACTATACATGCGATAGTAACTCTGTCTGTGTCTGATTCTTACGCTTTCACGTGTACACCACTGAACCGATTTGATGAAATTGATGTTGAGGTGGATTAGACCCTGAGAAAGGACATAGGCTATGTTTGGTCGCGTTAATCGACATCCACGCGGGCAGAGCCGCGGGCAGCAGCTAGTAACCTTAATCTATTTATTATAACGAAATTTCACTCACTGATTAATCACGAAAACATAAAAGGCAGGTAGGTTCATTATAGGTCCTTGAGTACGAATTTTACGAAACTCCACCATTAAGAGAGAGTTTCCGTGGCGATTACCTTAATCATTCCTCTCAGCATTGGGAGGTCCGACGGCGGTTGTTCCTATAAACGAACAATGAGGACTTCTTTAACAAAAGCCCTCAACTGGGTGTTTTCGAGCCCGGCCAAAATCTTCAGACTATAAGCCTCGTCAATCAGCAGACATACCTTACCTAGTTTGCAGGACCCATGTTTCAACACACAAATATTTGCACTGAATAAAAATCAAACTTTACTTAGCAATCGAATGCGCACATAAAAGCCCTATTCTATTAATTATTACAATAAAAAACGTTTGTGTTACAAGCACTATACTTCAATACAGATAGAGTAACAAAAGTTAATAAAACTCGCATGGCGATCTCGACAATTTTATTGGGCACGGATTTAAAATTCGATGTTGGACATGCCGAGACATGAGCGAACATACGAATGATATGGGATCGAGAGCGACGAGTGTTTGGAAGAGAATACAGAGAAATAGAAACTATTACTTGTGTAGTTTGTCCACTTGAAAATATCAAAGATAGAGTAGATTATCAACATGTGGAACAAGAACTTAGGATATCTCTAGGGAAATATATATATTTTATCAACAAATTTCATATTTTGTCATTAAAATGTTTGTATGTGCGGATATGCCGCTAAATGTATCGACTATGGTGACAGTAAAAGACAGTAGACATGACATAGTTTACAAGGTAATGTGTTACTTTTTACAAGCTTTTATTTAACTTGCAATGTATGTTTGTTCGGGTGGAATCTTACAACTCAATTTTAAGGCACTTGCAAAACACAAGGCACACACAAAAAAAAAAAAAAAGATTGTTTTTAAAAAGGTTTTTCGAATATATCTTATTGTGATAATGCATGCAGAAATAGGAGCCCCTAGGACGCCGTGCGGGGCTGTATTTTGACGGTAGATATACGATTTTGCTGACAATACTTATTTGGGCAACAGATTAATCATATATCCATACCTTTTTATAGTAATTTTCGCGTTTCAATCATATGTGAAATTCATAAAAATATAAAGTCCTCGTGAAGTGTTTTGATATTGTTAAAGTTTATTAAAAAGCTATAAGCGATAAAAAAATTGAATCTGTCTAGGCGGGGTTTGAACCCGCTACCTTTGCCTTACAGGGGCAATGCTTTGACCACTAAGCCACCAGACCTCGCCCTAACTAATCCAAATTTCTCCTTTCAAATCCATCTTTAAGGCGATGTTGGAGCATCCACTGACATTTTTACGAACTATCGGAACCAGTGAATGATTTTTCAATAATTTTTAAACATTGATTTTTGACGACTTCGCCCTGTAAGGCAAAGATCACGGGTTCGAACCACGCATAGACCGATTATTGAAGTGAAAACTTCTTTAGCGGCGTTGGATGGGAAAAAAATGTTAAACTCGCGCGTCAGGATCACTTGACCTTTGACCCGTAACCGACGACTTTGTAGGACGACGTGACGTCATACAACATTCCTAGCTACAGAGTGGTTATTTTGCTAGGTACGCTAAGAAGCTTGGTAGCTTAGCGGTAAGCGCTTCGAATGTAAGTCCTTATGGTTTCAGATAGTACCAGGTTCGAACCTGCGCTTCTGATATTTTTTGTGATAATTTTTTCTTTTTGTAATTTATAACTTCTTGTGATTATTTTTTCTGTTTACAATTTATTAATTTTTTGTGACTGAAAATTAGCAGAAATTTTGTGATAGGTTCTATGATTGGCACTATATTATAGGTATGGTATGGTATGTTCTTTTTATCTTTTTCTCTGTACATAACGAAGAAAGAAAGAAAGAAAAAGTTTTCACTTCTGCCGGCACTCCCGGAGTGCAACCCGTCTTTTTTTCTATTTAAATCGATTAGAAAGGAAGAGACATTTAAAAAACCTTTTTATTTTGCCTCCTCATCTGTTCGTCTATTGTCGTCATGGGCTGTATGAATCCTATCGTATAGAGAAGAGCCCTATCCTTTAAGTCACGTTCTATGGCACACAAGAAGAAATAGGTTGGACTTACTCAACTCCACTAGAAAATAACACTGCCACATTTTTTTCGAAAACTGCTAATAATTACGAAAGCATAAAATTCACCATACATACATACATACATATGATCACGCCTTATACCCGGGGGGTTAGGCAGAGGTGAATCAACACCCACATTTCACTAATCTGTATTCGGTCCCACGTAATAGGGGGTGAGCCTATTGCCGTATTCCGGGCACTATTGTTGACTCGAGCTTTGCATCTGAGGCTGAGTCTAAGCTATACATATTATGCTTCTGATGTTGAAGTTAATCAGCCCTATCGCTTAGTCGCCTTGCACGACATCACTTGAGAAGAGAAGGGGTGGCCCAAGTTCTACTCTGCCGGGAACCACGCAGCATACCTATCTCATTAACGGATTTACATGATTAACTATATCACTAAACAAAACAGTCTCGAACCTAAGATAGCATGACAATAACAAAAAACGTGCATCCTTTGTCACTTTCCCTGAAGACAATAAGTTACCCTGTTCGGGTATCGAACCGTGAGCCCATTGTGAATTTGACACACTACTATTATTGATCGATTTGATTGGAGTTCAAACACCTTTAGTCGTAACAGACAGTACTTTTTGATTACTGTGAAATTTGTTATGGTCAAAGTGCCTCGTGCAATATTGCTGGGTTAAGGAAGCCAGGCGAGTTGGGATGGGTGACCATTCTTAACACAGTAAAACTTTCCGCTCTATAAGAATCCCATTAATAAATGTGAAAATGTTTAGATATTTCTAATTGAATCACGCTCTAACTGCTGAACGAATCTAGCTGAAATTTTGGTACAGGGATAGATCACAGTCAGGAATAATATATAAGCCATACTTTTCCCGGGAATAGGTTCCCTCGGGATGCGGGTAAGGGATCAAAATTTCACGTGGGCGAAGCCTGAGATGCTGTTCGTGGGTAGGGCTAGGTGCTGTTCGCTCATGTGCTGTTCGGCTGGGTGCTCTAAGTGGAGAGACCATTATTTCAGACTAAAATGTATCCTTGTAATAAATTTGAGCCTGACAGATACGTTTAGCTCTTGGAACCAACTTCATTGCATTCATATTTAACCTCGCTAAAGCTCAAACCATATATTTAAAAACAATGGCCTTTAGGATGATACATACCTGCCTACATTTGGACAACGCAGCTGTGATCCCACCTTGTCGACAGGTGGGTATAAAAGAAATACCGTTCATCAGAACCACCTGTTCTTAACAATTATATCTATAACTTACTGTTCTGGTTAAGGGGAAGTTCACTGGGAGTGAAATGCCAGTGATCAACTTACCCCCGAACTTAATAATCCAAGACGTTGTCGCTTTAGCCGGTTATATAAATATTTAAATATATAAAAATTATAATAATTTTATATATATAAAAATTTGAAATTCAAATTAATTTTTTTTTGCAGAAATATGGTAGGTACAAAATAAGTTTTTTTAAATACTTTTGTTCATTCAGACACGATAAAAATGTAGATTCGTCCACATTGTAAGTTGACATCTTAAAAAATGCCGCAGTTGAGTTTGTTGCACCGTTTCTTTTTTTGGCAGTGGCAGACAAGTACATTGGCCATCTGATGAAAAATGGTTACCGTGGCGAATGGACGCATGCAACAACAGGGGCGTTACACTCGCGCTGCTGACGCTGAAGAAAGCTTCTAATCCCTTTCTTGAAGAACCCCATATTGTAGTCGCTTGGGAAAACCACAGCAGGAAGTTCATTCCACAACCTGAGCGTGCGCGGGATGAAGTTCCTTTCAAACCGTTCGGTGCGTATTGTTTCCGGTCGCAATGTGTGAGGATGAATTCCCTGCCTGTGACGAGCGGTGCGATGATGGAACGTAGCTGTGGGCATCATGTAAAACTATTCATCTGCGCACAGGCCATTGTTTTGACGGTAAATTTACTTACTTAACGTTTTTACCCGACTGCCAAAGAAGAGTTAGGTGTTCGCACGTATATTGTATGTACGTATTTTTCGATTAGGCTTATAATATATAAATTACATTTACAATTACAAAATTACAAACTTTAAATTAAAAAAATACAAGAATAAAATAATTATTCGTAATTCGTTCTAGATAATATGCTAAGTTTCTCCATGGAATAAAAAGTACAACGGATTTTTTTTTTCATAATATCACGTTATAATCTTCGCCTTAAGTGCGCACGCGTCGTGGTCCGTGCAACTGTCGCGCGCGTGCCACAGAAGCTGCATCTTAAGTAGCCTTCATGATGCGAATGGCACAAGGTTGAAACTTACAGCGATTTTAATAAAAGAGAAAAAGAAACATTTATTTTACTAAATGCAACAGAATATAAATAAATAAATATTCTAGGACAATAAATACACCGTTATCTACACCCAAAGTACGCATAGCTCAACTTTATTGTATTATGGGCTCTAGATTGTATATAATCATACTTATTTACTTTTATTCATTATTATTTATATTCCTTTCTTCCTTCCTTATAACATATAAATATCCAGAATAATGAAAATGTACATAAATCATGCATATATAATTATTTACACTGAAATGAATCGAATCGGCGACTCCGACGTAATAGTTGGTTAACACACACAGGTCGCCACCTCGCTACCTACTATTAGAAACTAGAACTAGAATTACAATCTTCTGCCAAAATAGCGATTTTTCCATATTAACTTAGCTTAGTTAAAACGTTTAAATGACAAAAAGAAAGAAAGAAAGAAATGGAATGAATAGAAATGGTGAATTCCAATTAATCCCATCCTCTCCTTTTCTACACAGGGCCCCACGTGCAGGGCTTAGATGTCACCCGCATACGGTGCAGAATATACCATCGAAAACCAAGCTGTTCAGTGACTCTTTCAAACCTGGAATTCCTTACTAGCTTACGAGTTTCCTTCTTCCTACAGTCCCGGGTCCTTTACGCGGGGCATGAGAAAGTATCTGATGGGGCCGTCAATCTGAGTACCACTACTGTCATATGGGACGTGTCTGTAATGGCGATCCTCTTTCCTGGGACTGGGGCCTTCTTGACCTGTTCTATAATTATATTAAAAAGAAAGAAGAAAGAAAGAAACCTCTTATTAAACATATCGACTACGCAACACTTGACGCTCAACAAGTTCGGTATACGCTGCGATGTTGCCCGCTGGTGTAACATGACACGCGGCTTGTTGATTTTTCAACAATTGCAATACATAGCTAAACTTTTATACATTAGACCATCCTTCACTGTAAGCACCGAACAAGTGATACAAAAACGTAATTAGTTCTCGGATCACCTGTACTTCTAGCTTCCACAAGCTTAACGAGCGACGTTAGGTCAAGAATAATATATTTTATACTAGCTTCCGACCCGCGGCTCCGCCCGCGTAGATATTCTATATTAAATACCCAGTTTACATTATTCCAGTAGCATTCCCGTCCAGCGAGCGAATCCCGTGCCCGTTCCAGAGAGTGATTTCAATCCAGTGAATTGTTCAAACGCGTTTAAAACAGTGAAAAATGTGAACACTATAATCCAGTCTAGCACTGGATTGGATTGATTCTCTGGCTTATTGTACGGGAATAATGTGAACCGGGCATAAACTTTCCTCTTGAATAGCTCTATCTATTGAAAAAGCTACATCAAAATTAATAGCGTCGTTTTAAAGATATAAGAATACACAAGGACTGACAGCGAGAATCGATTTTGTTTTATACTATGGAGTGATGACACTATGGCATTGTCATAATTAAGTGAGTGACAACCGCGGTACCGCGACGCGATCTGACGCGACGCGAAAATATCAGATAGTCGTTGTTCTTTTTTGTGTCCAATGTTGTGTCGCGAGCGAACGTCACATGATGTATGGAAGAATATGTCACGCATCGCGTCGCGTCGCTGCGCTGGACAACGGGTACCTGTTGACCGCGGTTTTCATAAGCGTAGATTTCTAATGGCAAATAAATGCCCACCTGTCATATCAAAACGAAATGTCGAAAACGGCATTTCATCAAAAAAGCCGTGATTATTTTTAGTATGGATCAATTTTCAAAAATAAATATGAAGTTTTGGACGATAATTATCATGCTTTTCGTGATTGTTTCTGACATTTGGTTTGATTTGGATTTGATTTGACATATCGAGAATGTGTTGGGATTAGTTTATTTTTTTCAAGAGAATTGGTCTTCTGATTGTGTTCCTGTAACTCATGGGAATCAATTTCAGGAATTAAATAGCCTCCCGTCTCCCCTACTGACAAACTAAAGTCACTGGAGATAAAAGAAAGAACAACTAATATAAAGACGGATGCCCAAAAACCCTTGTCTCAGGGCACTTAATTAAAGTATCAAAGAAAAAAGCTGAAAACAAAGTGTCGTGGCCTGTATGACTTTTATCTCCCTATCAGGATTCACTTGAATAAAACTCCAATTTGCAGACTTGCAGCTTTATTCTTCTTACTTCTATTGTTCTGGATCGCTATTAGAGCTTTTCCGAACTTGTGTTCAATTGTACCGCTTTACGGGCGTAACATGCTCGCTTAAGTACTACATTTTTCGTTAGCCCGCATAGGCACATAAGGAGCAACCTAAATGACGCGGTTTGCTACCGTGTCTTACAATGTATTCTTAATACTACTTATACACTAATATATACATTATATATACATTATAGACCGTTCTTCATGCGGCATGACTCGGCGTACTGGACAGTTCTCCCCCCAGTGCAGCAGTTTGCGGAACGGCTTTCTCCAGTACGACGATCTTGCTCACAGGCCTTTTGAACACTCCGGTTTTTGTTCTTACGTCTGCCATCCGGATTCCACCGTCAGGTCCAGTGTAGGTGCGTGTGACTTCTCCCATTGGCCACACGTTGCGTGGTTAAACATGATCCACTATTACCACGATGTCCCCAATCTGCAGGGGTCGTCGTTGGCTGCTCGGCTCGCCGCGCGGTACTAGGGTGGGCAAGTACTCGCGTACCCACCTGCTCCAAAAATGGTCGGCGAGGGCTTGACAACTCCTCCATGTTCGACGATCGGCGTATTGACAGGGCCCTGTTGATGGCAGACCCATAGATGACCCCAACAGGAAATGGTTTGGGGTTAATGCCTCTGGATCTTCCAGGTTGACACTCACGTGGGTTAACGGTCTTGCGTTGATTGAGAACTCTGCTTCGGCTAGCAAAGTTCCCAGCACCTCTTCGGTCGGCTCCTTTTCGTTAAGAGTCGCCGATAACGCTACCTTCACTGACCGGACTAATCTTTCCCACGCTCCGCCTTGATTTGGTGCTCCCGGTGGTATGTATCGCCAGTTGACCGCGTGCAGCTGTCCCAAGTCTCGTAGTGCCGGCATCCACTCTTCGTATGCTGCCTTCAGCTCCTTATCGGCTCCATGGAAGTTGGTGGCGTTGTCTGAGTATATGGTTCTCGGCCAACCCCGCCGTGCGGCCATCCTTCTCAGCGCCATGATCGCGGAGCTCGTAGTGAGTGACGCGACGATCTTCAGGTGTACAGCTCTCGACGTAAGGCACGTGAACAGAGCCCCCCATCTCTTTTCTCGGCGACGTCCCAACTTGACTACCATGGGTCCGAAATAATCTAACCCACAGTGAGTGAAAGGTCGTTGATAGGGCTCGAGGCGTTCGCGTGGCAGGTCTCCTGTCGCTGGCGGCTGCGGTCGTGCTCTTCTTCTTCTACATATTCCGCAGTCTCGTTCTATCGTTCGAACGGTAGGTCGCAAATGGATGATCCAGTACCGCTGCCGCAGGTCGTTCGTAACCCGTTCGCGCCCGGCGTGCCCGGCGGCCTGATGTTCGCGCATCACTATCAACTTAGTGACGCAGTGTCGGCCGTCGAGTATGAGGGGCTTCTTTGCTTCAACTGGCGCGGTAGCTGCTCCGATGCGTCCTTTGACCCGTAGTAGTCCATCTTCCAAGATCGGGTCCAGCTTATACAGACGACTTGCTTTAGAAATAGGGCGAGCGGTCTGTAGTCGCTCAATGTCTTCTCCGAAGCTATCGTGCTGCGCGCGGCTGATAATTGCATTCTCAGCCCTTTCGATGTGTGTAGTTCCTAGGTGCTTTGTTAGTCGGCGACACTTGTCCACGAAGGCTAACACGTAGGTGGCGGCCCTAACATACCGATTGTAGTTAGAGAACCGGGCGGGGTCGGGTAACCACGCATGATGCACTTCTCTCTTCTCGCTAACGTGTAACACCTCAAAGTTTTCAACTGGCTGTGTCTTGTCTGCCGGCCATCGTTCTTCGGGTTGCAACAGGAACTCTGGACCTTGAAACCACCTGTCATCCGCGGTGATCGGTAAGTAGGTGACGCGTGTTGCGTCGTCTGCTACGTTCTGCTCAGTCGGCACCCACCGCCACTCCTTGCTGTTAGTGAGCTCGGAGATCTCACCCAGGCGGTGGGCTACAAACGGCGTGTAGCGTCGCTCGTCGTTTCGCACCCAATGTATCACCGTGGTTGAGTCGGTCCAGTATACTGTCTTGTTTATCTTGACCCGATGCTCTTGCTTGATTGTTGCCGCTAGTCTTGACCCGATGACCGCTGCTTGTAGCTCCAACCGAGGTATAGTCTGCGTGCGTCGTGGCGCCACTTTCGATTTGGCGGCCACGAGGCATAACCTGACGCTGCCGTCCGACTGAATGATGCGCCAATACGCCACTGCCGCGTACGCCTGTTCACTCGCATCACACAGCACATGCAGCTGTAGGTCTTGAGCTTCGTTCAGCATGTAGCAGCGTTCGAGTCGCAGGCAGGCTAGGTCGTTGAGTCGCTCTAACCAGGCTGCGAAGAGCTCATTTTCTTCTTCGGGTATAGGTTCGTCCCACGACATCTGAAGTCGCCACAGACTCTGCAGCACGATCTTAGCGCGTATAGTGAAGTGGCTCAGTAGTCCGAGGGGGTCATAAATCGACATGACCGCGCTGAGGGCTTCTCTCTTCGTCGGCGCTCGCGTCCGGTTGATCACTTCCGTGGGAACTCGGTTCATAGAGGTGTTGAACCCAAGCCCATCTTGTTCTGCGTTCCAGATGAGGCCGAGTATCTTGTTCTCGGGCCCATCTCCCCCCAGTGGCGTCGGCGACGTTGCTCGTAGCTCAGCCGGGACGTCGCGGAGCACGCTAGCTTGGTTCGTGTTCCACCCTCGTAGCTTGAAGCCGGCAGCTGCGTGGACCGTCAGTAACTCGGAGACGGCTCGCTGGGCTTCTTCTTCAGTTTCGTAACTGGCCGCCAGGTCATCCATGTAGTGGCTTCTCGTAATCGCTTCGAAGGCCGCTGCGTGAGTATCTGCATGGGCCCTCGCGTTCGCGTCTCGAACGTAGTGTGCCATAAATGGGGAGCTGGTAGCACCGAAGATCATGCTCGTCATCTTGTAGTGCCGGGGCGGTATATCTCGGTTTCTTCCCCTCCACAGGAACTGTTGAGCTGGCTGATCTTCGGGTCGTATCTTTACTTGCAAGAACATCTCTTGTATGTCCGCTGTGATGGCGATCGGCTTCTCTCGGAACCGGAACATAATCCCCTGTAGTGACATCAACAGGTCCGGCCCCTCAAGCAGGTGATCATTCAGACTGACACCCCGGCTCTTGGCTGCTGCATCGAAGACGAGTCGCTGTTTACCAGGCTTGTTCGGGTTATGCACTGCGAAGTGAGGTAGGTACCAGCAGACTGGACTCGTAGCCTCGGTGCCGTCGCATGGTGCCGCGTATCCCTTCTTCAGCAAGTTATCAATTTGATTGGTGTAGGCTTCAGCGAAGTCTTGATCGTTGTCCATTTTTTCTTCGATCTTTTTCAGTCGGCGCAGCGCAGAGTTGTAACTCGGCGGGAGTGTGACGTTGTCTTCTTTCCACGGTAGCCCTACTTCGTAGCCTTTATCAGTTCGCTTCAACGTAGATTCGACGATTCGCACCGCTCGACGTTCCGCGTCACTCACTTTCGGCTTGTGAGAGACACCGAGCGCGTCGATCTTGAAGTGATGGTCTACGAGGTCGTGCGGGCGTTCACTCTCATTTTTAGTTTGCTCGGAGGTGAAAACATGTAACACGTCGCTTTCGCTTTGGCGAATGATGCTTCGTGGTAATGTTCCATGTATCACCCACCCTAGGCTGGTTCTCGATGCTACGGGTTGGCCTCGTTTACCCAGACGCAGCTCCCGGGATACGATATACTCCCAGTGGTCTGTGCCTACTAGGATCCCCGGACGCGTCGACTCGTAGCAGACCTTGTTCTCTCCTAGGTCCCGCAGATGTTCATACTCAAGCAGCGAAGCCGGAATAGCTTGCTGATGTAGCTTCATAGACCGGATGGTGCGTGCCTTTAGTTCGTGGGGCGCACCTTCGGGTCCCTTAATCTTCACGGTCACCAGCTGGCTTCTTTCTTCCGACTGCTGCATGTTGACCCCTCGCATTAGCAGTCGTTGCGGAGGTCCTCTTGCCCCAATTTTCCTTGCCAGGTCTGCACCGATGAGAGAGATGGTAGCGCCTTCATCCAGGAGTGCATGAGTCTTTGCCTCCCCCCCTGGTCCCACGACTGTGACGGGACACATCTTCAACAGCACGGCTCTTGGCTCAGCTGAGGACTGGGTTACCACTGAGAGTACTGCTTCCGTCGGGCTTGACGTGGTTGGCGGCTTCTCATCTTGCTTCGGCTTCTCACTGTGCAGAGTGGCGTGATGGACGATGCGGCATTCGTTCACACCGCAAGGCTTCGACTTACACCGATTGCGTTGATGCCTTTTCACTAGACACTTGAAACACAATCCTTTTTCTTTCACGAAGTTCCATCGCTCTTCTACCGTTAGTGCTTTATACTGTGGGCACCGCGGTAACTCGTGGGCTTTCTCACACTTCGGACACTGATCAAGCTGTTCTTTCGACTCTGATGACTCTGTGACATTGAAGACAGCGTTCGTTTTCTTCTTATTCGCAGGCGCGGGCGTCGGGCGAGTTTCTTTCTTCGCTTGCGTGGTTGTACTACTCTCCGGGACGTAAGCATGCTTGAGCGCGCGGTCTGCCTCCCTCATCAGGAAGCGGGATAGCGTGATGATATCGGGTTCTGCCGCGATTCCGTAGTCCGTCGCGTAGTCGCACCATCTCGCTTGAACGTGAGGGCTCAGCTTGTTCAAAATTTCTCTTACTAGCGCTGGGTTGTACAGGTATCCCCGCTGATCAATGTTCTGTAGTACACACACGACGTTCTGTACTCGTATTGCGAATTTATTCAATTCCACTGCCGACGATCCTGGCCTTGGTAGCTTCTTCAAGTCTTCAAATGCCTTGTCGATAATTACTTCAGGACGTCCGAAACACTGTTCTAACGTTCGGAGTATGACGTCCGGATCCGTTGCGGTCGCGAGTAGTGCTGCCACGATGTCTCGTGCTTCCCCGGTGAGACTCTTCCTCAGTCGCTGTATATTCTCAATCGCCGATATACTGTACAGCTTCGTAGAGTCGGTGTAAGCGGCTTTGAACGTAAGCCACTCTCCATGAGCCCCCGAGAACGTAGGTAGATCTGCACACCGTATTCTGGGTCTTGCTAGTCGCTCCATCGCTTCAGTCAGTTGATCAATGCGACTCGTTCGCGTGGGTGTGTCTGACCTTCCATGCAGTTCGAACCGTAGGTGCCGATCTTCTCTGCTCCGTGTTCTCGACTCTTCTGGCTCCGTTCTTGGCATGACGGGGTTCGCTTGCAGCCACTCATCTACTCTTCTGTGATGTGTTTCAATGGGTACATCTTCGTGAACGCTTTCTTGATCCTCTTGGATGGCCGTAAGTTCGGTGGCCAACCTTTTCCTTATCAATTCTGCTTCAATTTCGAGTTCTTTCTTCTTTAGTTCGGCCAGCTTTTCTGCAGCTTCCAACTCGAGCCGGGCCCGGGTTGACGCAGTTGAGCGGTGCGATCTCACCGACCCTCCCGGTGAACCAGTTCGAGGTAGGTTCCCGGGCTTCAGTCTAGGAGCACTAGGAGGAGCGTCGATCGTAGCCCCTACCCTGGACTCCATACCCAACTGCGTGCTTGGCGATGCCGGCGGACCCAGAGCCAACCTTCGGCGCCGTTCCTCTTCAATGCGCTGCTGTCTCAGGTCCTCTTCCCGTTGTCGAGCTAGAACTTCCTCTGCGTCAGCCTGACTTCTAGTCACCACCATCTTGAACACGAAGTATTCTTGAAGCGTAGATTCTTCCAACCTTGAAGCTGATCTTCACAATTCGATCCGGCTTCTGAAGGACCAAACAATGTCGTGGACTGTATGACTTTTATCTCCCTATCAGGATTCACTTGAATAAAACTCCAATTTGCAGACTTGCAGCTTTATTCTTCTTACTTCTATTGTTCTGGATCGCTATTAGAGCTTTTCCGAACTTGTGTTCAATTGTACCGCTTTACGGGCGTAACATGCTCGCTTAAGTACTACATTTTTCGTTAGCCCGCATAGGCACTTAAGGAGCAACCTAAATGACGCGGTTTGCTACCGTGTCTTACAATGTATTCTTAATACTACTTATACACTAATATAAACATTATATATACATTATAGACCGTTCTTCATGCGGCATGACTCGGCGTACTGGACACAAAGGGTGGTATAAATCCAATTAATTTGAAGTAAATGTTAAGAATGTCTGCTATAAAAGACTAGATATATATAGTCGCTTTGAAATTTAAACGTTTCACATGATACTGACAGAAGTTGGTGCGAATACCAAGCATTGAAATAACACCACTATTTAACGAATTTTAAATTGGTACTTTTTACATTAACTTTTTAGCAGTTTTAAAACTCGATAGAATCTGTTAGAAAGTGATTTTTTTTGCTTCCGACAGTAATTAAAATGTCTAACTAAAAACGAAATTAAATTCGTACATATTAATAACACGATTTTCTCATTCTAGAGTAAGCAGAGTTAAAACCAGATATCTGCATCTAGACGCATTTCATTAATATACGGGAGACGCCACTTTGACTTCATCTCACCTGATAGTAAGCTGAAGGCAAAGTCTCAGGAAAGAGGGTCACCATTACATACACGTACCAGGCTAACAATGGTGGCACCCAGTTTGACTGCCTCATCAAAAGAGAATTGTCGATGCAGCACTGCGAGATACCCACCGGTCCCATTAGTGCTACGATCACAATCCCTTTAGCCCGGCTATGCACTTGCTGACCCCTGAACGTAATCCAACCGAGATTGGATTACTATGGAGGGCTTTTCGTAATCGTGTACAGTGGTACCCACCCGTCCGAAATTTGTAGCAAATTTGTACCTTCAAATTTCTATTCATTAACCTAAAAGAATCCGTTATAAAGTAATTCTATTTCGAAGTTAGATTTCAAATAAATCAATAATTAGCCTATTTCAGTCTACTGCTGGACATAGACACCACAGTTAGATTTCTTATTATCTAATTACATTGAAGTCAGCGATTAGCCTAAATGTATAAGTCTAACAATGGCCTAAATTCCTATGCAACGGTACGTATAGGTTTTTCTTGGGAACTTCCAGTGTGAGCAAACTCTAACTTGGGACTCCAATGTTCCAATGATCAACGAAGGCAAAAAAAAACATTTGAAATATCTATGACCTGTTCGAAGTTCGAAATTGGTATTGAAAAAGTTTGTATAGATTTAGTTTTTATTGAATAGGGTTAGTCTATGATTTAAAAGGTGCCTTTTTTTAGAGTACGAAAATCTCTTCGGGTACCTCCCGTCGCTAGGCGGGAGCAGGAATGTCGGAGCTGAACCGATTAAAACCGCATACTGTCTTGGATTTTTTTGATGGGTGTAAGATTGCTTAAGACATACATGATTTGAAAAGTGTATAGCATAGCAAGTTAAATGACAGTACTGATAGGATTTTTCAAATTTATGTAATTTCTGGCCGATACCCATGCATCCGCCCGTGTAAAACATGATCCCGTTTCCGGTTCCCATGGGAAGCTAGTCACAGTATAAAAGTTCAATGTATTTTTTTATAATATATAGGATACGTCAATTTGACTTCACCTCGCCTGATGATAAGAAAGCAAAGTCTCAGGAAAGAGGGTCACCATAACATAGACGTACCATGTTAATAATGGTGGCACTCAGCTTGACGGCCTCATCGAAAGAGGATTGTTATCGCAGCACCGCGTGACACCCACCGGTCCCACTAGTACTGCGTCCACAATCCCTCCTGCCCGGCTATGCATTTGCTGACCCCTGAACGCAATACAACCGAGATTGGATTACTATGGACGGTTTTTCGTAATCGTACACAGTGATACCTACCCGGCCGAAATTTGTGACAAATTTGTGCCATCAAATTTCTACATCTGCGCGGGCGGAGATGCAGAGGAAAAACTAGTTACTTAATATGTGTTAAAATTGAACTATAAAATGTAGGTATATAATAATACCATGTAAGATGTATGTCTCGGAGAGCACGTTAAGCCGTCGGTCCCGGCTGTCATACAAACATCTATGGCAGACGTTATGGGTAGTTGGAGCTCTCAAAAACCCAACAACTGGTCTAGCTGCAATGCTTCGATATCGCCTTTGGGTTGTGGAGGTCAATGACAGTCGCTTCACGAAAAATATCGAGATTGGATTATTATGGACGGTTTTTCGTAATCGTGCACAGTGATACGTACCCGGCCAAAAGTTGTGACAATTTGTGTTTCTACCACCAATACATTATTCAATACTATCCCTGTATCACATTTCAGCCAGACTGTTACAGCGTGATTGAATAACAAACATTCAAACTTCTTAACAAACACAATTACAATATTCTTCTTCTTCCTCCTAGCGTTAATCCCAGTTGCATCCGAAGCTTTCCACATTGAGTCTGGGGCCCGCTTCTACCAGTCTAACTGCGGAATTGGCTGAACTTTGATATTTTCTGTAAAGCGATTGCCATTTGACCTCCACAACTCAGAGGCGATATCGAAGCATTACAGTTAAACTAGTTGTTGGATTTTTGAGGGCTCTAACTACCCGTTACGACTGCCATAGACGTTCGTATGGCAACCGGGACTGACTCCGTGGCATTACCAGACCAATGCAAATACCCATATTCATGCATTCAAATATTTGCATTGAGCGGGGATCGAACTTGCGCCTCCTGCGTAGCGGCCGCGTTCACTGCCGCCACGCCACAGAGGTGTGACTCACGCCTGTAAATTCCCGCAAGAGTAGGCAGCAGGGGTTGTACAGACAGAGATTACATTCTGGATCAACACAAAAGTCATTTTTTATCCCGGGAATCCCGAGATCATAATTCCACGCGTTAACAAGCATACAGACAAGCACACGGCCCACCTGACGGAAAGCTGTTACCGTGGCCTATGAACGTATGCAACACCAGGGGCGTTACACTCGCGGTGCCGACCCTGAAGAAACCTTCTCAAACCCTTCTTGAAGAACCCCATATTGTAGTCGCTTGGGAAAACCTTACAAAAACTGCAGTCTAAATACCATTGTATACAATATCGTAAATCATTATTTAAGTGTATGAATTCAACTACATTTGCCGATACACCCTTGGCATAAATAATTAACTAATCATTACATAGCTATTAAGTAATGCTGCGCTCATCAAAGATCATCACTGTATCAGCAGTTAATGTTGTACTTCAATATTACTATAAGGTATGGTGCCATGTATGAGATATAGCGATTTTAATGGCCTTGGGTCCGCCGGGGTGCGAGGGACATGCACTGTAGCTACCTCACCCTCCGCCCTTGCACTGCGACCCACAGACAGCGTGCGGTTCAGTCGGTTCGAGTCCGACAAAACCTCCCTGCTTTTCCGGATTTCCCGCACGATAGAATAGGGGGTTCAATGTCTTGAAAATGGTCACCCATCCGAAGACCGACCTGCTTAGTGTTGATTAACTTTACAATGTGTTAACCTACTTGTTTATCACTTAACACATGACTGACTAACAACGGACATAAATAAAAACGAATAGTTTTGTTATCATAATTTTATTCACTTTTTGTGTTGCTCCACGGTAGAAACACTTAGATTAAAACTATAAATAAATCACAGGATATAATTGTTGATAGTGTATATATTTTTGTACCTGAATGCATATCAAAACTGTTTTTATAGTTTCCTGAAAAACAAACAAAAGCTGTATATTTTATACATTGAGACTATTTTTATCATATTTTTTTCATACTCATTATACATAGTATAATATAGGTTCTTAAGGTGTTTATTTTAAAACCTGGCAAGTGCAATAATTATAGTCTAATTAAATATGAGTTCCTAACGCAGTCGTAACGTGAGAAGTTGATGGATTTCAAATGGTTAAACATAAGGTGTAAGAAAGCTAGATACCACCGGCCGTGCTCACAGCCGTATCTTGCTCGCTCTCAGCTAATACTCTTTCTTTGGGTGCTTACATAAAGAAGCAGTAAGAAGCGCTTTGCCCGCTTCGACCAGGCAGCAGCTGTTGTGTACTTTAAGATTAGAAGAGTATGTTTCCAATAGCGCGGGCTCGGGCGGGACAACCTGCTTCTTTATGTAAGCACCCTTTTTCTTTATGGCGTCCCCCGCCACGCCGCGCGTACCATAGGAGCGGTACAGTGCTCGCGGTCACACTATAGTGAAGTCCTCATCTACCGTCCGGTCTTAGAATTCTAACTCGACTTACAATTGCCTATATCACGACTATCACTATTAAGTAGTTAAGCTGGAGAATATTTTCTGTAACATAACCAAAATTAATTGATATTTTTCATAAAACTTTTCCTTTTTATTGCTAAAAGATCGTCAGCTTACTTAATTGCTTCCCGAATCATCTATTTAGGAGATTTTAGGTCAGAAACGCTCAGAAGAATCATTATGTAAGATAGATGTAGATATAATCGTTTTTATCACTTATAATATTGTACCACTTCTCACATCCTAGCTATACTCAAAAACCCCTTACTACGTAAGTGATAATTCAAAGCCAATTTCATCTAATATGAATAATCAGTATCTACGCGTAATGAAGCCTAGTTTACCAGAATCTGTATTAATTACCTGAAAATGGGACTTTGAGTGCTACTTAGTTCATTTTAGAAATGATAAGCAGACACGCACATTATCTTATGGATAAAGAAAAAATTAAGAAACAATATATAATATATCATCATTTTCTAAGCCATTTACCAACTTAGTTCGGGTTCAGGGTTCGACTTTCTTGACAAACCAAGATGCAGCTGAACTTCGATATTTTCTGTGAAGCGACTGCCATCTGATATCTACAACCAATTGGAGGTATTGAAGTTCTGTAGTTAAATTAATCGAACGAACTTTTGAGGGCTCCAAGTACCCGTAACCACTGCCATAGATGTTCGTATAGCAACCGGGACCGGCGGCTTAACGTGCTCTCCGAGACACGACCAAACCAATCCAAATACCCATATTCCTGCATACAATATTTGCACTGAACGGGGATCGTATCACCGCCTCCTGCGTAGCAGCCGCGATCACTTTTGTCACGCCACAGATGATGTCATATGCTGTCTCATATATACATTAAAATCACGAAAAAAAATAAAGAACCATATTCCGGAAAGAACCATATTGTAGGAGGTAGGACACGACGGTATTTCCGTCCAATTGAGCAGTGCGACTGGGGAAGTACCTCCGCCCTACAGAATACCGCGCTCATAATAACCTCATGTTGTGTTCCCGGCGGTGAGTAGGGTAGCCAGAGCCCATGAAGAGTTTTTGTGCTGTCAGTGGGAAGACCTAAGGCTTGTCCTGCTTAATCTTCTACACTGACGGTACGGAAGTTCTCTGTTCTAACAGGGTCAGGAGTGCGAGTGTGACGCCTCTGGTGTTGCACCCGTCCATATAACCACTTTCTATCAGGTGCTTGTTTGCAACCTAGTGGTATTAAAAAAAAAGACGGGTTGCACTCTGGGAGTGCCGGCAGAAGTGAAAACATTTTCTTTTTTTCTTTCTTCGTTATACACATAGAAAAAGATAAAAAAGAACATACCATACCATACCTATAATATAGCGCTAATCATAGAACCTATCACTTATTTTCTGCTAATTTTCTGTCAGAAGAAATTAATAAATTATGAAAAGAAAAAATAAACACAAAAAGTAATAAATTACAGAAAGAAAAAATAATCATAAAAGTAATAAATTACAAAAAGAAAAAATAATCACAAGAAGTTTCAGAAGGCCAGGTGGTTTGAACCCGATACTATCTGAAACTATAAGGACTTACAGTCGAAGTGCTTACCGTTTAAGCTACGACGCTATCTATGGTAAATTGCAAAATAGATAGTCTTTACCTAATCTTGTATGACGTCAGTCGTCGGTTACGGTTCAAAGGTCAACTAATCCTGACGCTTCCTTAACATTTTACACCCATCCAACGCCGCTAAAGAAGTTTTCACTTCAAAAAATTGCGTACTATCTCAGTGGGCTCGTAGAAGGCAACTAACGAAAAATACGCAGACAATATCACTGCGGGAGAAGGAAAATTCGAAATAAAACCCTGTACCAACCTGTCTGTATGGCCAGCGTAAGAAATATAGGGCAAAGCGTCCCAACATTGGGACAGGTCTATGTGCAGAAGTAGACTGTAATAGGTAAATTGATTAATTCATCCACTTCGAGCCCGCAGGTTTCAAGTACTTCTAACGTAGGTATCCTTACCGTATCAAAATACTTATGAAACTACTACCAAAGTTCAGGTAGTTTATCGGTATCACACAATAGTCCCTGGGTCAGCCGGGGTGCAAGGGATATGTCACGAGACAATCTCACCTTCGGATTAGCACATCGACCCACAGACGGCGTGCGGTTTAGTCGGTTCGGTCACACAATAGTACGAGTCTCGAGTTGTATAAAAATTGTGTAACACCTCTATAAATCGAATTAATGAGAAAAAAATTTATCGTTCTAAGCGGGGTTTGAACCCGCGATCTTTGAAAGGGCAATGCTTTGATCACTAAGCTACCAGACCTCACCCTAACTTATGCAAATTTCTCCTTCTATATCTGTATTTGAGGCGACAGACCGATTCAAATTCAATCTCATTAATTCGATTTGAATATTTAGCATGAAAAGATATATTCGAAAAACCTTTTTAAAAACAATCTTTTTTTTTTTTTTTTTTCTTGCATTGTCATCCGAACTGAACGTGCATACCAAATTTCAGCTCAATCGGTTGAGGGCAAGTGCCTTAAAATTGAGTTGTAAGATTCCACCCGAACAAACATACATTGCAAGTTAAATAAAAGCTTGTAAAATGCTTAAATTTTAATTCAATCCTCTATAAATGTTGAATTTAACTATGTAATAGTGTACGAGGCAACTTAGTTAGCCAACTTATCATACAGAATATAATTATAGAGGCTTATAGCAGGTGGGAGTTAATAGGCACTCAGGAGCTGACATGTGCCAGCTAAAAATACCCTCTTGAGGTGAAGTAAATTATCAGTATGTTGTGTTTATAGGAAATTAACAGTTGTTCGTGAATGATGATCCCGTTTTTACAATTCATCGGAATATGGAGATAAAAAGTAACTTGGTTTATGTTTTTTTTTACCACTTAGGTAGACAGACACACGGCCCACCTGATGGCAAGCGCTTAGCCTATGAACGTGTGCAACACCAGGGGTGTCACACTCGTGCTGCCGACCCTGTAATTTCGGTGCCGTTAGTGTAGAAGACAAAGCAGAACAAGCCTTCGATCTTCCCACTGACAGCATAAAAACTCTCTACTCAGTTTTGACTACCTAACAGAGTAGAGAGCTCACCGCCGCCTGGATCACAACACGAAGTCATTATGCCCGCGGTACTTTGTAGAGCGGAGGTACTTCCCCAGTCGGACTGCTCAATTAGGCCGGAAATACCTACACTACCTCCTATTGTTATAAAATTCATTTATTGTAAATTTTTACATTGTATTCGAACATGGTTTGGACATTATTATATAAAAATAAAAGCATTCAAAACAGACAATTAAAAATATTTAATGATATAAACAATGAATTATGAATTAATTATGGCTATTTCAATGCATGTTACATATTAAAGATAAGATACGATAATATATACAAAAGGATATTACACCTTGAAATAAAACGTATTTGCAAGTTATACGTTGAAGTATACCTAATATACAATAATAAGGTTAATATCAATGAATAATGCATAAATTCCAAATAAATTGCGATAGGATTCGGTTAAATTAAAAAGTCTGGGGACCGGTTTAACCAGTGTAACTGCGAAATTGGCTGAACTTCGATGTTTTGCGTGAAGCGACTGCCGTCTGACCTCCACAACCCAAAGGCGACAGCATTTCAGCTAGACCAGTTGTTGGAATTTTTAGGACTCCAACTACCCGTAACGATTGCCATAGATATTCGTATGGCAACCAGGATCCTATGTATTATATCAGAGTAAATCTATCCCTACATAAAATTACAGATAGATCTATTTAAACAACATTCAAGCAATTTCACAAACTTTAATATTTATTATGTTATTAGGTGTATGTTATAGGAATAGGATGAGAAGTGAATCATAATAATTTCCTAAAGTGATCAATAAATCACGTTTTCCTTAATAAAATAGCGTGTGGGTAAACAAAAACAAACCTTTGTCCCTTATATTTCAAATATCATTCTCAAGTAAGTCTTAACGACTCCCAGGAGAGTACAGGGTCGGCAGGACTCAAATGAAGATGAACTACCGTATACAAGTACATATTGTTTTTTTTTTCACCATTCATTATGTAATCCTGCAAAAACACTTTAGTTCTATGTGATAAAGTTGAATTTTATTTGTAGAATATCGCAATATATTTTTAAGTTAAACATAGTGCAACCTTGACATTTAGTGGGCAGGTGTAAGGCAATTGTAAGGGCTATTTTATACTAATAAGGGATGTAGTTGGTATCTCCATGGTTACGCCTCTCAATACGTGTGATAGATAACAGTAGGCCTACTTTGAAATATTTGCAGCTATGGTTCGAAGTTTCGGGAAATCAGACCGGTAGAACACATTAATTGCGAAATCGGATCCGAAAACGGTATCCGATTCACTAAAAATTTTTTTTATTTATTTTTTTATTTATTTTTTATTTATTTATTTTCATACATTACACCATCATCACAGTCGAGACCAATACAATAGTGCAGGATTATATTAAACTAAATTAAAAAAATACAATTCGAATTCTAAAAAACGTTGGCAATAAAATACTAATCAAAATAAAAGAATAATAACAATACAACAATCAATTTCTAAAATCAAATAATCCACCAATAAACCAGATAAAATGTCAAATAATCAGTCAAATAATCCGCCAAAAAATCCCACCATAATCCGCCAATGTACCAGATAATATGTCAATCAATAATATTCAAATTTTAAATCAAATAATATGTCAATCAATAATATTCAAATAATCAAATAATATGTCAATCAATAATATTGAAATAATCAAATAATATGTCAATAAATAATATTCAAATTATCAATCAATAAATCAAATAATTTGTCAATAAATAATAGTCAAATAATTCACCGATACAATGTCAATCCATAATAATCAAATAATCGATCTATAAGTCAAATAATCAAAAATTTACAACAAATAGGCAATAACAATATTGATATAAACAAAAAATAGGTAATAGTATAATCAAATAATAACATTCATATCTAACGTCATTAGGCAATAAGTGGCCTTTGTGAACTCAGTCAGCGTGCACGAAAATAAATCGATGCGGTCCGCCACCATATTGAGCGCCCTTGTCGCGCGGACGAGCGGCGCCTGCTGTAGCAGGTTGGTACGCGCGCTCGCTACCGCCAGCAGGCGCGGGCGCCGCCGCCGCCACACGCACTCGTTCGGCGCGCACAGGCCGATCCCTTCCAGGATGGCTGGGTTATGGATGTTGCCACGGAGCACCTTGAATACGTACGTGGCTAGAGCTACCTCCCTTCTCACTTCCAACTTGTAGTATCCCACCATGCCCAAAATAAACAGTGTTGGATACAACAGTGGATATCCTGGATATACACCGAACAATTTACTATATAAAAATCTAATAAATTTATTTTGTATCCGTTCTAACATCAGTTTATATTTCGCCTCGTATGGAGACCAGATGCCAGCGCTGCATTCCAGGTGACTTTTTACTATTGCCTCGTATAACGCTCTCAAAGCTGCGATATTTGTGAACCTGTTTGCGTGTCTCAAAAGAAAACCTAGATTACGGTATGCTTTTTTACATACCTCAAGAATATGTTCACTAAACCTTAAATCAGCGCAGAAGCGAACACCCAAATCTCTGATCCCAGTTATCCGTTGTAAAGGCGCCCCCTCCATTTGGTACTGGTAGTGGCCAGGGTTGCGCGATCGGCTGAATGATAGAACAGAGCACTTAGATACATTGAAGTAAAGTTTATTGTCCTGGCTCCACTTTACCACACTATTTATATCATCCTGGAGCTTGCTATAATCATCACTCTGCGAAATTTCCCTAACCAATTTAAGGTCGTCTGCAAACAGTAACGGCGTCGAGTTAGCAACTACTTCCGGTAAGCTGTTAATCATTAAGATGAAGAGAAGAGGACCTAAATTGCTCCCTTGACTTACACCCGACCTCGTGAAGTAGGGTTCGGAGAGGCATCCCCCACAGTCCACGTATTGACATCTGTCCCGCAGATAACCCGCGAAGAACTCCAGCGCATGCGGTGTGCAGCCCACTGCAGCCAAACGCTTTAGAAGGATGTCATTATCGACCATATCGAAAGCTTTCCTGAAATCGAAGTAGGCTACATCCACCTGTAGCCCAGCGTCCACCGCAGGCACCAAACACGTCATCAGATGAAGAAGATTTCCTGTCGTTCCCCGTCCAGCGCGAAAGCCGTGCTGTGCGTCCGATAGTTGCGCACTAACCTGTCTATAGAGACTGCTATGAATGGTGGCTTCGAATACTTTGGCTGGAGTACTAAGAATTGCCACTGGTCTGTAATTACTAGGATCGGGACCCCCACCACCCTTCGGTACAGGTACGACTCGTGTGAGCTTCCAGCGTGCTGGAAACGTTGCGGTGTCGATACAGGCATTGTATAAATGCAGCAACGGTTCAGCTAATACCATCCGAGCATCCCTGAAAACAAACGCAGGTATACCATCTGGACCCATGGATCGCTTGGGTGGCAGGCGCTCCAGCGCGGCGATGACGTCGTGCCCACGCAAGCGGGTGAGTGACACCCGAGCACCGGGCGCCGGCGCCCGCGCCGCGCCCGCCGCCTCCACGTTCAGCTCTGCGGGTTCCTGACTATACACCGAGTGAAAGAAGTGAGCAAACTCACTGGCGCATTCGCAGCCCGACAACGTGCGCCCCTCTTTTATGAGTTTATATTTACTGGTGTTCCCTTTCCTAGACCTCATGTATTCCCAAAACGCTCGTGGATCACTAGCTAGATGGGCTTGGATGCGTTCGTAGTACAGATCGTGCGCTCGCGCTGTTTCTGCTTTTACCTTCGCCCTGACCCTACTAAACGCTTCGTAATCACTGCGGGAATTACTACGTTTGTATTTTTTATGTAATGTGTGTTTCAGTCTTATTTCCTCAATTATATTTGGCGTATACCATACTGGATATGTGTACCTACGACTACTATTTGTACTAATTTGCCTACGAGGGACACAAAGATCAAAAGCCTCATAAATTTTATTGTAAAACAGATTTAAAATAAGTTCCGGATTGTTCAAACTGTACAATTCATTCCAATCCATAGTAGCAAGTAAATAATATAAGTAACTAAAGTCAGCTTTGTTAAAGTTCCAATGTTTACATGTTATCGAGCCTTGAGAGCGCTGTACGGGAGGAGTGGAGGTGGGGTGCGTGAGGGACGGCGGCGCCCCCGCCCGCTCAAGGCGCACGGCCAGCGGCGGGTGGTGACGGTCCACGGGCAGCAAGCCCTCGTCCGCCTCGCTCACGCACACACCGCTGCGCGCGCTCAATACGAGATCCAGCTGCCTGCCGTTAGAGTTAGGTACCGCGTTGTACTGAATGAATTCACAGAAGGCCATAAAATATTCAAAATAATTAACAACATTTTCACTACTTGAATATAGGTTAAAATCTCCAACTATGACTAAGTTATTTTTGTATTTAAGACATAATTTTTCTAATAAACTAAACATTAACATATATTCGCTGTCATCTGTACTCGGTGGAATATATACTACGCAGCAGGCTACTAAAAAATGATTGTGTGTATTATAAACTGCGCCACAAATAAATTCAAACCTGCGACTGTCTATGTCCGTACCGTCTGGAACTGGCACTCGACGCAGCTCGTATCGCGGTGTGGTCATTAAAAGCACACCGCCCTGCTTACGCCCATCCGCTCGGTCACAGCGCAGTATGTGGTATCCTGGGAGCACTAATTCGGCGTTTTGAATTGATTCATTCAAGCTTGTTTCTGCGATGGCGAATATATCGGCCTCTGAAGATTCTACGAATGATAAGAATCGCGTAGTCTTTGTTCTGAGTCCACTCACGTTTTGATACAGCATGCTAAGGTTCCTACTGGGTTTGCAGTTGGATTGTTTTGCTTGCTTGACGAAAAAAGACCCATTCACTGAACTCAACATTTAAGGGCCATACCGCCGGATCGCATAGCTTCTCGTAGTTAACTTCTGTAACCCCGATCTTAAACGACGAGTAGTCCCGTTCAGTTTTGGGTTTTAATTTTTCAATCATAATTTCTGAGTCATTTTTCAACACACTATGTATGTATTTCCTCAACATATCTTCGGTTGTGCTTTTCTCTAATCTCCACACATGTAAAAACTTCTTCCTTTCCACTGCTTTCAGAAGATCAGACGACGCACTACCCCCTTTCCTTACAGGGTTCACCCTCCTGGTTTTTTTAACTTCTATCCAAGTATTTTCATTCTGTGTAGTTTCTGCTGGTTTACTGGCCACAGCCGCGTAGCTATTTGAGGGTTTCGGTGTCTGTGTCTGTCTCAGCGGCCCCCGGTTCTCTTGCTGGTGATCAACATTACTCCCAGCCGCTGCTGGTTGGGCACTAGTAGTAGTGAACCGTGAACTGGGTGTGGTTGGTTGTCGGTGACTACCAGACTTGGCATGAATGTTAGTGCTATTATTACATAACATTTTCTCCTTGCTTGCTAGGTTCTCAGATTTCAGAATTTTAATTTCCTGCTCATATGAGACGCATTTTTTATTCGCTTCCTTTAGCTCTTGTGTCAGTTTACTATTTTCCAATGCCAAAACCTTAACTGTGTCTTTTATTTCCTCTATAATTTTTGTCTCAAGAGCACTTAATTTTTCAATTACCATTCTATTAACTTTTTCCATTATACCTACCAAATCATTTGCATCATCAGCTGTTAATGATTTTGTGCTCTCTTTAGAACTACTGTCTTCAAATGATTTCCTTTCCATTTGATTTATTTCAATCATCCCCTTCGCACTTCGTACGGGAGTGTCATCAGTTACCCGGATACGGTGGGTTATATTGGCACAAGAATCGCATTTAAAATTGCGTTTAATTTGTACCTGTCCTTCTTTGAAAGCCGACGCGGTGATATTCACACATCTGTAATGGCATACAGTCTTGCATCCATTGCATTTCAGCAGATCGCCTACTTCAATTTTTTTACAGCAAATAGCACATATCATTTTTCTGTTATTTATTTCAAACCGAATTAATTACGGCCGTGTAACAGAGACAAAGATAGACGATCCTCAGGAGTGCGAAAGAGCGCGGCGCGCGGCTCGCACTTCGCGCCACCCACAAGCTTATTATTATCTATCATTGAAGTGATAATGTGATATAACAAATGATATAAATAAAATTATTGAAAATATCTACAAACATATAATGTATAGACATGTATATTCATTTTGTTGTAATCTAATGTAAAAGTACATTCACAATATAAAATTTCATTTAGGTTCGTAATTTGTTATAACTGTCCGAAGCTATCAACTTGGAATCTGAGGTCCTATTATTAGTCTAACTGCGGATTTGGTTAAACTTCGAAGCGACTGCCACCTGACCTCCAAAACCCAAAGGCGATATTGAAGCATTGCAGTTGGACCAGTTGTTGGACTTTTGAGGGCTCCAACTACCCGTAACGACTGCCATATATTTTAGTATGGCAACCGGGACCGACGGCTTAACGTGCTCTCCGAGGCACGACCAATGCAAATACCCATATTCATGCATACAAATATTTAGATTGAGCGGGGATCGAACCCGCGCCTCCTGCACAGCGGCCGCGTTCACTACCGCTACGCCACGAAGGCTGCCAAAATTGCTATAACTTTATTTTTATAAAATAAATATAATATAAAATACACAATAGACTACAATATATTTGTAGTACAACTAATAGGTACTGTGTTAATGAATGTAATTACTAACTTATTTACAAGGATTACTTTAAATACAAATTACCTTGTGCAAGCTGGCATGTAATAGGTATACTTACAAATTATTATTTTCATAAAGCGTGGCAGTTAAACGGTCAAGGGCTAGTTGGTTTCAAGATATTGCTGACTTGAGTATTAGGTTTTCAGCGTGATACGTCAAACATTGCCGAGTAAAGGGCTTGACAGACAGACAGACAGAGGGACAACCAAGTGATAATAGCGTCCCTTTATTTTATTGAGGTACGGAACCCCAGTTATTCAACAGTACATACCTATTTATACTCACCCACAAATAAACACTGTTAAATTGGCCACTAGTTTTAACTATATTTCTAAGTATGTTTATCCGCATTCTAGATTCCATAACACAAGCTAGTTAAGCTATGCTTACCATGGGTCTAGATAGCGTTGTGTGAAATGTTGTGGAATATTTATTATTATTTGTGGAATTATAGACATACGACAGAACAGTATCGCTTTATATACAAACTAGCTTTTGCTCGCGGCTCCGCCCACGTGGCTGTCGGTTATTAAAGATAGCCTATGTCCTTTCTCAAGGTCTAATCTACATCTATACCAAATTGGTTCAGTGGTTTACCCGTGAAAGACGGACATAGAGATACACACACAATATCCCATATATAATGTTAGTATGGATAATAGACAGACGACAAAACAGTATCGCTTTACATACAAATTGAAAAACGTTTACGATAAAAATTTTAAAATAACCATCAAGGACGCACACCATCCTTAGATGAAGTTGTCAATATGTTTATAAACGACCTAAATAAGATAGATCAGCTACAACTGAATAATATCAAAAAAGCTTGGATATATGACAACTACCTAACATCACGTCTGACTTGGCCTTTTCTGGTATACGATTTCGGCAAAACCTTACTCGCGAAAATAGATGCAACTGTCATAAAAACACTAAAATCGTGGCTTGGACTAGCGCACTCTGCTGATCCCTCTGCTTTATTTAGGGATCAGAATAATTTTGGGATGAAATTAAAGAAACCATCGGAGCTCTATAAACACCTTAGAGTTACCAAAGCCCACATCTTAGGTAAATCTCAAGATGACACAGTCAGGGCACTCCCGAAAGATAATAACGCGTCCGAGCTTGAATCTAGACTTATATTCCATAAACGATTTATGATAGGAGCCCAGTCGAACAAAGTGGGGTTGGGAGTACGAGAGCCAAAAAGGGACCAGGATATACTTAGGTCCTTTCTGAAGCAAGACGAAAATGATAAATATCGAGTGCACGCGATGAATTTGGAAATCCAAAACGAATGGTTGACAATGGGAGAGTTCTGCATACCGATGGCTTTAAAGTGGCGCACCTTGATCTATGAGTGGTCGCCGGCCCTGTTAAAATTCTATCTTAACGCCTTTCAGATGACCCTTCCAGACCAGAGTAATCTGGTAAGGTGGGGGAAGGCCACAGAAAAACAATGTTATACGTGTGGTGAGGCAATAGGGACGGCTAGGCACATATTAGTAGGATGTAGGGTGCTTCTCGATAGAGGCCAATACTCACGCCGCCACGATAAGGTGCTTTTCATCATACGCGAAGCAATGAGTCTGGCAGTAGCTAGAGCCCAAAAAGGATTGACTACTAACAGACGTCATATCAACTTTGTGTCTGAAGGTTCATCCATAAAATCCAGGAACAAACCTTATTCAATCTTAGATACTGCCCCAGATTGGACTCTCCTAATCGACACGTATGAAAAGCACTATAAAATTCCGGAGGAAGTTGGGGTTTCGTCATCTAGACCGGACATATTTCTATACTCGAAAACGACTAAATATGTGGTCCTTGTGGAACTTACTGTACCGTGGGAAACAAATATACCGAAGGACCACACATCATTCATCATCATCATTTCAGCCGAAAGACGTCCACTGCTGGACAAAGGCCTCCCCCAAGGATTTCCACAGTGACCGGTCCTGCGCCTTCCGCATCCATGCCCTTCCCGCGACCTTCACCAGGTCGTCGGTCCACCGTGTGGGAGGCCTGCCTACACTGCGTCTTCCGGCGCGTGGTCGCCACTCGAGAACTCTCTTGCCCCAACGGCCATCTGTTCTACGAGCTATGTGCCCCGCCCACTGCCACTTAAGTTTGGCGATTCTGTGTGCTATGTCGGTTACTTTAGTTCTCCTGCGGATCTCCTCATTTCTGATTCGATCACGCAGGGAAACTCCGAGCATAGCACGCTCCATCGCTCTTTGGGTGACCTTGAGCCTTCTTATGAGGCCCATAGTAAGGGACCAAGTCTCAGTTCCGTAGGTCATCGCTGGCAACACACACTGATCGTAGACTTTAGTCTTGAGACACTGCGGTATTTTGGACGAGAAGATATTACGAAGCTTACCGAACGCTGCCCAGCCGAGTTGGATTCGACGATTGACCTCTTTCTCGAAGTTGGACCTGCCTAACTGGACTGTCTGTCCCAGGTAAACATATTCGTCGACAACTTCGAGTGTAGAGTCTCCAACTTTTAAAGAAGAAGTGGGTGCGACATGGATATTTGACATAATTTTCGTCTTGTCCATGTTCATTTTGAGGCCCACTTGTTGGGAGGCTCTACTGAGGTCTTCGAGCATTGTGCCTAGGTCTTCCAAGGTCTCAGCCATGACTACGATATCGTCAGCGAATCGAAGGTGAGTGATGTACTCGCCGTTGATATTGATGCCGAGTCTTCTCCAGTCCAGGAGCTTGAAAACATCTTCCAGGCCGGCGGTGAACAGTTTCGGAGATATAACGTCTCCCTGTCTCACCCCTCGCTGCAACTGGATAGGTTTTGAGCTTTGATCCTGGAGGCGGACTGACATGGTGGCGTTTTCGTACAAACACTTCAGCGCTTCGATATATCGATAGTCAATTTGGCACCGTTGGAGAGACTGTAGCACAGCCCAGGTCTCGATCGAATCGAAGGCTTTCTCATAGTCCACAAACGCCAAACAGAGTGGCTGATTATACTCCTCAGTCTTCTGTATAATCTGTCGCAGCGTATGTATGTGGTTTATGGTGCTAAAGCCTTTTCGGAAACCGGCTTGTTCGGGAGGCTGGAAGTCGTCGAACCTGCGAGCGAGACGATTCGTAATGACTCTCGAAAACAACTTGTAGACATGGCTCAGAAGCGAGATGGGTCTATAATTCTTCAACAAGGTTTTATCACCTTTTTTGAAGAAGAGTACCACCACACTTCTGTGCCATGCCTTAGGCGTTCGTCCCTCGAGTATGACGGAATCAAATAGCTTCTGAAGAGCTTTAAGTATCGGTGTTCCACCAGCTTTTAGAAGCTCAGCCGTGATCCCATCATCACCCGGTGCCTTATTGTTCTTTAGCTGTTTGAGAGCCATTCTAATCTCGTACAGGCTGACGTCCGGGATATCCTCGGTATAGTGTCGGGTCAATCTGGCTCTTGGGTCTTTGGCCAGATTATTAACAGATTGCCGTACACTCGTGTATAATTGTCCGTAGAACTTCTCGACCTCTTCCAACAGCTCCGGCTTTGACGAAATAATTCTGCCATCCTCCGCCTTCAGCTTATTCAGTTGGCTTTGACCAACAGACAGATCCCTTGCGAAAACCTTTGAGCCTTTGTTGCTCTCAATCGCCTCCTTAATACGAGTCGTATTAAATTGGCGTAGGTCGCGAGTCAAGGACTTGGAGATCTGTCTGTTTAAACGCCGATACTGAGTAGCATCTTCAGACGACTGCAGAACCAAATTTCGTCTTTGTTCCATGAGTTTGTTGGTGAGGTCCGAAATCTTTTTGGTTCCTTTTGAACGACGGGCTTTGAAGATCTTAGACCCAGTCGTTTGTACAATTTCCACAAATCTGTCATTGTAATCATCCACATTTTCGCAATCTCCCAGGCATTCGAAGCGATTCTGCAACTCGAGCTGAAAGTGCTCAGGGTTCTGGAACTGGATAGGTGCTGGTCGGAGTGTAGACTTCATCAGTCGACATCTTTCGAGCTTTGTTCTAAGATTCAATGTGCCTCTTACCATCCGGTGATCGCTTCCTGTTTTTACTGAATTGATCACGGAGACATCATTGAATATGTGCCTCTTCGTCGACAAGATGAAATCAATCTCATTTTTTGTGACACCGTTAGGGTGTAGCCATGTCCACTTACGCTGTTCCGGCTTTCTGAAGAAGGAGTTCATCATAAAAAGGCCCTCCTTCTCCATGAAGCCGGCCAGCAGATGGCCACGTGCATTCCTCTTTCCATATCCAAATTGCCCCACTCTCAGCTCGTTGTCGCTTCGTTTGCCCAGTTTCGCGTTAAAGTCCCCCATCACAACGGTATAGTGTGTTCGAGAGCTATGCATGGCTTTAGAGATATCCTCATACATAGTCTCCACCTCGTCGTCGGGGTGTTTCGAGGTCGGTGCGTGTACCTATATGACCTTCAGCGAATACCGTTTGGTGATTCTGAGTATAAGGTACGCTACCCTCGTCGAAACACTCTCGATCTGGACCACGTTGTTGACAAGGGACCTGTGGACGATAAACCCGACACCACCCTGGGACAGTATGTCGCCCTCCCGGAAATAGAGCAGGTTACCGGATTTGAGGATCATGGTGTCCTGCCCCTCTCTCCGGACTTCACACAATCCTACGATATCCCACCGTAACCTGCTCAATTCTTCCTCGAGTTCAGCGAGCTTCTCGTCGGTTCGCAGTGTGAGCGTGTTGTACGTTGCCAGGGCCAAAGGTCGTCGGGGTTGGTAGCCTGGCATGTGCCAGGGATTTTTCGCACCCCTTGCCCCGCCGTTACCATGGCCGCTACCATAGCCAGGAATAGCGGGGCCGCCGGGGACTAGGGGCCGTTTGTTGGGTTCGTTCATTTTATGGGGGGGTTATGCCGTAATCGCCACGCTTGGCAGGCGGGTTGGCGATCGCAGTTTGGTGGCTAGTACGCGGAAAGATGCTGCTGCCCATTCTCCGGTATTTGAATCCCTTAGTCGCCTCTTACGACACCCACGGGAGGAGATGGGGTGGTGCTATTCTAGGGCCACACCACAGGCCAAGGACCACACACTTAAGAAAAATAAATACTACGATCTCACAAACGAATTAATCAAAAACGGTTACGTGGTTAATTTGTATGCAGTAGAAGTGGGAGCTAGAGGTATACCAGCTAAATCTCTCTATAACCTACTTAAAGATCTAGGCCTATCGAGAGCTACAATAAGCTCATTACTAGGACGAATGTCTAAAGCGGCACTAGTAGGTTCGTATCAAATTTGGTTAGGCAGGGAGGGGAACTTGGGTAGTGAAGGTGAGTGTTGATGTACATCAACAAAAGGGGCCCCTTCTAAACCTACACTTGGGTCGCAAGTCCCAGGCACTGTCCCGAGTTCCCAACTCAGCAACGCGATGGACCCGGCACCCGCACGGAGAATCCATGGATTGCTAAGAATATCGTCTCATTTTCTTCTAATTTTAATTATTTTATTTATTATAAATACAATATTATATTTAGATTAAAGATTACAGAGTCAAAATTACATAGTCCAATTACATATTATGTCTTAAAAGCTAAATGTATTTCAAAAATGAAATAAATTTAATCCGTGGGGAAAAAAAATAGATAATATTGAAATATTGCCGTATTCCGGGTACTACTTGACTCGAGTCATGCAACCGAGGCTGCGTCAGGGCTATGTAGTGTATTTTATTATGTCTGATGTCGAACAGCGCTATTCCTTAGTATACTTTAACGACATCGGATGAAAAGAGATAGGGTGGTCCAAACAAAAAACAAAGAGATCGAGCTAAGTGTAAATAATATAAAAATACTAAATAAATCGCGATAGAATATGTTAAAAGTGGTATTTATTATTTCTATAATATATTTAACATTAAAATGTAAGAATACATACTTTAGATACGGTAATAGATGTAATCGAATAATTTATTCAAATTTTATCTATAATAATCTATACTAATATTATAAATAGCTTTGCATGTAAGCTTTGTATGTTTGTAACAAATTAGCTCAAAAAGGATTGGACCGATTTTAAAAATTCTTTCACCATTAGATAGCTGCATTTTTCGTGAGTAACATAGGCTATATTGAATGGTCAAGAAACTAAGGGTTCCGTACGAAATCTACGGAAACGTTTTGCGAAGCCGGGGCGGGTCACTAGTTAAAGTCGCTATATAAATATTTTTTGTTATTAAATACTGAATTTTGTATAAAAACTACCAATTCTTTAACTTTATTACCATTTATAATTTGGTCGATTAATCTGCATAAGTTATCAGGCATATACAACGACCCTGAAAATAATATAATCACACTCTTCTGAAACACTCTGTTTAAATGGTGGCATACGTGTTTGGTATTGGCCATATTTTTCAAATAAGTAATAAGGCCATGCTTTATCAAATACACTGTCCACGCATGATAATTGTTTGTCATATATACAAATAATAGCCATGTGAAGTGCCACCATAAGAGTGTGGCACATAAACATAGACAGCAAGTAGAGGGTGTATCTTACGGAAAGTAGGTACCTACTCTAAGTTCAGCAAACAGTGGGGGTTAATTCTCACCCCTTTGTGCCTTGTATGCACCGTTCTCTTAAACTAGCGTCCGTCTGTACCGGAATTCCGTTTTGTTTGAGGCAGAAGAATGACAAAGATTATGCAGCAGATGAGTCAGTGTTGAATTCGTGGGTTTGTGCCTAATGAATATATAATAATAATAAATAATTTATTTCAGACGTAGTCCATATGATATAGATAGTATACGACTTTTTAGGAAGTTGTATAGTTTGTACTGAATATGACATCAAATTTTTGCTGCTGACTGTACGTTCGTATGTGAAGAATGATGGTACTCATCAACACTTCGTATTTATTTGCTAATATATACGCTATTAAACTAAAACTACAAGCTAAACATAATTAAAACAATTATACTTAAAACAATAAAAAGTTTTATATTATTAGAAGGAAGTAATGGGGATTGGTCCTCTTTTTTTCAATTGTTATAAAACAAAAACCATTTCGAGGAATAGGGTTACTAATCACTATTCATGACTTAGAATTAGAAAAAAATCAAGGATTATTTTATTTTTAAGCTAAATGTTAATGACCTTTATTTAACCTTCAAACGACGTCATCGTAGGCCTTACGGCATTGATGCCTTTGTCTAGTCAACGATGGTTTAAAAGACTATTACACTACAGACAAATTTGACATTTGATTTGACATTATAAAATAATAAACAACATACAACATAACCTTAATTCTTTTTAATACTTTGATCGTAATTAATAATAATATCGAAACTGCATAACAATGGAATATTATAGAAAATGCTTTGTTCCTACTTGCAATAACGACACGAACAATAGTCCTAACAAAATTTTTGTTCGTGTTCGCGAAGACTTGCGAGAAACGTGGTGTCGTCAAGTAAACGCGGAATATTTCAAGGTGTACACAATGTATTGTTGCGAAGACCATTTGGAGGTAATATTTTTAAGTTCCTTTTATCTGTATAGCTGTTTGTTTTGTTTATCTGACCTTAATTGCTGGACTAGGTTAATAGTGCTTACTTAAGAAGCTCATGTGGCCTACCACTGCTGCACTGCCACTAATATAATAATTTGTTTTGTTATAGCCCAAGGAGGATTTGATTAATTATTACCAATGCAAATTAATGAAAGAAGAACCCAAACTGAAACGTTCGGCTTCACTACGAAATATTGCTCAGGATACAAGTGAAAGTTTATCAGAATTAAACAAGTTGTTATTGCAACATACAAGACCCAGCAAGCCATTAAAAAGAAAATATGACGAGGTTATTGTGCCTAAAACATCTGATGCAATGATGCCCAGTACATCTACATGTTCAACGTTGCCAATAAAGGTACTTTTTAATATACATAAGTGTACTGCGGTACAGTCAACATCAGATTGATTGTGATAAAAAGTGCTCAAAATGATCTTAATATCTTGGCTTTCCCCCTTTTCTGTTTACTGATATTTGTTACACACCTTTAGTTCGGATAACAATACAAATTTAAATCAATAAAACAGTTTAAGATAGGTAAATCATTTTAAGACTTTGTAGACAAGATGTTTCTGACGCTGACTGTTCATTAGCTATTGTGAATATTTCCAGCAATGTTTTGCTATTCCTAAACTGCTGCTTTATATGGTTAGGTCTAACATTTTACTGTCATTATCCTAATAAAGCTATTAATTTATTTTTCAGATAAATGCTGCAACCCAATGTGAAATAAAGATGGTAGACAAAAGTACAAACTATAAAATTAGAAAACTTGCTACTAATACTACTATAGTTGATGTGCAGTCTTCACAAGAAACATCTTCAGCACCTACCCCTTCTTTATTTGGTTGTACATCGGAAACAGAGGAATCCACTGTATGTGCTGGTCAAAATGTATCAAAGAGCAGAAAAATCATCTTAGATATAATTTTAAACAAGCCCAAAATGTATTTAGGATTACCTAAACAATATTTATGGCTTATAGATTATATTCTTCTTCTTCTGCCTGGCCTTAGTCCCATTTATTTGGGGTCGGCTCTTCTGGTCAATCTTCGCCAGGACGGTCTGTCCTGGGTCGTCTGGGGTGTTAATTGTGTCCTTTTCAGGTCCTTGTCAATAACGGACATCCATGTTAGACGGGGTCTACCGCGTCTTCTGGGCTGCGTACCAATATCGAGCACTTTTCTCGTCATGTGGTCGGATGGTCGCCTCATGACATGACCGTACCATCTTAAGCGGCTCTCAAAGATCTTTTCTGGTATAGGCGTTACTTTAAAACTGCCCCGAATATGGATATTTTGAACGTGGTCCAACATTGTTACCCCACCAGCCCATCTTAGCATTCTCATTTCTGCGACGTGAAGTTTCTGCTCCTGCTGCTTTTTCAATGGCCAGCATTCGGCGCCGTATGTCATGGCCGGGCGAACTGCTGCTTTGTAAACCCTGCCTTTAGTGCGGACGGGCATTCTTTTATCGCATAATACCCCAGATAGCTCCCTCCATTTCATCCACCCGGTGTTTACACGGTGGGTTACATCGGCATCTATAGTCCCATCATTGCAGATGATTGAGCCAAGGTATTTAAAGTGGTCGACTTCCTTTAGTGGGGTGCCCTGCAGATGGATAGTGTTGCTGATGTTGGTGCCACTGAAATTGCAGTGCAGATACTCGGTCTTCTCTCTGCTAACTCGCAAACCTGCTCTCTCGAGTGCTCCTCTCCATTCTTCCACCATTTGCTGTAGATTGTTGGGGTCTTCGCTGACTAGGACAATGTCGTCAGCATAAAGGATATCCCATGGTGGGGGGCGCTGTAGTTCCGCCGTAAGGTATTGCATTACGAGGATAAAGAGCAGGGGGCTCAATGCTGAACCTTGATGCACTCCGACCATCACATCGAACTCATCGCTTGTTCCAGCTGGGCTTCGCACTTTAGTTTTAACAGCGTGATACATGTCTTTCGCCAGAAGTATGTAGTGCTCTGGGACTTTTTGTGCTCTTAGGGCTTGCCAGATAAGTTCTCTTGGAACACGGTCGAATGCTTTTTCCAAGTCGATAAATACCATGTGTAGGTCGGTTTGACTGTCTCTGTGTTTCTCCAACAGAATTCTGATTGAATGTATGGCATCAGTTGTCGACCTTCCAGGGACGAAACCGCATTGATTTTCAGACACCTCGGTGAGTTGCCGTAATCTGCTGTTGATGACTCTTTCCCATATTTTGAAGGTGTGTGATATTAGCTTTATGGCTCTGTAGTTTCCAAATAGTCTGATGTCACCCTTGTTCTTATAAAATGGTAGCAGGAAACTCCTTCTCCAATCATCGGGCATTCCGTCAGTCAGAATCCTGTTGAAAAGTTTACTCAGGAACATTACACCGGTGTCTCCCAGTTTCTTCCACAGTTCAGCAGGTATATCATCAGGTCCACGGGCTTTGTTGTTTGCCATAGCCTTAATTGCTGCATGAACCTCTGCGGGGGATATGCATGGTATCGGGCCTTTAGTAGCAGGAATATCGCGGAGTTTTTCACTTGGAAAGGTTTCATTTATAAGTGCAGAGTAATACTCTAACCATTGCTTATTTATGTCTTTGTCCGCTGTGAGCAGTTGGCCTTGATCATTTTTGATGTACTTGATGGTCTTTGTATCCTTGCTGTTCCTGTGACGCTGCTTTGCTATTTTGAAGATTTCTTTGTCGTTCGTGGCAGTTTCCAGTTTGGCGTAAAAATCATCGTCTGACATGGCTTTCGCTTGCGCCACGGTTTGTTTTGCAATCTTCTTTGCGCCCCTGTAGGCTGTGCGATCGGCATCAAGGCTTATAGATTATATTGTTAAGAAAAATACAACACCAATTGACTCGCTTCACCTCATTATAACCTTACTTAAAATTAAGCAAAATGACTCACTAGAGAGAATAAGTGACCAATTTAATATATCCAGATCAAAGTTATCATCAATGATATTAACAAGGATTGAAGTCTTATGCAACTTTTTTCAAAATTTTGTTTTTTGTCCACAATCTAAGCAAATAAAAGAAAATCTACCCTTAGTCTTTAAAATTAGGTATTCAGATGTGCAGATGATCATTGATTGCTTTGAAATACAAATTTCCAAGCCATCCAATCCTGTCAAGCAAGCTCAGACATGGTCTCAGTACAAGAATTGTAATACAGTCAAATATTTGATAGGGTGTACTCCTAATGGCTTCATAAGCTTTGTTTCTAAAGGATATGGGGGTAGAATATCAGATAAAGCAATAGTTGAAAAAAGCGATTTGCTAAAAGTACTAAATCCGAATTCAGTTATTTTGGCTGACCGAGGATTTAAAGAAATAGAGTGTCTATTAAGTACACATGGTATTAAACTTTTAAGGCCACCAAGTGTATATTCAGGTACAAAACAAACTACTTCTGAAGCCCTGCAAAGTAAAGTAATAGCAAGTTTACGAGTCCATGTAGAGAGAGTAATCAGACGAGTAAGAGAGTATGCTCTATTGAAACCTCACTCAGTTGTGAACTATAAATATGTACCCTATTTAGATGAAATTGTGTTAATAGTTAGTGGGCTGATTAACTTACAAGGGGAAATAATAAAAAGTTATTAAAATATAATGTGTTTTTTATTTTTTAGCACTTGTAAGTAATTTCGGGAATATAAATTTACTCCAAAAATCTTCCGCTTGCTGTATCATATTCATAATATAGGCATCATCATAATCCACCCAAATGACATGTATATTTTTAGTGGTTTCAAATAATGGATCTGCAACACAGAATATTCCCTTCTTTTTCTTGCAAGCCAACATTTGGCACATTATTTGTGTCTTGAACTTCTCAACAATTTCATCATTCCTGATGTATGTTTTAACAGCTCTTTCAGAGGCTGGACACTTCACTTCTACGACAAAATCTTCACATATACCATCAGGTGATGCTCCCAAAATACCATTTATGAGAATAAACCCAGATTTTTCTATTTTAAGGTTAAGTTTACCTTCTAATGCTTGGATTACTCTGCTTTCTAATCTCTTTCCACGTTGTATGGCTTTAGTTTCAGGAACCTTGTATCCACCTAATATTTGCTCCACTAAAGCTCCGTCTGTACTGCAATGTGCCGCTTCATGTAGTTTAGAAGCTGTCAATCTTCCCTGACGTATACTATGCCAATATTTGCTTTCGGCTTGATCAACAGTTTTCGAACTTATTTCTTTAATAATAGAGTCGTTAATGATGTTCCCTAAATATTTTATGAAATTTGAGTAATCATGTACAGCTTCTTGATCAATAAATGCTAACATAATGTCAAAGATATTCATTGAATTAGATTTGTATCCATCAACGAATTTCAAGATCAGCGAATTACTTAACTGTCTTCTGCCACACTCTTCCTGAAATTCACTTAATGTCTTACTGCATTTAGGCATCAGCTTTGGAACCTTTGCTTTAGAAAATATTTCTTTACTAAGGACTGGTTCTATATTAGCACCCGAAAGGGTTGGTTTGATCCAATAACATTCAACTGCAGTTGATGACGGTTCTGAACTTTTCTTCGCCAGCCAGAAAAGGAGTAGGAGAGAATGTTTACAACCACCTATAAAGACAGAAATTGGGTCACTACAAGTTATTCTTAATGGTGATATGCCTTTTTTAGGTCGTATAAATACCTGCTGATGCTGCACAGTCTTCACAAGCCGCATGAGTAATG
Organism: Eilema caniola; assembly: GCA_949126895.1. NCBI lineage: Eukaryota > Metazoa > Arthropoda > Insecta > Lepidoptera > Erebidae > Eilema > Eilema caniola. The sequence continues at coordinate 2,762,236 of OX421486.1, read as the reverse complement.
GTATTAGTTTGTTCGTCAATTTTGCATGTGACTGTGTACAACTTTTTGCTTATTCTATGCTCAGGGACTGTTTTGGCAGTAACTATACAATCGCTTCCAGTTCGGTGCACTTTGACGTACCCCACAGCAGTATTAATATAAGAATCTCGAGATGACCTAAAACATTAAAAAAACATTTGTCATTAGAAAGTATAATATCACATTTTCTTACAAAACAAGTCAATAGTGTAGAAGTATGGGTAGATACCAAAGAAAGGAATAAACTTACATTAAAATTTTGGCTCCTCTTATTTCAGCCAAGTTATGCTGGCTACTAGCAGCCACATATTCTAATATCATTACATTATCAACTTTCGGCAGATTCCGTGAGTCAGCTTTGACAAAAGTATCACACATGGCGATTGTTTGGTTGATAGTTCTTAAAGTTTGTGTGTAAGTTTTATCAGTTACGATCAAAACAAAAGTTTACAATGGCGTGATAATGAGGGAAGTAATATGGCGCGATAAGCGATAATTGACGTTATTGTCAGTGTCAATCAGCTGTCAGAGTTGGCACATTTTTAACTATCGATTGAGGCCAAGGCATACCGATTTCAAGCCATCGATGACGTCAGCGTGGTTGGACGATATACATTTTGATATAAGTATTTAATTTAAAAAAAAAATACAATGAATATAACAAAAATATTCAAATTAGTTTCTTAGTTTGCTCTATATTTTCGAATTCTAAAATAAAAAAATAGGGTAATTAATTTAAGTCAATCCCCATTGAGTGGTTATTATTTTTTAATGATATTCTCACTATTGCGTATTTTCACTATTAATGACTATGGTGACAGACTTTAACTCAAAATTAAAAGACCATACGGTTATGAATCCGCAGACATCACACATTTTTTACAGGATAGCTTATTTAAAAAAATCTTTTTATAAAAAATGTATTGTCAACCAACTGCAAAATTAAAAAACTTAATCTTTGAAAACTATTTAACCTATCTACCTAAATATACGGATGCATGAAATAATTCGCAGTACATAGGTGAGGCTGCAATGTTTGAGCGACGGTACAAAACTTAAGGTACTTTACCTCCCCTCGCGAAGGTATAAGCTGGCTAAATAGCGCAATTTTGGACTTATGGTGTATTCACACCCTTTGGTAGACAGTGGTGAGAGAGACACAATAGAGATAGGTAGTGCGAAGGGTCTTTATCGAAACAAAGAATATGGAAACCGGTAAGATTTTCAATTGTCAAGCTGTAAAAAAACAAAGTTGTGGCACTCGGAGAGTGCCGACAGATGTATAAAACAGTCTGTCTGAAAATAGTATTTACTTCACAAAACAATGCACATGTGAATTGTCACAATTTGTCAAATTTATTATATATATTTTTATTATTTATTATTATGCATGCACTACGTGACGTAAGTGTTACGCCACGCTTTTGTGACGATTTTGTATGGAAAATTTTCGGGCGGTTCGAGAAGTGGAATTTTCAAAATTTTTAACACTATTCTTCGTACTAAAATTGTACTGTTAAGTAAATATTTACGTTAGTACAAACTGTTCACATTTCGAGAATGAAAGAAAAGATCATTTCTATTCCACAGGATCAAGGAGAAAGAAGAGTAGGTGCATGAAAATTAAATAAATTTTAAGTGAGGCATCCTGCGAGTATCCAGGCTTGAAGAAACTATGAGTTATGTCAAGTATTTATATAATTTGATGCCATTTCGTCCTAGCCCTTTGTTATATCTTAAGCTACCTATAGTATAAAGGTGTGTATAGATTATGTAAATGATTCTTAAATTATATACGTATTTTCCTTTGACTGTATACAATTAGGCAAGGAAGGGAACTTGGGTAGTGAAGGTGAGTGTTGATGTACATCAACAAAAGGGGCCCCTTTTGTTGATGTACATAAACAAAAGGGGCCTCTTCTAAACCTACACCTGGATCGCAAATCCCAAGCACTGTCCCGAGTTCCCAACTCAACTACACGACGGACCCGGCACCCACACGGATAATCCATGGATTGCTAAAAATATCGGTCTCATATAGACATAGTAATGCCAATAAAATGCATAACAAAAGAGAGTTGAAATACGCGTTGTGTGTGACTAAGCTTATGCCAATATTGCCTTCAAACTGTCGATGTGTGCATATTTTGGAATGTATTGTATGTTATGTTAAATTGTACCTTGTGTCAAAGTAGCAGATCTTTTTTACTCCGCGTAGTAATGCTACTTACTGTCTGTTTCTATAGAGTTAATAATCTACGGTATAGATGATATTATACGAATTAATAATTATTATTATAGGCAATTATCAGCACAGCCTCCATTCTAAATAATGTGGACTTCGTATCAGCAATGTTAAATTAAATGACTTAATTAAGTGATTGAACTATATTTCGCCGTTCTGAACTCAACTTTATTTCAAGACGTCATGACATTCCTTTGTACCGTTGCCAAAAAGTCTAAAAAGTTGTCGGATATTCACGTAGATTATAATGAAATAAACCACCAAATAAACTACTATAGAACCCAGTGTAAGTTCTAGTTGATGATGTTACCTAACTATTCAAAACAGAAGCCTATCGCACTTGGTCCTTCCTGGAGTTGTGAATAAGACTCTTCAACCCACAGTCGTCCACTGAGGCACACAGCAGTTAACTATAGAATAATCACATTATAGCTATACTCCGCACGCCGAATGATGATCCCTATGACGTTTCAACTGACAGTTGTATTAGTTATGCGAAACAATTTCGATAAAATACTGTTTTTTCAGGCAAATGTCATGTCATTCAGCCAGGTCATTCAACATAATAAGCAATATTTATTTATTTTGAAAAAAAGACTACGCGCATTGATGGACATAAAACACTAGATAAAAAAGTAACAGCCTTATTATATTTTATTTTACTATACTTTAATTTTTATTCAAATTGCATAATTTAAAGAATTTAAAATTCTTTTTGAATTGAATTTTAAAGAATTCATAATTAGCTGGCAATTATGGATTACATGGAAAAGTATTTAAAAGGAGGCCATAGACCTACTGTATTTTTTTAATTCAGTCATGTCATGTCTTGTCAGTCTGTTTTGTCTTCTTGTCACACCGCATCACATCGCGTCATACGAGTGCTCTAACGCCTTGTATGCGTAACTCGTAACTCCGCCATTCACGGCAAATAAAATGATGGTTTTATTGGAAGAAGCTTGCGCTCAAGTGACAGCTGACGATTGGCGAAAAGTGGTCGAAAGAACGAAGAAAATTTGCTTACAAGACTGGGATCGAGATGTACAATACGACAATATCATTAACCAACCGTTAATAATAAACGTCACGGATAGCTGCAGTTCAGACTCAGATTTTGAAGATCCGATTGACCCTGTATCAGATTCAGATTGATATAAATAAAATACAAACTCAAAGCATTTGTTTTATATTTCCAACAAATTATCGATATTTTGTTTATCGATGTGTCCCTTCTTAGTCGATAACAGCTTGACGACGTAACTTTTGCAGCACGTACCATGTACATTTGCATTGAGTTTTTTTCTATTATTTCCGAACATTACGTAATAATTTCTTAATATTCATTTTTATAATTTACAATTGTACACAATTATGATTTTTTCGTCTTTTTAATGGACCTCTAAAGGATTTGATGTGATAGGACGTCAGTACAATGTTAAGCGCTAACGAACTGTCATAGGGATCATCATTCAGCGTGCGGATTATAATATGGCGAAATGCCCTTGACCCAGAATTGGAAACATATCTACATAGGTATTAGTACTATTTGCGTTTATTTACTTTGTAAACAGTGTAACAATTAAGAGATACGAACCTTAAAAAATACAACGACATGGATATAAAACTATCTGTAAGTTTGTACATGCATCAAAATTACTTAGCTATAGGTACTCACATTAGTTTAAGAACTTAGTTATTAAGGATAATTAAAAACTCAACTATTTACAAAAATATAAACTTAGATATAGTTTTATTACTTTAAGAAGATAATATTAATTTAAAAAGGTTTATTACTTTTTGCTTTTAACTTTATTCGGCGGTTTAATTTTTAATTGTTAATGTAATTAGGTATTATATTTTAAATTCTTACCATATACAGTGTTACACTTTCTCATAATGTAGATATTATTATACTTAAATTAGTTATATTCGACCTTATTTGTAAAACTAGTAATAACCCAATGTACAGCCCTTTTGATAAATAAATAAATTATTATTATTATTATTATTATTATATTATTATTAAAAAAAATCATTCATTTTTATGTGGCTATATGCTTAAAACAAAGAAAAGGAAAATTACGCAAAACGATAACTTCTACAGAGCGTATATCAGTTGGTTTTTATTCCAATGTCAGAATTGAAATGTCCAATGGCACCACAACTACTGAAAAACCAGCTGAAATTCTCGAAGTAGGTGAGGAAGCAAAAAGTTAAATTTGAATAATATTATTATACTGATCACAAAATAAAGAAACACTATTGTATTATTACTTTAGTAAAATAAAATGCGAATTTGATGGGAAATACTTGTAGTTTCTCTTTCATTACTCCAACCATTTATTTCGTAGTATAATCACAATTTTATAAAAGAATTAGTAGGTTAAATATTGTAGCAAATGAAAACCAGTAGTATCTGGTTCAGCCAATAGAAAAGGTGTGTATGAATGTGTTCTAATATTGATGGCATTGTAACTTTTTTTGTTGTAACCTTCATAGTTGTGACATCTAGTAGATCAATTTGGAACTAATCGTTTGTGGATAGATTAAACTGGTAATTATTCGACACACAATAGCATCACTTTAATTTTCAGTCACTTTTTGTTAAAATTCTTAATTAATATCAATAGCTGACAATATTATTTATCCTTGGAATTACGACAGGTGTTTCCCTTTCCGTTAGCAATAAATAGCTACATTGGGTAAACTTTAAGGATTGTTTATGTACAGATTTATAACTATGGTCACATACCGGGCCATAAAGTATCTATGGTGCGGAATAGCAATGGTTCGTGACGATTGAAATGTTGAATTTATGATAGAACATTCGCCTGAAAAAAGTAAATAAGACCCCTGTTCGACAAATTAGGTTTACTGTGAATCGTGATTTTGTGGATAGAGTATACTTAGAACTTATCATCAGCAGTTACTTGCGGCGGTCATATCTGGCGGTCACGCTGAGAAGTTAGTCTGTCGTCTTTTCCCAGGATTTCTGGTGAGACCATGTTCTCGGCTTGAAGGGTTGATTTCACACTTCTCATGGTGTCTTCAACTTATTAGCGTTATATTCTTTGGCTACAGGGTTCTAAGATACACTCAGAACACACGTGACGTTTAACAATCATCGAGGCTCTGAATCTCAAATATTGTGGGAATCAGCACTGAGACGAGCAGGGGAACGCAGATCGCAAGGGCCGTCATCAGCAACATCTCGAAGATCGGCTACTGGTGACCGATACATTGGTTTTTCTATGCAACAGTGTAATGGGGTATACTACATAAATGCGAAGAACTTTATTCCCAAAGTCACAATCACGAATTTCAAATTTCCGAATTTCATAATTCCGAAAAATTTAAATTCCGAAAGTCAGAAATCAAATGTATCATACATTTTCTTTATTGAAAACCCGAATTTCAAAATTCCTGATGTTCAAAACTATGAATATATCTGAATTTCGAATTTCAAGATACCGAACCATTACAATTCTGAATGAATAATAATCCGAAATATCATAAATACGAATTCCGATTATGAAAATTCCAAAACAACACAAATTCGACAATCAAACATTGTTTTGAAAAAGGATTGTTGCTTTTCTTGGGGTACACGAAAAAACATGAAAATCGAATGGGCAGATAAGTACCACGGCAGTAGAAATGTCGCAGCCAACCAGCTTAATCAGCCGTTCAATTAACTACCTAGGCTCTTTATTGAACGGCGCCGTTCAATTAGCGGCATGAATGGTGTTAGCAAATTGATTAAACGGTTAGGCAAGTATCTTGGATCGATGACGTTTAATTACTTGCCTAGCCATATTTTAATTAAATGGCTATGAAAATGGATTTATTCCGCATGATTATAAAGAAAATCATTTATCTATTTTTAATACTAGATTTGAATATGAGCAATGAATTTTCGGAAACTTGATATTAGAAATGATGTTTTGAGTCTAATAACACTACTAAATTATTAATTATTCGAACAAATGAAATTCGGCAGAGTGAACATTCGTATTTATGACTTTCGGAAAAATAACTGTCATGTTTTGGAGTAGTTGGGGTTTTGTTTCTTAGGAATTATAAATATTCGGGATTTTGAAAATCGGAATATTGAAATTCGGAAATAAATATTTCGGAATATTTGGATGTTCCCAGTATAATGTCATGTATAAAACTTACCTACCTAACTACGTACTACCTATTTATGGCTGGTGATCTTAATGCTCGTAATCTGCCTATGTCTGTGTAGGTACTCCTAAACGCTGTAGTGCTGCTGTATGTGTCGATCCTTCTGTCGAATTACCTCTATTATCCAAGCATTTATTCTCTGTGTACTCTGTGTGTCTCTTTTGTATATTTCTGTGTTTCTATCTTTAAATATCTGTAACTGTCTCTGTGCACTTTCTTGAAATATATGTATGTATATCTTGACCCTTTGGTTTCATTTGAGGCTTCCCAACCGTGCATACGCACAAACCCACTCTGTAAAAAGCGCCATGTGTATAGTCTATATCTGCTCTTCTGCGTTGGCCGGTGAAGTAGCTAGGGTAGGTAAGTTCCCTGGCAACAACATTGGTATGAGATAGGACCAATATAGCAGAACAATAAACCGACAATCATCAGTGAAAAGAAAAAGTATTAAGTCAGGAGATCTTAAAACTATCCTAAATATTCGTTCCACAATCAATAATCATCACCTAGTCATAACGAAAGCGCATAAAGGCAACACAGTCGTGGGTGCAACCAGACAGAAGTACGTGACCAAAGTTGAGTCCTTCCTAAGTGATCCGTCATCCAACTAAGAAGTTTAATCAAGCTTTGAAAGAAACAGTACAATCTGCAAACAGCATATTCGGAAAGGACACCTATAACTTCAAGCTGATGAAACCTCAACCTCCAAAACTATATGCGTGCTATAAATACAACACAAACCGTAAGTTCCTATTCGTCCAGTAGTGTCATACACTGAGGCACCAGCATACAATTAAGCAGCAGAAGCTAATAAGTTGTGTAAACGCCATACGAACTTTACACCCACTTATACTATAAGACAGTGTTTTTCAATTGCCGGATCGTGACCCGGTACCGGGGCATCAAAATAAAATACCGGGTCGCACCATTCATGCACCGTTTTTTTTATTAATACCTGCTCGCCATCGACGTATCGTATATTAATTTAAATGAAGCTGGATTTTCAACACTAGTTTACCTTAAAAATAAATATAGAAAATGACGTGAAGGGGTACCAGACCTTATGATAAAACTTTCGTTATTTTCCGCAAACTTGGATTCTTAAGTAAAAATAAGCAACAGCTCCATACTTAGCACTAAAATTTAGTGACTAAATAGGTCATCCTCGCAAATGTCACTCTCCTTTCTTTACCTCAATTCCTGTCAGATGTCATTTCCTCAGTTACTCTCTTCTTTGACTTATCATCTTTCAAGCAAACCATCCAACTTTTCTTGGGCTTACCTTTTCTCTTAAAGCCCTCTACATTCATAATTTGAACCTTCCTTACAACATCACTTTCCTCTCTTCTTAAAATATTTTTATATCACGACACTTCGTCGCTCGCTTTTCAATTTTTCATTCACTGGTGCTACTTTCAAACTTCCAACTTCCATAGTAATTCCTTATTATGTCCACTCTCGTCACACCACACATCCACCCGAACATTCGGATTGCCTGTTCCCTGTTCAAGACCAAACATGATGTGAGTTTTCGCACAATTGGCGAAGAGCAAAAATGGCGACTGTGGTCCCGTGGCCAGGCATAAACCCGAATTGGTTTTGGGTTATCACGCTTTCCTCTCATACACGCTTCTCTACCACTTTCTCCCAAACTTACCAAACCTACCAACTGAGCTTTATTTGGCAACTATCGTGCCATAGTCTTGCACGTCACCCTTATTTTTAAAGATGGAAATTAGTGACAAAATAGGTGATACCAAAATATTGTATGTATCTAGTATTATTAATGGAACCAGCTTGGGTTAAAAGTATTCAGTGGGCCACGAAGGGGTAGTGTAAAAATTACCGGGTCATGGCAGAACAATGTTTGGGAAACACTGATCTAAGGTATAGATGATATTATATAATTAATCATTATTATTTTAGGCGATTTTCAGCACAGCCTCCATTCTAAATAATATGGACTTCGTGTCAGCAATGTTAAAATTAAATAACTTAATTGATTGAATTAAATCTCGCCGTTCTGAACTCACCTTTATATCAAAACGTCATGACATTCCTTTGTACCGTTGCCAAAAAAATTCTACAAACGAAATTATCGAAAATTCACGTAGATTTTAATTAAATAAAACCACCAAAATAAACTGCTATAGAAGCCATTGCAATAGCTTGATTTAATATTACCAGTGCTGGTTTTATGTTCTGTAGATCTGAGTTTTAATTTCTATTCACGGAAGCCCATTTTTTATTTCAAAAGGAAAGTAGCTTAAGTTAACTTAAGCTCTATAACTTCAGCTATCTACAGTTAAAATTCAGTATAAATTGGCCCTGGTTTTTCGAAAATTACCCGATACAAACAGTGGGTCACATAGACATATTTTTTAAAGGTCTTTGTGACATTTTTGTCGTTGTATACATTTCTTTTACGTATTCAATAAAACGCTATTATTTTAACGTTACAAATAGTTTTAATTCTTTTTATAGCACTAGGTGGCAGACAAGCACATGGCCCACTTGATGAATAGTGCTAACCGTGATCTATAAACATGTGCAACCCTGTGGGAGCCTTCTTATGCCCTTTGAAACCAATCAGTGTACCTATTCGGTCCCACGTGATAGGTATTGTGGACTCGAGCCATGCATTTGAGGCTGAGGTTGGACTCTAATGTTATCCGGTTAAATAAATATCAAAAATCCAAAGGACTTCACAAATCGTTAAAAAATCGGTAGCTTAGTGGTTAAGGAGTCGGCCTTACGATCGAGAGGTCCCGGGTTCGAATCCTGGCCATTACACTACCGACGTGAACCCACTCCTAGCACAAGCAATTTAGCTTAGTTGGAGGGGTTAGAGGGAATATTAGTAATTTCGATAATTTCAGTTGCTAATATTCTTTAAAAAAAAAAAAAAAAACTGTCACATTTATAAATAACAATAGTAGTTTGTATATATAGATATAGAATTACTCGGATATTAAATTCTTCTGACGTTAAATCTTTTATGCAAACTTTTTTATCTTTTGAAAAAGTCCTTTATCTCCAAGAATCTCGTTTCTACTGCATTTATCTTGGTATTCATATAGCCGTATGCTTATAGCCTCTAAAACGTCACAGTTAAAACGTCAGGGTAGGCAGCAGCAGTAAATTTGTGCAAGCTCTACACGGCATAGCTCTCTCCTTAGGAGTTAGGGCCGGAAACATATGGGAGTAAAATTGGTTGAACATGCTTTATCATATTGACTTTTCCGGGGTTTACCAAACAACCTGTAGCCCAATTCTGCCAATGGTGTATGTGCCACTGGCATTGCAAAAAATACCGTAAAATTTTGAACTTTAGTGTAATTGGTTTAAAGTCCAAAATTAAATTATAAGAGTTCTTTAATTTTTTTCATTCACTCTACAAGATGCCATTTGATATCAGACTTTAGTACCATTATAGTAAGGTCTTAAGGGTCTCTTAAGTGATATAAAACTTCATCAGCAGATGAAATAATGCTTGTGATATTTTCTTCATTAAATCATGAATCGTATCGAGACAACCATCTGGTTTACTGGTTCAAAACTATTGATTTAAAAGTTCACTTTTAAATAATTATAAAAAATTCGGAGCACGGGCCTATCTTTGTACGGTACCTATGGGATTCCCTTGAGAAGCAGTGACCTTTTTTTTCTTTGCCAGGAATCGTGCTGGAATTACGTGAAATTATATCATATTTGGACAAACTTTTTTTTTTAAAAAAAGAATATTAGCAACCTAAATTATCGAAATTACTAATATTCCCTCTAACCCCTCCAACTAAGCTAAATTGCTTGCGCTAGGAGTGGGTTCACGGCGGTAGTGTAATGGCCAGGATTCGAACCCGGGACCTCTCGATCGTAAGGTCGACTCCTTAACCACTAAGCTACCGACGCGAACACTTTGAAATTAGCTTGAAATTTTAAAATCATAAAACTACCTGTTTAAATACGAACGTATAATGTGATACTACACATTATACGTTCGTTGACAAAAATTAAATAGACCTCTGTCTACTCCTTTGGAGAACTACTGGTGTGAATATATAGTATGTGTGTTATAATTTTTTATACAGGGCACACCCTGGCTTCACAAGCAAAAGGGGCAGTCTCAGGATAGACGGTCACCTTTGCTACAATGGTGACCCAAAATTTTCCAACCCGATTTACGTATCCTCGTGGTGATAGAAAAGAATATAAATATCACCACCCCATCTCCTCCGAAGGGCATCGTAAGAAGCGACTAACGGAAAAATATATGTAGACGATATCACTCAAAGTGAAGGAAAACTCGAAATAATTCCTGTACCAACCCGTCTGGCCAGAGTGGAAATAGTAAACCAAAGCCTAACAACATCGGGAAAGCCTTATGTCCAGCAATGGACTTCGTTAGGCTTATTGATTGATTAACTTTTAGCGAAATCTTAACAAATCTTTGAAGCACGCTCACCCTATTTACCTCCTGTATACGCCCCAAATATCTCCCGTATCCGGATTAAATAATAGGAAAATCCTTGCCAACTGGCAATCCCGCCTTGCCAAGAGGTTGCTATTCGGTGACATAATTAATTCTACAATTTGTACCAGTTCACTTATTCTCAAGTGCATAGTTAATTAAATGTCTGTAAACGTTGAATAGAGCTATGCTTGTGATGAGCGAAACCTGGTTACATTCATAGTTTACACTTAATAGGGCCGGCAAACTTCACCTCTATCGTTCAGTTTTTTATATCACTTGGCAGGCAAGGCCCTTGTGGTTGTCATGGCCTATGGACCTGTGCAAGGAGGGCATGGAAACCTCTATAGTTTCTTTTTGAAAAGTCCCATATTGTAGTCGCTTGGATTGTCGCTTCATTCCACAGCGCACGCTTAAGTGCGAGGAATGCACCTCCTTTCATACCTCACTGCAGTGGTGAGGGATCCCTACAATACGATTCCTAACAGCTTGTCCTGCAAAGGGAAGCCGTAGTAGACATGTTCACATTTATACAACAAAATTTCCACCGGCTTACCTATTGAACATTTTACCCTTAACCACTGCTTCACTGTGCGCACCGTTTCCAGTTGTAACGTGTGAGAATGCAGGGGATGACTTCCCTGCCTTTTGACATATTTTACGGTTTTATAATATTTGATAAAGGGAGAAATTATAGTCTGGAATTATACATGGGCTACTTTCTGAAGTGAAAACTTCTTTAGCGGCGTTGGATGGGTGACAAGTGTTAAACTTGCATCAGGATCGCTTGACCTTTCGACCGTAACCGACGACTGACGTCATACAACATTAGCTATAGACTGGCTATTTTACAATATACGATAAATAGCATCGTAGTCAACTTTAAGGCCTCATGGTTTCAGATAGTACTGGGTTCAAACCTGGACTAATGACACTTTTTGTGATATTTTTTTTCTTTTTGTAATTTTTTACTTTTTGTGATATTTTTTCTTTTTGTAATTTATTACGTTTTGTGATTATTTTTTCTTTTTGTAATTTATTACTTTTTGTGATTATTTTTCTTTTTGTAATTTATTAATTTCTTCTGACAGAAAATTAGCAGATAATTAGTGATAGGTTCTATGATTGGCGCTATATTATAGGTATGGTATGGTATGTCCTCTGCGCCGCGTGGAGCAGAGGCAGGAATCTGGCCCCCAGGGTGTCCGCCCATACGGGGCACCCATATAGGGCCATGGACCGCACGACACCCGCGTAGAGTCTCCTGCAGGAGTCCTCTGGGCCTCTCAAGTTGAGCAACAGCCTGCCCAAGGCATTCGCCGTTGCCACCAACTTGGGGCGAAGACTTCGGAAATGTTCTCCGAAGTCCCATCGACCGTCAAGCACCAGCCCCAGGTATTTCAACCGGGACTTGATGTCGATGGGAGTGCCTCCCACTGTAAGGCTGGCTCCCGGGTCTGGCCTGCGCCGAGGGCCATGAAAGAACATGGCCTCGGACTTGTGCAGAGCCGAATATATGGGATTTGACGTATATGACAGTCGTTAACGCTTATCAAATACGTCAAATCCCATACATTCGTCATTCAATTCCATTTAACGCCGGCTAGCGAATTGCGACTTGTCTAGAGGGGCTGGTCTGGACCAGAACATGACAAAATAGGAGGATGCTAGCAGAGCAGGGAAGCGTAAAACAAAACAGTGCCGAGTACAGCAGAGTAATGACAAACAGAACAGAGCAAAGTAAGTTCAGCAGAGCAGATCATGGCAAGACAGGGCACTGCAGCGCAGAGCAACGCAGAATCTTAGCGAGCATAATAGCCCCCCCCCCCCTAAATAAGTGGTAATTCGTTAGCCGGCGTACTGTAGTAGAGAGTGATGAATGTATAGGTTTAACACGTAATTTGACGTTTATGACAGTTATCAACGTATTCATATGTCTATCCCATACATTAATGAATGTATTCTATTGTATTCTAGAAACGCAACGTGACGTACCTTAGTAGCAACTATTATCTATTCTGTGACCTTAGTACAGTCAGCATCAGAACGAGTTTAACAACATAGTCTCAAAATGGTCTGAATGTTAAAGTATTAAGAGAGTTAATCCAACTGTTTTATTGATTTAAATTGTATTATCGTTCGATCTAAGAGTGGGTATCAAATATCAGAGCAATTAGTCAACAAGAAGGGGAGAAAAACCAGGCATTAAGATTACTTTGAGTACTTTGTTCGTCAAGATTCATTCGATGCTGACTGTACATATATTGTCTGGTGTGCTCTAATAAATATCGAGAATTATTTTATTTACAACTTTAATTCCACCATAATTCAAGATATCACTAATTTATGACATGTTTGACAGACAATATTTGGGTAAGTTTTACTCTAAGTTATCTAGGCTACACAGTTATTGCAAAAGTAATAAAGTATATTACAACAAACTAGCTGTCGCCCGCGGCTCTAGCAGCGTAAATGTTAGACAATGCGACCAAATATAGCCTACGTCCTTTCCCTAAATATCTGTTTATTCCCTATTTTTTTATACAACAGGTCGCAGACAAGCACGCAGCCTACCTCATAATAAGTGGTTACCGTGGCCTATGGACCTGTCCAACACTAGGGGAGTCACGTCACACTCGTGCTGCCGACCCCGTGCCGTCAGTGTAGAAAACAAAGCAGGAAAAGCCTTTGGTCTTCCCACTGATAGCACAAAACGTCGACAGTGAGCTCTGGCTACCCTACTCACCACCGGGAACACAACTAGAGTTTATTATGGCCGCGGTATTCTTTAGGTCGGAGGCACTTCCCCCGTCTTGAATACTCTCGTGTCCATGTTCACGTGGGTATTGTGGAAGACCAATATGGAATAATGATATTCTTCGTCCGACAGTAAACCAGCCTACGAGTGAGTTAGTGTCAGCCTTATGGTAATAGGCTCGTCTCTTATAAAGTGGAATCAAAAATCGTAGTTGCCGAAATGTCGGTACTTAATTTTTAGGGATTTACCGGTATGAATATTATGCTTGTATGTACATATCCCCAAAGTTGACCAACTTTCTTTACAAAGATGGATAAGGGACATGCACTTCTTCTTCTTCATTCTAATGTTAATCCCAGTTGTTTCCGAAGCTTTCAACTTACGAGTCTGGGGTACCCTTTTACCAGTCTAACTGCGGATTTGATTGAACTTCGATATTTTTCGTGAAGCGACTGTCATCTGACCTCCACCACCCAAAGGCGATATTGAAACATCGTAGTTAAACCAGTTTTTGAAATTATTAGGGCTGTTACCACCCGTAGCGACTGCCATAGATGATCATATAGCAACGGAACCGACGGCTTAACGTGCTCTCCGAGGCACGACCAGACTAATGCAAATACCCGTATTCATGCATGCAAATATTTACACCGAGAGGGATCGACCCGCGCCTCCTGCCACTAGCACTACGTCACAGAGCCTGTCAATCTCTTATTTGCACACCTATGAGCCTAAGTCCTTTTATAAGCTCTCTGACATTTCATCAAAATCGGTTCAGTGTGTTAGGCATGAAATCGTTAGATATACTGTGTTATTTTTGCATATATCATATTTATATGAATATGGATATATTTGTGCTATATTGTGATAATAAAAATTAAGTACAAAGTCTCAAGGGTAATAAGAACAAAAAATAGGTATATAAGAACCTAAGCTTTAAAATATATTTACAGTATAGTACAGTGGCAGTCTGTGCCTCAGGTGAGTACCATAAAATAAGTGATGAGCCTCACTTAATTCCTTGGAAAATATCTCAACAACATTGAGTATACAGTAGAATCTTGAGTATTGAGTCCATTTGTAGTGATCAATTGTTCAATATGAAGTGATTACAATGTTATGTTTAGCTTTCAGATATATTTATTACAGTAGAGTTAAATATAAGCTATACAAATTAATGAAACTAAATTTAAAAGAAAAAACAATCCTGCTAAAAAGTTCGAAACAAGTTTGATAACAAATGGAACCGTTTAATTTATTCTGTTTATGTTTAGCGAATGGCTCCCACCTCCTATCAAACTTGTTTCGGTCTTTTCAGCAGCAATCGGTAGTATAATTCTTAAATATTTTTCCGTTCTGTGTGAGAGTGTGATAAATCTAACAGCATTATTTATTAAATGAATCTGAGCATTTCACATCTTCCAATCTTAATCGAGCATTCTTTATTTTCAGGTAAAAATGTGGGCATTAAAGGTAATCTTTTTACTTCTACCAGCTATTGCATTCTGTCGCATAAGCGTTAGAATTTCCCCAGGTAAGACAGAAGCTGAGACCACTATAGCCTTCAGTGGTTCAGATACAGCTATCATTAGCGATAAGGAACGGAAGACTTTCAAACTTGACGAAGCAAATTTGAATAAAGCTGTACAGGCATATAAAGGCAATACGTGTACAAGTGTATTCGTGAAACCACCGACGCCATATGGGGACGTGTATGAAAAATATGGCTGGAGCGTTGTGGAGAGAACTCTGAGGCCAGTAGGATACAAAATAATTGGCATCAATCCAAAACCTGATATAGTCGTGACTGCAGAATATGAAAATTCTCATGATGCAGTAAATGCAACATATAGTACAAGTATATCGAAAAGCGTTGAAGAGGAAGTCAGCCATGGTTGGAGCACTTCTGGGGAACTGAGTATCGGGCAAGAAATCAGTTACAGTATCAATGTTGGAGCGGCAAGCGTTGGTGGGTCTACATCATTGTCTTACACTTCAGGCTGGGGTGAGGAGAAATCAGAAGCCAAAACAGTTAGTCTTGGCACTACTTCAACTATACAGGCTACTGTTCCTCCAGGTGAAAAGGTTATAGCAACACTTACTGCTGATAGCGCCACGTTAGAGGTTGAAATATATTACGAGGCCACTCTTAATAGAGGGGATGTATTTTGCAACTATGAAAATAAGTATAACGGTCATCATTTCTGGGCGTGGTCTTTACGGGGTCTACAAAGAGCCGGCAAATTACCAAAAAAGATAAAGTCCACGGAGACTATTTCAGTTGGCTTTTATTCGAATGCCAAGCTTAAGATATCCAATGGCGAAGAATTAGAAGCTGGAGTAAAAGAGTAAAACGGTAAAGAAATACTGTATTGTTAATTATATTCATTAATAAAATGAGAATTTCATTGTGAATTGTTTTTTTTCTAATTGCTTCAAACAATCATTCTTTGTTATCACTACAACATTAACTTTTCTTGCATACACAATGACACTAGCATGCTTCTAATCACCAAAAATGAAACAGAGTGACTGAAGTTTTAGACGATCCACATTAACATAACGTGTACCATAATGTCTAAGAAAGATTTATTTGTAGCGTAGTCTTAAGTATTACTTTATCAAAAATATAAGAATGAACTTCGAATTCAACTGGATGTGACATCTTATTCAAACAACCTACAGTAACATTCTATTATGCCATTATATTGGTCTTTCTCTGTATCTCTGTAATTACTTAAGTTTTCATTAGTGGGTAAATTATTGAAGTGTCAAAATTTTCTGCGAGTGCAGCAATAAGCTTGAGACTTAAAATGTTTATAGTAACAGAAACTCTAGTTCTAAATTAGTAATGCTTAAATCGAAAATTCAACAACAGAGACTCACTAGGATCTCTTTTCTCCTTCGACTCTATAGCGTTTAAATATGATTATCAATCAAGTATCCTATTAATACAACGGGCAAAAGTGTGTGCTATTGCGCCTGATCCTTCTTCCGCA
Organism: Eilema caniola; assembly: GCA_949126895.1. Lineage (NCBI taxonomy): Eukaryota > Metazoa > Arthropoda > Insecta > Lepidoptera > Erebidae > Eilema > Eilema caniola. The sequence goes on along the minus strand of OX421486.1, from coordinate 2,745,557 downwards.
TCCAGTCTCTTCCAGTCACCTTTTTAGTTCGTCATTCGCACCTTCATTTGCCGTCTCACTGTCTCCACTTTGCACCAACGCCTTCGGTTCTTCGAACCACGTTTTCAACCCACTGCCACTTCAGCTTGCCTCTTCTGCGAATAACGTTTATAACTTTAGTTCATTGTTAGATGACCTCGTTGCAGATTATATCCTTCGAAGAGACTCCAAACATAGCACATTGCGGTCCATAGCCCGCTGTGGGACTTTCAGTGGACTTACCATGCTGTCAGTATCCACGTTTAGGTACTGGCATTATTTCGGTTCTGTTTTTTTAACCGCCTTTCAAAAAGAAGGGGGTCTTTAATTCGATCGCTATCTTTAAAAAAATGTATTTACACCTACTACTTTGAGATTTATTATCCGAATTATGTGATTTTTTTAGTTCAATGCGGAATAGTTGCCATTTGGTCCCATAAAAAATGTATATACTTTCTCCAGTAGTTTTCATTTTCTGAACATTTCTGTATTATTTTAATTCAAACTTTAAACCGACATATTATTTATTTGTTGTCCCATAAAAGTTATATTTGCATTGGGTTTAGTATAACTCACAGGTGGTCCCATATCAATTTAATGGGTACTGGACCTTGGATTCCGGAGACACACCAGAGAACTCCTCAAAATTAAATAGGAAATGGGAAATGCTTACGTTTTAGCTAGTTTTAGGACGATCCTGTGACAACGTAAGCTACTTTTAATGGCCAAGGACGTGCTTTAATTACCCAGTCTTGAAGTATAGAGGTAGACAAAAGGAGTATATGCATTAGCTAGCATGAATATCTCGAATAAGTCATTGAGAGCATTATGTCAATCTTATGAAACAAAACTCAAAAGCTATGGTCGAAGGCATGCAGGTGCTTGAACTATTACTGGAATAAATTGAAATATAACCTCTCAGGCTAGGTACTGACTTCTAACAGATCCGTAAATCTGTAAATTCAGTTATTTTTCTCTAAGTTATTTTATACTCTACAATTTTTGAAGTTACCTACACCGCCACATGCACGGGCCGGATCTTGGAACCGGAACCAGAGACAGGGTGCGTGGGGTATGGTTTCCTTTCTTACACCTAAGGGTTTTTAAGACCCGAGACGGGTATCAGTGGGTGGCGATTAGGTATTAATGTTTGGATAAGGTACTTTTCACCAGCCATAGTGCCGAGGAGGGCTACGCTGTAATAAAGAAATAGCACAAAATAAATTTTAAAAGAAATCGTTTAATTTCTTTTATAATATAAAAGCTTATAATAGGTTTTAATATGTGGTAAGGCATTCCACTACTTAGTTACCGTGGAATCCCGAGTCCAACTCTTCCAATTATCTGACCTCCACAATCCGATGACGAAGATTTATTGAATTTTAAGAATCGATATTATCGATCGAGGAATTGATTCCTTGAGGTGATAAATGTTAGCAGTTACGCTATCGATTTACTTTTTTTATATCGAATAGCAATAAAATCATAAAACACATAGGTGTGAGCTGGTGTGGGTGGGTAGTGAAATCTAGGGAATTTCAAATTCACTAAAATGTATTCACTTCCCATAAAGGAAACCTTTGTCTTTGAGTATATCACAGCCGTACAGTTTCGTCGAGGTGAATATAAGATTGAAAGATCATTACTTAAATAATCCTTTGCCGTCCTTTTTCGTCTCTAAGTTTTGTTCTCTTTTTGTCAGGACAGGGCAAGGTAGGACAGGACAGGATGGTACAGAATAGAATAAGACGGGACATAATTATAAAATTTTGAAGTTCAAATGTGCTAGATTGCTTCTTTGACTGATATGAAGGTACGGGATTTGACGGAACGGGATGAACCGGGATGGGATGGGACAGGTCAGGAAATTACTAGTATGTTAACCTCTGCTAAGTCAAAACACGTTCTGAAGTTTACGTGAATGTCACTCATTCTTTAGCCACCCGGTGACCATGGCTGCTGAGAATTAGCCGGAACGTCGGGCTAAAAGTGTATAACAACAAATAAATCCTAATAGAATCCGTTAAAAGTGTTTCTTTTTTTCAATAAACCAAAATTCATGTGTTAGAAGTGGGTTCCCGGCAGAGTAGAATTTGGGCCACCCCTTCTCTTCCCATGTGGTGTCGTACAAGGCGACTAAAGGATAGGGCTGATTAACTTTAAAATCAGACAGATATGTACAGCCCAGACTCAGCCTCAGATGCATGGCTCGAGTCAACAATAGTGCCCGGAATACGGCAATAGGCTCACCCCCTATTACGTGGGACCGAATACAGATTGGTGAAATGTGGGTGTTGATTCACCTCTGCCTAACCCTCCGGGGATAAAGGCGTGATAATATGTAGGTATGTATGTATGTAGAAGTGGGTTCACTTCGTGTAATAGCTAGTATTCGTACACGGGACCACTCGAAGCCTTAATACCAACTCCTTAACTACTAAGCTACCAATGCGCATTTTCCAGGCAAGGTGTTTTTTGTAGATGATGATGATGATATTTGTTTTTTCTAGTGAACTCTAAAAATATTATGGAATAATTATTTTAATTATTAAAAACTTAAAAAATGTACTGTTAAAAATATTACAATTATTATCTACATAATGTGATATTATTATGAACCTCTACTATAAAAAATTATCTATAATCATGAATATGGATAGATTGGTGCTATTATGTGATAATAAAAATGAAGTGCAAAATCTCAAGGATTTTGACTACTTAATAAAAAATAGTATATAAGGACCCCAGATTTATAAATCTGATTACAGAGGCATACTGTTCCTTGAGTGAGTAGGACAAAATGGTAAATTTTATTTTATTTTTTATTTTATTTTTATTATTTGTTGATTTGTGTCATTTTCATGGAATCATCCATCTCAACAATATTAGAACCACAATAGAATCCGAGTCGGCTGGTTGTGACCAATTCCACTTTTTGTGATTTATAGCAGTGTCGAATTTAGAAACTAAACAAATAATTAAAACTATATTGAAATAAAACCACTTTTTACCGGATCATAATCAAAGTAAAACAGTGGTTTTATATCAATGAGTTATAGTAGCATTATCTTCAGATAGAATTGATAACGCACTTGTTCTTTTTCACGACATTTATAATAAACCAGCCACCTAGTCCAGGATGTCGATGGCCAGCGTTTGATAGAATAGAATGACAAATGTATGGGATTAGACATATAAAATATGCGATGACAATCGTTAACGCATGTCATAAACGTCAAATGCTTTTCATTCATCATTCTATTCTTGGCCAACGAAATGCCACTTGTCTTAAGGGGCTTACGGCATTCTAAAAGGTTTACATTGATAGGTTCATAATAAATACCATGAAAAAGTATAAGTGTGTTATCAATATGTGTGACAATAAGTTCCACCAAGTGTCGTCAATTATCAGTATAAATAGTCATTCAGACAGTATCATACGCTACGCCAACCATTTTCCATCAGGTGAGCCGTATGCTTATCTGTCACCTGAGTGGTATAAAAGTCATGTAAAAATATGTAACTAAAAATAACTTTAAATAAGTATGAAAGCAGGCGGAACCTATGTTTTCATTCGGTTTATGATTAGCAAATAGGTCCCTATTACTAGCAGAATGCACAGTGGAGAGCAAGCAAGAGGTTGATTTGTTTTCCGATCTTTGCCGGAGATACTGGCGCCTAACATTATAGTCTATGGCTCACCTTTAATTATATCGTGCATGTGGAATTCCCGTCCACTCCAACCCACTTTATCTAAAAAAGCTTACTTACACTGGAGTATGTTTCAGGATTCCCAATTTTGGCTTTACGTCAAACTTGCACTTAAGACTTTTAAGTTTTTGAAAATGTGACAGCACTCTCTTTTTTTTCAGACAAAAATGTGGACATTAACGGTAATCCTATATCTTCTGCCAGCTATTGCCTACTGTGGTATAAGCATTAGAATTTCTCCAGGTAAGACCGAAGCTGAAACCACTGTCCTCTTCCGCGGCTCAGATACAGAAATCATTAGCGACAAGGAACGGAAGACTTTCAAACTTGACAAATCATCTTTGAACAAAGCTGTAAAGGCGTGGCTTGGCAATACTTGCACAGATATTTACGTGAAACCACCGACGGACTTTGGAGACGTGTATGAGAAATATGCCTGGGAACCCGTGAAGAGAATTCTGAGGCCAGTGGGATATAAAATAATTGGTATTAGTCCAAAACCTGATGCAGTCGTGACTGCAGAATATATAAACACTCATGCCACAATACCTGCACAATATACTACAACTATACAGAAGACTATGGAAGAGGAAATCTCCCATGGTTGGACCACTTCGGGGGAACTGAATATCGGAAGAGAAATAACCTACAGTGTCAACGTTGGGGCGGCCACTGTCGGTGGGTCTACCTCATTGTCCTACACTTCAGGCTGGGGCGAGGAGAAAACAGAATCCAGGACAGTTACTATTGGAACTACATCAACTATACAGGTTGTTGTTCCTCCAGGTCAAAAGGCTCTGGCATCACTTACCGCTGCAAGTGCTTCGTTGGAGATTGAAATATACTACGAGGCCTCTCTTAATTATGGAGATGTGTTTTGTAACTATGCAAATAAGTATGAGGGTTCACATTTCTATGGGCATCCTTTATCTATTCTTCAAGATTATGGAAATTTACCTAAAACGGTAAATTCCACAGAGCGTGTAACAGTTGGATTTTATTCAAATGCCAAGCTTCAGCTGGCCAATTAACAACAATTCGAAGCTGGAGTAAAAGTGTAAACTAATTTAAAAAATACTGTAATGTCAATTTCATTTTTACATAAATTGATGATTATGTGGTTAATTGTTTTCTTTCTAAATGCTTCAGTTAATCATTTATTGTTATTACTAGAACAAAGTATGCTACAATTAATCAGTTCGATCAATTAGCCTGCAGCCCACTGCTGGACACAGGCTGCTCCCAACGTTCAGGGACTTTAGTCTTCAATTCCCACTATGGCCAGATGGGTTGGTGAAGGCTGTCTGTTTATTACTTAATACTGCATTCAATTCTCTGAAACACAGATCTTGTTTTTAATGCAGAGTTTTATTCATAAGCTTGCATTCAGTTTGTTCTCCTCTTCTCTTCCCATACCCGTCATCCGTACTTCGCACGTTTGCCCATAAATAACGTACTACTTTAAATATGACCCTACTTTCAACGGATATACCTTACGCACGCCAGGCCAGTCCAGAGCAGATGGCAAGAAACCGGATGGGTTTAGCTCTCGTACCTTGGAAGAGGGGTAGGGCCTGGTGTGCGATGCGACCTGTTTCACTACTTTGGCTACGATTCACCTGGGCACACGGCTCTTTTCACTGCGACCGCGGTCGAAGATGCGGCCATTAAAAACTTGGTAAGGATTATATCTTGTTGCCAGTCGCGGTCGAGACTATGGGTAGTTGAGGCATAGAAGCAAAGAAACTAGTGGCTAGTGGTCGAGGAATAAGAGAATCAACTGGTAACTCTCGCACCGGATCGTATCTGGTGCAAAAGCTAGCCACTGCAATCCAGTGAGGACATGCGGTAAGTATTCTAGGTCCCTTTGCAACAGACACGACCCGGGTCGAATTACTTTATTGACACAAGTTTACTATTTATGTAAGAACTTAATATTAAATAAATTGACACCCTTCCAAATTTCCATAATTTCAGACTAAAGTAATAAAGTATGTAGTAGGGGTAAAGAAGTACATATGATATAAATGATTGAAAATTTTCAAACCAAAGTCTTAGAAAAATCCTGTATAAGTTTTCCTTATCTACTTAATAAAATATGGATATTGCTAAGCGCAAAACTCGAGAACGGTTCGGCTTTCCTTAAGCTTCACGTAACGCTTAAAAAATCTCAGACAACAAGAATAACATAGACGGAGCGCATCATATCCCTCAGCATTACTATTGCTTAGAGACATAATTATAAAATAGATTTTGTCACAAATGATATCAGGAAAATAATAATAATAATAATAATACTAAAAATGCACGCTTAAAATGCATTTTGTGATGGAATGTACCTAATCAGAATACGTCAAATTTCCAAATATTCATTAAATGCTCTTGCTATAGCCAGCGGTTCAAAAAGTAACATTTCATTTTCATAAATTCTAGTGATAGTCTCTATTTGCTTTCTGGATTCTGATTTCTGCTTTATTAATTGCCAGGAAGTTCTACACCACATTTTTTAAATTCAGAATATTATCGCGATTATGATTTTTATATTTTATGATCGCGATTATCATTTAGCTACTTGTAGCGTAACGAACGTTTGGTTTTGCAACTTATTCTTAACCCCTTTGTAATCCACCTAAGTTTGCGAACCCTGTTTGTAGTTGTACCATCACTTTTGGAAAACATAATTTATAAAATAAGGAAAAGGTCTCATGAAACAATTGAAATGTAGATTAAAAATTGTCCCCCTCATATATTTAGTTTTCGTCCTTTTATAAAAGCTGAAAGTTTGTCAGCGCATGCTCCCAACATAGGTAAGAACGATGGTCCATAATGAAATTCGGGTCATAGTGGCTTTGGCAAATAAACGGTACTACCATGGTTATGGTGGTGACCATGGTGGCAGACACGGGTTCAAGACAGACATTTGACCTTACATTGAGAGTATCATCAAAACGGCTTCGCGATAACTCGAAGTCCTGAACAGAGTGAGACGATTTTTCACGCCGGAGCAGCGGTGTCTTCTTACAAGACACAAATCGGTCCTGCGTGGAATACTGCTCGCATCTCTGGGATGGTTCCGCAAAGTACTTATTAGATGCTCTCGATAGGTTGCAGCGATCTGCGGTCCGCATTATTGAGCCTCTGCAGATGCGTAGAGATGTTGCTTCCTTGGCAGTATTTTACCGTCTCTACCATAGTGAATGTTCTGTTGAGCTCTTCCAATCGACACCACAGTTTTTCTTGGACTTACTCTAGATAGTAAACTGCAATTGGTTTCTCATATCACAGCCTTGGCAGGAAGACTTAGCTCAGCTGCCTATGCAGTTAGAAAAATAAGGTCACTGACTGATGAGGAAACGGCACGATTAGTTTATTTTAGCTACTTTTATAGCCATCTGTCGTATGGTCCAATGCCGTGGGAGGCGGCTGCCGCTATTGAGAATATTTTCATGTTACAGAAACGAGCGATACGAGCAATCCATTGCCTCAGACCCCGTGACTCGCTGAGAGAACTATTTAAAGTTAAAATATGTGAAATATGAACTATGACATGATAAAATATGTAAAATATGTTAACAGTTGCTTGCCAATACATTTACGATAATGTCTTATATGTACGCAAGAACCTAGATCTCTTCAAAAAAAGCTCTGACGAACACAATCATAATACGAGAAATAAAAATAAACTTGTAGTGCCAAAACTCAGACTTAAGGTTGGTAATTCGTTTGTAGACAACAATATAAAAATGTTTCATAAAATTCCTCAGGATCTGGTTGACATGCCACTAAATAAGTTTAAAATAGAAGTAAAAAAGTGTTCAATGAAAAAAGGATATTATAAAGAAGACGAATACATTAATGATAAAAATGCATGGTCATCCTAATCTTTAGCTTGCTCGCACAATCTAAATTTGTTTTAAAATAAAAACACATTCAAAAAAAGCGATAATCTTGTTCATTGAGTTTCTCGTATCTTCTAAGTAGAACTAACTTACCGAACCTGCGAAAGAATAATTTGCAAATAAATTATTTACTTTGATATTATTTTCATTATTTCTTGACATTATTTTAGAGACATTCATATTTGCTCTTTATATGCCTAAACTGTATAAACGAAATTGATTTTTTGATTTATGCACACGGCTACATTCTATCATTGCACCTCTCGCCACATGCAGGGAATCCATCTTCACATGTCGCGACTGGAAATAGTGCGCACAGTCAGTGTAACACTCGCGCTGCCAACCCTGTAGGAATACAGGGTCGGCAGTGCGAGAGTTACACCCCTGGTGTTGCGCACGTAACCAAGTGGTATAAAAGAGAGAACAATCAAACAATGGTCCCTAGTCCCCGCTTAACCTTAAATGGTCAGAAGTGTGAACAATTCCCGGTTCTATTAGAAGGATTGTTACATTGAATGTTACAAGAGTGTATTCCATTCTATGTGATACGTCTTATTTTAAGAATATTACAAATCTGTTATTTAACAATTGTTATCTTTATATTAATATGTAGGTCTGGTTAATTCAAAGTTATCTAGACTACATAGCTTATGCAATAAAATTAAAATATTTTATAATACACTAACTTTTGCCCGCGGCTCCACCCGCGTATATGTCGGTTATTGTGATCAAACAAAGTCAATCTATAGATAGATTGCTTTTGTAGGCATTAGCTGGTTATATTCAAAATTTGATAGCCGTGTTGGTTCCCTGTGGGGTAAAATAGGGCCATCGCCTCTCTTCCTGTAAGTGTCGTAGAAGGTGACTCTATCGGCGAGGTCTATTTCTTAGCCGACAGTAAGCATGCTTTTCAACAAAAAAAAAAAATATGGCCCGTGACCAAAGTACCCACTTGACAGGAACTCCACGCCTGCTATTACGTGAAACAGAAAATCATAGTTAGCGAAATGTGGATGTAAATATACCGCCAACCCTTTCAGTGATTTATAGGCGTGAATATTATGCATGTATGTTATTGATGATAAAAGCTTTTAGGCTTATATTTTACGAAAAACGTAAAAAAACGTAGCCTATGTCGTTTCTTAAGCTAACGCTAAAAGCTAACCAAATTAGAACAAGATCGGTTTGGTGGGTTAAGTATGAAAGGGAAACAGACAGAGTGTATTATTGGATTGTTTATAATATTAGCATGAATATGAATATAGTTGTGCTTTTTTGATAATAAATACAAAAAAAAATGATTTTGATAATGAAGTCTCAAGGGTAATCATTACTAAAACAAATTAGGTACTATATAAGGACCTAAAATTTTAAAATTCATTTACAGAGGCACGCTGTTCCTCAGGTGAGTACTACAAAATATTAATTGTAGCTTCACTTTGTTTCTCTTATGTGGAAAATGTCTGAATTAAATGATTTTTTATTTCTTTCTTTCTTTCAACAATATTGAGCGTCCAGTAGAATAAGTTTATCTTGTGTCCGATATTTTTCACTGCACAGTCGTATTTAAGCTATTCAAAGAAATAAAAACGTATCATAAAAATCCGATTACTGCTGAAAAAATCGAAACAAGTTTGATAGGAAATGGAACATTTTATTCACTCATTCTGTTATTGATAAGCTTTGAGCCACACGTGCTATTAAACTTGTTTCGATCTTTTCAGCAGGAGTCGAGTCTTTTTGTCTTTAATAATACGGCAAATTCTATCTGAAATGGGAGCGGCCCTGTAGGGGCCTAGTCGAGAATTCTCCACATTTCCCCCTGACACCTCTGAGAGAGGGCAGTTTGCGCCAGAGCCTCGTTTGTCAATCAGCAGGTGTACTGGCTTGTAGATAAATTGGGCTTAAGCCACTTTAAAGGGACCTAAAAAACACTTTAACCTCGGTTTAAGACTCAGCAATTTGCATTGAAGTGCATTTCAGGATTTCAATAATTGCTCTTTTGTTTAACTCGTATCTCATTCTTTTTGCTCCAACTTTTAATTATCACTACATAGTATAAAACAAAGTCGCTTTCTCTGTCCCTATATCCCTATGTATGCTTAAATCTTTAAAACTACGCAACGGATTTTGATGCGGTTTTTTTTTATAGATAGAGTGATTCAAGAGGAACGTTTGTATGTATAATACATGTTTAATATAGTAGAGGGTGAAGCGGGAACGGGATCTAACGCCACGCGGGCGGAAAGATTTTGGCGGTACGAAGTTCGCCGGGTTAGCTAGTATGAAATAAATCTAATGGCATTTTTTATTTTCAGACAAAAATGTCGGCATTAAAGGTAATCTTATTATTTCTGCCAGCTATTGCGTACTGTCGCATAAGCATTAGAATTAACCCAGGTAAGACAGAAGCTGATACCTTCATCGCCTTCAGTGGTTCAGATACAGCTATCATTAGCGATAAGGAACGGAAGACTTTCAAACTTGACGAAGCAAATTTGAATAAAGCTGTACAGGCATATAAGGGCAATACGTGTACAAGTGTATTCGTGAAACCACCTACGCCCTATGGGGACGTGTATGAAAAATATGGCTGGAGCGTTGTGGAGAGAACTCTGAGGCCCGTAGGATACAAAATTCTTGGCATTAATCCAAAACCTGACCTGGTAGTGACTGCAGAATATGAAAATACTCATGATAAAGTAGATGCAACATATAGTACAAGTATAGAGAAAAGCATTGAAGAAGAAGTCTCCCATGGTTGGAGCACTTCAGGAGAACTGAGCATCGGGCAAGAAATCACCTACAGTGTCGGTGTTGGAGCGGCAGAGGTCGGTGGTTCTACATCATTGTCTTACACTTCGGGCTGGGGTGAGGAGAAATCAGAAGCCAGAACAGTTAAACTTGGAACTACTTCAACTATACAGACTACTGTTCCTCCAGGTCAGAAGGTTGTGGCAACACTTACAGCTGAAAGCGCGACGTTGGAGGTTGAAATATATTACGAGGCCACAACTAATAGAGGAGATGTATTTTGTAACTATGAGAATAAGTATAACGGTCATCATTTCTGGGCGTGGTCTTTACGGGGTCTACAAAGAGCTGGAAATTTACCAAAAGTCATAAAGTCTACAGAGCGTATATCAGTTGGTTTTTATTCGAATGCTAAGCTTAAGATATCTAATGGCAAAGAATTGGAAGCTGGAGTAAAAAAGGATTGAAGTAAAGAAATACTGTATTATTAATTTCGTTCCTTATCCGTGTGGTGACGGAGAAAGAATACATATCATCACCCCATCTTTTCCAAAGGGTGTCGTAAGAGGCGAGAAAATTACTGCCAGAGCAGTGATGTTGTTTGCGTATTTATTTTGAGTTTTTCTTCTCTTGAAGGAAAACTCAAAATAAACTCTGTACCAAATTGTCTGGCCAGCGTGGAAGGCCTATGTCCATTAGTGGACTACTATAGGCTAATTTACTGAACAATAATAGTTTCATTCATAAATAAAATAAGAATTTTATGGTAAATTGTTTTCTTTATAATTGCTTCAGTCATTCATTCTTATAATTGTTATCATTAGAACATCAACTTTTTATGCATACATAATGACACTAGCATGATTCTAATTCTCAATATTTTAATGTAGAGGATTTTTTTTTGTTACGGATTCTTTCACATAATATTAGTTGAATGAATGTGGTTAAAGCTAATGAATGACCAAAAACGAGACAGTGTGACTAAATTTCTAATTTTCTTGGTGAACAAACCCACCTTAGACGATTCACATTATTATTACGTGTCCCATAATGTATAATATGTAAGCATTATTTTTAGTGTAGTCTTATTAATATTTCATCTAAAATATATTGTTTTGTGAGAATAAACATATATTACAACTAGATCTAATATCTTTTTCATATGACCATGTAATTGACACTCACATATTATTTTATACCATTATGACAGCAATCGGTCGACTCGGTATTTGCGCGGGTGTACTATGAGAAGTACAGGGAAGCGAGCGGCGCAAACTCAGTTAGATTAATACTGAGTAACTCGGTTAAAAGTAACTTTTTAACCGACTTCAAAAAAGAGGAAGGTTATCAATTCGTCGGATTTTTTTTTTACTTGCTTTTATTAACTTGCAATGTATTTCATGTATAAATAAAATAAATAAATATTTCACAATATTTCACACAACGCAGACCCATGGTAAGCATAGCTTAACGAGCTTGTGTTATGGAATCTAGAATGCGGATAAACATACTTAGATTTGTTTTGTAGATAAATACATAATATACATAGAACCACCCAGACCAATGCAAATATACTTATTACAAATATTTGCTCTGAGCGGGGATCGAACCCGCGCCTCCTGCGTAGCAGCCGCGTTCACTACCGCCACGCCACAGAATTCGTCAAATATTATGTTCGTTCTATGTTTGTTCAGGTAAAATCTTCCAACTCGAAGCATAACGGCAAACGATTTTGATAACATTTTGCAAACAATTTCCATTTCGATGGCAATGCATCGAAATGGTACCATGGAAATGTTGATGATGAAGTAGGAAGGTTTAGCTTAATAGCTTAATTCTTTATTGTACACACACATAAAATAATACAGTAACAGGCATAAATACATTTTGATGTACAAAGGCGAGCTTAACTCAGTATTGAGTTTTCTCCCAGCAAACCTTTGGGGGATAGAAGAAACAGCAACAAAAGGGTAGAAAAACAAGTTTACAAATTGCAGAGAATATACATAGATAATAGAATACAAAAGTACTAAGAATATACATACCGTACATACCATACTACTTACATACAGACATAGGCACTTCAAAATTAAAGTACCTTTTGTTGTGACAATCGTGACCCTTGAGTGAGTTTTCTAAGCGTAAAGAAGTAAACTACTGGTAGGCCTTGCCTGTGTCTCTGTAATTAATTTAGTTGGATAGTGGGGAAACCATCGGTGTGGTAGATACAGTCACATAGGTTTCTGCGCGTACAACTATAAAATTAAGAGATATGATTATCATAGTTACAGAAGCTCTAGTTCGTAAGTAAGTTCTAATTACCCAGTCGAAATAACCGAAACAAAATGGTAAGCTTGCATTAATTCGCATAGAGCTGAAAATTGGTAGAGGTCTTAAGTACACCACAATGAAAGAAAATATCAAAAGTCGATGGGGACTTTGAGACTGGAATTCTGTATTTTTTTAAATTCAAGGACGAATTCATACAACCTCAAATGTTATTTTTGTCTTGATTATAAGTAACGTTCTGAGTAAGCAGTTGACCCCGATCTCCTTTTCTACTTTGACTTTATAGCAGCTTTTAAAGATCACTATAATTCAATATTAGCCTATTCTAGTATTCCAATGATGGACATAGGCCTCTTCCAATATGTTCCATTGCTTCTGATCTGTTTTTCACAATCTTTTTCAGATTATAAATCTATCTGGCTATAGGAGGTGTCATTAACCTTCTCGAGGTCTCCACTTTTGGCCTCGTTTGCTATCTGTCCTTCAATAGATGTGGTTAGCCCACAGCTATTTCTGCTCGCTTATTCTGCGAGCAATGCCATTAACTTTAGATGTTTGTCGGTTGACCTCGTTGCGAATTCTGTCCTTCAAAGATACTCCAAGGTTTCAATGAAAACACTTGTACTATTCCACATTATTTATTAAATTCCTGACTGATTTCGCCTTACGGCATTATCAAAGGTTGTACCGGTCAGGAATTTAATAAATAATGTGGAATAGTACAAGTGTTTTCATTGAAGATGTGGAACAAGTTCCACCAAGTGCCATCAATCAACAGTATAAGCAGATACTCCAAGTATAACACATTACGCTCCATAGCTCACTACGGGACTTACAGATCGTGGACTAACCCCACTACCAGTGCCTCGAACACGAATAACATTCGAATGCGTAACGTACACGTATCAAAAGAATGGAGCATTGCGATTGGTTCACAGTAGGCAGGCGGCCAATCACATTGCTCCGTTCTCTGCATACGTTTACGTTACGAATTCGAATATTATTCGTGCTTGGGGCACAGTATTCACGTTTTCACACCGTTAATCATAACTATGTAGGATGCCTCCCGAGGAGGGCCAGACCTAGAGGGATGGCCCTGAGTCAGCATGACAGCCTTAGAAACTTTTCCAATTACTATTATACTGTTAGAGTTATCGTGAATGAAAATAATAGTTAAAGTATCTTCAGATTTTTTTAATGAAATTGTAAAGCTATCAATATGCTAATTATTCTTATTTTTTAAGATTGAACACCTATTGGACATATAACATATCATATATTGAACATCTATAGGAGCTGATAGTGCTGATGATGTCTTTCTGGAGCACTGGTGCCGTATACATAATGGCGGCCCTGATGCTGCAGGAAGATACATGAACTGATTTTATTTTAATTTGTTTTTAATTTGTTTGGTTAATTAGTGGATAAGATGTACTAACATAGTTTATCAAGTTGTGATACTAACAATCATTGTATGGATTTTTATTCTGAATTAAATGATATAATAATAAAAAAAATAGAATTTAAAATAAACAGTATTTATAGTTTTAAACTAAAATTTAAATAAAATATGAATAGACTGTTTATACTGGTGATTGATGGCGTTTGGTTTATTTTTATACCACCGAGGTGGCAGAAAAGTACACGGCTCACCTCATGGAAAGTGGTTACCGTGGTCTATGAACGTGCACAATAATGATATTGACGTATATTAGATATAATTCATTTATATTTAGTGTATGCACCATTTTTGAAAGCTGCCATGTTCGTATTAACATATAAATCTCATGCGTAATTAGGCACTATAATACACAATATTATAAAATATAAATAACAATATTGTTTCTATTTTTTTACTTTTATTTTAATAACCTTGTTTGATAAAGGAATGTTAAGCCAGAAATATATTCACAATATCTTCCATAGTTACAATAAGCTTCAATTGCAAATAATACTAACAGAAACACAAAACAAAAATAAAACAAAGAAAAAAAAAACGTAATACATAATACACTATCATATTATTTAGTGTGTGTGTGTGCGCGCGTGTAAGTCTGTGTGTTATGCATTACGTGTGTTTTATATAAGTAGGGCTTATAAACATAAAGACTTCAGCCAGATCTAGCCTCACTTATTCTGTAGGTGTTTCATTGGAATAAAAATGATTTCCTTACTAAACAAACACATTTTATTTCCTGAATTTTTGGTGGAGGTTTAGGTGAAATGGCGCACTTTGGGAGAGGGCTATATTCGGAAGTGGACTGCGTTGGGCTAATTTAAAGCCAAGACTGATATGTCTAGTAGCACAAAATTTGACAATCATAAAAAATATCCTCGTGTTGTGCTTCTTTTTTGTTTAGAGTTTTTGTGCTGTCAGTGGGAAGACCAAAGGCTATTCCTGCTATTTCTTCTACACTGACGGCACCGAAACTCTCTGTTTTTACAGGGTCGGCAGCACGAATGTGACTCGACTGATGTCGCACACGTCCATAGGCTACGGTAACCACTTTCCATCAGGTCGACCGTGTGCTTGTCTGCCACCTCAGTGGTATAGAAAAAATAACCATTATAATACTTAAACAAATAAAACCATTATTATTGATTTTATTTTTACTAATACTGTTACTAGAATAATACTGTTCTTTCTTTAGAATATTCCTTGCAGTACGAGGATGGTTCTTACGCAGAGAAAAAATAATAAAAGTGTTAAGCCGTCACGGGAACGGGAACAGTATTCAAGGCGAAGTCGCGGGCATCAGCTAGTATTATAATAATATCATAATATTAAAAATGTATTGTTAATCTAATTTTGAAATAAAAGGAGAATTTTGTGACATTTACTTATTCATCCTTCAGGACGGGAAGGGACGGGATGGAATGGGACAGAACTTGATGGAATGGCACAGGACAGGATATCACCAGTATGCTAAGCCCTCCAGCTTTTTTCTTTTTATAGGACACGTCAATTTGACCTGATCTTGCCTGATAGTAAGCTGAAGGCAAAGTCTCAGGAGAGAGGGCCACCATTATATACACGTGCCATGTTAACAATGGTGGCATTCAGCCTGACGGCCTCATCAGATGCTTTTTCACGCCCCGCTTAAAGGACCCGGGACTGTAGGAAGACGGAAACACGTGAGCTGGAAAGGAATTCCAGGTCTTAATGGTGCAACAGAGGAAAGTGTAGCTAAGCTAAATTGCTTGTGTAAGCAGTGGGTTCACATCGGTAGTGCAATGGCCAGGTTTCGATCCCAGATCCTCTTGATAATAAGGTCAATCCTTAACCACTAAACAACAGACACCGCCTCATTCCATAAGGAGGCGTACCTGAATTTATATTTTTTGGTTTGCTCTAATAAATATAGGTCTTTAAGCAGTAAATATTACAAAAAATTACTACTGATAAAAAATACTGAGATATTACAATTATTATCTTTATATGAATATTTAGGTTGAGTTTACTATCAGTTGTCTAGATTCAAAAAAATATGCAATTATATTAGATTAAACTAATTATTTGCGCGCGGCTCCACCTGCGTAGATATTGGTTGCCCTAAACTCTCTACCAAGCTCTAATTTATCTTTACTACAAATTTCATCTGGTTATTTTTGAAATTCAATTGACATGTTGGTTGCTGGTGAAATACAATGTGGTCCCTCCATCTTTTCCCATGAATATCATAGAAGGGGACTATAGGATGGATTATGTTCATCCGCCGCGTGGTTCCCGGCAGAGTAGAATTTGGGCCACCCCTTGTCTTCCCATGTGGTGTCGTACAAGGCGACAAAGGGATAGGGCTGATTAACTTTAACATCAGACAGATATGTACAGCCCAGACACAGCCTCAGATGCATGGCTCGAGTGAACAATAGTGCCCGGAATACGGCAATAGGCTCACCCCCTATTACGTGGGACCGAGAGACGATATTCTTAGCAATCCATGGATTCTCCGTGCGGGTGCCGGGTCCATCGCGTTGCTGAGTTGGGAACTCGGGACAGTGCCTGGGACTTGCGACCCAAGTGTAGGTTTAGAAGGGGCCCCTTTTGTTGATGTACATCAACACTCACCTTCACTACCCAAGTTCCCCTCCCTGCTTAACCAAATTTGATAGGAACCTACTAGTGCCGCTTTAGACATTCGTCCTAGTAATGAGCTTATTGTAGCTCTCGATAGGCCTAGATCTTTAAGTAGGTTATAGAGAGATTTAGCTGGTATACCTCTAGCTCCCACTTCTACTGCATACAAATTAACCACGTAACCGGTTTTGATTAATTCGTTTGTGAGATCGTAGTATTTATTTTTCTTAAATGTGTGGTCCTTCGGTATATTTGTTTCCCACGGTACAGTAAGTTCCACAAGGACCACATATTTAGTCGTTGTCGAGTATAGAAATATGTCCGGTCTAGATGACGAAACCCCAACATCCTCCGGAATTTTATAGTGCTTTTCATACGTGTCGATGAAGAGAGTCCAATCTGGGGCAGTATCTAAGATTGAATAAGGTTTGTTCCTGGATTTTATGGATGAACCTTCAGACACAAAGTTGATATGACGTCTGTTAGTAGTCAATCCTTTTTGGGCTGTAGCTACTGCCAGACTCATTGCTTCGCGTATGATGAAAAGCACCTTATCGTGGCGGCGTGAGTATTGGCCTCTATCGAGAAGCACCCTACATCCTACTAATATGTGCCTAGCCGTCCCTATTGCCTCACCACACGTATAACATTGTTTTTCTGTGGCCTTCCCCCACCTTACCAGATTACTCTGGTCTGGAAGGGTCATCTGAAAGGCGTTAAGATAGAATTTTAACAGGGCCGGCGACCACTCATAGATCAAGGTGCGCCACTTAAAAGCCATCGGTATGCAGAACTCTCCCATTGTCAACCATTCGTTTTGGATTTCCAAATTCATCGCGTGCACTCGATATTTATCATTTTCGTCTTGCTTCAGAAAGGACCTAAGTATATCCTGGTCCCTTTTTGGCTCTCGTACCCCACTTTGTTCGACTGGGCTCCTATCATAAATCGTTTATGGAATATAAGTCTAGATTCAAGCTCGGACGCGTTATTATCTTTCGGGAGTGCCCTGACTGTGTCATCTTGGGATTTACCTAAGATGTGGTGAAATGTGGGTGTAATTGCCGGTAATTCACCTCTGCCTAACCCTCCGGGAATAAAGGCCTGATTATATGTATGTATGTATGTACAGTAGGCACCATCCTCTATTACATAAGACTGAAAATCATAGGAGACGAAATCTGAATGTTAATAAACCATCAGTATCTTTTTTCAAGCTCCAGTCGAATTTGATCAAGATCGGTTAAGTGGGTTAGGCATGAGAGCGAAACAAACAGACACTATTACTGTAGCATTTATAATATTCGAATGAATATGAATTATTTGTGCTATTATGTGATAATGAAAATGAGGCAGAAAATTTCAAGGATAATAAATACAAAAAAAAAATAGGTATATAAGGAACTCTGATTTCAAAAAGTAGTTACAGACGCCTACTGTTCCCCAAGTGAGTATCTTTTCCGTGGAATATACGTCAACAATATTGAGTGTACAGCATAGTCGAATATAAAATCTATATAAATAAAAATATATAATTAAAAAATGAAAAACAATAGAAAAAAGTTTGATAGCAGATGGAAGCTCCTTGATTGATTCAGTTTTTGAATAGCAAATGGTGGGACCACCTGTTATCAAACTGGTTTCATTCTTTTCAGCAGCCATCGGGCTATTTATTTTGTAAAAAATTAATCACTGCCGGCTTCGGTAAATTCTAATCGAGGTCAGGCGGCCCTATACGGGGTTTTATACGTATTCCTCTAACTAGCAGACGGCACAGTGTAGAGCAAACAAGGGGCAGATTTGTTGGGCGAGCTTAGGCGTGGGGGTGACAGACACGGCAACCTAACAGCAAAGCAGTTTATGGCTCATCTTATGTTGTATCGTGGATGTAAAACTCCTCTCCATGCCAATCCACTGTATCTGAAAAAACTTACATGTACTGAAGCGTGTTTCAGGATTCCTATTTGCTCTTTTGTTAAACTCGCATTTCTTAAATTTTTTCTTTAATATAACAGCTATTTTTATTTTCAGAGAAAAATGTGGGTATTAAAGGTAGTCATATTCCTTCTACCAGCTATTGCGTACTGCCGCATAAGTATCAGAATTGCCCCAGGTAAGACTGAAGCTGAGACCACTGTCGACTTCAGCGGCTCAGATACAGAAATCATTAGCGACAAGGAACGGAAGACTTTCAAACTTGACGAAACATCTTTGAACAAAGCTGTAAAGGCGTGGCTTGGCAATACTTGCACAGATATTTACGTGAAACCACCGACGGACTTTGGAGACGTGTATGAGAAATATGCCTGGGAACCCGTGAAGAGAACTCTGAGGCCAGTGGGATATAAAATAATTGGTATTAGTCCAAAACCTGATGCAGTCGTGACTGCAGAATATGTAAACACTCATGATACAATACCTGCACAGTATACTACAACTATAGAGAAGAGCGTTGAAGAGGAAATCTCCCATGGTTGGACCACTTCGGGGGAACTGAGTATCGGGCAAGAAATCACCTACAGTGTCGATGTTGGAGCGGCAAGTGTCGGTGGTTCTACATCATTGTCTTACACTTCGGGTTGGGGACAGGAGAAATCGGAATCCAAAACAGTTACTATTGGATCTACTTCATCTATACAAGTTGTTGTTCCTCCAGGTAAAAAGGCTCAGGCATCACTTACCGCTGCAAGTGCTTCGTTGGAGGTTGAAATATACTACGAGGCCTCTCTTAATTATGGAGATGTGTTTTGTAACTATGCTAATAAGTATGAGGGTGCACATTTCTATGGGCATCCTTTATCTATTCTTCAAGATTACGGAAATTTACCTAAAAAGATAAATTCCACAGAGCGTGTAACAGTTGGATTTTATTCGAATGCCAAGCTTCAGCTGGCCAATTGACAATAATTCGAAGCTGGAGTAAAAGTGTAAACTAATAAAGAATTACTGCATTGTAAACTGAATTCGCTTAATACAATATAATTTGCGGTGAATAGTTTTCTTTATACTTACTTCAGTCATTCATTCTTATATTGCTATTAGGTACTAGAACAAGGTATTGAGTCATCAATCAATCAAATCAATCAATTAGCTTATCGTGGGCCACTGCTGGACGTAGGCATCTCCTAATGTTGGGAGGCTTTACTCTTCTGCTTCCACGCTGGCCAGACAGGTTGGTACTAGGTTTTATTTCGAGTTTTCATGTTTAATACCACTTACGTGTCAGAAAAGTTCACGGCCCACCTCATGGAAAACACCAAGAGAGTCAGCCGACCTTGTCAGTGTAGAAAACAAAGCAGAACAAGCCTTTGGTCTTCCCACGCGCTTAAGCGCTACAACGAGCTTTGGCTATCGTAATTGTCACCAGGAACATAGCACAAGGTTATTATTTTCACAGTATTCTGTAGGGCGAAGGTACTTCCCCAGTCGGACTGCTGAATTGAACGGAAATACCGTGTTGTCTTACCTCCGCTCCCTCTCTCGCAGTCTAAGCTGTGTGTGTGATTTAAAACAACTTTACTTGTATCTGGGGGCACGGTAGTGCCCCCGCCAATACGAGCCAAGCGAAGTGCAAGGGCACTACCTACGTTTTGACATTTTTTTGAACTCTCATAACTTTGTTTTGGATGATGCTAAATAGTTAAAAATTTTAAGATAGGATGCCATCGGTACAGACATTAAACATACAAAGTTTGAATGTCGTAGCTATTATACTTTAGATTTTATTAATGTCTCAAAACCCTTAATTTCGTCACTGACTCGTCCCTCACTGATCATCAAAATTGTTAGGGTACTTCCTGAAGTCCTGGAAAGCTGAAATTTGGTATGTGAGCTAATATTGCTACAAAGAAAACAAAAAAAATTAAATACCTAACCTAACGTATCCCCTGGGAATAAGAGGTGGAAGCACAGATTACCTACTACGGTGGAAGTTTTTATATGAGACTCGCACTACAGTTTGTGCTACATAAGTCAAAATTTATTAAAATATTTCTTATAACAAAAAAAAGTAAATGAAATCCCACCAAAAACATTTTCATGTAAAAATGATGCCAAGACGAGTTTACGTAGCTTACCCTGTGAAAAAGTTATCAGATCTCGTATAAAGCCAAGCTCTAAAAACTGCATGCTATAAACCTAAGGTGTAGTGTAGAGCTTGTAGGTTTAGAGCGTGCAGTCTTTAGAGCTTGGCTTTATACGAGATCTGATAACTTTTTCACAGGGTAAGCTACGTAAAATCATCTTGGCATCATTTTTACATGAAAATATTTTTGGTGGGATACATAATGGCAGAAGAATGTTTATAATTTTCAAAACTTTAGTAAACGTTCTATCATTATTTTCGTTACATAATTTATTACAATACTAAAATAATACTACTAGACAAAAAACATACTGTTGTTGTGTTCGACACAACATAAGTATGTTTTTACTAACCCACCCCGTATCGTTCCCGGCGCAAAGGTAGCCACGATGCTGACCGCGTTACCTCGTTGAATCGCAATTTTTTTATTAGTTACTTAGTCTTTTTGTCACTTACTAGTGATCCGCCGCGGCTTCGCACGGGTGGTAAAAACGTTCCCGTGGAAATCCAATATAGTCTATGTTACTCAGACTGAATGTAGCTTTTAAATGGTGAAAGAATTTTTGAAATCGGCTCAGTATTTTTTGAGTTTATTCATTACAAACATACAAATCTTTCCTCTTTATAATTAAGAATCAAATGAACTTACCTAGTGAAGTTTGATTCCAATTATGCGAGGGTCTCAACCGAAGACGATTACAAATTTACTTGCAGCATCTACTTGTACATGAGAAGGTGCTGTCTTTGCCACACTTTTAGACACTCATAGCTTAAAAAAAATAAAGAAACAAAACCATGACCTAATATCCTATCTCGCTCCCACCACTAGCACGAGGCGCTGTCGTTCTCGCTCTTAATTCATTAATTTAAGAGTTATGGCTTCTAGCTGCATATACATATAGTATTGACTTTTCTTTTTTGTCTCTAGGGGCTCTCATGGGGATGGGTGGGATTGTAATCGTCTTCGGTTGAGACCCTCGCATAATTGGAATCAAACTTCACTAGGTAAGTTCGTTTGATTCTTAATTATACTTCGGGTCTCAACCGAAGACGATTACAAATTTACTTGCAGATGTTTAGAGTAAATATCATGACAAAAAAAAAGGAAAAGTAAACAATGTCATATTATGATTCCTTTTACTAATTAAAGTATTCAAAGGGTAATTAAATATGTAAATAATCTAGGTATATAATAATCAGGCTTAAACAGTTTGTTACATCCAGTTGCATCTATCCTAATCTTAACAAGAAATAGTCAATTCGATAGGTGTACATGATTTTACCTTGAACTGATTATACTGACATATTAAACTAACTTAACTGTTAAACGAGGCTTACTATAGCTAGACAGCCCAGGGATACTGTTAAGAAATATTTTGTGTCTCTATGTAATTAAAATCAGTAAATATAGGACCAGCAAAATCGCTGCTAACATGGTTAATGACATCTCTATTATAGTACTTTAAGAAAACATTAGAAGTACTACTCCAACCTGCGGCCTTCCGAACCACTTCCAGGTTTACACCCAGCCAATGGGCGGCTGACGTGGAGGCGTGGCGAGTACTGTGGGCTCCGAATATGGATATGTCAATGCCACTGTCCTCTAAAACTTTTTTGACCCTCACTGGGCCAAAAAAGTTCACTGCTAGTGTTTGTGACGATACCTTTTTATGAGGTTTTCGAAAACTAATGAACAGATGGTCGTCTAATTGATTGTGGCGTAAAGGTGAAGTTTTATCAATATAAGCTTGAACCACAGTTGCTGGACATATGGATAAATTTTCGCGAATAAAGGGTAACTTGATTAGTGGTTGGAAGGTACCAGGTCTCGAGGTTTTAATTAGATCAGGTATTTTAATTACAATCATATCATCTTCTGTACTGATATTTTTTAATTTAATTAAACTAAGTGTCTGCATTCTTTGTGCAGAGGCTATTGCTAGTAAGGCAATTGCTTTTCTTGACAAAAGTTCAAGAGTAACATCCATATAAGGATACCAGCTCGAAACATAGCTCAATGCTTTATTAGTGTCCCAAGTTGCAGTGTATTTAGGATTGGGAGGTCGTAACCTGTATACGCCCTTCATAAATCTACTAATACAACTATCTAATGTAATTTCTGTACTTAAAATAATTGACAGGGCAGATCTGTGTGTATTTATCGTATTATAACTAGCCCCTTCATTAAATTTTTCTGTCAAAAAGGAAATAACTTGAGTACTAGTGGATTTAAAAATATCAAAATTATTATCTTGACAATAATTTACCCAAGATTTAAGGGTACTGTTATATTGATTTAATGTTTTTGGTGCAAATGAAGCCATTACAATACCCAAAGATGTGTCCGAAATGAAATGAAATGAAATGAAATGAAATGAAATGAAATGAAATGATGGTTTATTTGTCATGCCTGGAGCTATCATCCATTGCCTGATAATTTTGCTGCCACTAGGATAAGGTCTGCGTGTAGTGGATGGTGTGTTCTGAAAGGAGAATACAACAAGTCTTGGTCAGGTCCAAAAAATATTTTTTCTGATATTATTAATTTGCTCCATAGTGGATACCAAGGTTGTGAACGCCAATAGGGTACAATTAGTATACCCTCTGCTTTATCTCTAATTATTTTTTGCAAAACTTTGGTTATAATACTGAACGGGGGAAAACCATAAAAGGAAAGGTTTTTCCAGTTAAAAGTGAAAGCATCCACTATTTCAGAATGGGGATCTAGCTTCCATGAGGCGTATCTTGGGCATTTGTAGTTTTGTGAGCTAGCAAAAAGATCAAAGTTGGGTACACCTAATGTATGTGTGATTTCCGAGAATGCATACTCCGCTAGCTCCCATTCCGTGTCCACATTCATTTTTCGTGATTCCCGATCGGCAATAGTGTTATCCGAAGATTTAACATACGAAGCAAATATATGAATGTTCCTATCTTCACACCATTGCCAAATATTCCGGGCTATTTCATTTAAATGAGTATGTTGTATTCTCCCCATTCGGTTTATGTAGCTGATTGCGGTAGTGTTATCGATTCTCAATAGTATACTACAATCTCGAAGTTTAGAGGCAAATATTCTTAAACCATAAAACGCGGCTTTCAGTTCTAGAATATTAATGTGCATAATAAGTTCTGAATCTGTCCAATTCCCGTGTGAACTTTCATTACCGCAAGCAATGCCCCAACCAGTGCTTGATGCATTGCTGTATATTTCGAGACAATAATCATTATTACGAATAGGACAAAGCGAGTTTTTAATATTATTTTTCCACCAATGGAAGTCCTGTTTTAATGAATTTGACAGTGTCATTATCCTGTTATAGTTGTAAGAATTACCCAGAGCTAAAAAAAATCCCTTTCAAATAACTTTGTGTAAATCCACCCGTAACTGACAGCAGGGCATGCCGAAGTCAGTAAACCTATGAATTCAGCAAAGTACCTGATTGAACATCTACTTAATTTTAAAAATTCTATACTTTTGTCCAAGATACGATTTTTTTTTTCATTAGGGAGAGAAATAGTCATATCTACGGTATTGAAACTAAATCCTAAAAATTTACATTCCTGGGTCCTGGGTGTTACTTGACTTTTATTGCAATTGTTAATATTGTTGACACATTCATCATATGATTGTCCAATACAAAGAAAATCATCTAAATAATTGACTGAAATCCAACTTCGACTTCGCAGGCACTGCAGCACAGGTTTTAACAGCTTGGTAAACTCAAAAGGGGCGGTACATAAACCAAAGGGGAGAACGTTAAATTCGTATAATTGTGATTTCCATTCAAACCGTAATTAATTTCTTCCTATCATGGATATTTATAGGGATTAAAAACTAGGCATCCTTTAAATCTAAAGTGGCCATAAAATTATTTTTATCTAATAACCTTAATGCTGTT
The DNA here is from genome assembly GCA_949126895.1 of Eilema caniola. NCBI lineage: Eukaryota > Metazoa > Arthropoda > Insecta > Lepidoptera > Erebidae > Eilema > Eilema caniola. Next base: position 2,720,822 of record OX421486.1, on the reverse strand, counting down.
CTGTAATCCTCCATTTTGAAATATTCTAATTTAATAAATTTATTGAGATTTTTAAGGTTCAAAATAAAGCGATGTTCACCGTTAGCTTTTGGTAATGTAAATATGGGTGATATAAATTGTCCGTCGCAGGGCTCACAGGTTGCAATAAACTTTGATTTTAACAATCCTGTAATACAATTATCATTAATCTTGCATTCCGATACCGATTTACGGCAATTTCTGGGACGGATAGTTTGTATAGGTTCTTGTTCAAACGGGATACTATAGCCTCGTACCCAAGATAATATTAAAGGATCACTGGTTATAGGACACCAATTATGATAAAAGTACTGCAATCTACCTGCGAGTGCTACCTTGGCTAGTGAGGTCAGCGTCTCCTGGTCCTCTGGCGCGTCGAGCTCGTCCTGGTGTTCTTCTGGTACGGTTCTGGGCGGCGATCCCGCGGCGCTGCTGCTGGCCTCCGTGGAGCGGGGTTCTGACGCGACTGGCCGGCTGTTGCTCGCGGAACCCCCCTCACGTTTAAAGCCCCCCTTGGGTATTGTGGTGTCGGAGGCTTGTACGGAGCGCGCTGAGTAGTCTTCATCTCCAACCCAGACTTTGATATTGCTTTTGCTGATTTGAGATGTTCAGAAAGGTTGGCACCGAATAAACATTGATCGATCTTTGTGTTTTTTACTATTTCCCGAGTTTCCTTATTCAAATTGTTAATGACAGCATATCGCCTTGACTGTGACTCTCTAAAGAGACTGTCGCACAGGAGTCGTCCAGCGTCACTTAATGGTTTTATAATTTCCTGTGCTTGGGGTAATGTGTCTCTAGAAGCGGACAAAGCCCAATTATGGACTATACCTATAGCTGACAAACAACTAGATATTTGATTCTGCTTGTATTGGCTAAATAAATCTTTTTTGATATTAATGACTGTCAAAGCCGCTTGAATTTCTAGGTTAAGTTTTGGTGGATTCATACTACTACAGTTTTCTTCCGGTAAGTAATGTTTCATCAATTCCAATTTGGTTTCTTTAGGTAACCCATTACTTAAAATATGTGCCCATCTAGCAGCAATATCTTTATGCAAGTCCACCCCATGTTCTTTCTGGGTAGATGGATCTTCACCTAGCATCATTAAAATTTCAGGGTCAAGTACCTCTTCATTTTTCTCTGCATCGGTAGGCACAAAAGTTATCGCTTCCTCAGAAGCAGACGGTACAATCGGTTCCAAGGGGCGTGCGTCCTGTACATCTAATTCTCCCAAATTGGGTTCCATGTTCGGAATTTCTTCACCTGTAATGCGGTGAGAATGAAAATGTCTGTGAAATTCGACGCGATTTACGTGGAGCAAGACAATTAGTATCTTCTAAATTGTTACCTCAACACGATATACGTGGAGAAAGAGATAAAAGTCATTAAACTATGGTTTTTACTAACCAAGTTCATAAACCAAAATAAGTAGGTAGGTAGGACCTACTTTAAATCTTCGACACGATTTACGTGAATTGTACTTTGTCTTCTACACGATTTACGTGGAGATAAAATTCAAATTGTTTTGCAACCTCAAACGATAAACGTTTTGTCGTCTTATCTTCAACACGGTATACGTGGAGATAGGTTTATAATAATTACAGTATAATAAATTATACTTTTTCTCGTAAGTTACTAAGTGGGGTACACCGAACAAAACATTATTATGTTAGAGAAAGTAAAATGGATCATTGTCTAAGTAATAAGGCTAATGATTAACATGGTAGCTTGAAGGGACATACCTTGTTCGTCCAGACATTGAGCATCCACATTTGACTCCTCATAATCGGATAAATTTTCAAAATAAGAACGTTCCGAAGATGACGAACTACTTCGTCGATGTCTGTGTAGTTTGCGCTCGAGTCTTTTTAACTTTTCAAATAAAACTTGTCAAATAACAGGGAAAAAATAAGCAGTGTGACTCCGACAACACGAAAACACGTAATAAAGAACTAGACTTTCAGCTAACGCCGATGCCGCGTCTAGAATTTCTGGCGGAGTGAAAATCTCACCGTCACTACTTTCTTCTCCAATCATATTTTAATCACTTACAGGATTTTAGTGAACTTTTTTGGAATTCCGAATACAAAAACACGATCGGCATAAAATTTTATGGGAAGCGCGGGAAATTAAGTTCAAACTACGCATGTGTGCGCCATTTTTTTTCACAGTTCGTTCTGCGCATGCGTGCGCATTTTCTTTCATATTCAGCCTAAAACCATAGACTAGACCATAGAGAACATAGACTAATGAATAAAAAAAGATAGCGGTACTATAATGAGTTTTATGATATAGTTGGCGGTACTATAAGTTTTATTTTTAATTTAATGTATATGCGTTTATAAAGTGCGTGTGTATAGAATCGTCTTTGAATTCGTAATTCAAATTTTTCGATTTGAGTGTAGATAAATAAATATAAATTACCTGTAGAACCCTCCCATAACTCTTACGAGACAATCATAATGGGCGTCATTAAGGAACTCCATTATATGCCTACTTAGTCAAAGTTTAAAGCATTCCTTGCAATAGATTGTAACGGACTACAGTTGATGAGTGGAAGTAGTTCACAATTAGATGGGTAGATGGAGCTAAAATTCAAAATTCAAAAAAAATGGTTGTGGTATTTAAGAGGGATGTTAGATGGCGCAGCGATTGAGCCATTTCCTTTATTGTAAATAAATTAAATTCCATGTTTGTCTTATTGGTAGCGAAATAACGTAAGATTATCCGTTAAAAAATTGAAATAAGATTTAACATCAACTGCTACTGATCCTGCGGTTGATGTAACCAGGAATCTCTATTGGCTGCATGTTCTGTGATATTGCACTAGTCGCGAATTCTAAATATTAGTATACGAATAATTAACTGGAAAATTAGTTAGACATTATCTTGGATTATTCTTATTCCAATCATATGAATTAAGGAGTTTTTATATAAAAGGAGCAAATTCGCTGAGGCGGCTTGCCGGAAATAGCTCACGATTGGATGAAGGATGATGTGTAGTTCTAGAAACGGCGAGGTTAGTTTAGAGAAGGGAGACCTCGCCTTTAAAAGATGGGTTTTCTGGAGGCGGAGGTCACTTTTTTTTCGTCATTCATTCGATTCAGATAGTTAACAAGGCGTACGGCTCGGCGGACTGTCTTTGTAAGTTATATATTTCTATCGTTGTAAAGAAATAGTGTTAAATTCCTTTTGTGAATTATATGAAATTGTTGCCGGTGTTGTGTAATAAACGAATTATTAGCTATCTTTGTTTAACGCGAACAGTTTAGAGTTTTTCCAATGTACCGCCGAGAGTTTTATAATTCTGTAAAAATTATAAATTGTCGAAATTTATTGTAAATCTTGTTTGTGTGTTTGGGGTGTGGGGTAGGTCAGTTCTCGCGTCGAATATTGGGATGGGTCGCGATCGGAGCAGGACCTGGGGCCTTTGCGAAAATGAAGACACCTTACATTGGGCAGGGATAGTACGTGTAAATGTATGCGTATTATTACTGTCTTGTGCTGTTGAGTCTGGCAGTGCATTCGTAAAGTCCTTACGGTCGTTTTATCATCTTTATTATCTTGAAATTGTTGAAATTAATTGTAAATCTTGATTTTGTGTGTGGTTGGGCGTGATACGTACAAGGGTGCGCGATATTTGTTACGACTAGGGCGTGGGGTAGGCCAGTTCTCGCGTCGAATATTGGGATGGGTCGCGATCGGAGCAGGACTTAGGGCCTTTACGAAAATGAAGACACCTTACATTGGGCAGGGATAGTACGTGTAAATGTATGCGTATTATTACTGTCTTGTGCTGTTGAGTCTGGCAGTGCATTCGTAAAGTCATTGCTGTCGTTTTATCATCTTTTGTTATGTTAGTAGTTGAGGGTAGCACTGCGGTGTTTTAGCTAGTTTTCCCGTAGGAAACCCATGGCGATGTGCCTGGTTATGGAGGGATACCTGACGGTGGCAACGACTCCATATTCATCTGAATAGCTAGGGGCCGGTAACCTTTGAAGCGGGCGGCATTCCGATTTTACCTGTGGAAACGGGATCGGAAAAGCTTCCTGAACGTGGGTGACTGTTTGTTCTGTGATGGGTAGGTACCGTCGAAGTGGAACCGTCCAATTGGGCCTGGATCAGAACTTACGGAGCTCGCAGTTCAGTCTTATATATCTATTTATATATACACTAACTATTATCTCGTTAGGGTTTCAGTTCACATCCCTGAGCTTCGGCTCGTGGACTGGAGCATGCACACAGTTATGAGGATAGGCCAAGTCAAGCCTAACTAGCTTGCACCCATAGCAGAGCAGGAGTGTTGATGGAATACCATCAATACATGATAGGCTCATGACACACCACACGTTTAAATGTAAATGAGGTGACGTTACACCTAGTTTTGGTTGGACAGAAGTTCTAAGTTGGGGGTAGAGTAGGTACTCACACAATGGGAATAGGTTAGGAAGTGTATTAGTAAGGACTAGTATTGTAACGGTTCTGAGCTAATCGGGCCTTTGCTTGGTGATGTAACATATCATTCCTTGGTGATACTTGTGATTGATTTAGTTAAGGCTTTTCGTGCGTTAATGCCGTGGTGAAATCGTGATTTGAGTAAATTGTACACGAGCTATCGTGTTGTATAGTTTAGTAGGCGTTCGATGTATTCGGATTAGACCTATAAGCGAGCCGTCGTTGGACCGCGTTGCTAATGTTGTCGGTAGAGGGTATATTAACGTTCTACTTGCCTAGCAACTGACTTAGTATGGTCTCAATGAAACTTGGATTGGTGGCATAACATATTTTAAATCCACCCACATCATAATTAATCATATTCGTAATGGAAATTATTCCGAAATGAGAAGTTTGTTTGACTGATCTACCAATTGACTTTGAATAAAGTACTATGCTATTAATAATACTTATTACTCGGAGCGTCGTAGCCGAGGAATCATTTTGGCGAGGTACATCTAGCTCACCTTAGCAGAGCGCTTTGCTAATTTGGAACTTGTATCGAACCTTAATTGATTTGGGCAATTGACCCTAGATATGGCTGTCTTCTACACCAGGGACACTATATCGATCTCGTTTATGCACGTGACAAGTATGAGTCAGTTCTGACATGTTAAAGATCCTATTTTGGACACAGAATCTCATTTGATGATTGGTCATCAGACCGCGCTACGACATGAAACTATTCATTGAATCTGTACTAGTCATACTATGTTTTGACAATATTGTGAAAGAAATAATCTTATTTTGAATTAGAATTAATAGGCAATGCCCTTTCTAATTCAAGTCTAATTTGACGTATACATTTGTCTGGATTCAGATATTGGGGGAGGGAAAATACGAGTCAGCTATCCTACTCTCTAAAGGCGCGTAAGTTCCATTTGGGGCTACGTGCTTACAAAAGGATAGAGGGGGGATATTTAAAGTTGGTAGTATCCCACTGCACACGGCGATTGGTGGAGCCTGTGTCAACGGGGAAACAAAAACTAACAAATTCAAAGTATACGCCAACGGGGAAACAAAAACTAACAAATTCAAAGTATACGTCAACGGGGAAACAAAAACTAACAAATTCAAAGTATATGTCAACGGGGAAACAAAAACTAACAAATTCAAAGTATACGCCAACGGGGAAACAAAACCTAACAAATTCAGAGTAAATGCCTATGGGGAGCAAAAGTTATTCGGGTTGTTTGCCACAGTAGTAGTAATTAGGGCAGTGTTAGGCTTGCAACACTAAGTTGACAATGTAAGAGTTAGGTCATTCAAGTTAAACAAGTTGTTTGCCACAGTAGTAGTAAATAGGGCGGTGTTAGGATCTAGTAATAAGCGGCTTGCAACACTAAGTTGACAATGTAAGAGTTAGGTCATTCAAGTTAAATAAGTTGTTTGCCACAGTAGTAGTAAATAGGGCGGTGTTAGGATCTAGTAATAAGCGGCTTGCAACACTAAGTCGACAATGTAAAAAGTTAGATCAATAAAGTTATTCGGGTTGTTTGCCACAGTAGTAGTAATTAGGGCAGTGTTAGGATCTAATACGGTTGTAGGTTGCTTGTGAGAAAATTATTTGTGAGAGACTCATTCATTGAGAAATTGTTGTACCTTAACATAAATCAGTTAAAGTAAGTGGGGGTAGAATTAAGTAATTGTATAGTAATGTTTCATTATATAAATACCAGCATTCCTAGAACTCTATAGGATCCGGGATATGCGGGCTCATCTAGGGTCTCCTCTGACCATAATACGATCATTGGCCAAAGTAGAATTAACAATATAGACGATTTATTTAGTGTGGTGAAATGCTGCGGGTATGACCACCGCTTTATTACGTATTGGTGCTGTGACGCAGGATCACGGTACAATTTGCTGCCGCTGACCAGGATTACTATGGTTAAGGCAGTGTTTATTACAATTTGGTCCCGCGTGACCAGGATATTACAACTTGGTGACGTGATCCAGGACCGGGGTTATTACAAGATCCTTGATAATAGATCTATACATTAGTAAAATATCTTTTCTTTTACAAGTATTAAACAAAAAAAAACACTAGAAACTGTAACTATAATAACGGTGACGGTTCTAGAAAACAAAGAAGCCACGTTCAATGGCAATGCTAATTCTTTGTTCTAGATAATTACCATCCTTCTGGTAACGTGTAGCGTCGATCCTCGCCTTGTCAAATCCTTGATTATAAAACGGGCACTTGAATCTCAGGTCTCCGACGTTTCAACTTAAAACGGGTAGACCGGTTCGGACTGGACCCGTTTTTGACTGCCATAGATGTTTATATGACAACCGACAACGGCTTAACGTGCTCTGCGAGGCACAAAAAGCCGGCACTACTGTCACGCCACAGAGGCTACGTGATTTGTTTACTTCAAATCTGCGATTACAAATTTTAATCTTTTTGTAAATTATATAGGTCGGCTTGAATCTAAGTTATCTAGACTTAACAGTTTTTGCAATAATATTAAAATAAATTATAATAAACTAATTTTTGCCCATAGCTCTATCCGTGTAGATGTTGGGTTTTGTATTTATTTCTGTGGGTATCAAATTTTATCAGGCTATCTTCAGAATTCGATTTCCATGTTGGCTGCCGGTTGGGAATAATAAGGCCACCTCCTCTCTTCTCTTGGGTGTCCTAGAAGGCGATTATGGGGTAGGGCTATTTTCGTCCGACAGGCTCGCCCCGTCTAATGTGAGACCGAACATCATAGTTGGTCAAAGGTGGATGTTTAATGTATCCCTGTTTACCCCTTCGGGAATTCATAGGAATACATCTTCGAAAATGACATACTTTTATACAAATTTCACTCCTTATTTGAACCCCCTATAGACTTGTAACGACAAACGTAGTTTAGCCACACACGGTACATAGAGTGTACTAGTCACTCTGTACCAAATTTAATCAAAAACGGTTTAGTGGATTCGTCAAAAAAGCGTAACAGACAGACAGTATTACTTTAGTTTTTTAAAATATTCGTATGAATATGGATAGATTTATGCTATTTTGAGATTTAAAAAAATGAAGCGCTAAATCTCAAGGATGATTTTACAAAAAAAATTGGTAGATCGTATATAAGGACTTCAGATTTCAAAATTCAGTTACAGTTGCAGACTGATCATCAGGTGAGTACCACAAATAGTAATTGCTAAAAAACGTCACTTTGTATCATTTCCATGAAATATATCTCAATAACATTGAGTACACAGCCAAATCCGTTTATCTTGAGTCCGTTTTAGGTGTAGCATTTGAAAAGAGACTTTTTTTATACAGAACTCGTCAATATGACGAGACGAGAAATTAACAAACCTTGAAATTTAACTCTAATGCGAACTTACTGTGGACGGAATCGCGGGTAATAGCTAATGATAATATCATAATAACAAAATTATTTCATAGACGGAAGATGTCTGTTATCGACACAACACACGAAGAACATCTATGTCTTCTCCGTCAATTAGTTTGACAAAAATGCAATGTATTGAGCATTACATTTATATGAGCATATGACGCACGAAAATACCCAAACTTTTCACTTACCGCACATTGTATTGAGCATGTGAAATCACCCTCCATTCCAATCCACTTTATCTAAAAACCCTTTGCTCTTTTATTGAACTCGTACCTTGATCGTTTCTTTATTTTCAGATAAAATGTGGGCATTAAAGTTAATCCTATTACTTCTGCCAGCAATAGCGTACTGCCGCATTAGCATTAGAATTAATCCGGGTAAGACAGTAGATGAGACCACTGTCTCTTTTAGCGGCTCAGATAAATCTATTATTAGCGACAAGGAACGGAAGACCTTCAAACTTGATGAAACAAATTTGAATAAAGCTGTAAAGGCATGGAAGGGCAATACTTGTACAAGTGTATTCGTGAAACCACCGACGCCCTATGGTGATGTGTATGAAAAGTATGGTTGGGACATTGTGGAGAGAACTCTGAGGCCAGTAGGATACAAAGTACTTGGCATCAACCCTAAACCTGACCTGGTCGTGACTGCATCATATGAAAATACTCATGATAAAGTAGATGCAACATATAGTACAAGCATATCGAAGACCGTTGAAGAGGAAGTCTCCCACGGTTGGAGCACTTCGGGAGAACTGAGTGTCGGTCAAGAAATCACCTATAGTGTCGGTGTTGGAGCGGCAGAGGTTGGTGGTTCTACATCATTGTCTTACACTTCGGGCTGGGGTGAGGAGAAATCAGAATCCAGAACTGTTTCTATTGGAACTTCTTCGACTATACAGGCCACTGTTCCTCCAGGTCAAAAGGTTTTAGCAACACTTACCGCTGAAAGTGCCACGTTAGAGGTTGAAATATATTATGAGGCAACTCTTAATAATGGAGATGTATTTTGTAACTATGAAGGTAAGTATCAGGGTCATCATTTCTGGGCGTGGCCTTTATATGCTCTACAAGATGCAGGAAATTTACCCTGGAAGATAAAATCCACAGAGCGTATATCTGTTGGTTTTTATTCGAATTCCAAGCTTAAGATATCCAAGTAAAGTACTAATGATATATGGTGTAATATTAAATTTATTGTTAAATAAACTGAGAAGTTTGTGCTAACTTGTTTCTTTCTAATTGCTTTAGTCGCATCTTCTTTAATTGTTATTCCTAGAGCAAGGTATCATTAAAAACGACTTTTTTGTATATGTATGTACAAAGGTTAGCCTATCTCAGACTGAGTTCTCTTCCAGCAAATCTAGGAGTGCACAGAGAAATCGCAATCTAATGAGAGAGGCCAAGTCACAAGACTTAGTAGAATACAAAAGGTATACCCCTGACAGAAGGCATTACATATACATACAATTATATATAACCATTGTAGACCTACATACACTGTAATATTTGTAATTTTTGCGGAGTTCCGATGAAGTAAGCAGCGAAACAACAGACTAATATACTCTTCACTATATTTGAGCTCAACAAACAACTATTTTAAGCTAGACACAACGATATTACACAGTGCAATGGTTACACAATTACCACGTTCACGCTGTTGTGCTTATGAGTAGCGATCGTGCACCCTGCTCGGTTGAGACTATGTACTTACAGGACTGGCGAGGAGCGGGTCTCCGGCCAGCACCAGAATAACCGCCCGCACCGCACGCGGACCCTCGCTTTAATTACGGTGCGCCGGCGTTGGTCACATCTGGTAATACAATGGAGAACCGTCCCTCAGTAACAAACAAAGAATCTTAAAATAACATGTGCACAATCTAAATTATTACTTAAAATTTCTTAAACTATCACGAGAAGTCGTGCTCGTTAACAATAGAAGATCTAGTTTCAAATTCAACATACATGGAGACGTATTTTCCTTTTCGGATGCCACCGAGGCCAAATTGCTCTTAGAGCCCAGGGTCCGCCTTCTGACTCTTCCTCCTCCACTTCGTTCGATCTTGGACGTCCCTTAAGTCTAAATTAGTAATGCTTCAATTGAAAAGTCATAATATAGTAATTTATTGTATATGATTGAGACTTCATAGTTATATTCTTTCTACTTCGATTTTTTAGCGCTACGTTTCAAAATCGTTGTTTAAAAAAAAACTTCGTTAGGCGCGTTGTGCAAATTATTTTTTTTTTGTTGAACTGTTATCATGGAACTGGCATCATTGTCAGCGCGACACAACGCGACGGTGGCTCAAGTTACTTTATTTTTTATTTGAATTCTAACGGCCAACAATACCTTTTTGACACGTTCGTGTATGTTGTAACATTTCTTTTGTACATACTACTTTTCAATGATAAATTATCATGGTGGTGACATCTAGCAAATCGATGTGGAACTAATCAACTTTAATTTTATAGGGTGTATCCGACGCTAGATGGCATCACTTTAATTCTCAGGCACTTTTAGTAAATCTGTTATTAATATCAATGTTGGACAAAATTATTTATGACGCATTTTAACTTTCAGTTCAGTTTTTTTTTCTACTATTGTGTATATAAAGTAACTTATTAATTTTTTTTTAGTTAAGATATGGTAATGCTTTCAGATTCCACAGTGAATGCATTATGGGTAAAATCACAACGTCGCAACTTTTATCATATTTTATATGTGCTGTGTATAGACCTGCCGATAACAAATATGACATTGCCCTAATTCAGGAGCCTTAATTAATAAAGAAGAAATAAAGGGCTTAGGTGTAACTGGTGGTACTGAACATGCATTTATATCAAAAATGGTATAGACGCATGGGTTTTAGATAATTTCTGTTTCAGGGATCTGACAGCAGTCAGGATCAAAGGTGAAGGAGAGGCTAGCAACAGAGATACAATCTTTGTATCGGTCTATACGAATACAAAAATCCTATACCTAGTATACTACAAGAATTAGTGGATCACGGCATCTGAAATAACACGGAAGTAATCATCGGATGTGATGCGAACGCACACCATGTGATCTGGGGCAGCTCAGACAACAACGAACGAGGGGAAAAAGTACTGGAATATCTGGTAAGTCCGACTTTCATTAATTGGAAAAAGACTGAGGTTATTGACATCACTCTAGCCACAAACATGGCCAGCAGAGATATCACGAACTGGCAAGTATCTAATGAAATCTCATTATCTGACCATAGGTACATATATTTTGAGTCTAAAACTTCAAAGGAGATTGGGGTAGAAATGCGAAGAAACCCCAAACACACAGACTGGATCCAATATAAAAAGGATCTGAAGATCTACTTAGGAGATCCAAAATGTAAACTCAACTCGATATTCGACATTGAATTTAAAGCGGACAAGATAACAGAATCAGTCATAAAAGCATGGACAACAAACTGTCCAGAAAAGCAAATAAAATCCAAAAAGGTGCCATGGTGGAGCAAAGAATTAGAGATGCTACGTCACAAGACAGGGGCCATCTTCGACAAAGCTAAGGTACAAGGCGACTTCAGAAAATACCCCAAAATGCTCACTGAATATCACAAAGCCGTACGGACATATAAGAGAAAGTCATGGAGAGCACATTGTGACCAAATAAATTCTCTGTCAGAAGGCATGAGACTGGCTAAAGCCCTGGCAATAGCTAAGGGAATCCACTCACCAGTGTAAAAGACGGAAATGGGAGGCTCACGGAATCAGGAAAAGAAACACTACATGTAATGATGAGTGAACACTTTCCTGGATCGGAAATCATTGCAGAAGTGCCAAAAAATCAAATAAAAATCAATGGTACTGAAGGTACAAAAACGAATAGGGCAGAATGGAACTTTGCACGGAAAATAGTTAATAGGAATAAATTGCAATGGGCCATAGGAGATTCCAAACTCTATAAATCTCCAGGCCCTGATGGTATCTATCCTGTACTATTGCAACAAGGCATGAACATACTAATCCCTCATCTTGTGAGATTATAAAGAGCATGCTTAGCTTTTTACTACATACCGACGATATGGAGGAACGTAAACGTAGTTTATTTACCCAAACCTGGCAAAGCAAACTACGAAGATGTAAGATCATACAGGCCTAGCAGCCTAACATCTTTCTGCCTAAAAACGGTAGAAAAGCTGATAAACAAGCATGTGAGGGAAGGACCTTTAAAATGTTTGCTATTACACAGGCTGCAATGCGCCTATCAGCAGGGCAAATCAACGAAAACACCGCTGCACCTAGTAGTGGAATGCGCTCGTAAGGCACTGGAATGCAAAGAAATAAGCGTTGCAGCCTTCATAGATATTGAAGGCGCCTTTGACGAAACCACCTTCGAAGCAATCCAGGCAGCAGCGATAAAACACGGGGTGGATAACACCACCTGTAAATGGATACAGGAGATGCTAAAGAGCAGAATAATTTGGCCTACGTTAGCAGGTGAGAAAACATATGCCAAGACCACTAGAGGATGTCCTCAAGGGGGTGTAACTCTCACCCCTACTATAGAGCTTGGTAGTTAACTCACTAATAACAAGACTAAATGAAGGACCATTCTACACGATAGGAGACGCTGACGACTTAGTGATGGTGGTAAACGGTAAATTCCCAGACACTGTCTCGGAACTACTACAAAAGGGTCTAAATATAGCGTACAGATGGAGTACGGAAAATCATGTAACGATAAATCCATCCAAAACATCAGCCCTATATTTCACACGCAAAAGGGACCTAAAAGTTTAAAAAGACTTCAGGTAGCAGGCGTAGAATTAGAGTGGGCCAAAGAGGTGAAATACCTCGGAGGTCACATCAAGATTTCATCACACAGAAATCAATAAGAGCCCTCGGCATGTGTCGCAGGGCATACGGCAGAACATGGGGACTTAAACCGGAACTGGATATATAACATGATGATACTACCGATAGTCAAATACGGAAGTATAAAGTGGTGGCCAAGAACCACGACTGTAATATGCAGGGAAGCGCTCAGTAAAATCCAAAGGATAGCTTGCATGTCTATAACGGGTGCCACCAACAGCAGCGATGGAACGGTTACTAAGTATGCTACCGCTACATTCAACTGTACAAATGGAGGCTTAAAAGACTTAAGGATTTTTGTGTAACTTGTCGGTATGCCAGCATACCGACAAGTTACACAAAAATGGGGATAACTCCTGATGTTCGGGAACTATTAGATATGAGGTCTGAGAAACAACAGCCTAAACTAGTACTTCAAAGGAATTACAAGGTGATAATTCCTTCTAGACAGGAATGGAAACAAGGTCTCAGAACCAATCAAGGAAAAAGACAAATCTGGTACACCGATGGCTCCAAGACGCTAGATGGCACAGGAGCAGGGGTACATGCAGAAGACTGCGACATAAGCGTTAGTCTAGGCAAATACAGCTCCGTATTCCAAACAGACGTATACGCTATAATAGAATGCGCTCAGGAGATTATAAATAGAAATACCCATACCCGTGACAGCCAAGCAGCCATTAAAGCGCTAAGTTCTCCAAAGGTAAATTCCGAAATAGTACTGAATTGCAGTAGAAGCCTAAATAAGGTTGGCAGAGTCAGCAAAATGAGGCTCATCTGGGTCCCGGGCCATGAGGGGATAGAAGGGAATGAGAAAGCATACCATCTAGGCAGACAAGGATCTGCAAAAATACCCATAGGTCCAGAACCATTTGTTGGACTCCCTGAAGCCACACTAAAGTAGGCTATTTCAGAACAGGCCAAGAATAGGTAGCTTAAAGAATGGAAGACCAGACCAGGCCTAACACATTCGAAGGAATTCATAAGTAATGAATTAGGCAGGCTGTGCAATAAAATAATTAATCTCAGCAGGGACAAAATCCGAAAAATAATAGGAGCGTTCACTGGCCACTACTGCGCAAAGTACACCTTGAGCAAGATTGGTATCATGAACGACGCAAAATGCAGCCACTGCGGGGAGGGCGATGAAACGATGAAACACATAACAGTATGTCAGTGTATGTATGTATGCCACGCCTTAGGAAGACATCATATGAATCTTCTCGGGAAGGGCTATCCAAAACCAGGGGATTACAGACATCTTCAATTAAGAGGAATAGCCACCTTAATAGAGAGGGCTATCCCTCCTCCAACGCAGGGGCCACGTTGGGGTTGACACAAAGGATTCAAAAGGGTCGAAGTATCCGCGATAACTCCAAAGCACGCACTCAAAAACATAAGAAAAAAAAATAGACCTACCGATAATAGTAAACACTTATTTTTGAGAACCGAACTTCCACAGTTACTTTTGTAAACACTGCCCTAACGGTGATTTCATCCCGGTGGGTGATCTGAACCTAGACCTAAAAGAGAAATTCATAACGACCGATTGCTAAATAAATCCCCTGTCCGAGAGAGGCCTCCAGTACACTATTTCCGACTATGCAAGAATTGAGATGATCAAAGGTTGCGTGACTATGTAGGTCTTGTATTGATCATATTTTTATTCGTTATCATACGGGAGAGTCCTACTCGGCAGCTCTCGGTACTATAATGGCCGATCATCGTACGACTGTTGCTACGCTATCCGACGTGCGGCAAACAGAGGCTGTCTCTTATGATACAGGATCCCCTAGTTTAGGAGACAGGGTTAAATATTTAAATTTAGTAATTTATTTTTAATATTTAAGTCCTTCTTCAATCTATAACGAATGTGTTAAACCTCCAATTTGTAAATATTAAGCGTCATTATCTGTACTTAGCACGTATACTTTACACCCATAATTTTTTGTTTTTTTATTTAAAAACAGGATGTCCAAAAAGGAAAATATATTTAATATACAGTGCTTTATTATAAGATGAGTTATATAAAACTGACTGTCATCAAACAGAAAACATGTACATATGGTCCAAATAAAATATATAATTTCATCAAGCATAAGTTTAGTGAATTATATACATTTTCAGCAAATGCAAACAAAAGTAGTAAGCACATAATCAAAATGTAACCAAGATAAATGGATTAGTGATAAGCTCAAAGACAGATGCACGAAAGCAGACGAACTCTATATCAAATGTTTAAAAGATCCAACAAATAGATTACTTCGACTTAAATTAGAGAAATAAATGCCAAAAACTAACAAAAATGATCCGCGAAAGTCCTGGTCAATAATTAATCATCTTATGGGCAAGTTGGAAAAATCATTGAAGATATAACTAACCAAGCCTTTAGTAATGTCGTATGCAGTGAAAGTTAAATTGCCGATAATTTTGCTACAAAATTTGAGAAAACCGCTTGTTGCTTCGATAGCTCGTTCTGGTAGGCGTTAGTGTAAAAGACAATAAACACAGGAGCTGGTTCTACAATGTACTTGATGATATATAATTACAATTTTGAAATACGTCCGTTCGGTCCAAGGTTTTGAGGAAAGAGATTGTCTGTGTTGCCAGTATATAATATAAAAATTACTAAAAGGTTAAATTTAATGTTGCTATCCGCAACACCGCTGTTGATATTGTGCCTAAATTCTGTATAGGCCATTAAAAAGGCAGTTACAAAACGTCAAATTTAAAAAAAATCGAGTTTAACAAATGGATCACCGGTTCGAAACGGGTGCGCATTCTCTTACATAACTTTTCAACTCCTATCATCGGAAGTCCGAAAATATTTCTCATACCATATTCATTTACACGTGTAACAGACGGACAGACGGCATTGATAGAACCCCATTTTGATAATTATCTGTTATAAAGTAAGCTATTCTGAACAATGACGTTATGAGTTGAAGTATGTTCGTAGTAACAATATTAATTAAAGCAATATGATGATAGAAAGTTACAAAGAAAAAAATCAGAAATAAAATTATGGATTTAAACTGGTTCTTGGTAGAAACAGTATTAATAAAAAAATATAATCACTATCTGTTATGAGTTCCGATGATAGTAATGAAATGTATGAATAAAAAAAGTACCGATTTGTGTTCATAATCATCACTCTTCATAATTTTATTAAATTATGAAGAGAGATTATGAACACAAATCGGTAGTAAGAAAAAGAATAGGATTGAAAATTTTATGTGAGCCAATATGGACCCGTTCGAAACGCGGCCCCGACCTGAGAAGACTCCGACAAGAAACTCAGCGGTCAGTTTTTTTTGGTCTATTTCCAAACATTTGTTTAGTCTACTTAGTCTTTTTATCTAGACTAGTTTAGCTTGAGTAGCATAGTTGAGCGAACAGCTCATTTCCAAGCTTATTTATCATCTAAATATTCTTGGATTTTATAATAGCCTTATTGGCACAGCTTAGTCTTAATTACATTTTTAAAGTTATTCACAGGTAAATCCCTAATTTCATTAGGAAGCTTGTTAAAAAAGCGTATACAGTTGCTCCGGAAATAATTATTAATGTTATGGAGTCTACTATCACAAGCTCCAAGATTGTTTTTCTTGTTTTCTTGTATTTATATTATGCCTGTCACAAACTCTTGAAAATTATGAGATATTTTTCGTTACATACATTAGATTCTCAAAAGGATGTCGAAAGGATGTGATATATTTTTAAAGTTTTCTTGAAGGAAAACTCTTAGGCCCAAATTATAAATAGCCCTATATAATAGCATATGATACACCCCGCCTATGCGGCGGAGGTAGAGAGACACGTCGTGATACACGAGCGCCTCCCTAATGCAACTCCAGGGCAAGGTGTTGGACGCGTTGGAGTTGTCCAAGGACACCGCCAACATCACTTCGTCCCGAGCTACCGTATCCTCCGCCAGAGTGCACACGCGCATTATCTTGAGTCCGCTTCCCTGCCTGCAAAAATTGCCATGTTGATCGTTTACAATGGATGCAAAAACAACTGAGAGTATTTTGATGTGGTTTTTTTGCCAAATGCAATGACACTAAAACTGCGAACATATGTGCAATATGTGCATGTGTCACAGTTTGGTAGGTGGCCATTACCTGTGAAGTAATTATCATCTTCGATTCGATCGATTGCAGCCGAGGCTTAAACTTCTCAGTCTGTGGTCCACTTTACCCACCTCCTCTTCGTTAATCGGAAATCGCTTGTCCAGGAGCAACTTTCGTCTAACATCCAAACTCCAAAAAGGCAGCTTGCACCAGAGCCTCGTTCGTCAATAAGCAGGTATACTAGCTTGCAGATTAGGTTTTCTTAGGCCCCGAGCAACTAGTTGAGACCTCAAAAGCATCTTAACTCTAAAGTCTATGGTTTACCTGATATTGTATCGTGGATGTGGAACTCCCCTCCATTTCAATACAAATTATCTAAACACCACCCCCTCATTTTTGCTCTTTTAATATCTCTTTTCTATATTTCCAAATAAAATGTGGGCATTAAAGGTAATCCTATTACTTCTGCCAACTATTGCATACTGTCGCATAAGCATTAGAATTAACCCAGGTAAGACAGAAGCTGAAACCACTATCTCCTTTAGCGGCTCAGATAAAGCTATCATTCCCGATAAGGAACGGATGACTTTCAAACTCGACGAAGCATCTTTCAAAAACGCTGTAAAGGCAATTAAGAACACTACTTGTACAAGTGTATTCGTGTAACCACCGACGCCCTATGGGAAAGTGTATGAAAATGATTGGAACATTGTGGAGAGAACTCTGAGGCCAGTAGCATACAAAATACTTGGCATTAATTCTAAACCTGATCTGGTCGTGACTGCAGAATATGAAAATACCCATGATTCAATAGATGCAACCTATAATACAGGTATAGAGAAGAATGTTGAAGAGGAAGTCTCCCATAGTTGGAGCACCTCGGGGGAATTGTGTGTCGGGCAAGATATTACCTAAAGTGTCGGCATTGGAGCGGTAGAGATTGGTGATTCTATGTCATTTTCTTACACCTCGGACTGGGGTGAGGACAAATCAGAATCTAGAAAAGTTTCTCTTGGAACTACTTCAACTATACAGGTTCCTCCAGGTCGAAAGGTTATGGCAACACTTACCACTGATAGCGCAACGTTGGAGGTTGAAATATATTACGAAGCCACTCTTAATATTGGACATGTATTTTGCAATTATGAACATATGTTTGACGGTCATCTTTTCCGGGTGTATCCATTACGGAATCTCCAAGGCGCAGGAAATTTACCCGAAACGATAAAGTCTATAGAGTGTATATCCGTTGGCTTTTATTCGAATGTCAAGCTTAACATAATATATTCATGTAAAGTAATAAAAATTAACTTCATTTTATTTTCTAAAGTTTACGCAAATGTCACTCATTAAAATAAAACTACTTTTTAACGGATTCTATTGTGATTTATTTGTTATTGTTCATCTTTAGACTGACGTTTCGGCTACTTTTCAGCAGCCATGTTCGCAGTTTGACTTAGGGTGGTAGTTGTAATATAATAATGGTTGGTACCTTTTTGCGCGTGTTCACATACAGCTGACTTTGTTGAGCGTTGGTGTTTTATGTCAGCTATGTGTTCTTTGACGCGAGTGCCAATGCTTCACTTGGTTTGATATGAGAGCCCACAGTCTCAGTCTATTTTATATACTCCTGCATCTTGTAGAGGTAGTTGGCACTTGATAGATGGCAAGAACTGACTTATCTTCGTTGGCGGCTTGTAGTATGTGTTGATTGAAGCTCGCTTCAAGATGTAGCAAATCTTGTCAGCGACCCCTCGTACGTATGGTAGTAAAACAGGCTGGCGTTCGACCATGGCTGGTTTTTCTCGGGATTTGTGACTGAGGCGCGGTTGTTTGAGCTTGTTGTCCTGCAGTACTTGCTTGACATGCTGAAGTTCAGCGTTCAGGTGTTTATTAACACAGATTCCACGGGCTCTCTGAAACAAAAACATTCCCACGGTAGCTAACTGTTTAGGATGGCGGTGAGATTCACCGTTTAAGTACCTACAAGATTCCATATCAGTCGCAACGAAGCCGCCGACGAGGCAAAGTCTCCGAACTCGTCGTCGCCCGGACCTGCGTCACTGAAGATGTCGACCGCAGTGATCGACGAAACGTCTGGAACGCAAGTTTCAAATGGACCACGGCCAAACAGCCCGGAAGCAGTATATTCTACATAGTTAGGAAAAGTTTGTTTGATGTATTCAAATTATTGATTTGGTTTTTAATATCTCCTACCACAGCTTTAGTCTTCTCTGGGGTTTCTTTGGCAAACTTTATAGAAATAGGTCTACAAAACCTTACAAAAGGCACAGGATTTTGTCATATAATATTGCCAGTTGAGTTGCCTGTTAATCTTATGGGAACAAATGAAGTAATAAATCAATTTGCATCTGTAATAAGTTCAGACTCCTCTGGAAGTTTTTGTTTATACTCACTTTGCCCAGGTTAATTACTTGGGATCTGTACTTCACGTGACTGATGACATCGACTACGACGCCAAGGTAAGTATTGTCGCCGCGTGGGCCAAGTGGCTGGCAATGACTGGCGTCACATGCGATCCTCAAATGCCAGTCAGGTTGAATGGGGAGGTTTATAAGACTATCATTAGGCCTGTCCTTTTACTCGACTGTGAGGCGTGGCCGCTGTTGGAGTGACACAAGTAAATGTCGCTGGTAATGATGATACATGCGCAATACAATATCCTACCATAGATACTATATACCTTTTTGAGATCATTGCCTCTATAATTCTGCTGTTTTGACGAGAAGTAATTGGCAAACTTTCACCTTAAACACAAAACTGCTGGTGGACTTCCTTATTTTAAGAGGTAGCGCATTCCAAAGAAGCACAGATTGTGCAGTCTTTTTGACCTCATTTTCAGCGTCAACGTTTTTCATGTATTTCCATAGGAGTGAGAGTGGTGAAAGTATAATTTATGTCATCTTAAAGGTCTCCGGAGTTCGAAGTACTGTTGCTTACTAATAATACCTAATGTTTCTAGGAACTGCCCGACATTAGCGGGAGAAGAAAAATTTATGTTGTTAAGAATATAACGACGTTTGCTATCTAACTAAGAGAAACGGTTTCATATCTCCCTTACCAACGTGCTGGAGCCACCCCAGTAGATTTGTGTGGCGTGGTACGGTAATCAAAAAAATGATTCCCATAGCATAGTTCGCCGATTTACCGCTTTCTACTATCTTGATTAAATTTGACTTAAATGTCTCCACAGACCGCTCCGCGGCCCCTATTTTGGCTGAGTGGTATGGAGGTGTCATGGTGTGTTTAACTCCTACCATACCATAAAAAAAAATAAGATCCCGCTGATGTACGATGTACCATTATCTGTTACTAGATGAACCCGAAACCAAATCTCAAAAATAATTCTTTAAATTTATGTATGGTGAGACCACTCCCAATATTTGAGATTTGAAAAGCTTCAAGCCACTTACTATAGCTATCTACTACCACCAAGAACATTTTCCAAACAGAGGTCCTAAATAATCAGCATGTATGCGATACCGTGGTGAGGGTGGTACGGGCTTATAAGCTGTGCTTCAGGAGGTGTATTTTGATATGATAGGCAATTTAGACACTGATTAGTTAAATTTTCAATATCTTCGTTAATTTTAGGCCACCAAAAGCATGACTTTGCCATTTCGATCATTCTAGTAGCGCCAAAATGACTCTTATGCAATTCTTCTAGTACATTATCTTTTGAAATTGTAGGTATATTTTTTTTATTATTCATTACCATTTTCACAAAACAAAACCGGTCAATTATAATAGCACAAAAAACCACTTAGGTTTATACCTGTGCTATTGACAGTTATCATTATTTAACATCGTATCATCATTCATTAGATCATAATACCAATTCAACATTCGCCAATTGTGACTTATAATTTTTAAGTAAAGCAATATCCAAAAAAAAACAGGAATTGAATAAAAATCTCCTTCTACCTACAATGAGTCTTAAAAATATCTCTTGAGTTTAGATTTTACACCTGACACGGTGTTACATTCTTGTATATTATTATTATAATTCGGTGCCCCCTGTACTATATGCCTGTTGTTATCACACAACACTCACAGTGATTATAATATCGGCTCCTAGACACACGGTTAATACTTCCTTATAATCGAGCGCGCACATTCACTTCTCCCCTGCATTCCGTACTCGACTGCCGGCGTCCGCGCGTCTCGCTTGTGCCGTGTGTGCAGGAGACGACAGATATACGCCTCTCTTTCACGCATACACTACATCCCTTCCTTGTTATAAAATTTATTTTTTAAAAGAGTTAACTAAAACAATCTCTTTGACAATCAGCTTTATTTTCATCTGCCGTAAATAATCACATACATCAATATCATCCTTATACCAACATCAACACATCTTTTACTTCTTTAGCTTCCTTAATACTTTTTGAGCTTCGACTTCCTTTTTTTTATGCTCTGCATTAACAGCGCTTACTTTGCTTCAAATACTTCCTTATTCTATTATTTATTTTTTTTATATTTTTTTTTTTACGTTTCTGACTGTTCTGGTTTATCCATGACTTGCCATTTGCCTTCAATCTTCTTCAAATGCATAACATTCCTCCTTAACCGTTGTCCTGTTTCATTATTCTCAATCTCTACATCTCCATCTTTACGAAATTTTACCGTGTGCGGTGTTGGGTCGAAGTTTGGAGCAACTTTATTAGTCTTATGAAAATTTTTTGTGTATACTTCATCACCGGCCTTTAAATCTCCCTCTTGAGCTTTTCTTTTCCGATCTGCGTATTCTTTTCCTTTCTCTTTTTGTTGTCTATCCCTGTCTCTCACATCCATATCTTGGTATCTTTGGGTATTTTCTATGGTATCTATCATTGGGACTTTGTCTTTAAACTTTCGCTGAAAGAACAGCTCTGCTGGTGTTTTGCCCGTTGTTGTATGCGGCGTACTATTGTACATTGTGAGGTAATCTAGGAGTGCTTCCTTCCAATTTTTCTTTTCAATTTGGCTTATTTTCAAGCGCTTGATAATGTCTCTGTTCTGGCGCTCAACTTCTCCATTTTGTTGAGGCCAGTATGGGATAGTGTTGAACAAGTGTATATCATGTTCTCGGCAGAAATCTTTAAATTCTTGGCTAACGAATTGTTTGCCGTTATCTGCTGTCATTGTGACCGGGCATCCTAGCCGACTAAACATTTCCTTCAGTATTGTTATCATGGCTTTGCTAGATATGTCGCGGCAAGTTTTGATCTCCTTGTATCTTGAGTAATAGTCTATTACAACCAGAAGGTAATCTCCAGATGGTAGGGGACCTAAAAGGTCAATGGCCGTATCTACCCACGGTTGTGTTGGCAGTTCTCTTCTTTTCATCGGGTTCGGGGGGTTTGGAGCCGATACAAGGGTACAGCCTTTGCAAGACTTTATCAATTTCTCGACGTCAGTATCATATCTAGGCCACCAGACTTTGGATCTAAGTCGTGACTTCATCCCAACAACGCCAGGGTGCCCTTCGTGTGCGGCTTTTAGGATTTTTTCTCGTAGTAATTTTGGAATGACTATTTTGGTTCCTCTTAATAGGATCTCGCCACAGAAACAAAGCTCGTTTTCAAAAATTCTGTAATTTTTTACGTCTTCGTGCCATTCAGAGTTATAGATGCCTTCTTTCACTTTTTGTATTTCTTGATCCTGTTTAGATTGAGCTTCTATTTCCTTTATCGACACTGCCACCGGTTTTATTTGTTCCACTACATTCTGTACATAGTCTTTTCCTTTTGTAGGTTGAGCGAGGTCCCTGCACAATCGGGACAACGAGTCTACAATGTTATTTTTTCCAGGCCGGTATATAACTTGGTAGTCATAAGATTGAAGTCTTAATATCCACCTCTCAATGCGGGCACAAGGTTTGGCCTTTGGACCAAATATCACTTCCAAAGGCTTGTGATCCGTTATAAGCTGGAATGATTTTCCATATAAAAACATATGGAAGTGTTCTACTCCCCAGACCAGAGCTAAGGCCTCTTTCTCAGTCTGGCAATATCGCCTCTCACAATCAGTTAGGGTTTTATTACCGTATGCGATTATACGCGGTCCCGCTTCATTTATTTGTACCAATATAGCACCTAGCCCTACAGGACTGGCATCGGCGAATACCAAAGTCTTATCCTTGACATTGTAGTATCCTAAGCTCGGAATTTCACTCAAAACAGTCTTTAATTTGCTAAATGCTGCCTCTTGGTTTTCTTTCCACAATCCAGTTATGACAGTATTTCTGCCTGTTTTGCATCTAAGCAAATCTTTCAAGGGTTCCGTGATAGTGGCCAGGTTAGGTATCCATTTACCGACGTAGTTGACAAGTCCCATGAAGCTTTGCAGTTCCGATATAGTTCGGGGTGCTCTAAAGTTATTGATGGTCGTCAAATATTTATCTAGGGGTCGGATTCCTTCCTGTGTCAGTTCATGTCCTAAAAACTGGACCTTATTAACGTTAAATCTACATTTCTCTTCTTTCAGAACGACATATGCTCTTTTAGGACTTCTAATACCTGTTTTAGCCTAGAGTCGTGTTCCTTTTGGTCTTTGCCAAACACCAGTATATCGTCAATAAAATTTACGACTCCCTCGCACCCGATCAAAATATATTCAAGGGTTTTTTGAAATATTTCAGGAGCACATGTGATGCCGAACATTAATCTCTTATAACGATAAAGTCCTTTATCGGATATAAAAGTTGTGATGGCTCGTGAATCTGGATGAAGCTCGAGTTGATGGAATGCGTCCTTTATATCCAATTTACTGAAAACCTTCGCATTCCTAATTTTTGGCAACAGCTGGTCCATTGTGGGCAATGGGTGGTTCTCTCTTTTGATAGCTCTATTGGCACGTCTCATGTCAACACATAATCGAATATCCCCATTTTCTTTAATGATAGGGACTATTGGAGATATCCAATCTGAGGGTCCCTAGACTTTTTCAATGATGTCCTTGTCAAGTAGCTCTGTAATTTTTTCCTCAACCTTTGCTTCCAACGGAATGGGGATTCTTCTATAAGGTTGTGCGATAGGCTTGATCTTATTGTCAATGGGTATTTGTATTAATACATTTTTCACTTTAGGAAAAAACTCGGCTTCAATCTGGTTTATTTCGACTCCTATTCTTAAAACTCCCAGAGCAATTGCGGTTATCTTCCCTAATAAATTTCGCGTGCCTTTGTCCACCACATAAAATGTGGCATCTTCTATTTTTCCGGCAAGTTGAATTTTGGAGCAAAAGGATCCTAGGAGTCGCAAAAGTGTTTCAGATCCATACGCTAATAGGGTTTTATTGGGATTTCCATCTTGATCAGTTACCTTTACTCCCATTTTCTTCATATTTTCCCATGTTTTGTCTGTGATTAAGTTGTATTTACATCCTGAGTCTATCATCATATTTATTTTTGTTCCACCAACTGTGCAAACGACTGTATCATCTCCGTTTATGTTGAACAAATAGTCAACTTTTTCTGTCTCAGAATCTTCTTCTATACTTCTTACTTCGTGTGCGTTTGAAGGCTTTTGAAAATTTCTTTTTGTAAACTTTTTCTGTCTGTCTCTGTTATCTAGATTTGTATCTTCATATTTCCTTTTTAAAATCTGACTTTTGCATTGTAATTTAAAATGTCCTATTTTCCCGCATTTTAAACATTTCTTATTCCTCGCAGGGCAATTTTCGTTGCTAGATAAATGTCCCCAGCTTCCACATCTAAAACACTCCTTTCCTCTTATTTGGTCTTTTGGTTTATCTTCTATTTTGTTGACTCCTTGTGCTGTGTTTTTTTCTTTACCTTTAAACTCCTCTAACTGCCTGTGTATGGCTTCTAAGGCGTTTGCTTCTGAAATTATATTGTCGATAGTCATATTATCTCCCGCCTTGAGTATCTTCTTCCGAAGTTCTTCTGATGCACACTTTTCTATTATTTGGTCGATTAAATGGTCTTCTACATTATCAAATCTACATTTCGCGGCTTGCTGTCTAAGTCGCACTAAGAATTTTTCAAATTTCTCATTTTCCTCTTGCTTCATTTGTCTGAAGGTATGTCGTTCAAACCGCTTATTTTGTTTAGGAACGAAATAGTTGTCCAATTTTTCAATCGCAATCTGGAACACATCCTGATCTCCCGAAACCTCCGATGTAACGTCCGCTCCGGGTATGTTATAAAATATTTCTTGGAGTTCAGCTCCCCCCCCAATGCAATATACTAGCTCTCTTTTTTACAGCAGTTTTCACACCGGCTACTTCTAAGTAAATGTAAAAACTCCTCTTTCAACGTTCCCATCGTGCGCATACCGAATTGGTGTCTCCTTCACACTCGAATTTTTCGAGTGAAAGCGTCGTCATCGTTGGCTCCCTGTTGACAAGCAAACATTGACTGTAGCAGCCAATTAAACAGACGTCATCCGCTTAATCTCCCCCACTCAGTCACCATCATTTCGTCTGGGCTTCCTTATTCCTCTACTATATTTTAGTTTATTTTGCGGTACTACAGGCGTCATCTGTGTACCTACTTCCTTAGTCGTAATAGCCATCACGCTCAACGACAACTTCCCCATCTAAAACATTTTATTTTCAAAATGCTCTTTGACTAGACTATCACATTGACCGGACTATACCCTATTGACTGGACTATTTGTTTACTAATAAACTTTTCTCCTTCGACTATAATAATAGTAATCAGAATGTGCCTAATTCCACGAAACTCTATTCAAACTGTCATGCCAATATCGGATATTGATTAATTTTCTCCTTGTCGAATCCACGTAGGTATGCAAAATAGTTTGATAAGATCGTAAGCGCCAGCAATGTTATTGGCACTTAGGTCGTATGATTTTGGTGACACCCAGGTAATTTTTTTTTTTTTTACGAACTAGTTTCCTTTTTTTCAGTTAATTAAGCATGACAGCCAACATTTGTCCTGTAGTTTATATCTCGACCCGAAGTTAAGGCTACTATTTAGCTATTATGGGTATAGATCATCGAAATCAGCGAAAGAATCATTTTCAAATGATTTATTTACTTAATTTAATATTATATTAGTAATTTCTTGACATGACTGTAAAATTTTGACGTTCATATGTGCTCTTTATGTGCCTAAACTGAATAAACGAAATTGATTCTTTGATTCTTTGATTGAGATAAAATCAGAACTATACAATGTCTAAACGATTCCTTTAGTTTCGACTCGAGACTCAACCCGACCGATCTGCATTACTTTATTTCTTTACGCCTATGTTCCGAGCAATCGTCGTAGGCAGTAGCACACTAGCACAGCGCGTCAAGCCGGTCGCTCGGTCGAGGCAGCGCGTGCTTACGCTTTACATACCTACCTACGACTGCGCGAGCTCATTGTGAGACATATGAAATTATTTGGTAGGTAGTTCTACGTCTGAACATATCGCAATATTAAAGCTAAGTATAGCACAGCGTTTGTATTTGTGTTATCCAAACGTAGATTTACATGTCTACACAACATAACCTAACTGATTTGTGAATTCACGATTTCACAGCCAACTTTGCAATTGTCATTTCAGTTACTGTGGACCATTTTACATTATTTATCACAATGGGGTGAATTAGATACTTAGGTTATTGCTTAGTGGGTTAAAGTACGATATTACGTTAGTGTTAGTAACATTGCTTAGAAACCTAGGTACCTATTCCTTCCCTTTTTTTCAAGGAAAATGCTCGCTTACCGGTTTAACTCGTCGCCAAAATGTACTATATGCCTGTTGTTGTCACACAACACTCACAGTGATTATAATATCGGCTCCTAGACACACGGTTAATACTTCCTTATAATCGAGCGCGCACATTCACTTCTCCCCTGCATTCCGTACTCGACTGCCGGCGTCCGCGCGTCTCGCTTGTGCCGTGTGTGCAGGAGACGACAGATTAGTGATGGACGGGACTCGAGTTCTTCAAGTCCTAATTTAGGGACTGTACTCATTTTGGCAGAGCTCGCAAAACTCCGACTAAAATTAGTCCTGAGTTCTGAGTATTGAGTCCTTTGTTGAGTCCTAATGCAAAATGACTCGACTCATAGAACTGAGTTTTTATTATGGAACTCAAGCTCTTCAGAAAAACTAAAGTCATATTGGAGAATTTAAGTTTTTCAAAAAGAATCGAGTCCTCCTAATTTTTTTGTAAATTATTGATTTACAAATATTCTGCAACCAACTTATTGTTATACATAATACTAGAGGAAGTTTAACGCGATTATGCTAGGTTAATCTAGGAATTTTTAATCTATGACAATAAAAGTAGGTACCTACTTAATAGTCCACATTGTTAGTTATTATTTTTTAGTATATAAATCGACGATAAATTTAAGACTTATTATAATAATATAATAATTCATTTATTCATCAGACAATTAAAATCCATATTTTGTTAGTTACATTTGTACACTTAAAATCTATGTTAGTATTTATATTTTACAAAAGACACGTGCATTTTATATATGTGCCTTAATATGTAGCACTCATAGTGCCTGGCCACAAGTACTTTGAGCATACTATTGCCACTGCCGCGCGTTCTGTACATCATCGACGAAATTTTTTTTCGCCACAAAGCTGCGAAACCATCTGTACGTGCGTGTGCGAACATAGCCGATGCGCTACAGAAGCGCGGCAGCCGCAACAGTGCTCTGAACGCCTTATTATATTGTATTCGCAGGGCCTTGACGGAGCGCTGGGTATAGCTGACCCACAGTGCACTCGAGTACAGTGATGTGCAGTAAGCCTTAAAAAGCATTATTTTAACACTGTCTGAGCACCGAGCAAACCTGCGGGCCAGCATATTTGCCCTTACCGCCAATGCCCTGCGCTCCCGCTCAATATCTGCATCATCTTTGAGGTCGTGGGCAACATAGTGTCCAAGATATTTGAAGGTCTTAACACGTCGGAGTGGTACTCCATAAATAGACACCTCCGGTAAGATATCCGGACTCTTGGTGCCCACGGCCTCAAAGACCATGAATTCGGACTTTTTGATATTGTATACCAATCCATGTTTATTTGCATATTTCTCACATATTGCAAGTAGCTTCCTTAATGCACTTTGCAACTCCATCAATGAAGCAACCTGCACGGGTGCTACTGAGCTCCTCTATCAGCGCATTTACATACAAATTGAATAGTTTCGGGGAGGTTAGCCCACCTTGTCGTACCCCACATTCCATGTCATATGGTGACGAAACTCTTAACCCCCATCTGGCGAAAGACATCCAGTAGTTCCTTAGGGATCAACGTGCCCTGCAGTTTCTCCCACAGGATATCGTAAGAAACCATGTCGAACGCTTTGGAAAAGTCCAGAAAAGCCGCATACACTGGCGTCCTCCTATCAGCATAATACCTGACGGTATGCTTAAGACAGGCGATTGCGCTCTCTGTTGATTAGCCAGGTCTAAACCCGAACTGGGCATCATGAGGCTTGATATACTTATCCAGATGTGAATTAAGCACACCGTCAAGCATTATATATAGTTATATTATACTATAGTTCGACCGGTCTGATACGTCACCCGTCTTATCTTTGACCACCGGCACCACCACCGTTCGCGTCATTTCAGAGGGTAGATACGAATGTCCCACACACAGGTTAAAAAACAGTGCCAGTACTCTTGGCATGTGACAGCCCGCGTGCCGCAGGTGCTCAATGCTCAGACCATCGTGCCCCGGTGATTTGCCTCTTTTCATATTTTTTATTGTAAATGATTTCAAATTTTCATCTGGTATCTGCTCAATAAATTCTGTAAATTCCACTACAATATTTTGCCTTTCCTGTGATAATACAAGTACATTATGCATGTGCACACTGTGTTCACATGAGGTAATATTAGTTGAGGAACCTAAAGGAAGATTAGCATTAAAACACATCTTCTTGCGACTTTGTTGAGTTCCTTCTCTTGCATATGTACCTAGCTGTAACATAACAATATAAATCTATACTAATTATTATAAAGAGGCAAGATTTTTTGTTTGTTTGTAATGAATAGGAGCCGAAAGTACTGGACCGATTTTTACCATTTTCTCACCAATAGGTAGCTAAATTTATCAGGAAGTAACATAGGCTATATTTAATTTTAAAAATAAAGGGGTCCTAAAAATTGCAATATTGTAACCCAGCCCAAAGTATAAAAACGAAATTCTTTATAGGCCTGCATTGCAAGAACGATGTTTGTTAATGAATGATGATTATTAGATGTTCTGCCTTTTAATTAGATAGCCGGTAGAAAAAAAAGCTGGTTACACTTACATGGTGAAAACACATACTACTGCAATAACACAAAGGATTCTTTTTATCCCTATAACAGGTTCCCATGGGAAACAGAAATAAAAATAATAATTCCACGCAGGCAGAGCCGCGGGCATCTGCTAGTGAATATATTGACTTGGAAACAAAACTATACAGGCACGTGGCTTTCTTTTTTTAAATAAATAAGCCAGTAATTAAAATATGTGTGTGTAAGTTTTTATTCTAGTTTCTAATAATATCTAGGCTATAGGTTGTTATTAACCACCTATAGCCTAGAAATTTATATCAATAGAAATAGAATTCACTTTTTTTTAAAACACTTCGGAACTAGCAATGAACTCGAGTCTTAAAAGTCTCTTTAAATATATTATTGTTAAAAGACTAGAGTTCGCGAGTCATATTGTGAGGACTCGCAAGTCTTGTCAGTGCCAAAAAGGCTTGAGCTATCTTTTATCAGTTCAGTCTTCAAAAATCGAGTCTAGTCCCTAAATTAAGACTTAAAGAACTCGAGTTCTGTCCATCACTACGACAGATATACGCCTCTCTTTCACGAATACACTACACCCCCAAAGCACACAACTACGATCCATGCTGATTCAGACAAAGTTGTATCCCTCTTACTTTCGCTCTGTATCACCTCCCAATTTATAATTTTCTTATCTTGTTCATCAATGTAATTGGTACAAACAATAAATGTATTAAATCTATTGGGGAGACATTGCTATTTTTGTTTCAGTGTAACGTGGTGATCTAGAGAGAAAATCTGCAGGACTTTTATCTGTAGGAATATGTGTCAAATTGAATGCTGTTATTAATATAGCATAATGTTGTAGGTGTTTGGCTGCCTTTTCTGATATGCTCTTATATGGGTCAAATATTCTAACCAATGCATACTCCAACTGAGATTTTCCAACTACGATTGCCATGGCCTCCTTATCTAGTGTACAATATTTTTTTTCTGTTTCATTAAGTTTCTTACTTACAGATATAGGTTTATTTATACCAGATGCACCCCTATTGGCTAATACAGCACCCACGCCTGTCGCTGATGCATCACAAGTTAAGAATATTAGTGAGGGGTCAAAATGGGATAATTTTTTAGCTGAAATTATTTTTTCTTTTATTATATCAAATGCCCTCTGGCATTATTTAGACAATGCAAATGTTTTCTTTTTAATGCAATGTACGTCTGTATGCATCAATAAAACTATTCTATGGCTAAGAGTTGTATGCATTTGCATGTGGCGTCAATAAAGTTATCTCTTATCCCAACTGAAAAATAATTAAGTGATTTCATACAAATATATGGCATTAAAAGTTACATTTGCAGTTCGTAATATGACAGCCTTTCTAATTATTGCTGTTTTAAGCAGAACAGGGCAGAACAAATCAGGACAGGACATTACAGGATAGCACAGAGCCGAACCGAACTAAACCAAAACGAATAGAACAAATAATTTTTTTTATTTTTATTATTTATAATGTTATTTTTATTCTTCTCCATCCGGTTAGGTACTTAACCAAAGGAAAACACATACTTAACAATAAAACTAGACTAACTAACTAACTTACTAGGGGTTCAATTTCAGTTTTGGTGATAGTTTCTAAAGTTTACGCGAATATCACTCATTGAAATAGAATCAGTTAAAAGGTGGTTTTATTTCAATTCAGTTTTTGTGTCTTTCAACTCATTTTAAAGGTTTTTGAATAAATCGTATTAATAAAAAGACACATCAAGATTGTTTATTTTTAGTTAAGTACCGAATCGAGTGGGGTATACTTATTTCAATTCAGTCTTTTTTTCTAATTACTTATCTCTGATATTACAATTATTATCTTAATATGAATATTTAGGTCGGGTTTGTTTTAGTTATCTAAGCTCAAATAAATAAATTAAAACATAACATAAGCTGTTGTTCAAGGCCCCGCCTGCGTAGATATCGGTTATTGCGACCAAATTAGTATCTATCTACCTGTATACCAAATTTTTTCATCATCATCGACATTTAGAAGTTATGATGTAATCGCATTCGAGGCCAAAACACCCTCGGAGCTCAGGGTCTGCCTTAATAAAGTTAACTTGTGCAATCCCTTCATTATGGTTTGGCGTAGTTTTGGCCTCTCCGGGGGTGACTGCCGTCTAATCCAACAACCCCGGAGGGAAAGCCAGCGCCAAAACCTTGTCCGTTTTTCAGCAGGTGTACTGGCTTGCAGGTGATATTGGCTTGGGTTCCGAAGATCTTTGTGGGACCCCGAAAGCACCCGTATACCAAATTTTATCGGGTTATCTTTGAAATACGACTGACGCGTAGGTTTTCGGTGGAGGGAAATAGAGCTAGTCCCTGTCTTTCAATAAGTGTCCCAGAAGGTGAGTATGGGATAGTTTCATCCGACAGTATAGATATTGATGGTGGTAATAGGCTCGTTTCCTATGTAAAAAAGGCTCTGAAATTCTGCCTACTCGTTTAGGATGTATAAGTGTGACTATATAATGTGCTTATTGATTTATTTGCAACGTTTATATAAATTTCATCTCTTATTTACACCCGTTTTAGCTATTCACTGGTAAAGCGGACTCCAGACTCCGAGTTGAAAGCTTCGGATGCAACTAGGATTACCGCTAGGATGAAGAATACTGACAAATGTAGCTTATATCCTTTCTGAAGCTCTATTCACGCTCAGTATCAAATTTCATCCAGATTGATTCTGTGGATTAAGCATGAAAGCAGAACAGACAGACAGACAGTGTTATTTTAAAGTTTATAAAATTAGTATGAATATGGAAATATTTGAGAGATTTTGTGATAATTAAAATATGTAATTGTGCTAAGCTTCAAGGACAATAATTACAAAAAAATTGGTATATAAGTATCTCAGATTTCAAAATCTGATTACAGAGGCATACTGTTCGTAAGGTGCGTATCACAAAATAGTAATTGTTAATGAGCGTTGAACATTATGTATACAATACTATCCATTTATCTTAAGTCCGCTTGTTGTGACCAACCTTCCAATATTAATGTAGTGTGAAGTTTAGCTTTTGCATATTTTATTATAGCAGATTCAAATATTTAAGAAAAAATAAAAATAATTTATAAAATATAAACCCAATTGATGCAGAAAAGATTAAAACAGGTTTGATAGCAAGCAGAACCCAATAATTTTCATTCGTTTTATGATTATTGTTAGTGGGTCCCAACCTGCTGTAAGACTTGTTTCGATCTATGATTTGAGATTGACATAGACCTTCACATTAATAGTATACACTCACGGGGATATTTATCATGTTGTTCGTTTTTATTGAGTAACGGATATTTCAACGCTGTTACAAGCACCATGGTCACGGTGTACTGACGATCGACGAGCTAGTTATTATTGGGCAGACCGTAACTGTCTACCATATTCCGCATTTGTTTTATACGCGTTTCGCCACTACCACTGCCCGCGTTCTCACACTGTACTCGATCACGTTTCCCACATACAACACTCACTGCACCGACTGTCAGTTGAAATCCATCTTTCGGGTTGTTCTTGTTGTTCTTGTGTATTATAATTTCAATTGCTTCTTTCACCATTCTTGGTATATAGTGGCGTTCTGTCGAGAGGATCTGCCAGTTGTGAGCACACCGTGATCATGGCGCTTGTAACACCGAAATATCGGCTACCCAATAAAAACGAACAATATGGTAAATATATCCCGGAGAGTGTTACACTATTAATTGTTTCGATCTATTCATCAGCAGTCAGGTTTTCTAATTTGTCAAATTCTTCCTCAGGCGGGTGCGGCCATGTAAAGGACAGCTTGGAGGCTCTCTAAGTTTCCCTGTGGCCAATTGCGTAACAATAATAGAATTTTTTCACTGGTTGTACATAAACGTAGCAAATAAGAATCCACCAAAATTACATTGTCAGAGATACACCTACACGTAGCGCACGTTGGTACATGTGCTATATTCTGTAAAGAGATATTCCTCAGACTATCATTATCATCTTAGCATAGTTTCCGGTGCCTGTGACCTCCCAAACCCATAAAAGCAGCCGGCACCCGAGCCTCGTTCGTTAATTCGCTCGTGAACCCGCTTTTATAAATAATGGTTGGCTTGGGCTCCGAAATACTAGGTGAGATCTCGAAGAACCTAACCCCACAGTTTATGACTCACCTTATATTATATGGTGCATTTGTAATTTCCCTCCAAACTTCATCTGAAAATCCCCACTAGCGTGTTAAAGGACTCCCACTTTTGCTATTTTGTTCAGCTTTCACTTCGTTATTTTTACTCTCACTTTTAAGTTTTATTAAATTTGTTTATTTTCAGACAAAAATGTGGGCATTGAAGGTAATTCTATTGCTTCTACCAGCTTTTGCGTTCTGTCGCATAAACATTAGAATTTCCCCAGGTAGGACAGAGGCTGAGACCACCGTCTCCTTCAGCGGCTCCGATAAAGCTATCATTAGCGACAAGGAACGGAAGACTTTTAAACTTGATGAAACATCTTTGAATAAAGCCGTGAAGGCGTGGAAGGGCAATACTTGTACAAGTGTATTCGTGAAACCACCAACGCCCTATGGGGACGTGTATGAAAAGTATGGTTGGGATATTGTGGAGAGAACTCTGAGGCCAGTAGGATACAAAATAATTGGTATCAATCCAAAACCTGATGCAGTCGTGACTGCAGAATATGAAAATGAACATGATAAAATAGCTGCAACATATAGTACAAGTGTGGAGAAGAGCGTTGAGGAGACAGTCTCCCACGGTTGGAGCACTTCAGGTGAACTCAGTGTCGGGCAAGAAATCAACTATAGCATCAATGTTGGAGCGGCAAGTGTTGGTGGTTCTACATCATTGGCTTACACTTCGGGCTGGGGAGAGGAGAAATCAGAATCTAAAACAGTTTCTCTGGGTACCACTTCAGCTATACAGGCTACTGTACCTCCAGGTGAAAAGGTTGTGGCAACACTTACTGCTGATAGCGCCACGTTGGAGGTTGAAATATATTACGAGGCCACTCTTAATAATGGGGATGTATTTTGCAACTATGAAAATAAGTATAACGGTCATCATTTCTGGGCGTATCCTTTAAGGACTCTACAAAGGGAAGGAAATTTACCCAAAAAGATAACTTCCACAGAGCGTATATCAGTTGGTTTTTATTCGAATGCCAAGCTTAAGGTGTCCAATGGTAAAGAATTGGAAGTTGGAGTAAAGGTGTAAATCAGAAAAGAAATACCACATTTTAATTCAATTCTAGTGTTTAATTTAATCTTTTATATTTACTATTGGATTTAATCGTTCAATTACTGTTAACATTACAAGTATTCTTTAGTAAAATGAGTATTTGTGATAAATGGTTTTCTTTATAATTGCTTCAGTCATTCATTCTTATTTATTGTTATCACTAGAAGAATGTGTGTGATTAATAACAAATTTTCTTGCATACTTGCATAATGACTAATGAATACGTTTCAAATTTTAAATATTTTAATGTAACAGTAAGATTTTAATGGATTTATTTTAAGTTGTCGCTGAAATAATAGGTTTAGTCAGCAGAATATCAAGCATCAAAATGTACTTTCAAGTAACGTATATTTATACCGTATATAACGTTTATATATATAGTAACGTCTGTACACGTTTTCACAAAAGTAACCTAATACAAAAATATCGGCAGAAGTATCTATGAGACCTCTGCAAATTTCTTTTAGCCTATATCGCGGGGTGTTATATTGTCGAGTATAACAACCACCTGTTATACCCGACTGGGCTGCAAAGTACCGCAGCGCTTAAATCTTACTTACTATTACTTGAATACTTTGGTTCACTCACCGAACTGTCCATGCACACCACGCTCCTGTCGCTCCTGTAGAACCCTCTCAGGCGTGACTGTATCGTGTGATGTGTAACTGTTTGTGTGTAGTGAGTTTGTCAGTGTTGACTTGCCTGCTGATTTGATGAGGGCTCCACAGCACGCTCACACCGTGAACCACTTGACGGCGTCACCAGCGATCTTCAGGGGTAACCTATTGAAATATCGAATTTCTGTTACCCGAATCTTAAAACCCCGAAAACGGTTGGTAGAACTTTTAAAAGACAGATGTAATGAATGACAACTTTCTATAATTCCGTTTTTCATTTCCCAGATGAATCAATTTCCAGGTGCACTAAAACCAAATTTTCAAATAGTATTTTTTTGTTTCCCATATTGTCATAATCCAAATATAGTTATACCAGATTCTCAGAATATTCTTTTTTGGTTCCCATCGTACCATTTTCCAAATAAACTATTACCAAATTTTCATAATCTTTTTATTTGGTTCCCATACAAATCGTGTTCCAGCTAAACTATAACTATAACTATAACTATTTTTACTATACAGGTATAGTAAAAATCAGTAAATTTATACGATTCATTTAGGGTGTGTAACGGTTGATATAATAATAAAAAATCTAACGTTCACTTAAGACATAAATAATTTCACTTAATATAATGAAAGCCTGAAGACTTATAATATAATTTTGTTTAAATTATTTTTTTCCATGTCATGCATGAACAGTTTTGTATGCAGGTATAATCAATGAATCAGGAAAGCGAGCTCGTGAACACTGCGTACCACACCCGACCCGACTCGCCGTGGTACTTGTCTGCCCTACACTAGAGTGTTATTTAAGAACCGGAGGCGCGGAGGGACGGGAGCCCCTTATTTCGTAGAAAGAAATTTCATAGAATTTCGTTTCACAGAAAATGCTTCATATAATATTTGGTTCTTATATTTTTATTTCGAATATTATTGTTTCAAAAACAATTTCCTACAATGAAACATATTTCACAGAAACACAATTGAACGAATTTTTAATCACATTTTTTTGTTTAACAAACTTATCAAACTGTAGAATTATTTTTTAA
This sequence comes from Eilema caniola, assembly GCA_949126895.1. Lineage (NCBI taxonomy): Eukaryota > Metazoa > Arthropoda > Insecta > Lepidoptera > Erebidae > Eilema > Eilema caniola. The sequence goes on along the minus strand of OX421486.1, from coordinate 2,684,846 downwards.
AGAATATTAAACCACCTTTATAATGTTCCAAATCACATTTTTTTTAACTGTAACATTTACAATTTTAACACCCCGACTCAGATTACCCCGACTCGGATAGGTTAGGTTAGAAGGCTAATGCGGGAGCGGAGCGTAGCGAAGCTCCCGCATTAGGCCTTCGTGGTTATTTTTTTATAAACAACCCAGAAGTAGGAGCCCCGCGTAGCGGGGCTCCGTCGACCTTGTAGACGCATCAATTGTTTAGTTCATAAAAACCATATATATGATAATATGTTATTCTTTGTAATAAGTTTCTATTAAATAAACAATATAATGTTTAAGAATAGTTCATTTGATATTCTATGAAATGATTATACTAATGTTTAACTTTTTATGAAACAAAATTCAATGATTTAAAATTATATTGATTATATATAATGATTATATTGATTATTCTATGAAACGAAATTATGCGAAACATTTTCTGTTATACGAAATTAAATTAAACAATTGTCTATAAAACAATGCACACCCGCGGAGGGAGGGCAGTCCTCGCCCGCAGTAACGAAGCTCGGGCGCCCGGGCGAGCTGGAACGGCTGAGGCTGGTCGCCAAAGCTGCGGAAGCGAGCGTTGCCTGCTTGCCTGCATGCTTGCCTGCTTGCCTGCATGCATGCATGCCTGCATGCCTGCATGCTTGCCGGTTTGATTGCCAGCTTGCCTGCATGCATGCTTGTTTGCTTACATGCATACATATATTTTTTAAGGCAACGTGTGTTTTGTTCAGTAGGTCTCCAATTGTAGTTAGTAGACGCCATATGAGGTTTAGTTTTAGGTTTATAAATCTGGATATTGTTTGTCAGGATATCAATTAACTGGATATCAATTAATTGCATTTCAAAATTTCATTTTAATTGTGTTTTAAAAATTGGGATTTCGTGCATATGGATTACGGTCATCTGGATTTTGTGCATTTAGATTTCGTGTGTCTGGAACTCGTTCGTCTGGATTATAAAACGTCGTACAAATGAATAAATGGGCAAATGAAATTCGGAGTTGCGATTATGTGGCAAATAAAACTTCGGAATTTGAAAAACCGGGATTATGAAAAATTGGCCAAACGTTTTCTGGATTATGATATTCGGAATATTAAAATTCGGGATTAAGATAGGTAACCATCTTCAGGGCATACACCACACACGTGCTCACTATCCTCGCGTCCCGAGACGTATTTCAACCCGAAACGGTTGTTATCCACTGCGCCCCGGCGGATGGTATATATATTGTTCCCAAATTATACTAATTACTATATAATTCCCACAAAAAATTAATCTTCCCAAGACAATCTCTGTACCCGGCGGAACTATCCCAAGCGAGTGACACGACTGACAGTAGATGACACTTAACTGTCATTCAACTGTCATCGAAACTTATAACTAATAGTTTGGACACTAGTCCTTTGGCCCAAACATATATTTTATGTACAATACATACATTTGGTGGTTAGGAGTTTGGAGATGGATCGAAAATTTGGTATATCTCTTCTGTCCCCTGCTCTGATTGTAACTACTTCTGATTTGATTTTACTGTAACTACTAGACGACTGAGCAGGTGGCTGATCACGCCTCCTTCTCTTAAGTTCGAGTCTCAGAGGAGAGATTGGGTTCTAGCTCTTGCCAAGGCTGCTCTTAGTGCCACAGCAGTAAGTAGGAGAATCTATCGCATCATTCCGGATCTTTCAGCTTTGAAGTGGATATGTTTATGACCTTGGTTGTTAACCTATTGATCACAGAGTCATCTCGAATGCTTACTTCTCGTAATCAATTCATTACGATTTAATCCATTAAAAAAATCTCTTGTATTTTTAAGAGAGTTCCACAGCATGAATTTACCTCCTGTAATTTCAGCACCCCACTCAGTGTCTCGCAGTGGTAACGTGGTTTCGGCGCCCCGTTCAATGTACTCACACTTTGGCATTGAAAGGAAGAAAAAAATAGGCAGTCTCCCATTATAACTACGTATGTCGTCTTTGCGGTATAGGGCATTACCTTGACAATGTCCTCATATATGGCCTCAGCGACTTCATCAAGGTAAAGTGGAAGCGCTGCGTATACTTGTATTACTGTCAGAGGATGCCTGTTATTTGTTTTTTTTTATGATATAAGAGGCAAACGAGCAGACGGATCGCCTGATGGTAAACGATCACCGCTGCCCACGGACATCTGAAACACCAATAGGGTTCTAGGTGCGTTGCTGGCCTTTAAGGTGGGAGTACGCTCTCTTTTTGAAGGTTTGAAGGTCGTATCGGTCCGGAAATACCGCAGGCGATAGTTCATTCTACAGTTTAGCTGTGCGAGGCAGGAAGTTTCTTGAGAAACTTCCTGCCTTGCACAGCTGAGAGGATGAAAATGTTGTCGCGTAGGGCGATGGCGGAAAGTACAAATAGTACAAAGAGTACAAAGAGCCTGGTGATATTTAGTACAAAGAAGGCCACCCGGTTCGATACACTGGTGACTTTAACGTTATCCATTGGCAAAATTGACAATTAACAAATTGTAACAGTGGGAAAACGGAGAGTCTGGTGTCACCGTTGAGATCGGTGATCTGAAGTTAAATATGATGACATGGTATTAAATCTACTGACCCTACACCCATTCACAAAGGTATTGATTTGATATACGTTAATAATATAGTAAGGACACTGAAATCTGCTAAAATTTATTATATACTAGCTGTTGCCCGCGGCTCCGCCCGCGTGGATGTCGGTTATCGCTTAGTGTTGATCCGACGCTAGTGAGCATTAAATTCGCCTCTCTACTCAACTTTGTCCTCGACTATCTATCTCACCTCTGTTCTCGACTTTCTACTCGCCCCTCTATTCGATTCTCTACTCGCCTCTATACTTGAATTTATACTCGACTCTCTACTGACTTCTCTGTTCCCCTCTCTACTCGACTTTGTACTCTTCTCTATAGTCGCCTTTCCATTGGCCTCTCTACTTGCCCATCCATGCGATTCTTTTTTCGCCTCTCTATTTGACTCTCCCCACTCGCCTATCTACTCGCACCTCTACTCAACTCTCTATTCGATCTCTACTCGCCACTACATTTATCTTTCCAGTAGCCTCCCTATTCGCCTCTCTACTCAACCCTTTACTGCATTATATTTAATTCTATACTCGCCTCTCCATTGGCTCTCTAGTCGCATATCTACTCGCCCCTGTAGTCAAGTCTACTCGACTTTCGATCTTTTTCCACATTATTCGCGATAAAAGGTAGCATATCTCCGTTACCAAGCTCTAATTAATCCCTGTACAAAATATATCTTCAAAACTGTCAAACTTTCATACCTTATTAACCCCCCCCCCCCCTATACCTCCATTTTTGCGTCAATAGGTAGCCTATATTCGTTCCCAAGCTTTAATCCATCTCTGTACCAAATATATCATCAGGATGTCTTCCAAAACTGGCAAGCTTTCGTCCCCTATATCCGTTCCCAAGCTCTAAACTACCTCTGTACCAAATTTCATCAGGAAATCTTCAAAAATGACAAACTTTCATTCCAAGGCCCTAGCCCCCCCCCTTCTACCCCCCTTTTCGCGACAAAAGGTAGCGGATGTCCGTTCCCAAGCTCTAATCTACCTCTGTACCAAATTTCATTAAGATATCTTCAGAAATGACAAACTTTCATAAAAACTTTCATCCCCAATTCCCCCCTTAAACCCCCTTTCTTATGATAAAAAGGTAGCCTATGTCCGTTCTCAAGCTCTTATATACCTCTGTACCAAATTTCATCAAGATCGGTTTAGTGGTTTAGGCGTGAAAGCGTAACATACAGACAGACAGAGTTACTTTCGCATTAATAATATAAGTACAGTGAAATTAGTCTCGAGAAATTTTTGCATATGTAGTGGTGTGTATATTACTCAGATCTTAGAGCGCGTTTCCACTATATCGTTCTGGCCTATACAAAAATGTTTCGATATCCTAACATTACTATTTAATTTTATACTTATCCCTAGCAACACTCTGATTTTTGTTTTCAATAAAAACAAGTCTTTATTTTAAAGAAAAAGGTTTTGACTTCATAAAAAACAAATTTTTCATTCAATTTGACGTCCTTGAGCAAACGACAAGGCGACTACCGTGAAACAATAAAATATCGTGTCGTTCTTTAGATGATAGTAGTTTAGCTATGGGTAAAAAGTTTTGACCACAATAATTACGAAACAAAACAAATAAATAAATCGTCACTTGATAGTGGAAAGTGGAAACACGCACAAAACCAGAATAAACCAGTTTACGCTGTCCGCAGGTGCCACGTGCAGTCCGGCGTCAGTCGCTTGGTACCGTTAGAACATAAAGCACACATTTCATCAAAAAATTATAATTATTACGTAGTTTAATTGTTAAATTTTGTATTTGTTGATTGTTGTTATTGTTTGTTATTATTGTTATAATATTTGTTGAAGTGTTTAATTTGTGTGTAAGTGTTGTAACTTTATATTGTTAATTCAAAATGGCTCCAGTGTTAAAACATGGTCGAGGCAAGCCTTTAACTTCTCAAACTAAAGAAGTTTTGTACTGTTTGTACAAATATTTCGAAAATGAGTGTAATAACAACCCGAGCAGTATTATGATCCCCACTCAATTAGTTGCTAAATCAACCGGAATTTCAATAGCATCCGTCAGAAAGGTAGTATCAGAAAGCAAATGTCGTCCTTCAGATCAGGCAGTAACATTTAAATCTCCTAAAAAGAAACCGAATCGTAAACCTACAATAGTAATCGATAATTTTGATCAGCAAATTATCAGAAGAACAATTCATGACTTCAACATCACAAATAAAGAAGTTCCCACTTTGAAAACTTTGCATGCAAAATTGAAAGAAGATATCGATTATAAAGGTTGTGTCAGCACGTTACGAAAACACGTCATGTCATTAGGTTTTAATTGGAAGCAAACAGAAGATAACCGGAAACTTCTTATGGAAAAACACGAAATTAGATACTTGCGAATTAATTACTTGATGAAAATTGCTGAATATCATGAACAACGCCGACCAATTGTTTACACCGACGAAACATATATACATACATCACATACCCTCTCGAAATCTTGGTCAGATGGAAGCACTTCAGGTTTGAAGCAACATATATCGAAAGGCTACCGCTTAATCATTGTTCATGCCGGTGGTATGGATGGCTTTATACCAAATGCATTGCTTATGTTTAAAGCCAACCAAAAAAGTGGCGATTACCACGACAATATGAACTATGACAACTATTCAAGGTGGATTCAAACTCGATTAATACCCAACTTACAACCAAATAGTGTTGTTGTTGTTGACAACGCACCATATCATAACTCAATACAAAATCCTGCACCAAATAATAATTCTAGAAAACAGCAAATGATTGACTGGCTGACATTTCGAAACATTGAGCATTCATCCACGTTGCTTAAGCCTCAATTATATGAACTGATTCTGCAAAACAAGGCGAGATTTGTAGAGTACAAGATAGACGAAATATTACGACAGCACGGTCATACTGTGCTGCGTTTACCACCATACCATCCGGAGTTTAATCCTATAGAAAATATATGGGGGATAGTGAAAAAATATGTCGCAAAAAAGAATGTCGCAATGAATATGAAGGTTATAATGTCATTAGCTGAAGAAAAAATGAACGCCATAACTGTAGAGGAATGGAGAAAAGTTTGTCTGCATGCTATTGAGGACGAAAACAAATATCAGGGTAGAGACGCAGCTTTAGACACAATATCAGAACGAATCATAATTAATTTAAATAATTCATCTGATGAAAGCGAGGATGGGGATGATTGTGATATGCTTGGGATTGATGAATTATTAGAATAAAACATTTATGGCCGGAGAACACCTAATTCATACACGTCTTCACTGAAGTGAAAACCGGCATTCACTGCTTGTAATGTTTGGAACTGGCTTGTCTGCCTCATACAGTTCCATAGATTACAATGCAGTGGATACACATTTTCACGTCCGTATTAGTACGTAGTGCGTATGCGTAGACGTGTACGCATTTGGTGTGCTCCAGCCACAAACGTATATAACCTTTAAAAAAATAAAAACTAAAAATAAAATGTTGTTTTTTTTTTATTTGCTGACCATACACTACTACAAACGCAAAAATTTCTCCAAGCTAATTTACCTTGTATGGTTGTAGAATATACTGCTTCCGGGCTGTTTGGCCGTGGTCGATGTGAAACTTGCGTTCCAGACGTTTCGTCGATCACTGCGGTCGACATTCAGTGGCGCAGGGCCGGGCGACGACAACTTCGGAGACCTTGCCTCGCCGGCGGCTGACGTGCGACTGATGTGAAGCCTTGAATCACGGCCGTATTTATAGGCACGGTCGGAGCGGGGCATCGACTCACTCGATTCTGATTGGTCGAGCGCTGTGGCGCGGACGTACTCGATCCTGATTGGTTGTTTGCACTGTGATACCGAGTGGCTCTCAGTGCTGGGTACCAATCTTTTTGGCGCTGAAATCCCTCGTTTTTTCGGTTGAAGTTGTTGGGATGCTTGAATATTTCGATGGCTTCTCGAAGTATACGTGGGAAAAAATGTGTTGTGGTAGCTAGAACTTTCGTGTTCTGAAATTCGATGGTATGATTCCCATCCTCTTGGGTGTGTTCTGCAACCGCTGACTTGTCGAAGTGGCAGAGGCGGCAATTACGTTCATGTTCCGACAGGCGGGTCTTGATGCTTCTTTGGGTGGTGCCCACGTATACCGAGCCACATGAGTCACTGCAACGGGTGTTGACGACACCTCTTTGGATATGTTGTTAATGACTCTCCCCCAAACTCTCTCCATCATAACGCATATTATAAACACATCCATCACCTCAGCAACCTTCCCCAGCTCATGGAAAACTGCAAAAGTGAGACCAATACCTAAAGTGCCCAACCCATCGCGCCTAAAGGACCTTCGACTACTACCATGCCTGTCAAAGATCCTGGAAAGAGCCGTCAGCAATCAACTGATTAAATACCTCGAGGACTCAAAAATACTTCCTGCATTGCAGTCTGGCTTCCGTAAAGGTCATAGCACAGCGACAGCACTATTGGATGTAGTAGACAATGTACTACATGCCCGGGATCAGGGTATGGGCACTGTGCTCACGCTGCTTGATTTTTCACGTGCCTTTGATGGCATAAATATCTCGCTTCTGCTGTCAAAGCTTGCTCACTATGGATGCGACATAGACGCTGTAACTTGGTTCCACAGTTATCTCACAAAAAGATATCAATTTGTTCAGGTGAAAAATAACAAAACAGGATATATGGTTGATTCCGCACATCGCCAGGTTACTAGAGGTGTTCCACAGGGTTCAATCCTTGGTCCATTACTTTTCATTCTGTATAGTGCCGATATTGTTAACTCAATCACTAACTGCAGGTTCCATCTTTATGCTGACGATGTCCAGCTGTATCTATCCTTCTCTCCATCTGATTGTTTAGTATCTGTAAATAAAGTGAATGAGGACTTAAAAAATATTGCCGACTGGTCACGAAAGAACTCTCTTACTCTTAATCCAGATAAGTCTAAATTCATCATTATGGGTACTGGGCGGACAGTGGAACAGATATGTCAACTACAACCGGACATACGGGTGGATAACTGCAGGATAGAGGAGGTATCAGAGGCAAGAAACCTGGGAGTTATTTTTGATGCAAAGCTGCAATTTGAAACTCATTTAGCACAAGCTGCCCGGAACTGCTTCTACAGGCTGAGAGTTCTGTACCGAATTCGACCCTATATTAGTGTGCACATTAGAATTCTGTTGTGTGAGTTCCTCATTCTCTCCAGGTTAAATTACTGTGACACCTTGTATGGATATTGCCTACTGAAGAGAACTGAGCGACTCATACAACGTCTACAGAATGCATGTGTACGTTTCTGTTTTCATATACCACCACGAACGCATGTAACTCCTTTCCTTAACAAGGGCAACATTTTAAAAATGTCAGAGCGAAGAGAGTTACACCTTGCCACACTACTTTTTGGTGTTATATTAACACAGAAGCCCAAATACCTCAGTGATAGATTGTCCTGGTCAAGAGATGTAAATAAACACAGCACTAGGGCATCTTCTTACCTCATGCTCACACCAAGTCACAGGACCTCTTCATTTAGGGGTAGTTTTAAATTCGCTGCAAGCCGGATCTGGAATGACCTTCCACCACCTATTCGTGCTCTGAAATCAATAAACGCATTCAGAACTAGGTACAAACTATACCTCTTAAACAACCAAAAAAATAGTTAGACTCACCTCTGGGATACACTCCGGACGCGACGAGTTGTTTGAATTTTATAGCGTAACTACACCGAAACGAGTATGGATCCATTTTTATTGGATTTCATTAGTATGGTTCATTTGAGATGTATTAACATAACTTGTATTGTATTGTTTACATTGTTGGTAATTGGGACAATACTCGCATCAAACCAAATTACACTGCACAGCAGGTCGAACACACGCAACACTACATTCATATAATACATAATAAATTATTTTAATTAACGGGAGCATTAATAACCAACAAAGAACCATTAATTCAATTAATTCAATTCTTGTTTGATGGCTTCTGTGTGTTGTGTGAAGAATACAACTAAGTGTCTGACAGTTGGATGACAATTTTGACAGTGCAAGCGCGGGAGCGGAGCATTGCAGTTGCTGACCAAAGAGTATAAGAGTATGTCACGGACATAGAGTAAAATAGTCAGCATAGATAAGTGTACTCTTTGCACGTCCATGGTGTTGCTTAGGTGCCATCTGAAAACCAGCGCTGCGCAACTTTTAGTTGTGCAGCTTTATGCTGAGATGGCGACCTATTTGGCACTCACGCAAATGTTTAGTTTTAAGTTACTTTAATTACTAGTTTAATTTTAAGTTTGTGAGTTGCTAAATAAATTTCTTTCGTTCTTTCTTTTTTTCCAGATAAGTTAAAGATTTCTGTTGTTAGGGATCGTAGGGTAGTAGGGGTCTATATAAAAAGGGCGATAAAAAGGATATGAATAATTATAGGCCAATTGCTCTGTTATCTGACTTTGCAAAATTTTTTGAAACTTATCTACAAAAGCCTAAACCACTATTTAGAAAACCACATCATATGTCAAGAACAAATGGGTTTTAAGAAAAATAAGACCATAAACATTTATAAAACTATACATATATTTAACTATAATAACTATATTAATTGCTCTCAAAAGGATACACGTTAACATGGATAAAGGCAAACCGGTTGTATCATTATGCATGGATATGACTAAAACATTCGAATTGGAATCTTGATCACGAAACTTTACTGAATAAACTGTCAATTTACGGTATTGGAGGAAATATCCATGCTTTATTAGAATCATATTTTAAAAAATACGTCCAATTACACAAGTCGAAAGAATAAACCCTAATAAAAATTAACATTACTCATCTGAAGCTAGAATTGTATCGTATGGTACCACAGGGAAGCGTTCTAGGTCCCTTGCTCTTTTTATGCCACATTAATGATCTTCCCAAAGTTATAGATATAAATGCTGCGTAAAGTTGCAAATGAGAAAGCACTTCTTCCAGCATACCATGGCTATGTAACTTCTAAGCTTTTCGAGGTTTCGTTTAATATTTTGTGGAAATGGTACAAACAATAATGACGATTTTATAGCCCAAAAAATGTCTCAGGGCAATACGTGGACTAAAACGTACAGATAGCTATGAACCATATTTCAAAAAACTAAGACTTCTACCTTTACCGTCTCTGTATATATATGAAGGCAATATGTTCGTAAAAACTAATATGCACTTATTTTTAAATATTAAAATATTTTCAAAAACTTCATGTAGCCGATAAAAATCTGTCAGTACCTAGTTTGTTTGTTGTTTCTGTGTAAGTAGTCAAATTTATCAAGTGGGGTATCAAAATGAAGGAAATTAGAAGACGATTATATTTATATGTGTTATTGTATTTACAATTAAACGTAAAACAAGGACTTTATTATCAGGAAGATTACAGTAATGCACGTAAGGCCGCTATCGTCGTGGCGCCATTTCCCCCCGCCCCTCTCGCTCACACTCATCTCTCTCATTCACACACTGCACTGTTCCCTTTTCACTCACAATCTCACATTCGGCCATCCTGCAATCTTGCATCCTGCAGTCTGACCCCAGACATACCATAACAGACATTCATCCATTCAATAATTCATTAAAAATTTTAAAAATACACAGTTACCGTTGCAAAATTTGATCCATCACCAGACACTTTAGTAGATTTGAATACAATATGGCTCACCCGCACGACATTCCAGATTCTGGTCACCAACCTTTTAATTTGATATGCAGCAGTTGATGTCCGAGTGGATTCCTCCTTCTTCTTGACCAACACTAAAGGACTACTATATACAGAATAACTTACCCGAATGATACCCTTGTTTAACCACTTAGTTACTTGGAGTTCCACTATCCCTTGCTCCATAAGCGATAGATGGTGGGGTGGCTGCGACAGAAGAATATCATCCTTAAGCATTAACTTCAACTGCAAAGGTGCCTCCTTGCTTTGAATGGGATTATAATTTTTAAAACAATGGATTACCTTTCTTTCCAAATCGCGATTTTTCACAGGTTCTAAAACAAAAGCCAGGTGAGCACACATCGCTAACATAACAGCCTAAAGAGAACCAGTCCTTGCATAAAAACCTCACGCGACTGTCATCCATTACTACGGTAACGAACTGTAGAAATACCTGCCTTAATACAGTACATATGGATTACAATGCTGCCAACCTTCTGGGAACGATCCTGGAAATTCATAATACTTACAACTATCAACGTTGAAAAGATCAAGAGTTAAAATACCTAATGTACGACATAATAAACCTACCCAATATTCTGAAACTCGATATACTCAATTTCAAAATCACGAATGTTCTTAATTATTTTCCAATATAACTAAAATGTCTATGATGAAAATCAAAGCGGACCTCTTGTTTTTGGATATTACAATAATTATCTTCAAATCAATATTAAGGTCCAATTATTTTAAGCTACCTAGACTGCACAGTTTTTACATAGCTATTGGTTTCGCCCCCGGCACCACCAGCGTGTTTATCACACGCTGGTGGAGATAATAGTTAGCTGTACCCTTTCTCAAGCTCTAATCTGCGTATGTACTAAAAGTCATCAGTTTATCTCCGAAATTCGATTGCCACGTTGGTTCCCGGTGGAATAAACTAAGGCCACTCTATCTCTCTCATCCCTTTGGTGTTGTAGAAGGTAACTACGAATTATACTTCATTTCTTTTCATTTCATTTTAATTTCGTTTCATGGGATATTGCTGTAGTAAACATTTTGACAATGACAAAGTGCCCGCTTGACGGATATATGCTTGTTCTCTATTGCGTGGCACCAACAATATTTGGTCTAAATTAGTATACCTTAGCCTGCATCTTCGGGGTTTAACAAGCGTGCATTTTTTGGACTTGCTTACAAAATGTCATTCCCTAAAAGAAAGCCTTGCTTACTGTCAGTACCAAATTTCATCAAGTTTTTGTCAGAGGGGCCGACTTGAAAATGAAACATGCAGCTAGACAAAGTTACTTTGGCATTTATAATATTAGTATGAATACGGATGTACCTGTGCCATTATTTAGTGCTAATCAATTTCAATTTCAATTCAATTTAATTTTCAATTTATTTATATAATAATCGTTGTACAATGAATACATCGTGCATATAGGGTAATCTTAGGTATGTAAAATATAAATGCGCAGTTAGCTGTCTTACATAGATTTTATCTATGTTAGGGATACGAGTATAATCTAAGTTATGCCTGAACTAGGTAGTCCTGTGCTTCAGGCGTCATGAGCAGATTAATAATAATTTTAAAATACAATTACAAATACAATTACAAGTATATTTACTTTGAATAACATAAAGCCAAAGTTGTTACTACTGTTAACTAAAGTAATATCTTAAATATGCAACTTATCATTAATTATACCTATTTTAACACAGACAACAACTCCTCTGTGTCATCGTAGGACAAACTTTGGAGGTAATTCTTCACCACTTGCTTACAACAAACATAATTAAGAGAATAAATACTAGATAAAGCATTTATCCTTTTGTACAGAAACGGTCCTAAAAATAAGTAAAATTTACCTGTATACTCGTGTTTTATAGCAATTCTTTCGGTGCACACAATATCTTTCCGTCTTTTGTTAGTACTTTCGGTGCTGTAGGGAAGTGCTGCGTGTTGTTTTACTACTGTGTTTAATGTATATAGCTGGCGGACTGTTAGTACTTCGCAGGATTTGTATAGGAGATCGGTGGGAGATAAGAAAGAGCGGAACGTTGCTATCTTGAGGATCGCTCTCTGAGCTCGCTCGACAGGCAGTAGCAATGTCCTACCCCAGTGTATACTATACCCCAATAAAAATGATATGCTAAATCTCAAGGACCATACCCACTAAAAACTTTTGGTACCCTCATTTTACCTATATAAGAACCTCAGATTGCAAAATTCAGTTACAGAGGCACACTGTACCTCAGGTTAGTACCACATATTAATGATTATTATTAGTGAGCTTAAATTTGTATTATTTCCCTGGATCCGTTTATCTTGAGTCCGCTTTTTTTTACACGCGCAATATCCCTACGGATAACCCCCGTCACCCCTGCCGGAGCCGGAGGGGTAGGTTATATCAGACTCGAACCGACTAAAACGCACGCTGTCTGAGGGTCGCCACAGCCTGCTTCTGCTAGGGTGTCAGGCGACTCCACCCGTCACCTTAAGCCCGCGCACATGGGGCACGGAGGTCGTTCATCGACCTTCGACGCTTACATTTCTTGGGCTCCCAGTTAGGCGCCCGCCTCGCCGCCTCTTTCACGAGTATTCCTTGCTCGCAGATGGAGACGCCGGTCGTCCACACATTCGCGCAGCGGACCATCCCCGCGAAGAAGGTGGCGAGCGTGAGAGCACTCATATCCAGGACCGTCACCAGTACCCGTCTCGGCGTCTTCCACGCCGAAAACTCGGTGAGTGTGTGCAGCCCCGAGTCCTTGCTCGCGTTGAAGTGTTGTCTCTTTCCTCTTCTGATACAGATACCGCCCGAAGCTCCCGTGCTCGGTGATCATCTGTGTCAGCCGGTAGGAGTAGCTGCCGTGTGGCCTCTCTAGCCATTTCCACATGATGGGTCTCACCGCCGCTGTTACGGGCCGCCCTGTCCGTAGTTGCTCAAGTCGTGGTGACTTTTCACTCCCCCAGTATGTTAAGACCTTAAAAGCATCCTAACTCCAAAGTCTATGGTGCAACTGATATTGTATAGTGTATGCGAAACTTCCTCTATTCCAATACAAATTATCTAAAAACCACCCTCTAACTTTTGCTCTTTTAGTATCTCTTTTCTATATATCCAGATGAAATGTGAGATTAAGAATACATTTCAAACAACATACAACAACCCTACTCTAACAAATGTAAAATCCTTGCCTGCATCAACGACATAATATGCCATGTTCTTGTCACCGCTGGCGTACAAGCCATTCGTGAACCTAATGGGCTGGTGCGTTTCAAGAACAGCAGGCTGTACCGGCGTTGCTACTGCACCTGCGGATAAGCTCAAACAATACAAATACTGTACCTTAACAGGTGATTATGTTTTTGAGCCGTTTGGGTTTGAAACGTTAAGGACATGATGTTCAAGTGCCCGTTTTCTTTACTAATAAATGGCAAACCGACTCATCGACGCCACGCGTCATCAGAAGGCAGGTTATTGTCTATCACAGAGGATAAGCATTGCCATTCTGAAGCTAGATATGCTCAATTTAAAAATCCCGAATGGTTATAATACCTAATTGACATACATAATTGAAAATAAGTAACCATGTAACTAAACTGTCTTTTATGGTTCTATGATGAAAATGGACGCGGACCACTTGTTTTAGATGCAGCGCCACCCGTCGAATTAATTAATTTCGTCTTATTTCAAGATATTATAATAATAATCTTCATATGAATATTTAGGTCGAATTACCTATCTTAAGTTATCTAGACTGCACCGTTTTTACATAGCTATAGGTTTCGCCCGCGGCGCCACCAGCGTGTGATAAACAAATATCAAGCTCTAATCTGCCTATGTACTAAAAGTCATCAGTTTATCTTCGAAATTTGATTGCCATGTTGGTTCCCGGTGGAGCAAACTCTCTCTCTCATCCCGTTGGTGTTGTTGAAGGCAACTACGAATAAATTTCATTTCATTTCATTTCAACTTCGTTTTATTTGATTTCATATTTGATATTGCTGTCGTAAATATTTTGACAATGACAAAGTGCCCGATTGACGGATATATGCTTGTCCTCTATTGCGTGGCACCAACGAAATGTGGTCTAAATTAGTATATAGGTTTAACAGGCGTGCATTTTTTGAACGTGAGAACAAAAGTCATTTCTTAAAAAAAAGCCTAGTTACTCTCTGTACCAAATTTCATCAAGTTTTGTCAGAGGGGCTGACTTGAAAATGAAACCGATAGCTAGACAAAGTTGCTTTGGTATTTATAATATTAGTGGACACGGATGTATCTGTGCGATTAATCTGCGCTAATAAAAATGAAGTGCAAAATCTCAAGGATAATAATACCTACAAAAAAATTTAGGTACCCTATATTACCTATATAAGAACCTAAGATTTCAAAATTAAGTTACAGAGGCACACTGTACTGTGTCAATTTGTATCATTACCCAGAAAAAAAAACTCAACAATATTGAGTAGGTCCACAGTAGAATCCGTTTGTCTTGAGTCGCATGGGCCGCGAGTCTTCTTCGCTCCCGGTTTCGCTTCCGCTCCGCTGCCTCATACACGAGCATTACTTGCTCGCGGAAGGAGGCTCACCAGCCGTCCACGCATCCGCGCAGAGGACCATTCCCGAGAGCATAAAGCAAGCGCAAGAGCTCACACTCCCAGCGCCGCCACCACCTCCGTCTCGGCGTCTCCCACGCCGCAAACTCGGTGAGCGTGTGCAGCCCCGAGTCCTCGCTATCGTCGCAAGTGATGCTACTCGGGCGCTGGCTCTTTCCTCGTCTGAGGATGCCACCCGAAGCTCCCGTGCTCAGTGATCATCTGTGTCAGTCTGTACGAGAGGCTTCCGTGTGGCCTCTCTAGCGGCAGTAAGACCACTTACTGCTGCTATTACGGTGCACCCTGCGCGTGGTTGCTCAAGTCGCCGCTCCCATTACTCCCCCACTACGTTCCTGTCAAGCCGGGACTTCTCGCCCCGAATTTTATTGGAACCAATATAGCATTGAAAGGGCTCTCGCATCCGGGATCTTCAAGGGCATTTCGGCAAGGAGACTCGGCACTTCGAAGAATATCGAGCGATACCCCCTGATGACTCTGTAGGCCATGTTCCACTGCGGGAGACGCGGCAGGTTCGTATGCTCCTCCTTCAGGGTGTCGGCTCATGCAGGGCACCCGTATAGAGTTATGGACCGTACGATACCCGCATAGAGTCTTCCGGGCCCTTCACGTTGGGCAGTAGCCGCTCCAAAGCATCGGCCGTGCCCGCTAATGTGGAGCGCAGACTTCTAAAATGTGTTTTGAAGTCCCACTGACCGTCAAGTACGAGCCACAGATATCTCATCTGGGGTTTGATGCATCTTGGAAGTGACTCCCACTGTGAGGCTGCATCCCATAGGTGGCGGATCGGATTTGTGCAGAGCTACCTTGAGACCGCGTTGCCGCGTTAGCCGCGTGGTTCCCGGCAGAATAGAATTTGGGCCACCCCTTCTCTTCCCATGTGGTGTCGTACAAGGCGACTAAGGGATAGGGCTGATTAACTTTAACGTCAGACAAATATGTACAGCCTAGACTCAGCCTCAGACGCATGGCTCGAGTCAACAATAGTGCCCGGAATACGGCAATAGGCTCACCCCCTATTACGTGGGACCGAATACAGATTGGTGAAATGTGGGTGTTAATTCACCTCTGCTTAACCCTCCGGGGATAAAGGCCGGATCCGTTACACGACTTGAGAAACTGCGATCGTGGTCTTCATCGTCGCTCCGCCATCGCGGAGCACACAGTCTTTTTTGGTGTTTCACAGGAGCGGCCGTAGACTAATCCCTGCAGAATACCACACGATATCTCACGCCGACCGACGCCGGTCGCATCTGACGCACATTCTGACTAAAAGCATTCTGACTTTGTATCGTGCATGGGGAACTCCCCCCCACTCTAATACAAAATTATCCTAAAACCACTCTCTCACTTTTGCTCTTTTAATGAAAGTCAAAGTCAAGTCTTTTCTATATTTGCAGATAAAATGTGGGCATTAAAGGTAATCCTATTACTTCTGCCATCAATTGCGTACTGTCGCATAAGCATTAGAATTAACCCTGGTAAGACAGAAGCTGATACCACTATCAACTTTAGCGGCTCAGATAAAGCTATCATTAGCGATAAAGAACGGAAGACTTTCAAACTTGATGACGGAAATTTGAATAGAGCTGTAAAGGCATGGAAGGGTAATACTTGTACAAGTGTATTCGTGAAACCACCGACGCCCTATGGGGACGTGTGGGAAGCACATGGTTGGGACGTTGTGGAGAGAATTTTGAAGCCAGTAGGATACAAAATACTTGGCATCAATCCTAAACCTGATATAGTAGTGACTGCAGAATATGAAAATACCCATGATAAAGTAGATGCAACATATAGTACAAGTATAGAGAAAAGCGTTGAAGAGGCAATCTCCCATGGTTGGAGCAAGTCGGGGGAATTGAGTATCGGGCAAGAAATTTCCTACAGTGTCGGTGTTGGAGCGGCAGAGGTTGGTGGTTCTACGTCATTGTCTTACACTTCGGGCTGGGGTGAAGAGAAATCAGAATCCAGAACTGTTTCTATTGGAACTTCTTCGACTATACAGGCTACTGTTCCTCCAGGTCAAAAGGTTGTGGCAACACTTACCGCTGAAAGTGCAACGTTGGAGGTTGAAGTATATTATGAGGCGACTCTTAATAATGGAGATGTATTCTGCAACTATGAAGGTAAGTATCAGGGTCATCATTTCTGGGCGTGGCCTTTACGGATTCTACAAAGCGAAGGAAACTTACCCAAAACGATAAAGTCCACAGAGCGTATATCAGTTGGCTTTTATTCGAGTGCCAAGCTTAAGATATCCAAGTAAAGAAATAAAAATTAACTGTAGGTATTGTTAATTTCATTCATAAATAAAATGAGAATTTTGCAGTAAATTGTTTTTTATTTAATTGCATCAGTCGTTTCTCCTTATATTTTTAAATAGAAAACTATAGTTTTCACTAGAATAATATGTAAGAGGCAACGACTTCTCTTACATACGTGCATATTTATTTATTTATTGAACTTTATGTACAAGTACATGAACTTATTGCCGTAAGCTTCCTACCAGTCAACCAAGTAGGGGCATTAGATATTCAATCTGACATTTAATAGTTGAACACTATACATAATTAGCCTACCTGGATTGCATGGCTAATTGATTGATTGTTACTTAAGTAGTTATAGTACTGTGAAATAGTAATATACTATCATACCCACACTACAATATATGGTATGATTATATAATGATGAAAAGATACAAATAATTATACCTACACATACATGCGCAATACAATATCAGATACCATATACGTACCTAAATATATTTATATTAGTTATAAGTGTGATTTATTTGAGATCATTACCTCTATGATTTTGCTAATTTGTCTAGAAGTAATTGGCGAACTTTCACCATGAAAACAAAACTGCTGGTGGCCATCCTAATTTTAAGAGGTAGCGCATTCCAAAGGAGCACCTAACGAAATTAAGATTTCTATTATTAGCTTTTACACGCATTAATTATTGAATGAATGTGATTTAATATTTATTATTATTTAAAATGCTTTCAAAATTTCATTCTTATTTCATTCTTACTGCTACAGTATGAACAAAATTTGGACTGCCCGACTAAAGTGTTAGATTCTTTGGTCTTTCCCTGTATTTCTTTAATTTAATAAGTCAATACATCAATTAACCTATCGCAGTCCACGACTGGACATAGGCCTCACCCAATATGCACCATTACGTCCTTATTTTGTATAACACCCGCCTTTCCACGTTTTTCAGATCGTTAGGCCATCTGGCTAGAAGGCAACCCACCTTCCATTATCCATTCTCGTGATCTCCATTTAGGATTCAAATGCTCCATCGGCCACCTATCTCACTCCACGCTGTTCGGAAAAAACATGCAATGTACTTACAGCATCAGCATGCATAAACTCAAACAGACACTAACCAATAAAGTCGTCCAAATCTCGTAAACACGATACAGGAACACTGTAGTAATATTCTCAAAAGTATAAGAGAGTTTAAAATAGATATATAATGTATGAAATGTTCAATGATGTGTTCAATTTTGAGATCCCGAAAATTCATAATACCTAAATGTTGAAAATTCTGAATTAATTGAAATAAGATTAGGCGTGTGGTAGGCTTTCTGTAGTAATTTGCTATTTTCTATCATATCTATGATTCTATAATTATAATGTCAAAATAATTTTACGGATCCCTATTTTCTGGGTGCAGTGCATTAATTAATTGAGTCCTTTTCAAGATATTACCATAATTATCTTTTTATGAAAATGTAGGTCGAATTAAATTAAGTTATCTGAACTGCGCACCTTTTGCCATAATTTTAAAATATATTATAATAAAATAGGTTTCGCCCGCGGCGCTACGATTGTGTGTATACCAAAGTTATCTTCGAAATTTGATTGCCATGTTGGCTCCCGGTGGATTAGAATAAGGCCACCACGCACCACGTTGGTATCGTAAAAGGCGACTATGGAATACGGCTGTTCTCCACCCAACAGTAAACGTTAAGGCTTATAACAACGTGCCTGTTTGACGGCAAAATGCTCGCCCCTTACTACATACCTACTACTTCGGGGATTTACAGGCGCGAATCTTTGAAAATGACGAATATCCATAAAAAATCTTCCCATAATTGAAAGTTTATTTCCATTCTTAACCTCTAGTTTAGTCACTGTCTTACAGAGAATTTTTTCAGTGAGTTAAGCGTGAAAACGTAATTGGCCAAGTTGCTTTTGCATTTTTAATTTTAGAAGTCAAAATAATGGCACAGATATGCCATTGTTTTTTCATAATAAAAATGAAGAGTTAGGATAATATCATCTACTAAAGAATTTAGGTATACCAACATTACGTATACAAAGACTTCAGATTTCAAAATCTAGTTACAGAGGCACACTCTTCCTAAGGTGAGTACCACAAAATATATAATACTAGCTTTCCCTCGTAGCTTCTTCCGTGTGGATTTCGGCTACCGCTATGGTAAATTTTATTTAGATAACTTTTTACGACGAGACCCTCAACCTGAGAACGGGACCTTTGTACTAAGACGTCACTGATTGTCTGTCTATTAGTTTGTACTTCTATCATCAGGCTGTACCTATACCCTGAACCGTGATAGTTAGGCAATAGAATTTTTACAGATGTATATTTCTGTTGCCGTTATAACAACAAATAACAAAATCAGAATAAAATGAATAAAGGTATATAAAGTTGATTGTTTCCTAGTTTTTGCTTCAAATCAATAACGGTAACCGCTATATACTTATGCACTACCTCAGAGAGCACGTTAAGTTGTCGGTCCCGTTACGGATAGTTGGAGCCCTAAACAGTCCAACAACGAGTCTAACTGCAAAATTTCGATATCGCCGATAGGTTGTGGAGTTCAAATGGCAGTCGCTTCTTGGAAAATATCAAAGTTTACCCAAACACGCAGTAAGGCTTGGAAAAAGGATCCCGGAGTCCGAGGTGAAAGGTCCGAATGCAACCGAGATTGACGTTTGGATGAAGAAGAAGAAACGCCAAATAACATCATTCTGTATAAAGACTTAATAATATAAATTATAATTCTTAACCCTTAACTCTTAACTCTTAACTCTTAACTCTTAACTCTTAACTCTTAACTCTTAACTCTTAACTCTTAACTCTTAACTCTTAACTCTTAACTCTTAACTCTTAACTCTTAACTCTTAACTCTTAACTCTTAACTCTTAACTCTTAACTCTTAACTCTTAACTCTCAACTCTCAACTCTCAACTCTCAACTCTCAACTCTCAACTCTCAACTCTCAACTCTCAACTCTCAACTCTCAACTCTCAACTCTCAACTCTCAACTCTCAACTCTCAACTCTCAACTCTCAACTCTCAACTCTCAACTCTCAACTCTCAACTCTCAACTCTCAACTCTCAACTCTCAACTCTCAACTCTCAACTCTCAACTCTCAACTCTCAACTCTCAACTCTCAACTCTCAACTCTCAACTCTCAACTCTCAACTCTCAACTCTCAACTCTCAACTCTCAACTCTCAACTCTCAACTCTCAACTCTCAACTCTCAACTCTCAACTCTCAACTCTCAACTCTCAACTCTCAACTCTCAACTCTCAACTCTCAACTCTCAACTCTCAACTCTCAACTCTCAACTCTCAACTCTCAACTCTCAACTCTCAACTCTCAACTCTCAACTCTCAACTCTCAACTCTCAACTCTCAACTCTCAACTCTCAACTCTCAACTCTCAACTCTCAACTCTCAACTCTCAACTCTCAACTCTCAACTCTCAACTCTCAACTCTCAACTCTCAACTCTCAACTCTCAACTCTCAACTCTCAACTCTCAACTCTCAACTCTCAACTCTCAACTCTCAACTCTCAACTCTCAACTCTCAACTCTCAACTCTCAACTCTCAACTCTCAACTCTCAACTCTCAACTCTCAACTCTTAACTCTTAACTCTTAACTCTTAACTGTTAATTCTTAATTCTTAATTCTTAATTCTTTATTGTACACATAAAATAGTACATTAAAAGGCATAATTACATTTTGATGTACAAAGGCGAGCTTAGCTCAGTGTTGAGTGTTCTCCCAGTAAACCTTTGGGGGATACAGGAGAAACAGTGACAAAAGGGTAGAAAAATAAGTGTATAATTTTGCAAAGGACAAACATAAATAATAGAATATAAAAGTACTAAGAACATACGTACCATACATATTATACTACTTTGTAATATGCACTGCCATAACCATAGTAATCCTGGTCAGCGGCACAAAATTGTACTGTCCCAATCCTGGATCACGTCACCAAGTTGTAATATCCTGGTCACGCGGGACCAAAATGTAATAAAGCGGAGGTCATACCCGTAGTATTCCACCACACTAATTAAATCGTCTATATTGTTAATTCTACTTTGGCCAATGATCGTATAATGGTCAGAGGAGACCCTAGATGAGCCCGTATATCCCGGATCCTATAGGGTTCTAGGAATGCTGGTATTTATATAATAAACATTACTATACAATTACTTAATTCTACCCCCCACTTACTCTAACTGTTTTATGATAAGGTATAATAATTTCTCGACGAATAAATCTCTCACAATTAATTTTTCACGAACAACTTTCAACCGTACTAGATCCTAGCACTGCCCTAATTACTACTACTGTGGCAAACAACTCGAATAACTTTAATGACCTAACTTTTACATTGTCGACTTAGTGTTGCAAGCCGCTTATTCCAAATTTACTGTTTCCCATAGGCATATACTTTGAATTTGTTAGGTTTTGTCTCCCCGTTGGCATATACTTTGAATTTGTTAGTTTTTGTTTCACCGTTGGCGTATACTTTGAATTTGTTAGTTTTGTTTCCCCGTTGGCGTATACTTTGAATTTGTTAGTTTTTGTTTCCCCGTTGGCACAGGCTCCGCCAATCGCCGTGTGCAGTGGGATACTACCAACTTTAAATATCCCCCCTCTATCCTTTTGTAAGCACGTAGTTCCAAATGGAACTTCCGCGCCTTTAGAGAGTGGGATAGCTGACTCGTATTTTCCCTCCCCAATATCTGAATCCAGACAAATGTATACGTCTAATTAGACTTGAATTAGAAAGGGCATTGTCAATTAATTCTAATTCAAGATAAGATTATTTCTTTCTCAATATTGTCAAAACATAATATGACTAGTACAGATTCAATGAATAGTTTCATGTCGTAGCGCGGTCTGATGACCAATCCATCAAATGAGATTCTGTGTCCAAAATAGGATCTTTAACATGTCAGAACTGACTCATACTTGTCACGTGCATAATCGAGATCGATACAGTGTCCCTGGTGTAGAAGACAGCCATATCTAGGGTCAATTGCCCAAATCAATTAAGGTTCGATACAAGTTCCAAATTAGGAAGGTGCTCTGCTAACGTGAGCTGGATGTACCTCGCCAAAATGATTCCTCGGCTACGACGCTCCGAGTAATAAGTATTATTAATAGCATAGTACTCTATTCAAAGTCAATTGGTAGATCAGTCAAACAAACTTCTCATTTCGGAATAATTTCCATTACGAATTTGATTAATTATGATGTGGGTGAATTTAAAATATGTTATGTCACCAATCCAAGTTTCATTGAGACCATACTAAGTCAATTGCTAGGCAAGTAGAACGTTAATATACCCTCTACCAACAACATTAGCAACGCGGTCCAACGACGGCTCGCTTATAGGTCTAATCCGAATACATCGAACGCCTACTAAGCTATACAACGCGATAGCTCGTGTACAATTTACTCAAATCACGATTTCACCACGGCATTAACGCACGAAAAACCTTAACTAAATCAATCACAAGCATCACCAAGGAATGATATGTTACATCACCAAGCAAAGGTCCGATTAGCTCAGAACCGTTACAATACTAGTCCTTACTAATACACTTCCTAACCTATTCCCATTGTGTGAGTACCTACTCTACCCCCGACTTAGAACTTCTGTTCAACAAAAACTAGGTGTAACGTCACCTCATTTACATTTAAACGTGTGGTGTGTCGTGAGCCTACCATGCATTGATGGTATTCCACCAACACTCCTGCTCTGCTATGGGTGCAAGCTAGTTAGGCTTGACTTGGCCTATCCTCATAACTGTGTGCTTGCTCCAGTCCACGAGCCGAAGCTCAGGGATGTGAACTGAAACCCTAACGAGATAATAGTTAGTGTATATATAAATAGATATATAAGACTGAACTGCGAGCTCCGTAAGTTCTGATCCAGGCCCAATTGGACGGTTCCAATTCGACGGTACCTACCCATCACAGAACAAACAGTCACCCACATTCAGGAAGCTTATCCGATCCCGTTTCCACAGGTAAAATCGGAATGCCGCCCGCTTCAAAGGTTATCGGCCCCTAGCTAGTTCAGATGAATATGGAGTCGTTGCCACCGTTAGGTATCCCTCCATAACCAGGCACATCGCCATGGGTTTCCTACGGGAAAACTAGCTAAAATCACCGCAGTGCTACCCTCAACTTCTAACATAATAAAAGATGATAAAACGACAGCAATGACTTTACGAATGCACTGCCAGACTCAACAGCACAAGACAGTAATAATACGCATGCATTCACGCGTACTACCCCTGCCCAATGTAAGGTGTCTTCATTTTCGTAAAGGCCCTAGGTCCTGCTCCGAACGCGACCCAACCCAATATTCGACGCGAGAACTGGCCTACCCCACGCCCTAGTCGTAACAAATAAGATAGAAACAGTCAAAGAATAATTAAATCTTAATCGCGCACCCTTGTACGTAACACGCCCCAAACACACACAAAATCAAGATTTATAATTAATTTCAACAATTTATAATTTTTACAGAATTATAAAATTCTCGGCGGTACATTGGAAAAACTCTAAACTGTTCGTTCTTGTTCATTACACAACACAGGCAACAATTTCATATATCACAAAAATCAATTTAACACTATTTCTATACAACGATAGAAATATACATATAACTTACAAAGACAGTCCGCCGAGCCGTACCCCTTGTTAACTATCTGAATCGAATGAATAACGAATAAAAAGTGAAGTCCGCCTCCAGAAACCCCAATTTTTTAAAGCTGAGGTCTCCCTTCTCTTAACTAACCTTGCCGTTTCTAGAACTACACATCATCCTTCGTCCAATCGTGTGCTAGTTCCGGCAAGCCGCCTCAGGGAATTTGCTCCTTTTATATAAAAACTCCTTAATTCATATGATTGGAATAAGAATAATCCAAGATAATGTCTAACTAATTTTCCAGTTAATTATTCGTATACTAATATTTAGAATCCGCGACTAGTGCAATAACACAGAACATGCAGCCAATAGAGATTCCTGGTTACATCAACCGCAGAATCAGTAGCAGTTGATGTTAAATCTTATTTCAATTTTTTAACGGATAATCTTACGTTATTTCTCTACCAATAAAACATAAACATGGAATTTAATTTATTTACAATAAGGGAAATGGCTTAACCGCTGCGCCATCTAACATCCCTTTTAAGTAAAACACACATTTTTTTGAATTTTTAATTTTAGCTCCATCTACCCATCTAATTGCGAACTACTTCCACTCACCAACTTTAGTCCGTTACAACTTACATACAGACTGTGGAATCCGGGGGAAGAGACTCCGCAGATGTTTTAAATAAAACAATATTTTGCCGTAATATTGTTATTTATTAAAAATAACACTTCAATCCTATGCGAGCTTTTTTAAATGGGATTTACGCGAGGTTTTTTTTTATATTTTATATAATACTCGTTTCAGAGGACCACGGAAACTATATCACTTGTCTTCAAATCTGGAGTTTCCGGTGTCTTGCTGGCTTCCACCGAAACCCTCACGTCAACTCTCTGGAACTGTCTCGCTTCTCAGTTTTTTTACCTATCTTCTATATTTTTGAATTAATTTTTATATTCGTATGATTTATTTTTAAATCGTTGACACATGATGTCCAGACAAACAACTAGTAATATCTGCCACGGAGGGCGGATATCACAGACTTTAACATATTTATACATAGATACACATTTATATTCATTTATTACATATAAATATACTTATCTACATAAATACAATAACTTATGGAAATTACATAAATAAGTAATACACAGTTATCTAGCTTGAGCGAGGAGGTTTGAGGTTTATATTTGAAAAATCTCAAGTAAGTAGAGTACGCGCCACGAAATAAGTCCCTTGGCCAAGGCGTGGCTGTGGCATCATATAGTGTTGCCAGTATCGTCTTTTTATTTTACCAGTTCTTTTAATATATAATAGTTGTTGAACCACAGAACATAAGAAGTTATATTCGAGAGTTTCCAACTTTAGAACCTTATAATGTGATGATGTGAAACACCTAGAAGATGATTGTTTTAAAAAAGATGGACATATCAACAGAGAGTGATACTGATACGTAATCTAATAACGTATATGACACTTAAAATTGCGGGGGCAACTCCCAATTGGATTACAACATAAAAAATTCAAAAATTGTTGAACTAGATACTACCAGAGACATTGGAGTTATATTTGACATAAAATTTACATTCACGCCACATATTGATAATATTATAAAAAAAAAGACCGGTTGCACTCTGGGAGTGCCGGCAGAAGTGAAAACATTTTCTTTTTTCTTTCTTCGTTATATACATAGAAAAAGATAAAAAAGAACATACCATACCATACCTATAATATAGCGCTAATCATAGAACCTATCACTTATTTTCTGCTAATTTTCTGTCAGAAGAAATTAATAAATTATGAAAAGAAAAAATAATCACAAATAGTAATAAATTACAGAAAGAAAAAATTATCATAAAAAGTAATAAATTACAAAAATAAAAAAAACAATCACAAAAAGTAATAAATTACAGAAAGAAAACATTATCATAAAAAGTAATAAATTACAAAAAGAAAAAATAATCACAAAAAGTTTCAGAAGGCCAGGTGTTTAGAACCCAATACTATGTATCTGAAACTATAAGGACTTACAGTCGAAGTGCTTACCGTTTAAGCTACGACGCTATCTATCGTAACTTGCGAAATAGATAGTCTGTACCTAATCTTGTATGACGTCAGTCGTCGGTTACGGTTCAAAGGTCAACTAATCCTGAAGCTTCCTTAAAATTTTACACCCATCTAACGCCGCTAAAGAAGTTTTCACTTCAAAAAGCTTCCAGGATGCTTGGCTTCGTTTTAAGAACTTGCAGGAGCTTTCACACCAATTCAACCAAAATACTACTGTACTACACCCTCATCAGAAGCTTCAATGAATAGCAGTGTGGTATGGCGGCCACACTATGCAACACATTCACTAAAACTGAAACGTGTACAGAAACGTTTTCTCTGCCAACTACCGTTTTCTAATGGCGTGGCAAAGATAATCCACTCTTATGGCGGAAGATTAAAACATTTTTATATCAAACCTCTTTCTAATGGACTGAAATTCAAAGATGCAATATTTGCCTCTAAAGTACTTAATAACAAAATTGACTGCCCCCATTACTGGGCCCTTTTGAATGTCGCGTTCCTTCGAGGATTCCACGCCAACCAATCAGGCCACTGTGTCCAGCCTTAAGAAGAACTGTTCTTGGTGCTAATTCTCCATGCGCGAGACTTTGTAAGGTGATACATTTTTGCAGTCACCTAGTTGATATCCATTTCCACTCGTATAACAAACTGTTACGAGTGTGGGGATTGGTTTAAATAGAAAATGCGAGGACAACCGTTGAAGACAGATTTTATTCAGCTACACTTAAATTACAGCAAGGCGCGTAGAAATTCAAAAACTCTTCCTTACACAATACACAGTCACTTGTATAATCGCACTGTATCGCTTCGCACACTTTATCGCTTTGATCGCTTCGAATACTAGTCGTAGACTAACTTGAGTGGATGCTGTTAGCTCGCCTTTTATATCGGGCGCGGCCGAGTAGCGAAAGATCGAGAAAAGACAGGTACGTTCTGAAAAAGACAGGAACTTTCTGGAAGGTTCTATTGGGTCTTGTGTCTCTTTCTAGCCTGACGTCTCGTTCTATTCATTCTATTCCTTCTAGAACAGTGACGTCAAGGCATGCTGTCTCTTTCTATAGTGCCGTCTTGCTCACTGCTATGGGAATTTGGCCGTACATTGAAGTTAACAAGCGCCGGGCGTAGCAAAACAAAAGTCAATTTACAACTCATTGCCAGAACTAGCTTAGTTTCTTTCTGTTACCACTGTTACTGTTACTTTTTGGATTTATTTTATTTTCGTTTTTATATTTGTCATTATAAAAAGAAAATACTGAGACAACCACTCGTGTTATGTGTAGTTTGATGTATTAGAGACTTTCTTGTTATTTACCTACTTTTTACTTTGTTTGAATAACCTTGTTACTGTGATGGTATGTAGCTCCTATTTAAGGTTACCTATTGCATGCTGTGTCTACCTATAAGTAACTGTTAAATTCCGAATTGTACTTACATATATTACGACATGAACCTATATGAATGTAAACAGTTATTGGTGGACCTTAATAAATAAATAAATGAGTGTAACAGGACACTTGCCTAGTACATACTAATACAATGCCTGCACAATTTTTGGTCAGGATATGATTTTTTTAAGTTATTATAATAACAATGATGAATACTAATAATAAAACGAAATATCGGAATTGATTTTTTATTAATTTTGTGTTATATCATCATCATATAAGCCGCACACAGTCCACTGTTGAACATAGGCCTCTCCTATGGACTTCCAGAACGACCGATCTAAAGCAGTCCGCATCCAGCGCTTCCCGGCGACGTTGATAAGGTCGTCCTTCCACCTAGCCGTTGGGCGTCCTACACGTGTTATATAGATAACTTTTAAACAGTAGATAAAATGTTACTATTATTTATCATTAATTCTGGTAATTCATCTCTTCGTGATCAATAGAGATAAGGGATATAAGCCCTAACGATCGGGTATATCCGAGTCGAAGCGTATAGTGTTTCGTCATATCGGCCTGTGTGGGTGACGAATCTGATACACCATTAAAAAGACATCCCGGAGACCCCGACGGACCTTGACCACTAATATTTGCAATCTCGATGTATCGTTGGGAGTTAAATCTCCTCCCGTATATAGACACGCGTAAAAACACGACACGTCGCCAACATCTGCCTTCTTCTTCTGCAGTATAAAATAACACAAAAAATAACACGAACAGTGCACTTTTTAACTTATTTGGCGATTGGCTGATTATTTTATTATTGCCTTAATTCTAGCTCTGAATTACCTTATATTCGTCTGCAGTAGCTCCAGCAGGGCTAGCATGGCATGAGGACAAAAAGTCCCCGGGGGGAGGAGAAAAATTTGTCTCTCCCTCCGTTTTTGTCCCTTTAGCTACCACGGCGTCGAGGAGAGACTAGTTTGTTACCAGGGTTAACGTTTTTCCACTCCATGCTACCAATATACGAAAAAATATTCGACTGGTAATAATAATAATAATTATAGGGTAGTGGGTAGTGGCGAGCCGATAACAATAGAGCGGGGTATTTTTCAAGGGGACAGTCTGAGTCCCCTTTGGTTCTGCTTAGCCCTGAACCCACTTAGTACTTTACTTGTGAATTCAGGGTTAGGCTATAGGCTACGAAAAGAGGGTCAGATGGTATCCCACCTGCTTTACATGGATGATTTAAAGTTATTTGCCCACACTAATTCTCAATTAATGGTTTTACTGAAGGTAACTGAAATGTTCAGTAATTCCATCAAAATGGCGGTTGGTGTGGACAAATGTGCAATCGTTCATGTAAAGCGAGGGCGGGTGGTGGAGTCGGAGGGTATACAACTCTCTGATTCCACTAACCTGAGATCACTCCTCGTAGCTGAGACTTATAAGTACTTGGGTCTGTCACAGGCGTTATGCATTAATGAGGCCGGCATGAAACAAATGCTACAGGAACGTTTCTTTGGCCGCCTGAAAAAGGTACTTAACAGTCTTTTATCAGGTAGTAACAAGGTGCGTGCTTGTAACAGTTGGGTCATGCCACTCTTGATGTATTCCTTTGGCATACTCAAGTGGACTCAGACTGAACTCGATACCATTGATAGGAAAGTCCGGACTCAGTTGACTGCATTTCGAATGCATCATCCACGGTCGTCAGTCATGAGATTGTACGTCCCGCGGAAATGTGGGGGTCGAGGATTTTTAAATGCTAAGACCCTTCATAATCGCGAGGTATGCAATCTCAGAGACTATTTTCTTAAGTCCAGCGTGGATATGCATCGTGATGTAGTCAACGTGGATGTCGGGCTCACCCCGCTTGGTTTGGCTAAGGAGAACTGGCGTAGGCCTACAGTTATTGGCACTGATAGCCGCAGGGAGGTATGGCAGAGTAAGGAGCTACATGGCAGGTTCCATCGGGTCCTCCACAGGCCCGAAGTAGACCTATTAGCATCTGTATCCTGGCTACGTTTCGGTGACCTTTTTGAGGAAACCGAAGGTTTCGTCTGTGCAATTGCTGACGAAGTTATCAAGACGAATAACTACCGGAAGTATATCATGAGGGATGGCACAGTTGACATCTGTCGAGCGTGTCACCAACCTGGTGAATCCCTCAGACATATTACTTCCGGTTGTTCTCGTCTTGCTAACGGCGAGTATTTGCACAAACATAATCAAGTAGCCAGGATAATCCATCAGCGACTTGCTCTGAAATACAACCTTGTGGAAGTTGAGGTGCCTTCTATAGGTATGTTCCTGAGCCAGTTCTAGAAAATAGTCATATCACATTGTACTGGGATCGATCTATCATCACTGATAGGACTGTTGTAGCCAACAAGCCTGACATTGTGGTAATAGACCGATCCGAACGCCGAGCATTGATTGTCGATGTCACCATTCCTCATGACGAGAATCTCGTGAAAGCTGAGAAAGATAAACAGATCAAATACTTAGACTTGGCTCACGAGGTTGTCGACATGTGGAATGTTGACTCAGCAATCACTCTACCGATAGTCGTGTCAGTCAACGGACTGATAGCAAAGAGTCTCGACCAACACCTGAAGAGGCTCGGGTTAGACGGTTGGATCAAGGGCCAGATGCAGAAGGCAGTGCTCCTTGATACGGCGCGCATCGTGAGGAAGTTCTTTTCTCTGGAGCCCTAACCACCGGTAGCTTGGTCCTTGTATCCGATACCGGTTAGACACTACTCTTTATATTTTTAAATAGATGTTTGTTTTTTTTTTCTATATGTATTTAAAAATATAATTTGTAAGTTTTTTCTAAATGAATAAAGAGAATAATAATAAATATTTCACAACGCTTTCTAGATCCATGGTAAGCATAGCTGAACTAGCTTGTGTTATGGAATCTAGAATGCGTCGAATTAATTAATTTGGTCTTATTTCAAGATATTATAATAATTATCTTCATAATGAATATTTAGGTCGAATTACCTATCTTAAGTTATCTAGACTGCACCGTTTTTACATAGCTATAGGTATCGCCCGCGGCACCACCAGCGTGTGCTAAACAAATATAGCTGTATTCTATATCAATCTCTAATCTGCCTATGTACTAAAAGTCATCAGTTTATCTTCGAAATTTGATTGCCACGTTGGTTCCCGGTGGAGCAAACTAAGGCCACTCTCTCATCCTGTTGGTGTTGTAGAAGGCAACTACGAAATACACTTCATTTCTTTTCATTTCATTTTAATTTCGTTTCATATGGGATATTGCTGTGACAATGACAAAGTGCCCGCTTAACGGATATATGCTTGTTCTCTATTGCGTGGCACCAACCAAATGTGGTCTAAACTAGTATATAGGTTTAACAGGCGTGCATTTTTTGAACTTAAGTACAAAAGTCATTTCTCAAAAAAAAAACCTAGTTACTCTCTATACCAAATTTCATCAAGTTTTGTCAGAGGGGCTGACTTGAAAATGAAACGGATAGCTAGACAAAGTTGCTTTGGTATTTATAATATTAGTATGGATACGGATGTATCTGTGCATTTAATCTGCGCTAATAAAAATGAAGTGCTAAATATCAAGGATAATAATACCTACAAAAAAATGTAGGTACCCTATATTACCTATATAAGAACCTAAGA
Source organism: Eilema caniola (assembly GCA_949126895.1). Taxonomy (NCBI): domain Eukaryota; kingdom Metazoa; phylum Arthropoda; class Insecta; order Lepidoptera; family Erebidae; genus Eilema; species Eilema caniola. The sequence goes on along the minus strand of OX421486.1, from coordinate 2,653,836 downwards.
TTTCAAAATTCAGTTACAGAGGCACACTGTACCTCAGGTGAGTACCACAAATTTATGAGTATTATTAATAAGTGTCAATTTGTATCATTTCCCAGAAAAAAAAAACTCAACAATATTGAGTAGGTCCACAGTAGAATCCGTTTGTCTTGAGTCGCGTGGGCCGCGAGTCTTCTTCGCTCCCGGTTTCGCTCCCGCCTCGCTGCATTTCTTGCTCGCGGAAGGAGGCTCACCAGCCGTCCGCGCATCCGCGCAGCGGACCATTCCCGAGAGCATAGAGCGAGCGTAAGAGCTCACACTCCCAGCGCTGCCACCACCTCCGTCTCGGTGTCTCCCACGCCGCAAACTCGGTGAGCGTTTGCAGCCCCGAGTCCTCACTCACGTCGTAGGTGATGCTACTCGGGCGCTGGCTCTTTCCTCTTCTGACACGGATGCCGCCCGAAGCTCCCGTGCTCAGTGATCATCTGTGTCAGTCGGTACGAGAGGCTTCCATGTGGCCTCTCTAGCCACTGCCCCATGGTTGGTCTTACTGCCCCTATTACGGTGCACCCTGCGCGTGGTTGCTCAAGTCGCCGCTCCCATTACTCCCCCACTACGTTCCTGTCAAGCCGGGACTTCTTGCCCCGAATTTTATTGGAACCAATATAGCATTGAAAGGGCTCTCGCATCCGGGATCGTCAAGGGCGTTTCGGCAAGGAGACTTCGAAGGATATCGAGTAATACCCCTGATGACCCTTTAGGCCATGTTCCACTGCGGGAGACGCGGCAGGTTCGTATGCTCCTCCTTCAGGGTGTCGGCCCATACAGGGCACCCATATAGGGCTATGGACCGTACGATACCCGCATAGAGTCTCCTGCAGGAGTCTTCCGGGCCCTTCACGTTGGGCAGCAGCCGCTCCAAAGCGTCGGGCGTGCCCGCTAATGTGGAGCGCAGACTTCTAAAATGTGTTTCGCAATCCCACCGACCGTCAAGTACGAGCCCCAGATATCTCATCTGGGGCTTGATGCAGATGGAAGTGACTCCCACTGTGAGGCTGCATCCCATAGGTGGCGGATCGGATTTGTGCAGAGCTACCTTGAGACCGAGATGCCGGATCCGTTCCACGACTTGAGCAACTGCGGTCGTGGTCTTCATCGTCGCTCCGCCATCGCGGAGCACACAGTCTTTTTTGATGTTCCACAGGAGCGGCTGTAGACTAATCCCTGCAGAATACCACACGATATCTCACGCCGACCGACGCCGGTCGCATCTGACGCACATTCTGACTAAAAGCATTCTGACATTGTATCGTGCATGGGGAACTCCCCCCCACTCTAATACAAAATTATCCTAAAACCACTCTCTCACTTTTGCTCTTTTAATGAAAGTCAAAGTCAAGTCTTTTCTAAATTTGCAGATAAAATGTGGGCATTAAAGGTAATCCTATTACTTCTGCCATCAATTGCGTACTGTCGCATAAGCATTAGAATTAACCCTGGTAAGACAGAAGCTGATACCACTATCAACTTTAGCGGCTCAGACAAAGCTATCATTAGCGATAAAGAACGGAAGACTTTCAAACTTGATGACGGAAATTTGAATAGAGCTGTGAAGGCATGGAAGGGTAATACTTGTACAAGTGTATTCGTGAAACCACCGACGCCCTATGGGGACGTGTGGGAAGCACATGGTTGGGACGTTGTGGAGAGAATTTTGAAGCCAGTAGGATACAAAATACTTGGCATCAATCCTAAACCTGATATAGTAGTGACTGCAGAATATGAAAATACCCATGATAAAGTAGATGCAACATATAGTACAAGTATAGAGAAGAGCGTTGAAGAGGCAGTCTCCCATGGTTGGAGCAAGTCGGGGGAATTGAGTGTCGGGCAAGAAATTTCCTACAGTGTCGGTGTTGGAGCGGCAGAGGTTGGTGGTTCTACGTCATTGTCTTACACTTCGGGCTGGGGTGAAGAGAAATCAGAATCCAGAACTGTCTCTATTGGAACTTCTTCGACTATACAGGCTACTGTTCCTCCAGGTCAAAAGGTTGTGGCAACACTTACCGCTGAAAGCGCAACGTTGGAGGTTGAAGTATATTATGAGGCCACTCTTAATAATGGAGATGTATTCTGCAACTATGAAGGTAAGTATCAGGGTCATCATTTCTGGGCGTGGCCTTTACGGATTCTACAAAGCGAAGGAAATTTACCCAAAACGATAAAGTCCACAGAGCGTATATCAGTTGGCTTTTATTCCAGTGCCAAGCTTAAGATATCCAAGTAAAGAAATAAAAATTAACTGTAGGTATTGTTAATTTCATTCTGAAATAAAATGAAAATTTTGCGGTAAATGGTTTTTTATTTAATTGCATCAGTCGTTTGTCCTTTAAAATAATATGTAATAGGCAACGACTTCTCTTACATACGTGCATATTTATTTATTTATTGAACTTTATGTACAAGTACATGAACTTATTGCCGTAAGCATCCTACCAGTCAACCAAGTAGGGGCATTAGATATTCAAACTGACATTTAATAGTTGAAGACTATACATTATTAGCCTGCCTGGATTGCAAGGCTAATTGATTGATTGTTACATAAGTAGTTATAGTACTGTGAAATATTAATATACTATCATACCCACACCACAATATATGGTATGATTATATAATGATGAAAAGATACAAATAATTATACCTACACATACATGCGCAATAAAATATCAGATACCATATACCTAAATATATTTATATTAGTTACAAGTGTGATTTATTTGAGATCATTGCCTCTATGATTCTGCTAATTTGTCGAGAAGTAATTGGCGAACTTTCACCTTGAACACAAAACTGCTGGAAAAAAAAAGACGGGTTGCAGTCTGGGAGTGCCGGCAGAAGTGAAAACATTTTCCTTTTTTTCTTTCTTCGTTATATACATAGAAAAAGATAAAAAAGAACATACCATACCATACCTATAATATAGCGCTAATCATAGAACCTATCACTTATTTTCTGCTAATTTTCTGTCAGAAGAAATTAATAAATTATGGAAAGAGAAAATAATCACAAAAAATAATAAATTACAGAAATAAAAAATAATCATAAAAAAGTAATAAATTACAAAAAGAAAAAATAATCACCAAAAGTAATAAATTATAATAAGAAAAAACAATCACAAAAAATCCCTGAAGGCCAGGTGGTTTGAACCCGATACTATCTGAAACTATAAGGACTTACAGTCGAAGTGCTTACCGTTTAAGCTACGACACTATCTACTGTAAATTGCAAAATAGATAGTCTGTACCAATCTTGTTTGACGTCAGTCGTCGGTTACGGTTCAAAGGTCAACTAATCCTGACGCTTCCTTACACCCATTCAACGCCGCTAAAGAAGTTTTCACTTCAAAAATCAAAAGCGTCAACGTTTGGCAAGACAAGTTTTTTAGGTATTTCATTGTGCAATGGGTTTGATGATCCATAGGAGTAAACGTGGTGAAATACTAATTTATGTCGTCCAATAGTAGTCCGAAATTCAAAATACCGTTGCTTGCTAATAATACCTAATCTTCCTAGGAGCTTCCAGACATTAGCGGAAGGAGAAGAATTAATGTTTTTAAGAATATTACGACGTTTGCTACATATCATTTGATTACGTTTCGTCGCTACTGTGATCATCAAACCTATTGAAAGCGCGGGCCATGCTTCGCATTGCCATGCGCACCGAGGAGGTTATTCACGGTTCCCACTGGCGCACTGTATCATGAAAAATACGGACTTTTCTATCTATAGACGAAATTTCCCCTACACAGTCCCAGTCTATTGCTGCCGCATCCTCGCATAACTTATCTAAGTTCATGCGTCCAAAGATACGCAAGAATAGGACACGACGTTTGGACTTCGGTGGTTTAAAAGCATAAGAAACGAACGAAAGGTCATGTTGCGAAAAAATAACGCTGAATGTTGGCTGTGACAGGAACGAGTAATGGTATGGAGGTTAATGTAAGGTCCAATCAAGTTGTATAAGCCTCCACATCCGTATGAATAGCCTGTAGAGGGAGGATGTATAAATTTACTGACTCTGAATTAAGATATCTATTATTAGCTTTTACACGCACTAACTGTTGAATGAATGTGCATACTGCTACAGTGTGAACAAATTTTGGACTGCTCGACTAAGTGTTAGATTCCTTGGTCGTTTCCTGTATCTCTTTACTTTAGTAAGTCAATACATCAATTACCTTATCGCAGTGCACTGCTCGACATAGGCCTCACCCAATATGCACCATTACGTCCTTATTTTGTGGATCACCCGCCTTCCACCTCCAGTCCAGCACACCTACCATTTTCAGATCGTTGGGCCATCTGGCTAGAGAGCGACCCACCTTCCATTTTTCTTCTTGCGATCTCCATTTTAGGATTCGTATGCTCCATCGGCCACCTATCTCACTCCACGCTGTTCGGAAAAATCATGCAATGCTCAGCGTCAGCATGCACAAACTCAAACAGACACCAACCAATAAAGTCGTCCGAATCTCGTACACACGATACAGTAACCACTGTAGTAATATACTCAAAAGTATTAGAGAGTTTAAAATAGATACATAATGTATGAAATGTTCAATGATGTGTTCAATTTTGAGATCCCAAAAATTCATAATCACTTAATGTTGAAAATTCTGAATTAATTGAAATAAGATTAGGCGTGTGGTAGGCTTTCGCTAGTAACTTACTATTTTCTATCATATCTATAATTCTATAATGATAATTTCAAAATAGTTTTACGGATCCCTATTTTCTGGGTGCAGTGCATTAATTAATTGAGTCCTTTTCAAGATATTACAATAATTATCTTTTTATGAATATTTAGGTCGAATTAACTTAAGTTATCTTAACTACACAGCTTTTGCAATAATTTTTAAATATATTATAATAAAATAGGTTTCGCCCGCGTCGCCACCAGTGTTTGTGCCAAAGTTTTCTTCGATATTTGATAGCCATGCCATGATTAAAATAGGGCCACCCTCTCTCTTCCCGTTGGTGTCGGTATAAGGCAACTACGGAATACAGCTGTTCGCCACCCAACAGATATCATTATGGCCCATAACAAAGTACCTGTTTGACGGCAAAATGCTCGGCAAATTACATGGGAACGACGAACTTACCTACCTACTCCTTCGAGTATTTACAGGCGCGAATCTTTGAAAATGACGAATATCCATAAAAAAAACATCCCATAATTGAAAGCATATGTCCATTCTTAAGCTCTAGTCTAGTCACTCTCTTTCAGAGAATTTTTTCAGTGAGTTAAGCATGAAATCGTAATAGACAGATGGACAAAGTTGCTTTCGCATTTTTAATATTAGGTCAGATACTTATGGTCAAAATAATGGCATTGATATGCCATTGTTTTATCATAATAAAAATGAAGAGTTAGGATAATATTATCCACTTAATATTTAGGTAAACCAACATTACGTATATAAGGACCTCAGATTTCAAAATCTACTTACAGAAGCACACTGTTTCTTAGGTGAGTACCTACCATAAAATATATAATATAGTACGGTAATTATATGTTATATAACATCAAAATTGGTAATGATTGTCACTTTGGGTCGTTACCGTTGAAAATATTTCAACAACATTGAGTACACAACAGAATTCACTCACCTTGAGTCCGCTTATTGTGACCGTCCAATATGAACTGATTAGTAGTTGTAGAAGCTGCAACTGTAGCAGTAGAAGTTTAATTTAAAGCAGAATAATATTCCTATCTATCTATTTATTGCTCTTCTTCTTCTCGTGTCAATGATTCATTTCTTATTACATTAAGCTATTCTGAAATAAAATTCTATCATCTCAACCGCGCTGACAGTGGTTTTAATGAGATCATACATACGTACTTAGAACGCCCGCATTTCTACTGCATTCACTTTACTCTGATGTTTATCATGTATACGATATATAAAAATAATCCACTGAATCCTCGACATTCATGCTGTCTGATGGCTCCATTCATTGTTAAGCGGAATACAGTACTGGGGACGTGGAAGGTGGAGGAGAGTCGCGAATAACTTGTATCTGGAATCGAAACTACTCTCTCGGGGTCGGAGTCGACTAAATCTAGTCCAATTCAACCCCAATAAGACAGAAGTATGTGTATTCAACGCTAAGAAACTTCCATTTATTGTAGCGCTGCAGTTCCTGGGTACACCGCTTACCATTTCCTTGAGTATCGGAATCTTAGGTGTCGAAATCTCAGGCGACGTCCAGTACCTTAGTCATTTAGAAGACAAGGTCAAGCTGGCATCGAAAAACTTTGAGTGCTCAATACGGCAAAGCAGTACTGCACTGTGGGGCAACGACTCCTTCTCTATAAGGAACAGGTTCGGCCTCATATAGAGTACTACTGTCACCTTTTTGCCGGAGCGCCTGCATATCAGCTTGACCTCTTCGACTCGATACAAAGACGGGCGTTGAGGCTCGTCGACAATCCCATACTCGCAGGCGATATATATTTATGTTTTATAGTTGTATTTATTTATACTATTTTATGTAAAGTTGTATATCTACTTGTACTTCTCTCTCTCCCTTCATTTGGTTTTTTTAAGTAAGTATATAGCTTATCTGATAACTACACCATCTATCAATTTTTATCAAACTGCTGTCCATCCCAAGGTTGCCTGGAAGAAATCGCTTCCAGCGATAAGGCCGCCCATTTTACAATAAACTTTGTAGATGCTACCTACTTGTCCTACTGTAAATCTGTTGGTGTACAATAAAGAATTATCTATCTATCACCCTCAGAAGGCACAATGGCTACAATGATTTGTGCTCAGATGAATTGTTTGATATGTTGCCCACAGTAACATCCTATCATCGCACCGCTCGCCATAGATAAGGAATTCATCCTCAAACAGTGCGAACCGTGCGGTATGAAAGGAACTTCATCCTACGCACGCTCAAGCTGTGTAATGAACTCCCTGCTGTGGTTTTCCCAAGCGACTACAAAATGGGGTTCTTCAAGAAGGGCATTATAAGATTTCTTCAGGGTCGGCAGCACGAGTGTGACTCCCCTGGTGTTTTTCATAGGTCACAGTAAAAACTTTCCATCAGGTGGGCCGTGTGCTTAGCTGCCACCTAATTGATATTAAAAAAATATCATTGTATATGGGCATGTGGTGAACGTTGTTAGGTGAGCCACAGTCTGTAAGGTAGTTATTCCACAGACCATCATTTTCAGTTTTAGCGTGGTTCCCGGTTACATCCGAGGGTTATATTTTTAGTTCCAGATCCACTTCATCCAACTTCATTTCGTTTATCTTACACGGGAGAGCGACTATTCTCTGACCACACAAGGCCGGAACGGCCGGAACAGCAGCTGTTTGACAAGCAGGTATACCGGCTTTAAGATAAGGTTGCTTGGACTTTGAAGAACTAGTTTGAATCCCAAAAGCACCCTAATACCACATTATTTGGCTCACCTTCTAGTGTATAATGTATTTGAAACTCCTCTCTACTCTAACCTTCTTTATCCAAAAGCCCTCTTGCATTGAAGTGTGTATCAGGATTCCCACTTTACCTAGTTTATTAAACACGCACCTTCCTTTTTTAATTTCAGATAAAAATGTGGGCATTAAAGGTTTTCTTATTACTTCTGCCAGCAGTTACGTACAGTCGCATAAGTATTAGAATTAACCCAGGTAAGACCGAAGCTGAGACCACTGTCGCATTCAGTGGCTCAGATAGAGCTATTATTAGCGACAAAGAACGGAAGACTTTCAAAATGGACGAGGCAAATTTGAATAAAGCTGTTAAGGCATGGAAGGGCAACACTTGCACAAGTATATTCGTGAAACCACCGACACCGTATGGGGACGTGTATGAAAAGCATGGTTGGGATATAGTAGAGACAACTCTGAGGCCAGTAGGATACAAAATAATTGGCATTAATCCAAAACCTGATATAGTAGTGACTGCAGAATATGAAAATACTCATGATAAAATAGACGCAACGTATAGTACAAATATAGAAAAGAGCGTTGAAGAGGAAGTCTCCCACGGTTGGACCACTTCGGGTGAACTTAGTGTCGGGCAAGAAATTACCTACAGTGTCAGCGTTGGAGTGGCAGAGGTTGGTGGTACTACATCATTGTCTTATACTTCGGGCTGGGGTGAGGAGAAATCAGAATCCAGAACAGTTAAACTTGGAACTACTTCCACTATACAGGCTACTGTTCCTCCAGGTCAAAAGGTTGTGGCAACACTTACCGCTGAAAGTGCTACTTTGGAGGTTGAAATATATTACGAGGCCACTCTTAATAATGGGGATGTATTTTGCAACTATGAAAACAAGTATCAGGGTCATCATTTCTGGGCGTATCCTGTATATATTCTACAAGATGAAGGAAAATTACCCTGGAAGATAAAATCCACAGAGCGTATATCAGTTGGTTTTTATTCGAATTCCAAGCTTAAGATATCCAAGTAAAGCAGATAAAACCGGTATTGTTAATTTCATTCTTAAATTAAATGAGAATGTTGTGATTGATTGTTTTCATTCCAACCGCTTCAGTCTCTAATCAAAACAATGAGGGTTTAACAATAACTTTCGTTTTATACATCTGGGGGCACGGGAGTGCCCCCGCCAAGACGAACCAAGCGAAGTGCAAGGGCACTGCCCACCTTTTCTCGAAACGCTTCGTCGTTTTTTTGAGCTCTCATAACTTTGCTTTGGATGATGCTAAATAGTTAACATTTTCAAGATAGAATGCCATCGTACACTCATTAAACATACAAAGTTTGCATGTCGTAGTTATTAAACTTTAGATTATATTAATGTGTCAAAACCTTTAATTTCGTCACTGACTCATGACTTACTGATCATCACAATTGTTGGGGTTCTTAATGAACTCCTAGAAAGCAAATGAAATCCCATTTTCATGTAAAAATGTTGCCAAGACGAGTTTACGTAGCTTACCCTGTGAAAAAGTTATCAGATCTCGTATAAAGCCAAACTCTAAAGACTGCACGCTCTAAACCTAAGGTGTAGTGTATATCCCATATATATAAGAATTTCAAAAATGTAATTTAAATAAAATTAATACAGTTAGCTCAAGAGACTTTTATTAAAAACCCTTATTATTTGCTTGACTATACCAAGTCTACCTACTGATAGAAAATTAAAACATATTGAGTGACAAACAGATCTTCCACTATCTGGGCCTTATAATGATAAGACGTTCTGGTGTGACGAACTCCATCACTATCTAAGATAACATATGACCTTAAACTATTATTTTTTAGAATAACACCTGGTAACCATTTGTTTTGTGTATCATCTTTTAAAAACATCATGTTTTGACCTATTTAAACTCTAGTTTAACTGTAGTTTTAACATTATAATTTCTAGCATTTCTATCTTGTGTTTTTTTTTATTAAAGATAAGTATAATTAATTAAATTCAATAATGTGACAATTAAAATAATCTAAAACTGTGTTGTTTTTTTAATTCATTCTTTACATCTTCTTCATTTTAATGCATTAAGAACCTGATGCTGGTCTGACTACTGGTTCTCCTCCAGGCTGGATGTGTAATTCCAATTTCGATCTGTCCCAACCTCTTAAAATGTTCACCATATTGATTAAGTACACTCAACAAAATAATTCGGGTTTTTTTTTTACGTGCGGATAATCCCCACAGATACCCTCCCCCCCCCTTCGGAGACGAAGGGGGAGGTTATGTCGGACTCGAACCGACTAAACCACACGCCGTCTGTGGGTCGATGTGCTAGGCCGGAGGTGAAGTTGTCTTTTGACATATCCCTCGCACTCCGGCTGACCCAGGGCCATTCCTCTCGGTCTGGCCCTCCTCGGGAGGGGGGACCACGCGGTCCCCGACTCGCGCCGCCGCCGTGGCCTGCTTCTCTAGGGTGACGAGCGGCTCCACCCGTCACCCTCAGGCCCGCGCTCATGGGGGGCGGAGGTCGGTTTGCGCCCTTCGACGCCCGAGCCGCCTTCGAACGCGGCCAGCGATGTCCGCGAGTCTTTCTTGCTCGCTGCGCCGCGCCCGCTCTGCTGTCTCCTTGACGAGCATGACCTGCTCGCAGAAGGAGGCGCTGGCCGCCCACGCATCCGCGCAGCGTTTCAAACGCCGGACACTCGGTGAGCGTGTGCAGCCCCGAGCCCACGATCGCGTCGCAGTGATGGCACTCGGGCGTTGGCTCTATGCCCATCAGATGCAGGTACCGCCCGAGGTTACCATGTCCGGTAATGACCTGCGTCTGACGATACGAGAGACCACCGTGTGGCCTCTCTAGCCACTCCCCCATGATGGGTCTTACCGCCGCAATCACGGCGTGCCCTGCGCGTGGTTGCTCAAGTCGTAAAACAATTCGGGTACCAGGCTGCACTAGTAAAAAATAAGCATGTGTGTGTCTACAGACTTGCTGCAGGCGTATAGTGTATAACGTTTATGTGTGCATCTTTCTACACTCACACATTGTATAATTGAAAACGATTGAATATGTGTTAGTGAGTGATTTTCCTGCCCTCGAAGGAGATGGTAAATTTCACTTCAATAATATGGACTACCGTTGTTGAGTGGTATGTGAAGCGTTATGGCAACTCGAAGGTAGTGAGTTCTATCCGGAGTATATTTATTTACTTGTTTTGTTTACTTAATAAGTTTTGTTTTTGTTATTTTTTTTATTTGTGGCGTAGAAGAACCTTATAAATGACTTTTATAGTTTAAATGTTTTGTAGTCTCAAAAGTGATAACAGACTTGAAACAAACGCAAACAAACGCAAACAAACGCAAACAAACGCAGTTTGAGGGTCTGCTACAAATTCTATTAGGATGTCTTTAATTTTACTTTTTCATTCATTAAAAGGAGCATTTTATACATGTTATATGAAAGGAAGTCTGTCTGTCTGTCAGTCTGTCTGATACGCATTAATTTGTTTACAAACATTTTTTTACTAAACGCTTTAACACAGAAAGAACAGAACATGGTAGATCTACTCTACAGAATATAGCAGAGCAGGACAGGGCAGGGCAGGACAACGTAGAGCAATACCAAACAGAGTAAAGCATAGCGCAGCGGATCTGAGCAGAACAGCCCCTCCAGACAAGTGGCAATTCACTAGCTGGCGTTTGGTGGAATAGAATGACGAATATATGTGTTTTGACGTATATGACAGTCGTTAACGTATACGTCAAATCCCATACATTCGTCATTCCATTCCATCAAACGCCGGTTAGCGAATTGCCACTTGTCTAGAGAGGCAGGACAGGGCTCAGAGCTCAGAGCTGTACCGACACGAACCAAATTAAATCGAATAGAACAGTGAAAACTTCTTCAGCGGCGTTGGATGGGTGAAAAATGTTAAACTCGCGTCAGGATCGCTTGACCTTTGAACCGTAACCGACGACTGACGTCATACAACATATGCTATACATATACACTGTCTATTTTGCAAGATACGATAAATAGCATCGTAGTCGGCTTTAAGTCCTTATGGTTTCAGATAGTACCGGGTTCAAACCTGGCCTTCTGACACTTTTTGTAATTTATTACTTTTTGTGATTATTTTTTCTTTCCATAATTTATTACTTTTTGTGATTATTTTTTCTTTTTGTAATTTATTACTTTTTGTGATTATTTTTTCTTTTTGTAATTTATTAATTTCTTCTGACAGAAAATAATAAAAAATAATAGCAGAAAATTAGTGATAGGCTCTATGATTGGCGCTATATATAGGTATGGTATGGTATAGTATGGTATGTTCTTTTTATCTGACTCTATGTATATAACGAAGAAAGAAAGAAAGAAAATGTTTTCACTTCTGCCGGCACTCCCAGAGTGCAACCCGTCTTTTTTTTTTATAAGAAATACTAACGGCAATTTCTAGTATTCCACATAACCTCTACAGCTAATCTAAATTGCTTGTGTTAGAAAGCGGCCAGGTATCTAACGACGTCTCTTTCGATAAGGTGGTGTAACTGAGTTAGCACATATATTATATATATATATTTTCTGGTGAGCTCTAATAAATGCAGGGCATTAATTAATGGTAATTTAATTGCGTCTTAATGGTTTCAAGATGTTACTGAAACTTTGATAGTGCAATTATTACCTTAATTTAAATATATTACGTCGGGTTACTTTAAGTTAGATAACTCATTAAAAAAAGTAGTTAAAGAATACATTATAATTTACTAGCTGTTGCCCACGGTTCCGCCTGCATAGATTTTGGTAATAATAATCAGACATAACATAAGTCCATTCCCAAGCTCTTATCTATGTAATATATATAATGTCTATAATTATTATGTATCTTAAAAAATTACGAACTTTCATACAAGCATCCGTTACTTGAGATCCTTTAAGCTTTTTATTTATTTAACATGCACAAGTACATTGGCGGACTTAATGCCACAGACATTCTCTACCAGTCAACCAAAGTTGAGTGCAACATTAGGTATAGAGAGAATAATAAGCAATAATTTTATGAAGTGTGTAATAACATGAGGCACGTAAAATCAGATATAGGTACTTAGTACTAAGATACATATAAGTATTTAGGTGTACATAAATTTACATGCTAATAAATACATACATTAGATATATACATAACGATACAACATACACATTATAAATACCATAAACATACTTATATATACCTACAGTAGTACATATATTTATATAGATTATACAAATACTAACTCGATATTATTCCGATGATTCTGCCAGTTTATCCAACAGCAGTTGGCGACCTTTCACCTTGAACACATGACGGCTGGGAGCCCTTCTAATTTCCAGTGGTAACGCATTTCATAGTTACATAGATTGTACAGCAAAATAAGAGTGCACCAAGCTAGTCTTCTGTGTAGGACAAGCCAAGAGGAGATTACTTTTTGACCGAAGGACTTTGTTGTGAATGGTGTGAAGGTACTGAAAGAAAGGAGGTAAGTTAATAGGAGTAGCAGGAGATGTGAGTATCGAGAAGAGAGTAGTAGGTGCCCGCAAGTTTCGACGCTGACGAATAGGTAACCAGTTTAATTTTTCACAATAATTTTTAATCTTTTTCACGGTAAATAAAAAAGTAGATTATATCCTTTTTCAAGCTCTAGTTACATTTTGCAAAAATGTCACAAAGATTGTATTTTTATACCACTAAGGTGGCAAACAAGCATAAGATCCACCTGATGGCAAGTGGTTACCGTGGCCTATGGACGCCGACCCAGTAAACACAGACAGTTTCTGTGCCCTCTAGTTGGTTATTATGGCCGCGGAATTCTGTAGGTCGGAGTTACTTCTCCAGTCGGACTGTTTAATTGGACGGAAACACCATCGTGTCCTACCTCCTGTAAATTTCATGTAAATTGATTCATCGGTTTAGGCATAAAAGCGTAACAGACAGCCAGATGGATTTATTTTAAACTTTATATTATTAGTATGAATATATTTGTGCGATTCTGTGATAATAAAAATGAAGTGCAAAATCTCAAGGATAATTATCAGTAAAAAATTAGATATACCTATATAAGGACCAGATTTCAAAATCTAGTCATAGAGACAGGCTGTTCCTCAGGTGAGTACCACAAAATGGTAAATGTCAATGAGCGCTACCAAGTATTATTTCCTAGGAAAATTTCTCAACAATATTGAATACCTATACAGTATAATTTGGCGGCTATAAGAGTGAAAGTTCTTTCGATAGCAGTCTTGTTCGTATTACAGTTACTGATTCAGTGCCTCGAGCACAAATAACATTCAAATTAGTAACGTAAACGTATCGAAAGAATGGAGCATTGCGATTGGTTCACAGTAGGCAGGCGTTCTCCGTTCTCTGGTCAGAACCCTAGTACGAAAAACTTTTGTAAACGTATCGTAAACGTATTGAGAGAATTGAGCGTTGCTATTGGCCGCCTGCCTACAGTGAACCTGCGTGTGTATGATGCCAGCCAATGGCAATGCTCTGTTCTCTCAATACTCTTAAGATACGATTACGATAGTTTTCGGTCTGATCTAAAGAGCTTGCCGCTAAGAAGATACATTTAATTCACGTTCGTCACTTAGTAAAAGTACTGGTAGGCAGATAAAGTTGGTATAGGCCTCGAGGAACTAGTCGGCAATCTACAGCTCACTTTAAATTATACCGTGCATGCGAAACTCCTTTTCACTGCAATCTATTTTATCTAAAAAATCCCACTTGCACTGGAGTGTGTTATAGGACTCTCACTTTTGCTTTGTTGTTAAAATCAGACCTGACTATTACTTTACTGGAAGTAGGAATTAGGGGTATGAAGTTTTCATCAAATGTGTGATAAATCTAACAGCATTTCTTATTTTCAGATCAAAATGTGGGCATTAAAGATAATTCTATTACTTCTGCCAGCCATTGCGTACTGCCGCATAAGCATTAGAATTAGCCCAGGTATGACAGAAGCTGATACCACTGTCGCCTTTAGTGGTTCTGATACAGCTATTATTAGCGACAAGGAACGAAAGACTTTCAAACTGGACGAAACAAATGTGAATAAAGCTGTAAAGGCATGGAAGGGAAATACTTGTACAAGTTCATTCGTAAAACCACCAACGCCCTATGGGGACGTGTGGGAAGCACATGGTTGGGACGTTGTGATGAGAACTCTGAGGCCAGTAGGATACAAAATACTTGGCATTAATCCAAAACCTGATGCAGTCGTGACTGCAGAATATGAAAATAGCCATGATACAGTAACCGCAACATATAGTACAACTGTAGAGAAGAGCGTTTCAGAGGAAGTCTCACATGGTTGGAGCAAGTCGGGGGAATTGAGTATCGGGCAAGAAATCAGCTACAGTATCAGTGTTGGAGCGGCAAGTGTCGGTGGCTCCACCTCATTGTCTTACACTTCGGGCTGGGGTGAGGAGAAATCAGAAACCAAAACAGTTACTCTTGGAACTACTTCAACTATAGAGACTCCTGTTCCTCCAGGTGAAAAGGTTGTGGCAACACTTACCGCTGAAAGTGCGACTTTGGAGGTTGAAGTATATTACGAGGCCACTCTTAATAATGGAGATGTATTTTGTAATTATGAAGGGAAATATAACGGTCATCATTTCTGGGCGTGGCCTTTACGAATTCTACAAAGCGAAGGAAATTTACCCAAAACGATTAAGTCCACAGAGCGTATATCAGTTGGTTTTTATTCGAATGCCAAGCTTAAGATATCCAATGGTAAAGAAGTGCCAGCTGGAATAAAAACGTAAAAGCAGCAAAAAAAAAACTATGAAATTAATTTCTTTTATAAATATAAATATAATAAATAAGAATTTTGGGGAAAATGGTTTTCTTATAACTGCTTCAGTCGTTCATTCTTATATCGTTTACACTTAAGTAGTGTCTGTGGTAGTGTCTGATTTATTTTGTGAAATAAATTTTTAAGCATTTTTCATGCTAAATATTCAAATTAATTTAAACAGATAAAATTGAGTCGGTCTAGGCGGGGTTTGGACCCGCCATCTTTGCCTTACAAGGGCAAGGCTTTAACCACTGAGATACCAGACTTCACCCCAACCAATTCAAATTTCTTCTTCTATATCTGTCTTTGAGGTGACAGTGGAGTGTGTCTCCGATATTCTTACGAACTAACATGTACCATTTATTTTTCGCTACAATGATTCAAACCTGTTGTAACAATACATTCGTATAATGGAAAATTTACAAAAAATACATTCTCAAAGTCAAAAGTCAAAGTCAAAAATCATTTATTCTGTATAGACCATTAAAACGGTACTTACAAAACGTCAAGTTTAAAAAAAAATCTAGACTAGTTTAGCAAATGGACCACCGGTTCGAAACGCGGCCCCGACCTGAGAAGACTCCAGCAAGAAACTCAGCGGGCATTTTTTTTTGGTCTATTTACAAACATTTGCTTAGTCTACATAGTCTAAATACAATAGTTTGCTTGAGTAGCATAGTTGAGCGAACAGCTCATTTCCAAGCTGGATTTTATAATAGCCTTTTTGGCACAATTTAGTCTGCTTAAACGATCCAATGCCCTTGAATAATTATTCAAAATTGTAATATTTGGGCTAAATGCGAGTTAGGTAGAGGGACCGACCAAGTAACTTGAATAATGTAAGTCTTCAGGCTTTCACGGCCGGCGTTGCATGTAGAATATACTGCTTTGGCCCACGCGGCAGCAATACGTGCCTTGATGTCGCAGTCGATGTCACCAGTCACGTGAAGTACAAATCCTAGGTACTTAACCTGGTCCGTGCGCTCGACCAAGTCATTGCCTATGCGGACGTATTCTGTCTTTGCCACATTTAGTTTCAGACCGCCGTTCTTAAGTGCCTCCTTCCATACTTCCACACGTCGCACTAATCTGTTCCTGTCCGCGTCCATCAACGCAATGTCATCAGCATACATGAGCAACCATGGAGGCTGCTCATGCGAGTTTCTGATGCTGTCCGACAAAATGTAAACACCAAGCTGAACAGGTAACAGGTACCCCGACGGTGATGAGGAAGGTTTTCGTGTCGCCAACAGTGGACAGAACCACGGAACTGGAATCGTGGTACATGTCTGTGCAGGGGCATGTTCTTCGACCTATATTTCATAACTCATAACAGTCATAACTCATATATTCATAAGATTATTACACGTCACATATTACACATTTCAGCACATTTGTCGATTAAGATTACATAATTATAAAATTTCAACATACATCACCATATCAGGTAATTAATTTATAATGTAGTAGTTGTGAGTCAGATACAGTATGTCATATTTCCATACAATTAATTAATTGGCAAAGGCGAATGAGTGTGTGATACATTGATTAATTCAACGCTTCTACAGAGAGAAATGTGCACTGATTTGACAGATTTGACAGATACTGTTAATTTTCATCCAGTAAATATGAATGTGGAAATAAAGCGCTCAGCTGCAGATATTGTGAAACAAGGCGAATGGAAAACCAAGAATAATAATAGTGATAAATAGATAACAGTACAAAAAAGAAAACATAGAAATCGTTTTACTGGGAGAACTGGGAAAGCGGCTACAGACATCGCTCCTCCCATCGAATAATATCGTAATGTGATATAATGATACTTTGCGTTTTATTACATACTCGCCATGTACGCACTTAATGGTGATGATGATTCCGAAAACTAAATAACTCAGATTATTTTAGATTTATTTGTTTATTTTTTCAAATAATTTGTAATGAGACTTGCTACATGATCATTTGTAATGAGATTTGCTACATTGAATGTTGGAGGAGGAATGGAAGAAAAAGTGAATGATGTTTGTCAGATGATGGATGAAAGTAGGATTGATGTTCTTTGTGTGAATGAGACTAAGCTGTGACACCACCAAGCACGAACTCTACATCGCGTACTGGTCGGGAGTACCCAGTACTGACAGAGCTTGCCAGGGAGTTGGTGTCATCCTATCTGCTAGAATGGCTGAGTGTGTGAATCAATTCGAATTTGTGAATGCTAGACTGATGTGGATGAGAATGAAAGTGGGACTCACTCGTATTTTTCTCGTAGGAGTTTATGCTCCTGTAGACTCCGGTACGAGTACGTCCCAGAAATTACAAGAAGAAAGAGAGGAGTTTTGGGAGAGTGTATGTGATGGATTTGAAAGGGCTCTTGGCAAGTACGGAGATGAAAGAGTGAATGAAAATGGTAAAGGTTTGCTTGAAGTATGTTTGGAATGGAACCTTTGTGTGTCAAACACTATGTTTGAACACAAAAGGATTCATAAGTATATGCAGGCACATGGGGTTTACTTCGGGTCTGGGGCCTCTTAGTAGCCCATTGTAAGCTTGCACTTACAATCCGCGTGGATATACGGGCGAGGAGATAGGACAACCTAATAAACGAATCACCATATTTCAATTATATCAATCAATGACTACACATTTTCAAAACACACTCGCGATCTATAACCAAGTACATTCAACCGAACTAGGAGCGTTCTGCTAGACACGTAGTGCTCGGTCGAGGTTCACAGCGATACTGATCACGAAGTCAATTTGACAGTCCGAATTAACGAATGACGTCACACTCGACCATAGAGCACTAGAGTCTTGCATTACGCCAGAGTGAATTCCATTCACTCTAATCACACAATAATTATCAACGCGCCAACATTACAAGAGAGGCGAAGAATGTCAGGAAAAGTATGATTGATTTGGTAATAGTGGATGAAAGATTGAGGACAAATATTCTAGACACTAGAGCTTATCGCGGTCTGGGCATCCATACAGACCACTTTTTGGTTGTGTGCCGTATAAGTGATCTCTTTAGGGGTGGAGACATAGAATGCGTGTGCCCGTAAGTGTTCTAGAAAGAATAAAAGTAGAAAGTGAAGCAAGCATGGTGAGATAAAGAAGTGTAAAAGTTGATATGTGAGAAGAAAAAAGCGTGGCTAGACTGGCTGTCAGTCAGACCTAATGAGAGAATGCAGAAAGCTACGAATGAGGATGTGGATGAAGCGATAGATAAATATAGAAGACTGAAACTACCCCTTTCAGTCTTCTATATTTATCTATCGCTGAAAGGAAAGTGTGCCAGCAAGAAAGATGAACAAAAAGACGTGTTCGATGAAAGGTTATCTGAGGATTTCCAGGCGAACATTAGGTTCTTTTGGAAATCCATCCGTTCAGCCAGAGGAAAAACGCAGAGCTCTGAGCTGAACGCTATCAATGACCAGAATAGAAATATTGTAAAAGGCGAAGAATGTGTGTTAAAAAGATGGCAGGACAATTTTGAAAGCTTGTTTGAAAGAGAGGATGGTGTACATGCAGTAACCTCGGTGATGGATGACCATGTTGATACTGATGAAAGTGGTATTAGTATGAATGAAGTTATGAATGCATTAAGAAGTATGAAAGCTGGAAAAGCAGTGGGTTATGATAAGGTGACAGTCGAGATGCTGAAAGCTGGACATGGCCTCGTAGCAAGTCAGTTGTGCCGCCTTTTTAACATGTGTTGGGTTAACGGTCGTATACCAAATGATTGGTGTACTTTACAAAGGAAAAGGCTAGACTGCAAAAACTACAGGGGCATTAGCCAACTCAGCAACGTCGGCAAACAGTATGCGAAAGTGCTGATTGAGAGAGTTACGAAAGAAACCGATGAGAAAATATGGGATGCACAAGCGGGTTTTAGAAAGGGAATGGGATGTACAGATCAGGTCTTTTCCTTGCGAAGCATAGCCGAGAATTTTTTGGCCAAGAGTCAAAAGGTCTATTGCGCATTCGTGGATTTGTGAAGTGATGAGAAATGAACTATGGTCGGTACTGTCTATGTATGGGGTGAGCAGCAACCTTATCCGAGCTCTGAAGTCTCTCTATGAGGACTCCAGTGGCAACCTGAGGATACATGGGTCATACACTGAATGGTTTAACATCCAAAAGGGTGTAAGACAGGGATGTGTAGCGTCACCATGGCTGTTTAACTTTTTGTTTGCAAGATTTGAAAGTTAAATAATGAGGTTTAAGAATGAATGAGTTACTCGTCAAATGTCTATGCTGATGATCAGGTTTTACTTGCGCCATTGGCAGATGAGTTGCTGGAAATGGTAACAACTATGCATGGAGCTTTTGAGAAGAAAGGAATGAAAGTGAATGTTAGTAAGACAAAAGTTATGGTTTTTGAAAGAGATGAAGGCGTGACAGAGTGTAGGATTTGTATAAATGGAGAAAAAGTGGAACAAGTGAATAAGTTCAAATATTTGGGAACATTGTTTACTAGAGAAGGAAAGCATGAAGAACATGTTGAAAGGAGAGTGACAGCTGGAAATAGAGTGAACGGGGCACTACACAACTTTATGAGCGGCCGGAAAGTATCCGAAAAGGCATGACTGGCTGTACATGGACGAGTATTAGTGCCGACTCTTATTTATGGTAGCAAAAGTTGGGTGTGGCAGAAAAAGCATCAAAGTAGAGTGAATGCAGTAGAAATGCGTAAGTTGCGAAGTATGTGTGGATTGACTTTGAGAAATAGAGTGAGAAATAGCGTGCTTTCTTAGAGCGATGTGGAGTGATAGAAAATGTAGTGATGAGAATTGAGAGAGGAATGTTAAGATGGTTCGGTCATGTTGAGAGAATGAATGAAAGAAGACTAACGAAACAGGTGTATGAGGCGAGTGTGTATGGTACCGACGAAGGAGAAGACCTAGGCGCATATACCTGGATCAAATCGGGGCTGTTTTAGAAAAGGGATAGGTCAGGAGTACCATAAACCGACGTGCATGCAGGAAGAATTTAATGAGAGTGAATGAAGCGAGAGTAGTATGTCAGGATCGTGGCAAATGGAGATCCGTGATCTCTGCCTACCCCTATGGGAAACAGGCGTGATTTTATGTATATATGTATGTACGTATGTAATTAGTAATGTCTTTTCATTTAATGAAAAAACAGTGTTTTTTAATCACTAAGCCATGGCTGTATTGAGATTGGCTGGATTAACCTGTTAATTAATTTTACTGTATAGACGATAAAGAATAAAAATAGTATTGAAACAATACTCTAGTAAATAATATGCATTATATCACCGATAAACCCAGCTTAACCCAATTACCGTTTACATTTGATTAACTTGGTTTAACGAATAACATTATAATATGCTATTATTATGCACGATGTCCTTTTGCTTTAACGCGAACAATATCGTAACGTTGTTTTGCGAAACAATGCTTTGCCTGGCTAATGCAGTAAAATACATTTTTATTATTATCTCGATTTTGGTATAATATAAAATAGATAAATTTACTTACAATCATTCTATAAAAAATAGCTTTCGTTTGATGTATAATCATTTAGATAGGTTTGATGATATTTAACATAATCGTAAAATAACACTGTTTTACCGTTCCTGTAAAATTTTAATTTATCGATAACGATATTATTCGGTGGGAGTAGCGACATGTCGGAGAAGTTTAAAGCAGCTGAAACTAAAATACCTTTGTTTATCTCAAATGTAAGTAAAGAGACCGCAGAAGAAGACATTTCACAATACATTCAATATAAAACAGCAGAAAGTGTTTCACTTGACAAAATCAAAATGAAAAAGGAAAATACTTATAAAGTGGTTGAAAACAAAATAAACTAGCAATGTAGGTACTTAGATGACCAGATCTGGCCGGATAGTATCACGTTTCGGCGTTTTATTCACTTTAAGTACAGAAAACAGGAAGGTAAAGTCCTTTCTCTAAGTGATATACCTATTGAACACAAGTAATGGATAGCTCTGAAAAAATGAATATAACTTCAATTGTCAAAATGTGAAAACATCAGTGAAGGATGTACAATGCAGAACAGCTGACATTGTATTGTTGCAGGAAACGTGGCAACTTTATGTTGAGAATTCAGTTATACTGCAAAGTCTTCCATGGACACATCAGCTGGTATCTTGCAAGGTAGACCACTTGGGGGCTTAGCAATACTGTGGCGCAAAAGTGCATTTAAGTGGATGACTGTAGTATATAGTGATAATGATAGGGTTTGTGCAATAAAAGTTGTATTAGAAGACAGATGTTTTATGGTTATAAATATATATATGTCTGTGAATTGTAATGACAATATGCCATGTTGTACAGAATGTCTTAGTGAGATATGTTCTATAATTGAAAAAAATTATGTTCAATCAGTGTATGTGTTAGGAGATTTCAATGCACACCCAGGTGTACTATTTTTTAATGAACTTCTAAACTTCTGTAGTGAGCAGGATTTGGTGTGTGTCGACATCAGTCATCTGGGTATGTTATCACAAACATTTATATACATTAGTGATGTACATGGGTGTAAACTTTGGCTAGACTATTGTGTCGTGACACAGTCAGCTCGAAAGACTGTTTTAAAAATTGAGGTTATACTTACTTCGGCCAATTTGCTCAGACCACTTTCCTGTGAGAATGGTGTGTGATATGAATATAATTAGATCTCAAACCTGTATCACCGACGGTCTTTGTAATGATGTTCTCTGGGGTTTGAGAGGTGCGGAGGACATTCAAAAGTACTCAGAACAATGTAATGATAGGCTGAAATATGTAGATTTTCCTAAAGAATTTGTACATTGTGCAGACAAACATTGTAGCAGCTCGCACCATACCCGGAACACGGACTGGAAGGAATTTAAAAGTGCGTTTTTGGAAAGAAGTTTTGTGAACTAGTCGCTCGAGAACTTTGGAGAGAAATGGTAGAATAGAGATAGGACGATAGTCAGAGAAATAGGAATGGTTATTCTTTTTGGGAATATGAGTAATCTGGGCATCTTTCCAGGCTTCTGGAAAGATGCCCAGATTACTCATATTATTGAGTAGTTTAGAACATGGCAGAGGATGGGAAAAATGTCATCAATGATAGGGAGAATCATTTAGCGACTTACACAGTCGGTGCATATCGCATTTGAGCTAATTGACATTATGCTCTTCTTAGCATCACAAGCAGAAAATTGTCTAAAGAACTATGGAGAGCAGTCGGGAGTAGGAATAGTTGAAAGATGTTTGACTGTAGTATATTTTGTCATTCTATAAATTTTTGACGAAGCAGAGAAGAAAGTATTAATAGAGTCTAAATTTAAGTTTGCAGGAATAGATTGACGAGATCTGCCTACTCCCAGTGACCTGAGAAATTTCCAGACTTTTGTACAGAGCTATGGATTTATTGACGTTGCGCGTTCCTACACACCTTACTACAGTGATTCCTGATGAAAACGTACTTTTCCCAATTTGTGACTGTAGGACAATATTTTTATGCTTCGTCTTGGCTCTAGCTTTTTTGGTTATAAGTGCTTTAATGCCAGCAGTTAGCCAGGGTGTAGGAAAGTGTTTTATTTTAATCTTACGGATATTAGCGTGAACATCATAAAGTGAGGTTAAATTTGATGTAAGTACCTTGACCTTCTCCTCAATGCACTTTGAGTGAATAAGTGATCCCCAGTCGATGCTATCGGCATCTCTGCGCAAATTTTCCAGATTAATGCCACCAAAGTTGAAGTTCTCCTCTGTCTCATCCACACCATGCAGCAGCAAAATCTGCCTGCGCTTCTATGTCTCCACTCCGTCCACCGTTTGTGACAGCACCTCCATCTGCTGCTGCATCATATTCAGTGCTTGCCTGACGAAGGCTCTGAAGGTAGTGAACTCTGCAGCCAAACGACACACTAACATGCCTCCATTCTCTTGTTGAATGAATCACTTATTTGATTCAGAGTGCTTTGCATCTTCTCTATGGTGTATCAACGAAAGTGAAGTAGTGGAAATAAGCGATTATTATGTGTTGAAAATTATTGTATCCGGCAGAATGGATGTTTAGCTATACTTTTGCATCATGTGAGTATTCAAACAAACGATTTGTCTTTATTTAAATAATTATTTTAATGGGACGAAAATTTATCTGACTTATACGTAAGACTACCCACAACCTTCGTCAACGGACATAGACTACCTTTGATCACATAAAAGGGGTAGAAGAGGGGGACTGTTGTTTTGAGATGAAAGTTTTAATATTAATGGATGAAAGTTTGGATGAAAGTTTTTAATATAAAATTTTGACATTTTTGAAGATATCCGAACAAAATTTGGTACAGAGATAGATTAAAGCTTGAGAACGAACATAGGCAACCTTTTGTCGCAGAGAAGGGGGTTTAAGGAGGGGGAATAGTGAATGAAAGTTTGCATTTTTGCAGATATCCTAATGAAATTTGGTACAGAGATAGTTCAAAGCTTGGGAACGGATATAGGCTACCTTTAATCGCATAAAAGGCGGTAGAAAGGGAGGAATATGGTTTTGGGATTAAAGTTTGTCAATTTGGACAATATCCTGATGAAATTTGGCACAGTGATTAGAACTTGGAAACAGATAAAGTTACCTTTTATAGCGAAATAAGGGGGTTAATGGGGAGAGGGGAAATAGGAGATAAAAGTTTGTTATTTTTAAATATCCTTATGAAATTTGGTACAGAGATGGATTAGAGCTAGGGTAAGGTCATAGGCTAAATTTTATCGTGAAAAAGGGGGATAGAAGGAGGGTGGTAGGGTTAGGGGATTAAAGTTTGTCATTTTTCAATCGCGCAAAAAAGGGTGTGAATAGGGGATAAATAGTAAGAAGATTTTTTGCAAGATATCCTCATGAAATTTGAAACAAAAGTGGATTAGAGCCTCGGAATGGATATAGTCGAGTAACGAGTCAAATATAGAAGTGAGTGGAGATGCGAGTAGAGATCATTATAGGGGCGAGTGGATAGGCGTGTAGAGGTCAACTAGAAAGTCAAGTAGAGTTGACTACAGGGGCGAGTGGATATGCGACTAGAGAAGCCAGTGGGGAGGCGAGTATAGAATCAAACAGAATGCCGTAGATAGTCGACTAAAGAGGCGAGTAGATAGGCGAGTTGGGAGAGGCGAGTAGATAGGCGAGTGGGAAGAGTCAAGTAGAGAGGCGAAAAGAGAATCAAGTAGATGGGCGAGTAGGAACGCGAGTACAGAGGCCAATGGAATGGCGAGTATAGAGGAGAGTACAGAGTTCAAGTATAGAGGCGAGTAGAAAGGCGAGTGGAGAGTCGAATATAGAGGCGGATAGAAGGTCGACAACAGAGGTGCGTAAATAGTCGAGGACAAAGTTGAGTAGAAAGGCGAATTTAATGCTCCAAAGCATCGGCCCAACGCGCAGTCGCGATAACCGACATCCACGCGGGCGGAGCCGCGGGCAAAAGTTAGTGATTTATAGATATAAAAATCAATATTTTAAAATGATATTGCAAAATAAGTCTATTGAATGAAACAGAATCCTTGCCAACCATAGACTGATCTTTAACGTCTGCCAAACTCTGATAAATGTCGCATGACAAGGACAAATGTTTGTAAACACATAAAAGGAATGTTTTCTTATAAACTTAAATATTGCTACGCCCGGCGCTTGGCAACTTCAATATATGGCCAAATTCTCATCGGAGTGAGCGAGACGGCACTATAGAAAGAGACAGCATGCCTTGACGTCACTGTTTTAGAAGGAATCGAATGAATAGAACGGGACGTCAAGCTAGAAAGAGATACACGACCCAATAGAACCTTCCAGAACGTTCCTGTCTTTTCCAGATCATTCGCTACTCGGCCGCGCCGGATATAAAAGGCGAGCTAACAGCCTCCGCTCAAGTTAGTCTACGACTAGTTTTCGAAGCGAACAAAGCGATAAAGTGTGCGAAGCTATACAGTGCGATTTATACAAGTGACTGTGTATTGTGTAAGGAAGAGTTTTGAATTTCTACGCGCTTTGCTGTAATTTTTGTGCAGCTGAATAAAATCTGTTTTCAACGGTTGTCCTCGCATTTTCTATTTAATCCGTTCCCACGCTCGTAACAATATGTTTGGCTAGTTTGCCTAATCTAAAGTAAAATCTTGTGCTTAAAAAGTATGAGGCAAGTAGCGTATGCTCATGCCAATTCGTAATAATAGTTGCATCTATGGATTTTCATAAATGGATAGTAATAGTAACATCATTTAACAGTAGAGCTGTGCCTACCAATACTAGCCTAACTAAGCCAAACACAAGTAGTCTATTGAATAATGATATCACTTGTACTTTTCAAATAATAAATAAAAATATCAAAGATAATGCCGTGAGGTGAAACCGGTTAAGTTAAAAATAAAAACAAAATAAAGTGTGGAAAAGTACAAGTGATATCATTATTCAATATGTGTAGTAGATTCCACCAAGTGCGATCAATCTCCAGTATAAACACAAGTAGTCTATGTTTAGTTAAGAAATTTCCGTAATAACCACCAAGCCATCTTCAGACTGAAGTACGATGTAATACCAGACAGTTTGTTAAGACAAAACAAATGAACCCAAACTTTATATGTTTATAGTGTTAAGTTTAGAAATTCCTTTGGTCATATTCCTAAGTTAATAAAAAGCTTGTAAAAATTTGGCAAAGGGTGCACACGAGGTCTACTGTTCACTACTAACTATTAGTTTATAATAATGTAGTAGCTTCAATTGTAAGTAATTGTTGATCATAGTAGGGATATACATTATGATTTGTTTTTTTTCGTATTTTAATTATTAAATGGTTGAAGTGGCAACTGATTCAATTTTATAGAATAGTATTTAAGTAATAATAGCGCTGTGATCGACGCTGAATGCTTAAAGAACTGCACAGCAGGAATCTACGTCAGCTGTCGGGACATCTCAAATTGGCTTCGTTTATCACATACGCGGACTCTTCCAAGGCTAGTTTAGCGGGTTTGCAGCATGCCTGACGATATTACAATTATTATCTTCATAATTAATATTTAGATTGAATTAGCGTAAAAAAGGTGTGCAGTCTTATCTAGACTTGCAATAATATTTAAATATATTATAACAAACTAGCTGCTGCCCACGGCTCTGCATGCGTAAATGATGGTCATCGCGATCACATATAGCCTATGTCCTTTCCCAAGTTTTGATCTGTGTATGCCAAATTTCATTTAGTTATCTTTTTAATTCGGTTGCCCGGTCATCCTCTGCCTTTCCTTTGGTGTCGTAAGAGACTATGGGATAAGACTGTTCTCCATCCCATAGTAGATATTATAGCCATGATAATAGTGCCAACTATTACAGGCAAAATGTGGAAGTCCTTGAACTTGCCTAGAACTTCGGGGATTTACAGGCGTAAATCATTGAAAGTAATGAACATTGTTTAGCTTTTTCGACAAATGTAGCCTTTAGTCTTTCTCAACCTCTAGCCACTCTATTGCCATTGTGCGATATGGCCACCTAGTATCTATACCTGCAATGTACCTACTAGTAACAAAATGTCTTGTCTTTGTTATACACAATGAAGAGAAACTTACTTACTTCCACATTTCATCAAGATCGGTTCAGAGGTTAAGCATGTAACAGACAGATAGACAAAGTTATTTGCGCATTTATAATATTAGTGTCGACTTTACACTATTATTTTGTGATTACTAAAATTAATTGCTAATAAATCTCAAGGATAATATATCTAAAAAAATGAGGTAAACCTATATAAGAACCTTAGATTTCAAAATCTACATAGTTACTAAAGCATACTGTTTCACAGGTGAGTATACAAAATGGTAATCGGTAATGAGCATCACTTTGTATCATTTCCGTGGCAAATATCTTAACAACATTGACTACATAGCCCAAACCAACTTTTAAACTCTCGCGTTCCATGAAATTTAATAAAGCGAACGGTAATGAACGCGATCATGGTATAGGCACTTACAGACCTTTGATTGCCTGACGTTTCGATCAGGTTACACCGGCCATGGACAGTCAGCCTGTGACCACAGCTGGTGTAACCTGTTCGAAACGTCAGGCAATCAAAGGTCTGTAAGTAACTATGCCATGATCGCGTTGATTCCCGTTCTCTAAATTATATACAGCACAAACCGTTTACCTTGATTCTCCGCTTGTTGTGACGAACCGTCCCATATGAAGTAAATACACAATATGAAGTAAATTCAGTTTGTCTAAATGTATTGAAATTGATTTGTTTTACTACTATCAGTGTCTTATTACTGATTTATGTAATAAGTTTTTCATTATTAACAAAGAATATTACACCAACATGCATTTCATTACGTTTTGCCAATATTTAAGATGACCCTATCTCTAAGCAAATGAAATTGTCTCCTTTCATCTTTCATACTATTACACATTTGTATATTAGCTTATTTTTACGTCACGTTGGGATGGCTCTTAACTGCGTCTATAGAGTTTGAATATAGTCTATGATGGAAATATTCTTGACCTACTGTTTAACACCTTAAAAGTACAAACAAAACTACGTTTTTATAGATGATATCATATGAATGAGCATGTTGCACACGCTGCTGGTGGGCCATAGTCTGTGAAGTAGTTACTCTACAGATTATCATTATCACCTTAGCATGGTTTCTTTCGTTTCCGAAAAACACCAAATTCCATAGTTTATGGCTCACCTCCACTCCAATCCATCATCATCATCCATATTATCTATAAACCACACTAGAACTGGAGTTCAGAAACTCCAACTTTTGCTATTTTATTAAACTCGCACTGACCTCATTTTACCCCCATTTTTAAGTTTTTCTTTAAATGTGTGAAAATCTCACAGCATGCTTAATTTTCAGATAAAAATGTGGACATTAAAGGTAATTCTATTACTTCTGCCTGCTGTTGTTTACTGCGGTATAAGTATTAAAATTAAACCAGGTAAGACAGAAGCTAAGACTTTTATTTCCTTTAGCGGCTCAGATAAAGCTCCTATTAGCGAACAGGAACGAAACACTTTCAGACTTGATGATGCCAATTTGAAGAGAGCTATTAAGGCAGTTGATGAAGATTTAAAATTACCTTGGACTTGTGTGAATCCTCGCGTACCAAAAGTGATGAGAACTCTTACACCAGTTGGGTACAAAATCATTGGTATTACTTCAAAACCTGATGCAATCGTGACTGCAGAATATGAAAATGAACATAAAAAAATAGATGCAACATACAGTACAAGTGTAGAGAAGAACGTTGAAGAGGAAATCTCCCATGGTTGGAGCACTTCGGGAGAACTAAGTGTCGGGCAAGAAATCAACTACAGTGTCGATATTGGGGCAGCAAGTATCGGTGGATCTACCTCATTGTCTTACTCTTCGGGCTGGGGTAAGGAGAAATCAGAATCCAAAACGGTTTCTCTTGGAACTTCTTCAACTATAGAGGTTACTGTTCCACCAGGTCAAAAGGTTGTGGCAACACTATCCGCTTCAAGCGCCACGTTAGAGGTTGATATATATTACGAAGCCACTGTTGCTGGATTTTTAACTTGCGATAAGGATAAGGATGGTTTTGAAGTGGCATATCGAGTAGCCAGTCTACAAAAATCTGGAAAATTACCAACAAAGGTAAATTCCACCGAACATTTATCAATTAGTTTTTATTCAAATGCCAAGCTTAAGCTGTCCGATGGTGCAGAAGTGGATGCGGAAATAAAAGCGTGAAACAGTAAAGAAATACGTTTGATGAAATTTACTAATTTCATTCTTAAATAAAGTAACAGTTTTATGTTAAATTGTTGTTTCTTATTTCTTTAGTTTTTGTCTTTCATTTTTGCGCTTACGGAGAATAAATTTAAGAAAATGGTATCTGAAACTCTCACGAATGATTCCTAATCGGGTGTCATTTTGTAAGGGTTCATTTCTAGAAACAAAATTTATTTGTTTAGTACGCGGGTGCAACTACGCGTCCGTACTTTTTTATACCACTCAAGTGGCAGACTAGCACACGGCTACCTGATGGAAAGTGGTTACCGTGGCCAATGGACGTATGCAACACCAGGGGCGTTACACTCGCGCTGCCGACCCTGAAGAAACCTTCTAATACCCTTCTTAAAGAACCCCATATTGTAGTCGCTTGGGAAAACCACAGCAGGAAGTTAATTCCACAACCTGAGCATGAGTGGGATGAAGTTCCTTTCAAACCGTACGGTGCGCACCGTTTTGGGGTCGCAATGTGTGAGGATGAATTCCCTGCCTATGTCGAGTGGTGCGATGATAGAATGTTGCTGCGGGCATCATGTCAAACAATTTATCTAAGCACAGCCCATTCTATAGGTGGTAGTACACACACAGAGAGGCAAAGTCCCTCCCGAGGCTGAGAGGTTCTACATCACCTTCGAGCACGAGATTGTCGACGAACCTCAATGCCCGTCTTTGCACCGAGTCGAAGGGGTTAAGTTAGTATGTAGGTTCTCCGAGAAGCCATCAAAATATTCAAGCATCCCAACAACTTCAACCGAAAAAACAAGGGATTTCAGCTCCAAAAAGATTGGTACCCAGCACTGAGAGCCACTCGGTATCACAGTGCAAACGACCAATCAGGATCGAGTACGTCGGTGCCACAGCTCTCGACCAATCAGAACCGAGTGAGTCGATTCCCCCCTCCGACCGTGCCTATAAATACGCCAGTGATTCAAGACTTCGCATCAGTCGCAACTCAGCCGCTGACGAGGCAAGACTCCGAAGTCGTCGTCGCCCGGACCTGCGCCACTGAAGATGTTTATTTATTTATTTATTAAGGTCAACCAACAACTGTTTACATGCATACAGGTTCATGTAGCAATATAAGTAAGTACAATTCATAATGTAACAGTTACTTATAGGTAGACACAGCATGCAATGAGAATCATTAAAAAAAGGAGCTACATACCATCACAGCAACAAGGTTATTTGAACAAAGTACAAAGTAGTTAAATTACATGAAAGTCTCGAATACATCAAACTACACATAACACGAGTGGTTAGTGTTGTCTTTTTATATGACAATTATAAAAACGAAAACAAAATAATAACAAAAAGTAACAGTAACAGTGGTAACAGAAAGAAACTAAGCTAGTTCTGGCAAGGAGTCCTAAATTGACTTTTGTTTGTTATACGAGTGGAAATGGATATCAACTAGGTGACTGCAACAATTTACCACCCTAGAAAGTCTCGCGCAAGGAGAATTAGCACCAAGAACGGTTCTTCTTAAGGGTGGACACAGTGGTGTGATTGGTTTGCGTGGAATCCTCGATGGAACGCGAAACCTAAAAGGCCCAGTAATTGGGGGCAGTCAATCTTGTTATTAAGTACTTTAGAGGCAAACACTGCATCGTTGAATTTCAGTCTATTAGAAAGAGGTTTGAGATTAAATGTTTTAATCTTCCGTCATAAGAGCGGATTATCTTTGCCACGCCATTTGAAAACGCTAGATGACAGAGAAAACGTTTCTGTACACGTTCCAGTCTTAGCGACTGTGTTGCATAGTGTGGCCGCCATACCACACTACAATATTCAAGAATGCTCCTGATGAGAGTGTAGTACAGTAGTATTTTAGTTGAATTGGTGTGAAAGCTCTTGCAAGTTCTTAAAACGAAGCCAAGCATCCTAGAAGCTTTTTTTGTAATATTATCAATATGTGGCGTGAATGTTAATTTTGTGTCAAATATAACTCCAAGGTCTCTAATAGTATCTAGTTCAACATTTTTTGTATTTTTTATGTAATAATCAAAGTTAAAAAGATTGTGGTTTCTGGTGTATTTCATGTGCTTACATTTATCTGAGTTTAGTTGCATATTGTTAAATTCACACCATTTGACAAGTCCATTTATATGACTCTGAAGATATCCAGCGTCGTCCAAAGACCTGATAGTTTTTGAAAATTTTAGATCGTCTGCATACAAATACACTTGAGAGTACTGGAAACAATCAGGAATATCGTTGATGAAGAAATTAAACAAGGTTGGCCCCAAATGGGATCCTTGGGGAACCCCAGATGTGATGTGTTTTAGCATAGATTGATAACCATTTACTACCACGAAAAATTCCCTGTCAGACAAGTATGATGTTAGCCATCCAAGCAAAGAACCACATATGCCATAGGCTTGTAATTTAGCGATTAGTATATTATGAGGGACCTTATCGAAAGCTTTGCTGAAGTCAGTGTAAATGACATCAGCTTGATGGCCTGAGTCGATTGCATTAATCAAGGACTCCGTGAAAGGCACTAAATTCGTACGACGATCGCTTTCCAACAAATCCATGCTGATTGGCGCTTAAGTATATTTTTAGATGATTCTGTAAGCAAGGACTTATCAGAGTTTCAAATATTTTAGCAAACGATAATAAAATGGAAATGGGTCTGTAATTAGATGCCAATTAAACATCACTTGATTTATGTATTGGAATCACCTTTGCCAGGGTGAAGGGAATACACCAGTCCGCAAAGAGGTTTTATAAATGGTCAAAAGTGGGCGGACTAACTCTCCGGCACACGCTACGATGAAAAGTGGTGGTACCCCATTAGGACCGGCTTCCTTTGTGATATCCAGGCTTTTCAATTTATTTATAAGATTATCATATGTTATAGGAGGGCTACTGAGAGACACACTATGCTTCTGCAACGACTGTATGTACTCCGTTTGATATTTATCGTCAATATCCTGGTCGGAATTGTATACTGAAGAAAAGTAATTTGCAAATAAATGACAAATATTTCCGTACCATCTGTTATTATATTCAAATCTTCCATCATCGACCGAGGGTACGCACTAGATCCTCCTCTTTTAGCTTTCACAAAAGTCCAAAAAATTTTAGGGTTGTTTTTAATTCCATCCTCTATAATCCTAATATATTTTTTATAACACTCAGATGACATCAGTTCACAAATTTTACTAATATATTTTAGTTCTATACCATCAAGCGGGTTACCGTATTTTTTATAGCGAAACCTTAATAAAATTTGTTTTTATTGTTTAATTGTTTAATTAAATTGCGATTAAACCAGGCCGGGTATTTACCACTTTTAGGAACGTGCTTAGGTATGATTTTTTTTATCAAACTGTTCAGAATTTATAATACATAAAAGACCTTGAGCATCCCATTCACATCACTGCCTCCAGATAATAAATCATCCCAGTTTACTTTACTTAAATAATTATTTATTGATAGGTAGTCTTCTCTATGGAAGTTTGGTCTTTCAACATAATTATTATACAGCAATTTATCCTCAGTCAGCAAGCTAATAACAAAATCTAAAGCGGGATGACGCTGATCGGTTCTACTCAAATGTTTTAAACTAGAAGTGACTTCGCATGACGGCACAGACGATATAACGAGATCAAGAATGCGATCTTCAGATTTTTTTATAAAATTAAATTGTTTTAGTTTATTTATAGTTATGAAATCAAGCAGTTATTCGCTTGTGCCAGATAGGCCCGGGTTTTTACTAAGGTGGTAAGACGTTGATTGCCACTTTATTTCACGTCGATTAAAGTCACCAACAATACAGATTTCACAGTTTGTGATTTGCTCAAACACAGAATTACAGTTGTCTATATAAGCCTCCATAATAGATCTACGTACGGGTGGAGGTAGGTATACAACACAAAATACTATTTTGCGAGCAGTATTTTTACGCGACCCAGGTACATCAATAACAATCCAAATATCCTCACTGTTACTTTCCCAGTTCACCACGCGCTTAGACTTAATATTCTTCTTGACAGCAAGCAAGACCCCCCACCGTCTTGTTTATCAATCTGAGTACTAGCTGTTTCCCTATCCCTCCTGTATACAGTGTAGCGGTCGTCAAATAACTCACTTGAAAGTACAGAACCATTCAGCCAGGATTCCGTGATAATTATAATATCATAGTTGTTACAGCAAACATTACGATAGAAATTATCAACTTTCGTACGTAAACCTCCACAATTCTGGTAGTAAAGTTGTGTAAATGTTTGAATTTTAAAATAAGTATACATAAATAACATAGGTACAAAGCCGCTATACAAATAAATTTATGAGATTTTATTTACACTTTCACGGTTATTGATAACAATAACCTCTGAATCGTCAGTCTTTTTAACAAAGATTCTACCGTTACTTACCCAGATGTATTTATAACCTCTCTCTCGTGCCCTCAGCCTCGCCATAGCGTGAAGTTCCTTGTTAGCTGGAGACAGATGTTCTACGACCAATCACTCGCGAGCCCCAGGTCCGCAGTGTTAAGCTGCTTATCCGGGTTCTTTTTGTTGTAATTAATAACAGCCCTAAGTATCTGATCGCGTATTCTGGGAGAGGTAAACTGAACCACAATGGATCTCGGGCGTTTGCTGTCAGTATTAAGCTCGGCGACACGCGTGGCACCAGTGATATCACTGTCCATCAATTCATACTTAACTACCGAGCAAAGCTGTCTGATGACTGTAAACAAGTTTTCATTCTTGTTTTCAGGTAAACACTGAAGTTCTAGGTTACTCGCTCGTGAGTGTTGCTCCAGGTGGTTCAATCGCTGTGTTAGGTTTGTAACGGTGTTCTTCAAACGATCGTTCTCCTCTACTATTTTTTTCAACGCAGAGCCTGTAGCAGCCTGTTCCGTTTGCAGTTTATCGAATTCCTGAGTGTGAAACGTGAGCGAGTTCTTCAATTCCTGTACATCGCTTTTTATAGGTTGCAACTCCCTATTGATGGTGTCAACTATGGTGGTTATCATTTGCTGAAACATAGCGGCAAATTCCGTTTTAATGACCTCCTGGATAATAGTGCGCACGTCGTCAACAGTGACAGCAGAAGATGCAGGAGGCGAGTTTAAGGCCGGCCTCTTATTTCCTCGTACATTTGAGACATTACGGATGGGCGTATTATCCTTTTTCGCTGACTTTGGTTTCTCACACACGCATTTCGGGCAATGCCAACGGCGATAATCCTCCGAGTTCTTCTTGATTACCTTTATTGATAGGCAGAGAAAGTGGTACGACACATTACATACAGTGCAGTCAATGAAATCATCGCTAGACCCACCGTCAGTGCAGCATCCCCATTGATTTGAGTTTGGAGACATTATCACCACTATATGATGGGTAGGTAGCTGTTAGATACCGGTACAAGACCTATTCTGAGATTGTTGATTGTTGAAAAGATGTCGACCGCTGTTCGGGAAGCGATCGGAAGTGGGGTTAGAATCAAGAGAGTTTGTTGAGGAATACAAATTTGTTTATTGTTGGATCTACACTAGAAATTACACTGTTTACTTGTTAAGTTTATAAATTAAATATTAAATGCAATTAAATGTAAATTATGAGATGTTAATGTTAGGATGTCACTGTTCAAATGTTATTGATGGGAATGTTAGAGGAATGCACCCGGTCGCGACGGTAACCGAAAGTACACTACTTAATTTTACTAAAATGTATAATTAAGTCGCGTCGCCAGCGGGCTCACATCACGTGTTCGGTGTCAGCATTAAACCGAACATCTTGCACAGGGCTAACATGAACGATAGGGGAATATGACTCATCAACAATTTTTGTTAATAACTACGAAAATGAAAAGTGGATACAAGATGATATACAATTTTTTACTAATCTAAATGTTAGTTGGTAATCCCCTTAAACCTAATGCTTAATTCTAGGCACTCAAGTGTTTACATGCACCAGTTTTTTATTAAACTCATCACTTGTTCACACCGAATCACTAAACGTTATTTTCTTTAAAATTGGTGATGTTCCTTTATCTTTATACTTAAATTCGTTTTTCACACTTTCACTATTATGCACTCGCACACTACTGGATGGTTCTTTGTTCAAACTGCAGGTAGTTGGTTGAGGCCGCGTGACCTCCATTTCCGCCATTTCCAAAACTACGGGGTTAGCCAGCGTCGGCGCTGATGCTACTGCAGCCTGCCACCGCCAGCGCACACGGCGACACAAGCACACTGCCGCCACGATGATTGCTACACCCCATGACGCGTAAATTAAAACATAATGATGAACGTCATGGATTGATATGTCTTCTGGGAGCATAGGCTGATTTTTCAAGTTGTTAATCTGGTCTTCCACGTCTTTGAACAATAGTTCATTTTCCGTTTGATTGATGTTTCCTTCTACTAATTTTGGTATGGTTAAATTTATGATATTGTTTATTGGAGCTATTCGAAATGTTTCTATGTTCGCTGATATTTTCATTTTACTTTCTCGCAATTTGTGGCCGTAAATTGTAAGATTTTCTGTCTTTATCATACAATCGTTAGGGAGATGGATAATGTTGGCTCCTGTCAGTATCTCCGCTGTTATTTGGTTTTGACAAATTGTTCTTATCGGACATTGACCGCAGCAAAGGTGCAGGTATTGGTTTATCATAGTTAAGGCAATCCATTGATCTTGACAAGTTGACATGATTGTTTTGCACTGGTTGTTGTTGTCTTTGACACAAAGATCCATATCTGATTTTAGTTTGAAGATTGGAGTTTTCAGTTGACATAAATAAGTTGTTATATCCCGTACTAAGCAATGATCCCAGTCGCCTGGAGCTATGGGGATGTAAGAATCCTTTTCCAGATTAATGGCTATGTGGCTTTCTATCGGTAAAATAGTCACCATTTTTGTTCCCATGTGTCGGGGTATCGGTATAGCATTATATAGTTCATAAGAATCTTTATCAATTAACGGAACTCCGATTTCAAAAATCAAATATTGTGTTGATGCTTTTGCTTTGACCTTTAACAAATGGTAAATATTCTGCATGTTGGTCTGTAAATCCTCAATCGGAAGAGTGAGATCTTTGTCTAATTGTCCTGAAATGATGCCCAATTCTTTCTGAAGCTGTTGCGGATCGATTAAATGTACGTTCAGGTTGCCATTGTATATGTTGGTTAAAGTATCCAACAAACTGTTTTTGATGTCTTTTAAGTGAGTCAGTAAATTGTTAGCGGCTATGGCGCAAAGAGAAAATTGTACAAGAAATTCAGTCTCGTTTATCTTTTCTACTAAACTTTTAGAAACATTGTCTAGGGAAATCAAATATTTGTTAATGATTTTGTGTTGAACTTGTATAGTTGCTTCTGTTCTTTTTAATAAATTAAATTCCGCTTCCATGACTGATGTCTGGTTTTTCCATAATAACGCTAAATGTTTTTGATTGTTCCGTACGAGCGTAATGTCTTTAGTATACTGTTCTGCGAAACGGTCATCGAGTACTCCGAATAGGGAGTTTGCCAGATACCCGACACCGTTGATAAGACCGCGCCGACGTCGCGTGCGCTCGTTCGTATACTGTTGTTGTAATAAGACTCTGTTATTATGTTCCAGTTCACTTAGTGAATGACTTAATTGTATCTTTATTATGTCACAGTGTGTCTGCCGTTTTAGGTAGTCACAAACCCTTTCTAGGTGATGATAATATTTTTGTAAAGCGGTGTTCCCTTCCCAGTAAGGTTGCAGATCGTAGTAAGCAATTATTTTCCACTCATCCCTTACAAGCTGTATGTTTGATAATTTATCGAAATAAATGCCTTGTTGCTTATTCAGTGTATTTATGTTGATGCACATAGCGGTCGTTACCATTGATATAATATATAGGAAGGTCAATGCCGTTGTAATGAAACTCGATCGTTTGTTTAGGTGTAACTGACCATTCCTACTAGGTGTACTTGACACTCCTTTGTCATGTTGTGATTTATGTTTGGTTTCTTGTTCTAATGGCAATCTAGATAATTTTGTCACCGGTCTTTTTATCAGATTATTTTTTGTTTTTAACGTTACAACTCTTACGTAATCATCACTACCAGGGTGGACATCGACCACTCTGCCCAGGGCCCATTTTCCTGATGGAATGTTATCGTCATGGATGACTACCATATCACCGATTTTCATATTTTGTTGAGGATTCCGCCACTTTCCTCTTGATGTTAGTTGGCTTAAATATTCAGACTTCCATCTCTTCCAAATGTCTCTGAATATATTCTGAGTCAAATGCCAACGTGTTCTAGCATCTTCACCTGTTTCTATCATCGTAACTCCTGATCTTCCGGTCAAGAAGTGAGCGGGCGATAGATAGTCAAGATCCTCTATATTTTCTGTTAGGGCACACAGTGGTCGGGAGTTTAGGCAAGCTTCTATTTGTGCTAATAATGTAGAATACTCCTCAAAAGTTAATTTT
The DNA here is from genome assembly GCA_949126895.1 of Eilema caniola. NCBI lineage: Eukaryota > Metazoa > Arthropoda > Insecta > Lepidoptera > Erebidae > Eilema > Eilema caniola. The sequence continues at coordinate 2,616,391 of OX421486.1, read as the reverse complement.
TGTTGACCCACCACGCGTTTGAGGTGATGTTTCAAGCTTCTAACTGCACGTTCCCATAAACCTCCGGCGCTGGGCCACGCCGGTGCGTTAAAGTGCCATTCAATTTCCATTTCAGTCACTTCTGTAAGAAAACTGTCATTAAAAATATGTTTTAGTTGTTCCCACTCTTCTTGTAGGATTTTGTTCGCCCCGACAAAGTTCGTGCCATTATCACTGTAGATATGACGGGGGGCTCCTCTTCTGGCCGCCATTCTTCGTAAAGCAGCCAAGAACGCGGAACTGGTTAGTTCTGATACTATCTCTAAATGTACGGCTTTGGTCACCATACATACGAAAATAGCGATGTAACCTTTCAATGTAAGTCCACTTCGTCCTTTGTTTCTTTTCACCTCGACAAATCCCGTGTAGTCTACCCCTGTATGATAGAATGGACTGGCTGGGTTTATACGAGGTGCCGGTAGATCTCCCATGAGTTGTTGTTGTTTTTGTCCTTCATTTTTTCGACAAGTAATGCATTTGCGAAGCTCTTTCTTGACGGTATTGTTGCCACTGGTAATCCAATACTCCCATCTCAAAGTAGCTAGTGTAAGGCGGGGACCACCGTGGAATGTTAATTTATGAGCTGAGTTTATGACTAAGGTAGCGAGCCGTGAGTTGCTCGGTATGATTTTGGGATGTTTCATCTCCATGTTTATCATTGCATTCCGAAGTCGACCTCCTACCCGTAGAATGTTGTCTTTGTCAATAAATGGATTCAACGGTAAAAGTTTACTTTTTGAATCCACCTTTCCATGTTTAGTTAAGTGGTCTATTTCTGTTCCATACTCGCTTAATTGAACGTGACGCATAATTTTCAACTTCGCCATACGTAATTCTTGTAACGTGAGATATCCAGGTCGTTGCTGTTTACTATTGAAGGTTCTGAGTCGTAATATGTAGGCCAAGACGCGTATGATTTTATTTAATGAACTGTGTTTTGTTAACAGCTGATCAATGATACTTTCTTCTCTGTTATTTAAGACCACATTAGTTTGTTTTGCAGACTTCTCTTCCTGCTCTGTTGTGAATGTTTGTTTCTCCCATAACTTTGTATCCAATGTTGTGAGCCAGCCGGGCCCATTTTTCCATAAAGATTGATTTTTCAGTAATTGACTTGGATATAGGCCTCGACTCGCGGCGTCAGCGGGATTTTCGCTAGTGTTGACGTATCGCCACTGTTCTGAGGGGATCGTCTCTGTTATTTGGCGTACTCTGTTGGCTACAAAGGGTCGCCATTTGTTTGGGTCTCCATTCAACCATCCTAAAATGACTTTGGAATCTGTCCACCCATGTATTTCAAGGTTGTGTTCGCACCATGACTGTTTTATTTGCTTAATGAGCTTAGATAATAAGTAAGCTCCGCTTAATTCTAAGCGCGGTAAAGTTAGCTGTTTGTTAAGTGGTACAAGTTTCGTCTTTGCCGCGACTATAATAGGTCTTTTTTGTTTTTTGATTCGGGCGTAAACAACACATGCGTACGCTTCAATCGAGGCATCACAGAACCCATGTAATTCAATGATGTCTTTTTGGCCACTCGATACCCACCTTGGAGTCTCATAGTTGTTTATGTATTTTAAATCTGCTTGTAATTTAGACCATTCGTTGTATATCTCAGTCGACACTTCCTGGTCCCACTGAGTATTCTTTTTCCAAACCTTTTGGAACAATAATTTCATTTTTACGACTTCCGGAGCTAGCCATCCCAAGGGGTCGAATATTTTTGAAATTTCAGATAGCAGACTTCTTTTTGTTAATTTGGCAGGATTGGATACTTGACACGTGAAGGTGAACGTATCATTCGTTGGATTCCAGCCCAATCCCAGGATTTTTGAGGTGTTTTCTGTTTTGAAATGAAATGTTGTTTCTCGATTGTCGTGAACCTCGGGTATATTTTGCAATACCTTTTGATGATTAGAGGACCATTTACGTAAGTTAAATCCTCCCGATCTCAACAGTCGGGTGAGGTCTTCAATTAACTTCTGGCCCTGTTCTATGTTGTGTGCACCGTGAACTAAGTCATCCATGTAAAAAGCCTCCTGTAAGACCTTGGAAGCCTCCGGGAACGAATCGCGTTCATCCCTTGCTAGCCGCTTAAGGGTCATCATCGCTATAAACGGCGCCGCCTTGGTTCCGTAAGTTACCGTCGATAGTTGGAATGACTGTAGAGGTTGCTTAGGAGAACCTCTCCAAATGATCTTCTGTAAAGGGATGTCTAATTTGTTTACCAGTATCTGTCGATACATCTTCTCGATATCAGCTGTAAATGCATATTGGTATAGTCTCCACTTCAATAACAAGCTCTGTAGATTTTGTTGTAAATTGGGCCCCTTATACATTAGATCGTTGAGCGAGCAACCGGTAGATGTTTTAGCCGATGCATTAAATACCACTCTGTACTTGGTAGTCGTTGATTCGGCACGCTCTACGCCGTGGTGAGGTAGGTAACATTCGGGCGTCTCACTACTAGTACATTGTTCCATATGACCGAGTTCAATATACTCTGACATAAAGTCTTTATAAGCCTTAGCAAAATGTTGTTGTTTTACTAATTTTTTCTCTAGATTTTTGAACTGAGCGACGGCAATCTGTTTAGAGGAACCAAGTTTGGATACCATGTCACTCTTCATCGGTAATCTTACGACATATCGGCCTTCCTTGTTTCTTGTTGTGGTTTGTTCGTAATGTTCTACGCACTGGATCTCTTCTAATGACATCTGATTCTCTTCTGAGATCTCCTCGACTTCCCAAAACTGTTTTATGTCTTCAATATTCGTTACTATGACGTTACAATGAAGTGTTTGTGCATTGCCGCATAAAATCCAGCCTAGTTCTGTTTGTTGCGCGACAGGTTGTGTTCCTTCATCTCCCTTTATAATGCCGCTCAATATAATGTTTGAATAAACATCGGCCCCGAGCAATAAATCAATTGGTCGGCTTATATTAAACTCAGGATCGGCTAAGTCGATGTTTTTAATTGTAGACCAATTCGGGATGTTGAATGTTTTGTTTGGTAAGCGTTTGACCAGGCTCGCCATAATGACTACTTCCGCATGGCAAGTATAATCATTATATAGTGATGCACATTTTATTTTTATTTTTCCTTTGCAGTTATTTTCCCGTTGCCCGACGCCGAAAATAACTCCTTTGTAATGTTCTCTTTTAATACCTAACATCTTAACTGCCTGTTCTGTTATTAGGGATATCTGGGACCCTTGGTCAACTAATGCTCTCATATTGTGGTATGTCCCGTCAGCTCCTTGGACCTTTAGTTGTGCTGTTGCTAATAATATTTCCGGACAGTTGTCTTGAGACATACGTGCGGTAGCAATCACGTTTCTCTCGGATGTTGCCACAGTTGGACATGACGTTGATGCTGATGCTGAATTAACAAATGCGTCATGCAATATTGTACTATGATGACCCTTGCAATTTCGACATTTATGATTGGAAGTGCAAGGTTTGCCATTATGCGAAAATAGGCAATTAATGCAAAGTCCAAGTTTTTTCACCGTTTCTAATTTTTTGTCATTTTGCAATTGTAAAAATGTTTTGCAATTGTACAGACCATGCTGATGTTTGCAAAGTGGACATTTAAAGCCAGATCCGGTCACGTTGTAAGATTTCGCAATTTGACCATTATTTGCATTTTTGGACATACTGTTTGACGCGGGTTTGCCTGACGAATTAAATTTTTTGAAACTTCCAAAATTTTGGGGATGTTTTTGTGACTCCTTTTCCTGACTTCGGCGGGATGATGTTTCTAAGGTCGTAAACTTGCTTTCTAAGAAGTCCAACAGTTCTTGTAATACTGGTAATTCGCGTGGCTCTTTCACCGTTTCCAGGTAATCATCTTGTGTTTCTAGATCCATTTTTTGGATAAGTAGATGTTCTAAGATCGGGCCCCATGATTTCGTATCCGCTCCTAAATTATTTAGAGCGTTTATTGTCTGCAATGTTATGTCGTGCATTCTTTTTATATGAGTTATTGAGTTATGATGTATGTTTGGTAAGTTTAATAATATATCCATATGAGACCTGAAAATTCGTTTTTTGTTGTTATAGCGTTTGTTTAGGATTTCCCAACATGATTTATAGTTATCGGAGCTTATGTATAGATGTTGAATTAATTTATCGGCTTCTCCACTGACTTTCGTTTTCAATATTTGCATTTTTTGTGAATCCGGCATCATAGTGTTGTTGTGAACGGCGTCAATAAATAAATCTTTAAATGACATCCACTGTGTACAGTTGCCGCTAAATATAGGAATGTCTAATTTTGGTGTAGATTTTTCCTTATAAGATACTGACCACATTTTTTTGTTAATTTCCCTTTTCAGGGTATTAAATTGTTTTTCATGTTTGGCGAAATTGGACTCATATACCCAATTATCTCCGTTCAGTTCACTATCGATCTGCAAGTGCAATTTATCTATGGTAGACCAACGATTTTCTAGTGTTTTCAAAGCATCCTCAAACTCCCATTTCACTGTTAAGTTGTCTAGCTCCATGTTAAATACTGTTCTCGTGAAAGCTCTAAAATTGGCTTCTTGTTGTCGTAGCATGTCATCCATTCTGCTGTAGCTACCCTGTTGTTTTGGTATTGTTGGTGCTGTACGGCGTGCAGGTTCCTCGTTGTCTCCCTCAGGAATTTTCTGCCTATGGTCAGTTTCACCCGACCTTTCTCCTGTTGCCAACACGCCACTGGACGGTTTTGCTAATTGTTCCAGGTTCCCCTTATGGATCGAAGACACATATAGTTGGTATGTTTCTTTGGCTTTTTCAAAGCATCGCTCCGTGAAGTAAGGATCCGCCGGGTCTACCTCCTGCGAAAGATGATCCTGAAGCTGTTGTATCGACGTCCATAACTCGTCTAACTTGTTCCACTGCCCTTTGTAATAGTCAGGTATGCTCTTCCTCTCCTTACTATCCTTTCTGAAATTCGTCCACTGCTTCTCCAGTTCTACTAAAAGTCGACGTTGTTCTTCAATCAAAGACATTTCGAAATAGGGTTAGAAATGGATAGATCTTACTTGAATGTCTCCTGGCGTACTGTTGCTGGTTGCCTTACGGGTGTTGTGTAACTGCTGTTACTCCTGATCCCGTGGACACCTCCCACCTTTCCCTGATGTTGTGCTAGTTCACACTTCACACGTTTTACACTCGATCCGAACACGAAACGCGCGAAGTCCTTAAGGATCGAAGGACCAATGTTCGGGAAGCGATCGGAAGTGGGGTTAGAATCAAGAGAGTTTGTTGAGGAATACAAATTTGTTTATTGTTGGATCTACACTAGAAATTACACTGTTTACTTGTTAAGTTTATAAATTAAATATTAAATGCAATTAAATGTAAATTATGAGATGTTAATGTTAGGATGTCACTGTTCAAATGTTATTGATGGGAATGTTAGAGGAATGCACCCGGTCGCGACGGTAACCGAAAGTACACTACTTAATTTTACTAAAATGTATAATTAAGTCGCGTCGCCAGCGGGCTCACATCACGTGTTCGGTGTCAGCATTAAACCGAACAACCGCAGTGATCGACGAAACGTCTGGAACGCAAATTTCACATAGACCACGGCCAAACAGCCCGGAAACAGTATATTCTACATGCAACGCCGGCCGTGAAAGCCTGAAGACTTATACCGTTCAAGTATATAGGAAAAAATACTCTATGTCCAATAAGGTCGAAAATGGCGCGCACTTTTTTCTTTTTGTCATCCCTAGCGCCCCTAACTAGTCTGTGCTTTCAAAAAAATGACCGTAGCGGGTCTATTTTATCGGATATATATATGAAATCAGCACTCGGCTATCGGCGTCCGACACTGGTATCGGATATCGGATGAATGTGAAAGCGCTCCCACTTGGTTTCGCAAAACCACAGTTGTCATAAATTTTATGTTACAGAAAATGTTTTACACTCATTTATCATACACTCATAGCTCAGAATCATGTCAATTAGAATAATCTGTAGTCGTTACTTTATACTGCTTTCTATTATATTATTATCTACTAGCTGTTACCCGCGACTTCGCCCGAGTTGAGTTCGGAATAGCTCGAATTCGTCGTTATATTTTCAATTTTTATTATGAGGGAAGTCTTATTCGAGTGACTGACCAATAAATCCAGGGCTAGTCTACTGAAACCTACGAAATAAGATAAGCTTCTCCTATGGGCTAGGCCAATGTTCTGAAAGGGTTTTGGAAAATTCAACTTTAGTTGACCAGTACATAATCATGCAATCATTCACAATTATTGAAGTTCATCGTTTATAAGAGTTTAAGCTAGTATGCCATTGTACTGGAGTGTTATCAGCCCACAGACTGCACGTGTAATAAGGCTCTAAAAAGAGTAATTTTTACTTGTAGTTCGAGACGAGTAAATCTACGAGCTATCATATTAGCTCGGGTCAACAATGCCCTTCGTTCCCTGTCTATATCAGCATTGTCGTTGAGGTCGGCTGTGATGAGATGACCTAGATATTATTAAATTGATCCACGCGTTCGAATAAGTGCAACACCTTCGAGCCGCACGAGTATTACACTATCCTGATACCGAGCCCATCCGGCCCCAAAAACAATGTATTGACTTTTCTTGACGTTATATACAAACCCATGATCTGCTCAACCTACAGACTGAGGCACTTAGCAGGACCATGTCGTCCGCGTAGCTCACATTATTGACGCTCACTCCGTCAATATGACACCCGATACGCTGTTTGCTGAGCGCCTTAATCAATGCATTAATATAAATATTAAAGAACTCCACTCCGCCCTCCAATATATGGCTCCTGCTCATTTCACACTATTGAACTGGTTCCCATACCTAAAGCGAAACGTACTTAGCAGTTCTTTAGGGATACGTATGGTCTCCAGCTTCTTCCAAAGGACTTCGTAGGAGATCAGGACAAAAGCTTTCGACAGGTCAAGAAAACACGCAAACACAGAACAGCACTTTCTGTTGATAAGCTAGGTCTGAAACAAAATTGGTTACCATGTAGGTTTATATATTTGTTCAACTGTGTCTCAAGCAGTCCATCAAGATCTTTAGCAAACACTGTGGCCAAAGATATTGGTCTGTTATATTTTATATAGGACAGGTCTATCTTATTCTTCACAATAGGAAAAAAAGTGTTTTTATCCAGTCAGAATGCAGGTACTAGTGACTAATGCACAGGCTGCACAGGAGAGTCAAAACTCTGGGTAAATGAGATCCCGCGTTTATGTGCTGCTCGATACAGAGTCTGTCATGTCCGGGTGACGTTCCACCATGACCTGAAGGAAATCGAGTATTTACTCTATCACGACTAGTACTAGCATCCGACGTTAAACGGGGTCACCCTAGCTGAGATATCAAGAAAAGTAACTCATAAAACGTTCAGTTATTTGCTTCCCAGCACTCATAACATTCACACTCACATATAAGCCAGGCCGCGGGTTTTACTAATTGGTTTGTTTCCAAAAACCACAGAATTCACGTTTAGAGTGAAGAGAGGCAACTATATCCTTTTTTTTAATTTGTTCTTGGTGCTTTTGACACCATTTTAATTGAGACTTGAAGTACTTTCTACTCTCCTTCATTGCCTCGTATACACACCCAGATATAGGTTTCCCACACAACTGCTACATTTGAAATTTAAGCCTGGCCTCTCCGTGAGCTTGTCTGTCGCCGATCCCAACCTATGACCTGTCCACTTTCTTTATGAACGGTCCCACTACTACTACTACAAACTGAGGCTTCGCTAAGAGTGTGTATAATAAATACTTTTGTGTAAATTGTCAATTATATGTCTGTGTGGAATGTCATTACAATAAAAGTCACTACATGATCCAAATTCTAATGAAAAGTCTAATAACCGCAGTCACAGAATAGATAATAGCCGCAGTCTATCATTATTTACATTATAACACAAACGTATTTTATTCCAGTTCCTCATAATGTGGGTCTTATCTCACCGAAATTAGGCACATTATGATACCTATTATCAAACGGTGATTTCTTGATTGTTATTAAATCACGAGTGGGGTAATGACTTTTTTTGAAGTGAAAACTTCTTTAACGGCGTTGGATGGGTAAAAAATATTAAACTTGCGTCAGGAACGCTTGACCTTTGAACCGTAACCGACGACTGACCTCATACAACATTAGCAAAAGATTATTTATTTTGCCAAGTACGTTATTAAGCTGCGTAGCATAGCCGTAAACGCTTCGACTGTAAATCCTTATGGTTTCAGATCTCAGATCACAGCAAACAAGGGAGATTTGGCACATGGCTCAAATTGTATTGGAACCGAGTGTCGCCGCTTCTCCCACTAATTACCACAACTACAGACGCAAAACAATGTTTACACGGCACACGCACATTTAACGCATCCTTGCTATTGACGCTCACACTACAGAACTACGTGTAATTTATTGTCAATGGACATAGTACACATTCAAACAAAAGAGTTTGATTTGACCCGTCTTACTGAGTATCGCAATATCGATGAAACGTTTCAAACATAGATATTTTAGTTTCGAAAATAATTTTAAATCGTATTATTATTATTATCTCTTTATTTCATTTAAAACTTATTTATTACATTGTTACTTATTTATTATTATTATTATTGCGTAGTCGATCACTTAATTCGGTTGAAATTGTATTTATTAAACCATTTTATTATTTCCTTTATTCATTTTTAAAGCGCGCATGATCAGAAAACTATCGTATCACGTGACAACCGTAAAGCGCGCAACGGTAGATATCAACCGTAAGCGCTGTCAATCGCTGTATTAGCGACACTCGTAAAAATATGTTTGTTTATTTTTAACCCCCTAGTTTTTAATACTTTTTCTCTTTCTAATCGATTGAATTATCTTCAAATACGATGACGGTTACAAATTTTTGTATTATCACATATGTTTTTTTTTATTTTATCAAAAATAATTAGAACTTCCAGACTATTCAAAATTATAAAACAAATATGTTATCGATTTACTTTTAAAAATTGGTGGTACGAAGTTCGCCGGGTTAGCTAGTTATTATTATTGCGCAGTTGATCACTTAATTAGGTTGCGATGTTAAATCCTCTCAATTACCTATTAGTTCTGACGATACTACTCGTATTTGATTTCCGCGAAGCGTTCGTGTGGAATTTTGTTATAGTAAGCTCCCCAGGAAACTTTTTCATAGATTATATATAGCCTATGTCCACACCTGTGTAGAGACACAGGTATGTACTTAGGGAAATGTAATTATTTTGCTTACACATTTGTTTGTAACGCTTTCATGGCTAAGCTACCAATACGATTTTGATAATAGTTTAACTAGAGAGTTACATCCATATAAAATATTATCAAAATCGTATCGTACCTTTTATTTAAGTATACAAGCATATAAATATCGAAACGAATAGACAAACTTTCATATTCATAATATTACAGTAAAGGTGATGAAATGACAAAAATCAAACAATAAAATATACTCAAATGCATTATTTATTTTAAACTTATTTAATTACTGCCCAGTGAAATGAAGGTATTTATTCAACACTTGTCTCTTAGATAATTTAGGTGTTGCGTTCTTAGTTAAATAATGTAATCTAACATTCATGTATCTCTCCATCACGGATTTTATAAGCATAATTAAATGATTATTCATTGGCGACTGATTATATTGGTGGAAATTCAAATTTTCAAATATGTTCATACCAATAAAATGTGGTAGGGCTTTTGACATGAGCTCTTGATGGATAGATTTTGAAGAAATTTTTATTTTATCTTCAGATAGGACAGATGTTTTAATTATTACTTCCATGTGCTTACATATGGTTACCACGTCGTTGGAAGGAAATATGTTTAGATTAGTAGATCATTGTACAATGTAAGAATAAATGTTGCCAATTGGCTCGATAGATGGCGTTGGCATCGAATTAGATCGCGATATGATTTCGTTGCATGGAATGTATAAGTAGTGAACGGATTATTTGTTTGGTGTCGATCGCAAGGTACATTGTATTGGCAAATAAATACTCCAAGTAATAAAGCAGTGCAGTAGTATCATTTCTCGTCGGACCCGATCTCGTTCATGGTCCTTTCGAGCCGAATTCGGTATGTAAAGAAAATATCGAAGAGGTTTATTCTAAAACCATTTCGAGATTTAACTTTTCTTAACGTTATTTTGCTATTTGTAACTCTTAAAACTAAAGATTAGCCTTTATTTCAACAAAAGTTCGTTTTGAACCTTGACCTTCATTTCACCTCTAAATGACGTCATACAGTAGGCGGAATATCCTCGATCCTAAGCCTTATTAGTTATTAATCTGTGGAAACAATCAAATGATGCGTCACGTCAATCAATAAATTAAACTGTCAACTGTCACTGTCTGTCTATCGATGCAAGAATTTGGTTTTATTGATATTTATTTCAATACGTGAAAATTACGCGACCTCCCGCTATTGTTGCACTTGAAGCTGAATACAAGTATTTATTTTGAATTTAACTGGCTTAGTACGAACGATATGGACCGATTCGTGCGTGCCGATTCTGCAAACCTACCTAAGATGGAAAACTACATGATCGTAGAGTATCTTTGTTCTAAAGACAAGCACAACATTGCGGAAATACGAGGAGCAAAGATCCTGATGTAAGTATCTACTGTGGTACTACCTACGTACTTTTTGTTTTTGATAGTAGGTGTACCTTGTGCCAAAAAGTTCTGAAGAAGTAAAGTTGCGCACTGTGCATAATGTACTCATCGGTATTGTATAGTCAAGTGCAAGTCAATCTTAACACTTAGTACACATCACTCTACACTTTTGTTCTATAGCAGTTCGCATAAGTCGCAAAGTAAAATTTGACATGCACTTGTCTATACATTTAATGAAAGAATATTTTCTCTAAAGGATAGGCCCTTCCTAGTGTAGGGTAGGGAGCATATGGAAACCTACTGTAACTTAATAATTTGCAAATAAAACTTATTTTTGTTTTAGGTCATCAAGGGACTCCTATGTAGACACTGCGGTAGGCTATGTAGAGATCAAAAGGAGTACACCTGAGTGCACAGTAAGAGCCAAAGTTGTCCCAGAGCATAAAGTCTCCACAAAGCAATATGTTGTCAATGTAACAATAAATGAACATGATAACGAGATTATTGATGCGACCTGTGATTCTTGTGCTGCTGCCGCTGGCGGATGTAAACATTCATTAGTAGTGCTGTATTGGCTAGAGAAGAGGTCAAATGAACCTTCATCAACATCTGTTACATGCTACTGGAAAAAACCTATTTTGTCTGGTGTCAAATCAGAACCAGTACTGTGTGAGGACATTTTTAAAAATTCAAAAAAAGTAACGTTGGATCCAAAAGAACCCAGTGTACTGCCGAAATTTCTAGAAAAATGTCAAACACATGCTGTAAAGCAATCCTTAGCAACATGTTTCTCAAATCCGCGCACAAGTTATAATATTTTTGACTTGACGGTTGAATATTTAAGACATAACCAAGAGAATTTTGATAGTTATATGTCATTTTTAAATAACAAAATATCAGAAAATGTGGTTAAGGAAATTAAATTAAAAACGAGTGGTCAGGCTAACTCAAAATTATGGCACAGTATAAGACAGGGTAGAATAACTGCATCAAAAATCTTTGAAGCATCTCGCTGCACTACTGATGGTACTTTGGTTCAGCAAATATTAGGAGGATATAAAGTTCCAGAGACTGAAGCCATTAAAAGGGGAAAAAGACTGGAGAACCAAGTTGTGAAGGAGGTTGAAAAACAGCTTGAAAAGACAATACACGAATGTGGATTTATACTTATTAATGGGGTTGTGGGAGCTTCGCCTGATGGAGTTGCTGAAGATTTTGTGCTCGAGGTGAAATGTCCAACCTCTGAAAAGACTATGAAAAAGTATGTCTTAAATGGTGAAATAAATTCAAAATTTGTTGCCCAATTGCAAACACAAATGCATGCAGCTAAAAAAACGAAAGGTGTGTTCTGCGTAGCGGATGTGGAGTTTGAAAGCAATAAAAGATTTAATTTGTATTACTTAAATTACGATGTAGCTTATACTTTAGATTTAATAAAAAAATCACTATCTTTCTGGGAAACCTACATTTATAAAAAAAATATTAATAGTGCAAGGACGTAAATAAATAAACTTTTTTACAACTTATTCACTTTTTATTATTTCATTTTGCAGATTGATTAATCCGCATGCAATCAACACTATATGGTCTAGGTAACCCAAATGCTTATGACTCACAACTGAGTGTGGTTTTAAAAATCTAAATTCACGCACTCTTCTTATAACACGTTCTACATGCACTCTTAAGCTGGCCACAACTTTTGTTTGGATTACCTCTTCTTTTGTTGGCTTATTTGAGGCATAAACACTTGGTGGGCGCAGAAGTTTAATGCCTTTAGTAGCAAGTAGTGCCTCTACTTCCTTAAAACCTCTGTCAGCCATTATAACTGCATTATGAGGCAGATAATCAATAAGGCAACTCTTTTCTACTAGTGCCTTGTCAGAGATCCTTCCCCCATAACCTTTAGACACATAGGCCACAAAGCCGTTGGGTGTACAGCCAATTAAATACTTTATGGTGTTTCCATTTTTATACTGCGACCAACTCTGAGCTTGACGCACTGGATTGTGAGGCTTCTGAATTTAAATTTCAAATGCGTCTATTATTAACTGTACATTTGAATATCTAATTTTAAAAGCTAAAGGTAGATTTTGTTTAATTTGTAGCAAAGTTGGCAAGTAAATTAAATTCTGGAAAAAGCTAGCTAGAACTTGTATGCCATTATATAAATATTTTGAAAATGTAACCCTTGATATCTGAAACTGGTCACATATTCTAGTTATGGGATCATTTAATTTTATCTTCATGAGAGTTATAATGATCTCAAGGTCAGATACCTTTGTTTTACTTTGTGTGGTTATGTGGTTAATCAGCCAAAAATACTGTTTCGGTATACCTAAGTATGGTTTGGGATTATTTGTAATAAGCTCCAAAAGTTGCATTCTAGCACTAATGCTTGGTCGTACATTTATGGCTGGTGTAACAGTTGTCTCTGTGTCAGTTGTGCAGCCATAAAGTGATGGACTTTTTATGTCACTGGTAGATACTGATGATGGCGAAACAGAATGTATGGGTTTTATCTTTTTCATGTTCTTTAAGTCCTCTGTAGAAGTACTTTTGTCCATAAGATCAACATGAAATTGAACAGCAGCATCAACCTGAAAGTAAATAAAAATAGTAATCAAAAACAAACATGCAGAAATATATTAGATTTATATTATATTATAAATAGGAAAGCATGGATGTTTGTGAAAAGTGAAACAACCACTTTCACAACTAAATAGCTAAACCCATTTCAATGAAATTTGGGCAGGTAGATAGATCAAGCACTCAACTAACACACTTGACTATAATTTTTCTTGGAAAAGTGTAAGGGTTCCCAAGATAAACCACTTACCACTACAGGGTGAGTTGAGGTTGACGAAACACTAGGCCTCATGGAAGACGAATTATCAATTGCTCTTTCCATGGGTACATTTTCAATAGGTCTCAGTAATATAGATTATATTATATTATATATATATATATATATATATATATATATATATATATATATATTATATATAATTTATCACCAAGTGGTAGTGACTATATCATTAACTTAGAATATTAAAAAGTCTTCGCGGCGCGCGTGGAGACTTATTATTAATCTAAGATGACTAACAATAACTCACTTTGTTTAAACGAAGTTTAGCTTCCAACTGCAAAATAAATTGGCATTGTAATTGAGGATCATGAACAAAAATCTATCTTAGGAGCTATCTTATTCCACAATTTATATGAGAAATATAACTTACATTCAAATGATCTTCGCAACAAAACATTCTGCGTGCCGGTTCATATCTGATGTTTAATTCTCGACACCACTTAAGTTTTAGGCTGTCTTTAACCACAACAAACACTTTGTTGCGACTATTTGTAGTGGTGTTTTTGCAGGAAGGTACAAAACATTTCGCACAAAGTGAAGTCGCACGATTCATTTTTCTTCAGGAAATCTTCTTCATCTATTTATTGATAATTTTTCTCTCACTTTCGTTCGTGTTTGTTTATTTATTTTGTACTAATTAATTGACAGATGACATGGATGCGTTTGACGGATAACAGGAGAATGTCAAACGAATATCAATATTTTTTTATGTCAAGATCAAGACATCAGAGCTATTATGCCTACTGTTTCACTGTATCTCGACAAAAGTAAAAAAATATATATAAAAATAAACGCTGAACAAATAACATTTATATTGAAATTAGTTTTTTCGAATGACATAAGTTTTCGAAAAAAAATATTAAAAAAATACCTGAAAAAAACTTTACATACCGAATTGACCGGGTGTGTCATCGGTAGTCATCGGTGGTGGTGGCAGTGGCTACCACCCTTTCGTCTCAATTGGACGGCGAGTTGCTGTCCAAACAACCCCTGCAGAGGGCACTGGTTGCAGTCTGCAGTGTCGGCGGGTACCGGGTCGCCAGTGCGGTCATATCCGGAGGTGAGGCGGAAGCGGAGGGAACTGCGTTGCGACGGCAGAGTTGCGGCAAGGAGCCGCTAGGGAGCGTCATTGGAGCTTCAGTAACAGGTGATAGTGAGTTGCGAAGAAAGTAGTAATAAATCTTAGACTTAGAAAATATTTGTAGTTTAGGACTTGTATTAGTTTTAAGTAAAAGGTGGTTGAGACGGGGAATCCATGCCGGATTTCACTTAGAATATTAATTCAAAACACTTGTAAAAATTTACCGATTGTTCAGGACTTAGAATAATTTTGCTGGAACTCATTTGTGACTTTGGCATATTTCTTTAGATTTATAACCTACAGCTGTTTTTTATATCAACTAAACTTTACACTTGACGGTCTACACTGTCGGTTGAAATTGGTTATTGTAATTGGAAATTTGTATGTGGTTGGGAATTGTATAAAAAATGGAATCCTTTAATAATGTTCAGGTAGACATTAAAGCGAAATTGCTTAAAGCCAAAACAAATTATAAAAAGTCCCCAAAGGATCGCTTAACAACGTCATACCTCGAAACAAGATTAGAAAACATAGAACAAGATTGGAAGTTGTTCAAAAATACCCATAACAAAATAGTAAGCACAATAAATAAGACTGAACTTAGCAATTCCGAGTACATAAAATCTGACATGTATGAGGAAGTAGAGGAGTTTTATATACAATTCAAAGCCGAACTTAAGGAAGTAATGTCAAAACTTAGAGTAACTGCTACATATGAATCTGTCCGAGGAGGGCCAGACCGAAAGGGACGGCCCTGGGTCAGCCGGGGTGCGAGGGATATGTCGCAAGACAACCTCACCTTCGGCCTAGCACCACGACCCACAGACGGCGTGCGGTTTAGTCGGTTCGAGTCCGACATAACCCACCCCTCCGGCTCCGGAGGGGCGGGTATCCGGGGGGATTTCCCGCACGTAAAAAAAAAAAAAAAAAAAAAAAACATATGAATCTGTGGACCCAAAAGCGTGCAGTAACTTAGTAGTAAGCAGAGCCAAGTTGCCTGACATTAAAATACCTACATTTTCGGGAAAATACATGGAGTGGCAAACCTTTCGAGATTTATTTACAAGTCTAATTCATGCAAATAAGGATATCGACGATATTCAAAAGCTTTTCTATTTAAAAAGTCACGTAACTGGGGAAGCAGAGCAACTATTAAAGAATGTTAGCATTAGTTCAGATAATTACGAAAACGCGTGGGATAAACTACACAAAATGTATAGCAACAAAAGGTATTTATCAAAGGGTATTTTAAAACGATTACTAAGTCAGAAGGTTTTGACTTCAGAATCGGCCTCAGAAATTAAAGGCTTAATTAATACCACATCTGAATGTTTAGATTCACTGAAAAATCTAGGGGTCGATACATCCACTTGGGATATTTTAATTATTTATATTATCAGCGCCAAACTTGATCCGGAAACCAAAAAAGCTTGGGAACTAAAGGTGTCATCGGAACAGACCGATGAATTACCTACGTTTATCGAATTTTCAGAGTTTCTGATAGGTCGCTTCAGGGGTCTGGAAAATTTAGATCTGAAATCCCATAGTGAGAAAAAGGTTAACACGAAATCATTTCATATTGTTAAAGGTAAGGGTACTAGTTCCTGTGCGTTTTGTGCTGCTGATCATAAAATAACTTCTTGTAAAGCATTTAGTAAAGAATCCAATGAGAAGCGACGCGAATTTGCTATGGATAAAAAATTGTGCTTTGTTTGTCTAAATAGCAACCATTCTGCCAAGCATTGTAAGAACATCACCCGGTGTCGGGCGTGCAAGCGCCGCCACCATTCTTTATTACACCCTAGTGGTGTTTCTGGGTCAGTAGACGAGGAGACTGTTCGTGATACTGCCTCATCGACTGAGTCGATGAAGGAGGAACTGGCTTCAGGTAGTCAGAAGCAAACCGCGCAAGCGGAGGGGTCTAAGGAGCCACTTGTCTCTTGTCTTGCGACAGGGAACTGTAACAAAACGGTTTTATTAACGACAGCTGTTGTACAAGCTGAGTCGCAAGACGGGACTTTTCGTATGGTTAGGGCTTTATTAGACCAAGGGTCGCAAGGCTCTTTTATTACTGAATCTACCGTTCAGTATTTGGGGTTAAAGAAAATTGCGGCTAAACACACTATAAGTGGTGTAGGTGGTGACAAAAGTGTGATCTCAAGGTCCACTGTCAACATAAATATAAGATCTAGAGTTGACCCCCGATTCCAAATTAAGGTTAATGCCTACGTCTT
This sequence comes from Eilema caniola, assembly GCA_949126895.1. NCBI lineage: Eukaryota > Metazoa > Arthropoda > Insecta > Lepidoptera > Erebidae > Eilema > Eilema caniola. Next base: position 2,599,535 of record OX421486.1, on the reverse strand, counting down.
GAAGTCGATTACTTCCCTTCTACCAGTTACGAAAGTAACCAGAGTAGAACGGGTACAATTGACTGTGGGTGAGTTGGCCGATCCTGAGTATCACAGGCCCAACAAAATAGATGTTTTGTTAGGTGCTGAGATATACAGCCACATTATGAAGGTAGGTATTAATTGGAATTCGAGTGGATCAATCTTGGCGCAAGATACTGCCTTCGGGTGGATATTATCTGGCGTCTGTGAAGTGGATAATCGGGCTAATATCTCTTCTCATATCACCGTGATGCATTCTTGTCTAAGCGCTGACGAGTTGTTGAAAAGATTCTGGGAGCTGGAAGCCGAACCACCTGGAAGGAAGATGCTCACGGAAGAAGAGATTAGATGTGAGGTGCTTTTTACAGCTACCACAAAAAGGGATAGTCATGGTCGATATATAGTACGGTTACCATTCCGGGACGCGAATCCGGGCTGCAAGTATGGTGAGTTCAGGAAAATAGCTGAAAAAAGATTTAGAGGATTAGAATTTAAATTGGGAAAGAATGTTAAACTAAAAACAGATTACACTAATGTTATAAAAGAATATTTAGAACTTAATCACATGAGAAAGGTAACCGATTTAGAAAAAACTAATAAAGAAGCTGTTTACTTACCACACCATGCAGTAGTCCGGGAGGATAAGGGCACAACCAAGGTCAGGGTTGTATTTGATGCCTCCTGTAAAGGGATGACCGGAATATCACTTAATGATGACTTAATGATTGGTCCATCGTTGCAAGCCGAGCTCCGTCATACCATTATGTGCTGGAGAAAACATAAAATATGTCTTGTTGGAGACATAGTCAAAATGTATCGGCAAGTTCTTGTACATAAAGAAGACACTCCATTTCAGCGAATACTTTGGAGAGAGAGTCCTGACAGGGATATAGAAGAATTTGAATTGATCACTGTAACTTTCGGAACGGCCGCAGCACCATATCTTGCCGTGCGTGCCCTGCAACAGGTTGCTAATGATGAATGTCAAGATAATCCTGAAATAGCAAAAATAATTAAGAACGACTTCTACATAGATGATCTTATGACCGGAGCTGAGAATGTCGATAACAGTTATAAGATTTACAGAGAATTGACGCGTGTATTGGCTAAAGGCGGGTTTCAAATGCAAAAATGGATTAGTAATAGCAAGAAATTATTAGATAAGATAAAAAATGAGAATGATAGTTCTGATGAGGGGTTGAAAATAAAGTTGGATGAAATAACAAAAATTCTAGGACTTACCTGGTATCCACGTGAAGAAATCTTCAGATACACCGTTAATCTCGCTCCACTGAGCGAACCTGCTACGAAAAGAAAGGTTATTTCCGATATTTCACGGTTGTTCGATCCTCTGGGGTGGTTAGCACCATGTATAATTGTTGCAAAAATCTTCATCCAGAAGTTATGGCTGGCCGGTATTGACTGGGATGTAGAAGTTCCCAGAAATTTATTAAATGAATGGATGACTTACCGTCAAGACTTACCGTCCCTGGAAAGGGTGAGAATCCCACGATGGCTACATACATACCAGACAGGAAAATTGGAATTACATGGCTTCGCGGATGCTTCAAAACAGGCATATGCTGCTGTGGTATACCTCAGAGTGATAGATGAAAACGGAAATATTCGTGTATCGTTAGTGACATCAAAAACAAGGGTGGCTCCCATAAAACAAATATCGATTCCGAGGCTTGAACTATGTGGGGCAGTTCTATTGTCGAAATTGATTGTCGAAGTGGCTGAGGTTTTAGGAATAGCCAAAGCCGACTTATACGCTTACACGGATAGTGAGGTAGTGCTGGCATGGCTGAATCAGCACCCCAGCCGATGGAAAACTTTCGTGGCAAATAGGGTCTCGGAGATATTAGCCACAATAGATACTCGACATTGGTCTCATATTTCGTCTAAGCAAAATCCAGCAGACTGCGCGTCTCGCGGTATCTCTCCAACAGAACTATCTGCGACATCAATCTGGTTTGATGGGCCAGATTTTATGAGAAACAGGGTGATTGAATTCAAAAAACCAAGGCACCTAGTCACAAGTCAAGAACAAACGAAGACACACACCACTGTCTTTGATATTACCTTTTGGCAAAGGTTCTCTTCCCTATCCAAACTCCTTCGCGTAATTGCTTATTGTCGGAGATTCTTGAATCTCAGAAAAACTTCAGTGAGAAGGCACAGCACTAAGCACTTGGTAAGTCAAGAAATTGATGAGGCGCTGGAAGTGTGTGTAAAGAGATGTCAAGAGGAGGAGTTAGGCGAATACTCACAAAAATTGAAGAGTAAGAGAAGTTTAAGTCCAAGGGGAGGGCAGTTGAAGTCCTTGAACTTGTTTTTGGACGCAAAAGGTGTAATAAGGGTCGGGGGGAGACTTGAAATGTCCCAATTAAGCTATAATGAGAAGCATCCGATTCTCATACCACGAGATTCGTTCCTAACAACCCTCTTGATAGCGGATGCACATAAAAGGACTATGCATGGTGGTCCGCAACTTATGATCACCTATTTGCGCTCTCTGTATTGGATTGTGGGTGTCAAGGGATTGGTCAAAAAATATTATAGAGGTTGCGTAACGTGTATTCGCTACTCATCTAAGGTAAGAAACCAACTTATGGGTCAAATGCCGGCCTCTCGAGTGACGCCAAATAAACTTTTTTTTATGAGTGGCGTAGATTACGCAGGCCCGATAAATATACGAGTTTCAAAGGGAAGAGGGAACAAATCGTACAAGGGATACATAGCATTGTTCGTGTGCATGTCAACACGAGCAGTGCATCTGGAAGCGGTCAGTGATCTCACCGCCCAAGGATTTTTGGCGGCCTTTAGGAGATTTGTGGCCAGACGAGGTCGATGTGCCGAGCTATTTAGCGATAACGGCACGAATTTCGTAGGAGCGGCTCGCGAGCTGCACGGCTTATTCCAGGAGGAAAGATCAACTTTCCGAGAGGAATTGGCCGAGCATCTCGCAAATAACGGTACCAAATGGAACTTTATTCCTCCTCGTGCTCCAAATTTTGGGGGATTGTGGGAGGCAGGAATAAAGTCAACCAAGTACCATTTGAAGCGCGTCATTGGAAATGCCACGCTGACCTATGAAGAATTAGGCACGGTATTAGCTCAAATTGAGGCCTGTCTTAATTCGAGACCTCTATCCTATGTCGAAGACTTAAACGACATAGTCGTATTAACCCCAGGTCATTTTCTGGTGGGTGAACCACTCGTCGCAGTACCAGACGCCAACTATGAAACGTCGAATATATCCACGTTACGGCGATGGCAGCTACATCAGAGGATGATGCAAACCTTTTGGCGACGTTGGTCGCAGGATTACCTCCACCAGTTCCTCCAAAGGAACAAGTGGGAATACCAAAACCCAGAACCGTCACTAGGTGATGTAGTTTTAATAAAAGAGGATGATATGCCTCCAGGTAGATGGTTGCTGGGAAGGATTGCGCAGAAACATCCAGGTCCGGATAATATTACGCGTGTGGTGACAGTACGCACAAAGGGCACAGTTATTAAGAGACCCACCTCTAAGTTATGTATATTACCTGTAACCACCTAATTGTAATCCACACTTAAGGACAAGGTGCATAATGTCCTTGGTGGGCGGTATGTTTAGATTAGTAGATCATTGTACAATGTAAGAATAAATGTTGCCAATTGGCTCGATAGATGGCGTTGGCATCGAATTAGATCGCGATTTGATTTCGTTGCATGGAATGTATAAGTAGTGAACGGATTATTTGTTTGGTGTCGATCGCAAGGTACATTGTATTGGCAAATAAATACTCCAAGTATTAAAGCAGTGCAGTAGTATCATTTCTCGTCGGACCCGATCTCGTTCACCCACCTTTATCCTTTAACTTTATAAAACTGTGCTGCTTGTCATCAACATTATCCGCAATCAAACCACTACAGCATGTTTTACATTTTATTGACTTTAACAAGCCATGAACTACGAATCCTGCAATGTACGACACCACCTGAGAACTGAATTCTGTAATATCTTGTACAAGTATACTTATTTCTTCATCAAACACTGCTTGTGCATACAGCAAAGTCATCTCATCTTCATCATTGCTTTTATCTATCTTGCATGGTTCAATTGTTAAATTTATATTTTTAACTGCAGATGAGCATGTCAAAAAAGAGACTTCTTCGAGAGATGTACAGTTAAAAATCTTATAGTTATGAAACTACCGTCAACTTAGTGCGCAACTTTAATGTTGGGACCGACCACTCAAAGAGCCGACGAACTTTCTTAAATGGTTGCATGCACTTAGGCTCGAAGTGTGACGAGCATATTGTGCTATTTTTTATTGGGAACCAGGCTGGACCTCTGCCTGTGGCACTAATCCATAATTCTTTAATTTTTGGATCCTTTGGATATCTAAAATTAAATGACAAAGTCTCAGTGAAGCAACAATAAATAGTATGGAGGCCAGCACATCAAGCTATCCTAATCTGTCAAATTTCCTCAATCGATTCTCAACTTAATTTCAAGCAATATAGAGTTTTATATCGATTGAGAAATTTTGACATTTTGTGGTAGGTTGATGTGCCGGCGTGAGTACCTACAATTCCTCGAAAATATTTCCGCCCCTCGCGGGAATGCAGTTCCCCTCGCGCTTCCCCACACCTTACCCCGTACTGTAGGCCTACTGTGAGTTTTTAAACGTGAGTCGTATACGTACACTAGAGTCGTAAGGGGACCACGTGATTACGTTTACGGTAGGTGGGCTGTCATGTGCTTCGTATACTGTAGTGACTCTCGTGTCAACGGAACTAGCTACGGTTTACGTATAATTTCCTAGAATACTTGACAGTTTGGTGCTTGTTTGTATTTTGGATGATGGAGTATCGTTACCGTAATATGGCGGCTTTCTTATGATCAGCTGTTGGGCGTATGAATGTAAAGATTTTTTTGGTATTTAAAATTATTAATTCATGTTTTGTTTCAAGTATTTAGGTATTGTTAATGTACCACTGGATGGACTGTGTAAATGACGATATGGCTTGACAGTATTCACTTACTGTGATTATAATTTGTGTTTACGGTCAGATGAAGAATTGCCCTATTCCTTATTAGCCTTCTTACCCACGGGAAGACATAGGATATCCCAATTCTACATCACCGAAAACCAACACGTCAAATACGATGTTATAAGCTCCAAGAGGCAACTGCGCCGAAACCTTGTCCACTATTCATCAGGTGTATGAAAGGAAAATATGGAACTTGGTGACTAATTTAGCAAAAGAAAGAGGCAAAATGTCATTTAAATGGAAATTGCTGGAAATAAAACAAAGGAAAATGGACATTATTTTTTGTTATTTATATTATTGTACACTCTAGTGATCATAAAGAACTCGCTATGAAATTATATTAGAATAATGCAGACGTTGTTCATCAGTATCGACTTTTATTCATAAGGATTCTCCTTTAATTAATGACTCCAACTGTAAATAGAGTTTATAATTTTATTTACATGTATTAAGTTTATGGTTGAATTCAATTATGTGGGATTGGAACGAGGTTTGAGACCACTTGTTCACTTTAAATTTGGGTATGTCCCCACAAATTGACTGGATATGAGCCCCATCAAGATCTTCGGGCCCAGGTTCTGGTGCAGGCTTTCCCTTCGGGACCAAGAAGTCCAGTCGGGGTCAAGAAGCCTCAAATGCATGGCTCGAGTCAACAATAGTGCCCGGAATACAGCAATAGGCTTACCGCATATTACATGGGACCGAATACAGATTGGTGAAATGTGGGTGTTAATTCACCTCTGCCTAACCCTCCAGGGATAAAGGCGTGATTATATGTATGTATGTATGTATTTAGCATACACTTTCCAGGTTCTTCAGCATATCAAATTTCTAAAATTTTAGACCTATTTATTTATGTTGACATGCCAAACAAATGTCACTCCAACATTACATTCGTAAATCTACCAAAATAGGTTGTATAGCTATGGCACAAAAACAAACTGATTCAATCATCATCATGCTAACATATGTGCTAGCGTTATTCCCGGTCGCATCCAACCGAAGCTTACTCGGAGTCCGGAGTCAACATTTTCAACTTTAGCTGCGCAGCATGTTTGGCTCAACTTCGATATTATCCGTGATACATCTCTCCACTACCCATTAGCGATATCGAAGTATTAAGTTAGTCCAGTTGTTGGATTTTTTAGGGCTTGAACTACCCGTAGCGAACGGGCTGAGATTCAGCATAGCGCCGCAGCAGCAGCTGCCGAGCGCCAGTTCCCCTCTAATGTGTACAAAGATGTAGCAGCGCCACCCTTAATCGTCATGACTTTCTTGACCACGTTCTTGACCATTCTTAACGGACTGTATCTCTATTTTCATTTTACTACGAAACAGCTGTTCGGCCTCCTTTCAAATATGTGTAGAGATATATGTCACACGAGAGCCTGTCACCGTCATAGCATTCCATTGGTCAAGACATACTTACCATAAACCAAAACAGTCTTACGGTAGCGGATCACTCAAAATTCAAAATTTCAAATCTTCAAATGTGTACGTTAAGGTACGGTGACAGGCCATACGAGAGCCCGTCGTGATATTCTATTGGCCGAGCCATAACTATCACAAACTAAAATACTCTTACGGTAACGGATCACTCAAAATGCAAAATTTCAAATAAATTAGGTTTTATTTATTCTATAATTAATTCCTTTTTTCAATATTAACTAAAACTAACGTAATACACTAGTTACAAGTACAATTATATGAAAAGTTCCGGTTACATCGAAAGCTTGTTTGGAGCCTTTTCGCTTATCTTGGCATGCGTGATTAAAAACAAGTTTATCAAAATAAAATGTACATAATAAAATATTAGTAACTATAATTATAAAAATCACGTAACGAATGCCATAGATCGACATGCGTACTCTCCAAGGCATGGAAATAGCTATGCGTAGCAGTCGAATTTATTACCGCTACGCTACAGAGGCTGTCAATCATCAAAACAATCTCAATATTTCAACTATTTAACTATCACGGATGAGATATAGCCCTTTGTTCCCGTTGTGTCACACCATTTTGTGTAACACTGTAACCCATTGGTAAAAAAATTACCGATTAGTAACACTGTTACTCAATGCCACATTTTTTTTCCCTTTGAGTGACAGTGTTACTCAACAGAACGCTGTGTTCCCATTTAGTTCGATTATTCCCAGTAGTCCCCTCTAGCTCTGTCCTCTGGGGTGACAGCTAGGAATTGTCTTCCCAGTTGTCATCGGGGTGACAATTTGTGCCGACAAACCTCATATATTATGGCGTCTACTAACTAAGCTCGACGGAGCCCCGCTCCGCGGGGCTCCTACTTCTGGGTGGTTTAAAAAAAATAACCACGAAGACTAAGGCGGGAGCTCCGCTTCGCTTCGCTCCCGCCTTAGTCTTCTAACCTAACCTATCCGAGTCGGATTGCACTGAGTCGGGGTGTGTTACTCAAAGGGAAAAAAAGGAACACAGCGTTCTGTTGAGTAACACTGTCACTCAAAGGGAAAAAAAAATGTGGCATTGAGTAACAGTGTTACTAATCGGTAATTTTTTTACCAATGGGTAACAGTGTTACACAAAATGGTGTGACACAACGGGAACAAAGCGATATAGCAAAGCGCCACAGCAGCAGCTGCTGAGCGCCGGTTCCTCCACCTCTACTGTGTAGGTACAAAAGTGTAGCAATGCCACCCTCAATCGTCATGACTTTCTTGACGGACTATATTATTATTCTCATTTTGCTACGAAACAGCTGTTCGGCCTCCTTTCGGTAGTGATAGTCACACGAGAGCCTGTCACCGTCATAGCATTCCATTGGTCAAGACATACTTACCATAAACCAAAACAGTCTTACGGTAGCGGATCACTCAAAATTCAAATTTTCAAATCTTTGTGTACGGTGAGATACGGTGACAGCCATACGAGAGCCGTCGTGGCATTCTATTGGCCGAGGCATAACTACCACAAACTAAAACACTCTTACGGTAACGGATCACTCAAAATGCAAAATTTCAAATAAATGAGGTTTTATTTATTCAATGATTAATCACTTATTATAATATTAAATAAAACTAACGTAATACACTATTTACAAGTATATGATTAGTTTCAGTTACATCCAAAGCTTGTTTGGAGCATCTTGGCATGCGGGGTTAAATAGCAATTTATCAAAATAAAATTAACAAAATAAAATGTTAGTAACTATAGTTATAAAATTCGCTGTAAAATAGCTAGTCATATTAGAATAATGCAGTAGTTGTTCATCAGTATTGGCATCAATTATGTTTTCAATTTTTATTCATGCGGCCTTTCTTTTAATGGTCCAACTGTAAGGAATAATAGGATTCATATTAATATTATTAAATTTAGCCTTGTACCTCCTCTAAAAAGTTGAAATCAATAATATCATGTCAGTTTTGTTACATGGGATAGTTTGGTAATACTTATTAGAAAGAAGTCTGAGAACAAACTAAACCTAAACAAATTAACAGGGGGCTGAAGAGCAGACCCCGGGCTCCAAACGTCATTTATATTATAAGTTATACGTGATATAGATATTCTTTTACATACCTGTTAATAAATCTTAAACAGTCTTCGCTTAAATCATGCAAGATTGACTGATAAAAGATTTTTTTAGTAAAGTTATTAGGAATAGCATACATTTTCCAATTTCTACGACATCTTAACAAACATCAAAATCCACCTTTATATTGGCTGAAGTGACATCTCATGTCAAAAGTTAAAAAATAAACATCACTTCAACATCCATTAACATCCGTTCACATTCGTAAACCTAGTAAAATAGGTTGTATAGCAATATCACGAAATATACCAATTCTGAATTCAACGAACGGGTCCTATTAGTCTTAGCTGTCCATCTGTCCCTTTGTCTAGCTAACCAGCTGAACTTTTCACAGATGATGTGTTTCGGTTGCCACTGACAACAAATACTAAAAACTGAAATAAAGAATATTTAAAGGGATAACGAATGTGATTGGTTGCCGTTTTTTTACCTCGATATTAATACCAGCAACAGATAAACCCTTGACTTGAAATATTCACTGAATATTTAATAGTAGGTACATCGACTATAAAAATAAATAATTAAATTAAAATAAAATCTCTCTCACACACGACAGAAACATTACAGAAAGTTAGTGTTCGGTTTATTGAAAAAAGCAGCGCAATCGGACTTGGATAGGTAGGTAGTGGAACGCGGGCCTGGTGGTGACGGTCGGAGCCACCTGTCACCCTAGCAGAAGCAGGCCACGGCGGCGCGGCGTCCCCATACAGGGGACGAGTTGGAGACGCCGTAGTCCCCATACCCGAGGAGGCCCTGGGTCGTCTAGCAACCCCACCTTCAACATTGTAATACGACCCACAGACGGCGTGCGATGTAAAGACACAAAGTTTATTAAAGCTTGTTAGCTGTTAAATATTCACTTAAAAATAAATAATTACTGAAATATAAATAAATCAAGGCGGGCTCAATAATGGTACGGAATTCTTTGAGCGCGAGTCCGGCTCGCACTTGGCCGGTTTTTTACACCATTTAGGTGACTGACAAGCACACAACCCACTTGTTGGAAAGTGATATGTAATGTATGCAATATTAATCGCCTTTTTGATAATGTATCGTATGAATTGTACAAGATTTATTGTAGATACTTTTTCAATATGGGTTCGTTAGATACTAAAATATTTTTTAATCATAAAAGAAGACTCATTTTTCTACGAAAAAGCTGTCCGGCCTCCTTTCAAATATGTGCAGTGGTGAGTTTTGTCTGTTCCGTGGTGGTGACAGCCACACGAGAGCACGTTATGGTATTCTATTGGTTAATCCATAATTATCATAAACCAAAACGCTCTTACGGTAACGTATCACTCAAAATTGAAAATTTCAAATCTTCAAATATGTGCTGTGACAGCACACGAGACCCCGTCATGGCATTCTATTGGTCGAGGCATAACAACCATAAACCAAAACACTCTTACGGTAACATATCACCTCGACCTTTGTCTACATTCGTATACTCAGCCAAACAGGTTGTATAGCAATATCAAGAAATATACCAATTCAATGAAAGGAATTATTAAAACTTCGATACCAAACACGACACTAATATTACAGAAAGTTAGTATTAGGTTTAGGTTTAGTAGTATAGATATACCTGTATAGATTTTAACATGTCTTCGCTTAAATAATGCAAGATTGACTGAAGGTTTAAGTATTTTCCAAATTCTTTGCTATCTCACCGAGCATCAAAAATGACCAGACCTTTTTATCTGTTGGAGTGTCATCTTATGATACTTGGATGGATAATGTTCATCCTGTTTGACCTTTATTTTATCCCGGGTATAGGTTCCTGTGGTTCGCAGTCACGGGATTAATATTTCTGTATATGTATGTATATTTGCATTAAGCAGGCTCACCGAAACTTCAAGGATCTGGTTCGCGGGTACAGGAGCAGTATGTCACGCGGGCAAAGCCGCTGGCAACGAATAGCTCAAGAATAAAATATCCGGGTCAAAACTATCATAAATATTAGTAGTCTATACGTCCAGCCTTCTTAGCGCGTTTAGTTACCTCTTAAAAACTATACGCCAATAGTTTTGTGAGCACTAGTTTGATTTCACTCCAATTTTATTTTTTTCCTTTGAATATTTCAATAATTTCGTTACAAATTAATCAAACTATAATTTTGTATGTACCCTTTGAAATATTTCATAGTGTAAAAATTAATACATGAACTTATTTTTTTCATAGCATAGAGAAAAATCTAAACGCACACGGAACCAAATACGTTCTTCGACGTAGTTATCACATATATTGTGTTACTGTTATTTGAAAGCAACTCTTAGATGAACGTATTAAGCCTCTTTTATCGAAACATAACTGCCTGCCTTACTTTGTTTTAATTCTTCAACCATTTATACCGTACAGTATACACGGTACGGTAGCGTCTAGACAGTAAACTGTAACGTGAAATAATCTCACGGTAGAGATGGCTGGAGATGTCAAAAATACGGAAACGTAATCACGTGGTCCCCTTACGACTCTCATGTACGTATACGACTCACGTTTAAAAACTCACAGTAGGCCTACTGGCCATAATTTGGCTTGATGTAAAAAACCGCCGTCAGTTGACAGCTCCTACGCGTCTGCGTCACATCTCCCGATTTTTTACAAAATGCCGACTTGTTCGGTGATTGTTTGCAAAAATACAAGCACCAAAGTGAACTACGTAAAAGATGGCATCTCTTTTCACGTGTAAGTATTACAATGTTTCTTTTAAAACCGAAAAACATTTATTTGTTATTGTGAGAACAGAATAAAGTGTCAAGTGAATTATATCGTGACGAACAATATTCATTGCGTGCTTAGTACAAGTCGATAAATGAATTGGTTTATCCAGCGGCGCAATAGATTTGACTGTTAACGATACTCACAATACGATTGGGGCCGCTGTCGCCTACCGGGAAATAGAGATGTCGTCGTGTCGATAAAATAACTGCGTACATTAGTGCACCTTAGACTTTGGACTGACCGACCGCAAAAAGTATTACGTAATATAAATTTGACTTTAGTTAATAGATATTCTGTGTAAAGGTCTTCCAGGTACAATTCCGCCTGGTTTACTTACTTTTAGTAATGAATTAACGATAATAGCCTGTAAAATATATTACTACATTTCAAATTATTATTTTACATACGAGGTATAGGCATTCGTCGGAAATATCTTTTACCAAAGTACCTACGTAAGTGAACGAAATGGTGCTCTGTGTTCGGTACTACGTAGGCCAGTAGGCCTACTGTGAGTTTTTAAACGTGAGTCGTATACGTACATGAGAGTCGTAAGGGGACCACGTGATTACGTTTCCGTATTTTTGACATCTCCAGCCATCTCTACCGTGAGATTATTTCACGTTACAGTTTACTGTCTAGACGCTACCGTACCGTGTATACTGTACGGTATAAATGGTTGAAGAATTAAAACAAAGTAAGGCAGGCAGTTATGTTTCGATAAAAGAGGCTTAATACGTTCATCTAAGAGTTGCTTTCAAATAACAGTAACACAATATATGTGATAACTACGTCGAAGAACGTATTTGGTTCCGTGTGCGTTTAGATTTTTCTCTATGCTATGAAAAAAATAAGTTCATGTATTAATTTTTACACTATGAAATATTTCAAAGGGTACATACAAAATTATAGTTTGATTAATTTGTAACGAAATTATTGAAATATTCAAAGGAAAAAAATAAAATTGGAGTGAAATCAAACTAGTGCTCACAAAACTATTGGCGTATAGTTTTTAAGAGGTAACTAAACGCGCTAAGAAGGCTGGACGTATAGACTACTAATATTTATGATAGTTTTGACCCGGATATTTTATTCTTGAGCTATTCGTTGCCAGCGGCTTTGCCCGCGTGACATACTGCTCCTGTACCCGCGAACCAGATCCTTGAAGTTTCGGTGAGCCTGCTTAATGCAAATATACATACATATACAGAAATATTAATCCCGTGACTGCGAACCACAGGAACCTATACCCGGGATAAAATAAAGGTCAAACAGGATGAACATTATCCATCCAAGTATCATAAGATGACACTCCAACAGATAAAAAGGTCTGGTCATTTTTGATGCTCGGTGAGATAGCAAAGAATTTGGAAAATACTTAAACCTTCAGTCAATCTTGCATTATTTAAGCGAAGACATGTTAAAATCTATACAGGTATATCTATACTACTAAACCTAAACCTAATACTAACTTTCTGTAATATTAGTGTCGTGTTTGGTATCGAAGTTTTAATAATTCCTTTCATTGAATTGGTATATTTCTTGATATTGCTATACAACCTGTTTGGCTGAGTATACGAATGTAGACAAAGGTCGAGGTGATATGTTACCGTAAGAGTGTTTTGGTTTATGGTTGTTATGCCTCGACCAATAGAATGCCATGACGGGGTCTCGTGTGCTGTCACAGCACATATTTGAAGATTTGAAATTTTCAATTTTGAGTGATACGTTACCGTAAGAGCGTTTTGGTTTATGATAATTATGGATTAACCAATAGAATACCATAACGTGCTCTCGTGTGGCTGTCACCACCACGGAACAGACAAAACTCACCACTGCACATATTTGAAAGGAGGCCGGACAGCTTTTTCGTAGAAAAATGAGTCTTCTTTTATGATTAAAAAATATTTTAGTATCTAACGAACCCATATTGAAAAAGTATCTACAATAAATCTTGTACAATTCATACGATACATTATCAAAAAGGCGATTAATATTGCATACATTACATATCACTTTCCAACAAGTGGGTTGTGTGCTTGTCAGTCACCTAAATGGTGTAAAAAACCGGCCAAGTGCGAGCCGGACTCGCGCTCAAAGAATTCCGTACCATTATTGAGCCCGCCTTGATTTATTTATATTTCAGTAATTATTTATTTTTAAGTGAATATTTAACAGCTAACAAGCTTTAATAAACTTTGTGTCTTTACATCGCACGCCGTCTGTGGGTCGTATTACAATGTTGAAGGTGGGGTTGCTAGACGACCCAGGGCCTCCTCGGGTATGGGGACTACGGCGTCTCCAACTCGTCCCCTGTATGGGGACGCCGCGCCGCCGTGGCCTGCTTCTGCTAGGGTGACAGGTGGCTCCGACCGTCACCACCAGGCCCGCGTTCCACTACCTACCTATCCAAGTCCGATTGCGCTGCTTTTTTCAATAAACCGAACACTAACTTTCTGTAATGTTTCTGTCGTGTGTGAGAGAGATTTTATTTTAATTTAATTATTTATTTTTATAGTCGATGTACCTACTATTAAATATTCAGTGAATATTTCAAGTCAAGGGTTTATCTGTTGCTGGTATTAATATCGAGGTAAAAAAACGGCAACCAATCACATTCGTTATCCCTTTAAATATTCTTTATTTCAGTTTTTAGTATTTGTTGTCAGTGGCAACCGAAACACATCATCTGTGAAAAGTTCAGCTGGTTAGCTAGACAAAGGGACAGATGGACAGCTAAGACTAATAGGACCCGTTCGTTGAATTCAGAATTGGTATATTTCGTGATATTGCTATACAACCTATTTTACTAGGTTTACGAATGTGAACGGATGTTAATGGATGTTGAAGTGATGTTTATTTTTTAACTTTTGACATGAGATGTCACTTCAGCCAATATAAAGGTGGATTTTGATGTTTGTTAAGATGTCGTAGAAATTGGAAAATGTATGCTATTCCTAATAACTTTACTAAAAAAATCTTTTATCAGTCAATCTTGCATGATTTAAGCGAAGACTGTTTAAGATTTATTAACAGGTATGTAAAAGAATATCTATATCACGTATAACTTATAATATAAATGACGTTTGGAGCCCGGGGTCTGCTCTTCAGCCCCCTGTTAATTTGTTTAGGTTTAGTTTGTTCTCAGACTTCTTTCTAATAAGTATTACCAAACTATCCCATGTAACAAAACTGACATGATATTATTGATTTCAACTTTTTAGAGGAGGTACAAGGCTAAATTTAATAATATTAATATGAATCCTATTATTCCTTACAGTTGGACCATTAAAAGAAAGGCCGCATGAATAAAAATTGAAAACATAATTGATGCCAATACTGATGAACAACTACTGCATTATTCTAATATGACTAGCTATTTTACAGCGAATTTTATAACTATAGTTACTAACATTTTATTTTGTTAATTTTATTTTGATAAATTGCTATTTAACCCCGCATGCCAAGATGCTCCAAACAAGCTTTGGATGTAACTGAAACTAATCATATACTTGTAAATAGTGTATTACGTTAGTTTTATTTAATATTATAATAAGTGATTAATCATTGAATAAATAAAACCTCATTTATTTGAAATTTTGCATTTTGAGTGATCCGTTACCGTAAGAGTGTTTTAGTTTGTGGTAGTTATGCCTCGGCCAATAGAATGCCACGACGGCTCTCGTATGGCTGTCACCGTATCTCACCGTACACAAAGATTTGAAAATTTGAATTTTGAGTGATCCGCTACCGTAAGACTGTTTTGGTTTATGGTAAGTATGTCTTGACCAATGGAATGCTATGACGGTGACAGGCTCTCGTGTGACTATCACTACCGAAAGGAGGCCGAACAGCTGTTTCGTAGCAAAATGAGAATAATAATATAGTCCGTCAAGAAAGTCATGACGATTGAGGGTGGCATTGCTACACTTTTGTACCTACACAGTAGAGGTGGAGGAACCGGCGCTCAGCAGCTGCTGCTGTGGCGCTTTGCTATATCGCTTTGTTCCCGTTGTGTCACACCATTTTGTGTAACACTGTTACCCATTGGTAAAAAAATTACCGATTAGTAACACTGTTACTCAATGCCACATTTTTTTTTCCCTTTGAGTGACAGTGTTACTCAACAGAACGCTGTGTTCCTTTTTTTCCCTTTGAGTAACACACCCCGACTCAGTGCAATCCGACTCGGATAGGTTAGGTTAGAAGACTAAGGCGGGAGCGAAGCGAAGCGGAGCTCCCGCCTTAGTCTTCGTGGTTATTTTTTTTAAACCACCCAGAAGTAGGAGCCCCGCGGAGCGGGGCTCCGTCGAGCTTAGTTAGTAGACGCCATAATATATGAGGTTTGTCGGCACAAATTGTCACCCCGATGACAACTGGGAAGACAATTCCTAGCTGTCACCCCAGAGGACAGAGCTAGAGGGGACTACTGGGAATAATCGAACTAAATGGGAACACAGCGTTCTGTTGAGTAACACTGTCACTCAAAGGGAAAAAAAATGTGGCATTGAGTAACAGTGTTACTAATCGGTAATTTTTTTACCAATGGGTTACAGTGTTACACAAAATGGTGTGACACAACGGGAACAAAGGGCTATATCTCATCCGTGATAGTTAAATAGTTGAAATATTGAGATTGTTTTGATGATTGACAGCCTCTGTAGCGTAGCGGTAATAAATTCGACTGCTACGCATAGCTATTTCCATGCCTTGGAGAGTACGCATGTCGATCTATGGCATTCGTTACGTGATTTTTATAATTATAGTTACTAATATTTTATTATGTACATTTTATTTTGATAAACTTGTTTTTAATCACGCATGCCAAGATAAGCGAAAAGGCTCCAAACAAGCTTTCGATGTAACCGGAACTTTTCATATAATTGTACTTGTAACTAGTGTATTACGTTAGTTTTAGTTAATATTGAAAAAAGGAATTAATTATAGAATAAATAAAACCTAATTTATTTGAAATTTTGCATTTTGAGTGATCCGTTACCGTAAGAGTATTTTAGTTTGTGATAGTTATGGCTCGGCCAATAGAATATCACGACGGGCTCTCGTATGGCCTGTCACCGTACCTTAACGTACACATTTGAAGATTTGAAATTTTGAATTTTGAGTGATCCGCTACCGTAAGACTGTTTTGGTTTATGGTAAGTATGTCTTGACCAATGGAATGCTATGACGGTGACAGGCTCTCGTGTGACATATATCTCTACACATATTTGAAAGGAGGCCGAACAGCTGTTTCGTAGTAAAATGAAAATAGAGATACAGTCCGTTAAGAATGGTCAAGAACGTGGTCAAGAAAGTCATGACGATTAAGGGTGGCGCTGCTACATCTTTGTACACATTAGAGGGGAACTGGCGCTCGGCAGCTGCTGCTGCGGCGCTATGCTGAATCTCAGCCCGTTCGCTACGGGTAGTTCAAGCCCTAAAAAATCCAACAACTGGACTAACTTAATACTTCGATATCGCTAATGGGTAGTGGAGAGATGTATCACGGATAATATCGAAGTTGAGCCAAACATGCTGCGCAGCTAAAGTTGAAAATGTTGACTCCGGACTCCGAGTAAGCTTCGGTTGGATGCGACCGGGAATAACGCTAGCACATATGTTAGCATGATGATGATTGAATCAGTTTGTTTTTGTGCCATAGCTATACAACCTATTTTGGTAGATTTACGAATGTAATGTTGGAGTGACATTTGTTTGGCATGTCAACATAAATAAATAGGTCTAAAATTTTAGAAATTTGATATGCTGAAGAACCTGGAAAGTGTATGCTAAATACATACATACATACATATAATCACGCCTTTATCCCTGGAGGGTTAGGCAGAGGTGAATTAACACCCACATTTCACCAATCTGTATTCGGTCCCATGTAATATGCGGTAAGCCTATTGCTGTATTCCGGGCACTATTGTTGACTCGAGCCATGCATTTGAGGCTTCTTGACCCCGACTGGACTTCTTGGTCCCGAAGGGAAAGCCTGCACCAGAACCTGGGCCCGAAGATCTTGATGGGGCTCATATCCAGTCAATTTGTGGGGACATACCCAAATTTAAAGTGAACAAGTGGTCTCAAACCTCGTTCCAATCCCACATAATTGAATTCAACCATAAACTTAATACATGTAAATAAAATTATAAACTCTATTTACAGTTGGAGTCATTAATTAAAGGAGAATCCTTATGAATAAAAGTCGATACTGATGAACAACGTCTGCATTATTCTAATATAATTTCATAGCGAGTTCTTTATGATCACTAGAGTGTACAATAATATAAATAACAAAAAATAATGTCCATTTTCCTTTGTTTTATTTCCAGCAATTTCCATTTAAATGACATTTTGCCTCTTTCTTTTGCTAAATTAGTCACCAAGTTCCATATTTTCCTTTCATACACCTGATGAATAGTGGACAAGGTTTCGGCGCAGTTGCCTCTTGGAGCTTATAACATCGTATTTGACGTGTTGGTTTTCGGTGATGTAGAATTGGGATATCCTATGTCTTCCCGTGGGTAAGAAGGCTAATAAGGAATAGGGCAATTCTTCATCTGACCGTAAACACAAATTATAATCACAGTAAGTGAATACTGTCAAGCCATATCGTCATTTACACAGTCCATCCAGTGGTACATTAACAATACCTAAATACTTGAAACAAAACATGAATTAATAATTTTAAATACCAAAAAAATCTTTACATTCATACGCCCAACAGCTGATCATAAGAAAGCCGCCATATTACGGTAACGATACTCCATCATCCAAAATACAAACAAGCACCAAACTGTCAAGTATTCTAGGAAATTATACGTAAACCGTAGCTAGTTCCGTTGACACGAGAGTCACTACAGTATACGAAGCACATGACAGCCCACCTACCGTAAACGTAATCACGTGGTCCCCTTACGACTCTAGTGTACGTATACGACTCACGTTTAAAAACTCACAGTAGGCCTACAGATACGTTCGCAGGGCCCGAGTCACGTTAGCAAATCTCCCTTGTTTGCTGTGATCTGAGTTTCAGATAGTACCGGGTTCGAACCTGGGCTTCTGACACATTTTGTGATATTTTTTTCTTTTTGTAATTTATTACTTTTTGTGATTTTTTTTCTTATTGTAATTCATTAATTTCTTCTGACAGAAAATTAGTGATAGGTTCTATGATTGGTGCTAAATTATAGGTATGGTATGGTATGTTCTTTTTATCTTTTTATTTGAATATAACGAAGAAAGAAAGAAAGAATAAGTTTTCACTTCTGCCGGCACTCCCGGAGTGCAACCCGTCTTTTTTTTATTTCATTGGTGGATTGCATTGCATCATTCTTAAAAAGAATTAGATACAAAAACATCGTATTCAACAGAACAAATAAATTAATATACCTACCTATTGATTGTTCATTTCATGCAAATTTCCTATTTAACTTTTACTCAAATATAACTATTGTTTCCTCTTTTTTTTAACTTTAAGTAAATTCACAATTTTTTACACATAGAAAAAAAGAAACCTCTTTCATTTAGTCTGTGGCCAGTGCTTTTTTATGTT
This sequence comes from Eilema caniola, assembly GCA_949126895.1. NCBI lineage: Eukaryota > Metazoa > Arthropoda > Insecta > Lepidoptera > Erebidae > Eilema > Eilema caniola. The sequence goes on along the minus strand of OX421486.1, from coordinate 2,580,621 downwards.
ATTCTCGCCAGTCCGCCAGTACTAAAAATTACGGAATTTGTTTTTAATAGTGAAATTTTAGTTATTTATTAATTAACTTACTACAAGGATGTACTAGTTATGAAGAAAACGATTTATGGACCTAATACACCGCCCGATATATACACACATACTGTGCAACGTCCGATATATGATGTGATTGATATGAAGTCCTTAACGTTATGGAATGTTTTATTTAATTATTTCATGTGCTGCATGGGTAAATATCTATTATATTATTCACAAGTGAATTGAAAAAACGTCGTATGATGCACATGCGTATTGTTGATTACTGTCTTCGGCTCTCTTTAGACTCTCGCCTGACGGCTCAATATACCCTCAGCGGTAATCACCAACTTTACACACTTGTACCATAATCTACTATTGTTCCCTCGAGCGGTCGCCCCAAACAATATTATTGTTGTCAGAATTACTATTTACATTACACATTCTATATGTTGATTTTAATTTACATTCAAATCAGACCACTTTACGTCATTGTTAACTGAGACTAAATGAAGAATACCAAATTTTATACATTTATACACAAACATTTCCAGCGGCTTCCCTAGTAAACAATTTCACCCTTCGGCACTGGTATCTTACCAATAGGATCATAGAGTTGGTAGCCCATTAATTTTGATGCAGTATGGCTTTCTCGGCATTCGGTAATTCTTCGCAGGGTTCTTCACGGAGGGCATTGAAAGGATCTTAGTAAATGAAACGAGAAGTCCAACCATTTTTTTCATAGCATACTCGCCCATATTGAAAACAATCATAAGAAGGAAATTGTTTAAGATTCAAGGTTTGAGATTATATATTCTCCTTCTAGTATTTGTGATGGCGGAAATCAAGTAGGTGTAAGAGCGTTTTCACATTATCCGATATCCAATGTTCGATATCCGACATTTGATATCGGAGGAAGTCCAATGTATGACATATGTATCTTTCTTTCATATTGTCCGCCCCGAAATCGGTTTTCGGAGCCAACAACACTGTTATGGCCCTATATCAGATATCGGGTTTTTAGATAAATTAGATTGGAGTGAAAATTAGTTACGTATGCACCAAATAATTTAAGGTGAGCTGTAGACTGCAATTATTTTATTGTTGGGATCCCGACTAGTTCCTCGAGCCCAAACCAAGCTTATCTGCCGGCCAGTACTCTTATTAAGTGACGAACTCGAATTACATGTATCTTCTCAGTGACAAGCTCTTTAGATCTGTACCCCCTAGAACGAAAACTATCATAATCGTATCGTAAGCGTATTGAGAGAATAGAGCATTGCCATTGGCTGGCATCATACACACGCAGGTTCACAGTAGGCGGCCAATCGAATTGCTCAATTCTCTCAATTCGTTTGCGATACGTTTACAATACTTTTTCATACTAGGGGTACTGATCAGAATCACTAACTGTAATGATAGCAAGGCAGCTACTGAAAGAACTTTCACTCTTAGAGCTGCCAAATTTTGAAACTAACATTGTTGCGGTATTCCTCAGGTAATTAGGAAGAATAATAGGAATGAAACCAATTATTGATTGTCAGTACGAGAAAGTGACCTTTATTTCTTTTCGTCCGCTAGGTAGTGTGGGAACGCATCGCTAGCGCCACCTATCTTAAATCTATTGAACTAACTACTTATATCTAAACAAACATGTACCCTTTATTTTTTGCTACAATGATTCAAACCGGTTGTAATTGTGACATGTGATGAAAAGTGGAATCTTTACGATAACCGTAAGCGAAAAATGCAATGGCTGACCCCAGGTGAAACGCCACAACAGTGTCCTAAAGCAAAGCTTACCAATAAAAAGGTAATGGTAACTGTTTGGTGGTCTCAGCATGGTGTTATTCACTATAGCTTTCTACGATCTGGTCAAGCAATAACGGCAGATGTCTACTGTGCCGAACTCCGAACAATGATAGCAAAACTAGCAGTGAAACAGCCCCGACTCATGAATCGATCTTCACCATTATTGCTCCATGATAACGCGAGACCTCATACAGCACGAGAAACCGTTTTAACTCTACAGGAACTGCAATTAGAAACTATCCGTCACCCTCCGTATTCGCCAGACCTTGCTCCAACAGACTACCATTTTTTTCGTGATTTGGACAATTTTCTATGTGATAAAAAGTTTTCTTCTTAGGAGGCAGTACAAAATGCTTTCACACAGTTTGTCGAATCTAGATCACCAGAGTTCTATCGCAAAGGCATAAATGACCTTCCTACTAGATGGCAGCAATGTATAGATAATAATGGTAATTATTTTGATTAAATAAATACGTTAAATTAAAAAAAAAACGAATTTCAATTTGTCAGTACAAATCGGCAATTTCATACTTTAACCCCTAATACTATGCTTTACCCCGAACTTAAGGCCACCAAGGGGTTTCCCTGGTGGCCTTAAGTTCGGTGTTCGATCAATAAAAATAAGTCAGCTGTCGTAAAATAATTTTCTCAAACATGCAATGAAATATTGACATTACGGTCCTCTTAATAGGCTGCGAAGTATGACGTTTCAGGCGTGGCTAGGACCAGAGGTCAGTAATGGAATTTCATACAAACCTTGCAGGCCTAAGGCCGGCAAAGTCCTCTTTTTTAATTTCGGTTCCACATAAATTTTTGGCAAAGTCATCGACACTCTGCCACTATGCGTATTAAAAAAAAAAACAATAAACGACTTGGTATATACTTAGAGCAGTTTTATTTGCATAAAAAAACCACATTAACATAACTAGAAAACAATTGATAATAATACCAAGTCGTTAATTGATAATAATGTGTTATACATTATTATCAATTGTTTGCTTAACTATACACATAAACATTGAAATATTAATATTTAATTTAGTTTCAACAAATTGACATTTATAACAATGACAAGTGTCACTGTTCGTTCAGAAACGTGCCTTTATACTTTTTTTAAGGTACATGATAATGGACATAAATGTAAATGTTTACTGTTAAAATCAAGCTAAAATAGACGAAACAGTACTATACACGTGAGTTTTAGTTTTTATCTTGTTTACTTTTAATGTCTTTAAAAATAAATCTTTAATTTTTTTGTTGTTTATTTCATTGCCTGTTTGAGAAAACCACTATACATACCTCGGCGGGAAATATTGGGTTGCCTGCCTCAGACCTACCCGGTCTATATGTCTTCGGCCGGCAACCCCTTTCTTCCCGGCCTCTGTAGTAATGTACTATTTTCTTGCGTTAAACCTTAAGCATCCGAAGCTTTCACGTCGGAGTTCGGAATCCCCTTTTTACAGTATCAATCGGTGTCGCACTGGCCGAGCCCGATGGTAAATTTGTGTAAGCATGATCTAAGCCAGTGGACCTGCATTCACTTTTTCGCGTCGGAAAGTTAACTAGATTTGTCATGCCATGGGCCACAAGTACATCTGCCAGTTGTTTACATTCAGATGACCGCCCTTCTAGTATATTAATGTTCGAATCACTAACGATTAAGCACTGTAACGCAAGATCATCAACTTTATCAGGCAAGCACTCTAGTCTCACTAAGAACTCACTGCGGGTATCAAATTAGATCTGTGGAGGAACGAGGTGTGATGTTCCTCCAAAGTGGTAACCCCGACGTGATCTGATCACGTACCCTTCGCTGAGCATATCAGCAGCACCGCGCCTCAACACGATCACGCGGACCCTGCGTGTGGGCCGCGGCCCGCCAGGCGTGATCACCTTGCCTGGTCGGAGGATCCTCCCTTTGTGTTGGAGGAACATCACACCTCGTTCCTAAACAGATCTATAAATACAAATAATAGTAATTTTAATTTCTAATAACCGAGATTTTACAGTATTGTTCGACTGATAGTGACACTAATTCACCTATCTCAACAACCTGTGTAATTTGTTTCCTACAATAGTAAGATGCTAGTTTGAACCCGTCTATGTTAACACATTTCAGTTTCACCTCCGTTAACCAATGTTCTGTTATATCTATAACATTACACTTCAGTTCACTCCTTAACAGCACTTCCTACTTAAGAGTTTTATTATTAATTAGCTTTTGCCCGCGGCTCCGCCCGCGTGGAAGTCGGTTATCCCTTAGTGTTGAGCCGACGTTGTTGAGCATTAAATTCGCCTCTCTACTCAACTTTATCCTCGACTATTTACTCGCCTCTGTTCCTGACTTTCTACTCGCCTCTATTTTACCGCGAGATTCGTACACATTCGTGAGTGACGTAGATGGCGGCCGGAGCTGGCTCGATCACTTCCTAGTGACGAAAGCCGTGAGGTGCTTAGTTGTTAGTGCTACAGTGCTGTACGGTTCGTATTGGTCCGTTCATATGCCTATACAACTGCAGTCTAACTTTAATATGATAAAGCCTCCTGTGACTATACCTCAACGTTGTAATAGTAAAATTATGTGGGGCGAAAGAGACACTAATTATATACTTAAATACAAAGAATTGTGTCATAGTAAGCTTCGAGAAATCGACTTCCCCGTGGCTTTTTATAAATATTCGGAGAGTCTTTGTGCGAATTGCAGCCACAAAGAAATGTTAGATGTTATGTATAAGAACATTCTATGCGTCCTCTCGGAGACTGCCCAACCCTCCAGTCAAGAGGAAAAGGGTAGGAAGGCAAAATATGTAACTGGATGGAATAAGCATGTTAAAACCGGCTCACGAGGAGGCAAACTTGGCTTTTCAGTGCTGGACTATGTCAGACAACATCGGGCTCGGGCTATACGGGCTTTGTGTATGATAAGATGAGAGAGACTAGAAAAATCTTCAAGTCCAAATTAAAGTGGTGTCAAAATAACCAGGAAAAAATGGATATCATGACCGAGCACCATCGGTCTAAAGATTTTTCTAGTTTCTAGAAACATACAAATAGGTTGCAACCTAGACCTACAACCCTTGTGAGTGTGGCGGGGATACATGGACCTACTGATATAGCAAATTTATTTGCAAAACAGTTTAAAGTAGTATCTCCTCTAAGTAGATTGTCGCAAGTGTTTGATTCTGAGAGTTTCACCGAGTTAAATGTCAGATTTTGTGCTAAAGATGTTGCCAATGTCATTGACAACATGGTAAGAGGAAAATCTCCAGGTCATGATCAACTCAGCGTTGAGCACCTCCAGAACGCTGGTGTACACTTGCCAAGATTATTGGTAATGTTCTACAGTTCTACACGCTGTGTCTAAGTCACTCATATTTACCTAAGGACTTAATAAAAACTTATGTCGTACTTTTTGTTAAAGATAAGAAGGGAACCGCGTCAAACCCTACAAATTATAGGTCTATATCGCTTGCAACAATAATGGCTAAAGTACTGGACGGTCTGATTGATAGACATATGGCATCTCGCATTAAAAAGGTATTCAGAAAGGTGATCATATTTGCGGAGACCGAATATGAATCTCATGCAGAAGTTCTGAATTCTCTGAAGCGTATTCAGTTAGTCTTCAGTGAGATCTAGATAGCTGGCATATAAGTAATCAAGGATGAGAAAGAGAAGTGACTGTACTAGCGCAATCTTGGCTGCAGCGAACATTTTACGACTAAGTTCCTGTAATTGGGGACCCCATGTCAAGCAACTGTCTATATATATCCCAAGGTTCTTGACTTTGTCGCTGTATGCAATACTTGCTCCATTACACGTAACCTGTGGGAATGTTGACCACTCTATTCTTGCGACCATCCAAGGGCTGCCAAAAATGATGACCTGAGTCTTGCTCGGGTTCACCTTTAAACCATATGATACGCTCCGATTGCACATAGAGCTCAAGTCAGCATTGACAGTATCAACTGCCTTGTTTAGTTAGTTCAGTGGAGCTTGGGAGTAAATTTGGAGATCATCTGCGTACAGGTGGTAGGAAGAAGTTAAATTATTTGTGATGGTGTTTATGAACAAGGCAAAGAGTAGTGGAGATAAAACGCCACCCTGTGGCACGCCAGCAGATGAAGAACACCAGGATGAGAGGGTATCTTCGATATTAATACGCTGCCGGCGACCAAACAGGTAACTTTGAAACCAGTCAATCGCTGTTGGAAATATGTTAAGAGAGCCCAGTATGCCTAGTAGGATGTCAAAGTCCACGGTGTTAAACACACTGCTGAAGTGTAATAAAATAAGAACTGTCAGCTTACCGTTCTCCATACCAGCTCTGATGTTTTCCGCGACATGAACTAAAGCGGTGGAAGTACTGTGTCCGGGACGGAACCCGGACGCGAAGGAATTTAAAAGTGAGTTTTTGGAAAAAAAAAATACTGAGTTGAGTGTGAACTAGTCGCTCGAAAATTTTGGAGGGAAATGGTAGGATAGAGATAGGACGATAGTAGTAGAAAGAGGAATGGTTGTTCTTTTTGGGAATAGGAGTAATCTGGGCATCTTTCCAGGCTTCTGGAAACACACCGCAGTTTATTTTATTGAGTTGTTTCGAACATGGCAGAGGATGGGAAGAATTTCATCAATGATCATTGAATCATGAATAATCATTGAATAATGATCAATGAATCATTAAGCGACTTACACAGTCGGTGCCTACCGCATTTAAGCTAATTGACATTATGCTCTTCTTAACATCACAAGCAGAAAATTGACTAAAGAGGAATGGAGAGCAGTCGAGAGTAGTAATAGTTGAAAGATGTTTGAGCGTAGTATATTTTGTCATTCTATTAATATTTGACGAAGCAGAGAAGAAAGTATCAAGAGAGTCTAAATTTAAGTTTGCAGGAATAGATTGACGAGAGCTGCCTACTCACAGGGAACTGAGAAATTTCCAGACTTTTGCTGGATCTCCGTTTTGTACAGAGCTATCGATGTATTGACGTTGCGCGTTCCTACACACCTTACTACAGTGATTCCTGATGAAAACGTACTTTTCCCAATTTGTGACTGTAGGACAATATTTATGCTTCGTCTTGGCTCTAGCTTTTTGGTTACCAGCTTTGATGTCAGCAGTTAGCCAGGGTACAGGAAAGTGTTTTATTTTAATCTTACGGATAGGAGCGTGAACATCATAGAGTGAGGTTATATTTGATGTAAGTACCTTGACCTTCTCCTCAATGCAGTTTGAGTGAATAAGTGATCCCCAGTCGATGCCATCAGCATCTCTGCGCATATTTTCCAGATAAATGCCACTGAAGTTGCGCTGCAGCAGAAGTTTGGGTTTGACTTTAGGTAGACGAAGGCGATAGGATAGGAAAAGAAGATCATGGTAGGAGAACTCATCAGCTGTGCGCTGACCGTGCTTCGCTGCCCGATCCAGAGAGGAAACAATTGTAAGGTCAAGCAGAGTAGGGGTACAGTTTGGTTTGTGAGGAGTTGCCTTGGTTGAGAGAATGGCCAAATTGTTGGATTGGATAATAGACTGGAAGATTAAGGAACGAGAGTCATTGTTAAGGAGCCAAGTGTTGAAATCACCTATGATTATTGTGTGACTGTAAGTAGATACGAAATTATCTAAGAGAAGTTCGAAGGAAGAGAAATAATTTATGCCAGAAGAAGGACAGTAATAGACACCTAGAAGAATTTTGGTACGGAAAAGGTATGGCAACTTCCAAAAGAAGATGCTCACCGGCATGCGCTGAAGGTGGCTGTGATGATAAACTGATAAAGGTGTAGGGAAGATGAAAACGTAAATAAATAGCTACACCGCCTCCTGTGACAGGCATGCGGTGTAATATATCTATCTATTATACCTAGGTGGAATATATGCGATAGAAGGCAAACATGGTTTAAACCACGACTCAGACATCAGAACAGCGTGTATATCCTTACAGTCACAAGATGCCAGCATTTCAGGGAAATGAGCCGGAAGACTGCGTGTTTATGTGTACACGTGTGTTTTGGGATGAAAAAAAAATTGATGATGGGGGGAAGAAAGGTTGCGTTTTAGAAGATATCCTAATGAATTTTTTTACAGAGATAGTTCAAAGCTTGGGAACGGAAATAGTCTACCTCCAATTGCATATAAGGGGGTAGAAGGGGAGGAATATGGTTTTGGGATTAAAGTTTGTCAATTTTGGACAATATCCTGATGAAATTTGGCACAGAGATTAGAACTTGGAACAAAAGTTACCTTTTATAGCGAAATAAGGGGTTAAAGGCGCCCACTCACTAACAGTCCGCCTGCAGTCCGCCTGCAGTTCCTGATCTGTCCGGCGGCCTGCAGTCCTAAGCCGATAGCGCCCACACACTAAAGCGATTTTGGCCCGCCGGCAATTCCCTGTTGTCAGTTTTGCGACCACACACTAGCAGTTGTGAGTCGTCAGTTTTAGGTCGTACGATCGCCTGCCGGTAATGGTCTAATATCAGTTACATAGAGAGTACGAAACAGTGCAAGCGATTTTCGACCTTATTGACATTTTATTAATTACATGTTTTTTCGCATAAATAAATGCTGCTGATCACGAATATAAGAAAAAAATCTAGATTTGTTATGATGTCAATAAGGTTGAAAATAGCTTGCACTATGTTATTCTTATATAAGTACATGCTAATCATTGTGGGAAATAGGTGTTAGCTATTTTGAACCTTATGGACTATGTGCATAAGAAATATAGACGAGTATGTACAAAAAATGAATAAAATCTTAGTAAAAACTGACACGAAACGTCGATCGACAGGCCCGTTGTGCTCGTTCGCCCTGTCGGCCTAGGACTGTCCGGTTTAGAACTGTCCGGAATCGTTCGGTGGCCACACACTATCGGATCGTATTAGTCGTCAGTCCAAAATCGTTAACGAAACTGTGAGTGTGTGGGTTATTGCGATTAACTGACAGATTTATATCGTCCGGCCGTCGTCCGGTAAACTGTTAGTGAGTGGGCGCCTTAAAGGAGGGAGGGGTAATAGAAGATAAAAGTTTGTTATTTTTAAATATCCTTATGACATTTGGTACAGAGATGGATTAGAGCTAGGGAACGGACATAGGCTAAATTTTATCGTGAAAAAGGGGGTAGAAGGAGGGTGGTAGGGTTAGGCGATTAAAGTTTGTCATTTTTCAATCGCGCAAAAAAAGGAGTGACTAGGGGATAAATAGTAAGAAGTTTTTTTGGAAGATATCCTCATGAAATTTGAAACAAAGGTGGATTAGAGCTTCGGAATGGATATAGTCGAGTAACGAGTCAAATATAGAAGCGAGTGGAGATGCGAGTAGAGATCATTATAGGGGCGAGTGGATAAGCGTGTAGAGGTCAAATAGTAAGTCAGGTAGAGTTGACTACAGGGGCGAGTGGATATGCGACTAGAGAAGCCAGTGGGGAGGCGAGTATAGAATCAAATATAATGCCGTAGACAGTCGAGTAGAGAGGTGAATAGAGAGGCGAATAGAGAGGCGAATGGAGAGGCGAATAGAGAGGCGAATAGATAGGTGAGTGGGGAGAGGCGAGTAGATAGGTGAGTGGGGAGAGTCAAGTAGAGAGGCGAAAAGAGAATCGAGTAGATGGGCGAGTATTAATGCGAGTACAGAGGCCAATGGGAAGGCGAGTATAGAGGAAAGTACAGAGTCGAGTAGGGAAGTCATTAGAGAGTCGAGTATCAATTCAAGTATAGAGGCGAGTAGGAAGACGAGTAGAGAGGCGAATATAGAGGCGAGTAGAAAGTCGACAACGAGGTGCGTAAATAGTCGAGGACAAAGTTGAGTAGAGAGGCGAATTTAATGCTCAATAGCGTCGGCTCAACGCGCAGTCGCGATAACCTAATGATGCTCATGCCAATTCGTAATAATAGTTGCATCTATGGATATTCATAGATGGATAGTAATAGTAACATCATTTAACAGTAGAGCTGTGCCTACCAATACTAGCCTAACTAGGCCAAACACAAGTAGTCTATGTTTAGTTAAGAAATTTTCATGATAACCTACTGTGTCCATCTTCAGACTGAAGTAAGATGTAATACCAGACAGTTTGTTAATACAAAGCAAATGAGCTCAAAATTGGATAAAAATGTGGCATAAAGCTTGTAAAAATGTGGTTGATCATAGTAGGGATATACATATGATTTGTTTTTGTTCGTATTTTAATCATTAAATGGTTGAACTGGCAACTGATTCAATTTTATAGAATAGTATTTAAGCAATAATAGCGCTGTGATTGTCGCGGATGCGAAGATATATTTAGTTATAGCTTCAGTCCGGGTGACGTCACGTCGTCGGTGCGGGGAGTGACGGTAGAAGCGAGCGAGCGCGCTCGCGGCGGCATTATCATTCCGGTCGGCGCAGGAGCAACATCAGTAAGTCAGTTTGCTATTTCTCAGTGCATGCACTATCAGACTTGACCATATTTAATGTGTATCAGTAACCGATGTATTCGGACTGTTTGCGAACAGTGATCAGAACCAGATTGACCAGAATCAGACCAGTTAAGCGAGGCTCGGGGTGGCTATAGGGGAGGTTGGAGGCCACTGGGGGAAACCCCATACAGCAATCAGATCAGTATTCAGTATCAGATATAATCAGTATACCGACATGGCTAACTCAGCGTTCATGATGCTCATTTGCAGCATCACATCATTGCACATATTCAGTGACTTATCAGCTCAGATATTCGTAGAATGCCTAGTTTTAGGTATTTTGCGACATGGTGGAGATGCTGGGATTTTATTATTAATAAATATTAGCATACAATATATTTTTCCGATAATTTATTTCTATTTACAATAATGCGTGGTTCGATTTTTTTCTCGTAAAAAATGTTCGTTGAATTTATGGTCGTAGACATAACTTTGGAGATAGCCAGCTAGCTAAAGAGATGAATCATTTCAAGAAATAATATTGATAAAGTATATTGTAACGAATTGAGTGATCAGTTGCGTATTCACAAACTATAATTAGTATTTTACGTGAAGTTCATATTTTGATGGTAAGTAACAGTTTTATTCCTTCGCGTTTGTTTTTTCAAGTGAATACAAAGGTTTTGTCGAGTGTTATTTTGAAATTTGTGTTGTTTTGAGTGCATTATTCAGATACCTGACAGATAAAACGTAATTAAAATCTATTAACTTCTATTATAAATTATATGATAATTTATTACATTTACTGTTCGTTTAACGAATTAAATTGAATATGGTTCGTGTATTTAGTCGTGGTAAAAGTCATATTTAGAGAATTGTTCAAAGTTATCTCGTACATGAAGTTAACTTTGTTTTAGATTTGGCTGTTACGCATACGAAGATAACAATTCCTAATCCAGCTTTTGGCTCATGTAGGTACTGTTCTTATTCAGAATGGAAGACGTCATCCAAACTCGGTTAAAAATAATTTACGAATCAGTTCAAACTTGCATAAATTCAGCTCAGTGTGCCCTTGCAAAATTAGCAGACAGTGATGCCAACTTTGATGAGTTAGAATTGATCGCGTCTAAGTTGACAGGTGCCAATCAGAGATTTGTTTCGGAAATTCACAATTATTGCAAATTAACTTCAGAACCCAACGTAGACGAAATCAGCCATTATACATCAACGCAAATTCAGGCCGAAGATTTATTATCAGAAATTAACGTTAGTATCAGGTGAAATGTTCGGAACCAAGGAATAGTTTCTGTTAGTAGTGAAAATATCAATATCGCGAGCAAATTACCGAGGATGGAACTCTCTAAATTCAATGGTGATGTCCTGAAGTGGTACCAATTTTGGGATCAGTTCTCATCAAACGTAGACAACAGAAATATTAGTGACGTTGATAAGTTGTTGTACCTGCAGTCAGTTCTGGAAGGTGACGCAAAACAAGCGATCGAAGGTTTAGACACGACAAACAAAAACTACCGTATAGCTGTCAATACATTAAAAGAAAGGTACGGTAAACCTGGCGCGATTATCGATGCACATTATGTAGCGCTATATAGAATAAAAATAGCAGCTACAAATCAAGTTAAGGATTGTAGACATGTTCTCAATGAAATTGAAAGACACCTGAGGGTATTGAGTTCTTTAGGCGAAGACGTAAATCATAACCACTTACGAGTTATGATAATGGAAAAATTTCCAGAAGACTTGATTTATGAATTAAGAATGAAGATGGCTGGCGAAGACGAATCAATTGATAGCATTAGGAAGTATTTAGAGTACATCATATCGGCTAGAGAGACATCAAACAGGTTGAAAAGAGAGACTGTAGATATGAAGGGTGTGGACACGACCACTGATCAAGGCAAACACACAACAGACAATTTTACATTAGGTTCCTTACATGTCAGATCAGAAGAAGTTAGGGACAATAAACAACGCAGATTTACGACTTCTAAGAAAGATAAACCGAAGTTTGACAACCGAAAATGCAATACGTCTAAACTAACCTCACGGAAAAGACCATATGAACTCTCTGTCAGGACCGATGAGCCATCTAAAAAGAAATTTAGTAGGTGTATATTCTGTAGGAAGGATCATTTTAATGACGAATGTCCAACTTACAAAACTATGCAAGAAAGGAAGTCACAACTAGGAAACCGTTGTTACAACTGTTTAGGTGAAGGGCATAGGGCTGATAATTGCCGCTCTAAGCGCAAATGTAGACACTGTAACAAATTTGGTAGTCATAATAGAGCATTATGCCCTGCTAATTTGAAGCAATCAGTGAAATCGATACAAACCGATAACTTGCATATCAAAACTGACGTTAATACCACATTGTTACAAACCTGCCTTGCTAATGTTGGTAATACAGTATCTGGGTCCAAACAATTGCAATGCAGAATTTTACTTGATTGCGGTAGTCAGCGCTCATATATAACCGAGTCCACTGCTAAGTCCTTAAATTTGCCAATTGTGCAAAAAGTAAATCTATCAATATTTACATTCGGTGCAAGATCACCACATCAGATAGAAAGTCCTGTAGTAGATTTTAGACTCATGACGCGAACCGGTGTTACACGGACTATACACGCTAATGCGGTTCCTCATATTACAAGTAGTATACGTACACCACTTTTCAAGGACCTAGCCAAAGTTTGGAACAATGTCAGACTGAAAGACCTTACATTAGCAGATGATGGTTCATGCGGTAATAAAATAGACATATTGATAGTTAACGACTATTATCACTCGTTTATGTCACAAGAAAAGATTGCGATCACTGAGGATCTTTTCTTAGTCAGTTCAGATTTTGGCTGGGTGTGGTCGGGTAAAACCAGCGAGATAGTTCACAGTTCAGATGAATTAACTGTACTGACTTACTTTCAATCAAATGCGATATTCGATAACAAATTAAATAAATCGGACCTTCCGATAAGACAGGATGACGTTAAAATATTATGGGACCTCGAATCGATAGGCATTACGGATTCCCCAAAATCCACCCACGATGAGGAGGCGGTAAGACAGTTCAATGACACCATTCAGTACAGAGAAAACAGGTACTATGTTCAATGCCCTTGGACTGAATTTCCGCCAAATCTTCCTAATAATTTGGGTTTAGCATGGGGCCGTCTCAACAGCTTGTTAAAACGTTTAGGTGTCTCTGAAGTGGAATCCTACGATAGTGTTATTCAGGATCAATTACAGAAGGGGATCGTAGAAATAGTACCAGATCCTACTACTCCACAAAATCATCCGGTTCATTACCTACCACATCATTGTATTCACAGTCGAGAAGCCTAATAAGCTTCGTATAGTGTATGATGCTTCAGCAAAAACAGCGGATAACCGAAGTTTAAACGAGTGCTTATATCGTGGACCATTGATGTTAGAAGACCTTACCGGGCTATTAATTAAATTTAGAGAACATCCTATAGGAATAGTAGCTGACGTTGAGAAGGCTTTTTTGCAATTAGGCCTTCAAGATACAGACAAAGACGTAACACGTTTTCTTTGGCTCAAAAACAAAAATCGTGGGCCTAGCCCAGATAATGTTCTGCACTTCCGTTTTCGTCGCGTTCCTTTCGGCATTATATCTAGTCCGTTTCTACTTAACGCCGCGATCAGGTACCATCTAACGAGATCGAACAGCGCACTTATGAAACAAATAGCAGAAGACATTATACGTCGATAATATAGTAACAGGTGCTCAGACATTGTCAGATGCAGTTGAACTATATAAAGCATCCAAGCAGTCATTCGACTGTTTGTCGATGAACTTACGCGAATGGAATTCAAATTCAAAAGACATGATTTCTCATATACCTAAAAAGTTTCGAGCGGAAGATCATAGACTGGTAAAAGTGTTAGGCATGATGTGGGACTTAGATAGTGACCATCTTCGGCTAAAAACTAATTTCAAGAAAGGGAATTTAGACACGGTTAAAACTAAGAGAGACGTTTAAAAAAATATTGCATCAGTGTATGATCCTTGTGGCCTTGCAGTTCCGGTGATGCTCCCGGCAAAGCTATTCTTCCAGAAATTGTGGAAAGAAAAGATTAAGTGGGATGTTACGTTAAGTGACGACCTACTTAACGAATGGCGATGTATAGTATCAAAGTTTTCATATCTAGAGGAGATTCATGTCAATCGGCATTTTGCGCAAAAGATAAACAGAGACAGGATTAGTAATGATCATAACGATATTCGATATGAACTTCATTGTTTTACAGATTCTTCAAAGGAAGCATACGCGTCGGTTATTTATTTACGCAGTTCTTTGGACACTAATAATATTGTCAGTTTTGTTATTGGCAAGTCGAGATTAGTGCCTTTAAAGGACCAAAATAATTTATAGATTCCGAGGTTAGAATTGCTGGGAGTATTAATTGGATGCAGGCTTATGAGCTACGTAATGAAATACTTGCGGTTAAAAATCAAAGCACAATTCATATGGACTGACAGCCAAATAGTTTTGAGTTGGTACAAATCAGAAAAGCTGCTTCCCCCCTTTGTTTCACGCAGAATCAGCGAGATTAAACAGAACAAAGCGTTGCAGGTCAGGTATGTTCCAACTAAACTTAATCCATCAGATGTAGGTACTAGGTCAGAGCGGGTAGATTCGTACAAAGGATGGCTCAGGGGTCCTGATTTTCTATCAAGAGATTCAAAACAGTGGCCTCAAATTCAGAATTATTCAGATAGAGTTCAGACTCAATTGACTGGGGAGGGTCTCTCGAATTTCATGTCGGCTGATAGTATGACTAGATCAGACTTAAATAGAAGAGAACAAATGGTAGTAGATATAAATGAACAACACACGGACGATGACGAAACCAAACGGATATTAGAAATTCAGGCAGAATATTTTCCCAAAGAAGTCGAAGGTATATCAACCGACATGTCAAGAACGCTTAAATTGTATAAGGACCAAAACGGAGTCATAAGATGTAAAGGTAGATTTAAATATACAGATTTGACACATGATCAGAAAGAGCCTATCCTCCTTCCAAAGAATTCAGATTTTGCGCATAAAATCATTACGGAGTTACATCAGATCAACTACCATGTGGGTGTCTCACATACGTTAGCTTTATTAAGACAGAAGTTTTGGGTCCCACATGGTAGGTCAACAGTTCAAAAAGTTATTAGAAAATGTCCGCAATGTGTTAAATACGGTGGAGGTCCTTTCAAATTACCAGCTATGCCTGATTTACCAGAAGAAAGAGTTAAACTCAGCCTGCCTTTTGCTTATACAGGCCTGGATTATTTTGGCCCTCTACTTGTAGATGAGGTTACTAAAGAGAAACGTTGGGTATGCCTATTCACGTGCTTGACAATCAGAGCGATACATATGGAAGTAGTTAAAGATTTATCGGCTGAAGAGTGTCTACTAGCTATTAGAAGATTTGTTGCAGTAAGAGGTTTACCGAAATTAATTTTATCGGATAATGCTTCACAATTTAAACTAACGGCAGATGTTTTAACTTCTGATTACTGCATAATAACGTACGTTGGAAGTTCATTCCGGAGTTGGCCCCTTGGTTCGGTGGCTTTTACGAACGTTTAATAGGCCTAGTAAAACATTGTATGAAAAGGACGTTAGACAAGCACCTTATAAATCACAACCAGTTGTGTACTGTAGCGAAGGAACTTGAGGCCATCATAAATACCAGACCTTTGACAACAGTGGGGGCTGAGATAGAACACGTACTGGCTCCAATTGATTTTCTACGTGTAGGTGGATCAGTAATTACTCAGGTGGCAAATCGTGACTTCTTAGAATCAGCCACAGTAACTAAGTCAAGTCTGATTGATGGCTGGAAACGCAGTCAGATTATTCTACTTGAATTCGCGAAGATGTTTACCAATCAGTATTTGACTAGTCTTCGTGAACGAAGTGATAGACATCGGCAACCGAGGGTCGTAGTTAATAGAGCACCGAAGATATCAGAGACAGTTCAGTTAAAATCAGATAGCAATAGGGCACACTGGAAAGTTGGCAAGATAGTAGAGCTGATGAAGGGTTCTGATGGACAGATAAGAGTAGTCAGAGTAATTACCAACAGGAGAAACCTTCACTCGTTCAATAGGGCATCTTTACCCCCTTGAAATTGATGTCGAGCAAAATACAGTACCTGCACCGGTTTCTAATGGTCCCATTAGAATGTTATGAGTTTTAGTTATGTCATTGAATTTATTACAAATAGAAATACTTTAATCAGATTTTGGTTTCTTTTCATCCCCTCGGGGGGGGGGGGGGGGATGTCGCGGATGCGAAGATATATTTAGTTATAGCTTCAGTCCGGGTGACGTCACGTCGTCGGTGCGGGGAGTGACGGTAGAAGCGAGCGAGCGCGCTCGCGGCGGCATTAGACCATATTTAATGTGTATCAGTAACCGATGTATTCGGACTGTTTGCGAACAGTGATCAGAACCAGATTGACCAGAATCAGACCAGTTAAGCGAGGCTCGGAGTGGCTATAGGGGAGGTTGGAGGCCACTGGGGGAAACCCCATACAGCAATCAGATCAGTATTCAGTATCAGATATAATCAGTATACCGACATGGCTAACTCAGCGTTCATGATGTTCATTTGCAGCATCACATCATTGCACATATTCAGTGACGTATCAGCTCAGATATTCGTAGAATGCCTAGTTTTAGGTATTTTGCGACAGTGATCGACGCTGAATGCTTAAAGAACTGCACAGCAGGAATCTACGTAAGCTGTCGGGACATCTCAAATTGGCTTCGTTTATCACATACGCAGAGTCTTCCAAGGCTAGTTTAGCGCGTTTGCAGTATGCCTGACGATATTACAATTATTATCTTCATAATTAATATTTAGATTGAATTAGCGTAAAAAAGGTGTGCAGTTTTTCTAGACCTGCAATAATATTTAAATATATTGTAACAAACTAGCTGCTGCCCACGGCTCTGCATGCGTAAATGTCGGTTATGGCGATCACATATAGCCTATGTCCTTTCCCAAGTTTTGATCTGTGTATGCCAAATTTAATTTAGTTATCTTTCTAACTCGGTTGCCCGGTCATCCTCTTCCTTTCCTTTGGTGGCGTAGGAGACTATGGGATAAGACTGTTCTCCATCCCATAGTAGATATTATAGCCATGATAATAGTGCCAACTTTTACAGGCAAAATGTGGAAGTCATTAAACTTGCCTAGAGCTTTGGAGATTTACAGACGTAAATCTTTGAAAGGAATGAACATTCATTCCAAATTTGAGCCTTATTTTAACCACATTTAGCTTTTTCGATAAATGTAGCCTTTAGTCTTTCTCAACCTCTAGCCACTCTATTGCCATTGTGCGATAAGGCTACCTAGTATCTATTGCAATGCAATGTACCTACTAATAACAAATGTCTTGTCTTTGTTGTGCACAATGAAGAGAAACTTACTTACTTCCACATTTCATCAAGATCGGTTCAGAGGTTAAACATGTAACAGACAGATAGACAAAGTTATTTGCGCATTTATAATATTAGTGTCGACTTTATACTATTATTTTGTGATTACTATAATTAATTGCTAATAAAGCTCAAGGATAATTAAACTAAAAAAATGAGGTATACCTATATAAGAACCTTAGACTTCAAAATCTACATAGTTACTGAAGCATACTGTTTCACAGGTGAGTATACAAAGTGGTAATCGGTAATGAGCATCACTTTGTATCATTTCCGTGGCAAATATCTTATGAGTAACAGCACAAGCCAACTTTTAAATTCTCGCGTTCCATGATATGTAGTAAAGCGAACAGGAATGAACGCGATCATGGTATAGGCACTTACAGACCTTTGATTGCCTGACGTTTCGACCAGGTTACAACGGCCATGGACAGTCAGCCTGTGACCACGACTGGTGTAACCTGTTCAAAACGTCAGGCAATCAAAGGTCTGTAAGTAACTATACCATGATCGCATTGATTCCTGTTCTCTTAATTATATACAGCACAAACCGTTTATCTTGAGTCCGCTTGTTGTGACGAACCGTCCCATATGAAGTAAATACATAATATGAAGTAAATTCAGTTTGTCTGAATGTATAGAAATTGATTTGTTTTATTACTATCAGTGTCTTATTACTGATTTAAGTAAAAGTTTTTCATTATTAACAAAGCATATTACACCAACATGCATTTCATTACGTTTTGCCAATATTTAAGATGACCCATCTCGAAGCAAATGAAATTGCCTCCTTTCATCTTTCATACAGTTACACCTTTGTATATACGCCACGTTGGAGTGGCTCTTACTGCGTCTATAGAGTTTGAATATAGTCTATGTTGGAAATATTCTTGACCTGCTTTTTTTTTACGTGCGGGAAATCCCCACGGATACCCACCACTCCGGAGCCGGAGGGAGAGGTTATGTCGGACTCGAACCGACTAAACCGCACGCCGTCTCTGGGTCGTAGTGCTAGGCCGAAGGTGAGGTTGTCATGCGACATATACCTTGCACCCCGGCTGACCCAGGGCCATCCCTCTCGGTCTGGCCCTCCTCGGGAGGGGTGGACCACGCGGTCCCCGACTCAACCCCGGTGTGGGCCTGCTTCTGCTAGGGTGACGGGCGGCTCCAGGCCCGCGCTCATGGGGGGCGGAGGTCAGTTTGCGCCCTCCGACATCCGAGCCGCCTTCGAGCGCGTGCAGCGATGTCAGCGAGTCTTTCTCGCTCATCGCGCCGCGCCCGCTCTGCTGTCTCCTTCGCGAGCATGACCTGCTCGCAGAAGGAGGCGCTGGCCGCCCACGCATCCGCGCAGCGGACCATCGCCGCGAGCAGGGTGGAGAGCGTGAGTACTCTCACCCCCAGGGCCGCCACAAGCTCCCGCCTTGGCGTCTCAAACGCTGGACACTCGGTGAGCGTGTGCAGCCCCGAGTCCACGCTCGCGTCGCAGTGATGACACTCGGGCGTTGGCTCTATACCCATCAGATGCAGATACCGCCCGAAGCTACCGTGCCCGGTGATAATCTGCGTCTGACGGTACGAGAGGCTGCCGTGTGGCCTCTCTAGTCACTCCCCCATGATGGGTCTTACCGCCACAATCACGGCGTGCCCTGCTCGTGGTTGCCCAAGTCGTCGCTCCCACTCGGCCACCATGACCTGGTGGAGCCGGGATTTCTCGGCCCGAATATCCTCGGGCTCGGGATCGAATCCCCGCTCCCGCGCCTCCTTTCGGTACTTATATAGTGCCGAAAGGGTCCTCGCTTCCAGGATCTACGGTGGCGATCCGGCCAGGAGACTCGCCGCTTCGAAGGATGTCGTGCGGTATCCCCTGATGGCCCTGGAGGCCATCGTGCTCTGCGCCCTACGGAGCAGAGGCAGGAATCTGGCCTCCAGGGTGTCCGCCCACACGGGGCACCCGTACAGGGCCATGGACGGCACGACACCCGCGTAAAGTCTCCTGCAGGAGGCCTCTGGGCCCTTCAAGTTGGGCAACAACCGACCCAAGGCATTCGCCGTGGTCACCAACTTGGGGCGCAGACTTCGGAAATGCTGTCCGAAGTCTCATCGACCGTCAAGCACGAGCCCCAGGTATTTCAACCGGGGCTTGATGTCGATGGGAGAGCCTCCCACTGTAAGGCTGGCTCCCGGGCCTGGCCTGCGCCGAGGGCCATGAAAGAACATGGCCTCGGACTTGTGCAGAGCCACCTCGAGACCCAGCCGCCGGATCCGTTCGACGACCTGAGCAACCGCGGTCGTGGCCCTGAGGGTCACTTCGTGGTGCGTAGCCCCGCTCACCCGTCACCAGCGTATCGTCCGCAAAACACGTGAATTCTTGACCTGCTGTTTAAAACCTTAAAAAGTACAAACAAAATTACGTTTTTATAGATGATATCATATGAATGAGCATGTTGCACACGCTGCTGGTGGGCCATAGTCTGTGAAGTAGTTACTCTACAGGTTATCATTATCACCTAAGCATAGTTTCCAGTTGCATCCGATGCTTACACTTAGGAGCCTGGGATCCGCTTCAATCTCCTTCTCTTCGTTCGTCTTCTGCGGCTTCTTGGATGCGACTGTCGTCTGATCTTTCAACCCCAAGAGGGCAGCCGGCGCTAGAGTCAGCAGGTGTACCGGCTTGCAGGTAACGTTGGCTTGGACCCAGAAGAACTTGGGGATCCCAAAAACACCAAATTCCATAGTTTATGGCTCACCTCCACTCCAATCCATCATCATCATCCAAATTATCTATAAACCCCATTACCACTGGAATCCAGAAACTCCAACTTTTGCTGTTTTATAAAACTCGCACCGACCTCATTTTACTTCCAATTATAGGTTTTTTTAAACGTGTTAAACATCTAACAGGATGCTTTATTTTCAGATAAAAATGTGGGCATTAAAAGTAATCCTATTACTTCTGCCAGCTTTTGTTTACTGCGGTATAAGTATTAAAATTAACCCAGGTAAGACAGAAGCTAAGACTACTGTTTCCTTCAGTGGGTCGGATACAGCTCCTATTAGCGAACTGGAACGAAAAACTTTCAGGCTTGATGACGCCAATTTGAAACGAGCTATAAAGGCAGTTGATGATTATTATAAATTAACTTGGACTTGTATAAATCCTCGCGTACCAAAAGTGATGAGAACTCTTACGCCAGTAGGGTACAAGATAATTGCCATCACTCCAAAACCTGACGCAATCGTGACTGCAGAATATGAAAATGAACATAAAAAATTAGAAGCAAAATATAGTACAAGTGTGGAGAAGAGCGTTGAAGAGGAAATCTCCCATGGTTGGAGCACTTCAGGAGAACTAAGTGTTGGGCAAGAAATCAACTACAGTGTCGGTATTGGGGCAGCAAGTGTCGGTGGTTCTACTTCATTGTCCTACACTTCAGGATTTGGGAAGGAGAAATCAGAATCCAGAACAGTTTCTCTGGGAACTTCTTCAACTATAGAGGTTACTGTTCCACCAGGTCAAAAGGTTGTGGCAACACTATCCGCTTCAAGCGCCACGTTAGAGGTTGATATATATTACGAGACCACTCTTAGTGGACATTTAACTTGCGATAAGGATAAGCATGGTTTTATAGTGGGATATAGATTAGCCGGTCTACAAGAAATCGGAGGATTACCAACAAAGGTAAATGCTACCGAGCATTTATCAATTAGTTTTTATTCAAATGCCAAGCTTAAGGTATCCGATGGCCACGAATTGGATGCTGAAGTAAAAGTGTGAAGCAGTAAAGAAATACGTTATTGTCAATTTCATTCTTAAATAAAGTAACAATTTTATGTTGTTTCTTATTTCTTTAGTTTTTGATTCTTCGTGTTCGCTTTTCTCACACGCATTGCATGTTTCTAACTCTCAATATTTTATTGAAAAAGAAAGTTTGTTATTTGTTAAGCTAAAGAATTATGGAAAAGTGGATAGATTAACTACATCTTTACATTCATGGTATAGGTACTTACATACCTTTGATTGCCTGACGTTTCAACCAGGTTACACCGGCCGTGGTCACAGACGGACTGGCTTAGCGGTGCACGCCCGCCATCTTCGAATCCGTAAGTTAGTAGTATAGCGATACCACATGTACCCAGCTCCATCTAGCGACATCAAGCTGAACTACTACGACACCACAAATCCTGCATAGCGAAAGTGTAGTTCCCGCGCTGGTACAATACATATACAGCATCCTAATGACCGTCGTCGGGCCGAGGCCCGCCAGGCGTGATCACCTTGCCTGGTCGGAGGATCCTCCCTTTGTGTTGGAGGAACATGACTCCTCGTTCCTCCACAGTGGTAACCCCGTGATTGCATTCGAAAAAAGCGGATCTAGACAGGCTCTTACAAAACTGTGCTGTCAATAATCTTAATCGGAGTCTCCCTAAATGTCATGTCATGGCAAAACATAAATATTACAAATTTTACATACCCCTAGCGGCACAGTATTGAATAAGACTGAAAGCGTTAGAGATCTTGGCTGAAAGCGTAAGAGACTCTAAATTACATCTCGACATGCACATCGATTACAACATTAACAAAGCCTTTAGGATGTACGGATTCGTCATGCGGTCTTAATGATTTCCTGACTTCTACATTCCTCCTCCTATATAAAACTTTAATTCATTCCCAAATTGAATATGCAATGCTTATTTGGAGCCCTTTTAACCTAAAATACACGTATAGAATTGAAATGGTGCAAAAAAGATTCCTTTATACTACCCATTTCAAATATTTGGTAACCTATTGAAATATCGAATTTCTGTTACCCGAATCTTAAAACCCCGAAAACGGTTGTTAGAACTTTTAAAAGACAGATGTAATGAATGACAACTTTCTATAATTTCGTTTTTCATCATTGACCATTTTCCAAATAAACTATTACCAAATTTTCATAATCTTTTTATTTGGTTCCCATACAAATTGTGTTCCAGCTAAACTATATACAGGTATAGTAAAAATCAGTAAATTTGTACGATTCATTTAGGTTGTGTAACGGTTAACAAAAAATCTAACGTTCACTTAAGACATAATTTCACTTAATATAATGAGATGTAGTTACCTCCTTTTTCTAGATAATTTTAATAAACAAACAGATTTATGTTGCCAGATGACTAAAATGGTATTCTCTCGTTTTCCATAAATTACATTAATTTCCATAAAATAAAATAAAATATTGTTTTCCATGTCATGCTTGAACAGCTTTGTATGCAGGTATAATCAATAAATCAGGAAAGCGAGCTCGTGAACACTGCGTACCACGCCCGACCCGACTCGCCGTGGTACTTGTCTGCCCTACACTAGAGTGTTATTTAAGAACCGGAGGCGCGGAGGGAGGGCAGTCCTCGCCCGCAGTAACGAAGCTGCGGAAGCGAGCATGGGTGCCCGAACTTTTTTACGCAAGGGCGGAAGGAGTGCACTTCCCGCAGCGCCGGAGAAGAGCAACACTAATGCTTGCCTACTTGCCTGCATGCATGCCTGCATGCTTGCCTGCTTGTCTGCTTACCTGCTTGCCTGCATGCTTGCCTGCTTGCCTGCATGCTTGCCTGCTTGCCTGCTTGTCTGCTTGCCTGCATGCATGCCTGCATGCCTGCATGCTTGCCGGTTTGATTGCCAGCTTGCCTGCATGCATGCTTGTTTGCTTACATGCATACACATATTTTTTAAGGTAACGTGTGTTTTGTTCAGTAAGTCTCCAGTTGTAGTTAGTAGACGCCAAATGAGGTTTAGTTTTAGGTTTAAAAATCTGGATATTGTTTGTCTGGATATCAATTAACTGGATATCAATTAATTGCATTTTAAAAATTTGTGTTTTAAAAATTGGGCTTTCGTGCATATGGATTACGGTCATCTGGATTTTGTGCATTTAGATTTCGTGTGTCTGGAACTCGTTCGTCTGGATTATAAAACGTCGTACAAATGTATAAATGGGCAAATGAAATTCGGAGTTGCGATTATATGGCAAATAAAACTTCGGAATTTGAAAAACCGGGATTATGAAAAATTGGCCAAACGTTTTCTGGATTATGATATTCGGAATATTAAAATTCGGGATTAAGATAGGTAACCAAATATTTTCATACTAGGATTGCTTACTCAGAACTGTTAAAGTATCACAAAATTTGAGCTTGGAGCACAGACGTAAATTGCTGAGGGCTATAATGCTGTATGGCATATGCAATAATAAATTCAATTGCATTACTAATGGCGCGCACCCGCCTGCAGTCCGCCTGCAGTTTCTGATCTGTCCGGCGGCCTGCAGTCCTAAGCCGATAGCGCCCATACATTAAAGCGATTTTGGCCTGCCGGCAATTCCCTGTTGTCAGTTTTGCGACCACACACTAGCAGTTGTGAGTCGTCAGTTTTAGGTCGTACGATCGCCTGCCGGTAATGGTCTGATATCAGTTACATAGAGACTACGAAACAGTGCAAGTGATTTTCGACCTTATTAACATTTTCTTAATTACATGTTTTTTTTGCATAAATGTGCTGCTGATCACGAATATAAGAAAAAAAAATAGATGTGTTGTGATGTCAATAAGGTTGAAAATAGCTTGCACTACGTTATTCTTATATACGTACCTTATGGACTACGTGCATAAGAAATATAGACGCTTATGTACATAAAATGAATAAAATCTTAGTAAAAACTAGTTATGTAGGTACATGTCATCATAATGTTATTACTTCAGACAAAAGAATAAAATTAATTCACTGTGTTATTCTCAGGTTATTACGTAAAAATGCTAACACGAAACGTCGGTCGACAGGCCGCCGGCCGACTGCCTGGTAATGTGTGCCCGTTCGCCCTGACGGCCTAAGACTGTCCGGCCTAGAACCATCCGGAATCGTTCTGCGACCACACACTATCGGATCGTATTAGTCGTCAGTCCAAAATCGTTAGTGTGTGGGTTATTGCGATTAACTGACAGATTTATATCGTCCGGCCGTCGTCCGGTAATCTGTTAGAGTGGGCGCCTTAATTAATTGTGTTATGTGATTCCTAGGACTGTTGTTCAACGAGAGATAATGTGCGTGCCCATATTGTTTTACACAGAAAATTGTAGAATAATCGTGGGGGAGGGGGCATTCTGGTCTCTGCGCCGATTACTGGCGACCTACAACTCACATTTTGTTGACCTCGGTATTTTTGCGCTTTCGGAGAATAAATTTAAGAAAAAGGTATCAGAAAGTCTCGCAAATGATTCCTACTCGGGTGTCATTTTGTAAGGGTTCATTTCTAGAAACAAAATTTATTTGTTTAGTACGCGGGTGGAACTACGCGTACGTATTTTTTTTATACCACTCAGGTGGCAGACTAGCACACGGCTACCTGATGGAAAGTAACGCAGCACCTGACTACAATCAAGTAACGCTAATATGAACAATAACAAATGTTCACTTACCGGTTGCAATGTCACAAGCACCTGCAGAACTCCTCCAAGGCGTGTCTGTATTGTCAGGTGTGTATTTCTTTAGTATGAATGTGTTGTTTCTGTTTTACTTGCCCTGACGATGGCTGGCTGGTTCCCTCACAGCCGATCACGCCGTTGAACTGCTTCGACGGCGTTCACCATTAATCTCACCGATGTACCACACACGTGTTCATTGTTCTACTTGGATTAGCGTCCCAAGACGTAATTATGTCGGAAACACTTCCATTTACACTCTGCACCCACGGATTGGTATTTTCTTCACTGTTTTACAATCTAAATCCCCGAAATATTGGCCCAACAATATCTATACCCTTAGATAAACTTAATGCTCGTGCGCAATAAAAAATGGAATGAATGGCATGACATAAATGAAATTTCAACTAAACTAAAATGGCGGAATGAAAAATGTTGGGCTGGACCTTGGCCCTGTTAGACTAAACAAATAATATTTAAATATATTATATACCGAGTCTGACGAAACTTAACTTACATAATATTATTACTTAACTTACAAGGCAATCACTTTGCCATCCACGGCAAAATGATTGCCTCATAGTTCGGGATGCTGGAAGAGATCAGGAAATTCTATAGACAGCTATATGCATCACGGATTAGTAAACCAACGGGACATAGTGATGAAGACCACAGAGTCCCACTCACGCGCCATTACACCGACGAGATACCCGATGTTGAGCAGTGCTAGATAGAGGCGGCTCTCAGGCAACTGAAGAACAACAGGTTCCCTGATGATGACGGAATTACTACTGAGGTCCTGAAAGCAGGCCGGGTTCCAATCCTGAAAAAGCTAGCAAGTCTTTTTAAAATTCCGTCATCTAACAGAGTGCGATGATACTGTTCTTCAAAAAAGTCGACAAGACCTTGTTGAAGAACTACAGGCCCATCTCACTCCTGAGCCACGTCTACAAGTTGTTCTCAAGAGTCGTCAAAAATCGCCTCGCGGGTAAACTCGACGAGTTCCAGCCACCGGAGCAAGTCGGGTTTCGATACTGTTCGACATATAATGTTCGGCAGATTGTAGAAAAAAGTCAATAATACAATCATCCGCTGTGTGTGGCGTTTGTGGACTACGAAAAAGCCTTCGACTCCATCGAAACCTGGGCAGTTCTGGATGCCCTGCAGCGGTGTCGTGTCGATTGGTGCTGAGATGCCAAGACCAGAAGACAAAACCCATTAGCCTCCAGCGTGAAGTTAGGCAGGGGGATGTCTGCGTATAAGGCTTGGACCACGGCAGTTGCCAATCAGGATCCGAACAGCGCTGAAGTCAAGCGGAAATTGAATGCCGCCTCGAGGCCCTGTAAAAAGGCAACGGCCAGGGCTAAGTTCGAATTCATTGGTAGAATTGGCGAGCGGCTTTCACGTTACCCATCTGGCAGCCACGCATTTTAGACGCTCGCCAAAGCTGCCGAGGTAAGCTTCTATCAGTCTTGCCTCCCGCCGCTGCAAAAACCGCCAAGGCGACAGGACCGACCCGTCCAATTACAGGCCTATTACTATAACCTCCTTTCTTTCGAAGGTGATGGAGCGCGTTATTAATACGCAGCTCCTGAGATAGCTGGAAGGAAACGATCTACTGAGCGACCGATAGTACGACTTTCGCCACCGTCGCTCTGCCGGTCATTTAACATTTAGTGTTCTGCCCGTCTGAAATTTAATGGTAATCCATTCCATAAGCGCACAGCCTTAACAGTGAAAGACTTAACAACAAAGTCAGTGGAATGCATTGGCATTCTCAGCCTCAAATTCTCGGATGACCTCAGGCATCTCGTATGTGTGGCATGGAGGAACTGGAATCGTTCTTTGAGATAAGAGGGAGTGGTGGGATTAAACAAGACATTATATAGCATTGATAGAATATGGGCATACCTGCGAAGCCGCATTGGGAGCCACTTGAGTTGTTTACGATAATCAGACACGTGATCATACTTGCGAAGACCAAATATGAATCGTATGCAAAAATTTTGAAGTCGCTCAAGTTTATCTAGTTGCTCCTCTGTGAGATTGGGATAGCTGACATCGGCGTAATCGAGAACAGGTAGAAGAAGCGATTGTGCGAGCGCATTTTTAGTGGCTATTGGAAGGAAGTTTCGGAGCCTTCGTAAGGCATCCTGACACGAAAAGCTTTCGACTCGTTTCCTGTAACTGGATATTCCAAGAAAATGTTTTGTCCATGTAGATACCTAAATTCTTGACATTGTCACTAACTGGCACGACGGCTCCACCCATAGTAATCCGAGGAAGCTGGGCCCAATCTATTTTTGAAGACAACATTGGACTACCAATCACAATTACTTGTGCCTTGGAAGAATTTAGAGTGAGTCCATAGTTCTTGCTCCATTCGCAAATCCGATCCAAGTCCTCATTGAGCACAGTAAATGCATTGGACAAGTTGTTTGGAGGAGCTTGGGTGTAAATTTGTAGGTTATCAGCATAAAGGTGGTAGGATGAAAGTAATTTTTCGGAGATTGTATTTATAAATATGGCGAAGAGTAACGGAGCTAAAACGCCACCCTGCGGTACGCCGGCAGTCGTATTGCACCAGGAAGAGCTTGATTCTTCGACGCGAATACGTTGCCAGCGACCAAACAGGTAACTACAAAACCACTCAATAGCTGTTATATGTTCAAGAAAACCGGAGATATGTTAATAGAGCCGAGTGTACCAAGCAAGATGTCGAAATCTACGGTATTAAAGGCATTGCTAAAATCAAGTAAAGATAGAAGCGTGAGATTACCGCCATCCATGCCTAGTCTTATGTCTTCCGTGATATTAACCAACGCTGTCGCAGTGCTGTGTCCAGGTCGGAAGCCGGATTGTAGCGGGTTTAGTAACGAATTTTTATTTAGGAAGGAGCTGAGTTGCGTATGAATGAGGCGCTCTAAAGCTTTAGATAGGAAAGGAAGAATAGATATAGGACGATAGTCAGAATAGGAGCATGGCTTAGATCACTTGGGTAACGGGATGATCTGGGCACTTTTCCATGAGGATGGAAAAATAGCAGAAGAAATGGAGTAGTTAAAGACGTGACATAGGATAGGAAGAATTGGCTCCAGAATTGACACAATCATATTACGGCTCACGCCATCGCTACCGACAGCATTCGATGAAATCGACAAAATGCTCTTCTTAACATCACAAGCGGACAATTGGTTAAAGATGAAAGGTGAATGATCAGGAGTTGGAATAGATGGAAGATATTGCAGTGGTTTTAGTAGCCCCTTTAAAATTGGACGAAGTAGAAAAATGTATATTAAGTCTAAGTTTAAATTTTTAGGAATTGAGTCGCTTTGCCGCTTTCTACCGAGGTATGGATATGTTGGCGTTGTGCATTCCTACACACCCTATTGCATTTATTTCTGAGGGCCACATACATCTCCAGATTAATCTGGGTGGATCTGATTTTATACCTTGCCATAGCTGCAGCCTTTTTCGACATTAACTCTTTAATATCAGGTGTGAGCCAAGGTGCAGGTAAATGCTTAATTTTGATGGCACGAATTGGTGCATGCACATCGTAGAGCTCTATTATTTTCTCAATCAGAACATTGACTTTGGTATCAATACTATTGGACGACAGCAGTGGGTTCCAGTCAATGTTATGAGCATCCTCACGTAGCTTGTCAAAGGCAATGCCACTAAAATTGCGCTGCATTACAATTTTAGGTTTTGCTTTTGGTGGCCGAATCTTGTAAGAGAGGTAAATGAGATCATGATAAAAAAACATATCAGCAGAGCATTGACCATGCTTTGCGACATGGGTAGGCGAAGAAACGAGAATGAGATCAAGAAGACCAGGGGTACAGTTAGGAAAATGATGAGTAGTGTTCAGAGGGAGGATAGATAAGTTAGAGGAATGAACATTGCGGCGGAGAGACGTAGCACGTGCAATATATGACCCTGGTTTCACCAAGCAAGTATTAAAATCTCCCATTATTATTGCGTGTCTGTAAGATGGTAAGTAGGTCTCTAACAAGTTTTCAAAAGAGGAAAAATATTTTATTGTTGACGATGAAGGAGGACACCAAGTAAGACTTTAGTGTGGTTCAGTTCCACATCGGATGGTGGCGGCTATGGCGACATACTGATGACTATATAAGGGATTTGAGAGCGTATGTACATAGCCACACCGCCAGCTCCAGCAGGCACTCGATCATTCCTAATAAGCTGGAAACCCGGAAGTGTATAAAAAGTGGATGATAGACAAGGTTTTAGCCAAGATTCGGAAACAAGAATAGCATGGATATTTTTGTGAACAAGGTTAGCCAGCATATCCGGAAAATGAGCCGGAATGCTTTGTGCATTTATATGGACTACATTAAAATGCCTGGTGACATCCGAAAACTGTGACCGAAGAATGAATATCAATTTAGAATCATTCTGGGCTTTTTTCCTCCGCTTAGGTGCGCCGTGTGTTTCTCCGCATCAATGCAGTTGTGGAGAAGCAGTTGACCGACTCGGACACCATGGCCTGTCGTGCTGCAGGAGCGCTGGGTGAATTCCACGGCACGCCAGCCTCAACGACATAATCCGCCGTGCTCTTGTCACCGCTGGTGTGCCAGCTGTGCTTGAACCAAACGGTTTGGCGCGCGACGATGGCAAGAGACCGGATGGTATGTCATTAATGCCTTGGAAAATGGGTAGGACTCTGGTGTGGGACGCAACATGCGTCGACACCATTGCCCCTACCGATATACCTGGCACGGCTGGCTGTGTCGGTGCCGCTGCAGCTTCTGCAGAGGCTCGTAAGCGGCGCAAATACTCCAATCTCATTGGAGATTATGAATTTGTGCCGTTTGGAGTCGAAACGTTTGGGCCTTGGGGTCCGAGCGCCCGCAATCTCTTCAGGGAGATTGCGAAGCGTATGGTAGACGCTTCTCGTGACCAGAAGGCTGGCCTCTTTTTAGGTCAGAGATTAAGCATTGCCATACAACGTGGCAATGCTGCCAGTCTTCTGGGAACGCTACCACAAGAGGCATGCGATGCGGATGAATTCCACGACGCATTTTAACTTTTAGTTTTAGTTTTCTTTTTTATTTTATTTAGTATTGTGTATATATAGTAACTTTATTAATTTAATTTAATTTTTGTCAATACATCAGTGTAAATAGGTAACTGCTTTAAGTGCCCTCCTTATAACTCCATTTTCACGGGAGAATCTATCGCTCCGCTAGAAGCTGCCAATTATGTAGAATCTCACAATCTTAACAAAACCCTCATCTTAACTGATTCTCTTAGTTGTTTGATTGATTTATTAAAAACCCCTTTAAATCTAGGAATAATTTTCCACTCACTCTTAAGATAAAATTCACACTTCTTAGATGTCACATGTCACATCCCCAGTCACGTTGGCATATCAGGTAATGAAACTGCGGATTCTTGCGCGAGATTGGCAGCTGGTGCAGGAAGCCTTGCATACAACTACGCATGCTCCCGAGATCTGCGCATTTTATCTGGCGCTTATCTGGATAAATCTTGGAACGACTTATGGCAATCCTCCATCAAGGGTAAATTTTATGGGTCCATACAACTTGCACTCTGGTTTTCTTGACCAAGATTAGAGTTCGGGACCACTCCCTATGTGAGTGTGGCTTGGATGAAGGCAGTCTTGAGCATATCTGCTATTCTTGCTCAAAATTAGTGGTTCCATTATATGATCTTCTCCCAAAACAGATTCCTCGACCTATGAATTTGGCCTACTTACTTACTCTGGTGTATTCTCCCCTTATCAAGATTCTTTTCAAATTCATATTAATGAACGAAATAGAACTATAACTGCACCAAAAAAAAAAAAAAATTTTCCTCCCTAATAATGTTGTGATATTGTATGAATGCAAAACATAATTTTGTTACTGCCTCATAAATACCTAGAGACCGCTTTAAACGATTAAACATAATCTCTACCTTGAG
Source organism: Eilema caniola (assembly GCA_949126895.1). Taxonomy (NCBI): domain Eukaryota; kingdom Metazoa; phylum Arthropoda; class Insecta; order Lepidoptera; family Erebidae; genus Eilema; species Eilema caniola. Next base: position 2,549,501 of record OX421486.1, on the reverse strand, counting down.
GTTGGCAGAATCATCGGCAACCAAATAGCTGATGCAAGGAGCCATTTGAATAAAATGAGAAGAAGAAGCAAGAATACTACGGGACATTGGCGGAATCGATGCTGAAAGCCATTAATCAAGAATTGAATTGAATTGACGAAGCAAGAAAGAAGGTGCAGTGAAAATATTAGTGTCATTAGTAAAAGTATTACATAATAGTCGATAGAAGTACTATTAACTATTCTGTGATAGAAGTCAAGAATTAACGATAATACATACGTATGTTACCCAGCAACTTAAAATATCCGAATGTTTATTTCCTCAGTGCATTTAGACCTGGTAGTAGAATTTTTAGATGTCGTAGCTGCTGTCGTTTCATCGTCAAAGCATTGTAGCTTATCCAGGTCACTGAGCGAAACAATTCGGTGCCGACATCCGTCAGAACGCAAGGCATAGACCGTGCCCTCCCTGGTCCAGCAGTTATGCACGTCGAATTTGTCACACGCAGCCATGAATGTTTTATGTCGTGATTTGGTGAAAAATTCCGATACTGTGATGCCCGTACCCGTCAATTTAGACTTGACAGACCATACACTGTCCTTCATCATATGTGTCTGAAGCTTTACAAGCACAGGTCTGGGCTTCACGTTGGATGCCTGTCTGCCCATTCTATGACAGCGACTGATGTCCGCGGTTGAGAAGGTGTCGATCTTGAGCTGCTGCTTCACGACATCAGTGACGATTTGGCTGAGATCTTCATCCTCCTGCTCTTTCACGCCATAGGAAGTAGAATTTTCCGGCGATTGCGCATCTCTAAGTTATCTATCTCTCGCGCGACACTACCAAGCTGTTGGGAAAAAGACTGAAGTGTCTGAAGAACAAACTTCTTAAAGGCAGCAAACTCCTCAGCCAAGATGTAGATGTGCCTCGAACTTTGACATCCGTTCCTCGAAATAGCTCTGCATATCAAGAATTGAGACTTCCATTGTGTGTAGTGAAATAATGTTCAGTTCACGGAAATAACACTAGACTAGCAGGTTTTTATTATTAGCTGTAAAATTTAGTCATTTAAGAGTCATAAAGTTGTAAATATTATTTTTATTTGATTTTAATATAAGAGCACTGTAAAGATGAACTTTTCGTGTCAACTATTATCTATAATTACTATTATCTATAGTTATCTATTCAGTGGCCACGGTTAATTTGGATATATTGTTCACATTCAACAAAAACATAATACAATTGTAATAAAGATTTTTTTATGCCATAAAATATTCGGTTAGCAAGGATTTTGTCAAATGTGTTATGCTAAATAAATCTGGGAGTTACAAGTTTCTGCCAGATAAAGGAGTTTTCTAATAGTAAGTTGGCAGTCGCTTTACCGAAAATACCAAAGTTCAGCCAGACACGCAGTTAGACTGGAATAAAATTATTAATAAAAACCTTTTAAAAACACACTTTCAGTCTGTTGTAAAAAAAACAGAAAAGCTTGTTACAAAAAAGTTCTCTTCGCCTCCTTGGGTCACCAATTCTAAAAGATGCTTACGAGTCTTTTGTAGAAGAAAAATACAAAATTTTTGACAAGTTTCGGACCGCATATACCAAATTAATATTCATTCAGCCTTCACGATTATTCGGTTTTATCTTTTCGTACCAAAATTTACACATGCTATGCGTTCATCTCAACTTTTTAAATGTTCTCTTTTAGGTTTAGGTCGAGTGGATAGAATGTTGCAAGACACTATGCAAAAATTTAAATGTAAATTTGAGCGACCGAGTTTGGCTTCAGGCGTCTCTTGGAGTTCACCTCAGCAGGCTCGGCGTTCGCAAAATTACAGATGTAAGTATGCTGGCGTTTCTATCTTCGGTTCAAAGGCAATGGGATGAGCCGCTCTATATTAGTGGACAAAAACTTTTAATCATTACAGCTACCACTGCTGCTAAGCGTGCTCGCTTATTGAATGTGGTGGAATGGGATTTTTTTTTTCATTCTTTACTTGCTTATTGTGAATTTCGGACGTCTGAAAAAAGTTTGATTATCTAAAACATATGGATACTTCGCCCGCAGATGCCGCCTAAGTGATGGCATTGCTGGATACTGGACTTAGTCAGCCTGTTGTGACTGAAAGATTGCATCTAAGTCTATCCCCTGTTCATAAAGTCTACAAACGCTGGTGTTCGGGGTGGTGACCACACAAAAAGCCGGCTTTTCTCTTTGAGAAGCTCAGCTGGAGTGACGAAAAGCAGCGGTTTAGCAAAAGATCGCAAGTTTCCCCTTTGTCCCCCTTGTATAGGACTGCTGCCTTCGGGGCTGTTTCAGGCAAGCTGCCACACACTGCAGGAACATCCTCTTGCCACTAGCCCGTTGCCTAAAGTCAAAACACACATTTAAACGCCACCTCATAAACACGTATATGGTAGAGCAGTCTAATTCAAATTAGAGTGGTTGCACAGCAGACTGCACTGCACCTATGTACATATAATGTTCCTGATTCAGCTAGGTACTTAAACATATCTCAAATTCAAGTATTTCATTCATTAGTTTATTTTCTTATGCTTTTAATTATGCTTACTATTCTGTAGTTGCTGCACCTTGCACTGCTGACATTTAAACATCGATTATTTTACTTTAAATGTAACTAACTTCACATTCATTTTAATTTAATTTAACACTCAATTCACTGCTTTTCACATAATATGTATATTACGCACTACTATCTAGTTTATCTGTTAGTCTAAATACCTTGAACCCTGTAGGGAAGTGTCTTGTGCCGGCTTCGGTCTTCTGTCACATGTGGAGGCACACTTTTAGATCCATTGAGATGTTCCCCGTGACTCATTGCAATCTGTAACCATTGTTTTAATTCAAATGTTAGTCGGAACACAAATTCTAGTCGCAGTACAACTTGGGTTGATGTAGATCTTGAATTGTAATAATTTAGTATATAAGACTTAAGTTTGTGCTCACCATGCCGATGCGGCGTCGGTGTGTAGATGACAGCCATGCACTGCGTGACGCCGTTTTGTGGCGTTCGGTGGTGAGTCCGTACAATAGGATCATTTATGCACTTTTACCTGGGTTTATTACTATTTTGCTCTCTAATTTCAAGGCTAGGTTGAATGTGGAATGTGACGTACATAAGCGTCACTTCCAACCGGACGCAGGAAGAGTTGTTTGGCATGATTGTGTTGTCACTGTGTTGCCAACATGGCGGGCACAGATAACGGAAAATAAATTTGTATAGTGTCTGTGTATTGCCCGATTGCCGTCCTTTATTTTAGTAATTTTGTTTTTGTCGTCCTTTTTTTAGTGTAGTTTTATTCTTATTGTATCTTACGTGTTAGTTCTTAACATAATTGTAAGTCATACTCGGCCGCCTCTGAAAATCAGCGCTGTACCGCCGTTGTTAATTGTTGCTCAACTGTGTTGATTAATAAAACATTTATTTCTTTCTTTCTTTCTATCGGGAGACAGATTTGTTCACCCCCCGTTCAGGATCTTACAGAAATCGGGTCACTTTTGAGCGAGATGATAGATTTATTGTAACACCTTTAAACTGCAGCAGCAGCTTTATACGTGTTGTACGTATAGTGACTGTAAGTGACTTAACAATTAGAAGAAGGTTGAAGGAACGTGGACTGGTACCGCACAAGCCAGCAAATGGGCGGAAATTAACTGCAGACCATCAAAGAGCGCGCCTTAACTTTGCCAATGAGCTCCTAAATTGGTCATACTTCCAGTAGAGAAAAGTTCTGTTTTCTGATGAGTATAAAATTATGCTTTATGGTAACGACAGAAGGAATAATATATATAGAAGAGATGTAGAATGTGTTGCATAATGCTACATTGAAGAAAAGGTCGGCTATGGTGGCGGTTCTGGGACAGTTTGGGGAGGAATCAGCGCTGACGGTAAGACAGAGTCTTCGTGTCTGGGCCACGTCTACCTGCACTAAACTCTCATCGGTCCATCGAACAGTGTCTTTAGCCTCACGTGGAGCCCTATGCACATTTTATTGGCAACGGCTTCACATCCATGCACGACAATGCCAGGGCTCACACCGCGGGCATCGGTATCTCCATTATGGAATGGCCAGCAAGAAGCCCAAACATGAATCCCATTGAAAACCTATGGGATGTGTTTAATAGGCGAATGCGTGCAAGAGATCCTGCCCCAGGAACACTTAACCAGCTGCAAAATGCAATCCAAGAATGGAAATGGAATGAATGGAATGGAATGCCACAACATGGTGACCGTGACTCTTATCCGATCGATGAAAACCCGTATGGAAGCAGTAATAAAAGCTCGGGGATGGAATACAAGTTATTAAATAGACGCTTTTTTTCATTTACGTGTTGTTTTATTCACCTACTTCACACTCCATACAGGGTAAAAATGGCTCGTTAAACAAATACGAAAAGTCGAAAAATAAAATACGAAAAATCCGGAAAACCAGTGGTCCGGACGGTATTCCAGCGGTGGTTCTGCAAAAATGTGCAGCGGAGTTGTCTCCAATGCTTGCGCGGCTGTACCGGCTGTCCTACAGCTCTGGTACATTGCCTTCGGCTTGGAAAGAGGCGAATGTACAGCCGATCCCCAAGAAGGGGATCGCTCAGACCCAAACAACTATCGACCCATAGCCGTCACCTCAGTGCTGTGCAAGGTGTTCGAGCACATTATTAACAAACAGCTCATGCGTCACCTTGAAGATCACTCCCTTATTAATGACCGGCAATATGGCTTCAGGCCGAAACGATCAGCGGGTGATCTTCTGGCGTATGTTAACCATATTTGGGGTGAGGCTATGGACAAGCACGGCGAGTCATTGGCAATTAGCCTTGACATCGCCAAAGCTTTCGATAGAGTTTGGCACAAGTCGCTTCTTTCCAAGTTACCAGCCTTTGGTCTGCCTCCTAGACTGTGCGACTGGGTTGCCGGCTTCTTGCAGGAGCGCCGTATTCGCGTCTTTTGTGATGGACGAGCCTCGGAGTTCTTGCAGGTAAATGCCGGCGTACCGCAGGGATCTGTCCTATCGCCAACTCTCTTTCTTCTGCATATCAATGACATGCTGTCGACCGGCAGCATTCATTGCTATGCGGATGATAGCACCCTACACGGGAGTTATCATGGACGTCCTGCGGATAAGCAGACGCATATCGCGGAAAAAAGGCAGCTTCTTGTCACTGAGCTTGACCGGATCCTGAATCACATTTCCCAATGGGGCTCTGAGAACTTGGTCGAGTTCAATGCCAAGAAGACGCAGGCATGTGCGTTTACAGCAAAGGTATCTTCTTTCCTTCCCCTTCCCACTCTTCAGAGCACGCCACTGCCACTGCAGGACAACCTCAATATCCTCGGTATAGATGTTCGCTGCAAACTGAACAACAAAAACTACATCGAGAGTATCATCAAAGCAGCCTCGCGTAAACTCGGAGTCCTGAACAGAGTGAGACGGTTTTTCACGCCGGAGCAACGGTGTCTTCTTTATAAGACACAAATTCGTTCCTGCGTGGAGTACTGCTCACATCTCTGGGATGGATCCGCAAAGTACTTATTAGATGCTCTCGACAGGTTGCAGCGACGTGCGGTCCGCATTATCGGAAATCCTGAGGTCACGAGTACCCTCGAGTCTCTGCAGATGCGTAGAGATGTTGCTTCCTTGGCAGTTTTTTACCGTCTCTACCATGGTGAATGTTCTGAAGAGCTATTCCAATTAGTCCCACCCTCCCCCTTCCTATACAGGACGACACGTGCAGGACTTAGATGTCACCCCTATACGGTGCAGAACATTCCTTCAAGAACCAAGCGGTTCGGTGACTCTTTCCTTTGTCGCACCATTAAGACCTGGAATTCCTTGCCAGCTCACGTGTTTCCCTCTTCCTACAGTCCCGGGTCCTTTAAGCGGGGCGTGAAAAAGCATCTGATGAGGCCGTCAAGCTGAGTGCCACCATTGTTAACATGGCACGTGTATATAATGGTGGCCCTCTTTCTTGAGACTTTACCTTCAGCTTACCATCAGGCGAGGTAAAGTCAAATTGACGTGTCCTATTTATAAAAAAAAAAAAACCTATGAAAATTAAATCTGAATTTAGAATAATGACATTACAATAGGACAACAAAAATAATTTTTCACTATTCCATGACATTTGACATATGAAATTTGATATATACACATTTTTCTGATTATCCTTAAAAAACGTAAACTTGCAAGGTGTTTCTATTTTTCTGATGAGATATGTATTTAGATTGAATCGGCTTAAATATAATACAAAACAGGTGTGCAGTCTTATCTAGACTTTTGCAATAATATTTAAATATATTATAACAAACTAGCTGCTGCCCACGGCTCTGCATGCGTAAATGTCGGTCATCGCGATCACATATATAGCCCATGTCCTTTCCCAAGTTTTGATCTGTGTATGCCAAATTTCATTTATTTATCTTTTTAATTCGGTTGCCCGGTCATCCTCTGCCTTACCTTTGGTGTTGTAGGAGGCTATGGTATAGGAATGTTCTCTATCCCAAAGTAAATATTATAGCCCTGATAATAGTGCCAGCTTGACAACAATGTTCAACCTTCATTGTACTTCCTAGACTTTCGGGAATTTACAAATTTGATCCTTTTTTAACCCCATTAAGCTTTTTGACAACCGTAGCCTTATGCCTTTCTCGAGCTCTAATCGCTCTACCACATTTCATCAATATCGGTTCAGGGGTTAAGCATGAAAGCGTTACGGACAGATAGACAATTTATAATATTCGTGTCGCATTTATATTTGTAATATTAAGGATATGGATATATCTGTGCTATCTTTTTGTGATAACAAAAATGAAGTGCTAAATCTCAAGGATAATTAAACTAAAAAAATGAGGTATACCTATATAAGAACCTTAGATTTCTAAATCTAGTTACTGAGGCTTACTCTTTCTCAGGTGAGTATACAAAATGGTAATTGGTAATGAACGTCACTTTGTATCATTTTCGTGGCAAATATCTTAACAACATTGAGTATACAGCACTAACCGTTTATCTTCATTCCGCTTGTTATGACGAACTGTCCTTTATGAAGCAAATACACAACACAAAGTAAATCCAGTTTGTCTGAAAGTATTGAAATTGATTTGATTAACTACTATCAGTGGCTTATTACTTATTACTGATTTAGGTATTAAGTTTTCTATTATTAACAAAGAAAAACACACCAACATGCGTGTCTTTACGTTTCGCCAAAATTTAAGATGACCTTATCTGTAAACAAATAAAATGGCCTCCCTTCATACAATTACACCTTCGTATATTATATTATGATGAACAGAACTGTACATCTGATTTGTTGTCTATTTCCTTGGTGAACAATAAATAATTATATTTATTTATTATTATTGCTCTTTATTTACTTTTATAATCTTATAAATTATATTTTTAAATACATATAAATATATATTAAAAACAATATATTTTAAAAATATAAAAAAGTGCCCCACCGACATCGGGGGACCAAGCAACCGTTGGTTAGGGTTCCAGAGAGAGCAATCTCTTCACAATACGTGCCGCGTCGAGGTGTACCGCCTTCTGCATCGAGCCCTTGACCCAGTTGTTTAACGAGAGCTTCTTAAGGTTGCCTATCTTAATCGAGCATCTTAAGGTATTAGTCAAGGCTCTTAACAATCAGCCCAGGGGCAATGATTTTCGAATCAATATTTCACATGTCAACGACCTCATGAGCAAGATTAATTTTTTTTTGTTTTACCTTTTTGGCTTTCATGCGGATTTCGTAATTTCATTAATAATGGTTAAAATTAGTCAAAGAACACATACACAGCAACTCCCGTGTTCGCTATTTCATTGCGGTAACTAACAGACCCTGGGCATGAGGACGACTTTGCTTATCCAGTCAAAAGTGTTCTTAGGCTTCTTAGGCCATATACTGTATAGACACAGCTTGCCAACAAAATACATCGCAATAAACGGTGTGAATATGCGTTGTGTGTTGTTCTTTAAACTCTCAATGTATGCATGTTATGGGGTGTATGTATATATCAACTTGTACCAAGTAGTAGCTTGTTTTTACGCCGCGTTGGAGTGGCTCTTACTGCGTCTATAGAGTGTGAATATAGTCTATGTCGGGAATTTTTTTTGATCAGCTGTTTAAAACCCTAAAAATTACAAACGAAATTACGTTTTAATAGATGATACCATATTATGAAAGAGCATGTTGCATACGCTGCAGTTGGGCCATAGTCTGTGAAGTAGTTACTCCACAGATTATCACTATTACCTTAGCATGGCTTCCAGTTGCATTCGATGCTTACACTTAGGGGCACGGGGTCCGCTTCATCCTTCTTCTCTTCGTTTGTCTTCTGTGGCTTCGTGGGAGAGACTCTGGTCTGATCTTTCAACCCCAAGAGGGCAGCCGGCGCTGAAGTCAGCAGGTGTACCGGCTTGCAGGTAACGTTGGCTTGGGCCCTGAAGAACTTGGGGGACCTAAAAAACACCAAACTCCATAGTCTATGGCTCACCCCCACTCCAATCCATCTTCATCATCCATATTATCTAAAAACCCCACTAGCACAGGAGTTCAGGAACTTCAACTTTTGCTGTGTTATTAAACTAGCACCGACCTCTTTTAACGCCATTTTCAAGTTCTTTGAATGAGTAAAAAACTAACATCATTCTTTATTTTCAGATAAAAATGTGGGCATTAAAGGTAATCCTATTACTTCTGCCAGCTATTGCTTACTGCGGTATAAGTATTAAAATTAAACCAGGTAGAACAGAAGCTGAGACTATTATTTTCTTCAGCGGCTCAAATGAAGCTCCTATTAGCGAACAGGAACTTAAAACATTCAGACTTGATGACGCCAATTTGAAGAGAGCTATAAAAGCATTTGATGAAGAGTTCAAAGAAGATTATACATGTGTCAATCCTTCCTTAGCAAAAGTGATGAGAACTCTTGCGCCAGTAGGGTACAAAATAATTGCCATCACTCCAAATCCCGATGCAATCGTGACTGCAGAATATGAAAATTATCATAAAAAAGTAGATGCAACATATAGTATAGGTGTAGAGAATAGCGTTGAAGAGAAAATCTCCCATGGTTGGAGCACTTCGGGAGAACTAAGTGTCGGGCAAGAAATCAACTATAGTGTTATTGGAGCAGCAAGCGTCGATGGTTCTACCTCATTGTCTTACTCTTCGGCCTGGGGTAAGGAGAAATCAGAATCCAGAACAGTTTCTCTTGGAACTTCTTCACCTATAGACGTTACTGTTCCGCCAGGTCAAATGGTTAAGGTAACACTATCCGCTTCAAGCGCCACGTTAGAGGTAGATATATATTATGAGGCCACTATTGGTGGAATTTTAACATGCGATGAGGACAAGGATGGTCTTATAGTGGCATACAATATAGACGGTCTACAAACAGCCGGAAAATTACCAACAAAGGTAAATTCCACCGAGCATTTATCAATTGGTTTTTATTCGAATGCAAAGATTAAGTTATCCAATGGCCAAGAATTGGATGCTGAACTAACAGTGTGAAGCAGTAAAGAAATGCGTCATTGTCAATTTCACTTTTAAATAAAGTAAGAATTTTATGGGAATTTGTTGTGTTTCTTATTGTTTCAGTTGTTGATTCTTCATCTTCGCTTTTCTTACGTGTACAGCATGTTCTGACTCTCAATAGTTTAATTAAAAAGTAAGCTTTCCATTCAATCCAAGCCGTTTCTGACGATCCTCCACCTTCCGCATCCAGTGTGTCCCAACCACCTCTTTCATGTCGTCAGTCCATCTGGCTAGGGGGTGTCCTACTTTCGGTTTTCCTTCTCACGGACTCCACTCTAGGGCTTGTTTTATCAGATGGCCATTGGTCCTTCGACAGATGTTGTCAGCCCTCTGTCACTTCAGCTTGTTTATTCTGCGAACTATGTCGGTAAATTTGGTTGTTGGTCGGATGACCTCGTTTCGAATTCGACGACTTCGCGACTAATAGGTCATGAACTTATCTCACCGCCTGTGTCCACGTTTCGGTAACGAAGTCAGAGCAGATGGGATGCACTGAAGGAAGTTCTTGTTTTTAGGCATTACGGTAGGGGTGAGGAGAAGACCCGACGTAGTTTGCTAAATACTGCCCAATCTAGTTGGATCTTTCTGGCTTATTTGCTAATAGTTATTTTATTTATAGATTATTATTTAATCACAATAAATAAAGTTGAACATTGAGGTAACGATGAACCTGGCCACCATTGAGGATAGATCGATCTTTAGTGTGATGAAAGCCGATAACGTGACATTTAACTTCACTGAACCGACACCCGTCCACATAGGTAATAACTGACTCGAGTGTACGGACGAAGTTCAGTACCAAGGACCACGCGACGGACACGCGACTAGTGACCCCAAAATACCAGTCAGTTTGAAAGGGCAGTTTCACAAAACGGTTGCACCAGAACATTTTATGTCATAATTTGGTTTCACAGAAAGTCATTTAGAATACACTCATTTATCGTGCGATATATTTAAAGGAAGAAAGTTCTGAAAATGTTCGCTGGCGAGGTCTACTGTTCACAAAACTACCAGTTTATATTCACCCTAAAACCGGTGATCCGCAAACCTATCTTGAAAAATTTATACTAGAATCATATAGAATCTAATGTAATCTAGTAGAATCTATTTTAAAAGAAAGAACAAAATCGCTACATAGCATAGTATACAACAAAGTCTCCCGCTGTCTATCTGTCTGTTCCCATATATGTTTAAATCTTTAAAACTACGCAAACTACGTTCTTGAAGTGGTTTTCTTTAATTGATAAAGTGATTCAAAAGGTAGGTTTATCTGTACAACACTGTAATACTATTCTTATAGTACTTGTAAAGTCAGCCTCTGTAGCGTGACGATAGCGAACGCGGCCGATACGTAGGAGGCGCGGGTTCAATCCTTGCTTAGTGCAAAAAATTGTATGCATGAATATGTGTATTTGCATTGGTCAGGTATTTGTATTTTCTATCTAGTTTCCAGAAGGGCGGGGGCGGGCAACTGTCCCTGCCTTCACTTCCACTGTTTACACCCATGCGTATATCTATGGCAGTCGTTACAGGTACTTGGAGCCCAATATCGCAATTGGGTTATAGAGGTCAGATGACAGTCGTTTCAAAGGAAATATCGAAGTTCAGTTAAATTCGCAGGTCGGCAGGTAAAGCGGACCCCAGACCGTCTGTTTTCAGATTATTTTGTTTTGCACTGCATAAATTTGAAAAAAATTGAAACCTTCTTAAGTTAGGCTACCGATCCTGAACACAAAAAATCGAGATTTTTGTCCTTTTCGGAATGTTGTCCAATGTTATCCATTTCGGAATATTATCCATGAAACAATCTTGAAAATTTTAAACTAGATTCTACTAGATTACATTCTATAGATTGTATTAGATTCTATATGATTGTAGTATAAATATTTCAAGATAGGTTTGCGGATCTCCGGTTTCTGGGTGGATTTAAACTGGTAGTTTTGTGAACTGCAGACCCCGCCAGCGAACTTTTTCAGAACTTTCTCCCTTTTAATATATCGTACGATAAATGAGTGTATTCTAAAATTACTTTCTGTGAAATAAAATTTATGACAACTTTTGCGACAAATTTGCGAAACCAAATTATGACATAAGCCCAGACACGATATTATACAATCTGTCCAGCTCATCTAAAACTGACCTATGTTCTCTGCAGCTCAGCCATCTGTTTTTTTTTAATTTAATCGTATTTATTTAAACAATCCAGTAGTTCCTTCTCATTGTCATCTCTTTCTTTGTGTAACTGTTCAACCAGCGTTTTGGATCGTTTCAGCTCATAATGACAACTTCCTAAAATGACAACTGGACGCAAAACGTCCACTTCTTAGAATGAAAACTTCTTAAAATGTCCACTTCTTAAACTTCTACCCCACACCGGGGACGAGTCGGGGACCGCGTAGTCCCCCCTCCCGAGGAGTGCCAGACCGAGAGGGATGGCCCTGGGTCAACAACATTTGAACATTTTAGGGAGTGCAGCGCTCATCACTCTCCTACGAGCAGGGCCTCAAGCGCATGTCGGTCTTAGAGCAGGAACTGCAAGAAGCTCACCACCACATTAACAAGCTTGAGGCTGAGAAACGTGACACCATAGTATCCCATACCCTTATCTTGTATGAGGAATTAGTCGGTAGTGTGCCCAGCCTTGTTTCTACTGAACCTTACTTAGAACCCACTATTATTATAGACTTAACAAAGGATGATACTTTAATAGCTCATAATTCTTATCCCAAGATGGGCAGAGTTGAGTGCAGTAGAAATGAACTTAAGAAATATGTTAGAAGACAAAAATGTATATTTAAAAAAGTAAAATATATTAATGAGAGACGGTAATTAGGTGATGAACTTTATATATATTCTTTAAAAATATCATATCTGAATACAATAGTAACATATTAATGTTAGAAGCAGATATTAATAATTTAAAGAAATCGCTAGACATAATGACCAACAAATATTGTAATGTTAAAAGTGAGTACCAGGAATACATTCTGGCCATGAAGGATCTGATGAGTCCAAATTCTACATTAGCATCAAAAAACAATTTACTCAGTCCTCAGCCAGTTTGTAAGTCCTTACTAACTTCGCACAAAAGTCCTTCACGTGAGCCAAATAAGAAACCCAGTAGCTCATTCACGGAACAAAATAGTAAACAAAATAATGTACAGTCTCAAGTAGTGATGTTTTGTGATGAATTGGGGGAATCAATGGACCAGCTATTGAGGTCATATTTATAACACAAAGTAATTAACTATTGTTAACTAGTGGCTTAAGTTACTGTACTTGTTGGAGCTAATACCCCTGTTCCCTACTCCAAACTGGCTGCGATACGCAGCGCTGTACTTATAGCTAAATCTAATCTGATAATGTCAATTCACTCACCGATTGTGATGTCACCAGCACCTGTAGAACCCTCCAAGGCGTGTCTGTATTGTGAGGTGTGTATGTGTTTGTGTGATGCGTTTGTTCAGTGTTGACTTGCCCTGGCGCTGATCCACTGCACGGTGGCGTTGTCACCAGCTGCCCTCAGCTGGTCTTGCTTGAAGAACACTCGCGGACACAAGACACGTGTCTACCCAAATTCCGAAATATGCCCCAAAATCGAAAACCCTTCCGTTCACACTTCGCCCCGCGGATGGTATATATTTACAATTCCCTGCGGTACAAGCTTATCCCAAATTATTCCCACAAATATATCTAATCTTCCTAAATTAGTACCTGCTCCGACGCAGCGATTAGACCCACTGTTGACATAAAAATGACACTTCAACTGTCATCGATACTTAAGAGACTCAGTTCCATGTCATTAGTTGACATGGAACTGAGTCTTTTAAGATCAAACAGTACTATTATTGAAAAAATTAAGAAAGATATTTTAAACAGCAGCAGCACATTTTTAATTTTAGTGGGAGACAGGGGAAATGCAAACAGAAATGATCTTATGAATTGTTTTGAATTATTGAGCTTATTAAATGTTAAAGATATAATTTTATTCACAGTTCAATATAGCCTTAGTTTGTCACAGGCAGAAAACAATATTAGATAATATAAGCCCAATCAAACGTTACATACATTGACATTTTCATAATTCGAATAAATTTCATTTAACTAACATAATTTTATATTCTTATATTTAGAAAATAAATTATTATCGACAGAAGATAAATTCTATATGAATAGATATTTTAAGAGACAGATAACATCTTCGCTATCATATTATATTAAATACTCAGCCAAAAATTTGGTTGACCAACCTGCTTTTATTGAGCAGAAAAATGACAATGTTAATCTTGCGACCTAGGAATCTGTTCCAAATAAGAGAAATTTAATTCTAGGACAATAGAGGTTCTAAGACAAAGGAAAAGTCTATGTTCTTGAAAATTATTCACCAACATATTGAGAGCTTTTCTGGCAAAGAGTTAGAACTAGAATTATTTTTAAATGTAATGCAATATGCATTACATTTGTATGTCTTTATCTAATTGAACACTGATTGAAAAACAAGAACTATTAGTTAATATTAAAAATTATAAACTCATTAGTTCATTTACTAGAGATACCGCTATAAGAGATGGGTCACTCATTTTAATTAATGAAAAAATAAAATCTAAAGAAAGAAAAGATATTGTAGCACTCTCAAGTGAGCGAAATATTAAAATATCATGTGCAGAGCTTGATCAATATATTATTATTAGCATCTATCGACCTCCTTCCGGAGATTACCACCTATTTGAATCTATTATGGAAGAAATCTTAAAAAAGGCATGTAAATGTAAGAAGAGGGTAGTTTTATGTGGCGATTTTAATATTGATATCTTAGAAAACTCCCAGAACGCGTTAACGTTCCGCAATCTTTTTAAATCTTTTAACTTACAAAATCTTTTTAACTCGCCAACTCGTACCACATTCACAACAGCAACCTGCTTGGATAATAATTTTACTGACAGCGATGTAAACGACAAATCTATAATAATCTTAATAAGATCAGATCATACAGGTCAGTTAGCTAGATTTGGGCACCAACATGTTCCATTGCCTAAAAATATTGTATGTGGACCAATCACAATATATCGTTTAGAAAAATTTAAAGAAAATATTAACAATGAAGTACCTCTTTTGGCGCCAAGTACCTACTGCTGAAAACCCGAATGATCTTTGCGAAGATTTGTTCGGAGTAATCAAACACGAATTTAATAACATTTTCACAACAAAAAGAATTAATACTAATCAACTCAAAATTAAATTTAGTGATTGGGCTACACCTGGAATTTATAAGAGTAGAAAGAAATTGTACGAATTCGGTCGCGTCGTACCATCTTCGCAATTTGCTTGTTCAGGTCTGACCTCTCCGACGAAGTCGCTTGGGTGGTTTCCCGTCTTTTTGTCATCAACCCAAGAGTCTCAGCCGAGAGTTTGGATATCCTGCCCGTCCGCTGCGCTCTACAGAATTTGATGTCCTCCTTACTCAGAGTTTCGACCAGATTGTGTAGGCTCTCGTCAACGTCGTCGGTGGGTTCCAAGGCAACAAATCTATTCCCGAGAAGCTGCTAGAACTTCTCGGTGCCCGCCATGATATGGATTGGGTTAGGTCGGAGCGTGGACTTCATCAGTCGGCTTCTTTCAAGCTTTAAGTTGATATTCAGAGAGCCTCGGAGAAGTCGGTGATCACATCCGGTATTAAACCTGTTGATCACTGAGACATCTCTGAATATTTATTTTTTATTTATTTATTTAAACTTTTTGCATAAATACAAATTGATTGTACAAAGGCGGACTTAATGCCATGGGCATTTTCTACCAGTCAACCTTAGGGTGATGCAGAGATATTTATTCCAAAGGTAGGTGCACGCAGTATTGCAGTGATAGTGTGACCCATCGTGGTACAAAAATAAACTTTGTGATAAAAATAAATAATACTTTCTTAAAATAAATATATATAAAACGTATCCTAATAAACATATAGAAACATCATAAACTACATACATATAGAAACCAATATGTATATACAAATAAATATACACAAAAATACATATATAATTATATATACATCCACATATACATATCGAATACATTCAAGCGGAGAAATCTTACGGATATAATATCAAATAACTGACTTGATTGCCTTTTCTGCAACCACCCACAGCAAGCTATGGGTTGTTGTAGAGCCGGTGTACTCTAGTTTTGAAAGTGAAACGGTTTGTGGACATCCTGACTTCCAGAGGAAGCGCATTCCATAGAAGAATAGATTGTACTAAGAAAGAAGAGTGGACAAGGCTAGACGTGTGAGTGGGACAGTGTAGGAGTAGGTTATTAGACGAGCGTAAGTTTTGGTTATGGTTAGAGCCGAGTAAGTGGAGCTGAGACTTAAGATAAGCTGGGGCGTTGGGAGAATTTAGTAGTGTGTCCTTTAACCTTCTCATCATAAAGTTAGTACCTATTATAATACTCTGGCATTTGTCAGGGTTGACGGCCAATCCAAATCTGCCACACCAGCTACGTATAAAATTCAAGTCTCCATTCACTCTATTGATAGCCTCCGAGATGTCATCTACAGAGCCTTGGTTATACAATTGCAGGTCATCGGCATACAGGTGATACGCACATTGAAGATCGGAGGTTATGAGGTTAATAAATATGGAGAAAAGAAGGAGAGAAAGTATACCGCCTTGAGGGATCCCTGAGTCAAGATTGCACCAACTCGATGAATTCTCGTCAGCACAAACTGACTGCTGGCGCCCCTGAAGATATGAAGAGAACCAATCCAGGTCATCAGATGAGATTTTAATATGGGCAAGGATTGACAGAAGAATGTCGTGATTCACACAGTTGAATGCGTTGGAATCAACTAGTACCATCACAGTAGCCTTAGACTTTTCCATACCATCTTTGATGTCACTCGTTACCTTTAGGAGTGCAGAGGTAGTGCTGTGCCCTGGTCTGAATCCTGATTGTAGAGGACTTAAAATGTTATTGCGATGTATAAAATTAGTCAACTGTCTATGCACACATGCCTCTAACACCTTGGATAGAAAGGGAAGAATTGAGATTGGACCAAAGTGGTTAGGAAGTGAGGGATTAGAAATTTTGGGAAGGGGACGGACAAAGGCTTTGCGCCACGATGCAGGAAATTGTCCAGAATCTAGAGAAAAGTTGATGATATGAGATATGGCCGGCAGAAGATGGTCCAGGATAGAGGTAATCATTCGACGACTAATATTGTCGCAGCCCACTGCTTTAGATTTGATGGCCAAGATATTTTTTTTGATCTCATCCGACGTCACTGGAGAAAAAAACTACACTACACTACACACACAACTAACACTGGTTAGTCCGGCTATGAAGTCTACCGTTCGACGTTTAGTTAGGTCCTCAATTGCAAGAGTGGTGGAGAAATGACGATTAATGGCATCTGCTCCAGCTGCCTTGGTTTACCAATGCCCAATGTCCCAAAAAACTTCCAGACATCAGCTGGTGATGATGAAGCTATGTTATCAAAGATGTGTCGGCGTTTAGCATTACGTATCACCTGGTTACACCGATTTCTGATTGTCTTATATGAGTCCCAATTGACGTCCGACCGATTTTTTTAAAAATTTTGAATTGCCCGGTCTCTGCGTTTCATTGCAGTTAGGACTTCGTTTGTAAGCCATGGTGCCGGGGGATATTTTAGTTTCACCCTTCTAACAGGGGCATGTATATCGAAGAGGGTATTTACGGTTTTGTTGAAGAACATAACTTTGTCATCGACCGTGGTAGCCTCTGCGTTGCAATCCATGCGACCAAAACAACGCCAATGCAGCACTTTGGGTTTGAGTTTAGGAGGTTTAAGGTTATAAGAGGCATAGATTAGGTCATGATGTGAAAAGCCCGGCGCCAAAACCTGACCGTGTAAGTGAACAAGACTAGGGTAAGAAGTAAGAATCAAGTCGAGCCAGGTATCCTCTACATCCTTATTGTGGTGTGTGGCCTTAAGTGGCATAACGTGAAGACTAGCTGGCTCGATTATGTGAAGAAGTTTATGTGCCCTTGAAGAGTCCACTGAGAGAAGATTAGTGTTAAAGTCACCCATGATGATGTGATGCTCGTAATCAGACCCTAAAGATTCTAAAACCAATTCAAAATCGGTGAAATAATCGACTGTGGGGGGACTGTAGACAACGTCAAGGATCACTCTGACACCACTGACCCAGACCTCAAGGAAAAGATATTCGGCTGTCGCTGAGTATTGTGAAGGAGATGAAGCAACCATTTTGTAAGGCAGATCACTACGGAGATATATGGCTACACCACCTCTCTCCTTACCCAATCTATCGTTCCTTATTAAAACAAATCCAGGAAGGGGGTAGTATGCAGAGACAAGATTAGGCTTTAAAAAACTTTCGGAAATCAAAATTGCATGGACGTGAGAGTCAACAAAGGTAGCTACAAGGTCACTGTAATGTTCGGGCACGCTTTGTGCATTTATATGACAAATATTAAATGACCTGCCCAAATTTTGTTCAAAACAATTCCGAAGTGTATTACCAAGTGTGATCGCGCTATTTGAAGCAGAACTGTAACTAATTTTATCAGACAATGTATCCATATCACACGCAGAATGGAAGGAATCATTGTCAGACGAGTCATTGACACTCATAATTATTAAAATAATATAATATATATAATATATAAAGTACGTAAAAATCTAATACTAATAAAATATAATATCAAATAATATTTATAAAAAAAATGTACCAGTACATTAAACACGCAGAGCTGTTGTGGGTTTCAGTCTCTGCACCACCCGCCAGCAAACAGTCACAATTGCTGGAAAATTGAATCTATATGAAACGCACTGTAACAAAAAACACAATACAAAATGATAACAATAATTCATAATTTAGTAAAAAACTAATGCTTTAGAGCTAAAAACCCCCTGTGCCAGACATGGTAGTTACGTTTGTTGAACGTCAAAGGTGTCAATTGGGCGTCAAAGTGACATGCTTGATAATATTGTTAGCCATAAACCAAAAGTTGAAGTTGATAATATTGTAATGTAGGTAAACAGCAAAATAAAAAACTTATATGTAAAAGTAACTGCGTAAATGTGGAATAAAAATGCAAACTAATGTAACAAGGCACAAGGAGATATTTAAAATCATAGGGATCTTGCTATCACGGATAACAAACGTTGCAAAATTTGGAAAGCCAGTTTATATTTACACTCATGATAACACTAGGCCCTGGAGCTTGATGCTGGTTTCGGATGCTTCTCAATCAGACGTTGAAGTTCTTCAGCAGTGGTGAGCTTGTAGCGCTCTCCATCCTGCGTTTTCACCACTATAACGCACTCCTGTGTCCAACAGCAACGCATCCCGAAGTGCGTGCGGGCCTTACTGAACACTACCTGTGGGATCTTGGTTAGAAATTCCTTGACTGATATGGAGGACCCTTTTAGCCGTGTCTTCGCATTCCAGACTGCGGCCTTAATCCCCAGGGTGCTAAACCTTACTAGGATAGGACGATTGTGACCTGTTCTAAGGGCTCCAAGGCGATGGCATGTTTTTATGGAGGTTGTTGTGACCTCCTTCAGGCCCATCTTGGTGTGTAAGATTCCCAATATGGTAGTGGTGCAGCTCTCTTTGTCATCATCTGGAATTCCTGAGAATATGATGGCTTTGCGTCGCTGCCAAGTGTCAATGGAGTCTGTCGCCGTGATACATTCAGAGATTTGTTTCCGGAGAAGCCTAAGAATGCTGAATATAAGTTCTCTGAACGTACGGAACTCATCAGCTACCTTTGCCACTATGTCCTTTGCTGTGCCTCCAACTTGTAACTGAGCTTGAAGTTCATCCATCTTCTTGAAAAAACTCTCTTCAAGACTTTTCTGCACAGATTTAATCTCCTCGAGCTGCGACATATCTAGTGTTTCCAATAAGCAGTGATTACAGATCTTGCAAATTGTGTGAAGCTGGCAGGTGGTGTTTAATTTAACTTATATGTCACATATAGTACCACAAATGGAAGTTATACTTTCTTAGTACTTATTAATATTAAATATGTAAAAAGTAACAATAAATTAAAACAATAACTATTTTTTTATTATGGATTTCATTTTTTGTCACAGTGTCGGGGCTTTTCCATGTCCGCTTTCTTTGAGGCTGTTTCTTAAAGAAAGAGTTCATTAAGAACAGTCCCTCCTTCTCAAGGAAGTTGACAAGCATTTGCCCCCTGTGATTCCTAACTCCATAACCACGCGGGCCTATACGAGATTCGTTGCCAGTCTGTGTTCCCACCTTGCCATTAAAGTCCCCCATAACAACATTGAAGTGGGCCTTGGTGGTGTTGTGTAAGGCTTTGGATATGTCTTCATACATATCCTCCACTTCATCATCCGGGTGTATCGAGGTCGGTGCGTAAACCTGAATGACCTTCATGCTGTAGCGCTTGGACAGCCGTAGGATTAGGTACGCTACCCTGGTCGACACACTAGAGATTTCTTCAACGTTGTTAGAGAGGGCCCTATTGATGACGAAACCTACGCCGCCCTGGGATTTCTTACCCCCCTCGCGAAAGTAGAAAAGATGGCCCGAGTCTAGGGTTACGGTGTCCTCCCCCTCTCTACGGACTTCACATAACCCTAGAACATGCCATTTAATATAATATATATATAATCCACTATCCTAATATATATATATATACAAATAATCCACTTCCAACTGCGCTAGATGGTGGTCAAGCCTCAGAGTGCATCCGTTAAACGTTGCCAGGGTCAGATCTTTGTGACAGCCTGCCGTAGCCCGGTGATTCTTCGCACCCCCTGCCCCGCCGTTACCATGGCCGCTGCCATGGCCAGGAATAGCGAGGCGGCCGGGAACTGAGGGCCATCTTTTTGGTCGTGCCATCTTAGAGGGGTAGTGCCCATAATCCCCACGCTGGGCATGCAGGTTGGGGATCGCAGTTTGGTTGTGGGTTTGCTCTGCAGGAGGCGCTGCTGCCCACCCCTCGGTTTTGTGTCCCTTAGTCGCATTTTACGACACCCGCGGGCAGAGTTGGGTTGGTGCTATTCTTTTAGGCCGACGCCACACAGCCTGTATTTCCTCTAGATAGCAAACTGCAATGGGGTTATTAACAAAGAAATCTGTAAAACAAGGTCACGTGATGGATCCTTTGTGTGAAAAATAGATAATAAACACATCAATACTGATGCTGAAGTGGCCAACGCATTTGAATCCTTTTTCACAAATGCTCCAATTACCACTACTAGAAAATTAAATTCTTCAAAAAAACGTAGGTGCTTCTCTTCTTGAAGACTGTGTTGATAAATGTAGTGTTAACTTTAATTTTCAGTATATAGACCCCGTAACCGTACTTAAAACTTTTAAGGAATTAAATATAAAAAAGACTGAGGATCTTTGGGGCATTTCAACCAATATAATAAAATCAGTAATGCCCGCTATTGCCCCTAATCTTGCATTCATATTTATTCAATGTATCGATGATAAACAGTTTCCCACACTCATGAAGTACAGTAAAATCATTCCATTATTCAAAGCAGGGGGCAAAAGTGATCCATCAAATTTTCGGCCCATCTCCGTCTCCCAGCACTCAGCAAAAATTTGAAAAAATTATATTTAATCAACTGCTTTCACATTTCGCTTCTAATAAGTTACTTCATGAGAAACAGTTCGGTTTCACTAAAGGCAGAAACACGACGGCTGCAGGAGTTGAACTCATTAAACATATATTTTATGCATAGGACAAGAAGAAAGCTGCCATCGGTATCTTTTGTGATCTATCAAAAGCTTTTGATTGTGTTGATCATGAGACTTTGTTACTAAAATTAGGTTATTACGGTGTTTCTAACAGCTCAATTAGCTTGCTTAAATCTTACCTCACTAGCAGAGTACAAAAAGTCAATATTAATGGCACTAACTCATCTGGCGCCCCATTAGTCATGGGAGTTCCCCAGGGCTCGACATAAGGACCCCTTTTATTCTTGATATATGTAAATGATCTTCCCCACTTCGCTAAAAATCTTTGTAAAATAGTATTATTTGCTATTGCTATTAACACATCATTAATTTTTAAAACTGATAGACATAAAGTATTGCTTGACGATGTGAATAACACCCTTTCGAAAATATTGCTTTGGTTCACAAGTATCAACTTGCTGCTCAATGCGAAGAAAATAAAATGTGTAAAGTTTACTATGCCTAATGTAAGACAGATTGATACTCATAAAAATGTATCTAAGTATGTTTATCCGCATTCTACATTCCATAATACAATGGATCTAGATAGCGTTGTGGGAAAAAATGTGCAATATTTATTTATTTTATGTGGAATATTTATTTATATTACAATGAACGAGGAAATCTAAATAATCAATATCATATCATCAATAAAATCTAAATCTAATCTCAAATAGTCCAAACTACAGTTTTTCTTGGAATTACTCTAGATAGTAAACTGCAATGGGGTTCTCATATCACAGCCTTGGCAGAAAAACTTAGCTCAGCTGCCTATGCGGTTTGAAAAATAAGGTCACTGACTGATGAAGAAACGGCTCGATTAGTTTATTATAGCTACATTCATAGCGTTATGTCGTATGGTCTGATGCTGTGGGGCTCGCCTGCCGATATTGAGACTATTTTAATCTATAGCCTCAGACCCCGTGACTCGCTGAGAGAACTATTTAAAGAAATAAATAGCTTAACCGTTGCTTTCCAATACATTTACGATAATGTCTTAAATGTACGCAAAAACCTAGATGTCGTCAAAAAAAAATAGCTCTGACGTATACAATTATAATACGAGACATTTTTGACTGGTTTAGTCAGTTGTTATGGCACACAGTTGATTCTGGGGTATTCTGCGTTTGAGTCTGCGTCTTTCGTGGCTATCGTTCATTAGCGCCTTTGCTAGAATGTTTGGATGCTTTTGAATCCTGTCTCTGTATGTTTTTGTAAGGTTGGCAATTTCTTGCTTCAGAGTAGCAACCTTTAGGTAGTGGTGCAGTAAACCATTGGGAACATACCATAGAGCATTAGTTAAAATGCGGAGAGTTTTATTTTGAAATCTTGGTATGATATTTGAGTGAGAGGCTGTTCCCCACGTCGTCCGTCCATATGGGTTTCAGTGTAGTTTTTATTGATACATTCTCGGGAAATGCGGTCCTGATTTTATAGACTAGTCCATCGTGCCAGACGCGGTCAAATGCTTGAGAAATATCAAGGAATGCACTTGCGTAGTATTTCTTGTCTTCAAATGACTTGGTAATTATATTTATAAGTCTGTGCACCTGGTCTACCGTAGAGTGCTTACATTGAAAACCAATTTGGTGATCAGGAATTATATTTTTTTCGATGATGGTTGGCATCATTCGGACAACAGTAGCGTTTCGTATGTTTTTGATAGTATTGACAGTAAGCTAATTGGTCTGTAGGACATGGGATCTTCAGGCGATTTATCTGGCTTGGGTATCATCATGATCTGGGCTACCTTCTATTGGGGAGGAAAGAATCTTAGGCGGTTTAGGGCAAGAGTGACGTTAGAAAAACAATTCCAGAGTCAGGCAGTTCTTGCAGCAGTCTGTTTGTTATCAGGTCGTACCCTGGTGCTTTTATTGGGTTCGACTTTCTTATAACTCCAAGGACTTCGTGTTCTGTAAATTTCAGGGGTGGATCGTTTCTTAGGTCATCAGCGTCTTTCTGCAGAAATTCCCGTACTTCCTTGTGATTGATTGTTCCTTCGTAATGATGAGGTATGAAGACTTTTTCTAGGTGCTCTGAGAATGTTCTAGCTTTTTCAATATCGCTCTGAGCCCAGCTGTTGTCGGCTTTCCTCAATGGCGGTAAAATTGTTATCGGGTATTTGAATTTCCTAATAGCTTTCCACAGAGAATAATCGGAAAAGGATTTGGCGTCTAATGTCCTTAAGTGAGATTGGAAGCTGTCTATGTATTATATATATATATATATATATGTATTGGATATGCTTTAATTCTCTGGTGGCACTATTTAGGCGAGTGTTTAGCTGCGGGCACTTCGTAATTTGCCATAGTTTACGAAGGCTCGAATATTTTTGGCTATATAGTAGTTACCCTTAAATTTGTTAGGATCTAGAGTAGAGGTCCAGGCAGCCGTTTGGACAATGGTATTAAAATATTCAACTGCCTCAATAATTCCACTTTTAGACTTCAGGCGAGTAGGTGTGCTAAGTGCCGAGTTAATAAGCTTTTGAATTTGTACCAGTCAGTATTATTACTGTGTAGAGTGCACTTTTTTCTCTTTACATGACCCTGGTGTTAAGTTCTAGTAGGACTGGAGAGTGATCAGAAGACAGGTCGTAGCAGCTTCTGCAGTTTACGTTACTTCTTGGTAACGTAAGTACCAAGAAGGCCAGGACGTAGGTTGTCCTGCAGAAATTATGCCTAGATTGTTGTCATGGATGCATTTAAAGAGCTCTCGACCTCTCGTTAAGATAAGCCTGGACCCCCAGTAGGTATGCTTGACGTTGTAGTCTCCCCCAGCCATAAAGCGATTTCCCAGGGTTGCGAAGTACTCGCTGAAGTTTTCTTCTTTTATGTTATATCTAGGAGGACAGTACAAGGCGGAAACTGTGAAATCTCCAAACCAGTCTTTTACTACTACATTAGT
Organism: Eilema caniola; assembly: GCA_949126895.1. Lineage (NCBI taxonomy): Eukaryota > Metazoa > Arthropoda > Insecta > Lepidoptera > Erebidae > Eilema > Eilema caniola. The sequence goes on along the minus strand of OX421486.1, from coordinate 2,525,321 downwards.
GGCTTGAATATGTTCCGTGCAGTCATTTCCAGGGCGGTAATGCTTAATGTTGCTTTTGATAAGTAAGAGCCTCGATGCGCCTTGTCACGAGGGTGCATGGTATGGTACATGGTGTAACCTGGCATTTTAAAGAAGTTCAAACTTGTGAAGTGTGTTTCTGATACGAGCATGATGTCAAGGTCGTAAGTTTTTAAGAAAAAGTTTAACTCATTTGAGTGTTTGGACAGGCCGTTAGCATTCCATATACAAATATTTATTGAAGAGAATGAAAAGGCAGTTTTGACATGAGTTCCGTCAGCATTTTAGTAACTATTAGCATCTGGTTCATTACAGCTTGTATGGTCTCATTTAGAGTTGTGAGGATGGTGTCAGTTTTGGAAATATTATTTATAATTGGAGAATTGTCATTTTCATTTAGGGATTTATTAGTAATTGATGCATATGTCATGTTTTCATTATTATTATTAGTATTGTTTTCTTGAGGATGTTTTGGTTTCCTTATAATTCTACGTGGTTCTTGGGTAGATCTGTACGGTATGCAACCTTTTGAAGTTCTTTATACACGGCCTTTATAATTGGCAGGATGGTTGCCTTCACAGAGGATGCACTTTACCTTAGCGGACCTTTCTTTTCTGGGGCACTTAGAGGTGTGGTGTTGTTGTGCACATTTAACGCATTGCGCTTGCCTGTGACAAAATTTATGGGTGTGGCCATATTGTTGGCACTTGAAACATTGGGGGATGGCCTGTTTTGGTTTCGGTGCTTCAAATACTACTCGACAGTGTAAAAGTGATTTAATATTGTAAATATCCTTTTGTTTGGATTTTGCTGCAAATGAATATAAAACATTGGCAGTGGTTTTTTTGTTCGGCTGTTCTTAATGTTCCAAATGTTAGTGACCTTGTGTTGCAGTGCTTCCAGTGCGGATGTCAATAGATCTGGATCTGTTGTTGGATGCATGATTTTAAGCATAACTCTGAAACTTCGTTCCTGTTTGGGTTGGTACGTGAAGATTTACGTGTTTCTTTGTTTGAGTTCTTTGTATATAACTCCATAGGCTTCAGCTGTTTTTGGTTGTATTTTAACACGTTCCCCAGGAAGGATTTTGATTTCGTAGCCTTCCCTTACGACGTATGGTAACATTTTTGTCAGCGGTTGGATGTCACTGACTTTGTCAACAAACAGTGGTGGGGGTTTTGAAGTCTTAGGTTTACCCTTTTCTGAAGTTTTATCGTCAAAATCGAGTGATTCAAAGCTGTAAGTGATTGGAGTAGGTGTAGGTGCTGCAAGCCAGTAATTGAGTTTACTCGGTTTCTGAGCCCTTTGGACGTTGTCAGGGCTAGTCCTTTGATTTTTGCGGTAAGCAACTTCAAATTCAAATTCAAATTCAAATTTATTTATTTCGTGAAGCAGATGTTATAAGTAATATTAGTCCCAGCTATGTTCCGCCAAAGGCATACAAAATATTAAATAAAATCATAAAATAGACAATCATGTGTAGAATCCAATAAGATAATTAGGTCAGATCATAATCGCATAAAATAACAAAAAAAAAACATAATGTCAGAATACAGATGTCAAGTAAAAAAAATGAAAATGTCAAAATATTAAGCATGTCAATAGATACCTAAATATCGACGGTAAAAAGGAAAAATACTTTAAGCGACATTTTTTGAATTTTACAGGAGAGCCAATCAAAGTTATTTTTTTTCGAAAAAAATTCATAAAAAAATCTAATTCGAAGTTAGAAAAACCAGCGAAAAAACAGTTTCTTAATTTTTTAGGTACTTTCTTCCATTAAACTTACAAAAAATCTCTAAGCAATATAAGAGGAGTTATGTGTCGCTTCAGTTTTTTTCATTAAATACTGCGCAAGGAAAAACGCATTAACCACAACACCAGTGTCTTGACAAATGCGAGGCAAAACACATTAAGTGACAAGCAGTGGGTGATCTGAGACACAAGGATGTGGAAAAACAAGTTTTCCAACAAAACCATAAAATATTAAGTAAAGGAAAAACCCAATAACCACTAGTAAATTATCATTAAATTTTGAATTTTTAACTGTAATCCTTCCTACGCTACCGATAGATACCAATATGAAACCAAGAATTTAAGGATAAAATAAATAAACTATAATCTTTATTGTTTTAAAAGCTTACTGATTTACAGTATTGCACAAATAATACCCATTCCAGGCACAAAATACAAAATTTCTTTTTAGAAAATAGTTAAAAAGAGGAAAAATCCTCTAAAATATTGTAGAGCAATTAGTACTATATTTATACCCAGTTTTAACTCGCTGCGAAATGTTGAGCCAGACTGATGGGACTGTGAACAAACACTTCATAGCGGGGAATACCTACTAGTCATCATCATCATCATCATCATTATCGATATTTAGATGTTATCCTGATTGCATCCGTCGCCGTCCCGGCCTCGGAGCTCAGGGTCCGCCTTCCGGCTCTTCCTCCTCCACTTCGCACGATCTTGGGCGTCCATGGTAGTGAGACCATTTACACGCATGGCACCTTGCACGACGTCAAGCCAGGACTTTTTGGGCCTACTCCTTCTACCTGGACCCGGTGGGGGCGCCATTGTCAGGCATTTGTTAGCCACGTAGCCTGGCTGTTGCCGTAAGACGTGGCCACACCAGCGAAGGCGACCCTCTTGCATTTTATCTACTATGTCACGGACATGAAGGCTGCCGTGGATGCGAGAGCTTCTCACGCGATCTTTACGTGTGACTCCGCATACCCCCGCAGCATTTTAATCTCCGTGACACGCAGCTCCTGCTTGTGTCGCTCTAACACGCCTCACGGCCGTGTAAAAGGACAGGCCTAATGATCGTCTCACCTGTCCCTTCAACCTGGTTGGCATTTGTAGATGGCATGGGACGCCAGTCATTTCCTGCCACTTGGCCCACATGGTGGCAATACGTGCCTTGACGTCGTGGTCGATGTCAGCGGTCACGTGGAGTTCAGATCCCAGGTACTTAACCTGGTCCGTGCGCTCGACCAAGTCATCTATGCGGATGGGTGTGGGATCTATTGAGATTAATACCAAGTTTTCTGTCTTCGCCACATTTAACTTCAGACCGCCGTTCTCAAGCACCTCCTTCCACACTTTCACGCGTCGCTCCAATCTGTTCCTGTGTGTGTCCATCAAAGCAATGCCATCAGTCTCTGATGCTGTCCGACAAAACGTCTAACACCAAGCTGAACAGGTAAGGACTGAGTACGGATCCTTAGTATACCCCGACGGTGATGGGGAAGGTTTTAGTGTCGCCAACAGCGGACCGAACCACAGAACCGGAATCGTGATACATGCCTCGGATGGTGTCAATGTAGGCCTCAGGGATTCCCTTGGACCGCAATGCCTACCAGATCACCGCACGAGGAACATAGTCGAAGGCCTTCTGCATGTCTAGGAATAGGCAGTGCAGGGGCGTGTTTTTCGCCCTATATTTCCCCGTAACAATCCTTAGGGCGAAAACCGGGACCATGGTCCCGAGCCCGGGACGAAACCCATACTGACACTCCGAGTGTGCATTCTCCTGTCGGATACGGGTGTCGATTATCCGCTCATAGAGCTTCATGGTGTGGGACATTATCTTAATACCACGGTAGCTGCCATACTCCTGCACCGATCCCTTGCCCATGGAGACTGGCGTTATGATACTCAGCCGCCACTGGTGCGGGATTAGTCAGGATGCCCACACCACGGGCACTCATTGCCTTCCAAGTTTCGATGGGGACATTGTCGGATCCGACATTCCGGTCCTTAATGCGTCGAATGGCAGTCTGGACTTCTGCAGGCCTTATCCGTGGCATTAGTCCTTGATTTGGAGGGAGGTCTGATTACTGCACCTCTTTATGCTGCTTATTCAGCAGCTCATGGAAGTATGAGCGCCATCTCTCCTTCACCGCGACTTCCTCGTATAACAAATAGCCCCCATGGTCTTTAATGCAGCGGACGTTGGATATAGACTGCGCTGCTTTAGGCCTGGAATGCGCCAACTTATAGATGAGCTTTTTGCCCTTCAGACGATTCCAACTTGTGGTACAGCGGTTGCAAGTGGTCTCGTTTGGCCCTGGCTACGGTTCGCTTAGTGGCGCGTTTAGTATCTTTGTACGCGTCGCGGTCTTCGGGAGATTTAGACGCATGCCACTTTTTAAAGAGGGCTTTCTTCGCCCTGATCTCCCTCTGGACTGTGTCGTTCCACCACCAAGTATCCTTGTTACACTTGCGTCTACCCTTAGACATGCCGAGCACGGCCGTTCCTGCCTCAAGAATAGCTGCCTGCAACTTGTCCCAGCAATCTTGTACTGATTCGGCTTCAGCATCGGCGCACTTGTCACCGATAACGGAGACGAAACTCTGGGACTTGGCTTCATCAAGCAGCCACCACCTGATTCTGCGTTGGCCCCGCTCAACACGCTTGCCTTTGAGTTTCACACAGAGGTCTATGCCAAGGAGACGATTTTGCGTAGTGAGACTCTCCCCGTGTATGGCCTTGCAGTTTGCTGCCTTGCTGATGCTGTGCCTCCTAGTGAGTAGGAAATCGATCTGGGTAGCATGCTCCCCGTGCTTGTAGGTGATAAGGTGTTCGGCTTTCCTTTGGAAATACGTGTTCACGATTGAAAGGTCGGTAGCTGCACACGTTCTGAAAATGTGCTCACCCTCTGGGTTACGGCTACGGTAACCAAAACCACCGTGGACATGCTCAAACTCCTTACACCTATCACCCACATGACCGTTTAGGTCACCACCCAGAACAATTCCCTGCGACAGCGGAATGCCACTAAGCACTTCCCTTGTGTATGTGCCGCAACGACAGTTCACCGGTGAATGAAGCGCCACGTCACGTGTCACTTCCTTACATAGGTTACGCAACTTCCACAAAAGAGACAAAAATACATTGCATGTAGCGACATGAATGATTTTGAACAGTTAACCTAAGTACACAATTTTGAAAACAATGTTTACTTTAAGCGACAGTCGTCTTTATTTAGATAGTCGACGAAATTAAATGAACCGACGTTATGGGAATAAAAGACGGTGTCGGTTAATTTAAAAGTTTCTGTGAAAAAAATGATGGTGTTACTTTAACCGTCACTATCGATTCTTTCTGCAATTGCAAAAAATACTGAAATCCATAATATGTCATAATGATCGAGAAAGCAAAACACATTAATAATAATAATTTCATTTATTTTCAGAATTTCTTCCATAGATTTGTTAGTAAATAACTTATAACTAATGTTAGTAGGTAGCACAATTAAAATTTAATCAGTTCGGGTGTTCCACCCTGAACCTGGGGCGGTGTCAGACTTTATTGCGTGTAATTGTGTCCACCGCACCAGGAACGGGGAGTCCCACCGATCAGTCAACGCTCTAAGGATGGCGTTGGGACTGCCGCGGGTACGGCGTAAAAGTGAGGCGCTTCTTTTGCGCATGATCGCCGAAAAACTATCCACGTTTGCCTCGGCAAACATGGCAGATGCGCTACAAAAACGCGGCAGTCCCATTAGCACCCGGAACGCGTTGTTATATTGTATACGCAGATCATTGTATGCCTTCTGCGTAAAGCTGACCCACAAGCTGCACGTATAAAAGCACTGGCAGAAAGCTTTGAACAGCGTCAACTTTACGAACCTGTTACAGTGTGCAAACCTGTGGGCCAGCATGCCACATCGGACAGCCAACGACCTGCGCTCCCGCTCAATGTCAGCGTTATCTTTTAAATCCTCCGAGACCCAGTGGCCCAAATACTTAAATTTTGCAACTCTTTTTAGCGGTGTACCACAGAGTATGACTGGTGGAATTCTGTTGTATTCTTTTTTACCTGCTTTGAAAAGCATGAACTCGCTCTTGAGTGCATTGTATTTGAGCCCATGGGCCCCAGCATAGGATTCACAAATTTCAATAAGTCTCCTGAGCGCTCCGATCGATTGGCTCAACAGCACCATATCATCGGCATAGCTCAGATTATTCATACAAATACCATTAATATGACACCCGATTCCGGTGCTGCTAAGCTCATCGGTCAGAGCGCTCATGTACAGATTAAAAAGTGTTGGCGAGGTTAACCCCCCCTGCCTAACGCCACATTCCAACTTATACTCTGCTGAGTAGGATTCAGCCCACCTTACACGATTTTGTTGGTTATCGCTCCAATACCTAAACAAATTAATTATTTCCGGTGATACACTTGTGTCTCGTTCCAATTTACCCCATAGAATTTTATACGTCACTAGATCAAATGCCTTTGACAGGTCTAGGTAACACGCGTATACGGGGGTATTTCTTGCTGTATAGTACTGCACAGTCTGCTTGAGGCAGAGGATTGCGCTCTCTGTTGACAGTCCAGGCCGAAACCCGAATTGAGCATCATTAAATAACAGATGTTTTTCTAGCTGGCTTTCAAGCAGACCGTCCAGCACCTTAGCAATCACAGTTGCCAACGAAATAGGCCTATAATTGGCTAACCTCGAAGAGTCACCAGTTTTATTTTTGATAATCGGTACCACAACAGTACGCATTAATTCGTCAGGCAGGTACGAATGACCCACACATAAATTAAAAAACATTGACAGAACGCGTGGCAAATGTACCCCCGCATGCTTCAGGTGCTCAATACTGAGACCGTCATGTCCGGGCGACCTACCTCTCACCATATTTTTTATTATGGTCCTGACTTGTTTCGTCGTAAACGTTACGCTGCGCTCATTACAGACAGCCCCAGCATCAGGCACGGGCAACGATGGGTGTGAATTTAAAGGCGACTGTACTTCAAAATGATGGCGGAACAGGTCCGCTATCCCGCGCGGATTGCATACACCCCCAACGCTCACAGGCAGGCCAGGCCTAGGACACAACCTGTTCGTAGATTTCCAGAATCTACTAAAATCTTTATTTTGGTGATGTTTAGCTAACATGTCCATTTTTATTTGGTTTTGATGGACTTGGCACCATTTTAACTTTGATTTGAAGATTTTTCTGGCTTCAGTCATACCAGTAAAAGCCGCGCCATGTGTGGGCTTACCGCTCTGTAACCAAGTGTTGTATGCAAGCCGGGCCCGCCCGTGCGCATCGCGTACGTACCTATTCCAGCCGACAACATGTTTACTCCATCTTACAGATACAATGAAAGCAAGGAAAAACGAATGTAGTGACTCGGCACTAGTAACACAAGAGTGAGCCAAAACACCTATAGTGCTTTACACCGCATTTTCTATGACGGAGAAAAACGATTTAAGTGACTTAGGATATCCGAAACAGAAAAAGAAAAACACATCAAATAACAATCTTACTATGGAGTCGGTACTTTAAGCGGTAATTTGACCAAATTCACAACAATTTTGTGTCACTTCATTTAGCGTCTGGAAAAAATATGCCTAAAAGTGCCATTACTTGAAGCGACATCAAAGTGGTCAGATTGCTACGAAACCAAGACCAATCGACGCGGAAAAATTCGCTGATTCCAAATATGTATATAACTCATTTTCGACAAAAGTGTCGCTTAAAGTGTTTTTCCTTTTTACCGTCGATATTATTTGAGTCACCGTAAGAATTAAAATTAAAATTGATCGTTTAGGTACTCATTCACAGAATAATATGCTTTGGTACATAGTAATTTAAAAAGTTTTGACTTAAATCCTAGAATATTCTTACAATGTTTAATGTCATCTGGTAATTTATTATAAATTTTAGGCGCCATCACATATACACTTCTATAATAGAAAGTCGTTTTTGATGGCCCCAAATGCAATTTTTCTGAGCGACGTTGACTTTCTACGCGCTTGAATAAATGCATATTAGACTTTACAAAAATATTTACTTCATATATATAGAGAGATGGCAGGGTCAAAATATTGAGGCTTTGGAAATGTGGTTTACAGGTATCTGTTCGATGCATTTTACAGGTGGCTCGTATACATTTCTTTTGGGCTATGAATACGTCGTTGGCATTACCCCAAAAGAGTACACCGTATCGCAAAGTGGAGGCAACATAGCCATGGTAGGCTGTTAAAACAGCAGTTTCATTTGCAATTCTACCTAACTTATACAGGGCATATGAGAATCTGTTGAGTTTCAAACAGACATTGTCAATTTGAGTTCTCCATGACATATCACTATCTATATTCAAACCTAAAAATGTTGTCTTATTTGTTTCCATTGTTTGATTGTCTTTATAATTAATCTGTAACTGTAATTGATTTGTTTGTTTTAATTTAAATGTCAAAGTTTTAGTTTTATTTAGATTAATTTTTAAATTGTTAGTATTTAACCAGTCAATAATTGTAACCAGGCTTGTATTAATGTCATGTTCAATTTCTTTATGGTCACCAGTGTTAAATATGACCGCGCTGTCGTCAGCAAATAATGACATTTGTTGGGGTATTATATTAGGAAAATCGTTTATGTAGCATATAAAGAGCAGTGGCCCCAGGACTGATCCTTGAGGAACACCGTATAATATCGATCTGGGGCTAGAGGAGCATACTACTTCACTTTGAGTTTTTATATTGGTTTGACTTATCTGAGTGACCTGAGTTCTATCTTGTAAGTAAGATTTAATAAGGTCATGAGCGTTCCCTCTAATGCCGTAGTCATAAAGCTTACGCAGAAGTACGTCATGGTCCACATAATCAAATGCCCTCGTCATATCCATATACATTGCTACAACTGGCTTCCTAGTATCCATACATTGATGAATTTTTTCAAGGAAATTGTATATGGCCATGTTCACCGTTTTATGTCTCCTAAAACCCATTTGCTCGTGGCAAAAAAGATTGTGTTTCTCAAAGAAGTCATTAACACTGTTATATATAATTTTTTCCATAATTTTAGAAAAGACTGGTATAAGTGCAACTGGCCGATAGTTGTTGACATCGGTTTTGTCGTCTTTTTTATGCAGCGGCTTAATGATGGAAACTTTTAAACCTCTCGGAAAGATACCATGTTCGATACAGTTATTAAAGATGTGACATAATACAGGCGCTATTATGGGACCAACTAATTTTATTACACTGGTGCGAATATCATCATAACCTGTGCTGTTTGTATTTTTTAGGCTGTTGACAACAATTAAAATGTCTTTTGGTATGATGGGTGGTATAAATAGGGATTTGTAAGATTTATTGCGTTGTTAATTACTAGTGTACTTGGTATATGTGTCACAGATCTTACTATTAGATTGAATCACATCCACAAAATGATCATTGAAGTATTGCGCTATCCTTTTAGGGTCTGTTATGCAACGGTCATTCATATTGACTGAACTAATATACTTATCCTGGATGTCCGATTTCATAGAATTAATAACTTTCCAAGTTGCCTGAGATTTATGGATGCTTGTATTAATGAAGTAGCTATTTTGGGCTCTTTGTGTTAGCCTGATGACCCGCTGGTACCTTTTTGAGAAAGATTTAAAAGCCATCTTTGATTCCTTATTTTTATTCAATCTGTACCTCCAGAGTAACGCTCGTCTTTTTCTACTGCATATTTTGATACCCTTTGTGATCCACTTTGGTGTATAAACCGTAGATATTTTCTGTCTGACTAGCGGGAAGCAAAGATCGTAAATCAACTTGAACAGATCAAAGAAAGAATCAAAGCTGTCATTAGGGTCATCAGTCTCATAAACACATGAGAAACTTAAACTTTCAATATGCTTTTTAAAAATATTCATATTTTCTTTACAATAATCACGTTTTTTTATATAATAGTACTTAAGAATACACGTTTGTTGAACTGGGAATTTCATTAGGACTGCTTTATGATCAGAAACGCCTAATTCCAACACCTCAGATTTACAGCCACGTATGTTGTGAAAAAAATTATCTAGACAAGTCCCGCTGCTAGGTCGTGTAATTTCCTTAATCTCCATCATAAGATTAAACTCCCTCAAAACACGCTTAAATTCAGTTAAATCCCTAGTTACTTGTAACATGTCAATATTAAAATCACCATAAATTATCAATCTATGTCCATTCATAAAGCTAAATAATCGTAATAGATATGTCATTTTGTCAAAAAATATATCTGTTTTGCACTTGCCTGGAACCTTATAAACACATACTATAATGATTTTTTGTTCGGATAGTTCTAACGCACAACATTCAAAAACACCGTAAATGTTTATGGATTTTACTGACTCAATCTCTGTGAAGCCTATTTGCCCGTGTAGTAGTATACAAGACCCGCCATCCCTACTATTTCTCGTGCAAGCTGTACATAATTTATAATTCGGAATATTTAATAAGTCGACGTCACTCAACAGCATATTATGTTCAATAAAACATAAAACATGTATACATGTCCCATTCCTTGCAAAGGCATCCAAACGTTCGGTTATTACTTCACTTTTAGATAACAAACCATTGACGTTTTGGTGTAGTATACAGCAACATATGTAGACAGCTTATTATAAACGAAAAAAAATATGGTGCTCATTTTTAGAGGTATAGGACATATTTGGTGAGTCACAGCTCAGAAAGTCACTTGCTGAAATATTTACATTGTCCTCTTTGTTTAGAACGTTAGATTTCACATCACAACTAGTACATACCATCAATCTTAAATTCGTGAACATATTCACCATACCATTATTATTAATTCGACCACTATGCTTTAAAAACATTGTGTAATCACACGATAAATCTAAGTTTGAATCAAATACAGTAGCATATCTGTGGTTGAGTATATCAGAGTAGACTAGGTTATTAAAAATTTCTACCCTACAATTATACATTGTGGCGTAATTACTAAATTTATACGTAGGTAAACAAAGTATTATATTGGTGTGTTTAATGGGTAACAATGTTTCTCTAATATTTTGTAATAGTTCCAAGTAGTTAGAACTTCGTTGGAAATCATCTTCACCAATAAATATTAAACAATAGTCACTGTTTGTGTAGTTGTCAAGCTTACGATTTATATTACATAGGAGTTTTTTTATTCCACAATTAGGAGTTAAATAGTGGCATATCTGGTAATTTGGAAATGTATCCTATAGCTATGGACAATAGTTTGTTCTTGTTGTTACTACTAATAATACATATTTTGTTGTTTTGACGAATAATATTCTTATTTCCTTGATGTGACGGTACTTCAATGTTCATTTTTTGCCGAACATATGATTGTGTGGAGGTATTTAATTTCAGTTTACGTTTTGACACAACAATATTCTTAGAGCTTACTTGTACATTTGGAGTTTTGTGGGGAGTTGATAACTTTTTATGTGGGGTTTTCATTATATCACTTACTAGCATTTTCGTAGCCTTTTTAACCAAATTATGTTTGCAACTTATTTCCTCAATTGTTTTCTTCAAGTCAGTGTTTTCTAAAGATAAGTGATTTATTTCCTCATGTGTTGTTTCTAATTGTATATTTAATTGCCTAATTTGACGTTTTAGCTCATTAATTTCATCATTTTCATAGTCCAACATATTAGGAAAGCTATTAGTGGCACCATCTATTGTTAGGTTGTCGGAACTATATTCATCGAAAGTATCCGTTAATGATTGCGATCTTGGTCTCCGCAAGGTAATGTTTTCAGAGAAATCCATCCTTTGTACCAAACAATATGTGTATAATCGTGTTAGTTCTTTATCAGATACTTATAGTTATTTCTTGAGAAAAAAGAAAGAAAAAAGAAGAAGCCAGTAACGGATACCTATGCGGAAACTATATATCATCTGATTCCTCGTTTGCTTCTTCTTATATTTTCCTCATAACGACTGCTTGAAAGTGTATTGTATAGGTTTGTTTAACACTAGTGACAGTTTAGTATCACTATCTAATAAATTTTATTCGTTATTGTTTGAAAATTGGCTCCGTCATTTAGGTAGGTACATCACTATTATTTCATTATTCTCTTCATATGCTTACTGTATAGACTTGATATTAATTATATACAATAAACAAGGTGATATACAATGATTTTTCACACATTTAATTTTATCAAAAAAGTTAAAACTATTTTAAAATTCAAAATAAGAACTTCGGTCCATGAGTATGTTTCTTCATCAGATATCTGTAATACTTGGTTTGGATCCTGGGTATTGGTTTCACTGCCTTCTCCGGATTTAGCAGGTAGTTCACTTAATGAACTGAATCGAGGTCTGTTCATGAACATGCCTTTTCTGGCTGATCCACAGCTTCGTCATTTCTGTAGGGGTGAGATCCCTTAGGTCGTATCTTCAACGAAGACTAAAGGCACTCCCATGCCTACTGGTTTTTGTTCGCGCTAGGTATTTCCCTAGTACCTCCCATATCTGGGGGGCATTCCCCTATCCACCACCTGGGAACGCGGCCGATGGGAGTACAGCAACTCCACACGACAATATATATACAATAATACGAGACATAAAAATAAACTTGTAGTGCTAAAACTCAGACTTCATAAGGTTGGAAGTTCTTTTGACGGTAACAGTATAATAATGTTTAATAAAATTCCTCAGGATCTGGTTGACATGCCACTAAATAAGGTCAAAATAGAAGTTAAAAAAAATGTTTTATGAAAAAAGGATATTACAAAGTAGACGAATACCTCATTGATAAAAATGCATGGTCATCCTAATCTTTTTGCTTGCTCGCACAATATCTGTTAAGAACAAAACACATGTTTTTAGAAATTAAAGGGTAATATTGTTCACTGAGTTTCTTGCTGTTAGAACCTCAGTAGAACCAACTTACCGAACCAGTGGAAGAATCCTTTTTAAATTATTTATTTACTTTATTTACGTTCATATGTGCTCTTTATGTGCCTAAACTGAATAAACGAAATTGATTCTTTGATTATTTGATTCTTCTTCTATAATATTTTTTTTGTAAATTGTCAATTAATATGTCTGTGTGGAATGTCATTATAATAAAAGTAATTAAAAGTAACTACATGATCCAAATTCTAATAGAAAGTCAAATAACCGCACTCTATCATTACTTGCACTAAAATACAAATGTATTTGTTCCCTCGAGCGGTCGCCCCAAAACATATCATTGTCATCAGAATTTCTAATTACGTTACACATTTAATGTTAATATTAATTTATATTCGAATATCATAGGAAAAAATTATCAGACCACTTTACGTCATGTCGCATAGTGGATGCTATGATTTAGGCTCAGGCGGATATTTGACAGAATGCCACTTGAACTAAAGTCCATGTCCTGGCCTAGATCTCGTGAAAACTGAAAACTGAGTGAATCTAAGCATATATATTACCCAATGAATAGTTTCGCTTTTTCACGTACCAATACTTAAATAGGTTAACACGTTTTACCGGTACTGTAAGAAACAGTCCAGTATGGTCAGATAGTGAAAAATCAAGTACCTCGTGTTAGCAATATCATGTATTGTAAAAGACATTGTCTATACACTATACACTAATTACACCTGTTGGTTATTTAAAGGCTGTTTTCAAATTGAAGGACCTCAAAATCTGCATAAATTCAGTGCACTCAGAACTTTTTTTCAGTATCATCATCGTCAGGCTATATTAGTCCACTGCTGGACTTAGCCCTTTTTCAGTATATCGATGTTAAAATCACCGCACAGTATTATTTTCTTTTTACCATAGCAGAAAGCAGGTAACTAAGAATGGAAAGCAGTATACATTTTTTTAGGTCATCTACATTATATCTTGGTGGGTCTATATTTACATATCACATAAAGTTTGTGTTCTGGAAGTGCTATCCCGGAGCACTCCATAATATTTTCAATTGAGTGTTGACCCTTGTTTGACCCAATCCAAAACATCGATAAATGTTTTGGATTGGGTCAAATAACAAAGTGCGATTAACAAGTATGCACGATCCTCCACGACGGTTACGCCTGCAAAATAAATAACCGAGGGTGAAATTTGGCACATTCAACAAGTGTCTATCATCTTTTACCATGTTATGTTTCGTTATACAGAGTACGCCAATATCTCTATTCTTACGTTCGAACGACTCGAGAACTATAGTAAGTAGTTCCAACCTTGACATCAGTCCATCCATATTTTGATGAAATAAGCTAATGTTAGTTTCGAAAAAATATACTAGAAGAAATGTTATTACTGTTAAATATGGAATCGTCCTTATTCTTTACATCAACCTGAGGATTACATTGTGCGTCACTCCTGTTTTCGTTAGAGGGTGAAACAAATCCACAATTAGTCTGAGTATATTTATCAGCCAATTTTCACATGCTTACACTTTTTGAAGTGAAAACTTCTTAGCGGCGTTGGATGGGTAAAAAATATGGGTAAAAAATATTAAACTTGCGTCAGGATCGCTTGACCTTTGAACCGTAACCGACGACTGACGTCATACAACATTAGGAAAAGATTGTTTATTTTGTCAAGTATGATATGAAGCTTCGTAGCTAAGTCGTAAACGCTTCGACTGTGAGTCCTTCTGGTTTCAGATGTTACCGGGTTCGAACCTGGGCTTCTGACACTTTTTTGACAATTTTTTCTTTTTGTAATTTATTACTTTTGTGATTATTTTTTCTTTTTGTAATTCATTAATTTCTTCTGACAGAAAATTAGTGATAGGTTCTATGATTGGGGCTATATTATAGGTATGGTATAGTATGGTATGTTCTTTTTCTTTTTCTCTGTATATAACGAAGAAAGAAAGAAATAATAAGTTTTCACTTCTGCCGGCACTCCCGGAGTGCAACCCGTCTTTTTTTTTGCTTAGAGACTTGCTGTATATTTTTGATTTCGTCCTGTAGTCAACACTTAGTATGTCTTTTATTAGACTGCGACACATTATTGTTGCAAAATGTAAATAATTAGGAATAAAGCGCAAATAATTCATATCCACAAGTTACGTCGTCATATTGGTTACATATAAATTTTAATTCATAGTTAAGTTTATTAGGATTAAGGTAACGATTGTATGGTACCTCGTGTAATGTACTCGTGTGGCTTTTACGGGAGCGGATTCAAACGACCTTTTGTATACAGAGTTTATTCGAGAATGACTCGTCATTACAAATTGTATCGCACATAAAGAAGTACTTATCTATAAATATGTGTATGTAGGTAGGTGCCGGACGGCCGGCCGCTCGCTGCATCGCGCTATGCGCGGCTACCTACATAACACTCCTCCACCACAAATTATTACTATAGGTATACAAAATATTTATTTAATGAAACTTTGGAAATGTACAATAATAACATCTTATAGCTACTTATAACTAACTAAGCTAAGTAGGTAACTTATTCCTAAGCCTACATTGTCTAACTGGGCGGCCTGGGTTTGGCAAGGCGATCTGAGATTCGCAGGAGGCGGCGACTTCCACTACTCTTCCCTCCTGTGTGCTGGCGACCTCTTGTTCCTCCACCTGAATCCCCTCCGACTGGACTTCCCTTACAACCGGCTCGTTCGGGGACTCTGTAGTGGAATTTGTGCATGGGGGATCTATTTTAGCTACAGGTTGCGTTGAGCAAGCGAGTGACATTCTTGATGATCTTTTCTTTAACTGATCAATATGTCTATGTACCACGTTACCTTCATGACCTAACACCTTGAAATTACTAGGTCCGGTGGCCTCCATTATTTGACCGGGTACCCATTTTTCCCCCTTTAAGTACTGCCTATACCATACTTCTTCTAATGGCTTTAGTTCCCTATTAGCGCCCTGGCTAGCCTCTTTTTGACGCTGTTGAGCCCGGTACACCCTATTTTCCCTATCCGGTTTTAAACTGTCTAACTTCGTGCGTAACCGTCTACCTAGCAATAATTTAGCGGGCGTGGTCGAATGTTCGGTGTTCCTGTAGTGAAGTAAGTAGGTTAAAAGTGCTTTTTCTACATTCCTTCTTCCTACAACGGCTTTTTTTATTACCTGTTTCAAGGACTTGACGGCTATTTCCGCTAAGCCATTTGAAGCGGGGTGATAAGGTGCTGTGAATATGTGTTCTATGCCCAGGCTAGTAGTGAACTTATTATATTCTCCACTTGTAAAAGGTGGCCCATTGTCGGTGACTACCTGTTTAGGCAGCCCCCACCTGCTGAACATTTCACTCACTTTATCAATCACTCCGGTAACCGCCGTACTCGCTACCTGGAACACCTCTATCCATTTAGACATGGCGTCTACCACCACCAAGTATATTTTCCCGAAAATAGGACCCATAAAATCTAAGTGTAACCGCGTCCATGGCCGGTTCGGCCAGGGCCACCTGCAAGGTGATTGCCGCGGTGGCGCGTCCGCATTCGCCGTACATTCCTCGCATTCTCGGCAAATACGCTCCACATCTTCGTCTAAACCCGGCCACCAGGCGTAACTACGAGCCAATGATTTCGACCTAACAATACCCATATGTGGTTCATGGATCATGTGCAATACCTTCTCTCGACAACTATTTGGTACTACTAGCCTATGCCCCCACATTACGCACCCTAATTCCTCATACAGTTCCTTGCTACGATTAAAATAGGGGCGCAGACTACTTATTTCACAATCTCGAGGCCATCCGTCCCGTATATAACTTAAAATTTTCGAAAGAATCGGATCCCGATGAGTTTCGTTTTTAATTGCATAATAATCTAACAATAACTCCTGCTGAACGAAATGCAAAAAAGTTTGTTCGGGCGCGCTATGACTCACGTGTTTACTAGCCGGCATCGGTAGGCGCGACAAACCGTCCGCCCCGTTGTCATCAGTGCGCACGTACTCAATATCGAATGAATAAGCTGATAATATTATTGCCCACCGTTGCATCCTACTGGCTATCATGGTAGATATACCCGTATGGGGGCCTAAAATGGATACTAAGGGCTTGTGATCTGTTCGAAGCGTGAAATGGCGGCCATATAAAAACTGATGAAACTTGTTTACTGAAAAAATAATCGCCAATGCTTCACGATGTATCTGCGAATAGTTTTTCTCAGCGTCATTCAACGTACGTGAGGCGTAAGCTATGGGGCGCTCCCTACCCCCGTCCGCCAGCTGTGAGAGGACGGCGCCGACGCCGCGCGAGCTTGCGTCACACGTCACGATCAGCGGCCGCTCGGAATCATAGTGAGCTAAAACCTCAGCGCTCGTTAGTAGCCGCTTGATGGTTTTAAATGCCTCTTCGCAATCCGCCGTCCAACACCATTTAACATCTCTTTTTAATAACGCATATAATGGGACCAACTTCGAACTCATGTTCCTTACAAACTTGGCATAAAAATTCACTAACCCTAAGAACGATCGTAGTTCTGGTACATTGCTTGGTCTGGGAATTTTAATAATAGCCTCTATTTTACTGGGATCTGTACTTATACCCTCCTTGCTTAATACGTAACCCAAGTAACGCACTTCCTTTACCAAGAAAATATACTTAGTACTTTTTAACTTTAACCCGTATTTATTTAACCTACTAAAAACAGCTTCTACCGCTTGTAAGTGTTGGGCTTTCGATTCCGCCCCAATGATACGTTATCTAAAAAAATTTCAGCGTTTGGAATGTCACCTAAAAGGCTGCACATAATGCGTTGCAAAATGCCGGCACTGGAAGCCAAGCCGTACACCAGTCTATTATACCGGAAAAGTCCTCGGTGTGTTGTAACGGACTGAAACACCGTTTCGAGGTTCTTATAAAACAAGAAAACATAAATAAATAAAATAATTCAATGTCGTAAAACGCCATCTAGTAATTAAGTAAGAATTTCTACAAGTAAATTGAATATCACTTGGTTTTTTATAAAACGAAAATAATTCAATGTCGTAAAACGCCATCTAGTTGATTAAGTAAGGAATTTTTTATACGTAAATAAAATGATGAATAAATATACACTATGGTATGTGGTCAAAGAAAAAAAATTGATTCATAAAGAAATTATTCTGTTAAATTGCAAAGGGCAAGTAAATATGTTTTATGAACAAATAAATTTAAAATGTAGTTTAATATATACAGTACCTATAGATGGGACTATGATTGAAAGAATTTAAGAAAAATAGTCTATGGATATTTACACAAGAATAATATTATAATAGTTTTGTGTATTGTTTATAATAAAATTAATAAGGAAAAGAATAAACAGATAAAGTTAAAACTTATTAATTATTTACAAGGAACAATAATTATAATATTTAATGCAATAAAGTACTGTTGAAAAGAGATTATAAATACTATTTATTATCTGTGTGCCTCAGAGCTATGGAAAATGCAGGAAATGGCTCTGATTGGCTATTATTGTTTAAAGGTCAAATGATTATTGAATAATTTTCTATATCTATTATTGAGTATAATATGGATGTTTATTAAACATAAAATTAATCTTATATTATTATGAAAATATTGACAGTTAGAATCAATGAGTGTAAGTATGTAAATAGCTTATAAATATTTAAAAAAGGGCCACTGGTTCACGGAAGATTTAAGTTAGTTCATAATTATAACGCAGGCGCCATAGAAAACCTAGCGCTGTTGTCAATTATTCAGAAATTGTGACTTTTGGCGGGAAAATCGAATCTTCTGATTGGCTGTGGGGGTGTTGGAGACCTTGAAGCAAGGTCTACGAGGGAATTCAAGGACACTTTTTCTTTGAGCTGGTTTCGGGGTTGGTCGATTCGCGAAAGGTATTCTGTACAATGTACTTTGGCGGGAATTTTGAGAATTTTACATTTAAAGTCGTGAAGATTTTTTACTTTGATTGTGAATAATTGAGTTTAATTAGTAAATATATAGTGTTTAAATTAGTGAAAAGAGGAATTAGGTAGTTCGCCTTTATTGAAGTTTATAATTCGCGAAATGAACATTTTATCGTATGAGCCAGACAAGACACCTTTATCTCTGGGATTAAGAATTGAATCTCGTGTTCAATTCAGAATATCAGCTGTACTGTGAGTCTGCGGTACAGGGCCATACATGAGATAAAATGTTTATATAGGGATTCTTTGTGGGACTTTGGTAGGGCTAGGGACGGTTGAGGCCATAGGTATTAGCTAGGTTCCCCCGCTTAGGAAGTCAATCGACGTGATTGCCTTGAGTTGATACCTATCGGTGATAACGAAGCTCTTGACCTCTGTTCAGCTAGGCATGCTGAGGATAGTCTGAAGCGCTCAGCACACGGATTTTGCCTGAAAGGGATCCGTGAGCTTCCAGGATGGTTTGTGACTGGAGGGGAGGCGGTTGTCGCTCTCCAGAGCGGATCAGTCCTGTCTATCTTTATATATGTATATATACACACTTTTATGTCCTTGTCCTGTGAGAGAACACATCCTTGGCTTCGGCCGTGGTCTCTTGCTCGTAGGGGGTATTAGTGATAGTTCAAAGTCAGGCTTACTACCTGCGCCCTAGTCAGTTAGATTAGCTTTACACATTTCACGTTTAACGTAGTTGAATGTTTGTTGATACATGGTTAGTTTAGTCAGGTAGGTGAGTAGGTACACACTAATAGCAAACATATGAATATATATATTAGGTAGGTAGTATTGCGTTTGTAAAGGGGTGATCTAAGTTGTTATTATTGTAAATCATGATAATCTGATTGGGAAATTAGATAGACAATTGGTTCAATTACAACAAAGCAGATTTGTAAATGACCGCCATCTTGTGACCGAAGAATGAAAGTTTTCCCGCTAATTTTTGCAAGCCAATTTTCATGTCGATTTACGTTGTTGGAATTTACTGGGACTATAGTGACAGGAATGTGTAATAATTACGCTAAGATTATGGTGAAAATAAAACTACAAGCGAATGCTGCAACACCACGACGAGTGATTTAATAGTGAAGTGAGTGATTGTGAGTGAAATGGAGGCAGTGAACTGGTGTATTCATTACAGAATTCAGATATTGTCAAAGGTAAATACACAGTGATTGATCTGTCCTAACCATCTTTGATATAATATTTATTATTTACAAATAGATCCTTGCTGGATCATTATTGAACAACAACACAACGGTATATTGTACATTCACTCTAGTGAAACCTTTCTGGCTACAGAATTATGTGCAAGACCACCGAAGTCTGAAGGGTCGGAAGTATCTGACAGACTAGCTACAGAGGTAGTTATTTTACTGTTGTTCTTTGTGTACGAGCAAGATCTTACACATGAGATTACCATGGCTACAAACACACAAATAATGATGTTTGGACATTTTAATCACTGTTGCATAATCAGCTATTATATGTACTGTATTGAATGCACATGGTCGCTCAATCGCTATTTTATAGTAACTTTGTCATCCGCTAGGGTGAAGCAAAAGCTATATTTGAGCTGAATTATTGTAGTTCGATCAAGTGTTCGGTGAGAATATATTCTCTCTGAAGTGTCTATATAGACATTATTATTCAGAAGTGAATTGGTTCTAGCATTAACTATAATTATTTAGGTCTGTGCTAATAAATGAGCTTTTCCTAATTAAACTTATCGTTAACAATCAGCGCAGAAGTTACTGCGATAGATACTAATATAATTGTCCTAAAATGACGCTTAGAACGATGATTCTGTGTTATCATCTTAATACCTTATATTAAAGGAATTACGGCAATAGGACTGAAGTCCTGCGTTAGAGTTACGCTATTCTGAAAATAGAATTGGGGATTTGTATACCGGATGCCTCGGTGCAGTAGGCAGGAGACTTTAAAATTGTCTTCTAAATACCTACTTAGGCATAGGAAGGACTACGTTTGGTACTAGTGGCGAGTCCTACTGAATGTGGCGAGCACGGGGCCACATTTCTTATACACGGGGGGGAAAATACACTATATTACAGAAATAATAAAGATTTATAGAAGTTTCAACGATGAGTATGTTGATCTTGACTATAAATTATCACTGATAGTAATTGTTTGTGTATTATTTTGAATAACACGACCTCTGTTGGTATCCTCGAAAACAATTATAATTTGAAGTATTGAATGATTGACAGTTAGTTTTGTTGATTCTAATTTTACGTGTAGTACAAGCGTAATGTGGTAGGTGTCTCTGTGCTAAGTGTTGAATGAAGGGCGGTGAATATTGTCAAATTTCAAACGTCATTAAGAATGTTAGTTGTCAAAAGATTGTCTGGTCGTATTCCACTAAGTAAATAAGTGAATTTGTATGTTATATTGTGAGTTTAGTATGATAAATAAGGTGACGAACTGTGGATTGACTACGGAGTAAGGTTGGAGTAGCGACAAATCTGTTAAGAGGTATGTTAAAGTAAATACGAGTTACAATCATAAGAGTATGTGAACTTTAGGTTGGGGAACTAGGACTGGGATATACATGAATTCTATTGTAGATAAAGTACGATAAGGAATAGGTCTTTCACAACCCATTTTTCTATAGAATCACGGATTACTGCGTATCACGATAAGCGGTCTGAAGGTCATTAGACGATAGCGCGGCTGGGAATTGTAGGTTTGAATACGAGAGGCGTACGGGGAAAGCTTTATACATCTAGATTCAATGGTCATGGCAACAATCAGTTACAACTTGGAGCATTACAATCATTACAATTTTGTGCCGCTGACCAGGATTAGTATGGTTATGGCATGACATTACAATTGGTCCCGCGTGACCAGGATATTACAACTTGGTGACGTGATCCATGGCACTGAGCATTACAAATTGGTGCTCGGTGACCAGGATAACACCACAATTTAGTGCCTGGTAAACAGGATGACACTACAATTTTGTGTCGTTAACCAGGATGTTAACGTTTGTTTGTCCCGGGAAGGTCAATATCACGGTGCTACTTGGTACTGTGCGACCAAGACTAGCTAGGGATGCACGGGAGTAGGTACAATACTAATATCTTGAAACCAGGATCCAGTAGGGTCTGGTATTAAATAAGTAAATGCATTTATATTAAGCGGAGAATATGGAGTGGAATAGAATGGTAGTATTATGGTCACAAGATGGTATTAATAATTTAGCATCATTAATTAGAATATATTAGGTATCGGTACAATCACTCTGTGAATTATAATATAATTGAGATGTAAACAAAAAATATCATTGACCAGAAAATATTATTATTGGTTATATTAAATAAAAACAAGAATTATATATAGTTGTAGTTAGATTGATGTATTGATTTCCTTACAGTTTAGGTATTTATAAAAAAAAATATAACAAAATGGATTTAAAGAATTATTATGAGTTGGAAATAAGAGGGAGAAATATTGCTATTAAAGCAAAAATATATTGGTATAAGGTTAGGAAAAAAGGAGGGTCTTATGGGGTGGTTTGTAAGAAGAAAGTAAGTAAGTATTGAGTGAAATTATTTGGGGTTAATATAAGTTAATGAGTTCCTTAAGGTACGGTATGGTTATGCTATACCGTACAATTTGTTGCCGTGAATATATATAGGTAAGAGGGAAATGGGTTGTATTAATATATTAGAGGGGGTTTAATAGTAATAATTAAAATTAAAAATATTAGAAAATGGGGGGTCGAGATAGTGTTTTAATAAAAAAAAAACATGATGAATGAAATAAAATATTAATAATTGGGAGGTCGTCCTTGGAATTTATGATAGATAGGGAAGTAAATGGGGGAGACAGTAGTATAGTATAATAGTGAATAAGTGTATACAATATACAAAGTTAATGCAATTGTGAATTAATTTTTAGAACTAAAAGTCGTCATTTATTAATAAATAAAAAGGGAAGAGAAGAGAAAAGAAGGTGTAATTTGATAAGTGTACCTTGAAAATGTGTAAATTTATTAAAGTGTAATGAAGTGTAATTGATAAACTGTAATTTGATGAAGTATAATTAAATACGGTGTGACTTTATTGTGTTGTGATACTATTTGATATTGGAAGCCACAAGGGGGGAATTGTGTGTGGTTTCTAGTGAACTAAATACATTTAGAATATTACCTTGATAATTGTCCAAGAGAAGATGGTTAAGCCAAAGGGTAGGGTGCGTAAGACACCTGCTCGATATAGGGAGTCAAATACTGGGTTTACATGTGCAAATAGCATGGGAGATCTGAGTTCTGAGGAGTCGTTCAACGTTCACCCAGTTTCTAGGCGAGTAAATAAAGGAAATAGTGGGGGTTTGAACTCTAATAAAGTAGTGGAGCCAATGGATTGTTCAGTGATAGAGAAGATAAACCAGGCATTGGGAATATTGACTTCACAGATAGAGGCATTGAGGGCCGAGGTGAAAGAGGTTAAATCGGCGTCTGTCAATCAAAATGAGGAAATGTCATCCGAGGTAGGGAATCCTTCTGCAGTGGAACCAGAGCTTTCGAATTCTTCACACGAACAAACCAGAGTGTGTTTGGATAATGGAGAACGTAAGGAGTTTAATAATCAAGGTTTACCAGGAAATATTAATTATCATATACGGAATATCACATTAGATAAGCCTAAGTATGGAGATGATATGGGTTTGCACCCAGTGACCTTTTTAGAAGATTTAGAAACTTACCTTAAGAAGATTGGACAAGGGGGTAATCAACTAGAATTAATACAAGAATGTCTGTCAGGAGAGGCCAGGGATTGGGCGAGGGTTTATAAGTTGCGTTGGACTAATTTTGAGGATTTCAAGATGGATTTTCTATCCACCTTTTGGAGTGAGAGCAAGCAGAATGAGCTGCGGAGGTCGATCGTAAATGGCGTTTGGGATAAAGATAAATCTTCAACTATGTTGGGGCACTTTTTGAATTTAACCGGGAAGGCGCAAATGCTTACCTATAAGATCTCAGAGAGACAACTAGTGAATGATATAGTCAGACAGTATCCTAAGTACATACAACAAGGATGGTATACTTCTAAATTGAACACAATCATAGAGACGGCGGATTATTTAAGGGAGATGGACGACATCGCACGAGTAGACAGTGGGGTTCAACAGGCAAAGGCGGAGAGGAAGAAGGAGTTGGACCGTAATTTCAAGGAGCATCGTCAAAATTATAAGAAATGGCCAAGACCAGCAATTAGTCAGCAGTCAAAGGTAGCAGCCGTTGCAGCTTCGGATTCATCGGTGGTAGTAGAAGATACAGCGAGGGAAGGTTTAAACTAGGAGGGATTGGAAATTTGGTTCCCGGTCCAGTCTCAATTAAAGGGGGCGCTGCATTAGGAATTATGCGTAAAATGGGGTGGAAACCAGGTGAAATGTTAGGAAGAGGGGGAAGGGGAATTAGGACACCATTGGCACCGGTATTATTAGATAGGAAGGCAAAAGAAGGATTAGGTTATAGACATTTTGAACCAAAACAGTTATATATTGACGAGCAAATAGTAGATTTAATTAAGTGGAAGGCTGACTTTAAACAAGTAGAATGTATAAGTCCAAGGGTAGAAGGGGTAGTATTTGAAGAACAGGAAGGTAAAGAGGGAGAAATTAGTTTTACTTCGGAGGTATATGTACACGTTTACGGGTGTGAGGTAAGGGCATTGATTGACACAGGTTGTGATATTACTAGTGTGTCAGAAGAGTTTTTAAACGAGTTAAAGTTAGGCCGGGAGGTAGAGATACCCTGGTTACCAATTAAACCCTTTCAAATAAGAACAGCTGTAGGGCATAAAAGTTTGGAAATAAAGAAGGTAGTTTTGTTACCGTTACAGTTAGGAGAGTTTGTTGCGGAGACGGGGTTCATAGTAGTTCCGGGGTTGATAAATCCTTTAATATTGGGGTTTGATTGGCTGAAAGGACATGGAGTAACTCTTAATACCAGTGGGGAAAATAGAGGTTTAGTGATAAAACAGGGGGATCAGTTATCCGTAATTCCGTTCGTTAAACGTAACAACGGGTGTAGCTTTAAAGAAGTTCAAGAGTCCTTATTAATAGAGACTAGATTAGATGAAGTTAATTGGTCAGAGTTAGAAACGGGGGTTGTATTAGAGAGTAATCAAAGGGATAAACTGTTAAAATTGTTACAAAAGTTTGAGAATTTATTTACATCACGGTTGGGTAGAGCTAATTGTTATCAACATAAAATAGTTATGGTATCGAACGTCCCCATTGTTAAGAGGAGTTATCCAGTAGGTACCTTATGCTTACAGAGAGCGAATGGAATTAAAGTTAAACGAAATGGAAAATTTAGGTATTATTAGTAGAGCTTCAACTCCATATTGTAGTACCTTAACCTTTACAATCAAAAAGGATGATTCCATCAGAGTGTTATTAGACGCTAGAGAAATTAACAAGTTTATGGTAGCTGAGACTGAGAAGCCGCCTTTACAATTAGACGTTATGAACTCATTCCATGGGGCTAAATTTATTAGTATAATAGATTTAAACAATGCGTACTTTCAATTACCAATATCTCAGGATAGTAAGAAATATACGGGATTCACCTTTAATGGGAAGTCTTATGTTTATAAAGTATTACCGCAGGGGTTAAAGACATCTGTTGGGAGTTTTAGTAGGGCTATGGACACTATATTGGGACATGAGGTTAGGGAGTATTGTGTAAATTACCTAGATGACCTAGCTATTATTACTACAGGATCATTTAATCAACATTTAGAGCATTTGGACATAGTACTTGGGAAATTACAAAAGGCAGGCCTTACTTGTAATTTCAAGAAGTGTGAGTTTTGTTGTGAGGAAGTGAAGATGTTAGGTTATATTATTTCTACAAAGGGATTACGCACTGACCCAGAGAAAGTTAAAGCTATTCAAGACTTTCCAGCACCTAGAAAAATTAAACAATTAAGAGCATTTTTAGGATTATGTAATTTTTATAGGAAATTTATTCCAAATTATCATAGACAGGCTCAGCCATTATATAATTTATTAAAAAAGGGTAAGGTTTGGAATTGGGGAGATTTGGAACAAATAGCTTTTCAACAACTTAAATCATTGTTTTTAAGAACTATAATGTTGCATCATCCAGACTTTACTAGGCCATATTACTTACAAACTGATTGTTCACAAATAGGGCTGGCCGGGGTTCTATACCAGATAGATAGTAATGATGAGCAGAAGATATTGGGGTTCTATAGTAGAGCTTTGAGGGGTGCACAATTAAATTGGACTACAACAGAACAAGAGTTTTATTCAGTGATTTGTTGTTTAGAGAAATTTGAATCATATTTACGGGGTGCAAGGGTAATTATTCAGACTGACCATAAGGCTTTATTATTCGTGAAGACTTGGAAATTATATAATGCAAAAATAACTCGCTGGATAAATTATTTGGAAAATTTCCAATATGAAATACAACATATTAAAGGTAGGGATAATATAGTAGCCGATATATTATCACGTTATCCGCCAGAGGGGAAGGTTTTACAAGAGGAAAAGATTAAAATGCCTAGTATTCTTTACATGGAGTCAAAACAAAATAAAGAATTGTTAAAAAGACTTGAACAAATAAAATTATATCAAAGGGAAGATGAAGAGATTAGCAAATTACTTAACATATTACAAAATCCTAGTGAGGTAGGTAGACAATCGTCTAGGCTGATTAATAAGTGTAGATTAAAAGATGGGGTTTTGGTTATAGAGAGGGATGGTGGAAAGAGAAATTCGATATACTTGCCAGATAAGCTTAGAGATGAGGTAATTAAACAGGTACATTTGGAGATGGGACATCAAGGTAGTTATAAGATGTTAAAATATATAAAGGAGAGGTTTTATTGGAAAGGTTTGACTAAGGATGTAAAGCGCAAAGTAAGGGGGTGTAATGTATGTCAGTTAACTAAACATAATAATAATAATAAAGTGGGTCCATGTTGCCCCATTGTGTCTAAAGATATAGGAGATTTAGTGATGGTAGATCTATATGGACCTTTACCTGTGGGGAAGTTTGGAATGAGATACATATTAGTTTTACAGGATTCCTTTAGTAAATTTGTGAAGTTTTATGATCTGAGGAAGGCAACAGCCAGAGCGGTAATTAGCAAGGTGAAAAGATATTTAGAAATAATAAAACCTAAAGATAATGGAACGCAATTCACTGGTCGAGTTTGGAAGGAAGGGATGGAATTGTTAGGTATTAAAGTAATTTATACCACAGTTAGAAATCCCAGGCCTAATACTGTAGAGAGAGTAAATAGAGAATTGGGAAGACTGTTTAGGACTTATAATAGTAGTAATCACAGGGGATGGGTTAATACATTGCCAAAATTAGAAAACTTGTATAATAATACATACCATGAAAGTACTGGCTATACTCCTTGTGAAATTCTATATGGGATTAGCACTGAACTATCATTTGACCAAGCTATAGGGAAGGATAGTGATAGGTTAGATATAGTGGAAATTAGGAATTCAGTGAGGGAGAACCTGAAATCAGCTGCGGAAAAAAGGAAGCTGGGATTCAATAAAAGAAATAGATTGATAGAGTATCAAGTGGGAGATTTTGTCAAAATAAGGAAATTAAATAAATCTAATGCTGAGTTAAAAATTACTAAGAAATTTGAAAATTTATATGAAGGGCCCTATGTCATAGCGGGGAGTCCCTGTAAGAATGTTTATATTTTGGTAAATCCATTAACAGACGAAGTGAAAGGAAATTTTAATACTATACATTTATCGAGGTATTATAAAGAACCATGATAGGAATTGCTACACAATGGGTTGATTCCTAGGAGTCATAAAGGATGATAGGGGGAGATGTTATTAAGGCTAGGATAAGACTGGATTGGGGAACAATGGGAATGGCTAACTGTATCTGACGAAATTAAATTGAACCGTATTTGTGTTATAACTTCTGAGTTAGGAATTGGTGATTCAAAGTCACACCAAAGTAAATTGGTGATTGGTTGAAAGGTTAACTATATGAAGTTATTGGAAGTTTTTTTTTCTTTCTCTTTTCTTTCTCCAGAAAGGGAGCAATTTGTTATGATGATTTTACGTTTGTAAGTAACTAATGTGTTGTTAACAGAAAGTTATATTATTTATTTTGATTAAAGGTTGAAAATTTTCTTTAAAATTAAAGAAGGTAATAAAATTGAAAATTGTAAGATTTAATTAACACTTTAAAAGGGGAGGAAATGTTTGACAATTGTTAAACATGATTGATAATTATTGAGGTAGAGTAAAATTAATATTGTAAAGTAAAAATTCAAAATAAAATGAATAAAAATGAATTAAACAAAGAATTGTAAAATTTTGAATTAATGTTAAAATTGTTGGAATTGTAATTTTTGTTGTACTAATAAATGATAATAAAAGGAGGAAAGGGGTGAAGCCCATCTGAGGACATGAAGGAGAATGTGGCAGTTTAAGAATTTCTTAAGTTCTGTATACATGTAGTCAAATATTAAAAGGGTCAGATATGTTTATATATATCTTGTTCATTTCGTCAGATGGTGGGGCGTAGAGGTGGCTCCACCCAAATAAAATAATAATAACTAAGTAAAGTTGAATATAAAAAAAAAAAAGGAAATGAAGGAAACATATATAATAATAAAATAAATAAATAATATGTTTACGTATAATGTCAATATTAAAGGAGACAAAAAAAGGGGGGGGTGGAAGGAAGACAAATAATGAGAACTCTTTTACTTTATTAGTACTGGTCGGTTGGTAGTGAGCACAACCGCGGAAGTTGGTTCTGAAAGTGTGTATGATGAATTTCTTCATTATATGAGATGTATACGTTAGCGAATTGCATGAGTTGATGGAATGGGATTGTTAAAATCAGAATGGAGGGCCATCCCGATTAATACTATAATTAAAGTGTTAAAATTATTATACCAGTTTGGTTCAATTATCTATGCACACTACAATAGATTTTGTGAAGGTTATGCAAGGTGTTAGGTTAAGGAAGGACTAGAAGTCTAAGCATGCCGTTAATGGGCCTTCACAGGGTCTCAACTATACACGTTAGGAACAATTAAGAAAGCACACTCTACATGCTTGTTTGAGAAATGGGATGTGTGTCCTTGGGTCTCCTTCGGGTGGAGTGGAGGCTATTGGCCCCTTTATTTTTGTTTGTCCACAAGGTTTGGCTAATTTTGGGGAATGGGGTAGGCGGATCATGGGCGACGTAGATGGATCATGCTACAAAGTCCCCTATGATCTTCTACTCTATGCGACAGCGCTGAGATGATTCACAACCATTTTTTCCCGCTGAATTGGTCAGGCTGGCAGGAAATAACGTGGTCCCGTAGTTTTCGCCTTAAAACTTGAATGTGGGAGCAAGCGATATCGTGTCCCAATTTTGAAACACACACACACACATATAGAAATTGGACCTAAATTGGATTTAACCAATCTAACAATATGTATACTACCAAAATAAATTTTAATTTCATGCAGGTCTTTTAGACTAGAGTTATAGCTAGGTTAGTGAATCTTTACTTCGGACACAAAGGGGGAATGGTTGTGCCTGCGTAAATGATTCAGGGGGTCGGATGTAACGGACTGAAACACCGTTTCGAGGTTCTTATAAAACAAGAAAACATAAATAAATAAAATAATTCAATGTCGTAAAACGCCATCTAGTAATTAAGTAAGAATTTCTACAAGTAAATTGAATATCACTTGGTTTTTTATAAAACGAAAATAATTCAATGTCGTAAAACGCCATCTAGTTGATTAAGTAAGGAATTTTTTATACGTAAATAAAATGATGAATAAATATACACTATGGTATGTGGTCAAAGAAAAAAAATTGATTCATAAAGAAATTATTCTGTTAAATTGCAAAGGGCAAGTAAATATGTTTTATGAACAAATAAATTTAAAATGTAGTTTAATATATACAGTACCTATAGATGGGACTATGATTGAAAGAATTTAAGAAAAATAGTCTATGGATATTTACACAAGAATAATATTATAATAGTTTTGTGTATTGTTTATAATAAAATTAATAAGGAAAAGAATAAACAGATAAAGTTAAAACTTATTAATTATTTACAAGGAACAATAATTATAATATTTAATGCAATAAAGTACTGTTGAAAAGAGATTATAAATACTATTTATTATCTGTGTGCCTCAGAGCTATGGAAAATGCAGGAAATGGCTCTGATTGGCTATTATTGTTTAAAGGTCAAATGATTATTGAATAATTTTCTATATCTATTATTGAGTATAATATGGATGTTTATTAAACATAAAATTAATCTTATATTATTATGAAAATATTGACAGTTAGAATCAATGAGTGTAAGTATGTAAATAGCTTATAAATATTTAAAAAAGGGCCACTGGTTCACGGAAGATTTAAGTTAGTTCATAATTATAACGCAGGCGCCATAGAAAACCTAGCGCTGTTGTCAATTATTCAGAAATTGTGACTTTTGGCGGGAAAATCGAATCTTCTGATTGGCTGTGGGGGTGTTGGAGACCTTGAAGCAAGGTCTACGAGGGAATTCAAGGACACTTTTTCTTTGAGCTGGTTTCGGGGTTGGTCGATTCGCGAAAGGTATTCTGTACAATGTACTTTGGCGGGAATTTTGAGAATTTTACATTTAAAGTCGTGAAGATTTTTTACTTTGAT
This sequence comes from Eilema caniola, assembly GCA_949126895.1. Classification (NCBI taxonomy): domain Eukaryota; kingdom Metazoa; phylum Arthropoda; class Insecta; order Lepidoptera; family Erebidae; genus Eilema; species Eilema caniola. Next base: position 2,494,977 of record OX421486.1, on the reverse strand, counting down.
TGTGAATAATTGAGTTTAATTAGTAAATATATAGTGTTTAAATTAGTGAAAAGAGGAATTAGGTAGTTCGCCTTTATTGAAGTTTATAATTCGCGAAATGAACATTTTATCGTATGAGCCAGACAAGACACCTTTATCTCTGGGATTAAGAATTGAATCTCGTGTTCAATTCAGAATATCAGCTGTACTGTGAGTCTGCGGTACAGGGCCATACATGAGATAAAATGTTTATATAGGGATTCTTTGTGGGACTTTGGTAGGGCTAGGGACGGTTGAGGCCATAGGTATTAGCTAGGTTCCCCCGCTTAGGAAGTCAATCGACGTGATTGCCTTGAGTTGATACCTATCGGTGATAACGAAGCTCTTGACCTCTGTTCAGCTAGGCATGCTGAGGATAGTCTGAAGCGCTCAGCACACGGATTTTGCCTGAAAGGGATCCGTGAGCTTCCAGGATGGTTTGTGACTGGAGGGGAGGCGGTTGTCGCTCTCCAGAGCGGATCAGTCCTGTCTATCTTTATATATGTATATATACACACTTTTATGTCCTTGTCCTGTGAGAGAACACATCCTTGGCTTCGGCCGTGGTCTCTTGCTCGTAGGGGGTATTAGTGATAGTTCAAAGTCAGGCTTACTACCTGCGCCCTAGTCAGTTAGATTAGCTTTACACATTTCACGTTTAACGTAGTTGAATGTTTGTTGATACATGGTTAGTTTAGTCAGGTAGGTGAGTAGGTACACACTAATAGCAAACATATGAATATATATATTAGGTAGGTAGTATTGCGTTTGTAAAGGGGTGATCTAAGTTGTTATTATTGTAAATCATGATAATCTGATTGGGAAATTAGATAGACAATTGGTTCAATTACAACAAAGCAGATTTGTAAATGACCGCCATCTTGTGACCGAAGAATGAAAGTTTTCCCGCTAATTTTTGCAAGCCAATTTTCATGTCGATTTACGTTGTTGGAATTTACTGGGACTATAGTGACAGGAATGTGTAATAATTACGCTAAGATTATGGTGAAAATAAAACTACAAGCGAATGCTGCAACACCACGACGAGTGATTTAATAGTGAAGTGAGTGATTGTGAGTGAAATGGAGGCAGTGAACTGGTGTATTCATTACAGAATTCAGATATTGTCAAAGGTAAATACACAGTGATTGATCTGTCCTAACCATCTTTGATATAATATTTATTATTTACAAATAGATCCTTGCTGGATCATTATTGAACAACAACACAACGGTATATTGTACATTCACTCTAGTGAAACCTTTCTGGCTACAGAATTATGTGCAAGACCACCGAAGTCTGAAGGGTCGGAAGTATCTGACAGACTAGCTACAGAGGTAGTTATTTTACTGTTGTTCTTTGTGTACGAGCAAGATCTTACACATGAGATTACCATGGCTACAAACACACAAATAATGATGTTTGGACATTTTAATCACTGTTGCATAATCAGCTATTATATGTACTGTATTGAATGCACATGGTCGCTCAATCGCTATTTTATAGTAACTTTGTCATCCGCTAGGGTGAAGCAAAAGCTATATTTGAGCTGAATTATTGTAGTTCGATCAAGTGTTCGGTGAGAATATATTCTCTCTGAAGTGTCTATATAGACATTATTATTCAGAAGTGAATTGGTTCTAGCATTAACTATAATTATTTAGGTCTGTGCTAATAAATGAGCTTTTCCTAATTAAACTTATCGTTAACAATCAGCGCAGAAGTTACTGCGATAGATACTAATATAATTGTCCTAAAATGACGCTTAGAACGATGATTCTGTGTTATCATCTTAATACCTTATATTAAAGGAATTACGGCAATAGGACTGAAGTCCTGCGTTAGAGTTACGCTATTCTGAAAATAGAATTGGGGATTTGTATACCGGATGCCTCGGTGCAGTAGGCAGGAGACTTTAAAATTGTCTTCTAAATACCTACTTAGGCATAGGAAGGACTACGTTTGGTACTAGTGGCGAGTCCTACTGAATGTGGCGAGCACGGGGCCACATTTCTTATACACGGGGGGGAAAATACACTATATTACAGAAATAATAAAGATTTATAGAAGTTTCAACGATGAGTATGTTGATCTTGACTATAAATTATCACTGATAGTAATTGTTTGTGTATTATTTTGAATAACACGACCTCTGTTGGTATCCTCGAAAACAATTATAATTTGAAGTATTGAATGATTGACAGTTAGTTTTGTTGATTCTAATTTTACGTGTAGTACAAGCGTAATGTGGTAGGTGTCTCTGTGCTAAGTGTTGAATGAAGGGCGGTGAATATTGTCAAATTTCAAACGTCATTAAGAATGTTAGTTGTCAAAAGATTGTCTGGTCGTATTCCACTAAGTAAATAAGTGAATTTGTATGTTATATTGTGAGTTTAGTATGATAAATAAGGTGACGAACTGTGGATTGACTACGGAGTAAGGTTGGAGTAGCGACAAATCTGTTAAGAGGTATGTTAAAGTAAATACGAGTTACAATCATAAGAGTATGTGAACTTTAGGTTGGGGAACTAGGACTGGGATATACATGAATTCTATTGTAGATAAAGTACGATAAGGAATAGGTCTTTCACAACCCATTTTTCTATAGAATCACGGATTACTGCGTATCACGATAAGCGGTCTGAAGGTCATTAGACGATAGCGCGGCTGGGAATTGTAGGTTTGAATACGAGAGGCGTACGGGGAAAGCTTTATACATCTAGATTCAATGGTCATGGCAACAATCAGTTACAACTTGGAGCCTTGACATAGGATCATTACAATTTTGTGCCGCTGACCAGGATTAGTATGGTTATGGCATGACATTACAATTGGTCCCGCGTGACCAGGATATTACAACTTGGTGACGTGATCCATGGCACTGAGCATTACAAATTGGTGCTCGGTGACCAGGATAACACCACAATTTAGTGCCTGGTAAACAGGATGACACTACAATTTTGTGTCGTTAACCAGGATGTTAACGTTTGTTTGTCCCGGGAAGGTCAATATCACGGTGCTACTTGGTACTGTGCGACCAAGACTAGCTAGGGATGCACGGGAGTAGGTACAATACTAATATCTTGAAACCAGGATCCAGTAGGGTCTGGTATTAAATAAGTAAATGCATTTATATTAAGCGGAGAATATGGAGTGGAATAGAATGGTAGTATTATGGTCACAAGATGGTATTAATAATTTAGCATCATTAATTAGAATATATTAGGTATCGGTACAATCACTCTGTGAATTATAATATAATTGAGATGTAAACAAAAAATATCATTGACCAGAAAATATTATTATTGGTTATATTAAATAAAAACAAGAATTATATATAGTTGTAGTTAGATTGATGTATTGATTTCCTTACAGTTTAGGTATTTATAAAAAAAAATATAACAAAATGGATTTAAAGAATTATTATGAGTTGGAAATAAGAGGGAGAAATATTGCTATTAAAGCAAAAATATATTGGTATAAGGTTAGGAAAAAAGGAGGGTCTTATGGGGTGGTTTGTAAGAAGAAAGTAAGTAAGTATTGAGTGAAATTATTTGGGGTTAATATAAGTTAATGAGTTCCTTAAGGTACGGTATGGTTATGCTATACCGTACAATTTGTTGCCGTGAATATATATAGGTAAGAGGGAAATGGGTTGTATTAATATATTAGAGGGGGTTTAATAGTAATAATTAAAATTAAAAATATTAGAAAATGGGGGGTCGAGATAGTGTTTTAATAAAAAAAAAACATGATGAATGAAATAAAATATTAATAATTGGGGGGTCGTCCTTGGAATTTATGATAGATAGGGAAGTAAATGGGGGAGACAGTAGTATAGTATAATAGTGAATAAGTGTATACAATATACAAAGTTAATGCAATTGTGAATTAATTTTTAGAACTAAAAGTCGTCATTTATTAATAAATAAAAAGGGAAGAGAAGAGAAAAGAAGGTGTAATTTGATAAGTGTACCTTGAAAATGTGTAAATTTATTAAAGTGTAATGAAGTGTAATTGATAAACTGTAATTTGATGAAGTATAATTAAATACGGTGTGACTTTATTGTGTTGTGATACTATTTGATATTGGAAGCCACAAGGGGGGAATTGTGTGTGGTTTCTAGTGAACTAAATACATTTAGAATATTACCTTGATAATTGTCCAAGAGAAGATGGTTAAGCCAAAGGGTAGGGTGCGTAAGACACCTGCTCGATATAGGGAGTCAAATACTGGGTTTACATGTGCAAATAGCATGGGAGATCTGAGTTCTGAGGAGTCGTTCAACGTTCACCCAGTTTCTAGGCGAGTAAATAAAGGAAATAGTGGGGGTTTGAACTCTAATAAAGTAGTGGAGCCAATGGATTGTTCAGTGATAGAGAAGATAAACCAGGCATTGGGAATATTGACTTCACAGATAGAGGCATTGAGGGCCGAGGTGAAAGAGGTTAAATCGGCGTCTGTCAATCAAAATGAGGAAATGTCATCCGAGGTAGGGAATCCTTCTGCAGTGGAACCAGAGCTTTCGAATTCTTCACACGAACAAACCAGAGTGTGTTTGGATAATGGAGAACGTAAGGAGTTTAATAATCAAGGTTTACCAGGAAATATTAATTATCATATACGGAATATCACATTAGATAAGCCTAAGTATGGAGATGATATGGGTTTGCACCCAGTGACCTTTTTAGAAGATTTAGAAACTTACCTTAAGAAGATTGGACAAGGGGGTAATCAACTAGAATTAATACAAGAATGTCTGTCAGGAGAGGCCAGGGATTGGGCGAGGGTTTATAAGTTGCGTTGGACTAATTTTGAGGATTTCAAGATGGATTTTCTATCCACCTTTTGGAGTGAGAGCAAGCAGAATGAGCTGCGGAGGTCGATCGTAAATGGCGTTTGGGATAAAGATAAATCTTCAACTATGTTGGGGCACTTTTTGAATTTAACCGGGAAGGCGCAAATGCTTACCTATAAGATCTCAGAGAGACAACTAGTGAATGATATAGTCAGACAGTATCCTAAGTACATACAACAAGGATGGTATACTTCTAAATTGAACACAATCATAGAGACGGCGGATTATTTAAGGGAGATGGACGACATCGCACGAGTAGACAGTGGGGTTCAACAGGCAAAGGCGGAGAGGAAGAAGGAGTTGGACCGTAATTTCAAGGAGCATCGTCAAAATTATAAGAAATGGCCAAGACCAGCAATTAGTCAGCAGTCAAAGGTAGCAGCCGTTGCAGCTTCGGATTCATCGGTGGTAGTAGAAGATACAGCGAGGGAAGGTTTAAACTAGGAGGGATTGGAAATTTGGTTCCCGGTCCAGTCTCAATTAAAGGGGGCGCTGCATTAGGAATTATGCGTAAAATGGGGTGGAAACCAGGTGAAATGTTAGGAAGAGGGGGAAGGGGAATTAGGACACCATTGGCACCGGTATTATTAGATAGGAAGGCAAAAGAAGGATTAGGTTATAGACATTTTGAACCAAAACAGTTATATATTGACGAGCAAATAGTAGATTTAATTAAGTGGAAGGCTGACTTTAAACAAGTAGAATGTATAAGTCCAAGGGTAGAAGGGGTAGTATTTGAAGAACAGGAAGGTAAAGAGGGAGAAATTAGTTTTACTTCGGAGGTATATGTACACGTTTACGGGTGTGAGGTAAGGGCATTGATTGACACAGGTTGTGATATTACTAGTGTGTCAGAAGAGTTTTTAAACGAGTTAAAGTTAGGCCGGGAGGTAGAGATACCCTGGTTACCAATTAAACCCTTTCAAATAAGAACAGCTGTAGGGCATAAAAGTTTGGAAATAAAGAAGGTAGTTTTGTTACCGTTACAGTTAGGAGAGTTTGTTGCGGAGACGGGGTTCATAGTAGTTCCGGGGTTGATAAATCCTTTAATATTGGGGTTTGATTGGCTGAAAGGACATGGAGTAACTCTTAATACCAGTGGGGAAAATAGAGGTTTAGTGATAAAACAGGGGGATCAGTTATCCGTAATTCCGTTCGTTAAACGTAACAACGGGTGTAGCTTTAAAGAAGTTCAAGAGTCCTTATTAATAAAGACTAGATTAGATGAAGTTAATTGGTCAGAGTTAGAAACGGGGGTTGTATTAGAGAGTAATCAAAGGGATAAACTGTTAAAATTGTTACAAAAGTTTGAGAATTTATTTACATCACGGTTGGGTAGAGCTAATTGTTATCAACATAAAATAGTTATGGTATCGAACGTCCCCATTGTTAAGAGGAGTTATCCAGTAGGTACCTTATGCTTACAGAGAGCGAATGGAATTAAAGTTAAACGAAATGGAAAATTTAGGTATTATTAGTAGAGCTTCAACTCCATATTGTAGTACCTTAACCTTTACAATCAAAAAGGATGATTCCATCAGAGTGTTATTAGACGCTAGAGAAATTAACAAGTTTATGGTAGCTGAGACTGAGAAGCCGCCTTTACAATTAGACGTTATGAACTCATTCCATGGGGCTAAATTTATTAGTATAATAGATTTAAACAATGCGTACTTTCAAATACCAATATCTCAGGATAGTAAGAAATATACGGGATTCACCTTTAATGGGAAGTCTTATGTTTATAACGTATTACCGCAGGGGTTAAAGACATCTGTTGGGAGTTTTAGTAGGGCTATGGACACTATATTGGGACATGAGGTTAGGGAGTATTGTGTAAATTACCTAGATGACCTAGCTATTATTACTACAGGATCATTTTCAATTCAATTCAATTCAATTCAATTTATTTATTTAATAATCGTTGTACAGTAATTTACATGTTTTCTTAATCTAGTGTGCGTTAGTACATCGTGCATGTAGGGTAATCTTAGATATGTAAAATATATTTATGCTCAGTTAGGTGTCTTACATAGCTTTTATCTATGTTAGGGATAATCTAAGTTATGCCTGAACTAGGTAGTCCTGTGCTTCAGGCGTCATGTGCAGATAAATAATAATCCTATAATACAATTACAAATACAATAACAATTATAATTACTTTGAATAATATAAAGCCAAAGTTGTTACTACTGTTAACTAAAGTAATATCTTAAATATGCAACTTATCATTAATTATACCTATTTTAACACAGACAACAACTCCTCTGTGTCATCGTAGGACAAGCTTTGGAGGTAATTCTTCACCACTTGCTTACAACAAACATAATTTAGAGAATAAATGCTAGATAAAGCATTTATCCTTTTGTACAGAAGCGGTCCTAAAAACAAGTAAAATTTGCCTGTGTACTCGTGTTTTATCGCAATTCTTTCAGTACATACAATATCTTTCCGTCTTTTGTTAGTACTTTCGGTGCTGTATGGAAGTGCTGCGTGTTGTTTTAGTACTGTGTTTAATATGAATAACTGGCGGACTGTTAGTACTTTGCAGGATTTGTATAGGAGATCGGTGGGAGATAAGAAGGAGCGGAACGTTGCTATCTTGAGGATCGCTCTCTGAGCTCGCTCGACGGGCAGTAGCAATGTCCTACCCCCTCCCCCCCAAGTTGTTATGCAATATGTTAATATTGACTGACAAAGGGCATAGTAAACTTGTTTAATCAATTGTGGTTCACTGATATATCTTATTCTCTTAAATACAAACATCAACTTGCGTAATCGATTAACTAGTGTTTCGCAATGCTCTTTAAATGAAAGGGTTTCATCTATTAAAATACCTAGGTATTTTATCTTATGGGTTACAGTTATAGCCGGGCAAGTACACTTATCCTTATTATTATTTGGTTCTATACAGTGATGCGCATACAGTAAGTGCTTGGGCTGTGTTGTAGATGGTCTTTTGCGCATCGAGAAAGTAACGTATTTAGTTTTGTCTGCATTCAGTGTTAATAAATTATATTGAAGCCATTTGCTTACAATGTTAAATCCCCGCTGCGCACGCCCGTACACTTCTGTTTCTGCATCAGCAGAAAAAAGGAGGGCAGTGTCATCGGCGTATGATATAATCGTACCGTGTTCTAGTTTTATATTACAAAGTTCGTTTATATAAATTAAGAAAAGTGTACTTCCTAATACGCTTCCTTGGGGAATACCAAAAGAGGTGTTCTCCATTTCCTCACTGAGAACACTCCCTATCTTTACGCATTGGGTACGTTCTTTCAAGTAGCTCTTGAGAAGTTCCAGCTGTAGGCCTCTTATTCCCATATTATCAAGCTTACTCAACAGTTTGGGAACAGAGACCGTATCATACGCTTTAGCGAGGTCCAGAAATATTCCCACTGTATGATTACCCTTATCAATCTCTTGCGCTATATAATCCGTCAGATGATGCACTGCATCGGCCGTAGACCTCTTAGCTCTAAATCCAAACTGTGTATTTGATAAGAGCGAATTATCCTCTAAATATTTAATCAACCTATTATTTATGATTTTCTCAAGTATTTTTGAGATTGCTGGGAGTATGGATATAGGCCTATAATTTGATACTTGGTCTTTCCTTCCGGATTTATATACAGGAACAACTACAGCTTTTTTAAGGCACCTAGGGAAAACGCCTATCGCTAAACATTTTCGGAATATGTTAGTTAAAGGTTCTACCAGTATATGCCTGAATTTTTTAAGGATTTTATTTGATATGAAGTCTACGCCAATAGCACAGTCGTCTTTTAAGTTGGCGATTATACTGTCAACTTCGTTTTCGTCGGTGTCCAATAGTACAAAAGATGACAGGGTAGTCCTATTCGGGAAGGGGGGGGCCTGAGGGAAACTGCGTGTCCGCTTGCGTTTGCTGTGCGAGCCGCTTACCAACATTTATAAAGAACTTATTTACTATGTTAGCAGATTCCTCCTGTGATGGATGGGTGTTTAATAAACTTGAAGGCGATTCCTTTTGCTTCTTAGTGTAAGTTATATTTTTAATATGTTGCCAGATCTTTTTACTATTCGTCCCCGCCCTCTCCAGCTCTAGTTTTTCGTGATTTATTTTGACTTTTCTTAACAGGTTATTGCAAAAATTTCGATATCTTTTATAAGATACCCGTAAAGTTAGGTTGTCAGGGTTACGTTTACATTTCAAGTGAAGCTGATCCCTGTGTTTCATACAGCGGATGAGACCTGGTGTAATCCACGGTTTGATGTTGTTGTTTTTGTTATGCAATCGTGTTACCCTTGTATTTTTATGTATTGCATTCTTTACATTTTCGATAATGTATTGCATGCAAAATTGCGGGTCATCAGAATAGTAAACTGGGTCATAGTCGATGTTGCGTAAATCGTGTTCAAGTCTATCCATGTTTAATTTTGTGATTAAGCGAGTTTTTTCTAGTTTAGGTAACTTGCAGCTTAGGGTTAGTAGGGCAGCGTTATGATCGGTTATAGTGGAGTTGATGATGAATACATGTGCGGGATATTGTGTTTTTAGCATGATATGATCTAGACAAGAACCACTTGCTTGACGCGTGATAAAAGAGTGAGTGGTGAGTAAACCATGAAATGAGCAGAGGTTGAGATAATGTAGGGCATCCTCCTTTACGTCTTGTTGTCCTTTTAAGATGTTTATGTTAATGTCTCCAGTTAAAATTATGTTTTTATAGGAAGACAGTTCTTGTAGGGTATTATTTAATGAGTTGATAAATTTATACTTATCGCTAAAAGCGGGAGGTCTGTATATTGCAAGTATTACCAAGTCTGTTCCTATTTTTATCAATAATCTATTGCATTCTTGCATACTTGGTTCCTCTACAGTTGCATTTATGTCACTTTTTATGTAAACTACTATCCCATCGTTCTGGTTATATATTGTGTTACTTCTGTGCATATTATATCCCGGAATTAATGGTATGTTATATGGTAAAGATAGTCTACATTCCGTAAATACAATGACGTCAAGGTTCATATCTATTCTATGTTGTAAAGTTAGAAATCCATCTATGTTCTTAAAGACACTACGAATATTTTGGGTTATTATGGTTAATGGGTTACTGCACGAGGTTAGATATTGTTTGCACTCTTCTGCCTCACACGTTTTAGACTCTGCCACAGAGAAGTTATCTAAGTCATTTACTAAATTATAAGCCATTGTCCTAACACTTATAGTAAATTAAAAACTATAAAAATAAAAAGGTCGGTAAAAAACTTGGTTAGGGGCGCTCTTAGGCGCCTTCATAATCGATAGAATTTAGGTACCTTCTTTCCGCCATTACTTTTGCAGGACAATCCTGTGCTCCCGTGGAATGGTTACTCGGCTTCTTGAACTTTAGGCATGTCGCGCATTTGGCTTCTTCTGTCTTCTTTGCACATTCCTTTGACGCGTGTCCTTGCTCTCCACACTGCCCGCAGGTGTATGTCGTCTCCCTGCATGTTTTAGCTGCATGGCCGTACTGCTGGCACTTGAAACATCGGGTCACAAGCGTGAAGTCTCTAACAGGGCAAGATGACCAGTTCACAAATACCCTTTCCTTGGTTATCAGGACTTTTCGTATGCTTGCAGGTACTTCTATTATATAATTATGGGTCTCTGCGTCCCTCTTACCCGATTTATGGCTGAGTCTAATCGAGGCCAGGAACTTTTCAAGGCAATAATCCTGCAGCTTTTCGCCTAAGTTCTGGTGGTACAGGCAGGTAAAGACTTCCTTTTCTTGCATAGTCGCCGGCACTCCTATGATTATAACCCTCGGGTTTCTTTTTTTCTGATCATTTACAGTGAGGCCTGAGTTAGTTAGCTGGGCTGATTTCTTTAATTTCTCAATGTCTCCCTTTGAGTCAGTACTAATAATAACGCCACCGTTCTTTGTTTTACGCAGCCCTCTGACTTGCAGTTTCATTTGCTCTGGGCAGATAATTTTTTGGACTAGGGACTTGGTCTCTTCGCTTGACTTGGCCTTGTCGTTGGGGTAGATCACCACTGAGTTAATGTTTGAACTGGGTATAAATTCGCTGGTCCCCTTTTTTACCATATTTGCAAATGATACTGGTGTTACTCCGTGTTTTTGCTTAGAGGCCTCCTCGATGGTTTGCTGTAGGTCAGTTATTTGTTTGGATAGGTCTATTTGCTCCATGAGTGCTTGGCGAGCTGTGTTGACTTGTATAGTCTTTCCTTTTAGGGCCTGGTATTGCACTGCCATTTGGGACGCACCGTGCCCGACTTTTCGACACAATGCACTAACCCGTAACTTCTGTTCTGAGTTGAGTTTTCCCTCCGTAGTGATAGTGCATATTTCGTTCAGATGCTGCTCGATACTGGTCATCCAATTCGTTATCTCCGGGGTTGAGATGCATTCCACCTGGGTCAGCATTTGGCTCTGCTCGCTTGGACGAGGAGCGGGTGAAGGCGTTGGCGGCGGCGTTCGTGTCGTCCTGCTGCCCTTACTAAAGGGGCTGCTGTCCATCTTGCTGTAGTCAGATATGATTTATTCTAAGCATAGCACATTTTCATAATTATTGCACTTTGTATTTGAGTCAGTTTTATTAATGTGTGTTGATAGAAAGAAGGTCACGATTCAGCACTTTTTATATTTGTAATTTTAATTGTTGTATACACGTCTGTTCACATTGAAGATCGGACCGGTTCAATCAACATTTAGAGCATTTGGACATAGTACTTGGGAAATTACAAAAGGCAGGCCTTACTTGTAATTTCAAGAAGTGTGAGTTTTGTTGTGAGGAAGTGAAGATGTTAGGTTATATTATTTCTACAAAGGGATTACGCACTGACCCAGAGAAAGTTAAAGCTATTCAAGACTTTCCAGCACCTAGAAAAATTAAACAATTAAGAGCATTTTTAGGATTATGTAATTTTTATAGGAAATTTATTCCAAATTATCATAGACAGGCTCAGCCATTATATAATTGATTAAAAAAGGGTAAGGTTTGGAATTGGGGAGATTTGGAACAAATAGCTTTTCAACAACTTAAATCATTGTTTTTAAGAACTATAATGTTGCATCATCCAGACTTTACTAGGCCATATTACTTACAAACTGATTGTTCACAAATAGGGTTGGCCGGGGTTCTATACCAGATAGATAGTAATGATGAGCAGAAGATATTGGGGTTCTATAGTAGAGCTTTGAGGGGTGCACAATTAAATTGGACTACAACAGAACAAGAGTTTTATTCAGTGATTTGTTGTTTAGAGAAATTTGAATCATATTTACGGGGTGCAAGGGTAATTATTCAGACTGACCATAAGGCTTTATTATTCGTGAAGACTTGGAAATTATATAATGCAAAAATAACTCGCTGGATAAATTATTTGGAAAATTTCCAATATGAAATACAACATATTAAAGGTAGGGATAATATAGTAGCCGATATATTATCACGTTATCCGCCAGAGGGGAAGGTTTTACAAGAGGAAAAGATTAAAATGCCTAGTATTCTTTACATGGAGTCAAAACAAAATAAAGAATTGTTAAAAAGACTTGAACAAATAAAATTATATCAAAGGGAAGATGAAGAGATTAGCAAATTACTTAACATATTACAAAATCCTAGTGAGGTAGGTAGACAATCGTCTAGGCTGATTAATAAGTGTAGATTAAAAGATGGGGTTTTGGTTATAGAGAGGGATGGTGGAAAGAGAAATTCGATATACTTGCCAGATAAGCTTAGAGATGAGGTAATTAAACAGGTACATTTGGAGATGGGACATCAAGGTAGTTATAAGATGTTAAAATATATAAAGGAGAGGTTTTATTGGAAAGGTTTGACTAAGGATGTAAAGCGCAAAGTAAGGGGGTGTAATGTATGTCAGTTAACTAAACATAATAATAATAATAAAGTGGGTCCATGTTGCCCCATTGTGTCTAAAGATATAGGAGATTTAGTGATGGTAGATCTATATGGACCTTTACCTGTGGGGAAGTTTGGAATGAGATACATATTAGTTTTACAGGATTCCTTTAGTAAATTTGTGAAGTTTTATGATCTGAGGAAGGCAACAGCCAGAGCGGTAATTAGCAAGGTGAAAAGATATTTAGAAATAATAAAACCTAAGGCAATTATGTCAGATAATGGAACGCAATTCACTGGTCGAGTTTGGAAGGAAGGGATGGAATTGTTAGGTATTAAAGTAATTTATACCACAGTTAGAAATCCCAGGCCTAATACTGTAGAGAGAGTAAATAGAGAATTGGGAAGACTGTTTAGGACTTATAATAGTAGTAATCACAGGGGATGGGTTAATACATTGCCAAAATTAGAAAACTTGTATAATAATACATACCATGAAAGTACTGGCTATACTCCTTGTGAAATTCTATATGGGATTAGCACTGAACTATCATTTGACCAAGCTATAGGGAAGGATAGTGATAGGTTAGATATAGTGGAAATTAGGAATTCAGTGAGGGAGAACCTGAAATCAGCTGCGGAAAAAAGGAAGCTGGGATTCAATAAAAGAAATAGATTGATAGAGTATCAAGTGGGAGATTTTGTCAAAATAAGGAAATTAAATAAATCTAATGCTGAGTTAAAAATTACTAAGAAATTTGAAAATTTATATGAAGGGCCCTATGTCATAGCGGGGAGTCCCTGTAAGAATGTTTATATTTTGGTAAATCCATTAACAGACGAAGTGAAAGGAAATTTTAATACTATACATTTATCGAGGTATTATAAAGAACCATGATAGGAATTGCTACACAATGGGTTGATTCCTAGGAGTCATAAAGGATGATAGGGGGAGATGTTATTAAGGCTAGGATAAGACTGGATTGGGGAACAATGGGAATGGCTAACTGTATCTGACGAAATTAAATTGAACCGTATTTGTGTTATAACTTCTGAGTTAGGAATTGGTGATTCAAAGTCACACCAAAGTAAATTGGTGATTGGTTGAAAGGTTAACTATATGAAGTTATTGGAAGTTTTTTTTTCTTTCTCTTTTCTTTCTCCAGAAAGGGAGCAATTTGTTATGATGATTTTACGTTTGTAAGTAACTAATGTGTTGTTAACAGAGAGTTATATTATTTATTTTGATTAAAGGTTGAAAATTTTCTTTAAAATTAAAGAAGGTAATAAAATTGAAAATTGTAAGATTTAATTAACACTTTAAAAGGGGAGGAAATGTTTGACAATTGTTAAACATGATTGATAATTATTGAGGTAGAGTAAAATTAATATTGTAAAGTAAAAATTCAAAATAAAATGAATAAAAATGAATTAAACAAAGAATTGTAAAATTTTGAATTAATGTTAAAATTGTTGGAATTGTAATTTTTGTTGTACTAATAAATGATAATAAAAGGAGGAAAGGGGTGAAGCCCATCTGAGGACATGAAGGAGAATGTGGCAGTTTAAGAATTTCTTAAGTTCTGTATACATGTAGTCAAATATTAAAAGGGTCAGATATGTTTATATATATCTTGTTCATTTCGTCAGATGGTGGGGCGTAGAGGTGGCTCCACCCAAATAAAATAATAATAACTAAGTAAAGTTGAATATAAAAAAAAAAAAGGAAATGAAGGAAACATATATAATAATAAAATAAATAAATAATATGTTTACGTATAATGTCAATATTAAAGGAGACAAAAAAGGGGGGGGTGGAAGGAAGACAAATAATGAGAACTCTTTTACTTTATTAGTACTGGTCGGTTGGTAGTGAGCACAACCGCGGAAGTTGGTTCTGAAAGTGTGTATGATGAATTTCTTCATTATATGAGATGTATACGTTAGCGAATTGCATGAGTTGATGGAATGGGATTGTTAAAATCAGAATGGAGGGCCATCCCGATTAATACTATAATTAAAGTGTTAAAATTATTATACCAGTTTGGTTCAATTATCTATGCACACTACAATAGATTTTGTGAAGGTTATGCAAGGTGTTAGGTTAAGGAAGGACTAGAAGTCTAAGCATGCCGTTAATGGGCCTTCACAGGGTCTCAACTATACACGTTAGGAACAATTAAGAAAGCACACTCTACATGCTTGTTTGAGAAATGGGATGTGTGTCCTTGGGTCTCCTTCGGGTGGAGTGGAGGCTATTGGCCCCTTTATTTTTGTTTGTCCACAAGGTTTGGCTAATTTTGGGGAATGGGGTAGGCGGATCATGGGCGACGTAGATGGATCATGCTACAAAGTCCCCTATGATCTTCTACTCTATGCGACAGCGCTGAGATGATTCACAACCATTTTTTCCCGCTGAATTGGTCAGGCTGGCAGGAAATAACGTGGTCCCGTAGTTTTCGCCTTAAAACTTGAATGTGGGAGCAAGCGATATCGTGTCCCAATTTTGAAACACACACACACACATATAGAAATTGGACCTAAATTGGATTTAACCAATCTAACAATATGTATACTACCAAAATAAATTTTAATTTCATGCAGGTCTTTTAGACTAGAGTTATAGCTAGGTTAGTGAATCTTTACTTCGGACACAAAGGGGGAATGGTTGTGCCTGCGTAAATGATTCAGGGGGTCGGATGTAACGGACTGAAACACCGTTTCGAGGTTCTTATAAAACAAGAAAACATAAATAAATAAAATAATTCAATGTCGTAAAACGCCATCTAGTAATTAAGTAAGAATTTCTACAAGTAAATTGAATATCACTTGGTTTTTTATAAAACGAAAATAATTCAATGTCGTAAAACGCCATCTAGTTGATTAAGTAAGGAATTTTTTATACGTAAATAAAATGATGAATAAATATACACTATGGTATGTGGTCAAAGAAAAAAAATTGATTCATAAAGAAATTATTCTGTTAAATTGCAAAGGGCAAGTAAATATGTTTTATGAACAAATAAATTTAAAATGTAGTTTAATATATACAGTACCTATAGATGGGACTATGATTGAAAGAATTTAAGAAAAATAGTCTATGGATATTTACACAAGAATAATATTATAATAGTTTTGTGTATTGTTTATAATAAAATTAATAAGGAAAAGAATAAACAGATAAAGTTAAAACTTATTAATTATTTACAAGGAACAATAATTATAATATTTAATGCAATAAAGTACTGTTGAAAAGAGATTATAAATACTATTTATTATCTGTGTGCCTCAGAGCTATGGAAAATGCAGGAAATGGCTCTGATTGGCTATTATTGTTTAAAGGTCAAATGATTATTGAATAATTTTCTATATCTATTATTGAGTATAATATGGATGTTTATTAAACATAAAATTAATCTTATATTATTATGAAAATATTGACAGTTAGAATCAATGAGTGTAAGTATGTAAATAGCTTATAAATATTTAAAAAAGGGCCACTGGTTCACGGAAGATTTAAGTTAGTTCATAATTATAACGCAGGCGCCATAGAAAACCTAGCGCTGTTGTCAATTATTCAGAAATTGTGACTTTTGGCGGGAAAATCGAATCTTCTGATTGGCTGTGGGGGTGTTGGAGACCTTGAAGCAAGGTCTACGAGGGAATTCAAGGACACTTTTTCTTTGAGCTGGTTTCGGGGTTGGTCGATTCGCGAAAGGTATTCTGTACAATGTACTTTGGCGGGAATTTTGAGAATTTTACATTTAAAGTCGTGAAGATTTTTTACTTTGATTGTGAATAATTGAGTTTAATTAGTAAATATATAGTGTTTAAATTAGTGAAAAGAGGAATTAGGTAGTTCGCCTTTATTGAAGTTTATAATTCGCGAAATGAACATTTTATCGTATGAGCCAGACAAGACACCTTTATCTCTGGGATTAAGAATTGAATCTCGTGTTCAATTCAGAATATCAGCTGTACTGTGAGTCTGCGGTACAGGGCCATACATGAGATAAAATGTTTATATAGGGATTCTTTGTGGGACTTTGGTAGGGCTAGGGACGGTTGAGGCCATAGGTATTAGCTAGGTTCCCCCGCTTAGGAAGTCAATCGACGTGATTGCCTTGAGTTGATACCTATCGGTGATAACGAAGCTCTTGACCTCTGTTCAGCTAGGCATGCTGAGGATAGTCTGAAGCGCTCAGCACACGGATTTTGCCTGAAAGGGATCCGTGAGCTTCCAGGATGGTTTGTGACTGGAGGGGAGGCGGTTGTCGCTCTCCAGAGCGGATCAGTCCTGTCTATCTTTATATATGTATATATACACACTTTTATGTCCTTGTCCTGTGAGAGAACACATCCTTGGCTTCGGCCGTGGTCTCTTGCTCGTAGGGGGTATTAGTGATAGTTCAAAGTCAGGCTTACTACCTGCGCCCTAGTCAGTTAGATTAGCTTTACACATTTCACGTTTAACGTAGTTGAATGTTTGTTGATACATGGTTAGTTTAGTCAGGTAGGTGAGTAGGTACACACTAATAGCAAACATATGAATATATATATTAGGTAGGTAGTATTGCGTTTGTAAAGGGGTGATCTAAGTTGTTATTATTGTAAATCATGATAATCTGATTGGGAAATTAGATAGACAATTGGTTC
Organism: Eilema caniola; assembly: GCA_949126895.1. NCBI lineage: Eukaryota > Metazoa > Arthropoda > Insecta > Lepidoptera > Erebidae > Eilema > Eilema caniola. The sequence continues at coordinate 2,477,593 of OX421486.1, read as the reverse complement.
AATTACAACAAAGCAGATTTGTAAATGACCGCCATCTTGTGACCGAAGAATGAAAGTTTTCCCGCTAATTTTTGCAAGCCAATTTTCATGTCGATTTACGTTGTTGGAATTTACTGGGACTATAGTGACAGGAATGTGTAATAATTACGCTAAGATTATGGTGAAAATAAAACTACAAGCGAATGCTGCAACACCACGACGAGTGATTTAATAGTGAAGTGAGTGATTGTGAGTGAAATGGAGGCAGTGAACTGGTGTATTCATTACAGAATTCAGATATTGTCAAAGGTAAATACACAGTGATTGATCTGTCCTAACCATCTTTGATATAATATTTATTATTTACAAATAGATCCTTGCTGGATCATTATTGAACAACAACACAACGGTATATTGTACATTCACTCTAGTGAAACCTTTCTGGCTACAGAATTATGTGCAAGACCACCGAAGTCTGAAGGGTCGGAAGTATCTGACAGACTAGCTACAGAGGTAGTTATTTTACTGTTGTTCTTTGTGTACGAGCAAGATCTTACACATGAGATTACCATGGCTACAAACACACAAATAATGATGTTTGGACATTTTAATCACTGTTGCATAATCAGCTATTATATGTACTGTATTGAATGCACATGGTCGCTCAATCGCTATTTTATAGTAACTTTGTCATCCGCTAGGGTGAAGCAAAAGCTATATTTGAGCTGAATTATTGTAGTTCGATCAAGTGTTCGGTGAGAATATATTCTCTCTGAAGTGTCTATATAGACATTATTATTCAGAAGTGAATTGGTTCTAGCATTAACTATAATTATTTAGGTCTGTGCTAATAAATGAGCTTTTCCTAATTAAACTTATCGTTAACAATCAGCGCAGAAGTTACTGCGATAGATACTAATATAATTGTCCTAAAATGACGCTTAGAACGATGATTCTGTGTTATCATCTTAATACCTTATATTAAAGGAATTACGGCAATAGGACTGAAGTCCTGCGTTAGAGTTACGCTATTCTGAAAATAGAATTGGGGATTTGTATACCGGATGCCTCGGTGCAGTAGGCAGGAGACTTTAAAATTGTCTTCTAAATACCTACTTAGGCATAGGAAGGACTACGTTTGGTACTAGTGGCGAGTCCTACTGAATGTGGCGAGCACGGGGCCACATTTCTTATACACGGGGGGGAAAATACACTATATTACAGAAATAATAAAGATTTATAGAAGTTTCAACGATGAGTATGTTGATCTTGACTATAAATTATCACTGATAGTAATTGTTTGTGTATTATTTTGAATAACACGACCTCTGTTGGTATCCTCGAAAACAATTATAATTTGAAGTATTGAATGATTGACAGTTAGTTTTGTTGATTCTAATTTTACGTGTAGTACAAGCGTAATGTGGTAGGTGTCTCTGTGCTAAGTGTTGAATGAAGGGCGGTGAATATTGTCAAATTTCAAACGTCATTAAGAATGTTAGTTGTCAAAAGATTGTCTGGTCGTATTCCACTAAGTAAATAAGTGAATTTGTATGTTATATTGTGAGTTTAGTATGATAAATAAGGTGACGAACTGTGGATTGACTACGGAGTAAGGTTGGAGTAGCGACAAATCTGTTAAGAGGTATGTTAAAGTAAATACGAGTTACAATCATAAGAGTATGTGAACTTTAGGTTGGGGAACTAGGACTGGGATATACATGAATTCTATTGTAGATAAAGTACGATAAGGAATAGGTCTTTCACAACCCATTTTTCTATAGAATCACGGATTACTGCGTATCACGATAAGCGGTCTGAAGGTCATTAGACGATAGCGCGGCTGGGAATTGTAGGTTTGAATACGAGAGGCGTACGGGGAAAGCTTTATACATCTAGATTCAATGGTCATGGCAACAATCAGTTACAACTTGGAGCCTTGACATAGGATCATTACAGTGTGCTAATTACAGTGAATTTTTTTGTGTCGTTATCCAGTTCCACCTGGTTGTACGCCTGGGATAAGTCTATTTTAGAGAAATACCGTGATTTCCCGAAACGCACATTAAGTCGTCGATCCTAGGTAGGGGATAGCGATCCACCACTAGCACGGGGTTAACTGTAGCTTTATAATCTGCACAAATTCTTAGGGAGCCGACCGCTTTATTTACCGGTACCAAAGGTGAAGCCCAGTCGGAGCACTCGACGGGCTCAATCACACCGTCGCGCAGCATGGCGTCGAGCTCGGCATCGACGCGCTCCCGCAGCGCGTACGGTATCGGTCGCGCCCGATGGAACACCGGCAGCGCTCCCTCCCGAACTCTCAAGGTCGCCTTGCCACCCGTGTACCGGCCCAAGCCCCCTCCGAATAGCTCCTTATATCTGTTAAACAAAACCTTAAGGTCATTATTTAAATTGGTTTCCTTTAAGCTATGACACTGACTAAATCTAGGTATGTCTATTTCCAATTCGGTGAGCCACTGCCTGCCTAAAAGCGAAGTCGTACCTCCATCTATTACAAAGAATTCTAGTCGCTTAGACATGTCCCCATAGCGAACATTCGGTCTAATTAAACCTAACGGTTTGAGGGTAGATCCGTCATAGAATTTCAAACCCACACCGGTCGGTTCCAACTTAATATTTTTGAAATATTGATGATATGTACGACTACTAATACAGGATACCGCCGTTCCGGTATCTACCTCCATATTAATAATAATACTCTCAATTGAGACCGGCAAACTTACCGCCTTGTAGCTATTCAAACATATTTGATGAAAATCTTGTTCCAGATTCATCTCGCCCTCCTCTGCCTCAGTCGCTCCGTAGTGTAATGAAGTACCTTCTCCGCCCTCTCGGCCTTCCGTGCCGCGTCTCGGGCAAACCCTGCGCAAGTGTCCTACCTCCCGGCACCTGCTGCACTCGTACTTTCGAAATCGACACTTCTCGTAGGCATGTGTGTTCGAACCACACCCTTTGCATTTCATTTCCGCACCCTCGCGGCGTGCCGAGCGAATCCCTCGGCCCCCGCTTCGGCCTGATCCCCGACTCGGGCTCCCTACCCTTGGTGCGTCCCGGACCACTGACACCTTGTGCACTCCGGCCGAATCTTCACTCCGCGTTGCCTGCGTGATTGTGTCCACTGCCGCTGCGTCCCGCTCTGCGGCCTCCAGTGACGTAGCCAACTTGACCGCCCTTATAAAACTTAGCGAGTCCTCTTCTGCGAATAGCATCTGCCGGATCATGTCGCTTCTCAACCCACAGACGAACTGATCCCGTAAGTTCTCGTCCAGATTTCCCGCTAGCTTGCAATGCCCAGTCAGTTTCTTCAATTCTGCCACATAACTTGAAATCGTTTCGTCCGCCGTTTGCCGCCTTTGTCGGAACCGGAATCTCTCTGCCAAGGTCGACGGTTCCGGCTGTAAGTGGGCCCGTAGTATTTCCACCACCTCGTCGTATGTCAGTTCCGAAGGTTTCCTTGGGCTTGATAGATTTACCAACAGCTCGTACGCGGTATCCCCCATCACAGATATTAATGTCGGTAGCTTGAGATTGTCCGCCACGGCGTTCGCTGTAAAGTACATCTGCAATCTTTCTGTATACGACGACCACACCCCCTCGGCAACGTCGAACTCCTTAACTTTTCCAATCGACATTTTTCTTCTCCCTGTTTTGCAATTCGCTTCTTCTACACCCGCGGAACCCCGTTGTTGATCCTCGTCAGCCAGTGTAATGTACTCGTGTGGCTTTTACGGGAGCGGATTCAAACGACCTTTTGTATACAGAGTTTATTCGAGAATGACTCGTCATTACAAATTGTATCGCACATAAAGAAGTACTTATCTATAAATATGTGTATGTAGGTAGGTGCCGGACGGCCGGCCGCTCGCTGCATCGCGTTATGCGCGTCTACCTACATAACACCTCGCTTAATATAATATTATTGTGAAGCACAGTAGGCAACCAGCTAATAAGGGAACATTTTAATTCATACGGGTTGTATGTATTTCGTATATGTCTTTGTGCATGTTTGTCCAGACGTATTGTGAGGTTATCAGTTTTTTCGTTTAATTTTGCCCCGGGTGACTCATATTGTGAAAACTATCAATAATTGTTTTTCTGAACTGGTATAGAAGGTATAGCCTTGTTGTACCGGTAGATATATTACAATAAATTTTGACATTATTGATGGTTCGCATATTCCAAGGTTTATTAGCTCTTGAAACTCCTTTTTTGCTGCTTCATACCTACTTGTCGAGCGGTAATGGACGCGCACGTGCGTATACAGGAGGACCTTTGGTTGTGATATGATGCTGTACCCCATGTTCTGAAGGTTTCTTAAACGAAGTCATTCTCGTAATACTTTCGTATTTTTCTAACAGGCGCTTTATGCGTCCCGGTAAGTTTGCATCGATTGATCTCACGGAAGGTAATTTTGATCTAGCACTTTTGGCGGGTGTCGATAATTTCGTTTCCTCATCGATCAATCTCTTTCCGTGCAGATCCACTAATAATTTGTGATGCTCTAAGAAGTTAGCTCCTATTATTGGCAATTTAACATCTGCTATTATGAATGTCCACGTGAATCTGTCCAAAATCGTGATATTTTCTCCGTAATTGTAATTGCAGCCACCACTTGGCTGTCGCTCGTTTGCTCGGACCAAAATCCAGGCACATCCTGGATTTTTGGCAGGCGTTCCAGCGGTTGGCGATGCCATGCCGCGGTCGGTTTTGAACCTGTCTGCCTCTTGAAATTTCAGCTGGTGGGACCCGCTTGTGGGAAGCCAGCTGGAATGTGCTATCCGCGAATTTGGTGATTGGTGATCAGTTGAGACCGGCAGGCAAGATACCAGGTCCATCGCTCAACTAGTTTGTACTACTACGTCGGTACTATTTCGGGATGAATAATAAGATGGACGGTAGTGTCTACTCTTTTATTAGCGCACATAATTAACTTGATTAATAAGCGTCTTATATACTACTTTTTTACTATTTATTAAGAGAGGGGCTGACGCTCTATTTGTTGTTATGGCAGTGGACAATATTATTTGATGTGTGTAGTTATTTCTTTGGTTTTACTACCTTGCAGAAATCACGCCTCTGCTCATGACTTCCATAAAAGCTATGGATGATTTTATTTATACTACTTACTACCTTGCAGAAATCACGCCTCTGCTCATGACTTCCATAAAAGCTATGGATGATTTAATTTATAATAAACATAATTAAGAAAATTAATCATAACTATTAGTATAGACAGTTAAGGATAAAGACCAAACTCGCAGAACAAGCAAGTTCAAGTGACATTGGGCTGGCTACATCTGTTGAAGGTACGATGGCCGTCGGAACAGACATGTTCTAGAATGGAGACGGCGAAAAGGCAACGGCGGGAACGGGCGGGACGCCCCCCAGCCAGATCTACTGACGACCTGGAAAGGTTGCTGTGATAGACTGGATGCGGAACGCGAGGGATCGGGAGAAATGGCGCATATTTGGATGAGTTTGATGGTATCTATTATTATCAGTGACAATAATTGTCGGCCGATTTATCATTTTCAGTTCAGCCGCATCACAGTTAGATTGGGAACAGAGAGTGAATGATGAAAGTAAAAAAAATTATAGTACGGTACCTATAATAATTGCGTCATATTTCGAAATATTACAATAATTATCTTCATATGAATATTTAAATCGGATTAATTTGAATTATCTAGGTTACACTGCTTCTGCAATAATATATACCTGTGCTAATATTTATGATAACAAAAATGAACTGATTTAACAATTTTTATTCTTGAGATAAATCTCAAGGATAATGTATCTAAAAAATAGGTATACTTATATAAGGACCTATGATTTAAAAATCTCGTTACAGAAGCAAACTGTTCCACGGTTGAGTACCACAGAATAGTAATTGGTTATGAGCGTCATTTTGTATCATTTCCTTTACAAATATTGAGTATACAGTAGAATCCGCTTGTTAAGACCAACCGTCCAATATTTACTTATTACAAATTCCGGCCGAGACGAGAGTATCCCTGCAGATAACTGCTCGGAGGCTTCCCACGCCTCTCTCTGCCTGGTAGAGGGCATAGTTTGTACTCAATAATTAGACTTCTGACCGAGTGTGATAAAGATTGTAAGAACCGTAGAACAAAAGTAGTCAGTGAACACACACACAGCACCTCCCGAGTTCACTGTTCTATTACAGCAAATAACAGACCCTGGGATTTAAGATGACTTCATAGGATTAAAACAACTTAATATGAAATGAATATTATAGTAAAATTTAATTAATAAGCGGATAAAATAGACAATGCACGTTGGACCAAGGGAAGTAGGTCACTTTCGAAGTATAAAGCACGAAAATTTTAGTATGAACGGTTGTATAGAAGTCAATTATAAATGATGGGAAGAGTTTCGCTTTTTTTTTCCATAGGTGATGGTTCACCCTTGTTTCGCAGAACTTCTTCTATCATAATTTTGTTTCACTTAAAAATGAATGGCATAGACTTCATTTTGCAGGAAATCGTTCGGCATACACTCATTTGTCATACATTCATAACCCATTATGCCAAAATATTAAAATTTATGCCAAAGGAATTTTGGAGCATCAAGGTTTTCTTCAAGGTGCCCAGTGCAATCGTGCTATAAAATATTTTACGAACCCATCGATCGGTGCATTACGTAAGTTGATAGACATCTGTGAATCATATCGACGTCTTATGGTCTTAGGTATAACACCAAGAAGAGTGAGCTTATGATTTTGAAAGCCGGTACTAAATGCTACTCAATCATTCCTCCAGTCACTCTTTGCGGTACGCCTTTGAACAGAGTTAACAAGTTCAAGTATCTTGGCCACTGGGTCGTCGATGATTTATCAGATGATCTTGACATTGAGAGGGAGCGTAGGGCGCTGTCCGTCCAGTGTAATATGCTGGCACGCAGGTTTGCACGCTGTACGACAACAGTCAAGGTCACACTTTTTAAAGCCGATTGAAAGTCCTTCTACACGTGCAGCCTGTGGGCCGACTACACGCAGCGGGTGTACAACAATGCCTTTCGGGTGCTGCTGAACCTGCCGAGGTTTTGTAGCGCATCAAATATGTTCGCGGAGGCACATTGCGATGATTTTTATGCCATTGTGAGAAAGCGCAGCGCATCAATGTGTGCTTGACTGCTAGGCAGCACCAACATCATCTTGAAGGTATTGTCCGAGAGGTGGGACGTTCCTGTCTTAAAAAGGTGGACGCGCCTGCATGCTAGCGCGTCCCCTCGTTTTATTTTGTGATTTGTGTTAAATGTAATTGTACTAACATAGTTGTAAGATCATTGTTACTAACACATATGGACTACGCCTGAAATAAATTATTTTTATTTATTTTTTTATTTAATTATTCTCCATTTTACTATTTTGCGGGCAAACCCTATTATTTTGGCGGCAGCTTCAATCACACCCATTTATTATCCTCCAGTTGCATCCATCATGTAATGTTCTTATTCTTTCACTTCTCTATAACATTCCTTTTCATCCTCCTACCATAGCCTACTTAAAAGAACGCTTCAGGTTTCTCTGCGACACTCATTCAAAGACCTTAAGATCGTCAGTAAATCTGAAGCTGAAAATTTTGGACCATCCACAATGTTCATGGACAAATCTTTCACTGTTCAAATCGTCCGATTATGGAATACCGTACCTGTCACAGTCTTCGAAAAATGGGTCACGTCCCACTATCTGCAGTTGAAATAGTGTCCATTTAAGTATTTACTTATTTTTCCTTTATCTCTCTTTGTCTTGCCCAACTATATTTGCTGTGTCCCATAGCATGTAGTAATATGCATCTCTTCTAATTATTATATAATAATATCATATCTTAAATGGCTCCTAATAAATGTTCGACGTGTAATAAAAATGTTACGCTGAAGTCTCCAGGTCTCGTATGTAGTAGGTGTGACAAAACGGTACATTCGACATCCAACTGCTCCAAACTAACCAACAAGCAGCTGGCAGCTCTTCGAAATTCAGATGGGTTGGAATGGAGTTGCCAGGAGTGCCTAAGCAACGCCTCTAGGCGCTCCTCTCATTTTGTAGCGGCAGATGACAGCTCTGATGAAGAAGAGGGACCTGTAGGTCACTGCAGTGTGAATGAAAAGAAATTAATTGCCAATATTTCTCGCGAGACGCAGAGGATCATCAAGGCAGAAATAGGTGACCTTACGACTGCCGTTGAACATATGAATGGCCAAATGTCAGACCTCGAAGAAATAGTTAGAAAACAAGAAGGTACTATAAAATCCCTGGTCAACAAAAATACGGAGCTGCTGAATAAGAACAAGAATCTTGAGTTGAGAGTCGCAGCGTTGGAACAACATGTAAATGAAGTAGATCAAAAGATGCTGTCCGACACTTTGGAGATTGCAGGTATACCAGAAACTCCGAATCAGGACGTTAAGGATGTGGTGAATAAAGTAGCGGACAAATTGAAGGTAAATTCTATCGACATTGTAGCTGCCAGGCGCCTGCCGAAACCTAGGGATCGTCCACAACTGGGGCATATCCTAGTGGAAGTCAAATCCGCAGCAGTGCGTACTCAGTGGATCAATTCTGCCAAGAATATGGAGCTGACAGCAGGTAGTCTATTACCGACATTGTCACAGGATCAGGCTACGCGCCGAGTCTTTATACGTGAAGCGTTAACCCATCGCACGAAAGTACTTTTGTATAATGCCCAACAAAAACTAAAGAATACCTATAAGTACATTTGTGTAAGGCTGGCGTTATCTATATAAAAAAAAGCGATGATAAAGGTCGCCCGTTCATTATTCGTTCAATGGTGGACATCGATGGCTTACTAACAGAAAAATAGTTACCTATTCACCTATATCTACCCATAACCTAGCTAAATTCTATAAAGTTACCTACTTAACATGATGAATATAAATAGCGACACCGCATCCTCGGAAATTTTCGATTGTCCTACTGTTAGCTCATTTTTAAGTCAATTACCCTTCAATCAAATAAATTTGTTTTGCCTACATGTCAACATTCGATCTATGATTAAAAATTTTCCTAAATTGTTATTAATATTAAATTCTTGTAAAATTCCTATCGATGTTATAGCTCTGACTGAAGTGGGTATTTCTTCGAGAATAAGTAGTTTGTACAACATTGATGGCTATAAAATGCACACAGAACTTCGTTCTAAACAAAAGGGAGGTGGCATTATTGTTTACGTGAAGAACTATCTCAAATTCACTCAACTAACAACTAAAACGACAACAAGTTTCGAGAATTTATCGGGTAATTTAGTAACCGCGAACAGAATTTGCATAACACTGTGCGCATTTTACAGACCTCCGCGCACAAACGAAAAAACTTTTTTTTCTGAGCTGTCACAGGTTTTAGAGGGATTCACGAACACTAACACAATCATTGTTGGCGATGCTAATATAGATCTAAAAACCAACAACTCCATCAGAAGTTTGTACATCGACATGCTATCCGAGCGCGGATTCAATGCAGGTATAACTGACTATACTAGAATTGAAAAGAAATTAGATAAAGTAACTAAGTCGTGTATTGACCACTTCTTTACGAGGTTAACCTGTTTGAGTCCGTGCACGGCCGCGGTCGGTACAGTTCTGGCGGATCATCGCGTCATTCTACTGGCTTGTGAGGCGACGCATCGCATACAGGATGTTACAAAAAATTGTAAAATGACATACTGTGATAGGAGAATTGTGAACGAGGAACTAAATAAAGTTGACTGGTCGTGTATAAACGATATATCTTGTCCTGAAAAAACTTATGAATTTATAAAATCAAAATTTACATTAGCCTACAAAAAATCCTTAAAATTTTATACGCCTCGCACAAATAAACTCACCAAACAACCTTGGGTGAAGCAGTATATGTTAAAGATGGCTGATAGGAGAGACGCCCTCTTTAGTAGTTGGAAAAAGGATCCAACAAACAGTTCTCTTCGGCTAGAGTACAATAAAATTAGGAACAAAATTCATAAAACACTTGAATATAGTAGAAATAGATACTATCAAAAGGAAATAAACTCTAATATAAAAAATCCTCGGAAACATTGGCAAATCGTAAATACTATCTGTGGCAGAATCAGTATCTCGATAGACGACTTGATTTCGAAAGCTTTCGACTCTTACTTACTTTTAAAACTCGAAGATTCTGGAATTAGGGGCCCAATTTTAAACTGGTGCGAGAATTATCTAAAAAATAGGTCCTATTATGTTAGAATAGGTGAGGCAAAGAGTGAGGTGTTACCGGTCACTGAGGGGACAGCTCAGGGATCGGTGATCGGACCGTTACACTTTATCTCATATGTCAACGATATGAATAATTTACTGAGGCACTGTGCATCCTATCAATACGCCGACGATACATGTTTAGTTATAGCTGACAGGGACATTAAAAGGGCACTTCAAAAACTTCAGTTTGATTTTGACCGTCTGAATAAATGGTGTCATGACAACAGGCTTGTCCTTAACGCCGACAAAACAAAGCTGATGCATATTCGCTCGCCATACCTTAAAACTCGTTTTGACACAAATAAAATACTTAAGGCTCATAACCACACGTGCTTCCATCAAAATCTACCGAGGTGTAGTTGTCCTGTCATCGAAACGGTTAATAATCACACATACTTAGGTTTGGTCATTGATAGTTATTTTAACTGGCATCCTCATATTAATAAAGTGTGTGACAAACTCAGAGCATTTTTAGCAAATTTAATTATAATACGGAGCAGAATACCTTATAAAATATTATTAATGTTATACAATTCGTTGGCAGAGTCTGTTGTCAGTTATGGCATCACCAGCTATGGCAGAACGTATAAGACCTATCTCGATAAAATTCAAGACATGCAAATTAGAATATTAAAAAAAATAGTCTCGCCTGCGGTGAAAGAGTTACATGAAGCTGATGAATATTTTGGTCTTTTTAAACACTGTAAAATTTTACCAATACATATAAAATTTAATTACGAGCTACTTAAGGAACAATTTTTTAATATGGATATACAAGAAAAAATAAGCCACAGAGTTAGAACAAAAAAAATTAGAAACGAACAATTAAAAATAATAACGTCTAAAAATGTTTATGGTGAACGGATAACACGTTATTTAGTTCCTCGTTTATTAAATAATATTGATTTATCTGTAAAAAAAGCATCACAAAAATAAATATCAAGGAAAAATTAAAACTATACTTTTTGAGCAGCCTGTAGATGGGATTAAATGCTGAATGCATTTAGTTTTATCAATAGGCTGTTGAAGAACGAGCTTCCTTGTCGCTTGCTGTGCGGTGAATCGGCACGACCGTAAGATAGCGCTGTCCCCTTTCCGCAAAGTGAGGTGAATATAACCGAGTCACATACTGAGCGGTTCTGGAAGTGCGCGAATGCGCGATGGATCATCATATTTACATCATTTGCTGTTTTCAAAGACGTTAGTTTGTTAAATGATCTATTTCTGATTTGTGTATGTAGTCACATTCTTTTTTATTCTTCCTTATTTATTAACCTTAGCCTAATGAACTCTTCTTGTAATTTAGCATTCCGGACAAATCTTTGTGATTTATGGTCTGCTTATATTATTGTAGATTTATGTAAAAATGTTTAATGAATAAATAAAAAAATAAAAAAAAAGTCTATGCAAGTATTTACTGCTTCATATTACCGATGTCTTCCGAAAAATTATTAGAATTTGTAATAGGTTTTATCATATAATATACCTATATTTAGGTCTGCAATCACTTACACTAATTATAGTAATATTTAAGTACACCAAACTGCCCCTAATCTCTTTGTCTGTATCTTTCTCCATCCCATGGTTGATAGTAAGAGATTGCGTCAGTGCGATAAGGCCGCCAATTGTCAACCACATAAACAGTACCTGTTTTGTTGTCTATAACTTAAGGTTACATATCTTAATCGAGCCTCTTAAGGCGTTGGTCAAGGTTCTTAGCAATCAGCTCAGGAGCTGATATGACTATCGGGATAATTATTGGCGAATCAATATACCACATGTCAATAACCTCATGAGCAAGTTCCAAATATTTTATTTGTTTATCCTTTTTGGCTCTTATGCGGATTTCGTCCATTCATTATTATTATTAAAAGTAGTCAGAGAACACACCACACAGCAACTCTAGTGTTCGCTGTTTTATAACCGTAACTAACAGACCCTGGGATATAAGACAACTTTACTTATTCATTCAAAAGTCTTTGGAATTCTTAGGCCATATACTGTGTCTATAACACAGCTTGCTAACAATATGCATCGTAAAAAATGGCGTGAAATGCGCATTGTGTATTTTTCCTTAAACTATCAATGTATGCATGTTATATATATGTAAATGTGGGGTTTAGAGTTTGAATATAGTCTTTGTTGGGAATATTCTTGATCGACTGTTTAAAACCTTTAAAAGTACAAGCAAAATTATGTTTTGTGTATAAAATATGATACCTTTGAATGAGCATGTTGCACACTCTGCAGTTGGGCCATAGTCTGTGAAGTAGTTACTCCACAGATTTATCATTATCACCTTAGCATGGTTTCCAGTTGCATCCGATGCTTACACTTAGGAGCCTGGGGTCCGCTTCATTCTCCTTTCTTCGTTCGTCTTCTGCGACTTCTTGGGAGCGACTGTCGTCTGATCTTTCGACCCCAAGAGGGCAGCCGGCGCTAGAGTCAGCAGATGTACCGGCTTGCAGGTAACATTGGCTTGGGCCCAGAAGAACTTGGGGGATCCCAAAAACACCAAATTCCATAGTTCATGGCTCACCTCCACTCCAATCCATCATCATCATCCAAATTATCTATAAGCCCCATTGCCACTGGAATCCAGATACTCCAACTTTTGCTGTTTTATGAAACTCGCACCGACCACATTTTACTTCCAATTATAAGTTTTTTTTAAACGTGTGAAACATCTAACAAGATGCTTTATTTTCAGATAAAAATGTGGGCATTCAAAGTAATGTTATTACTTCTGCCAGCTTTTGTTTACTGCGGTATAAGTATTAAAATTAACCCAGGTAAGACAGAAGCTAAGACTACTGTTTCCTTCAGTGGCTCAGATAAAGCTCCTATTAGCGAACTGGAACGAAAAACTTTCAGACTTGATGATGCCAATTTGAAGAGAGCTATAAAGGCAGTTGATGAAGATTTGAAATTACCTTGGACTTGTGTAAATCCTCGCGTACCAAAAGTGATGAGAACTCTTACGCCAGTAGGGTACAAAATCATTGGCATCACACCAAAACCTGACGCAATCGTGACTGCAGAATATGAAAATGAACATAAAAAATTAGAAGCAAAATATAGTACAAGTGTGGAGAAGAGCGTTGAAGAGGAAATCTCCCATGGTTGGAGCACTTCGGGAGAACTAAGTGTTGGGCGAGAAATCAACTACAGTGTCGGTATTGGGGCAGCAAGTGTCGGTGGTTCTACTTCATTGTCCTACACTTCAGGATTTGGTAAGGAAAAATCAGAATCCAGAACAGTTTCTCTTGGAACTTCTTCAACAATAGAGGTTACTGTTCCACCAGGTCAAAAGGTTGTGGCAACACTATCCGCTTCAAGCGCCACCTTAGAGGTTGATATATATTACGAAGCCACTGTTGCTGGATTTTTAACTTGCGATAAGGACAAGGATGGTTCTATAGTGGTATATGGATTCGCCGGTCTACAAAACATTGGAAAATTACCAACAAAGGTAAATTCTACCGAGCATTTATCAATTAGTTTTTATTCGAATGCCAAGCTTAAGGTATCCGATGGCCAGGAATTGGATGCTGAAGTAAAAGTGTGAAGCAGTAAAGAAATACGTTACTGTCAATTTCATTCTTAATAAATTAAGAATTCTATAGTAAATAGTTGGTTCTTATTTTTTTAATCTATGATTCTTCATCTTCGCTTTTCTCACATACATTGCATGTTTCTAACTTTTAATATTTAATGAAAAATCCACGTTTCGGGATGCACTGGAGGAAGCCCTTGTTTTTAGGCATTACGATAGGGGTGAGGAGAAGACCCGGCGTATTTTGCCAAATGCTGCATGATTTGACACCTAGTTACAATCGGTTTAGTCTATTTTAAGCTTCGGAGGAACATAAATGTAAACACACACATATAATTAACCATATTACTATACCGCGTGCATAGCTATTTAGGTTACGTACCATAATCTGGTAAAAATAAATGGTTTTGTCTGTAGTCTTATGATTTTGAATTGATTATTCACCTCTGCCTAACCCTCCGAGGATACAGATTTGATTATTATTGTTTTTTTTACTTACAGTTTCAAATAGGTGATTGAAGGAGACCTACATAGCAAATTGTATCCCAGAAACAGGTTCCTGTGAGAGACGGACACGGGAAAACCACACCATGCGGGCGAAGCCGCGGGCAACAGCTAGTTTTAAAATAAAATTAAAGATGAAACCAAAATTAAAATCACAATCAGCATTATTAAATAAATAATAAAAGTAAATCAAATCTAAATTACAGTAATACATTTCATACAACAAAATAAAACAAGTAGGTCACAGGATACATCATACAGCCCTGTAGATCACCCGTGCACCGGAACGTATATTATTATTTTTGCATGTGCGCTGCAACAACGTGGCAAGCCCATCAGCATTCTGAACGCATTTTTAAATTTGTAGAATATACTGCTTCCGGGCTGTTTGGCCGTGATCGATGTGAAACTTGCGTTCCAGACGTTTCGTCGAACACTGCGGTCGACATCTTCAGTGGCGCAGGTCCGAGCACCGACGAGTTCGGAGACCTTGCCTCGTCAGCTGTTTCGGTGCGACTGACACGTTGTCTTGAGTTACTCCCGTATTTATAGGCGCGGTCGGAGCGGGGAATCGACTCACTCGATTCTGATTGATCAATAGCTGTGGCGCCGACGTATTCAATCCTGATTGGTCGTTTGCACTGTGATACCGAGTGGCTCTCAGTGCCGGGTACCAATCTTTTTGGAGCTGAAATCCCTCGTTTTTTCGGTTGAAGTTGGGATGCTTGAATATTTCGATGGCTTCTCGAAGTATACGTGGGAAAAAATGTGTAGTGGTAGCTAGAACTTTCGTGTTCTGAAATTCAATGGTATGAGTCCCATCCTCTTGGGTGTGTTCTGCAACCGCTGACTTGTGGAAGTGGCAGAGGCGGCAATTCCGTTCATGTTCCGACAGGCGGGTCTTGATGCTTCTTTGAGTGGTGCCCACGTATACCGAGCCACATGAGCAGGGGATTCTGTAAGCTCCAGCCAGTCTGGAACGCAAGTTTTACATCGACCACGGCCAAACAGCCCGGAAGCAGTATATTTTACATGTAACGCCGGCCGTGAAAGCCTGAAGATTTATACATTATTATATTGGATACGCAAGTCGCTATATGCACTCTGCGTATAGCTGACCCACAGGCTGCAGGTGTAGAAATATTGGCAGTAAGCAGTATATTCTACATGCAACGCCGGCCGTGAAAGCCTGAAGACTTATATATAACTATTTTGTTTGGCCTCTGGTCCTTAGCTTGAATAAACGCATTTTCTTTCTTTCTTTCCTTTTGGCCAAAACAGTGGCAAATGTTTCAATTTTATAAAATAGTATTTAACCAATAAACCCCATATTTCTCACTAAATCTGGTAAATAGCTACAACCCTTGTAATAGCACAACTAAATTGTATTTATTACTTATATAGGACACGTCAATGTGACTTTACATTGCTTGATGGCAAGCTGAAGGTAAAGTTATAAGTGGCTCATTACATCGGATGTTTAAACAGGTGAAATAAATTCTGTGAGCATTCAGCGTCGAGCGCAGCGCTGCGAACGACCTTGAGATTGTAATTGGTCGAACTCCAGTGACGTCCGACTAATAACAATTTATATCAAGGTCACAGCGCTATAATAAATAAATAATCATTTATTTCAAGTAACAAGACTCACACATTATATTTATTAAACGTAGTCACATTATTATTATTACACAGGCACAAAATTGTCATGTCAATAAGTAGTGACAATTCTCTATAATTTCAGAAATATGCATGTCAGAAATTTTATAAAATGAAATAATGTCAATCATAAATTAAATCAATGCATGTCATTAGTGGAATACAATTAAATTACAAATAGTTATGGGTAAATTAAACAAAACATAATTAAAATAGAAATTCTCTGTGGCCAACATCAGGCGACAGCAGTGACTCATATACAGGCAGTGAAACCTTGCCGCGAGCGCGGCCAGAATGCTGTTGGCGCTCCCCCACATGCGCCGCACTAGTGAGGCAGTCCGCTTGCGCATCGTGGTGTAGAAACAATCTACACGCGCCTCCGCGAACATTGTGGACGCACTACAAAAGCGGAGGAGCCCCATCACCATCCTGAACGCGTTATTAAACTGGACGCGACGGGCCCCGTACGATTTTTGCGTGTAGCCAGACCACAGACTGCATGTGTAGAAAGAGGTGCAGTAGGCTCTAAAAAGAGTGATCTTCACCTCAGTCGAGCACCGTGCAAATCTAAGAATGAGCATATTCGCTCTAACCGACAACGCCCTTCGCTCCCGTTCAATGTCAGCATCGTCTCTCAGGGTGGGTGTAACCAAATGCCCCAAATATTTGAATACTTCCACCCTAGTCAGTTGAGACCCTCTTAAACTAATTGGTGGCACTTCGGTCAGTTTTCTATTGCCCGCCTGAAAGACCATGTATTAACTTTTCTTACAATTGTAAATCAGCCCATGATCTGCTGCATTGTCTTCGCATATAGGTACTGAGCAGTTTTCTGAGTCCACAAACCAAGGCGCTCAGCACCACCATGTCGTCCGCGTAGCTTATGTTATTGAAACATACGCCGTCTATGTAGCAACCGATATGTTACGCGTTGAGCGCCTCGATGAGTCCGTTTATGTATAGGTTATAAAATGGACGGTGAGCTAAGTCCCCCCTGTCTGACCCCACACTCTAACCTACACGAATCCGACAGCATGCCCGCCCATTGCAAGTTATTAATCTGGTTTCCATACCAATATTAAAAAACATTTATGATTTTATCTGGCATAAGGATTTCTTTCATTTTCCTCCACAAAATGTTATATGACACTAGGTCAAACTCCCTTGGAAGGTCAAGGAAGCAAGCGTAGACAGGTGTATTTCTATCTGTGTAGTATTTAACAGCACTCTTCATACATAGTATTGCTGTTTCCGTTGATAGTCCTGGTCGGAACCCAAATTGATTATCATGCACCTGTAGATGGCGATTCAATTTTGTATTTAGAATGGCGTCAAACACCATACCAATGATTGTAGCTAGTGAGATTGGCCTATAGTTTCTAACATCCAACAAATCAACCACCGTCCTCATCATATCCTCAGGCAGGTATGAGTGTGAAAGGCATAGACCATACAACAAGGCCAGGACTTGAAAAATATGCGGCCCGGCATTCAGTATTATTCAGCACACTAAGTCTATTATGGCCCGGGGATTTCCCCCTCGAAGTAGACTTTACTGCTGTGACTACATCCTTAGCCGTAATTACGTCACTACTGACAATGGTGGCCCCCGAGGCGACTGAACAACAAAGCTGTTTTTAAATGAATTTGCTATTTCTTTCGGATTATTCGTGCCGCCCACAGTCACCGGAAGCCCAGGACGATTCCTCACACGTTTGGTATTTTTCCAAAAACCACTAAAATCTTTACTGCAATGTTTGAGGTGAGCATATCCATCTTTATCTGTTCTTCGTGGTTTTGACACCACTTCAGTCACGATTGAAAGATTTTCTTACTTTCGCACATCTTTTTATAGATAAAACTCGTGGTAGGACCATTCCCAAAAACTCGTTCTGGCCTTCGCATGACTGTCAATTACATGCCTATTCCAGCCCATAATATTTTTAGACCGGTGATTATTCTGCTCGACGCTGACTGCTTACAAGAATTGCACGTCAGCAATCTACGTCTGCTGTCGGGGAATCCCAAATTGGCTTCGTTTATCAGATATAGTATATAATCGTTTATTTTTCCTTACTTTTCTGACATGTAACAGTTTAGAGATTATAAAGCTTACATTAATGAAATCATGTAGTCTTGAACAGTTTAGTATATGTGAGGATCTGGTGTCTGAAGTAGTTCCTGTATTACAGATCACCAGATACGCGGACTCTTCCAAGGCTAGTTAAGCGGGCTTGCAGTATGCCTGACGATATAACAATTATTATCTTCATAATAAATATGTAGATTGAATTAGCCTAAATATAATATAAACAAGGTGTGCAGTCTTATCTATACTGCTGCAATAATATTTAAATATATTATAACAAACTAGCTGCTGCCCACGGCTCTGCATGCGTGAATGACGGTCACCGCGATCAAATATAGCCTATGTCCTTTCCCAAGCTTTAATCTGTGTGTGTGCCAAATTTCATTAGGTTATCTTTTGTAATTCGGTTGCCCGGTCATCTTCTCCCTTCCCTTTGCTTTCGTAGGAGACTATAGAATAGGAATGTTCTTTATCCCAAAGTAGAAATTATAGCCGTGATAATAGTGCCAGCTTGACGATAATGCTCAACCTTCATTACGTAGACAGGCAAAATGTGGATATCATTAGACCTGCCTAGACCAACGGGGATTTACAAATTTGATCCTTATTTTAATCCCATGAAACTTATTCGACAAACGTTGCCTTTAGCCTTTCTCGAGCTCTAGTCACTCTGTACCACATTTCATTAATATCGGTTCAGGGGCTAAGCATGAAAGCGTAACAGACAGATAGACAAAGTAATTTGCGCATTTCTAATATTAGTGTCACATTTATATTTATAATATTAAGGATATGGATATATCTGTGCTATTATTTTGTGATAGTAAAAATGAAGTGCTAAATCTCAAGGATAGTTAAACTAAAAAATGAGGTATACCTATATAAGAACCTTGGATTTCAAAATTTAGTTACTGAGGCATACTGTTTCACAGGTGAGTATACTAAATGGTGTCCCTTTGTATCATTTTCGTGGCAAATATCTTGACAACATTGAGTATACAGCACAAACCGTTTATCTTGAGTCCGCTTGATGTGACGAACCGTACGAAGTAAATACACAATATAAAGTAAATAAAGTTTGTCTGGAATGTTAAAATTGATTTGATTAACTACTATCAGTGTATTAAGTTAAGTTTTCCATTATTAACACAGAAAAATACACCAATATGCGTTTCATTACGTTTTGCCAATATTTAAGATGACCCAATCTCTAAACAAATGAAATGGCCTCCTTTCATACAATTACACCTTCGTATATTATATTATAATAAAATTTAATTTCTAAGCGAATAAAACGGACAACGAACGTTTGACCAAGGAAAGTTGGTCACTCTCGAAGTATGAAGCACGAAATGTTTTTGTATGAACGGTTGTATAGAAATCCATTATAAATGATGGGAAGTGTTTCGCTTTCAAGTAAGAAACATGACATTAAATAAAAGATCCTATCACAATTTTGTTTCACTTAAAAATGAATGGCATAAACTTCATTTTGCAGAAAATCGTTCGGCATACACTCATTTGTCATACATTCATAACTCATTATGCCAAAATATTAAAAATTATGCCAAATGAATTTCAGAGTATCAAGGTTCTCTTCAAGGTGCCCAGTGCAATGGTGCTATAAAATATTTTACGAATTTATTCTCCATTTTAATATTTTGCGGGCAAACCCTATTATTTTGGCGGCAGCTTCAATCATACCCATTTATTAGGTATCATGTTTGCCACTTTTTATCATATTCTATTCAACCAATTAGGTGTTATCATACGGCAAATAAAATCGGAACAAAATCCGAGATTAGCCCTGCAAAGAGCTGCTCGGACGCTTTCTATGTGTCCCTCTGACTGGCGGAGGGCACAGTTTTTACTCATAAATTGGATTCCTGGCAGACTGTGATAAATATTGTAAGAACGTGGAATAATCTCACCGAATACCGAAGAAAGATCTCACCGACGAGCAACTAAAAACTTGAGAGACTCCAGAATCTCAGTATACAGTTCATATTTTACTTATACGCCTTAGCCGAAATGTTCATATTCTTTCACTTCTTTACAACATTCCTTGCCTACTTGATTTCTCTGCGACACTCATTCAAAGACCTTACGATCGTCAGTAAATCTGAAACTGAAAATCCTGGACCATCCACAATGTTCTTGGACAAATCTTTCACGGTTCAAGCCTTCCGATTATGGAATGCCTTACCTGTCACTACGAGACGCTCGCATTCACTGCCAGTCTTCAAAAAATGGGTCACGTCGCACTATCTGCAGTAGAAATAGTGTTCATTTAAATATTTACTTATTTTTCCTTTATTTGCCCAACTATATTTACTCTGTGTCCCATAGCATGTAATAAGCATCTATTACTCTTCAGATTATTATATGTATAAGAAGTATATAAATATGTAAGTCTATGTAAGTATTTACTGCTTTATATTACAGTATTTAAGTACACCAAACTGCCCCTAATCTCTTTGCCTGTATCTTTCTCCATCCTATGGTTGATTGTTAGAGATTGCGTCAGTGCGATAAGGCCGCCAATTGTGTTCCACATGAACTGTACCTCTGTTTTGTTGTCTATAACTTAAGGTTGCCTATCTTAATCGATCCTCTGAAGGTGTTTGTCAAGGCTCTTAACAATCAGCCGAGGAACTGATATGACTATTGGGACAATTATTATTTACGAATCAATATACCACATGTCAACAACCTCATGAGCAAGTTCCAAATATTTTATTTGTTTATCCTTTTTGGTTTTAATGCGGATTTCGTCATTTCATTATTATTATTAAAAGTAGTCAGAGAACACACACAGCAACTCTCGTGTTCGCTGTTTTATTATCAATACTAACAGACCCTAGGATATAAGACAACTTTGCTTATTCATTCAAAAGTCTTTGGAATTCTTAGGCCATATACTGTGTCTATACACAGCTTGCTAACAATATGCATCGTAAAAAATGGCGTGAAATGCGCATTGTGTATTTAAACTATCAATATATGCATGTTATGGGGTATATGTATAATATATGTTAATTTGTACCTGGTCAACGTCTATAGAGGTTGAATATAGTCTTTGTTGGGAATATTCTTGATCGACTGTTTAAAACCTTTAAAAGTACAAGCATAATTATGTTTTGTATATAAAATATGATACCATATGATCAGACTAATTCGAAGTTCTTTTTTAATGTGTGAAAAATCTAACTGCATTCTTTATTTTCAGATAAAAATGTGGGCATTAAAAGTAATCCTATTACTTCTGCCAGCTATTGTTTACTGCGGTATAAGTATTAAAATTAACCCAGGTAAGACAGAAGCTAAGACTACTGTTTCCTTCAGCGGCTCAGATAAAGCTCCTATTAGCGAACTGGAACGAAAAACTTTCGGACTTGATGATGCCAGTTTGAAGAGAGCTATAAAAGCAGTTGATGAATATTTAAAATTACCTTGGACTTGTGTAAATCCTCGTGTACCAAATGTGATGAGAATTCTTACGCCAGTAGGGTACAAAATCATTGGCATCACACCAAAACCTGATGCAATCGTAACTGCAGAATATGAAAATGAGCATAAAAAATTAGATGCAACATATAGTACAAGTGTAGAGAAGAGCGTTGAAGAGGAAATCTCCCATGGTTGGAGCACATCGGGAGAACTAAGTGTTGGGCAAGAAATCAATTACAGTGTCGGTATTGGAGCAGCAAGTGTCGGTGGTTCTACCTCATTGTCTTACTCTTCGGGCTGGGGTAAGGATAAATCAGAATCCAGAACAGTCTCTCTTGGAACTTCTTCAACTATAGAGGTTACTGTTCCACCAGGTCAAAAGGTTGTGGCAACACTATCCGCTTCAAGCGCCACGTTAGAGGTTGATATATATTACGAAGCCACTGTTAGTGGACATTTAACTTGCGATAAGGACAAGGATGGTTCTATAGTGGTATATGGATTCGCCGGTCTACAAAACATTGGAAAATTACCAACAAAGGTAAATTCTACCGAGCATTTATCAATTCGTTTTTATTCGAATGCCAAGCTTAAGGTGTCCGATGGCCATGAACTCGATGCTGAAGTAAAGGTGTGAAGCAGTAAAGAAATACGTTATTGTCAATTTCATTTCTAAATAAAGTAAGAATTTTATGGCAAATAGTTGATTCTTATTTATTTAGTCTTTGATTCTTCATCTTCGCTTTTTTTTCGTACATTGCATAGCTCTAACTCTTAATATTTTAATGAAAAAGTAAGTTTTTTTATTAGTGAAGCTAAAGTATGATCGAAAAGTGGATAGAATAACTACAACTTTACATTACTCGGTTTTACCCAGTATTTCTTAACCTTATTCAATCAATCAATCAATTAGCCTTGGGCGAGGTCTTTGTCCAGCAGTGGACTGCACCATTGCTGGACAAAGACCTCGCCCAATGCGTGATATTTCTGCCGATCCTCCACTTTCCGCATCCAGTCTGTCCCAGCCACCAATTTCAGTCGTCAGTCCACCTGACTACGGGTTGTGCTACCTTCTGTTTGCCTTCTCGCGGTCTCCACTCTAGGACTTGTTTCCTCAAACAGCCATTGGTCCTTCGACAGATGTGGCAAGCCCTCTGCCACTTCAGCTTGCGAACTCTGTCGGTAATTTTAGTTGTTTGTCGGTTACCTCGTTTCGAATTCGACGTCTACGCGACTAATAGATCATGAACTAACCCCACTGTCAGTGTCCTCGTTTCGGCAACGAAGTCAGACCAGGTGGGATGCACTGTAGGAAGCCCTTGGTTTAGGTATTACTATAGGGGTGAGGAGAAGACTCGATGTAGTTTACTAAATGCTGCCCAACCTAGTTGGATCCTTCTGGCTTATTTACTAATAGTTACTTTATTTATAGATTATTATTTAATAGCAATTAATAAAGTTGAAGAGTGAGGTAATGATGAAGATGAACCTGGCCACCATTGAGGGCAGCGGCCTTTAGTGTGAGGAAAGTCGATTACGTCACATTTCCTTAGACATTTACGTCCACATAGGCAATGTCTTAGTCGAGTGCACGGACGATGTTAACAATCAAGGACCAGTATTCCACGTGACTAGTGAACCAAAAATGCCAGTTAGGTTGAAAGGGCAGGTTCATAAAACGGTTCCACCAGAACATTTTATGTCATAATTTGGTTTCGCAAATTTGTCGCAAAAGTTGTCATAAATTTTATTTCACAGAAAGTCGAATAGTAGTCGAAAAGTAGAATACACTCATTTATTGTGCGATATATTTAAAGGGCGGAAGTTCAGAAAAAGGGCGCTGGTGAGGTCTACAGTTCACAAAACTACTAGTTTATATTCACCCTGTAACGGACTGTATCGCGTCCTTGTGGCACCATTAAAAAAAAAAGAGATAATATATATTTTAATGTCGTATAGCGCCACCTATTTGGTTAAGGAAGATAACTTTATACATAAAACAAGATATAGGAAATTATGCACTATGGTTGTCGTCAATGGAAAGATTATTTCATTAACAAAAATAATTTATACTGTTAATTTGCGATGCGCAAATAAAAAAACAAATAAATTAAAAAAAAGAAAACATAACATAATTTGAGTAGATTGAATAAAAGTCCTAGACTGGAATAGTCTATAAAAGGTCTATGGATATTTACACAAAGGTTACTATTATAATACCTTGTTATATTGTTCATAATAAAGAAAATTAATAATTATAAAGAAAGCATTTAAAAAGGTTTTAATTATTTGCAATGGGCAATAAATTTTAATATTTTAATGCAATAAAGTATTGTTAAAAAGAGATTATAAATACTATTTATTATCTGTGTGCACCAAGACTATGTAAATGCAGGAAATGGCTGTGATTGGCTACTGATTTTGAAGGTCAAATGGCTATTGAATAATTATCTATATTCATTATTGAATACAGTTGGAATGTGTATTAAACATAAAACTAATCGAATAATATTAAAATTATATTGGCATCTAGAACTAATATATATATATATATTAACAATTTATAAATATTCAAAACTCAAAAAGAAAACTTTGATTGGTTGATCGGAAGCAATCTTTTAGTTCTGAATTTTAACGCAGATTTAGCGCTGTTGTCAATTATTCATGAATTGTGGCTCTTTGGCGGGAAAATCAAATCTTCTGATTGGCTAAAAGGTTGAGAAGGAGCCTTGGGAAAAGAAAAAGCAGGGAAAACGGGGGGAATTGAAGGTCACTTTTCTTTGAGCTGGCTTCGGGGTTGGTCGATTCGCGAAAAGGTATTCTGTGTAGTGTACTTTGGCGGGATTTTTGCGAATTTTACATTTAAAGTCGTGGATTTTTTTTACTTTTGTTGTGGAAAATTTGAGTTAAATTAGTAAATTTTTAGTGTTTTAATTAGTAAAAAGAGGAATTAGGTTAGCTCGCCTTTATTGAAGTTTTATAATTCGCGAAATAAACATTTTACTGTATGAGCCAGACAAGACACCTTTATCTCTGGGATTAGGAATTGAATCTCGTATTCAATTCAGAATATCAGCTGTACTGTGAGTCTGCGGTACAGGGCCATACATGAGATAAAATGTTTATATAGGGATTCCTTGTGGGGCTTTGGTAGGGCTAGGGACGGTTGAGGCCATAGGTATTAGCTAGGCTCCCCGTTTAGGATGTCGATCGAAGTGGTCGCCAGAAGTGGATACCTTACGGTGATAACAAAGCTTCTGTCCTCTATTCAGCTAGGCATGCTGTGGATAGTCTGAAGCGCTCAGCACACGGATTTTGCCTGAAAAGGATCCGTGAGCTTCCAGGATGATCGGTGACTGGAAGGGAGACGGCTGTCACCTCCCAGAGCGGATCAGTCCTGTCTATCTTTATATATGTATTTATACGCATTTTTATGTCCTTGTCCTATGAGAGAACACATCCTTGGCTTCGGCCGTGGTCTCTTGCTCGTAGGGGGTACTAGTGATAGTTCAAAGACAGGCTTACTACCTGCTCCCCTAGTCAGATAGATTAGCTTTACACATTTCACGTTTAACGTAATTAAATGTTTGTTGATACACGGTTAGTTTAGTCAGGTAGGTGAGTAGGTACACATTAATAGTAAACATATGAATATATATATTAGGTAGATAAAATCACGTATGTAAAGGGGTGATCTAGGTTGTTATTAATGTAAATCATAATAATCTGATTAGGAAATTAGGTAGGCAATTGGTTCAATTACAACGTAGCAGATTTGTAAATGACCGCTGTTCGATAAACTCGGATGTCCAAGTATTCCGGCAGGCGGCGCCACAGCCGCGCGCCGTCTGCACGCTGGCGGTTCGCCGCTAGCGCCGGTTCAGTCAATGAAACACGCGCGAACGACAGCACGTCGCAATCGCTCCGGGGATTTCGGGAGGTTGACCATTCATATACGCGTGTTCGATACGCCGGGATAAAATTCGCTTCCACTGTGTGAGGGTGTAGTGTAGACACGTGAGCTCCCACGGCAGAAGACATCGGAGTCAAGACAGGGGGCCCCCTTGACAAGACTACTCGTCGAGGCAGCAGCAAGCCAACCGTGGTGAGTCTTACTGATCTACCTAACATTTTGGTAGAATGAGCTGGTTAGTTCTACGGGTCATTTGGGGTTCTAGATACGCGCCGGGCATTGCATGATAGGCAAGCGCATAGAACATAATTGCATTTTGCGTCGCAATTTATAATTGTTAATACGCGGGTAGATACGGGTCGCGCGAGTGTTGCGTATTATTATCCACCTGTGTATTGGGCATAAGATTATTTATAAGAAATTAAGTGGTATTGTTGTTTATTATCACGGGCTAATTTATATTAATTTTAAGTTTATATTGTAAACAGTTGTGGTAAGGTTGGTTGACTAAGTACGTCACAAATACGGCGCAATTCGCCGGTGTATTGATATTGCCTTGGGCTTTTGTTATCGTATTGTATTAAGTAGTACAGTCACCGACACATAGGCCGAACTGGTACAGTCGACAACAAAAATATATTGTTGCTGTACCACCCTAGTATAGTTTGTAGGTATTGTTTATTGTTTGTAAACCTTCCGGAGATGTCGGCCAGGCAATTGAGGGCGGCCATCGGGTCCGAGCTCAGATGGGCTGCCTCAGCGCTGTTGCTGGTGGAGCGTCGAGACTGGCAGGGGGCCCTTCTACGACGGGCCGGGGAGTTAGACGCCCGTTTGGAGAGGGCGCGTAACAGCCTGGAGGGCTTATTTGCCTTGGAGCCGGCGGCGGATCCAAATTTATTGGAGGAGGCCGCGCTGGATATGGAGCAGTTGCAAACGGCAGCTGACACCATATTCGAGCGGGAAGCGGAAATACGGGCGGAGTCGCAGACGCCGGGGGAGACAAAGGCAGGGGTCCGGGGTGCCACGGGGGTAGTGGCGCACCTGCCCGCAATAGCACTTCCCGTGTTCTCGGGGGAGATGGATCAGTGGACGGGGTTCTTGAACCTATTTGACTCACTGGTCCATCTACGAGGGGACTTGCCCGACTCATACAAGTTGGCCCAGCTACTGGGAGCGCTGCGGGGGGAGCCTCTGGAGCTTCTGCGTCACCTGGCGGTGACGGATGGCAACTATGCCGTTGCCCGGGATATCCTCATCGCCAGGTACCAAAATACCCGCCGGCTGGTGGATGCTCATCTGGCGAAGCTGTTCGCCATACCCAGGGTGACTCGGGTGACGGAGATCAAGACCGCCGTGTTAAACCTGCTAGTGGTGGCCAGGCGAGCGTTGGCAAACCTGGGGCTGCCCGTTAGCGAGTGGTCATACATTTTGTTCTACCTGGTGTTCAACCGGCTGCCGGGGGACATGCAGCTTCGGTTTGAGCAGTCCTCATGGGGGGGGGTGAGGGGGATTTGCCCACCATTGATGGGCTCACCTCCTTCCTTGAGGAGGAATGCCGCAGGGTGGAAAACCTGGCTCGGGCGCAGCCCGCGGGAGCTGTGGCGGTGCAACGGGAAGAAAGAAAGAAAGAAAGAAAGAAAGAAATATTTATTATTAAGCACAGCTGAGCAATAATTTGGCAACAACAGCAGAATAATAAATTCACATAACTCACGCACAACTGTGCTGAATAAATGGCCGCCTCTCAGCTTAATGCTGTCCACTTTGTGGTGCAGGCGGTACAGCGCTGATTTTCAGAGACGGCCACGAGTATAATTTACAAAAATCAATTAGGTATGTTACACAAGCCAAACACGTAAAATAACAATAGAAGTAAACCACACCATAAAAAAGAACGACTAAATTAAAATTACTAAAATACTATCGACAAAAAACACAGACAGTATAAAAATAAAAAGACAACTTTTTCATCTATCTTATCTGTGCCCGCCATATTGGCAACACAGTTAATTACAAAAAGCCAAGCCCGTCTCTTCCCGCGTCCGATCGAAAATGACGCCATGTTCAAGCAAGCCTTCAAAATTGATTGTGAACATATTATAATCATAACATAAACCCAGGATAAAGTGCAGAAGTGATCCCTCCTTGCAATTTATATTTATTTCCCGCCCCAAGTACAGTACGGACTCACAACCGAACGCCACAAAACGGGCGTCTCGCACGCAGCGCTTGGACGCCATCCACATACCGACGCCGCCGCGGCAAGGTGAGCTCAAACATAAGTCTTAAATATTATGCTAAATTATTACAAAGCAAGATCTACCCTAAGTTGTACTGCGACTGGAACCTGTGTTCCGACTAACATTTGATTTAAACCAATGATTACAGATTGAAATGAGTCACGGGGCACATCTCAAGCCGGGCATAGGTACATATAAATGGGTCAAAAAAGGTGCGCCTACACATGCGACAGAAGACCTATGCCGGCACATCACACTACCCACAGGGTTCAAGGTATTTAGACTTACAGATGACCTAATTAGTAGTACATAATGTACATGTGTGAAAAACAGTGACTTGAGCATTAAATTAAATAAAAATGAATGTGAAGTTTGTTGAGTTACATTTACAGTTATTTAGTCAGATAACCTAGATAGTAGGGCATAAGATACATTTATTGTGTGAAAAACAGTGACTTGAGTGTTAAAATAAATTAAACTGAAATGTGAAGCTAGTTGTGTTACATTTACAGTTATATATCAAATTGTTTAAAATAGGGAATGTTTACTGTCAGCAATACAAGGCACAGTAAATACCGAACAATAACCAAGTGACAATAAGATAAACTAATGAGTAAATGCATGTGATATGTTTGAGTACCCAGCCGGATCAGACTATGAGCTACTATATGACATGGAAGTGCAGTGCAGTCTCCTGTGCGGCCACTCTAATTTGACTTAGACTGCTCTGCCATATACATGTTTTTGAGATGGCGTTTAAATGTGTGTTTTGTATTCAGGCAACGGGCCGGCGGCAAGAGGACATTCCAACACTGCGCAGCAGCATGCCTGAAACAGCCCCGGAAGGCAGCCGTCCTGTACCGTGGCAGCGACAAAGGGGGAACTTGCGACTTCTTGCTATATCGCTGCTTTTCGTACCTCCAGCTGAGCTTCTCAAAGAGGTAAGCTGGCCTCTGTGTGGTCACCACCCCAAACACCAAACTGGCCAGGTGCAACCTTCTCCTGGCTGCCATCTTAAGCATCTTTAGCTTATTTAGATAGGGAGTTACATGGCTTCGCCTAGGTATGTCCACACAGAAGCGAGCACAAGCATTTTGAACCCGTTGGATCAAGCTCTCTGTCCGCCCAAGCAGGCACGGGCCATAGACAGTATCACAGTAATTAAGTTTCGACAGCACAAGGCTATCAACCAGGAGCTTCCGCAGGGGTTCACTCAGGAACTGCCGTACGTTATATAAAATCTTGAGCCTGTAGAAACAGCGCCCCACCACCCTGTTGATGTGTGCATCAAAACGCAATTCTGGGTCCATCACTAATCCAAGGTTGGTTGCTGCTTCCACTCTCTCGATACATACACCGCCAACGGTAATAGTTGGGTCCATGTCGACTATGGCTTTGACTTGCTTCTTTGAGCCCAACACCATGAATTTCGATTTAGTTGGGTTCAATATGAGAGAATTATGCTCAGCCCAAGATACTATTCTGCCCAGGTCATCATTAATGGCTGCTATCGCAGTAGGTGCCTCTGCAGGCTTGAAGGACCTGTAGATCTGTATATCATCTGCATACATGTGGTATTTGCAGTTTCGGATTGAGTCTACAATATCAGCACTGTATAGGGTGAATAAGAGAGGACCCAAAAGGGACCCCTGTGGCACACCCCTAGGCACCAGGCGGGGGGGGGGGAGACAATTCGGGTACCATCCTCTCTCTGTATCTCCACATATTGCGTCCTGTTCTCCAGGTAACTCTGAAACCATTCCACCGTTTCCCTGGCCAATCCATAGTACGACAGCTTGGATAGAAGGAGTGTGCTATTTATGGTGTCAAACGCACGGGAGAAGTCCAGGAGCACCAGGATAGTTCCTTCCCCCTCATCCCTCGCCTCAAGAATATTGCCAACTACATCCGCCAGAGCAGTCGCCGTGCCGCGCCCCCTGCGGAATCCCGACTGCAAATCAGGCAGAAGGCCATTGATCTCCAGGTACTCTGTCAGTTGTGTATGTACTACTCTCTCTAGGACCTTGGATAAGCAGGGCAGAATGCTTATGGGCCTTAAGTCCTTATAATTTTGTGGGTTGCTCACCTTTTCTATCGGGCGAACAATTGCACAACGCCACAGTTTGGGGAACCTATGAGATCTAATTGACGTGTTGATAATCTCAGTCACGGTCTGCAGAGCTGTCGGGAGCACCATGGAGAGCATTTCCCGCCCTATCCCATCAACCCCCTGGGCATTCGTTTTAATGCCGATAATCATTCTGCGCACCACTTCATCACTGACCGGCCTGATTTTAAATTCACTTGTAGTACACCTATTAAATTCGAAAAATGTCAGCTGAGAGATTGCCACCATTGACTCTCCTGGCACATTCAAAAAGGCCCTGTTGATTGCATCAGCGTCGTCGAAGTGAACCGGCAGCAGCTTCTCCCTGTGGTGCGGTATGATGTCGGCCTTTAGAGATTTCCATAGACGTTTTGGTTCACCGACCTGTGAGTTGATGTTAGCGCCAAAGTAAGCTGACTTTTCAGCATGCAAGGACTTCTCAGCTAGGTGTTTCAGGTCCACGTAATACTTGTGGTGTTGGTCCAATCCAGTATTGCGGTATCTTACCCTAGCCCTATCACGAAGACGGAACAGTAGACGGATATTATCAGTGATCCAAGGAGTAGGCGGTGCTTTAAAGGTCTTTGTTCTTACAGGTGCATGAAGGTCGAACAGATGCAACATGTAAGAATTGAAGGACAGTAGCATGGCATTCACATCCTGCCCCCCACCTGCCATCATCCATCGGAGACTATGCCTATCCCGTTCAAAATGGTCCATCAGAACATCCCTCAGAGGTCTGTAAGTGACTATTCTAGGTATTGGCTTAGATCTTTTCATTATGGTATCACAGACCACAAACGAATGGCGACCCAACTCCTCAATGCGATCCACAATGACACTGCGCGTCCTTACATCTGTGCAAATGAGGTCTATGAGAGTAGCCGATCCGTCCATGAAATGTGTCGGCCTGTGAACCACCTAATATAAACTGAAGCAATTGAGAAAATCCGTTAGTCTCCTCACATCGCTCTCGCCCACTTCCTGCATATCCACATTGAAGTCCCCCAGGAGCATCAAGTGGTCATATGGAGCCAGAGCAGTGACACTATCGGTTACACTACCCAGGAACTCATCCAGGTTGAGCCAGGGAGGGCGATAGGCCGTGCCCACAAGCAACGTTTTGCCCATGATGCTAATAGTAATCCACATTTGCTCAACATTGGGATTTATAGGGTGCACCCTGGTTCTGGCAGTGATTCCAGATTTCACGTAAAAGGCTACGCCCCCTCCCCGTCCCTTTTTTATGTTCATAGGCCTTGGTATGTGCCGGAGCTTGTAACCCTGTACCAGAGGAGCCCTGGCGTCCTGGCCCGTCTTCAGCCAGGTCTCGTTTATTGCCATTATGTCCACGGAATGGTGCAGCATAGCCATTCTGAATTCCTCCTGCTTAGTTGAGAGTGAACCCGCGTTAAATAGTCCAAATTTCAAGTATCTATTTCTGATCATTACTGTAAGGGACAATTATTACTAATTTACAGCCTGTAATGAAATGACTTAGAGATATGCTGCAACAAAGGGCCAAATGCCTATCAGATCTCTGTAAGCAGCTTGTTTCGTGTATATTTTGTAAATAATAGCTTTTAATTCTAATTCTGTGTGTATAGTTCATATTGTGTATATTCTGTAAATAATAATGACCATGATGTATATTAATTTTTAGTGTGTAGTTTCTAGTATATTTTTCTCGTGAACAATAAGGAACATTACCTTTCAGTGCATAGTGTATAGTTTGTGCTCTCTGTAATATCTCTTGTACATATAGTATAAAAATAAGTATAAAAGTGTCATGCAATTTACTAATACTACTAAAATGTGGGCAGGTATGCTTCAGTTCGGTCGCGGCGGGTCGCATCCACTGGCCTCCTGTAGACGAAAATTTACGTTTGATTCGTCGAGATGACCTGCCGTCCAGCCACTCCCGGAGTCTCCCCGGACTGTCGAGACGGACGCCGATCCGCTGACCCCAAAAATGGTAGTCAGATCCGCCTCGGTCCGGACGCGACGTGTCGGTTCCCCCGGCTTCCTGCAGGCAAGAATTTGCCCTCTTTTCGTCCAGACGAATTTCCACCCTGTCGCACCCGCAGCTTCCCTGGACTGTCTAAACAACTGCCGATTTGTTTTAGTCAGGCGTTCATTTACATAGAAGCGCCTGGAGCTGCCGTCCAGGCCGAGGTCCCGCGTCGTCGCGCCGCGGCGCACACGCGCCCCCCTCAACATCTCGTCCCGCAGGTCGCGGCGCGCCAGGCGCACCACAAGGACACGAGGGCGGCGCTCGGCGGCTCCGCGCGGATCAGTGGCGATCAGCTGACGTCGCCCGACCCGCTCCGCGCTTACGATGTCACGCTCCTCCACCACGACACCCAGCTTAGTTCCAATGGTCATTGCTAGATGAGTAGGGTTATCACCGTCA
This sequence comes from Eilema caniola, assembly GCA_949126895.1. NCBI lineage: Eukaryota > Metazoa > Arthropoda > Insecta > Lepidoptera > Erebidae > Eilema > Eilema caniola. Next base: position 2,445,408 of record OX421486.1, on the reverse strand, counting down.
AGCTCCGGAATATTGGACACTTCGATGTCATTTGCCAGGAGCTCCTGGTCCCTCTCATTGAGTTCCCGTCGAAGACCCTCAACAACGCGCTCAGCAGTCTCAACACCCACGGATCCCGGAGTCGCTCCCGTCTGCTCCACCGCCAGCAGTCTGGTTTCGAGACTATCAATTCTGGAGTTACAGGATTGTACTGAGTCCTTTATAGCTGCCACCTCAACTTCTATATGCCTCCTGAAGGTTCTGAAGTCTGAACGCAACGCCTTAATCTCTTCCATGATCAGATGAAACTCTCCACTTCTTTGTGCCTCATCTGAAACCTCAGCACCAGAATCCCGACCTATCGCGGTAGTCGCCATGGAGCCGCCCGACGTCGACTGCCCCTGCCCCTTGTCTCGCTTGGCCTCCAACTGCGCTCCTCGTACAGGTGTGTCGTCGCCTTTCTTTTTCCTTATACTTTTGCGTTTGCATTCTGGGCAAAACCAGTCCGAAGGAACGACATCATCTGCTGGAATGCTTACGCAAGGCTTATGGTAATACCCATGACACTTGACGCATTTAGCGCCATCTGTCGGTGCAAGAAAACGACCGCAACCTCCGCACTTGGTCATCGCTCTCAGAGATCAAGCAGTTCGTGCGACCCTATGTAGATGGCGCTGGCAGATTCTGAATCTCTTGAAAATAATAACAAATCTTAACTGTGGGTACTGTTTTACCGTTTGCCTTATGAATTCAATATTGTTTGCAGCTTTGAAAAGATTTGGAATTATATTTATGTAATTACTGTATCCCGCCACTACTGCACAACCTCACTGTAATTTATGTCAATACACTCCTCTTCAACTAAAACTGCATTTCCTCACAGAACAAGTCTTTATACACTTAAATGATAAGTTATTATTTATTTATTTTTTTACACTTTTACACCACAATTATATTGTTTTGCATTATCTTTTTACTTTTACACTATATTGTTCGGTTGTACTATATAGCTTAAGCGCACTTATGACTGAAATAAACTCCTTTGACTATTTTAATTGTATTATTTATACAGAGCCGATGTTTACCGTGTTTGACGTTTTCGAGCCACTCGCAGCGGGGGGCAAGGTACGGCCAGGTGACCTCGGTGGAGCCCAGCGGGGGGGATCGCTGCGGCTTCTGTAAGGGGGGGGGTCACTCCTTCGCAAGGTGCGAGGAGTTCCTGGCCCTAGAGGTAAGGCGGCGCCGGGGCATAATCCAGCAGCGCCGCCTATGTTTATTGCATGGGGCCCCACTTCGCAAACCGCTGCGATAATTCACGCCCGTGCTCCTACTGCCAGGGAGACCACCACCCGATCCTCTGTATGAACAGAGCGGGACAGGGCCGGCCCAGGGGTCCGGATGGTGGGGCAGGGGGCCACGGGTCGGGGGGTCGCAGGGCCGTCGATCACCCCGTGGAAGGGGCGACGCGCACCCCAGGGATAGTGGGGCTGGGACCGCTGACGCCTTCATAATCAGCGGGGGCAACGGCGCAGGTCGTGGGCAGTTCCGCCGCTCACCCGACAGCAGGGGGAGCGAGCGAGCCGGTGACATCGCGGGCTGCGGGTCGAGGCGCGATGTGGGACTGATGCGGTCCTCACACGCGACCCCGGGGTGACTAACCCAGCAATGCCGCCGGGGGACCCTCCACGGGCGGGTGGCAAGGCCCACCCTTGTATTACGCCTGCGCCGGACAGGGGGGTCCGAACCCAACTTGGGGTGGCCCACTATCGCCGCCGCTGCTGGAGCGACCGCGACTGGACCCACGGCCTCCATACTTGCGTTATCCGCCGGGGACCCCCTATGAATGGCGGTACCTGCGGTACCCGGGCCGCCGCGGGGTGTATGCGGGCGAGTGGAGGCCGCCTACCGAGCCCGGGGGCGGTGGTGATGACGGAGGTGATGGGTAATCACCCTCACTCCAAGCTCAACTCGGGCATTCGTCGGATAATGCTGGAGCGTGGCATCCGCGCTGGGGATCTGGCGGATCCGGACTTCGATATTCCACGCCCCGTGGACCTTCTATTTGGATGTTCTCGGGAAGATACTCCTGCGTGACAGACGGGTGTTAGACCCACACGGGTTGCTGGCGATCAATACTGTCTTTGGGTATGCAGTGCTGGGTCCAGTCTTGCCTGCCGGGGTACCCAAGGACAGTGACCAGCTGTTAGTGGGATCTGTGCTGTCAGATATCATGCAGAAGTTCTGGGAAGTGGAGGAGCCACCTATGGCACGCCGTGTAGATCCAGAGGCCAAGGAGTGCGAGTTGTTCTATAAGCACAACACCGGCCGGCTTCCATCGGGTAGATTCATCACACGGCTTCCGTTCCGAGGAAATTGTCCAGCCTTGGGTTGGTCCTATGATGCGGCATGGGCCAGGCTGAGATCCATGGAACGGCGGATGGCCAGGGATAAGAATTTTCGGGAGAAGTATGTGGGCTTCATGCGGGAGTACGAGGACCTGGGACACATGTCGGTGTCGAAGGTGGATTGGGAGCGGGAAGACCACTATTTCCTCCCCCACCATGCTGTTCTCAAGACTCCCACCGGGAAGATTCGGGTGGTTTTCGACGGGTCGTCGTCTACTAGCGCCGGGGTGTCACTGAACCAGTGCTTACATTCGGGACCCAAGCTAACCCGGGATGTGGGAGATGTACTCACGAGTTTCCGGAGGCACCAGTTTGTCTTTGTGGCCGACATCCGGATGATGTTTCGGCAAACAGTGATCCATCCGGATGACAGACGGTACCAACTGGTGCTCTGGCGGGAAGGCCCAGATAGGCCAGTGGTGGTGTATGAATTAAACACCAACACGTATGGTCTGCGTTCCAGCCCTTATGTGGCGATCCGAACACTGAGAGAGTTGGCGGATCGGGAGCGACTGCGGTTCCCTCGGGCTGCTGCGATCCTGGAGCAGGATTTGTATGTCGACGACATCTGCACGGGAGCTGACAGCATCGAGGAGGGGCTCGCCCGCCGGGATGAACTCATAAGCCTGTTAGCCCAGGGTGGCTATGAGTTTCTGCGGGCTAATGAGTGCCTGCCTACAAACCGGACAGTACCCAGTCCGGTGGAAAACGGGTAGGCTTGTCCTTATCCAGAAGGAGGGACGGCCCGCGGAATCGCCCTCAGCGTACCGACCGATAGTGTTGCTGGACGAGGCGGGCAAGCTCTTTGAGAGAGTGTTGTTCGCTCGCATCGTCCGGCACCTCGAGGATGGAGGTCGCGGCCTGTCCGACTACCAATATGGTTTTCGGCCACGTCGTTCGACCGTCGACGCCGTCCTTCGGGTGAAGGCGCTGACGCAAGAGGAGATCCGCAAGGGCGGGGTGCTATTGGCGGTGTCACTGGACATCGCCAATGCGTTCAATACCCTGCCCTGGGAGTGCATACGGGAGGCGCTCAAATACCATGACGTGCCTCCCTATCTGCGTAGGATCGTCGGTGCCTACCTATCGGAGCGGTACGTGGAGTACCCGGGTCAGGATGGCAGCCTTCACAGGTGGGCCATGTGCCGCGGTGTTCCGCAGGGGTCAGTGTTGGGGCCCCTCTTGTGGAACATCGGGTACGACTGGGTACTTCGAGGAGCTCGCCTCCCGGGCGCCAACGTGACCTGCTACGCAGACGACACGTTGGTTACTGCCCGGGGGGCGACCTATGGAGACGCCGCGCGCCTTGCCACTGCGTCGGTGGCCATGGTCGTGCGGCGAATAACGATGTTGGGACTCGGGGTGGCGCTCAACAAGTCGGAGGCGGACTCCCACATCATAGTGAGTGGCACTCGGATCGAGGTCAAGTCTGAAATGAGGTACCTCGGGCTTGTCCTCGATCCACGATGGAGCTTCCGCGCTCATTTCGACCGCCTGGTCCCCCGTCTGCTTGGCGCGGCCGCCGCCCTTCGGCGGCAGATGCCGAACCTAGGGGGACCCCAGACGAGCAGCCGCCTCCTGTATTTGGGAGCCGTAAGATCGATGGCCCTATATGGGGCCCCTGTGTGGATCGACGCCCTGACGGCACACAACGTCGCCCTTCTGCGACGTCCGCAGAGGGAAATGGCCGTCGGGGCGATTAGAGGTTACTGCGGCATCTCATTCGAGGCGGCTTGCGTTATGGCGGGCTCCCCTCCGTGGGAGCTGGAGGCCGGTGTCCTCGCGTCAGTGTATCATTGGCGTGAGGAGGCCCGGAGCCGGGGCGAATTCCCGGCACCTTCGGAGGTGGGAGAGCGGAGGCTCCAAGCGAGACGGTCCATGCTCCTGGAGTGGGAGCGGCGGCTAGCCAATCCCACGGCTGGCAGAAGGACCGTCGAGGCGATCCGTCCGGTCCTCAGAGACTGGATGGAAAGATCGCGGGGGTCGGTAACGTTCCGAATGGCGCAGGTCCTCTCGGGACATGGATGCTTCGGGAGGTACCTGTACCGGTTGGGACGAGAGCCGACCAGAGGGTGCCACCACTGTGGAGGCGATGATGATACGGCGCAGCACACCCTAGAGGAGTGCCCCGCGTGGGCTGGGGAGCGCCGTGCTCTCATCGCCGAAGTGGGGACGGACCTCTCGCTGCCGACCGTAGTTCTGTCTATGGTCGGCGGCGATGAGGCGTGGGCGGCGGTTCAGGCCTTCTGCGAGACGGTTATCTCGCAGAAGGAGGCGGCGGAGAGGGCGAGGGAATCTGACCCGCTTTCCCTCCCGCAGCGCCGCAAACGAGCCGGGGCCCGGAGGAGGCGGTACCACCAACTCCTCCCCCCCTAACCGGGCCGGGGCAGTAGACGCGGGGGCGTCTGCGGTTGACCGGATCCTGTTGCCTCGTAAGCTGTTTCCAGCAGGGAAGTGCCGGGCGTCGCTGCATGGGTTCTGCGACGCATCGGAACTTGGGTACGCGGCTGCGGTGTACCTCCGTACGGTGACCCCGTCGGGAAGGGTCGGGGTACAACTCGTGATGGCCAAGAGCAAGGTGGCTCCTCTCCGAGTGCGATTAAGCATTCCAAAGATGGAGTTGTCTGGGGCGGCGCTCTTGACACGGTTGTTGAATCACACCGCCACGTTATTGGGAGCCACGGTGGACCTTGATGAGGCTGTGTACGCCTGGACTGATAGCCAGATCGTACTTTGCTGGCTGAGGGCGTCGGTGCACACCCTTGAGGTGTTTGTGGCAAATAGGGTTTCTCAGATACAGAACTCTGAGACCCCCTTAGTGTGGCGGCATGTACCAGGGGAGATGAATCCGGCGGACGTAGCGTCCCGGGGCTGCCGGGCTCCTGAACTGGTGTGCCATTCTTTATGGTGGGGACCGCATTGGCTCACGCTAAAGCGGGCTCAGTGGCCGGGGACAACGGTGGCCCCCGTCAATATGGGGCTCAGGGAGCAGGTCTGCGTGGCAGAGCTTACGGAGCTGGACGGGGGATTCCTCGCGAATCGGTACAGCTCCTTTGACAAGCTTGTGAATGTCACGGCTTGGATGAGAAGGTTCATCGCAAATTGTCGTGCGCCAGCGCACAACCGAGTATTATCGCCGGTCCTATGTCCGACTGAGCGAGACCAGGCTCTGAAGGTCCTGGTACGCCTGGAGCAGTCGGTGAGCTTTAGTGACGTGTTGGATACCCTCAGGAGGGGACGTCCCAAGCTCAAGGGAGCAGTCATGCGCCTCAACCCTTTTCTCGACAACGAGGGGTTGATCCGGGTCGGCGGTCGACTGCGGAACTCCGGGTTGGCTTACGGGTCACGTCACCCATTGTTGCTGCCTAAATCGGGTTCGTTCGTGGAATTGCTGATACGGGACAGGCACGTTCGAAATGCACATGCAGGGTTAACCGCCTTGATGGCGACACTCCAGCGGGAGTTCTGGATTTTGTCGGGACGTCGCATCATTCGTAGCGTTGTGTTTAAGTGCATGTCGTGCTACAGGATGAAGGCAGCCACAATGTAACCCCAGATGGGGGATCTTCCCCCTGATCGGGTCACGGAGGTTAGACCCTTCTCGGGAGTGGGCACGGACTTTGCCGGCCCATTTATGGTACGAAATTCTCGTACCCGGAATACTAGGTTAGTGAAGGCCTATTTGTGTGTGTTCGTTTGCCTGTCCACTAAGGCCGTCCACCTTGAGGTGGTTGGAGACTTAACGACTGAAGGGTTTCTTGCCTGTCTCGCCCGCTTTGTATCGCGTCGGGGGATTCCGTCGTTGATTCGTTCGGACAACGGTCGGAACTACGTGGGGGCGGATAGGCATCTCAGGGAGGTCGTAGAGTTATTAAATGTAAACCAGGTGGATATAGGGACAGGTCTTTGTCAGCGTGGTATCAGATGGACCTTCAGTCCTCCGGGTTACCCCTCTTGGGGCGGTATTTTTGAGGCTGCAGTGGCCTCCGCAAAGCGGCATTTGTCACGCGTCATTGGTGAGACCACGCTGACGTTCGAGGAACTCGCGACCGTATTTTGTAAAATTGAGGCGGTACTCAATTCGCGTCCTTTGTGTCCCGTTAGTTCGGACCCTAACGACTTCGAAGCATTGACGCCGGGACATTTTCTAGTAGGGCGTCCGCTTAACGCGTTGCCGGAGTACCCTTATGAGGGCGTGAGGTTGCATCGACTCACGCGGTACCAGATGTTGCAGCAATTCGCGCAAGATTTTTGGAGACGCTGGTCATTGGAGTATCTGCACATTCTGCAGCAGCGCCTTAAGTGGACGGACAGGTCAAACCCTCCCCAGGTGGGAGACCTCGTGTTGGTTAAGGATGCCAACCTATCGCCACTGCGCTGGCGAAGGGGGCGCATTGTTAACCTGTTACCAGGGGCCGATGGGACGCCCAGGCTGGCCGAGGTCCTGGTTGGGGGTTCAGTCCTCAGGCGGGCAGTCGGTTCGTTATCCCGGCTTCCTGTAGTTTAATGAGTACTCGGGTTAGGGAGACCCTACTGCCGAGTAGGGCGGGTGGATGTTCGATAAACTCGGATGTCCAAGTATTCCAGCAGGCGGCGCCACAGCCGCGCGCCGTCTGCGCGCTGGCGGTTCGCCGCTAGCGCCGGTTCAGTCAATGAAACACGCGCGAACGACAGCACGTCGCAATCGCTCCGTGGATTTCGGGAGGTTGACCATTCATATACGCGTGTTCGATACGCCGGGATAAAATTCGCTTCCACTGTGTGAGGGTGTAGTGTAGACACGTGAGCTCCCACGGCAGAAGACATCGGAGTCAAGACAGGGGGCCCCCTTGACAAGACTACTCGTCGAGGCAGCGGCAAGCCAACCGTGGTGAGTCTTACTGATCTACCTAACAACCGCCATCTTGTGACTGTAGAATGAAAGATTTCCCGCTAATTTTGCAATTCGATTTTCATGTTCGATTTACGTTGTTGGCAATTACTGGGATTATAGTGACAGGATTGTATAATAATTACGCTAAGATTATGGTGAGATAACAGCCATTGGATGCGTCAACATGACGATGAGTATTTTAGCAGTGAAGTGAATAAATGTGTGTGACAGAGCGAGCCAATGTATTCATTACGGGTTTCAAATATTGATCAAGGTAAATGTGCAGTGATTGATTTGTCTTAAGTGTCTTTAATATAAATTTTACTAATTACATATAGATCTTTGCTGGTTCATTATTGAACAACAACGCATCGGTACTTTGTACATTCACACTAGTGAAATCTTTCTGACAACAGAATCATGTGCGAAGCTATCGTAATCTGAAGGATCAAAAGCATCCAACGGATTAACTACAAAAGGTAGTTATTTCATCACTATTCTTTGTGTTCATGCAGGGTCTCACACGTAAGTCATTACGATTGCCAACACACAAATATTGATGTTTGGACATTTTAATCATTGTTTGCATAAACAGTTGTTATAAGTACTGTACTGAATGCATATGGTTGCAAAACCGCTATTTTGTAGAAGTCTTACGATCCGCTAGGGTGAAGCAGGGCTAAATTTGAACTGAATTACTTTGGTTCGATCATGTGTTTAGTGAGAATGTATTTCCTCCGAAATGTCTATACAGACAAAACCATTCAGAAGTGATTCGGTTCTAGTATTTACTATAGTTATATTAAGTCTGTGCTAATAAATGAGTTGTACTTAATTAAATTTACCGTTAACAGCTAAAGCAGATGTTTACTGCGACACACCTTCATATAATCGTCCTAATATGACGCTCTGAAAGATAATACTGAGTTACCGCAATGGGATTTGAAGTCCTGTGATAGGGTTACGCTATTCTGAATACAGAATTGGGGATTGTTACCGGAGACTTTGAATTTGTCTTCTAAATACCTACTTAGGCATAGGAAGGACTGCATTTGATTCTAGTGGCGAGTCTTACTGATTGTGGCGAGCACGGGGCCACATTCCTTTCACACGGGGGGAATAAACTATATTACAGAAATAATAAAGGATTATAGAAGTTAATCCAAATTATATATTATCACTGTTTTTAGGAAATGTTTTGTATTTTTTTTTTGAGTAACAGGACTTCTGTTGGTATTCCCGATAACTAATTATAATTTGAAGTATTGGGTGATTGACAGCTAGTTTTATTGATTCCGATTTTACATGTAGTACAAGTGTAATGTGGTAGATGTCTCTGTGCTAAGTGATTCTCGTTAATTACTGCCGTTGAACAACTAGACGTCTCAAGATTGCCACAGTTCAAGCTTTATAATGATAAATGTTTGATATGCAGTTGCCTTATAGGTTGTTGAACGAAGAAAGTAATGTAATTTCAAACTTCATTATAAATGCTAGTTGTAAGAGGTTGTTCGACCTTATATTTCGCTAAGGAAATCAATGATTTTATATGGTATATTGTGTGTATTAGTTTGATGAATCGAAGTGAGAAACTGTGAATTGATTACGAAGTGTGTTTGGAATGAAGAAGTAATTCGTTAAAAGGTGTGTTGAAGTAAATGTGAGTTACAATTGTATGAGTATGTGAATTTCCGGTTGGAGAACTAAGGATTGTAATATACATGAATTCTAATGCATTAAAAACTTGACAAAGAATAGATCCTTCACAACTCATTTTTTCTATAGAACCGCGAGTTACTATGTACCACGATAAGTGTTCTAAATAGCCATTAGACGATTGTACAGTTGGAATTGTGAGTTTGAGTACGAAAGGTAATCGGGGATAGGTAGTGATATGGTACAATTAGGTCCCGTGTGACCAGGATATTACAATTTATTGCCTATGACCAGTATGGTTATGGGTAGAATATTACAACTCAGAAACCGGAGATCCGCAAAACTATCTTAAAATCTTTATAGTAGAATCATGTAGAATCTAGTATAATCTATACAATATAGTCTAGTAGAATCTAGTGTAAAAATTAATATCAATAGTTCATGGATAATTGAAACTATTAATATTGAACTGAACAATATCAAAAAAGCTTGGATATATGACAACTACTTAACATCACGGCTGACTTGGCCTTTTCTGGTATATGATTTCGGCAAAACCTTACTACCGAAAATAGATAAAACTTGTGCTAGTTCAAGCGGACTAGCGCACTCTGCTGATCCCTCTGCTTTATTTAGGGATCAAAATAATATTGGGATGAAATTAAAGAAACCATCGGAGTTCTTATAAACACCTTAGAGTTACCAAAACCCACATCTTAGGTAAATCCCAAGATGACACAGTCAGACTCCCGAAAGATAATAACGCGTCCGAGCTTGAATCTAGACTCATATTCCATAAACGATTTATGAAAGGAGCCCAGTCCAACAGAGTGGGGTTAGGAGTACGAGAGCCAAAAAGGGACCAGGATATACTAGGTCCTTTCTGAAGCAAGACGAAAATGATAAATATTGAGTGCACGCGATGAATTTGGAATTCCAAAACGAATGGTTGATGTTGGAGATAACAACCCCTGTTCCCTACTCCAAACTGGCTGCGATACGCAGCGCTCAAATAGTACCTGACCCCGATATATACAGAGACAAAGGTTACCTTACCTTATCGCAATCACCCGTGGCACATCAGAGGCCTTGTGAGTAGAATGATGGTGTGTACCTGTATAGTATAACTTGCCCGCTGACGTTTGTGAGGTCTCCACAGCCCGATCTGGTCAGTTCCACAGCCGACCCGTCGGCTTTGATCCCACTAAGATTACACTCACGAACACAAGACACGTGTCTACACGAATTAACGTCTTACAACGTAATTGTACCGGAAATCGTTTCGTTCGCACTTCGCCCCGCGGATGGTATATACTTCCCAAATTCGATGACTGATTACTCTATAAATCATAACAAATATCTATCTCCCAGATAAGCTTAACCTTCGTGCCCACGAAAAAATAGTGAATGATATGACATAAATGACACTTCAACTGTCATCGAAACTTATGACTAAAAATGGCGGAATGAAAAAAGTTGGGTACAGTACCTAAAGTCAACCCTGACGGAGAAGCAGCGGGGCTCATTTCTTCATTACTCACCACTGAGGAAAATTATGTGAAATCTTTGGAAATCCTTACTAAAAGCTATCGTCAGAATACAATCTGCATCAGGAAAGTGGGTGAACGCTTGAGCTCTTCTGGATGCGGGCAGCGAGGTCAACATTGTTACCCACGACTGGCTTCCTTACCACAGCTAGAACTCAAGCAAGATCATAATAATATATCTGGCGAGTATTACCAATACTCTAAAACTTTCTCAAGTAAACGTTAACTAACATTTCATCTCGGTACAACGGGTACACCTCATATAGTAGAACTTTTTAAGTTATAATTTTATATTGCATAACAACTAACAGCATAAACCTCTTTTTGCAGAATATCGTTTGGCATAAACTCATTTTGCATACATTGAAACCCATAATTTTGTAAGTCAAAATCATCTGTACGTATAGATTTTTGTATTCATAATAAACACAATGTATAACCATCACATCGCAGAAAGTTCAAAACCAGATTCATCTTTTGGTATATATTTCTTATCCATAACTATTTAAAAGTAGAACCTTTTTTTTTTTTTTTTTTTTACGTGCGGGAAATCCCCACGGATACCCACCCCTCCGGAGCCGAAGGGGTAGGTTATGTCGGACTCGAACCGACTAAACCGCACGCCGTCTGTGGGTCGATGTGCTAGGCCGGAGGTGAGGTTGTCTTTTGACATATCCCTCGCACCCCGGCTGACCCAGGGCCATTCCTCTCGGTCTGGCCCTCCTCGGGAGGGGGGACCACGCGGTCCCCGACTCGCCCCCGGTAGGGGGGGGGGCGCGCATCGTCCTACGATGCGCGCCGCCGCCGTGGCCTGCTTCTGCTAGGGTGACGAGCGGCTCCACCCGTCACCCTCAGGCCCGCGCTCATGGGGGGCGGAGGTCGGTTTGCGCCCTCCGACGCCCGAGCCGCCTTCGAACGCGGCCAGCGATGTCCGCGAGTCTTTCTCGCTCGCTGCGCCGCGCCTGCTCTGCTGTCTCCTTCACGAGCATGACCTGCTCGCAGAAGGAGGCGCTGGCCGCCCACGCATCCGCGCAGCGGACCATCGCCGCGAGCAGGGTGGAGAGCGTGAGCACTCTCACCCCCAGGGCCGTCACAAGCTCCCGCCTCGGCGCTTCAAACGCTGGACACTCGGTGAGCGTGTGCAGCCCCGAGTCCACGCTCGCGTCGCAGTGATGGCACTCGGGCGTTGGCTCTATGCCCATCAGATGCAGGTACCGCCCGAAGTTACCGTGTCCGGTAATGACCTGCGTCTGACGGTACGAGAGGCCACCGTGTGGCCTCTCTAGCCACTCCCCCATGATGGGTCTTACCGCCGCAATCACGGCGTGCCCTTTTAAAAGTAGAACCATCATTTCGCATAATGTTTACAGCAAGAATCATCTTTTATGATTATTGCAACACTTTTCTAATCAGGCGTTATCATTTTTACTATTGCTATTAGTTGGAGGTAGTAATCACATGAATCATTATTAGTTGTCGGGTACCCTTAGTTGTCATATCGATATTGTGTTATTGTGTTGATCAAAACAATTTAAAGTATATTAAATATGGAAAATTCAGTAGAAAGTATTTTAAAAGTGTTTAAATCAAGCAAAGGTGGAATTAAATTAGATATGAATGGATTTATTTACGAAAGAAACAAAGTGCAAAATAATAAATACTATTGGTTATGTGAAATGAGCCGGAACAAAACATATAATTGCAATCAACGAATAATCACCATATGCAACAATGAAACTAATATACATACTGCTACGCCCGGCGCTTGGCCACTTCAATATATGGCCAAATTTCCATAGGAGTGAGCGAGACGGCACTATAGAAAGAGACAGCATGCCTTGACGTCACTGTTCTAGAAGGAATGGAATGAATAGAACGAGACGTCAGGCTAGAAAGAGACAGCATGCCTTGACGTCACTGTTCTAGAAGGAATGGAACGAATAGAATGAGACACAAGACCTAATAGAACCTCCCAGAAAGTTCCTGTCTTTTTCAGAACGTACCTGTCTTTTCTCGATCTTTCGCTACTCGGCCGCGCCTTATATAAAAGGCGAGCTAACAGCCGCTGCTCAAGTTAGTCTACGACTAGAATTCGAAGCGATCATTGCGATAAAGTGTGCGAAGCGATACAGTGCGATTATACAAGTGACTGTGTATTGTGTAAGGAAGAGTTATCGAATTTGTACGCGCTTTGCTGTAAGTTAAGTGCAGCTGAATAAAATCTGTCTTCAACGGTTGTCCTCGCATTTTCTATTTAAACCGACCCCCACGCTCGTAACAACTGGTGTCAGAAGCGGGATAGAAAATGCCGATAACGCCGAGAGACGACAGGGAGGGAGTTAAAACCCGAAGCCAGGCCGCGGAAGAGGCTGCGGGTACTCCGAGTACGTCGACGGGTGCTTCAAGATCATCATCGGAAATTAACCTGAGCGCGATTATGACCTTATTGAAGGAGCAAGCCCGTCACCAGGCAGAGCAGGCCCGTCGCCAGGAAGAGCAGGCCCGTCACCAGGCAGAGCAGGCCCGCCACCAGGCTGAGCAGGCCCGACGCCAGGAAGAGCAGGCCCGTCGCCAGGAAGAGCAGGCCTTGCAACTAAAGGTTCAGCTCCGGGAACAACAAGAAGATCTATTTGCCTTCTTGAAAGAGTCTAAAGCGGAATGGCAAAGAGAAATTCATTCAGTGCAAGACAAGCTCGACTGCCACGACGTAAAATTAGAAAGCCACGACGAAAAATTAGGAAGCATCGGCACGAAATTTGAGAGTTATGAGGAGCGGCTGCAGTCTGTGGCTCAAAACGTAAAAAAATTGGAGACGAAAATAGCTTGCGGAACAGCTGGCTCTGTAACCATTTCATCTGCACAGGCTGTCGGAAAGTTCAAAGTACCGCCATTTGATGGGACCTCCTCGTGGACTGCATACAAACTGCAGTTCGAGTCTGTGGCAAAGGCGAACGGTTGGGATAAGGAGCAAGCCAAAACAGCATTAACATTGGGGTTACGAGACCAAGCACTCAGTGTTTTAGAGGCGCTTGGAGGTGAAGTGACTTACGACCGCCTTCTTGAAGCGTTGGAATCACGTTACGGTGATAGTCACTTGGAACATGTCTACCGTGCCCAATTGAAGGACAGAAACCAGCGTCTTAATGAGTCTCTGCAGCAGTGGGCTTTGGAAATAGAAAAGCTCGTGAGAAAAGCTTACCAAGGAGCTTCCTCGTCATTTCTTGACAGCATTTTGGTGCAAGCTTTTATTGACGGGATCAGAGACTTGGAGGTGAGAGCTGCCGTCCGTCTGGGTCACCATGCAACCCTTAAAGATGCTGTTGCTCACGCCCTTGAAGTGGAAGCTGTACGACATGACCCTCGACCACATAGATTGCGTGAGATCTCAACAAATGAGCAACGTGTGTACCGTCGGGAATTCACACCCAGGTGTTATTTCTGCAAAGAGCAAGGACATATTCGGTCTAGCTGTCCGAAACGGACTCAACAAGGTAATGGCCAAGAACAAACGGCGCGACATCCAGATGCGCCGGAGCAACAGGGAAACGAGTAAACGCCAGGACTGCGGGACGGGTGCTGGCTGGTAGTGTAAAAGTCCCCATTCTGATCTCTCAAGCTAGTGATGGAAATAGTCTGGTCATCGAAGGAGGTATTGATGGATCACCGTGCCACCTCACCATTGATACTGGAGCAAGTCGGACCGTGATTAGCTCTCGGCTGGTGAAAAATGTACCTAGAGATCATCTACATCAACTTAAGCATCTCCATCTGCAGACAGCTACCGGCCAGCGCATTTCCGTCCGAGGAGAGCAAGAAGTGGCGTTGGAAGTCGGTGATAAGACCTATTGGCATAAAGTCATCGTCGCTGATATCTTAGATGACTGCATCATTGGATTGGATTTTATGAGAAAATATCGCTGTAAAATCGACGTGGATTGTGGCGTTCTGAAACTTGGGTTCGACGAAATTCCCATGGAAGGTGGCGCATGTGGAAAAGTGTACTGTGCAAAACGAACTGTACTCCAGCCTAAATCACAGACCCTAGTGCCAATAAGACTACCTCAATATGGCATCAATTCTCATCGCTGTGCATTGGTGGAAAAAGTAGACGGCAGTAGTCCCTGGATACCAGCTCGTACTGTGGTAACAACACCAACCACAGCCGTTATAAGAATTTTAAATATGAGCAACAACGAGTGCGTCTTAAACAAAGGGACACTGCTTGGCACTTGTGAGGAGATCTCGTGGATACGTAGTTGCCAGGGTTCGACCAAAAGCGATGCCACAAGTGACAGAGAATCAACAGTGCTGAAACTACTAGAAGATTGTCGCAATGACCTCAGTAAGGTAGAGATGCTGAAGGCGCGGAACATGCTACTACGTTATAAAAACGTCTTTTCTATGCATGGTGGTGACATTGGCAGAACTGGAGTAGTACAGCATAAAATCGATACTGGTGAGGTAACGCCAATCCGTCAACGACCACGACGTGTACCGATTGCTCGAGAAAAGGAGGTGGAGGAAATGATTGAAGAGATGAAGAAGGACCGTATCATTGAACCCTCGGTCAGTCCATGGTGTTCTCCGGTAGTCCTTGTAAAGAAAAAGGATGGAACCACCAGATTCTGCGTCGATTATCGCCGACTGAATGATGTTACGAAAAAAGATAGTTATCCGTTGCCAAGGATAGATGACACTTTGGACACCTTAAGTGGCATGCAGTGGTTCTCAACATTGGACCTCAAGAGTGGGTATTGGCAAGTTCAAATCAGTCAACTAGATAAGGAGAAAACTGCGTTTTCTACTGGAAAAGGTCTCTGGCAGTTCGACGTCATGCCATTTGGATTATGTAATGCTCCGGCCACATTTGAGAGATTGATGGAACAAATACATGCTGGACTGCTGGGAGAAGCCTGTCTGGTATATTTGGATGACATAATCATCATTGGAAAAGACTTCGACGATCACCTCAGCAAACTAGAGCAAGTTTTGACTAAACTACAGGGTGCCAACTTAAAACTCAGTCCAAAGAAGTGTTCACTTTTTAAACGACAAGTGAATTATTTGGGGCATGTTATTTCGAAGGATGGGATACAAACAGACCCTGAGAAGATAAGTGCCGTGAAAGATTGGCCGACACCAAAAGATAAGACCGACGTTCGTGCCTTTTTTAGGTCTGTGTTCATACTACCGGCGGTTCGTGAAAAGCTTCTCCGATATTGCGAAGCCTTTGCATCGGTTAACGGAAGAAAAACGGAAATTTAGCTGGGATGAACAATGTGAAGCCGCTTTCAAAGACCTTAAGCAAAGACTCTGTGAAACACCAATCTTGGGTTTTCCAGATGCAGAAAATGAGTTCGTCGTCGACACAGATGCCAGCAATACTGGGATAGGAGGAGTCCTGTCCCAGAGAAAAGGAGACAAGGAGGCCGTGATTGCTTACTTTAGTAAGTCTTTGTCTAAACCAGAGAGAAATTACTGTGTTACACGAAGGGAATTACTGGCCGTGGTTAAGACATTGCAGCATTTCAGTAAGTTTCTGCTGGGCCGCAAGTTTCATCTGAGGACTGATCATGCTGCTTTAAAATGGTTGCTACAATTTAAAAATCCAGAAGGACAAGTGGCAAGATGGATTGAACAGCTCCAGGAATACGACTTCGTCATCGAACATCGGAGTGGGAAAGCGCATGGAAATGCAGATGCGCTCTCTCGAAGACCTTGTCCGGTGGAATGTAACCATTGTGTCAGGCAAGAAGCTAAAGACAGTGTAGCGATTAGAATAATAAGGACTGATACTGTCAGCGATGAGTGGAGTAGCGAAGCCATGCAGCAAGCACAGCAGGAGGATCGAGACATCAAGCCTATTCTCGAATGGATAAAGGCAGGAACACCTCAGCCGAAATGGAGTGATGTCTCCCAAATGAGTGCAGCTACGAAGAGCTACTGGGCACAATGGGAAAGCCTCGTGATACACAATGGAGTCCTGTGTAGAAAATGGGAGTCTGCAAACGGGAAAGACTCACATCTGCAGTTGGTTGTCCCAAAGATTAAAATTAATGAGGTTTTGAGATCATTTCATGACGGAACTTCAGGCGGCCATCTTGGTGTGAAGAAGACGTTGATGAAGATTCGTCAACGATTCTATTGGATCCATTGCCGTGAGGATGTTGAAGATTGGTGTAGGAAATGTACATGCTGCACATCGGTAAAAGGGCCGCATACAAGGAGCAGGGGAGCATTGAAGCTATACAATGTTGGAGCGCCTTGGGAAAGGATTGCATTAGATGTTGCAGGGCCATTTCCTGCATCGGAGTCTGGAAACAAATACATCCTAGTAGTAATGGACTACTTTACTAAATGGCCAGAGGCTTTTGCCATACCTAACCAGGAAGCAACTACAGTTGCGGAAAGACTAGTCACGGAAGTGTTTTGCCGATATGGAGTTCCTCTGGAAATACACAGTGACCAGGGAAGGAATTTTGAATCACAGGTATTTCAAGAAACCTGTAGGATAATGGGTATTCATAAAACCAGGACCACCCCATATCATCCGCAGTCTGACGGAATGGTTGAAAGATTTAACCAAACCTTGGAAAGGCATTTGGCTAAGGTTGTTGAGAGCCACCAGAAGGACTGGGATAGTCATATTCCTTTGTTCTTGTTGTCTTATAGAACAGCGATACATGAAAACACAACGGTGACGCCTGCGTGTGCAAACTTTGGCAGAGAACCGAGACTACCGGCTGATCTACTGACTAGACGTCCTCCAGATTCACCGCAAGAAATCACGGAATATGCTAGTGCATTGCGCGATAGACTAAATGACGTTCACACCCACGTCCGTGAATCTGGGCTCCAGGCAAGCGACAGAATGAAAACCAGATACGACCGCAACTCTCATCAAGCCGGGTTCGACGAAGGCTCGTTGGTATGGCTACACAATCCGATGCGTCGCAAAGGCAAATCTCCGAAGTTGTCTCCAACCTGGGAAGGGCCGTATAAAGTTGTCACCAGGATCAATGACGTTACATACCGGATACAACGCAACCAGCGAAGCCCCTTGAAGGTTGTACATGTTGACCGACTGGCGAGATACTACGGATCTAATAATGCTCGGGACGAGCATGTCTAAGAAGGGGGTAGTGCTACGCCCGGCGCTTGGCCACTTCAATATATGGCCAAATTTCCATAGGAGTGAGCGAGACGGCACTATAGAAAGAGACAGCATGCCTTGACGTCACTGTTCTAGAAGGAATGGAATGAATAGAACGAGACGTCAGGCTAGAAAGAGACAGCATGCCTTGACGTCACTGTTCTAGAAGGAATGGAACGAATAGAAAGAGACACAAGACCTAATAGAACCTCCCAGAAAGTTCCTGTCTTTTTCAGAACGTACCTGTCTTTTCTCGATCTTTCGCTACTCGGCCGCGCCTTATATAAAAGGCGAGCTAACAGCCGCTGCTCAAGTTAGTCTACGACTAGAATTCGAAGCGATCATTGCGATAAAGTGTGCGAAGCGATACAGTGCGATTATACAAGTGACTGTGTATTGTGTAAGGAAGAGTTATCGAATTTGTACGCGCTTTGCTGTAAGTTAAGTGCAGCTGAATAAAATCTGTCTTCAACGGTTGTCCTCGCATTTTCTATTTAAACCGACCCCCACGCTCGTAACAATACTTTAATAAGTAAAAAAATGGTTAACCATAATCATGACCCTGATGTGATAAGGTCCAAAGTCGCTGACATTATGAATTCGATTAAAGAAGAATCCATTAATAACATTGAGAAAAAAACATGTCAAATAATAAACGATTGCATATCATTTACCAACAATAAAAAATTTAAGGCAAGTTATTTACAGAAATAAGAAAAAAGGGAAACATCCTATTATTGAACTAGAAATAGTAGAATTTCAACTTGATATGAACTATTTACGATGTGATTATTTGGAGAATGAAATCATTATACAAGATCAATTAAACAACGGACGTCGGATAGTTATGTTTACTACAAAAAATATGTTACAACATTTAAGGCGCGGTGAGAAGCAACCGAGTAGGTATTTGAGGGGGTGAAGCGAGAGGCAACGCGGCGGTAGGCGCGGGGCCCGCCGCGCGGCGCGTACGCTCGGCGCTCGACGTGGTCATTGCTCCCGCTCGGTGCTGCGTTCACACAGTCGGTGCTGCGTTCACGCAGTGACGTCGATGCGTACTCGGCCGATTGGTTTACCTACCTATTCGCTATTCCTTTTCGAGTTGAATCCCTTTTGCCCGCTATTTAGGTATATCTATAATATTATGGCTTAGGTAGGTATAATAAAATTACTTGTCTTTAAAAGATTAGTACCCGAATAAAAACGTTTGTACTGGTTAGGTAATGTATGTATTTGGTAAAAATGTTTGTAATAGCATAATAACACATACAATAAATGCCAGGTAGCTGGTCAGTTTCTTTATCATCATCTATAGCCAATGAGAGGACTGTTGAAAAACCTTCCAAACCGGCTTGCTTCTTGCGAGATGGTTCACTTTCTTCGTATGCTTCACTTAAAGGAGATGATAAATGATAATCTACTAATAACTTGATGGAGATACAGCACCAGTGGTTCTTGAATTCAAAGGTTGATCGTCTCTCAAGGGCTTGCCTCGAGATTGACGAGAGTTAACTATTTCTGGTAATAACCAGTCCATGAAGAATCTACCTAGTTTTCCTTGCATTTTTGTGTTCCAAAAAACATCGTCTTTTTCTATTACTTCCGTTTTTATTGGATTGCTTTCTCCACTCCACACGGCAAATAAACATTTTTTCTTGCCTGTCACCCGGAGTTGCCCTTGAATTTGGGAGATTCTTTCAATTCTTCTATCTTGAACTGGCGCATACCCATCTTGGCAGTTGGTTTCTATAGTCTCACTGAAAAAAAAAAGATAAGTTGACTCAAGAACCATAGCTATTACGGGAGTCACTTCCATCCGACTAAAAGAGCACCCCGTAATAGCAGCGGTAAGACCCATCATGGGGGAGTGGCTAGAGAGGCCACACGGCAGCTGCTTGGATCCGGAAACAGCCAGCGTCTGAGAGAGGACTCGGGGCTGCACATGCTCACCGAGTGCCCGGCTTCGAGACGCCGAGGCGGAACCTAGTGGCGGTCCTAGAGGTGAGAGTTCTCTCCTCGCCACCTTGCTTACGGCGATGATGTGATGTGCAGATACGTGGGCTGCCACTGCCTTCTTCTGCGAGCAAGTTATACTCTTGAAAGAGGTGGCGGAGTGGCGGAGGGGTAACGGAGGAGACTCGCCAGCTACACATCCCAATCCCCCATGAGCGCGAGCCTGGGTACTTCACGCCAGCTGTGATACTAGCAGGAGCAAGCGCACCTCTCCATACACGGGCGCTACATGGGGACTCCGTAGGTCAGCTTGAAAGAAAATGCTATGGGTTGACCGAGGTGCGAGAGATTATGTCTCAGCTCACCCAATCTGACTTCCGGTAACCTACAACCCCCTAACAGCGTCCCATCATGGGGGAGTGGCTAGAGAGGCCACACGGTGGCCTCTCGTACCGTCAGACGCAGGTCATTACCAGACACGGTAACGTCGGGCGGTACCTGCATCTGATGGGCATAGAGCCAACGCCCGAGTGCCATCACTGCAACGCGAGCGTGGACTCGGGGCTGCACACGCTCACCGAGTGTCCGGCGTTTGAGACGCCGAGGCGGGAGCTTGTGTCGGCCCTGGGGGTGAGAGTGCTCACGCTTTCCACCCTGCTCGAGGCAATGGTCCGCTGCGCGGATGCGTGGGCGGCCAGCGCCTCCTTCTGCGAGCAGGTCATGCTCGTGAAGGAGACAGCAGAGCGGGCGCGGCGCGATGAGCGAGAGAGACTCGCGGACATCGCTGCCCGCGTTCGTAGGCGGCTCGGGCGTCGGAGGGCGCGGACCGACCTCCACCCCCCATGAGCGCGGGCCTGAGGGTGACGGGTGGAGCCGCTCGTCTACCTAGCAGAAGCAGGCCACGGCGGCGGCGCGCATCGTAGGACGATGCGCCTCCCCTCCCATACCGGGGGCGAGTCGGGGACCGCGTGAGGAGGGCCAGACCGAGGAATGGCCCTGGGTCAGCCGGGGAGCGAGGGATATGTCGCGAGACAACCTCATTTTTGGCCTAGCACATCGACCCACAGACGGCGTGCGGTTTAGTCGGTTCGAGTCCGATATAACCTCCCCACCGGCTCCGGCAGGGGTGGGGGGAGGGGTTAGAAAGTGCATAGTCCTTGGGAAAAGGTCCTTCTCAGAGGATGATGATTGTTTCTTTGTGTCTTTTATTTTTTTACCTAATTATTATGATCTTTAATTTTATGTTTGTACTCCTATCAACACTGACCATATCGACTGCCGTCAGAACTGAGAGTTTAGGGTTTTTGCCCTGATGATTATTTCCTTTTCTACAATAAAAATTAAAACAAGAATTCTTTAAAAAAATTAAAACTGACGTTTCTATTATTATTCTTTTCATTTCTCAAGATAATTAGGTACATAGTAAATATAGGTACCCAAACCAATGCCAATATTCATATTCATGTACACCTGACAGCCTTCGTGGCGTAGCGGTAGTGAACGCGGCTGCTGCGCAGGTGGCGCGGGTTCGATTCCCGCTCAGTGCAAATATTTGTATGCATGAATATTTATATTTGCATTGGTTTAGGTTTTTCTATGTACCTATAATATGTATGTATTTACAAAAAAAATGTATCTATGTTTATCCGCATTCTAGATTCCATAACACAAGCTAGTTAAGCTATGCTTACCATGGATCTAGATAGCGTTGTGTGAAATTTTGTGGAATATTTATTTATTTATTATTTCTTTATGTATACCTGCAAATATTTGCACTGAGCGGGAAGCGAGCCCACTAACTCCGACTTAGCAGTCGAACTCTCATCGCCACCACCGCCACGACACGGAATCGAACGTGGTAGGTACTACCTACTTGTGTACATAATATTTTGAGCGACTCAAGCCAGTGATTGCCAAATACTATATAGTAGCCAGTAAGAAAATATTCCATATTATTACATAATTATATTCTGTATCAAATAAAATTACTAAATGAAATCCTCGTCTAATACTACTATCATCCATCACCAAGGTAGAAATATGTTTGTACTAACCCAGATACAATTTTCTTTTTAGATTTCTTATTCTTGTAAAAATACCCATTTTCTTATGAAATAGGTAAGTTATCTTCAAACATAACAAAAACTTCAACCGACACAGACACACACGCACTAATAACGGAAGTCAATTTGCACGAACGAATAATCTTATTATTTTCGACAATATTTTTACGCGGAGCAAAATTTTAGGCCCGAGTGACGTGCTCTCTCGCTAGAACCTCGCCGCCGACTGCCAGCGGCGCGAGCGACCAACAATCATGCAATTTCTTTGGCGGTAGATGGGTTTATAATTTATTAAATAAATATGATGGGTATTACTGAGATCATATTTAGAGAAGCCTTTAGAAAATTAAATTTTCTTTATTATTGTAGCAAAAAAAATATATGTTATCGCTAAAAATATTGAGCAATGCGAGACGACAAATTTATTTCGTGAGTGTTCCTTTGCAATTTTTTTAACAAGAAACAGCTTTATTTTTCCCCAATATTTTTGAATTAACCTCTACTACAGATAATAATCTATACACAAAAAAAAATCAGTAGTGTAGCATTAATAAAATATGATGCTGTGAGTGACGAAAAATAAGCATTTTATGGTAGTTTACCTTTTGATAGCCCCTTAAGCAGATCCAAATATTGGCTTGCAGATGGTACATTCAAAATCGTTCCGAAAATATTCCAACAACTGTATGTAATACATGGATCTGTACATAACACAACATTTCCGATGGTACATGCACTCATGACTAATAAGGATAAAGCTAGCTATGATAAGTTGATTGAAATGTTATTAGAATGTTGTGCATCCGCTAATATAGATTTATCACCGCGATATATAATAATGGACTTCGAACAAGCGCCCCAAATCAGTTTTAAAACTTATTTCGATAATGTAATAATCAAAGGATGCAATTTCCATTTAGGGCAAATCATATACCGAAAGATACAGAAAAGTGGCTTTCAAAAACTATACGGTAACGATGCTAATTTTGCTATGGAGATGAAATGTTTATTTGCTCTTTCTTACTTATCGCCTAATGATATACCAAAGTATTAAGGCTTCGGCACATAGTCGACGGGGCGCGACGGCGACCGGACGCCAACGGCATAGCAGCACGACGTGCATGTCACACAGCAGGCGCAACGGTGCAGTTACCGTCGCGCCTGCCTCCACCGCCATTCTCGACGTGATTTTTTACATTGTATACGAAAATGTCGAGTGATTCAGACGTGGAAACGGCTATAATTTTGTTTGCGTTAGTTAATAAAAAAAAGCGTAAAAGAACGTGGGTACATGAAATAAACCGAAAGAGACATGAATTTGGCGAATATCATAGACTCTGCCGGGAACTCGAATCCCATGAAGATAGATTTCATACCTATTTCAAAATGTCGCAAGATAGTTTTGAAGAATTGCACAATTTGATAAAAGAAAGAATAAGCAGACTTGACACTACTTGGAGGAAAGCTATTAGTTCAAGAGAAAGACTGGCAATATGTTTAAGGTAAGTTTTATTTATTAATTTTGTGAACATAAAATAATGATAATTCGACTGTAAAAATCACTAATTACTGATGAAAATGCATACTGTCATTTCCGAAGTATGAATCGTTAGTGTTATCTCGATTTTGCAATTCTGCTGGCAGGTTGGAGTTGTCATATTGGTTCAACAGATTTTGCGGTTCCGCTGGCTGGTTGGAGTTATCAGACAGGTTCATTGGCTGAGGCGAATAAAGTGCAGTGTTGTCAGAACTCACATTTGAGTATGCAGGTGATGCGACTGGCTGTGAAAGTAATCGTAACTCCGTATTTGAAAAGAGCTTCGCTAACTCTAATTTCATTAATGCTTGCTCTCTTGGTGGAAACTTTTTAAAAGTATCGGCGTAACTCACTAACAAATAGTCTATCCCATCGTATTCTCTTCTCTTCTTAGTATTTAAGAAATGAATGACTTTTCCTACATCGTCATCATCTCTTCTGATTCCTGATGTTCGGACTGCTTGGCGAGATGACACGGTACGAGCTGTAGATGATGATGCTGTATACTGTACATTGGCTGGCACTTCTGGTGATGAGACCTGTGATGGTGGAGGCGTTGATGTACGCTGTATTGGATTGGATGGTGATGGTGATGATTGGTGATCTTCTGAAAAGTCGCGTGCTTGAGTAGGTGACGGTAATGATGTATCTTCTACTGAATTGGGAAGACTGACGTTGGAAATGGAAGCCCGCGGACTATTGAAGTTGTCTAGAAAAGCTAGCTGTGATGCCCATGTGTAGCTGCTATTTTTACGGCCGGATCCAGTTGTACCCTTCACTTGTTTTTTGTGTTTAGTGTATCCATCTCTTATTGTTTTCCATTTATTTCTAACAGCTTCCCCTGCAACAAAAGATAAAAAAACAAGGACAAAATATTTTATTCAATTAAAATAAAAACTACGAGTATGAATGAATTTGAATGAACTCCTTTCATTCCAGAAATATATTTTTATTATATCTACAAACCATTATTATTTATTTCTTTTGTTGTAGGTATTTAACTACTGGTGACTCTTACCAAACCATTGCGTTTTCTTTTCGTGTTGGACGCAGTACAGTGGGCGGCATTGTAAAAAATGTATGCAAAGAAATTTGGAATATACTGCAACCATATTATATGCCAACACCAACAGAGGAGATATGGAGACAATCAGAAGTGGGTTACAGAGAAATATGGAACTTCCCTAATTGTCTGGGAAGTATAGACGGAAAACACATTGCTATCAAATGTCCTCCCAACAGTGGATCTAATTACTTCTGTTACAAGATTTTTTTTTCTATTGTTCTGCTTGCGATTGTGGACCCGTTTTATAAATTTATATTTGTTGATATAGGGAGTTATGGACGTTTAAGTGACAGTGGAATTTTTGAAAGTTCTGCATTTTATCAAGTATACATGAATGGCAAATCGCTTCTACCACCAAAACCTCTCCCAGGAAATGAAAATCCTACACCCCAAGTATTAATAGGAGATGAGGGCTTTGCTTTGAAACCATATTTAATGCGACCATTTCCTAGAGCAGCTGTTCTCCATGACAATAGAAAAAAGACTTTCAACTACCGACTTTGCAGAGCTCGACGCGTTGTTGAAAACAGTTTTGGTATTTTGTCACAGAAATATCGAATTTTTCACAGACCTATAGAAAGTTGTTGTTAAAGCAGCTTGTTGTTTGCATAATTATATCAGAGTAAAGGAAAGTTCGTTTACAACGGATCCAGTGGAGATATTTAACGATTCAACATCATTCACTTCAATGAGACCTACAAATCAGCGATCTCCAAACGAAGTATTTCAAATTAGAGAACAGTTTGTAACTTTTTTAATCATAATCCAATAAATTATTAACAATATAATAAACTTACCGCTTTGATTTAACTCCCTTCCTATAGACTCCCAAATAGCAGCGTTGAGAGTGATATTCTTGTAGTCCTTGTGACTCAAGTCATACAGAAATGTGTGACTTCTAACACATTCTATGAGTCGTTCAATTTCCATTTTTCGTTGATTTCGTTGCCCAATAGTTGTAATCAATCACAAAAAATAAATTGACGACGTCCCGCTGAGCGTGACGTGCTCACCCACCGCTCTCTGTGTGACCACTAACTACGCATCTAGTCAAACACAACGTCTACCGTCCCGCTCGCACCGTCGTGCGCTCACACCCCGCTCCTTTGTGTTTGTAATCGCGCTCGGCGCGGCGGCAGCGCGACGGGTTGGGTAGCGTCAAGTTCGGGCGGGAATCCATGTGTGTCGTCTGTTCTATAGTTCAGTACATTACAACTCTCACGTCACGTCGGCGTCCCGTCGCCGTCGCGCCCCGTCGACTATGTGCCGAAGCCTTTACGATGAATGGCTCAAAACGATATCCCCAGAGGCGGAAACTATTGCACATTGGTTTAGCGATAATTACATCTGGGGAACAATGTCTTCGCCTCCAAAATATCAGCCTAGCCACTGGAGTACAAAAGACTTATTTGACCAGAATATCCCTAGAACACAAAATTCTGCTGAATCGTGGCATCACAGAATAAATAAAATTGTAAGCGCGAATCATGTGGGATTTTATAATATATCAAATCAACTGATCAAAGAAATAAAATATTCAATTATAGAAATAGATAAATTAAGTTTTGGCGCGCCACCACCAGCCAAAAAAAAAAGAAATCATTGAATAAAACAAATCGTATTCAAAATATTATAAATAATCAGTCTGATTACACAGAAGTTGGGTATCTGAAAGCAATAGGAGCTAATATAAGATTAGTTTAATTTTGTTTTCTGATTAATTTAATTGTTTTTTTTAGTAATATGTAATAAATAAAAGTTGATTTAATGATAATTATGTGGTTTTTATATCCTTGCCTATGAGAGCATGCTCGTTTCTGGCACTCGCCGATATCCGAGTCGGGGTACTCTGTGTCGGGGTGTTAACAACAATCTATTCTGGCGCTTCGCCGGCCGCTACCGCAGCACGCTCGCTTCGCTCGCTCGGCTCGCGCTGTTGGGGTCACAGTTCTAACCTAACCTAACCTATCCGAGTCGGGGTACTCTGTGTCGGGGTGTAAACAACTATCTATTCTGCCGCTTCGCCGGCCGCTGCCGCGGCACGCTCGCTTCGCTCGCTCGGCTCGCGCTGTTGGGGTCACAGTTCTAACCTAACCTTACCTATCCGAGTCGGGGTACTCTGTGTCGGGGTGTAAACAACTATCTATTCTGGCCACAGGTCACAGTTCTAACCTAACCTACCCATTTTTAAAGAAGAAAGTAACCCAATCTATATTATTCCAATTGAAATTCTATGCTCTTTATAGTATGCCTAGTCAAATTATGCCAAATAATCTGTACTCTAAATGAACGTTATGCTAAATGAAGTTATACAAAATTTTAAGTATGCCAAAGGTAATTATGCCAAATAAAATTCTACAATCTTAAATGTATGCCATTCTAAATTCGGTCATAAGCATATTATGCCTAAAAATATTTATGTCAAATATTTTTTATGCCTAATAAATGATCGATTAAAGAAGTTTCTGCGAAGTGAGTTATCCCAAATAGGTTTCGGAGTATCAAGTTTCTACCAAATAGACGGCACCCCGGTACAACAACTACTCAGCTGATCTCACATTCATTGTCATGGACAACATTGCTGTTCCCTTACCACATAACTACATACCTACCCACACGTGGCACATACCTACACAACAAGCAAACTCACTAGCTGACCCTACATTTTTCATACCTAGCTCAATTGATTTATTAATCGGGGCTGAACTTTTCTATTCCATTTTACAGACAGGTCGTTTGAAACTTGACTCAAGTTTACCCTTCTTAATTGAAACTACCTTTGGATGGGTTGTATGAGGCTCTTTCGTCCCTGACACTCATGAACACACATCTAACAACAACACACATGTTAACATGCACCTGTCTCATACTTCCTCTGATGACATACTACAGTCTTTTAGGAACCAAGAGGAAATACTACCTACACATAAGTTGCTATCTCCCGATGATAAATACTGTGAAGACTTGTTTACTTCTACTACTACTCAAGATGACACCGGTAAATATGTTGTAAACTTACCTATACAGACAGACAAACTTGGAAAGGACATTCATTTAATACTGCTTATCATTACCAACTAAAATTAGAATCAAGACTGACAAAGGACACTGACCTTTACTCTCAATATAATATAGGTCTTTCATCAATGAGTTCATTGACCTCGGTCATGCTCAATATGTAAATAACTTCTCTCCCACTGACCCACATGCTTACTACATGCCTCATTTACCTGTGATAAGACCTGATAGTGCATCAACTAAATTGCGTACTGTCTTTAATGCAAGTGCTAAAACTTCCAGTGGTTTATCTATGAACGACATACTCTATGAAGGTCCTAATATTTATAATGATATTTTTGATATTATACTCAGACTCAGACTTTACAAATATTCCTTTTCTTGTGACGTTGTTAAAATGTTTAGAAATATTTGGATCAACCCACAACATACCTCCCTCCAAAGAGTCCTATGGAGAGACTCTGAGTCTCTAAGTATATCATTTAAGTCTGACACACTACAGTGTTTAGAGTTGGATACTGTCACTTATTTGTATGTTGTATTTTTACTGTGACGGCCTCTGTGGCGTAGCGGCAGTAGTATATAAGTATGTTTATCCGCATTCTAGAACCCATAACAGAAGCTAGTTAAACTATGCTTAATTTGGGTTTAGAGAGCGTTGTGTAGAATGTCGTAGAAAAAAAAAAAAAAAAAAAACAACAGACTTACTTCTTACCTGAGTGTGACAGAGCTAAAATACTCTCATGACTTCATCATAAAAACTACATAATTTAACAACATATGCTAAAGAAATTCTAGAATTATCTAACATTCAACCAAACACTAACATAACTATAACTTCCGGGCTGTATGGCCGTAGTCTATGTCACATAGACCACGGCCATACAGCCCGGAAGCAATATATTCTACATGCTCTTGTCATTCGTCACTATCATTAAAAATTACTACATTCTGGTCTTCAAAATACATTATACGATATAAGACTTACCTACTGGCATATACATGGTAGGCGTGAAGTCAAAAAATGTATTCATTTTTGTACCAGATGTATTAGGTATCGAGGAACGATCTGTGGACAACAAATGTCTAGCCTACCAGCACCCCGGGTCACATTGAGTCGAACATTTACCCATGTAGGGATAGATTTGGTCTGGATTTCTAGTCATAGAACTTCTAATGGCGCCATAGCCATTAGAAGTTCCATGACTAGAAACTGTAGGTACTCTAAAGGTTACTTATGTTTATTTGTGTGTTCAGCTACCCGTTCACTTCACTTAGAGCTAGTCACATTGACCTCTCTACTCCGGCTTTTATTTGTGCTCTCAAGAGATTTATCTCAAGACGTGGTATACCTACTTGTTTATATATTGATAATGCGATTAATTTTAAGAGTGCAAAATCTGAGCTTCATGATTTAAATAAGACTAGCTGTTGCCCGCGGCTCCACCCGCGTGGATGTCGGTTATCGTTTAGTGTTAAGTCAACATAGTAGCTTTATGCACGCAAAGTTTCAGCCTGATCGGTTTAAAATTGATATAGTTTTATACAAAATTTCATCCCCTATTTTATCCCCTTGGGGGTAGAATTAATCAAAATTCTTTTTTAGCGGATGCCTAAGTCATAACATCTACCTGCATGCCAAATTTCAGCCCGATCCGTCCAGTGGTTTGGGCTGTGCGTTGATAGATCACTCAGTCCTATCAACCTATATCCTTTATGTTTATATTTTCCTTCGATAGGGTCAATCATAAGGATCAAATATCTCTAACATACATGGTAAATTAAAAGAAAGGAAATCTTTCAAATCTGAACTTATAAATTAAAGTTTACAAAATAAACTCAAAGCACTTGGCACTTTAACTCAAAGCCTCATCTGATATTATACCAACAATAAAATTCGATATTAGAATAAGATTACTATTTTTTCGCACGGATACCGCTGTTGGACAGTAGGGGTGGTTACATCAGACTAAAACCGACTAAACCGCACGCAGTCACAGGGCTCAATTAACAGCTTCTGTGGTGTGGCCGCCACCGAGGAGGCACGGGTTCCATCCCCTCTCAGTGCAAATATTTGTATGCATGAATATGGGTATTTGCATTGGTCAGGCCGTGCCTCGGAGAGCACGTTAAGCCGTCGGCCTCGGTTGCCATGCGAATATGTATCGCAGTCGTTACGGGTAGTTGGAGTCCTAAAAAGTCCTACAACCGGTCTAACTGTAATGCTTCGATATCACCTTCGGGTTGTGGAGGTCAGATAGCAGTCGCTTTACGGAAAATATCGAAGCTAAGCCAAACCCAAGTTAGACTAGTAAAGTGAACCCCAGTTTCCGAGGTGAAAGCGTTGGATGCGACTGGGATTAACGCTACGATGATGAAGAAAAAGAAAATCCCCACCAATACGGCAATTCTCTCGCCATCTCCGTTGCCTAGGGAGCACCGCGCGGAGGCTTCCAATCAAGCATCCTAAATTAAAAACTGCCCTACCGACATTCCCCGTGCAGCTACCCAATAAAGTTACATTCTAAACCGGAAATAAAGTTGTCATTTAGTATTTACTCTCTTTTTAATAAATATTTGGCTTCAAAGATAAGTTTATTGTTGATAAGGTTTCTGATGACTCCTTGGGTAAAAATGCTGTATCTGCTGGCACTGGCTTTTTAAGTTAAGATTTTATGTACTTCCTTTAATTTAATTTACCATGTTCCTTATTTTATCCTTATGAAAAATGCAGGATGTCACTTTTTCGAATTTCAGTCGTTCGATTACCGTGTCTGAATGCAGTTTTGTTTCTTTTTAAAAGTAAAGGAATGTTTCATTTAATTGAAATTTGCTATCTCCAATATTTAGAGTACTTCCTCTCCAGGTAAGGTTAAAATTTTCCACCCAGTATAGCTGGCAGTTTGACCATTACAGTTGTAAGTGAAAATTCAAAATTCAAAATTAGAATTTCATTTGATTGTCCTGAAAAAGAAATGAATCATTGTTTTAGACAAGTGTTTTTTTAGAGTTGGAGTACACTTGACCTTTTAAACTGAAAATTAGTGGTTATCTTGAAACTTTTTCTTCTTTATTTGTTTATTGTGACTTTGGGACGTCTGAAAAAAGTTTTCGTTTCTAAAACATAATGGATACTTCGCCCGCAGAAGCCGGCCTAATGGTGGCATTGCCGGATACTAGTCTGTCCCCTTGTTTGGGTTATAAGGACTAGTGGCCAAACAAATTAGTTATAAGTTTCAATGACAGTTAAGTGTCATCTTGTGTCACTCACTTCACTACTTGATAGTTTCGTGGGGTCGAACAGGGTTTTATCTGGGAAGATTACATATTATAATTAGAATACTTGTGGGAATATATTTTGGGAATTTAATTGGTAAAACAGTGAAATATACACGTATTCGTGGGCGCGAAGAGTATATCTAATTGTTATTGTAAAAATACGTCTCGGGACGTGATAATAGTGAGCACGTGGTGTGTAGTGCATGGTGATTGTTGCTGGTACGCTGGTAGCGGTTCAGCGACGTGTGTGGTGTACATACTGAAGATTGCCCCGGCGCAGTCGAAGTGGTTCAACGGCGGGATCGGGCTGTGGAGTTCTCCTCAACGTAAGCGGGCAAGTCATACTACACATTTTACACAAAACAAGTACACACCTCACAATACAGACACGCCTGGGAGGGTTCTGCAGGTGCGGGGGGGATACGACAATTCGGTAAGATAACCAAGATATTATAACCGGGTTGTTTAGCTATAAATAATATTTAAGCGCTGCGCATCGCAGCCAGTTCGAGGATAGCAGGCAGCTTCTAGCTTCGACACCCCTGTTCATAGAGTCTACAAACGCTATCGGGAGACAGGTTTGTTCACCCTCCGTTCAGGATCTGGCAGAAATCGGGTCACTTTTGAGCGAGATGATATATTTATTGTAACAACTTCGTTACGAAATCGACGCCTTAACACTTTTCAACTACAGCGGCAGCTTTACACTTATTGTACGTCTAGTGACTGTAAGTGACTTAACCATTACATGAAAGTTGAAGGAACATAGACTGGTACCGCACAAGCCAGCAAATGGGCCGAAATTAACTGCAGACCATCAAAGAGCGCGCCTTAACTTTGCACATGAGCACCTAAATATGGTCATACTTCCAGTGGAGCAAAGTTCTCTTTTCTGATGAGTGTAAAATTATGCTGTATGGTAACGACGGAAGGACCAATGTATACAGAAGAGATGGAGAACGCGTTGCATAATGCTACATTGAAGAATATGTCGAGTAGGTCGGCTATGGTGGCGGTTCATGGACGGTTTGGGGAGGAATCAGCGCTGACGGTAAGACTGAGCTTGTCTTCGTGTCTAGGCCACGTCTACCTGCACTAAACTCTCATCAGTACATCGAACAGTGTCTTGAGCCTCACGTGGAGCCCTATGCACCTTTTATTGGCAACGGCTTCATATTCATGCACGATAATGCTAGGGCTCACACCGCGGTCGTCGTACGAGACTATCTTACCGAAGTCGGTATCTCCATTGTGGAATGGCCAGCAAGAAGCGCAAGAAGCCCAGACATGAATCCCATTGAAAATCTATGGGATGCGTTAAAGAAACCCCCAGGATATGCCGCAGAAACATTTAGCCAGCTGCTAAATGCAATTCAAGAGGAATGGAATGGAATGCCACAACATGTGACCGTGATCCTCATCCGATCGATGAAAAGCCGTATGGAAGCAGTAATAAGAGCTCGGGGAGGGAATACGAGTTATTAAATTAACGCTGTTTTTCATTTACGTGTTGTTTTATTCACCTTCTTCACACTCCATACAGGGTAAAAATGGCTCGTTAAACAAAATACGAAACCTATGAAAATTTAATCTGAATTTAGGACAATAAACATTAGAATTTTAAAACAAAAATCTGATTTTTCACTATTAAACGACATTTGACATAATAATTATGAAATTTGAAATATACACATTTTTCTGATAATCCTTAGAAAACATAAACTTGCAATGTTTTGGTATTTCTGATGAGATGTGTATTTAGATTGAATTAGATTAAATATAGTATAAAACAGGTGTGCAGTCTTATCTAGACTTTTGCACTAATATTTAAATATGTTAAAACCAACTAGCTGCTGCCCACGGCTCTGCATGCGTAATTGTCGGTTATCGCGATAAATATTTACAAATTTGATCCATATTTTAGTCCCCATTAAGCTTTTTTGACAACCGTAGCCTTTTGCCTTTCTCAAGCTCTAGTCGCTCTACCACATTTCATCACTATCAGTTCAGGGGTTAAGCATGAAAGCGTAACAGACAGATAGACAATAGCGCATTTATAATATTAGTGTCACATTTATATTTATAATATTAAGGATATGAATATATATCTGTGCTATTATTTTGTGATAACAATAACGAAGTGCTAAATCTCAAGGATAATTTTATTAAACAAAAAATATGAGGTATACCTATATAAGAACCTTAGATTTTATAAATCTAGTTACTGAAGCTACTGTTTCACAGGTGAGTATACAAAATTTGTATTATTTTCGTGGCAAATATCTTAACAACATTGAGTATACAGCTCAAACCGTTTATCTTGAGTCCGCTTGTTGTGACGAACCGTCCTATATGAAGCAAATACACGATATGAAGTAAATCCAGTTGTCTAAAAGTACTGAAATTGATTTGATTATCTACTATCAGTGGCTTATTACTATTACTGATTTAGGTATTAAGTTTTCTATTATTAGCAAAGAAAAACACACCACGTTTCGCCAAAATTTAAGATGACCCTATCTGTAAACAAATGAAATTCCCTCCTTTCATACAATTACACCTTCGTATATTGTATTATGAAGAACAGAACTGTACATCTGATTTGTTGTCTATTTCCTTGGTGAACAATAAAGAGTTAGGTATATTAATTTATTATTATTGCTCTTTATTTAATTTTATAATCTTATAAATTATATTTTTAAATACATATTAATATATATTAAAAACAATATATCGACGGTTCCTACGTGCATAAAGACATGTTAATAACTCCATTTTTTTTAATTGCTTATTCGCTTTAGATTGTCCATATGCACATACCTACATAATATTTTCTTTAAAATATGTATTTAACTTCATTTACAAATCGCATAAGAGAACAAGTATTACAATTACAACGAATAAGTGTCGTAGAGGCGGATAGTAGTTTTGAACGGTGTTTTAAAATACGCGCCACTCGGAATGAACGTGGTCATGTTTGACATAACGTCATTCACGTGGACTCCCCTATAAGAAGTCGATGTTTGTTCGTATGGTGAAAGAAATTATTGTTTTGACACAGTTTAGATTTTGTGGTGTGATTTTAGTTATAAGTATTCATAATATTACTGGAAAACATGAATAAGAGTAGATCAAAGTTATTGGTGGATATTGCAAACACCAGAAATAATGTATTATGCGTTTCTGAAGCACAAGATTTAATAAATTATATCGATAGAGCTAACGAGAATAAATAGTAGTTCAAATAAGTATACATTAAATGCTCAATGATGTACAAAATGAATAGAAACATCTTCATTGTTTTTCTAACCTAGAGCTGTAGGATTGATATCCTAAAGCGGTCATATCAGACATATCCGCTTAAACTATGATATTATTATAATCATTAAAATATAATTATTTCACAAAAATTATAATAATTTGCATGCTTCTTCAAAATAAATTAATCATTTTGAATTGGCATTAGAATCTTTGGGGTCTGATTACGAGTATCACATCATCATGGGTGGCATTAACGCTAATCTTCTCGCAGTGGACTCTTCAAGGGCTCACAATCTTCTTCACATAGTTGAGTCAGCCAGTCTTCATGTTTTGCCACTTGAGGCTTACACACCATAATAAGAATGTGGAAGACACTTGGCTCGACTTGATTCTTACTTCTTCTCCTAGTCTTGTTTACTTCCACGGTCAGTACTTGGCACCGGCTTTTTCCACCATGGTCTAATCTATGTCTCTTATATTCTTAAACCTCCTAAACTCTGCTGATGCTGCGGAGGTCAACTGGGTGCCTTTAACAGAGGCTACTATGGTTGACGATAAAGTTATGTTTTTTTACCAAAACTATACTACCACTGCACTCCTTAAGGTAACAGGTGACATCAGGGATGGTATGGAGAAGACTATGGCTACTTTAATGGTCTTAGTAGACTTTTCCAATGCATTTAACTGTGTCAACCGCGACATACTTTTATCAATCCTTGCCCATTTCAAAATTTCATCCGATGACCTGGTTTGGTTCTCTTCATATCTTCAGGGGTGTCAGCAGTCAGTTTGTGCCGACAAGATGTCATCGAGCTGGTGCAATCTGGACTCTGGGGTCCCTCAAGGCGGTATAAACTCTCCTCTTCTTTTCTCCATTTTTCTTAATTTCATAAGTTCCGATCTTCAATGTACTTATCACTTGTATGCCGCTGACCTGCAGCTGTATAGCCAAGCCCCTGTGGATGAAATTTCGGATGCTATCGATAGATTAAACGCAAACTTAGGTTATATACGTAGCTGGTGTGATAGGTTTGGACTGGCCGTCAACCCTGGCTGTCAGAGTATTATAACAGGCAGCAGTCATATGATGAAAAGGTTGAAAGACGTGACCATGTCAGTAATTATATTTGATGGTAAAATTATTCCTGTCACGCTTAGTATTAAGAACATGGGCTTATATCTTGATTCAACCCTGAGTTGGCGTGTTCAAGTCACTAACGTTTGCCAGAGGGTGACTGGGACACTTAGGGCTCTCTACCGCCTTAAAAACTTTCTGCCATCCAAATCCAAGATAATGCTTATGCAGAATTTAATCTTTCCTATCTTCGACTATGGTGATGTGTGCTATTTCGACCTGAATGCAGATCAGCTCAATAAACTTGACCGACTTCTCAACAATTGCATTCGATTCGTCTACAATCTTTAGAAATACGACCACGTATCAGTTTATCGTGCTGAGCTGGGTTGGCTACCCAAACGACGGCGACGCAGTCTGAGAGCTGTCACATTGGTCTATACTTTGTTAAATTCCCTCCACGCTCCGTCTTACTTAAAATCCCATCTCCACCTTCTCGGTTCGAACCGTACTAAAAATCTACGCTCCTCTAACAATCTTCAACTTCACTGTCCCACTCACACTTCAAGCCCCGCGCTTCCGCTAGAAGTCAGGATAGCCATAGGCAGAATAATATTCATAAGCTTTTCCGTATGTATGAATGTCGATGTTGGAGCCAGACACCCGTCTGCCACTCCAAACTTGACTGCAAGTAACGCAGCGGTTTACTATATTACTACTATGGTAATGACAAGGTTCACTTACCGATTGTGCACCTGCAGAACCCCTCCAAGAAGTGTCTGTATTGTGTGGTGTGTATTTGTTTGTGTGATGCGTTTCTTTAGTGTTGACTTGCCCTGGCTGGCTCCCTCACACAGCCGATCACGCCGTTGAACCGCTTCGACGGCGTCACCATCAATCTCCACGACGTAATACACACGTGCTCACTATTTTCGCGTC
This sequence comes from Eilema caniola, assembly GCA_949126895.1. Classification (NCBI taxonomy): domain Eukaryota; kingdom Metazoa; phylum Arthropoda; class Insecta; order Lepidoptera; family Erebidae; genus Eilema; species Eilema caniola. The sequence continues at coordinate 2,409,604 of OX421486.1, read as the reverse complement.
CCAAGACGTAATTGCACTGGAAACCCTTCCGTTTATACTGTCACAAATTTCGACCGGGTGAGTACCACCGTGCAATTTTGCGAAAGACCCTCCATAGTAATTCAATTCACAGAATTTCAGAACACGAAAGTTCTAGCTACCACAACACATTTCTTCCCACGTATGCTTCGAGAAGCCATCGAAATATTCAAGCATCCCAACAACTTTAACCGAAAAAACGAGGGATTTCAGCTCCAAAAAGATTGGTACCCAGCACTGAGAGCCACTCGGTATCACAGTGCAAACAACCAATCAGGATCGAGAACGTCCGCGCCACAGCGCTTGGCCAATCAGAATCAAGTGAGTCGATTCCCCGCTCCGACCGTGCCTATAAATACAGCCGTGACTCAAGCCATCGCGCCACTCGCACGTCAGCCGCCGGCGAGGCAAGGTCTCCGAAGTTGTCGTCGCCCGGCCCTGCGCCACTGAAGATGTCGACCGCAGTGATCGACGAAACGTCTGGAACGCAAGTTTCACATGGACCACGGCCAACCAGCCCGGAAGCAGTATATTCTACATATATATTTATAATTTCCAAATTATTCTAATTACTCTATATATCCCACAAATAATTAATCTTCCCAAGATAAAAAACCCTGTCCGCCCACACGAACTATTTCAAGTGAGTGACGTGACTGACACTTAACTGTCATTCAACTGTCATCGAAACTTATGACTAGTTTTGACGCGGTACCCGGTCCTTTGGCCAAAACAGTCACCCGCCCGAACAGGTCCCAACCTGTTCCTTCAGACCACTGGTAAACGAGACAGTGTTGCTACTGGTCGCTTGAGAACTGACTCCCCAACCTTGACTTCTGCGGACCGCGGGGTCCCATCCTTCCCGAGGAACAAGTTAACGATGCGCATCCGGCACCATCGCAGTGGCGGTAGGTTAACATCCTTAACCAGCACTAAGTCTCCAACACGAGGTGGGGTAGTATTGTCAGTCCACTTAAGGCGCTGCTGCAACAGATGGAGGTACTCGAGCGACCACCGCTTCCAAAAATCTTGCGACATCTGTTGTAACATTTGATACCTGCTCGACCTATGGAGCTTCACCCCCGCGAATGGATATTCAGGCAGCGCGTTAAGTGGCCTCCCTATCAGGAAATGACCCGAAATCAACACTTCCAGGTCATTCGGATCCGAACTAATTTTACACAATGGTCGTGAATTAAGAACCGCCTCTATTTTACAGAATACAGTGACGAGTTCTTCAAATGTTAACACGGTTTGCCCTATCACGCGTAACAAATGGACCTTAGCCGACTTGACTGCAGCCTCGAAAATTCCACCCCAGTGGGGACATCCCGGGGGACTGAAGGTCCACTCGATGCCCCGACGGGAGAAGGCCGTTCCGATGTCATCCCTATTTACATCGAGAAATTCCCTAATTTCCTTAAGTGGACGCTCCGCACCAACAAAGTTGGTCCCATTGTCGGACCGGACCAGAGACGGAAGGTCCCTCCGGGAAACAAACCGGTCTAAACAAGCAATGAATGCTTCCGTCGTAAGTTCAGCGACTATCTCAATATTAACGGCCTTGGTGGACAGACAGACAAACACGCAAAGATACGCCTTGAACACCTTCGCATTCCGAAGACGTGAATTCCAAATCATAAACGGCCCAACGAAGTCCGTGCAAACTCCCATAAATGGTCTAGCCTCCATCACCCGATCGGGAGGCAGATCTCCCATTTGAGGCTGCATCATGGATGCCCTCATCCTGTAACATGGTAGGCATCGAAACACGACGCTCCGAATAATACGTCGCCCAGACAGTATCCAATATTCACGCTGTAGCGTGGCCATCAGCGCGTTGCATCCTGCATGCGCATTTTTCACATGGCGGTCCATAACCAATAATTCCACTAAGGGCCCTCCCTTAGGGAGTAAAAGTGGATGGCGTGCCCCATACGGCATGTCCGCATTCCGCAGACGTCCCCCGACTCTCAGTAAGCCCTGGCAGTCAATGAAGGGGGTGAGGTGCGCTAGAGCACCCTTCAGTCGCGCACGACCCATCATCATGGTCGTCATTTCCTTCCCGAAATGCTGTGCCTGTACTGCCTTAACTAGGCAGGTTAACGCACCCTGGCGTTCGGCAGGAGACAGTATGGACGCCTTCGTCCGCTGTGACCTGGGAGCTCGACAATTTTGAGCGAACCTCCGTATCCACGCAGTCACATTGATCAGCTTGTCCAGTGAGCGGTACCTACCCAGGAGGAACTCCGCGTTCAACTCCGGCTCACTGATCGTGACGTTGACGTAAGTCCGGTCTTCCGGCTGGGCTGTTGCCACTACCGGGTTGAGTGGCCACTCCGAGGCCCCTCGGGTCAACCACCTTGGTCCCCACCATAATGGGTGGTCCACGATTTCGTGGGCCTTGCATCCCCGTGATGCACAATCCGCCGGATTCATTTCACCCGGTACATGTCTCCATGTCAGAGTAACCTCAGAATCCCGTATCTGAGATACTCGGTTCGCTACGAAGGTCTCGAGGGTGTGAACTGACGCCCAAAGCCAGCATAACACAATCTGGCTGTCAGTCCAGGCATACACCGTCTCGCTGAGATCCATCATCCCACGCAGAACCGATGTCGTATGGACCAGCAGTCGCGTTAGGAGCACTGCTCCCGACAACTCCAATTTTGGAATGGTCATCTTAGACCGCAGTGGTACGACCTTGCTTTTGGCTACCACTAGCCATACGTCTACCTCCCCGGAAGACGATACCGTACGCAAGTACACCGCCGCTGCATAGCCCTTCTCGGAAGCATCGCAAAATCCATGAAGCGTTGCTCTGCATTTCCCTGCAGGAAGCAGCTTCCGAGGCATGGCAACCCGTTTGATCGCGGGCAGTGCCGAGAAGAGGTCCAACCAGTCGCTCAGCAGATCCCCCTGGATAGGCTCGTCCCAGCCCAGCTGTGCCGCCCACAGCTTCTGCATGAGGTACTTCATGGAGAAGATGACTGGTGTGATCCATCCGTTTGGATCAAAGGTCCGTGCGACCGTAGATAATACCGTCCGTTTGGTCCAGACCTTGGGACTCTCCAACTCCACCTGATAGGTGAACACGTCCTGAACGGGTCGGTACTGTACCCCTAAGACCGACAGTAAATCTCAAATAGGTGTGGGTCTTGCTGGAACTCGTCTGGCAACCCCGCCAACAGTTCCGGTGAGTTGGAAAGCCACTTCCTCAACTCATACCCACCCCTTCCCAATAGCTCTATGAGCTCATCCCGTAGAGCTAGTGCTCCCTCGACGCTGTCTGCCCCTGAGCAGGCGTCGTCTACATAAAGATCCTGTTCCAGGATTGCTGCTGCCCGTGGGAAATGTAAACGTTCCCGTTCCGCCAACTCACGTAGTGTGCGGATTGCGATGTACGGACTTGACCTCAAGCCGTAGGTATTTGTGTTCAGCTCGTAAACCCTCACTGTGTGGTGGAGTAGGTTTATCGTCGTCGTCGTCGCTTGAGTAGTTCGCAATCTGTCTACATTTAATTAAAATATTTTTAATCATTTAATTGCCGCAAACATAATAAGATTAGATGTGAAAAGTTGTAAGGAAAGACATATAGTGTTATACAGTGCAATATATTGGTATAAAGTAAATAAATCTAAAATAAAAATAATACTAAGAAACAGTGACTATAAACTATCCTATAATAAATGAAAAAAGTGACAAAACAGTTTAAAAAAGGAAATATTTGTGTTTTTATATCCCTGTGGGTGGACCAGTTCATACGGAATAAAACTAACAGTGAGTCCCGCGGGAACTGCAACTTAAACGAACAGAAAAAGTATTTTCTCATCATAGTGACACCAACGCCATCTATTGTCCAGAGGCCGATCTACCATTTTGGGGCTTTGTCAACAACTGTTTTTCGCTCTTCAAAATGGTAAATAAAAATATGACTGGCAAATGTTCAGCATGTGGAAAATTTCTTTCGACGAGGGGGGGTGGAGCGGGTTGTAAATGCGGAAGCAAAAATAAAAATAATATAAGCAAAGATGTCACTCTGACGGCGCCTGGCGGTAGTGTGACGCCACCCCATCAGTCTGGCTCCTTAGGATCTGCCAGCGGCTCGGGGCAGTCTGTCGGGGAACGGGCCAGCTGTCCGTCGTCAGAAAGGAACGTAGGCCACGAGATGCTGCGAGAGCTGAGATTCGGGCTATGAGAGATGATCTCAAGACAGAACTGAGGGAGTTTAGGCTTGAGGTGGCGGACCTTCGGCAGTCGCTGATGTCTTGCAGGAGTAAGGTTGACTCACTGGAGAGTCGCTTCCAGTTAATCGAGAACCGTCAGAGGGACTCCCAACCAGCACCGGAACTGGAGAAAAAGATTAACACTTTAAAGCTGGAACTGAACGATAGGGAGCAAGATCTGCTGCTCTCTGATGTGGAAATCACAAACCTGCCAGAGTGTGCTGGCGAAAATGTGATCCATACGGTCGAGCTCGTGGCAAGGAAAGTCGGTGTCACGTTGGAAAAAGCCGACATCGTGTATGCCGAGCGAGTGGGCCCTAAGGTGGAGAGGGCTGCTGGGTCGAGAGTCGCGGCAGCGGATAGAGGTAGGCGCATTGTGGTTCGGCTGGCGCGACGCGGACTGCGTGATGAGCTGCTTCGAAATGCGCGGGTCAGGCGAGGTGCCACTTCGGCTGATTTGCCCGGTTTTGAAGGCCCTCCGAAGCGCTTTTTCATCAACGAGCGGCTGACAAGAACCAACAAGCACCTGTACTACCTTACTCGACAGACTGCGGCAAGCCAGAATTGGAGATACTCATGGACAAAGCAGGGCAGAATATTGTTAAAGGAAGCTGATGGACAACGTACGCACACTATACGTTCTGAGGCTGATCTCGAGCGTGTTTTTGGCAAAAAGGTCGTCAACACAAGTAACGATTAATTTAACAGCTATTATTACATTGTTTTTCTTCTATAGTGGGGTTGTGTACCTAATTGTTACACCAAGCATAGTATATGTTGATTTGAACCTAACGAGTCACAATATTTACAAGATCTGTGGGCATGTTGCTATTTACAATGATTACTTATCTATTAAAATATATGATTACTTAACTATTACATATTCTTACTTTACAATACTTGAATTATATACAGAAATTTATGATTAATGACTCGTGGTCCCACCAATTTTACCCCACCGTGCTTGTGGACCCACTACCGTTGGACTCGTGGTCCCTCTACTAATCCCCACTAACAGAAATAACTTCAGTCTGGACTCGTGGTCCCACCACGGTTCTCAATGTGTAAATATGCTATTATTGAATGGGTTTTGTGGTTGTGTGTGTGTTGTGTGTATGGGGATTGAATGGGTGTGGGTGGGTGCTTATTAAATGAGGAATCCATAATAATCTTTCACGCCTAAACCACTGAACCAATCCTGATGAAATTGGGTACAGAGGTGGATTAGAGCTCAGGAACGGACATAGGCTACCTTTTATCGAGAAAAATGGGATAGAAGAGGGGGGACGGGGAATAGGGTTAGAGGATGAAAGATTGACATTTTTGAAGATATACTGATATAAGTTGGCACAGAGATAGTAGAGCTTGGGAACGGATATGGCTACATTATATAGTAAGAAAAGGGTTTAAAGTAGGGAGGGGTAATTGGGCATGAAAGTTAGTATGAAAATTTGTTATTTTTAAGTCGCGCAAAAAATGAGTAAATAGGGGATAAATAGTATGATTTTTTTAAAGATCTCCAGATGAAATTTAGTACAGAGGTGGATTAGAGCTTGGGAATGGACATAGTCGAGTAATGAGCCAAATATAGAGGCGAGTAGAGATCGTTATAGGGGCGAGTGGATAGGCGTGTAGAGGTCAAATATAAAGACGAGTGAAGTCGAATACAGGGGCGAGTAGATATTTGACTAGAGAAGCCAGTGGAGAGACGAGTATAGAATCAAATAGAGTCCAGTAGAGAGTCGAGTAGAGGCGAGTATAGAGGCGAGTAGACAGGCAAGTGGGAAGGCGAGTAGAGAGGCGAGTAGAAAGTCGAGTAGAGAGTCAAATATGGAGGCGAGTAGAAAGTCAAATAACAGGAGCGAGTAAATAGTCGAGGCCAAAGTTGAGTAGAGAGGCGAATTCGATGCTCAACAGCGTCGGCTCAACACTAAGCGATAACCGACATTCACGCGGGCGAAGCCGCGGGCACCATATATATATTATGGTAGCTTTGTTTTAAGATACAATAAAAAGATAATAATAATTATAATAATTGTTTATTACCACAAAAACAAAACAAGAAAAAGCCATATTTTGTGATCTACACATTTGATTGTGGTACGGGTTAATTATGGTCAGAATAATCAATACTTAGCTTACATAGGTTACGATTAATTATTTTACCTTAATTCGTTTAAGAAACCACCAACACTCATTTCATTTTTTACCAGTTGCATTTGTGCATGTAATATTATTTCGTCTGTTATTATTTGTGTTCTTGCTCTTTTATTTTCTTTAATATTTTCGTTTGCTATTTCTCTGATGACTGTAAGAAATTTTAATACTGTGTTATAGTTTTTATTTATAGCTTTGTTAAGTTTAGAATTCCATCCTTCGCATACGTTATTAGTTCTATGACGTTCATCTGCAATTGACCATTCCTTAACAAATTCTTCACTCTTAAAAAAGTAATTCTCCATATATTGCATAAATTCGTTAATTTTATTATTATTTAAAATCAAAATCTTTTGTTTAATGGATATATAACCTTCTTCTATTTTGTCATAAGGTAAAAGTGGGAGAACAGAACATAAGCCAACTATTCGGTTATATATTTTTCCTTTGAGATTCAGTTTTTTATATTTTCTATATATTGTTTGCTTGTAGTGAAAAAAACATCTTTTAATAATAACAGTAGGAAATATCTTCTTTAGAGCATTAGAAGTTGCGACTTCGAAATCAATATGTATTTTTTTTGGAATCCATTCCGGGGTTCTGGTGTGTATCATATCAAATAATGCAGTGTATGAGTTTTCCGTTTTGTTACTCATGAGAGCGAAAAATAATGGGACGACTTTTGTTGTTTCGGTAGTACTACCCACGTCTCCGTGTATAACCAGCAACTGATAAAAAGGCTTTGGTGTACTTTTGAATGTTGCGTCTATAAAATATTCATTTATAGCCGGTAATAACTCCGTTTTAGTAGAAAATACTATGATTCGAGTTTCATCAGTACTATAATCTCCTAACAGAAATGTTTGAAAAGTGGTAGGAACTTCTACATCGTGGATATCGTTGTAAATTAACTTATTAACTTGAAGTTGTTGTTTTCTTTTTTTGTACAGCAAACATTTCGTATTCTCAAAATTAGGTACTTTAGTAACGAAATGGAGACCGTCATCCAACACAGAGTCGAAATGCCTTTTAAAAATTTTTGGAATTGGTTCTGGGGATGTAGATGCCTCTTGCTTAATTTTTTCCATTATCAATGCCACTTTGTTTTTAGGCTCATCTGGAATACACTCTCTTTCATGCATAACTGTTTTCAAAATCTCCCCCCTCTAAAATATAAATTAAACGACTACATTAAATTGTACCTAAAAAACCTCAAATGCGAGTAGATAAATGTGATTTATTCCCAACGGACCCCGGGTATCTGTCCCCTCACGGGGTCCGTTGGGAACTGAAGATAATTTCAAGGGACCCCCTCGCCAAGTACATGGGGTCCGTTGGGAAAAGTACGTGGGGTCCGTTGTGATAGCTGCGCAATTCGACTTGGTTAGGTTAGGTTAGAAGGCTAATGCGGGAGCGGAGCGTAGCTCCCGCATTAAGCCTTCGTGGTTATTTTTTTTATAACCGTGCAGAAATAAGTCATTTCTCTATTGTTTTTTAGTAACGGGGAAGAGAGTGGGGGTCTCTAGGGAATTCTTTTTCCCAACGGACCCCATGTACCTGGCGAGGGGGTCCCTTGGACATGAAATTATCTTCAGTTCCCGACGGACCCCGTGAGGGGACAAATACCCGGGGTCCGTTGGGAATAAGCGATAAATGTGTTGAAAAAATCTAAAACATAATTACTTCAGTAATAGACCCAGGACATTTCGTTAGACGTTTTTTACTACAGTTCCAGATAGTGCTCGCATTCTTGTAAGTTTTATGTCGATAATATTGATAGCCCCCATGCAATAATATTTTTCCTCGCTTTCTCTTAATTACTGTAAATGATGTATCCATATTTTTGTTTAGATAATAAAGAAAATACCTATAGGATTTATAACTAAAGATCACTCAATCCAATTCAAGTACTTTGAAATAACTTACACTTCAAACTATGTGACAGCTACCATCCAAAGATAATGATATATTTGTAAGCGGCCGGTACTCACCATTTACAACTTTATACCTCATTTGAATATGATGTACCTATAGTACTATTATCTATTCTGTGCCTATAGGTATGAAAGAGCATTTGAAGTCGGTTGGGGGGTAGCCTAGTGGTATGGGTAATGGACTGCTGAGACGAGGTCTCGGGTTCGATCTCAGGTATTCCATGGCACACACCAATGACTTTTCGATGCTTTTCGAAGTTATGTGTGTATTTATCGCAGGTTTATAAGTGCCCGGTTAATGGCAATGGGCTCGCCACCTATTACATTGGGACCTAAACATAAAACTGGCGAAATGTGGGTGCTAGCACCTCTGCCTACCCCTTCGGGGATAAAGGCGTGAGCTTATGTTATGTGGAGGATTTTTTTAGCATAGTGGGATTACAAGTAGGTATCTACGGTAGAAGGTGGGACCACGAGTCAAACAATATACGTATGACTCGTGGTCCCACTATTTAGTGGAACCACGAGTCAAGCAATACACGTATGACTCGTGGTCCCACTAAATAGTGGGACCACGAGTCATTAGTTTTATGATAGTGGGTCCACGAGCACGGTGGGACAAAATTGGTGGGACCACGAGTCATCACCCAAATTTATATACAGACATTGTGGGATTTTTATATACATGTAGGCAGCAATTTCTTTGTTGAAAAACATTCAGATGTCATAAACCATATTTTATATTATACATACATTATTCTATATTATACAGAAAACAAGTATGACATTTTGTGTGATCTTTATTGTTGTATTGGTTGTAGGACGCAAACTAAAGTGTTGATGATGATGGTATGTAGCTGGTTGGGTGAGCAAGTAAACATGGTAAACCATAAGACCATAAGGGTTGTTTGTATTATGCTAAATTGTGCCCATGTATTGCATTCATTCAAATCAAATTTAACCTTGGTTTTCTGCACATACTCGATGTGTATGTTAATTCTGTATATCAATGCACAATAACAAACATTTAAAGTTTGGACTATTTAATGCAGGTTCACTGGGAACAGGGCAGGATGAATTCCTAATTGCCATGAGTCACCATTCAGTTGACATCATGGCCATCAATGAGACATGGCTTAAAATGGGCGAGGATGGGAGAGCTCCTGCAGTGCCGGGTTACAGGTTAAGGCATACTCCCAGACCTTCACATATAAAAAAAGGAGTAGGGGGAGGAGTTGGATTCTACATAAAAAATGGTATTAGTGTAAGGACTAGAACTCATCCGGTGGATCCACAAGTTGAGGAGTACTGGCTATCCCTGACTAGTATGGGAAAAAAAGTTCTGGTGGGTACAGCATATAAGCCACCTTGGTTGTGTGAGGATAGGTTCATTGACAGTTTGAGCTTTGTGCGTTGGCTCCCTATGATCACATCATTCTTTTGGGCGATTTCAATATAAACATGTTGATCCAGAGTGCAACCAACACGCAAAAACTACACCAATTCTTGCACCACACTAATATGCATCAAGTAGTAGGCTCACCAACACATTTTACCAATGATGGGAGCACCTTAATAGATATTATATGTACAGATATGAATGTACATGATGTCACAGTTACCCATGTCCCAGAACTGGGTAAACATGCAGTCGTGACCTGTGAGTCAACCTTAAAAAAAGTCAAGGAGAAACCCAGGTGGGTCACATACAGACCATTTAGAGATATCCTGCCAGATCTATTTGATAGTGATCTTGAAATTATCCCTTGGCACCATATGGACTCTCAGGTTACTGTTGACGATAAGGTAGATGCACTGTCCACTTGGATTGTACATCTGTTTGACATGCATGCACCTATAAAGCAAACGCTGTTTAAGACCAGGAGCACTCCATGGATAACTGACAGTGTGAAGTTGCTATTCCGCTTGCGAGACAGGGCAAGGCTCGCCTATCAGAGAACTAAAACAGAGTCAAAAAAACAATATTATTTGGATCTGAAACATCAAGCTGTCGTGGCATTGCGTAATGAGAAGTCTGTGTATTTTTCAAGACACATCAGTGAACACATTAATGACCCTAAAATGATGTGGAAGAATCTAAAATCCCAAATACTCCACCCACATAGGGACTCTTGTTTGCCAGGTCACTTTGACAACCCATATACCATTAACGCAGCCTTTCTCGATGTGCCGGGGGAATGTGTAGTGAGCTTATCAAAATTAACCTACTACGAACATCATAGGTATAACCCTGATGTGAACTTTGAGCTCAGACCTGTAGATCATGCCACAATCCTGAGGATTGTTAATGACATTACAACACAGGCACAGGGTATTGACAAAATCAGTGCGCAGATGTTGGCACTCACACTACCTAAGTCGCTAAACACAATCACCCAAATAATAAACACATCCATCACTACACATACATATCCGGCGCTGTGGAAGTGCTCTGTAGTTCGGCCAATACCCAAAAACAGCCACCCAAATACCATTAAAGACCTCAGGCCTGTCAGTATACTCCCTTGCCTGTCAAAAGTGCTGGAAAGGGTGGTGCATACCCAGGTCATGGAGTACCTGGAATATAATGGTATTCTCCCTGATAAGCAGTCAGGTTTTAGGAAGGGTAGGGGTACAGCTATGGCCTTATCTGATGTGATCGGAAACATTCTAGAAGCTAGAGATCGTGGTGAGGGAACAGCTCTGGTCCTATTGGACTACTCCCGCGCTTTTGATGCCCTAGATACAACACTATTATTATCCAAGTTGTCCTACTATGGGTTTTCATCAGACGCGGTAAAGTGGTTTAATAGTTACCTTACAAATCGATCACAATACGTGGAGATCCAGAGAGATGATGGCACTGCAATATCATCATCCCCCCTTAAGGTGACTAGAGGGGTGCCGCAGGGATCAATCCTGGGCCCACTTTTGTTCATTTTGTATACCGCAGACATTACAAGCTCCTTTACACACTGTCAGTTCCACATGTACGCAGATGACACACAATTATATTTGTCATTTAAGCCTGGCGATACACTCTCAGCTGTGTCTAAAGTAAATGAGGACCTGGAAAGGGTAGTTCAATGGTCAAGGGAACACTCACTAATCTTAAACCCTCTAAAATCAAAGGTTATGATACTGGGTAGTAAGCTACAAATCCAATCAATCTTGCAATATGACCCAGCTATAGTCATAAATGGTCAGAGAGTTGCAAGGGTTGAGGAGGCCGCTAACCTTGGTCTTGTAATAGACCCACAGCTCCGTTTTGAGGGACATATTGACAGGGTTGTAAAGAATTGCTTTTACAGGCTAAAAGTTCTTTACAGTATCCGTGACTACATAGGGACCGCACTGAGGAAACAACTGGTGGACAGCCTTATACTATCTAGGTTTAATTACTGTGATACAGTCTATGGTCCATGTTTACTGGCAAAAACTAAGAACCTTATTCAACGAATACAGAATGCCTGTGCCAGATACTGTTATCATATACCAAGACACCAACATGTTACACCATATATAAATAAAAATGATATACTAAAGATGGAGGCTAGGAGAAAGCTACATTTTGCCACTATGCTTTTTGATATATTGAAAAGTAAAAAGCCTGTTTATATGTATGAAAAAATATGTTTAAGAAAGATACACTATCCTTACTCTGTCAGGTCTACAACTAGTGCGATGGTGGTGCCACGACACAGGACCACAGCCTTCCGGGGTTGCTTGAAGTATGCGGCGATGCGCATCTGGAATGATCTGCCTCCGCCTATTAGGGACCTGAAAACCAAATACAGCTTTAAAACAAGGTACAGGGCACTGCTCCTTGTACATCAAAAGAATATGTGTTGAACTGCTAATATTACTTTTTTAATACACAACATACTTACCTTGACGTTTTGGACTCTAAGTTATATCATTCCGGACGCGCCTGCCGATACTTCGGGCGTCTGTTGGTCATAATTTTTTTTTTTTTTTTTTCAAAGGTATACCCATCACTGCACTGGCCAAACGTTTGGGTGTGGACCTGTGATGGGAAAGGTGGTGTTTTTATTTTATGTCGAATGTAGGTAACCATATAATATACGCCTAAATAGGTGCCTGCCCAAGGTTACCTGTCTGTTTATACCCATTCATGAATGTTTTGTGTGGAAATGTATGGTGGCACCCAACGATGTCTCTATTAAGTCTAAAATATTAAAGAAATTACCTTTGTTAATGTTGTAGATGAGAATGTAAGGCGATACTGCTTAGCGACGTCAGGTAGCACTTATGAGTTTACACTGAAAATCAGTTCTGTGGTGGCTAATACCCACCTCAGTATACGCTGAGTGTCTAGCCCAATTGCGGAAAAAGTGTACATATTTTTTGTAAAATTGTAATTCAATAAGCACATTTCGATGTACCTACCACCGTGCCACGTAGTAGGGCCACGTAGGACATGACACGTTGACAATGTCATTATTGTCAATCCTGTCACGTGCATGTCACACGCGTCGCGTTATCTGCTCAGGCGGCGACCACAGACAAGTATAAAAAAAAAAAAATATCTTTGCCGCAAAACCATAGAGACTAGTTTTTAGGAGAACCGTTTTGGAGTTCGGTCATGGTCGGCTCTTGAGTTGCTGCAGGTCCACCGATATTTTGGCATGGTGATTTTGTTATATATTTATTTTTCGATTCTCCTTTAATGATGTGTTCCTTTTTTTTATCCGCAATAAAAAAAAATAATTTTCTTTCTTTTCTTTTTCTTTCTTTCTTCTGGACTCTCGCGCCATAAGACCAGCTGATACCTCCGGTCCTTCGGGTGTATCACTGTCTGACGGAACATCATCTTGATGTCATCCACAAACACCACCTGGTGTCTCCTGAAGCCAGTGAGGATATCCAAACAAAAGCCGGGGTGTGCGTGTTTGTTAGGGCGGATGTTTACTGTCGCCGTTTGCGCTGCCTAGAGGACCCGTCCTTTTCCACCCTTTGGGTACACATAGACCATGGCTCTACGAGTCAGATCTATGTGTGCCTCTACCGCTCCCATACAGGAGATGCCGAGACAACTCGACTCTTTGAATACCTGAGTCAGGTGGCAGATAATGCGCAGGAGCGGTTTCCGAACGCTGAGCTGGTGTCTTTGGGGGGTTTTGACGCCCACCACGAGATCTGGTTGGGCTCCACCAAAACAACCCACGCGGGAAGAGCCGCCCATGCATTTGCTCTGACGCATGGCCTGACCCAATTGGTACACGAGGTCACTAGGATACCAAAAAGGTCGGACCATGAGCCCTCTCTGCTGGACCTCCTGCTGAAGAGTCACCCGGACCAGTACAGTGTTTCGGTGAATGCCGCTTAAGGTGAATTCGACCATTGTCTGGTCCGTTCCCAGGTGCCCATTATAGCACCCCCACGACCCGTGCAGGGGAAGCGGCGTCTCTGGCACTACTCGTCAGCGGGCTGGGATGGACTGCGTGATTATTTTGCGTCCATCCCGTGGGTTGAACGCTGCTTTGAAGGTAAGAACCCATCTGAGGCCGCAACTGCTGTCGTCGGTGAGATCAGTCTGGGCATGGAATATCATATCCCCTACACTGATGTCACCGGTGTAGGCAGAGCGCGCCCCTGGTTCGGGCGCAAGTGCGCGAAGGCTGTTAATTATAAACAGTCTGCGTCCCGCGCTTGGATGAGAGCGCGCGCTACGTGCGATCCCAACGTGGGCGACTTCCAGGCGGCGTACAACAGAGCCACAAAGGTCTGCAAGAGGGCTTATGTCAGAGCGGATGCGGATGAAGATGTTGCTTCCTTGGCAGTATTTTACCGTCTCTACCATGGTGAATGTTCTGAAGAGCTATTCCAATTAATCCCACCCTCTCCTTTCCTATACAGGACGACACGTGCAGGACTTAGATGTTACCCGCATACGGTGCAGAACATTCCTTCAAGAACCAAGTGGTTCGGTGACTCTTTCCTTTGTCGCACCATTAAGACCTGGAATTCCTTGCCAGCTCACGAGTTTCCCTCTTCCTACAGTCCGAGTGATTTGACATAAATGACACTTCAACTGTCATCGAAACTCATGACTATTTTGTTTTGACATGGTACCTGGTCTTTTAAGCCAAAACAGACGATGTATTGTATGGATATGTATTATTTATGTATAGGTATATTTGTGTACCTATGTAAATGCCCACTAAATGTAAAGTCCGCCTTTGTGCATTTATTTTATATTTGTGCAAGAAGAAGAATTTATATTTATAAATAAAAAATAAAAATAAGACAACAAGTACTTATTATTTAGATGATAAGAAGATTGTTACTTAACAAAAAATAATTTTCAATTATAAGGTTTATAATTGAAAATTATTTTTTGTTAATAAAAGACAATCAAAGACAAAAGATAATTTTATTTTAGGACATGTCTTTGTTTACATAACAAGAAACATTGTCCTACCCAGAAAGAATGAAACCGCGTATAAAGCGATATGTCTTCATTGATGTATTTTTTATATCCATAGGTGGCGATCTTAAGATTTTTAATGTATTCGTTTGAAAACAATAATATAATTCTACGTTTTCATAAAACATTTAACTTAAATTTTATTTAAGACACTGTTTTCTTCTTTCCTACGTATAAAAAGTTATCATAGACATGTCTGACATGCTTTTATTTTAATCTTAACGTAGAAACAGTCATCTATCAGTTTTTCCAAGAAAACGTAAAAAAAGAAAATATATATTAATACCATTATAAAGTTCCTAAAGCTAATAAAACATTGTAGAAAAAAAGTATTTATGATTGTACATGGAATTATTTCTAGAGCGGTTTGAACATAAATAACGCTCTCCTGTAAACCTCGGTTTTCGACATGTCTTTACGTACGTCGATATTTTAAAAATATAAAAAATAGTGCCCCACCGACATCGGGGGACCAAGCAAGGGCTCCAGAGAGAGAAATCTTTTCACAATACGTGCCGCGTCGAGGAGACCGCCTTCTGCATCGAGCCCTTGACCCAGCTGTCTAACGAGAGCCTCTTAAAGTTGCCTCTTAATCGAGCATCTTAAGGTATTAGTCAAGGCTCTTAACAATCAGGCCAGGGGCTGATATGCCTATCGGGGTAATGATTTTCGAATCAATATTTCACATGTCAATAACCTCATGAGCAAGATTAAATTTTTCCAGGGTCTGCTAATTAACTAACACGACCCTGGGAAAAAGGACGTCTTTGCTTATCGATTCAAAAGTGTTCGTGATTCTTAGGCCATATACTGTATAGACACAGTCTGCCAATAAAATACATCGCAATAAACGGTATGAATATGCGTTGTGTGTTGTACTTTAAACTCTCAATGTATGCATGTTATGGGGTGTATGTATATGTCAACTTGTACCAAGTTGTAGCTTATTTTTACGCCGCGTTGGAGTGGCTCTTGCTACGTCTATAGAGTGTGAATATATCTATGTTGGGAATATTCTTGATCAAGTGTTTAAAGTTAATAGATGATACCATATTATGAAAGAGCATGTTGCACAAGCTGCGGGTGGGCCATAGTCTGTGAGGTAGTTACTCCACAGATTATCATTATCACCTTAGCATGTTTTCCAGTTGCATCCGATGCTTACACTTAGGAGCATGGGGTCCACTTCATCCTTCTTCTCTTCGTTTGTCTTCTGTGGCTTCATGGAAGCGACTGTTGTCTAATCTTTCAACCCCAAGAGGGCAGCCGGCGCTGAAGTCAGCAGGTGTACCGGCTTGCAGGTAACGTTGGCTTGGGCCCTGTAGAACTTGGGGGGACCCCAAAAACACCAAACTCCATAGTCTATGGCTCACCTCCACTTCAATCCATCTTCATCATCCATATTATCTAAAAACCCCACTAGCACAGGAGTTCAGAAACTTCAACTTTTGCTGTTTTATTAAACTAGCACCGACCTCTTTTATCACCATTTTTAAGTTCTTCTTTAAATGTGTAAAAAACTAACAGCATTCTTTATTTTCAGATAAAAATGTGGGCATTAAAGGTAATCCTATTACTTCTGCCAGCTATTGCTTACTGCGGTATAAGTATCAAAATTAAACCAGGTAGGACAGAAGCTGAGACTATTATTTCCTTCAGTGGCTCAGATAAAGCTCCTATTAGCGAACAGGAACTCAATACATTCAGCCTTGATGACGCCAATTTGAAGAGAGCTATAAAAGCATTTGAAGAAGAGTTCAAAGAAGATTATACATGTGTAAATCCTTCCTTAGCAAAAGTGATGAGAACTCTTGCGCCAGTAGGATACAAAATAATTGCCATCACTCCAAAACCTGATACAATCGTGACTGCAGAATATGGAAATTATCATAAAAAAGTAGATGCAACATATAGTATAAGTGTAGAGAATAGCGTTGAAGAGAAAATCTCCCATGGTTGGACCACTTCGGGAAAATTAAGTGTCGGGCAAGAAATCAACTATAGTGTCGTTATTGGAGCAGCAGGCGTCGATGGTTCTACATCATTGTCTTACTCTTCGGGCTGGGGTAAGGAGAAATCAGAATCCAGAGCTGTTTCTCTTGGAACTTCTTCACCTATAGACGTTACGGTTCCACCAGGTCAAATGGTTGAGGTAACACTATCTGCTTTAAGGGCCACGTTAGAGGTAGATATATATTATGAGGCCACTGTTGGTGGAATTTTAACTTGCGATGAGGATAAGGATGGACATGTAGTGGCATATAATGTAGACGGTCTACAAACAGCCGGAAAATTACCAACAAAAGTAATTTCCACCGAGCATTTATCAATTAGTTTTTATTCAAATGCAAAGCTTAAGTTGTCCAATGGCCAAGAATTGGATGCTGAAGTAAAAGTGTGAAGCAGTAAAGAAATTCGTTGTCGAAGATAACAGTCGCCTGTTATACTCGACTGGGCTGCAAGTACCGCAGCGCTTAAATATTACTGACTATTACTTATAACTAAACAATGTTCTATATGACTTATCAATTCACTTACCCAGTGTCACCAGCACTTGCGTTTCCTGTAGACCCTCTCAGGCGTGTCTGTAAGTGTGGTGAGTAATTGTTTGTGTAGTGGGTTTGTCAGTGTTGACTTGCCTGCTGATTTGATGAGGGCTCCACAGCACGCTCACACCGTGAACCACTTGACGGCGTCACCAGCGATCTTCAGGGTATACACCACACACGTGCTCACCACTCTCGCATCCCGAGACGTATTTTTACCCCAAACCAGTTGATATCCGCTGCACCACGTGGATGGTACATATATTTACAATTTCCAAATTATGCCCATAAGTATTTTAATTAAAATATAACAAACAATATCCCTAGATAAAAACCTCTTCACGACCCCGCGAAACTAGCCACGACTGACAGTTAGCTGTCATTCCACTGTCATTGAAACTAAAAATGGCGGAATGAAATGTTGACCTGGAACCCTACCCTTTTGGATCAAACATGCGTCTTTGTTAAATAAAGTAAGAATTTTATGGGAAATTGTTGTGTTTCTTATTGCTTCAGTCGTTGATTCTTCATCTTCGCTTTTTATTTATTTATTTATTTATTAAGATTACCAACATTTGTTTACACTGTTACAAGTAATTATATCTAGTGTGACAAATAATTATTGGTAAATACTGCATGCTAAATAAAATTAGGTACTGATTTTTCTTTTACATTTTTGTCACAAAAGATTCTTAAATGATATAAAATGGAGCATCACGAACATGAAACAACTTAACTATCTTTATTCTTATAATATTACAATAATGTGAATCGAAACTTGAATAACGAGTCTGCATGGATATCCACAATATCACTATTTTCATTTGCTGACCTAGAGAACCTTGGGATCGGTGAGTTAGCCCCATAAGCTATTCTACGTAGTGGCGGGTGGAAGGGAGTGATATAATTACGAGGGTATCTGGCGGGCACTCGAAAATTAATCTTGCTTAGCAATTGTTGGCAACTAAGGTGGCTATGTAGAACCTTATACATAAAAACGCTATTATTCAAATCTCTACGATCTGACAATGAAATCATTCCAGACAGCTTGAGTCTTGAGTGGTAGCTAGTCCTTTTATTAGTGAAGTTACGGTATGATAAATGCCATAGGAATCTTTTTTGAATGCGTTCTAAACGCACCGAGTGAACGGCAAAATGTGGTCTCCATACCACGCGGCAATATTCCAGGATACTGCGGACCAAACTGTTATACAATAATATTTTAGGCTTTATACTCCGGAAGATTTTTGTGTTGCGCATCACAAAGAACAGCATTTTAGATGCCTTTTTTATTATACTTTCCACGTGAGGAATAAATGTTAACTTCCTATCCATGACTACACCAAGGTCTTTTATTTGATCAGTTTCTTGAATCTTCTCGCTGTTTATATAGTAGTCACAGTCTAGTAGGATAACCTTACGGGAGAATTTGATGTGATAACATTTTTTAGCATTAAGTTGCATGTCATTTTGATTACACCATTCATATAGTCTATTTAAATCATTTTGGAGAAGAGAGGCATCTTCTAGGGATTCCACTATTCTGCCGAATTTCAAGTCATCAGCGTACATGTAGTTCTCAGAGAAATGGAAGCATGTTGGCAGATCATTCACAAAGAGATTAAACAGTATCGGGCCGATATGGGAACCCTGGGGTACGCCGCATGTTACAGCCCGGGCACCGGGTTCAAAACCGTTAATGACCACGGAGAAAGTACGTTCGTGAAGATATGACTGCAGCCACTAGTAAGGTGCCTGTAATGCCATACATGGAGAGCTTATGAAGGAGAATCTTATGAGAGACACGGTCGAAGGCCTTACTAAAATCCGTATTTATTACGTGGAATTGCTTCCTTACTGTACAGCATATTTAAATTAAAAAGTAAGTTTTACTAGTAAAGCTAAAGTATGATCGAAAAGTGGATAGAAATACTAAGCTAAACTAAAAAAACAAAAAAAAAACTATAACTTTACATAGCTCGGTTTCACCCAGTATTTCTTTACTTTATTCAATCAATTAGCTTATTGCAGTGTACTTCTGGACATAGACCTCGCCCAGTGCGAGCCATTTCTGACGATCCTTGACCTTCCGTATCCAGTCTGTCCGAACCACCTATTTCTTGTCGTCAGTCCATCTGGCTAGGGGGTGTCCTACTACAACCTGTAGCATGACAGTTTTTCCTGCAGACCCCCAACAGGCTATACAGTAAGTTATCAGCGACTGACTTAAAGCGTAATAGGTCGTCTTCAGAGTACTGGGCGATGCTGCAGAGCGCAGAAGCTTCAAAATGTTAGCTGATTTGCGTACGCGGCCTGACAGGGAGCTTATGTGAGCATTGAAGTTCAGGTTTTGGTCAAGAACTACGCCAAGATACCTAATCGTTTCCGATTTTAGCAGTGTCTCGCAGGAACACGACGAGTTGTTCTGACCTGAGCACTCATGTAGCTGGATACGCAAATTACTTCCAGGAGCCGACCTGGCAGTCTTGTGAAAACACATATATTTAGTTTCTTTTTTGCATTTAGTGTTAACACGTTATGTTTTAACCATGTTATCACCAGACGCATTCCAGTCTCAGCTCGCGAGAACACTTCCTCCCAAGTATTACCTAGTGCGTCTAATTCATCCGCTTTCGGTGCTTCAAATGCTACTCGACAGTGTAAAAGTGATTTAATATAACAAATACCCTTGTTGTTTGGATTTTGCTGCAAATCAATATAAAACATTGGCAGTGGTTTTTTCGTTCGGCTGTTCTTAATGTTCCAAATGTTAGTGACCTTGTGTTGCAGTTCTTCCAGTGCGGATGTCAATAGATCTGGATCTGTTGTTGGATGCATGTTTTTTAGCACAACTCTGAAACTTCGTTCCTGTTTGAGTTGGTATGTGAAGAATTCCGTGTTTCTTTGTTTGAGTTCTTTGTATATAATTAACATTATCTTTACAGCCCATTTCTTGGAAATTTATCCCTCGAAATGCGCCATATTTTGGTGGTTGTTGGGAGATTAATATCAAGTGCATAAAAAGTCATTTGTTTAAGGTGATAGGTAACCAAATTTTGACGTTAGAAGAAATTCAGACAGTTTTAACACAGATAGAAAGTTTGTTAAACTCTCGTCCGTTGACTGTTTTAAGCTCAGATCTTTCTGATCCTGTAGCATTAACACCGGCTCACTTTTTGCTTACTGTTCCACTTGAATCTCTTCCATCTTATGAAATATCAGATTCTGTACCCCATCTTCTGAATAGGTATGAGTTATTAGACAAGATAGTACAATCATTTTGGGTGCGATGGTGAAAGGAATATCTTCATAATTTGCAGGTTGCACAAAAATGGAACATCCCAGCTCCTCCTATAAAGGAAGGGATGGTAGTAATAATAATACAAGACAATATACCCCGACTCTCCTGGCCTTAAGGAATCGTCATTGAAACTTTCAAGGGCAAGGACGATGTTATACGTGTTGCTATAGTCAAGACTAAATCTGGTACTTACCAGAGACCAGTGTAGTCAAACTGTGCCCGCTGCCGAATCAGTGATATTTTCTGAATCGACAGCAAATTTAGTATAAGTTAGTTAAGCAGTAGATAAGAGTATGAATATTAATAATATGTATAGATTTGTCTCGCTATTAAGAATTTCATTGCAATAAGGTTTACGGTATATTGTTAGACATTACTTATTAGTTGAAAGGGAACCTTTCAAGGCCGGGGGGATGTTTAATTCCGCGCTTAATTATTCAATTGTTTATAAAAAATAGTTCAAAGCTTGGTTCAAATTTGCCGCAGTTTGTTGCATTTGGATTCCACGGCTGGATTGACTGAATGTTCAACGATACTGTGCGTTTCCGGTCCTGCGCACCACCTGGCGGAACTTCCGGCACTATCACTCTCGCAGGTCCGGTCCAACTATATCAGTTCCGAAAGGAGGCGCGGGAGCGGGGATTCGATCCCGAGCCCGAGGACATTCGGGCCGAGAAATCCCGGCTCCACCGGGACATGGTGGCCAAGTGGGAGCGACAACTTGGGCAACCACGCGCAGGGCACGCCGTGATTACGACGGTAAGACCCATCATGGGGGAGTGGCTAGAGAGGCCACACGGAAGCCTCTCGTACCGTCAGACGCAGATTATCACCGGGCACGGTAACTTCGGGCGGTATCTGCATCTGATGGGTATAGAGCCAACGCCCGAGTGCCATCGCTGCGACGCGAGCGTGGACTCGGGGCTGCACACGCTCACCGAGTGTCCGGCGTTTGAGACGCCGAGGCGGGAGCTTGTGCAGGCCCTGGGGGTGAGAGTGCTCACGCTCTCCACTCTGCTCGCGGCGATGGTCCGCTGCGCGGATGCGTGGACGGCCAGCGCCTCTTTCTGCGAGCAGGTCATGCTCGCGAAGGAGACAGCAGAGCGGGCGCGGCGCGGTGAGCGAGAAAGACTCGCGGACATCGCTGCACGCGCCCGAAAGCGGCTCGGGCGTCGGAGGGCGCAGACAGACCTCCGCCCCCTTATGAGCGCGGGCCTGAGAGTGACGGGTGGACCCGCCCGTCACCCTAGCAGAAGCAGGCCACGGCGGCGGTGCGCATAGTAGGACAATGCGCGCCTCCCCACACCGGTGTTGAGTCGGGGACCGCGTGGTCCCCACCTCTCGAGGAGGGCCAGACCGAGAGGGATGGCCCTGGGTCAGCCGGGGTGCGAGGGATATGTCGCATGACAACCTCACCTTCGGCCTAGCACTACGACCCAGAGGCGGCATGTGGTTTAGTCGGTTCGAGTCCGACATAACCTACCCCTCCGGCTCCGGAGGGCTGGGTATCCGTGGGGATTTCCCGCACGTAAAAAAAAAGACACTCTCGCACGCAGCGGACGGCCGTCGTTGAATTTCATCAAACTTAAAAATGAAGCTAAAGTGACTTTATGGACCTTATTAAGTGCTTCCAAGTGCTACTATGTTGTGAAATACTTTGGGCACCAGTTCAGAGAAGCAGCAGATCGAAGGAATTGCAGGTTAGTCTAGTTGTGGTCTTTGGCGTAGCTAACTCATGGCAGGAACGAACCAGAATTTGAATAAATAACTATACAGTCCACTCGCTAATAGCATTCTATTAATGTGAAAAACCATTGGTTTGTCAATTTGAAATGTGTTGGACATTTCAAACTAGCATCCGTCATGATGGCTAGTGGTGCGTCCGTTTCCGGGAACGCTAGGGTCGTGACGTCTCGTATGTCCTGTGTTGCCGTTCTTTTTGGAGTAAGGTATTTTTTGTGCGGGGCTTGGTGGCTTGCAGAATGTGGGATGCTATTTCTGTAGAAGTTAATCTTTCCCTTGGCTCGTTATATGATAACCTAGGAAATCTAGTTCTGTCTTTACGAATTCACACTTGTTTGCGTTGATTAATATCCGCAACAATATAAATAAACGCAACAACGATAAATTCAGCAGCGTATGCTGCGGGATGTTCGAATTACCAGAGAGTGAATTCATATGATTTCATATGATAGGATTTCCAAAGATATGGCCCTATATTTATGCAATGCATTGAACAACGCATTTTTTTTAATAATATTAGCAACCGAAATGATCACAATTACTATTATTCCCTCTAACCCTAGACTAACCTAAATCACTTGTGCTAGGAGTGGGTTCACGTCAGTAGTGTAATGGCCAGGATTCGAACCCGGGACCTCTCGATCCTAAGGCCGACTTCTTAACCACTAAGCTACCGACGCTACGCTTAAATGAATCAGATAGCTTGCCAATACATTATAAGGTAAATAATGTTGCATTTCATAATCGACTAAAACTCTTATTTGAGCTGCTGTGCTCCTAATCCTAAAAAATATATTATTTGTAACAAATTGTTGAGAGCGAATTCACAGTATTCACTGTAACGTGGCAACATTAGTGATTAATGTTTTGATTCATTTTTAATCGATATTTGCGAACGAACCAGTTTTGGGGCCAAAAGGACTCTGTGCCATACCACTGACAGGATGTCCGTATCCTTCGTAATGACAGCGATGATATCTTGTCGATGGGGGCATTTCCTTTGTGGCTGCCCACGAAATACGCTCACTGGACTGTTGTAACAAAAAGTTCTCAACGAATTGCGGGAACTTCGAGCTCATGGTCATCCAGTGACCTCAGCATGATCCAGTCATGATAAACTGTTGTTGTTCAGGTATGTATTTCGCCTCAGTTCGGATCACTTGGAACCCTTGTTCGCCACGTGCATATTTTCTCACCCGATATTCGTTCCCAGGTCCAATTCATAACACACTATTTTAACGGGATTTCGGCGGGTTGAATCATCGTGTCCACAAGAACAGGGTTCGCGATATTCACGTAAGTAACTAATTCATGACCACGACACACATTTTAGGTTAACATCTGTAAGAAATACTCACATGTATTTTCCTCTCTTTACAGATGGGTTTTTCTTAATTATATTTCATTCTTATTGTCGTTGTTTCCTATTCTTTAATTGAATGAAACTCGCATCTCAAGATTGCGTAGTTTGAAAATGATGTGTTCAGAAGTTAGTGACCTCCACGTCAGTATGCATCACATCTCTTGACATCGTGAAACTACCACTGGGCCCTCACAAGTTGGGGCCGCGAAGCTGTGTATAAGCCGAGACCGTGGTGGATGGAGTCCGCGATTGCCTGGTAGCTGCGCAAGACCCTCTACCCCGGCTCACAGGAGTAAGGTACCTCTGGGATCCTTAGTCGCTTGTATTCGACTACTCCCGGTGTTCACATTTAGCTGTAGCATTCAGTAGATAGCTGGATTGTCGATATTATAGTGTATGTGATGAGCGATATCAAATCTGAACCCGCTACCAACGACCCTGTGTTTCAGTCTGTGTTTAGACTGATATTTAGTCTTAGCTAATTAAGTTAGCATCTAATTAGCCGTACCGGCTTGTTGTATTTGTACCGCGCAATTTGTATTGTAAAGGTTTACAATAAACCAACCTTTTCACCATTACTTGTATGATTTATTCCCTATCACCCCATTAATACTAAAGGTGGTGCTTGATCATCTGACCGGCATCACCCTGTGGCTGGTTAATCCCTCTCAGGGGAAAAACTACGTTTCATCACACATTTATTCACAATAACAGTATACTTACAACTTTTTCTTCATAATTTCACTCATTATATTAATACTACAATAAATACTACAATAAAGATAATATTAATAAAGGATTTACGATTGAGTTACGTACCGGGTAAATGGAGGTAAATAAATAAACAGAAAATAAACATGTAAAAAAAATATTACATGACAGACTGTTTTTCTTTTTCTTCAATATTTCTCACTCATTGAGTAAATGCCATAGTCAATAATAATATTCTACAGCATAATACTGATAATTTTAAAAGTCACTATTACTTGTCGAATATTACGAATCGATTTGTTTTCGTATATTGGTACCATTGAGTAGAGGAACTTTATCCCCGGTGACAAACTAGTCTCTCCTCGACACCGTGGTAGCTATAGCGACAAAAACGGAGGGAGCGACAAATTTTTCTCCACTCCCCGGGGACTTTACGTCTTCATGCTATGCTAGCCCTGAGGGAGTCCAAGAAACTGAAATGTTTGCCCAGAATTTCTGAGTCCATATGGCATATATTTCCAATGGTATACAGGAGGACCTTTGGTTGTGATGTGATGCTGTACCCCATGTTCTGAAGGTTTCTTAAACGAAGTCATTCTCGTAATACTTTCGTATTTTTCTAACAGGTGCTTTATGCGTCCTGGTAAGTTTGCATCGATTGATCTCACGGAAGGTAATTTTATTCTAGCACTTTTGGCGGGTGTCGATAATTTCGTTTCCTCATCGATCAATCTCTTTCCGTGCAGATCCACTAATAATTTGTGATGCTCTAAGAAGTCAGCTCCTATTATTGGCAATTTAACATCTACTATTATGAATGTCCACGTGAATCTGTCCAAAATTGTGGTATTTTTTCCGTAATTATAATTGCAGCCAACACTTGGCTGTCGCTCATTTGCTCGGACGATGTGCCTGGATTTATGGCAGGCGTTCCAGCGGTGCCATGGTTTTGAACCTGTCTGTCTCTTGAAATTCCAGCTGATGGGACCCGCTTGTGGGAAGCCAGCTGGAATGTGTTATCCGCGAATTTGGTGATTGGTGATCAGTTGAGACTGGCAGGCAAGATACCAGGTCCATCGCTCAACTAGGATCACGTCCGGGTCACCAATATTGCGGGACGAATAATAAGATGGACAGTGGCGTCTACTTTTTTATTAGTGCACTTAATTGTTATTTACATATTTATTTCTACGTCTTATATACTATTTATTTAGAGAGGGGCTGAGCTCTATTTGTTGTTATGGCAGTGGACGTGATAATTTGATGTATGTAGTTATTTCTTTGGTTTTACTTCCTTGCAGAAATCATGCCTCTGCTCATGACTGCCATAATAGCTATGGAAAATTTAATTTATGTTAAACCTAATTCAGCAAATTAATCATAACTATTAGTATAGACAGATAAGGATAAAGACCAATCTCGCAGAACAAGCAAGTTCAAGTGACATTGGGCTGGCTACATCTGTCGAAGGTACGATGGCCGTCGGAACAGACATGTCCAAGAATGGAGACGGCGAAGATGGCGCATATTTGGATGACATTGATGGTATCTATTATTTTTAGTTACAATAATTGTCGGCCGATTTATCATTTTCAGTTCAGCCGCATCACAGTTAGATTGGGAACAGAGAGAGAATGATGAAAGTAAAAAAAATGGTTATACGGTACCTATAATTATTGCGTCTTATTTCGAAATATTACAATAATTATCTTCATAATGAATATTTAGATCGGATAAATTTGAATTATCTAGGTTGCAAAGCTTCTGCAATAATATCTGCCTGTGCTAATATTTATGATAACAAAAATGAAGTGATTTAGCAATTTTTTACCTTGAAATAAATCTCAAGGATAATGTATCTAAAAAATAGGTATACTTATATAAGGACCTATGATTTAAATATCTCGTTACAGAAGCGAACTGTTCCACAGGTGAGTACAACAAAATAGTAATTGGTTCTGAGCGTCATTTTGTATCATTTCCTTTGCAAATATTGAGTATACAGTAGAATCCGCTTGTTAAGACCAACCGTCCAATATGTACTTATTACAAATTCCGGCCGAGACGAGAGTATTCCTGCAGATAACTGCTCGGAGGCTTCCCACGTCTCTCTCTACCTGGTAGAGGGCATAGTTTGTACACAATAATTAGGTTGCTGACCGAGTGTGATAAAGATTGTAAGAACCGTAGAATAAAAGTAGTCAGTGAACACACACACAGCACCTCCCGAGTTCACTGTTCTATTACAGCAAATAAGAGACCCTGGGATTTTAGATGATTTCATAGAATTGAAACAACTTAATATGAAATGAATATTATAGTAAAATTTGATTATTAAGCGGATAAAATAGACAATGAACGTTGGACCAAGGAAAGAAGATCACTTTCGAAGTATAAAGCACGAAAATTTTAGTATGAACGGTTGTATAGAAATCAATTATAAATGATGGGAAGAGTTTCGTTTTTAAGTAAGAAACATGACATTGAATAAAAGCTTTTTCCTATAGGTGATGGTTCACCCTTGTTTTGCAGAACTTTTTCAATCACAATTTTGTTTTACTTAAAAATGTATGGCATGAACTTCATTTTGCAGAAAATCGTTCGGCATACACTCATTCATTATACATTCATAACCCATTATGCCAAAATATTAAAAATTATGCCAAATGAATTTTGGAGTATCAAGGTTCTCTTCAAGGTGCCCAATGCAATCGTGCTATAAAATATTTTACGAACCCATCGATCGGTGCATTACGTAAGTAGATAGACATCTGTGAATCACATGCAGCGTCTCATGGTCTTAGGTATAACACCAAGAAGAGTGAGTTTATGATTTTTAAAGCCGGTACTAAATGCTACTCAATCATTCCTCCAGTCACTCTTTGCGGTACGCCTTTGAACAGAGATAACAAGTTCAAGTATCTTGGCCATTGGGTCGTCGATGATTTATCAAATGATCTTGACATTGAGAGGGAGCGTAGAGCGCTGTCCGTCCGGTGTAATATGCTGGCGCGTAGGTTTGCACGCTGTACGACAACAGTCAAGGTTACACTTTTTAAAGCATATTGTAAGTCCTTCTACACGTGCCGACTACACGCAGCGGGCGTACAGCGCACTACGAGTGTAGTCTAACAATGACTTCCGGGTGCTGCTGAACCTGCCGAGGTTTTGTAGCGCATCAAATATGTTCGCGGAGGCACATTGCGATGATTTTTATGCCATTATGAGAAAGCGCAGCGCATCAATGTGTGCTCGACTGCTAGGCAGCACCAACAGCATCCTGAAGGTATTGTCCGAGAGGTGGGAACTTCCTGTCCTACAAAGGTGGACGCGCCTGCATGCTAGCGCGTCCCCTCGATTCATTTTGTGATTTGTGTTAAATGTAATTGTACTAACATAGTTGTAAGATCATTGTTACCTACTAACACATATGGACTACGCCTGAAATAAATTATTTTTATTTATTTTATAATTTAATTATTCTCCATTTTACTATTTTGCGGGCAAACCCTATTATTTTTATTAAGAATTATGTTGTCGTAAATTTTTATTTGCATCGCCCCACTTCTTATCATATTCTTTTCTCTAATTAGGTGCTATCATACGGCAAATAAAACCGGATCAAAATCCGAGATTAGCCCTGTCGGGGGCTAATCTCGGATTGAAAAAATATGCTCTAAAAATGAATTTCTGGCAGACTGTGATAAATATTGTAAGAACGTAGAATGATCTAACCGAATACCGAAGAAAGATCGCATCGAAGAGCAACTAAAACTTGACAGACTCCAGAATCTCAGTATACAGTTCATATTTTACCTATACGCCTTCGCTGAAATGTTCATATTCTTTCACTTCTCTATAACATTCCTTTTCATCCTCCTACTATAGCCTACTTAAAAGAATGCTTCAGGTTTCTTTGCGCTACTCATTCAAAGACCTTAAGATCGTCAGTCAATCTGAAGCTGAAAATCTTGGACCATCCACAATGTTCATGGACAAATCTTTCACTGTTAAAACCGTCCGATTATAGAATGCCGTACCTGTCACAGTCTATGAAAAACGGGTCACGTCCCACTATCTGCAGTAGAAATAGTGTCCATTTAAGTATCATTTACTACGCAGTAGGCGCGGGTTCGATTCCCGCTCGATGCAAATATTTGTATTCATGAATATGTATATTTGCATTGGTCTGGGTGTTTCTTTGTATAATATGTATTTACCAAAAAAAAAGTATCTAAGTATGTTTATCCGCATTCTAGATTCCATACCACAAGCTAGTTAAGCTATGCTTACCATGGATCTAGATAGCGTTGTGTGAAATGTTGTGGAATATTTATTTATTTATTTATTTATTTTTCCTTTATCTCTCTTTGTCTTGCCCAACTATATTTACTCTGTGTCCCATAGCATGTAGTGATATGCATCTACTACTCTTCTAATTATTATATAATAATATATAATAAGTACATAAATATGTAAGTCTATGTAAGTATTTACTGCTTTATATTACCGATGTCTTCCGAAAAATTATTAGAATTTGTAATAGGTTTTATCATATAATATACCTGCATGTATTTATATGCAATCATTTACACTAATTATAGCAATATTTAAGTACACCAAACTGCCCCCTAATCTAAGTCTAGGTTTTCACGGCCGGCGTTGCATGTAGAATTTATTGCTTCCGGGCTGTATGGCTGTGGTCTATGTGAAATAAATAATGAAAACCAATAAATTCTACATGCCCCCTAATCTCTTTGTCTGTATCTTTCTCCATCCCATGGTTGATTGTTAGAGATTGCGTCAGTGCGATAAGGCCGCCAATTGTGTACCACATAAACTGTACCTATTTTGTTGTCTATAACTTAAGGTTATATTTTACTTATTTATTTATTTTATTTATTATACATATCTTAATCGAGCCTCTTAAGGTGTTGGTCAAGGCTCTTAGCAATCAGCTCAGGAGCTGATATGATCATCGGGACCATTATTTACGAATCAATATACCCCATGTCAACAACCTCATGAGCAAGTTCAGAATATTTTATATGTTTATCCTTTTTGGTTTTAATGCGGATTTCGTCAATTCATTATTATTATTAAAAGTAGTCAGAGAACACACACACAGCAACTCTCGTGTTCGCTGTTTTATTACCGTAACTAACAGACCTGGGATATAACACAAATTTGCTTATTCATTCAAAAGTTTTTGAAGTTTTTAGGCCACATACTGTATCTATAACACAGCTTGCTAACAATATGCATCGTAAAAGATGGCGTGAAATGTATGCATGTTATGGGGTATATGTATATACCACATATCAACAACCATACGAGCAAGTTCCAAATATTTTATTTGTTTATCCTTTTTGGCTCTTATGCGGATTTCGTCATTTCATTATTATTTTTAAAAGTAATTAGAGAACTCACACACAGCAACTCTCGTATTCCCTGTTTTATTAACGTAACTAACAGACCCTGGGATATAAGACAACTTTGCATATTCATTCAAAGTTCTTTGGAATTCCTAGGCCATATGCAGTGTCTATAACACAGCTTTCTAACAGTATGCCTCGTAAAAAATGGTGTGTATTTTTCTTTAAACTATCAATGTATGCATGTAATGGGGTATATGGATATGTTAACTTGTACCTGGTCAACGTTTATAGAGTTTGAATATAGTCTTTGTTGGAAATATTCTTGATCGACTGTTTAAAACCTTTAAAAGTACAAGCAAAATTATGTTTTGTGTATAAAATATGATACCATATGAATGAGCATGTTGCACACTCTGCAGGTGGGCCATAGTCTGTGAAGTAGTTACTCCACAGATTATCATTATCACCTTAGCATGGTTTCCAGTTCCATCCGATGCTTACACTTAGGAGCATGGGGTCCGCTTCACCCTCCTTCTCTTCGTTTGCCTTCTGCGGCTTTTCGGGTAAGACTGTCGTCTGATCTTTCAACCCCAAGAGGGCAGCCGGCGCTAGGGTCAGCAGGTGCACTTGCAGCTTGCAGCTAATGTTGGCTTGGGCCCTGAAGAACTTGGGGATCCTAAAAACACCAAATTCCATAGTTTATGGCTCACCTCCACTCCCATCCACCATCATCATCTAATTTATATATAAACCCCACTAGCACTAGAGTCCATAAACTCCAACTGTTGCTGTTTTATTAAACTCACACCGAACTCATTTTACCCATAATTTGAAGTTTTTTTTAAATGTGTGAAAAATGTCAGCATCAACTAAATGTTAACATTGATGGTTGTACAGTTCGACAAGTCAAGGAGGCACGTAATCTGGGAGTGGTTTTGGATCAGCAAATGCTGTTCGAGACACATATACTACAAGCTGTCCGAAACTGCTTCTATAGGTTGAAGGTGTTGTACAGGATTCGCCCATACATCAGTGTGAGCATTAGAACACTACTATGTGAGTCACTTATACTCTCCAAACTCAACTATGCTGACACTGTGTATGGGAACTGCCTACTGGGGAGGACTGAGAGACTGATCCAGCGAGTGCAGAATGCCTGTGCACGGTTTTGTTTTGGGATCCCATCACGCTCGCATGTAACACCCTTTCTGAACAGTGGCAACATGTTGAAAATGGCAGAGAGAAGAGAGTTGCATCTTGCCACCCTATTGTTTGGTGTAGTGCTGAGACATAGACCAGAGTACCTGTATGACAGGCTGTCCTGGTCGAGGGACTGCAATAGGCACTGCACTAGGGCATCAGCCTACCTCATGTTAACGCCGAACCATAGGACGGCCGCATACCGGGGTAGCTTCAAGTTCGCCGCAAGCCGCATATGGAATGATCTGCCACCACCAATCCGTGCTCTAAAAACCATAAATTCGTTTAGAAAAAAATATCACACATATCTATTGTTTAAACAACAAAATGGCTAACTCACACCGCGAATGCACGCTTGAACCCTGACAGAACATTTGCTTCCAAGTGATGCTGCGACGATTTGGCTGCCGTCATAGTAGTATACACCTATTGCGCCACGTTTTCCTTTACCGTGGCTACTATATTCTATCTCGACACCGGCAGCTCCTGACATCTTGTCGCACGTCCATAGAATAAGTACATCATGAATACACTGAACGCATAATATTACATAAACACTGACAACCACAGGAGCACACATTACACAATTTGTCATTCACAAAAGCAAGAACAAATGCATCAATGGTACTGATAATGTCATCCAGCTTTATTTTATGTAATTGCCGTCATTTTAAATTATGTAATATCGAATGGTGATGTAATCCCGATTCCCGTTTTTGACATTTATTGGTTAGCTGTCAAGCTATCACATCGTTTGTCTGCGCGGCCGCACGCCACGGACAATACCACAAAGCACAGAGTTTTTTGCACAGATTATTGAAATGTAGCAAGCTAATTTTTTGGACTCTGTACTATTTCGTAAATTATGTATTGCCATACTTATTTGTTTTGATTTTTGTTTGTTTGTTTAATTTGATTCTCAGTTTTATATTTGGTTGCGAACGGTTTTTGTGTAGGTGACGTCACCCGGCTTGGCGCCACCTGAAAACCAGCGCTGCGCATGCTTTTTGGCATGGGGAGCATTATGCTGAGGTGGCGACCATATTTGGGTACGCACATAGAATAGTTATAAGAATAGTTATAAGGCACTCTATGTATCGTGCTTAAATAAAATATTTTCTTTCTTTCTTTCTTTCTTTCTTTCTAAATATATTACGAGGCCACTGTTACTGGAGAATTAACTTGCGATAAGGATAAGGATGGTTTTATAGCGGCATATAGTTTCACCGGTCTACAAGAAATCGGAAGATTACCAACAAAGGTAAATTCTACCGAGCATTTATCAATTAGTTTTTATTCGAATGCCAAGCTTAAGGTGTCCGATGGCCACGAATTCGATGCTGACGTAAAGGTGTGAAGCAGTAAAGAAATACGTTATTTTCAATTTCATTCCTAAATAAAGTAAGAATTTTATGGTAAATAGTTGATTCTTATTTCTTTAGTCTTTGATTCTTTTTCTTCGCTTTTCATTCGTACATTGCATATTTCTTACTCTTAATCTAATATATAAAATTCTCGTGTCACAGTTTTCGTTGCCAAGCTCCTCCGAAACGGCTCGACCGATTCTCATGAAATTTTGTGGGCATATCGGGTAGGTCTGAGAATCGGCCAACATCTATTTTCATACCCCGATTCGCGATAACCGACATCCACGCGGGCGGAGCCGCGGGCGACAGCTAGTATTTTAATGAAAAAGTAAGGTTTTTCATTAGTGAAGCTAAAGTATGATCGAAAAGTGGATAAAATAACTACAACTTTACATAACTCAGTTTTACCCAATATTTCTTTACTTTATTCAATCAATTAATCAATTCACCTATTGCAGTCCACTGCTGGACAAAGAACTCGCCTAATGCGTGCCATTTCTGCCGATCCACCACTTTCCGCATCCAGTCTGTCCCAGACACCAATTTCAGGTCGTCAGTCCATTTGGCTAGGGGATGTGCTACCTTCCGTTTGC
This sequence comes from Eilema caniola, assembly GCA_949126895.1. NCBI lineage: Eukaryota > Metazoa > Arthropoda > Insecta > Lepidoptera > Erebidae > Eilema > Eilema caniola. Next base: position 2,376,616 of record OX421486.1, on the reverse strand, counting down.
CTTCTCGCGGTCTCCACGCTAGGTCTTGTTTCCTCAAACAGCCATTTCGGCAACGAAGTCAGACCAGATGGGATGCACTGGAGGAAGCCCTTGTTTTTAGGCATTACGATAGGGGTGAGGAGAAGACCCGACGTAGTTTGCCAAATGCTGCCCAACCTGGTTGGATCTTTCTTATTTACTAAAATAGTTATTTTATTTATAGATTATTATTTAATTACAATAAATAAAGTTGAACAGTGAGGTAACGATGAACCTGGCCACCATTGAGGACAGCGGTCTTTAGTGTGATGAAAGCCGATTACGTGACATTTAACTTCACTGAACCGACACCCGTTCACATAGGCAATGACTTAGTCGAGTGCACGGACGAAGTTCAGTACCAAGGACCACGCGACGGACACGCGACTATTGACCCCAAAATGCCAGTCAGTTTGAAGGGGCAATTTCATAAAACGGTGCCACCAGAACATTTTATGTTACGTTTCGCAAAATTGTCACAAAAGTTGTCATAAATTTTATTTCACAGGAAGTCACTTAGAATACAATCATTTATCGTGCAATATATTTAAAGGGCGGAAGTTCTAAAAAAGGGCGCTGGCGGGCTCAACTGTTCATAAAACTACCAGTTTATATCCACCTAGAAACCGGAAATATTTATACTAGAATCATGTAGAATCTAATAGAATCTATAGAATATAATATAGTGGAATCTAGTTTAAAAATTTTAAGATAGTTCCATGGATAACATTCCGAAATGGATAACATTGGATAACATTCCGAAAAGGAAAAGAATCTCGATTTTTTTGTGTTCAGAATCGGTAGCCAAACTCAAGTAGGCACGTATTTTTTTTTCAAATATATGCAGTGCAAAACGAAATAATCTGTAAACAGACGGTCTGGAGTCCGCTTTACCTGCCATCTGACCTCCACAACCCAATGGCGATATTGAAATATTGCAGCTAGATGGGTTGTTAGACTTGTGGGGGCTCCAACAACTGCCATAGATGTACGCATGGGTATAAACAGTGGAAGTGGGAGCAGAGACAGTTGGGCGCCCCCCAGCCCCTTTGGAAACTTAATAGAAAGTACAAATACCAGACCAATGCAAATACACATATTCATACAAATTTTTGCACTGAGCAGGGATTGAACCCGTGCCTCCTACGGAGCGGCCGCGTTCACTATCGTCACGTTACAGAGGCTGACTTTACAACTACTATAAGAATAGTATTATCAGTGTTTCTCTACTATATTAGTTATATGTTGTACAGATAAACCTATCTTTTGAATCACTTTATCAACTAAAGAAAACCACTTTAAGAACGTAGTTTGCGTAGTTTTCAAGATTTAAACATATATAGGAACAGACAGATAGGCAGCGGGTGACTTTATTGTTGACTATGCTATGTAGCGATGATGTTTTTTCTCTTTAGTATTCTCAGGTTATTATACAACTCTACTTTGAAAATCAGGACTGACTTTCGAGAATCAATCAAACTGTAAACACTATGTTATTTTTTTGGTTACTTGGCTACAGTTTGAACATGTATTGTTATTCTCACTTAAAAATTACTATAAGTTTGTAAATCGTTACCATAGCGAAAAGGTCACTAAAAAGAAAACTAGAAATTACTTATAAACGGAAAGGAATTTTTTCGTTATTTTTTTAACTAAAAGAAAGATAAATATTTAAAATATAAACATTGTACACTGCAAAAGTGCATGGATAGCTTAAGATCGATAATCCTATGAACTTTCAAACCCCAGTTTATAAAAAATAAACTAGATGGCGCCGGTGGTTTTACGCATTACATTTTTACGACATTAATACGGTTGTTATTATTATGCTAACTACCGTTTCATTGTTAATAGTAATATTGTATACCTACCTCCGCAAATATATTTGTCATCTTAATAAAAAAGTAGATAGGTTTATTTTGGACCAGTGTATTATATGCGTAACTTGTGGCGGTAGTGCACGCGACTGATATGCACGGGGCGCGGGTTCGATCCCCGCTCAGTGCAAAAGAGTTGTATCCATGAATATGGCTGTTTGCACTGGTCTGGTCGTGCCTCGAAGATCACGTTAAGTCGTCGGTCACATCAGAGAATGATGATTATATCCGTAACTTAGAAATCATACAACAATTTAATCAAAAATATTTATTTCTTATTTATAAACGCTTTATTCTTTCTTTCATCAGTTTACACAGTATTCCCATACAGTATATTAATATTTTTTTTTTCTAAGTGGTAGTATAATATTAATATTTTTTATTGAGGACATAGCTTGAGTTTTCGTTTCCGATAGCAGAAAGAAGATTGAAGCTTTTGTAAACTCAATAAAAATAACCTGAAGACCGAAATACTGTAAAACATTAGTTTCCTGTGATGTAATTTGATATAGTAAGTTTAACTTGACTACACAAAAAATGTAAACAAAAGTAAATCTGGCTACTAAAAAAGTGAAGCCTGAAATATTTTTTTTTCAACTGCATCTTTTTCAATGAAACATTGTTATTTAAGTAAACACTGATCAATGAATTATTATTACTCACGCAATACAAACATATTAAAAGTTCAACTTATTGGAATCAACCTTGGAATCCGTTCCAAATAAGCGGCAGTCATTTAAATTTATTTCTAGGACAATAGAGGAAAACTCTAGCAATTTAACTTTAAGTATGAAGGAAAAGTCTATGTTCTTGAAAATTATTCACCAAAATATTGAGGGTTTTTCTGGCAAAGAGTTAGAACTAGAATTATTTTTAAATGTAATGCATATTCATGTACTTTGTTTAACTGAACACTGGTTGAAAAAACATGAACTATTAGTTATTATTTGAAATTATAAAATCATTAGTTCGTTTACTAGAGATACCGCAATAAGAAGTGGGTCACTCATTTTAATAAATGAAAAATTAAAATCTAAAGAAAGAAAATATATTGTAGCACTCTCAAGTGAGCGAAATATTGAAATATCATGTGCAGAGCTTGATCAATATATTATTATTAGCGTCTATCGACCTCCTTCCGGAGATTACCACCTATTTGAATCTATTATGGAAGAAATCTTAAAAAAAGCATGTAAATGTAAGAAGAGGGTAGTTGTGTAATAGAAGCGGAACGCATCAACACACATTGATCTGAGCCATTGTCATGGCCATTGTTAATATTATAGCCCTATAATTATTATAATTAAGAAAACAGTGTCATATAAAATAAACACCAGTATTTGTAATAAAAGAACTTTTATTAGAATACCAATTCATGGCGCAGTCGTACACGAACCAGGAAAGCTGATGAAGATAGATTAAAAACGGCACATAGGGAACGCCGGCCTGCATTAAGAACGTAACTATTCACTAATTCTAATATTAATTATGTCGGACAAAAAGAAAAACGACACCTCAACGCAAGGTATGGATAAAATGTGTGCAATTGAATATAAAAAAGCCCCAGGGGCTGAACTTAGATGACATCGGAAATTGTTGGCCTCAATAACAAAGATTTAAACAGTCATTTCGCATATTTCTTATTGCGGCCTGATTCGAAAAATTTGCCGAAACACGAGAAGCTGTTATTTTTTAAAACTGCATCGGACAATAGGCCCAAGAACTGTATTTTAATGAATAGAAAACAAGTTTTTTTCACAATCCAGTTATGTCAGTATTTCTGCCTTGCATCTAAGCAAATCTTTCAAGGGTTCCGTGATAGTGGCCAGGTTGGGTATCCATTTACCGACGTAGTTGACAAGGCCCATGAAGCTTTGCAGTTCCGATATAGTTCGGGGTGCTCTAAAGTTATTGATAAATAAATAAATAAAATAAAATAAATTTATTGATGCCATAGTCCTTATACAAACATGTCTTAAATGGTTTACACAATACAGTAAAGTAAAGGTTATACAAAAATTTAATAAGCCCTGGCTCCCAAACTAGGTAATCCTGTGACTTGGGAGTCAGTGTTCTGCTGTTACTGCTATACAAAAGATTTCTATACTCTATGGCACGATGGCTATTTATCACTCTACCAACGTAATGAATTTGTAATGAAAGTGATAGTCCAAGTAAATCTCCATCACTGCCACGATGCTATGAATGAGCTATGTAGATACGTGGTGGAGAAGGAAATCGACATTGCTCTGCTGCAAGAACCACACGTCTATAACGGACGGGTGACAGGGCTGAGGGAGCTCAGCCCTGTCACCTGTCGGAGGAGACATCATCTATCACGAAGATGGTGAGTCGACACCAAGGGCATGCATACGCCAGCAGCAGAGTAAGGACACTAGAGCTAATAAAAGCAGATTGTTACAGAGATTTAGCCAGTATTGCGGTGACACTACATGCAGAATCTGGCAACAAAGTAAAGGCACTCATAGTCTCCGCGTATCTGCCCAGCGAGAGAGACTTCGAGCCACCATCCCAGGAAATGGAGGACACAATAAGAAAATATCAAGGTAAGAATATTCCAATTATTTTAGGTTGTGACGCCAACGCCCATCACGTGGTATGGGGCAGCACAGACTGTAATAAATAAAGGTGACTTACTCTTAGATTTCATCAGCAGCACAGGAATGGAGATACTAAACGTAGGCAACACACCTACGTTTGTCACCAAAGCAAGAAGGGAAGTACTGGATATCACCATCGCAACGAACGAGATAAGCCGGTACATCAAAGATTGGAAGATAGACGAAAGCGACTCTATGTCAGACCACCGACGCGTCACCTTCGCTATCGACGCAAGAACAGAAAAGATACTAATAAGAAATGCGAGGAAAACAAACTGGGCAACATACGAGCAAAACATAAAGCAATGGAGCCCAGGGGTTCTAGACAAGTGGCACGATCGTCAGTAGAAACGCATAGAATAGAATGACACATGAATGGGATTTACAACTTGCAACACGATTCAACGGATAGAACTTAAAATTGGAAGCCAAGCCGAATTTACAAGCAGTCCAATCGATTGCAACGACCGAGAAGTACATTATTATCTACAGCAAGCTAGCCACGATGAAACCATTCGAAACACGAATAGATTATGAAATGTATGGAACTGACATACGCTTACGACTAATTGGGTAGCCAACGGCGAGGAGCAATGTAATGGGTAGTCACGATGTTACTTTCATGAACGAATACGACTGACAATCGTCAAAAATGGACGCTCCACCAGCGTTAATAAAAAGCCGGAGATAACGCTACAAAATGGCGGATTTTTGATCAGCTGATATAAATGACGGTGTATTTTTATTTATTTTTTTATAAAATGCATAAAATTAGGCTATTGCAGGTTGCGCATAATTATATTTGTTGAATCAAATCACAAATCATGAACATAATAATATTTTACTCCTATAAATTGATTTATTTTATGATTGATTAGAATAGGTTGAAAATGACTTTTTTCACCAGTATCATAGACAATATTAGAGGACTTGCCGGTCATTTGGAGAGACAGGGCGTTTGAAAAGCCGTAATACGCTTGGCTACAAATAATTCGTCACGATTGCCCCAGCAGTTGAACGGATTGCTTATTTTTTAACAAAATGGCGAGTGTTTGTTAAACATATGCTTGCATTTTTAGTAAAATGCATGAAGTTTGTTTGAAAAGGGTTGCGTATAATGACGAAGTGTGGCAAATGTGTCACAAAAAAAATATTACTCGTTAGTTATTAGACCGCATTTCTTTAGGTTACACACAAGAGTAGGAAAGTGGGATATTAGTGATATTACAGTGAATTATGATTTTTTGTGTTGGTTCCATATCTCTTTAGAAGCCTGTAAACCTTCACAAATCCTCTAAAACAACATAGGCATTTTTCATCATCATTAACGACAACCATTACAACTCGAATAATGTGTGTAATATAGTTCCTGGCAGTGCGAGTGTGACGCCTCTGCTGTTGCACATGTTCACCGTTCATAGGCCACGGTAGCCAATTCCATCAGGTGGGCCGTGTGCTTGTCTTTCACCTAAGTGATTCAAAAATATACTACTGTTTTCTATATATAATAATATTCTTCTTCTTCTTCTTCTTCTTCTTTCGCGGGCTCTTTTTCCGCATGTGGTCCCTTTTAGTTGGGCCTTTTTGCGTGATTTGTGGTTTTTGGTTTCCACTGCCCTACTCCAACCATCCAAGCTCCTTCCAAAAAGCGGCCAGGCTGCCGGGTCTGCTGCAGGCCTCTCGAAGTGTGCTTGGTGTTCCCAGGTGTTGCGCCCGTTGTTCCGCGACCTCGCTGCAGTTCATGACTACGTGGGCCGGTGTTTCGTCAGTCCTCATGCACGCTCGGCATAATGGACTGTCCGTTAGACCTAAAACATACAGATGTTTGTTAAGATTACTGTGCCCTGTTATGGTCCCTACTACAAACCGTAGGTCCGCCCTATTTAGGCGCAGCAGTTTTTTAGAGAGCCGTCTGTCTAGAGATGGCATTGCCTCTCTCGATTGACGACATTCCTTCGTCTTCGCCCACACTTCAGCGTGTAGTTTCCTTGTTCTATGTCTCAACCAGAATCTTTGCTGGTTTGCCGATATTGGTATTACGGGTTCCACCCTGTAGGTCTCTATTTCGGCTCCCCTTCTGGCCAGTTCATCGGCCGCGTCGTTGCCTAGGGAACCACTATGTCCTTTGATCCATTGGAGTGTTATCTCATTTGTCTCGCATATTCCCTCCAATTTCTTGTGGCACTCCAGGACTAGTCCTGATTTTATTGTGTTGCTGCGTAGAGCGTGTAGTACTGCAGTGCTGTCCGTTAGGATTCGAATGCCTTGATTCTCTATCTTTCTTGCAGCCACCGCGTCTGCGGCCTGGATTATACCAACACATTCCGCTTGGAAAATTGTGTTGTGCATGCCCAGCGCTGTTGATATGTTAATATTTAGGTCAGCGGAGTAGGTGCCGGCACCTGTCCCTGTTTTCATTTTAGATCCATCCGTGTATATCCTCACCTCCTTAGTGCCGGATGAATCTGTTCTCTTTCCTTAAGCTCTATTCTGTACCGTTTATCAAAGACGTATTGTTTTGGTATAGTGTCGCAGGGGGCCATTATCAGTGGTTGGTCGTTTTTGGCCTCTTCCACCGCGTTGGTGTGTGGCACCCTCGTGTCGTGTGTCCATAGGGAGAGTTTATTCAATCTAATGGCTGTAATGGCTGCCTCTTGCTGTATAAATAGATGGAGTGGTGGGAGGTCCAGCATCGTTTCAAGGGCGGCTGTGGGCGTTGTGGACATGCAGCCTGTGGTGGCTAAGCATGCCATTCTTTGTAGGCATTGTAATTGGTTTTGTGCGGTAATCAACTTTGTTCTTTGCCACCATGCTATGCAACCATATGTTATTGTTGGTCTGATTACCGTTTTATAAAGCCAGAGCATAATTCTAGGTTGTATGCCCCATCTTATCCCCAGCATGCGTTTGCATTGCCACAGGGTAATGCAGGCTTTGTTTGTCTTTTGTTCCATGTGACTGTTCCAGTTTAGTTTGCTGTCTAGTATCAGTCCTAGATACTTGACCTCCGTTGCGAACTGTAGTGTTGTGCCAAATAATTTTGGTGGTCTCAGGTTTGTTAGTTTCCTTTTGTTCGTGAACAGTACCATTTCAGTTTTCTTAGGGTTCACAGACAGCTGGTGTTCTGTGCACCACGCTTCCACTATGGTTAGGGCGTTTTGCATTAGAAGGCATAGGGTGTTCTCAAACTTCCCACTAACCAGAATGGTTAGGTCGTCCGCATACCCTATCGTTGGGTAGTATCTGTCGTTCAGCCGTCTTATCAGGTCGTCCACTACCACGTTCCAGAGGAGGGGTGACAGCACCCCTCCTTGTGGACAGCCTTTGGCTACTCTAGCACGTGTCGTAGTGTTCACTGTGAATCGTATGGCCCTTTGTTTGAGCATGTTGTGTATCCATTCGCATAGCGTTGGTTCCACCCCATATTTGGTCAAAGCATTGCTTATGCTCCTGAAGCCCGTCTTGTCGAAAGCGCCTTCTATGTCAATGAACACCCCTAGGGTCTGTTCCTTCGTGGACAAGGATCTTTCGATCGTGGTGACTACGCTGTGTAGTGCGGAATCTGTAGACTTACCCGTACTAAAGGCATGTTGATTCCGGTGTAGTGGTTTGCTTCGCAGGTGGGTGTCTCTTATATGTCTATCACACATCCTCTCCAGCGTTTTCTGCATGAAGGATGTCAGACTAATGGGTCTGTACGCTTTTGGATCTGTGTAGTCTGCTCTCCCCGGTTTCGGCAGGAAGATCACTTTTACCTCTCTCCATTGTTTGGGCATATATCTGTGTGCTATGCATGCAGTGAATACTTCTGTTAATTGGGAGTTTATTTGCTTCCCTCCCCACTGTAGCAGTGCGGGGAATATTCCATCAAGGCCAGCTGCTTTATAAGGTAAAAAACTGGCTATGGCCCATCTAGTCTTATCATTTGATATGATTTTGTGGGCTGTGTTCCAGTCTTGTTCTGTTGTGGTCTCGCCTGTGTTGTCTTCCCAGGCGGTGTCATCTGTCAGGGTGCACCCTGGAAAGTGGGCTTCCAGTAGGACTTCACAGGTTTCTTTATCTGTGTTGGTATAGGTGTTGTCACTCCTCTTCAGTGATCCTATTGTTCTAGTCACGCTGTTCGTGATAATTTTCCGCACTCTGTTTGCTGCACTACAGGTTTCTATGTTGGAGCAGAATCTTTGCCAGGACTCGCTCTTGCGGAATCTTATTCGTTTTTTGTATACTTTCTGGGCTTGCTTGTATTCCACCCAGTCAAGTTCGCACCTAGTGTTCATGGCCCTGTTGAAGAGTTTCCTCATCCTATGTTTCAGCCTGTCTAGCTCCGGGCCCCACCAGGACCCCTTGCGGTCACGGTTCGGGTGAGGCGTGATAGGCTCGCATGCCTTCTCGTAGCTTGTGATTATACTTTTTGTTAATAGGTCAACGTTGTCGTCAATGTTTGCCCTGTGTTGACGCATATCTTTAATAGTTATATTAGACAGAAGTACTCCCAGCTCGGTCGTGTATCTCTCTATGTTGGTTTTCCTTGGGTTTCTATACGGAATTATCTGTTTCGCAGTTGCCGTTATGTTGTAGCATATTCGCCGATGGTCAGCGAAGGATGGTTCATCGGAGACTCGCCAGTCGGTGATCATCTCCATTGCTCCCGTCGTTGCTAGTGTTGTCTATTAAGGTTTGGTGACATGAGGTCACAAAGGTTGGCTTCGTTCCCCTGTTTAGAATATTTAGATTAGTGGTAAAAAGATATGATACAAGGTCCTTACCTCTATTGTTACATGATTCGCTGCCCCACAGGGTGTGGTGCGCGTTTGCATCTGCTGACACGATGAGTTCTAAACCAGCTGTCTCGCAGTGTTGTACCAGGTCGGCCAGCTCCTTTGGAGGAATGGGTTCCTCGCCTGGGAAATACGCCGATGCTAGTACTGTGGTTATGGTCGTCTCAGAGTCCCTGGTGGTTTGTGGATCCAGTCTTATAGCTGTCAAGTCTCTTGTGCTAAACTGATCAAGTAAGGTAGCATTTAAATTACATGGTAAGTATATGCATGTTCGAGGGTTACGGACAGTGTTATTGAAAAATATATTACCTCCGATGTTGTTGAGACCACATATAGTGTGTCGCCTAATCCACGGCTCCTGGATTAGGGCGATGGTCTCCTGGTTAACCTCCAGCACTCTTCGAAGGGTAGCCGTTGCGATTTGTTTGTGCTGGAGGTTAGTTTGTATGGCTCTATAGGCTATCGGACTTTGGTGAGAGAAGATGTTCGATACTGCTCACCAAGTCCTCGTCCGAGCTAGCTACCTCAGGGGCAGGGTCCCTCATGTGATAGCCCTGGTCCATGTTGGAGCTCGGTGTTGTTTTCGAGGCAGTTATGTTGGGGTCTGCCTCGGTTTCACCCGTGTCCATACCACCTCCTGGAGTGGCTTCTTGGTCATTGCCAGACCCGACCTGGCTTTGCTCCTCCGTTGGCGGCCGTGGGTTTTCTTTCTCGAGGACGAGGAGGTAGCATTGCCCCGTCCCGTAGTGTAGTGCCCGACCTTTCTCCTTGAGCTGGTCAAGTTGCGGCTTTGGGACCCCTAGCGTTAGGAATGTGCCCCTAGCCTGACGATCCAGATCATATAGGATCCAGTCCTCAGTGCTAAGGCCACGATTCTGCGCCATGAGTCTAGCCTGGACCAGTCGGACATCGGTCGGGAACTCGTTTTCGAGAAGAATCCCGCATTTGGTCCTGGTTACCAGGTCACATGCCCTCACTGCTTCCAGTGTGGTACCTGGTAAAGGGGATTCTAGTAATCCCGCTGCTTCCCTTAGCCACGCCACGGATTCTTTGTCCTCGCACCAGAGTTTGAGGACTCCGTCCCCGTAGAGTGGCCTGCCTTTGAAGGCAGGGAGGAAGGGGATTACTGTCTTCTGGTCGAGAGCCTGTACCAGTATGTTGTCCATACGGTCCAGGATTTGCCTCTCGACCAGCCTAGCCTGGTCTGGGGTTAAAGACCCCGCAGGTGTCAGTCGGATCGCCATACGCAGCTCCGCTTTGGTTGCATCTGCGTACGACGTTCCTGGTCCGCTGACTTGTGAGGGTACAACCTTGACGCGCTTGGTGTCACCTCTCGGGGATACGGTGTCGTCTAGACGATTCCGTTTCGTCCTTCTGGACCTCCCCTGCGGCCTTTTGGAATGGCCCGCGTCTGGTCCCCTCTTGTTAGGTAGGGCTGGGCTTGCGGGACCCCCACCCCTGCCGTCCCCGCCCCCAGGCGCCTCATGTGTCCTGGGGGCGGTGGCGCCAGCGGCATGTACCGCACGCTCTGCCCTGGTTTTTTTGCCTTCCCTCTTGGCTGCCTCCGCCGGTTGACGTCTTTCCTCGGCTTTCGCCTTGGATGTCAGTCCGCCGGGTTCGGTTTGCCTCGAGGTACCAGCTTTGGGCTCAGCTTCCGTCATGGCGGCGACTACTCCCCCTTCCTTAGCTACGCTTTCCGCACTCACGGATGTTGGTCCCACCCCCGTGTTGGGAGCCAGAACCTCACCGCTTGTCGCGTCCAGTTTCGCCTTGGGTGGGGGGGCAGCGTCGTCACTCCTTGCGCTGGCCCTTTTTTGTTTTTGGCGAAGTTTCCGAGCCTGCCTCTTCCGCTCGATCTTCGCCCTCTTACGCTCTTCAGGAGTGAGGCTGCTCGCTTCCTGTAGAGCGCTGTGTTTTTGCTGTTTCTTGCGAGTCACCAGCTGCCAGGAGGTTGTTAACAACCTTCCGGGTGCCGGTGTCGCGGGTGTCAGGCCACTAGGTACTAGTGGAGTTGTGTCACTGCTTGATCCTGACCCGTGTGCTGTCTGTGTGTTTGTGTGTGTGATGTGTAGTGAATGTGGGCTTGATGTGTGTTGTGTTTGTGGTGTGTCGGTCTTGTCCCTATGTTCCATGATTTTTAGTGGATATGTGTACTCTACCCCAGCGGCGCCCCACCCTCCAGGGAGCCCGCAACGGTGGGGACGTCCTCGGTGATATGAAAAGAATGGCCGAGGAATGCCAGGGCCTACCGCCAGGGTGTAGGGCTCTGACTGGCTCCTGTCCGGATGGACTGTCCGGGGACCTACAGGTGCCAGCTGCTACGCAAGCAGGGAGCAAGACGCGACGGTGAGGCACAAAGAGGGGCGGGTGCCATCCCCGGTTCGGGAAAACCGGATCGCTTTCCCGTCCTCCGCGCGCCGCCCTCTGCTTACCCGTCTGCCCAGAGCCCTCGCCCGCTATCAGCCTATGACGGCCGATGCGTTTTCCGTATTACCCGAAGCTGGCTAGGCCGCGGGCACCGTTTGTGGTACAACACCGGGCCAAAGAGGGCGTGTTGCCTCCTGCGACCATCTGACCCGGGTGCATTTGGCTCAACCCCCCAAGACTCCTTAGTAATACCTACGGCGATCGACTACGCACGGAATTTTAGAAGCCGTACCCTCGCTGCGCGGACGGCGCAGCGGGGGCACGGCCTCGCGTAGGAGTCGGCAGTTGGGCTTGTCGTGTTGTGTGTGGTCCTACACTTGATTGTTATGAACTGCTGGTCAGCTTATGTGTTTAGTAGTGCTCGGTGTGATTTTAGTGTTTATTGGTTAGTGTTTATGTTGTTGTGTAACTGCGCCCTTCAGCCGCCACACCACCAGGTTGACTCACTTCCTGGTGGTAATCCCGGACTTATGACCCAAGATGGAAAGTGGTCGAGTCCCGGACCCCCGATCTCCCGTCTGTTAGTGCAGGGCTCACCGACGTGCAGGTGGGAGTGGAGTTGGTGGGGCTAGGCTAAGTGACATTTGGTTAAATGTCATGTATTGCGCATCACCCACCCTTGAGCTCCTATATAATAATATATAAAGGATATTGTGCATTTTGTTAGAGATTTTGTTAAGCATGAACGTAACAACTACTATTGACATATTTTTCTAATAAAGTTTTATCCAGGTTCACACAACACCTTTTATTAACAAGAACATTTAGCGGATTAATATAAATGAAACATTCATTTTAATTATAATTTTTTAATAATCTGCATCATATATTCACAGAATGTGTAGGTACTAAAACCGTTGCTGGATTAATATTGGCTTCATATCTTGCCCAGTTTAAGAACCAAATAATTGTCATTACATGACCACAGCAACTCTCCGTCCTTTGCCTACAATACAGCTGCAGCAGTATGGATTCATAGCTTCTCCGCTATAGTCATTAGTCTCATATGAAATATATAGATGACAGATATATAAATTGCACATTATTTTGAGGTTATTCGATCAGCTCTTTGCCAGCATGGATGACATATTTGGTGTGTTCTTCATCTGCAAGTAAAACATACCTAATTAATATTACTTTATATTCATATTGCCTTAATTGTTGCTACTACCAACCACACATTTATACCCTGTCCAACAAATAACTTTCCTTTTAAAAGTTGTAGTTATGTGATTTAATATGACAATCTATTTTTTTTTATGAAGTATCAATGGTTATGCATTTCAATATTTTTTAAATTTGTCGAAATTTTATGTGAATGTTATAAATTGAAATAAAACTATTTTTAAGGGGTTTTCCTATGCCACACATACATTATACATACACACAGAAGGTTATAAATGTGAAAGAGATTATGCCAAATTTTTAATTCCTACACCACATTGTGTTGTTGTTCATTGTGGGTAAAATAATCCTCGATTATAAAAACCAGACTATTATAGTTACTAATAGTTATTATAGTTGCACTACATAATAACATGCTAGTATGATTGGACATAAATTTACCACTTTTAGATACCACCACTGTCTAATAACAAACAACCATTTCAGTGAAACGACGAGTATGCCTTGCCCTCTGCTTTTGGGCTATGACTGTGCCCAGCCATACAATACTGCATGGCACAGACTTGTAGTCCAGTCCATTCTGCGTTCAGTCTCAATATTTAAGCTAGGATCAACGTTGAGATCGGGTTCAGTCTCCAAAGATGCGCCAGAGAAGTTCATCAGATTTCTTTTTCAATTTTCAACATATAATGTTATGTTTCAGTATTCACATTTCAGAGTGCCAAAACCATGGACGTATTCGGTATTGTATAGGTACTCAAAACAAATTTCGTGTAACAAAACGAATGACAGTTGGTTTTTTTTATGAATATTATTGGCATGGTAACAAGACCTTTAAGCCATGTCTTCATTTGTTTGTATCTTCATTTATTGATGATGATGAGAATGAGTTAATGATGTTGATGTTGAAGATGATTCGAGATATCTCGATTAATGCAAAAAGAAATATCGACTAGTTAAGTAAGGTAAAAGCGCCAATGGTAGACATTTTAAGGACCAATCAAACTTCAGTCTGCAAAATTACACATATTTTTAAAAAAAGAATGGTCTTAAAACTTCTCTTAATTTAGACATTAGCAGATAAAATCTTTATAAACCAACATATTTCTACTTTATATATAATTATTATACACATGGTAAACATGGTAAACACCAATAGTCAATAATCACATAAAACTGATAGAAAATCTAACCATAAAAATACGGCAATGAGCAGTTTTCCAGTAGGTATTAAAATCACTTGGTTTTTAAAATCATCAGAGATGGCGCTAGCATAGCTTTTGGTACTGAACTTGAACATGAACTGACCGAATGTCTTAATTTGATTGATTGCTGTTTCTGAAGCGTTGAAGTTTGTATGTAACATAGTAACCTCAAAAAGTTGATACCTACATAATTTTAGTTAATAATACGTACCTGGATGACCGAGCTTCGCTCGGTATTTTTTTGTGACAACGCCATCTGTTCGTATCTTTAGTGTTGTTGTGTCGTTAAAGCAGTTAGTTGCTCACATCGAGAAATAGATGTCAGGAAGAGTCATATTTCTTTTTCTTTTTTTTATAAAATGACATGATTCCATAACATATTACACAACGAAATCAATGGATTAGGGCTTTAAGAATAGATGTGGACAAGGCTAGTCGTCAGCTGAAAAAGTACTTAAAGTAAAGTACCTACTGAAAGTCTTACCAAAAGTGCCGGCCGCGCCATCTAGAGCGTCTTTAGGAATGCTATAAATACCTACTAGAAAACTGCTCATTGTCTACGTAGGTCAACAAGTTACATAATTTTTAACATCTGTACTAAAAATAGTGATAATCATTATTAATAAATATAATATCATACCTATTAAAAATTCCTACCCTTAACAAAAATCTGAAGATACAACTGGCGAAAATTCAATATTTACTCATAACAGTGTTGCGAAATTTTGAACATGTATTATATATGCCATTAGATGTCTTTTAAGTAAGTAGTCAAGTAAACTAGATAGTTACTTTTCTTTACAATAAAGGTTTTTTTCGAAAGTGTTAACTATTGGATCAGTGTCGACCATTAGGTCTTTTAATGAACACAAACAGAGCGAGATAAGACGAGTCGATTCCGATAGCCTCTAATTCCATGCTATCTTTTGACTTAATTTAAATTTATAAAATAACATTATCTTAACTATGGCGGTCATGAACAAGCGGGACGTGATTTTCTTAACTTATTACATTATTAGTTAAACAATTCAATGTCCTTGTGGAAATCACATTAACGATCATGATTACCATATTAACTATTAAACTAAAATTATAAATTAATATTATACTATTGAAATAAGTCTGATTGTGAGGGATTCCATTGCACTGAATCACAATAAATATGGGAGGCAGGAGGATTTTGACACTAATAAATTATAAATCTTCAACTTTACACTATTCCTAAACCACAACACAAACTTCATTAATCTGAAAACAAAAAACGACACCCGATTATTCACTAGGTTTTAATCGTGTATTTAAATTATCATTCAAAGAATATCTCGAGATATGAAATTATTTAGAAAACTAATTTCATAATCGAAATTCAATTCGATATTTTCTCGATTTTTGCCCTAGACCATGGACAATTTCGAATCTAGACTTGTCGTCCATACGACAGGCTCTTTCTAATCCGTTGCAATCCTTACCAAATCGTAAGCAATCACTGCTCTTGCAAAAGCATTGTTCGAATTCGAACAGCTCAAAGTGGAGATCCACTTGTCTAAAGGGTCAGGTGACAAAACCTCACTAAAAGACACGATAGAAATAGAAAAAGAAGCTAACAGACTGGATAAAGCTCTCAGAGAAGCATATCATAAGGCATGCCCTCTCAAGGAGATAAAACCAGGCAAAGGACAACCCTGGTGGACGAAAGCACCGGGTAAACAAAGGAAAAAAACACAAAAGGCACTCAGAAACGCTCTACACAAAAACGATGATGAGAGCTGGCGTGCGTACAGAGCACAGAGACATATATACAAGAATGAATGTAGAAGGGAGAACAGAACAAGCTGGAAGGCGTTCTGCGTAGGGGTTGAAAAACAACCCGAAGCAGCGCGACTAGTGAAAACATTCTCCAAAGTGAATACATGCAAACTGGGCAGTATAAAAAGAGGAGTAGAGCTACTAACAAACCCAAAGGATATCCTTAAGGTAATGTTGGAAACACACTTCCCCGAATGCGAAGAATACAAAGAAAACGACACGCCAACGGACCCAACACCCATAGAGTGCCGGGATTCAAAGGCAATCATCACAGAGGATCATTTACGGTGGAGTATACACTCGTTCCAGCCATACAAGGCGGCTGGACCGGACGAAATCTTCCCGAAAATGCTACAAGTAGCAAGCAAGTATATGGGTAATGATATTCTGACTCTTTACAACAGTAGTATAAGGGCCGGCTATATCCCAAGCAAATGGATGGAGGTCAGGTCAGTCTTTATCCCGAAACCGGGGAAGACAACATACCAGGAGGCCAAGGCATTCAGATGCATAAGCCTCTCATCCTTCCTCCTTAAGACACTAGAGAAAATAATCGATAGAATAATAAGAGAACAGATAGATAAAAATGGGATCCCCCTCCACAAAAACCAACATGCCTACATGGAGGGAAAATCCACTGAAACGGCCCTCCACAATCTTGTAACAAGAGTTCAGAGGTCCATAGATGACAGAGGATACGCACTGGGATGCTTCTTTGATGTAGAGGGAGCTTTTGACAGAGCCACCCCGGACTCAATAGAAGACGCCCTGGATCGTGAAGGAATAGATCCAGTCCTATCGGTATGGGTGAAAAACATGCTTAAACATCGACTTATAAAAGCAGAAATAGCAGGAACGACTCACACGGTGGTAGCGAGAAGGGAATTCCCTCAGGGAGGATGTCTCTCGCCCCTACTGTGGTGTCTACTAATAGACGAATTAGTAAACAAAATAAACAGGATGCATATATACACCCAGGTGTACTCGGATGACGGGGTGCTCCTGATCACAGGCAAAGTCCTCAGCGTCATGTGCAATATCATGAACAGAGGCCTGAAAGAGACACTGGAATGGTGCAGGAGTAAAGGTCTCAACCTCAACCCTGACAAAACCAAAATAGTCCTATTCACCAAGAAAAGAAAGATAGGCAGAACTGCACCAGTGCACCTAGAAAACCAAATCCTGGAAACAGTGAAAGAGGTTAGATACCTGGGTGTAACACTGGACAACAAACTCGCCTTCAAGACCCATATAAGTAACACATGCGCCAAAGCTAAAATGGCCATGATGCAGTGTAAAAGCGCAATAGGGAGAACCTGGGGAATGAAACCAGCGATAGTGCTCTGGATTTATAAAACAATAATTCTACCCAGAATCTTACATGAGGCTTTAGTATGGTGGCACAAAGCCACAGTAAAGGACAACAAATCAGAACTAGAGAAAGTCCAAAGACTAGCAACCATAATGACTACAGGCGCGATGAGAACAACACCCACAGCCGCGCTCGAAATCATATTGGGACTTAACCCCTTGGACTTAGAAATAAAGAAGAAAGCAATTGAACAATGGTTCAAACTTAGAAGCACTGGCCAGTGGATCGGAACCTTTATGGACAAAGGCCACGCCAGCATTAGTAAGGGCTACGAGGAGAAAATGTCGATGATCCTCTGCAACAACGATTTGATAAGAAAGGAGAGAATCTTCGACAAAAAATACAGAATACACATAGGCTCAAGAGACGACTGGAAGACAGATACTGGTGGCACTGTATGCTACACGGACGGCTCCAGAAAATAATCGACGAGACTCTCCGGATCCGGAGTACACATAAAGTGCGAAGATGGATCGGAGATAAATAGAGCTATACCTCTAGGAAAATTCGCCAGCGTCTTCCAAACGGAGGTATATGCCATTAAAAGATGCGCCGAGATGGTCAATCACCTGAATAACACAGGAAGAGTGACAATCTACAGCGACAGCCAGGCTGCGCTTAAGGCTCTAAGCAAAGTAGAGACAACATCAGCAATTGTGAAAGAATGCAAGGAATCCTTAGAGAAACTGGCTAAGAAAACTGATTTGACCATCGCATGGGTACCCGGACACAAGGGAATCACAGGCAATAAGAAAGCGGACGAACTAGCCAGAGAAGGAGCAGAAGAAAACTTGGTGGGGCCCGAACCCGGGCTGCCAATATCGCACAAGATCACCAAGGGAGTAATCAGCTGCAGTATCACAGCCGAAACCAACAGAAGATGGAGATCCAAGACCGGATTGAGACAGTCAAAGATCTTCATAAAAGGCATTGACAAGAAAAAGACAAGCCAACTCACCAAACTTTCAAGAGGGGACATGAGGCTTGTCATAGAGATAATAACAGGACACAGCAGACTTAACAGACACTTAACAGTTATAGGTGTGAAGACCGACCCCATCTGCCCGGAGTGCATGGAGAGCGAGGAGACCAGCCTCCACCTACTGGCAGAGTGCCCCATGTACTCCCTGATCAGATGGAATCTCCTGGGAACGGACACACTGGACACAGAGGAGCTACGAAATGTGAAGGTGGAACGGATCGCGAGCTTCTGCAAGGAAACAAAGAGGTTTGAAGGGGCGCCGTGAGGGCTGGAGAACCAAACTCTCCCTTAGGGGAGGGTCGGGGAAATGGATGAAATGGCCCGCAGAAGCCGCGGATGGATCATCCGTCCGGCTGTCCGGCGTCCGTGTGTGTGTGTGTGTGTGTGTGTGTGTGTGTGTGTGTGTGTGTGTGTGTGTGTGTGTGTGTGTGTGTGTGTGTGTGTGTGTGCGTGCGCGCATGCGACAGTAGTGTCAAAAGATTGGAATATTCGTCTGTGAGAGAAAAAGTAAAATTTTAGGCGGCAAAGCACTTACCTGGCTGTACACCTCTACAATAAAATTAACGAAGTTCTAAACATCAATTCGCTAGCACGACATGCAGCGAAAGAAAAAATTAAAATCCGGTTGCAGTCACAGGATTATCAAAAAACTGTAATGGTTTTGATACCTTCGCCAGTCAAAATTAAACTACTCACAAATACATTCTCTCTTTCTCTCTCACACACACGCACAAACACACTTACATATACAAACACGCGCACACACTCACACACTCAGACACGCGCGTAAATTCTAATTTTTATGAATGTAATTTCACTCATCAATCAATTAATTTCAATCATATTATGATGTATAGCTTTAATTTGTAATTGTTGATTCTTATTCTTATTTATTTTTTATTAATTTGAAAATTTTACTTTTATTTATGAATTATTTTTATACAACTGTTGACATTCAATCACCAATTGCCTATTGACATTTTATATTACATTTAATTTTATTTCTAATACATTATTGAAATTTATTCTCTGACACTGGCAGATCGATGTAATTTATGTAATGATGTGCGTTAGTTAAAATTGGAATTGAGCATGAATATTTTTTTAAGCTTGAAAACACACTGGCTCCTGAAATGCAGGTTATAGAAAGATAATGTTTGGCCCTGACCCCGGTGCCAGGTATTGGCACCGGGGTCAGGGCCAAACATTATCTGTAACTTAATTTATGCTAATAAAGAATATTATATTAATTCTCTGAGCATTCAGCGTCGAGCGCAGCGCTGCGAACGACCTTGTCAACGTGATTGTCATTGGTTGATCTCCAGTGACGTCCGACTAATGTATGCGGGGGCCCATGGGCTCAGATATAACGTTACAAAAAGTGAAGTACTTGTATTTAAGGCTGGTACAAAACTATATACCTACACACAACAATTTAAACTGTACGGTAGACCCCTAAAACAAGTCACGAGTTTTAAATATCTGGGTCACTGGGTCTCTGACGACCTAAGTGATGACTTGGACATTAAGCGTGAGCGTAGGGCGCTGGCTGTCACATGTTGGCCCGTAGATTTGCACGATGCACAAAGCAGGTAAAGGTCACACTTTTTAAGGCGTTTTGCCAGTCCTTTTATACGTGCAGTCTGTGGGTTAACTATAAGCAGAGGTCATACAGCGCTCTGCGCGTGCAGTACAATGACACGTTCAGGGTGTTGATGGGGCTGCCGCGCTACTGCAGCGCGTCCGGCATGTTCGCCAAGGCGGCAGTAGATGGGTTCCACGCCATCATGCGCAAAAGATGCGCTTCTATCATGCACAGGTTGCGCGACAGCCCCAACAACATTCTTAACACTGTGGCAGACCGCTGGGACAGCCCTATGTGGCGACATTGGCTGCGACTACATAAACCTGTGGCACCGTGGTCATCCTAGGTTTTTATAGGAAAATTTTTGAATTTTAATTTTAATTGTAATTACTAATATTAGCTTATAAGATTTATGTGTACTAACAAAATGGACCATCATTGTCTGAATAAATAAATATATTATTATTATTTCCTTTATTCATTTTAACAAAACATATAAATTACATTTTTAAATACATCTACAAAAAAAATTAAACATATTTAAAAATGCAGGCATCGGGTATAGTGACCAAGCTACCGGTGGTTAGGGCTCCAGGGAGAGGAACTTCCTCACTATACGTGCCGTGCCTAGCAGAACCGCTTTCTGCATCAAGCCCTTGAGCCAGCTGTCTAACGAGAGCCTCATAAGGTATTGATCGAGGCTCTTGGCGATAAGTCCGTGAACTGAGATGGCTATCGGTACAATAATAGCTGAGTCCACATCCCACATGTCGACAATCTCATGGGCTAAGTCCAAATACTTAATTTGTTTGTCTTTTTCTGCCTTCAAGAGATTCTCGTCATGAGGGATAGTGATATCAACTATTTCTGCACGGCGCTCTGTTCGATCTATTATCACTATATCAGGCTTATTGGCAACAATAGTCCTGTCAGTGATAATAGATCGATCCCAGTACAACGTGATATGTCCATTTTCGAGAACTGGGTCGTGCACGTACCTGTAGTACGGTACCTCTGATTCCACAAGGTTATACTTCAGGGCAAGTTGTTGATGGATTATCCTGGCCACTTGGTTATGTCTGTGCAAATACTCTCCGTTGGCAAGACGAGAACAACCAGAAATTATATGTCTAAGGGATTCCCCGGGACGGTGGCATGCCCGACAAATGTCAACCGTCCCATCCCTTAAAATATACCTCCGATAGTTGTTCGTCATAACGACTTCGTCCATAATTGCAAAAACAAACCCTTCGGTTTCCCCAAATAGGTCACCAAAGCGTAGCCACGATAAAGAGGCTGGTATATCTATATCAGGCCCATGTAGGGCCCGATAGAAACGGCCATGCAACTCCTTGCTCTTCCATACATCCCTACGGTCATTAATGCTCAATACCACAGGTTTGCGCCAATTCTCTCTAGCCAAACCGAGCGGGGTAAGTCCGCTATCCACCATCACTACATCGCGATGCATATCCGTGCCATTTTGTAGGAAATATTCCCTGAGGTTGCACACCTCGCGGTTATGAAGGGTCTTGGCATTTAAAAAACCACGACACCCGCATTTCCGCGGTATGTACAACCTCATCACAGATGAACGCGGATGATGCATTCGGTATGCAGTGAGTAGCGTACGGACCTTCCTATCCAGGGCATCAAGTTCTGTCTGAGTCCATCTGAGTATGCCAAATGAGTACATTAAAACTGGCATGGCCCAACCATTACAGGCGCGAACTTTATTACCGCCTGATAAAAGACTTTTAAGAACTTTTTTCAAGCGGCCAAAGAAACGGTCCTGCAATGATTGTTTCATACCAGCTTCGGAAATGCCTAACGCCTGTGACATACCCAGGTATTTATAGGTGTCGATTGCGGAGAGAGCCCCTATTTTTAAGGAATCTGAGAGCTCTACACCTTCAGATTCCACAATTCGACCTCTCTTTACATGCATGACCGCACACTTGTCCACACCAAACTCCATCCTGATAGAGTTACTAAATGTTTCTGTCAGTTTTAATAACTCGTATCAGGTGGTGACTGTTTGTGCAAACAATTTGAGATCATCCATGTAAAGGAGGTGGGATATAAGTTAACCATCTCTGCGCAATCGACAGCCCAACCCTGAACTCTCCAGTATAGTACTGAGAGGGTTCAGTGCCAGGCAAAACCATAATGGACTAAGACTATCACCCTGGAATATACCTCGCTCAATCTTTATAGGCTCGCTATCTTTGCAAATCTTTCGACATCCTGGATAGCACAAGACCGTTCTCCATTGCCCCATACATGTCTTCATGAGGTTACATAGAGTTGCATCGATTTTATACAACTCTAGCACCCTCAGAAGCCATGTATGCGGCACAGAGTCAAAGGCCTTTTTGTAGTCTATCCAGCATGTCGCCAGATCCTTTCGATTACGGCGGGCCTGTTGGCAAATGGCCATATCTATTATAAGGAGTTCTTTAGTACCGCGGGCCCCGCTTCTACATCCATTCTGAGAGACAGACATGATAGAATTGTCAATTAAGTGTGATGAAATTTTTCCTCTCAGAATAGGTGTATGAAGCTTATAAATTGTAGGTAGACATGTAATAGGCCTATAATTTTTAGGGTCCGTGGTACTACCTGATTTATGAAGAAGGTGGGTTACACCAGTTGTTAGGAAAGTAGGAAGCGATCCTGATTCTAGGCATGATTGGAATTGTGTTGCCAATCGACCGTGTGAGCTCCGGAACCATTTTAACCAGAAATTATGCAGTCCGTCTGGGCCTGCTGATCTCCAGTTAGGTAACAGACGGACTGCATTGGTAATATCTTCTTCGATGAGAGAAACCGGTTCCATGGCTTCTATAGTCTCACACGCTCGTTCGACAACTCGCATCCAATCACCCTCAGTATGATCAACGGGTGTCGACCAGATGCTACGCCAAAACATATTAGTAGCATCATCATCTGGTGGACGCATGTCAATCACATTCGAAACAGGTCGCTTCCAACTTCTGTAAACCCACCTTTCGTCCCTATGGAATGTGCGATTTTGAGAGTAACGATCCACTCTCTTTTTGTAACGCCGAATCCGGTTTGCCCACGCACAGACTTTTTGTTTCAAAAAGTCAATGCGCTCTGTGACCCGTGATAAAAATTCTCGAGGCCTAATGTCAGTACCCGAGAAAGCTCGAGTCACAAAGCGCATGACCCTTGGGCGTGAGTTGCCTGACCTGTAGCTAATGAGCTTTCCAGTGAGTGCCCTAGTCTCAGCAATACGCCGCTCAATCCTGCATTGCCAAGTCGGAACAGCAGATTTTGGCCGGGTAGCTATGTCATTTTTATAAAATTTTACATTAGCCACTCGGCATGCTGCGACGGCCGCGCAATACAGAATTGATAGCGTATCGCAGAGATCTTCGCTACCATCAAAATAATCAGACAGTAGCGAATCCAGGGCACACACTAGTGCCACATTTTTTTTATGTGTAGGTAAACGCGGTAAGCGAGGACGTTGGTCAAAAGGTATGAATCGATACTCTCGCATAGCACACTCCAAAGCACTCCTTAATGTTTCGTTGCACACAGTACTTACGTGTGTAGCCCCGGTATCCATTACTTCTTCGTTCGCAACAGCTTCTGCGATCACAACAGAGGCAATATTTTGTGTGACAGTTCGCGAAGTAGTAGGGGCACCCAGGCTACTCAGTGAGTCAGAGCGTAGCCTCTCAAGTACGGAGACATCCAACAAATGACATCGCTGGATGGCCCGCACTTGATTCGATAGCCGCTGCGCTGATACGTTGACAGCCGGCTCCAGATCCTGAAACAAAGGCAGCATGCGAACACGGTACGCAGTGAGGTTGGTTCCTCCCCCTGTAGCCGCAAAATATGCCCGCATGACATTTTCGTTTATTGATGTCGTCCATCTCATGCGGTGCACATTACCACCGGTAGCGGGGGCCCTATTCGAGGCCTGTGGGCCTCGGGACTCCATGCAGATCGGTGGCCGGCCTCTCCCTCGCCGGCGCGCAGGTGTTGGTGATGTCGGTGGGGAGCTGGAGCTGCTGCTCGACGCCCCAGGGATTCTACTTGTGGTTGGCTGTGGGGCGGAGCTTAGTGACGAGTCCGGAGATGGTAGGCGTGCTGTCCTTTTTTGGGATCTTGTGATCATTTTTGTACTGTTTTCATGTTGTTATGTAGATTTTTTGACAGACATTAGATGTCATGTCATATTATATTTTCTGTTTTATGGGTATATTTTACAGTTTTCATTGGATTCTATATTTATTGGATCTATTTTCGTCATGGAATTTATCTTAAATGGTTTTTGGAAAGCTAGTATTGTTTTATTTGGTTTTATTGTATATTTTTCTGCAGGCACAAAAATGTCGTCCGTTCGTTCCCAGTGTTGCCAGTTGTTATTATTATGAGACGATATTCTTAGCAATCCATGGATTCTCCGTGCGGGTGCCGGGTCCATCGCGTTGCTGAGTTGGGAACTCGGAACAGTGCCTGGGACTTGCGACCCAAGTGTAGGTTTAGAAGGGGCCCCTTTTGTTGATGTACATCAACACTCACCTTCACTACCCAAGTTTCCCTCCCTGCCTAACCAAATTTGATACGAACCTACTAGTGCCGCTTTAGACATTCGTCCTTGTAATGAGCTTATTGTAGCTCTCGATAGGCCTAGATCTTTAAGTAGGTTATAGAGAGATTTAGCTGGTATACCTCTAGCTCCCACTTCTACTACATACAAATTAACCACGTAACCGTTTTTGATTAATTCGTTTGTGAGATCATAGTATTTATTTTTCTTAAGTGTGTGGTCCTTCGGTATATTTGTTTCCCACGGTACAGTAAGTTCCACAAGGACCACATATTTTGTCGTTTTCGAGTATAGAAATATGTCCGGTCTAGATGACGAAACCCCAACATCCTCCGGAATTTTATAGTGCTTTTCATACGTGTCGATTAGGAGAGTCCAATCTGGGGCAGTATCTAAAATTGAATAAGGTTTGTTCCTGGGTTTTATGGATGAACCTTCAGACACAAAGTTGATATGACGTCTGTTAGTAGTCAATCCTTTTTGGGCTCTAGCTACTGCCAGACTCATTGCTTCGCGTATGATGAAAAGCACTTTATCGTGGCGGCGTGAGTATTGGCCTCTATCGAGAAGCACCCTACATCCTACTAATATGTGCCTAGCCGTCCCTATTGCCTCACCACACGTATAACATTGTTTTTCTGTGGCCTTCCCCCACCTTACCAGATTACTCTGGTCTGGAAGGGTCATCTGAAAGGCGTTAAGATAGAATTTTAACAGGGCCGGCGACCACTCATAGATCAAGGTGCGCCACTTTAAAGCCATCGGTATGCAGAACTCTCCCATTGTCAACCATTCGTTTTGGATTTCCAAATTCATAGCGTGCACTCGATATTTATCATTTTCGTCTTGCTTCAGAAAGGACCTAAGTATATCCTGGTCCCTTTTTGGCTCTCGTACTCCCAACCCCACTTTGTTCGACTGGGCTCCTATCATAAATCGTTTATGGAATATAAGTCTAGATTCAAGCTCGGACGCGTTATTATCTTTCGGGAGTGCCCTGACTGTGTCATCTTGGGATTTACCTAAGATGTGGGCTTTGGTAACTCTAATGTGTTTATAGAGCTCCGATGGTTTCTTTAATTTCATCCCAAAATTATTCTGATCCCTAAATAAAGCAGAGGGGGCTAGTCCAAGCCACGATTTTAGTGATTTTATGACAGTTGCATCTATTTTCGCGAGTAAGGTTTTGCCGAAATCGTATACCAGAAAAGGCCAAGTCAGACGTGATGTTAGGTAGTTGTCATATATCCAAGCTTTTTTGATATTATTCAGTGGTAGCTGATCTATCTTATTTAGGTCGTTTATAAACATATTGACAACTTCATCTAAGGATGGTGTGCGTCCTTGATGGTCTATCTTTCTCCCAAGAAATTTAACCTGTCAAGTGAGTAAATAATAGACACAATAGGTAAACAATAGACTCGCGGTGCGATCGCACCGCTTGGGATCTTAGACTTTAAATGGGACCGATTCAGCGACTATGGAAACTGGTTTACCCCCTATGAAGAGTCCCGGGTTGTAGGAGGTAAATTTGGTGTCCCGTCTACCCAGACACAGACAGTGACACTTACTGGGCTTCGTTCTCAGTCCATTTGTCCACGAACAGAACTCATCGATTTCCTTTAATAGTTCCTGACATTGATTTGGATTACGCGTCAGTATTGCGAGGTCGTCAGCAAAAGCTAAGATGGACTCAGTGTATTTGTTATTTACTTTAAACCGATAACCCCATTTCTTTTCGTGACGTATTAATTTGGTGATTAAGATATTAATTACTATGTTAAATGCTATTGGTGACAGGCAGCATCCCTGAAACAGCCCAACATTATACCGTAGTGGTTCTGTGTGGTCTTTTTGGAAGCTTATAGCAAATTTTAGTTGTGAGTAATACGACGCGATTATCTCTATTACCACGGGTGGAAAGTTATACCATTGCAACGCGTATATCATAAGGTTATGTGGAATTGAGCCAAATGCGTTTTCTAGGTCTATCCAACATACCGTTATCTGTCTTTCGTATTTTCTGGCATCTTTTAAGCTTTCCGCTAACAGACTATTGTGTTCCAGACATCCAGAAATTCCGGGTAAAAATCCTTTCTGGTGGTTAGGTCCGAAATACCTATTGTTAATCATAAAATTACACATTTTTGTTTGTAGAATTGAGAAAAATATTTTTGAAATTGTGAATAGTTAGTGCTATCGGTCTAGTATCTTTAGGATGAGTCACTTTGTGTTTTTTTGGGATGAGAACAAAAACTGCTTCGCCAAATGCGACTGGTATATTCTTTTCTGACCAGATTTTACTGAATATATTTGTGAGATGTTTGCGAACTATTGGACATTTTTTATACACTATATATGGAACACCATCAGGGCCCGGAGCCGATTTAGATGATTTCTTTTTTTATTTGTATCTCTAATTCCTCTATGGTAGGTGCATTCCCTTGGAATTGTACTAGAGGGTCATGGGGTCTTTGGGTTTCCGGTTGATTGTATGGTGTTCTACATTGAGATATTTCATAGGTATTTTTGTAATGTTCGTAAGTTTGTTCCTTGGTCAATAGAAGTTTACCATTTTGGCGAAGATGAAGATGTTTTTTGAATACTGAAAAGGGTTTTTATCAAAATCTACTTCATGCCTTGCCCTATCGTAGCTATCGCGATTGTTTGCTATTTGTTGCGATATACCTTGTATTAGTTTCAGAATTGATCTTAATGCCCTAGACAGTTGATGACTAAGATGATAATCGCCTAAGGCTTTGGCGTCTCGAAGTATTTTCTTTAACAATTTAGAGAATTGCTCAGCAGGAATCTACGTCTGCCTTTGGGAAATCCCAAATTTGGTTCGTTTATCACATACGCGGACCCTTCCAAGGCTAGTTTTTTTTTTTTTTTTATGCCACTTAGGTGGTAGACAAGCACACGGCCCACCTGATGGGAAGTGGTTACCGTGGCCTATGGACGTTTGCAACACCAGGGGCATCACAATCGTGCTACCGACCCTGTAGATACCTTCTAATACCCTTCTTGAAGAACCCCATATTGTAGTCGCTTGGGAAAACCACGGCAGGAAGTTCATTCCACAACCTGAGCGTGCGTGGGATGAAGTTCCTTTCAAAACGCACGGCGCGCACCATTTCCGGTCGCAGTGTGTGAGGATGAATTCCCTGCCTATGGCGAGTGGTGCGATGATAGAATGCAGCGGTGGGCATCATGTCAAACAATTCATCTGAGCACAAACCATTGTATAGGCGGTAGAACACACACAGCGAGGTCACACGCGTGTTTGCAGTATCCCTGATGATATTACAATTATTATCTTCATTATAAATATTTAGATTGAATTAGCTTAAATCTATTATAAAAAAGGAGTGCAGTCTTATCTTGACTTTTGCAATAATACGAGTATTTAAATATATTATAACAAACTAGCTGCTGCCCACGGCTCTGTCTCTAAATGTCGGTCATCGCGATCAAATATAGCCTATGCGTAAGGGCACTACCTACCTTGTCTCGAAACGCTCCGTTGTTTTTTTGAACATGAGAGTTGCTACCAAAGATTTCATAGGCATTCGTTTATTGGGTAAAAACAAAACGGTTTGACTAAAATGTAGAATTTGTGAAGGTAGGCCTGGTAAGGTTATGGCGCATAGATCAAAAATCTTGGCTCTACATGAGATCTGACCACTTTTTCATATATTTCGAGTAAGGTGTAGTGTAGAGCTTGTAGATTTAGAGCGTGCAGTCTTTAGAGCTTGGCTTTATACGAGACCTGATAACTTTTTCACAGGGTAAGCTACGTAGACTCGTCTTGGCAATTTTTTTACATGAAAATGGTTTGATAGGATTAGGTTATGTTCGGAATTTGGTTGCCCGGTCATACTTTCCCTTTCCTTTGGTGTTGTAGGAAACTATGGCATAGGAATGTCCCAAAGTGGATATTATAGCCGTGACAATACGGCCAGCTTGGCTACAATGCTCAACCTTCATTACGTGAGCAGGCAAAATGTGGATGTCATTATACCTGCCTAGAACCTCGGGGATTTACAAATTTGAGTCTTATTTTAACAGCAAAAAGCTTAATGTGGCTTTTACTTTGTACCACATTTCATCAATATCGGTTCAGGGGTTAAGCATGAAAGCGTAACAGACAAATAGACAAAGTAATTCGTGCATTTATAATCCTAGTGTCTTATTTATATTTATAATATTAAGGATATGGATATAGCTGTGCTATTATTTTTTGATAACAAAAATAAAGTGCTAAATCTCAAGGATAATTGAAGTAAAAAATTAGGTATACCTATATAAGAAGCTTAGATTTCAAAATTTAGTTACTGGGGCATACTGTTTCTCAGATGAGTACACAAAATGGTAATTGGTAATGAGCGTCACTTTGTATCATTGTCCGTTTATCTTCAGTCCGCTTGTTGTGACGAACCGTCCTATATGAAGTAAATACACAATATAAAGTAACTACAGTTTCTCTGGAATGTTGAAATTGATTTGATAATATCTATTCTATTACTACTATCAGTGTGTTATAAGGTTATGTTTTCCATTATTAACGCAGAAAAATACACCAATATGCGTTTCATTACGTTTTGCCAATATTTATGATGACCCAATCTCTAAACAAATGAAATGGCCCCTTTTCATACAATTACACCTTTGTATATTATATTATATTATAATAAAACTTCATTACTAAGCGAATAAAACAGACAATGAACGTTTGACCAATGAAAGTTGGTCACTCTCTAAGTATTAGGCACGAAAAGTTTTTGTATGAACGGTTGTATAGAAATCCATTATAAATGATGGGAAGTGTTTTCAAGTAAGAAACATGATATTGAATAAAAGCTTTTTCCCGATAGGTGGTGTTTTACTCTTGTTTCGCAGAACTTTTTCTATCTTAATTTTGTTTCACATAAAATTGAATGGCATAAACTTCATTTTGCAGGAAATCGTTCATTTGTCATAGATAATGCCAAATGTCCAGTGCAATCGTGCTATAAAATATTTTACAATTTATTCTCCATTTAACAATTTTGCGTGCAAACCCTATTATTTTGGCGGCAGCTTCAATTACACCGATTTATTAGGTATTAAGTTTGACCTAAAATTTTATTTGCATCGCCATTTCTTATCATATTCTCTTCCACCAATTATATGCTATCATATGGCAAATAAAACCGGAACAAAATCCGAGATGGCTGCTCGGACGCTTTCCATGTGCCCCTCTGACTGGCAGAGGGCACAGTTTTTACTCATATATTGGATTCCTGGCAGACTGTGATAAATATTGTAAGAACGTAGAATAATCTCACTGAATACCGAAGAGAAGATCTCACCGAAGAGCAACTAAAAACTTGGGAGACTTCAGAATCTCAGTATACATTTCATATTTTACCTATAGCACAGAATAATTAATAGTACTAACGTACAGAAGGATCACTGCGCAAAAAGATTTAATTAATTCCAGTCTTGCTCCGACGCAATACGGTGGAATTCAGCTCGCACAACATTAGGTACCTATAATTTTATTCACCTACTACTTCGTCTCTTTCTATCGCGTACCTCTTATCTCTTCTTACGCCTGTTAGGGTTGCCTTCTTATGAAGAAATGAATATTTCATTACCAGTCCAGTTATGTACCTGTTACTATTTTTCTACTTATGTGAAAATGACAACTTTAAACATACCGACCTAGTATTAGATCAAAAAAGTATTTTTTTACAATGTCCGCATATTTTAACATAAGACGATAAGCATACTACTACATTTAGTATTCTTTGCTACTACACTTTAGTGTATTTGCTAAATTGAACATACCATTTACCTGTTTAGTTACATGCCGTACGACGCAAACACGAAACGGCTTAAACTAGTCCGAGAGCCGACACCCAAAAATCATGTTGGTAAATTATTTTGATTTGCGCCAGCTAAACCGAATGTGACTCGCTGCGCTTTGAAAGCAGTTCATATTTGAATTTATATTATCGTTAGGAACTCGGTTCTCGGATACTATAAGCTTTGTTGGAACTGTATTTGGTTGTTTGATTGTCCTGATTGCAGAATCTTCAAAATGGTGGGAGCAGACTTCGTAGCTTTTAGCTCTCAAATTTTCTTTGCTTAGTAAGTCCTCTCGTTCTATTAAAATCAGCCACTCTCAGCGCCTAAAATAAAATAGACAAATGGTAGTCAGTACGGAGCAAACACACATGTGCTTATGGTCATTGGTTAGAGTGAAGCAAACGGGGCACTGAGGAGCACAGTCACCGTAGTAGTCGCTCGTCGCCGTCACAGAAACAGTCCCCGTTGCAGTCGCCATAGTCCAGTCTCTATACAATGAAAATTTTTCTAAGTGTATGACAATCGCCACGCCGACAAAGGTTAGGTGCGCCAAAAGTAGTACAACTTCAAAAATCATATCTCCTGAGCTATTAAAAATCACTGGACATACATGGGGGTGGCTCAAATACTCCTCAATATGGGGCGCCAAATTTTTTGGCCAGGAGAGCTGGCCACCCTGTATTGTCAAACTTAACCTTAGCTCTCGGTCTATATACCCGTCAGCCTAGCTAAAGTGCGCCAAAGTATCTAATTATCATGTTCAGGTAAATAATATTAAATATTATGCTATTCATTTGTATACCTATTAAATTTATTACTTCAGCTCTCGGACTATAAACAAAGAATACTAAATATTACCTATAAGCTATAAGGTAGCTTTCGAGCGCGAAGGTTCATATATTATGTAGGTAAGAACTAATAAATGACGGCGTTATGAAGGGACAAACATAAGAAATTAAAAAAATCGAATTGAGACCCTCCTCCTTTTTTGAAGTTGTTTAAAAAGAAGGAACTTGGAACTGCAGAAATTACGTAGGGTAGGTATCGTCAGTGGTAGCTACCTATAGTCAGCGCGCGATGCCCGTCAAGGACACTCGAAACTAGAAAAATACGTCGGGCGGGTGACGGCGAAGTACGTTGACCCCGATGGGTCCGATCCAATAACCATCCCAATTCAAAAATCTAGCTGGCTAGGTACCTACCTACTTTGTGGTCTACCTATAAAATAAGTAGTTTTTATCTAGATACGCATTCTGTCCGAACAGTAGTATTGATAGGTTGGGTTATGGGTAGGTAGGTACCTTAAAATTTTAAGATTTATTAATTTGGCATAGTTACATTTCAGCATCTTGAAGCGAGAAAAAAGATAAATCCGGTATATTTCTATTCGAATTCAAACAGCCGAACGCCACACAATATCGTCCGTCATATTTTCTTTTCTTGTCCATTCTAAGGTAGGTACCTACCTACTTTAAGTAGGCACGATCAAGAGAGAAAAAATATAATGTTTTTATAAAATCTCTCGAGCATAGAAAACACCTCAAGCGTTCACACGAGCGCGCGCGTGACACTCGACTAATTTTTAAACCAGTCGGCCGGATACTTCGCTGTAGGTATATAACGAATGTACTGCGCGGAGTGAACCACGCCTGCCTATAGGCCTTCGCCGAAGTGTTCATATTCTTTCACTTCTCCATAACATTCCTTTTCATCCTCTTACTACAGCTTACTTGATTTCTCTGCGACACTCGTTCAAAGACCTTATGATCGTCAGTAAATCTGAAACTGAAAATCCTTGATCATCCACAATGTTCATGGACAAATCTTTCATTTTTCAAGACTTCCGATTATGGAATGCCTTACCTGACACTATAAGATGCTCGCATTCACTGCCAGTCTTCAAAAATGGGTCACGTCGCACTATCTGCAGGAGAAATAGTGTCCATTTTAGCATTTACTTTTTTTTTTCTTTATTTGCCCAACTATATTTACTCTCTGCCCCATAGCATGTAATATGCATCTACTACTCTTCTGATTATTATATATATAAGAAGTATATAAATATGTAAGTCTAGGTAAGAATTTACTGCTTTATATAACAGTATTTAAGTACACTTACAACACGTACACTACACAACTGCCCCTAATCTCTTTATCTGTATAAAGATACTAAAGATACATCAGCCATAGGATGGAGAAAGCTCCAGCCTATGGCTGATTGTAAGAGATTGCGTCGGTGTGATAAGGCCACCAATTGTGTACCACACGAACTGTACCTCTGTTTTATTATCTATAACGTCCGTATCTTAATCGAACCTCTGAAGGTGTTTGTCAAGGCTCTTAGCAATCAGCTGAGGAGCTGATATGACTATCGGGACAATTATTTAGGAAGTAATATACCACATATCAACAACCATACGAGCAAGTTCCAAATATTTTATTTGTTTATCCTTTTTGGCTCTTATGCGGATTTCGTCATTTCATTATTATTTTTAAAAGTAATTAGAGAACTCACACACAGCAACTCTCGTATTCCCTGTTTTATTAACGTAACTAACAGACCCTGGGATATAAGACAACTTTGCATATTCATTCAAAGTTCTTTGGAATTCCTAGGCCATATGCAGTGTCTATAACACAGCTTTCTAACAGTATGCCTCGTAAAAAATGGTGTGTATTTTTCTTTAAACTATCAATGTATGCATGTAATGGGGTATATGGATATGTTAACTTGTACCTGGTCAATGTCTATAGAGTTTGAATATAGTCTTAGTTGGGAATATTCTTGATCGACTGTTTAAAACCTTTAAAAGTGCAAGCAAGATTATGTTTTGTGTATAAAATACGATACCATCTGAATGAGGATGTAGCACACTCTGCAGGTGTGTCTCATAGTCTGTGAAGTAGTTACTCCACAAATTACCATTATCACCTTAGCATGGTTTCCAGTTGCATCCGATGCTTATACTTAGGAGCCCGGGGTCCGCTTCATCCTCCTACTCTTCGTTTGTCTTCTGCGGCTTTTCGGGAACGACTGTCGTCTGATCTTTCAACCCCAAGAGGGCAGCCGGCGCTAGAGTCAGCAGGTGTACCGGCTTACAGCTAATGTTGGCTTGGGCCCTGAAGAACTTGGGGGATCCCAAAAACACCAAATTCCATAGTATATGGCTCACCTCCACTCTCATCCATTATCGTCATCCAGTTTATCTATAAACCCCACTAGCACTGAATTCCATAAACCCATAATTTGAAGTTTTTTTGAATATGTGAAAAATCTAACTGCACTTTTTATTTTCAGATAAAAATGTGGGCTTTAAAAGTAATCCTATTACTTCTGCCAGCTATTGTTTACTGCGGTATAAGTATTAATATTAACCCAGGTAAGACAGAAGCTAAGACTACTGTTTCCTTCAGTGGCTCAGATAAAGCTCCTATTAGCGAACTGGAACGAAAAACTTTCGGACTTGATGATGCCAGTTTGAAGAGAGCTGTAAAGGCATTTGATGAACATTACAAATTACCTTGGACTTGTGTAAATCCTAGTGTACCAAAAGTGTTTAGAATTCTTACGCCAGTAGGGTACAAAATCATTGGCATCACTGCGAAACCTGATGCAATCGTGACTGCAGAATATGAAAATGAACATAAAAAATTAGATGCAACATATAGTACAAGTGTAGAGAAGAGCGTTGAAGAGGAAATCTCACATGGTTGGAGCACTTCGGGAGAACTAAGTGTTGGGCAAGAAATCAACTACAGTGTCGGTATTGGGGCAGCAAGTGTCGGTGGTTCTACCTCATTGTCTTACTCTTCGGGCTGGGGTAAGGACAAATCAGAATCCAGAACAGTCCCTCTTGGAACTTCTTCAACTATAGAAGTTACTGTTCCACCAGGTCAAAAGGTTGTGGCAACACTATCCGCTTCAAGTGCCACGTTAGAGCTTGAAATATATTACGAGGCCACTGTTACTGGAGAATTAACTTGCGATAAGGATAAGGATGGTTTTATAGCGGCATATAGTTTCGCCGGTCTACAAGAAATCGGAAGATTACCAACAAAGGTAAATTCTACCGAGCATTTATCAATTAGTTTTTATTCGAATGCCAAGCTTAAGGTGTCCGATGGCCACGAATTCGATGCTGACGTAAAGGTGTGAAGCAGTGAAGAAATACGTTATTATCAATTTCATTCCTAAATAAAGTAAGAATTTTATGGTAAATAGTTGATTCTTATTTCTTTAGTCTTTTATTCTTTTTCTTCGCTTTTCATTCGTATATTGCATATTTCTAACTCTTAATCTAATATATAAAATTCTCGTGTCACAGTTTTCGTTGCCAAACTCCTCCGAAACGGCTCGACCGATTCTCATGAAATTTTGTGGGCATATCGGGTAGGTCTGAGAATCGGCCAACATCTATTTTTCATACCCCGATTCGCGATAACCGACATCCACGCGGGCGGAGCCGCGGGCGACAGTTAGTATTTTAATGAAAAAGTAAGGTTTTTCATTAGTGAAGCTAAAGTATGATCGAAAAGTGGATAAAATAACTACAACTTTACATAACTCGGTTTTACCCAATATTTTCTTTACTTTATTCAATCAATCAATCACTTCACCTGTTGCAGTCCACTGCTGGACAAAGAACTCGCCTAATGCGTGCCATTTCTGCCGATCCACCACTTTCCGCATCCAGTCTGTCCCAGACACCAATTTCAGGTCGTCAGTCCATTTGGCTAGGGGATGTGCTACCTTCCGTTTGCCTTCTCGCGGTCTCCACGCTAGGACTTGTTTCCTCAAAGAGCCATCTTTCTTCTTTACTATAATAGTTATTTTATTTATAGATTATTATTTATATACAATAAATAAAGTTGAACAGTGAGGTAACGATGAACCTGGCCACCATTGAGGACAGCGGCCTTTAGTGTGATGAAAGCCGATTACGTGACATTTAACTTCACTGAACCGACACACGTTCACATAGGCAATGACTTAGTCGAGTGCACGGACGAAGTTCAGTACCAAGGACCACGCGACGGACACGCGACTATTGACCCCAAAATGCCAGTCAGTTTAAAGGGGCAATTTCATAAAACGGTGCCACCAGAACATTTTATGTTATGTTTCGCAAAATTGTCACAAAAGTTGTCATAAATTTTATTTCACAGGAAGTCACTTAGAATACAATCATTTATCGTGCGATATATTTAAAGGGCGGAAGTTCTAAAAAAGGGCGCTGGTGGAGTCAACTGTTCACAAAACTACCAGTTTATATCCACCCAGAAACCGGAGATCCACATACCTATCTTGAAATATTTATACTAGAATCATGTAGATTCTAATAGAATCTATAGAATATAATATAGTAGAATCTAGTTTAAAAATTTTAAGATAGTTTCATGGATAATATTCCGAAATGGATAACATTGGATAACATTCCGAAAAGGAAAAGAATCTCGTTTTTTGTGTTTAGAATCGGTAGCCAAACTCAAGTAGGCACGTATTTTTTTTTTCAAATATGTGCAGTGCAAAACGAAATAATCTGTAAACAGACGGTCCGGAGTCCGCTTTACCTGCCTACCTGCGAATTTGACTGAACTTCGATATTACCTGTGAAGCGACTGTCATCTGATCTCCACAACCCAATTGCGATATTGAAATGTTGCAGCTAGATGGGATGTTCTCCAAGTACCTGTAACAACTGCCATAGATGTACGCATGGGTATAAACAGTGGAAGTGGGGGCAAAGGGCAAATAAAAAATATAATTTTAATTCACATTTCCATTTGGCCGTAGTTTGTCACAGGCAGAAAACGATACGTTACATACATTGACATTTCATAATTCGGATAAATTTCATTTAACTAACATAAATTTATATCGATTAAGATAGGAAAAAGTGAATGCCCAGGTGGGACTCGAACCACCGGGCCGGCTCAGTGGTCAGAGCATTCCCCCTGTAAGGGAAAGATCGTGGGTTCGAGTCCCACCTGGGCATTCACTTTTTCCTATCTTAATCGATTTGAAAAGATAGCATAGTAAATGCTTCAAAATTTCATTCAATAAATTTATATTCTTATATTTAGAAAATAAATTATTATCGAAAAAAGATAAATTCTATATCTATATATAGATATTTTGAGAGACAGATAGCATCTTCGTGATCATTATAATATTAAATACTCAGCCAAGAATTTGGTTTACCAACCTGCTTTTATTGAGCAGAAAAGTGACAATGGTAATGTTGCGACCTTGGAATCCGTTCCAAATAAGAGTGACAGTTATTTAAATTTATTTCTAGGACAATAGAGGAAAACTCTAGCAATTTAACTTTAAGTACGAAGGAAAAGTCTATGTTCTTGAAAATTATTCACCAAAATATTGAGGGTTTTTCTGGCAAAGAGTTAAAACTAGAATTATTTTTAAATGTAATGCATATTCATGGACTTTGTTTAACTGAACACTGGTTGAAAAAACATGAACTATTAGTTATTATTTAAAATTATAAAAGCATTAGTTCGTTTACTAGAGATACTGCAAAAAAGAAGTGGGTCACTCATTTTAATAAATTAGAAATTAAAATCTAAAGAAAGAAAAGATATTGTAGCACTCTCAAGTGAGCGAAATATTGAAATATTATGTGCAGAGCTTGATCAATATATTATTATTAGCGTCTATCGACCTCCTTCCGGAGATTACCACCTATTTGAATCTATTATGGAAGAAATCTTAAAAAAAGCATGTAAATGTAAGAAGAGGGTAGTTGTGTAATAGAAGCGGAACGCATCAAATATATATTATCGGTGGCAACACTGCCCTGCCCCGCCCTCGGCACACACATTGAGCCTTTGTCATGGCCATTGTTAATATTATAGTGTAACGGAACTTAGGGCCTACGGCCCTACGCTATATGTAGCTGTGATCGTCTAGATTGCTATCGTCGAAACCTACTACACTAATCTATTTACATTCAATATTGACTCCTGACCGTTTGTATATATTCGTATAACAAATGCTAAGAGCGTCTATTTAAATCGATAGTTCGCCACTTAGTGGTATATAAAGTGTGACGTTCTTCCCCAACTTCTAACTTTAAATGTATGTATGGAATATATTATATAGTTTCACAGTTCATGTGAGCTGTGTTTGTTTGCCACCTTAGTGGTATATTTTAACTTTACTGGATGTATGGAATATATATTATGATTTCACAGTTCAGGTGAGCTGTGTGCTTGTTCGCCACCTCAGTGGTATATTTAACTTTACTGTACGTACGGAATATATATTATGATTTCACAGTTCAGGTGAGCTGTGTGCTTGTTCGCCACCTCAGTGGTATATTTAACTTTACTGTATGTACGGAATATATTTTATGATGACAAGACTGTGGATTTATTTGGAATCAAATGTATTAATATTAAATTCAAAATATAGGTCTGTGATAGTTTTATTTGTGTTTGGCCTCTTGGGCATCTTTTTCAGCTGTATTTATATTTTTATAGGCCTTTAATTGTCGTAGATATCATATATGATTTATAATATGTGATCCGGATCAATTATATATTTTTTTGTTGTGTATTGCAATGCAATATTATCTCAAGCTCCGAAAAGCGAGTTTTAGATCAATTCCGAAGAATCGATAGCTCTGATCAACAGATCAAGCTCTCCTTCAACTCGTCACAATAATTTTAATTTAGTTTGTAATACCTCCGCTAACTGCATTGTGTACTGTAGGTTTCAGTGTTAGCGTTCAGCTCCAGTACAAAATGATAGACCCTTAGACCTCGTGACAGTAATGATTCAACTGAAGCAAATATGAAGGTAAAATGATAATGATTATGAGTCTTATTATTCTAACAACAGTATCGTATACTTTCACAGCAATGGTTGGCTGTCAGTTATTAATGGGATATTTAATTTCTCAGATAGGCTTCAGCAGAAAAACTAGTGACACTACACATTACAAACTCGAGCTCAAATACTGGGTCCAAATGACTCAGCAGCTAGGTGAATTTACCTACAGATGTTTCAATGAGTATAGCTTTGGCTATGATATGATGTACTGAATGAGATCTAGTATATGTCGGAGATGTCAATTAGGCTCTCTTTAGCAACTGTGTGCTGAATTTAATGATCTCAGTAAATAAAACCTTTTGTTTATTCAATGTACTGACTTTGTGAAGTAAAGTAGAGTTAATCAATGTATATGATTTAGGTATATAGTTAATATACTAACTTCAATCAAATTATAATTATAGTTACACTTGTCACAATTATTTTGAATAAATCCCGACTGTAAAAGCACAATAATCTGCTTATTTATTTATAACAAAATATAATACGTTATTATAACATATAATTACCCCAATTTCAATTATTATATTAACACAAAATAAACGCACAAATTAACTTTTCACCAAACGTGATGTATAAATGACCACTATAATTCTCGTAAGAATTCCTAGGTTCTATCGCAATAGAACGTCTATACCTGCATTCTTGCTAGAAACCTAGTGTAACCTGCAGACCATGAGCTCGTACCAAGATGAACATGGATGTGTATGATTTTAAATGTGTGTGTATTGCGAATTGTGTAAAGGAAAACAAACTTGAAACTAGCTGCGTGGAATAGGGAGTGCTCTAGTTTTTAGACTTTCCTACAACTAGATCACGGAAGCCTAGATGATTGGGATGAAAGGTATTCGAATCGCCTCCAGAAGCCAGTCTCAGCTCCCAGACTTACAGTCAATAATCTACCTATAAGAAGTTGCCAACGACAGCGATCCAAAGGAATATAGATGTTGTTAGGAAGGTATGATAAAGTAATTAGTATTAGCGCGTTGTTTTCAAAACACGACTCAAGACACTGTCTTATCACATCCACAATATTTGCACTTGCTTAAAACGGCAGCGTCCAAAACGTGTGAATGCTAGTAACCAGCGTATTGAAGCAATGTCAGAACCCAACTGTCCCACGGAATGTTAGAAATCACTTTTTATTGAGACGCAGGGTCTGAGCGTCCCTCGCCGCGCGCCCTTTCCCAGGTAAGCGTCTGCGCCGGGAGCTCGCTAAATCCTTTGTGTGCAATTTAATGGACAATGTATTTGTTATCTTGCAGCTTATAATTATATTTAAATGATAACATACCTTCGTGCAATGTAATAAATTTCCTTCTACAGAATATCAAACCATGCAAATTGATACCGTATAATAATATAAATAATATACCAACAGTATAACTCAATTCAACCAATTTAACCAGCTGGTCATGCATTTTAATTATATAATTACATAAATATTATAGTACTATGCGCTTATCTCGGCGGAGCTCTGATTATTATAAATTTTTTGATAGAATTCTATTTTATGTATTTTTTTTAATTGCATTTTGGCCATTTATATCCATGGATCAAACTCGCATAAATCTACAATTATATGGTGCCTTAATTATGGCATTTACATTAAGTCCACCTACTTAGTCATCATAAATAATATATTCCAACAATATGAATATCATCGTTTCATATTTGCATTCGTTCAAGCAAGATAATTTTAGAAGTATTATAACATCTGAATATTTTAAATACCATGTGCTTACAATAAAGTAAATCTTCGCTTTGTCCTAAAGAACCTTTTTTTTTTTCATTTCTTTTGTTCTTAAAATAGTTTTAAAGTCGCTGGCTATTTTTTTGCACTATGAACCAACACAGGACATTACCGCCATATGGTTGCAACGCAGTCCGACCTTTTTATGTCTCTGTGCTCCTAAATGTGGGCTTTTAAATGAATGAAATGAAATAGTAATATTAATAGACATATTCTAAATACTTAGGACAGGCGTATATCCCAATATAGACTGTCCCGTCTCAATAGCCCTATAATTATTATAATTAAGAAAACAGTGTCATATAAATAAACACCAGTATTTTTAATAAAAGAACTTTTATTAAGAATACCAATACATGGCGCAGTCGTACACGAACCAGTAAAGCTGATAAAGATAGATTAAAAACGGCACAAAGGGAACGCCGGCCTGCATTAAGAACGGTACTATTCACTAAAACTAATATTAATTAAGTCGGACGAAAAGAAAAACGACACCTCAACGCAAGGTATGGATAAAATGTGTGCAATTGAATATAAAAAAAACCCAAGGGATGAACTTAGATAACATCGGAAATTGTTGGCCTCAATGGCAAAGATTTAAACAGTCATTTCGCATATTTCTTATTGCGGCCGGATTCGAAAAAATAGCCGAAACACGAGAAGCTGTTATTCTTCAAAACTGCATCGGACAATAGGCCCAAGAACTGTATTTTAATGTATGGAAAACAAGTGAAGATAAATGCAAATTGGAAGACATTATAACACTCTTCGATGAACATTACAAACCAAAACAAAACGAAGTCATCAACAGCTACCACTTCCATCTGCGGAACCAAGACAATGGGGAAATCCTTCGATGCATTTTACACTTCAATTAGAAAAGTAGCAGAAAATTGTAATTATAAAGAAAAGAACGGAATGCTCAAAGACCGAATTGTAATAGAAATAAAGGATCAGCTTGAGCAACAGAAACTTCTGGAAATTAAGGATTTTACTTTAGAAAAAGCTGTTGATATTTGCCGCTCAGCCGAACTGTCACAGGAGTATATGAAGACGTTGAACCACTCAGAGGTTCATGCAGTGCAGGAGAAGATGGAGTCGCATCAGTCCAGCACACCGGATAGAAAAGTTAAGTACTATTATAAAAATATAAAAAATTCACAAAGTAATAATAGTAAAAGCCAATACAACAGAAATTTGTATATGTGTAAAAAGTATAAAACTGAGTATGGTCCAAGAAATTGCCCCACATGTGGGAAAATGAGTAACAAATGTAAAAAGTATAATCATTTTAGTGTCGGGGGTCACGCTTCAAACAAACAAGTGCATGAGGTCAATGAAAATGAATGTAATAATGCGGCCAACAATGTTCATGACTTGTGACTAGTTTATTCAATTTATATAACTAAGAATGAATGGGCTGAGCAATTACGGGTGGAAAATAAAAGGGTGTCATTTAAATGTGACACCGGAGCACAAATTATAATTATTATATTCTGAGGCAAAAAATTTAATTGAGGTTTTATAAAT
Source organism: Eilema caniola (assembly GCA_949126895.1). Taxonomy (NCBI): domain Eukaryota; kingdom Metazoa; phylum Arthropoda; class Insecta; order Lepidoptera; family Erebidae; genus Eilema; species Eilema caniola. The sequence goes on along the minus strand of OX421486.1, from coordinate 2,335,238 downwards.
TTTATTAATTTAGCTATGATTAAGGCATCTCTCCAAGCTAATTCCAAGATCATAACCTTATCAAATAGCAAAAGAATTTTAAAACCTTGGATTACTGGTGGTGTACTAAAATGCATTAAACTTAGAAATAACATGCAAATTAAACTTAGTAAGGATCCCCAAAATATCATTTTAAAAATTACTTACAAACGCTATAGAAATTTTTGTAGCAATCTAATAACTAAACTTAAGAGGAATTATAATAGGGAACTAATTAATAAATCAGTTAATCAACCTAAAAAGCTATGGAGCACTATTAATAAAGTTGCTCAATATAAGCCACCTAAGACGAAAAACGTTGATCTACTTAACATAAAACCACTACCACTAGACTCAGTTAACTATATAAATAATTATTTTGTCAACATTGGATCAAATTTAGCTGAACTCATATCTAAACAATCTGGAACCAACGACCATAACCCAGACAGCTCACGGACTGGTAGTCTTCACCATTCCTCGTTTGTCCTGTTGGGGACAGACCCCCAAGAAGTTGACATGATATTAATGAGCCTGGACTCTAGCAGTGCACCAGGCTGGGATGGAATTAGCACTGCTTTTTTGAAGAGTGCTCGTGATTATGTTGTTCCGCACATTAGTAAACTGGCGAATCTTTGCTTTAGTGAGGGGGTTTTTCCTGAATCTCTCAAGCGGTCTATGGTAACACCTGTTTATAAGAGCGGAGACAGATCTGATGTTAACAATTATAGGCCTATATCTGTCCTGACCTCAATTTCAAAAAATAATTGAAAAGCTCTTAAATGTCAGATTAGTTAATTATCTTAATAAATATAATATTCTGTCAAAATTTCAATATGGGTTTCGCAAAGGACTATCTACGGAAAACGCAATTCTGGATTTGATTACTACTATAACTGAAGGGATCGACAAGGGAAACAAATGTCTCGCGGTATTTTTAGATCTTAAAAAGGCCTTCGATACGGTTTCTGTCCCGGTTCTTGTAAACAGGCTGGAGAGCATAGGCATTAGAGGAGTAGAGCTTTCTCTCTTCACCAGCTATCTCTGTGATCGAACCCAATCTGTAAAAATAGATGGCAACGTAAGTGACGAATACGCCGTGAAATTTGGTGTTCCGCAGGGGAGTGTCCTTGGTCCGACTTTATTTCTAATTTATATAAATGAATTATGTAACCTACAGGATGTCGGAGGAAGGATACTCTCCTATGCAGATGACACTGCTATTGTCTTTGTTGCCAATACTTGGAACTCCGTGCATGCCCTAGCTGTTAAGGGACTGGCGCGTGTATCGAAATGGCTCAGGGAAAACTCACTAACTTTAAACACTCACAAAACATGCTATATTTGTTTTTCTCCCTATACATCATCGCAGCCATTGAATAACCTGTTCATAAAAATCCACAGCTGCCCGAACCCTGAAAACAACCAGTGCGATTGTCCCCACATTAACAAGGTCAACCAAACGAAATATCTCGGCATCATTATTGACCAAAGGCTGTGTTGGTACCCACAGTTGGAAGCGGTAATAAATCGTATTCGTAAACTAATATGGGTTTTTAAATTACTGAGATGTGTAATGTCTAGCTCTCTTCTAAACAAAATCTACATAGCATTAGCTCAATCGATAATAGCCTATTGCATCCCAATTTGGGGTGGAGCTAACAAGACCAACTTTTTAAACCTCGAAAGGGCACAAAGATCTCTTCTAAAGGTTATGTACTTCAAACCTTATACATTTCCTACTAAGAATTTATATCAGACTAGCAAACTTCTCTCAGTTCGAAAGCTTTATATTCTTAACCTAACCCTAAAGTGTCATAAATCTTTACCACTTAAAGTAGAACTTCAAAGAAAGAGAAGAAACGATATTGTTGCTCCTACACCTCTGGTACGTACTGCTTTTGCTGGAAGACAGTATCCATGTCAGGCAGCATTCACATATAATAAACTAAATAAAACACTCAAATTATATCCTAAACAATTTCACACGTGCAAAAAATCACTCATGCAATTCTTACTTACTCTTACTTACGATGAAGTTGAAAGTATTTTAACAAGAATTGCCTGATTCTCATCTTACCAACATTGAAATGTGCCAACAGAGATAATCATTACGCATCCAAGGTCACACACACACACACACACACACACACACACACACACACACACACACACACACACACACACACACACACACACACACACACACACACACACACACACACCCACACACGCGCCCACTATTATTGTAATCTTTAGTATTGTCAAGGGAAGTAGCGGGTCATTCCCAACACGAGTATCATCCGATTACTCACCGGGAAGACTCAACATTGTTAAGTTTTAAGATTACTGAAATAAAGAGATTTTTATTTTTATTTTTATTATTAAATACCTATTTTACCTATAGGCTAGTGCCTATAGGTAAAATCTCATTAACTACATATTCTAAAAATGAAGATAAATACTTTGAGACAGAATTTGTAATAATAAATGAAAATGTAAGACCCTATTTAGGGTTAGGCTCACTAATAAAGCTGGGATTGTTAACAAATAATAATATTAGTACAATAAATAAAGCAGCAAGCTCAAGTAAAGAATTGTTAATTAATGCTAACCGTGAACTATTTCAGGGTGTTGAAGAAATTAAAGAGCCACAGGAGTTGCGTGTTCAATCAGAGGTACAGCCAGTGGTCCGGTCCCCGCGACAAGTGCCCCATGCATTAATGACACGCCTTGTGGACAAGTGGAAGGTTCTAGTGGAGCACGGGGTCATAGCCGAGGTCGTACACCCTAAGAGCTTCGTAAGCAATCTTGTTATTATTGAAAAGAAAGATGGTTCACTTAGGATTTGCCTTGATCCGAAGGATCTTAACAAAGTTTTAATAAGAGAACACTTGATCCCTATATTACGTGAAATTGTCCTTTAGTTATGTAATAAGAAATACTTCTCGGTTCTTGACTTACCAGACGGGTTTTATAATATAAAATTATCAGAGGAATCCAGCAACTTGTGTACCCTTAACCAGTCCTTTTCGCTGCTATAAATTTTTAAGATTACCGTTTGGTCTTTCAATAGCGATAAAAATGTTTCAGAAACATAATGAAAGAGCATTCGGAGACATGCCTGGCGTTATTTTCTATTGTGATGATTTATTAATATGTGGAGAGTCGGAACAGGAACATGATGCAATATTGGACAAGGTATTTAAAAGAGCAACAGAACACAATGTCCGTTTTAATAAAAATAATTTTCAACATAAATTAAAACAAGTGAGGTATTTCAGCCATATTTTTTCTGAACATGGTATTCAAATAAATCCAGACAGAATTAGTGCCATAACATGTATTAAAAGCCCTCATAACAAGAAAGAACTTCAGATCTTGAATGGTTAATTATTTAATAAAATTCATACCTTACTTGGCTGATATGGCATAGCTCTTACAGTTATTTTAAAAAAAATGTAGATTGGCTTTGGACGTAAATTCACGAAAATGTATTTGAAAATATTCTGAAAAAATTAACAAGAGCCCCAACTTTACAAAATTTTAACCCTGACTTGCCAATTGTAATACAGTGTCATTTTAGGATGTTGCTTACTGCAAAACGGTAAGCCAGTTTCGCATCTAGAAGCTTAACACCATCTGAACAGACATTTTCTGAAAATAGAAAAAGAACTTGTGAGTACGCGTAAATTTCATTATTACATTTATGGTCAAAAGTGTGTGGTGCTTAATGACCATAAACCCCTGAAACGGACTGTTGAAATATGACATGGAATTTAAATATTTGAAAGGAAAATACATGTACATAGCAAATTTGCTCCTTTGACATCCTCAGATGTGGAACGATCTTTTTCCACAAATAAATGTTTTTTAGATGTGAATAGAAATAGATTAAAAATAACAAATATAAAAAAGTCATAGTTATTTATTTTAATTGTATAGAACACGATAACCAGGATGCTGAAAGTGTAACCGATAAAGATTAAAAATATGATTTTAATCTTCATCGGTATTGAATTCAGAATTGTATATACTTCTACTTAATATTTAAAAAATCTTGATTTTATATATACCTTGTTTTATTCAACGCGTAATTTTAATGACTACCATGCTATTGTTAAGTATTTGCAAAAACTAGTCCCAATAAAGTAAAGTAAAATACTAGGTATAAATAATACGGAACAGATAACGATGAGGGCTAGATGCACTTCATTTCAATGAATTATTATTCAAGTGGTAAATGGAAACAAGCTTAAATAGTTTTGATATCTCACTATAGTTTTGTATTGCGGTGGTACTAATAATATCACTACTAAAAAAGAACATTTGTTATTTGAAATCGGAAATACCGGAAGAAATTCCTATATTGCGCTTATCCATGTTATTCTTTCGGTGACCAGTTTTGATATAAGTAGCAAAAATCAATCTACTTCTCCGATCACTGGTTATTAGAGTACTCCAATAGTTGTAAGTATTTAGGGTGGTCCAACCATCTTAACAATCGGTCTTCCAGAATTATGTCAGTTGGTAGAGTATTCATATTCATATACACAATCACGCCGGTCGATTGTCTCCAGTCAAGCATAATTTCAAAAAATCTAGACATTGTCATTAAATCGTATTTTGTATCCCTTTCTTACTTGTAAGGCCATCCCTTTCACACACATGAGTAAGAAAAAGATACAAAATGTGTCAATTGACAATGTGTTTTGTACTTTTTTTATAGCTGACAGTTGCATAAGCAATAAACTATCAACTTGCATTAGCGAGAAAAGTATGAATGTCTAGATTTTTTGAAATTATACTTGACTGGATACCATCGACAGGCGTGATTGTGTGCATGAATATGGATACTCTACTAACTTAGATAATACTGGAAGATCGATTGTTAAGATAGTTGGACCACTCTGGATACTTCTAACTATTTGAGTGCTCTAATAACCAATATAAAATTGGGATTTTGGGATTTGGATTATTTTGAGTACTTTTGTTAGCGACATTTTAATGATGCTGACTGTACAAACGATCATCAAATCCTTGAACATACTAAAAAGTAGGATATACTGCTTCCGGGCTGCTTGGCCGTGGCCTCTGGAAACTTGCGTTTCACATAGGCCACGGCCAAACAGCCCGGAAGCAGTTTATTCTACATGCAACGCCGGCCGTGGAAGCCTGAAGACTTATATACTAAAAAGTATTCAATAGTGTTTAAGAAAGTCTGTTCAATGGCCAAATCTAATTATATCCGGGCTAAAATACAAAAATGTGATAATAAAATTAAGGCAACATGGAATGTTATCAACAAAGGAATCTGTAAAACAAGGTCACGTGATCGATCCTTTGTGTTAAAAATAGATAATAAACACATCAATACTGATGCTGAAGTGGCCAATGCATTTGAATCCTTTTTCACAAATCCAATTACCACTAATAGAAAATTAAATTCTTAGAAAAACGTAGGTGCTTCTCTTCTTGAATCATGTTTTGATAAATGTAGTGTTAACTTAAATTTTCAGTATATTGACCCCGTAACCGTACTTAAAGCTTTTAAGGAAGTAAATATAAAAAGGCTGAGGATCTTTGGGGCATTTCAACCAATATAATAAAATCAGTAATGCCCGCTATTGCCCCTAATCTGGCATTCATATTTAATCAATGTATCGATGGTAAACAGTTTCCCACACTCATGAAGTACAGTAAAATCATTCCATTATTCAAAGCAGGGGACAAAAGTGATCCATCAAATTTTCGGCCCATCTCCGTCTCCCAGCCCTCAGTAAAATTTTTGAAAAAATTATATTTTATCAACTGCTTTCACATTTCGCTTTTAATAAGTTACTTCCTGAGAAACCGTTCGGTTTCACTAAAGGCAGAAATACGATGGCTGCAGGAGTTCAACTCGTTAAACATATATTTTATGCATGGGATAAGAAGTAGAATGCCATCCGTATCTTTTGTAATCTCTCAAAAGCTTTTGATTGTGTTGATCATGAGACTTTGTTACTAAAATTAGCTTATTGGGGTATTTCTAGCAGCTCACTTAGCTTGCTTAAATCTTACCTCACTAGCAGAGTACAAAAAGTCAATATTAATGGCACTAACTCATCTGGTGCCCCATTAGTCAAAAAGTCAATATTAATGGCACTAACTCATCTGGTGTCCCATTAGTTCATGGGAATTCCCCAGGGCTCGATATAAGGATCCCTTTTATTCTTTATATATGTAAATTATCTTCCCCACTTCTCTAAAAATCTTTGTAAAATAGTATTATTTGCTATTACTATTGACCCATCATTAATTTTTAAATCTGATTGACATAAAGTATTACTTGACGATGTGAATAACACCCTTTCGAAAATATTGCATTGGTTCACAAGTATCAACTTGCTGCTCAATGCGAAGAAAACAAAATGTGTAAACTGCTTATACTGTTGATTGATGGCACTTGGTGGAACTTGCTACACATCTTCAATGAAAACACTTGTACTTTTCCACATTATTTATTGAATTCCTGACCGGTTTCGCCTAACGGCATTATCAAAGGTTTACTGAATACATAATAATGGTTTACAAGCAAAAAAATGTGTAAAGTTCACTATGTCTAATGTTGGACAGATTGATACTCATATTACAATGAACGATGAATCTGTTCAAATAGTCCTTACTACAGTTTTTCTTGGCATGACTCTAGATAGTTAACTGCAATGGGGTTCTCATATCACAGCCTTAGCAGAAAAACTTAGCTCAGCTGCTTATGCGGTTAGAAAAATAAGGTCACTGACTGATAAAGAAACGGCACGATTAGTTTATTTTAGCTACTTTCATAGCGTTATGTCGTATGGCTCAGCTGCCGATATTGAGTCTATTTTCATATTAAAGAAATGAGCGATACGAGCAATCTATAGCCTCAGACCCCATGACTCGCTGAGAGAACTATTTAAATAAATTAATAGTATAACAGTTGCTTCCCAATACATTTACGATAATGTCTTAAATGTACGCAAGAACCTAGATGTCGTCGAAAAAATCTCTGTCGTACACAATTTATAATATGAGACATAAAAATAAACTTGTAGTGCCAAAACTCAGACTTCATAAGATTGTTAGTTCTTTTGTAGGTAACAGTATAATATTGTTTAAGAAAATTCCTCAGGATCTGGTTAACAGGTCACTAAATAAGTTTAAAATAGAAGTAAAAAAAATGTTTAATGAAAAAAGGATATAACAAAGTAGACGAATACCTCATTGATTAAAATGCATGGACAATGGTCATATCTGTTTAAAAAAAAAAAAAGACGGGTTGCACTCTGGGAGTGCCGGCAGAAGTGAAAACATTTTCTTTTTTTCTTTCTTCGTTATATACATAGAAAAAGATAAAAAAGAACATACCATACCTATAATATAGCGCTAATCATAGAACCTATCACTTATTTTCTGCTAATTTTCTGTCAGAAGAAATTAATAAATTATAAAAAGAAAAAATAATCACAAAAAATAATAAATTTCAAAAAGAAAAAATTATCATAAAAAGTAATAAATTACAAAAAGAAAAAATAATCACCAAAAGTAATAAATTATAATAAGAAAAAACAATCACAAAAATCCCTGAAGGCCCGGTGGTTCGAACCCGATACTATCTGAAACTATAAGGACTTACAGTCGACGTGCTTACCGTTTAAGCTACGACGATACTATTGTAACTTGCAAAATACATAGTCTGTACCTAATCTTGTATGACGTCAGTCGTCGGTTACGGTTCAAAGGTCAACTAATCCTGACGCTTTCTTAACATTTTACACCCATCCAACGCCGCTAAAGAAGTTTTCACTTCAAAAAAACAAATTGTTTTAAAAAATAAACGATAATATTGTACACTGAGTTTCTTGCTGGTATCTCAGTAGAACCAACTTGCCGAATCAGCGGAAGAATCATTTTCAAATGATTTATTTACTTTATTTACGTTCATATGTTTTCTTTATGTGCCTAAACTGAATAAACGAAATTGATCCTTTGATTATTTGATTCTTCTTCAATAATACTTTTGTGTAAATCGTCAATATATGTCTGTGTGGAATGTCATTACAATAGAAGTCACTACATGATCCAAATGTAATGTAAGATGATCTTTGGTAGTACAAAAATAAACATTTAAGTTTGGCGGGTAGATCTAACACTTGATAAGTGGCGTTATAAAGGACGGTAGTAACAAGTGGGTTAAGAAAATTAGATAGATAGCAAACTAACACTTTATTGTACACCATTTGGTTTACAGTAGATACAAGTAGGTAGCATGTATACATTGAATGTACAATGGGCGGCCTTATCGCTTGAAGCGATTTCTTCCAGGCAACCTTGGGATGGACAGTAGTGTGATTAAATAAAATTATGGTGTAGCTATCAGATAATCTAGATATAAAGTGTTCTGAAACAAAAAGAAAGAAGGAGAGAGAAAAGCATACAAAAGTAGAAAATAAAATAAATGTACGGTTATACGTAACGTATTATAAATATATACAACTATAGCACATAAATAGATGTTTATAAAATAGTAGGTACATACTAGTATGAAGAGATAGTAATATGTGAGCATATTAATAGTGAGCTGTCAAAGTGTACACGATTCTAAATAGTTAAACTAAAAAATTAATCATAACTATTATTATACACACATACAGATAAGGATAAAGACCAAACTCGCAGAACAAGCAAGTTCAAGTGACATTGGGCTGGCTACATCTGTCGAAGGTACGATGGCCGTCGGAACAGACATGTCCAAGAATGGAGACGGCGAAAAGGCAACGGCTGGAACGGGCGGGACGCCCCCCAGCCAGATCTACTGACGACCTGGAAAGGTTGCTGTGATAGACTGGATGCGGAACGCGAGGGATCGGGCGAAATGGCGCATTTTTTGATGAGATTGATGGTATCTATTATTTTCAGTGACAATAATTGTCGGCCGATTTATCATTATCAGTTCAGCCGCATCACAGTTAGATTGGGAACAGAGAGAGAATGATGAAAGTAAAAAAAAAATGATAGTACGGTACCTATAATAATTGCGTCATATTTCGAAATATTACAATAATTATCTTCATATGAATATTTAGATCGGATTAATTTGAATTATCTAGGTTACGCTGCTTCTGCAATAATATATACCTGTGCTAATATTTATGATAACAAAAATGAACTGATTTAACAATTTTTATTCTTGAGATAAATCTCAAGGATAATGTATCTAAAAAATAGGTATACTTATATAAGGACCTATGATTTGAGAATCTCGTTACAGAAGCAAACTGTTTCACGGGTGAGTACCACAGAATAGTAATTGGTTATGAGCGTCATTTTGTATCATTTCCTTTACAAATATTGAGTATACAGGAGAATCCGCTTGTTAAGACCAACCGTCCAATATTTACTTATTACAAATTCCGGCCGAGACGAGAGTATCCCTGCAGATAACTGCTCGGAGGCTTCCCACGTCTCTCTCTGCCTGGTAGAGGGCATAGTTTGTACTCAATAATTAGACTTCTGACCGAGTGTGATAAAGATTGTAAGAACCGTAGAACAAAAGTAGTCAGTGAACACACACACAGCACCTCCCGAGTTCACTGTTCTATTACAGCAAATAACAGACCCTGGGATTTAAGATGACTTCATAGGATTAAAACAACTTAATATGAAATGAATATTATAGTACAATTTAATTAATAAGCGGATAAAATAGACAATGCACGTTGGACCAAGAGGCAGTAGGTCACTTTAGAAGTATAAAGCACGAAAATTTTAGTATGAACGGTTGTATAGAAGTCAATTATAAATGATGGGAAGAGTTTCGCTTTTTTTTCCATAGGTGATGGTTCACCCTTGTTTCGCAGAACTTCTTCTATCATAATTTTGTTTCACTTAAAAATGAATGGCATAGACTTCATTTTGCAGAAAATCGTTCGGCATACACTCATTTGACATAATTATATTCATTACTCATTATGCCAAAATATTAAAAATTATGCCAAATGAATTTTGGAGTATCAAGGTTCTCTTGAAGGTGCCCAGTGCAATCGTGCTATAAAATATTTTACGAACCCATCGATCGGTGCATTATGTAAGTTGATAGACATCTGTGAATCATATGCGGCGTCTCATGGTCTTAGGTATAACAAATAGAAGACTGAGTTTATCATTTATAAAGCTGGTACCAAATGCTACTCAATCATTCCTCCAGTCACTCTTTGAACGTCTTTGAACAGAGTTAACAAGTTCAAGTATCTTATCCATTGGGTCGTCGATGATTTATCAGATGATCTTGACATTGAGAGGTAGCGTAGGGCGCTGTCCGTCCGGTGTAATATGCTGGCGCGCAGGTTTGCACGCTGTACGACACCAGTCAAGATTACACTTTTTAAAGCATATTGCCAGTCCTTCTACACGTGCAGCCTGTGGGCCGACTACACGCAGCGGGCGTACAGCGCACTACGAGTGTAGTACAACAATGCCTTCCGGGTGCTGCTGAACCTGCTAAGGTTTTTTAGCGCATCAAATATGTTCGCGAAGGCACATTGCGATGATTTTTATGCCATTATGAGAAAGCGCAGCGCATCAATGTGTGCTCGACTGCTAGGCAGCACCAACAGCATCCTGATGGTATTGTCCGAGAGGTGGGACCTTTCCGTCCTACAAAGGTGCATGCTACATGCTAGCGCGTCCACTCGATTTATTTTGTGATTTGTGTTAAATGTAATTCTACTAACATAGTTGTAAGGTCATTGTTACTAACACATATGGACTACGCCTGAAATAAATTATTTTTATTTATTTATTCTCCATTTTACTATTTTGCGGTCAAACCCTATTATTTTCAGCAGCTTCAATCACACCCATTTATTAGGTATTATGTTGTCCTGCATTTTTATTTGCATCGCCACTTCTTATCATATTCTATTCAACCAATTAGGTGCTATCATACGGCAAATAAAACAGGAACAAAATCCGAGATTAGCCCTGCAGAGGGCTGCTCGGAATCCTCTGACTGGCAGAGGGCACAGTTTTTACTTATAAATTGAATTTCTGGCAGACTGTGATAAATATTGTAAGAACGTAGAAAGATCTGACCGAATACCGAAGAAAGATCGCATCGAAGAGCAACTAAAACCTTGAGAGACTTCAGTATCTCAGTATACAGTTTATATTTTACCTATACCCCTCGCTGAAATGTTCATATTCTTTCACTTCTCTATAACATTCCTTTTCATCCTCCTACTATAGCCTACTTAAAAGAACACTACAGGTTTCTCTGCGACACTCATTCAAATGTCCCAAAGATCGTCAGTAAATCTGAAGCTGAAAATCCTGGACCATCCACAATATTCATGGACAAATCTTTCACTGTTCAAGCCGTCCGATTATGAAATGCCGTATGTGTCACAGTCAAAAGTTCAAAAATGGGACACGTCCCACTATCTGCAGTAGAAATAGTGCCCATTTAAGTATTTACTTATTTTTCCTTTATCTCTCTTTGTCTTGCCCAACTATATTTACTCTGTGTCCCATAGCATGTATAATATGCATCTGCTACTCTTCTAATTATTATATTTAATAAGAAGTATATAAATATGTAAGTGTATGCAAGTATTTACTGCTTTATATTACCGATATCATTCGAAAAAATATTAGAATTTGTAATGGTTTTATCATAAAATATACCAATATCTAGGTATATAATATATAATTATAGTAATATTCAAGTACACCAAACTGCCCCTAATCTCATTGTCTGGATCTTTCTCCATCCCATGGTTGATTGTAAGAGATTGCGTAAGTGCGATAAGGCCGCCAATTGTGTACCACATAAACTGTACCTGTTTGTTGTCTATAACCTAATAGAACTTAAGGTTACATATCTTATTTATTTATTTATTCTTGCACGATGTACATTGGCGGACTTAATGCTATAGGAATACTCTACCAGTCTACCATTGGGTGATGCAGAGCTAGTAAGAGGTGGGCGTATATTGAAGAAGGATAGGTTTGGTGCTATAAAGAGTGTTGACAGTTTGACCGCGACAGCGACTAAATAGATGAATTACATAAACTAACATAAACAGTACATATACCTCTATGCCATAATATATATCATATATATCTGACTAATATACATATTTAACATAAAATACACATAATCGAGCCTCTCAAGGTGTTGGTCAAGGCTCTTAGCAATCAGCTGAGGAGCTGATATGACTATCGGGACAATTATTTACGAATGTCAACAACCTCATGAGCAAGCTGCAAATATTTTATTTGTTTATCCTTTTTGGTTTTATGCGGATTTCGTCATTTCATTATTATTATTAAAAGTAGTGAGAGAGCACACACACAGCAACTTTCGTGTTCGCTGTTTCATTGTCGTAACTAACAGACCCTGGGATATAAGACAACTTTGCTTATTTATTCAAAAGTCTTTGGAATTCTTAGGCCATATGGCCAATATGCATCGTAACAAATGGCGTGAAATGCGCATTGTTTATTTTTTTTTAAACTATCAATGTATGCATGTGATGGGGTATATGTATATGTTAACTTGTACCTGGTCAACGTCTACAGAGTTTGAATATAGTCTTAGTTGGGAATATTCTTGATCGACTGTTTAAAACCTTTAAAAGTGCAAGCAAAATTATGTTTTGTGTATAAAATATGATACCATAGGAACATGCTCAATGTTTCACACTCTGCAGGTGGGCCATAGTCTGTGAAGTAGTTACTCCACAGATTATCATTATCACCTTAGCATGGTTTCCAGTTGCATCCGATGCTTACACTTAGAAGCCTGGGATCCGCTTCAATCTCCTTCTCTTCGTTCGTCTTCTGCGGCTTCTTGGATGCGACTGTCGTCTGATCTTTCAACCCCAAGAGGGCAGCCGGCGCTAGAGTCAGCAGGTGTACCGGCTTGCAGGTAACGTTGGCTTGGACCCAGAAGAACTTGGGGATCCCAAAAACACCAAATTCCATAGTTTATGGCTCACCTCCACTCCAATCCATCATCATCATCCAAATTATCTATAAACCCCATTACCACTGGAATCCAGAAACTCCAACTTTTGCTGTTTTATAAAACTCGCACCGACCTCATTTTACTTCCAATTATAGGTTTTTTTAAACGTGTTAAACATCTAACAGGATGCTTTATTTTCAGATAAAAATGTGGGCATTAAAAGTAATCCTATTACTTCTGCCAGCTTTTGTTTACTGCGGTATAAGTATTAAAATTAACCCAGGTAAGACAGAAGCTAAGACTACTGTTTCCTTCAGTGGGTCAGATAAAGCTCCTATTAGCGAACTGGAACGAAAAACTTTCAGGCTTGATGACGCCAATTTGAAACGAGCTATAAAGGCAGTTGATGATTATTATAAATTAACTTGGACTTGTATAAATCCTCGCGTACCAAAAGTGATGAGAACTCTTACGCCAGTAGGGTACAAGATAATTGCCATCACTCCAAAACCTGACGCAATCGTGACTGCAGAATATGAAAATGAACATAAAAAATTAGAAGCAAAATATAGTACAAGTGTGGAGAAGAGCGTTGAAGAGGAAATCTCCCATGGTTGGAGCACTTCAGGAGAACTAAGTGTTGGGCAAGAAATCAACTACAGTGTCGGTATTGGGGCAGCAAGTGTCGGTGGTTCTACTTCATTGTCCTACACTTCAGGATTTGGGAAGGAGAAATCAGAATCCAGAACAGTTTCTCTGGGAACTTCTTCAACTATAGAGGTTACTGTTCCACCAGGTCAAAAGGTTGTGGCAACACTATCCGCTTCAAGCGCCACGTTAGAGGTTGATATATATTACGAGACCACTCTTAGTGGACATTTAACTTGCGATAAGGATAAGGATGGTTTTACAGTGGGATATGGATTAGCCGGTCTACAAGAAATCGGAAGATTACCAACAAAGGTAAATGCTACCGAGCATTTATCAATTAGTTTTTATTCAAATGCCAAGCTTAAGGTATCCGATGGCCACGAATTGGATGCTGAAGTAAAAGTGTGAAGCAGTAAAGAAATACGTTATTGTCAATTTCATTCTTAAATAAAGTAAAAATTTTATGGTAAACAGTTGGTTCTTATTTCTTTAGTCTTTGATTCTTCATCTTCGCTATACTTACATACATTGCATATTTCTAACTCTCAATATTTTAATGAAAAGTAGGTGTTTTCTATTAGTGAAGCTAAAGTAAGATCGAAAAGTGGATAGAATAACTACAAATTTACATTACTTGGTTTTACCCAGTATTTCTTTACTTCATTCAATCAATCAATCAATTAGCCTATTGCAGTCCACTGCTGGATAAAGACCTTGCCCAATGCACGCCATTTCTGCAGATCTTCCACCTTCCGCATCCAGTCTGTCCCAGTCACCAATTTGAGGTCGTCAGTCCATCAGCCTTCTCGCAATCTCCACTCTAGGACTTGTTTTCTCAAACGGCCATTGGTTTTTAGACAGATGTGGCCAACCTTCTGCTACTTCAGCTTGCTTATTCTGCGAACCATGTCGGTAGCTTTAGTTGTTAGTCGGATGACTTCGTTTCGAATTCGACGACTTCGCGACTAATAGGTCATGAACTAACCTCACTGCCAGGGTCCACGTTTCGGCAACGAAGTCAGAGCAGATGGGATGCACTGGAGGAAGCTCTTGTTTTTAGGTATTACGATAGGGGTGAGGAGAAGATCCGACGTAGTTTGGCAAATGCTGCATGATTTGACACCTAGTTACAATCGGTTTAGTCTATTTTAAGCTTCGGAGAAACATAAATGTAAACACACACATATAATTAACCATATTACTATACCGCGTGCATAGCTATTTAGGTTATGTACTATAATCTGGTCAAAATAAATGGTCTAGTCTCTAGTCTTATAATTTTGATTTGATTATTCACCTCTGCCTAACCCTCCGAGGATAAAGACTTGATTGTTATTGTTTTTTTTTTTACTTACAGTTTTAAATAGGTGATTGAAGGAGATCTACATAGCATATTATATCCCAGAAACAGGTTTCTGTGAGAGATGGACACGGGAAAATGTCACCTACGGGCGGAGTCGCGGGCGACAGCGAGTTTTAAAATAAAATTAAAGATGAAACCAAAATTAAAATCACAATCAGCATTATTAAATAAATAATAAAAGTTAAAATCAGAAATCAAATTTAAATTAGAGTAATACATTTCATCATCATCATCATCATCATCATCATCATATCAGCCATGCGCAGTCCACTGCTGAACATAGGCCTCTCCCATAGACTTCCAGAATGACCGATCTAACGCAGCCCGCATCCAGCGCTTCCCGGCGACCTTGATGAGGTCGTCCTTCCACCTGGCCGTTGGGCGTCCTACACTACGTTTGCCCGTACGCGGTCGCCATTCCAGAACTCTTTTGCTCCATCGGCCATCTGTTCTGCGCGCTATGTGTCCCGCCCACTGCCACTTCAACGAGCTAATCCGCTGGGCTACGTCGGTTACTCTTGTTCTCCTACGGATATCATCATTTCTGACGCGATCACGTAGGGAAATACCGAGCATAGCCCTTTCCATAGCTCGTTGAGCGACTTTGAGTTTGTTTAAGAGACCCATAGTGAGGGACCACGTTTCAGATCCGTAAGTCATCACTGGTAACACACATTGGTTAAAGACCTTCGTCTTCAGGCACTGAGGTATGTCGGACGAGAAGACATCTCGTAGCTTCCCGAACGCTGCCCAGCCGAGTCGTATTCGTCGATTTACCTCGTCTTCGAAGCTGGAATTGCCTACCTGGATCAGTTGACCCAAGTAGACGTACTCGTCAACAGCTTCTAAGACTGAGTCCCCAACATGAACCGGTAGAGGCGCAACATGGACATTTGACATAACCTTTGTCTTGTCCATGTTCATCTTAAGGCCCACCTGTTGGGATACTCTGTTGAGGTCTTCGAGCATGGTGTTCAAGTCTTCCAGCGATTCTGCCATAATGACAATATCGTCGGCAAACCGAAGGTGAGCGATATACTCGCCGTTTATGTTGATGCCACGTCCTTTCCAGTTCAGTAGCTTGAAGACGTCTTCCAAGGCAGCCGTAAACAGTTTCGAAGAGATCACGTCTCCCTGTCTAACGCCCCTTTTCAGTTGAATTGGTTTCGTGCTCTGTTCCTGTACTCGGACCGACATAGTGGCGTTCTGGTATAAACACTTCAACACTTCGATATACCGGTTATCTATCCGGCACCGCTGGAGAGACTGTAGCACGGCCCATATTTCGATCGAATCGAAGGCTTTCTCATAGTCCACGAATCCTAAGCAGAGAGGCTGGTTATACTCTTTGGTCTTCTGTATAATCTGCCGCAGCGTGTGGATGTGGTCCATGGTACTGTAGCCTTTTCGGAATCCGGCTTGTTCGGGAGGTTGGAAGTCATCGAGCCTGTTGGCGAGACGGTTCGTAATAACCCTCGAAAACAACTTGTAAATGTGGCTCAGGAGCGTGATGGGCCTATAATTCTTCAACAAAGTATTATCACCTTTCTTAAAGAAAAGGACCACCTTACCCCCGCTCCACGCTTCCGGCGTTATGCCTTCGTGTAGGACGGAATTGAAGAGCTTCTGAAGGACCTTCAGTACCGGCGTTCCGCCCGCTTTCAAAAGCTCTGCTGTAATTCCGTCCTCACCCGCCGCTTTGTTATTCTTTAGCTGTTTGAGGGCCATCCTAATCTCGTACAGGCTGATGTCCGGGATGTCTTCGGTATAATGTCGGGTAAGCTTGGCTCTTGGATCTTTAGCCATGCCAACGGGCTGCGTTACAGACGTATATAACTGTCCATAAAACCTTTCGACCTCCCTAAGTACCTCTGCCGTTGTCGTTGCCATGCTGCCATCCTCCGTCTTCAGCTTCGTCAACCGGCTTTGTCCAACGGACGCATTCCTCGCAAACACTTTGGACCCTTTATTTCGCTCTATCGTCTCCTTAATAGTTTTTGTATTATAGGAGCGAATGTCGTGTCGCAAAGATTTCTGTATGCGTCTGTTGAGCTGCCTATATGCCTCAGCGTCGTCGGAGGTCTGTACTGGTATAGATCGACGTTTGGTCATGAGATCAAGGGTCTGGGTCGAAATTTTCTGAGGTTTTTGTTTAGGGCGAGACCTAAAGAATTTAGATCCCACCGCTTGGACAGCTTCTACCAGCACGTTGTTTACCTCGTTCACTGAAACGCGATCCTGTAGACAATCGAAACGATTGGATAGTTCGAGCTGAAAGCTCTCGGAGTCCCGGACATCGGCATATGACGGTCTGAGTGTTGACTTCATCAGACGTGACCTTTCAAGTCTAGGGCTAATATTCAATGTGCCTCTTACGATACGGTGATCGCTACCGGTTTTTACACGGCTGATCACAGAGACATCATTGAATACTTGCCTCTTTGACGTCAAGATGTAGTCAATCTCATACGCCATGTTAGCGGGGCTTAGCCAAGTCCACTTTCTCTGGGGTGGCTTTCTGAAGAAAGAGTTCATTGCGTAGAGACCCTCCTTCTCCATAAAGTCCGCCAGCATGTGGCCCCGGTCATTCCGCTGCCCATATCCAAAAGGCCCCACCCTCAACTCCCCATCGCCTCGTTCGCCCTGTCTCGCGTTGAAGTCCCCCATAACAACAGTGAGATAGGTTTTGGAAGCATGTATGGCCCTACTTATGTCCTCATACACTTCCTCGACCTCTTCATCGGAGTATGACTTGGTGGGCATGTACACCTGGATGACCTTCAACGAGTATCTTTTGGATACTCTGAGTATCAGGTATACCACCCGACTCGAGATACTCTCGATGGATATGACGTTGTTAATAAGGGACCTGTGGACGAGGAACCCGACACCATGCAGTGACTTTCTGTCACCCTCCCGGTGGTAGAGTAGGTGACCAGACTTCAGGGTTGTCGTGCCCTCCCCCGCTCTTCGCACTTCGGACAACCCAACAATGTCCCAGTGCAACCTACTCATTTCCTCTTCCACCTCGAGGAGCCTCTCGTCAGTCCTCATCGTGCTGACGTTGTGTGTTACCAGGGCCAGTTTCCGTTTGGGGTGGTAGCCGAATCTCTGCCGGGGATTCTTCGCACCCCCTGCCCCGCCGTTTTGACCATGACCGCTACCGGAGCCAGGAATAGCGGGGCTGCCGGGGACTAGGGGCCTGGTCTTTTTTTGTCCGTTCATTGGGAGGTTTCTTGCCATACTCGCCACGCTTGGCAAACGGGTTGGCGAGCGCGGTATTTATAAGGATGCATCACAAAAGACGCCGCTGCCCATCTTTTGGTGTTCCCTTAGTCGCCTTTTACGACATCCACGAGAAGAGATGGAGTGGTCCTATTCTATGCCGGGAACCACACAGCCACCGGAACGTATATTATTATTTTTGCATGTGCGCTGCAAAACGTGGCAAGCCCATCAGCATTCTGTACGCATTATTTTATTGGATACGCAAGTCGCAATATGCTCTCTGCGTATAGATGACCCACAGGCTGCAGGTGTAGAAATATTGGCAGTAGGCTTTAAAAAGCGTCTCCTTAACATCCGCCGTACATCTTGCAAACCTGCGAGCCAACATATTAACATCGGACAGCCAACGACCTACGCTCCCTTTCAATGTCCAGATTATCCCTCGAGTCATCCGTGACCCAGTGGCCCAGACACTTGTATTTATACACCCTGTTCAGCATGGTACCACATAAATATAGATCTGGCACTACATCATAAGATTTAGTTCCCGCCTTGAATATATATGGCTCCGATAAAGCTCCTGCCCATTTCACACTATTGACCTGGCTCTCATACCAAAAGCGAAACGTACTTAGCAGTTCTTTAGGGATACCTAAGGTCTCGAGCTTCTTCCAAAGCATTTCGTCGGAGACTAGGTCAAAAGCTTCCGACAGATCTAGGAACCACTCAAAGACAGGTGTCTACCGACATGTATAATACTTGACTGCGTGCTTGAGACACAGGACAGCACTTTCTGTTGATAAATTAGGTTTGAAACCAAATTGATTATCATGTAGGTTTATACATAATATGTACACAGAACAGCAAATATATATTATATATTTATTGTTCTGTGTCTCAAGCAGTCCATCAAGCACTGTAGCAAACACTGTAGCCAAAGATATTGGTCTGTAATTATTTATATCGGACTGGTCTCCCGTCTATATTAGTACGTCTTTAGTAATCCGTTGGCAGGTAAGAGTGAATAAGGCATAGGTTGCGCAGGAGAGCCAGATCTCTGGGTAAATGAGGTCCTGCGTTTATTAGATGCTCGATACTGAATACGTCGTGTCCGGGTGACTAACAAGGGGATGAACCTCTTATTAGTTTATCTATTTCATTGGCTGTAAATTGAGTATTTATTCTATCGCGACTAGTACCAGCATCCGACGTTCAACGGGGACCCCGTTTAGCTGAGATTCCACGAAAAATTGACTCTTAAGGTGCTTATAAGAAATGATGCCTTAGAGCGAATGGGTGGAGTAAGTACGTACGAACGTAATAAGCGCAGCCTCACACCTCTCCGCACACACACTAATGTGATTATAATATAAAAATAAGGGAAAATTGGTAGGTAAAAAGGTACAGAGTGGACACATCACTATGTTCATTATAATATTTTGCCTAATTTCACGTAATTGACTTGGTGTTGTATTGACATTTTTTTATACCATTGAGGTGGCTTTGATTTATACAATGTACTAGCCTATGCCGGCGGCTTCACCCGCGTGGATGACGGATATAGCGGTTTTGTTCTTATCTCTGGGACTACACTTACAAGTTCTTTCAAACAAAAACTGCATCAAAGTCCTTTTAGTAGTTTTGTGTCCATCATGAACAAACATTCCGAAAAGACAAGAATCTTTGATTTGCAGTGCAAAACAAATCTGTAAACAGGTTTTACAGATTATCTTCTTCATCTTCTTCTTCTTCTTCATCATCTTAGCGTTGTCCCATTAGCATCCAAAGATTTCACCTTAGAGTCAGGGTCTGCTTTACCAGTCTACCTGCGAATTTGGCTGAACTTCGATATTTCCTGAAGCGAATGTCATCTGACCTCCACAACCCAATTTCGATATTGAAACATTGCAACTAGATGAGTTGTTAGACTTTTGGGGGCTCCAACTACCTATAACGACTGCCTAGATGTACGCATGGGCGTATATAGTGGAAGGGGGGGCAGGGACAGGTGCCCCGCCCTCCCCCCTCTGGAAACTTGGTAAAAAATTCAAATACCAGACCAATGCAAATACACATATTCATATTCATTCAAGGATTGAACCCGCGCCTCCTACGTAGCGTCCGCGTTCACTATCGTCATGCTACAGAGATTGACTTTACAAATTATATGATACTATAAGAATAATAATATCAGTGTTTCTCTACTATATTAGTCATGTATTGTACAGATAAACCTACCTCTTGAATCACTTTATCAATTAAAGAAAACCACTTCAAAAACTGTTGCGTAGTTATAAGGATCTAAGCATCTATAGGAACTGACAGATAGACAGCGGCCGAGTTTGTTGTATACTAATACTATGCTATGTCGTGATGATGTTCTTTCTCATTAGTATTGTAATAATAATCTACAACTCCATACAATAATATACATGGATACCATTTATTGCCGTGGTGTTTCTCGGTGGAGCAAAATAGTCCAACCCATTTCTTCCTGTGAGTTTCTTAGAAGGCGACTAAGGAACAGGATTGTTCTCCATTGGACAGTAAAGACGCAGTCCGTGACTAAGTGCCCGGTGTAAGTGTTTCGGTGTCCCAAACAGTGCCTTACCTGTTCACTATGACTCAGCTATGAAAGCCGCGAAAACATGAAGCATAACCTCTCCGTCCAAGTCATCACGGCACTGCCGCGCGCCCAGCTCTCGAGAAACTAGCAAACTGGCGACCTGTAACTTCAGACATCATTATATTAAACAGATAAATGTACAGTTTATACTTTAAATATTTATTTTCCTTTTAATTAAAAGTAACGAAAAAAATCCTTTCCGTTTATAAGTAATTTCTATTTTTCTTTTTAGTGACCTTTTCGTTATGGTAACAATTTACAAACTTATAGTAATTTTTAAATGAGAATAACAATAAATGTTCTAACAGTAGCCTTTTTTTTTACGTGCGGGAAATCCCCACGGATACCCACCCCTCCGAAGTCGGAGGGGGAGGTTATGTCGGACTCGAACCGACCAAACCGCACGCCGTCTCTGGGTCGTAGTGCTAGGCCGAAGGTGAGGTTGTCATGCGACATATCGCTCGCACCCCGGCTGACCCAGGGCCATCCCTCTCGGTCTAGCCCTCCTCGGGAGGGGGGACCGCGCGGTCCCCGACTCAACCCCGGTGTGGGGAGGCGCGCATCGTCCTACGATGCGCGCCACCGCCGTGGCCTGCTTCTGCTAGGGTGACGGGCGGCTCCACCCGTTACCCTCAGGCCCGCGCTCATGGAGGGCGGAGGTCGGTCTGCGCCCTCCTACGCCCGAGCCGCCTTCGAGCGCGTGCAGCGATGTCAGCGAGTCTTTCTCGCTCATCGCGCCGCGCCCGCTCTGCTGTCTCCTTGGCGAGCATGTCCTGCTCGCAGAATGAGGCGCTGGCCGCCCACGCATCCGCGCACCGGACCATCGCCGCGAGCAGGGTGGAGAGCGTGGGCTCTCTCACCCCCAGGTTCTAACTGTAGCCAAGAAATCAAAGAAATAACAGTGTTTACAGTTTCTATATACGTCTACAAATAAAAGAGTAGTTCTCCTCGGACATACGCCTAAAAACGAGATTGACACATACAAGGCTCTTAAAACGATCAGCTATTTGCTTCGCATCACTCACACCATCCACACTTACAGGCAAGCCAGGCCGCAGGTTTAACTTATTGGTTTTTTCCAAAGACCACAGAAGTCACGTTTACAGTGAAGAGAGGCAACTACGAGTATTATATTGATGAAATTTCATACAGTGGTGAATAATTATACCTTGAGAACGGACATAGGCTACCTTTTATCGTGAAAAGGGGCGTTTAAGGGGGGGGAAATAGGGGATGGAAGTGTGTATAAAAGTTTGTCATTTTTGAAGATATCTTAATGAAATTTGGTACAGAGGTGGATTAGAGCTTGGAAACAGACATAGGCTACCTTTTAATGTGAAAAGGGGGGTAGAAGGGGGTAAGTAGAGCCATGGGATGAAAATTTACATGAAAGTTTGTCATTTTTGAAGATATCCTAATGAAATTTAGTACAGAGATAGTTTAGAGCTTGGAAACGGACATAGGCTATTTCTTGTCGCGTAAAAAGGGGGCTTAAGGAAGGGGGGAATAGGGGATGGAAGTTTTTTCAGTTTTGAAGATATCCTGACGAAAATTTGGTACAGGGCTGAATTAGAGCTTGGGAATGGACACAAGCCTTCTTTTATCGCGAAAAATGGGGTAAAGGAGGGGGATTAGGACTAGATAGTTAATATGAAAGTTTGTTCATTTTGAAGATGCTGATGAAATTTAGTACACAGATAGATTAGAATTTGGAAACTGATATGGCTAACTTTTATAGCGAAATATGGGTTTAAAATGAGGGAGGGGTAGTAGGGGATGAAAGTTTGTTATTTTAAAATATCCTTATGAAATTTGGTACAGTGTTATCATTGAAAATGGGGTAGAAGGGGGGAGGGTAAGGCTAGGGGATTTAAGTTTATAATTTTTCAATGGCGCAAAAAAGGGGGTGAATATAATAAATAGTAAGATTTTTTTTAAGATATCCTTTCATTTTAGAACAAAGGTGGATAAGAACTTCAGGTGGGACATAGTCGAGTAACGAGTCAAATAAACGACCACTCGTTTATTATACTCTAGTATACTCTCCACAGAGGCGAGTGGAGATTGTTATAGGGGCAAGTGGATAGGCGTGTAGAGGTAAAATAGAAAGTCGAGTATATTCGACTACAGGGGCGAGTAGATATGCGACTAGAGACGCCAGGGAAGAGGCGAATATATAATCAAATAGAATGCAGTAGGGAGTCGAGTAGCGAGGCGAAAGTAAGGCGAGAGAAGTGACGAATGTAGAGGCGAGTAGAGCTCGAATAGAGTTAAATAGAGATTCGAGTAGAGGGGCGAGTAGATAGGCGAGTAGGGAGAGTCGAGTAGAGAGGCGAAAAGAGAATCGAATAATGGGCGAGTAGAGATCAAGTAGAGTAGAGGAGCCAATGGAAAGGCGAGTATAGAGGAGAGTAGAGAGGGGAGCAGAGAAGTCAGTAGAGAGTTGAATATAGAGGCGGGTAGAAAGTCGAGAACAGAGGCGAGTAATTTTATGCTCAATAGCATCAGTCCAATACTAAACGATAACCAACATCCACGCGGGCGGAGCCGCGGGCAAAAGCTAGTATGTTAAACCCAAGGTAATAAAAGGCTTGTAAAAATGTGGCATGACGTGTACTGCACACAGAACTATTATACTCCGCACGCCGAATGATGATCCCTATGACGTTTCAACTGACAGTTGTATTAGTTATGCGAAACAATTTCGATAAAATACTGTTTTTTCAGGCAAATGTCATGTCATTCAGCCAGGTCATTCAACATAATAAGCAATATTTATTTATTTTGAATAAAAGTCTACGCGCATTGATGGACATAAACACTAGATAAAAAATAACAGCCTTATTATATTTTATTTTACTATACTTTAATTTTTATTCAAATTGCATAATTTAAAGAATTTAAAATTCTTTTTGAATTGAATTTTAAAGAATTCTTAATTAGCTGGCAATTATGGATTACACTGACTGGGATCGAGATGTACAATACGACAATATCATTGACCAACTGTTAATAATAAACGTCACGGATAGCTGCAGTTCAGATTCAGATTTTGAAGATCCGATTGACCCTGTATCAGATTCAGATTGATATACATAAAATACAAACTCAAAGCATTTGTTTTATATTTCCAACAAATTATTGATATTTTGTTTATCGATGTGTCCCTTCTTAGTCGATAACAGCTTGACGACGTAACTTTTGCAGCACGTACCATGTACATTTGCATTGAGTTTTTTTCTATTATTTCCGAACATTACGTAATAATTTCTTAATATTCATTTTTATAATTTACAATTGTACACAATTATGATTTTTTCATCTTTTTAATGGACCTCTAAAGGATTTGATGTGATAGGACGTCAGTACAATGTTAAGCGCTAACGAACTGTCATACGGATCATCATTCAGCGTGCGGATTATAGTTTGTAATTATCTAGTAGCTTCAATTTCAAATGATTGTCGATCGTAGTAGGGATATATAAATGGTTTTGTTTTTGTACGTATTTAAACCATTAAATAGTTAAAGTGGCAAATGTTTCAATTTTATAGAATACTATTTTACCAATAAACCCCATGTTTCTCACTGAATTTGGTAAATAGCTACAACCGTTGGAATAGCACAACACAATTGTATTTATAACTTATATAGGACACGTCAATATAACTTTACATTGCTTGATGGCAAGCTGAAGGTAAAGTGCCAAATGGCTCATTACATCGGGTGTTTAAACAGGTGAATCCGAATCAGCTGGGCAATTCTGTGAGCATTCAGCGTCGAGCGCAACTCTGCGAACGACCTTTTTAGAGATTGTCATTGGTTGATCTCCAGTGACGTCCGACTAATAACAATTTATATCTAATACTAGTTTTGTTTGATGTTTATTTTACTTATTGTGAAACTCTAAATTTCCTTTGGCTCCGTTATCGATATTTGTTTATCATTTGACAGTTTGTCTTTCTGACACATGACATTGGCGAAGTTGTGGTGGATTTCCGCAAAAGCCACTCTTAAAAGTTGAAGTCAAGGTCGATGGCAATGCTATGCTCGACACTGAATGCTTAGAGAATTGCAAAGCAGCAATCTACGTCTACTGTCGGGGAATCCCAAACTGGCCTCTTTTATCAGATAATGTAAAATAATTGTTTAGTTTTCCTCACATACCTGGCATGTAACAGTTTGGAGATAATAAAGCTTACATTAATGAAACCATATAGTCTTGAACAGTTTAGAATATGTGAGGATCTGATGTCTGAAGTAGGTCAATTCCTGTATTACAGATCACCAGTTACGCGGACTCTGCCAAGGCTAGTTAAGCGGGTTTGCAGTATCCATGACGATATTACAATTATTGTCTTCATAATAAATGTTAAGATTGAATTAGCTTAAATGTAATATAAAAAAGGTATGTAGTCTTATCTAGACTTTTACAATAATATTTAAATATATTATAACAAACTAGCTGCTGCCCACGGCTCTGTATATTAAATGTCGGTCATCGCAATCACAAATTGCCTATGTCCTTTCCCAATTATTTATTGCCAAATTTCATTAGGTTATCTTTGTAATTCGGTTGCCCGGTCATCCTCCCCCTTTCATTAGGTGTCTCTATCCCAAAGTAAATATTACAGCCGTGATAAAAGTGGCAGCTTGACGACAATGCTCAACCTTCATTACGTGGATAGGCAAATTGTGGATGTCATTATACCTGCCTAGAACTTCGGGGATTTACAAATTTGATTCTTATTTTAACCACATTAAGCTTTTACTTTGTACCACATTTCATCAATATCGGTTCAGGGGTTAAGCATGAAAGCGTAACAGACAGATAGACAAAGTAATTCGTGCATTAATAATCCTAGTGTCTTATTTATATTTATAATATTAAGGATATGGATATAGCTGTGCTATTATTTTTTGATAACAAAAATAAAGTGCTAAATCTCAAGGATAATTGAAGTAAAAAATTAGGTATACCTATATAAGAACCTTAGATTTCAAAATTTAGTTACTGAGGCATACTGTTTCTCAGGTGAGTACACAAAATGGTAATTAGTAATGAGCGTCATTTTGCATCAAATATCTTAACAACATTGAGTATACAGCACAAACCGTTTATCTTCAGTCCGCTTGTTGTGACGAACCGTCCTATATGAAGTAAATACACAATGAAGTAAATACAGTTTGTCTGAATGTTTTGAAATTGATTTGATTAACTACTATTTATTTATTTTAAATTTTTGAACATAGGTTTAACAGAGATATAAAAATAATAAATATAAGTGCACTATGTCCTACCACTTACATGGCGTACAAATTAAAATTAAATGTCATTATGGTTAGTATTGGAACTTAAAGTTATGGTTAGTAGATTTCGCTTACAAGTATGGTGGAGAAGGTGATGAAAATGAAGTTACAACTTACACAGTTCAGTGGTATATTTTCCAATCCCTACCACACAAAAGTCAGAAGGCGCAACGAAAGTCTACAGAGTGTACACAGTAAAAATAGCAACAAAGGCGGAACTATTCTAACATTAAAATATTAAATATTAATTAATTTGAACAGAACAACGTCTCTCTGATCACTCAAAATCTTGACAGCCTCCTGCACGCCTGTACGCATGCGCGACTGCGCGCGCCGGACTATACCTGCGCGGTTGCGCGCGCCGTCCACTATACCAGCAAAACCAGTGCGTGGAAGCTGTCGACAATCGAATATCGACAGTCTGACATTATCGACAGTATACGTAGAAAAGTAGCCTACACCACCCTCCTCCAGAGACCGTCAAGGGCGATAAAAGTCTGTAACTTTAACCTTGCGCCCAGAACGGGTAGAATACTCCTTATGAACCTCCGGTAACGGCTCTTCGGGACGTTCAGTAAGAATGAAAGCCGGTTTGACGCGATCAATGGAGACTGTCATATCTTTTCCTTTAAAAAGAATTTTAAACGTTTTATCGCCCCTTGCTAGCACTCTGTGGGGACCTGAATAAGCAGGTTGGAGTGAACCATGTGATGCGTCTTCACGAAGGAACACGTGATCACTGGTTGCTAATTCTTTATAAATGAACACCTTCTCCTTATTGTGGCGTGAAGCCGGTGTAAGGCGAAGCCTCTCAGTAATGGCTTTCAAACGAGTTGAAAACTCTACTGGGTCAGTAGAACCACCAGTACTTGGCTCAAAAAAATCACCGGGTAATCTGAGAGGTTCTCCGTACACTAACTCCGCCGAAGAAGAAAAAAGGTCTTCTTTGTAGGCCGTTCTAATGCCCAACAAGACCCAGGGTAAAGATTCAGTCCATCGGTCGTTGCTATGGCAGACAATTGCGGCTTTAAGCTGCCTGTGGAATCTTTCCACTAAGCCATTACAGGCAGGATGGTACGCCGTGGTCCGCTTATGCTCGGAACCGATGAGCTGGGACAAGCATTCAAAGAGGGCAGATTCAAATTGCCGTCCCCTGTCAGTTGTTATGATTGTAGGACAACCAAAACGTGCGATCCAAACAGAGATCAAGGCCTTAGCAACTGTTTCAGCCGTGATATCTTCTATCGGTGCTACTTCCGGCCACCGGGTAAATCGGTCAACCACCGTGAGGCAGTACCGATAACCTTGAGAAACTGGCAACGGACCGATAAGGTCGATGTGTATCTGTTTAAATCGCACGCGGGGAAGCTTGAATGTGCCGAGAGGTGCCGTCACATGTCGAGTGACTTTAGCTCTCTGACACGATAAACAAGAGCGTGCCCACTCCCTACAATCCTTACGCATCCCAGGCCACACAAAACGTTCTGCCACTAGTTTAGCAGAAGCAGTGGCCCCTGGGTGACTTAGAGAGTGCAGACTGTCAAAGACATTCTTCCGGTAAAATTTAGGAACGTAAGGCCTGGTTGTCGGTGTGCTGACGTCGCAGTACAAGGGTGTACGACTTCCAGGTACAATCAATTTTTCAAGTCGGAGAGATGAACCCTCTGCAAGCAGTAATTGAAGCTCCGCGTCTGAAGTTTGACTTTGGGCAATATGCTTGAGGTCTACCGGGGTTTGCAATTCCTCAATCCTTGACAAAGTATCGGCAACGACATTGTCCTTGCCGGATATATGCCTGATATCGGTCGTGAATTGAGAAATAAAATCCAAGTGCCTAAATTGCCGAGGCGAACAGTTCTTTTTCCTTTCGTGGAATGCGAAACTGATCGGCTTATGGTCGGTGTAAATAATAAAATGGCGGGCCTCAAGTATATGCCTGAAATACTTCACGCCTTCATAAATCGCGAGCAATTCCCTAGCATATGGCGAATACTTCACCTGCGAAGGGCTCAACTTCCGCGAAAAGAAGGCTAAAGGCTGCCATGCTCCATCCTTGTACTGTTGCAGGACTGCGCCAAGCGCCTTGTCAGAAGCGTCTGATACCAAGGCTAATTTGGCGGAACAGTCGGGATGAGCTAAAAGCGCAGCGTTGGCAAGGCTGTCCTTACACGCCTTAAAGGCAGTCAAGGTATCGCCTGTCAAAGTGATTGGCTGTGACCCTTTGACTGTGCCCTTCAACATAGCATGTAAGGAAGCCTTTCGGCAGCTCTTGGCAGGAACCTCCTGTAAAAATTAAGCATGCCGAGAAAGGCCTTCAGCTGACGTACCGTTTCAGGAACTGGAAAGTCTTTAATAGCCTGAAGTTTCGAGTCTAAAGGTTTGGACCCGCTTTCAGAAATGGAGTATCCCAGAAAAGTTATTTCATTGACACCCAATAGACACTTGGCTGGGTTCAAGAGCAGACCGTACTCCTTCAGCTTTGAAAAAATTTGGCGAAGGTGTGCCTCATGCTCAAGTTCATTTTTCGAGAATACCAGGATATCGTCAAGATAACAATAGACGAAGTCGAGTCCTCTGGTAACCTCGTCCATGAACCTTTGAAACGTCTGGCCCGCATTCCGAAGGCCGAAGGTCATAAATGGGAAATCGTATAACCCAAATGGTGTTGTGATCGCGGTCTTCGGAATGTCTTCTGAACTGACAGGTATCTGATTATATGCTTTGAGCAAATCAAGCGTGCTGAAAACTTTGCAACCGACAAGATTGTGCGCAAAATCCTGAATGTGCTTAATCGGATACCTGTCAGGCACAGTCCGAGCATTGAGCATGCGGTAATCACCACAGGGGCGCCAGCCATTATTTTTCTTTGGTGCCAAATGCAAGGGTGAAGCCCAAGGACTCTGAGATGGTCTACAAGTCCCGTTAGCGAGCATTTCCTGGAACTCCTGTTGGGCGATCTTGAGTTTATCTGGAGCTAGACGGCGTGGAGTGCATGATACCGGGGGGCCTGGGGTCGTGCGAATATCGTGTACTGTATTGTGTGGGATGTTGCGTTGTATGCCAGACGGTCGAGTGATCTCAGGAAATTCTTCAAGAACTTTGTGATACCGAGACTCACCAGTCAATATCTTTACAGATGCTATGTTACTACAACTTACAGCTTTAGCTTCCGCAGATAAAGAAGTAGTACTATCTAGTAAACGTTTGATCCTACAGTCTACCACAAGGCAATAGTGATTCAAAAAATCTACTCCTATAATTGGCTTGGTAACATCTGCCACAACAAAACGCCAGCTAAAATTTCGACGTAACCCAAAATTTAGAAGCAAATGCAAATAACCATAAGTAGAAATGTTGGAACCATTGGCAGCACACAATTTGTAATCCGTAGGTGCACGACGATCATGAAGAAGGGACCGGGGGAAAACGCAGATGTCACTTCCTGTGTCGACTAAAAACTGCATCTTCGTAGCGCGGTCCGTCACGAACAGGCGACCAGTGGTGGTAGCTAACGGGCAGTCTTCAGTCCATTATTGACATTATTGACCGCCCCTGGCGTTTCCCGGCTTGTAATCACAAGGACGGACACATCTGGTGGCTTTCTCTCCAAATTTGTGGTGATACCAGCATTGTGGGAACTTCCTATAGTTCGATTGTGACCGAGTGGTCCTGGATGTAGATCTATCGCGACGAGACGACTTTGATGCTCTTGAATATCTTGCCTGGGATCCGCTGTTCCTTTCTGTCCGAAGATTCTGCATTTCTCTCCGGAGTTCAGCAACTTCTCTAGCCAGGGGATCCAACGAGGAACCTGGGCTGGCTTGACTCGTAGAAGCTACATTTGGAGTCTGTATAGCTAGCTCATGAATGCGATCAGCCAAATCTGCTAAGTACTCCAGAGATGACGATGATGGCTGCCCTGCCAAAACGGTTTGAATGCCATGAGAGAGTCGGCTGACCCAGATAGTGCGTAGAAAATCATCAGGAATGTTGACGCCAGCTAGGCTCTTCAAGTGCCGCAGAAACTGTGAGGGCTTGCGATCTCCAAGCTCCTCATGCATCAGGAGCTGCTTGATTTTTCTTTCTCTAGAAACTGTTAGGCGCTTAATCAGCTCTGATTTCAATGACTGATACCTATTGGCAGTCGGTGGATTGATGATGAGATCTTTCACCTCTCTAGAATATTGATTCTCCAGTTGGCTGATGACGTAGTTAAATTTGGTGACATCACTAGAAATGCCAAATATGGCAAATTGACCTTCTACCTGGGCAAACCAAATTTCGGGCTCTTCAGGCCAAAAGGGTGGTATCCTAGTACCGACTTTGCATATATCGATATTTTTTATCGACTCGTTCCCCTCACTATCATTTTTACGATTATCGTCTGCAGCGTCTTCAAATTGATCGTTGTTCATGGTTTCTTATAGTACGAGATCCCACTGCAGGATTGGTGCGCTCATCGACTTTTTGTTTAAAACCAAATTTTTATGTTTATTTATAATTAAGAGAATATATATTTACTCGGGTGCCTATCAAAATTTGGCCGCCATTATTTTTAATTAAATTATTTTTAATTGATTTTTGGTAAAATATTTCGTTTATTTATTTTTTAAATAAAATAACGTCTACATTACGGTAATTAATATGAAGATTCTAAAAAATCACGGTTGCCGTTGCGCACCTGGCCGCACCTCTTTGCAGCCAGCAGGGCTAACATGCGCGCGTCGTCAAATATCTCGAATCGAGATAAGATATCATCTCGAGTCGAAGTAACGCCGACATATTTTGTCGCGTGAAACTTTTTCAATTATTGTCTATGGCATACACATTTTTTAATCATTTATCCGATAAAATCGGCCCGATACGGCCATTTGCTCGAAAGCACAGACTAGTTAGGGATGCTAGGTATGAAAAAGAGAAAAAATAGTGCAAACAATTTTCGACCTTATTGACATGACATGCTATCGATTTTTTTTTCTTATATTCGTGATCAGCGTCATCAATTAATGCGAAAAGACACGTAACAAAGGAAATGTCATTAAGGTCGAAAATGGCTTGCAGTCGCTGTTTTAGTCCAAAATGAACCGAGCACAAAAAATGTTTACACGAGATAACTTCTCGTCGATCAAATGAAAGACGGGAGACAAAACATTTTAATTTAAAGAGAAAAAATAGTGCAAACAATTTTCGACCTTATTGACATGACATGCTATCGAATTTTTTTTCTTATATTCGTGATCAGCGTCATCAATTAACGCGAAAAGACACGTAACAAAGGAAATGTCATTAAGGTCGAAAATTGCTTGCAGTCGCACAAAGGTACTAAATTTTGATCCAAAATGAACCGAGCACAAGAAAAGTTTACACGAGAAAACTTCTCGTCGACCAAATGAAAGACGAGAGACAAAACATTTTAAATGTCAAAATTCGAGTAAATAAGGGCACGTATGTTACAATTTGCAGACACTAAGTAGAGATGATTTCTCGAAGTCGAGTTATGGCGACATCTGACAGATCGCCATGAAATTTGCCATGTTACCAACAGTCGATATCGACATAAAACGGCAAAATGCCTCGAGATAGCTATCTCGTGGCGCGCATGTTAGCCCTTTATGCTACCAACAGTCGACATATCGACATAAAACGGCAAAATGCCTCGAGATAGCTATCTCGTGGCGCGCATGTTAGCCCTGCAGGTGTAAACAGGTATGATTTCGATAAATTTATACGTTTATGACCTATATTTATTAATTATATGTCAAATTGAAGCTAATTTTTTTCTATTAATTATCATATATAGTTGCTTAATTAAATCTGGCCGCAAATAAGGGTTAATGGCTGTTAAAGATACTAAATATTTAAGGTAGAGTGAAAGAGAGTTAGCGTGTAACATCATTTGTCAGACGAGGACAGCGATTGCCGGCTGTGCGACGCTTTTAAGCCATTGCGCATGCGTCGAACGTTAGTGTTCTCAACCACCGGGGAGTAATAGAGACGACTTATAATAAATACTCCAAAAAGTATGTAATTTTTTTCAATATGACAAATTTAAAAATTGCAACAGAAAATTAATATTGATTTGATATATCGACGGTCTATTTAGCAATTTGTCTAACTCCATATTTTTAGAGGGTGATTTTTATAACATTTTGATGAAGCAATAATCCAATTACAAATTATTTGAATGATTCAAACTTAAATATTATATCTTTATTAGATATTAATGATATTAAATGGTTTTTTAAAATGATAATAAATTTTGAAGTAATTGTTTTTTTTCGTACAAATAAAAGATTCTCTAAAATGGAGTTAGACAATTTGCTAATTAAAACGTCGATATTTAATATTGATTTAAAAAATAAAAAAATAAAACCAAGGTGACTTAAGTAAAAGAAAGTTTTATTGCGAAAGTATTATTTGAAAATTTTATTAGATTTTATTCAAGTATTTAATTGTCTGTTACATATTAATTAAACATTTAAGCAAATAAAAAAAAAAATTATCTTATAATTCTTATATTTCCGTAACTCTTATTTAAAAATCTGAATCATCGGAGCTTTCAGTTGTACTATCATCGGAGCTATCACTTTCATCGCTACAAATATCAGAATCGTCGTTATCGGAAGCTTTGTTCGTGGATTCACATAGCACACTATTAACTTGCGTTGGAGTTGAGTCTCCCAGGAACCATGTTGGTTTTAAAAAACCATCTAGTACCAGCCAGCCATTATTTTCTGGGCTGAATTACATAACATAAACATCTTGCATAAACATCTTGAGGTCTTTTATCAAACTGTTTACGTTATTAGATAGCACAGGTCCTTGTTCTTTGATATTCATTTGAATTTTCATTCATTCCTTGAAATTTAGCTAACAACGTGGTTTCCAAATTTTGGACTATTTGAATATATAATTTGTTTGCATTATTATTCATCTTTTATGGCTTGATCATAAAAAAATAATCAATAAATCTATTGCCGTTTACAGAATCATAAAATATGGTTTCGTTGTAGAGTAATTCCTTTTTTTCTACAAGATAGTAAGACAGCGTCACGATGTCATCACCCGCCCTACGATGTCATTACCCGCCCTTGCCCCTTGCCGGACTTGACAGGTTAAATATTTATTATCTTTAACAGCCAGTAACCCTTATTTGCGGCCAGATTTAATTAAGCAACTATATATGATAATTAATAGAAAAAAATTAGCTTCAATTTGACATATAATTAATAAATATAGGTTATAAACGTATAAATTTATCGAAATCATACCTGTTTACACCTGGCTGCAAAGAGGTGCGGCCAGGTGCGCAACGGCAACCGTGATTTTTTAGAATCTTCATAGTAATTACCGTGATGTAGACGTTATTTTATTAAAAAAATAAATAAACGAAATTTTTTACCAAAAATCAATTAAAAATAATTTAATTAAAAATAATGGCGGCCAAATTTTGATAGGCACCCGAGTAAATATATATTCTCTTAATTATAAACAAACATAAAAATTTGGTTTTAAACAAATAGTCGATGAGCGCACCAATCCTGCAGTGGGATCTTAGACTATTACGTATTTCTTCCAGCGGCTCGATCGGGGTCACCAGTATGGTGGAGAAGGTGATGAAAGTGAAGTTACAACTTACACAGTTCAGTGGTATATTTTCCAATCCCTACCACACAAAAGTCAGAAGGCGCAACGAAAGTCTACAGAGTGTACACAGTAAAAATAGCAACAAAGGCGGAACTATTCTAACATTAAAATATTAAATATTAATTAATTTGAACAGAACAACGTCTCTCTGATCACTCAAAATCTTGACAGCCTCCTGCACGCCTGTACGCATGCGCGACTGCGCGCGCCGGACTATACCTGCGCGGTTGCGCGCGCCGTCCACTATACCAGCAAAACCAGTGCGTGGAAGCTGTCGACAATCGAATATCGACAGTCTGACATTATCGACAGTATACGTAGAAAAGTAGCCTACACAAGATTAGGTCAAATTGCTCATTATAATACATTGCTCATACTGTTAAAAATAATACATTCTAATGTCATATATTCATATAATAATA
Organism: Eilema caniola; assembly: GCA_949126895.1. Taxonomy (NCBI): domain Eukaryota; kingdom Metazoa; phylum Arthropoda; class Insecta; order Lepidoptera; family Erebidae; genus Eilema; species Eilema caniola. The sequence goes on along the minus strand of OX421486.1, from coordinate 2,300,981 downwards.
ATAGTTTGTATGTCAACGTAATATATCCAATGAATTATAAATTAATAACAATAAAACATTAAAATTTCTCATTCAAATACTCATTGATCGAATAATATGCTTTATCTAATAATAATGTGAGCAATTTACTTTTCAACTCTTGTAAAACTTCGGTGGAACGTATACATTGAGGCAGTTTATTATAAATTGTAGGTGCCATGCAGAAGACACTGTTTTTATACATGGTTGTTTTAGACGCTAACACATGGCGTTTACCTGCTCTACGGCCACTACTTACTGCTGAAAATTTTGACCAGTTTCGTCTTACGAACATACACATTTCGAGAATGTACATAGATGGCATTGTTCATAATTTCAGCCTTATAAAATGTGGCTTACAAGTGTCAGTGATATGTAAGTTGCATATTGCTCTGATACAACGCTTTGTGCCTTAAATACCAAATCTTTGCCGACGGCATTTCCCCAAAATATAATCCCGTACCTTAGAGTGGACGCAACTAACCCATGGTATGCCGTAAGTACAGTATTTTGATTTGAAGATTTATTTAGCATGTATAGGGCGTTTACGTGTTGATTTAATTTACCACATTCTTTTCCAATCTGTTCTTTCCATTGTAACATGTTTTCTATTTGCAACCCGAGAAATTTTGTTACTGTAGCTTCATTAACTTTTATTTCATTATATTTAATATTTAGATGTAGGTCCTTGTCTATGTTTCTACCAAAGGTCATTACAGTAGTTTTTCCGATATTAATTTTTAAGTTTTGCGCTTCAAGCCACGCAACAAGAGAGCCAATACTATTATTCACTTCCAATTCAATTAGGTGCATATTAGGTTTGTCAAATACAATCGTAGCATCATCGGCAAACATCACCATGGGAAACTATCAGTGTCTTATTACTTGTTACTGATTTAGGCATTAAGTTTTCTATTATTAACAAAGAAAAATACACCAACACACATACATACAGCCCTATATCTAAACAAATGAAATTGCCTCCTTTTATACAATTACACCTTCGTATATTATATTATGATAAAATTTGGAAATGGGGAAATTTGGTCAATTTCAAAGTATGAAGCATATAATTTTAGTATGAACGGTTGTATAGAAATTCATTATTAATGATGGGAAGTGTTTCGCTTTTAATACTCCAAAAGTATCAAGTTTCTGAAGATGGGTGCCCAGTGCAATCGTGCTATAGAATATTTTACATTTTATTTTATAAAAAATATTTTGCGAGCAAACCCTATTACTTTGGCGACAACTTCAATCACAGCCATTTATTAGGTATTCTGTCTATCCTGAATGTTTAATTTGCATCACCATTTCTTATCATAAATTCTCTTTAACCAATTAGGTCTTCTTCTTCTTCTTCGAGTCTATGGCCAGATACAAGACTTGATGGCTTGATTTTATATTTTGTCGGCCCAAAACTTGGCCTCAGCCACAGCGCTATCCCTTGCCCTACACAGGTCTTCGGTAGTACATGTGGAGGGGCACAGTTGGCAAGAGAGCAAATGTGACATGGACTGAGATTGGGCCCCATACTCGCAGTCCACTTGCGATCGGTCGACATAGCCCCATTTTGCCTTATTTTCCTTGCAGCGGCCAACTTGGGTCCGCAGGCGATTTAATGACTTCCAGGTTGGCCACTATAGATGATGTCCAGGTGGCAGTTCTTCTTTAGGTCTGATAAAACCTGCCGAAACCGGATATTTTTCTACCCACATTTACTCTCTTGCCCGCTGTCGGGCACAGTCTGTAGCCTGAGTGGTTCTCATGAAGCTCCGAGGGCTTTTTAAACGGACTAGAGGCATTTCGTAGCTATGCAGAGGGTGTCGGGAATCTGTTTCCTGTCTCCATTTCTCCACCGCACAAGCTACGTCTCGCCGAACACCTGGTGGAGCTATGCCTGCGAGGGTAATATAAGGTAATATAAGGGTAATATAAGAGAGTATAGCATGTTCAATGCGGTAGGTTTGATGCAGCCCGTGATGATCCTATATGTTTCATTTAACGCCACATCAACGTCTTTGGCTTGGGCGGATCGATGCCACACTGGGTACGCGTATTCTCCTACGGAGAAAGACAGTGATAGTCCGGTTGTGCGGAGAACATGAGGAGCTGCTCCCCAAGATGACGAAGCAAGACGCCTCAGAAGATTATTTCTGCTCCCTATTTTTTGCTTGGTGTTATAGCAGTGACGTCGGAAAGTTAGCGCTCTGTCCTGGGTTATGCCAAGGTAGCGTGGGGTTGCGCAGTGCTCAATGTTGACGCCTTGCCACGATAGCCTGAGAGCTCTGGTCGCTTCGTGATTGCGGAGGTGAACCGCACACGATTGTGTTTTGGGCCGGTTTGGTCGAAGGGCGTTCGCGTCGTTGTATTCACCAAGTGCGTTCAGCGCGGTTGTGAGCATTGCCGCAGCGTCTTCGAAACTAGGCGCCTGAGTAGAAAGTGCGAGGTCGTCCGCGTAGATGAACCGCCAAGTGCCAGGTGTTTTTGGTTGATCGTTTGTGTAGAGGTTAAATAAGGCAGGAGCCAGTACCCTTCCTTGGGAGAGTCCGTTTTTTTTAACACGCCATCTGCTTTTAGAGTAGTTCAAGTGCATTTGAAACCGCCGGTTATTTAAAATTTCCCTTAAGATGTTGACGAAACCCAGATCGTTAGTCACTTCTTGGACCTTCGTCAGCAGTCTTTTTATATTTACCGTGTCGTACGCAGCTGTGAGATCCACAAATACAACACCGGTGACATTTTTGGTTTCGAAGCCATCTTCAATGTGTTGGACGAGGTTTAGAGTTTGACCAGTACATGACTTTCCGGGATGAAATCCAGCCTGTTCAGGTATAATCAGCGTCTCCAAGACCGGAGTGAGGCGGTTCAGTAGTATCCTCTCAAACAGCTTGAATGAATGCATAGCAGTGAAATCGGACGGTAACTCTTTGGGTCCGATGGGTCCTTACCGGGCTTTGGGATTGCCACGACTTTAGCACGACGCCACAGTTTTTTGGTATCTTTAGATCTCTAAGGCATGAGTTAAACATATTTAAAAGCCATGACACAGCCCCAGGTCCCAGGTGCTTAATTTGTTCAACTGTAACGTCATCCATGCCAGCGGCTTTGCAACATTTTAGAGACTGGATGCCCTGTATGATATCAGCCAGATCGAACGGCTTACTTATTATGTCTGAATTTTCTGCAGGTTCACGAGTGGTTTTAGGTTTTGGCAAGCGGCGTGGGGGTTTCCCGTTGAGTATCGTTTGATGAACAACCTGATTGGCAGAGACCAGACCAGGATTGCAAGCTGTGGGTGGGTCGCCAGTAAGCTTCTTAATAGTTTGCCAAGCCTTTTTGCTGCTATGTGTCAGGTCCACATCGGTGACGAGTTTTATCCAACTTTGCTTGCGACTTTCACCCACTGCACCCAGAAGCTCTTCGCCGGCTGTCAGGGTTGCCTCGGAAAATGGGTCATTCTTGTATAGTGACTGGTAGCGACATAGTAGCTTTGCAGAGTCATCGTTTAGACCCGGTACATAGAGCCTGCGGCAGCCTCGAGGGATGTGTTTACGAGAAGACTCCCGAACTATTTAGACAAACATATCATAGTTATTTGGTGTGGGCTCCAGGTCACCAAGCTTCATGTCAAGATATTCCGCAAAAAGGTGCCAGTTTGCCTTGGAGAAGTTAAAACGTCGCCTAAATGGCACCATAGCGGGCCTGACGGCTGCTTGGATTAGGCAAGCAATTGGTCGATGCTGAGTGTGTGGGAAGGGTGCGCCAACAGTTTTTTTACAGAGTGAGCAGAGCTTATTGCTGACAAAGATCAAATCGGGGTTGTAGCCTCGTTGCCATCTGCAGCTATTGAAGGATGCAGGGAGCTTGGCGTTATGTAAGAGAGTTACTAGCCTCCGCCCATTCCTCCACTGCATTTCCATCGGGGTTTGGAGTTGCATAGCCCCAGGCCAGGCTATGGCTATTAAAGTCACCAAGCACAATTTTGATAGAATGGTTATTAAAGTTGGCAGTCGCAGTGAAGCGAAAAGGTTTATTGAGTGGTTTGTAAATAGATGTCATTGTGCAGTTACCTATGTCGATTGTGATAATTTCAATTCCATGCAGGCCGCCGAATGTATCAACAGAGACGGGTTCGCGAACATTGCGCTACCGTGCTTGGCATGAGGGATTTCAGCGATAAGTGACAATCCTGGAATTTCTGGTCTTGCTTGGTGCAAGTCCCTGTGGGTTTCTTGGACGCAAAGGATATTACAACGTGTATTTTCACATAACGTTGCCAGAATTTTTGACTTGTCTTGGGAAAACCCCTCTATGTTAATGGACACAACGACCAAGGCAGCCCGGGAGACATTAGAATTGTATAGCAAGTTGTCGTGGCCCTGAAAAGAGCCGTTGGGATATATTACTGTGGTTAGGGGGTGGCCATCGCCAGGGAATGATCGAGCCATTGTGGTGAGAGGTTTGGTCAGCCTAGATTCTGCGTTACCAAGTCTAGCTGCTTCCAGTTGCGCCGCGTGGAGGCTCCTTCGTGCAACCCAATTAGGTGCTATCATACAGCAAATATGAAATCGGTTGAACACCTTTTTAATAGAAAATCGGAACAAAATTCGAGATTAGCCCGGCATTGGATTCGTGGCAGAGTGTGATAAATATTTTAGGAATGTAAAATAATCTCACCAAATACCGAAGATAAATTTCACCGGAGAGCAAATAAATAAACTTGAGAGACTCCTGAATCTCAGTATACGGTTCATATTTTACCAATACGCCTTCGCCGAAATGTTCTTATGTTGTCACTTTTCTCTAACATTCTTTTTCCTCCTCTTTCTCCAATCTACATAAAAGAACGCATCAACTTTCTTTGCGACACTCATTCAAAGACCTTGAGATCCTCAGTAAATCTGAAAATGAAAGTCTTGGATCCTCCACAATGTTCACGGACAAATCCTTCGCAAGCCGTCCGATTCTGGAATGCCTTATTTGTCTCTTTAAGACGCGGGCATTCACTGCCAGTCTTCTAATCCTTCTGGCGCAATCGGGTTAAAATTGATCACGTCCCACAATGTGCTCCTGTAGATAGACGTAACAAATTTTTACCCGAATAAATTATTTTCCATTATTTCTCGGTGTCTTTCCTAACTATATTTACTCTGTGTCCATGTAATAGTAGTAGCATGTTATAGTAACAGATAATGTGTATCTACTATTTTAATAACTATTATATGTATAAGAAGTATTTACTGCTTTATATATTACTGATGTCTTCGAAAATATTCTTATATGTAAAATAAGTTTTATCATAAATTATATCAATATCTAGTTACTCATAATATTTACATGCAATCATTTACACTCACTAAACTAATATCTATGTACATTAAACTGCCCCAAATCACTTTGACGATATCTTTATAAATCCTATGTTTGATTGTAAGAGATTGCGTCAGTGCGATTAGGCCGCCAATTGTGTAACCACATAAACTGTACATCTGATTTGTTGTCTATTTCCTTGGTGAACAATAAAGAGTTATATTAGTGTATCATTATTGCTCTTTATTTACTTATATAATTTTATAAATTATATTTTTAAATACATATAAATATATATATTAATAATAAATTAATATACTATATGTTAACTTGTACAAAGTAGTAGCTTGTTTTTACGCCGCGTTCGAGTGGCTCTTACTGCGTCTATAGAGTGTGAATATAGTCTATATTGGGAATATGGTTGATCTACTGTTTAAAACCCTAAAAAGTACAAACAAAATTACGTTTTTATAGATGATACCATATTATGAAAGAGTATGTTGCACACGCTGCGGGTGGGCCGTAGTCTGTGAATAGTCACTCAACAGATTATCATTATCACCTTAGCATGGTATCCTGTTGCATCCGATTCATACACTTAGAAGCCTGGGGTCCGCTTCATCCTCCTTCTCTTCGTTTGTCTTCTGGAGCTTCGTGGGAGCGGCTGTCGTCTAATCTTAGAACCCCAAGAGGGCAGCCGGCACTGAAGTCAGCAGAAGAACTTGGGGGGACCCCAAAAACACCAAACTCCATTGTCTATGGCTCAACCCCACTCCAATCCATTTTCAACATCCATATTATCTAAAAACCCCACTAGCACAGGGGTTCAGAAACTCCAACTTGTGCTGTTTTATTAAACTCGCACCGACCTGTTTTCACCCCCATGTTTAATTTCTTCTTTAAATGTGTGAAAATCTAACAGCCGTCTTTATTTTCAGATACAAAATGTGGGCATTAGAGGTAATCCTATTACTTCTGCCAGCTTTTGCTTACTGCGGTATAAGCATTAAAATTAAACCAGGTAAGACAGAAGCTGAGACTATCATTTCCTTCAGCGGCTCAGATAAAGCTCCTATTAGCGAACAGGAACGAAAAACATTCAGACTTGATGACGCCAATTTGCAGAGAGCTATAAAAGCATTTGATGAAGAGTTCAAAGAAGATTATATTTGTGTAAATCCTTCCTTATCAAAAGTTTTGAGAACTTTTGCGCCGGTAGGGTACAAAATAATTGGCATCACTCCTAAACCTGATACAATTATGACTGCAGAATATGGAAATCATCATAAAAAAATAGATGCAACATATAGTTTAAGTGTAGAGAATAGCGTTGAGGAGAAAATCTTACATGCTTGGAGCACTTCGGGCGAACTAAGTGTCGGGCAAGAAATCAACTATAGTTTCGGTATTGGTGCAGCAGGCGTCGATGATTCTACGTCATTGTCTTACTCTTCGGGCTGGGGTAAGGAGAAATCAGAATCCAGAACAGTTTCTCTTGGAACTTCTTCACCTATAGACATTACTGTTCCACCAAGTCAAACGGTTTTGGCAACACTATCCGCTTCAAGTGCCACGTTAGAGGTTGATATATATTATGAGGCCACTGTTGGTGGAATCTTAACTTGCGATGAAGATAAGGATGGTCTTATAGTGGCATATAATATAGAAGGTCTACAAACAGCCGGAAGATTACCAACAAAGGTAAATTCCACCGAGCATTTATCAATTAGTTTTTATTCGAATGCCAAGGTTAAGTTGTCCAATGGCCAAGAATTGGATGCTGAAATAAAATTGTGATGCAGTAAAGAAATGCGTCATTGTCAATTTCATCTGTAAATAAAGTAAGAATTTTATGTAAAATTGTTGTGTTTCTTATTGCTTCAGTCGTTGATTCTTCATCTTCGTTTTTCTTACGTTTAAAGCCTGTTTCTAACTCTCAATATTTTAATTAACAAGTAAGTTTCATTTGTAAAGGTAAAGTATAATCGAAAAATGGATAGAATAACTACAACTTTACATCACTCGGTTTCACCTAGTATTTCTTTACTTCATTCAATCAATTAGCCTATTGCAGTGCACTTTTGGACATAGACCTCGCCCAATGCGAGCCATTTCTACCGATCCTCCACCTTCCGCATCCAGTCTGTCCCAACCACCTATTTTAGGTCGTCAGTCCATCTGGCTAGGGGGTGTCCTACTTTCGGTTTGCCTTCTCGGGGACTCCACTCTAGGACTTGTTTTGTAAGACGGCCATTGGTCCTTCGACAGATGTGGCCAGCCCTCTGCCACTTCAGCTTGTTTATTCTGCGAACTATATCGGTAATTTTAGTTGTTTGTCGAATTCAACGACTTCGCGACTAATAGGTCATGAATTAACCTCACTGTCAGTGTCCACGTTTCGGTAAAGAAGTCAGAGCAGGTGGGATGCACTGAAGGAAGCCCTTGTTTTTAGGCATTGTGATAGAGGTGAGGAGAAGACCCGACGTAGTTTACCAAATGCTGCCCAATCTAGTTGGATCGTTCTGGCTTATTTACTAATAGTTACTTTATTTAATCACAATAAATAAAGTTGAACAGTGAGGTAACGATGAACTTGGCCACCATTGAGGACGTCTTTAGTGTGATGAAAGCCGATTACGTGACATTTAACTTCACTGAACCGACACCCGTCCACATAGGCAATGACTTAGTAGAGTGCACGGACGAAGTTCAGTACCAAGGACCACGCGACGGACACGCGACTAGTGACCCCAAAATGCCAGTCAGTTTGAAAGAGCAGTTTCATAAAACATTTTATGTCATAATTTGGTTTCGCAAAATTGTCGCAAAAGTTGTCATAAATTTTATTTCAAAGGAAGTCACTTAGAACACAACTTAAACTTAAATGATTATCGTGCGATATATTTAAAGGGCGAAAGTCCTGATTTTTACAAGCTTTTATTTAACTTGCAATGTATGTTTGTTCGGGTGGAATCTTACAACTCAATTTTAAGGCACTTGCCCTCAACCGATTGAGCTGAAATTTGGTATGCACGTTCAGTTCGGATGACAATGCAAGAAAAAAAAAAAAAAAGATTGTTTTTAAAAAGGTTTTTCGAATATATCTTATTTGTGTTCAGAATCGGTAGCCTAACTTAAGTAGGCACCTATTTTTTTTTTCAAATATATGCAGTGCAAAACAGAATAATCTGTAAACTGTAACGGTCTGGAGTCCGCTTTATCTGCCTACCTGCGAACCTCCACAACCCAATTGCGATATTGAAACATTGCTTGGGCCCCAAGTACCTGTAACAATTGCCATAGGTGTAAAGAGTGGAAGTGGGGGCAAGGACTGCTGCCCGCCCCTCGCTACTCTGGAAACTTGGTAGAAAATACTGTGGAGGAACGAGGTGTGATGTTCCTCCAACACAAAGGGAGGATCCTCTGACAAGCCTGGCGGGCCGCGGCCCAACGATTGTCGTTGGGATATTGTATATGTATTGTAACAGCGCGGGAACTTCACTTTCGCGATGCAGGATTTGTAGTATCGTAGTAGATCGGCTTAATGTCGTTAGATGGCGGTGGGTACATGTGGTATCGCCATATCACTCCCCTCTCCAAGACCGGAGGTTGATTGCGATAAGTCAGCTGTCTTAGCTCTCTTGAGGAGCGTGCCAGTGCCACTCTTGAGTAGTTCCGTTTCGTCGGATCTGGAGGCGGCATATTCCACTGGGGAAACAGTCATCCTCGCTAGTCCCAGTGAGTCGGGACTACCGCTGGTCCCGAAGATGCGGGGCAAGTGGGGTGCTACGGTGCGGCGGTCCTGCCTTGAATGTCCAGCGAGTTGGGGCTCGAAGCGTCGAGATAAAACCTCGGCGAGCCGCTAGTGAGGCGAGGCGAATCCTCGGTGAGTTGAGGTGAGTCCTCGGCAGTGACGGGGCGAATCCTCGATAAGGCGAGGTAGTCCCCCGTGTATTGGGGTGAAATGCCTGAGTGACTACGTAGACGGGCGAGATGTACTCTTCTTACGTGACCGTATGAACGTGTACTGTGTGCCTTAGATGCAGGCGTGGCCGAAGGGTAACCAGGCTGCAGCGATCGCTGCATGCTTTGGTAGCCGTGTAAAGGCTGAAGGTGCTGGATGGCCAAGACTTGATTACCGCTCATGCGGAAGAAGCGAATAGGATGTGACTATGAGAATGCTGATATATTTACTCAGCGAAGGTTACGTGATCAGATCACGTCGGGGTCACCACTGTGGAGGGACGAGGTGTGATGTTCCTCTAACACAAAGGGAGGATCCTACGACCAGGCAAGGTGATCACGCCTGGCGGGCCGCGGCCCAACGATTGTCGTTGGGATGTTGCATATGTATTGTACCAGCGCGGGAACTTCACTTTCGCGATGCATGATTTGGAGTATCGTAGTAGTTTGGCTTGATGTCGGTAGATGGCGCTGGGTACATGTGGTATCGCCACAATACAAATACCAGACCAACGCAAATACATATATTTATTATTTCATTATCGACACGCTAAAGAGGCTGACTTTGCAAATTATCAGTCTCAATTAAAGGCGAACGAATCATCAAACGACAAAGACAACAAGGTTCAGTCATCCCCTGAGTATACCGATCATGTCTCAATGTAAAAAAAAGTAATTCTCATGTGTAAAATGTGCAAAATTCTAAAGGCTGAGTTTTAGGGTCCCATAATGGGTAGGTACGTTACCTGCTCCTAGAATCACTCCGAACCTTCCATTCCAGGTCACTGGTACTGACTTCACCGGTCCATTTTTCATCACTAATCGCAAGGGCCGCGGTTGTAAAATAACGAAGGCTTACTTGTGTTTATTGTTTGTTTTGCCACGAAAGGCTTACACTTAGAGCTAGTGAGTGATCTCACTTCTTACGCGTTTATTTTAAGTTTAATACGATTTATTTCCTGATCCTAACGACTTGGAACCTCTTACTCCTGGGCACTTCTTGACTGAAAGGAAGCTGACTTCACTGCCTTCTCCATGCTACGTGGACGTTAATTCACATAAACTCGACCGATACCAAAGACTACAGCAGCTTAAGCAAGAATTCTGGAAACGCTGACGCAACGAATATCTCTGTGAGCTATAACAAAGGACAAAGTGGAAAACCAACCATGATAGCTTCAGAGTGGGAGACTTGGTAGTCATTCAATCAATCAATCAATTAGCCCAATGCAGTCCACTGCTGGACATAGGCCTCCCCCAATGTGCGCCATTAAGGAAACAAATCTGCCTCCTCTTAATTGGCGAATGGGTCGCACGCGCATCTGCAAACTGTACCCTGGCCCAGATGAAGTCTTTCGAATCGTGAACATCAAGACGTCGAGGGGAGTAGTACGTCGGGCTGTTCACAGACTCTGTTTTCTGCCTGGCTGTGCAGCCGGTGACGGGATATCTGCTCGAAAGCCCATGGCTCTCGAGTTGGGCGAGGGTGTTTAGGCGTGTATCCGACCGTCTTGCGACGACGTCAAGACAGGAGGGGTGAAGGGGAAGCCCGCCATTGCAAACTTGCTAACCGTGTCATCGATACACGAATTCCATCATTTATTGTTTTTAATAATTAATGTAAACCGAAAGGAAACAACGATTGTGAACAAATTTGACGTTCGTAGTAGCTTTAATTTTAAGTAATTGTTGACCATTTTTGTTCGTATTTTAACTAATAAATAGTGGAAGTTGCAACTGATTAGTCAATATGACTACAATGCTTGATGCCAAGCTGAAAGTAAAGTTCTAAATGGCTCATTACATCGGGTGTTTAAACAGATGAATCCGAATCAGCTGGGCAATTCTGTGAGCATTCAGCGTCGAGCGCAGCGTTGCAAACGACCTTGATAGAGATTGTCATTGGTCGATCTCCAGTGACAACCGACTAATAACAATTTTTTATCAAGGTCGGTCGCAGCGCTGTGCTCGAAGCTGAATGCTTAGAGAATTGCTTAGTCTGCTGTCGGGAAATCAAATCAAATCAAATCAAATCAAATCAAAACAAATAGTTTAGTTTATTTGCTGGCTTCGTTTATCAGATACGCGGACTCTTCCAAGGCCAGTTAAGCGGGTTTTCAGTATCCCTGACGCCATTACAATTATTATCTTCATAATAAATATTTAGATTGAATTAGCCTAAATATAATATAAACAAGGTGTGCAGTCTTATCTTGAATTTTGCAGTAATATTTAAATATATTATAACAAACTAGCTGCTGCCCACGGCTCTGCATGCGTAAATGTCGGTCATCGCGATCAAATATAGCATATGTCCTTTCCCAAGCTTTAATCTGTGTGTGTGCCAGGTTATTTTTGTAATTCGGTTGCCCGGTCATCCTCTCCCTTATCTTTGCTGTCGTAGGAGACTATAGCATAGGAAGCTTGACGACAATGCTCAACCTTCATTACGTAGACAGGGAAAATGTGGATATCATTAGACCTGCCTAGACCATCGGGATTTACAAATTTGATTCTTATTTTAATCCCATGGAACTTTTTCGACTTTAGCCTTTCTTGAGCTCTAGTCACTTTGTACCACATTTCATTAATACAGGTTCAGAAGCTAAGCATGAAAGCGTAACTGACAGGTAGACAAAGTTATTTGCGTATTTATAATATTAGTGTCACATTTATATTTATATTATAAAGGATATGGATATATCTGTGCTATTATTTATGATAACAAAAATGAAGTAAATCTCAAGGATAGTTAAACTAAAAAATGAGGTATACCTATATAAGAATTCAAAATTTAGTTACCGAGGCATATTGTTTCTCAGGTGAGTACACAAAATTGTAATTGGTTATGAGCGTCACTTTGCATCATTTCCGTGGAAAATATCTTAATAACATTGAGTATACAGCACAAACCGTTTATCTTTAGTTGACGAACCGTCTTTTATGAAGTAAATGCAGTTTGTCTGAATGTATTGAAATTGATTTGATTAACTACAATCAGTGTCTTATTACTGACTTAGGCATTAAGTTTTCCATTAGGATTACCAAAGAAAAATACACCAATATGCGTTTCATTTTCACCTTTTGCCAATATTTAAAATGACCCTTTCTCTAAACAAATGAAATTGCTTCCTTTTGTGTAATACCTTCGTATATAATATTATAATAAAATTTCATTCTAAGCGAATAAAATAGACAATGAACGTTAGATCATGGAAAGGGGACCTCGAAGTATGAAGCACGAAATTTTAGTATGAACGGTTGTATAGAAATCCATTATAAATGATGGGAAGTGTTTCGCTTTTTAAGTAAGAAACATGACATTGAATAAAAGCTTTTTCCCGATAGGAGATGGTTTGCCCTTGTTTCGCAGAACTTTTTCTATCATAATTTTGTTTCTCATAAAAATGGATGGCATAAAATTCATTTTGCACAAAATCGTTCAGCATACACTCATTTGTCATAGATTCGTAGATATACATATGTAACTCATTATGCCAAAATATTAAAAAAACATGCCAAATGAATTTTGGAGTATCAAGTTTCTGAAGATGTAGGTGCCCAGTTCAATCGTGCTATAGAATACTAGCTGTCGCCCGCGGCTCCGCCCGCGTGGATGTCGGTTATCACGAATCGGGGTATGAAAAATAGATGTGGGCCGATTCTCAGACCTACCCGATATGCCCACAAAATTTCATCAAAATCGGTCAAGCCGTTTCGGAGGAGTATGGCAACGAAAACTGTGACACGAGAATTTTATATATTAGATTTTACCAATTTATTCCTTATTTTATTTAATGTTTTTTTTTTTTAATTTTTTTTTTGCGGGCAAACCCTATTATTTTTGCGTCAAATCATATTATTTTGGCGGCAGCTTCAATCACAGCCATTTATTAGTTATTCTGTTAGTCCTAAATTTTGATTTGCATTGTCACTTCTTATCATATTCTCTTCAACCAATTAGGTGATATCATACGGCAAATTTGAAACCTGATGAACACCTTTTTAATAAAAAAACCGGAACAAGATCCGAGATTAGCCCTGCAGAGGGCTGCTCGGACGCTTTCCACGTGTCGCTCTGACTGGTAGAGGGTACAGTTTCTACTCATGAATTGGATTTCTGGCAGAGTGTGATAAATATTGTAAGAACGTAGAATAATCTCACCGAATACCATAGAAAGATCTCACCGAAGCGTAACTAAAAAAAATGAGAAACTCCAGAATCTCAGTATCTGCTCCGCTGAAATGTTCATTTTCTTTTACTTCCCTATAATATATAATATTCTTTTTCATCCTCTTAATGTCTACTTAAAAGATTGCTTCAATTTTCTTTCCGATTTTGAACTCGTCAGTAAATCTGAAACTGAAAATGCCTGGACCTTCCACAATGTCCATGAACAAAACTTTTACTGTTACCTTACCTGTCACTATAAGACGAGCGCAGTCACTCCCAGTCTTCAAGTATAAGTATTTACATATTTTTCCTTTATCTCTCTTTGCCTTGCCTTATTATATTTAATCTGTCACCCAAAGCATGTAATATGTATCTACTACACTGTATTTTGTAATTGTGTAATTTGACTGAATTAAATTAATTATGTATCTTTACTTTAAATATTTATGTAACTAAAAACTACTACTAACTAAATTGATTATTATCTACTACTCCATTAATTATAATATGTATAAGAAGTATTTACTGCTTTATATACCTATTACCGAATTCTTCTGAAATATTATTAGTGTGTATACTATGTTTTACTAAATAATTTATCTGTATCTAGGTACACATAATATTTATATGCAATCGTTTACATTCATCGATATTTAGACGCTATCCTGAACTCGGGGATTATCCGAAGTTGGAAACTCGGGACAGTGCTTGGGACTTGCGACCCAAGTGTAGGTTTAGAAGGGGTCCCTTTTATTGATGTACATCAACACTCATCTTCACTATCCAAGTTCCCCTCCCTGCCTAACCAAATTTGATGCGAACCTATTTGTGCCGCTGTAGACATTCATCCGAGTAATGAGCATATTGTAGCTCTCGATAGGCCTAGATCATTAAGTAGGTTATAGAGAGATTTTAATATACCTCTCGCTCCTACTTCAAAAATATATTTAAATAAATACACACAAATTAATTCACATACCTATATATTGAAAAACCTATATTTAAACATCTAAAAAATAGTGCCTAGCAACCGTACAATACGTCGAATAATGATGTTACTTGTAGTTTTCCACACTTTATTTTGTTTTTATTTTTAACCTGACCGGTTTCACCTCACGGCATTATCATAGGTTAACTAAATACATGGAAAAACCTTTAATAATGCTGTGAGGTGAAACCGGTCAGGTTAAAAATAAAAACAGAGTGTGGAAAAGTACAAGGTGATATCATTATTCAATATGTGTAGTAGATTCCACCAAGTGCCATCAATTTCCAGTATAAACAGTACAACCAAACCAGCTGCCTAACGAGAGCCTCTTAAGGTTGCCTACCTTAATCGAGCCTCTTAAGGTGTTTGTCAAGGCTCTTAGCAATCATCCCAGGGGCTGACATTACTATCGGGATAATGATTGCCGAACCAATATTCCACAAGTCAACAACCTCGTGAGCAAGATTGAAATATTTTATTTGTTTGTCCTTTTTGGCTTTCATGCGGATTTCGTTGTTTCATTATTATTATTAAAAGTAGTCAGAAAACACACACACCAACCAACAGACCCTGGGATATAAGATGACTATGCTTATTCATTCAAAAGTGTTTGGAATTCTTAGGCAATATACTGTACAGCCATAGCTTGCTAACAAAATGCATCACAAAAAACGGCGTGAAAAACGCGTTGTGTAAAATGTATGCATGTTATGGGGTGTGTGTATATGTCATCTTGTACCTGGTCAGCGTCTATAGAGTTTGAATATATTATCGACTGTTTAAAACCTTTAAAAGTACAAGCATAATTAAGTTTTTATAAATGACTAGCTATTGCCCGCGACTCTACCCGCGTGGATGTCGGTTGTCGCTTAGTTTTTAGCCAACGCTATTAGGTATAAAAATCCGTCGCTATAATCAACTTTGTCCTGGACGCCCATTCACTCGATTCTCATTTCGCCTCTCTACTTGCCTGTCTTCATTAGCTTCTCTACTCACCTCCCCGCTCGCCTATTTACTCGCCTCTCTAATCAACTCTCTATTTAATCGCTACTCACCTCTACATTCACCTCTCTCCACTCGTCTCTCTGCTCGACTCTCTACAGGACTTTACCTGATTCTATACTCGCCTCTCCACTGGCCTCTCTAGTCGCATATCTGCTGGCCCCTTTAGTCGACTCCACTCGACTTTCTAATTGACCTCTACATGCCTATCCTTTAGCTCCTATAATGACCTCTACTCGTCCCTCCAAATGCCTCTATATTTGGCTCGTTACTCAACTATGTCATCTCTAATTCACCTCTGTATTTTGTACAAAACTTCATGAGGACATCTTTAAAAAAAAAACATACTATCATCCACTATCTACCCCATTTTAAGCTTTTTGCGCGATTGAAAAAAGACAAACTTTCGTACAAACTTCGTTCTTCCTTATTTCTCCCCGCACCCCCCTGATCTATCTTCTTCTATTATACATTCTATCGTGAAAAGGGGTAGTATCGCGAAAAGATATTTTTAAAAATAACAAACTTTCATAGTACCCCCTTTAAGCCCTTTTTTCGCTATAAAAGGTAGCTGTATTCGTTCCCATGGTCCAATCTATCTCTGCACCAAATTTCTTCAGAATACCTTCAAATGGATAAACTTTCATCCCCTAAGCATGTGGTACAAGCTGCTAGTGGGCCATAGTCGGTAAAGTAGTACTCCACAGATTATCATTCAGTCATCTTAGCATGGTTTCCACTTGCATCCGATGCTTACACTTAGGAGCTTGGGTTCCGCTTCATCCTCCTTCTCTTCGTTTGATTTCTGCGGCTTTTAGGGAAAGTCTATCGTTTGATCTTCCAACCCCAAGCTGGCGCTAGAGTCAACAGGTATACCGGCTTGCAGGTAACGTAACGTGGCTTGGGCCCTGAAAAACTTAGGGGATCCCAAAAACACCAAACTCCATACTCTATAGCCCACCTCCACTCCAATCCATCATCATCATTTAAATTATGTATAAGCCCCATTACCACTGGAATCCAGAAACTTTTGCTGTTTTATGAAACTCGCACCGACCTCATTTTACTTCCAATTATACGTTTTTTTAAAACGTGTGAAACATCTAACAGGATGCTTTATTTTCAGATAAAAATGTGGGCATTAAAAGTAATCCTATTACTTCTGCCAGCTATTGCTTACTGCGGTATAAGTATTAAAATTAACCCAGGTAAGACAGAAGCTAAGACTACTGTTTCCTTCAGCGGCTCAGACAAAGCTCCTATTAGCGAACAGGAACGAAATACTTTCAGACTTGATGATGCCAATTTGAAGAGAGCTATAAAGGCAGTTAATGAACGTTTAAATATACCTTGGATTTGTGTAAATCTTCGCGTACCAGAAGTGATGAGAACTCTTACGCCAGTAGGGTACAAAATAATTGCCATCACTCCAAAACCTGATGCAATCGTGACTGCAGAATATGAAAATGAACATAAAAAATTAGAAGCAAAATATACTACAGGTGTGGAGAAGAGCGTTGAAGAGGGAATCTCCCATGGTTGGAGCACTTCGGGAGAACTAAGTGTTGGGCAAGAAATCAACTACAGTGTCGGTATTGGGGCAGCAAGTGTCGGTGGTTCTACCTCATTGTCTTACACTTCGGGATTTGGTAAGGAGAAATCAGAATCCAGAACAGTTTCTCTTGGAACTTCTTCAACTATAGAGGTTACTGTTCCACCAGGTCAAAAGGTTATTGCAACACTGACCGCTTCAAGCGCCACGTTAGAGGTTGATATATATTACGAGGCCACTCTTAGTGGACATTTAACTTGCGATAAGGTTAAGGATGGTTCTACAGTGGCATATGGATTAGCCGGTCTACAAAACGCTGGAAAATTACCAACAAAGGTAAATGCTACCGAGCATTTATCAATTAGTTTTTATTCAAATGCCAAGCTTAAGGTATCTGATGGCCACGAATTGGATGCTGAAGTAAAAGTGAAGCAGTAAAAAAATACGTTATTGTCAATTTCATTCTTAAATAAAGTAAGAATGTTATGGTAAATAGTTGGTTCTTATTCCTTTAGTCTTTGATTCTTTATCTTCGCTTTTCTTACATACATTGCATATTTCTAACTCTCAATGTTAATGAAAAGTAAGTGTTTTCTAGTAGTGAAGCTAAAGTATGATCGAAAAGTGGATAGAATAACTACAATTTTACATCATTCGGTTTTACCCAGTATTTCTTTACTTTATTTAATCAATCAATCAATTAGCCTATTGCAGTCCACTACTGGACAAAGACCCCGCCCAATGCGCGCCATTTTTACCGATCCTCCACCTTCCACATCCTGTCTGTCCAGCTATCAATTTCAGATCGTCAGTCCATCTGGCTGCGGGGTGTGCTACCTTCCGTTTGCCTTTTCGCGGTCTCCACTATAGAACTTGTTTCCTCAAACGGCCATTGGTTCTTCGACAGATGTAGCCAACTCTCTGCCACTTCAGCTTGCTTATTCTGCGAAGTATGTCGGTAACTTTAGATGTTTGTCGGTTGACCTCGTTTCGAATTCGACAACTTCGCGGCTAATAGGTCATGAACTAACCCCACTGTCAGTGTCCACGTTTCAGGAACGAAGTCAGAGCAGGCGGGCTGCACTGGAGGAAGCCCTTAGTTTAGGCATTACGATAGGGGTGAGAAGACCCAACGTAGTTTACTAAATGCTGCCCAACCTAGTTGGATCCTTCTTGCTTATTTACTTATAGCACAGAATAGATAATAGTACTAGCGTACAGAATGGAAGCTCACCCCCTCCCACCGATTTCATTTCCTCTCCCCGTACGTCAAAATCATGGGCGCTTTCATGGGCACCTAAAACAAAGGTTGTCACCGGTAAAAGATGTAAGAACGGCACTTCGGGAGAAAGAGTCAAAGGTTCGGCTAGCTTCGGTTTTTAAGGCGTCCTCTCTTTCACACAAAATTTAACCCTTAAATGCATCTTGACTTTTTGTATAAATAACTAATGAACTACCTAACGAACTACTTAACCGGTCAGGTTCAATAATAAATACTGTGGAAAAAGTACAAATGTTCTCAATATGTGTAACAACAAGTTCCATTAAGTGCCATCATTCAACAGTATAAAAAAAAAGTAATGAACTGGATGAAATTCGTGTAAAATCTTATTAATTATAATAATTTTCATATAGATTTCACAGGTTCTTTAGAAAATAACTTAAGAACTAGCGTGTTAAGTGACATTATGGTGAACCGATATTGATTATAGGTGTATTATATAGAAACTGCATTTTAGTGGCATTAAATAAGTAAATATTAAAATATACACATGAGATTTTCATATTACTTTATTTCTATCCGTAAACTATGATTTTATTTATTTAGTTGTAAGTATTTACTTACATTGGATGGTTGTAAATCGGAATTAAATTTTACTCAGATGGTGCGCCAACATTGAAAATTAACATGGTCTATAAAATAAAGGATAAAATACCCAGTTCCTAATTATTATTTTTTTAACACTACAAAGATTATAACTTAAAAGCATACGATGCAGATCTAGATTAGTATACATTCTAGGGTTAAAAAATGGGCGGTACCTGGCAATGACGGAATCCATGATGGACGACATTAATTGTGATACATTCTAATCGAAAAAAATGCCATACTTCATAGGCGTAGGCTGTCAAAATTATGATTCTTAAATTTTATAAAGTAAAGAGCGGTTAAAACCTTTTGTGTTTGTAAAAAATATAAATAGATATCTTTCCGTGAATTTCCGTTTAGTAAAAATTATAATTGATAATGAAATAAATAAACACTATTAAATTAAAGTGTGCTTAACTACCATTTTTCTAACTTCCTACTCGCCGTCGACATTTCTAAATAAGGATTAGGATAATTATTACAATAACCGGGAATAAAATCCGTGTCATTCAGTTGAGGTTCAAAAACCTTGGTTCGTTATTTAACACCATGTATTCCCTGAGTTCCAGATCTTTTTTTTTGACATCTGGTGATCAAATCTGGTATCCTTACCTTATTTCTTTTATACGATACGTATCTTTATTTTATAGATCCCTGGATATTTCACCAAAAAATCTGTGCGTCCTGTGAAAACTGGTACATCTTGAAAATGTCAACTTTACAGTAGAGTAGTTTTTGTGTTTAAATAATCATAATTTTTTTTAGAATAATAATTTGTTTGGAAACAAGTGACGTATTTTATATTAGTGTGTTATTGTTAATAACCTATTAGGTTCCTGCTCAAGAGTGTACAGGTAGGAAGAGATATTTAAAAAAAACTATTTGTTGTATCAAAACACACCAAATGAATGCTCGTGTATAATGATTCTAAATGAGTTATATCAATTTACACGCTATGTGAAGGTTTGGTGAAAGGTGATATTTGTTATATTATCAGGTAGTTTTATATGAAACTAATCATCTCCTGTTCATAGCTGTCAAACAAACAAGTAATATTATTCAGTTGGCAAAAGCACTGTAGACACAAAACTCGTAAAAGTAGTTGTTTTATTATTTATATCATTTTACTCAAGAATAAAAGTCGTGTTTTTTGATATAAGTAGACTTAAATCGCAACTCAAATTTGTGTAATATGATACAAGAAACAGTCTTAAGACACAGGCATAAAAATAAAGCAATAAAAAGCAAATAAAAATGCATTATCACTTTAATTTTATTAAGGGTATTATTGAGTAACGCTTAGTTTGAAAGTTAAGTAAGTTAAGTAGTTTTAGTTTAGTTAAAAAGGAAAAAAAGCATCAATGACATAAGTCAACAATACAACATAGACGAAAAATAGTTTCTAATACATACTCAAAAGAACTAAACAAAAATTAAAATCTCGGTATTCTTTGTGTAAAAAAAAAAAATAAACATACCTGAACTTGAACTTTCATATCTAGTTCAATTTAATTCAATTCGATTCGACGAAATATTCGAACTTCAAGAATGAATCAAAACTATCACATAATAAAATAACGTTTATTAAAAGACCTAAAATGTTATTCAACTTCCATATCAAATTAAACATAATTCAAGGTGCTCCTTGCGTTTCTCCGCATCGATGTCGCTGTGGAGAAGAAGTTAGTAGCTTTGGACACCATGGTCTCTCATGCAGTAGGAGCGCGGGACGGCTTTCACGGCACGCGTACATCAATGACATAATCCGTCGGGCTCTGGTCACCGCCGGGGTCCCAGCCGTTTTAGAACCTGCTGGTCTGGTGTGCGATGATGGCAAGAAGCCGGATGGAATGTCCTTGGTGCCTTGGAAGATGGGAAGGCATTTGGTGTGGGATGCAACATGTGCTGACACCCTTGCGCCTTCACATCTTCCAGGGACTGGAAGACTGTGCCTGCGCTGCTGCTGCTTCGGCAGAGACCCTCAAACGGTGCAAATATCGTAGTTTAAGTGATAATTACATATTTGAGCCGTTTGGGGTCGAGACACTGGGATCATGGGGTCTAAGTGCCCGTCTATTATTTAAAGACATTTCCAAACGGGTAATGGACGCTACCCGTGACCAGAGGGCTGGTTTATTCCTTGCGCAAAGGATCAGTATTGCCATTCAACGTGGCAATGCCGCCAGCCTTCTGGCCACCCTGCCAGTTGACATCGATGGGGAGGAATTCTTTGACGCCTGAACCTGCTGGTTTGTATATATTATGTACTTATTGTTTTTATATTTTTTAAATAATTCTAATGTACATATTGTAAATAAAAACCAATTATGAATGGCCATTCAAATAACATGTAGAACTAAATAAATCAACAACTTCTAAACTATTACTTAAATATTTTTCTAATATAATTAAATATTTTTCAGTCTTCATCACTAGAGATAAAATGATGATCAATATTTCTTATATTAGCCTTAGTTTTTAAATTTTTATAATAATCATGATAACTATTATCAATGTATGGCAATAATGAAATTAAATCATTATTAGGGTTCCGTAGCCAAATGGCAAAAAACGGAACCCTTATAGATTCATCATGTCTGTCTGTCTGTCCGTCCGTATGTCACAGCCACTTATTTTGGTAAGTGTATTCTGTGAACCGCATTAAGATTTTCACACAAAAATAGAAAAAAAAACAATAAATTTTGGGGGTTCCCCATACTTAGAACTGAATAGTTTGCGCGAGAGACTTCCAAAGTGGTAAAATGTGTGTCCCCCCCCCCCCTCCTGTAACTTAACATGTCTAACATGCGTTTTGCATGGCAAGGACGACGCTGCAACAATGATATTTTACATTATAGACCATCATAGAACATAAATAACAAAGTAAAATAATAACAGTATCATAAACTAGTATTCATTACTTACAGATAGTGCAATCCACGAAGACGCGTTGCTCCAATTTTCGGTTGAGGGTATCGCGGGGTACAATTCGTTTGACACTAGCGTCATTCGCCAACTGTCAGCGGTTTGTGTGCGCGTGCACTCTTAAATAAAATTTAGTGTAGGTGTACTGGTAACACTCGGAAGCATACGCACATATTATAAGTAGTTAGGAGCAATACTGGGGCGCATCTACGTGAATTGCACTGTTTTTACTTTTAAGCAATAATAAATAGATTTCGTGTATTTTGATATAGCTGGAGTAAATTATTTTGTGTAAATGGTTATTAGTTCTTGTTATTATGAATATACGAAAAATAAAATAGAATTAGTGTAAAATGATACATCTAATACGTACATTGTGCGCCATGTTGGATTGCTCAGACAGCGCGGGCGAGCACCTTGTCCAGTAGTATTTACGGCACTGACACCGCGCGGGCGGCGGTAGTCTCGCAGTACCGCCCCCGGCACCCCGCGCACCGCTCGCGTTCGCAAAATGTATTACTTTGCACATATTTTGGATCAAAACCGTTTTAATTTTCGCGTGATTATTGATACAACTTTAGTTGAATTACTTAATACAAAAAATATTACTTTCCTATGTATGTGAGCAATAATACAACTTTAGTTGTATCAATGCAGTGTACAAATTTACTTTGTGTCAATTGATATAACTAAACATGTATCAAATGACATCTTATTCGAAGGTAATAAATATATGTGAATAATAATATGACTAGAGATACATCTTTACACACAAATATTTATCTCATAACTTAAATATTATGAACGATACATGTCAACATGTATTTATTTACACAAACATAATTTATTAAATCGCGTCATTTCGTCTTAGATGTACCACACGATCTCAGAAACTAATAGACGTATCAAAATGTTGATTAGATTAGGAAAAAAGTATTTTTTTCTGATTAAGGTACTAAAATAATATCAAATTCGATATAAGTTGACTTGTATCACTTTTCACAGGACACACAGAAATATTGACAATCCGTTCTTAAAAAAGCCACAGCAAACGTCTCCCTTTTTTCTCATGTTTTTTATAACGAAGTACACCTTTATTAAGCTTTTTTTCCACAATTACCTGTATCATAAACTTGATAAGCCAAAAATCATCAATATCCGTTCATAAATAACGCGACAGAAAAGGCACCCCTTTTCTTCTTCGATTAAAAAAGCTTTTGGCAAAAATTATGTTTTAAATCAAAGAACATGTATGTAAGTTTGGTGACAATCGGTTAAGAAATCTTAACCGATTGTCACCATACCCTCGAAACCGTGAGCAACAGCTAGTTTTTTATAAACATAACCGGTTTTAATTACTCTATAAACATATCAAAGTCGTGTTGTAGTATTGTTTTGTTATTTGTGCCAATTCTGTTGTATGACAGGACCAAAATGTATCCCCATACTCTTTTCTTCCGAAGCGAAGAAGAAGATGGAAATACGTTTTAATGTTAAAAATTATTTATATGACATTTTGTAACATCAGGATTGTCGCCTCCGTCGGATATGACGTAAGTCATGACACCAAAGGATAGAGCGAGAAAAATCACGCTATCTCACTCGAAAATTAGCTTAAAATTCAAATGTGCCATCCATGACATATCTAATTTTCTCACACATCAAAACTACCGTGCATGTACACGAGCTATGTTTGTAGTAATTACAACGCGATTGTTTCATACATTTTTCCGAGAGCTTCCGAGGTGTGCTTATAGTTACTTTATTTATAGATTATTATTTAATAGCAATTAATAGAGTTGAATAGTGAGGTAACGATGAACCTGGCCACCATTGAGGACAGCGGTCTTTAGTGGGAGGAAAGCCGATTACGTGATATTTAACTTTACTGACCCTATACCCGTCCACATAGGCAATGACTTAGTCGAGTGCACGTACGAAGTTCAGACCTAAGGACCACGCGACGGACACGCGAGTTGCGACCCCAAAATGCCAGTCAGGTTGAAAGGGCAGGTTAAAAAAAAACGATTCCACCAGAATCTCATTTGGTTTCGCAAAATTGTCACAAAAATTGTCATACATATTATTTCACAGAAAATCATTTAGAATACACTTGAACCAGTTGGTTTGGTGCGCGACGATGGCAAGAGACCGGACGGTATGTCTTTGGTGCCTTGTAAGATGGGTAGGCCTTTGGTGTGGGACTTGTGCTGCTGCGGCATTTGCGGAGGTCCTCAAACGGCGAGAATATGATAGTATTATTGTTATTTATTTAAGTCGTTTGGGGTCGAGAGCCTGGGGTTGTGGGGTCCGTGCGCGCGGTGGCTTTACAAAGAAACTGCAAAGCGACTGGTCGATGCTTCGTATGACCAAAGAGCTGGCCTGTTTTTTGCACAATTGATTGGCATTGCCATCTAACGGGGCAACGCCGCCAGTCTTTTGGGCGCGTTACCAGTCGACATCGATGAGGAGGAATTCTTCGAAGCCTAAACTTTTTGGCCTCTTTTATATTCTCTATTTTTTAAATTCTTGTAAATATTTAGTTTATACGTTTTAGTTCTAGTTTAACTTTAAAAATAATCCTTTTACCTATTATATAAATAAAATGTCATATTGAATAATGTAATCACTTGTACTGTTTCCACACTTTATTTGGTTTTTATTTTTAACCTGACCGGTTTCACCTCACGGCATTATCAAAGGTTTACAAAATACAATAATTTTTACCAATTATATTTCTAAATACTAAAATTTTTATATGTGGGTAGTTTTAAAAATGTGCATACCAGGTTCAATTTTTTTCCCAACATTTGGGGAAAATAATGTTTGAATTTCCTTAAAAGTCATTATGTTTAAAAATTAATAAATACATTATAGGTATAGCGCTAGTTGTATTAAAGGTAAATGACAGATGATTAAATGTCAAAATTATAATTGAATTAAATTAAAGGAATTGTCACATTAAAGATGTCAAATGGAAATAATAATATGCTTGATGGTACTACACAACATGAGTCATAATATATAAAATGTCAGTCAAATTAATAAATAATTAATCAGATATGTAGATGTCACTATTCATTGCAACAGAGGTGAGCGGCTCAGATCCAACTGTTGATTTATTATTTGGTTTCTATCCGAATTTAATAACCTATTTATTTCCAGAGCTTCCAGGGCGTTCATTTTTCTGCCTTTGTCACACAGTCGCAGAGCCTTGAAGTTGGCCTGTGGATCAAAGGAGTGGTTTTCTAGCAGAAGGTGTTCTGCAAAGTTGGACTCTGTTTTTTTAAGTCTCCAACCTCTGACATGCTCAGCAACTCTGATACCGAAAGGTCGTCCAGTTTGGCCAACATACTTCTTGTTGCAGGTGGAACATGTCAGCTCATATATACCACTTTTCTGCTCAATTGGAGTTGGGTCTTTATTATTACAGAGCAAGTGGTGCAAATTTTGTGTGGTATAAAAAGCGGCTTTGCAGTCTGATAGTTTCCTAGCACATTGATATGAGATGGGACCAATATAGGGTATTCGGGCCCATCGTTTTTTGTGTGCTTCTGTCATAGATGTGTCTCCCTTGTATGCTAGATTAGTGACCGCCCTGGATCTCTGGCGTGACACCAAGCTGTCTATTAATTGGGATGGGAAACCGTTATTGGTTGCTATCACCTTGATCAGTGCCAATTCCCCCTCAAAACATGCTGTATTCCACTCGATGGTGCACCGAGTTTTGTCGATTCCAATGTCACAGTCGGATTTTTTTCTATATATTCTGCCTACATACTACTTAGTTTTAATTTCCGCGCATTGTTTGAGAAAAGCACTATACAATCCTTGGCCACAACTGAGCGTTGCCGGACTCCGTAATGCGTGCCTCGGCTGCGCCTCGGCCCGCATACTTCACGATCGTCCGGCAACACTACACTTGGTGGCCGCGGCAGTAATGTACTATTCCTCTTAAATGTTACTAATGGAAGGTGTAGATTGCAACAATCGCAGCAGCGCCAGGAAAGTCCCATTAACCTCCTCAATACGTTATTGTATTGGGAAGCCCCGCATGCCTTCCGAGTGTAATCAGCCCACAGACTGCACGTGTAAAAAGACATACAGTAGGCTCTGAAAAGAGTAATTTTTACTTGTGGTGTGTGTTTGAGCTAAAAGGGCTAGAGGCCAAACGAGTAGTCATAAGTTTCGATGACAGTTGAATGACATGTAGAATATACTGCTTCCGGGCTGTTCGGCCATGGTAGATGTGAAACTTGCGTTCCAGACGTTTCGTCGATCACTGCGGTCGACATCTTCAGTGGCGCCGGGCCGGGCGACGAAAACTTCGGAGACCTTGCCTCACCGGCGGCTGACGTGCGACTGATACGAAGCCTTGAATCACGGGCGTATTTATAGGCACGGTCGGAGCGGGGAATCGACTCACTCGATTCTGATTGGTCGAGCGCTGTGGCGCGGACGTACTCGATCCTGATTGGTTGTTTGCACTATGATACCGAGTGGCTCTCAGTGCTGGGTACCAATCTTTTTGGAGCTGAAATCCCTCGTTTTTTCGGTTGAAGTTTTTGGGATGCTTGAATATTTCGATGGCTTCTCGAAGTATACGTGGGAAAAAATGTGTTGTGGTAGCTAGAACTTTCGTGTTCTGAAATTCGATGGTATGATTCCCATCCTCTTGGGTGTGTTCTGCAACCGCTGACTTGTCGAAGTGGCAGAGGCGGCAATTACGTTCATGTTCCGACAGGCGGGTCTTGATGCTTCTTTGGGTGGTGCCCACGCCTGAAGACTAATAGTTGAATGACAGTTGTCACTTTATGTCGTAACTCTGGGTCTCAACATCTGCGTCGGAGCAGAATACTTCTTGCGAAGATTATATATTTGTGGGAATAATTTGGGATTAGCTTGTACCACTGTGAAATAAATACATATCCGGGAGCGCGGAGTGTATACCTAATTGTTCTGGTGGAATTACGTCCGAAAACGTTAATTCGTGAGCAAGTGCGTGGTGCCTAGGGAAGATTGTTGGTGCCGCCGTCGAAGTGGTTCACGGTGCGATCGGCTGCGTAAGGGAGCCAGCCAGGGCGAATAAACACAAACAAACTCATTACACATACAAATACACACCTGACATACAGACACGCCTTGGAGGGTTCTGAAGGTGCTGGGGTGACATCACATGGGTAAGTGAATTGATTGTTCACATTAGGTTAGGTCTTAAGTACAGCGCTACGTATCGCAGCCAGTTTGGAGTAGCAGAGGGCTGTTATATCCAACAGTGTGCAACGTGCAAATCTGTGAGCTATCACATTGGCTCGGTCCAATGGAGCATTGTCGTTGAGGTCAGCGGTGATTAGATGACCTAGGTATTTAAATTGATCCACTCGTTCGAGTGCAATACCTCCGAGCCGCACGAATAGTACCCTATCCTGATACCGAGCCCAGCTGGCCCCAAAAACAATGTACTGACTTTTCTTAACGTTATGTGCTAGCCTGTGATCTGCTGCGTATGCTTCACACGTGGCTAGATATTTGTTCAACTGTGTCTCGAGCAGTTTATCAAGCACTTTAGCAGCCACTGTTATTAAAGATATTAGTCTGTAATAATTTATATCGGACATGTCTCCCGTCTTATTCTTCACAATAGGAACAAATTATCATATCAGAAGGCAGGTAAGAGTGACTAAAGCACAGGTTGAACAGGAGAGCCATAATAATTCTGATTAAATGAGATCCCGTGTTTATCAGATTCTCGATACTGTGACCATCGTGTCCAGGAGACTTACCACGGGGTGAACCTCTTATTAGTTTATCTCTTTCATTGGTAGGGAATCGAGTATTTACTCTACCATGACTAGTACTAGCATCCGACGTTAAACGGGGTTTCCCTAGCTGATATTTCAAAAAAAGTGACTCTTAAAACAGTCCGTTATTTGCTTCGCATCACCCACACTCACAGGCAAGCCAGGCCGCGGGTTGAACTTACTGTTGTGTTTCCAAAAACTACGGAAGTCACGTTTAGAGTGAAGAGGGGCAACTATATCCATTTTTATTTATTCTTGGTGATTTTAACACCACTTTAATTGTGACGTGGTACTTTCTACTATATGTGGGTGTGTGTACGAGGCAATGAGCTGCCTCATTGCCTCGTACACACACCCAGACATAGGTTTCACACACATCTGCCACATCTGAAATTTAAGCCTGGCCTCCCCGTGAGCATGTCTGGCGTGCGGATTCCAACCTGTGACCTGTCCACTTTTTGTATGAACGGTCCTACTACTACTACTACATACTGATGCTTCGCTAAGAGCGTGTATAATACTTTTGTATAAATTGTCAGTTATATGTCTGTGTAGAATGTCACTACAATAAAAGTCACTGCATGATCTAAATTCTCATGAAAAGTCTATTATTATTACTATAGTTAGCTTGAGTAACATAGTTAAGCGAACAGCACATTTCCAAGCTTTTTTATCATCTAAATATTATTGGATTTTCGGCACAGTTTAATCTTAATTACATTTTAAAATTTATCTTCACGTAAGTCCCTAATTTCATTAGGGAGCCTGTTAAAAAAGCGTATACATTTGCCTCGGAAAGAATTATTAATTTTATGGAGTCTACTATCACAAACTACAAGATTGTTTTTATGTCTGGTATTTATATTATGCTTGTCACAAGGTGTAGACAATTTTGAGATATATTTCCTTTCATACATTAGGTTATCGAAAATCTATTGTGACTCTACGTTCAGAATGTCTATTTCTTTAAACTTTTCTCGGAGGGATACTCTTGGGCCCAAATTATAAAATAGCTCGTAGAGCCCGCTTTTGTAAGGTCAATATTGTGTTTAAATCCGTGGAATTACCTCAAGGGACAATTCTGTAGCACAAAATACTATGAAAATAACTGAAATAAACTATTCTAGCCGTTGTGACGTTGTACATTATTAAACAAGTAAATCTTATTTAAATAATTACGCGTAACAATCAGTTATTTTAGTATATTTTTGTTTTAATTTACTAAATTGTCTATGGTTGTGCTAGCGAGATTGTACATCACTGATCGAACACTTAACCGGCGGCCAACTGCTGTCGACACCGGATAAGTTTTGAGATCATCATTTCCTACTTCTTTCTAACGGTGAAAATTCCTCGCTGGTGCAGCTTATTGCCTGATTAATGCATGGCTGAATATATTTTATTTTATTACTTTTGGATGTGCTATTTCAGCCCACTATTTATTGCCGTGAAGCTGATGACCTCTACGGTCAGAGGTCACGTCATCAGCTTGCGCTGCTTATTTATATGTAGGATCAGGATCGCCGAGGGGTATATCTTCAGGGTTTGGAGTGCCCATTTTATTGGGATCAACAAGTCTGTATAAGTAATTACAGAATTATATTTGAAAATAAACAATTAATTAATCAGCCAATAACATACAATACACAATACAAAAGTAAACAAAAGATAAAGTAGGTCAATAATTAGGCGAACAGACGTTTTAAGGTCACAAGTTCGTACAGTGGCCAAGCCACCCAATTACAACAGCTATTGTAATTAAAAATTTTTGTCAGGAGCAAGGGAGCTCTTTATCGAGTCGAATCCGAAGACCGACTGACGAGCTTGCTGAGTGCGCGCTCTTTTATGAGACGATCCCCACTATGCATCCCTCCCCGACAACTCTGTCCGTTGACGCATTGCAGTGAGTCACGTGTTTACTTGATACAAAATGTACTAAATCTAGTAAGATTTATCATTACAAGTAATCTAGTAATACAAAAATAATTGTTGTAAATAAATAATGATGAATTCACAAAGTAAATCATTTTAAAATAAAGCAATATGTCATCATTGTTTTGAACAAAACTAACGGTCACACTTATCGAAATAAGTTGCCAAAAATCAACTAGTAGTACTTAATAAATTATGTTTTAATTTATTAGACAATAATTGATAGTAAAAGTCACTTAAATTAATAATAAGAAAATCAATTCGTAACAAAGTTTGGTAACTACCCGCTGTAATTGACAACCAACTCCGACATATATATTTTTCTTCTATCTACGCTGTTCCACCGCTGGGGCGATTATCTTCACCTGCTATTATTTTAGCGGGTCACTGGACGTAGTTCCCTTACTCTACAGATTATCATTATTACCAAAGCATTATTACCTGTTGCATCCAATGCTTACACTTAGGAGCCTGGGGTCCGCTTAGTCCTTTCTTTTCGTTTGTCTGTGATATGCACGGAACGTTGGCTTACACCCTGAAGAACTTAGGGGGGACCCCAAAAACACCAAACTTCATAGTCTATGGCTCACCTTCACTTTAATTCATCATCATCATTCATATAATCTATAAGTCCCAATAGCACTGGAGTCCATAAACTCCAATTTCTGCTGTTTTATTAAACTCACACTGACCACATTTTACTCCCATTTTTAAGTTCTTTTTAAATGTGCGAAAAATACGTTTTTAAATGTGTAAAAAATATGTCTGTGAAGTAGTTACTCCACAGATTATCATTATCGCCTTAGAATGGTTTCCAATTGTATCCGATGCTTACACTTAGGAGCCTGGGGTCCGCTTCATCCTCCTTCTCTTCGTTTGTCTTCTGCGGCTTCGTGGGAGCGACTGTCGTCTAATCTTTCAACCCCCAAGAGGGCAGCCGGCGCTGAAGTCAGCAGGTGTACCGGCTTGCAGGTAGCATTGGCTTGGGCCCTCAAGAACTTGGGGGGGACCCCAAAAACACCAAACTCCATAGTCTATGGCTCACCCCCACTCGAAGCCATCTTCATCATACATATTATCTATATACGTAATAATGAAGTGAGGAAGATCACTTACATATATCAAGAATAAAAGGGGTCCTAATGTCGAGCCCCGGGGAACTCCCATGACTAATGGGGCGCCAGATGAGTTAGTGCCATTAATATTGACTATTTGTACTCTGCCAATGAGGTAAGATTTAAGCAAGCTGAATGAGTTGTTAGAAACACCGTTAAAACCTAATTTTAATAGCAAAGTCTCATGATCAACACAATCAAAAGCTTTTGATAGATCACAAAAAATACCGATGGCATCCTGCTTCTTGTCCCATGCATCAAATATATGTTTAACGAGATCAGCTGCTGCATCCGTCGTGTTTCTGAATTGATTGCTTCTCCACATAGACATCGATGCGGAAAGACACACGGTCCCCCAAACGTAGGCAAGTCGCGATACGGAACGTCGTGTCGTCCAACATTGTACCAATGTTGGGCGAAGGAAGTGCCTAGAGCCAAACACCAGATTCCTATTCCCCCACAGCCAATAGGCGAGCACGCACAGCAGCAGTAGTAGCTGTACTGATCACAACAATTTTAACACTAATACAGAGCGGCTCATCCTTTTGCCTTTGGGAAGTTGGGTTGGCGCGCATGACGTATTTGGGCAGGTCATTCTCCAAGCATTTAAAGCTTCGGTCTAATCAGTGAACGAGAAAGAATTTCCCTGAAGCACTTTCTCAGAACGTGTGCGGCTGCCGACCTTGCCATCGTGAACACATATTTCCATAAGAAATCCGAACACCTTATCACCGATAAACATGAGCGGCACGCTACCCAGATCGATTTCCTCCTTACCAGGAGGTACAGCATCAGCAAGGTAGCAAACTGCAAGGTCATACCCAGGGAGAGTTTCACTTCGAAACACCGTCTCCTTGTCATGGACCTCTGTGTGAAACCCAAAGGAAGTATGTTGAGCGCGGCCACCGCAGAATAAGGAGGTGGCTGCTTGATAAAGACAAGTCCTAAAGTTTCGCCTCAGACATCGATGACAAGTGAGCCGATGCTGTAGACGAACCAATACAAGATTACTGGGACAAGCTTCAAGCAGCTATTCTTGAGGCAGGAAAGGCCATGCTCGGTACGTCTAAGGATGGACGAAAGTGTGACAAGGACAATTGGTGCTAGAACGACACAGTCCAGAGGGAGATCAAGGTGAAGAAGTCCTCTTTAAAAAGTGGCAAGCGTCTAAATCTCCCGAAGACCGCGACGCGTATAGCGATGCCGAACGCGCCACTAAGAGAGCCGTAGCCAGGGCCAAATGAGACCACTTGCAACCGCTGTACCACAAGTTGGCATCGTCTGAGGGGCAAAAGCTCATCTATAAGTTGACGCGTTCCAGAACTAAAGCGGCACAGTCTATATCCAAGTGCCACTGCATTAAAGACCCTGGGGGTAACTTGCTATACGAGGAAGGCGCGGTGAAGGAGAGATGGCGCTCATACTTTCACGAGCTGCTGAATAAGCAGCATAAAGAGGTGCAGCCACCAGACCTCCCTCCAAATCAAGGACTATTGCCACCGATAACGCCTGCAAAAGTCCAGACTGCCATTCGACGCATGAAGAACCGGAAAGCTGTCGGACCGGACGATGTTCCCATAGGGGAAGGCAATGGGTGCCCGTGGTGTGGGCAATCTGTCAAACCTTTATAACCGCGTACTCCTCACTGGTAGGATCCCGAACTAGTGTAGGCTGAGTATCATTACACCAGTCTTCAAGGGCAAAGGATCGGTGCAGGAGTGTGGCAGCTACCGTGGTATAAAGATAATGTCCCACACCATGAAGCTCTATGAAAGGATAATCGACACTCGTATCCGACAGGAGAGTGCACTCTCGGAGTGTCAGTATGGTTTTCCTCTCGGGCACGGGACCATGGACCTAGTGTTCGCCCTAAGGATTGTCGTGGGGAAATATAGGTCGAAGAACACGCCCCTGCACTGCCTATTCCTAGACATATAGGAGGCCTCCGACTGTGTTTTTCACGCGGTGATCTGGTGGGCATTGCGGTCCAAGGGAACCCAGAGGCCTACATTGACACCATCCGAGACATGTACCCCGATACCGGTTCCGTGGTTCGGTCCGCTGTTGGCGACACGAAAACCTTCCCCATCACCGTCGGGGTACACCAAGGATCCGTACTCAGTCCATACCTATTCAGCTTGGTGTTGGACATAGCATCAGAAACACGAGCAGCCTCCATGGTTGCTCATGTATGCTGATGACATTGCGTTGATGGACGCGGACAGGGACAGATAGTTGCGACGTGTGAAAGTTTGGAAGTTGGCGCTTGAGAACGGCGGTCTGAAGCTAAATGTGGCGAAGAAAGAATACTTAGCGTTAAACTCAACAGATCCTACACTCGTCCGCATAGGCGATGACTTGGTCGAGCGCACGGATTAGGTTAAGTACCTGAGATCTGTACTTCACGTGACTGGTGACATCGACCACGACGTCAAGGCACGTATTGCCGCCGCTTAGGCCAAATGGCGGGCAATGACTGGCGTCATATGCGATCCTAAAATGCCAGTCAATTTGAAGGGACAGGTCTATAAGATGATTATTAGGCCTGCCCTCTTACACGGCTGTAAGGCGTGGCCGCTGTTGGAGCGACACAAGCAGGAGCTGCGTGTATATGATGTGCGAAGTCACGCGTAAGGATTGCGTGAGGAACTCTCGCATACGCAGCAGCCTTCATGTCCTTGACATCGTAGATAAAATGCCAGATCTAATTCGCAACTGGTCGTTTCCTACAGTAAAAGAAATCGCTCTATGTTCTCCCATGACGCAGTAAGAAGAGTAGTATCGACCACGTACCTTAGATGGATATTAATTGGCCTCCGATTGATACACCTTTGTTCCTACGAACTATCCGAATTATGTAAAGTAAAGTGATTGACATTGCTCGCAGAACAAGCAAGTTCAAGTGTCATTGGGCTGGCTACATCTGTTGACGGTACGATGGCCGTCGGAACAGACGAGTCCTAGAGTGGAGACGGCGAAAAGGCAACCGCAGGCGGTTCCCCAGCCAGATAAACTGACGATGTGAAATCTTATTTTGAGTGAAATTAATTGGCAGTAGATTTATCATTCAAAGTTCAGCCTCATCACAGTTAGATTGTAAAGTCAACCCCAACTGGATTGGGAACAGATAGAGAATGATGAAGGTACAATAATATATTTCCCTTAATTATGTGCGTCTTATTTTGAAATATTACAATAATTATCTTAATAATGAAATATCACAATTATATATGAATATTTAGATCAGATTTACTTGAGTTATCTGGGTTGCAGAGCTTTTGCAATAGCATTATTTATATTTTAATAAACTAGATATTGTCATCGGTGCCACCCGCGTATATGTTATGACCAAACATAGGCTATGTCTTTTCCAAGTCTCTAATCTGTCTGTGTACAGAATTATATCAGGTTAACTTCCGCTGTAGTGGTTCCCGGTGAAGTAGAATAGGGAATAATTTGAACCCCTAGAAGCTATTTTTCGCGATAAACGTATCTTAACCTATGTCCTTTCTTAAGCTCCAGTCACCCTCTGTGCCAAATTTCATTAAGATCGTTTCAGCGGGTTAGAAATAAAAGCGTAATAGACAAACAGACAAAGGTACTTTCGCATTTATAATATTAGTATGGATATGGATACATCTGTGCTATTATTTTGTGATAACAAAAATGAAGTACTTTAACATTTTTTTATCCTTAAGATAAATCTCAAGGATTATGTTTCTAAAAAAAGTACACCTATATAAGGACCTATGATTTCAAAATCTCGTTACAGAAGCATACTGTTCTACAGGTGAGTACCACTAAATAGTAATTGGTTATGAGCGTCACTTTGTATCATTTCAGTAGCAAATATTGAGTTTACAGTAGAATCCGCTGTTGTGACCAACTGTCCAATATAATAACCGTCGTTATTACAAATTCCGGCCGAGACGAGAGTATCCCTGCAGATAACTGCTCGGAGGCTTTCCACGTCTTTCTCTGACTAGTAGAGGTAGTGCTCAAGAATTAGTTTTCTGACAGAGTGTGATAAGATTGAAATGACCGTGGAATAAAAGTAATCAGGTGAACACACATACACACACAGCACCTTCCGAGTTCACTGTTCTATTACAGAAACTAACAGACCCTGGATTTTAGAGGACTTTCTACTGTCGACTTTGTCGTTGTTGAAATTGGTTTAGCAAGTGCGACGACAACATTCTGTGTTACTGCACAGCTATGATACTCCACAGACCATCATTATGATTATTTTCGATTACATCTGTGGCTTATACTTCCAAGCCCGGGTTCCACTTTATCGTCATCTGCTTCGCTTGTCCTATACAGCTTTTCTAGGAAAATAATATTTTTATCAAACACTGTCACTGAAGTCTGTCTAAGGATTCCCACTTGCTTTTTTTATTGAAATCGCGCTTCTCTATTTTTGGAGAGTGAAAAGAGGGAGATAAATCTAAAAGCATTCTTTATTTTCAGAAAAAATGTGGGCATTTAAGGTAATTCTATTGCTTCTACCAGCTTTTGCGTACTGTGGTATAAGCATTAGAATTTCCCCGGGTAATACAGAAGCCGAGACCACTGTGTCCATCAGTGGCTCAGATAAAGCTATTATTAGCGACAAGGAACGGAAGACTTTCAAACTTGACGATGCATCTTTAAATAAAGCTGTAAAGGCATGGAAGGGCAATACTTGTACAAGTGTATTCGTGAAACCACCGACGCCCTTTGGCGACGTATATGAAAAATATAATTGGAGACCTGTGGAGAGAACTCTGAAGCCAGTAGGATACAAAATTCTTGGCATCAATCCAAAACCTGACATAGTGGTGACTGCATCATATGAAAATACTCATGATAAAGTAGCTGCAACATATAGTACAAGTATAGAGAAGAGCATTGAAGAGCAAGTCAGCCATGGTTGGAGCACTTCGGGGGAACTTAGTGTCGGGCAAGAAATCAACTACAGTGTCGGCGTTGGAGCGGCACAGATTGGTGGTTCTACCTCATTGTCTTACACTTCGGGCTGGGGTAAGGAGAAATCAGAATCCAGAACAGTCAAACTTGGATCTACTTCATCTATACAGGCTACCGTAGCTCCAGGTCAAAAGGTTGTAGCATCACTTACCGCTACACAAGCTTCGTTGGAGGTTGAAATATATTACGAGGCCACCCTTAATGATGGACATGTATTTTGCAACTATGAAGGTAAATATAACGGTCATCATTTCTGGGCGTGGCCTTTACGGACTCTACAAAGTAAAGGAAATTTACCCACTACGATAAAGTCCACAGAGCGTATATCAGTTGGTTTTTATTCGAGTGCTAAGCTTAAGATAGCCAATTAGCAGCTGGAGTAAGAGGGTAAAGCAGTAAAGAAATACTGTAATGTATATTTCATTTATGAATAAAATGAGAATTTTGTAGTAAATTGTTTTCATTCTAATTCCTTCAGACATTCATTGTTATATTGTTATCACTAGAACAATTTGCAATTCAATCAATAAGCTATCGCAATAAACTGTTGGACATAGGCTTCTCCCAATGTTAGGATGGGACTTTAGAGTTGGCCTGGCTGTTTTGACGCTGGCCAGACAGGTTAGTATAGGATTTTAATTCGAGTTTTCCATCTCTCACAGTAATATCGTCTGCGTATTTTCCGTCAGTCACCTCTTACGACACCCTTCGGATGAGAGAGAGAGATAAGACCCTTGTGATGCTTGTATTCTTTCTCTGTCACCACACAGGTAAATGTTTGATTAACATCAACTTATATTGCATATTTGCATAATGACTTCATCTATTTCTCAATATTTTGTTTAAAAATGTGGAATAATCAGGTTTATAAAAGGTTTTTTTTAGACCTTTTCATGTCATTATTTTGTTTCGCATAAAAACAGCTGACATAAACTCCATGTCGCAGAGAATGGTTTGGAGTGCACTCATTTCTCATACACTCAAATTTATAATCGAGGTAGTCAAAATCATCTTTAGACATACCATCAATAGCCATAATAATTATAAAAATTCTAACAGAAAAGCAGTGAGGTAAAGCTGCTGACATCGTGGGCACCTTTACAACGAGAAAGATCCAGGGTGGGTTATTTAACGTGCAATAATGATTCTCATTTGTCATTTTTCTGTAAGTATTTAAAACCAAAAACAAAAAAGTTTAACTGCCTTCAAGAAATAATAACAGTGGCCAACTGCGATTTGGATTCGCCCATGAAGGGTTCCTTCATGGGCGAATCCGTAGCGTAGCAGCAACTAGCATGATATAAAAGTTCTCGTAGTTCGTTGTTCAATTACATATTCAAGAAACTACTTACTAGATGTCGTTCAAACCGATTTTCAGTGGAAGTTTACGTGGAATAAATGATATGAGATAATTAATATATCATATTCTTTATGTTTAATCATTCTCATATTTTAGAAGTTACGGGGGGGGGGGGGGGTCTCTATCATTTTTGATGTCCTATCCATAGACTCTTATTCTGCGAGCTAAGTCGGTAACTTTGGTTCTTTGTCGGATGATCTCATTCCGAATTTTATTTTTCAAAGAAACACCAAGCATAGCTTGCTCCATAGCCCGCTGCGCGACTTTTAGTTTATGGACTAGCTCTACCGTTAGTGTCCACGTTTCGGCATTGAAGTCATAACAGGTAGGACGCACTGGTCAAAGACCTTTGTTTTCAGGCATTGCGGTAGGGGGGAAGAGAAGACTCGACGTAGTTTGCGAAATGCTGCCCAGCCCAGCCGGATCCTTCAGGCTAGTTCTTGCTCGAAGTTGTTTTTACCGAGCTGAATAGCCTGGCCCAGGTATACATGTTTTTGGGCAACTTCGAGAGTCGCCCCCTCGATGGCAATCGGTTTCGATGCAACATGTTCGATGAACATGATCTACGTTTAATCCAAGTTTACTTCGAGGCCGACGCGTCGAGAAGCTCCATCTAGGCTGTGCAATGTGCAATGGGCTGGCCACGTCTGTCGAAGGACCGATAGCCGTTGGAGGAGACAAGTCCTAGAGTGGAGACCGTGAGAAGGCAAAACGAAGGGTAGGAAGCCCCTTAGCCAGATGGATCGATGACCTGAAAAAGGTGGCTGGGACGAACTGGATGCGGAAGACGGAGGATCTTACGAAACGGCGCACATTGGGAGAGGCCTATGTCCAGCAGTGGACTACAGTGGGCTAATTGATGATTGATGATCCATAGACACCACACGTAGGGGTTCAATGAAATTTTTTTTTTGGAGTTTTAGTTCTAAGTATGGAACCCCCATAATTTATGTGTTTTTTTCCTATTTGTGTTTGAAAATCTTAATGCGGTTCACAGAATACATCTACTTACCAACTTTCAACAGCATAGTTCTTATAATTTCGGAAAAATTTGGCTGTGACATACGGACGGACAGACAGACATAAGAATCCCTAAAGGTTCCGTGTTTTGCCATTTGGCTTCGGAACCCTAAAAAAGAGCCACCGAAAGTAAAAAAGAATTGAAAATACAAATTTGAAAAAGATGAATGCTTGCTAAAGACTGAGCATCGGGAGCAATGGTACATATTCTGAGAGGTATATGTCCAGCACTGGACAAAAATTAGCTACACAAACATATTCATGAATACATAGTAGTCGAATTCACTACCGTCACGCTACAGACACTATAAATATAGTGGGTTAATTAATCGCGTCTTATTTGAAGATATTACAATTATTATCTATATATGAATATTTAGTTCGAATTTACTGTAAGTTATCTTAACCGTATAACCATTGCTATAATATTAAAATATATTATAATAAATTAGCTGCTACCCGTGCCACCGCCCACGTACCTATATGTCATGACAAAACTCTGCGCTTTGGCAAAGTATACTTGTCTATGTAACAAATTTTATTAGGTTATCTTAGAAATTCAATTGTGGTGTTTGTACCCGATGGAATAGAATAAGGCCTGGGTAGAATAGGGTAGAAAGCTACTTCAGCCGATAGTAAACATTACAACGAATGACAATAGGTATGTTTGTACCTATTACGTGAAACCAGTGAAATACGTGTGTTAGCGATAGCTCCCTTTGAAAAGACCCAGGCGTGAATGGCGAACTTTCATATAAAATTTCATCCACTATTCGTACCCCCTTTACACTTTGTACACAACAAAGGTAGCCTATTATACCCTGTCTCAAGCTCTAGTCACTCTCAATATGAAATTCAATTTCATCAAGATCGTTTCAGTGGGTTAGGCATTATAACGTAACAGACAAATAGACAAAGTTACTTTGCCATTTATAATGTTAGATATGGATATATCTGTGCTATTATTTTGTGATGATAAACAAAAAGTGTTTTAGCATTTTTTGATATAACTCTCAAGGATACTGTTATTAAAAAATATTCGTGTCTATATAAAGGACCTGAGATTTAATAATCTGATTTCAGAATAATACTGTTCATCAGGTGAGTAACACAAAATAGTAATTGTTCATAAGTGTCACTTTGTGTCATTTCCGTGGAGAATCCATAAGAATCTTTTATCTTGAGTCCGATTGTTGTGACCAACCGTCCTAAAGGTATGTCGTGGAGAGTGACCCACTTCGTGCTTACTTCCATAGCTCTGGCTGCAAATAGTTTCAGAAGCACCCCTGTGTACGCAATTTGAATCTTGGCAGTAGCAGCTCTTCAGCTGCGATCCTGCGGTGACACCGCACCGCTTTGTAGGGATTTGTATGCAATAGCTTCGGACGTAAGTGATCCTGCAGCGCGGTTGGACGGTGCAACTTTGGCAACGCCGCTGAGCTGCTCCGAGATTAGTATGGCTGCATTGCCTGCTCAGTCAACTTAACAAATTGACGACGTTTACAGATGAAAATAACAATTTCCTAGTATCGTACGGCTATCCGAAAGGTTTAGGCAGCACCGCACTGCAGTGATACCGGTTTGCGGCAGCCGGACGCAGTTCAGTTACGTATCATTTTTCTGGGCCGTTTGGTCCAAAACATCCATCACAACCCTGGGTAACGGAGACGGAAGCGCTCGGAGGCTTTCTACGTATCTCTCGGACTGGCAACGAAACAGTCTGTACTCATAAATTACTGGCAGTGTGCGATTAGATATTCAGAAAGTAAAGTAAAAGCTGTCAACAGATAGCACCTACTGTGTTCGCCAAAATACCCCCAGTCTCATATTGGGATACTGGATACCAAATAGTTTAATCAGTCGTTCATTTAACCGCTTGGGCTCTTTACTAAACGGCGTCGTTCAATTAGCGGCCTGAATGATATTCAGCCGTAATGATCATTGAATGGCGCCGTTTGTTAACAGCCTAGGCAGTTAATTGAACGGCTGATTAAGCTAGTTTGTGGCGACATATATATCGAATATCCCAATATTATACAATTTCCAACACTGCTTAATTCAGGGTGTAATCGTTAAGTTTGTCCTGGCGATTATTCCGTTACTATTACAAATATCAAAAAACTTTAAACTGATATCGAAAGTACGGCACCTAATGAGTAAAGTGACATCAATACCTTTTTAAGAATCAAACGAGAGGTATCTAACATTTTGAAATTAAAAACTCCCATACATTTATTGAATTGTTCTTGATCAAATGTTCAACCGACGACACGTAATCAAGGTAATATTCGGACTCAATTTAAAAGCCTCAAGGTCCCTAACTCTGAGTGTCAAACCGTTCCATAACTACACACGTTCGTAAAATC
This sequence comes from Eilema caniola, assembly GCA_949126895.1. NCBI lineage: Eukaryota > Metazoa > Arthropoda > Insecta > Lepidoptera > Erebidae > Eilema > Eilema caniola. Next base: position 2,260,611 of record OX421486.1, on the reverse strand, counting down.
CGATACACAGCCGAGGTCAGCTTTCTGATCTAACTAAGACGAACAGTAATGTTTGATACTGAATCAGTCAATAAAACCAAAAAAAAAAAGTCCGCCAATTCCTCGACATTCTAACTTGAAAGAAAAGGAAGTATTTGACGCAACAATGTAGACGTCTATCTTCTTCATCGGTTGAAATTTGTTTAACAAATGCGATGCCACCAAAATTGCCTTCTCAGAGATTATACATGTATATGGTCATGTGAGCATAGGGGCATAGGTGAGCCATAGTCTGTGTATTAATTACTCCACACACTATCATTATCGTCTTATCGCGATTTCCGGTGGTATTTGAGGCTTACAATTCAGAGCCCGGGGTCTATACATATATACACGGGGGTGGGACCCATAAAGACACAAACAGTCTATGGCTCTTTTACCGGGTATAGAACTCTTCTCTAATCCAAACTACTTTATCTTAAAACCCCACTTTCACAGAACAATGTTTAGATACTTCAAGTTTAGATATATCATTAAAATCGCATTGTCGTCTTTTTTTGCACTCCCACTTTTAAGTTTTGACGTGACAACGTCTTATAAATTGGTTTGCCGGGTGACACTTCAAGAAACTGCGTTACGCTCCGCTCACGTTATGCGCTCACAATGAGAGCGAGTGAGAGGCACGCGTCCCTTCCACTCGGGCATGGTTAGCCCGCCTAAGAGCGAGAGAGACAGACATAAAAAGTGAAAGGCACGCGTCCCTTCCACTCGAGCACAGTATTATTTCATCCTTCTTCCTACTATACGAATGAATATTCACATTAAAATTATTTTACCACTCAAAGTCGTTGTCACGTAAAACTTTCGCCCGTATACCGACTTTACAGGCAACCAATTTTTTTATGAAATGTTTAATCAATGTAACAACATTCTTTATTTTCAGATTAAAATGTGGGCATTTAAGGTAATTCTATTACTTCTACCAGTTATTGCGTACTGTCAAATACACATTAGAATTAACCCAAGTAAGACAGTAGATGAGACTACGGTCGAATTCAGTGGTTCAAATCAAGACTTTCAAACTTGACGAGGTACATTTGAATAGAGCTGTAAAGTTATATAAGGGCAAACCTTGTACTAGTGTTTTCGTGAAACCACCAACGCCCTATGGGAACGTGTATGAAAAGTATGGTTGGAGACCTGTGGAGAGAACTCTGAGGCCAGTACGATATAAAGTAGTTGGCATCGTTCCAAACCCTGCTGCAGTCGTGCGTGCAGTATATGAAAATGCTCATGATCAAGTAGATGCAACATATAGTACCACTGTAGAAAAGAGCGTTGAAGAGACAATGACCCATAGTTGGAGCACTTCAGACGCACTGACTGTCGGTCAAGAAATCAGCTACAGTATCGGTATTGGAGCGGCAAGCGTCGGTGGTTCTTCCTCGTGGTCTTATACTTCAGGCTGGGGTGAGGAGAAAACAGAAACCAAAACAGTTACTCTTGGAACTACTTCAACTACACAGGTTACTGTTCCTCCAGGTCAAAAGGTTGTGGCAACCCTCACTGCTGATAGCGCTACGTTGGAGGTTGAAATATATTACGAAGCCACCCTTAATGATGGACATGTATTTTGCAACTATGCAGATAAGTATGAAGGTCATCATTTCTGGGCGTGGCCTTTACAGACTCTGCAAGAAAAAGGAAGTTTACCCCAGAAGTTGACTTCCAAAGAGAGTATATTAATTGGTTTTTATACGAATGCCAGGCTTAAGGTATCCAAGGAGGAGTAAAAGAATAAAGCAGTAAAGAAATTCAATATTGGTAATGTCATTCTTAAATAAAATAGGGAATTTGAAGCAAATTGTTTTATTTCTAATTGCTAGTCATTTATTCATTCATATTGTTAGCATTAGAACAATGCGTGGTTAACAGTTACGTTTCTTGTATACTTACATAATGACTATTTTTTATTTTCAATAGGTAATTAATTTATTTTAGAACAAAAACGTTGAAAGGGCAACAATATTTAACGGTTCTACCTTTTTAGTATATTATCTTTTGTGCCTTTATGTTGAATTGGAAACCTATATATTGCAAAAACCCCATTTTGCAGAAAATTGTTCGGAGTACACTTTAATTTATCTTATACTCATAGCTGTTAAAATCACCTTTAGGTAAATCCATACCAATATTATAAATGCGAAAGTAACTCTGTCTGTCTGTCTGTCTGTCTGTATGTTACGCTTTCACGCCTAAACCAATCTTGATGTAATTTAATGTTGGTGTACAATAAAGAGTTATCTATCTATCTATCTATCTATATTAGAGCTCGAGAAAAGAACATAGGCTACCTTTTATCGCAAGACAGGGGGTTTAAGGGGGAAAATAGGGGATTAAAATTAATATGAAAGTTGGTCATTTTTGTAGATATCCTAATGAAATTTGGTATAGAGGTGGATTAGAGCTTGGGAATGAAACCTTTTATCGCGAAAAGAGGGGTAGAAGGGGGGGAGTAAGGCCATGGGATGAAAGTTAGTCAATTTTGAAGATGTTCTGATGATTTTTAGAACAGAGATAAATTAAAACTAAAAAGGGGGTTCAACAGGGGGGCGGGGTTGAATAGGGGATGAAAGTTTATCAGTTTTGAATATTATCCTGATGAAATTTGGTAAAGGGATAAATTTCAAGCTTGGGAACGAACAAAGGCTATCTTTCGTTGCGAAAAAGGGGGTTTAAGGGAGAGGAGGGATAGGGGATGAAGGTTTGACGGTTTTGAAGATATCCTGATGAAATTTGGTACAGGGATAAATTAGACCTTGAACCCGGATATATGTTACCTTTTTTCGCGAAAAGGGGGGGTAGAAGGGGGGAGTGGGCCATGAATGTCATTATTTGTGAAATTTGGTACAGAGATAGGTTAAAGCTTGGGAACGGACATAATCGCATAAAAGGGGGTAGAAGGGGGGAATATGGCATTGGGATAAAAATTTGACATTTTTGACGATATCCTGACGAAATTTGGTACAGAGATAGATAAAGCTTGGGAACTAACATTATAACAGTTTACCTTTTGTCACAAAAATGGGGGCTCAAGGGGGGGGGGGGGGGGGGGAAGGGATGAAAGTTTGTGATTTTTGAAGATATTCCGCAGAAATTTGGTACCAAGCTGGATATGAGCTAGGGAACGGGTATAGGCAACATTTTATCGTGCAAAAAGGTGGGTAGAAGGAGAGTAGAGAAGAGAACAAAGGTAGATTAGAGCTTCGGAACGGACATAGTCGGGTAACATGCCAAATATAGAAGCAAGTGAAGAGACAAGTAAAGATTGTTATAGTGGCGAGTGGATAGGCCTGTAGAGGTCAAATAAAATTCAAGTACAGTCGACTACTGGGGCGAGTAGATATGCGATTAAAGAAGCCAGTGGTGATGTGAGTATAGAAGAGTGCAGTAGACAGTCGAGTAGAGAAATGATTAGTGAGGGAGTGGAGAGATGAATGCAGAGTGAGAGCGAGTAGAGATCGAATAGAGATTTGAGTACATAGGCGAGTGGAAAGAGTCAAGTAGGGACACCAAAAGAGAATTGAGTGGATGGGCGAGTAGAGATGCGAGTACAGAGGCCAATGGAAAGGCGAGTATAGAGAAGAGTACAGAGTCGGATAGAGAGAGGAGCACACAAGTCAGTGGAGAGTCGAGTATAAATTCAAGTATAGAGCCCATTAGTAAGTCGAGTAGAGAGTCGAATATAGAGGCGAGTAGAAAGTCGAGAACAGAGGCGAGTAAATAGTCGAGTACAAAGTTGAGTAGAGAGGCGAATTTAATGCTCAATAGTGTCGGCTCAACATTAAGCGATAACCGACATCCACACGGGCGGAGCCACGGGCAAAAGCTAGACTTCTATATTCATAAAAAATATTGACTAAAAGAACCATCATGTCGCATAAAATGCACAAGTATAATCATGTTACGTAATATACTAATGACGTAATGTGATGTCGAAAGTTTATAATGTATTCTGAATTTTCGTCATTATAATAGATAGATAGATAGATAGATAACTCTTTATTGTACACCAACATTAAATTACAAGAGACAGTAGTACGGATTACAGCAGCTATTGAAATATCGACGATGAAAACATGGAGAATTAAAATACCAAATGTACAAATACCTATACTCTACAAACCGAAGCTCGATATGTTCAATTTCTAAATCCCGAAAGCACAAAGTCCCTATAGTCGACATGTCGATGACTTGATTGTATTTATATAGCTTTCCGGTTACACAGCAAATATTTACACTCAGCGGGAATCAAACCCGCACTGCCTGCGTAGCAGTCTAACGCACTATCGCCACGCCACAGTTACGATTAATTTAAAGCATTATCTAATAAATGCATGTGATTTCAAGCTGTCGCTTAAGTAAGTATTTTAACAAGTACCATGTGAAACGGAATGGTAATAATAATGTGTACGCAGACTTCAAATAATCAAGACTATTTATTAAATTTATTAATTATTATAAGCAATCGGACAGAGTTCCGACTTACACTAGTGCACGTTACAGAGTAATCACTAAAATGAGCAGAGCAGGTATTTATAGGCTTTGATTTGACAATTGGATGTGACGTCATGCTCGATTGCGGCGGGCTTGGCAGGCAGTTCTGGCGCTGAACTGTCGTGGCTTGGCGTTGGCTTGGCGTTGGCTCGGCTTGGCTGGGCTCGGCATGTGGCGTGGCGTTACAGTCGGCCATCCTGTAACAATTGCTCCCGCAATGGAGAACACGATATTGATTAGCTTTCTAAAAGATCAATAAGGTCATCAGTCTCTAGTTGTTCATCAGAGCTACTGGCACTGTCAGATACAGGAACCACGCTACGATAGGGTCGCAGAGAATCTGCACAGACTAGCCCCGTAAAGTTTTTGTAACCCCTTAACCCCTTTATGCTCCTGATCCTGTATCTGTCATTGCCTATAACTTTAGTTATTATGTAGGGGCCCGAATACAAGTCATCTAGCTTTGTGTTAACCTTAGCAGCACTACTTGTAGGTGCCTGCCTCCATAGGACCAGGTCTCCTCTTTTATAAATGTGACAACTTTTACGACGCTTGTCAAAGTTACGTTTCATCCTAACGCTGGCTTTATTTATACGTACGCTAGCTCTACTACGCTTGGACTGGGTCGATTCGGATACGCGATTCGGGATAGTTACGTCACACACTGGCCTACTATTACGAGCAAACATCAAATCATACGGCTTGAAACTAGTAGTATCATTGACAGTATTATTTATACCCCAAATTACATCAGGTAGACAGTTAGACCAGTTATTAGCTGCCTCACTAGGGTCAGTGGTGCGTAGGGCATTCAGAATAGTACGATTAGTGCGTTCCACTTGACCATTGGCACGCGGGCACGCAATTGCACACAATGTATGTCTAAATTGTTTGTCAGTCGCAAACTTTTTAAAATACCTACTAGTAAAAGCCTTTCCATGGTCAGTTACTATTCTATTCGGGTAACCAAATAATGCGAAAATCCTTTTAAGTAATCTAATTGTTTCTACTGAATTAACTGTGCGAGAAGGCTCCGCGATTACAAATTTTGAAAATGCATCAGTTAATACTAACATATATTCATAACCTTTCTTGGTCCTACAGAATGGGCCTAAATGATCGACATGTATCATTCTAAAAGGTTCAGTAGGTTTAGGGATTGGGTGTAACTTGCCTTCTCTTTTACCATATTCTCCTTTACCATAAGCGCAACTTAAACATGAAGTAACGTACTTCTTAATAAATCGTGTCATTTTAGAGAACCAGTAATCACTTTTAATCAATTCAGAACAGCGTTTTAGTCCTACATGCCCTATTTCGTCATGATGCATTTGAACAATTTTCCACCTAGCTGCGTCAGGCACCACAAGTCTATTACCATTAAGCGTCTTCCTGTACAACCTATCCTCTAACAGCACATAATTATTTACAATGTCGCGTCCGGCCGACCCGGTTTTCAATTGGTCGATAATATTTTTCAACTTGTCATCCTGATATTGAATCGTAAAAAACCAGTCGGTAACTTCTAAACGATTAATATTTACAGCGTCAATCGGATTTCTACTCAACGCGTCAACATGTTTCATCCGATTACCAGGTCTATATTCTACACTAATATCGTATTCTTGTATTAACAACCACCATCTTGCAATGCGGGGTATAATATCACGTTTCGTAAGAGTGGCTCGGACAGCGGTACAGTCTGTTACTACCTTTACGTGTTTACCCACTACATACACCCGAAATTTACGCAACGATTCCACAACTGCTAGCGTTTCAAGCTCATAGCTATGATACATTGTTTCCTCCCTTGACGTCACACGGCTAAAATATATAACAGGGCGCAGGGTACCATCAGACTGCTGTTGTAGCAATATACCCGCGATACCTAACTTACATGCATCGGTATGTATTTCTATATTTAATGTAGGGTCATACAAAGCTAACACTGGTTTAGAGCACAGACATTTCTTCAACGCATCGAAACTGTGAACTTGCTTATCACTCCATACCCATGGTACATTTTTCTTCGTTAATTCGGTTAAAGGTCGAGCTATGACTGCGAAGTTATATATGAATTTTCGGAAATAACTACAGAGTCCTACAAATTGACGCACTTCGTGTACATTTTTCGGTGCCGGGAATTGTGAAACTGCACTTAATTTTAGCTCTGCCGGTTGTATACCATCAAGTGAGATTTCATGTCCTAAATAAGTTACTTTATTTTGTAAAAAAAGAGCACTTTTTCATATTTAATTTTAGATTTTCTGATTCGAACTTTTGCAGCACAGATTCTAACATTTTTATACCAGAATCAAAATCAACTGAGGGTAGTAATAAATCGTCTAAGAAGGCTAGAATTTCATTTGTTGGATTGTTATGTTGTGACGTTTGAGTATAACGGATTGAATCAATAATTTTACTGACCATTCGCATGAATACAGATGGTGCATTTGCTAAACCGTACGGAACGCGTAAAAAATGATAGTGACCTTGAGGTGTAATAAATGCAGTTTTGTGAGAGTCTTCTGGTGCAATTAATACTTGGTGATAACTTTGCGCCATATCGAGGCTTGTAAAGTATTTCTTACCGGCTAGTTTTGAAATCTGATCATCAATGTTCGGTAACGGATACCTGTCTTTTATAGTGATTGAGTTAAGGGCACGATAATCAACACATAACCGACTATCGCCGTTCTTTTTCTTTACTAGGATAATTGGAGAAGCGTAATCAGACTCGGATTCTTGTATAATACCGGCATCTAATAACTCACGGACCTTGGAATTGACTATTTGTTGCTCAGTGTGTGATAACCTATAAGGTTGACGATAAATCGGCTGCTGAGTGGTAAGTTTTATTTTCATGTGCAACAGGTTTGTGCAACCGAGATCTTTAGTGTTAATTGCAAATGTATGTTTATATTGTAACAATAAATGTATTAAAATATCATGCTCGTTTTTATTTAAACTTCCCATACTGATTTCTGCTATAGGGACCCCACCTATGCTATTATTATTAGTAATTTGGTTCGTGACTAAAACGGAGGCAGAGGGAACGGTAAGATCACGTGAAGCAGTCTCTAAGTACTTCAGCTTATTTGGCAACATTTTGGCTGAGTCAGATAATAATGGCTTGGCTGAACTTACCCCGAACTCGTCACAGCTTGCTGCTCGCGTTAGGACCTGGCCGGCTTCCCAGGCGACATTCGTGGCACCAGTGTTGATCACCTTCATGTAGCCCTCACCACCTCGGAGCAGTGTAGCTGGTAAGGAGTAGGAAACCCCTTGCAGTTCGTAGTGGCGCGGTGCTGTGCAGACATCGTTTTCTTGAACATTGCCCATCACCTTAACCTTGATGATAGAGGAACCAGGTGGTAAGGATTCGCTGCTTGATGTTACTACTGTAAATTTTGAATTTTCTTCGACTGCCTGACATTCTGTAAAAGGGTTGGGATCCGATCTTAGAGTAGCCGTCCGGTTAGTCACCACAAGGGATACGTGATCAGCATTGATAACTGGCTGGCCAATCAATAGATGGATATCTTGCATATCCAGTTCTGTCACATGTGCGGTACATTTCATCAGAATGTTATCAATATTTAGCTCAAACTCTACTTCGCCGCGGCTAGTAAGTAAACCACCAGAAAAACCTTTAAGAATGGTTCTCGTAGGTTTAACATCAAGCGCCAAAATACTAACAATGTGGGTATTTATAACATTTACTTGGCTTCCCGTATCAATATAAGACTTCAGAAAAATTCCGTTTACCCTCACGACCTTTTTGTAGATCTCGTTGTAATTCTGTACAAGTTTGATTTCTCTGATATCGTTGCTTTCGGTAGGCTTAGTATGTGTTGTTGAAGAGCCAGAACAACGAGTGGCAATATGACCTTTTTGCCCACACTTATAACAAATCCGTTGGTCGGGTAACGAACAATTTCGTAGGATGTGGCCCGTCTTCTTGCAACGAGGACAGGGATCAATTTCGGGGTTCACCTTCTTATCCGGGTTTGGCAGCTGTTTAGCGTCCTTCTGTGGCTTGTCACGTGCTTCAATGGTCGGTGAACGATAATCATCGACGGCGCAGAGAAAAGACTCGTACAGTTCGTCTGGACGTTGGCATTGGAATGCACGAGCGTTTGCTTGCAATGGAAACGGTAAGCCTCTGATTATGCATGAAACGCTGGCTGCGTCAGATAGGTTGCAACGAAAGCACATGGCGATTTTATCTTGGTAATATTTCGTCATTGTTTCGCTCGGTAGTTTCTTTCTATTCATCATTTCATCGAGTAATGCACTGTAGTCACGATGTTTAGGAAAAGCTCTAATCAGCATGCGTTTCCATTCGTCCCATGAATAGTTATATTCATCGAGTCGAATATACCACTTACGGGCTTGGCCACGAAGTTTATCTTGAAGGTGAAAGGATTTTACCTTATCGTTCCAGCCATGTATGTCGCCCAATTGGTCAATTTTCTTCAACCACGTCGATACAGTGCAATCTTCTCCTTCAGGGTCGAATTCTGGGATGAGAGACGCCGTGCGATGGCCTTTGAAATGGTTGAGTGGCAAGGTTTCTTCATTGAGTTCGTGTATCGCCCTACCGACTTCATCTTCCAACAAACTTTTGAGTAATTTTCTAGCGGGTGGTGGCGGGTAGTCTTCATCTTGGCTGGTACGATCTTCATCTTGGCTAGTACGGTTTTGTTCCGGCTCGCCCCACCCAGGCGGACGGACTCCACGGCCATCAAATGCGTTGGGGCGATTACGTTTCATCCCACTTCTGAGTGAAACGGAATGGTAATAATAATGTGTACGCAGACTTCAAATAATCAAGACTATTTATTAAATTTATTAATTATTATAAGCAATCGGACAGAGTTCCGACTTACACTAGTGCACGTTACAGAGTAATCACTAAAATGAGCAGAGCAGGTATTTATAGGCTTTGATTTGACAATTGGATGTGACGTCATGCTCGATTGCGGCGGGCTTGGCAGGCAGTTCTGGCGCTGAACTGTCGTGGCTTGGCGTTGGCTTGGCGTTGGCTCGGCTTGGCTGGGCTCGGCATGTGGCGTGGCGTTACACATGTAGCTTCAAGCGACATCAATGGAACCAGCTACCTATATGGGGCGCCTATTTTCTTGCATTATTACAAATATACTAACACGAAGTAGCCTACTCGGAGGATGTCTCTTCACTATTGTTTAACAAAAAAACATATGACAAACGATCATTTTACAAACAACGTTTGAATAACTAATCATTTTACAAACTTTCATTTTGCAAACATATCATTTTAAAAATAACATTTGACATTATACAGGTTTCGCAATTGCATTAAGGAATAATTTCAATTGCTAAAATTTTATTTGTAAAATTTTCATAAATCAAATAAAGTCATTGAATAAAGTTAGTTACCAACAGTCAAACAACCAAGCATAAACCACGCGTATAGCTCAGGCATGTAGCATGCAGTGGGCAAGTAACATTTAGCATGCAGCAAATATCGTTTCTGTCACAGCTCCGACGCTGCGGGGCTCCGGCGTTCCCACACGAGCTTATCTTCCCAGATGATTCAAACGCGACGGCGGACTTTATAACCACCTGCTCCTCAGCTCGTTGGCCGTCTCTATCCTCCACGTCTGCGCAGACTTATATAATACTCTAAGGACAGGACTTAAACAACACAACTTGAAGTTTGACAAGTTTAAACTGTTCAAGACAATAATTTAAAGGCAAACCTTGTTTTACCAACTTGCATATTTAAGAAAAAATCAATTTGTGAAATGATGTTAAGGTATAATTAAATTTTTCGAAGTAAATATTTTGTCTAATGAGTAGTTTATTAAACAATAACTTTTAAATTGATAAATGTATCAATTAGAATTTTGTAAAACGTCGTTTTTCAAGTGATAATTAATGTTTTGTTGAATGATTGGATACCCTCTTCCAGTCCTTCGGCAATCTCTAGGTCGTATTCTGCGGACAATAATCGACATACTACGAAGCAGGTTTACAATATTTGGTGTCAGATCTATCATTTTAAGGATCAAAAATATATTTCCCTCAACTAATTCAGTCTTTTTTCTAAAGATTACAATTATTATCTTCATATATGAATATTACGATTAGATAACTTAAGTTATCTGGACTGTACAGCTCTTGCAATGGTATTTAAATATATTTTAATAAACTACCTGTTGTTGGCGGTGCCGCCCACATATATGTTATGACCAAATACAGCTTATAACCCATCCCAAGCCCTCATCTGATCACGTACCTAATTTCATTAGGATGTCCTTGAAATTCGATTGCCCTGCTGGTTTGGTTTTATTTGATTCGTTTTTGAAAGTGACAAAATTTCAAACAAACTTTCAACAACTATTTAAACCCCTTTTACGTCATGATAAAGGTAGCCCAAGTCCTTCTTAATCTTTAGTGTACTAAATTTTATATAGATCAGTTCAATGGGTCAGGCATGTAGCGTTACAGATAGATAGACAAAGTTATACTCGCAATCTACACTACTATAATAAAGAGGACGGGCGCGGCGCGATGAGCGGGCGCGGCGCGATGAGCGGGCGCGGCGCGATGAGCGAGAAAGACTCGCTGACATCGCTGCACGCGCTCGAAGGCGGCTCGGGCGTCGGAGGGCGCAGACCGAGGTTGAGTCGGAGACCGCGTGGTCCTCCCCTCCCGAGGAGCGCCAGACCGAGAGGGATGGCCCTGGATCAGCCGGGGTGCGAGGGATATGTCGCATGACAACCTCACCTTCGGCCTAGCACTATGACCTAGAGACGGCGTGCGGTTTAGTCGGTTTGAGTCCGACATAACCTCCCCCTCCGGCTCCGGAGGGGTGGGAATCCGTAGGGATGTCCCGCACGTAAAAAAAAAGAAAAAAAAAGCTATCCTAATTAAAAGGAAAGATTTGTATTTTTGTATATCTGTAATGAATAAACTCAAAAACTACTGTGCCGATTTCAAGACTTCTTTTACCATTGGAAAGTTACTTTCACCCTGAGTAACATAGGCTGTGAAGTTTATTTTATAGCAGAAACTCACTTGCACGGGAATGTGTTTCAGGGCTCTTTTGTTCCGTTGTCAAACTGGCACCTCCCTCTTTTTACTGCCATTTTTCAGTATTTAATAAATGTGTGATAAATCTTACAGCATCCTCACTTTCAGATAAAAATGTGGGTTCTAAAGGTAATCTTATTACTTCTGCCAGCTATTGCGTACTGCCGTATAAGCATTAAAAAAAACCCAGGTAGGACAGAAGCTGAGACCACTATCTTTTCAGCGGTTCTGATAAAGCTCTTATTAGCGAACAAGAACGAAAGCCTTTCAGACTTGATGACGCAAATTTAAAGAGAGCTATAAAGGCGCTTGATGAAGAGTTAAAATCAGATTATACATGTAAAAATCCTTCCTTGAAACCAGATGTGAAGAGAACTTTTACGCCAGTAGGGTACAAAATAATTGGCATCACTCCAAAATCTGATGTTATCGTGACAGCAGAATATGAAAATACTCATGCTAAATTAAGTGCAAAATATACTAAAAATATAGAGAAGAGTGTTGAACAGGCAATCTCCCATAGTTGGAGCACTTCGGGGGAACTGAGTATCTGGACAGAAATTACCTTACGTCGGCATTGGAAGAGCGGAGGTCAGTGGTTCTACATCATTATCTTACGCTTCGGGCTGGGGCAAGGACAAATCAGAATCCAAAACAGTTTCTCTTGGAACTACTTCATCTATTGAGGTTACTGTTCCTCCATGTGAAACGTTGTATTGCTATGGCTCATCTCCCACAACAATTCCGAGGCTGGCTGGATGTATATTATGGGCGAGTATGTAAAAAAATGAAAAACGGCTCAATTCAATAATTATTTTGAAAATATAGGGCTTGGGAAAGGATTTTTACAAGATAAATGGTATTTCAAAGGTGTGATCACAAAACTAACAACGCTATTGAATCTTGGAACGCCAGGTTAAATCGAAAAGTTAAACCTAGACCAAATATTGTAAGTTTGCAAAAGTTTGAAAAAGATGCTGATTATTATTTAGTGCTTTACCGCAAAAATGGCTGTATTACAAATGTAACTAAACTACTTGTGAAAATTATTTGTGTTGGTTACTTGTGCAATTTATAGGTTAGCATAATTATGCAAAAATATAACTTTTTTGATTATGAGTTATTTGTTACATTTTGGGTCTGTTTACACTCCCTTATTTATCTTGATTTTGTTGACTTTTGGTTGCAATCAATTTAAAAATATTTCAACATTATTATGTAGAAATATTTTTACAATTATTTTAATATAGCTTAAATAGATTTTGGTTTGACTTACATTTTGTTACTAATAAAAACATTTACAACTTACATTATTAATTACATTCCTGTTGATTTTTTTTATATGTATATTCTTAGCCCCGACGAATCGATCAATATTCTTAAAACCGTTCTTTTAAAAAAATAGGCTACTTCTTGTTCAGACGAAAAGCCTTATACGTTTTACGAATGAGGTAACTCGTCCGAGGATCAGTCTTGGCTCAGGCGATTAGCCCCATAACGCAATTTTTTTTTAATAAAAGTAGCCTAAGTTAATCTTTATTACATCAGCTACCTGCCAATTAAAGTCCCGTCAAAATCGGTCCAGCCATTCCCGAGATTAGCCTGAACAAACAGACAGACAGACAATTGTAAAAATATATTTTGTTTTATGTACCGTATTATATTTATAATAATATGCATGTAGTAAAACACGATTATTTCAATATCACTCCAATTTTATTTATATGTATGTATAGAGTATACATGTATAGAAGATGTATAGACGTGGTAATCTAGCAGCTTTCTTTATTTTCAGATGAAAATGTGGGCATTAAAAGTATGCCTATTACTTCTACCAGCTATTGCTTACTGACGCGTAAGCATTGAATTGTCCCAGGTAAGAATGAAGGTGAGATCATTGTCGACTTCAGCGGCTCAGATACAGCTATCGTTAGTGACGAGGAATGGAAGACTTTCAAAATTGACGACGAAAATTTGAATATTGCTGTAGAAAAATTAAAGGGAAATACTTGTACAGATATTTACGTGAAACCACCAACGAACTTTGGGGACGTGTATGAGAAATATGGCTTTACCGTTGTGAAAAGTGTGGTGGAGCCAGTTGGATTCAGAATCTTTGACATCTATACAAAACTTACTACGGCAGAATTTCTAAATACTCATGATAAAATACCTGCTACATATAGTACTAGTTGGACCCATGGTGGAGAAGTGACCGTCGGGCAAGAAATTAACTACAGTATTGTAACGGACTGAAACACCGTTTCGAGGTTCTTATAAAACAAGAAAACATAAATAAATAAAATAATTCAATGTCGTAAAACGCCATCTAGTAATTAAGTAAGAATTTCTACAAGTAAATTGAATATCACTTGGTTTTTTATAAAACGAAAATAATTCAATGTCGTAAAACGCCATCTACTTGATTAAGTAAGGAAATTTTTATACGTAAATAAAATGATGAATAAATATACACTATGGTATGTGGTCAAAGAAAAAAATTGATTCATAAAGAAATTATTCTGTTAAATTGTAAAGGGCAAGTAAATATGTTTAATGAACAAATAAATTTAAAATGTAGTTTAATATATACAGTACCTATAGATGGGACTATGATTGAAAGAATTTAAGAAAAATAGTCTATGGATATTTACACAAGAATAATATTATAATAGTTTTGTGTATTGTTTATAATAAAATTAATAAGGAAAAGAATAAACAGATAAAGTTAAAACTTATTAATTATTTACAAAGAACAATAATTATAATATTTAATGCAATAAAGTACTGTTGAAAAGAGATTATAAATACTATTTATTATCTGTGTGCCTCAGAGCTATGGAAAATGCAGGAAATGGCTCTGATTGGCTATTATTGTTTAAAGGTCAAATGATTATTGAATAATTTTCTATATCTATTATTGAGTATAATATGGATGTTTATTAAACATAAAATTAATCTTATATTATTATGAAAATATTGACAGTTAGAATCAATGAGTGTAAGTATGTAAATAGCTTATAAATATTTAAAAAAGGGCCACTGGTTCACGGAAGATTTAAGTTAGTTCATAATTATAACGCAGGCGCCATAGAAAACCTAGCGCTGTTGTCAATTATTCAGAAATTGTGACTTTTGGCGGGAAAATCGAATCTTCTGATTGGCTGTGGGGGTGTTGGAGACCTTGAAGCAAGGTCTACGAGGGAATTCAAGGACACTTTTTCTTTGAGCTGGCTTCGGGGTTGGTCGATTCGCGAAAGGTATTCTGTACAATGTACTTTGGCGGGAATTTTGAGAATTTTACATTTAAAGTCGTGAAGATTTTTTACTTTGATTGTGAATAATTGAGTTTAATTAGTAAATATATAGTGTTTAAATTAGTGAAAAGAGGAATTAGGTAGTTCGCCTTTATTGAAGTTTATAATTCGCGAAATGAACATTTTATCGTATGAGCCAGACAAGACACCTTTATCTCTGGGATTAAGAATTGAATCTCGTGTTCAATTCAGAATATCAGCTGTACTGTGAGTCTGCGGTACAGGGCCATACATGAGATAAAATGTTTATATAGGGATTCTTTGTGGGACTTTGGTAGGGCTAGGGACGGTTGAGGCCATAGGTATTAGCTAGGTTCCCCCGCTTAGGAAGTCAATCGACGTGATTGCCTTGAGTTGATACCTATCGGTGATAACGAAGCTCTTGACCTCTGTTCAGCTAGGCATGCTGAGGATAGTCTGAAGCGCTCAGCACACGGATTTTGCCTGAAAGGTATCCGTGAGCTTCCAGGATGGTTTGTGACTGGAGGGGAGGCGGTTGTCGCTCTCCAGAGCGGATCAGTCCTGTCTATCTTTATATATGTATATATACACACTTTTATGTCCTTGTCCTGTGAGAGAACACATCCTTGGCTTCGGCCGTGGTCTCTTGCTCGTAGGGGGTACTAGTGATAGTTCAAAGTCAGGCTTACTACCTGCACCCTAGTCAGATAGATTAGCTTTACACATTTCACGTTTAACGTAGTTGAATGTTTGTTGATACATGGTTAGTTTAGTCAGGTAGGTGAGTAGGTACACACTAATAGCAAACATATGAATATATATATTAGGTAGGTAGAATTGCGTTTGTAAAGGGGTGATCTAAGTTGTTATTATTGTAAATCATGATAATCTGATTGGGAAATTAGATAGGTAATTGGTTCAATTACAACATAGCAGATTTGTAAATGACCGCCATCTTGTGACCGAAGAATGAAAGTTTTCCCGCTAATTTTTGCAAGCCAATTTTCATGTCGATTTACGTTGTTGGAATTTACTGGGATTATAGTGACAGGATTGCGTAATAATTACGCTAAGATTATGGTGAAAATAAAACTACAAGCGAATGCTGCAACACCACGACGAGTGATTTAATAGTGAAGTGAGTGATTGTGAGTGAAATGGAGGCAGTGAACTGGTGTATTCATTACAGAATTCAGATATTGTTAAAGGTAAATACACAGTGATTGATCTGTCCTAACCATCTTTGATATAATATTTACTATTTACATATAGATCCTTGCTGGTTCATTATTGAACAACAACACAACGGTATATTGTACATTCACACTAGTGAAACCTTTCTGGCTACAGAATTATGTGCAAGACCACCGAAGTCTGAAGGGTCGGAAGTATCTGACAGACTAGCTACAGAGGTAGTTATTTTACTATTGTTCTTTGTGTACGAGCAAGATCTTACACATGAGATTACCATGGCTACCAACACACAAATAATGATGGACATTTTAATCACTGTTGCATAATCAGCTATTATATGTACTGTATTGAATGCACATGGTCGCTCAATCGCTATTTTATAGTAACTTTGTCATCCGCTAGGGTGAAGCAAAAGCTATATCTGAGCTGAATTATTGTAGTTCGATCAAGTGTTCGGTGAGAATATATTCTCTCTGAAGTGTCTATATAGACATTATTATTCAGAAGTGAATTGGTTCTAGTATTAACTATAATTATTTAGGTCTGTGCTAATAAATGAGCTTTTCCTAATTAAACTTATCGTTAACAATCAGCGCAGAAGTTACTGCGATAGATACTAATATAATTGTCCTAAAATGACGCTTAGAACGATGATTCTGTGTTATCATCTTAATACCTTATATTAAAGGAATTACGGCAATAGGACTGAAGTCCTGCGTTAGAGTTACGCTACTCTGAAAATAGAATTGGGGATTTGTGTACCGGATGCCTCGGTGCAGTAGGCAGGAGACTTTAAAATTGTCTTCTAAATACCTACTTAGGCATAGGAAGGACTACGTTTGGTACTAGTGGCGAGTCCTACTGAATGTGGCGAGTACGGGGCCACATTTCTTATACACGGGGGGGAAAATACACTATATTACAGAAATAATAAAGATTTATAGAAGTTTCAACGATGAGTTGATCTTAACTATAAATTATCACTGATAGTAATTGTTTGTGTATTATTTTGAATAACACGACCTCTGTTGGTATCCTCGAAAACAATTATAATTTGAAGTATTGAATGATTGACAGTTAGTTTTGTTGATTCTAATTTTACGTGTAGTACAAGCGTAATGTGGTAGGTGTCTCTGTGCTAAGTGTTGAATGAAGGGCGGTGAATATTGTCAAATTTCAAACGTCATTAAGAATGTTAGTTGTCAAAAGATTGTCTGGTCGTATTCCACTAAGTAAATAAGTGAATTTGTATGTTATATTGTGAGTTTAGTATGATAAATAAGGTGACGAACTGTGGATTGACTACGGAGTAAGGTTGGAGTAGCGACAAATCTGTTAAGAGGTATGTTAAAGTAAATACGAGTTACAATCATAAGAGTATGTGAACTTTAGGTTGGGGAACTAGGACTGGGATATACACGAATTCTATTGTAGATAAAGTACGATAAGGAATAGGTCTTTCACAACCCATTTTTCTATAGAATCACGGATTACTGCGTATCACGATAAGCGGTCTGAAGGTCATTAGACGATAGCGCGGCTGGGAATTGTAGGTTTGAATACGAGAGGCGTACGGGGATAGCTTTATACATCTAGATTCAATGGTCATGGCAACAATCAGTTACAACTTGGAGTCTTGACATAGAATCATTACAATTTGGTGCCGCTGACCAGGATTAGTATGGTTATGGCAGAGGATATTACAGTATCACCATTGGAGCGGCAGAGGTTGGTGGTTCTACCTCATTGTCTTACTCTCCGGCCTAGTGTGAGAATAAATCAGAATCCATAACTGTTACGATTGGAACTCCAGGTGAAAGGTTGTGGCCACACTTGCTGCTAACCACGGAACATTGGAGGTTGATATATATTACGAGATCTCTCTAACTTAGCCCAGTTATATAAGGAAAAAGAAGGGGTCAACCTCGGAATGAAAGATAATAAGCTGTAAATTGGTATAAACCTTTGTTTAGTCGTTCTAAATGTTGTCTCAAAAGTCACAAGTGCTATCGTGTCCACGTCTTAAAATATTAAAGGTCAAAGGTCGTAATAATCGGTATTTCGTTAATATTTCGGTTTCTATTGCTTAAATGGGATTCGCACCTATTACAAAAGTTATAGAGTGTAAAATTCTCTACAACTTTTGTTAGAACTTTTTTTTTCATAAGATCAACCGTTTTTGCGGTAGGTCGCGAAGAGTGCGCCGTAATCTGTCTTAAGTATATTATGTAGGTACCTAGAAGTAGGTACCGTTTCATTATAAATTATATATGTAGTAAGTATGTATGTGTGTGTATGTGTGTGTGTGTGTGTATTATATATCAGGTATTATAGCTATAACTATATAATATATCAGAGCATAAATGACAATATAAAATATGTAAATAATACAGGGTGAAAGATTTTAACCTTACCTGGAGGGGAAGTACTCTAAATACCGGAGATAGTGAATTTCGGTCAAAGAAAACATTCCTTTATTTTTTAAAGGAATAAAACGATTTTCAAGAATTTTCAAAAATTCGTTTGTGTGGTAAACGAATTTTTGAAAATTCTTTAAAATCGGTAATCCGGTAAGCCGGTAATCGAACTGATTAAAATCTGATAAAATAACAATTTCTATTTTTATATCATTTATCGACAGGCTTAATCATAAGGATAAAATCTCTCTAACAAACACACATACCGCCGCTGGTCAGTTGGAGATTTATATCGGACTCAAACCGACTAAAACCGCTTGCCGTCTCAGGGCTCAATCAACATCTTCTGTAGTGTGGCCGCTACGCAGGAGGCACGGGTTCGATCTGCGCTCAGTGCAAATATTTGTATGCATAAATATGGGTATTTGCATTGGTCTGGCTGTGCCTCGGAGAGCACGTTAAGCCGTTGCGGTCTCGGTTGCCATACGAATATCTGTGGCAGTCGTAACTGGTAGTTGGAGTCCTAAAAAGTCCTACAACTGTTCTAACTGTAATGCTTCGATATCACCTTTCGGTTGTAGAGCTTAGAGGGCAGTCGCTTCACGGAAAATATCGAAGCTAAGCCAAACTCACAGTTACACTAGTAAAATGAATCGGTTTCCGAGTTGAAAGCGTCGGATGCGACAGGGATTAACGCTAAGATGATGAAGAAGAAGAAAGTCACCACCAATACAGCAATTCTTTCGCCATCCCCGTTGCCCAGGGTACACCGCGTGGAGGTTTCCAATCAAGCATCCCAAATAACTACCAACCCTACCTACATACTGTGGAGTCGGGGGTTTGATCTCCACAGCTTCACTATCTCATTTCAAGAGAAACAACTTTTTGCTGTAATATTGCTATTTATTGGGAAAAAATCATGTCATTCCTATACGAGCTTTATAAAAGGGGTTTTTACGCGAGGTGCCATAAAAATACAGGATGCTACTTTTTGGCATTTAAGATAAGATAACATAAATCTTCCAGGCAACCTTTGGATGGACATGTTTTAATTGAATTGAATGTAATTATGTAAACCTAAGTACATAATTACATTCAATTTTTATATTTTTTTACATTAATGTACACATACATATGTTACTTATACACAAATATTCAATATACACACAGCAAGTGCATACCTACACACCACATGGCAAAGTCACAAGGAACTCAGATAATGTTCCTTTACCATTTTTTTGAAAGTGGCCAAGGATTGTGCGCGTCTAATGGTTACAGGTAAGGCATTCCACAACCTTACAGCCTGGACAGTGGAGGACTTGTCATAAAAAGTTGTGGAATGGGAGGGTGTGGACAATTGCAATGTTACTGACGACCTCAAGGACTTCGAATGTGTGTCACTAAGGAACACGAAACTTTCTTTTAAATAAGTAGGCGTACGGGGATTGAAGAGAATACTGTAAAGCATGGAAAGAATATGAGCATTCCGTCGAAGACGAATTGGGAGCCACTTGAGCAAGTTTGCGAAACTGTGACACGTGATCATATTTGCGAAGAACAAATATGAATCTAATACAGAAATTTTGAAGGCGCTCAAGCTTATCAAGTTGCTCCTCAGTGATATTAAGATAGCTGACATCAGCATAGTCAAGTAGTGGAAGAAGAAGTGATTCAGCAAGTGCAAGTTTAGTGGCTGTTCGTAGGAAGTTACGCAGTCTACGCATGGAACCCGCTGACGCAAACCACTTGCGGCTAACTTCTCGTATTTGTGGGTCCCAGGATAGTGTTTTATCTATCCGTATGCCAAGATTTTTTACCTCACTACTTATTTCAATGGCGATACCGTTAAAAACTACGTCTGGTAATTGTGACCAGTCTATTCGGTTTATCATCCCGGAGCTGCCCAGAACAATAACCTGAGTCTTAGATGGGTTTACTTCAAGTCCATATTGTTTACTCCACTCGCATACTTGTGTCAAATCTGCGTTTATAGTAGAGATGGCAGCCGGCAATTCTTGTAAGGAGGCTTGTGCGTAGATTTGGAGGTCGTCTGCGTAAAGGTGGTAGGATGAACGTAATGACTTAGAGATGGAATTATATGATGGATGTATACATATTTTTGCACAACTTCGAGCGTCGCCCCATCGATGGTAATCGGTCTCGGTGCAACATGTTCGTTGAACATGATCTTGGTTTTATCCAAGTTTATACCTAGAGATGGGCCTGTAGTTCTTCAGCAAGGTCTTGTCGCCTTTTTTGAAGAACAGTATCACCGCTGCCGCTCCACGCCCTAGATGATAGACCATGTTGGATGACGGAATTAAAAAGACTTGCAAGCTCTTTCAGGATAGGAACCCCGCCTGCTTTCAGGAGCTCAGTAGTAATTCCGTCATCTCCAGGGCACCTGTTGTTCTTCAGTTGCCTGAGAGCCGCCTCTATCTCGCACTGCTCGACATCGGGTATCTCCTCGGTGTAATGGCGCGTGAGCGGGGCTCTGTGGTCTTCATCACTGTGTCCCGTCGGTTTACTCATCCGTGATGCATACAGCTGTCCATAGAATTTCTCGACCTCTTCGAGCATCCCTATATCAAATCACTAAAACACGCCCGAACCATTTTTTATGATATACGGACATGTTAACAATTATTTATAATTGTTACTAAGATATGAGTTATCTAGATAAATCATATTTTATTTAATTATATACCATAATTATATATAATGGCCGATATTTATCTAATGGTGCTTATAACACAATTAATTCACCATGCCCCTTTTTGAGTGACAAACCATTTCGTAATTACACGCGTTCTTAAACGCCAAAGTTATTTTAAGTAGCTCTCGTTTTACTTCAGCTCTCTCTTCTATGTTAACCAAATTGTAATCCACCGTCTTCTCAAGTTACGACTGCGTTTGAAACTCGATGGCATTCAGAATAATGTCATTGTGCAGTGAAATGCTAAATGAACAAAAGCAGCCAAATCACCTTGTTTGATAAGAAGTCTAGACCAGAAATGTAATTATGGTTTCATTAACAGATAATTACTTCAATATATAAGACATTGATTTCATATATGGAGTTCTTGTTACGATACTACACTATAGCAGAGACAATGAGAATCTTGGTAAGTGATATATTCTCCTCAAGTTTACACTAAAATTTAAGTTCCATAAATAATATCAATAATATTATAATCCACATTCTTAACATCTAATTGCCTTTTTTCTGTACTGCGTCATTCGATTTTAAAATTTCTTAACTTTTATCAAAAATACCTATATTATTATTTTTTCGTTAGTGCTTACACAGGAAACCTTACCCAAAGGGTATGCCGGGAGGATCTCCTTTTCTAGGTATCGTACAAACATAAAATAGTTATTTCTGTCCACATAACTAGATTTTGCAGTATTTGTTGTTAAATGTATACTATTTTCTTTTCAGATCACAATGTTGGCAACAAATGTAGTTTTATTACTTTTACCAGCCATTGTGTACAGCAAAATAAGTATTAATATAAAACCAGGCAAAACAAAAGATGAATCGTCGGTTTCCTTCAGTGGTGAAGATGTAGCTGAGATTAGTGAAAAAGAACGGAAGACTTTCAAACTTGATGACGAAACTTTGAAAAATGTTGTTAAAAAATACAAAGGAAGAAGACCTAATGACGTTTATTTAAACCAACCAACGCGTTTCGGAAATGTGTATGACAAATATGGGTGGGAAGGTGTTAAAAGGTACCTTAGACCTATCGATGCCAGAGTTATCGGCGTTAATTCCAAACCTGTTGCCGTCAGTACTGCAGAATATGTGAATAATCACGACACAATAGCAGCTGTATATAGTACGGCGGTTACGCAGACCGTTGAAGAAACAGTTAGCCACTCTTGGAGTACTGGAGGCGAACTGACTGTCGGACAAGAAATCAATTATGAAGTCAACTTTGGAGCGGCTAAGGTCGGAGGTACTACCTCGTTGTCATATTCTGCAAATTGGGGTGAGGAGAAAACGAAATCCAGATCGGTCGTCCTTGGAACTACTTCTACCATACAGACTAGTGTCCCCCCAGGTGCCACGGTATTGGCAACGATTACTGCCACACAGGGTACAATGGACATTGAAATTGAATACATGTCTACTCTTAATAATGGAGATGTATTTTGTAACTTTGAAGATACGTTAGAGGGTCATCACTTCTGGGCGTATTCTTTAAGGACTTTGCAAGGCCATGGGAATCTACCCTCACGGTTTTATCACACTGAGAAGTTAAGAATTGGTTTCTATTCTAATGCCAAAATGATAATTACTAATGGTACGACTGATGCCTTAATTGATGAGGGTCCAGTTGGGTTGGTAGGTGTGGGTGATGAAACATACAACTAATTAAATATATAATTACCGAATAAAGTTTGTAATAAAACATTATTGAACTTACAGAGCAAATTTATTTCATTCTTAATTTTTGCCTTTGTGTGTTTTCTTCTTCATCCGAGACTAATTCCCGATTGCATACAAAACTTGCACTAGCCGAGCCCGAGCCGGGGATCCAGTTTCTTATCCCTTTCTTTCACAATCCTTACTTAATATTATAAATACGTCCATCCCGTGGGTTGAACGCTGCTTTAAAGGTGAGAACCCATCTGAGGCCGCATCTGACGCCGGTAAAATCAGTCTGGGCATGGAATATTATATCCCCTACACTGATGTCGCCGGTGTGCGCAGAGCGCGCTTCTGGTTCGGACGCGAGTGCACGGAGGCTGTTAATCATAAACAGTCTGTGTACTGCGCTCGGATGAGGGCGCGCGCTACGTGCGATCCCAACGTGGGCCACTTCAAGGCGCTATACAACAGAGCCACAAAGGCCTGCAAGAGGGTTTATGTCAGAGCGGATGCCCAGCGCATAGCGCGGCTTGGTCAGGAGCTAGTAGCGCATCCCACGGGCAGCAGTGGCTACTGGCGACTTGCCAAAGCCGTGCAAGCAAACTTCTGCCAGCCTTCGCTGTCCCCGCTGCGCAATCCCGATAGATACCTGGCTCATGAGCCGCAAGAGAAAGCAAATTTGCTGAAAATCTCTTTGCGGCCAACTCCCGAGTCGATGATTTTGGTATGGAGCCCCCGACACTGTCCATCAGTGACCATGCAATGCCTGATATTCGTATCAGGCAACGCGATGTCCGAGCAGTGCTACAGTCACTCGATGTCCGGAAAGCCAGTTGTCCGGACGGTATTCCGGCGGTGGTTTTGCAAAAATGTGCAGCGGAGTTGTCTCCAGTGCTTGCGCGGCTGTACCGGCTGTCCTACAGGACTAGTACAGTGCCTTCGGCTTGGAAAGTGGTGAATGTACAGCCGAATCTCAAGAAAGGGGATCGCTCAGACCCAAACAACTATCGACCCATAGCCGTCATCTCAGTGCTGTGTAAGGTGTTCGAGCACATAATTAAGAAACAGCTCATGCGTCACCTTGAAGATCACTCCTAATTAATGACCGGCAATATGGCTTCAGGTCGAAACGGTCAGCGGGTGATCTTCTGGCGTATGTTTCCCATATTTGGGGTGAGGCTATGGACAAGCACGGCGAGTCATTGGCAATTAGTCTTGACATCGCCAAAGCTTTCGATAGAGTTTGGCACAAATCGCTTCTTTCCAAGCTACCAGCCTTTGGTCTGCCTCCTAGACTGTGCGACTTTGTTGCCAGCTTCTTGCAGGAGCGCCGTATTCGCGTCCTTTGTGATGGACGAGCCTCGGAGTTCTTGCAGGTCTGTCCTATCGCCAACTCTCTTTCTTCTGCATATCAATGACATGCTGTCGACCGGCAGCATTCATTGCTATGCGGATGATAGCGCCTTGCACGGGAGTTAACATGGACGTCTTGCGGATAAGCAGACGCATATCGCGAAAAAAAGGTAGTTTCTTGTCACTGAGCTTGACCGGATCCTGAACCATATTTCCCAGGGCTCTGAGCTCTGAAAACTTGGTCGAGTTCAATGCCAAGAAAACGCAGGCATGTGCATTTACAACAAAGGTATCTTCTTTCCTTCCCCTTCCCACTCTTCAGAGCACGCCACTGACACTGCAGGACAACCTCAATATCCTCGGTATGGATGTTCGCTGCAAACTGAATAACAAAAACTACATCGAGAGTATCATCCAAACAGCCTCGCGTAAACTCGAGTCCTGAACAGAGTGAGACGGTTTTTCACGCCGGAGCAACGTTGTTTTCTATGAAAGACAAAAAATTCGTTCCTGCGTGGAATACTGATCACATTTCTGGGATGGGTACGCAAAGTAATTATTAGATGTTCTCGACAGGTTTCAGCGACGTGCGGTCCGCATTATCGGAAATCCTAAGGTCACGAGTACCCTCTGCAGATGCGTAGAGATGTTGCTTGCTTGGCAGTATTTTACCATCTCTACCATGGTGAATGTTCTGATGAGCTATTCCAATTAGTCCCACCCTCTCCTTTCCTATACATGACGACACGTGCAGGACTTAGATGTCACCCGCATACGGTGCAGAACATTCCTTCAAGAACCAAGCGGTTCGGTGACTCTTTTCTTAGTCGTACCATTAAGACCTTGAATTCCTTGCCAGCTCACATGTTTCCCTCTTCCTTCGGTCCCGGGTCCTTTAAGCGGGGCGTGAAAAAGCATCTGATGAGGCCGCCAAGCTGAGTGCCACCATTGTTAACATGGCACGTGTATATAATGGTGGCACTCTTTCCTGAGACTTTGCCTTCAGCTTACCATCAGGCGAGGTAAAGTCATTTTGACGTGTCCCATATAAAAAAAAAAACCTCTAGTCTAACATCATAACGGAGTGACGGGGACAGAAAGAATTACGAAGACTATTAAATTGCTAAATCTGGACGAGCCAAGCGAAGCGCAAGGTCACTACCTATCTTTCCCCGAAACGCTTCATCATTTTTTGAAACTCTCATAACTTTGCTTTGGATGATGCTAAATAGTTAAAATTTTCAAGATAGAATGCGATCGGTACATTCATTAAAGGATACAAAAGCGAGCCAGTTGTTGCAGTACGGACAACAAAATTCCTTGGTATTCATATAGATAATAAATTAACATGGAAACCGCACATACAATAACTATGCAAAAAGAATAGTAAACCGTCTACGCGCATCATGAATTGGCCCAGGTCGTGTATTTAAATACATTGCTGAGCATATCACGGCCTAGTAGTCTCAGTACTTAGGTATGGCATAATTTATTGGGAAAACTCCACTGATATAGAATTTATATTTAAGGCTCAGAAACGGTGTATAAGAGCTGTGTTTGGGCTGCAGACGACTGAAAACTGTAGGCCACTATTTGTAAAGCATAAAATTTTGACTCTTACAAGCTTGTATATCTATGAAGTTACACTATTCGTTAGATTTAATCCCGCATCACAAAAAAGTAACAGTAGGCCTACTGTGAGTTTTTAAACGTGAGTCGTATACGTACACTAGAGTCGTAAGGGGACCACGTGATTACGTTTACGGTAGGTGGGCTGTCATGTGCTTCGTATACTGTAGTGACTCTCGTGTCAACGGAACTAGCTACGGTTTACGTATAATTTCCTAGAATACTTGACAGTTTGGTGCTTGTTTGTATTTTGAGTGATGGAGTATCGTTACCGTAATATGGCGGCTTTCTTATGATCAGCTGTTGGGCGTATGAATGTAAAGATTTTTTTGGTATTTAAAATTATTAATTCATGTTTTGTTTCAAGTATTTAGGTATTGTTAATGTACCACTGGATGGACTGTGTAAATGACGATATGGCTTGACAGTATTCACTTACTGTGATTATAATTTGTGTTTACGGTCAGATGAAGAATTGCCCTATTCCTTATTAGCCTTCTTACCCACGGGAAGACATAGGATATCCCAATTCTACATCACCGAAAACCAACACGTCAAATACGATGTTATAAGCTCCAAGAGGCAACTGCGCCGAAACCTTGTCCACTATTCATCAGGTGTATGAAAGGAAAATATGGAACTTGGTGACTAATTTAGCAAAAGAAAGAGGCAAAATGTCATTTAAATGGAAATTGCTGGAAATAAAACAAAGTAAAATGGACATTATTTATTGTTATTTATATTATTGTACACTCTAGTGATCATAAAGAACTCGCTATGAAATTATATTAGAATAATGCAGACGTTGTTCATCAGTATCGACTTTTATTCATATGGATTCTCCTTTAATTAATGACTCCAACTGTAAATAGAGTTTATAATTTTATTTACATGTATTAAGTTTATGGTTGAATTCAATTATGTGGGATTGGAACGAGGTTTGAGACCACTTGTTCACTTTAAATTTGGGTATGTCCCCACAAATTGACTGGATATGAGCCCCATCAAGATCTTCGGGCCCAGGTTCTGGTGCAGGCTTCCCTTCGGGACCAAGAAGTCCAGTCGGGGTCAAGAAGCCTCAAATGCATGGCTCGAGTCAACAATGTAGTGATAGTCACACGAGAGCCTGTCACCGTCATAGCATTCCATTGGTCAAGACATACTTACCATAAACCAAAACAGTCTTACGGTAGCGGATCACTCAAAATTCAAAATTTCAAATCTTCAAATGTGTACGTTAAGGTACGGTGACAGGCCATACGAGAGCCCGTCGTGATATTCTATTGGCCGAGCCATAACTATCACAAACTAAAACACTCTTACGGTAACGGATCACTCAAAATGCAAAATTTCAAATAAATGAGGTTTTATTTATTCTATAATTAATTACTTTTTTCAATATTAACTAAAACTAACGTAATACACTAGTTACAAGTACAATTATATGAAAAGTTCCGGTTACATCGAAATCTTGTTTGGAGCCTTTTCGCTTATCTTGGCATGCGTGATTAAAAACAAGTTTATCAAAATAAAATGTACATAATAAAATATTAGTAACTATAATTATAAAAATCACGTAACGAATGCCATAGATCGACATGCGTACTCTCCAAGGCATGGAAATAGCTATGCGTAGCAGTCGAATTTATTACCGCTACGCTACAGAGGCTGTCAATCATCAAAACAATCTCAATATTTCAACTATTTAACTATCACGGATGAGATATAGCCCTTTGTTCCCGTTGTGTCACACCATTTTGTGTAACACTGTAACCCATTGGTAAAAAAATTACCGATTAGTAACACTGTTACTCAATGCCACATTTTTTTTCCCTTTGAGTGACAGTGTTACTCAACAGAACGCTGTGTTCCCATTTAGTTCGATTATTCCCAGTAGTCCCCTCTAGCTCTGTCCTCTGGGGTGACAGCTAGGAATTGTCTTCCCAGTTGTCATCGGGGTGACAATTTGTGCCGACAAACCTCATATATTATGGCGTCTACTAACTAAGCTCGACGGAGCCCCGCTCCGCGGGGCTCCTACTTCTGGGTGGTTTAAAAAAAATAACCACGAAGACTAAGGCGGGAGCTCCGCTTCGCTTCGCTCCCGCCTTAGTCTTCTAACCTAACCTATCCGAGTCGGATTGCACTGAGTCGAGGTGTGTTACTCAAAGGGAAAAAAAGGAACATAGCGTTCTGTTGAGTAACACTGTCACTCAAAGGGAAAAAAAATGTGGCATTGAGTAACAGTGTTACTAATCGGTAATTTTTTTACCAATGGATAACAGTGTTACACAAAATGGTGTGACACAACGGGAACAAAGCGATATAGCAAAGCGCCGCAGCAGCAGCTGCTGAGCGCCGGTTCCTCCACCTCTACTGTGTAGGTACAAAAGTGTAGCAATGCCACCCTCAATCGTCATGACTTTCTTGACGGACTATATTATTATTTTCATTTGGTACGAAACAGCTGTTCGGCCTCCTTTCGGTAGTGATAGTCACACGAGAGCCTGTCACCGTCTTAGCATTCCATTGGTCAAGACATACTTACCATAAACCAAAACAGTCTTACGGTAGCGGATCACTCAAAATTCAAATTTTCAAATCTTTGTGTACGGTGAGATACGGTGACAGCCATACGAGAGCCGTCGTGGCATTCTATTGGCCGAGGCATAACTACCACAAACTAAAACACTCTTACGGTAACGGATCACTCAAAATGCAAAATTTCAAATAAATGAGGTTTTATTTATTCAATGATTAATCACTTATTATAATATTAAATAAAACTAACGTAATACACTATTTACAAGTAAAAGTATATGATTAGTTTCAGTTACATCCAAAGCTTGTTTGGAGCATCTTGGCATGCGGGGTTAAATAGCAATTTATCAAAATAAAATTAACAAAATAAAATGTTAGTAACTATAGTTATAAAATTCGCTGTAAAATAGCTAGTCATATTAGAATAATGCAGTAGTTGTTCATCAGTATTGGCATCAATTATGTTTTCAATTTTTATTCATGTGGCCTTTCTTTTAATGGTCCAACTGTAAGGAATAATAGGATTCATATTAATATTATTAAATTTAGCCTTGTACCTCCTCTAAAAAGTTGAAATCAATAATATCATGTCAGTTTTGTTACATGGGATAGTTTGGTAATACTTATTAGAAAGAAGTCTGAGAACAAACTAAACCTAAACAAATTAACAGGGGGCTGAAGAGCAGACCCCGGGCTCCAAACGTCATTTATATTATAAGTTATACGTGATATAGATATTCTTTTACATACCTGTTAATAAATCTTAAACAGTCTTCGCTTAAATCATGCAAGATTGACTGATAAAAGATTTTTTTAGTAAAGTTATTAGGAATAGCATACATTTTCCAATTTCTACGACATCTTAACAAACATCAAAATCCACCTTTATATTGGCTGAAGTGACATCTCATGTCAAAAGTTAAAAAATAAACATCACTTCAACATCCATTAACATCCGTTCACATTCGTAAACCTAGTAAAATAGGTTGTATAGCAATATCACGAAATATACCAATTCTGAATTCAACGAACGGGTCCTATTAGACTTAGCTGTCCATCTGTCCCTTTGTCTAGCTAGCCAGCTGAACTTTTCACAGATGATGTGTTTCGGTTGCCACTGACAACAAATACTAAAAACTGAAATAAAGAATATTTAAAGGGATAACGAATGTGATTGGTTGCCATTTTTTTACCTCGATATTAATACCAGCAACAGATAAACCCTTGACTTGAAATATTCACTGAATATTTAATAGTAGGTACATCGACTATAAAAATAAATAATTAAATTAAAATAAAATCTCTCTCACACACGACAGAAACATTACAGAAAGTTAGTGTTCGGTTTATTGAAAAAAGCAGCGTAATCGGACTTGGATAGGTAGGTAGTGGAACGCGGGCCTGGTGGTGACGGTCGGAGCCACCTGTCACCCTAGCAGAAGCAGGCCACGGTGGCGTCCCCATACAGGGGACGAGTTGGAGACGCCGTAGTCCCCATACCCGAGGAGGCCCTGGGTCGTCTAGCAACCCCACCTTCAACATTGTAATACGACCCACAGACGGCGTGCGATGTAAAGACACAAAGTTTATTAAGCTTGTTAGCTGTTAAATATTCACTTAAAAATAAATAATTACTGAAATATAAATAAATCAAAGCGGGCTCAATAATGGTACGGAATTCTTTGAGCGCGAGTCCGGCTCGCACTTGGCCGGTTTTTTACACCATTTAGGTGACTGACAAGCACACAACCCACTTGTTGGAAAGTGATATGTAATGTATGCAATATTAACCGCCTTTTTGATAATGTATCGTATGAATTGTACAAGATTTATTGTAGATACTTTTTCAATATGGGTTCGTTAGATACTAAAATATTTTTTAATCATAAAAGAAGACTCATTTTTCTACGAAAAAGCTGTCCGGCCTCCTTTCAAATATGTGCAGTGGCACACCTCGGAAGCTCTCGAAAAAATGTATGAAACAATCGCGTTGTAATTACTACAAACATAGCTCGTGTACATGCACGGTAGTGTTGATGTGTGAGAAAATTAGAAATGTCATGGATGGCACTATTTGAAATTTGAGCTAATTTTCGAGTGAGATAGCGTGATTTTTCTCACTCTATCCCTTAGTGTCATGATTTACGTCACATCCGACGGAGGCGACAATTCTGTTGTTACAAAAATTCATAGTAATGATTTTTACATTAAAACGTATTTCTATCTTTTTCTTCGCTTCGGAAGAAAAGAATATGGCGATACATTTTGGTCCTGTCAATCAACAGAATTGGCACAAATAACAAAACAATACTACAACACGACTTCGATATGTTTATAGAGTAATTAAAACCGATAGTGTTTATAAAAACTAGCTGTTGCTCACGGTTTCGCCCGCGTGAAATTTTTCATTAATTATAAATAGTCTCCGTTCCGTTCGGTCTATAGGGCACATTTCTTAACCAATTGTCACCAAACATGGCATACATGTTCTTTGATTTAAAACATCATTTTTGCCTAGAGCTTTTTAATCGGAGGAGAAAAGGGGTACCTTTTCTGTCGCGTTATTTATGAACGGATATTGATGATTTTTGGCTGAAATAACATGGTTCCTTACAGGTAGTTGTGGAAAAAAACATGAGAAAAGGCGGAGGCGTTTGTTGTGGCTTTTTTGAGAACGGATTGACAATATTTATTGGTGAAATATCCAGGGAGCTATAAAATAAAGATACGTATCGTATAAAAGAAATATAAGTGAGGATACCAGATTTGATCTCCAGATGCCAAAAAATTATCTGGAACTCTTTACAAAACTACTAGTATTTATCCCTTAGTAATTAATGCTCCATTACCAAGGGTGAGGTAGAACATTTTTTTATAAATGGTGTTTTTATTACGTACCAAGGTTCTGAACCTCAACTGAATGACACGGATTTTATGCCCGGTTTTTGTAATAACTATCCTAATACTTATTTAGAATTGTCAACGGCGAGTAGGAAATTAGAAAAATGGCAGTTGAGCACACTTTAATTTAAAAGTGTTAATTTATTTAAGTATCAATTATAATTTATACTAAACGAAAGTTCACGGAAAGATATCTATTTATATTTTTAGAAACAAATGGTTTTAACCACTCTATACTTTATAAAATTTAAGAATCAATATTTTGACAGCTCACGCCTATGAAGTGTGGCATTTTTTTCAATTTGAATGTATCACAATTAATGTCGTCCATCATGGATTCCGTCATTGCCAGGTACCGCCCATTTTCTAACCCTAGAATGTTTACTAATGTAAATCTGCATCATATGATTTTGAGTTATAATCTTTATAATGTTAAAAAAATAATACATCTATAATCAATATCGGTCCACCATAATGTCACTTAACATGCTAGTTCTAGAGTTATTTTCTAAAAAACCCGGACTATATGAAAATTATTATAATTGATAAGATTTTTCACGAATTTATTACTGGGCGAACCTGACATCCAGTTCATTAGGTTTTTTTTATACTGTTCATTGATGACTCTTGGTGGAACTTGTTGTTACACATATTGAGAACACTTGTACTTTTTCTACAGTATTTATTATTGAACCTGACCAGTTTCGCAATGTTTATCAACATTTCTAGTCGTAAACACCTCTAGTGTTTAGGATTAGAAACATTTCAAAAACATCAATGTAAACTTTTGAAGTTACTATAAGGCGAAACCGGTCAGGTTCAATAATAAATACTGTGGAAAAAGTACAAATGTTCTTACTATGTGTAGTTCATTAGTTATTTATACAAAAAAGCAAGATGCATTTGAGGGTTAAATTTCACTATAGTTATGTGTGAAAGAGAGGACGCCTTAAAAACCGAAGCTAGCCGAACTTTTCACTCTTCTTCTCGAAGTGCCGTTACTACACATTTTACTAGCGACAACCTTTGTTTTAGGCGCCCATGAAAGCGCCCATGATTTTGACGTGCGGGGAGAGGAAATGAAATCGGTGGGAGGGGGTGAGCTTCCATTCTGTACGCTAGTACTATTATCTATTCTGTGGCAGTGGTGAGTTTTGTCTGTTCCGTGGTGGTGACAGCCACACGAGAGCACGTTATGGTATTCTATTGGTTAATCCATAATTATCATAAACCAAAACGCTCTTACGGTAACGTATCACTCAAAATTGAAAATTTCAAATCTTCAAATATGTGCTGTGACAGCACACGAGACCCCGTCATGGCATTCTATTGTTCGAGGCATAACAACCATAAACCAAAACACTCTTACGGTAACATATCACCTCGACCTTTGTCTACATTCGTATACTCAGCCAAACAGGTTGTATAGCAATATCACGAAATATACCAATTCAATGAAAGGAATTATTAAAACTTCGATACCAAACACGACACTAATATTACAGAAAGTTAGTATTAGGTTTAGGTTTAGTAGTATAGATATACCTGTATAGATTTTAACATGTCTTCGCTTAAATAATGCAAGATTGACTGAAGGTTTAAGTATTTTCCAAATTCTTTGCTATCTCACCGAGCATCAAAAATGACCAGACCTTTTTATCTGTTGGAGTGTCATCTTATGATACTTGGATGGATAATGTTCATCCTGTTTGACCTTTATTTTATCCCGGGTATAGGTTCCTGTGGTTCGCAGTCACGGGATTAATATTTCTGTATATGTATGTATATTTGCATTAAGCAGGCTCACCGAAACTTCAAGGATCTGGTTCGCGGGTACAGGAGCAGTATGTCACGCGGGCAAAGCCACTGGCAACGAATAGCTCAAGAATAAAATATCCGGGTCAAAACTATCATAAATATTAGTAGTCTATACGTCCAGCCTTCTTAGCGCGTTTAGTTACCTCTTAAAAACTATACGCCAATAGTTCTGTGAGCGTTTGATTTCACTCCAATTTTATTTTTTTCCTTTGAATATTTCAATAATTTCGTTACAAATTAATCAAACTATAATTTGTATGTACCCTTTGAAATATTTCATAGTGTAAAAATTAATACATGAACTTATTTTTTTCATAGCATAGAGAAAAATCTAAACGCACACGGAACCAAATACGTTCTTCGACGTAGTTATCACATATATTCTGCCGCGCTAACTAAGAATACAATAACTCGATTTTGACGATTTCGAGAAAAACGCGCGCAAAGTTTTGAACTTTGTTTTTCTTGTATCTCATGAACCAGTGAACATATCTACATGGAACTGGTACCAATTAAAAGAAGAACAAATAAAGAACAAGATAAAATATAATTCAACGTCAAAAAAATTAAGCTTATGGCATTGAACATGGAAATAATGTTCATAGCTAGGAATGTTTTAATAATCAACCTGTCATCACTAGTCTTAAATACAATAACTACGTTACTTATTGTACTCATCCTTAGCAAAGGCACTTATTGTAGTTTTACGTAAAGAATCAGTCCATCCTTACTTGTTATAAATACAATAACTAATGTAGTTATTGTATTTATGACCAGTAAATTAATGGTAGGTTGGCCATTTAATTAGATCTAGATGTAATGTCATCATCATCATATCAGCCATACGCAGTCCACTGCTGAACATAGGCCTCTCCCATAGACTTCCAGAATGACCGATCTAACGCAGCCCGCATCCAGCGCTTCCCGGCGACCTTGATGAGGTCGTCCTTCCACCTGGCCGTTGGGCGTCCTACACTACGTTTGCCCGTACGCGGTCGCCATTCCAGAACTCTTTTGCTCCATCGGCCATCTGTTCTGCGCGCTATGTGTCCCGCCCACTGCCACTTCAACGAGCTAATCCGCTGGGCTACGTCGGTTACTCTTGTTCTCCTACGGATATCATCATTTCTGACGCGATCACGTAGGGAAATACCGAGCATAGCCCTTTCCATAGCTCGTTGAGCGACTTTGAGTTTGTTTAAGAGACCCATAGTGAGGGACCACGTTTCAGATCCGTAAGTCATCACTGGTAACACACATTGGTTTGATGATGAAATTGAGATGTAATGTAATGTTACTTAATGTATTCTTTTTTAGTAAACCTATAAACTGAAGTACTATTATGTAAATACGACTAATCAAGAAACCCAATGAAAAAATAGTAGATTGTATAACAAGGGAGCAAAATAGTATT
This sequence comes from Eilema caniola, assembly GCA_949126895.1. Lineage (NCBI taxonomy): Eukaryota > Metazoa > Arthropoda > Insecta > Lepidoptera > Erebidae > Eilema > Eilema caniola. Next base: position 2,226,072 of record OX421486.1, on the reverse strand, counting down.
TTTACGGCGAGGGCGCACTTTGAACCACGAGTCTAGCGAAGGTTTCTAGAATATAACCCCGAGCTTCAGCGAGGGGTTCTAACGTAGAAACCTGAGCACAGCGAGGGGTTCAAAGTATATCGCCCGAGGGAAAATAATTTGCTCCTCGAGTTATATACTCTACTTTTCATCCCCTTTCTATGAGAAAATAAATAAGAGACTGTGTTATGGAATAATGAATAAATTTAATTAAACAAAGACGTGAATATACGTATAAAAACAATTACAAATTTATATTTATATTTGATACGCTAGCGCAATTTTGAAAATTTATTGTCACTGTTTTATTTGGGAACGATATTGTTGTCAATTCATTTACATTTTGAGTATTTGTTATCTTAGTATCTGACTGGTGCTCAAGAAAAGGTACAGAATCCTTTGATGTAGAAGGACGTGGCGACAATGGTATAGGTGAATTATCTTTAGGTCTTAATTTAATATTTTCTACAACGCGGGTGCTAGTTTTTTCTTTATTTTGAATTGAGTCTTCTATGTAACCTTCAGCTACAGAGCTGGACTTCCATCCTCCATGCCGCTTTAAAACAGTGAGATCCGCTCCAGAATCTGCCAAAAGTGTAGCAGATGTTCGGCGAAAACAATGACCAGTGTATGACTTGCAATTGGGCAACTTCAAGTATGCAGCTATTTCTAAGGGCATTAAAGACATTCTATTTTTTCCCATAACTTGTTTAAAACACTTTCCACTTTGATGTCTAATAAAAAATCTATTTGATGTTGTTTGAGAAGGACGTAGGCTCTGATATTGTTCAACTATTCGTTTATACTGGCTACGAATAACGAATGACCGATCAATTTTTGTTTTAGTATCAGTTAAATTGACTAAAAGTAATTCATCTGAATGTTTTTTGATATCATCAATTGTTAGTTTTATAAGTTCGTTACTACGACATGCTCCATGTATGCCAAATATTAAAGCCACCTGTAACAAAACAGAAAGGAAATCAGACAAGTAGGTACAATACGTACACGTTTTAAAACACTCTGTTTATAGATTACACTGAAAAAACTAAATGATACATACTTTTGTTGCGAGAAATTCCTTATCAGGCGCATCATTTAAAAAGGTCTCGACGTTTTGATGAGAAAATACTTTTGATTTCTTTGATTTGTGTCCTTCGGATAATCTCTTCAAGTAAGTTAGTAACTTTGAGTAATTATAAATTTTTATATTTTTGTTGGTATTTACAGTTGACTTAAGCATTGAGTATATACTCCATAGGGTAGAAGGTTGCTTAGTTTTGGCCAATTCTTGAAAATAGGCCAAGAATACATTTTCTGAAAACGTTTTCGCACCTTTTTTATTTTTCCATATAATGAAATTTTCAAAGGCCCTTCAATATTTCGCCCGGGATTTCGTAGGTAATAGGTTTAAAACGACGTGGATTTAGCCCGGTGATATCGGCGCAACTGGTCGAAAGTTGTCGCGTGGTTCATTTCCTCTTACCCCCGACACAGCCCGTTGCATAGTCTTGACTAATAATAAATACAATAACTCATAATGTTAATTCAATTATAATTGCATTATAACTTTATTTTGAATCAGTTTACTCATTATAAATACAATAACTCTATTTATTTGTGAAGCATAAGTATTATCTCTGTAAATGGTTGGAAGACACCAATCATAAGTACAATAAGTCTAAGATATTGTATTTATGACGAGCAAACAAGTATTTAAAATTCAAGTGCCACATAATCATAAGTGGAACAACTAAAAATTATTGTACTTATGACAAGTAATGTAATCATAGTTAAAAGTGAATGTCACCACAAGTTTGATTATTGTATTTTTCATTAGTAAATTTTGTAATATAAAATAGTTATTGTATTCATGCTTACTGAAATATCAGGTTCCAGAAGGTTTCATGAAAAGTTTCTTAGAGAGAATTGTAGATCTCGATTCGCTGATTCCGAATATATATGTAACTCAAAATCGACAAAAATCGAGTTATTGCACTCTTAGTTAGCGCGGCAGTATTGTGTTACTGTTATTTGAAAGCAACTCTTAGATGAACGTATTAAAGCCTCTTTTATCGAAACATTACTGCCTGCCTTACTTTGTTTTAATTCTTCAACCATTTATACCGTACAGTATACACGGTACGGTAGCGTCGAGACAGTAAACTGTAACGTGAAATAATCTCACGGTAGAGATGGCTGGAGATGTCAAAAATACGGAAACGTAATCACGTGGTCCCCTTACGACTCTCGTGTACGTATACGACTCACGTTTAAAAACTCACAGTAGGCCTACAGATCGCAGCGAGATATGTATCGATTGTGCATACGTAACACCAATACAGCTTTAATGCACAAAAGCGTATTCCATTTGGCCTCTGTCTTACTCCTCTCTCTTACTGTCAAATTATTTATATTTATACATTCCAGAACACAAATCAAAATGTCATGTTACCTATGGTTACTCATAAATTAAAATTAAACAATATCATAATGTATTATCTCAATTGTATTATAAATTTGTAATGTCAATGTAGAATTTAGTCATATGTTATAATAGCAAATGTCAAACAAGTTTCCATCACCATTTCTGCCAAATGTATGCTGAACACATCACAGCTAAGGCACTTTGTACAGTCGTAATGAGTTATCAGAAAAGAAATCCTTTAGCGAATAGTAGCATTTATTAAGTAACAAATGAAGAAGTAGTTTTTTAAATTCCTTAAATTCTGGTATGGTTCTAATGGACTCTGGAATATTATTGAAAATCCGCGGCGCCAGACAAAAGATACTGTCGTGCATCAATTGTGTCTTACTAGCTACTATGTGCAATTTGATCTGATGTCGTGCACGTGTACGATTTTTAAATAATTCTGAATTTTTCTTAACAAACAGTGCGGCCTCAAGTATATAGATACAAGGAAGTGTCAATAAATTATTTTCTTTAAAATACGGTGCGCACGATTCAGGTGTACAAAAATTAAACATGGCTCTGATACAACGCTTTTGACCAATGAATACACGTTCTTGATCTATACTGTTGCCCCAGAATATTACACCGTATCTGAGAGCAGGGCTGACGTATCCATAGTAAGCTGTTACCAAAGTGGATGTGTTTGCTACCTTCCTTAATTTCTGAAGTGCATATGAGAATTGGGCAAGTCGTTTGCACACATACTCAACATGCAGTTTCCAGTTGATTTGGTTGTCAATATGTAACCCTAGAAATTTAGTAGCCTCTACTTCTTCGACATCGCTATTCATATAACGAATCTTTAGAGCAGCTGTGCGACTAACTCGTATTTTAAAATTCATTATTTTAGTTTTTTCGAGGTTAATTGTTAAATTATTTATTTTAAGCCAGTCCATAATTTGTACCAAAGATTGATTAATGTCTGATTCTGCTATCATCAGCGAAAAGTGTAATGTCATGTTGTGTTGCCGCGGGCATATCATTAATATATCTAAGGAAGAGTAGAGGCCCCAAGATGCTCCCTTGCGGAACACCCAATTTAGGAGTACCAGTATCAGAAGTGCAGACTACTTCAATTTTTGTTATGGGATTTATCCATCTTACTTCTGTAAATTGTTGTCTGCAAGAAAGGTAAGACTTTACTAGATTGTACACATTGCCTCTAACAACATATGCGTACATTTTACTTAACAGAATATTATGGTCAACACGGTCAAAAGCCTATGACATATCCATATACAATGCCACAGCTGGTAATCCCTTGTCCAAATTCGTCATTACTTTACTTAAAAAGTTAAATATTGCTACATTTATTGATTTGCAGTTTCTGAACTCATACTGGCAAGGTGTGAAAATATTTTGTTTTTCAAAAAAGGTATATAGGCTTTTGTGTATAACCTTTTCGACTTAGGTAACATCTCATCCGCGAAAGATTTCATCTTCGGATGAAATGCCGCCCTTTTTAAATTATTAGGTCACGAATCATCCGCACTTGAAATTGACTTCGGATGAGTTGTCATAATTAATACTAATAGTGGTCTTTTCCGCCAAAATAAATTACTTGTTTGTTTATGACGACTAACGTGTAAATAATTATATTTCTAATAACCGCTGTAGCCTAGTGGTATGGGTAATGGACTGCTGAGACGAGGTCTCGGGTTCGATCCCAGGTTTTCCATGGCACACACCAATGACTTTTCGATGCTTTTCGAAGTTTTGTGTGTAAGTATATAAACCGGCGCAATATGGGTGCTAGCACCTCTGCCTACCCCTTCGGGGATAAAGGCGTGTGTTTATGTTAATGTTATTATTTCTGCTACTTGTATCCTGTTTACGTACATTATAAAAAAAATGTTCTAAAATCAAAATAATTCGAGTTTTAATAATCAACAATCAATCTGTGTATCTAAGTAAGACAACTTCTCTATACAATGTCCGAGGCTGATTTCGTTGTCTATCAGTTCAGTCAAACAGTTATTTATTTTTGTTTCTTTCAATATACTTTCTTCAGTAGACTTTGAAATAAATCCTTGATTTTTCCACAAATTATAATGATATTTGGCATCTTTTTTTTGAGGTTTTAATAAACCTGCCAACAAAAAATATATATGCCAACAGCAAAACATGTATTTTGTGATGGAACTTTTAAGGCTGCGGTTCACCCATTCAAGCAATTATATACACTACACGTTGACGTGGGTCACACAAATATTATACCAGCAGTATATGCTATATTACCGAATAAGAAGCAAATAACTAGACTTGCACTACAGTTTTTGCTACATAAGACAAAATATTAGAATATTTCTCATAACAAATAAAAAATACGTACATCATATTTTTTAAACAACTTACAAAAATAAATGAAATCCCATCAAAACATTTTCATGTAAAAATGTTTCCAAGACGAGTTTACGTAGCCTACCCTGTGAAAAGGTTATAATATGATTAGATCTCGTATAAAGCCAAGCTCTAGAGACTGAACCATCTAAACCTACAAGCTATACACTACACCTTAGGCTTAAAGCGTGCAGTCTTTAGAGCTTGGCTTTATACGAGATCTGATAACTTTTTCACAGGGTAAGCTACGTAAACTCGTCTTGGCAACATTTTTACATGAAAATGTTTTTTGGTGGGATAATCCTTTTCTTGGGTAACATGCAAAAACATTTGTTTTGAGTAGAATTATTTGATGTATTATGGTGGCACTTCACATGGCTTGTATTTACATATTTGACAAAGGATTATCATGATGGACGGTGTAAATTTGTCAAAGCATTGGCCTTATTTCCCATTTGACAATTATGGCCAATACCAATTTCTATCCAAGGTGTTAGAGGCATGTGTGCATAGACAGTTGTCTAATTTTATACATCGCAATGACATTTTAAGTCTTCCACAATCAGGATTCAGGCCAGGACACAGTACTACCTCTGCACTCCTAAAGGTAACGGAGACATCAGGAATGGTATGGAAAAGTCTAAGGGTACTGTGATGGTCCTAGTAGATTTTTTCAACGCTTTCAACTGTGTGAACCACGACATTGTTCTATCAATCCTTGTCCATATTAAAATCTCATTTGATGACTTGGATTGGTTCTCTTCATATCTTCAGACGCGCCAGCATTCAGTTTGTGCTGATGAGAAGTTATCTAGTTGGTGCAATTTTGACTCAGAGGTCCCTCAAGGCAGTATACTTTCTCCCCTTCTTTTCTCCATATTTATTAACTTCATAACCTCTGATTTTCAATGTACGTATCACTTGTATGCCGATGACCCGCAGTTGTATAGCCAAGCCTCTGTGGATGACATCTCGGAGGCTATCGACAGAGTGAATGCCGACTAAATTTTATACACAGCTGGTGTGATAGATTTGGAGTGGCCGTGAAAGCCTGAAGACTTATATTTAATTAACTGGTTGGCTGAGGCCATTGGTACGATAGCGCATCACTCCGAAATAAGACAGAAAGTTAGTGATTTTAGATTAGGTTGGAAGGCTAACGAAAAACCACTCCCGCGCCAGCCCGACGCTCTAACATTAGCCTTCGCGGTTTTTTTATAACCATACAGAAACAATTGACTTACCTAGTTGTTTGATTTAATGGCTAGGCAAGTAATTACACGTAATCGATTAAAGCCATTTGCTTAGCCGTTTGATCAAATGACTGAAAATAATTCTCGCTGTTAATTCAACGATGCCGTTTAGTTAAGCTAGTTGGCAGCGACATAAATATTTCGTACACATTTTTCGAAAAAAAAAAAACATTTCTACACTGCTAAATCATAAAAGGCTTATTTAACTGGACCCGGATTCTTATACTTGTCAACCACTGTCATACAACTGACACTACGTAACATGCCATTAAATTTTAGACTATATTTTACAGATTTATAGTCCGAAATTAAATGAAAAATTGTTCATTATATTTTTTATTCATTCTACAAGATGCAATTTTTTATAAGACTTTAACAATATATCAGTAATATTTTCGAGGTTTGACCCTGTTTGACAGTTCGCAGCATCAGGGGTTGATGGTTTATTTTGATTCGAGTGGCTAGTTCATTAACAATGACTAAATGAGAATAATGATATTCTGAGAATATATATAATGTTTTGCGAATATAGTAAGCACCATACGAGTGCGGCCAGCCCCGACAGCGTCCTGAACATGGTTGCCAGTAGGTTAGACAATATTTATAAATAGGTGTTGCAAGGTCTCTTTTTCAGTGCTAACCTTGTAGCAAGTAATTTGTAATAGGTTTTTAGATTGGTGGGATTGGTGTTTAAATTTGAAGTTGGTGAAAATTGCAAATCAAATCAAGTGACACGGGAGGGGATGAGTTGTAGGATGGAATAGGCATATAGGTGAGGCATACGGGGTGGCCGTGTTAAAGTTTTCTCAATGGGTGAATTTAGGTAATCCTAATGGCCCCATATTTAACGAAATATGTGAAGCTAAAAGGGTATTTAAATCGCTTTTAATTATCGCTATGCACAAGTCCGAGGCCTTCTTCTTGCAGGAGACTTTACGTGGGTGTCGTGCGGCCTACACGGGTGCCCCGTATGGGTGGACACTCTGGAGGCCAGACTCCTGCCTCTGCTCCGTACGGCGCAGAGGACGATGGCCGCCAGGGCCATCAGGGGATACCACACGATATCCTTCGAAGCGGCGAGTCTCCTGGCCGGATCGCTGGAACTATACTAGTTCCGAAAGGAGGCGCGGGAGCGGGGCTTCGATCCCGAGCCCGAGGATATACGGGCCGAGACCCATCATGGGGGAGTGGCTAGAGAGGCCACACGGTAGCCTCTCGTACCGTCAGACGCAGATAATTACCGGACACGGTAGCTTCGAACCGTATCTGCATCTGATGGGCATAGAGCCAACGCCCGAGTGCCATCACTGCGACGCGAGCGTGGACTCGGGGCTGCACACGATCACCGAGTGTCCGGCGTTTGAGACGCCGAGGCGGGAGCTTGTGTCGCCTCTGGGAGTGAGAGTGCTCACGTTCTCCACCCTGCTCGCGACGATGGTCCTCTACGCGGATGCGTGGGTGGCCAGCGCCTCCTTCTGCGAGCAGGTCATGCTCGTGAAGGAGACAGCAGAGCAGGCGCGGCGCGATGAGCGAGACAGACTCGCGAACATCGCTGTCAGCGTTCGCACGTGGCTCGGGCATCGGAGGGCGAACACTGAGCTCCGCCCCCATAAGCGCGGGTCGCCACACAATAATTCCCGAATTGTAATGAATAATATATATACACAAATAATTATTATCTCAGTGTATCACTACATAGTATAAAACAAAGTCGCTTTCTCTGTCCCTATATCCCTTTGTATGCTTAAATCTTTACAACTACGCAACGGATTTTGATGCGGTTTTTTTTAATAAATAGAGTGATTCAAGAGGAAAGTTTATATGCATAATACATGTTTAATATAGTAGAGGGTGCAGCGGGAACAGGATCTAACGCTACGCGGGCGATAAAATATTTGCGGCACGAAGTTCGCTGGGTCTGTTAGTTTAATAATATTAAGAAGTTATTATAAAAAAATCAAAATCAATAAAAGTCATACAGTGTAAAATTAGTTAGTACGGATAAGTCTTACAGTGGGGGATAAGGTTGCTCAACGTCCGTAGGATTTACCACCTATTCCTAGGCCCACCCTACACGTGTCCCCCGGATGGTGCTAATTGAGCAACAACGCCGTACAACAGGCGGCGGTCAACTCGGGTTAGTTGACATCAGCGATGATGTTGACGTCAACACCAGCCCCTGATCCCATAAATGGCATCCAGACAAACCTCCAGCACAAACAATCAGCAACGGCCACTCTACGCAGAGTGCTGGAGGTAACCAAAAAGACCGTAGCCCCTAATCTAGGGGCCCTGGATCAATAAGAACGTATTCTGCGGTCTAAATAACATAGGCGGTAATTTAATACGAGATACGACGGTTGAAAAACCGAGAATCTGCATCTTTGGAGCAAACGCTATAAACACCACTTTGCTTAACCAATTCTGTTCTAGAGGTCTTACTGCTGTGAAAATCCATTCAGATAATGCAACCATTCTCGTACTAGCTTCAGTGTATACGTCGGGCGAAGGTGAACCACCTCCAAAGGAGCTAGCCGACCTGGTACAACACTGCGAGGCTCACACCTGGGACTTAATCATCGGCACAGACTGAAATGCTCACCATCCTCTGTGGGGAAGTAAGGACACGAACAAGAGAGGTAAGTTACTAACCGAATACTTATTCCAAACCAACCTAAACATTATGAATATAGGCACGGAACCTACTTTCGTAACCTCATGGTGTCAAACCATCGTTGATATCACGCTGGCAATACACTCGGCAGCCAACCTCATTAAGGGTTGGCACGTGTCTAAGGACCCGTCCATTTCAGCCGAATTTGCTTTCAAATACAATGTAAACTAGCAGACCCTGTCCCATATCGTAACCCCCGTAAAACAGATATAACACGGTACACCAACGCACTAAACAAGGCACTAAGTGATTCACAACTACCCGACACACTTAGTACGGATAACATAGAACACAACGTACAGTCTATCACCGCAGCTCTGCTGGAAAGCTATGAGCTAGCATGTCCTGTCGTAACACCCAGAGGCAGAGTTTCTGTAGTAGCATAAATTCAACAAACCAAGTTGCAAGAGTAAGGAAAGTCCTGACCAAGGGGGAACTCAACCTCATGGGCTCAATTAGAAGAGATGACGGCACGTACACAAAAACGGAAAAGTAACCAGCGCAGTACTGCTGGAAACACACTTTCCTGGTTGTCAGGTCACACCATTCACCGACTCAATCGACTGGCCACCGGAACACTACAGTGTACCAACCTGCATTGCTTTCAAATACGGCAATTATCAGGCCTTCTCTAACCTATGGATCAGTTGTATGGTGGCCCAGAACAGAACTGATCACTGTGAAAGAAAAGCTCCAGAGTTTACAATGCCTAGAGAGTACAGCAGCCGCTGGATGCGTGAGAACCACTCCATCAGTCGCACTAGAGCATCTCCTAAACCTGAGACCGCTCATCTAATCATGCAGGAGGAGGCCAAAGCAGCAGCCTTAAGACTGAAAAATAATGGGCATTGGGAAGAGAATACTGGAACAAAGCATCCAAAGATTCTACAGGGAATCCTAAAGAAGATACCACTTCTCGAGGCTCCCATAGACAGAATACCATGTGACCACGTCTTCGAAAGGAAGTATCATATTCAACTTTCTGAAGAAAAAAGAGATAGCTCTGGCGTCAAAGAAGTTAGGATATACACAGACGGCTCCAAAACCACATATGGTACCGGAGCAGGTCTTCTCGAATGACTTAAATATCAAAATAACAACCACCTTGGACAAGCTAAGCACAATATATCAAGCCGAATGTATTGGCATCACGAGAGCGGCGGAGACGATTGCCGCCAGAGATGTCAGAGATCTAGATATAAAGATTATCTCAGGCAGTGCATCTCTAAGCATCTCTCTCCATACTCTCAGGATTGGAATGTCATAACACATTCCAATCCTTTGCAAACACAAACAGGGTCACGCTGCAATGGATCAAGGGACACAGCAACTCCCTCGGCAACGACGTAGCCGATGAATTGGCCAAGAGAGGATCAGGGTCGACAGTATATGGACAGGAACCAATACTACCCATACCTCAAGCACAGGTCAAAACTTGGCTACGAAAAAGTACAGAAGTATCAAACAGAATGGACAAACACTGAAGGATGCAGGCAAGCAAAGAATGCAGTTCCGGTAGCATCAAAAACGTTTAGCCGAAACCTCATTAGGCTAAAAAGGGACCAAATCCGCAAGGTCACAGGCATCTTGACCGGTCACTGTTCCCTAAACAAGCATCTGTTTACAATAGGTGTGGCGAACAGCCCCCTATGCAGAGGTTGCATGGGGGCAGAAGAAACGCCACGGCACGCCACGGCATGTGCTTACAGAGTGCATGAGCGTGGCCGCACAACGGGTGAAATTCCTCCAGTCACCAGCGTCACTCCGGGAAGCATGTGGAAACCTGAATAGGCTGCTGGCTTTTTGGGAGGATCTGGGTTGGTTGGAATGCGAGGTAGGATGCGCACAATGGCCCAATCAAGAGGCTAAGTGCGGAACAGACCAGGTAAACTAAACTAAGCCTTACAGTCTTCTTCATTCGAGCGCCGCCCTTCCGTATAATTATGAATGCGAACGGTGTGATCGTAGCACAGAGGTGGTGTCTGCCTGCCCCATTGCAAAAGCGGCGTGTCTGTATGAACGTTTTCTCTTCAATGAGTTTTGAATCAATATGACGCTACGCCATGTTTTATATGTAAACGATTCTGTAGAAAGTGGATGATAATTAAGCATTTTATATTATGATTTGCAACAATACAGTTAATAAATAAATAACAAGTATCAGATTATCGTTTACGACTGAATAAATCAATATGACGTCAATAACCTTGTAATAAATAGTTTTATTATGTTAATACTAGCACATTAGCGTGGAACCTTGCATTACCCGGATCCTTGCGTTGTCCGGATTCTTGCCCTTCTCGGGCATAAATGGAAATAATAATATAAATCTTTATTGTTCACCAAAATACATAGATTACAAATCAGAGGTAGGTACAATTTAGGTGGTCCACAATTAGCGGCCTTATCGCACTGAGGCAATCTCTTACAGGCAACCATAGGATGGAAAAAGAAATAGTCATAGAAATTTGGGGCAGTTTGGTGTACTTTTATTAATGTATTGAGTGTAAATAATTACATATAAATATTGTAGGTACGTAGATGTAGGTAAGTACATTACATGATATAAATTACATTACATTACATTATATTACATAATAATATTTTAGAGGACATCGGAAATATATAAAGTAGTAATTATTTACATAGACTTAGGTACATATTCATATACTTCCTATACATATAATAATTAGTAGAGTAGTAGATAAATATCACATGCTATAGGACATATTTGCAGCGCCACCTAACGAGTCTAATTTTGAAAATAAACAATAAGAAGTTATAATTTTGAATTTCGATCGTCTTCTTACTACAAAATAAAGAAATTAGCTAAGAATTTGCTGGCCACAATAATCCCCTCACAAATTAAATTTATATTTGTTAATTTTGTCCAGCAGTGGACGTCTTTCGGCTGAAATAATGATGATGATGATGTAACATTTTGATTTTACTGTCCCCCCAATTTTTTATTTCGGATTTTTCTTTACCGATGCACGCGTGTACATTATCTAAACAGAATGATATACGAATTATTGTGCTTCATTTCATTTGAATGAAATTTTAAAACACACAGACATACAGACATACCTACATCATAGCTAGGACGATATAATTATATTGATGTTTATCGATAAACCGGACTTTAAATAAATATATTATTATTATATGCACAGATGTTTCACAGATAATGGAAACTTACAATTAGAGATCATTTAACTATATCAAAGTACCTGTTTACAGTTCTATGGCAAAAATAGTTTTCAGTATTAATTTACACACATGTATTCACGCCTATAAGACCCTAAAGGCATAGACAGAGGTGTATAAACACCCTTATTTTGCTAGCCAATCAATGATAGTGAGACGCACATCATCGCCTGTGACGTCAAGCCAGATCTCCTAACTATGACAAATGTCTGGCGAGGAAGACCTTGCCCGGCTCCAATAGAGGAAGTAGAAATTCAATATTATAACTGTTTATAGTTCACATTCAAAATTAGAATTAGAATTAGAAAGTTGGTGGTTACCGCTGAGGTGACATTGAGAAGAAGAAGAAGGTCTAAAGAGAGCCGAAGACGGTAATCAACAATACATACATGTATCATAAGACGTTTTTCATTTATGAAGAATATAATGCTACAATAGATAAATGTACCCTTGCAGTTTTCAGATAGTAAACATTCCATATCGTTAAGGACTTACAGGATACAAACATCAATGGCAGTCGTTACGGGTAGTTGGAGCCCTCAAAAATCCAACAACTGGTCTAGCTGCAATGTTTCGATATCGCCTTTGGGTTTTTGAGGTCAGATGGCAGTCGCTTCACGGCAAATATCGAAGTTTAGCCAAATCCGAAGTTAGACTGGTAAAAAGCGGACCCCAGACTCTAAGTTGAAAAGCATCGGATGCGACTGGGATTAAGAAATTTAGATGAAGTAGGTACGATAAAATTAGGATGAAGAAGGTTATTTTATTTATTTTTTATTTATTTATTTAAACTTTCTGTACAAACGCGTACAATGGCGGACTTAATACCAAAGGCATTCTCTACCAATCGACCATAGGGTGGTGCAGAGCTAAGACGTGGTAGGCGCGAGTATAGATAATTGGTAGTATTTTAAATTCAATTAGATAATGAATACCTACAAATATACACATACATATATATACACAATAGATTAGTTTAATTTGTATATAGTCACATATATCCACACATATAAATATACATGCATATACATAATAAAATAGAATACTATATTAGCGCTGAGTTGAATTTGCCACATCATTAGAGAGCAACTGCCGAACTTTTGACTTAATCGAGTCGCGGCTGGGGGACATCCTGATATCCAGAGGAAGTGCATTCCATGAAAGAACAGATTGCACGAAAAATGAGGAGCCTAAGAAGCCTGTACTGTGGGAGGGACATAACAGTAGTCGGTTATTTGAAGAGCGAAGATTTTTGTCATGGTTCGAACATAACAATTGGAAAAAAGAAGTTAAGTAGGTAGGAGACGAAGGAGAATTAAGGATGATAAAAAGAGTTGTAAGCGAGCGTAGCTTACGGCGATGACGAATAGATAACCAATTAAGTTGGGAGCGGAAGTGAGACACGTGGTCAAATTTGCGAAGGTTGAAAATGAAACGAATGCAGTTATTGAGAAGACGGTCAAGCTTATCTAGGAGGTCTGCATTCAGGTCGAGGTAGCACACATCACCATAGTCGATTATAGGAAAAATTAAGGTTTGAGCCAGTGTAACTTTAGTAGTTGTAGGTAGAAAATTTTTTAGGCGGTATAGAGATCGAAGGGTACCTGTAACTTTTCGACATACATTGGTAACTTGCACTCGCCATTCAAGGGTGGAATCAAGGTAGAGGCCCAGATCTTTTACCGATGTGCTGAAGGGTATTACTATACCGTTAAACATCACCGGTGGTAATGTTGAAGTGTTAATTTTACTCATAACCCTGCTGCTACCTATTATGATTGCCTGGCACTTAGTTGGGTTTACGGTTAAACCAAATTCAGTGGACCAATTTTTTAGCTTTTCGAGATTTGTGTTTACATCATGAATCGCTTCTGTGATGTTCTCTGCAGGTGCATGAGAATAAAGCTGCAAATCATCTGCATACAGATGGTACGCACATTGAAGATTGTATGTGACGAGATTGATAAAAATAGAAAACAAAAGAGGAGAAAGAATACGGCCTTGAGGGACACCAGAATCGAGAACGCACCAGTTCGATGAGGATTCATCAATGCGAACAGATTGCTGGCGCCCCTGAAGATAAGTTGAGAAGAAATCAAGTGCTTCCGAGGATATCTTAAGATAGGAAAGGATAGCTAGTAAAATTTCGTGGTTGATGGTATTAAAGGCATTGGACAAATCCATTAGGACGAGTACTGTGGCCTTCGTGGCATCCATACCAGTCCTAATATCGCCAGTTACCTTCAGAAGAGCGGATGTAGTGCTGTGGCCAGATCTAAAACCTGACTGTAACGGACTTAATAGGTTGTTTTTATGGATAAAGGAGGAGAGTTGTTTCTGCACACAGGCCTCAAGCACTTTAGATAAAAAGGGAAGTATAGAGATGGGACGAAAGTGACTGGGGAGTGAAGGATTTCATATTTTGGGTAAGGGAATTATATATGCTTTACGCCAAAGTGAAGGATACATTCCAGAATAAAGGGAAAAATTAATTAAATGGGAGATCGCAGGTAGTAGCTGATCGATGATAGTCACGATCATACGTCGGCTGAACATATCAACGCCTACCGTATTGGATTTGATAGATATGATTGTCTTTTTGATATCCTCGGATCCCACAGGAGAAAATTTAAAAGCGTCTATGTCGGGACTTCTAAGGCCAGCTATGAAATTTAGAGTACGGAATTTAGTTTGGTGATCTAAGGGAGTAGTGGTGGAGAAATGTTTATTCAGCTCATCGAGACCAACCGTCCTCTGAATTTCCACACGCTGTTTGCCAATGCCCAGAGTACCAAGAAACTTCCAAGTGTTAGCTGGTGAAGAGGTACTAATGTTATCAATCAGTTTTAAATCAGCATCTCGGTATGTGGCGCTGCAAACGGTTAAAATTCATTCAATTTATTTTATTAATGCCAGGGCAGAGTGCTAATATTAACATAATAATATTATTTATTAAAATGATTTAATTATTCAGCTGTATACTATTTTTATTTACGTACTTGTTATTCACTATTAACTGTATTGTTGCGAATGATATAAAATGCTTGACTGTCAACCATTTTCTTCACAATCATATACATCGTATATAGAACATTTCACTTGGCTAAGATTGTGTAGCATCATATTGATCATCATTGAAGAGATAACGTAAGTACTTTTAACGTTCATACAGACATACAGTCGCGCCTCTTTCTCAGTGGGGTAGGCAGACACCGCCACTGTACTACGATAACACCTTTAGCTTCTACTTTCAAAATAACCATTGGAATGAAGAAGACTGAAGGTGTATCTGCACTAATTTCGCACTCTATGGCTTTTATAATAACTTCTTTATATTATTTTATACACTGATATTATAACTATATGTGTATATGTTATGGACCAAGTGATACACTGGGCATTATGTATAATGCCCAGTTTGTTGATAAATAATAAAGTTTAAACAATCAGACTTAGCTTCGTGACGACTCAACTACGGTTTATGTATGGATGGGGCAATAAAAATAACCAAGAAGGCTGATGTTATGCCCCCGCCTTAGCCTTTGACATCCATATACACCTCTCATTTTTATTATAATGTCCAATTTATGACTTTCCCCATAACATATAATATATTCATCGCTTTTGACTCTTCTTTTTTGCTTAGTATTGAAAGTAACCTACCAGGAAGAGTGTGGCGGCAGTCTTGTAGAAAGACCGATATTCTTAGCAATCCATGGATTCTCCGTGCGGGTGCCGGGTCCATTGCGTTGCTGAGTTGAGAACTCGGGACAGTGCCTGGGACTTGCGACCCAAGTATAGGTTTTGAAGGGGCCCTTTTTGTTGATGTACATCAACACTCACTTTCACTACCCAATTTCCCCTCCCTGCCTAACCAAATTTGGTACGAACCTACTAGTGCCGCTTTACACATTCGTCCTAGTAATGAGCTTATTGTAGCTCTCGATAGGCCTAAATCTTTAAGTAGGTTATAGAGAGATTTTGCTGGTATACCTCTCGCTCCCACTTCTACTGCATACAAATTAACCACGTAACCGTTTTTTATTGATTCGTTTGTGAGATCATAGTATTTATTTTGCTTAAGTGTGTGGTCCTTTTGTATATTTGTTTCCCACGGTACAGTAAGTTCCACAAGGATCACATATTTTGTCGTTTTCGAGTAGAGAAATATGTCTGGTCTAGATGATAAAACTCCAACATCCTCCGGAGTTTTATAGTGCTTTTCATACGTGTCGATTGGGAGAGTCCAATCTGGGCCAGTATCTAAGATTGAATAAGGTTTATTCCTGGATTTTATGGATAAACCTTCAGACACAAAGTTGATATGACGTCTATAAGTAGTCAATCCTTTTTGGGCTCTAGCTACTGCCAGACTCATTGCTTCACGTATGGTGATAAGCAGCTTGTTGTGGCGGCGTGAGTATTGGCCTCTATCGAGAAGTACCCTACATCCTACTAATATGTGCCTAGCCGTCCCTATTGCCTTACCACAGGTATAAGCTTTTCTGTGGCCTTCCCCCCACCTTACCAGGTTACTGTCTGGTCTGGGAGGGTCATCTGAAAGACATTAAGATAAAAAATTTAACAAGGCCGGCGACCACTCATTGGTCAAGGTGCGCCACTTTAAGGCCATTGGTATGCAGAACTTCTATTAACCTAATCTATCTGTATGAGCACGGGAGCTGTTCATAAGGCTCTGACACGGAATATCATATTCTCAAAAGACAAACGTTTTCAACACAAAATATCATATTCTCTTAACATCATACATTTAAAATATCATAATCTTCATGTGGTTATTTGATGAAATGGCCACTCGATAATAATAAGTCTGTGATTGAGCATTTAGAAACGAATTTTGCAAAAATGTCTTACTAAAATGACTATGAAGTATAATACACTACCCACTTTTTGTTTGCAGATCAAGATGTTCGCAAACGTAATTCTATTAATGTTGCCGGCAGCTGCGTACTGTGTAATTACTATTAATATATCACCGGGGAAGACAAGTGCTACCTCGTCTGTGAAGTTCAGCGGTGAAGATGAAGCCTATTGTAGTGACACGGAGATAGAGGCTTTCAAACTTGACAGTGACTCCTTGAAAAAGGCTGCAGAAATATACTTCGGGAAAGCTTGCTCAGATGTTTTTCTGAAGGATCCGACGTCCTGGGGAAATCTATATAAGGAGTATAAGTGGGAACCTATCAAAAGAATCCTCAAGCCAGTCAAAGCAGAAATCATTGGTGTTACTTTGAAGCCAGTCGCTGTCGGTACTGCAGAATATGTAAATAATCATAACAAAATAGCAGCGGTATACAGCACGGCTGTTTCGCAAAGTGTTGAAAATACCATTTCACATTCTTGGGGTAATTCGCACTCAGTTACTTGTGCACAATCAATTACCTACTCCATCGGCCTTGAAGGGGTTGCGAGTATTGGTGGTACGACTACGCTCAGCTACACTGGAGAATGGAGTCAAGATAAAACTGAATCTAGGAACGTCGTCATTGGTGCCACTTCTACCATACAAGCTACTGTTCCTGCAGGACAGACGGTACTAGCAACTATTACTGCATCACAAGGCACGATGGACGTAGAAGTGACATATGAGGCCACTCTTAATAATGGAGCTGTATTTTGCAACTACGCTAATACATATAAAGGTCATCATTTCTACAGATTACCTATAATTGGATTACAATGGTACGCAAAGTTACCCAGAAAAATAATATCAACTGAGAAAATTTCCGTTGGTTTTTATGCTAACGCCAGGATTGAGATCAAGAATGCCGAAACTCATAAAGAAGTTGAAAATGATCCAGCTGGAATTATAAAAGTTGGCGAACAAAAAACAACTTAGATTTGAAAAAAAAAAAAAAAAGAAACAATTTAGTATTATATTATTTTTAAAGTTAACATATGTACATGTACATTATTGTTGTAGTTGATATAATTTTCATTTTTAAAATATATTAATAAATACTTATAAAAAATACATAATTATCTTAATATAAAATACCTGACAAATGGAATATAAACCAGTTGATTGTTGAGCGCAGCAATACCTATCTAGGTTGTCATGTAGACGGAGTATGCGTCAACGATATAAGTTATGCTGATGATTATGGTGTTGCTGAGCCCATCGATTAGCCTGCTCAAGATCTGCCAAAGACACTAATTTGACGTGTGAAACTGCTGGAGTAAGTGGAGTTGACGATATTAGCGAGGTAGTTAGCAATTCAGGCGACGATTCATAGAGAGCATTAAGGTACGGTCTTCCTAATTGCATCATAGGCGGCCTCTGGTGGCAAGTAGCAGAGTGAGCTATCGCGTGTTCTGGAAAATGTCGAATTGTAAGGACCTACCTTAAACGATCCCCGTTAATAATAGGGGTTAAAGTATGAAATTGCCGTTTCATTGTAATAGGTACTTCGAATTGACATAGAACCTTCATGGTTTGAGATTTTTGAGTGAAACTTTTTCCACATGGTACCTATGTAGTTCTTCATTTAAAAATGTGCAACATTCGATTATCGACTTTCAGTTGTTTTTTTTATTCAGCTTAGACAAGAAAGATGGATACTTCGAAAATTCGAGTGATTTTTGAATACGAGTTCCGACGCGGAACTAACGCGGCAGAAACAGCTCGCAATATCAATGTTGCGTTCGGAGAGGGGACTGCTAATGAACGCACCGTGCGATTTTGGTTTAAACGCTTTCGTGATGGAAACTTTTATTTGAAGAACGAACCACGAGGAAGGCCGTCCACACAGGTGAATAACAATGAATTGAAAGACATGGTGGAAGCCGATCCGAGCCAAACTACCCAGGAATTAGCTTTATGGTTTAACGTTACCTTACCAACAATATTGACTCATTTCCGTCAAATCAATAAAATAAAAAAATGTGAAAAATGGGTACCTCATGATTTGACTGATCTGCAGAAAGAAATGCGTGTTGAAACTTGTGTTGCCTTGTTGAATCGATACAGAAATGAAGGAATATTGGATCGAATTGTGACATGTGATGAAAAGTGGATTCTTTACGATAACCGTAAGCGAAAAATGCAATGGCTGACCCCAGGTGAAACGCCACAACAGTGTCCTAAAGCAAAGCTTACCAATAAAAAGGTAATGGTAACTGTTTGGTGGTCTCAGCATGGTGTTATTCACTATAGCTTTCTACGATCTGGTCAAGCAATAACGGCAGATGTCTACTGTGCCGAACTCCGAACAATGATAGCAAAACTAGCCGTGAAACAGCCCCGACTCATGAATCGATCTTCACCATTATTGCTCCATGATAACGCGAGACCTCATACAGCACGAGAAACCGTTTTAACTCTACAGGAACTGCAATTAGAAACTATCCGTCACCCTCCGTATTCGCCAGACCTTGCTCCAACAGACTACCATTTTTTTCGTGATTTGGACAATTTTCTATGTGATAAAAAGTTTTCTTCTCAGGAGGCAGTACAAAATGCTTTCACACAGTTTGTCGAATCTAGATCACCAGAGTTCTATCGCAAAGGCATAAATGACCTTCCTACTAGATGGCAGCAATGTATAGATAATAATGGTAATTATTTTGATTAAATAAATACGCTAAATTAAAAAAAGAAACAATTTCAATTTGTCAGTACAAATCGGCAATTTCATACTTTAACCCCTAATATAACGTGTGGCGTAATGCCTAAGTTAGCATTATTAATATTATTATTAGTCTTAAGTATTACTTTATGTAAAATGACGAGAATAAACGTACATTTCAACTGGAACTAACTTCTTATTGATACGTACAATGTGATCTACTAAAAATCATAAGAACCCACTATTATATGGCGACCCTGCCGTTGAAGAACCACCAAAGAAGAGCAAGATACAATTATGAAGACTTTATTATAGAAAAACAAAATAAGATTTTATTATAGAAAAAAAAGAATAGTTTATTATAGAAGAAAGAAAATTTTATTGCAGAAGAACAAAAAACAGAAGTATCATGGGGGAAGGAACTCGATGAATCAAGTAGTCATTGCGCAGTACGCCAACGGAGCTGCTTCGGCCACGACTATTCAATACCACGAGAAGCTAGAGATTTTAGAGACGTTGATCACCGCCATCATCATCATTTTGTCAATCACTATTCTGTACTACCTAATAAAGAAGTGCAATAGGCAGTTTACCCAAAGACTGCAGCGGGAGCTCAACAGAAACACTCTAGCTACCATCTCACGCGCGGATCTAGCGACTAGTGCTGTCTAAGAAAATGTTCGAGCAGTGTGCAGGGTATAGCCCGGCCAACGGAGTCCAGGGTATAGCCCGGCCCACAATTCTGCACCACATCGTTCCAGCCGTCGCGTCACCTGCAACATAGCAGCACATCGCAGTTTGTAGCAGGTTTATTTATTGCTATATTATCTCTCATCCTTCAATATTTTATTGTTTGTTCTCTCTTTATGTGTGTATCTATAGACATGATACGTAATTGAAACGATATGAAGTTAAAAGTTTATATTCTAACATATTTATTGCATTACAATTGCATTTAAAAGATTTACTAATTATTTCAAACACCTTGAAAGAAATTAAAGATTATCTGATTAAAATCGGCCCTGAACGGAGACAAAAATCTCGTACAGCGCATGAAAAGATATTAATAGCCCAAAATGCAAATTGCAGTATATTTTGGTTGAAGTTTACAGAAAAATTGAAAATTCTGAGATAGATCCCGAAAGTTTACATATAATTAATTCATTCATTAATTACATACATACTTTTTATAATAAAATTTTAACTTGAAGTCAATTTAATTCTTTAGATTCGTCACCAAAAATGGCAGCGTTTGAATTAAAAATGACCGGTAAAGAAACAGACACCTTGCGGTTAATAAACGGTGTACAATTATATAGTTCTATGATCACCGATGACACCAAAAAGCAATTAATACCGTTTGTTTTGAAAACGCGTTCATCTGAAAGTGCTTAATTACGTTTAAAATCTACATTTGAATCTATTAACAGCTTGATAATAGATATGCGTTAGTTTTTAGTTCAGAAAAAATCTGCTGTTGCCCTTCATTCTTAACTAGTAGGTAGCAAACAAGGGCATAGTTCTATCGAACAATTTGGTAGTGATTTGGAAAAACTTGTCGTAAATTTGACTATTGCACAAGCAGACGGAGATGATTCGAAGTTCTCTACGTCACGTCGAATGAACGAAAAATGGGCGATAAAACGTTTTTCAGATGAATTATGCAATACTCGATTCAGTACGATTGTTGTATCTCGACCGTTTGACTGGTTACCAGAAGCTATCAGAGCAGCAGTTGACGAGCATAACTTGTCTCCAAACGACAATCATGAGGTCATGAGTTTTAGGAAACCGCAAAATCGATTTTATTCCAATCGTGGTAACCGTAATTCTCAATTGTATAGAAGAAATAATACTTTCACACAGAATTATAACAGTCGTAAGCAAAATACGCAGGTGCACAATTCCCACAACAGGTACATTCGCGGAACCCGTGGAAGCTCACGCGGCTGAGGTTTCATGTTACCACGCGCATCGCGTAACAGTGACGCCGTTGAGCAAAACATAACTTCGCGAAATGATAGTAATAATTATCGCCCGAGTGTTAGGCAAATTTCGCATAACTCACCGCAATCGAATACTGATAATGCTATAATGCTAAACACTAGCAATGAGTTTTTTCATTCCTCTAATGAGCAATGATGTTTTTCAATTTAGTAATTATAGTATCATAAATCTTAGCATAGTTTTATGGTTAGCTAATTTTTTTGGTAGGTAGCAGTGCGACCTTATGCATTTTAAAGTATGAATGTTTGAATGAGTACTTATTAAATAAGCTTTGTAACGATAAAATAACTACATCTTCGGGATGAATAAGATATTGATAAACTTAAAACAGTATATTACGCGTTAGACGAATCTAGGATCAGACATAGCATAATGTTCTGGGGAAACAGGTATGCCTATAATAGTTAGAGAGCATTCATCTTACAAAAGCGAGCAATCAGAACAATAGTCAAAATTCCACAATTCGAATCTTGCAGAGAGCACTTCATTAAATTAAAAATACTGACAGTGCCCAGTCTGTACATGTTTGTTCTACTAAGTGACTTAGCAAAAAACATAAGTCATTACGAGACACAGAAAGTGCGCCAGATCAGGGAGAGTACGCGAAGGAAGGCTATAAAAAATACAATTTTCCCATACCGAGATATTGTTAAGCACAGTTCTGGGTATCAGGCAGTGGAACTTTTTAACAAGTTGCCTATTTGTCTTAAGTTATTAATATTTAGTGTAAAAAAGTTCAAAATAGAACTCAAGGCCTTTTTATTGGAAAAGTGTTTATACTCCATATCGAAATTTGTGTCACATGATGTAAGTAATAACTGAGGTTTGATATCGAATGAAATTTAATTTTAAATAACATTGATTTCTTCTTTCTTAATTCATACTAGCTGTTGCCCGCGGCTCCGCCCGCATGGATTTCGGTTTTCGCTTAGTGTTGATCCGACGCTATTGAGCTTTAAATTCGCCTCTATACTCAACTTTGTCCCCGACTATGTACTCACCTCTGTTCTCGACTTTCTACTCGCCTTTATATTCGATTCTCTACTCGACTTTCTACTCACCTCTATACTTGAATGTATACACGACTCTCTACTGACTTCTCTGTTCCCCTCTCTACTCGACTTTGTACTCTTCTCTATACTCGCCTTTCCATTGGCCTCTCTACTTGCCCATCCATTTGATTCTGGTTAGGCCCCGAGCAAGGCTCTTCTTTATGCAGACAGCAGCAATACACCCTGAGAATTTTAATGGGGAAACTCACGGGCTCCCGTTGGAATGAGAAGCAGAAAAGGTGGGACTCACCGCTACTGAATGGATGTATGTCCTGGACACATTCTGATCCGCTTCACTCCAGCACAGGAACAACTACACAATTAACAGTTTTGCGGGTTGATTACGCGGCAACGTTCGAGCTCGTACCGATTTTGACAGGCACTTTTTTAAGTAAGTAAAAATGTATACTAGCACACGTTTATAGTGCGCTTATGACGCAACAGAGGGCGCTGCCACTTGGTCGCAGCGCGGTGATTTTAAGGACGGGAATATATTTTGGATGGGAAAAAAATAGGGACTACGGGAAGTCCCGACATATCTCCCACTTGGAATTCACAAGGAATTTCAAAGGACGACAAACCGAGTGTGCTAAAATTTAAAACTAAATCCTAACTCTAGATTACCGACATAATACATCCTAACTGAAATTGAATAGCAGAGTTGCAAAGAAAACATATTATATAGGCAGAGGACAAATCTTAACTACTGGCCGACGAAAGGTATGGCCATTGGCTGTCCGAACTGTGACAACTCTAGTCACGTTATCGCGGCCTGGATGTAGCTGTACAGTTTGACCCAATTTCCAGCACATCGTTGGTAAGTTTGGTTCAATCAAAATGACTTAGTCATTGATTTTTACTCTTTCGTTCCTACTTGTAAACCATTTACTCTTTTGCTGAAGAGTATGAAGATAGTCACGCTGCCAAACACGCCAGAATGACTGTGTCATTTTCTGGAGCATGTGCCAGCGAAATCGTGGAGAAACGTTGTCATCGATTTGCATCTCCGGTAATGCTGTTAGAGGACCGCCTACTAGAAAGTGACCCGGTGTAAGGACATCTGATTCCGAGGGGTCTGGCGATAGCGAACATAACGGACGCGAATTCAGTATAGCCTCAGTCTTTGATAGTACCGTAGACATTTCCTCGAAAGTCAAGGCTTGCAAACCAATGACACGTTTTAGGTGGAATTTCACGGATTTGATTCCACTCTCGAAGATACCACCGAAATGCGGAGCACTTGGCGGGTTGAATTCCCATTTGATCTGACGACTCGCTAAACCGTCGGATATATCCGGGTATTGTGATTTCAATATGTCAGTTATCTCCTTTAGATGACGACTGGTGCCTACAAAATTAGTCCCGCAGTGAGTTCGAATAGCAGTACAAACACCACGTCGCGACACGAACCTATCTAAAGCTGCGAGAAAGGCGTCAGAGCTAAGTTCAGTCACCAGTTCGATATGCACTGCTTTCGTAGACATACAAACAAACAAGCATATATATGCCTTGTATGTACGAGCATTACGACGGCGACTTTCCTTAAGGGTGAAAGGACCTCCAAAGTCAATACCTGTCGCATGGAAACAACGACCAGGTTGAAGTCTATAAACCGGTAATTTTCCCATGAGGGGCTGGCATGGAATAGGTTGAAATATTTTACGCATTTGGACACAACAGTGCGTATTAAGAGCCTAACACCAAGAATCCAGAACTTTCTTTGGACCAACGACTGCAATGTCCTTGGCCCGCAGTGAAGATACATCCCATGATAGCTCTCTACTATCCGACGTGACAATGGACATGACTTTGGCAGAAGAATTGGATGCAATCTCGACATTGACAGATTTGCATTGTCTATTCTTCCCCCCACTCGAAGAATACCGTCATCATCCAAAATGGGTGACAATTTTTGAATCGGTTTCGGACAAGAAAGCTCTTGGATTACTTGTGTTAGCTCATCCTTAAAGTGAGTCTGTAGAGTATGCTTAACAAGTATTACCAGTGAATTGTTCAATTCACCAGAAGAAAGAGAAGATAACACTCGATCCTCTTTCTTTGATTTTGAATTATTAATGAATCGCAAACACCATGCGAGTGTTCTGACAATAGTCGTGAACGACGAACGCCTAGATGTAAGACTTGATAGGATATCGTCAGACTGGACGGAGACAAAGCTGTGATCGACCTGAGGTTTCATTTCCGGGACGTCTTCTTGCAGTGAGGTTGAGGGTTTGGTTGGCCATTTGGATGTCGGTTGACTTAGCCAAGATGGACCAGACCACCATAACGGATGAGTGACGAGCTCCATACATGTAGCACCGCGACTACTGCAATCAGCTGGATTGTCATGAGTGGAGACATGATTCCACGAATCTACACCGACCAAGTCAGTAGCTTGAACAACTCGATTAGCCACGTATGTTTTCAACAGATGTGGAGGAGTGTTAAGCCAAGCCAGAGTAGTTGAACTGTCAGAATACGCGCGCACGGATGATATATCAATCCTTTTATTCAATAGCTGGAACATGTGTTTTAACACTTTCGCTAGCAAAACTGCAGCACACAGTTCCAGGCGGTTAACTGTCGTTGGCTTCAAAGGAGTTACTTTGGATTTGCCAATGAGTAGTCTAGTTGAATTTTCATTAGGACCGATGGCACTCAAATAGACACAACAACCGAAACCCTTTGATGAGCCGTCACAGAATCCCACAAAATGGATTTGGACAAGATTCGGTGGAAGTACCACGCCCGGCAGTCGTACTTCTTGCAAATCATTCAAGTTAGCTGCTATAACATGCCACTGTTTTGCGAGATGAGGTGGAATTTCTCGTCCCAACTGAGGTCAAGTCGCCACATCTCTTGGAGGAGCAGCTTGGCTGCGAAGACAACTGGAGAAATCCATACTAGAGGATCGAAAATCCTAGGCACTACGGAGAGAACCGAGCGCTTATCAAGCCGATCGATCTCAAATTTATCAGTGTATGAGTACGAGAAACAATCACTAGCTGGGTCCCATCGAATACCTAGAATCTTCACAAACTCTTGGTGTGACTCATCGAATGTCTTTGACGTCTGACAATGTTCCACAGGGACATCCTCTAGAAGCGAGCCATGATTTGAACTCCACTTTCGAAGTTCAAACCTTCCCTTTGCCAGTAAAGACACGAGATCGTTTATGTTGAATGGCTTTGTTCAACGACAAGCAACCTGTAGTGATATCATCCATGGACGTCTCATCGCGTAACACCTCAGCGGTGCGCGAAGGGAACTCGGATCCATGATCATCAGCCAGCCGACGTAACATCCTGATGGCCAGGTAGGGTGAACTACTGACACCATACGTGACGGTGTTCAGCTCATACTCAGTCAATGGTGCGTTTGGCTGAGCACGCCACAAGATGTGCTGATGAGATCTGTCTTCTGGACGAATGAGTATCTGCCGGTACATTTTACAAATGTCGGCAGTGAAGACAATCGTATGCAGCCGGAACTTAGTGACCAAATCGACTTCATCGATTTGAAGTTTAGGACCGACATGAACGACGTCATTGAGAGACTTACCTGATGAAGTCTTACTGCTGGCGTCAAACACGACGCGCAAGCGAGTAGTTGAGCTATCCGGTCTCAACACGCAATGATGTGGTATCACGTTAGTTATACGCTTGGTCGAGGAAGCAGTTGAAGGTTGCATGTGTCCTAACTCTTCGTATTCGCGCATAAACTTTGAGTACTCAGACTGGAGCTGAGGATCACGCACGAGGCGTTTTTCCAGGTTTAGAAAACGATTAAGACTCTGTTTGTGTGAGTGACCCAAATCGGGAACATCGTCCTTCAACACGAGGAGCTCGACGTATCGACCGTCTGGAGTACGACATGTGCCGTCTTGGTACATCCTTTCACACACATCATCCTCTGGGTTAATAGTTAAACCCGTAGGAGGCTCTTCTACTTCCCAGAATCGTTTCACTAAATCATCGAGCGCACAGGTAGACGCGACGAGAGATGTCACCGATTGTGACATATTATTTTCGACATTATGCGAAAACTGACCACATATAATCCAGCCTAAGACACTAGACAGAGCGCATGGCAACCCAGGTCCGGGAGAAAACCGCGCACCAGTGTAAATTTGGTCGAAACATTCGACCCCTAACAAAAGATCGACCGGACTAGCCACATAAAAACGTTCATCCGCGAGGTCTAAGTGAGAATAGTTATCTCGAACTGACGAGGGTATATCGAATTTAACCTTATCATTTTTACTAGGCATCACAGTACAAAAAGTAACACCCTTTATATTGTTGACATTATTTTGACCCAACCCTGCAACAGTCAAGTTGCATTTCTTAATAGGTAATCCTAAGCGTCGTGCGCATGCGCTCGTTATAAAACAGTCCATGCTACAACTATCTGTCAGCGCCCGAGCGCACTGTATCGATCCGTCAGGATGACGTAATCGGACAACTGCAGACCCGAGTATTTTTACAGAGGTACTAGACCGCTCCGCGTTAGACTTGACGCTTGTAGTGAGAGAAGTACTCGGTATTTCTTCTCCATTGTTGGAAGGGGTTTGTGTCTTATCTATGTGCAACAACGTGTTATGTTTACTACTACACAACATACAACTTATCTTTGAACTACAAGTTTTATAATCATGACCAGCTCGTAAACAGTTAAAACAAAGCTTTAACTCGCTAATGAGTTTGCGCCTCGAAACTACATCCATCCTTTGCAGCCTACCGCATTTATAAATAGAATGCGTGCTTTCGTTACAACACGGTCATTTCTTTTGTTCAATGCATTTCTTTTGTTCAATGCATTTACTATGACCAACAGCTGGAGCGCAGACGTAACGAGCGACGTTTTTTGTTTCGAAGTAGGGTGTTTGTTCGAACGAGCTTGTTTGTTTGTTAAGTTTTGGTCGGAAGTCGATGACGACTGACTAACTTCTAAAGCCTGAATATAGTTTTGTAAGAACGCAAGTAGACTATCAACCTTTGGTAACTCGTCTATATTCTGTAGTTGGAACTGTCTACGTGTATCAGTGTCTAAGTTTCTGTTTACAACATAAAATAATAAAAACTCGCTAAGTTTATCTATCTGCAAGGCGCGTAAAGCGTTAACACATTCATATGCTGTATTTGTCATTATTGTAAGACTGGTCACAGATTGTTTACTTGTCGATTGTAATTTAAAGATTTTATCTAGATAAGCCGTGGCGAGAGTGCGCTTGTTGTCAAATCTGTCTAACAACAACTTAAACACAACGTCATAGTTTTGTTCCGTGATCGGAAGACCTTTGACGATTGTTAAGGCGAAGCCTGACAAGTACGAAACTAAATAATGAAACTTTTCAGTCTTTGACAATGATTTGTTTTGATGAATTAACGGAACATAGCTGTCTTTGAACGTCTGCCAGTGATCGACATTGCCATCAAACTTGGGAACGCTGATATTTGGTAACTGTACCTTTATCGTGGTATTCTCGTCTGTTTTAGCGTCCGACACGGGTAACGATTCCGCAAATTCAAGGACTTTGTAATACAATCTATCGAAAACCCCCAACTTTTGGTTATCTAGTTCCGCATCATTGTCTAACGTTATTTCAATCTCATTAATGCGAGAATTAACGTCTATGAAATTTTCTCTAACCTTTTCAGTACGCTTGAATTTCGCACGAAAATTGGGTAAAACTGATTTATTAGCTGTGGCTTGTACTGTCAAGTCATACAAAATCTGTATTGACGAGAATTCATGTTCGCGTTATTGAATAAGCGATTTCAACTCTGCATTCAATTTATTCGTAGCCATTATCGAAAATTACGTAAACTAAAAGCGGCACTTGGTATGTCTTACCCTTAAACTACTGTCTGCACTCGGAGAATTGTGTTGAGGGTAGACAAAAAAAATATATAAATTTACTAAAGAATACTTGTTTGATGCAACAATTATTACATGAATGCTGTTTAAATATTCATATTCACAGATTTACAGGGAAAAAGTTAAACTTTTGATTTTATTGGAAGAAATTCCTTGAATACAACTTGAATATAGAAGCCTCCGTGGCGTGGCGGTAGTGAACGCGGCCGCTACGCAGGAGGCGCGGGTTCGATCCCCGCTCAGTGCAAATATTTGTATGCATGAATATGTATATTTGCATTGGTCTGGGTGTTTCTATGTATAATATGTATGTATTTACAAAAAAAAAAGACGGGTTGCACTCTGGGAGTGCCGGCAGAAGTGAAAACATTTTCTTTTCTTCTTTCTTCGTTATATACATAGAAAAAGATAAAAAAGAACATACCATACCATACCTATAATATAGCGCTAATCATAGAACCTATCACTTATTTTCTGCTAATTTTCTGTCAGAAGAAATTAATAAATTATGAAAAGAAAAAATAAACACAAAAGGTAATAAATTACAGAAAGAAAAAATAATCATAAAAAGTAATAAATTACAAAAAGAAAAAAATTACCACAAAAAGTTTCAGAAGGCCAGGTGGTTTGAACCCGATACTATCTGAAACTATAAGGACTTACAGTCGAAGTGCTTACCGTTTAAGCTACGACGATATCTATGGTAAATTGCAAAATAGATAGTCTTTACCTGATCTTGTATGACGTCAGTCGTCGGTTACGGTACAAAGGTCAACTAATTCTGACGCTTCCTTAACATTTTACACCCATCCAACGCCGCTAAAGAAGTTTTCACTTCAAAATGCGTATCTAAGTATGTTTATCCGCATTCTAGATTCCATAACACAAGCTAGTTAAGCTATGCTTACCATGGGTCTAGATAGCGTTGTGTGAAATGTTGTGGGATATTTATTTATTTATTATTATTTACTCGACTATGTCCGTTCCGAAGCTCTAATTCACCTTTGGACCAAATTTCATGAGGACATCTTAAAAGAAATTCTTACTTTTTTATATAGAACACGTCAATTTGACTTTACCTCGCCTGATGGTAAACTGAAGGCAAAGTCTCAGGAACGAGGGCCACCATTATATACACGTGCCATGTTAACAATGGTGGCACTCAGCTTGACAGCCTCATCAGATGCTTTTTCACTCCCCGCTTAAAGGACCCGGGACTGTAGGAAGAGGGAAACACTTGAGCTGGCAATGAATTCCAGGTCTTAATGGTGCGACAAAGGAAAGAGTCACCGAACCGCTTGGTTCTTGAAGGAATTGTTTTCTATTTTATTTCTATTTTGTTCTATTTATGCCATATTCACCCTTTTTGTGCCATTGAAAAATGAGTATCTTTAATCCCATAGCCCTATTCCCCTTCCCCCCTCCCCCTTCTTTCCCTTTTTTCGCGATTAGGGGTAGCATATGTCCATTTCCAAGCTCTAATCCATCTCTATACCAATTTCATCAAGATATCTTCAAAATTGTCAAACTTACATACCCTAGCCCTATTCCACCCCTTCAACTCCCTTTTTCGCAATAAAAGGTAGCCTATGTCCATTTTCGAGCTCTAATCCATCTCTGTACCAAATTTCACCAGGATATCTTCAAAAATGACAAACTTTCATACTAACTATCTAGTCCTTATCCTCCCCTCTCCCCCCTTATACCACATTATTCGCGATAAATGGTAGCATATGTCCGTTACCAAGCTCTAATTAATCCCTGTACCAAATTTCATCAGGATATCTTCAAAACTGTCAAACTTTCGTCCCTTATTACCCCCCCCCCCCCCTATGCCTTCATTTTCGCGTCGATAGGTAGCCTATGTTCGTTGCCAAGTTTCAATCCATCTCTCAAAACTGGCAAACTTTCATCCCCTATAACCTCGTTTTTTGCGACAAAAGGTAGCCTATGTTCGTTCCCAAGCTTTAATCTATATCTGTACTAAATTTCATCAGGATATCTTCAAAAAAGACTAATTTTCATCCATATTCCCCCCCTCCTTCTACACCTTTTTGCGATAAAAAGGTAGCCTATGTCCGTTCTCAAGCTCTAAACTATCTCTGTACCAAATTTCATCAGGAAATCTTCAAAAATGACAAACTTACATCCCATGGCCCTAGTCCCCCCCCCTTCTATCCCCCTTTTTGCGATAAAAGGTAGTCTATGTCTGTTCCCAAGCTCTAAACTATCTCTGTACCAAATTTCATCAGGAAATCTTCTAAAACGACAAACTTTCATACCAAGGCCTTAGTCCGCCCCCCTTCTACCCCCTTTTCGCGATAAAAGGTAGCCTATATCCGTTTCCAGGCTCTAAACTATCTCTGTACCAAATTTCATCAGGAAATCTTCAAAAACGACAAACTTTCATCCCAAGGCCCTAGTCCCCCCCTTCTACCCCCTTTTCGCAATAAAAGGTAGCCTATGTCCGTTCCCAAGCTCTAATCTACCTCTGTACCAAATTTTATTAAGATATCTTCAGAAATGACAAACTTTCATAAAAACTTTCATCCCCTATTTCCCCCCTTTAAACCCCCTAAGCGTAACATACAGATAGACAGACAGACAGAGTTACTTTCGCATTTTTAATATTAGTATGGATTATTGGAATATAAATCATTTGACATAAGTAACCTTTTGACTTAATCGCTGTATTCTTGAGTGGAGACCGCGACTCGGCAAGCGTAGTGTAGGACGCCCTCCGACCAGGTGGGTTGACGATCTAAGAAAGACTGCAGGCAGGTGCTGGATGCGGCAAGCTGAAGACAGGGCGCTATGGCGCTCATTAGGGGAGGGCTATGTCCAGCAGTGGACTAAAATAGCCTGATGATGGTGATGATGATGATGACTGTATTCATACTATTTTTGACATGTTATTTTTTGACATATTAATACTTTCTTTCGACCTTCTATAGTTTGTTTGTTGACATTACTTCAAATTCGTGTTGTACTTTTCTTTTTCATCGACATTTTCGTTTTTGTTGTATTGTCACAAGTATTATAATAGCAAACTTTAATTTATCTTAACAACCGCAAACACAATGTGACATTGTTATTGATTAAATAAATAAATAAAATAAAAATATTCATTTTTTGATCAAATGCGGTTATACAGATGTTAAAATATTTTTTTTGTACAGCACATTTACCATTTTTATGGCATGCAAGCATTAAATTACACATATAATCAATATAAATAGGCATTATACAGAACATAATATTCATTAAATTTACACGCAGTCAAGTCAATTCGTTCTATTTAATCGCAAAATTATAATAATAAGCTAATAACAATGTCAGAACAGTCAGAACCAAATGAGCCATTGAATTATCGACTTTACCAGCATAGATTTAAAGATCAATGTCAATAGACTTTAATGTCAATGAGCTTTCCTGTCAGTAGACTTCAATAAATTTCGATGTCACCAAATTACAATACAATCACTAAATTAAATTGTCAATACAATTTAAGTTGGGAATGTCAAGAATAATAAAAATTAGTCATATTTAGTCATTTACAATCAAAAATTTAAACGATTCCATGCAATCGTCTTAGCACCCGGATGGCCAGCGAGTGTGGAGCTTGTGTTTATTTTTATTTAAGGGGCTGTCAAAAGGTAAACTACCATAAAATGCTTATTTTTCGTCACTCACGGCATCATATTTTATTAATGCTACACTACTGATTTTTTTTTGGTGTATAGATTATTATCTGTAGTAGAGGTTAATTCAAAAATATTGGAGAAAAATAAAGCTGTTTCTTGTTAAAAAAATTGCAAAGGAACACTCACGAAATAAATTTGTCGTCTCGCATTGCTCAATATTTTTAGCGACAACATATTTTTTTTTTGCTACAATAATAAAGAAAATTTAATTTTCTAAAGGCTTCTCTAAATATGATCTTAGTAATACCCATCATATTTATTTAATAAATTATAAACCCATCTACCGCCAAAGAAATTGCATGATTGTTGGTCGCTCGCGCCGCTGGCAGTCGGCGGCGAGGTTCTAGCGAGAGAGCACGTCACGCGGGCCTAAAATTTTGCTCCGCGTAAAAATATTGTCGAAAATAATAAGATTATTCGTTCGTGCAAATTGACTTCCGTTATTAGTGTGTGTGTGTCTGTGTCGGTTGAAGTTTTTGTTATGTTTGAAGATAACTTTCCTATTTCATAAGAAAATGGGTATTTTTACAAGAATAAGAAATCTAAAAAGAAAATTGTATCTGGGTAAGTACAAACATATTTCTACCTTGGTGATGGATGATAGTAGTATTTGACGAGGATTTCATTTAGTAATTTTATTTGATACAGAATATAATTATGTAATAATATGGAATATTTTCTTATTGGCTACTATATAGAATTTGGCAATCACTGGCTTGAGTCGGTCAAAATATTATGTACACAAGTAGGTAGTAGGTACCTACCGCGTAATTCGATTCCGTGTCGTGGCGGTGGTGGCGATGAGAGTTCGACTGCTAAGTCGGAGTTAGCGGGCTCGCTTCCTGCTCAGTGCAAATATTTGCAGGTATACATAAATAAATAATAAATAAATAAATATTCCACAACATTTCACACAACGCTATCTAGATCCATGGTAAGCATAGCTTAACTAGCTTGTGTTATGGAATCTAGAATGCGGATAAACATACATATTATAGGTACATAGAAAAACCTAAACCAATGCAAATATAAATATTCATGCATACAAATATTTGCACTGAGCGGGAATCGAACCCGCGCCACCTGCGCAGCAGCCGCGTTCACTACCGCTACGCCACGAAGGCTGTCAGGTGTACATGAATATGAATATTGGCATTGGTTTGGGTATATTATACTATGTACCTAATTATCTTGAGAAATGAAAAGAATAATAATAGAAACGTCAGTTTTTTTTTTTTAAGAATTCTTGTTTTAATTTTTATTGTAGAAAAGGAAATAATCATCAGGGCAAAAACCCTATACTCTCAGTTCTGACGGCAGTCGATATGGTCAGTGTTGATAGGAGTACAAACATAAAAATAAAAGATCATAATAATTAGGTAAAAAAATAAAAGACACAAAGATACAATCATCATCCTCTGAGAACCTTTTCCCAAGGACTATGCACTTTCTAACCCCTCCCCCCACCCCTGCCGGAGCCGGTGGGGAGGTTATAACGGACTCGAACCCGCGCCCGCTCTGCTGTCTCCTTCACGAGCATGACCTGCTCGCAGAAGGAGGCGCTGGCCGCCCACGCATCCGCGCAGCGGACCATTGCCTCGAGCAGGGTGGAAAGCATGAGCACTCTCACCCCCAGGGCCGTCACAAGCTCCCGCCTCGGCGTCTCAAACGCCGGACACTCGGTGAGCGTGTACAGCCTCGAGTCCACGCTCGCGTTGCAGTGATGGCACTCGGGCGTTGGCTCTATGCCCATCAGATGCAGGTACCGCCCGACGTTACCGTGTCTGGTAATGACCTGCGTCTGACGGTACGAGAGGCCACCGTGTGGCCTCTCTAGCCACTCCCCCATGATGGGACGCTGTTAGGGGGTTGTAGGTTACCGGAAGTCAGATTCGGTGAGCTGAGACATAATCTCTCGCACCTCGGTCAACCCATAGCATTTTCTTTCAAGCTGACCTACGGAGTCCCCATGTAGCGCCCGTGTATGGAGAGGTGCGCTTGCTTCTGCTAGTATTACAGCTGGCGTGAAGTTCCCAGGCTCGCGCTCATGGGGGATTGGGATGTGTAGCTGGCGAGTCTCCTCCGTTACCCCTCCGCGAGTATTACTTGCTCCCCTTCAAGAGTATTACTTGCTCGCAGAAGAAGGCAGTGGCAGCCCACGTATCGGCGATGGTGATGGTACCTTGCTTACGGCGATGGTGTGATGTGCGGATATGTATCCGCACATCACACCATCGCCGTAAGCAAGGTGGCGAGGAGAGAACTCTCACCCCTAGGACCGCCACTAGGTTCCGCTTTTGCGTCTCCAAGCCGGGCACTCGGTGAGCATGTGCAGCCCCGAGTCCTCTCTCAGACGCTGGCTGTTTCCGGATCCAAGCAGCTGCCGTGTGGCCTCTCTAGCCACTCCCCCATGATGGGTCTTACCGCTGCTATTACGGGGTGCTCTTTTAGTCGGATGGAAGTGACTCCCGTAATAGCTATGGTTCTTGAGTCAAATTATCTTTTTTTTTCAGTGAGACTGTGGAAACCAACTACCAAGATGGGTATACGCCAGTTCAAGATAGAAGAATTGAAAGAATCTACCAAATGCAAGGGCAAGTCCGAGTGACAGGCAAAAAAAAAAAATTTTTATTTGCCGTGTGGAGTGGAGAAAGCAATCCAATAAAAACGGAAGTAATAGTAAAAGACTTTTTGGAAGACAAAAATGCAAGGAAAACTAGTTAGATTCTTCATGGACTGGTTATTACCAGAAATAGTTGACTCTCGTCAATTTCGAGGCATTCCCTTGAGAGACGATCAAACCACTGGTGTTGTATCTCCATCAAGTTACAGTAGTAAAAAATGAGGCGGGCTGTAAAAGAAAATTACCATTAGAGGGATTATCATCTCCTTTAAGGGAAGCATACGAAGAAAGTGAACCATCTCGCAAGAAGCAAGTCGGTTTGGAAGGTTTTTCAACAGTCCTCTCATTGCCTATAGATGATGATAAATAAACTGACCAGCTACCTGGCATTTATTGTATGTGTTATTATGCTATTACAAACATTTTTACCAAATACATACATTACCTAACCAGTACAAACGTTTTTATTCGGGTACTAATCTTTTAAAGACAAGTAATTTTATTATACCTAAGCCATAATAATATTATAGATATACCTATATAGCAGGAAAAAGGGATTCAATTCGAAAAGGAATAGCGAATAGGTAGGTGAACCAATCGACGAAAAAAAATCGACGTCACTGCGTGAACGCAGCACCGACTGTGTGAACGCAGCACCGAACGGGAGCAATGACCACGTCGAGCGCCGTGCTTACGCGCCGCGCGGCGGGTCCCGCACCTGCCGCCGCGATGCCTCTCGCTTCACCCCCTCAAATACCTACTTGGTTGCTTCTTACCGCGCCTTAACTGTTAATATTTTTGTTTAGAAGTCATGGTAGCTAAACGTAGATTGTACCAGTAGGCATTGTAGAATTTGAACTTTGGAAGACATCTTTAA
Organism: Eilema caniola; assembly: GCA_949126895.1. NCBI lineage: Eukaryota > Metazoa > Arthropoda > Insecta > Lepidoptera > Erebidae > Eilema > Eilema caniola. The sequence continues at coordinate 2,190,372 of OX421486.1, read as the reverse complement.
GTTTGTTCAAAATAGGTTTGCCAGATGTTTCAGCTTTCTGTAGTTACACTTTTACCACCCTTTATCCTCAAAACATATTCAATTCAAATTCAAATTCAAATTCAAATAATTTATTGCAGACGTCAGTCCATAGGGTTAGTTACAAAAGAAAACTTATATGCTATTGTTAGTAATTTATATTATTATAACATTTAAAAGTTGTATGGAGCTTCACCCAGCGACCCAGCCAGGGTGAGTCCCACCTATCTTTAAATACGCTCAGGAGACCATTGGTACTATGGCGCAGTCTCGCGAGTATGGAAGCGGTGCGCTTTCTTATTATGGCATAAAAGTCAGCTGTGTGCGCCTCCGCAAACATGCCAGATGCGCTGCAACACCGAGGCAGCCCCAATAGTATCCTGAATGCATTGTTATACTGAAAGGCTGCACGTGTAAAAATCATCAATCAATCAATCGTGTAACATCATAATCGCACGTCATAAAAATGTATTCGCCCCTCACAAAAAACACAATCGGCGACTTTACTGTTGTTAAAATGTAACTGTATTATTGTTGACTTTACTGTTGTTGACAATAACCATAGATTAAAAAGAAACAAATTTTGACACTAATTGATGACGTATGATGACATAATTACTCCACTCTAACTAGAGTTCACTCACGTGGAGTCGATTCGAGTGAAAAACGAAAACTCCAAAACTTTGACTAATAATACCCAACTTGAGGGACATTTGAAGCAACCCTCGAAACTCACTCAGTTAAGTTTGAGTGGAGTGGCATTTGCGGTAACGTTTAAGAATACGGGTGTCAGTCTTAGAAGCTGTTGACGAGTACGTCTACTTGGGTCAACTGATCCAGGTAGGCAAGTCCAGCTTTGAAGACGAGGTAAATCGATGAATGAAGAAGAAGAAGAAAATGAAGATAAAAGCTACGAGATGTCTTCTCGTCCGACATACCTCAGTGCCTGAAGACGAAAGTCTTTAACCAATGTGTGTTACCAGTGATGACTTACGGATCTGAAACGTGGGCCCTCACTATGGGTCTCTTAAACAAACTCAAAGTCGCTCAATGAGCTATGGAAAGGGCTATGCTCGGTATTTCCCTACGTGATCGCGTCAGAAATGATGATATCCGTAGGAGAACAAAAGTAACCGACGTAGACCAGCGGAATAGCTCGTTGAAGTGGCAGTGAGTGGGACACAGCGCGCAGAACAGATGGCCGATGGAGCAAAAAAGTTCTGGAATGGTGACCGCGTACGGACAAACGTAGTGTAGGACGCCCAACGGTCAGGTGGAAGGATGACCTCATCCAGGTCGCCGGGAAGCGCTGGATGCGGGTTTCTTAAGATCGGTCATTCTGGAAGTCTATGGGAGAGGCCTATGTTCACCAGTGGACTGTGTGTGGCTAATATAATGATGATGAACTCGCAATATTTCAATGCGAAGGTACAATTATTATTTATTACCCTTTCACAGAAGTGTTGTTGAATGGATGTGGCTAAGACGGTTTGAATCGATTTAGTTGAAATCTATTAGATGGTGTGCACCTACCCTGCAATGACCATGAAACTTATGATTATGATAGCAACAGAAACCTCAATTCAAAATGGGTGACGCTTAATTTAAAAAGGTTGTTGTCACGGCCGAGACCTTCTTTCCATTAGTCTTTAGCAGATAAAAAATTGCTTCTTCTGCAGTCTTTAACCGTCTCTACCATATCGTTGGATGTATGCAAACAGGCCCGGGAACACAATAATTATTATTTCAGTGTATATAATAATATTAAGAAGTTATCATGAAAAAAAAAAACAATAAAAGTCTAAAGTGTGAAATTAGTACGGGTAAGACTTACCTACAGTCTTCTTCATTCGAGCGCCACCCTCACGTATAAAAGAAATGCAAACGGTGTGACCGTAACACAGAGGTGGTGTCTGCCTACCGCATTGCAAAAGTGGCGTGAACATATGTCTGTATGAAAGTTGAAAGTACTTACGTTTTCTCTTTAATGAGTATTGAATCAATATGATGCTACGAGTGAGTTAATAAATAAACACAAGTATCTGATAGTAGTTTACAGCTAAATATACCAAAAAACTGTCAATAAACTTGTTATAAATAGTTTTATAATTTTAATACTAGCGCATTAGCGTGGATCCTTGCATTGGCCGAATCCTTGCTCTTCTCGGGCATAAGTAAAAAAGAAAACGAATTTCTTAACCGTATGCAGCGCCACCTACCGATCCTAATTTTGAAAATAAACAATAAGAAGTTATATTATTGAATTTCGGTTATCTTCTTACTACAAAATAAAGAAATCAGCTAACAGTTTGCTGGACTCAATAATCACCTCTTAGAGGTAAATTAATATTTTTATTAAATATTTTTATTTTATTGTCATCATCATCATCATATCAGCCATACACAGTCCACTGCTGAACATAGGCCTCTCCCATAGACTTCCAGAATGACCGATCTAAAGCAGCCCGCATCCAGCGCTTCCCGGCGACCTTGATGAGGTCGTCCTTCCACCCAGCCGTTGGGCGTCCTACACTGCGTTTGCCCGTACGCGGTCGCCGTTCCAGAACTCTTTTGCTCCATCGGCCATCTGTTCTGCGCGCTATGTGTCCCGCCCACTGCCACTTCAACGAGCTAATCCGCTGGGCTATGTCGGTTACTTTTGTTCTCCTACGGATATCATCATTTCTGACGCGATCACGTCGGGAAATACCGAGCATAGCCCTTTCCATAGCTCGTTGAGCGACTCTGAGCTTGTTTAAGAGACCCATAGTGAGGGACCACGTTTCCGATCCATAATTCATCACTGGTAACACACATTGGTTAAAGACTTTCGTCTTCAGGCACTGAGGTATGTCGGACGAGAAGACATCTCGTAGCTTCCCGAACGCCGCCCAGCCGAGTCGGATTCGTCGATTTACCTCGTCTTCGAAGCTGGAATTGCCTACCTGGATCAGTTGACCCAAGTAGACGTACTCGTCAACAGCTTCTAAGACTGAGTCCCCAACATGAACCAGTAGAGGCGCAACATGGACATTTGACATAACCTTTGTCTTGTCCATGTTCATCTTAAGGCCCACCTGTTGGGATACTCTGTTGAGGTCTTCGAGCATGGTGTTCAAGTCTTCCAGCGATTCTGCCATAATGACAATATCGTCGGCAAACCGAAGGTGAGTGATATACTCGCCGTTTATGTTGATGCCACGTCCTTTCCAGTTCAGTAGCTTGAAGACGTCTTCCAAGGCAGCGGTAAACAGTTTCGGAGAGATCACGTCTCCCTGTCTAACGCCCCTTTTCAGTGGAATTGGTTTCGTGCTCTGTTCCTGTACTCGGACCGACATAGTGGCGTTCTGGTATAAACACTTCAACACTTCGATATACCGGTGATCTATCCGGCACCGCTGGAGAGACTGTAGCACGGCCCATGTTTCGATCGAATCGAAGGCTTTCTCATAGTCCACGAATCCTAAGCAGAGAGGCCGGTTATACTCTTTGGTCTTCTGTATAACCTGCCGCAGCGTGTGGATGTGGTCTATGGTACTGTAGCCTTTACGGAATCCGGCTTGTTCGGGAGGTTGGAAGTCATCGAGCCTGTTGGCGAGACGGTTCGTAATAACCCTCGAAAACAACTTATAAATGTGGCTCAGGAGCGTGATGGGCCTATAATTCTTCAACAAAGTATTATCACCTTTCTTAAAGAAAAGGACCACCTTACCCCCGTTCCACGCTTCCGGCGTTATGCCTTCGTGTAGGACGGAATTGAAGAGCTTCTGAAGGACCTTCAGTACCGGCGTTCCGCCCGCTTTCAAAAGCTCTGCTGTAATTCCGTCCTCACCCGCCGCTTTGTTGTTCTTTACCTCCCTTAGTACCTCTGCCGTTGTCGTTGCCATGCCGCCATCCTCCGTCTTCAGCTTCGTCAACCGGCTTTGTCCAACGGACGCATTCCTCGCAAACACTTTGGAGCCTTTGTTTCGCTCTATCGTCTCCTTAATAGTTTTTGTATTATAGGAGCGAATGTCGTGTCGCAAATATTTCTGTATGCGTCCATTGAGCCGCCTATATGCCTCAGCGTCGTCGGAGGTCTGTAGTGGCATAAATCGACGTTTGGCCATGAGATCTAGGGTCTGGGTCGAAATTTTCTGAGGTTTTTGTTTAGGGCGAGACCTAAAGAATTTAGATCCCACCGTTTGGACAGCTTCTAACAGCACGTTGTTTACCTCGTCCACTGAAACGCGATCCTGTAGACAATCGAAACGATTGGATAGTTCGAGCTGAAAGCTCTCGGAGTCCCGGACATCGGCATATGACGGTCTGAGTGTTGACTTCATCAGACGTGACCTTTCTAGTCTAGGGCTAATATTCAATGTGCCTCTTACAATACGGTGATCGCTACCGGTTTTTACACGGCTGATCACAGAGACATCATTGAATACTTGCCTCTTTGTCGTCAAGATGTAGTCAATCTCATACGCCATGTTAGCGGGGCTTAGCCAGGTCCACTTTCTCTGGGGTGGCTTTTTGAAGAAAGAGTTCATCGCGTAGAGACCCTCTTTCTCCATAAAGTCCGCCAGCATGTGGCCCCGGTCATTCCGCTGCCCATATCCAAAAGGCCCAACCCTCAACTCCCCATCGCCCCGTTCGCCCAGTCTCGCGTTGAAGTCCCCCATAACAACAGTGAAATAGGTTTTGGAAGCATGTATGGCCCTACTTATGTCCTCATACACTTCCTCGACCTCTTCATCGGAGTATGACTTGGTGGGCATGTACACCTGGATGACCTTCAACGAGTATCTTTTGGATAGTCTGAGTATCAGGTATACCACCCGACTCGAGATACTCTCGATGGATATGACGTTGCTAATAAGGGACCTGTGGACGAGGAACCCGACACCATGCAGTGACTTTCTGTCACCCTCCCGGTGGTAGAGTAGGTGACCAGACTTCAGGGTTGTCGTGCCTTCCCCCGCTCTTCGCACTTCGGACAACCCAACAATGTCCCAGTGTAACCTACTCATTTCCTCTTCCACCTCGAGCAGCTTCTCGTCAGTCCTCATCGTGCTGACGTTGTGTGTTACCAGGGCCAGTTTCCGTCTGGGGTGGTAGCCGAATCTCTGCCGGGGATTCTTCGCACCCCCTGCCCCACCGTTACCATGACCGCTACCGGAGCCAGGAATAGCGGGGCTGCCGGGGACTAGGGGCCTGGTCTTTTTTTGTCCGTTCATTTGGGAGGTTTCTTGCCATACTCGCCACGCTTGGCAAACGGGTTGGCGAGCGCGGTATTAAAGTAATTATAAGGATGCATCACAAAAGACGCCGCTGCCCATCCTTTGGTGTTCTCTTAGTCGCCTCTTACGACATCCACGAGAAGAGATGGAGTGGTCCTATTCTATGCCGGGAACCACACATTGTACCCCAAATATTTAGTTTCGGATTTTTCTTTACGGATACACGCGTGTACATTATCTCAATAGAATGATTTATGAAGTTTTTTGCTTTATTTAATTTGAATGAAATTTTAAAGCATTTTGCATGCTAACTATTTAAATCGATTAAGATAGGAAAAATATTGAATCGGTCAAGGCGGGATTTGTGCAGCGATCTTTCCCTTACACGAGGAATGGTCTGACCACTAAGCCACCGGACTCCACCCGAACGAATCTATTTTGTTCCCTAATCGTTCTCTGAACTTGTTCCCGACTGTTGGGGCTTCAATGTAGATAATTAAAACTCCAAAATCGAACTATTACTTGGTTTAATGTCCATAAGACTATATTTTAACAAATAATTGGGAGCAGAGTGCTTGTACGCAACTTGGTAGAAGAAAGGGTTATAAAAATGTTACTGTCGGTACTTGAGAATAAAAATAATTAACGCCTATCCATTTGGTGTGGCAACAAAACATAGCTCCTTCGTATTACAGGCGTAGCAGGCGTTAACATCCTCCCCCCGTTGAAACTCTTAAGGTTTCAACCGTCCAGGAGATCTTCTTCGGTTGGCAAGGGACAGATGCGAACCAGAGGTCGACGAACGGTTCCTCTAATTGTTTTGACGTCAGCAACACGCGATATTTCGTCTGGACCAGGAAACAGCCTTGTTATGCGTCCAAGTCTCCAGCATAAGGGTGGTACATCATCTTGTTGTAGCAAGACCATGTCTCCAATTTTCGCAGTTGCTTTATTGGTCTTCCATTTGCGACGGTGTTGTAACTCGGCTATGTATTCTCGTTGCCAACGCAGCCAAAAATGTTGAACTATTTGCTGTAGTCTAGCATACCGCTTCAAGTTGTTTGAATTGCAATCTTGAAGTGCAGGTGATGGCAGGGCGGTAAGAGCTCGACCAATCAGAAAATGCCCAGGAGTAAGGCAATGGAGATCATCAGGAGAGGTAGATAAAGGATAGAGATGCCTACTATTCAAAATAGCCTCAACTTGTGCAAAAAGAGTTAGAATCTCTTCAAAAGTTAAATGGGAATTCCCCATTACGCGTTTTATATGGAACTTTGCTGAACGCACACCGGCTTCAAAAATTCCGCCAAAATGAGGAGCGTAGGTTGGTGAAAAATGAAATTTTATGCCCTCCGAACAAGCAAAATCAGATAGATGAGTACAATAGGCTTGTGTCCTATTTTTTACTATTATCGCAAACTGTACCTTTGACAATAGTATAATGAACTATTAAAGTGAAATATTCTTATGATAATTAGTTTAAAAGATATTTAATTTTGAAATTTCAATTTCTCGAGTCGCCCGAAAACGCTCCATACAAAATCGTAGCACACTGTGACGTCACAGCGTGCTGGCGCGTAGTGCAAATGTATGGAGTGCAAGAGAGTATCGCATTTATGTCAGTCCACGTTGCGTTTACACATGTACAATGCATAATAAGATTGATTTGAAATTTAATAAGGAATCTAAAAAGTTATAAATTAAGTCTTATTTCGATTGTTTATATTTAAACCTATTTCGACAATTAAAAATAATAAAAAGTCGTAGTTTCAGTTTAGGTAGGCAATATTTTAGTTTAGCATGCATATTTGCTGAGAATAAACTACGAGATTAAGCAGTATTAGTAATGATCGGTTGACTCAGGACACTACCCTATTCATTTTAAAACAATCGTTAATATCTTTAGCTCCTGCAACAAAATTGCGTCCATTGTCACAAAATACCTCTGTTGGCCTGCCTCTTCGTGACATAAATCTACGGAACGTCATAATGAAAGCGTCTTTGGACAGATCGCTAACTGCTTCTAAGTGTAAAATTTTATATCTTAGACATATAAATAAACAAAGATAGCATTTGGTTATTGAGGTACCACGTCCCCGTTTATTTAGAATAAAAAAGGGACCAGCGAAATCCATTCCCACAGTTTGAAATGGAAAGCTTGGTGTGACACGTTGCGAAGGTAAATGTCCCATAATAGGGGTAATCGTCTTACCCTGCAAACGTCTACATCTACAGCAATTCCGAAAAGTACGTCTCGCCAAATGTCTACCGTTTACAGGCCAAACATATTCTCGAACAATTGCTAATAACAGCTGCGGACCAGCATGCAATCCACGCCTGTGTTCGTATTCGAATATTAATCTGGTAAAATGATGAGAAGCATGCAAAAGAATTGGGTGTTTTTTATTATAATTGAAATCTGATAGCTCTAATCGGCCACCAACTCTTATGAGCTTATCATCATCCAAAAATGGTGTCAATGATAAAATGTTTGACATGGGACTTAAGGGTAATTTATTATTTAATAAATTATATTCTTTTAAGAATTATTCTTGTTGTGATAAACGACACAAATGAAGAAACGAATGATTTAATTCGTCAACTGTCAAACTACCAACACTTCTTTTATTTTTATTTTTTAAGTTACCTATGAATCTCAAAACATAAGCAAAAGATCGTTTTAATTTATGTAAGCTAGAATAGTTTTTGAATACAATTATAGGACTACTATTAGTTGCAATACTACAGGTAAAAATAGAATTTGGTTTAGTTTCAGGTAGGTTTTTTGCATCAATTTGCTTTGGTAAGATAGGCCAAGCATCTTCGGGCTCCATTAGGAATGGAGGACCTGACCACCATAGATCAGTTCTACCTATCTGATTGGGATTAATTCCTCTAGATATGAGATCTGCAGGATTAGCCGATGTAGGTACATAACGCCATGATGATAAATCTGTCAATTCAGATATCTCGGCAACTCTGTTTCACACAAAAGTTTTTAGACTTTGAGAGCCAGCATGAAGCCATCCCAGTACAACTGAAGAATCACACCAGTGAACCTGATATTGAATGTTGCATCGCAATGAATCCCTGACAGCTTTACATAACCTTGCAGCCAGTAAAGCAGCATATTATTCTAATCGGGGAATCGTTGTAGTCTTAATTGGAGCAACTTTAGATTTAGAACAAAGTAACTTGACTGTAACTCCGTTTGCTGCCTGTACAGAACGCAAATAAATGCAAGCTCCGTACGCCTGTTGGGATGAGTCGCTAAATGAATGTAGTTCAATAGTTACAGGCTCATCGCAAATTATACGCCTAGGTACTTTTAACACTTGAAGAGATGGTAAAGCAGCATTGAACTTCTCCCAATCCCTTTGAATTTCATTTGGAACTGGAGAGTCCCAAGTTAAGCTTTGCAGCCAAAGTTGCTGTAATAGAATTTTCATCTTGATCACACATGGGCTAATTAATCCTACAGGATCGAATATTTTAAATATAGAAGAGAGCATAGATCTTTTAGTTAAGTTAGTAGCATTGGAACAAAGTGGAAGTTTAACAGGAAAATGTAGCTGATCTGTGGATGGGTTCCATCCCATACCCAAGGTATTAGTAGACTCGCTAACCATAAGATTGTCGTCTTCATGGTCTGATAAATTAAATAAAGATGGCATGTTTGTCTTAAATTTACGGAGATTGAAACATCCATGTTTCAAAGCATCAGTGACTGCCTTGTGGATATAGCGTAAGGAATCTTCGCTTTCAGAACCCGTAATAAGTTCGTCAACTAGAAAGTCATGTTGTATTATATTTTTAATCATAGGATCAGTAGTTTCTTCACCAATCCGCCATAGACAACGTGTACTCAAATAACTCGAACTTGCCATTCCGCAAGTTACAGTATTCAGCTCATATATTTTGATAGGCATAGACTCGTCTTCTCTCCATAATAGCAGTTGAAGTCTGCGATCTTCTTCATGGACCCGGATTTGGCGGTACATCTTTTCGACGTCACCCGTGAGGAGATACTTATACTGACGAGCTCTTATCAATATGGAGAAGAGCGAATCCTGGATATTAGGGCCAACTAGAAGGAGGTCATTGATAGATACACCTGATGAGGTAGAAGCCGAGCCGTCGAACACGACTCTAATTTTAGTGGACTCACTACTGTTTTTAAATACGGCATGGTGGCAAAGGAAATATGACGTATTAGATATAGATACAGTGGATTCTGAAAGGTGACCCAAGTCTGCGTACTCACGCATAAAACTTATGTATTGGGACTTGACTTGAGGTTGTTTGCGAAATCTTTTCTCTAAATTTAATAATCGTTTCTTAGCTAGTGAATAGGATTCTCCAAGACAGTCGGGAGTATCCTTTAAAGGTGGACCCACCGAGAATCTACCATTTTCAAGGCGGAAGGTGTGGGACAAAAAATGTGCTTCACATGCCTTCTCGCTTTGACTTAACAGAGGTTTCGTTTGAGGTATATCTTCTACGTCCCAGAACTTACTGAGCTCTCTATGAATACTATCGTCAGATGAAGTACTCCTATAAGAAATCGTTGACTGATTGCAATGTATGTTAGTACTATTTAATTTGGTACTTTTAGGGAAATTCATAGTTATAGGACCAGAAACCAACCAACCGAATTGAGAACTTCTTAATATAGGCAAATTAGGACCGAGAGAAAGTTGATCGCGGCCAAGAAGATCCCAGAAAAGATCGGCACCAATTAGGACATCGACGGGTGCTGGCTGGTGAAAGTTAGGGTCAGCTAAGAATATATCACCCTGAATATTGAGTTGTTTAACATTAATTGATATTTTAGGTATATTACCAGTTAACGCAGATAAGACTATAATCCGCACGCTGAATGATGATCCCTATGACAGTTCGTTAGCGCTTAACATTGTACTGACGTCCTATCACATCAAATCCTTTAGAGGTCCATTAAAAAGACGAAAAAATCATAATTGTGTACAATTGTAAATTATAAAAATGAATATTAAGAAATTATTACGTAATGTTCGGAAATAATAGAAAAAAACTCAATGCAAATGTACATGGTACGTGCTGCAAAAGTTACGTCGTCAAGCTGTTATCGACTAAGAAGGGACACATCGATAAACAAAATATCGATAATTTGTTGGAAATATAAAACAAATGCTTTGAGTTTGTATTTTATTTATATCAATCTGAATCTGATACAGGGTCAATCGGATCTTCAAAATCTGAGTCTAAACTGCAGCTATCCGTGACGTTTATTATTAACGGTTGGTCAATGATATTGTCGTATTGTACATCTCGATCCCAGTCTTGTAAGCAAATTTTCTTCGTTCTTTCGACCACTTTTCGCCAATCGTCAGCTGTCACTTGAGCGCAAGCTTCTTCCAATAAAACCATCATTTTATTTGCCGTGAATGGCGGAGTTGTGTTATGCCTAGCTGCATGACCTGAAAATATTTGTACATTTAGTAATTATTTTTAGAAATATATGCATATACATAATATTATATAAATAAAAAATATAAATAACTTTGAACTGCGCCCATATCAACTCGATTGCATTATATTGGCAGTGATAGGGCGGTAACCGAATTACCGTGTGTCCATTTGATTTGGCCAATTCATCCAAAAAATATGATGGGTGCGTCTGTTGTTTGTGAAAGTTCAACAGTCTAACCAACTCTTTTTTTAACATCTGACTGTCAGTTTCCACACCATTGCCGTGTAACCACTCTATAATTTCAGCTTTTTTGTTATTGCTGCTGGGGGGTTTGTTAATTTGAACTGAGTGATATGAAGCATTGTCCATTAAAATATAGTGAGGCTCATTCAAATTTTCTAATAGTTTTATAAAACATGTCTTAAAGTTTTCGAAATTAATTTCCTCGTGGTACTCCGTTGTTTTCACTGACTTAAAAGCCCACAGGCAATTCGGCACAAAACCTGTAGCTGTGCCAGCGTGGCAAATGATTAAGCGCTGGCCCTTTCCTTCAGGAGTTTTTATGCTGGATTTGGCTGTGTCATCCGTCCATGCCTTACCTACAGTATGATTGGCGTACAGCCATGTCTCATCAAGGTATACTACCTTCTCCCAGTTATCAATTTGTTTGATTTTGCGAAGAAAATCGCATCGTAGTAAAGCTATGTCAGTACGCTCCATTAATATTTTTCTCTTGTCACATTTTTTATAGCGGAATCCATATTTTTTCAAAACAATTCTAAGAGAAGTAGCACCGCCTTTGAAGAGTTCTGCAGCTTTTAATGAAGATAATAACTTCTGGCAGGTCGGTAGTTCACCTCGTAGGTAGTAACCATAAATATGATTGCGTATAGCATCTAAATCAAATTCACCAGGTTCTGTTATATGACATAACCTTTTCTTTTTCTTCTTTGGTGTTAATAGTTTATTGTCCTCCATGGACGACTCCCCAAATTTATCCCTTGTTATTCGAGAAACAGTAGCCTTTCCGATTCCTAGAGCATCGGCTACACGATCGCGAACATTGTCAAGCGGTAACAAGGGTCCGCCATTTTGTTGTTCACGAGCAAAATAGTCTCGCAAACGAACTACAAACTCGCGAACTTCACTGTTGAGAACAGTTTTCCGCTGTCTTTTCGGCATTTTGCAAAACCGAAAATCAACAAACAGGTAACAGAAAATCAACAAATAACACAAAACAGCGAAAACAGAAACAAAACTCAGCTAACAAAGAAAGACGTGGCGCATACAAGGCGTTAGAGCACTCGTATGACGCGATGTGATGCGGTGTGACAAGATGACAAAACCGACTGACAAGACATGACATGACTGAATTAAAAAAATACGGTAGGTCTATGGCCTCCTTTTAAATACTTTTCCATGTAATCCATAATTGCCAGCTAATTATGAATTCTTTAAAATTCAATTCAAAAATAATTTTAAATTCTTTAAATTATACAATTTGTATAAAAATTAAAGTATAGTAAAATAAAATATAATAAGGCTGTTACTTTTTTATCTAGTGTTTTATGTCCATCAATGCGCGTAGTCTTTTTTTCAAAATAAATAAATATTGCTTATTATGTTGAATGACCTGGCTTAATGACATGACATTTGCCTGAAAAAACAGTATTTTAAAGAAATTGTTTCGCATAACTAATACAACTGTCAGTTGAAACGTCATAGGGATCATCATTCGGCGTGCGGAGTATAGAAAGGTGGACGTAACGTTGAAATTCTTCATCAAAGATTTCAATTGCATCACGCAGGTTTCCGTAGTCTGACTGGTTATCTTGTTGCCTATGCCAATGATATTGACATTAAAGCTAGACGTGGATTCTAAACCTAGTTTTGTTTTTAGAGATTGAGTTATAAATGACGACTGACTACCGCAATCTAAAAGGGCGCGAACCCTTTCCTTTTGATTTGTTTTTGGGTTACAAACTTCAATATAGGCAGTAGACAGTAGAACTTGATTAGTAATTCGATTACAGAAATTAACAACAGTATCATCACCACTACTGTCGTTTGATGTGGTGGTAATATTGGAAATATTGTTACTAGTAGTCTGCTTGTGTAGAAGACTATTATGTTTGGCGTTGCACATACGACACGGACCCATGCGACAGTTGCGTACATTGTGGCCAGTTCGTAAACAGTTATGACATAACTTTAATCTGTTTACTTCCTTTAATCGATCGTCTACACTTTTGGCCACAAATTGGGGACAGTCGTAAATGCGATGAGCACCTTTACACTCTACGCATTACATAGTAGAACTGGAGTTATCATCTATATTAGCAGCGTATGACTGATTATGTTTACTATTTGAACTCGTATGCTTTGATGGTACCGGAGTCTTTGCTTTAGTATGTGAATTACGGTTTATTGCCTCGAGAACATCAGCGCGGCCTATAAGAAATTTAAAGAAATGTTGCAAGTTGGGAATGTCTTGCAACGTGCCACGGAACTCTTCCCATTTCTCAAGGGTATCACTATCAAGCTTAGGACTCATTATGTGAATGATTAAAAAATCCCACTCGTCAGTAGGTTGACCGAGAGTTGATATAGCGCGTAAGTTTTTACTTATATGATCAAAAAAAAACCTTAATTACTTTTCGGACTCACGAGTAATTTGTCGTATGTTCAACATGGAGTCTACATGATAACTCATTAATTGGCGCTTATTGTCGTATCGATCCCATAATAATTTCCAAGCGGCGGTATAGTTGGCGCTTGACACCACCAAGTTAGCTATAATGCGTGCTGCATCGCCCGTCAGGTACGAATTAAGGTAGCGGAATTTGTGAATCGGAGCTATGCGCTCATTATTGTGTACTATTGATAAAAAAGTGTCACGAAATTCAAGCCAACGGAAGTAAGAACCATCAAACTTTGGTACCTCAAGACGAGGTAATTTATAATCTAGATTCTCACATTCATTGTTGCAGTGAGCTGTAGATAGTAGGGTTGAATTTATATCTTTATAATTGCTTTCTTTCCGTTGATTCGAGTTATATTTTTTATAATATTTTGAGCAATAGCAATGTTAGATATAAATAGTTGCTCAATAATATCACGTTCATCAATTTCATTACACAAATTATCCGGATTTAACACTTCTATCTGACTTTGTAATTCATCAAAACGGCCATAGATGGTTTGAAATTTGCTTAATTTTAATGTCAACTCCGCTATCTCAATATCAGAGAAAGTCTCATTTGAAGTAATAATTGACAAATAGTTTCTAAATTTTGTAATTTAACCCTTTATGGAACTTCGTTTTACCAGTAAATCTTGTGTAGCCTGAGTAGGCTTCGAACAAACATCACTTGCATTATCTTTGTCAGCCATAGTGATGATAAGAGACGCTGGTTAATATTAGTAAAATATTCTAATTCAAGAATTACTCAAACAAACAAAATGTTGTAAAAATTTAATTATTATGTAAGTTAATCAAATTTAGCTTACGTTCCTTGTACAGCGTAACCTGAGTGCGGCCCTGTGTGCTCCCAGCAAAGTCTATATACCGGCTGGCCGTCAATTGTTTCAAAATGACGATCTCGTAGTCGGTATCGGTCTGGAATGTTCGGCGAAAAATATATTATATTTGCTTAAATAACAGTATGATGAACCCTACGAGGTTATTTATTAGTGAAATAGAATGTAATAATACTTGTTCGACTTCTTTGTTTATGAATAATTGTTTTAATTGCAAAAAAAATTAAAATATATGTACCTACAATTATCTTTGTGCTATTTAAGTAACTAATATGGACACTGAAACACAAGTAAATGCTATTTGCAATAGATATTAGGTATAAGATTAGGAATATTTTGTCAATAGTTTGGATGAAGGGAATTCACAAGGAAGGAACACTTAGCTGCATTGGCCGATGCTGCGGTACGATGCTGTATGCTGATCATTGACCGGCGGTGGCTGCAATGGTTGGTACACCTCCAGGAAACCCAGGAAAATAGCTTGTGATAGACGAAAGTTAGTTAGTTAGCTAGACCGTCCGGGTATCGTCTTGATGTTCGTATTTGATTTTCGTCGAAAATTACTGGTCTTGTCCTTGGTCGCCAGATGTTGAGGCTTCAATGTAGATAATTAAAACTCCAAAATCGAACTATTACTTGGTTTAATGTCCATAACACTATATTTTAACAAATAATTGGGAGCAGAGTGCTTGTACGCAACTTGGTAGAAAAAAGGGTTATAAAAATGTTACTGTCGGTACTTGAGAATAAAAATAATTAACGCATATCCATTTGGTGTGGCAACAAAACATAGCTCCTTCATATTACAGGCGTAGCAGGCATAAACACCAACCCAGTTGCGCTCTGCTGCCATCTGACGTCCACAATCAATTGGTGACATCGAGGTTCTGTAGTTAGACTTGTCGAACTTTTTTGGGCTCCAGCCACCCGTAATGACTGCCATAGATGTTCGTATGGCAACCGGGACCACTCAAGGTGTTCCGCCATAAACATACAGACACACCTACATCATAGCTAGGACGATATAATTACATTGTTGTTTATCGACAAATCAGAATTTAAATAAATATATTAATGTTATATGCACAGATGTTTCACAGATGTTGGTTCCTAACAATTAGAGATCGTTTAACAATATCATAGCACCTGTTTACAGTTCTATAGCAACAATAGTTTTCAGTATTAATTTATACACATGTATTTACGCCTATAAAACCCCAAAGGGTTAGACAGAGGTGTTAAATAAATAAAATAAAATAAATAAATAAATGTTTATTGCAAAGCTTCAGAGCAGTATTTTCTTTCTATAGGTACATTGCACCCACAAAGTATTAATATTAATAGCACGCCCATGAAGTTCAGTATTACAGTCAATTAGGTATATAGAGTTCGTTATTAACTTTGGTAACGAAAATGAGAAAAAACCGAATGAAAATAAACAACTACACAATTACAACTCAAGTACACATCCGCATCCGCCACTATACGACAAAGCGAAAACATCACGAAAACAAGGAGCAGCAGACCCGGTTTTAAAGGCGCTGCAAATAACATCGTATATTTTGGTTTAGGGACATGGTCAATAATATTGAGTCACTTCTGTTAAAATATTAATGAAAGTAGCTTCTGTGAATATATGTACACATTTATTGTCGTCTAGTTATTGATGGTTATTTGAGCCCACACAATTTATTATCTGTGTTAAAAACGCATATTCTACTCTCTGACTGACCTCTTGACGTGGCGGCATGTGCTGTCAAAAGTATGTACACTTCAACCAACGATTCTGTGAAATGGCGGCGGACTAGCGGCAATAATAAAAAAAACACTGGCCACAGACTCAAAAGAATAAGGTTTCTTTTTTTTCTGTGTAAGAATAGTAAATTTACTTAAAGTATAAACAGAGCGAAAACGAAAGTTATATTTGAGTAAAAGTTTTGTTTTTTCTACACGTCACAAGATGAAATTTTCTATTTAAATACGAAAATGCATGAAATGAACAAGCAATAAGTATATTGAGTTTTTTGGTTTTATTGAACACGATCTTTTTGTATCAATTTTTTTAAGACTAATGCAACCCAATCAATGAAATTTTAAAAAACTCATTATTCCACTCGTGATTTAATAACAATCAAAAAACCGCAGTTTGATAATAGGCATCATTACGTGCCTAATTTTGGTGAGATTAGAGCCGTATTATAAGCAAGTAAATGAAAAATCTATCTAGCACACAGACATAATGTAATAGAAAAGAACCTGAAAAAATATCGCAGCACAAAAAGAGCTTACACGCAACTAACAATACACAAAGATTGGATACAAAATCTGGAAAAGGACTCCGAAACAATAACATCAAGAAAAGAAATTCTAGAGAGTGCAACCAACTTCTATAGGGAACTTTATGGAAGAGATAACAGAAACGAAGACTCTTCTGAAAATGAAGAAAGTGTCGAGTATGTATTAGGAAAGGAAAACAACGTAGAAGAAATAGACATGAACGAAGTAATAATGCAAATCAAGAATTTGAAAACAGAAAAGAGCCCTGGTCCAGACGGAATCAGCAACGAAGCCCTAAAGAGAGGATACACTGTTCTTGCCGGTTTAATTGTGACATTGTTTAATTTAGTGCTCGAAACAGAGACCGTGCCAGAACAATGGTGCAGTTCCGATATTGTGCTTTTATTCAAAAAAGGAGATCCAAAAAACATAGCCAATTACAGACCGATCAGCTTACTGCCGAGCGTATACAAACTCTTCAGTGCACTTTTGCTCCGTCGAATAACAAAAGAAATCGACTCTCGACAGCCTGTAGAACAGGCGGGCTTTCGCTCTGGATTCTCAACTATAGATCATATTCATACCGTAGAACAGATTATGGAAAAATTCAATGAGTTCAATAGACCTCTTTATATAGTATTCATAGATTACAGCAAGGCATTTGACTGCATAAGCCACAACGCTATCTGGACAGCCCTCAAAGAATGCAACATCAACCAGAAGTATATTACAATTATCAAAAAGATTTATGAAAAAAGTACAAGTAGATTGAAATTAGAACAAAAAGGGGAAATAATAAAAATAAAAAGAGGCATCCGGCAGGGAGACCCATTATCACCAAAATTATTTATTGCAGTGTTAGAGTCAGTATTCAAAAAAATTAATTGGACAGGAAAAGGTATTAGAATTGGCAATAGATACTTAAACCATTTACGGTTCGCTGACGACATCGTCATATTCTCTGAAAGCGCCATACAGCTACATCAAATGATAATTACACTCTCCCAGGAAAGCTTTAAAGTTGGATTGGAACTAAACACTGATAAGACAAAAATAGTTACTAATAGTCGCGAAATATCGATCAAAGTGAGTGGTAGACAGATAGAATATGTAAATAGCTATGTTTACTTAGGAAAAAAAGTCTCATTCAACAAGCTCCATAACGTAGAAGAAGTAGAAAGACGTGTAAATACAACATGGAAGAAATTCTGGGCACATAAAGAAATACTTAAGGGAGACTACAATATTAATATGAAAAAAATAGTAATGGACACCTGTCTGCTACCATGCTTAACATACGGTTGCCAAACGTGGGTATACACAAACAAAATCAGAAATAGAATAACAGCTTGCCAGAGAGGAATGGAAAGGAGCATCTTAAAAATAAAGAAAATAAATAAAGTCAGAAGTGAAATAATAAGAAGTAGAACGAAGATAACTGATGCACTGAAACACGCCTTAAAAATGAAATGGCAATGGGCAGGACACGTCGCGCGACTAAATGACGAAAGATGGACTGTGAAATCAACAAAGTGGAAAGGGCCAGACGGAAAAAGGAATGTTGGTCGGCCTATCCAACGATGGACTGACGACATTATCCAGGTTGCAGGACCTGAGTGGATACGGAAGGGAAGAGACCGCGAAGCTTGGAGAGGAATGGAGGAGGCCTTCACCCGAGAAGGGATTCCCAGTAATAAAAAACATATTCAACAATAAAAAATAAAATAAAAAAAGTTTGTTTAGATTAATAATGTAACTTTATTGCTGTGAAATAAATAAAGGCTTATTATTATTATTATTATTATAAATGAAAAATAAATATATTCTCTCAAACAATTGAAATACAAATTTAAAACAAAATTATAACTCAATATCCCAGTAATTATTAAAATTATAAAACCGTTGTTTCTAGTTTCTCTGTATTTACCGGCCACCACATTACGACAACTTATATTTGAACAGAAATAAACTACATTATGGATTTACCATACCTTGTTATTTAATAGATAACATTTAAATATGAATCTCGATTAATTCATTGGTTTAGGTTCAGAATGTCCCTTTCCTAAATTGTCCCTTTCCTGAAACGTCCTTTTCCCAGAATGTAATGGACATCCCAGATTGTGCCTTTGCCGAAACGTCTCTTTCCCATAATGTCCCTTCTTTTATATGAAAATAATTTAGTTGCTGCAAGCAATTCGTATGTATTTTTTTTTGCATTCGTATCTAGATTTCGTGCACAGGTTTATGCTTCTATTAGCTCTATTGCAAGGTCTTGGACTCGCATATCGCAAGCTTAGACAAGAAGGAATTGTCAGGACTTTGAAATTGCGATATGGTTGTTCGACAGACAGCCTCCGTGGCGTAGCGGTAGTGAAAGCGGCCGCTACGCAGGAGGCGCGGGTTCGATCCCCGCTCAATGCAAATATTTGTATGCATGTATATATGGGTATTTGCATTGATCTGGTCGTACCTCGGAGAGCACGTTAAGCGCTCGGTCCTGGTTGTCATACAAACATCAATGACAGTCGTTACGGGTAGTTGGAGCCTTCGAAAATCCAACAACTGGTCTAGCTGCAATGTTTCGATATCGCCTTTGGGTTGTAGAGGTCAGATGGCAGTCGCTTTACGGAAAATATCGAAGTTTAGCCAAATCCGAAGATAGACTGGTAAAAAGCGGACCCCAGACTCCAAGTTGAAAAGCTTCGGATGCGACTGGGATTAACGCTAGGATGAAGAAGGTTATTCGGTTGGATGCATACTAAGTATTGAAATAGGAATAAAAAAATAAAAAAAAAATAAAATAGCATCTCGGTATGTGGCGCTGCAAACAGTTAAATTAATTCAATTTATTTGATAAATGCCAGGACAGAGTACTAGTAGTAACATAATATTTTTTTTATTAATATGATTTAATTATTCAGCTGTATACTATTTTTATTTACGTACTTGTTATTCACTATTAACTGTATTGTTGCGAATGATATAAAATGCTTGACTGTCAACCATTTTCTTCACAATCATATACATCGT
Source organism: Eilema caniola (assembly GCA_949126895.1). Lineage (NCBI taxonomy): Eukaryota > Metazoa > Arthropoda > Insecta > Lepidoptera > Erebidae > Eilema > Eilema caniola. Next base: position 2,170,830 of record OX421486.1, on the reverse strand, counting down.
AGATAGAACATTTTACTTGAGCTAAGATTGTGTAGCATCATATTGATCATCATTGAAGAGATAACGTAAGTACTTTTAACGTTCATACAGACATACAGTCGCGCCTCTTTCTCAGTGGGGTAGGCAGACACCGCCACTGTACTACGATAACACCTTTAGCTTCTACTTTCAAAATAACCATTGGAATGAAGAAGACTGTAAGGTGTATCTGCACTAATTTCGCACCCTATGGCTTTTATAATAACTTCTTTATATTATTTTATACACTGATATTATAACTATATGTGTATATGTTATGGACCAAGTGATAAACTGGGCATTATGTATAATGCCCAGTTTGTTGATAAATAATAAAGTTTAAACAATCAGACTTAGCTTCGTGACGACTCAACTACGGTTTATGTATGGATGGAGCAATAAAAATAACCAAGAAGGCTGATGTTGCCTTTGACATCCATATACACCTCTCATTTTTATTATAATGTCCAATTTATGACTTTCCCCATAACATATAATATATTCATCGCTTTTGACTCTTCATTTTTGCTTAGTATTGAAAGTAACCTACCAGGAAGAGTGTGGCGGCAGTTTTGTAGAAAGACCGATATTCTTAGCAATCCATGGATTCTCCGTGCGGGTGCCGGGTCCATTGCGTTGCTGAGTTGAGAACTCGGGACAGTGCCTGGGACTTGCGACCCAAGTGTAGGTTTTGAAGGGGCCCTTTTTGTTGATGTACATCAACACTCACTTTCACTACCCAATTTCCCCTCCCTGCCTAACCAAATTTGGTACGAACCTACTAGTGCCGCTTTAGACATTCGTCCTAGTAATGGGCTTATTGTAGCTCTCGATAGGCCTAAATCTTTAAGTAGGTTATAGAGAGATTTTGCTGGTATACCTCTCGCTCCCACTTCTACTGCATACAAATTAACCACGTAACCGTTTTTTATTGATTCGTTTGTGAGATCATAGTATTTATTTTGCTTAAGTGTGTGGTCCTTTTGTATATTTGTTTCCCACGGTACAGTAAGTTCCACAAGGATCACATATTTTGTCGTTTTCGAGTAGAGAAATATGTCTGGTCTAGATGATAAAACTCCAACATCCTCCGGAGTTTTATAACGCTTTTCATACGTGTCGATTGGGAGAGTCCAATCTGGGGCAGTATCTAAGATTGAATAAGGTTTATTCCTGGATTTTATGGATAAACCTTCAGACACAAAGTTGATATGACGTCTGTAAGTAGTCAATCCTTTTTGGGCTCTAGCTACTGCCAGACTCATTGCTTCACGTATGGTGATAAGCAGCTTGTTGTGGCGGCGTGAGTATTGGCCTCTATCGAGAAGTACCCTACATCCTACTAATATGTGCCTAGCCGTCCCTATTGCCTTACCACAGGTATAAGCTTTTCTGTGGCCTTCCCCCCACCTTACCAGGTTACTGTCTGGTCTGGGAGGGTCATCTGAAAGACATTAAGATAAAAAATTTAACAAGGCCGGCGACCACTCATTGCTCAAGGTGCGCCACTTTAAGGCCATTGGTATGCAGAACTTCTATTAACCTAATCTATCTGTATGAGCACGGGAGCTGTTCATAAGGCTCTGACACGGAATATCATATTCTCAAAAGACAAACGTTTTCAACACAAAATATCATATTCTCTTAACATCATACATTTAAAATATCATAATCTTCATGTGGTTATTTGATGAAATGGCCACTCGATAATAATAAGTCTGTGATTGAGCATTTAGAAACGAATTTTGCAAAAATGTCTTACTAAAATGACTATGAAGTATAATACACTACCCACTTTTTGTTTGCAGATCAAGATGTTCGCAAACGTAATTCTATTAATGTTGCCGGCAGCTGCGTACTGTGTAATTACTATTAATATATCACCGGGGAAGACAAGTGCTACCTCGTCTGTGAAGTTCAGCGGTGAAGATGAAGCCTATTGTAGTGACACGGAGATAGAGGCTTTCAAACTTGACAGTGACTCCTTGAAAAAGGCTGCAGAAATATACTTCGGGAAAGCTTGCTCAGATGTTTTTCTGAAGGATCCGACGTCCTGGGGAAATCTATATAAGGAGTATAAGTGGGAACCTATCAAAAGAATCCTCAAGCCAGTCAAAGCAGAAATCATTGGTGTTACTTTGAAGCCAGTCGCTGTCGGTACTGCAGAATATGTAAATAATCATAACAAAATAGCAGCGGTATACAGCACGGCTGTTTCGCAAAGTGTTGAAAATACCATTTCACATTCTTGGGGTAATTCGCACTCAGTTACTTGTGCACAATCAATTACCTACTCCATCGGCCTTGAAGGGGTTGCGAGTATTGGTGGTACGACTACGCTCAGCTACACTGGAGAATGGAGTCAAGATAAAACTGAATCTAGGAACGTCGTCATTGGTGCCACTTCTACCATACAAGCTACTGTTCCTGCAGGACAGACGGTACTAGCAACTATTACTGCATCACAAGGCACGATGGACGTAGAAGTGACATATGAGGCCACTCTTAATAATGGAGCTGTATTTTGCAACTACGCTAATACATATAAAGGTCATCATTTCTACAGATTACCTATAATTGGATTACAATGGTACGCAAAGTTACCCAGAAAAATAATATCAACTGAGAAAATTTCCGTTGGTTTTTATGCTAACGCCAGGATTGAGATCAAGAATGCCGAAACTCATAAAGAAGTTGAAAATGATCCAGCTGGAATTATAAAAGTTGGCGAACAAAAAACAACTTAGATTTGAAAAAAAAAAAAAAAAAGAAACAATTTAGTATTATATTATTTTTAAAGTTAACATATGTACATGTACATTATTGTTGTAGTTGATATAATTTTCATTTTTAAAATATATTAATAAATACTTATAAAAAATACATAATTATCTTAATATAAAATACCTGACAAATGGAATATAAACCAGTTGATTGTTGAGCGCAGCAATACCTATCTAGGTTGTCATGTAGACGGAGTATGCGTCAACGATATAAGTTATGCTGATGATTATGGTGTTGCTGAGCCCATCGATTAGCCTGCTCAAGATCTGCCAAAGACACTAATTTGACGTGTGAAACTGCTGGAGTAAGTGGAGTTGACGATATTAGCGAGGTAGTTAGCAATTCAGGCGACGATTCATAGAGAGCATTAAGGTACGGTCTTCCTAATTGCATCATAGGCGGCCTCTGGTGGCAAGTAGCAGAGTGAGCTATCGCGTGTTCTGGAAAATGTCGAATTGTAAGGACCTACCTTAAACGATCCCCGTTAATAATAGGGGTTAAAGTATGAAATTGCCGTTTCATTGTAATAGGTACTTCGAATTGACATAGAACCTTCATGGTTTGAGATTTTTGAGTGAAACTTTTTCCACATGGTACCTATGTAGTTCTTCATTTAAAAATGTGCAACATTCGATTATCGACTTTCAGTTGTTTTTTTTATTCAGCTTAGACAAGAAAGATGGATACTTCGAAAATTCGAGTGATTTTTGAATACGAGTTCCGACGCGGAACTAACGCGGCAGAAACAGCTCGCAATATCAATGTTGCGTTCGGAGAGGGGACTGCTAATGAACGCACCGTGCGATTTTGGTTTAAACGCTTTCGTGATGGAAACTTTTATTTGAAGAACGAACCACGAGGAAGGCCGTCCACACAGGTGAATAACAATGAATTGAAAGACATGGTGGAAGCCGATCCGAGCCAAACTACCCAGGAATTAGCTTTATGGTTTAACGTTACCTTACCAACAATATTGACTCATTTCCGTCAAATCAATAAAATAAAAAAATGTGAAAAATGGGTACCTCATGATTTGACTGATCTGCAGAAAGAAATGCGTGTTGAAACTTGTGTTGCCTTGTTGAATCGATACAGAAATGAAGGAATATTGGATCGAATTGTGACATGTGATGAAAAGTGGATTCTTTACGATAACCGTAAGCGAAAAATGCAATGGCTGACCCCAGGTGAAACGCCACAACAGTGTCCTAAAGCAAAGCTTACCAATAAAAAGGTAATGGTAACTGTTTGGTGGTCTCAGCATGGTGTTATTCACTATAGCTTTCTACGATCTGGTCAAGCAATAACGGCAGATGTCTACTGTGCCGAACTCCGAACAATGATAGCAAAACTAGCCGTGAAACAGCCCCGACTCATGAATCGATCTTCACCATTATTGCTCCATGATAACGCGAGACCTCATACAGCACGAGAAACCGTTTTAACTCTACAGGAACTGCAATTAGAAACTATCCGTCACCCTCCGTATTCGCCAGACCTTGCTCCAACAGACTACCATTTTTTTCGTGATTTGGACAATTTTCTATGTGATAAAAAGTTTTCTTCTCAGGAGGCAGTACAAAATGCTTTCACACAGTTTGTCGAATCTAGATCACCAGAGTTCTATCGCAAAGGCATAAATGACCTTCCTACTAGATGGCAGCAATGTATAGATAATAATGGTAATTATTTTGATTAAATAAATACGCTAAATTAAAAAAAGAAACAATTTCAATTTGTCAGTACAAATCGGCAATTTCATACTTTAACCCCTAATATAACGTGTGGCGTAATGCCTAAGTTAGCATTATTAATATTATTATTAGTCTTAAGTATTACTTTATGTAAAATGACGAGAATAAACGTACATTTCAACTGGAACTAACTTCTTATTGATACGTACAATGTGATCTACTAAAAATCATAAGAACCCACTATTATATGGCGACCCTGCCGTTGAAGAACCACCAAAGAAGAGCAAGATACAATTATTATAGAAAAACAAAATAAGATTTTATTATAGAAAAAAAAGAATAGTTTATTATAGAAGAAAGAAAATTTTATTGCAGAAGAACAAAAAACAGAAGTATCATGGGGGAAGGAACTCGATGAATCAAGTAGTCATTGCGCAGTACGCCAACGGAGCTGCTTCGGCCACGACTATTCAATACCACGAGAAGCTAGAGATTTTAGAGACGTTGATCACCGCCATCATCATCATTTTGTCAATCACTATTCTGTACTACCTAATAAAGAAGTGCAATAGGCAGTTTACCCAAAGACTGCAGCGGGAGCTCAACAGAAACACTCTAGCTACCATCTCACGCGCGGATCTAGCGACTAGAGCTGTCTAAGAAAATGTTCGAGCAGTGTCCAGGGTATAGCCCGGCCAACGGAGTCCAGGGTATAGCCCGGCCCACAATTCTGCACCACATCGTTCCAGCCGTCGCGTCACCTGCAACATAGCAGCACATCGCAGTTTGTAGCAGGTTTATTTATTGCTGTATTATCTCTCATCCTTCAATATTTTATTGTTTGTTCTCTCTTTATGTGTGTATCTATAGACATGATACGTAATTGAAACGATATGAAGTTAAAAGTTTATATTCTAACATATTTATTGCATTACAATTGCATTTAAAAGATTTACTAATTATTTCAAACACCTTGAAAGAAATTAAAGATTATCTGATTAAAATCGGCCCTGAACGGAGACAAAAATCTCGTACAGCGCATGAAAAGATATTAATAGCCCAAAATGCAAATTGCAGTATATTTTGGTTGAAGTTCACAGAAAAATTGAAAATTCTGAGATAGATCCCGAAAGTTTACATATAATTAATTAATTCATTAATTACATACATACTTTTTATAATAAAATTTTAACTTGAAGTCAATTTAATTCTTTAGATTCGTCACCAAAAATGGCAGCGTTTGAATTAAAAATGACCGGTAAAGAAACAGACACCTTGCGGTTAATAAACGGTGTACAATTATATAGTTCTATGATCACCGATGACACCAAAAAGCAATTAATACCGTTTGTTTTGAAAACGCGTTCATCTGAAAGTGCTTAATTACGTTTAAAATCTACATTTGAATCTATTTATTTATTTATTTATTTTTTTTATTTATTTATTTGCAATTCTTTGATTTTAGATTTACATTTACATTTATACATTCAAGGATATACATATTTTGTTCTTCATGGGTATACAACATCCGTGTCTGAACTAGATAAATTAATATCTGTATTTCAGACAGCGGCCCTTATAAATAACTAGATATATACTTAAATCTCAATTAAATCAGTAACATTATAACTTAAAAATACGAGTATTATCAGACAATTCATAAATTATTACATTAATGACAGCAAAAAAAAAAAAATGCGTCCTATTATTATCAACCAATCATGGTTTAATTCTCTTATTATGTATTGACGTCATTTATTTGTAGAGAAATAGCAATAATACAATTAATTATTAAATAAATTGATGAATTAAAATATTATATTATTATAATCATTAAATACTATGATTGATTATCAACAACACCACGGGTACTATATTATCTTCAGAACTATAATTATTAGACATTTTATAAAAAATTATAATTGTGGAGTGTGGAGTGAACCTCCTTTTGTGTGAATGTGTGTGTGTGTGTGTGTGTGTGTGTGTGTGTGTGTGTGTGTGTGTTTTTGTTTGTGTGTGTGTAGGAGGTTTTGTGTGTTTATTTTGGTATGTCCAACAGGTGTTCGGTTTCTACATAACTGAGTTTACTAATATACTCAAATATTTTATTCTTACATTCTCTAGGATTTAGGCTTTGAATATCAATGATTTTACTAATCTTATTATAGAGAAATGGACCTAAGAAGGGGAAATATTTGTTTGCAAATTGGTGTTTAAATGCTGGTCTATTAGTGAAGACTATATCTTTACGTCGCTTGGCAATCATGGCAGATTTGTCGAAGGTGAAGGTTGAGTGTTGTTTCATTAGAGTCAGAAGTATGAACAACTGCCGAACCGAAAGGACCCCACAAGACTGGTACAACTGATAAGTAGGGAACAAATAGGGACGAAATGTGCTTACTTTGAGAATAGTTCTCTGAGCTACTTCAAGAGGTTTAATATTAGTTTTTTGTGCTCCTCCCCAGACCGTAATACAATATCCCATTATTGATTGCACGAGTGCCAAGTAGACCTCTTTGAGGAGTTTGGGATCTGCAGCATCTCTTAAATTTTTGAATACATATATTAGTCGTCTTAGCCGCGAGGCAGTCAAGTTTATATGATATTGAAAAGATAGATTGTTATCTATCATAATACCCAAATATTTAACCACACTTGTAGCCGTCAGAGAAGGACATCCGCAGATCCCACGGTTACAGCAGACGTGCGCAACTATGGAGCATGTTGGAGCTGGTGATATATTATTACGCATTGAAAAAGGTATGTAGACAGTTTTCTTTGAGTTTAGTGTCAATTTATTGCTCTGCAGCCAGTGGCAAACGGTATCGAAGCCCGCCTGGGCAGTCCTATAGGCTTCCTCCCAGGTATCGGCAGAAAACAAAAGTACTGTGTCATCCGCGTAAGCAATAATTTTACCACCCAACAAGGTAAGATCACAGAGATCATTCAAATATATTAGAAATAGAGTTGGTCCCAGTATACTGCCCTGCGGTACACCATGGGTGATAGGCAAGTCATCGCTAATAATATTATCAATTTTAGTGCACTGACATCGGTTAGAAAGGTAGTCTTTAATTAATTTTAACTGATTCCCACGTACTCCTAGTCGGTCGAGCTTATCCATCAGCAGTGGCACTGAGACCGTATCAAAGGCCTTGGCAAGGTCTAGAAATACACCTATTGTTTTTTTACCTTCGTCAATATTCTTTACTACATAATCTGTAAGCTCATGGACCGCATCACTTGTAGATTTACCTGTTCTAAAGCCAAACTGATTGTCTGAAAGTAGGTTATTTTTTTCTAAGTAATTTGTCAATCTTTTGTTAATGATACGCTCCAAGAGCTTTGAGATCGAGGGGAGGATAGAAATTGGTCTATAATTATTGATCTGTCGTTTATCGCCGGCTTTATGAATAGGAAGAACAACTGATTTCTTTAGTACTGAGGGAAAAATACCTTCGTGCAAGCAAATGTTAAATATGTGTGTCAGTATTGGAATAAGGGAGTGTCTTTTTTCTTTTAGAAGATAATTAGGGATAGAATCCCACCCTGCAGAGCAAGCACTTTTAAGGTTTAGGATCAGGCCTTCAACCTCTGCCTCATCGGTGTCCAATAGCACTAGTGACTGCAAAGTCCTACTTGAGTTCTTTAAAAAATCTTTGAAATGTAGGTGGCTTTCGCAATTTATAATCGCTTCGGAAAGGGTTTTACCAACAGTGACAAAAAACCTATTGACATCGTCAACCGATTTTTTGGGGCAAGCCCTATTTATTAAGTCTGTAGACGTATTTTGAATTTTTGATGTATTTGTGATATTTTTAATTGCACCCCAAATTTTTTTATTGTTTTTTCCAGCTGTCTTTATTAGATCCTTTTCGTAGGATATCTTAACTTTTTTAATTAATTTGTTACAAAAGTTTCTGTATCGCTTATAGATTAATGCATTTGCTTCATTTTCAGGGTGTTGTTTAGCTATTTTATGTAGCCTGTCTCTATGCCTCATACAGCGCAAAAGTCCCGGTGTTACCCACGGCTTAATAATTTTACGTCGTCGCGAAAATTTCACAATACTGGTGTTATTAGTTATTGCAAGTTGAATGGTTTTAATGAAAATTGTCATGGCGACATTGGCATCGGTTGAATTATAAATTGGATCCCAATTAATACTGTCCAATTCTGTGTATAGGTTTTCTTTGTTTATTTTATTCATTTCTGTATGGGCATAGGTTCTCTTGTTTTTATAATTAAGGCACAGCAGTACAGCCTGGTGATCTGTGATTGAAGACTCTAGTACCAAAGTGAGAGCTGATGATTTGGTTTTCAGTATCACATGGTCAATGCATGTCTTCCCATACCTAGTAGGTAGGGTATGCGCCGGCCAGAGACCATGAAATGAGCAGAGGTTTAAGTACTCTGTTTGTGCCGTAAAAACTGTATCAGGGCGGATGTTTATGTTGATATCACCTATTATGGAGACATTTTTGAATGTGGTCAGATTTTGCAAAACATTGTTCAATGTTTGAAGGAAGTTGTCTATGTTTTTGTATGAGGGAGATCTATAGACTGCTACTATAGCAGTTTCCTTGCCAATTTTTATAATTAGACAATTTGAGTCCTGACAATGGGGTTCCTCTACAGTAACATTCAGATTAGTTTTAAAGTAGACGGTCACGCCGTCATTTTGTAAGACGAGTGAGTGGTTAGAAGCATATGATCTGTACCCATCCAGTGTCGGTAAGAATGGACAGCATGATAAACGGCATTCGGTTAAGATGATAATATCACAATCAAGTCTGAGCCTATCTAACATAGCAACCAGGTCACTGAAATGCGCTGAGAGGCTACATATATTCTGCGTAAGGACAATGAGGGAATTGATAGGTTGTTTAATAAGGTTTTGGCAGTCCTCTACATCACAAGCCATTGAATCAAATATTGACATACGATCCATATCCAAGACCGCGTCATCCATCAAATAATATGATATATTGCACATGTTCACATAAAATAAAACCAATTAGAGCTGAGCCAGACACACGATAGCAACAGTATAGAAGACCATTAAAAGATCGTCCCATATTACCACCATTCAAGTCTCTAAACATTTCGGGTGGAACTGCAAGTACCAGAAAGTGAAACCAACAATTTTTGCAGAATTGAGTGATTTGTATGGTATGTAAGTGTAAGGGGTAAAGTACTGTAGATTTTTCATCAGTTTCAACAATAATATTAGATACAAGAGAATATGATACATGGTGCCATTTAGTAGCATGCAAATGACATAAGACAAATATCAAGTATTTACTATTCGCCTCACACGCTAAATTAATTTCAACATGTGAAGCGAATAGTGAAGCATTTTTTTCCATATCTAGTCAATCCGGATTCACCTTCAGCTTAGCTAGATCAGCCTCTTCCTGGATTCGAATATGAGGCATTCCTTCTTTTCTACGAAGGTATATTTTTCCATAGGACGTCCAGCAGTAGGAATACCCGTGGGTAGTTGCAAAGTCTCTTGCCAGGAAAAACAGTCTCCTTCCCTTTGCAGTAAGACTCTCTGAAATATAGATGGGCTTTTGGGGGCCAGGTAAGCCCAGGAGACTAGTGTTTAATTTTTCTTTTTTTTCTTGTAGAGTCAGTTTCTTGAGATTACTTATTAAAGTATCCTTTGCCAAGACAGAGGAAAATTCCACGATGATTGGCTTGATGACATCATTTTTTGAGAAGGGTCTATAAACATCCTTGATGTCCGCAGTATGTAGTTGTAGGTTTACAGTGCTACAGATTTTTTTCACAGTATCACAGAGTACAAGTTTGCTTTCGTTTTGAATTTTTGGTACATTTCTAATTTCTAATTTGACCGCACAGGACTGCCTTTCGAGGATTTCCAGTTTGTTCTCTAAGATTTTTATATAGGTGAATTGTTCTTTACGTTCTCGCCGAATAGATGTCAGTTCCGTTTGTATTTCATCATATTTTTCAGACAGTGTTAACATTGTTGCATTTATGATTTCATTTTGTAATTTTATTTCCGTTAAGCTCGATTCCAGATGGTCTAGCCTCGCTTTTTGATCTAGAGCAAATTTTGAGAACATTTCCTGAACCTGGTGCATAAAGATACTTAATTCGGTTTCCCGCTTCCTCTTTGTGCGCACCGTGTTTGTGTTGGTATTTGCTTTTTTATCCATAGATTGGAGATCGGAGGTACTGCCATCCATACATTCCGAATCCGTCCCTGAAGGTCCCGGCTTTGATGGTGGAGGCGTACGCTTTAGTGGCATTGTAGAATATTTTACAGACGTAATCGGGATATCTAGCAACCCCAACAGCTCTATGCCAGATAGGAGTGTAAACCCAATGACAGTGACAGCACGTTGACCGGCGGATGTCAGTTTGTTGACAGATGACGTTGAGCAAATTGCAATTGATATCGTGCAATCAAATAAAACGCAAAAAGACGATAAGTGGTTAGGGTAGGATCGAACTCAGACCTCCTGTTCGTGAGTCCGATGGCTATCAGCACACGCCACGGACACAACTTACAGTGGCGTCCAAATTTGCTGGTTGCTTTTTATGATGCTATAGTCCCTTGCAATAGGTTGGATGTCTTTTTGACCATATATGGTAATTTGTTTGCTTCATGCAACACAAGATGACTCACCGATTTAACTGCTAACTGTGCACTGTTTGAGAGATTTTAAAAGTTTTTTATTATTTACACCACGTTAAAGCAACTTCACAGATCCTATTTTTTCACAGTTTGCTTGAAATTCTCTTCCGATTCTTAAGGTATATAGTACTTGTCTGTGTTTAGACTTTTTCCGCCTTTATTTATTTTTAGAAGTCTCACGTACTGAGTACACGTCTGACTCACACGCTAGCGCTGAGTGTGATGTGATATTAACAGCTTGATAATAGATATGCGTTAGTTTTTAGTTCAGAAAAAATCTGCTGTTGCCCTTCATTCTTAACTAGTAGGTAGCAAACAAGGGCATAGTTCTATCGAACAATTTGGTAGTGATTTGGAAAAACTTGTCGTAAATTTGACTATTGCACAAGCAGACGGAGATGATTCGAAGTTCTCTACGTCACGTCGAATGAACGAAAAATGGGCGATAAAACGTTTTTCAGATGAATTATGCTACCAGAAGCTATCAGAGCAGCAGTTGACGAGCATAACTTGTCTCCAAACGACAATCATGAGGTCATGAGTTTTAGGAAACCGCAAAATCGATTTTATTCCAATCGTGGTAACCGTAATTCTTAATCGTATAGAAGAAATAATACTTTCACACAGAATTATAACAGTCGTAAGCAAAATACGCAGGTGCACAATTCCCACAACAGGTACATTCGCGGAACCCGTGGAAGCTCACGCGGCTGAGGTTTCATGTTACCGCGCGCATCGCGTAACAGTGACGCCGTTGAGCAAAACACAACTTCGCGAAATGATAGTAATAATTATCGCCCGAGTGTTAGGCAAATTTCGCATAACTCACCGTAATCGAATACTGATAATGCTATAATGCTAAACACTAGCAATGAGTTTTTTCATTCCTCTAATGAGCGATGATGTTTTTCAATTTAGTAATTATAGTATCATAAATCTTAGCATAGTTTTTTGGTTAGCTAATTTTTTTGGTAGATAGCAGTGCGACCTTATGCATTTTAAAGTATGAATGTTTGAATGAGTACTTATTAAATAAGCTTTGTAACGATAAAATAACTACATCTTCGGGATGAATAAGATATTGATAAACTTAAAACAGTATATTACGCGTTAGACGAATCTAGGATCAGACATAGCATAATGTTCTGGGGAAACAGGTATGCCTATAATAGTTAGAGAGCATTCATCTTACAAAAGCGAGCAATCAGAACAATAGTCAAAATTCCACAATTCGAATCTTGCAGAGAGCACTTCATTAAATTAAAAATACTGACAGTGCCCAGTCTGTACATGTTTGTTCTACTAAGTGACTTAGCAAAAAACATAAGTCATTACCAGACACAGAAAGTGCGCCAGATCAGGGAGAGTACGCGAAGGAAGGCCATAAAAAATTCAATTTTCCCATACCGAGATATTGTTAAGCACAGTTCTGGGTATCAGGCAGTGGAACTTTTTAACAAGTTGCCTATTTGTTTTAAGTTATTAATATTATTTAGTGTAAAAAAGTTCAAAATAGAACTCAAGGCCTTTTTATTGGAAAAGTGTTTATACTCCATATCGAAATTTGTGTCACATGATGTAAGTAATAACTGAGGTGTGATATCGAATGAAATTTAGTTTTAAATAACATTGATTTCTTCTTTCTTAATTCATACTAGCTGTTGCCCGCGGCTCCGCCCGCATGGATTTCGGTTTTCGCTTAGTGTTGATACGACGCTATTGAGCTTTAAATTCGCCTCTATACTCAACTTTGTCCCCGACTATGTACTCACCTCTGTTCTCGACTTTCTACTCGCCTTTATATTCGATTCTCTACTCGACTTTCTACTCACCTCTATACTTGAATGTATACACGACTCTCTACTGACTTCTCTGTTCCCCTCTCTACTCGACTTTGTACTCTTCTCTATACTCGCCTTTCCATTGGCCTCTCTACTTGCCCATCCATTTGATTCTGGTTAGGCCCCGAGCAAGGCTCTTCTTTATGCAGACAGCAGCAATACACCCTGAGAATTTTAATGGGGAAACTCACGGGCTCCCGTTGGAATGAGAAGCAGAAAAGGTGGGACTCACCGCTACTGAATGGATGTATGTCCTGGACACATTCTGATCCGCTTCACTCCAGCACAGGAACAACTACACAATTAACAGTTTTGCGGGTTGATTACGCGGCAACGTTCGAGCTCGTACCGATTTTGACAGGCACTTTTTTAAGTACGTAAAAATGTATACTAGCACACGTTTATAGTGCGCTTATGACGCAACAGAGGGCGCTGCCACTTGGTCGCAGCGCGGTGATTTTAAGGACGGGAATATATTTTGGATGGGAAAAAAATAGGGACTACGGGAAGTCCCGACATATCTCCCACTTGGAATTCACAAGGAATTTCAAAGGACGACAAACCAAGTGTGCTAAAATTTAAAACTAAATCCTAACTCTAGATTACCGACATAATACATCCTAACTGAAATTGAATAGCAGAGTTGCAAAGAAAACATATTATATAGGCAGAGGACAAATCTTAACTACTGGCCGACGAAAGGTATGGCCATTGGCTGTCCGAACTGTGACAACTCAAGTCACGTTATCGCGGCCTGGATGTAGCTGTACAATTTGACCCAATTTCCAGCACATCGTTGGTAAGTTTGGTTCAATCAAAATGACTAAGTCATTGATTTTTACTCTTTCGTTCCTACTTGTAAACCATTTACTCTTTTGCTGAAGAGTATGAAGATAGTCACGCTGCCAAACACGCCAGAATGACTGTGTCATTTTCTGGAGCATGTGCCAGCGAGATCGTTGAGAAACGTTGTCATCGATTTGCATCTCCGGTAATGCTGTTAGAGGACCGCCTACTAGAAAGTGACCCGGTGTAAGGACATCTGATTCCGAGGGGTCTGGCGATAGCGAACATAACGGACGCGAATTCAGTATAGCCTCAGTCTTTGATAGTACCGTAGACATTTCCTCGAAAGTCAAGGCTTGCAAACCAATGACACGTTTTAGGTGGAATTTCACGGATTTGATTCCACTCTCGAAGATACCACCGAAATGCGGAGCACTTGGCGGGTTGAATTCCCATTTGATCTGACGACTCGCTAAACCGTCGGATATATCCAGGTATTGTGAGTCAGTTCGAATAGCAGTACAAAGACCACGTCGCGACACGAACCTATCTAAGGCTGCGAGAAAGGCGTCAGAGCTAAGTTCAGTCACCAGTTCGATATGCACTGCTTTCGTAGACATACAAACATACAGGATTGTGATATAAAGGATGTATATAGAGTTACAACTCACAAAGAAGGCATTAAACCAATTTTGGTTGAGCTGAATAGTGTCCTAAAAAGGGATAAAATACTACAAGGCGTCAAAAATTTCAATAAGAGGAAATCTGAAGGGGACAGATTTAATACCGTTCACCTCAATATCCCTGGCCCCGCAAAGCCTGTGTTCATTTCCGAATCCCTAACTTTAAATGCTCAGAAGCTTTTCTATGCGGCTCGGCAGTATGCACGACAGAATGGCTACTCCTACTGCTGGACTTCGCGAGGCTCGATATATCTGCGAAAGGTTGAGGGTGATCCCCAAATTAAGATAGAATCTGAAGCGAATCTACGACTTTTAACTAACAAGTGACTATATTGCAGTGAATCCCTTGGGATGATAGCTCAGAGCTCATCTATGGCTTGCTATTTGTTATCGAGATGTTTAATCGAGGTGCATATCTCCAATATATGTCTTAACACAAAAACTGAAAATATACATCAGTCAGATCCAAGAATTGTTAAATTTGGCATTCCACAGGGCAGTGTGCTTGGGCCTTTGCTTTTTATTACCTATATTAATGACCTACCTACAACTACGACATACAATATGACCTTATTTGCTGACGATACCACTATTCTTTATTCAAATAAAAATATGACATCACTCCAAACTGACATCAATAATTCAATTAACTCAATTATGCAATGGCTACAGGTGAATAATTTAAACATTAATGTTAAGAAAACTAAAATATTAAATTTCAGACAGAGAAAGATTGAATCTCATATAGATATTAATTGTAAAAATCAAAAAATTACAGAAGACAATGTAACTAATTTCTTAGGAATAAAAATTGATAATCAATTGAATTGGAGCGCCCACATAGACTATGTTTGTAACAAGGTACATCAGCATGCTTTTGGGCTCTATAGATTAAGAAATATAGCGACTACGCCGACAATAATAACAGCATATCATGGAATGGTCTCCTCAACACTACGATACGGAATTATATTCTGGGGGAATGCCACTGACTGGCTACGTGTCTTCATAGCCCAGAAACGTTGTATCAGAGCCATATTCAGCCTCGAACGTACAGATTCATGTAGGCCATACTTTCAAGATTATAAATTATTAACTGTGCCCTGTATTTATATATTAGAATGTGCCATATTCACAAAAAAACATTTGGAACTGTTTGAGAGAAGAACAAGGATACGCCACGTTGAAAAGCTATGTGTCGTACCTTGTAAAACGGCCTTAATGCATAGAAGTTTTTTTTGTATCGCTCCTCATATTTATAATAAATTGCCTAAGGAGCTAAAAGATCTTCCGAATATAAACCTCTTTAAAAAAAGACTGCAAAAATTCCTGGTCAATAAATGCTATTACTCATTGCACGAATACTTAGAGGATAAATCTTGCGAAACATAATAATTTTGACATTGTTGACCTCATATTTGACATTATTAAATATTACTATGACATTATTAATTATTACTACGATATTATGAATTATAACTATGACATTCAGAATTATGTGATACCTATTATTATTGATTTTTTGTGATAACCTTCTCTCTTTTTTTTTTAGACATTCTAATTTTGCGTGTAATGTATTTATAAATTTGCACACCTGTCAAAGGTAATAAGCAGAGCACTTGCACTCTATTATGTATTTGTCCAACTCTTTGTATACCTGTTTTATGCAAATAAAAATAATTTGAATTTGAATTTAATTCTAAAGGTTAATAGACCTGGCGTTATTTTATTGGATGCCATGGCATACCTGTGTTGTGAATATTTAGACAGTACTATTTTCTTTTGGTTGGATGTGATCGCTGCTGGTTTTTTGTGTCGTATCTATGCTTCTACACCTATGCCTTATATGTTTATAACTAATATGATGTACATGATAAATGACTGTAATTTGCCTAAACAGATATCAAAACATACGCTAGTTCATAAGAAATTTTCCAAAACACTATATAATATACACCAATACACCCAAAACATTCACACTAAACAATATCACATTCTCCTCATTTCAGAAACACTATACACAATTTACCTCAATTACATTGAAGTTTTTCAACCACCAGTATCTTACAGCTTTATCATATTTTGGTCATCACATTATAAATTTAAAAATTCAACAACGTAAATCAATTTATGGAATCAGTAGAATCATTTAATGTCGCACGGTCCTTTGTTAGCTTACCGGAGCAATGCCTTGAGCACCTAAATACTACCAAGCCAGCCCTTAACATTGCTCATGCCAACATTCGCAGTGTAAACCGGAACTTTGATGCTCTCAGTATCATGTTGCAATCCACGTGTATTGAGCTTGATGTCATAATCCTCACGGAGTGTTGGTTATCTAAGGTTGCGGATATGCCTGTACTCAATGGATTTGTTACAGCTAGATCGGCACATAGCAATCAGAATGATGGAGTGGCAATCTATATACATTCTTCATTAAATTATAATATAACTGAACCAGTTATTCAGGATGCCAACTGCCTTGTCCTGAAGCTTGGTTCGGACACTGCTGTTGTTGCAATATATCGCTCACCATCGTACCAAAATGCAACCAATTTCATTAAATCTTTGAATGATATTTTGGAATCCCTATCGACAGTATCAACCGTGGCAGTCATTGGAGATGTGAATATGAATATTCGACCTGAAAATGATGATTCATACTCTGAAGATTACCTTAATATGATGTCGTTTCATGGACTTTTGCCAACCCACATTTTTCCGACTCGTCATTCCGGTAGATGCCTGGATCATGTTTTACTTAAAACAGCTAAACGCTCCACAACACTTGTTCTAGATACAGATCTTACTGACCACTCGCCACTTTTACTTAGTGTTGAACGAAACTCCTCTCAAACCACAAAGCCCAAAAGTATAATTAGGCAATTAAATATCCCAGATATAACAAGTTGCTTAGAAAACACTGACTGCACAAACGTTCTAACTAGTACAGATCCTAATCAAGGTGCGGAACAACTTGTCGCTATAATAACAGATGCAATAGGCAAACATAGTACTAATAAAACCATCCCTCACAAAAAGAGAATAATTAAGCCGTGGATTACACCGGGCCTCTTAAAGTGTGTACGAAATCGGGATCAGCTTCACAGAAGGGCAATGCAAAATCCTAATGATCATGTTGCAAAACTAATATACACAAGATATCGCAATTACTGCAACAATCTACTAAAACGCGTCAAATGCGAATTTGACCAAAAAGAATTGTTGAAGGCTAATGGTAATCCTAAAGCCACTTGGGATATCATTAAGACTATAACGTACAAAACTACCTCATCAGCACGTAAATCGGGTGAACTGCTTAATTTGTCCAATGACCCAACCTCTTCAGTCAATACTATAAATAATTACTTTGCCAATGTTGGGGCAAATCTTGCGCAGCGGATTGAGCAGGGACATCAAATGAACCGTTCTGAGTTTACATTCGATTGCTTGACCAATCCTCTGGGTAACTCATTCGTGCTACTTCCAACAGATTTTTCAGAGGTGGATAACATAATTAAGGAGTTGAAGTATAATTGTGCGGTGGGCCATGATAATATACCAGCTTCCGTTATTAAATCAGCCAAGCACATACTTATTCCCTCAATCGCCCACATCTTCAATTTATGCATATTGAAAGGCATATTCCCTGATACCTTTAAAAAGGCTTTAGTCACCCCGGTGCATAAGGGTGGGGATGGAGGCCGAGTCGAGAACTATAGACCTATATCTGTGCTCACCACGTTGTCTAAAATCATGGAAAAACTTCTTAACAAAAGGTTGCTAGGCTATCTTGAACATAATCAAATACTTGCTCCAAACCAATATGGTTTCAGGAAGGGCAAGTCGACTGAGGATGCTGTTCTTGAGCTAACAAACCAAATCACTAAAAACCTTGATACCAAGACCAAAACTATTGGTATATTTCTTGATTTAGCCAAAGCTTTCGACACGGTCTCTGTTCCCATCCTCCTTAGCACCTTAGAGGAAATAGGAATAAGAGATATCACTCTTGATCTCTTCCGTGACTATCTCACTAACCGGAGACAACAAGTTAAGGTGGATAACTATATAAGTAACGATGTGAACCTAACCTTTGGCGTTCCACAAGGTAGCGTACTGGGTCCCAGTCTCTTCCTTATCTATGTAAATAGGCTGTGTCAGTTGTCAATCCCATGTTGTAAAATTCTCGTCTATGCTGACGACACTGCTCTCGTAATAAGTGAAAAAACATGGGAAGCTGCTCATCGTGCAGCTGAAAATGCACTTAGCATAGTGATGGCTTGGCTCTCTGCAAATCTACTTACTCTGAATGTCTCAAAAACTAATTTTATCCCCTTCTCAGCAAACTCTTTTACACAACCCGTTATGCAAGATGTAAGAGCCCATTTGTGTCACACAATGCTCGTGCCTTGCAGTTGTCCTTCGATACAGAGGAGCTCATGTGTCAAGTATCTAGGAGTGCACATTGACTACATACTGAGCTGGGAGAAACATGTAGATGTGACGGTATCCCGGGTTCGAAAATTGATATTCCCAATGAAAAAACTAAGAAATGTAGTTACGGGTCCACTGTTAAAAACTGTCTACTTTGCCTTAGCTCAATCGCTTTTGACTTATTGTATAGCTGTTTGGGGTGGTGCTTTTAGTAGCTACTTGCTTCGTATTGAGAGGGCCCAAAGAGCTGTCTTGAAGGTTATGCTCCGCAAACCTTACCGCTATCCAACTACGCAACTTTATAAAGACGCATCTGTACTTACCGTCCGCCAGCTATGTGCGCTAAATATCATTTTACGCAAACATAATACATTAGCCTATGATCCACGACTGCTACAACATAAACGTCGGAAATATATTGTGTGCACACCTGTAGCTACTAGAACTGCACTAGCAGACCGACAGTTCCCGAGTCTTAGTTGCCTCCTTTACAATGCGGTAAACAAAAGCTGTAATGTATATCCCCTATCGAAAGTCAAATGTAAAAAAGTAATAACAAATTATTTGCAAAAACTAACTTATAATGAGACAGAACTACTCTTTGACAAAATTGCCTACCTACGCACTTAAACCACAAAAGTACTGTACAGAAGTCATACATGCACCTATTAATTAAACACACACTCATCCTCTACAAACACACGCAGATACACACATTTACACTCATACGCATACACGTTTACACATCCAAAAACATAGAAGCAACTTACTTTAGCGTCAAATGTATAATTACAAGGTACTTTAATCTCCCGGTTAAACTACATTGTATTTCCTTTTTATTCAATGTACAATTTAAATACATAACATTGTCAAAAATGACATTACTTACCAAAATGAACTCTGTTTATTACAAATACTAGTGGTAGTACCTACCCTAATTAGCTCTAATCTGTAAGGGGAAGGCGCCAGTGTCTGTAACACAGTTTAATACTTTTTTTTTTTTTTTTTTTTTTTTACGTGCGGGAAATCCCCACGGATACCCGCCCCTCCGGAGCCGGAGGGGTGGGTTATGTCGGACTCGAACCGACTAAACCGCACGCCGTCTGTGGGTCGTGGTGCTAGGCCGGAGGTGAGGTTGTCTTGCGACATATCCCTCGCACCCCGGCTGACCCAGGGCCATCCCTTTCGGTCTGGCCCTCCTCGGGAGGTGGGGACCACGCCGTCCCCGACTCAACCCCGGTGTGGGGAGGCGCGCATCGTCCTACGATGCGCGCCGCCGCGCAGTTTAATACTAGCACAGACACTGACGTTCACTCTGTCTCTAAAAATATGTTATGGTAAATTAGTGTTTTAATTTTTACTTAGAGATGGACACATTGTATTATGCTTTTCATGAAATAAATTATTATTATTATTATTATATTATTATAAAACAAACAAGCATAAATATGCCTTGTTTGTACGAGCATTACGACGGCGACTTTCCTTAAGGGTGAAAGGACCTCCAAAGTCAATACCTGTCGCATGGAAACAACGACCAGGTTGAAGTCTATAAACCGGTAATTTTCCCATGAGGGGCTGGCATGGAATAGGTTTCACCTTGAAACATTTTACGCATTTGGACACAACAGTGCGTATTAAGAGCCTAACACCAAGAATCCAGAACTTTCTTTGGACCAACGACTGCAATGTCCTTGGCCCGCAGTGAAGATACATCCCATGATAGCTCTCTACTATCCGACGTGACAATGGACATGACTTTGGCAGAAGAATTGGATGCAATCTCGACATTGACAGATTTGCATTGTTTATTCTTCCCCCCACTCGAAGAATACCGTCATCATCCAAAATGGGTGACAATTTTTGAATCGGTTTCGGACAAGAAAGCTCTTGGATTACTTGTGTTAGCTCATCCTTAAAGTGAGTCTGTAGAGTATGCTTAACAAGTATTACCAGTGAATTGTTCAATTCACCAGAAGAAAGAGAAGATAACACTCGATCCTCTTTCTTTGATTTTAAATTATTAATGAATCGCAAACACCATGCGAGTGTTCTGACAATAGTCGTGAACGACGAATGCCTAGATGTAAGACTTGATAGGATATCGTCAGACTGGACGGAGACAAAGCTGTGATCGACCTGAGGTTTCATTTCCGGGACGTCTTCTTGCAGTGAGGTTTAGGGCTTGGTTGGCCATTCGTATGTCGCTTGACTTAGCCAAGATGGACCAGACCACCATAACGGATGAGTGACGAGCTCCATACATGTAGCACCGCGACTACTGCAATCAGCTGGATTGTCATGAGTGGAGACATGATTCCACGAATCTACACCGACCAAGTCAGTAGCTTGAACAACTCGATTAGCCACGTATGTTTTCAACAGATGTGGAGGAGTGTTAAGCCAAGCCAGAGTAGTTGAACTGCCAGTCTACGCGCGCACGGATGATATATCAATCCTTTTATTCAATAGCTGGAACATGTGTTTTAACACTTTCGCTAGCAAAACTGCAGCACACAGTTCCAGGCGGTTAACTGTCGTTGGCTTCAAAGGAGTTACTTTGGATTTGCCAATGAGTAGTCTAGTTGAATTTTCATTAGGACCGATGGCACTCAAATAGACACAACAACCGAAACCCTTTGATGAGCCGTCACAGAATCCCACTAAATGGATTTGGACAAGATTCGGTGGAAGTACCACGCCCGGCAGTCGTACTTCTTGCAAATCATTCAAGTTAGCTGCTATAACATGCCACTGTTTTGCGAGATGAGGTGGTATTTTCTCGTCCCAACTGAGGTCAAGTCGCCACATCTCTTGGAGGAGCAGCTTGGCTGCGAAGACAACTGGAGAAATCCAGCCTAGAGGATCGAAAATCCTAGACACTACGGAGAGAACCGAGCGCTTATCAAGCCGATCGATCTCAAATTTATCAGTGTATGAGTACGAGAAACAATCACTAGCTGGGTCCCATCGAATAACTAGAATCTTCACAAACTCTTGGTGTGACTCATCGAATGTCTTTGACGTCTGACAATGTTCCACAGGGACATCCTCTAGAAGCGAGCCATGATTTGAACTCCACTTTCGAAGTTCAAACCTTCCCTTTGCCAGTAAAGACACGAGATCGTTTTTAAGTTGAATGGCTTTGTTCAACGACGAGCAGCCTGTAGTGATATCATCCATGGACGTCTCATCGCGTAACACCTCAGCGGTGCGCGAAGGGAACTCGGATCCATGATCATCAGCCAGCCGACGTAACGTCCTGATGGCCAGGTAGGGTGAACTACTGACACCATACGTGACGGTGTTCAGCTCATACTCAGTCAATGGTGCGTTTGGCTGAGCACGCCACAAGATGTGCTGATGAGATCTGTCTTCTGGACGAATGAGTATCTGCCGGTACATTTTACAAATGTCGGCAGTGAAGACAATCGTATGCAGCCGGAACTTAGTGACCAAATCGACTACATCGATTTGAAGTTTAGGACCGACATGAACGACGTCATTGAGAGACTTACCTGATGAAGTCTTACTGCTAGCGTCAAACACGACGCGCAAGCGAGTAGTTGAGCTATCCGGTCTCAACACGCAATGATGTGGTATCACGTTAGTTATACGCTTGGTCGAGGAAGCAGTTGAAGGTTGCATGTGTCCTAACTCTTCGTATTCGCGCATAAACTTTGAGTACTCAGACTGGAGCTGAGGATCACGCACGAGGCGTTTTTCCAGACTCTGTTTGTGTGAGTGACCCAAATCAGGAACATCGTCCTTCAACACGAGGAGCTCGACGTATCAACCGTCTGGAGTACGACATGTGCCGTCTTGGTACATCCTTTCACACACATCATCCTCTGGGTTAATAGTTAAAGCCGTAGGAGGCTCTTCTACTTCCCAGAATCGTTTCACTAAATCATCGAGCGCACAGGTAGACGCGACGAGAGATGTCACCGATTGTGACGTAATATTTTCGACATTATGCGAAAACTGACCACATATAATCCAACCTAAGACACTAGACAGAGCGCATGGCAACCCAGGTCCGGGAGAAAACCGCGCGCCAGTGTAAATTTGGTCGAAACATTCGACCCCTAACAAAAGATCGACCGGACTAGCCACATAAAAACGTTCATCCGCGAGGTCTAAGTGAGAATAGTTATCTCGAACTGACGAGGGTATTTCGAATTTAACCTTATCATTTTTACGAGGCATCACAGTACAAAAAGTAACACCCTTTATATTGTTGACATTATTTTGACCCAACCCTGCAACAGTCAAGTTGCATTTCTTAATAGGTAATCCTAAGCGTCGTGCGCATGCGCTCGTTATAAAACAGTCCATGCTACAACTATCTGTCAGCGCCCGAACGCACTGTATCGATCCGTCAGGATGACGTAATCGGACAACTGCAGACCCGAGTATTTTTACAGAGGCACTAGACCGCTCCGCGTTAGACTTGACGCTTGTAGTGAGAGAAGTACTCGGTATTTCTTCTCCATTGTTGGAAGGGGTTTGTTTTTTATCTATGTGCAACAACGTGTTATGTTTACTACTACACAACATACAACTTATCTTTGAACTACAAGTTTTATAATCATGACCAGCTCGTAAACAGTTAAAACAAAGCTTTAACTCGCTAATGAGTTTGCGCCTCGAAACTACATCCATCCTTTGCAGCCTACCGCATTTATAAATGGAATGCGTGCTTTCGTTACAACACGGTCATTTCTTTTGTTCAATGCATTTCTTTTGTTCAATGCATTTATTATGACCAACAGCTGGAGCAGACGTAACGAGCGACGTTTTTTGTTTCGAAATAGGGTGTTTGTTCGAACGAGCTTGTTTGTTTGTTAAGTTTTGGTCGGAAGTCGATGACGACTGACTAACTTCTAAAGCCTGAATATAGTTTTGTAAGAACGAAAGTAGACTATCAACCTTTGGTTACTCGTCTTAATTCTGTAGTTCGAACTGTCTACGTGTATCAGTGTCTAAGTTTCTGTTTACAACATAAAATAATAAAAACTCGCTAAGTTCATCTATCTATCTGCAAGGCGCGTAAAGCGTTAACACATTCATATGCTGTATTTGTCATTATTGTAAGACTGGTCACAGATTGTTTACTTGTCGATTGTAATTTAAAGATTTTATCTAGATAAGCCGTGGCGAGAGTGCGCATGTTGTCAAATCTGTCTAACAACAACTTAAACACAACGTCATAGTTTTGTTCCGTGATCGGAAGACCTTTGACGATTGTTAAGGCGAAGCCTGACAAGTACGAAACTAAATAATGAAACTTTTCAGTCTTTGACAATGATTTGTTTTGATGAATTAACGGAACATAGCTGTCTTTGAACGTCTGCCAGTGATCGGCATTGCCATCAAACTTGGGATCGCTGATATTTGGTAACTGTACCTTTATCGTGGTATTCTCGTCCGTTTTAGCGTCCGACACGGGTAACGATTCCGCAAATTCAAGGACTTTGTAATACAATGTATCGAAAACCCCCAACTTTTGGTTATCTAGTTCCGCATCATTGTCTAACGTTATTTCAATCTCATTAATGCGAGAATTAACGTCTATGAAATTTTCTCTAACCTTTTCAGTACGCTTGAATTTCGCACGAAAATTGGGTAAAACTGATTTATTAGCTGTGGCTTGTACTGTCAAGTCATACAAAATCTGTATTGACGAGAATTCATGTTCGCGTTATTGAATAAGCGATTTCAACTCTGCATTCAATTTATTCGTAGCCATTATCGAAAATTACGTAAACTAAAAGCGGCACTTGGTATGTCTTACCCTTAAACTACTGTCTGCACTCGGAGAATTGTGTTGAGGGTAGACAAAAAAAATAAATTTACTAAAGAATACTTGTTTGATGCAACAATTATTACATGAATGCTGTTTAAATATTCATATTCACAGATTTTCAGGGAAAAAGTTAAACTTTTGATTTTATTGGAAGAAATTCCTTGAATACAACTTGAATATAGAAGCCTCCGTGGCGTGGCGGTAGTGAACGCGGCCGCTACGCAGGAGGCGAGGGTTCGATCCCCGCTCAGTACAAATATTTGTATGCATGAATATGTATATTTGCATTGGTCTTGGTGTTTCTATGTATAATATGTATGTATTTACAAAAAAAAAAATGCGTATCTAAGTATGTTTATCCGCATTCTAGATTCCATAACACAAGCTAGTTAAGCTATGCTTACCATGGGTCTAGATAGCGTTGTGTGAAATGTTGTGGGATATTTATTTATTTATTATTATTTACTCGACTATGTCCGTTCCGAAGCTCTAATTCACCTTTGGACCAAATTTCATGAGGACATCTTAAAAGAAATTCTTACTTTTTTTATATAGAACACGTCAATTTGACTTTACCTCGCCTGATGGTAAACTGAAGGCAAAGTCTCAGGAACGAGGGCCACCATTATATACACGTGACATGTTAACAATGGTGGCACTCAGCTTGACGGCCTTTTTCACTCCCCGCTTAAAGGACCCGGGACTGTAGGAAGAGGGAAACACGAGCTGGCAATGAATTCCAGGTCTTAATGGTGCGACAAAGGAAAGAGTCACCGAACCGCTTGGTTCTTGAAGGAATTGTTTTCTATTTTGTTTCTATTTTGTTCTATTTATGCCATATTCACCCTTTTTGTGCCATTGAAAAATTAGAATCTTTAATCCCATAGCCCTATTCCCCTTCCCCCCTCCCCCTTCTTTCCCTTTTTTCGCGATTAGGGGTAGCATATGTCCATTTCCAAGCTCTAATCCATCTCTATACCAATTTCATCAAGATTTTTTTTTTATGCCACTTAGGTGGCAGACAAGCACACGGCCCACCTGATGGGAAGTGGTTACCGTGGCCTATGGACGTTTGCAACACCAGGGGCGTCACAATCGTGCTACCGACCCTGTAGATACCTTCTAATACCCTTCTTGAAGAACCCCATATTGTAGTCGCTTGGGAAAACCACGGCAGGAAGTTCATTCCACAACCTGAGCGTGCGTGGGATGAAGTTCCTTTCAAAACGCACGGTGCGCACCATGCACCATTTCCGGTCGCAGTGTGTGAGGATGAATTCCCTGCCTATGGCGAGTGGTGCGATGATAGAATGCAGCGGTGGGCATCATGTCAAACAATTCATCTGAGCACAAACCATTGTATAGGCGGTAGAACACACACAGCGAGGCAAAGTCTCTTCTGAGGCTGAGAGGTTCCACATCGCCTGTGAGTATGGGATTGTCGACGAGCCTCAACGCCCGTCTTTGCAATGAGTCGAAGGGGCCAAGCTGGTATGCAGGCGCTCCGGCAAAAAGGTGACAGCAGTACTCCATGTGGGGCCGAATTTGTGCCTTATAAAGCAGAAGTCGTTGCCCCGCAGTGAAGTACTGCTTCGCCCTGTTGAGCACTCCAAGTTTCTTTGAGGCCAGCTTGACCTTGTCCTCCAAATGGTTGCGGAACTGAACGTCGCTTGAGATGTCGACACCTAGGATCCCAATACTCGAAGAGATGGAAAGTGGTGTGCCCAGGAATTGCGGCGCTACAATAAATGGGGTTTTCTTAGCGGTGAATACACATACTTGTGTCTTAGTGGGGTTAAATTGGACTAGGTTAAGTCGACCCCAATCGGATACTCCCGAGAGAGTAGTCTCGATTTCAGACACAAGTTGTTCGCGTCTCTTCTCCACCTCGAATTGAGGGATATTTGCAAGACCCGTGTAACACGTATCCCCGGTACTGTCGTCCGCATAGCAATGAATAGATCCTTCAGACAGCATGTCATTGATATGCAGCAGAAACAGCGTCGGGGACAACACGGAGCCTTGTGGGACACCAGCGTTTATGTCCATGCGGTCCGAGCAGCTGCCATCGACGACGGCTTGGATACTTCTGTTGGACAAAAAGCTGGCAATCCATTCGCAAAGTCCCTCGGGGAGTCCGTAGCGTGGCAACTTCGAAAGAAGACCTCTGTGCCAGACCCGGTCAAAGGCCTTAGATATAAGGCCAAAGATATCTTCAAATTGTCAAACTTACATACCCTAGCCCTATTCCACCCCTTCAACTCCCTTTTTCGCAATAAAAGGCCTATGTCCATTTTCGAGCTCTAATCCATCTCTGTACCAAATTTCACCAGGATATCTTCAAAAATGACAAACTTTCATACTAACTATCTAGTCCTTATCCTCCCCTCTCCACCCTTATACCACATTATTCGCGATAAATGGTAGCATATGTCCGTTACCAAGCTCTAATTAATCCCTGTACCAAATTTCATCAGGATATCTTCAAAACTGTCAAACTTTCGTCCCTTATTACCCCCCCCCCCCCCCTATGCCTCCATTTTCGCGTCAATAGGTAGCCTATGTTCGTTCCCAAGTTTCAATCCATCTCTCAAAACTGGCAAACTTTCATCCCCTATAACCTCGTTTTTTTGCGACAAAAGGTAGCCTATGTTCGTTCCCAAGCTTTAATCTATATCTGTACTAAATTTCATCAGGATATCTTCAAAAAAGACTAATTTTCATCATAATTCCCCCCCCCCCCTCCTTCTACACCTTTTTGCGATAAAAGGTAGCCTATGTCCGTTCTCAAGCTCTAAACTATCTCTGTACCAAATTTCATCAGGAAATCTTCAAAAATGACAAACTTACATCCCATGGCCCTAGCCCCCCCCCCCTTCTATCCCCCTTTTTGCGATAAAAGGTAGTCTATGTCCGTTCCCAAGCTCTAAACTATCTCTGTACCAAATTTCATCAGGAAATCTTCTAAAACGACAAACTTTCATACCAAGGCCTTAGTCCGCCCCCCTTCTACCCCTTTTTCGCGATAAAAGGTAGCCTATATCCGTTTCCAGGCTCTAGACTATCTCTGTACCAAATTTCATCAGGAAATCTTCAAAAACGACAAGCTTTCATCCCAAGGCCCTAGTCCCCCCCTTCTACCCCCTTTTCGCAATAAAAGGTAGCCTATGTCCGTTCCCAAGCTCTAATCTACCTCTGTACCAAATTTCATTAAGATATCTTCAGAAATGACAAACTTTCATAAAAACTTTCATCCCGTATTTCCCCCCTTTAAACCCCCTAAGCGTAACATACAGACAGACATACAGATAGACAGACAGACAGAGTTACTTTCGCATTTTTAATATTAGTATGGATTATTGGAATATAAATCATTTGACATAAGTAACCTTTTGACTTAATCGCTGTATTCTTGAGTGGAGACCGCGACTCGGCAAGCGTAGTGTAGGACGCCCTCCGACCAGGTGGGTTGACGATCTAAGAAAGACTGCAGGCAGGTGCTGGATGCGGCAAGCTGAAGACAGGGCGCTATGGCGCTCATTAGGGGAGGGCTATGTCCAGCAGTGGACTAAAATAGCCTAATGATGATGAGGATGATGATGATGACTGTATTCATACTATTTTTGACATGTTATTTTTTGACAAATTAATACTTTCTTTCGACCTTCTATAGTTTGTTTGTTGACATTACTTCAATTTCGTGTTGTACTTTTCTTTTTCATCGACATTTTCGTTTTTGTTTTATTGTCATAAGTATTATAATAGCAAACTTTAATTTATCTTAACAACCGCAAACACAATGTGACATTGTTATTGATTAAATAAATAAATAAAATAAAAATATTCATTTTTTGATCAAATGCGGTTATACAGATGTTGAAATTTTTTTTTTGTACAGCACATTTACCATTTTTATGGCATGCAAACATTAAATTACACATATAATCAATATAAATAGGCATTACACAGAACATAATATTCATTAAATTTACACGCAGTCAAGTCAATTCGTTCTATTTAATCGCAAAATTATAATAATAAGCTAATAAGAATGTCAGAACTGTCATATCTCAATAAAACAAGCAATTAAATTAATGCTGTTTATTACGTACGGTTACAATCAGTGTCCATACTTCGACGTCTTACGCCATCTTGACTGAGAGGGGAGGTGGTCCGAAAGGGACGGATGTAGGTGGCCATAGAGTATAACTAATAGAGTATAAATAACTAACACGGAATACCACACTCTCCACCGCCAGTTCAGAGCAGCTCCCCGTAGCCCGTCTTTCCCTTAATTCTAAAAGTATCACATTTAGCACAATACTAATAATACTCTTGGCATCACACTTACGTGCACATCCTAGGATGTCCTACGAGCAGAAACGTTTTTATTCTAACAAGGTATTGCTACAATTTAGTAGATGATTTACATGTCTTTTCCACTGGCATCCCTCTACATCAACAATATAGGTGGTGTCCGGTACAGACTCCTCCACCACTATTCCCTGTATCCAGGGCTGGCGACCCCTTCTATAATCTTTAACCATAACCTTTTCTCCCACCTCAAATTTCACATTTCTAGTACCTGAAGCATTTTTGCTCTGTTTATCTAACATTTCCTGTGTTTTTTCTACAATTGGTGGTGGTCTTAACAGGGAAAACCTGGAGCGTAATTCTCTGTTGTACATGAGTTTGGCCGGTGTCAATCCTGTTGTACAGTGTGGCATGCTTCGATAGTCAAACAGAAATAGATTAATCGCTGACTGGATTGTATTTACTCCGCTTTCTTTAATTTTCAATACATGGTTTTTGAAAATTTCAACAAACCGTTCTGCTGCGCCATTTGTGGCAGGGTGGTACGGTGGAGAAAAGGTATGTTTAATGCCATTTAAGTTGCAAAAAGTTTTAAACTCTAAACTTGTAAAGGATGGACCATTGTCTGTCACCAAGTGAACTGGGTACCCGTGACGGGCAAATAACGTTTTAAGAACATCAATAGTGCGGGATGCGGAAATGGAATTCATTTCTATAACCTCTGGCCACTTACTGTAGCTATCCACAATTACCATATACATCTTATTATAAAAGGGCCCACAATAATCGGCATGTATACGGTACCACGCGGATGGAGCTGCTGGCCATGATTTTTGTTGCCCTTTGGTGGGATCATTTCGCACTGATAAACATGTAAGGCAGTTGTTAGTGATTTCCTCTATTTCTGAATCTATACCGGGCCACCAGAAATAAGAGCGTGCCACCTACTTCATACGCACAATACCGAAATGACTCTTATGGAGTTCTTACAAAATTGGATGCCTCAATGATTT
Organism: Eilema caniola; assembly: GCA_949126895.1. Classification (NCBI taxonomy): domain Eukaryota; kingdom Metazoa; phylum Arthropoda; class Insecta; order Lepidoptera; family Erebidae; genus Eilema; species Eilema caniola. The sequence goes on along the minus strand of OX421486.1, from coordinate 2,140,781 downwards.
AGGAATAATTATTCTATAACCCCAGAAGAGACAACCCCTGTCGCAACTTATTTCAGTTCTCTTATTAAAATAAGGAGAGAAGTCTTTTTCATGAATCAGATCCGGCCACCCATCCATACTGTATCTTATGACATTAGCTAAAATGACATCTTTCTTTGTTTCTTCTTGTATAGTTTTCCAATTTAAATTATACATTTCACTATTTTGTATGTAATACAGACTACTTGTATCAGCATCAGAACAGATTGGGTGCAGCACTGTCTCTACATTATTTGTAACATATGGTGTTCTTGACAAGAAGTCTGACGGATTTAATTTCGTTTTGATGTGCCTGATCTTGTAATTGAATGCTGACAAAAATATCGCATAATGTTGTAATCTTTTTGCTGCCATTTTTGGAATTGCTTTTGTTGGGCCAAAAATGCGAACTAGGCCCGGCAATGGACACTGGGGAAGGACACCGTGTGGTTTTAGTCGGTCCGATTCCGACACGCCCACCCCATCGTCGGCACCGATGGGGTGAAGCCCGTGGGGGTTTCCACACGTTAAAAAAAAAAAAAAAAAAAGGGCTGCACTGTCAGTCTCTAACTCAAAACTTCGACCATATGTATAATTATAAAATTTTGTCACACCAAATATAATGGCCATAGCCTCCTTATCAATGGCTGAATATTTCATCTGTACCTCTTTTTTTTTTTTTTTTTTTTAACGTGAGGGAAAATCCTTCATGGATGCTATGCCGGACTCCTACCGACTAAAAAACCCTCACGTACCGCCTAATAGCCTGCGGTTGGTAGCCCCGGGTAAGCCCTCGGAAGGATGTCCCAGGACTACCAACAGACCTACGGCTGCGGCCTCACCTAGGAGGTTCGGGTGTTATCCCGCGTCTATGGGGGGGGGGTTCGGGTGTCACCCCGCTTCTTGGGGGAGGAGGGGCGTGCGTGATCTCTCACGTCACGCTGCCGTCATGGGCCTGCTTCTGTAAGGACGGTGAGCAGCCCACTCACCGTCCTCAGGACCCCGGTCATGGAGGCCGATGGTCTTCGGCGAAGACACGTCGGCGGCGCCCAAGCCGCCGACTGCGGAACTCGGGTGGGAGAGTTCTCTCCCGCTCCCGCCCCGCCGCCTCTTTCGCGAGCATGACCTGTTCACAGAAAGAGACGGCGCAGTCCCACTTACTCCCGCTGGAGACCATGGCTCGCACCATGGTCTCGAGCGAGAGAGTGTCCACGTCCAGACCCACCACGAGGACCTGGCGCTGTTCCGCCCACGCTGTGCACTCCACCAGCGTGTGGAGCGATGTGTCGTCGCTGCGGTCCTCGCAGTGCTGACACTCGGCCGTGGTTTCCCGGTGTCTTCGCCACAGATATCTACCGAAGCTACCATGCCCGGTAAGTATCTGTGACAACCGGTAGGAGAGAGCACCATGTCTTCTCTCCAGCCACTCTTCCATGACCGGTCTGACGGCCGCGATTGTGGCGAATCCCCCCTTTGGTTGCTCAAGTCGCACCTTCCATGTCTCCACGGTTTCCTGGTGGAGTTGGGACCGCTGGGCCTCGATTTCTCGAGACGCAGGCCTTTGGCCCCGCTCTAGCGCCTCCTTGCGCCATTTAAATAGAGACGCAAGGGCTCTCGCTTCCAGGTCCCATGGAGGGGTCCCGGCTAGGAGACATGCCGTTTCACCTGAGATCGTGCGGTATCCCCTTATCACCCTGATGGCCATCGCCCTCTGCGGGCTCAGCAATCTAGCCACATTGGTGGCCGTCAGGGTTTCCGCCCATACGGGGGCCCCGTATAGGGCCATACTTCGCACGACCCCAGGTACAGTCTCCTGTAGGGAGCGTTGGGTCCCCTGATGTTGGGCATCAGCCGCGCGAGTGCGGCTGATGTTCCCCTCAGTTTTGGGACCAAACTTCGGAAGTGATGTCCGAAGTTCCACCGGCCATCGAGTACGAGTCCCAGATACTTCATCGAGGGCTCGATGCCGATGCTGACGCCCCCTACCTGTAGCCTGGATCCCGCAGGTGGCCCCATCCGAGGTCCGTGGAAGCACAGAGCCTCGGATTTGTGAAGGGCGACCTCGAGACCCAGCCGCCGTATCCGACCCACGACTTGAGCAACCCCTGCCGTGGCCTTTAGTGCTGCATCTCGGTGCGTTGCTCCCCGCGCCGTAACGAGGGTGTCGTCGGCGTAACACGTTACGCCGACCCCTCTGAGCAACGGAGCGCGCAGCACCCAATCGTAACCGATGTTCCACAGGAGCGGTCCTAATACCGATCCCTGTGGAACACCGCACGATACATCTCGCCGACCCGGCCCTAGCCAGCTCGGGTAAGTAATGGCCCTCTCGGAGAGATAGGCCCCGACAATTCGACGGAGGTAGGGAGGCACTCCATGGTAGATGAGCGCCTCCCTAACGCAGCTCCAGGGCAAGGTGTTGAAGGCGTTGGCGATGTCAAGAGACACCGCCACCACCACCTCACCCTGTGAGATTGCTTCCTCCGTCAGGTCTCTAATGCGCATGATCGCGTCCACGGTGGAGCGCCCTTGCCGGAAGCCAAACTGGCTATCCGCCAGATCAGGCCATACGCGTGTGAGGTGCTTGCCGAGGCGTTGTGCAATAATACGCTCGAAGAGCTTGCACACCTCGTCAAGCAACACGATCGGCCGGTATCCTGATGGAGAATTTGCCGGCCGCCCCGCCTTTCGGATCAAGACCAGTTTCCCTGTCTTCCAGACCTTGGGAAACTGGCCTTTTTCGAGGCATGCGCTAAAGAGCCGTATAAGTCGAGGCCCAAGCTCCTCGAGAGCCAGGACCCACGCTCGGCCTGGAATGCCGTCGGGTCCAGGGGCGGTGTTTCTGCGGGATTTAAGCCGCAGTACAGCCGCCCCTAACTCACCCTCCGTGACTACGGGCACGTCGTTCTCGCTGCCTTCCGCGTTGGGCGCCTGAGACGGAGCCATGCGCGGAGGAATGTGTTCCTCCGCTCTTGATGGGAACAAGGAGTCCAGGACCCCCTCCAGCCGCTCCCGCTGAAGACTCTGGGTCAGTGGGGGCGCCTTAGGGCGTAATTTACCCCTTACCATAAGGTACGGGCGCCCCCACGGGTTCCGCTCCAGTGCCTCCATCAGCTCCTCGCGGCCCAACTTTTTGGACTGCTTGATGGCCGCCTGAAGGGCCCTCTTGGCCTCTCTGTACCCATCATAGAGCTCCGTCTCTCGGGCTGCCGCATCGTCTGGGCGGCGACGCCTCCGGCGGAACCTGGTGTACCGACGGCGTGCGGTAACGCACTCCACGCGCAACTGCGCGATTTCCGGCGTCCACCAGTACACCTGTCTCCTCGCCGGTCTGGGCCTAGCCCTGGGCATCGCCGCATCGCAGATATGCGACATGGCCCTCCCGAACCACTCCACCTCGGCATCAACATCGGCAGGTCTGTCCGCTATCGGGATCCAGGCCTGCACGATGGCCGCCTCTAGGAGAGCCTCCGAATCCAGGCGATGGAGTGCCCAACGCGGTTCCGGGGGATTCGCGATAGCTGGCGGCAGATTAGGTGGGGGGGAAACGTCGAACCGAATATATCGGTGATCTGACGACGTCTCTTCCTCCTCCACGACTCGCCATCCCTGGACTCGGCGGGCGAGCTCAGGGGTCGCAAACGAGACGTCTATGACCGAGCTGAGTCCCCGCCGCGTCCAGGTTGCGACATTCCCCCGGTTCAGAATGACTAGGCCACGTGTAGCGACCCAGTGCTGTAGTATCCTCCCCCTGTCTCTGGTCTCCCGGGAGCCCCAAGCCTGTGACCAGGTATTGAAGTCTCCCAGGACCAGGACGGGGCGAGGCCGGCATGCAGCGAGAACGACGTCCAGCTCAGGGAGCCATAGCTCAAACTGATGCTGGTCGAGGCTCGGCGAGGCGTAAGCGGCCACGACAGCCACACCCTCATAATCCGCCGCGACGCAACCCGGGCCCCTAGCAATAAGCGCTAGGCGCGAGTCGTCCGCGCCGGTCCCCCCAAAGACAGTCGCCAGGCCGTCCAGATCCACCGGGCTTCCCGGGTGAACCCAGTACGGCTCGGCGACAACCACCACGTTGATGTACCACTGCCTGATGCTTTGGTACAGAAGGTCCTGAGCACCAGCGCAGTGGTTCAGGTTCACCTGTAGGATGCGGATATGAGTGTCCATTAATGGACGTCCATTTCCGCACCCTGCCGCGAACGTGCACCCTCACCCCCCCGTGCGGACGGAAGGGGCTTTGGCCTTGAGGCAGCGCAGACCTTACTGCCGGCCCGGTGGTCGGCCTCCTTGCCCTCCGCCACGCATTTAAAACAGCGTGGCGGAGCGTCACAGGCAATGGCCGTGTGACCGGGCTGACTACAGCGGAAGCACCGGTCTCCCACGGTGACTTCCGCTGTACACTGCACTCCTACATGGCCCACGACCAGGCACCTAAAGCACCTGGCTTCGCGGGGCCGCAGGAGATACGCCGGCGCCCTCAGGAAGCCCCCGACAAGGAGGCTCCGTCCGTCCGCCACTTTCTGGGCCACTGCGACGGGGCAGCTCACGACTGCCGACCCGTGACCAGCGGGGCCAAAGCGGATTTCACTTGACCTCACCTGATCCCGAGGGCAGCCGCTCGCCTCCACGACGGCGGAGATTATCTCCTCCGTCGTGGCCGCGTCATCCAGGCCCGAAATGCGCAGATCCGCGCATTTGTTGGGTCTGGTAACGCGGACGTCACCAGTGTCCAGCGATTCCCTCAGCTTTGCCGCTAGGGCATCTGCTTTGGGGCCGCTGGTGGCGCCAGAGACCTCGAGGAGGCGTGCTCCGGTGCGCGTCACCTTGTACCGGAGACCTCCTTCTATTTCGAGGGCCTTAAGGTCTACTGAGGCTTTCGCCTGCCTCAGGACCTCGGCGTACCCCATGCCCCTCGCCTTGCCCTCCGCCGTCACTGTGATGACGACGGCAGTGGAACGGGGAGCGCGGAGCCTCTTTGGCGCCTTCGCTGCGGGAGCCTTTGCTGCTTTTGCGGCGGCTTTTGCCGCCTTCTTGGCGGCCTTCACCGCCTTTTTGGCGGCCTTATTCGCCTTCTTTTTCGCTCCCACCACCTCCCAGACCCCCTCTCTGGAGGGGTTGTGGGATGCAGCGGGAGCATTGGCTGTGCCTGTGAAGGCGGGGTTTCCACTTCCCCCAGGTGCTGTCTTCTTGGGGGCAGAGGCCCTCGGTTTGGGACCAGTAGCTCCACTGGGTGCAGCCGTCGCCGCGCAAGGCGCGACGACGGGTGCCGCCAGCGGCGGGCGGTATGCCCGGTCCTCGAGGACGCCAAGGCGTCGCTCGATGGCCTCCAGCAGCTGGACCATTGTGGGTGTCACCTTAGGTGGTGCACGGGGAGCGGGGGTTTTCACACCCCGAGCCTCTCCGGCCCCTTGGACCAGCTGCGTCAGCTTGCCGATCTCCTCCTGCATCAGCTGTTGCTGCTTGCGGGAGTCAGCAAGCTCCGTCTCCAGGCTCGCAACACGAGCCCGGAGTTTCCCCTCCTCGCTGGAGACGCTCCTTTCGAGGAGCTCCTCCAGTGCTTTGGCGGCGTCTGTGACCGCGTCCGCCACGACCCTCTTCTTTCCCGCAATATTTTTCTGGCCTTTTACGGCGCCAGAAATGCGGGAAAGCGCCGCCAGGATGTTCTGCGCCGCCGGTACCTCTGTGACCTTTCCGCTTGGCAGCAGGGGCACAGTCGCCGGCGGCTCTGCTACCTTCCCTTTCGCTCTGTAGAGGCCGGCTTTCCGACCTCTACCCGCGGTGGTAGCCACTACTTTTCTAGGTGGGCCTTTGCCTGGTCCGCTCGACCTGGGTCTCTTCTTACCTACTTCAGACATGACACCAAGACCGAGGGCATCCTCGGTCTCGCTACCCATGTCGTCAGCGGACTCCATCTCCGAGCCAGCATGGGTCGACACGTCTTCCGCGTCGCTTTTTTGGGTGGTTTTGAGGCACACCCTTGGGCCTGTGGGACTGTGGTGACCCCTCCCATATACCACCCGGGATGAACCCGGGAGGGGGTCGCCATGGCTGGTCGCCGAATGGGTGTCCATTCGACCACCAGTCACAGCAAGGGATTCCCCGGACGGAGTCCGGGTACCCTCATGGGTAGATTTATCCAATTTTGTTTCCATAGTCATTTTTTTATATTTTACGGTTACTGTCCGCCGACGTTGGGGTGGAAGTAGGGGTTGGGAGTAGATGTGAGGATGAGGAGGGTGGGAAGGTGGGAGTGAGAGAGTGAGTGAGTGACGCCCTAGGCACTGAGTTCCCCCCAGCGATGCATCCCATTGCCGGGCGTCAGAGCGTGGGGTTTGGGGTGATTTTTTATAGAGGTTTTCTTCCTCGCAGCTTCGAAGAGCCACCGTGCCCGTCTGACGGGGTAACGGCTCGGCCGATCGATGGTCCCTACGGGACCGTGTACTTCGCCACTGATCACTCAGTGGCGAAGTACTCGTCGCCCTGGGAGTTCTCCACTAAGTACGCTCTGCTTAGCAGAGCGCATGCGGAGAGCTCCAAACCGGCCATAAGGCCCCCCCTCCTTGGTGGTGGTGGACTATTAGCCGTGGGCGACGACGTGCGCCTCGCGCGAAGCCCACATCGTCGTCCACGTTACCAGGGTGCACCACGTGGAGGTTGTCCTACCCAACACCCCTTCATCTGTACCTCTGTAAGTTTTTTACTTGCATATGCTATCGGTTTAACAACCCCCTTTAAGTCTCTATTTGATATCACCGCTGCCAATCCCGTCTCTGATGCATCACAAGTCAAGATTAACGGTAACATTGGATCATAATGGTATAGGTTTTCTGTATTAGCCAGTTTTTCTTTTATAATTCTAAAAGCATTGTCACATTCAGTAGTCCATTTAAAATTATTGTTTTTAGTACACTCATACAAAGGGGTGATGATGCTGGACATATCCTTTAGGAAACGGGAGTAATAAATTAATTTTCCTAAAAATGAACGCAACATAGTAATATTGGTGGGCGGTTTGGCACTTAACAATGGTTCAATATTTTCCCTATTTACCCTAATGCCATTTTTATCAATTCTAAATCCAAAAACATCTATGCTTTTCTCGAAAAGTTTGCATTTTTCTATTTTTAATTTAAACTCACTCTCTTGTAGTTTCCTTAGAACCTTAGATAAGGTAGCTATTGTATCATTGAGGTCTTTACCACAAATGTATATATTATCTATGAATACAGCAATTTTTGGAATGTCTGACAATTTTTTACTCATAAGGCGTTGAAATGAACCTGGGCCTGTGCTTACCCCGTAAGGTAAGTAATTATATCTAAATGTACCCATTTCTGTAACAATTACTGTATAATCTTTTGAAGCTTCGTCTAAAGGAGCTTGATGATAGGCTTCTTTTAGGTCAAGTTCGCAGAAGTATTCTCACTTATTAAGTGATTGGAAAATTTCTTCTATGTGGGGCAAGGTAAAATGATCAACCTCCAGGTATGGATTAATTGTTAATTTATAATCTCCACATAATCTAACAGAACCATCTCCCTTTAAGATTGGAACCACAGGTGTGGCCCACTGACTTGTTTCCACCAGTTCGATTCTACCATTTTCTAAAAGTCGAGTAATTTCAGCTTTTACCTTATCACGTAATGAAAATGGAACACGGCGTACTGGCAAACTCTTTGGTTTGGCATCAGCGTTCAACTTGAGGTTGATCGTCTCACCCTTAAAATTTCCCCATCCAGGACTGAAGACCTCTGCGAACTTCTCCTTTATTGTGGCTCTGGCTTCTGAAACATTATTAATTGATTTGTCAAATGTATATATGTTATTTGTTATTATAAAATTAGGTGGCCACAACATTAATTCCTTTAACCAATCTCTCCCAATTATACATGGAGAGTTCTTTGTTACAAAAGCACTCAGCAGTTTAGTTACACCATTAAATTTTACTGTTAGATTTTCTAAAATACCTAGGGGCTCTGATATTGTTTGATCAAAATTTCTGAATAAAATACTGCATTTTTTTATCTCCAAATCTGGAATTAGAAAGTTCTTTTGTTGTAATGGAATAACCGTAACGTCTGAGCCGGTATCTAATTGAAACTCTATAATTTTACCTTCAATACTTATTTTTAAAATGTGTGGTAGCACTTTACTCACATTCACGGAGTACATTTGGTACTCATTGGTTCTTTGTCTCCCTTGAGCTGCTTCATTCTCCGGTACTTCGTTAGAATTATCCACACCATTTTCCAAATAATTTACTGTAGCGTTTCTCTTGGAACTTACTTTAAAATGTGTCCCTGTTGGCCGCACTCTGAACAAAACTTTTTCTGCAACCTGCACTCAGACCGCACATGATTGTCATTTCCACAACAATAGCATCGTCTTGGTCCAGAAATGCTTCCTTTAGTAGTTTTATTTTGTATTGTGTTACTCTTACTGGTCTTGTTATTTCCAGGTTGAAAACGATGCTGGTAATAGACCTGCGATGCTTCCGGTTCTACCTTCAAGCTGGATTCCTTAAGCGCCGCTTCCACTGTCCTAGCCAGGCTGACCAGGTCCTCGAGAGTCTTGTTTGTGTCTGCTTTCAATAGCTCAAACTTAATTAGCTTGGAATATGCACCATCTATAAAATTTTCCTTAATTTGGTCTTCCATGTCTTTGAAAGCACATTTTCCTCCTAGTTTCCTTAATTCCAGTATATAATCTTCTATTTTCTCGGTTTGTAACTGGTTTCGGTTACGAAAAGTGGCGCGCTCTAGGACCACAGATTGTTTTTGAACATACTTATTTCTCAGCACCGTAGTCAACTCTTTATACGATAGATCTTTAGGCTTTTTTGGTGTACACAGACAAGTAATTGTTTCAAAAACGTCCGGTGTCAGTTTTGTGAGCAATAGTGGTACTTTTTTATCATCTGCTACGTCATATAATGACATGCAACATTCTAATTGTTGTTCGAAACACTCTCACTTATTGCCATCAAATGATTGTAGATTAATAGTCGCCATGTTGATGGTCTTCTGTACTAATATTTGATTTTCTTGTCTTTCTTTGATAAATTTAACAAGTAATTTCCTTAATTCTTCTACTGTCAGATTGTCATCATTGGGTATATTTATTTTTGTGAGCTTTTCTCTTAATTCCTTTTTTGATAATTTATATATCCACGATGTTTTAGCACTTATTTCACTTTTATCGCTGTCTAATTCCGACATTGGATTGAATTTCTGCAACTTTTTTGCATATCTAGGTTTTTTTTTTTTTGTTAGGTTAAGTGACACGTCCACTCTGATTTACACTTAATTTCGTGTAAGTTTCGATTATTTCCTTTGCACTTCACTGGATTCGTTTATATTTCGTCGCCAAATGTCATATCTCAATAAAACAAGCAATTAAATTAATGCTGTTTATTACGTACGGTTACAATCAGTGTCCATACTTCGACGTCTTACGCCATCTTGACTGAGAGGGGAGGTGGTCCGAAAGGGACGGATGTAGGTGGCCATAGAGTATAACTAATAGAGTATTTGTTTTGATGGCATGTAGCGCTTACCCTGAGCTGATGGAATTGTGTTGGATAAGTTAGCAACCATTTTAGTTTTAGTTTCTTGGTCTACATCATCATCAAAAAGAGACAAAATAGTCACCTCATCGGTCAAATACCACAGGTGCTGACAGAACTTCTGTAAAGCTGCCTTTGAGATGCTTTTGTCAACTGCTTCGTAGGCCTTCATGGCTTTTAAAAAGCAGAGGTCTTGGTAAGGAGCTTTCACTGCCAAAATACATTGCAACCAAGGTTTGACATAAGATATGACGATGAATAGACAGACGTCGAGGAGGGCTTCTTTTTCCTTTTTTGCTATTCTGCATTGCGAGCTTAGAAACGATATTTTGAGAGAGTAAATAGCTCTTGCTATCCACCTAGCTTGGTGCATAGCGCCTGGAGGCCGGATTTTAAATTTATTTTCTGTATCACCGTCAAGAAATTTTATTGAAAGCTCTATTAATTCGCGATAGTCATCTCTAACAATATCTTTAGTTAATTCTCTCCGGTAAAACTCTAACAGTTCCTTAATCTTTGCATCACTCAGGCATGATAGTTTGAGATTATATTGATGTTTATCGATAAAACAGAATTTAATAAATTTATTATTGTTATATGGACGGACAAATGTTGGTAACAATTAAAGATCGTTTCAATAACACAGTATTTACAGTTCTATGGCAACAATAGTTTTAAGTATTAATTTACATGCATATATTCACGCCTATAAATCCCCAAAGGGGCAACACAGTTCCCGTTCAAACGGTAACACCCCAAAAATTTTGTTTGAAGTTGAAGTTTGATTTTGTCTCAAGTTTAATTTTGAGAATTGGACATTTTGAAACCACTTGACATTTTGAGAATTGGACATTTTGGGAATTGGACACTTTGAAACCACTTGACATTTAAAAAATTGGACATTATAAAACAAAAGGGTCTACATAGATCCTTTTAGCTCAATATTAGCTAAAAACGACAAAATTAACAAACAAAATTGCTAACGCTTTCAACTCAAGTTTCATCAGCATCTGATGAAGCCGTGAAGCTGAGTGCCACCATTGTTAACATGGTACACTCCTTCTGAGAATTTGCCTTTACCTTACAATCAGGTGAGGCGAAGTCAAGTTGACGTGTCCCATATTTATACATATTTATATTTTTTTTAATGGGGTTCTGGTGAAAGTTAGCTTAATCTGCGATAAACGAGCCGTAGGCGCGAGGCTTTTAGCTAAGTGACAATCCCTTTCGGAGATGATATGTCTCTTATGACCGTTAGTTTTACGCCAGTTCTATCTTCTATGTTAACCAATTGAAATTCACACTGCGGTTGAAACTCATTATCAAGTAGAATAATGCGTCTGTTTAAAACTAAATTGCTTTCTTTCCGATCTCGAATTAAAAGAAAGAAAAGTGTACTAGCCGCTTACGGTGTCTTTCTTTCTTTATTTAAAAGGGACTAGAAAACTATTACTGTTATTTCCGTGTAAGGTATATAGAAAGTATTTTTGAAATGGGACAGTAACGGCAGCTTGAGTCACCTCAAGCAAGTCATGTTAACGTGTCTGATAAAAAAATATAATACTTTTTAAAGCAATTTGATTTTTTTTCCTAAAGGTATCGATACTTAATAATAATTGTAAAGTTTTCTTTACCTATTGTTTTGATCGGTTTATGATTTGAAACTTGGTAATAAATATATAATTATGGAATTATTGACATACCGAGTATTCAATAAATCAATCGATTATTGGATAAAAATCTGAGATGGCAACATTGACAACTATCCGGCATTGATAAGAATTTGTCTCTGACATGGAAGCATGTATAATTACATGGACATGTGATATTGATTTAGAAATTCGGTTTGTTACTACATAATACATAATACGTCAAAAGAAGACTATCTCAAAAAGTTAAAGAAGGTCTCCTAAGGCGTACTCGTTCATAATATCGACAGTCACTACATCGATGGTCGCTGTATCGAAAACGTTTCATCGACGGACTAATGTATCGACAGTACTCAAATCGATGGTACGCTACATCGACAGTACGCCAAATCGTTGGTACACTACATCGTTAGTACACTAAAACGACGGTATGCTACATCGACAGAAAACCAAATCGATAGTACGCTGCATCGACTACCCGACCCGAGCAACAGTTAGAGTCCAGGGTCCGTTAGTTGGCGTGCGTGAAATGAAACGGTGAGCAGCCCACTTACCATCCTCAGGACCCCGGTCATGAAGGCCGGCGAAGACACGTCGGCGGCTACCAAGCAAGCAAGTTATTATTATTTATTTTAAATATCGTTACCTAAGACTTAATCCATTTGTCAGGTAGTAATATGAAGAAGATAATTATTTGTTTATTATAATTATTTATAAGAAATGAAAATTATATTAATAACAACAATTATGATTAAATGTATATACATGTCAATTTCTCATCATGAATTCTAAGTTGTTTTTTGTTCGTCAACCTTTATAATTCCAGTTGGATCATCCTCAATTTCTTCATGAGTTTCGGGTTTGGTCATCTCAAGCCTGGTGTTTGCATAAAAACCAATTGATATTTTCTCAGTTGATTTTATTAATTTTGCGACCCTTTGTAATGTCCATAAAGGTAATGCATGGAAATGATGACCTTTACATGTTTTTTCGTAGTAGCAAAAAACATCTCCATCATTAAGAGTGGTGTAATATGTCACTTCTATGTCCATCGTACCTTGTGATGCAGTAATAGTTGCTAGTACCGTAGTTCTTGGAGGAACAGTAGCTTGTATTTGAGAAGTGGTGCCAAGGACGACGTTCCTAGATTCAGTTTTATCATGACTCCAATCTCCAGTATAGCTGAGCGTAGTAGTACAACCAACACTCACAACCTTTCCAAGGTTGACGCCGTAGGTAATTGATTGTTCCAAAGTCACTGAGTGCGAATTGCCCCAAGTATGTGAAATGGTACTTTCAACACTTTGAGAAACAGCCGTGCTGTATATCGCTTCTATTTTTCCATGATTATTTACATATTCTGCAGTACCTATAGCGACTGGTTTTTGCTCTGACTGGCTTGAGGGTTCTTTTGATAGGTGCCCACTTATACTCTTTATATAGATTTCCCCAGGGCACCGGATTCTTCAGAAAAACATCTGTGCAACGTTCCCCCTTGTATATTTTTGCAGCATTTTTCAAGGACTCACTGTCAAGTTTGAAAGCCTATATCTCCGTTTCACTATAATAGGCTACATCTTCACCGCTGAACGTCACAGTCAAGGCAGCAGCTGTCTTACCTGGTGATATATTAATAACAACAATTATGATTAAATGTATATACATGTCAATTTCTCATAATGAATTCTAAGTTGTTTTTTGTTCGCCAACCTTTATAACTCCAGCTGGATCATCCTCAATTTCTTCATGAGTTTCGGGATTGGTCATCTCAAGCCTGGCGTTTGTATAAAAACCAATTGATATTTTCTCAGTTGATTTTATTAATTTTGCGACCCTTTGTAATGTCCATAAAGGTAATGCATGGAAATGATGACCTTTACATGTTTTTTCGTAGTAGCAAAATACATCTCCATCATTAAGAGTGGTGTAATATTTATGTCACTTCTATGTCCATCGTACCTTGTGATGCAGTAATAGAGGTCACAAGGGACCAAGGTCTAAGGACTCTGTTGGGACAGAAAGAGGCAATTTAACATGAAACTTACCATCAATTAATTGGACAGATGACTTGAAAGCAGCTTCACATAATTCTGCTTCGGATACATGGCCACCTGTTTGGCTGTCTTCTTTTGCAGTCGCAGCGTTCAAGTTTCAATTTCCCAGAATCTTTCCATCAGATTGGGGAGGTCATCTTGGTTATGTGGCATGCAATGCATGACGGCGCTTACACTATTGTTAGTTGACATATAGGAGGACTTCACACATGCATTGTCTTTTATTTCACCGGCCACCACATAACCAAATCTTGTATTTAACAAGATCGGTTTGATTGGACCCAAACTCAGCTGCCTTGGTAACACAACATTAAAAAATACATCAGCCGCCAATATGATGGAAATGTCGCCAGGAGTATAAAAGTCCCTATCAGCCAGCATAATGCCGTCTGGAATATCAAATCTATTTGGTTTATACTCTTGTTGTGGCAATTGGGATGTAATTCGGTCTACCACGGAGCACAATACATCTTGGGTGTATGATTCATCCATTGAATTAATATTCACTACCACTGAATTGGAAACAGAACTATTTTGTTGGCCCAAAGTACAAATAGTAAGGCTCTTTTTAAATGTTTTTAGATTTAATTGTTGGACGACATTAGTCGTTATAAAACTTGTCTGTGATCCTGAATCCAGGAGAACCCTGACCGTCAAAAAAGTTCCATCATTACAAGTAATGTTTAACTTGATAGTAGGTAGCAAAACTGTACTATGGCCAAATAATGCCATGTTGTGATTTGATACAACTGTAGGCTCCCCTACATAATGCAGGAGTGTATTGTGTATCTTAGCACTACATATGGTACATTTAAACCTATACCTACATGGCTTATTGCCATGGGCATTAAGACATAATGAACATAAGTCATTATCATTTATGTATTTTTTTTGCCTATCATTGGTACCTTATTATGTCACACGATAATTTGGTTTGAGCACAGGATTTGCGTTGCGCATATTAACAAACCAATCAAAATCAACTCATTTACATTTATATTTCTCCTTACTTTTATATTTCTGCAATTTCAATGATCTACAATTAAGTTCCTTTTCCATTTGGTTAAGGTACAATGGAGTTTTAAAGGATGTTAATTACTCAGTTCGTAAAGTCACGTAGAACGCGATTACATTATAAATAATGTACATAAGTACAAGTTGTCATCTGCAAATCTTCAAGGTACCTAAACTATTTTACGAATTTATACACGAAACTAAATGTTCTATATACTCAAATTTTAAAGTTTGATAAATCAAACTTCTAGCTTATCTTAACTAAAAGAAGCCAATTCAATTTCAAAATACAAGCTAAACTCAGACCCCATATAACTTTCGGTAGGCGCGAGATGTCGTGCGGTGTTCCACAGGGATCGGTCCTGGGGCCGCTGCTGTGGAACATCGGTTACGACTGGGTGCTTCGCGGTGACCTCGCGTACGGTGCCGCCGTCACGTGTTACGCGGACGACACGCTGGTGACGGTGGGCGGGGCTACACACCGCGAGGCGACCCTGAGGGCCACGACCGCGGTTGCTCAAGTCGTGGAAAGGATCCGGCGGCTGGGTCTCGAGGTGGCTCTGCACAAGTCCGAGGCCATGCTCTTTCATGGCCCTCGGCGCAGGCCAGACCCGGGAGCCAGCCTTACAGTGGGAGGCACTCCCATCGACATTATGTCCCGGTTGAAATACCTGGGGCTGGTGCTTGACGGTCGATGGGACTTCGGAGAACATTTCCGAAGTCTGCGCCCCAAGTTGGTGGCAACGGCGAATGCCTTGGGCAGGCTGTTGCCCAACTTGAGGGGCCCAGAGGACTCCTGCAGGAGACTCTACGCGGGTGTCGTGCGGTCCATGGCCCTATATGGGTGCCCCGTATGGGCGGACACCCTGGGGGCCAGATTCCTGCCTCTGCTCCACGCGGCGCAGAGGATGACGGCCTCCAGGACCATCAGGGGGTACCGCACGATATCCTTTGAAGCAGCGAGTCTCCTGGCCGGATCGCCACCGTGGATCCTGGAAGCGAGGACCCTTTCGGCACTCTATCGGTTCCGAAAGGAGGCGCGGGGGCGGGGACTCGATCCCGAGCCCGAAGAAATTCGGGCCGAGAAGTCCCGGCTCCACAGGGCCATGGTGACCGAGTGGGAGCTACGACTTGAGCAACCACGCGCAGGGCACGCCGTGATTGCGGCGGTAAGACCCATCATGGGGGAGTGGCTAGAGAGGCCACACGGTGGCCTCTCGTACCGTCAGACGCAGGTCATTACCGGACACGGTAACTTCGGGCGGTACCTGCATCTGATGGGCATAGAGCCAACGCCCGAGTGCCATCACTGCGACGCGAGCGTGGACTCGGGGCTGCACACGCTCACCGAGTGTCCGGCGTTTGAAGCGCCGAGGCGGGAGCTTGTGAAGGCCCTGGGGGTGAGAGTGCTCACGCTCTCCACCCTGCTCGCGGCGGTGGTCCGCTGCGCGGATGCGTGGGCGGCCAGCGCCTCCTTCTGCGAGCAGGTCATGCTCGTGAAGGAGACAGCAGAGCGGGCGCGGCGCAGCGAGCGAGAAAGACTCGCGGACATCGCTGGCCGCGTTCGAAGGCGGCTCGGGCGTCGGAGGGCGCAAACCGACCTCCGCCCCCCATGAGCGCGGGCCTGAGGGTGACGGGTGGAGCCGCTCGTCACTCTAGCAGAAGCAGGCCACGGCGGCGGCGCGCATCGTAGGACGATGCGCGCCCCCCCCATACCGGGGGCGAGTCGGGGACCGCGTGGCCAGGGCCAGACCGAGAGGAATGGCCCTGGGTCAGCCGGGGTGCGAGGGATATGTCAAAAGACAACCTCACCTCCGGCCTAGCACATCGACCCACAGACGGCGTGCGGTTTAGTCGGTTCGAGTCCGACATAACCTACCCCTCCGGCTCCGGAGGGGTGGGCATCCGTGGGGATTTCCCGCACGTAAAAAAAAAAAAAAAAAAACCCATATAACTTCTAGCAGTCACAGAGTCTTTAAATTAATATCTATTAAATTAATAGATCTCCATCTGATACAGCCAACAAAGTCTCTGTTTGGTGGCAACTGACTTGACCCGTTATTACGTGAAAGCGAAAATTATAGTACCTACGTGAAATGTGGATGTTGAATGTGTTAACATACCTCCGTCAATAAAAGCGTGAATATATTTATAAACGTATTTATAATACATACACATTAATCAGTCAGTTATATCCTTTCCTAGCTAAACTGATTTTTATTCCTATTTACTGTAAGACACTGCAAGCTCATTAAGTCCAATTCATCGAACAGAAAATTCATTCTGTACAATTTAATAGCAAAAGAATTCCACATATTTCTTCAAATGGATCGGAGAATCTAATATTTATGCATTCATTTCATCTCAATTAAACGTTCAAAAAAGTTCCTCTGTTCACAGTTTTAGGTTAGTTTTTTTTTCCATTTCTTCTTTCTAGCTTGTCTTGTGTAGGAACTGTATGAGATTGGCTAAAGACGGGATAGATCCTGGAAGATTTTTGTTTGTATATTTTTTTCGAGGTAGTCTTAGTATTTTTTCTTGATAAAATTCTGTTCCTTCATTCTGGTCATAAGATTGTTCTTGTGGCGTTAGAAGCGCGAAAGCGACGCTCCTGTGGTGTTGCACTCATCCAATAGGCCACGGTAACTAGTTTCCATCAGGTGGGCCGTGGTCTTATCTGCCAACTAAGTGGCATTATAAAATTAGATGACCTAAGACAGAGTGTTGTGTGCGCCTTAATTTTTGAAAATCATCTATTGAGTTTCAATTAGTCTAGAGCGGACTAAATGGAGCTAATTAATGTAGATTTTTCTCAGGTCAGGTAGGGCCGGCGAATGAAGAATAAAACCCACAAGAACAATTCACTTGATTTTAATGCCTTCACTTGACATGGACTATAATTACAGATATGTACACCGAGTAATTAGATACTTATATTGAATTATTATGAGCAATGCGGAGCTAGCCTTGCTTCCTCGACGTCTCAAACCAGAATGTCCGCTCGACTCTTCACCATTTTTTTCGTAAACTCTGTTCTACCCACTTTTTCTCAAAATAAAAACGTTCGTTTGAAAAAGCAATGGCGGTATTGTGAAGAGTCGATGGCATTACAACAGATAACATATTTTTCATATTCAGTAAAACTTAATTATATTTACAAATTATTATTTAACTACTTTCCAAGAAAATTACAAAATTAGAATTAAATGTTATTTTTATTAAAACAAAAACAAAATATTTATCATTTCCTCTCAAAATAAAGCACTTCTTAATTTAAAACTAAAACTAAAAACTGCAATTAACGACAGACGCTTACAAATTCGCCCATCCTGACTATCATTCACGACCTCGTGATATATTTAAAGTTAATAACAAATTATACAATCATTTGTGTTAGATAGTTAAATATTTAATCACATTTATTTCACGATGAGAGCTATATTTATTCATCAACATATCTTGATTATTGTTTTCGTGTAATTAATATGTACTCTGAAAGTAACATTCAATTAATTCAGTCATTTAACATGGTTTTAAGTAACTATTGGTAATTACAACATTCATTTCTATTTAGCGTTATACATAAAATATCATTTTAGTAATGAATAATCAGGCTCGATACATTTATTATGGTCATCATACTCAATTATTATAATCATTTAGCATCGTTTCATATGATCACTGTTATTTAAATATACATACTAACAGTACCATCAATACAAACAATACTAGCAATACTAGGAATACTAGTAATACTAGCAATACTAACAATACTTACAATACTAACGATACTAACAATACTAACCATACTAACCATACTAACCATACTAACCATACTAACCATACTAACCATACTAACCATACTAACCATACTAACCATACTAACCATACTAACCATACTAACCATACTAACCATACTAGCCATAGTAAACATACTAACCGTACTAACCATACTAATCATACTTGTTTTTGACTGCATTTAATGATTACTTTAATAGAGTTAATTTCAATGTGATGAAGGATAAAATAATATATACTATACGATAGCTAAATTTAAGAATAAACGAAATAATTGAATTAAATCGATAAAGATAACTAAACGATACGATTTATTAAATCTCTCATATTTTCAAACACAATTTATTTGTGTGATAGCAACAATAGTCGTTTCATTTCAATTATATCCAGCGAAATACTTTTCAATATTTATGTCTCATTTACATATTTTATTAATTAATAATTCGAATTTGACTCTTCTTTTAGGAAGCGCTAACCTATATTATTTTACTAGTTTTAATCACTCTCTACAATTTCCATATCTACGTTATCACTCAAATCTTCAATATTATCTCTATCATTCGTATTTACATTTTCATTCTCTCTCATAACATCGTCATCCGTATTATGACCTATATTTTCCATTTCATCTAAGCTTTCATCACTTTCGTACGTTCTTTTAAAATTTAACCATGGATGTATCTTTTCCACGGGATATACACCCTTGAACAAGGCCTTACCTTTACGCCTGGTGATGGGGGTATCTTCCACGCTGTACCTGTCATTACTCATCACTTTGGTAATTCTATACGGTCCTAGGCACTTTGACATTAGTTTCCTGCTTTTTCCCAGGCATAAGGTAGACCTTTCTACCCTTACCAAATCTCCTACTCGAAATTTTCGCGGATTACATCTAAATTTATCAAATTGCTTTTTCTGTTCTTGTTGTTTCTTCGTTATATGGTTATCAACCTCTGACCTAATATTACCTAAGTTCTCAGTTATATCACATCGGTCGTCATCATTAATAACTTTCGATTTAATATTGCCTTCGGCCATACTAGTCAAATTTATGCCAAATAATACTTCTGCAGGGGTTCGTCTTATCCCTTTGTTAGTAGTATTATTTAAGCCCCATTGAACATCTAATACCTTACTGTCCCAGTCTAATTCATCCCGTCCGTAATTCATTGCTGTCAGCGAGTCTAAAATCGTACGGTTATACCTTTCCACTTGCCCATTTGCACGTGGAGTGGCAACCGCATTCATTATGTGCTTTACCCCCACATCTCTTAGAAACTCACCAAAGATCTTACCAGTGAAAGATGAATACCTATCTGTAATCAATCTGACAGGACATCCGAAAGTAGCAAAATACTCTTTGAACACCCTTATTGTTGTGAACGCTTTTGTATTCCTAACAGATTTTAAAATAATAAACTTACTGTACGAATCTATTATAACCAGTAAATATTTATTTTTATTTCTACTCGTGTTAAATGGTCCCAAATGGTCTGCGTGAAGGGTGTGAAATGGCTTAGCGATTTTCGGTATTGGATGTAAATAGCCGGATTTTTTTCCCGCCGGAATCTTACTGTGAGCACACTCCAAACACGATTGAACGTACTTCGTTGTAAATTTCTTCATTTTGGGAAACCAATAGGTTTGCTTAATTTTATCAAGAGTTTTCTCTACAGAAAAGTGTCCGATGTCATCATGGCATGCTTTGAGAATGTGCCATCTCACACCCTTTGGTACTAACCATTTTAGTCCACTATCAGTTACCTTATACACATTATTATTCTTTTAACAAAAGTTATTCTTAATGTCCATCACGTTTTTACTCTCGGGGTCCAATAATACTCTTTTGACTCTTTCTATCTCACTGTCAGCTGACTGAACAGTCTTAAGCCAATTGTCAGAAATGCTAAATACGATAGGAAAATCTAAGTCTTCTGTATTAACCAGAAACGGGGTTACGACTAAGTGCGTCAACATGACACATCCCCTGACCAGATTTGTATTTTACATCACAATCGAACTCTTGTATCAAACTCCACCAACGAGCAACTCTTGGAATCATATCTCTTTTCATAAATGTAGCTCGTAACGAATTACAATCTGTGACAACTGTAAATGGCATTCCAAGCAAGTACGATCGAAATTTTGTTAGTGCCGTAACTACAGCTAGAGTTTCAAGCTCGTAAGATGAAAAGTATTGCTCAATTGGCGAAGTTTGACGACTAAAATAAGCCACCGGTTTGAGATCACCGGTAATCTGTCGTTGTAGTAACATACCGCCTACACCCCATTTACTTGCATCGGTATGCAGCTCTGTTGCAAGGGATGGATCATAAAGCGCTAGAATAGGTCTAGATACCAGCCTTTCTTTTAATTCGTCAAATGCCTTTTGCTGATCATTGCTCCAGCTCCACGGAACATTGTTTTTTAACAGGGACGTAAGAGGCTTAGCTATGGTAGCAAAGTTTTTTATAAATTTTCTAAAAAAACTTGCTAACCCGAGAAATTGGCGAACGTTGTGAATGTTTCTAGGAATGGGAAAACATTTTACAGCTTCGGTTTTCTTTTGACCCGGTTTAATACCGTCAGCAGTTACTTCAAATCCAAGAAAGTCAACAGATGTTTGGAAGAAATGACATTTACTAGGTTTCAGAGTTAAGTTACACGTCCTGAGTCTTTCTAGGATTTGTTGTAACTTTTGTAATCCTTCCTCTACGGTCTTAGATGGCACTAAAACGTCATCCATATAAGCTACGGCAGAACTAAAACGAAGTGAACCCAAGGCTTTATTTACAGTTCTTTGAAATACAGCTGGCGCGTTAGCCAAGCCAAATGGCATTCTATTAAACTCCCATTGACCATCTGGAGTTACAAAAGCTGTTTTAGATTTCGCTTCTTCCGACAGCTCTAACTGATAGTACCCATTAGCCAAATCTAAAGTACAGTAAAAGCTATTACCCGAAAGTCTATTCATTTGGTCTTCCATGCAGGGAAGAGGATAGTGTTGTTTTATAGTTTTTCTGTTTAGCGCCCTGTAGTCTATGCAAAGGCGCTTATCCCCAGTTTTTTTCCTAACTAAAATAATAGGACTTGCATAGGGTGAATTTGATTCCCTAACTATGCCTGCGTCACTCAGCTCTTCTACCATGCTTTGAACTTCTTGTCTTTCCTTTTGTGAGAGTCTATACGGTCGGTACACTATTGGTTGATCGTCACAAAGGTCAATTTTCATTTTTTCTAAGTCTGTACAGCCTAATTCGTTTAATGATGTCGCAAAACAATCGCGGTAAGAATTAACCAAATTCAAAAGTTGCAATTTCTGATCTTCAGAAATATCACCAATATTGAGATCTTGCAACGTGAGCGGTTGGAGTGGCTTTTTATTTTCTATCCTATTTATTTCATAGAACCCAAATGACTCTAATACTATTTCAACCCTAACAATTAGTTCATTTTTCTTCAAAGTAATTGGTTTGTTACCAAGTTGAGTTACTAGGATATCACCTTTACCTTCCTTTAACGCATATATACCTCCCTCTATTTGATACTCTTTGCCTGGTTGACCTCTATAAAAACTGCGTACATATATATCCCCATCGAATTTAGTATTGCAATCTACTTCTACGAAGTCCCGCCCCTCAATTGTGACGTCGCTGGTCATCCGCAAATTCAAAAGTTTTTTTGGTACACCTTCTATGTCATAACTTGTTCTAAATATCAAGTCCTTATCGGTTTTGAAAATTTGAATGTGAGGTTGTTCTGTAAATGTCTGGCCTATTAACAAAGGATACTTCAGCAACCGATCTGGCACAATAACACAAGCAACAGTCGCTTTTACATTTTGTATCTGTATTTGAGCCATAGATGAACCCAATGAATTAACAACCGCACCTCCAAATCCTACCATTGGATGACTAGCATTGCTATCAATTTTGTCAAAAATCCTATTAGCTTCGCTCTCTTGTATCAATGTCAACTCGCTACCTAGATCGACAAAGCATTCAGAGTTTTGTCCATTTACCATAACTTTTTGAACATATTTACTAGAACCCACTGTCCTACAAGTCTCATTAATAATGAGGATGGATTTCTCCTTACCCTCAACATCACTTTCCTTTTTACGAAAACATTCAGATTCTACGTGACCAATCAAAGTACAATTTGTGCATTTTTTAATCGGTTTGGTACAATTTGACACTGTATGACCGTTCTGTTTGCAGTTATAGCATCGCATGCTGGCATTAGATTTGTTTCGAGTGTTTGTAGGAATACTTGGTTTTGAATCGCGGACTAACCTCTTACCCCCAAAATTGGAACCCCTATATGTCCCTACATTTACGCTACGTAAATATGCTAACAATTTATCCGGATCACAAAATTGCGCTGCTTCTCCGCCCAAGCGTACTGACCTGTCGTCTATCCCATGTAGAATACATTCTACAGCTTTTCTACCAAAAATGTCCCAACGGTTCAGAAGGGTTATCTTTTCGTAAAAATATTCCCCGAGTGACTCTCCAAACTTAGCCCTTTTTGCTAACATTTCAGTCAGCATCTGACCATAATTTTCTTCTGACGGAAAAGCAGACCTAAGTTTGGTTTGCCACTCGCTCCAAGTAAATAGCAGAGTAGGTAATCCTTCGTACCATTTTTTCGCAACCCCTACAAGCTTTGGTAATGCATAATGCTCTATCTGTCGCTCAGTCCATCCATATATTTTCGCACATTCATTTACTTTAGTTAGCCAGTTGTTGATACTCTGATTTTTTAATGAAGGGTCAAATTCGGGTACAACATTTGTATTGGAAAAGTTTTCCTTACTATTAGATGATGAAAAACTGTTCAAAATCTTGGTAAATTGAGACATAAACTCAAGTGTCGAATTTTCATTTGAAGATGTAGGGTCCCGATGTTCGTCCCTGGATCGGCTGCGGTGACGCGAATCTTCATGTCCCTCGTTCCTAGTCCACTCTCCTCGGCAGTGCAGGATCGCAGAACGACTGCGGTTTCTAGTGCAGCTTCTGGGTGATATGGAGTTTCTTCTCAATGTTGGCTTTCGTCTTCTTGTTTCTTCACGCCTAGGCGGTGTCTGTAGAACGCGTTGCCGTGGTGCCCGCGCCCTGCTGCGCCCACGATCGATGCCGACGCATGGTGCACGGTGGGATGCCTCTTCAATCTCCACCGGAGGTGTCATTTTGCTTTTCCCGTGGACCAGAGACTGTAAAAAAATGTTAAGGACAGTAAATGTTCGATACTCAAATCATAATTATGCATGATTAACGATAGCTCAAATATAAAACCTAGTTCAGGTAGATTGTAAATGTAATTATAAATTCTATTTGTTTACCATAATACAGTATTTTTTGGCACACTAACTCTTAATTTAGATATTATTATAGGTACTTAAATTAGTTATATTTGACCTTATTTGTAAATGTAGTAATAACACAATGTAAAGCCCTTTTGATAAATAAATAAATTATTATTATTATTAATGGGACCACATGGGAAGCACCACCTTTCGAATATAAAAAGAATCATCAAAACCGGTTCACCCGGTCTAAAGTTCTGAGGGAACCAACATTTAAACAAGATACTTTCGAATTCAGAACCTCCTTTTTGAAGTCGGTTAAATTTATAGCAACACCCTGAGTGGCCAGCATTAGCTACCAAAGAGTAGACTTGGTCATATAACGTCACGCAAAGGGACGCCACCACGTTTAATCTCACAACAGTTTTTTTTTGTATTTGCTTTCGTGTGGGTAGCACCACAAGAGAGTAGTTTTAACCATGTGCCATGAAGGAACTATTCAGTTATGTACTTGTATAAAGACGTATATAGTGTACAGCAGCGTTCATAAGCGTTGATTGTACATACACCACACAAAGGTAAACTATGCGCATAACTATAGTTGAAAATATATATATATACGAGGCTACTCTTCGGTTGGTTTGTATGTCTGAATTCCGATGCCTTAATTCTACGTAGAAAGGTACATTTCTAAAAAAAAAAACTCATTTACTTTAACGGAAAAACAAGATGTGTTATACGTACCTTTCACTTGAAGTATCCCACTTCTGACTTGTAGATTTTTCTCAGGTCAGGTAGGGCCGGCGAATGAAGAATAAAACCCACAAGAACAATTCACTTGATTTTAATGCCTTCACTTGACATGGACTATAATTACAGATATGTACACCGAGTAATTAGATACTTATATTGAATTATTATGAGCAATGCGGAGCTAGCCTTGCTTCCTCGACGTCTCAAACCAGAATGTCCGCTCGACTCTTCACCATTTTTTTCGTAAACTCTGTTCTACCCACTTTTTCTCAAAATAAAAACGTTCGTTTGAAAAAGCAATGGCGGTATTGTGAAGAGTCGATGGCATTACAACAGATAACATATTTTTCATATTCAGTAAAACTTAATTATATTTACAAATTATTATTTAACTACTTTCCAAGAAAATTACAAAATTAGAATTAAATGTTATTTTTATTAAAACAAAAACAAAATATTTATCATTTCCTCTCAAAATAAAGCACTTCTTAATTTAAAACTAAAACTAAAAACTGCAATTAACGACAGACGCTTACATTAATAATTAATAGTTCGATAATTTAAAAATACTGTGTAAAAATAAATCAAATCAATTAGACTGTCGTAGTCCACTGCTGGACATAGATCGCTCCCAATGTTGGGAGACTTTGACTTACTGTATTACTTGCCGGCCAGATGGGGCACTGGGTTGGTAAAGGATTTTATTCCGAATTTTTCTTCTCTCGCAATGATATTATCTGCATATTTTTCAGTTAGTTGCATCTTACGACACCCTTCGGATGAAATGGGGTGGTCACCGTCACCACACGGATTAATATTATTAATTTATTTATAATCAAGTTATATATAAGACTAGCTGTGCCAGTGACGTCACCAGTGAGGACGTTCCGGGTGTTGATAGGACTGCCTCGGTATTGCAGCACGTCAGGGATGATTGCGGAGGCTCGTATCGACTGTTTTTACCGCTGCGCTGCGTCGGGCGCGGGTCAGCCCCAACAGCATCCTGGCGTAAATAGCCAGTAGACTCGACTGTAATATCCATAACTGCTTGTAGCGAGTGCTACTTACACTCACCTTGTTTTTGGAATTCTACGCTTCATGTTAGATTGTTCACACACTAGATTTACTTACATAGTAAAACATAATTACACAATTACAATAATTATAGGTTTGGTTAATAAATTGTTTATACAGCTGTTTTGCATCTGACATGTCAATCGGTCAGCGATTTGCCACAGATAACAAAACGATGGCCAGCTTACGTATAAACTGTTTAATGCTCAATTACTTTTAAATATAAATTTTAGTTAGTAATTATATTACTTTAGGATATATATAAAAAAGCATATTTTACCGATCCGTTTGGATTGAATAATTATGTTTGGTTTCAACTAAGCAATAGTTTAGAGTCTATGACTTGAGTAGCGTTTGGCGTTGGTCTACTCGACGTCACGCTACACGCAATAAGTAAGTTTCAATATACAATATATGAATAAAAAACTTATTCCAAAACATAACGTAATATTTAGCCAATAAAGATATTCTTATTTCTGGTTAAGTATAGGAAAACAAAATGTAGGATGGTCGCTTCTAAATGCGCGTTTCTATTTGTTTGACAAAACAAATGTCCTTGGAATATTCTGGAACGTTGAATTTTGCGAAACGAATAAAACAGTAGCGACGATTCGATAATTAGGCGGAAATCACGTACTTGTGACATGCCACTGACCGCTTTTTGACATTCAGAGCTTGAGAAAGGAGTGATGATGAAGGGAAATCATTTCTGGTCGTTTTGCAAACTGGAGGTGCTGCCAGGTGCTTACAAATATTATAACAAGACCCGCGATAAAAGGTATTTATGATTTTATCAATAATTTTCGTGAATCGCGAGTGTTGATACGTTGTGCAAATATAGTGTTCTAATGAGATCGTATTTCTATTGTTTGCACAGCGGGTTTTTTTTGGTTCTACCGGACAACGGCCAGGGTATAGGCGATCCTGACGCCTAGGCTGAGCCTCGCATGGCGACCTCAGCACCGACCCTCCGCAACGAATAACGGACCTGATTTGCTAATACGGTAACCGATTGTAACCGATCGGTCAATTATTATTTACTTTTGCATTCCTTTCACGAAAGACGCGGCAGTTGTACTCCTATTGAGCAACGCACCAATTTATACCTTAAATAAAGTTTCAATGCTGGTCAGAAGGCTAGCGTGAACTCCTGTTAAGTATAACCACCTACTTGTAAGAAGAGCATTTGGTGATGTTGGCGAGGCACTGTGGCACAATCCTCATATTGTAATTTTTTATAACAGACAGTCGGTTGATATTCAGATTTGCTACCACAGTCGAGGGCGACTATTGGTAGTACATTTTGAGTCACCGTCTCATCTTTTTACGACACCATGGGGTGGTGATCTGTTATTATAATAAGACGAAGAAGAAGCCTGCATTCTTAGGTTATTTAACAATTATTATTAAACAGTGTTGTAAGTATAAAAGTGTTTTCTTTTCTGAATCCAATGCAACAATGACCAAATAACCACACGATACGGCCCTTAACCTAAAAGGTCCAATGTATCTGCTGGCTTCGCTTATCCAGGTAATTATATAAATTTTTCATAACACTCTTATTGCTAGCGTAACAAGTATGAACGTCATCGCCGTTACGCTACAATAAATGGCGCCCGAACAGGGACATTCATCACCTATACGTCGTCCTATTATTCCATTCCCACTCATCCACTGTCATTCATCATTCTTACAATTCAGAAAAAGACATTCATCCTTTAGTCTAACGCAATAACTCTAAATTGCTGGACTGTCCTGAAAATACTATACTGCGTAGCAATAGACGATTCAACAATAGTTAGGGGTTTTTCGGAGTTGTTATCTAGCACGGCATTAAAATTTCATCGAACGATACAAGACAGAATAGGCTCATGGTTCGATATTTGTAATGAGTATCGAAAGTTCTTCCAGTCTAAGGACTACAATTATAACATAGAAAAGCAAATTCGTGTAATGAAACAGCAGCCAGGTCAATCCGCCTCTTTCTTTATTTTGGATGTACAGGATTTAAAGAATAGGTTGACTTATCCTATCACAAACGACAATCTACTTGATATAGTAAAACACAATATGCTACCTTCATATGCCCAACTATTGGCAATTAATGATATAACTACCTTTGAACAATTGGTCAATGTAACCAAGAATTATGAGGCATATTCCGGTGTTTTGAGTCAATCGCGACCAGCAGGTAAGCGCGAGGTTAATGCAGTAAGTGCCGGTAAGTCACCTGATAAACGCGGCTCACCACCCACCTGCCTAAAATGCAAAAAGGTCGGCCATAATTACAAGGTATGTAGGTCGATACCAGGCATAGTATGCTTTAAGTGTGGCGCAAAAGAGGTGACGACAAAGAACTGCTTGAAATGTAAAGAAGGCGCGCAGCCTGCAACTCAGGAGCCGAAACAAAAAAACTAATTAGGCCCCCGAGCAGGTCGCTACGTACACACACTGTCTCTACACCTGAAATATCGTCGTTTGTAGGGGATTCACGTTTGTTTGTAAGATTCTCATCAATGAATAGAAGTTACGAAGCATTGCTCGATCCTGGGGCACATTTGTCAGTTTTAGGTGCAAATAAGCATCGTTTCTTTCAGAAACTTGGGGTGACTTTACACACCAAGGGAACTTCAGCTGTTCCAGCAGTATTCTTGGCTGATTTGTCTCAAATTAAAGTCATTGGCACAATGTCATTGCCAATAACTTGTAACGGGATAACTGCCGATTTTAATTTTTTAGTTTGCCCAAATATACATCACGAACTCTTATGTGGTATGGATTTCGCCGATGCATTTGGTTTGGTAGATATTTTTAAATTTGGAGATGTCATTAGGAGAGGCACGTCCACAGATTATAGTGCACGCGGTGAATTGTGCGAAGTTAGAGCGTTGATACCCAGAAACGATCTACCATTAGGACAAGCCAAACTTTTACAAGAAGTCGTAAATGAATTTGAAACACTTTCATCAGATAAGAAAGGTTTAGGGAAAACGCACATCGTTACTCATAAAATCGTTACACAAGGTGAACCGATTAAACAAAGGTACTACCCTTTATCGCCTGCTAAGTTGGCAGCGCTAAATAAGGAGGTAGACGAGATGCTGAAACTAGACGTCATAGAACCGTCGAGGTCGCCGTGGTCTAACCCAGTAGTCATGATTCCAAAAAAAGATGGATCATGGAGATTTTGCCTCGACGCGCGCAAGCTGAATGGCGTCACAGTTAAGGACTCGTATCCCCTTCCTTATATCGATTCAATCTTGGACAATCTGCGCGGTGCTCACTATCTTAGCTCAATCGATTTGTCGTCGAGTTTTTGGCAGGTTACTTTGTCCAATCAAGATGGCGCTGACGGGCGAGGTACTTCTCGTGAGAAGACAGCTTTCGTAGTCCCAAATAGAGGTCTTTTCCACTTCAAAAGAATGCCGTTTGGTTTATCAAACGCTGGAGCTGAAATGCAGAGGCTGGTTGATTCGCTGTTTCTACATAGGTTCGACGGTAAAGTCTTCTGTTATTTAGATGATCTTTTGGTAGCCACAGAAACTTTCTCTGAACATATGGAGATACTTACTGCCGTTAGGAAGTCACTCAGTGACGCTGGTCTCACCATCAACTTGAAAAAGTGTGATTTCTGCAAGGGGGAACTCAAATATCTAGGGTACATCATCAACACCCAAGGTTTGCGCACAGATCCGGAGAAGCTGAGCAGCATTCAGAACTTCCCACAGCCTAAAACCGCCAAACAGCTAAGGGGATTCATAGGTCTATGTTCGTACTATCGTAGATTTGTGAAAGACTTTTCCACCATTATAGCACCCATGACGGCGTTGGTAGGCAAAAGGAAGGGCAGCGATGGCATACAATGGTCTGAGGCAGCGAACGAATCATTTAATACCCTTAAAGACGCACTGACAACAGCTCCGGTTTTAGCGTCTCCTGAATTTACAAAACCTTTCGTTCTTCATTGTGATGCATCATCTGTTGGTATAGGTAGTGTCTTAACACAGGAAATGGATGGAATCGAGCGTCCAGTAGCTTTCTATTCACGTTTACTCTCTAAACCCGAAAGGAATTACAGTACTACTGAGCGAGAGTTGCTAGCGGTGGTCGATTCGATCAATCATTTTCGTGCTTACATAGAAGGGACAAAGTTTACGGTCGTGACAGACCACATGAGTTTAAAGTGGCTCAAGTCATTGAGTAACCCCTCGGGCAGATTAGCCAGATGGGCTATGCAAATATCCTCTTTTAATTTTGATATTTGTCACAAGGCAGGTAAACTTAACGTAGTCCCAGACGCACTATCACGAATTTCAGTTGATGCTATTACTTTCAAGGGAGACCTCTCTTTAACTTCTGATGAATAGTTCACGAAAATTTATAAAGGTTGTCAAACATCATCACGATTACACACCATCTCGATTTAAAAATTTTCAAATTCAAGAAGGTAACTTATTTAGATTTTGTAAAACGAAATCTTCTAATTCTATAAATAATTGGAAATTGGTAATTCCTAAGGAACTGGTTGACGAATGTATCAAAACGAATCATGACTCATTTTGCAGTGTGCATCCAGGTGTCCAGAAAACCTATTTAAAACTTAGGGAGCATTATTACTGGCCAAATATGTTTGAAAACGTCAAGAGGTTCGTTGCAAGGTGTGATAAGTGCAAAGCTTATAAGCACTCCAATTCACCACCTCACGGACTCATGACTAATCAAAAGGAGGTGGATGTTCCCATGCACACTTTGTCAATAGACATTATAGGCCCATTTCCTAAAGCATATTCGGGCCACATATACATTCTGTCAGTCGTAGACGTTTTCTCAAAATTTGTGTGGCTCCATCCACTTCGCACTGCAACTACTCAAACAGTTACTTCATTTTTAGAAAAAGAAATAATTTTAAAATGGGGTACCCCCGCTATTCTTATCTGCGACAACGCAACTATTTTTAAAAGCAAACCTTTTAAAGCCTTTTGTGACGGGTATTCTATCCCCAAAATTTTTTATACTGCACATTATGCACCTCAAGCAAATACGGTCGAGCGGTATAATAAAACCGCTGAGGTCTGTTTGTCAATATTAGTTGATCAAGATCAACGAAACTGGTCTAAATACCTACAGCAAATTCAGCTATCACTGAATAGCACGGTGAACCTAGCCACAGGTTATACTCCGTACTTCTTAGCTACTGGTCGCGAGATAGTCACCGACGGTCAATTCCATTCGATTTTGAGGGATTTACCAACTTCGGCGGACGATCTGACGATTGGCGACAGAAGTAAGGCGGCTTCATCGTTATCAGAGCTAGCAAGAAAGGTAGAAGAAGCGTTAACTCAGGCGTACCAAAAAAATGCGCAGCATTATAATCTTCGAAGACGACACTTCACGGCAAAGGATGGTGATGTGGTCTGGCGAAGAAACTTTGTGCAGTCCAACGCCGCAAAATATTTCTCCGCCAAACTGGCGCCGAAGTTTGTGAAGTGCGTAGTAGTGAAGAAGTTGTCAAATGTAGTGTACGAGCTACGTGAGTTAACGTCTGGATCAGTTGGTAAATTTCATGTAAAAGACATACTGCGCGTGGATTAGCTTAGGCGCGCAATTGTTTCTTTCTTTTTTTGCTTGGCTAGTGGTATTTACACCGATCCCGAGATTTTAATCGTAGGGCTAGTCAAGCGTTTAAAATGCATATGGCTAAAAGTGTTTTTTTTTTACACTTCAATATGTATTGTTGTTAGTTTTTATTTTTTCTTTTAAGTGTTCATTGTCTATTGCTACGCAGTATAGTATTTTCAGGACAGTCCAGCAATTTAGAGTTATTGCGTTAGACTAAAGGATGAACGTCTTTTTCTGAATTGTAAGAATGATGAATGACAGTGGATGAGTGGGAATGGAATAATAGGACGACGTATAGGTGACAAAAATGAGAGGTGACGGAGTGATAAGAGTAAAAAAGGATGATGGACGAATATTGATGTGAGGTTAAATATGCATACTAAGTGATGGATGGAAGATAAAACTGGCCTTGGTAAGAGGGTCTATCTAGCAATACCATTGTTGATGGTCTGCCAGAAAATTAACTATCACTGATAACGTGGTTTAGCAGACGATTTTTTCTTCTCGATTTTTTTATCACAGACGTGTGATATCGACACAGGCAGGTGACCAAAACCTTTTTTTTATGGTTGCCCCTGCTGTTTCTTTCGGTAAACCTTCCGGTTTACCTCTTTTCCCGAGAAGGAGGGTATTGTAGCGAGTGCTACTTACACTCACCTTGTTTTTGGAATTCTACGCTTCATGTTAGATTGTTCACACACTAGATTTACTTACATAGTAAAACATAATTACACAATTACAATAATTATAGGTTTGGTTAATAAATTGTTTATACAGCTGTTTTGCATCTGACATGTCAATCGGTCAGCGATTTGCCACAGATAACAAAACGATGGCCAGCTTACGTATAAACTGTTTAATGCTCAATTACTTTTAAATATAAATTTTAGTTAGTAATTATATTACTTTAGGATATATATAAAAAAGCATATTTTACCGATCCGTTTGGATTGAATAATTATGTTTGGTTTCAACTAAGCAATAGTTTAGAGTCTATGATTTGAGTAGCGTTTGGCGATGGTCTACTCGACGTCACGCTACACGCAATAAGTAAGTTTCAATATACAATATATGAATAAAAAACTTATTCCAAAACATAACGTAATATTTAGCCAATAAAGATATTATTATTTCTGGTTAAGTATAGGAAAACAAAATGTAGGATGGTCGCTTCTAAATGCGCGTTTCTATTTGTTTGACAAAACAAATGTCCTTGGAATATTCTGGAACGTTGAATTTTGCGAAACGAATAAAACAGTAGCGATGATTCGATAATTAGGCGGAAATCACGTACTTGTGACATGCCACTGACCGCTTTTTGACATTCAGAGCTTGAGAAAGGAGTGATGATGAAGGGAAATCATTTCTGGTCGTTTTGCAAACTGGAGGTGCTGCCAGGTGCTTACAAATATTATAACAAGACCCGCGATAAAAGGTATTTATGATTTTATCAATAATTTTCGTGAATCGCGAGTGTTGATACGTTGTGCAAATATAGTGTTCTAATGAGATCGTATTTCTATTGTTTGCACAGCGGGTTTTTTTTGGTTCTACCGGACAACGGCCAGGGTATAGGCGATCCTGACGCCTAGGCTGAGCCTCGCATGGCGACCTCAGCACCGACCCTCCGCAACGAATAACGGACCTGATTTGCTAATACGGTAACCGATTGTAACCGATCGGTCAATTATTATTTACTTTTGCATTCCTTTCACGAAAGACGCGGCAGTTGTACTCCTATTGAGCAACGCACCAATTTATACCTTAAATAAAGTTTCAATGCTGGTCAGAAGGCTAGCGTGAACTCCTGTTAAGTATAACCACCTACTTGTAAGAAGAGCATTTGGTGATGTTGGCGAGGCACTGTGGCACAATCCTCATATTGTAATTTTTTATAACAGACAGTCGGTTGATATTCAGATTTGCTACCACAGTCGAGGGCGACTATTGGTAGTACATTTTGAGTCACCGTCTTATCTTTTTACGACACCATGGGGTGGTGATCTGTTATTATAATAAGACATAATCTTAAGAACATATGTTATTATTGTGTTCAGCCTGCATTCTTAGGTTATTTAACAATTATTATTAAACAGTGTTGTAAGTATAAAAGTGTTTTCTTTTCTGAATCCAATGCAACAATGACCAAATAACCACACGATACGGCCCTTAACCTAAAAGGTCCAATGTATCTGCTGGCTTCGCTTATCCAGGTAATTATATAAATTTTTCATAACACTCTTATTGCTAGCGTAACAAGTATGAACGTCATCGCCGTTACGCTACATGCTGCAGGCTCTTTACACCTCTGGTGAGCCTGTATTGGTAATAAATAATATACCTACATGGTTAATACATATTTACGCTTGCTTATAATCTTACTAACATAGAATAAGAAAATTGTAAATGAGTCTATGTTACTTAAATAAACAAAAATTTAATTATAATTATGCATAATGCACAATTTATCGCTTAATTTTTAGCAAATATGTTCACAAATAGTGAAACATAAATAGTTTTTACACACCTGTAAATCTGTATTTATTTGTGCAAGTATACATCTGTACAAATAAATACACATTTACAGGTGTTTTAAAACTATTTATAAGGTTTAAATAGCAGCGTTACTTGAATTCATATGAACGTATATATTTAAAACAGGCGTATTTTTTTATGAGCTATAATGAGGCTGATTTCGTTGTTTTAAGTCACCATTAATTAAGACGAACCTCCTGTTAGTAAATAATTAGGACAATAGCAGTCCTTTCCACACAACAGTCCGATATCTATTTCGTATCCTGTCATACATCACGAGCTTCTACCACTATCATTAAAAGTTTATTTTTATTTATTTATTTTCATGCAAACCCCCCGGTTCTGAGTACCTCTGGCCTGCACCAATACTTTATTAATTTGTTCAGTGCATGTCTCGCGAGGTCCACCATCGCTGGCCTGTCTATTCTCCTGTACCTTACATACTTGGTGTCATAGAATTATATCGTATAGTAAGATCACAGAACATCATACGCGCAAACGAAGTGAAGCCATTTCAACTTAGCCCTTGAAAAGGCTAAATACATCGAACGACCCACCAGTGCTAGCAATCAAGCGTGAAGTTCAAAAGCTCGCACATTTTTATTTAAAAATGACATATTGTGCATTGAAAGTATGCCAGGATGCATCTCATAATCACCCAAAAATTAAACATTACATTTCATGGGTCAAAATTTCAAGGCTTCTTATATTTATCAAACATAAATTTTAATCAGAAATTTTGTCATTGCATAGTCAATGTTGCAAGCTTTGGGAATGTTACCACTTTTTATTCTTATAAACTTCAGGTACAAAAGTCAGTTAAAAAGTATCAGGGCTACCACATAACTTGAAAAAAATAAATACTAAGTATAATGAAAACAAAGTTACCCTGAGTACGATTACCATCGTTGATATATTTGGCTTATTACGAGAGCAACTGCAGTCTGACTTTCCAACACGGACATTGTCCGTTGTTTAGCAGGTGCATGCAGGTCGGGGTAAGGCCTCGTACAACATTCCGGGGGGTCCTTTACTCTTTTAAGAGTAATCAAGAGTAAAAAGCATAGGTAATCGCTTACCATCAGACTAGTCATTTGCTTATTTGCCATTGTAGTAGCAAGTACCTATAATAAATATATTCACAAAAAAATATTTTTAATAGTTTCTTGAATTATTAGTTTCTCGTATTGTACATAATACGTATTTCCAGTTACTATCGGCATTTAGATTTCTATTTTAGACACTTAGATTTAGATTTCATTGAAATTAACTTCCAGTTTAAAGTATAAATTATGCAAAATATATAATAAAACCTTTTAAATTATTATAAACATTTAAATTCCAATTCTACGTATACACTATTTAATTTTTTCCCTATTTATAGGATAAATATTATTGCGTGGCATCTTTACCAGTACGCTTGTTTGAGTGTCACTGAGTTTAAGAACGTATAGTTTACGCCTACATGGATATCACTTTGGCTTCACTCACGTCGTACTGATCTTAAGGGGCTATCAGTCTATGCTTTATAAGTCTATGCTTGATGTGGCATTCACTCCGTACTCATTTTATCTACCTGCTTAGGTGCTCTAAGCATACCCATTTCAATCCTAGAAATATCCGCATTTATCAAAAAATCTAGTCAACGTATAGGACCCGAGGCGACCTAAGCTATCCAGCCCGCATGCCAGTTTGTATTTGTTTCAGTTTTGTTTTGAATACACGACCCAACACAGCCTCGGAAAATTAGGATGGACAACAATTTGTTGCTTCTGTTTTCCAACTATCCGCTGTTTGCATTTTGTCAGTACAGCATGTTTAATGCCCGCTCTACACGTTGACGAACACAGTGGCAAACAGTTGGCCAACATCTAGACTCTGGTTCTGTTAATTGTCAACCACTGTCATACCGCAAACACCGCAAAAAATGCCATTTAATTTTAGTGTTTTCTGTGATGATGTTAAAGTCTAAAATGAAATGACATCCTGTAGAGTTAAATAAAAAATGTAATGATCTCTTTTTACCCGACTGACAAAAATCCGACTGCTGCTAAAAAGAACGAAACAAGTTTCATAGCAGGCGTTACCTATTTGCAAATCATAAACCGAAAATAAGAACCGCCTGTCATCAAATTTGTTTCGATCTTTTTGCAGCAGTCGGTTTTTTTAATAATTCTTTTAATGTTAGACTTCAATAGCATAGCAGTTAAGTCTGAAATTTAAATATCCACACTGTTTAGTGTTAAATTATTTCAAAATATATTACAAATTTGTTTCTTCAAATAATTTCATTGAATAAAACGTGCAAACTCACATAAGTTTTAGAATTTTCACTAATTAATTCCCACCATGTTCTGTTCACTCCGTATCCGTACGACCTTAAAGTTTGGACCTCATTTATAAAGGTCTTAAAACGAAATCGTACGGGATTATTTTGTGATGGTGTCAAGATTAGGAACTCGTTAGGGCCACCATTTCACAATCACGTCCCATTATACAACAACCAACATACAAAACAATTGGTCCTTTTCATCTTAATGGCATTTTATCCAGTATCTGTGGCATGACAGCATGTGGTTGACAATAAGAATCAGGGTCCTGTTAGTGAGCATGCAGATCAGAGGTTCGTCCCAATCTTGAGATGTGACGGGGCGTCGCGTCATGTCGGTGTGTTGGCCAATGCGTTGGCCATAATCGCCACTGCATTCGCCAGTGTGTAGAGCGGACATAAAAATATGAAATGACGCGCTCCACCACATTCATTTCATCTGTGTCAAAATGTCGATTGTTTCGTAAACTATGACATTTATTAAAACCTTGCTGTCGACTTCTCGCATGATAAATCCTAGTTAGCTTTGTTTGTAGACGGGCGCAGACATACATATTTTAGAACAAGACATCCGCTCGCTTACGCGTTCTGTCAAATGTTCGTTCGTTTGGCTGTCTGTTCATCTGCTCGTCTGCTCGTCTGTTTATGTGTTTATGTCATTATTCTGAATGGCTGAACAAAAAAAATCACGACATCCCCGCTGCAGGGCCGTGGGCATAGACTAGTTATATAATCTTCTACTTCATCTTAGCGTTGATTTCAGTCGCATCCGAAGTTTTGAACTCAGAGTTTGAGATCCGCTTTACCGTCTAACTACGGATTTGGCTGAACTTCGATATCTACCGTGAAGCGACCTCAACATTCGATTGGCGATATTGAAGCATTGCAGACCAGTTTTTGAACTTTTAAAAGCTCCAACTACCCGTAACGATTACCATAGATGTCCATATGGCAACCAGGACCTAAGGTTGAATGTGCTCTCCGAGGCACGACCAGACCAATGCAAATACC
Source organism: Eilema caniola (assembly GCA_949126895.1). Lineage (NCBI taxonomy): Eukaryota > Metazoa > Arthropoda > Insecta > Lepidoptera > Erebidae > Eilema > Eilema caniola. The sequence goes on along the minus strand of OX421486.1, from coordinate 2,104,051 downwards.
CATATTTTTGCGTAAAAATATTTGCACCGAGCGGAGATCGATCCCGCGCCTCCTGCATAGCGGCCGTGTTCACTACCCCCACGTCATCGTCACAGAGACTGTCTACTATCCTACTAATATTATATATGCGAAAGATTGTAAGTATGGAGGTTTGTTTGTTACTCTTTCACGTAATAACTACGGAATGGATTTTAATGAAACTTTACTATAATGTAGCTACTACGCTACTACGCTACTACTCAAGGGAGCGGAGCAGTGATCATTAATATCAACAAATCTGGGCTGCATATACAGTGAAGTGACAGTGTTGTTATTTCTGTTGCTAAGCCACGGCGCTGTGCAACGCGCAAGCGCGTGGATTTAGCGGTTGGTGCAGCACAAATTAGTTGTTCCCGGTAAAGCCGAGTTATTCCCGGCAGAGTAGAATTTGGGTCAACCCTTCCCTTCCTATGTGGTGTCGTACAAGGCGACTAAGGGATACGGTTGATTAATTTTAACATCAGACAGATTACAGCCCAGACTCAGCCTCAGATGCATGGGTCGAGTCAACAATAGTGCCCGGATATCCTGATGAAATTTGGTACAGAGGTGAATTAGAGCTTGGGAACATTACGCGGTAAGCGACATCCACGAGGGCGTAGCCGTAGGTAACAGCTAGTATTATATACCATTCTAGTTATATAATAACCCTAGTAATTAGGGTACTGCGTACTACCGATACTTGCGTGTTTTTTCTAAATTAATACCATCCAAATAAATGAATTTGATAATTAAGTGATGTACTATGGCAAAATTAAGTGCCCGTCACACATTTTATGATTGCATAGGCGCTTTAGTATTTTATGGATACCATAAAATATGTCAATAATTAATTATACCTAATTACTTGTAAATCTAGTTTGATTTACAAGTAATTAAAACTATAACTCGTCGCTCCGCCCGCTTGGAATAACCTTATTCTCCAAAACAAGGGGATCGGGATAAACGACGTTTCAGCGTGATGGAGTCAATCAATCAATCAATTAGCCCACTGCAGTCCACTGCTGGACATAGGCCTCTCCCAATGTGCACCATTTTGTCCGATCGTCCGCCTTCCGCATCCAGTCTGTCCCAGCCACATGTTCAGTCCAGTCCATCTTGCAAGGAGTTGTCCTGCCTTCCGTGATTGAGTACGAAACAAAAAAACAACTTCACAAATTTTTATATCTATGTTACCGTTAAAGAGCAGAATCAGTTAATGTGCTCATTAACAACGACTGCGACTATAAACTTAATGACACTGGAAGGTAGGATACTATGGTGTTTCATTCCAATTGAGTAGTCCGTCTGGGGAAGTACCTCCGCCCTACAGAATACCGCGGCGATAATAACCTCTTGTCTTGTTCCCGGCGTAGTAAGCCAGAGCTCACTGGAGAGTGTGGGAAGACCAAAGGCTATTCCTGTTTTGTCTTCCACCCTGACGGCACAGAAACTCTTTATGTTTACAAGGTTGGAAGCACGAGTGTAACGCCCCTGGTGTTGCACACGTCCATGGTAACCACTTTCCTTCAAGTGGACCGTGGCTTGTATGCCACCTTAGTAGTAGAAAGAAAACTAGGTAATCTGCAGATTATCTGATACGATCAGTTAAAGTACGAAATTTTGTTTAGTTTATATAAATCATTGTCAAAATGCGGAAGACGGTTAACGAAATACTTTTGTTTATTAATTAATTACTAACTAGTTTTCCCACATTAACGGAAGCATCTATACTATTATTAACTTACTTTAACAGAAAGTCTGCTATTAGAGTGGCTCCATGGTCTTTATCAAACATGTGTAGAATATAAAAGTATATATATATATATATAAAAGTATAAAACAGTGTAGAAGCCAAAGCAGGAACAGCCTTTGGTCTTCCCACTGACAGGACAAGAACTCTTCTGTGATTCAATCATATATATATATATATATAGATAATCAGATTCAATCTTCAATTATAAAATGTGTGCGGGAACTTCATTTTGCTATAGTACATTACTTATGGTCCACGAGCCATATTTAAATTTGGTTAATTACTTCCTCCCGAAAGATACTTCATACATTGGGTTAAAGAAGTTAAATTATGAATTTTCGTCCTCCTGGCTTAAAATTGGCCAAAATATAGTAAAGCCAGTACCTACCTTAAAGGAAAAAAATTGTCAGCTGCCCATACCGCGGTGGAATACGCGTCAGCTGGAGACAGAAGTTGTATGAGACATTAAAATTGGCAGTCATTTTCTCCCGGCTCAAAATTGGCCAAAATAGAATTCAGCCAATGCCTTTAAGGACAGGAATTGTCAGCTTCAAATGCCCCGGTGAAAAATACGTCAGCTGGTGATCTGACCAAGTTCCGTTATTTCCTCCTAGGTCAAAATTGGCCAAAATATAGGTAACCCAATACCTTGAAGAAAATAAATTGTCAGCTGCTCATGCAGCGGTGGAGAATGCGTCAGCTGGTCACGTGACAAAATTAACTAAGACTAAAATACGACGAGTCTACATAAGCTACGTGAACTCGTCTTGGCAACATTTTTACCTGAAAATGTTTTGGTGGGATAATTTTATTTGTGTTTATTTATTTTAAACATTATTTTTAAAAGCAACATTATTTTAAACATTAAAACTATCTTATTGCGGTTGAGACTTTGGGCAGTTGGGGATCGGAGGCGAAACGCCTAATCGCGGAACTTGGTCGCCATATTGAAGAACAAGGCGGTGACTCCCGGTCCAGCTCGTTCCTGGGGCAAAGATTGGCTATTGCATCATATTCATCGTTCGGATCGCTGTCAAAGGCGGTATTGTTACTGTGTTCTCCAGCATATTTTATTGTAGAAAATTAGTAAAAAGTTTATCATTCTGGGTGAAACTTATACCAATTTGTAGATCGTAACATCACAAGTTAAACAGTGCTAATATAAATTCGTCATTGCAAATATCGGCAAAATTATAAACATTTAAGTGTTCAAAATATTCCGTTGAAAGTGATTAGTGCAGTGTCATTGACCTTGAAAGACAAAAGACAAGATCAAACAAAAAATATACCTATCACATCCTTGCGAGGCTTAGAAACTAGTTACTAATTTCAACAAGTCAAACTATAAGCTCGGTGGCGTAGCGCATACCGGTGCGACTTACGCGCAAGTTGAACCGAAAGGTGGTGGGTTCCGATCTACACCCACTAAAAGTCTTTTTGTGATTTTTGAGTTTGTAGAATAAAAGTTTGCAAGCAAAATCCTATTCTACGACAAAATGAAGTGTTTTGGGTGTTTAAAGAATACAAAAGACGCAAATACTATAAAATGTACCTCATCGATGTGTGACAAAAGCTTTTGTTTATTATGTTTAAACATAGCTACCATGTCCGCTGAGAAGCTTGGAAATGTCCAGATTGCTGCGCTAACCAAAGGAAGGGAGGAGACAATAGCTCCACGCCTGTACGATCCACCGAGGAGAATGTCACCATGAGGAAAAAAACAGATACAACTGTGGATGTCAGCCTAAATGCTGACGTAAAAGAGCTCACAGAAGAAGTACGTTGCCTTACACGAGAGATATCTTCACTCAAACAACGCCTAGAAGATGCTACAACATCACTATCCAGCTGTCAAACTAAGCTTGAGGAACTGAGCTCTACTACAGCCTCAAATGCTGCGCGTATCAGGTATCTTGAAGGTCGCGACCGTGACGCCAAGATGTTAGAGCTAAGGGTCACGGAGCTTCAACAGGAAGTTAACACACAAGCACAAAACAATCTTCGGAACGAACTAGAACTAGCCGGTATACCGGAAGACAACACGGAGAGCCTGCACCATATAGCACTTCTGGCAGCCAGAAAGGTCGGGGTTTGTCTGGAGGACGGTGATATTGATTGGGTGACCAGAGTGGGCCCACGGGTGATTTCTACAATCTCCTCTAATAATAGTGCAAAGTTTCCGAGGCCCATAGTGATGCGTCTGCTTCGGCGAAGCAAACGTGATGAAATAATAAAAGCTGCAAAATCCAGAAGAAATATCACTACCACAGACCTCGATTTAAAAGTATCGGGCTCCCCACAAAAAATATATTATAACGAACGGCTGACTAAGGAAAAGAGGCTGCTTTTTCGAGCTGCACGTGCGAAAGCCAAAGAGAATGGCTACGCCTACTATTGGGTTGCCCAGGGTAATATATTCATCAAGCAACGGGAAGGTAAGCCATCTTTACCCATCCGCACCAGCGATGGCCTGTCGCGTACGTTCAACTCTCCTGATGGCAACGGCGGCAACACACAGGACAACGGCAACTGAGGTCTTCGCACGCTATTACAACACTTTGCATGAATTAGTATTAAGTATTACCAAGTTTACAATTGTGATATACATACATTTTCTTATAATATTTATGATATTTTTGCGATATTCTAGGTTGTACGTATACTACTATTATTACATAATATATTATATCTCATACATAGAAATGCATATCCTGTACTTGATAACTTTTGTACAGTCAGTCTCACTTAAGACTTCATTATTATTAGTGTTTTCGCAGTATTATTTATATACAGTCTACAATTCACCTTATAAACAACTAATATATGGCATGGTTCTTAATCTGAAAAATCCAAAAAAAAACAGGACAACTTATTTTTAATCACGGGCCTAGAATTTGCGAGACATTGCTCGGACTTCAATCAGGTAACTATCAATGAATCGGAAACCTTATAAATCAATAAGTATATAACACTCTATACATTATCAGTGATTAATAATAACACAGCGGCTGAGTTAGATTCGCTTTGCATAAACTGTCATTTGATTGAAACGCCTGAGCGGTGTCGAGCAGCATTTGCGACAAATCAGAATTTTAAAGTAATCTCGTATAACATAAGGAGCATTAACAAAAATTTCGACCATTTTATTGTCACCTTGAATAGAATGAAAATTACTTTCGATGTTATTATTTTGACGGAATGCTGGCTCGATAAAAATTCTATAATTCCTCATCTGCCATCCTACAGGAGCTACTACACTGAGAAGAAAATTAACCAAAACAATGGCGTGGTGGCATATGTGAGAGACACACTGAGCGTCTGTGTATCGGAACCGGATCTCCAGGACGCAAATTGTCTGCAGCTGAAGGTCTGTAACGACATAACAATCATTGGAGTGTATCGCCCTCCATGTTTTCCACACTTCTATAATTTTTTCTCTTCCTTGGATCAAATTCTGGAAATGAACTCAAACAAAAACAGTACGTTGATACTTGTAGGGGATATAAACATTAATCTGTTGGAGGCAAAAAGCTCCCAAGATTTGGAATATCAGTGCCTGACTGCAGAACACGGACTTTTCCCTGCTATAATGAAACCAACAAGAGGCCACAGATGTCTCGATCACATTTTTGTTAACACAACGCGGGAAGCTAAGGGAGTGGTGTGTAGCTCTGATATAACGGACCACAACATAATAATGCTCGGCTTGGCTACTAAGAAAATAAAACATATCAACAGAACGGTACTTAAGCGAGATGTTGAAGCAATTGAAAATGAGCTTTCACAGGTAAACTGGTCATTATTACTTGATAATGCGGACACAAATCGGGCAGTCAACGCCTTTTGCAGTCGGTTCACTGATGTTTTAAATAAGCACACGAAAAAAGTCCCCATTAGCCATTCGAAGTTTACTATTAAGCCCTGGATAACACCAGGATTAATACGTTGTATGAAACATCGGGACCAACTACATATGCGAACACGTAAGTATCCGGATGATCAGTGTTTGCATCTAATCTATTCTCGTTACAGAAATTTCTGTAATGAACTGCTTAATAAACTGAAAAGAGAATATGAGAACCAAGAACTCTCTAAAAGCACAAACAACACAAAAAAGCTGTGGAAAACAATAAAATCCATATGTCATTTGTCCAAACCAAACATGGAACCAAGGGAACTCCTGACGCTGCATGGTAGTTCGGATGCCAAACAATCCCTGGACCTTTGCAATATCTACTTTTCTTCTGTAGGCGAAAAGTTGGCAGGAGATACCCTGCGTGAGCTTAACTCAAGCCAGGAGAAACTTTCGGCTGCAGTAGAAAATAAACAAATAAAAAACTCGTTCTTTTTGCAACCTACGGACGAACAGGAGGTTGAATCTCTGATTCTCTCGTTGGCAAATGATAGGGCACCTGGCATAGACGGACTTACGAACGCGACTTTAAAACGTATTCGAAGTGTAATTTTACAACCACTTACTGTTATTCTCAACTCAAGTTTACAATCTGGCATCTTTCCGGACTCGTGGAAGATCGCTACAATAACGCCAATTCACAAGGACGGGCCCAGGGATTGTGTGGAGAACTACCGCCCAATTTCTCTCCTTACTACTTTCTCCAAACTACTAGAGAAAATAGTTAACAAAAGGCTTGTTGGTTATATCGAATCTAACAACCTTATCTCTAACAGACAGTTCGGTTTTAGGCGGGGGAAATCAACGGAGGATGCTGTGGGGTTGCTTACATCGAAAATAGCATCTCATCTCGACAGAAAGAAGGCTAGCATAGGTATCTTTTTGGACTTGGCGAAAGCCTTCGATACCGTATCAATACCAATCTTACTGCGGAAATTGGAGGTTCACTTTGGAGTGAGGGGTGTGGCTCTTAACTGGTTCAAAACGTACCTGACCGAAAGAAAAATGTGTCTCAAAGTTGGAAGTCACGAAAGTGGATTGAACACTGTAAATTTTGGAGTTCCATAGGGAAGCATCTTGGGCCCAACACTGTTCATTATGTATATAAATGATATACACGACAGTACGAATACAGAAATCATATGTTATGCAGATGACACGGTGTTAATTTATGATGGTCTCACTTGGGACGAGGCGTTTCTGAAAGCTGAAACAGACATGACACGGGTAACTGCATGGTTGAAACACAATCTCCTAACCTTAAATGCTCAGAAAACAAAATACATGTGCTTTCATAAAACCGCAGTGTCAGCTCCAAAGGCCAACTATAAAATTCATTCGCATGTGTGCATGGACCGTTGAGGACAGACACCATAAAGTACCTCGGTATAGTGCTTGATGAGAAGCTCAATTTTAAAGCGCATATAACCCACGTCTCCACTCGAGTTAGAAAAACAGCTAACGTCATGAAAATGCTTCGTTGCTCAGCATCATTAGTGGTCCTTAAACAAGTTTACTTTGCTCTTACTCAGTCCCTCATAACGTACTGTATAAATTGTTGGGGATGCGCGCTAAAAACCTTTATGAAGAAAGCTGAAATAGCCCAACGCTCGGTTTTGAAAACTATGCTCAGGAAACCCTTTAGATATTCCACCACGAGCCTGTACAAGGAATGTAAAGTTTTGAATGTACGCCAGCTATTTCTCCAGAGTACATCTCTAAAGTCGCATCGAACGGTTCTTAAGTCTGAGGAGTACCCTAAATTACTCAATCGTCGCGTATACAAATTACCTGTACCACAAATCTACACCAGCTTTGCCAGACGGTTCAGTCCATATAAAGACGCCTACATTTATAACAAGGTGGCCAAGTGGTGCGATATAAAGCAGTGCTCAGTAAAGGAGGCTAAACTAAAAATCACAGACTGGTTAGGTTCCTTGTCATACCGCCTCACGGAGAGTCTACTGGTGCACCTGGTGTGAGACCCATTTCAATACCTAGGTATACTGAAACACAATGCACCAAAAATTGGGTGCCTACTAATTGCATCAAAAAGACCATACATACATTATTTATTATCTTTACATATATTTATATACTTACCTATATATATATATCTATTATCTATATTATTATAACTATGATATTATTTTATTTTACTATTCACCTCTAAATTGAAAAACTTTTGTTAAATATGTATCCTTACTACCAATGACAGTGTGAACCGAACCAATGTTAACTTATTTGTAAATCAGATTGTGACAGGCACCCACAGGACAGGCCTAGACCTAGTGTGGGGCCACCGGAAATGTAACTACATATGTAAGTGTTTATGGTAATAAATGAATTATTATTATATTATTATTATAATTCAGCAAGGTAACACTGCCAGCATCATGGGCACCTTTGCACCGGGAACGATACTGGGCGGGTTGTTTGAATCATGTTAATTTTATTATATTTCATTTTTAGTTATAGTGTATGTTAGTTATTTAATTATATTTTATTTTTAGTTTTAGTGTGTGTTACTAGTACTACTTTATTTATATGTAGACATTTTAATTAATAAACTAGATATTAAACATCTTCAGATTACAAGGAAATTATAATCTAGAAAATATTTTTGTTTTGCTAGGGCTACACTACCGTAATATATAATTAAGAGAACGGAAATTAACGCGATCATGGTATAGGTACTTACATGTCTTTGATTGCCCCTTAATTATACATCATGGAACGCGAGGGTTTAAAACTTAGACTACCACAATATGCCAATAATTACCGCCATAATTTCAACAACGGAGACGGTAAGGCACTTTAACTGTAGTATATGATAACGATACTAACGCAAACATATTTTTTAGGAATTTATCTGTTCGTATGTTTATTCCCGATGTACGCAAAACTTACTGAACGGCATTTGGTGCGGTTTATTATTGATAATAATCGTCTAGTGTAAACAAATTACAATTTTGATATTTTTATCCGTCATGTCGTTTTAGTTGCGTGCTACGTACCTAATCCCATTGTTCCGGATAATGCTAACTACTTATAGATACAATAATAGCCATTACAAAGTGGCCCAAAATATTTACTACTTTGGTATAGGTTTGACATAAACTATACATTCCATAGTATGCACACATTGACAGTTTAAAAGCAATATTGACAATAGCTCACGTACACATAACGCGTACTTCGTGCCGTCTCACGCGATGCATTTTGTTAAAAATACTGTGTGTATACAGCTAATAGTTGTGAAGTATTTATAGCCCAAAATCGATAGAGTGATGACACCCTTATATCAGAATATCTTTCGCCCGCGGCTGCACCCGCGTGGATGTCGCTTAACAAGATTTTTGCTCATATCTCCAGAACTACCACTAAACCGATAACGATTAAACAAACACAAGATTTAAAGTCTAACCAAGAATTTTCATAGGAAAAAATCGCATCACATCTATCGCGAACAAACAAGAATTCCAAAAAAAGTCGGGTTGCGCTCTGGCAGTGCCGGCAGAAGTGAAAACTTTTTCTTTCTTTCTTTCTTCGTTATTATACATAGAAAAGGATAATAAAAATAATTTTCTGTCAGAAGAAATTAATAAATTACATAAAGAAAAAATTATCAATTACAAAAAGTAATAAATTACAAAATTAAAAAATAATCACAAAACGTAATAAATTACAAAAAGAAAAAATAAGCACAAAAAGTAATAAATTACAAAAAGAAAGATTTATCACAAAAAGTGTCAGAAGCCAAGGTTTGAACCCGGTACTATCTGAAAACATAAGGTATTACATCATAACATATTTATCGTATCTCGCAAAATAGACAGCCTTTAGCTTATGTTGTATGACGTCAGTCGTCGGTTACGGTTCAAAGGTCAAGCGATCCTGACGCGAGTTCAACACTTTTTACCCATCCAACACCGCTAAAGAAGTTTTCACTTCAAATCTTCATTTTTTTTTACAACGACAGCAACAACATCACACTCATGCTGCCGACCCTGTAAACCCCAGAGAGTTTCTGTGCCGTCAGTGTAGAAGACAAAGCAGGAATAGCCTTTGGTCTTCCCATTGACAGTACAAAACCTCTACTTTCAATGTACAAACACGACCACTTTAGAAATTATATAATAATATAGATGAACACACCTTTACGATATTCATCATAATCATCGAAATGAAATTGAGGAAACATCTAATTGCATGTAAGCATGCTAGGAATCATCCAGGTGGAACCGAAAAACTGCAATATTCTCGAAATCAGTTTGGACATGATTATTGTGCTCTATACACGCCGATAATAATAATACACTGTCGGAAGTTTACATGAATATTACACTTATCGCGTAGTTTCGCGATTTACTTGGAAGTAGCGACCGCCTGCGACGTTGTCGGCGTGAAGTGAGTTAGGCCTATATTCTAAAATGTCTTCTTCATCCTAGCGTTAATCCCAGTCGCATCCGAAGCTTTTCAACTGGGAGTTTGGGGTCCGCTTTTCACCAGTCTAACTGCGGATTTGGCTAAACTTCGATACTTTCTGACCGCCACAACCCAAAGGCGATATCGAATCATTGCAGTTAGACTAGTTGTTGGAATTTTGAGGGCTCCAACTACCCGTAGCGACTGCCATAGATGTTTGTATGATAACCGGGCCCGACGGCTTAACGTGCTCTCCGAGGTACGACCAGACCAATGCAAATACCCATATTCATGCATACAAATATTTGCACTGAGCAGAGATGGAACCCGCGCCTCCTGTGCAGCGGCCGTGTTCACTGCCACTACGCCACGGAGGCTGTCAATATGCCTATATTGAATGTCTCTCAGCTGAATCGCTATTTATTTTGGGGTAAAATTGTGTAGCCAATCTGCCAGACTACCTGTCAAATTTGTCAATACGACATACAATCTTTTCAAAGCTAATTCGAGTATGTCTCTCCATTCTAAAATATGGACCTAAAGACTTTAATACAAACTACCATCCCCTATTTACCCCAAAAGGATTGATTTCTAAAGTTGCATTATTGGTACACCACACCCTCATGTCAAGTATCTTACTTCAAATCGATTTATTAATCATAGGACTTTCATACAAACTTTCAGACCCCCCCTTGAAGCCCCCTTAAGGTTTTGAATTTCATAAAATCCGTTCTTAGCGGTTGGACACAATGACCGTAATAAATAACCTCGTGTTGTGTTCCCGGCGGTGAGTAGGGTAGCCAGAGCTCACTGAAGAGTTTTTTTGCTGTCAGTGAAAAAACCAAAGGCTATTCCTGCTTTGTCTTCTACACTGACGGCTCATAAACTCTCTGTGTTTAAAGGGTCGGCAGCACAAATGTGACTCCCTTGGTTTTGCAAATGTCCATAGGCTAAAGTGGTCACTTTCCATTAGTCCACACGGTCCACCCGTGAGCTTGTCTGCAACTGCAGTGGTATAAAAAAAATGTCTAAACCTTATAAGGGTAGACTAAACCTAGTCCAATTCAACCCCACTAAGACACAAGTATGTGTATTCACCGCTAAGAAAACCCTATTTATAGTAGCGCCGCTGTTCCTGGGCGCACCGCTTAACTTCTTCTCGAGTATCGGGATCCTGGATGTCGATATCTCAAGTAATGTCCAGTACCGTAGTCATTTAGAAGACAAGACCAAGCTGGCATCTAAGAAACTGGGAGTGCTTAACAGGGCGAAGCAGTACTTCACTGCGGGGCAACGACCCCTTCTTTATAAGGCACAGGTATGGCCCCATATGGAATACTATTGTCACCTTTTTGCCGGAGCGCCTACGTACCAGCTTGAGCGTCTCGGTGCAAAGAAGGGCTATGAGGCTCGTCAACAATCCCGTGCTCGAAGGGGACGTGGAACCTCTCAGCCTCAGGAGGGACTTTGCCTCTCTGTGTTTGTTCTACCGCCTATACAATGGCCGTCAAATCGTTTGAAATAATGCCCACAGCAACATTCTATCATCGCACCACTCGCCATAGGCAGGGAATTTATTCTCACACAAGAAAAAAAAAACATTAAGACCGAAAACGGTGCGTACCGTACGGCTTAAAACGAACTTCAAGCCACTACAATATGGGGTTATTCAAAAAGGGCATTAGAAGGTTCCCTCAGGGTCGGCAGCGCGAGTGTAACGCCTCTGGTGTTACATACGTCCATAGGCCACGATAACCATTTTCCATCAGGTGGGCCGTGTGCTTGTCTGTCAACTAAGTGGTATAAAAAATTAACTTACAGGTCAAATATCAAATTTGTAGGAGATATAGTTTCTGAGATTTCGTTTTAAATCATTCAGCGGTAGGTATTTCGCTTTTATAAGCTGACATATCTGCCCGACGTACGAGTATTATCGTAGTAACACTCATTTTACCTTGATACAGATCTGAACAATCATGGGGTCCAGTACCTCCACAGCAGCTCTGCAAGCAGCCCAGATACCTATTGCCCTGTTGACATACCTGGGTCTGGATGGTGTTACCTGGCCCGCGCAAGCGCCATTGATAAGTAATCAATTTTTGATCATTTATATTAGGTATGTGATGATTGAGCGAAACCTATTTTCACTAGTGAACTACACTATAATCTGTTCACTAAAATCGCTCGAAACAGGGCGCGTTTTAATTGGACGGAAATACCGTCGTGTCCTGCCTCCTACATCCTACACTAAGTAGTGATCCATCCATACAATAAACGCACCTAGAAAGCTTAACCTACTGATCGTTTTCTGAACAGTGAATGCACATAACTATGAGATATTTGGTCGAGATAACGCAATATCCTTGACGAACAGTGTTTGCAACGAAGGCCATTTTCGCCATTCAGGCTAATCCGCACGAGAATCGGCGATGACCAATTCTTAAAGGCGAATGATTGCCAATTAGGCTACTTCAGAAATCAGGCATTTAAAGGTGAACGCAGATCTGGGTCGCCGCGTTCTGAATTCTTTATATGAAATTCTAATAAGCAATATTCGCAAATAAGCATGCGGTAAGGAAAAACATACAATATTTCACGCAAATCTAAATTTGTGTGTGCGTGTGTGTGTGTGTTCTTTAATGTTCTCCTTCTCTACATACTCTTGGCTGCGGAAAAGTAGCCGAAACGTCGGTCCAAAACTAAATAATAACAAAAAATAATAAATTTAAATTAAATAATAATAAAGTGGTTTTATTTCAATGACATTTTAAGTTTTTCATATGGACTATAAAATATACTATTTACGGTATTTGGGCTAGTTTAAGTAATTGAAATTTGACTACTTTATGTATGAAAAATGACGTTATTAGATTAGTCAGGTATTGCTGGTAGCACTGTTTATGAAATAAATTAAATTGCAGCAAGTATCGTAACTACCAACAGTGTTTTTATTACTTTTTTGTCAGATAACACTGCATACGACTACATAGTCCTCGGAGCTGGTACTGCGGGGTCTGTGGTAGCCACGAGACTGGCAGAAGACCAAACTAACAGTGTGTTAGTTTTAGAAGAGGGTGGGAATCCTCCAGTTACTGCCCTTGTATGTAACAGTTATATTATTCATTAACACTCTTCATTTTATAAGTATAAGTACATTCTAATAGTAAAAACAAAAATAAATAAAGAAAATAATGAAATATTTACTGAGAGGAAGGATAAACACTGAAGTATTGCAATTGTTTGTTTGTTGCAAACTGTTGTTAATTCCCGTTATGTATTACAAATTTTTATTAGTAGTACTACTACTCTAAATTGACGTGTCCTATGTACATTAGCAGTACATATGACACGTCAATTTGACTTCACCTCGCTTGATGGTAAGCTGAAAGCAAAGTCTCAGGAAAGAGGGTCATCTCAGCTTGACGGCCTCATCAGATGTTTTTACAGCCCCCGCTTAAAGGACCCGGGACTGTAGGAAGAAGGAAACACGTGAGCTGGCAAGACGTTCCAGGTCTTAATGGTGCGACAAGGTAAAGGGTCACCGAACCGCTTGGTTCTTGAAGGACTGTTCTGCACCGTATGCGGGTGACATCTAAGTCTAGCACGTGTTGTCTTGTATAGACAAGGAGAGGGTGGGACTAATTGAAAGAAATAAATATAAAGTAACAGCATATCGTTTGGCCTTCGTAAATACGACCATGTCACGGAATATCCCAAAATAACTCAACTGGCTCCCTATTTGGCAGCGCCATAACCTTCATATCCTAACTCTTCTCTATACTATACTTCAAAATAGTAGCAGCAACTCACACAATTGCAGTCTTGGTAAAGCTGATATTAGGCAATTGCATGTAATTCTCATGCAATTATCCTCTTCTCTTCCGCCTTATTAATCTTCGGAACGCCCTTGCTGCCGCAATTTAAAACACCGACGCACACTAAGACAAAAATACTCCAAGATACTCCAGTCGGATATGACACGAACCTGGTATTTTTGTATCCTTGAAGCTCCACACACCGGTGAATTCTTGTAAAGTACAAGATTGGAGTAACTACGTCGTCTGGAACACGGTGACCGACGTAGCTGATCGGGGAATATAGCTCACCCAAAAAGTCGCAATGTTCACTCCAGTCGCTTTGTAATTAAAAATAGTTTTACTAAATTTAAAAGTTCTCCTGAATTAGTGTGAAGTGAATAAAAGTATTTGTGTAAACAAAAGTGACACGTATAAGTAAAAAAATCAAACAAATAGTTGTGTCTTACTAAAGTTATACAAAACAAGTTGAGTGAGAACCACCTGCGCGTTTTGAAAGCATCCTACGTACATACTACTAATAAAGGTGTTGTATTGAAAATACTATAATACCATATTATTTTATGAATATCGCAAGCAGGAGCCATAAATATACCTAGATAGACTAGATAATTGGCAATCAGCGTCATTACTCAAAGATTTATCAAATACAATTGTGCACCGACCGCTTATGTTTTACTCTGTTATTTAAAAGACAACTTTCGAATACCTACTTATTATCTACCTGGGTTACGACTTGCTAACGATGTCTTCATCATTCAAGAACTCATCTACCAATGATGCCTTATCTGATAAGGAAACTATTAGTGCTGATTTAAGCGAACTCAGAGGTACGGTGGAAAAGAATAAATCTAAAAATATTAACATCAATCCACTAAAGAGAAAAAATGACACGGAATTGCGAGAATTCATGGAAGAAATGAGAGAATTGTTTCTTGAGTTTAAGTCCGATCAAGGCAAAAAATTTGGAGATTTACAAAAACGAGGAGATAAAAACACAAAATTCTGAAATAAAGTCCGCATTGAAGACGTTATCGGATAGATATGATGACTTATTAAAGGAGGTAGATGCACTAAAGCGAGAAAGTAAAGATAATTTAGTTTACATGAAGCAACTAGAAAACAAATTAGATAAATAAATATTCCACAAGATTTCACACAACGCTATCTAGACCCATGGTAAGCATAGCTTAACTAGCTTGTGTTATGGAATCTAGAATGCGGATAAACATACTTAGATACGTTTTTTTTTTTGTAAATACATACATATTATACATAGAAACACCCAGACCAATGCAAATATACATATTCATGCATACAAATATTTGCACTGAGCGGGGATCGAACCCGTGCCTCCTGCGTCTCTAAAATTTAAATCAAAAATATTCCTAAGCTTTAGAATGAGTCAAAAGAGTTGCTATTTGAAACTGTCCAAAAATAATGCTCTAGAATTAATTTAGACATGGTTTGCAAAGCCGGGAACATCAAGACCAATTGTTGTGGACTTCACCTCGGTGCTCACAGAAAAAAAGTTGGTAAGCACAGTCAAGAAATTGAGTAAGGTCGAGAAGGAGGAAAAATTACCCACACAAAGGCTAGCTGATGGTCCCCCACAAGACCCATTTTTATTTCTGAGACCCTTACATCTAAATCAAGAAGGTTATTCTTTCTGTGTCGAGACTTTGCTAAAGCAAATAACTATTCATACTGCTGGACTTCTTATGGGAAAGTCTACCTACGAATGAAAGAAGGCACTGCATAAATAAAAATTGAAGATGAAAATAGAATCTATCAAAGCATGACTATTCTTTTCTGGAAATACAATAACTTATGTTATGTTTTATTTTAATAATCCAATGTAATACACTTTACACAAAACTGTCTTTCATAATACACTTACACTACACACTATCATCATACCCTCCATCACAATTAAGAGATATGCCTGGATACGGTCTGTTTCTTTAACAGGTTGCTTCTGTGAGATGCTTTTCTAGACTATTGTGATTCTGATATTTAACACTGGATGATAATAAAAGTAAAGTATTGGGTGAAGAGTTGGACTATTTGTTGTAGTCGTCATCATTGGCATGTGATGTGGAAGAATGTCATAAACATATGCCAAAAATAAATAAACGCCTTACAGTCGTAACTCTAAATATTCGTAGCATATCTAAAAATATAGACAGCATGACTACTCTTCTGTATAGACTATGTTTTGAACCGGATGTACTTATTTTTACAGAGTGCCGACTCTCTTCTAATCCTACAATTCCTATGTTAACTGGATGTTATTACGAAATCTCTAGGCGTTGTATACTTCAGAACGACGGAACACAAACGTTCGTGTAACGAACAATATCACTGTTGACTTCCACCAACCAGCCATGGATGATTGCAATAGTTTACTTGTTAAGATTACCAATGACACAGTAATTTTGTGCATTTATAGATCTCCTTCTTATAAAAATGTAGAACCATTTTTAACCTCCTTGGTCAGAGCTTTGTCTAGCCTGTCGGGTTTTAGAATTTTTTTTATTATAGGAGATATCAACATCTATATCCTACCGAGTTGCATCACTTCTCAATCTCGTGAATACATAAACCTTTTACAGACATACAATCCCTACCCGAGATGGGGAATGTCTAGATCATGTCAGTGAGCGTCTTGGTAGGGCTTTAACTGACATTGATTTCGAACCGATATTTCAGACTACAGATGTGAACTACGCTATGGAATATTTTGCCTCGAGCTTTCAGCGTGCTGTCGATGCTAACACGACGGTTGTAAAGCTGTCGCGGAGGCAAAGAATTATAAAACCATAGATCACTCCTAGGTTAATACGCTGTATGAAAAATAGAGACAATATGCATACTAAAGTAAGAAAGCAACCGAATAAGTTAATACTTGAAGGAACCTACGCAAGATACAGAAAATTTTGCAGTAAAATACTTAAGAAAGCTGATAGAAAATGAAAAGGGCGAATTAAAAAAAGCAGATAAACATAGTAAACGATTATGGAATGTTATAAAAAATGTGACATACACTAATAAAATTAAAACCCTGCAGACAAGTAACTTAACACGGGTAACGTACATGGATCGTTAAATGATATAAATAAGTATTTTGCAAACGTGCGCCAATTCTTGGCAGATAATAATAACACCCTTAGCTTCTGACACACAAATTACGGATTTCAATGTTCCCTCAAACCTTCAATCTTTTGTACTGTTGGACACTGATTGTAATGAGGTTGAAAACATCGTAATGAGTCTTAAAATGTTTGTGCAGTTGGGTGGGATGGAATCTCGAACAAAATGCTGAAAGACTATAAGCATTTAATCGTTGCACGATTAACACATGTTTTCCGAACATGTCTTTCTGAAGGTGTTTTTCCTGAGGATCTCAAAACGTCGATCATATTACCGATGTATAAATCAGGTGAAAGGGACCGTGCCGAGAGCTACAGGCCCATTTCCATACTACCCTCCATATCTAAAATCTTAGAAAAAAATATAAATAAAAGGCTGACGAATTATTTAGAAAAATACAATTTATTATCAAACAATCAATTTGGCTTTCGTAAGGGCAAATCTACTGATGATGCGGTACATTACCTGGCTGATACTCTGATTGTAAAGAATCTCACAAATAAAGAGAAAGTTCTAGGAGTATTTTTGGATGTGTCAAAGGCTTTCCACACGGTGTCTGTCCCTGTCTTGTTTTAGAAACTGGATCGATTGGGCATTACAGGCATGCAGTTGAAACTTTTAACAGATTATCTTTCTGATCGCACACAAAGGGTAAAAATCGATGAACATGAGAGTGAGGAGCTGAACGTGACTTATGGCTTTCCCCAAGGAAGCATACTTGGTCCCACATTATTTTTAATGTAAATTAACGATCTTTGCAATTTTCCTCTGAAGCATGGTAATCTCATCTCTTATGCCGACGATACCGCACTTCTTTTTGCTGGTGACTTCTGGGAGGATGTCTTTAAGACCGCTCAGGCCGAATTTAATTTGGTATTGGCATTGGCATTGGCTTCGTAGAAATTGTCTAACTTTGAATGCGGGTAAAACAAATTGTTTGCAATTTTACATGAAACAACCCAGACTACATTGCGGGCTTAAATTAGTTGCCCACAGTTGCCTAAATCCTGAAGATAACAGTTGCAAATATCCCAAAATTTTAAATAGTACGTCAGTGAAATATTTGGGAATACTTTAGGACAACTCCTTGACTTTTAGAGCCGATATCGTAGAAACAACTGCTAGGTTACGTTAACTTATATTTATTATTAAATACATTCGGCATATCGCAGAACAAAAGTGATAAGGGAGACCTACCTGGCGTTGGTTCAGTCAGTGCTGTCTTATTGTATCACATCCGGAGCCGGAGGAGGAGGTTATGTCGGACTCAAACCGACCAAACCGCACGCGGTCTGTGGGTCGATGTGCTAGGCCGAAGGTGAGGTTGTCTCCCTCGCACCCCGGCTGACCCAGGGTCATTCCAATTGGTCTGGCCCTCCTCGGGAGGGGTGACCACGTGGTTCCCGAATCGCCCCCGGTAGTGGGGGGGGGGGGCACTGTCAGACAACTATACATACTACATATAGTTACCAGACAACATTCAATTGTAGCACTCAATGCACCTGTTGGCTTGAGTCGTCGCAGACATGAAAGGGTCGACCACTATATAGATACCAATTTGTTAGTTCATATTTTTGTTTCCTAGGTCCATATGTTAACACTAAACTAAATAGATTTTTTGAATATTTTTGATCTGAATAAAATTCAATGCAAAAGAAAAGTGACAGACTGACTTTTGGGTATTGAATATGATGAAACTGAGGATATTATCGAGGTGGTATCTTAAATTCTTTTCGATTTTACCTATTTGGTAAAATAAACATGCATACCCTCCCACAAGATACATGCACACACCCTCACACGCATACTCAAACAACAAATACAAACAACACTAACACACATAACAATCCACACGTTAAAATAATTATTTGAAGCTATAGGAAATACTATACTCACTTAACAACAATTTCTGTGGTATTTATCTTTCCTGATTTGCATTCGAGTAATTCTATTAAAATTGAAGTTTGTAAATAATCTAATTGTAGTTTGAAATTGATAAATTGTATTTTGAGTTTAATTTTAAAATGAAATTGTTTTGGATGTGATTGTAATTTATAAATAGATTTAAGATACTTATTTTGTAATTTAATAATATTGATTTCATTGTAATGTAGTACAGAAGAATTAACTAGGAAAATCCTTGCACCTACACTAGTTAATTCTGAAGTATTGTGTAAGACTGAAGCAGTGAACGCTTGGAAAATTGCTTGTCCAAACACTGATCTCCCAAGGAACCTTTTCTCACAGCGTCAGTGGGACGGGCCGCTCTGTGACTTATTAAGACAAAATTTATTAAATACTTGCACTAATGCTGCTGAGCGTGCCCGCTTACTGGCAGTTGGAGTGTGGGAATCGGGTCTTTGGTTACAAGCTCTTCCGTCATCTAACGTAGGGACTATGTTAGATGACATTACTTTCCGCATCGCGACGTGCCTCCGCCTAGGTGCGCCGTGTGTCTCTCCGCATCGATGCCGTTGTGGAGAAGCAGTTGACCGACTCGGACACCATGGCCTGTCGTGCTGCAGGAGCGCTGGGCGAATTCCACGGCACGCCAGCCTCAACGACATAATCCGCCGTGCTCTTGTCACCGCTGGTGTGCCTGCTGTGCTTGAACCAAACGGTTTGGCGCGCGACGGTGGCAAGAGACCGGATGGTATGTCATTAATGCCTTGGAAAATGGGTAGGACTCTGGTGTGGGACGCAACATGCGTTGACACCATTGCCCCTACCCATATACCTGGCACGGCTGGTTGTGCCGGTGCTGCTGCAGCTTCTGCAGAGGCTCTTAAGCGGCGCAAATACTCCAATCTCATTGGAGATTATGAATTTGTGCCGTTTGGAGTCGAAACGTTTGGGCCTTGGGGTCCGAGCGCCCGCAATCTCTTCAGGGAGATTGCGAAGCGTATGGTCGACGCTTCTCGTGACCAGAAGGCTGGCCTCTTTTTAGGTCAGAGATTAAGCATTGCCATACAACGTGGCAATGCTGCCAGTCTTCTGGGAACGCTACCACAAGAGGCATGCGATGCGGATGAATTCCACGACGCATTTTAACTTTTAGTTTTAGTTTTTATTTTTTATTTAGTATTATGTATATATATAGTAACTTTATTAATTTAATTTAATTTGTACATAATAGGTTTGATTTTGTAAACATAAATAATTCATTATAACAGTGAAAAGCAGTAGCAGCTAAGTTGTGAGTTTATATATTTATAAAATTGTAATGTATAATTAATTTATTAATAACTTATCTAACCAAAATTGAAATGTTTTAATTATCTGATTATCTGCTGGAAGAGTTCAGATCCTGAACTACAAGTTTTTAATAAACTTAGTTCAGGTGAAGAAGTGATTTATACAAAAATATACTCTAAGATAAAGAAATAAAGAACTTATTCTAAAAAGAATTATAAATTCATAATCCTAAATCAACTTATGCATATTTATGTGTTAAAAGGGTACCTTTTTAATTATCAGATTTTTTTAAATGTACACTTTACATTCCCTCATACTACTGTAACTACTTTTCTATTACTCAAAGGTTTGCTGGAAGACAACTCATATTGCGTTAAGCTCGCCTTCATACGTGTATTTTTTTTTGTGTATGACCTCTGTACAATTTGTGTGCAATAAGAATTAAGAAAACATATTACAGTGCAAACTATGCATAGCGGTAGTGTTATTAAATTTAATTATAATGATAATATTAAAACAAATTTTGTAGGTTTTCAGTACTATAAGTACACGGCCAAGAAGACAAGTACACACCTTTATGTATACTTATCGCTTTGGCCGTTTTACATAAGCCTATAAAAAAAGAAACAGTAAAAGTATTAAATAATATTTTTATAACCGACTCCAACAAATTAGGTTTTCATTTAAAGATCCACAGATTACTCATTAATTTGTTTTATTTTTTTGCAGTTGGCAGGATTGTTTGCCACCTTACCTCATTCAATAGCAGACTACAACTACACGTCTACTTTCGACTCCTACGCAGCTAGAGCCCAAAATAACTACACTATGTTAACAGCAGGGAAGACTCTTGGAGGATCCGCCACTATTAACCATTTTCTAAACATAAGAGGAGCACCATCCGATTACGATAAGTGGGCTGAAATATCAAACGATGACTCTTGGCGTTACGAAAACATCTTAAACTATTTTATCAAAAGTGAGAGGGTCGACGACGAAGAAATTCTAAACGAAAATCCTTATTATCATGGTTCAGATGGTCCTATGGGTCTCACTAGACAAGTCGATGAAAATGAACTTGGAGACTACTTCAAAGCTTTTGCTGAAGCTGGTAATCCAACAGTTCTTGATATAAACGCAGATCAACCTGTAGGGTACACATATCCTCAGTACATGCTAGCTGACCGTAAAAGGCAAACGCCGGCTTATTCTTATTTGAGAAGAGTCCAAAATTATCCCAATTTTCATGTATCTAAGAACACGCGAGTCATAAAGATTATATTTAAGAATAAAGTTGCTGTAGCTGTGCAAGCAGTTTTTATGGGAAACATTTACACTTTTAGAGCCAACAAAGAAATAATACTCAGTGCAGGAGCATTTAACACTCCTCAAATACTGATGTTATCCGGTATAGGCCCGAAGGACCATTTAGAATCAATGAATATTGATGTTATTTCTGATATGCCGGTGGGAGAAAATCTCGTTGATCAACCTACTGTCACAATAGTGTATAAAACAAAGAAATATTTAATACCACCTCTTGGTTTAACGAGACTTGAACCTGACCTTACAAAAATTCCATTTCCAGTAATAGTGGGGTCGGCAGCGTTAAATAAATTCGATTTAATGAATCCTGATTATCAAACTTATAATTTGTTGTTTGCTCATGATACTCCGCTTCTCACACTAGCATGTCGTCCCGTTTTTGGTTATCGAGATGATATATGTGATAGTTGGAACAATCAAGTCAGATTAAGGGATTCATTCTTCAACCTCATTGTAAATGTTCAACCGAAATCCAGAGGCACAGTTCGCTTGAAGAGTAGCAATCCATTTGATAGACCAGAAATCACAATGAATTTTCTAACTGAACAAGAGGATATAGACAACATGCTGAAATATGTAAAAGATTTCATCAGAATCGGTAAAACTAGTCCTTTTAAGAAGATGAAAGCGAAAATCGTTGGTTTAGACTTGTCCGAATGTGCAGACAAGAAGAAAGGGTCCGATGAATTCTGGAAGTGCTACATTCTGAACAGAACAATCAGCGTATTTCACCCTGCTTGCACTTGTCCCATGGCAACTATTGTTGACAGTACCCTGAAACTTAAAGGATTCGAGGGAATCAGAATTATTGACGCTAGTGTTATGCCTACGGTGCCGAAGAGTGCTATAAATGCAGCAGTCATTATGTTGGCTGAAAAAGGCGCAGATATGATTAAAAATGAATATTATTATGATTATTAAAAAATGAATGATAAAACATATCAGTTTTGGATCCTATTGAATTATTATCATTGTTATTATCACTTTTTATTCTTTTAATGTTAATCAATCAATTAGTCTATCACAGTCCACTGCTGGGAATAGGCCTCTCCTAATTATAAGAAGATATGGACAATATGCTGAAATATGTTAAAGATTTCATAAGATTTTAAAAGTAAAAGTGATTATTTCAAGAACATGAAAGCAGTAATCGTTGGTTTAGATTTGCTAGAATGTATAGATAAATAAAACGGTTACGGCCTTAAGTCAACCACACCTGCTATTCTATATCATTAATCAGACTGAGGTAGTTATTACACTTAATAATACCATTAAGACTCACGATATGTTAACAAAATCATTGATTTTGAAAACATCTGATAAAAATAATAAAGGTTTTCTGCAATATTGAAGTTACATCATGTAATTAATCATAGAGGATTTCATGGAATGACATGTAGAAACAAACAATTTAAGTGACATCGGTTTTTTATTTTTTGCATGTAAATTTTACCTTATTCTTTATTTATTAAGTTTAGATTCTGATTTACATGGCATAATACCATTTTGACAATTAATGTATCGTACTTATTATTTTTATGCAAGTTTACTCCGGATGGGTTAATTAGTTGATTAATGTTTGTAACATTTTCTTTAATTTGTGTTTAGAATAAGTTAGATAATAGTAAAGTTTCAACTTAAGGTCGTCGTCACCTTACCTCTTTCTTAGGAGATTACAACTATACATCAACTTTTGATCCTCATGCAACTAAAGCACATAATAATTACACCATGTTAACAGCAGGGAAGACTCTTGGAGGTTCTGATATCATAAACCATTTTCTACACGTAAGAGGCGCACCATCTGATTACGATCATTAGGCTGAGATGTTAAACGATGACTGTTGATGATACAAACAAATTTTAAAATATTTTATGAATAGTGAGAGGGTCGAAGACGCAGAAATTATAGACGAATATGCTGATTGCCCTGGTTTAGATGGTCCTATGGGTCTAGACAAGTAAATGCTAATGAACTTGGAGACCAATTCAAAGCCTTTACTAAAACTAGAAATCCCTGTATCCTAACATGAAACAGTGCTCGATATAAACGCAGATCAACCTGTAGGGTACACATATCCTTAGTACTTGCCAGCTGAACACAAAAGACAGGAGCCGGCTTATTCTTATTTTGGGAAAGTTGAACACGCGGGTCATAAAGGTTACATTTAAGAAAAAAGTTGCTGTAGCTGTGCAAACAGTTTACAAGAGATAAGCATTTACTGTTAGGGCCAACAAAGAAATAATATTAAAAGCAGGAGTATTCAATACTTTTCAAATATTAATGCTGTCATGTATAGGCACTAAGGCTCATTTAGAATCAATGAATATTGATGTTATTTCTAATATGTATAATAGGAGATAATCTCGTTAACCTGCTATCATAATAGTGTTTAACCAAAAAAAAAAACACTTTAATACCACCCCTCGGTTTACCAAGACTAAATATAACCATAAGTATTGGTAGTAGTTTAGTATGTATATTTGCCTTGCCCCATGGTAACTATTGTTGATAGTACCCTGAAACTTAAGGGTTTCAAAAATATTAGAATAATTTACGCTAGTGTCATGCCTATGGTACCTAAGAGTGCTATTAATGCAGCAGTCTATGTTGGCTGAAAAAGGAGCTAATGTGATTAAAAATTAATCTTAAATATAAATCTCCTTAGGAATTACAACTAAACGACTGTTTGTTTTCTGTGCAATTGAATATTTTTTGCAATACAGTTCTGCAATTTTTTTCTATAAATTAAAATTTCTAGAGAAAGTATTCTCTCTGTCCCGTCGATTTACCTGATCTTATCCTGGATAGTTTTTCTTCCACGGTGCGAGGTTTCAAGAACGCGGACACAAGAGTGTCCAAAAAAATTAAAGTCGTAAAAAACGACTTAATATTTCATGTTTAAGTCTCTTAAGTCTCTAAGTCTAAGTTTAGGCTCTTAATTTATTATGTTAAATTAAAACAATATAAATAAAATTTTAAGAAGCTAGGATCTCGGTACTCCGTGCCGACTTACATCCATAGATGACGTACTTGCTCTCTAAGGCTAACGCGACCTAACGAGTCGATGTACTTTTGATTACTGGTTGTTTAGTCATAGAAGAACTTGCATTATGTACAATTAGTCAATATATCAGTACAATTGGTTATTTTCCTGTAGTTAAATTAACTGAGTTAAATTTTGAAGCATTTACTATGCTAACTTTTCAAATCGATTAAGATAGGAAAAAGTGAATGCCCAGGTGGGACTCGAACCCACGATCTTTCCCTTACAGGGGGAATGCTCTGACCACTGAGCCACCGGGCCACACCTGAAGCTATCCAAATTCTCCTATACTACCGTCTTAGGGCGACGGTGGGAGGCATCTACCGACATTCATACGAAATATCGGATACAATGAATGATGTTGCAATCATTTTTAAACATTGTTTTTTGATGACTCCGCCCAAATAATTGAATTAAATTTTGAAGCATTTACTATGCTAACTTTTCAAATCGATTAAGATAGGAAAAAGTGAATGCCCAGGTGGGACTCGAACCCACGATCTTTCCCTTACAGGGGGAATGCTCTGACCACTGAGCCACCGGGCCACACCTGAAGCTATCCAAATTCTCCTATACTACCGTCTTAGGGCGACGGTGGGAGGCATCTACCGACATTCATACGAAATATCGAAATATCGGATACGTAATGTAATCGATTTAAATTAACTGAGCTTATTAAAAAAACGATCAAAGAGCAGTAAATGATGCATCGGTTCTTATTTTATCGTTTTTACACACAACCAATAAAATAAACCAATAAATGATTTGACTATTAAATATTATGA
This sequence comes from Eilema caniola, assembly GCA_949126895.1. Taxonomy (NCBI): domain Eukaryota; kingdom Metazoa; phylum Arthropoda; class Insecta; order Lepidoptera; family Erebidae; genus Eilema; species Eilema caniola. The sequence goes on along the minus strand of OX421486.1, from coordinate 2,078,615 downwards.
CGTCACAATAAACTATTTCATACAAGTTTCCATAAAACTTATCGTTCTGACGTCTAGTAAATGCAACTAATTTGATTAGTCTGTCAAAACCCCAATAACGCAGTTGTAAAACGGTTATATTTTTAATAGGTGTCGTAAAAAATCTAATAATAGGTTCAACACTTTCGTCAAAAGGATGAGTTCAAGCAGTTTTATTTTACAATATCCGTGAAGTGAATTTAACTGTCTTCAGCGAATGTTTAGGGAGTATTTAGCTATTCCTACTAAATCTATGCTGAATGGTGTGAAAACACTTGTAAACTTATATCAAGTTTGGAGGGACATGCAAAAACTTACACAGAAGAGACGAGAATAATAAGCATCGTCGTTAAGACTTTGATGATTCAGATACTTTTTGTATATTGTATATTTCAAACTCTTCCTTTTTGTGTGTTATAAGACCTTGTTGTTTCCCAAAATTCATGATTCTAGCTTAACAGGGTGTACCCTAAAATCAAACTTCTAACTCAACGCAATCAGAGTATATTGCCGAATTGCCGTTTCATTCATAAGGAACCCTTGATGCACGAGCCCGACTCGCTGTTGATCGAGTTTATTTTTGCAAGATCGTTAACTTTGTCTGAGATTTTTGTTATGATATGACCTACCTTGCTGAAAATCGGGAAAATCCCGGTTTTGACTTCAAATTAAAAAAAAATAGATATCGGATCGATGAGGACTTTTTGGATTTCATTTACTATGGTATTTTGAACAATCCTACAAGCCAGTAAAATCATTTTTAACTTTTGTTACCTGTGAAACACTCTTCTTATTTTATTTCAGAAAAAAACATCTGTAACTTTTCGTCAGTCATCTCTAAAGTCAGAGATGTTTTTTGCTTTTGCAATTCCTTGTTCAACCGCCTTAAAACTGAAGACAGTTTTCTGTCTGAACAACCTACTAACTTTTTTTTTTGGAATAACGCTTTGTTTTAAGAAATTAGGAAAAATATTTCGGCATTGAGGGTAGTAAATTTTGTAGCCGAAAGAGCGGTTAAGTTAATACAAGACTTCCATGAAATAATTACTTCAATAGAAAAAATATTGTGAGTGAGCCCGCTGGCAATAACTAGTATATACGTAGTTATTTCATTAGCTATAAAAGGATTATTGTTTATTTGTAATTGCATCCAGTCTAACCTTGACTGATAAATTTAGGATAACGTGTAATGTGTAACAATATACGTTATCTTACGAGTTTATATATAAAGATAAGTATAAAGAGAAGAAGACATATAAAATCAGCATTAGTTGCTTCCACGGACAATATTGGTTGCTTCGTAAGTTTAACTACTAGGTTTTGTAAAAAATTGCATGAAGATCGCATCTTTTTATAAGACAAAAACATGTAAGTTTTTTTTAAATATTATATCGAATTGAAAATTAGTATAGTTACCGGCAGTTACCAATATGTTTCCCAAGTTACTAGAGTGTAAGTGATTGCAGTAAAGATACATGCCGCTAACTATAAATGCAGTTTCGACATTAAAGGACAGTATAGGAATGTAATACACAATCTAATACCTTGTTACAGATCTGAACAATGGGGTCCAGTACCTCCACAGTAGCTCTGCAAGCAGCCCAGATACCTATTGCCCTGTTGACATACCTGGGTCTGGACGGTGTTACCTGGCCTGCGCAAACACCCCTGAAAAGTATTTGATTTCTGATTAATCATATTGTGTGCGATCAATTGCGTCCAAATAGCTCGAGGTTCGCTTGTTTTTAATTGGCATGTCGGCTTTTTCGGGATCACCCATAATCTGGCCTGCCAACCCAGAGAAGAACGCCTGAGGCAGTATCTCGTTCGTTTTTAGCGGGTTCCCTGACTGTATTCTTTGTGACCGAAGCCCGCCTGCTTGAGTCACAAAGTAAAAAGTGTCCGGGCAGCTCAGCCGTCTCCTTCACGAGCATTACTTGCTCACAGAACGAGGCAGCGGTAGCCCACACGCTTGCACTCCGCACTATGGCTACGAGCATACTGTCGAATGAGAGCACTCCCACTCCAAGGACTGCCATGAATCAGCTACAGCATGGTCGTAAATTCTAATCTTATGATTTGTAACAGTATTTCGTGAAGGATGGCCAGACCAAGAGGAATGGCCCTGGGTCAGCCGGGGTGCGAGGGATATGTCGCGACATAACCTCACCTTCGGCCTAGCACATCGACCCATAGACGGCGTGGTGTCGGTTCGAATCCAACATAACCTCCCTCTTCGGATCTGGGATGGTTTCTCTGCCCTAGATTTTTTTCTTCGGTTCCTTATATTTCACCTGATGACTTTCCTTTTTCTCAGATAATACTTCATTCGACTATATAGTGATTGGAGCTGGTAGTGCAGGGTCCGTAGTAGCCACGAGGCTAGCAGAAGACCAAACTAATAGTGTATTAGTTTTAGAAGATGGCGGTAACCCCCCTGTCACGGCCCTTGTATGTAAAATAGTCTTTTTTATTTATCAGGATGCATTGTTATTTGAGAAATAGTATATCCTACTAATATTATAAACGCGAAAGTTTGTAAGTATGAATGGATGGATGTTTTTTTTTTATAAATAGGGAAAGTTAATTTGGCTTCACCTCGCCTGATGGTAATCTAAAGGCAGTCTCATGAAAGAGGGTAACCATTCCATACACATACCATGTTAACAATGGTGGCACTCAGCTTGTCGGCCTTATCAGATGCTTTTTCACGCCCCGGTTTGTTACTCTTTCACGTTAAAAACTACTGAATGTATTTTAGTGAAACTAAACAATAATATAGGTTATACATGACAATTTATAACGATGATCGACATCCACGCGAGCGGAGCCGCTGTCAATAGCTAGTTGAAATAATAAAGCGGAAAATAAGTACAAACATTAATTATATATTTACTTATGTCAAGGTTGAATGTATAAACATTGCAACAAAAGATAAAGCAACTACAATCCAAATAGTAGTCTTATCACTTTATTCCAAATTACAAACATGTTGACTAATTCCTAATTTTTTACTTTTATTATCTTTTTTTTTTTTTTTTTACGTGCGGGAAATCCCCACGGATACCCGCCCCTCCGGAGCCGGAGGGGTAGGTTATGTCGGACTCGAACCGACTAAACCGCACGCCGTCTGTGGGTCGTGGTGCTAGGCCGAAGGTGAGGTTGTCTTGCGACATATCCCTCGTACCCCGGCTGACCCAGGGCCATCCCTTTCGGTCTGGCCCTCCTCGGGAGGTGGGGACCACGCCGTCCCCGACTCAACCCCGGTGTGGGGAGGCGCGCATCGTCCTACGATGCGCGCCGCCGCCGTGGCCTGCTTCTGCTAGGGTGACGGGTGGCTCCACCCGTCACCCTCAGGCCCGCGCTCATGGGAGGTCTGTAAGCGCCCTCCGACGCCCGAGCCGCCTTCGGGCGCGAGCAGCGATGTCAGCGAGTCTTTCTCGCTCACCGCGTCGCGCCCGCTCTGCTGTCTCCTTCGCGAGCATGACCTGCTCGCAGAAAGAGGCGCTGGCCGCCCACGCATCCGCGCAGCGGACCATCGCCGCGAGCAGGGTGGAGAGCGTGAGCACTCTCACCCCCAGGGCCTGCACAAGCTCCCGCCTCGGCGTCTCAAACGCCGGACACTCGGTGAGCGTGTGCAGCCCCGAGTCCACGCTCGCGTCGCAGTGATGGCACTCGGGCGTTGGCTCAATACCCATCAGATGCAGATACCGCCCGAAGTAACCGTGCCCGGTTATCATCTGCGTCTGACGGTACGAGAGGCTCCCGTGTGGCCTATCTAGCCACTCCCCCATGATGGGTCTTACCGCCGCAATCACGGCGTGCCCTGCGCGTGGTTGCCCAAGTCGTCGCTCCCACTCGGCCACCATGACCTGGTGGAGCCGGGATTTCTCGGCCCGAATGTCCTCGGGCTCGGGATCGGATCCCCGCTCCCGCGCCTCCTTTCGGAACTGGTATAGTGCCGAAAGGGCCCTCGCTTCCAGGATCCACGGTGGCGATCCGGCCAGGAGACTCGCCGCTTCGAAGGATATCGTGCGGTATCCCCTGATGGCCCTGGAGGCCATCGTCCTCTGCGCCGTACGGAGCAGAGGCAGGAATCTGGCCCCCAGGGTGTCCGCCCACACGGGGCACCCATACAGGGCCATGGACCGCACGACACCCGCGTAGAGTCTCCTGTACTTTTATTATCTGTTGTTGATTTAATCCATTTAGTGCAGAAACTTTTGACTCTAAACAACATAAATCTTGACAGTCTCCGTGTCGTAACGAAAGTGAACGCGGCCGCTACGTGGGACGCGAGGGTTCGATCACCGCTCAAAGCAAATATTTGTATTAATGAATAGGTGTATTAACGTTGACCTGGTCGGTCCGTTGGTCCCGGTTACCACATGAACATCTATAGCAGTCGTTATGGGTAGTTCAAACCCTCTAAAGTTAAACAACTGGTCTAACTGCAATGCTTCAATATCGTCTTTAGGTTGTAGAGGTCACATGGCATTCGCTTCACGTAAAATGTCGAAGTTGGAAAGGTGACCCCAGACTCCAAGTTGATAGCTTCGGATGCGACTGGGATAACGCTAGGATGATGAAGAAACCTTACGTAAAAATGTAGTGATTGTCATCAAAATTGGAATTATATCTGCAGAATTTCTGCAGATGACTAATTAACTTGTTTTGTATTACAGTTGGCTGGATTATTCGTCACATTGCCTCATTCGCTTGGCGATTACAACTATACATCAACTTTCGACCCCTATGCAGCTAGAGCACAAAATAACTACACCATGTTAACAGCAGGGAAGACTTTGGGAGGTTCTGATACTCTTAACCATTTTCTACACATAAGAGGCGCACCAACTGATTACGATAATTGGGCTAAAATCGCAAAAGATGACTCTTGGCGGTACGAAAATATTTTAAAATATTTTATCAAAAGTGAGAGGGTCGCAGACGAAGAAATTATTGACGAATATGCTGATTATCATGGCCTAGATGGTCCTATGGGCCTCACCAGACAAGTCAATGATAAGGAACTAGGAGACTACTTTAAGGCCTTTGCTGAAGCTGGCAATCCGACAGTTCTCGATATAAACGCAGATCAACCTGTAGGGTACACATATCCTCAGTACATGCTAGCTGACCGCAAAAGGCAGACGCCGGCTTATTCTTATTTTAGAAGAGTTCAAAGTTATTCCAACTTTCATGTATCCAAGAACACGCGGGTCATAAAGGTTATATTTGAGAATAAAGTTGCTGTAGCTGTGCAAGCAGTTTATAAGGGAAAAACTTACACTTTTAAAGCTAATAAAGAAATAATACTGAGTGCAGGAGCGTTTAATACGCCTCAAATATTGATGCTGTCTGGTATAGGCCCCGCGGAACATTTAAAATCAATGAATATTGATGTTATTTCTGATATGCCGGTGGGAGAAAACTTCGTTGATCAACCGACTACCACAGTAGTGTATAAAACCAAAAAACATTTAATACCACCACTCGGTTTAACAAGACTTGAAACAGATCTTACAAAAATTCCATTCCCTGTCATAGTGGGGACGGCAGCCTTAAATAAATCTGATTTAATGAACCCTGATTATCAAACTTATAATTTATTGTTTGCTCATGATACTCCGCTTCTCACACTAGCATGTCGTCCCGCTTTTGGCTATCGAGATGATATATGTGATAGATGGAACAATCAAGTTAGATTAAGGGATTCATTCTACAACCTTATTGTAAATGTTCAACCGAAATCCAGAGGCACAGTTCGCTTGAAGAGCAAAAATCCATTTGACAAGCCAAAAATTACTATGAATTATTACACTGAAAAAGAAGATATGGACAACATGCTGAAATATGTAAAAGATTTCATCAGAATTGGTGAAACTGATTCTTTCAAGAACATGAAAGCAGAAATCGTGGGTTTAGATTTGCCTGAATGTGCAGACAAGGAAAAAGGGTCCGATGAATTTTGGAAGTGTTATATTCTAAATAGAACCATCAGCGTATTTCACTATGCTTGCACTTGTCCTATGGGGACTATCGTCGACAGTAAGCTGAAACTTAAAGGGTTCGAGAGAATCAGAATAATTGACGCTAGTGTTATGCCCATGGTACCTAAGAGTGCTATAAATGCAGCGGTTATTATGTTGGCTGAAAAAGGAGCAGATATGGTTAAAAATCAAACATAAAATTCCAAGTATGGTAAACCATTGATAAAGGATACGTAAACATTGTTATTGAATAAAAAAATTACAAGTAGGTAATGTTATTTTTGTATGTTTTCCTGGCCATCATAATTGATCTTATTTTACCTTGTGAAACATCCGATTGAATAATTAGATGAAGCCATTCACATTGCTCATAATCCGTACCACGACACGCGATTCCATTACACTGGTGATCACTGAATAATTGCAACGTAGGAGTTACTTTAAGGTGGTTGCCACATGCCGGATGCTTTTTGCGGTACTACACGCACGATGCTACCGCTTTTCGATGATTGACAAAATATGCTTTTATTAATTCCATTTTTTCACGATTAGAAGACCTTTTACCATAAATTCTTACATGTTAACTAACACGAATTTGCTCAGCTCACGCTAAGAATAATATAAAAATGTATGCATCCAATAACATTCAAAAATGTGTGGTACAAAAAAATTTTTACTCTCCAGTCGATTGTACCCACTTCCTACCCATAACAAAAAGTTTAACCATTGTAGTAATTTGATTCTCTGGCTGAAATGTATGGGATTTTTTTTGGCGATTGTCTCTTAGAGTCTGGAATGAACTTTTAGTGTCTTTTGATCCCCATATGAAACCGATCGATCCTCGATCGGCACCTAAATATTTTTTTGGACTTTTAGCTCTTTGCTTGCTGACTGTACGGTTTTGCAAAATGTGTGAATTCAGTTAAAAATATTTCAAAATTTAGGGTAGGTCTTTCAAGAACATTTGCTTGTAACTAGAACAGTTAAGGTACCTGTCGTTAGTGCCCCGTTTCAAAAAACCTCCTGTATTTTCTCTTGTCTAGTCTTTAATTAGTTTAGAATCACCCAAACTAACGTAAATATACAATAATATATTCATGGCTGTAGACACAATCGATATAAAAGTGATTAAAGTGAAAGGAAGGAAGTTTTTACGGGCAGGTACCTATACTCCATTTGTAAGGTAGTTAACTAAAGATAAGCAATCTAAATATGACTTTTTACATATACACATTTGAAACAAATGAAGTACTGCTTGAACTAGTGAGTTCTGTTTTATGTTACATTTAATTTATTAACCGAGTTTTTAAAATAAATTAATAAAATGAGTTTTTAATTACAATTTTTTAAAAGAGACGTCAAGATTTTTTACCTTTCGATAATTACCTAAGCAAACGTAGGCGTAGGCGCATAATAGGTATGTTTTAGTTTTTAAAATTTTGCTTTCTATTGCTATCTGCCATGCTATTCCGAAAAACATAAACTCACTTCCAAAGTCATCTCGCAACTCATCTCGCAAATCACTCTCACTTCGATACTCACCTCGCTTGTGATTATTTTGGTATTCTCAAGATAAAACCAAGGCCAAGTGAAGTGAAGTGACTATCGAGAATACGCGTGAGATTACTCTATGGTACTAGGCATTGCACCTGAATATCGATATTGTACGATTTATATCGACTCGCTTATTTTGGCTGAATTAGGCCTTTAAAATAATACCTACATTTCATTTTATTTTAGCCGTATAAGCATTGTTGAATACGTTTTATTTATTATATAAATATTTTAGACAGAAATGTCAATTGAAAATATTAGGCTGAATGAAATGCTGCGGCTTTGGTCTTTGGAGACGGTCGTTCAAAAAAAAAATACCCAACTGTGCCTATGGTCGTCGTAAGGCGCGGTTTTTGTAAAGTTGCGTGTTTGCTTTGCTGTAGGTACTTAACGGTGTGTTAATTTTCCATAATTTCGTTGAAACTTTGAAAGGATGAAGTGAGTACCTATTAATTTATGTGATAATTACGATCTCACGATTTGCTATGCATGCATGGAGATGCTACAATTATTAAAAAAAAAAAAACAATTTAAGTTGTCTTTCTCAATATTAGTTTTTTTTTATTTAGAGATTATTAGATATTTACGTATATAGTACCACTACATAGTTACTAGCACAGCTTCTTTTAACAAGCTCAACAACAAAAAAGAACGAGACATCTGTAATAACAAGAAAATGTTGTACCCAAATAAACAATTCTTGGATGAATACCTACCTAGAGTAAAAATGGTACTTTAATAATTTCCTACAGTTTAAATAGGACAGGTACTAATTCTTATTTTTCCAGGAAAATCACTTTTCAATGATGTCTTTTGTAGAGTTCACTCGCGGATTAGTAACTTTTGATTTGACAGATAAATTCGTGTGTGAGTTCGAGATGACTTTCGAATTGGCGCGTTAATTTTATTTCGGAATACCAAATAGTGAAAAACGTCAAAATATTCACTTGGAGTAATTCTTCTCACTTCAGTCATCACTCGGTGGCGCTAGTGTCGAACTCACTCATTAACCGACGTGTTCGGAATACGAAACTTGAATCTCACCGCGGATTCATAATCGAGTTTGTTAAATAACTGTTCGGAATAGCACGGCTGTATTTAGCCTCGTGTTGCAATTATCTTACTATAATGCCTCATATCCTAATAGTCAACATTTGACGCACAACATGTGGCGCTTACCAAGTTGATTAACATACGCGATGTTGCCAGCTGACGCGTTTGTCGATTGACCACTATTGTGCAACAATCTTGCACATTACGGTGAGACAGGGAGACTGTGCTTCCCACTTCCCATCTCAAGTCCGTAAGGTCAGCCGGGCGAGAAAAATGCTTTATTGAGTAACCTTACATCCTGGTTATTGACAACCACCCTCCATGCCCTACATCCATGGAGATGACCGCATGAAAAAAGGTCTACATATACCGGTCTCCAATCATTTGACAAAAAACGAAAGACAAATCTTCATTTGACAAAAAACGAAAGACAAATCTTCATTTGACAAACAACGTTTGACAAAATTATAGTTGATAAACTTATCATTTTACAAACTATTGTTTAATAAACTTCTCATTAGACAAAATATTAATTTGGAAAAATTTCATTAATAACACCATTTTACAAATTGATTATTTTTTAAACGTGTTAGTTGGTAAAACAATTTTTACCTTTAAATTATTGGCTTGAATAGTCAAAAGTTAGTGGCAGAAAAAGTATCTCTGCAAATCCGACTTCACGTGGTCTTGTTTATCCTACCCCTAGAGTGTTATTTAAGCCCGCGTAGGCACAGAAGGGTGAGGCGGCCCACGAGCTGAGGAGCAGGTGGTTATAAAGCCTGCCGCCGCGGCTGAGGCTGGCTAGCAAAGCCTGCTAGCAAGCCGAAGCTGCGGTGGTGGGCATTACAACCATCTGCAACGGAGCCCCGCAGTGCCGGAGCTGTGACAGAAACGATGTTTGCTACATGATACTTGCCTACTGTTTGCTACACGCGTGGTCTATGCTTGTTTGTTTAACTGTTTGTTAACTGACTTTATTTGGTCAAATGAGCATTTTTTTTAATAAAATTGTAACAATTGAAATATTTTCTATGTGATACATTTGCAAAACCTTTATTTATCAAACGATTTTTATTGCGAAATGAAAGATACTTTTTCAAACGTTGATTGTAAAATGATTATTTGTCATACGTTTTTTGTCAAACAATAGTAAAACACATATACCGGCTGTCAGGGCCGCTCCCAAAGCCGAAGGCAATTAAGATTTCGTGCTTTTTTTGTACTTAAACGATATTAGGATTATTCATTCTCCATCGTGTAAGTCAAGCTAAATTGAACGATAATTTTATAAAAATAAAATAACTACAAAAAAGAGCGCGCCTTGCGCCATTTGTTTTTTTGCTATGTGGTGATTTTGTTTTTATAAAATTGAGATTGAATTTTTCTTTGAGTATAACTTACACGATGGAGAATGAATAATGCTAATTAAACGGTATAAAATAAGAAGAAAAAAAAATGACAATATGTAGTGTACCTAGAGTGCTAGTCGGCTTCGGGAGCGTTCGCCTTACACCCGGTATTTTCCACATTAGTATATATTATCTAAATATATATAACTCAAATTTGACTGACTGACTGACATAGTGATCTATCGACGCACAGACCAAACCACTGGACGGATCAGGCTGAAATTTGACATGCAGGTAGATGTTATGACGTAGGCATCCGCTAAGATAGGATGTTGATTAATTCTACCCCCAAGGGGATAAAATAGGGGATGAAAGTTTGTATGAAACTTTGTCAATTTTAAACCGATCGGGATGAAACTTTGCCTGCATAAAGCTACTATGACGTAGGTATTCTCTAAGAAAAGATTTTGAGACGTAGGGTAATAAGAAATAGCGTAGGCAACTTTTATTAAAAAAATGCTCAATAGCGTTGACTTAACACTAAGCGATAACCGACATCCATGCCGGCAAAACCGCAGGCAACAGCTAGTTATAAATAAAATAGAAAGAGGTAAAGTATCTTAGTTTGAAACGTTGTAGGGACTAACCTCTGAATCTAGTTATTCGATGTTAAAAAATATTGACCATTAGAGTAGCCACATTACTTGTGTGTATCATAGACTATATAATATCATCGCACTATCGGGTAGGGTCAGCCACAGAAACGGGATCAGAAGTCGTCGTCGGTGGAGCCGTGGGCATTAGTTACACTTTATAAACTGTTTAAGGTTATGAAAATGGTTCTTTCTTTTTCAGGTAACCATGCCATCAAGTGTGACCACTGCAATAATACGGGCTCTTCAGTTGCCAATTGCTCTTCTGGCTAGTCTTGGAATAGACGGAGTCCAGTATGAAACAAAAACGAATCTGAAAAGTATTACTGTTTCCCTGTTTTTTATTTATTATAATCAATTAGCCTTTTGCAGTCAGCCGCTAGACATATGCCTCTCCTTCGTTTATAACAATATAACAATAAAATAGGTTGTCTGGAGAGAGGGGGAATAGGACTCTGGTGCAGATTTCTTCTCGAGTTTGGCCACTCTTATAAAAGTCACTTTATACAAAATCAATTTATCATGTTAGAAAGATTGAAAAAGAGTAGGAATATTGATCGCGGGCTAGGAGGTGCATCCTTTAAATGCAACCCGGATGCTAGAGTTAAAGAAAATTTTATCTCATGCATACAACATGGCGGCCCCTGTTACGTAGCATTGTAGCATTGAGCATTTCGAGTGCTATTTGCGTAAACTTCGATTAAGACATCCTTCCCTCACTCTTACCTCCACATTTACGTCCATCACATACTCAAGCCTACTAACTCCATTCCCCTACTTATGCCCCCACTTTTTCCTCACTGCTTCCGCCAATAATTACCCCACTAATTTATTTCCCCCTATACCTACCCCTTCCCCCACACCATCCCGTTGCCTCTCTTTTCTACTCGACCGTCATTTCCCAAGCTCTAAATTTCCCAAAATCTAACTTTCCTTCACCCCTCCCCTCCTCTCTTTAGAGCTTCTTTCGCGATAAAAGGGAGCCTATGTACATCTGTACGTAGGCTCCCTTTAAGATAGCCTGATGAAATTTGGTAGAGAGGTGGATTATAGCATTCCTTAGCTCTAACTCATCTTTGTACCAAATTTCATCGGGATGTCTTCAAAAATGACAAACTTTTATCTACTATCCCTCCCCCCTTTCTAACATTTTTTCAAATCAAATCGCTCCTGAGATTAGCGCGTATAAACAAACAAACAAACAAACTTCAGTTTTACAATATTACTGTAGATTTTAGCTCCTGTTATACTAGATATAACCATGGATAAGTTGATTCAAATTAGTTTCCGAAGTCATAACAAACTGTTGTAATAATTTTAGACAATACATCATATGATTACATTATCGTCGGTGGTGGCAGTGCAGGTTCCGTAGTGGCTACAAGGTTGGCAGAAGATAATCAGAATAGCATACTACTATTGGAAGCTGGATACAACCCACCAATAAGTACTACCGTATGTATCCCATTTATAGCGGAACTGTAAACTAAACTAAAAAACACCTATTATACAAAATTAGACGAAGAGTAGAAAAATAAACGCATTTATTTACAATTAATACGTTAAAGGTTACCAGTGCAGTACTATTATCTATTCTGTGCCAGTGCATAATTTCCTAGATGGCGTGTGGAGTCATACTGTATTATAATACTGTTACGAGCGTGGGGGTCGGTTTAAATAGAAAATGCGAGGACAACCGTCGAAGACAGATTTTATTCAGCTACACTTCAATTACAGCAAAGCGCATAGAAATTCGAAAACTCTGCCTTACACAATACACAGTCACTTGTATAATCGCACTGTATCGCTTCGTACACTTTATCGCTATTATCGCTTCGAATACTAGTCGTAGACTAACTTGAGCGGAGGCTGTTAGCTCGCCTTTTATATCGGGCGCGGCCGAGTAGCGAAAGATCGAGAAAAGACAGGAACGTTCTGAAAAAGACAGGAACTTTCTGGAAGGTTCTATTGGGTCTTGTGTCTCTTTCTAGCATGACGTCTCGTTCTATTCATTCGATTCCTTCTAGAACAGTGATGTCAAGGCATGCTGTCTCTTTATATAGTGCCGTCTCGCTCACTCCTATGGAAATTTGGCCATATATTGAAGTGGCCAAGCGCCGGGCGTAGCACTACGCCCTTCTTAGACATGCTCGTCCCGAGCATCATTAGATCCGTAGTATCTCGCGAGTCGGTCAACATGTCCAACCTTCAAGGGGCTTCGCTGGTTGCGTTGCATCCGGTATGTAACGTCATTGATCCTGGTGACAACTTTATACGGCCCTTCCCAGTTTGGAGACAACTTCGGAGATTTGCCTTTGCGACGCATCGGATTGTGTAGCCATACCAACGAGCCTTCGTCGAACCCGGCTTGATGAGAGTTCCGGTCGTATCGGATTTTCATTATTTCACTTACCTGGAGCCCAGATTCACGACTATTCCATTTTCTACCCAGGACTCCATTGTGTACCACGAGGCTTTCCCATTGTGCCCAGTAGCTCTTCGTAGCTGCACTCATTTGGGAGACATCACTCCATTTCGGCTTAGGTGTTCCTGCCCTTATCCATTCGAGAATAGGCTTGATGTCTCGATCCTCTTGCTGTGCTTGCTGCATGGCTTCGCTACTCCACCCACTTCTGACAGCAGTTGTTACGAGCGTGGGGGTCGGTTTAAATAGAAAATGCGAGGACAACCGTTGAAGACAGATTTTATTCAGCTACACTTCAATTACAGCAAAGCACGTAGAAATTCTAAAACTCTTCCTTACACAATCCACAGTCACTTGTGTAATCGCACTGTATCGCTTCGCACACTTTATCGCTATTATCGCTTCGAATACTAGTCGTAGACTAACTTGAGCGGAGGCTGTTAGCTCGCCTTTTATATCGGGCACGGCCGAGTAGCGAAAGATCGAGAAAAGACAGGAACGTTCTGAAAAAGACAGGAATTTTCTGGAAGGTTCTATTACGTCTTGTGTCTCTTTCTAGCCTGACGTCTCGTTCTATTCATTCGATTCCTTCTAGAACAGTGACGTCAAGGCATGCTGTCTCTTTATATAGTGCGGTCTCGCTCACTCCTATGGAAATTTGGTCATATATTGAAGTGGCCAAGCGCCGGGCGTAGCAATACTATAGAATTATTTTGTAAAATAAAAGCAAATTTTTTAATTTCAGTTAGCAGGGCTCTTTGTAACGCTTCCAAAATCATATGTCGACTATGACTATATGTCAACATTCAATCCATATTCTGCAGGCAGTCAAGGAAACCATACCACTCTCACGGCAGGGAAGATGCTAGGAGGCTGTGATTCTCTCAATCATTTGGTACATACAAGGGGGTGCCCTAGCGACTTTGACGGCTGGGCAGAAATAACAGGTGATGACACTTGGAAATACGATAATTTTCTGAAATACTTCATCAAAAGTGAAAGAGTGGATGATGCTGAAATACTTGAAACCTATCCACAATATCATGGCAAGAACGGTCCTATGGGATTGACTAGAGAGACTACGGACAAATTAACACCTTATTTGAAATCTTTTGCGGAAGCTGGTCACCCAACAGTCTTAGATATAAACGCTAATGTGTCTTTAGGATATACGCAACCGCTTTATATGATCGCTGATAATGTAAGACAAACGCCAGCTACATCTTACTTAGGTAGAGTAAAATCAAATGCTAATTTGACTATATCTGTTGAAACTCGTGTCGTAAAGGTTATCTTTAAAAATAATGTAGCAGTGGCTGTAGTAGCCGTTAATAAGGATAAAACTTATATCTTTGAAGCTAAGAAAGAAATAATACTTTGTGCTGGTGTATTCAATACTCCACAAATATTAATGCTCTCTGGTATAGGCCCTGAAGATCATCTGAACGATATGAAAATTGATGTAATTGCTGGTCTACCAGTGGGTAACAATTTTACAGACCAAGTTGCAACAACAATACTTTTCAAAACCAAAAAACATATACCAATACCTAATCCTCTAGATTTGGCAATAGATCCAACGAAGTTGCCGTTCCCTGTAATGGTTGGTTCTGTGGCTTTAAATGACAGCAAAAAATGTCCTGATTATCAAGTTTTCTCTTTGCTGCTGCCTCACGACACACCTTTAATAACTTTGGCTTGTCGCGATACATTTTGGTATCGTAACGATATCTGTGATAGTTGGCAGAAGCAGGGAATAGGACGAGACGTCCTGTACAATTTACTAGCTCATCTTAAACCAAAGTCTAAAGGCACAGTTCGCCTGAAGAGTACTAATCCATTAGACGATCCAGAAATCAAAACGAACTATTTCATTAACGATATTGATTTAAAAAACATGGTAAAATTTGTCAAGAATTTTATATTAGTTGCTAACACTTCTTATTTCGAGGAGGTAGAAGCTGAACTAATTGGTTTAGATCTTGATGAGTGTTCAGATAAAGAGCCTGGTTCAGATGAATTTTGGGAGTGTTATATTTTGAATCGCGCTGTGAGCCCATACCATTATACAAGTACCTGTGCTATGGGAAGTGTGGTAGATGGATCTCTTTTCCTTTTGGGGTTTAAAAGGATTAGAATAATAGATGCTAGTGTGATCCCACATACTCCCAAAGCTGCACCAAATGCAGCTATCATAGCGTTAGCTGAGAAAGGAGCTGACATGATTAAAAGTAAAAGTTATTATTAGTATTAATGAAATGATTTTCTGTTTATGACTTTAATGTTATTTGTTGTAAAATAAAAAAATATTTATCATCATGATGGGTATTTCATTACATTTTATTTTATTTTTTTAGGTTTACATTACAATACTAACATGCAACATAAACTTCTGTAAATATAAAATTAAAAAAGTAGTTTTTTTGTGCCTTATGTAATTAGGAACAGCTATCTAGTGCCTAAAATTGTGACTTGAGAGGAATAAGAACACTGCAGATGTATAAAAAAAAAACAAATGAAAACTTAATTCTAAATTAATTTCTATTTTCTTTTGAATAAAGTAGGGACGTGTTAAGACTTTGTGAAAATTAAATTATTCATCGTCTTCACTGTCTACAATATCGGTGTCAGTATTCCTCAAATCATTTGCAGTAGGCAAATCTCTATAAAAGCTGTGGAAAATATCAGGTATTAATGTGTGTCGTCGCCGATGTTCCCAAAGGTCGACAAGATACCACATAACATTTTATTATTGCTACGCCCGGCGCTTGGCCACTTCAATATATGGCCAAATTTCCATAGGAGTGAGCGAGACGGCACTATAGAAAGAGACAGCATGCCTTGACGTCACTGTTCTAGAAGGATTGGAATGAATAGAAAGAGACGTCAGGCTAGAAAGAGACAGCATGCCGTGACGTCACTGTTCTAGAAGGAATGGAATAGATAGAAAGAGACACAAGACCTAATAGAACCTCCCAGAAAGTTCCTGTCTTTTTCAGAACGTACCTGTCTTTTCTCGATCTTTCGCTACTCGGCCGCGCCTTATATAAAAGGCGATCTAACAGCCGCTGCTCAAGTTAGTCTAAGACTAGTATTCGAAGCGAACAAAGCGATAAAGTGTGTGAAGCTATACAGTGCGATTATACAAGTGACTGTGTGTTGTGTAAGGAAGAGTTTTCGAATTTCTACGCGCTTTGCTGTAATTGAAGTGAAGCTGAATAAAGCCTGCCTTCAACGGTTGTCCTCGCATTTTCTATTTAAACCGACCCCCACGCTCGTAACAACTGGTGTCAGAAGCGGGATAGAAAATGCCGATAACGCCGAGAGACGACAGGGAGGGTGTTAAAACCAGAAGCCAGGCCGCGGAAGAGGCTGCGGGTACTCCGAGTACGTCGACGGGTGCTTCAAGATCATCATCGGAAATTAACCTGAACGCGATTATGACCTTATTGAAGGAGCAGGCTCGTCACCAGGCAGATCAGGCCCGTCGCCAGGAAGAGCAGGCCCGTCGCCAGGAAGAGCAGGCCCGTCGCCAGGAAGAGCAGGCCCGTCGCCAGGAAGAGCAGACTCTACAATTGAAGGCACAGCTCCAGCAACAACAGGAGGAGCTGATCTGTCGCCAGGAAGAGCAGGCCCGTCACCAGGCAGAGCAGGCCCGTCACCAGGCAGAGCAGGCCCGTCGCCAGGAAGAGCAGGCCCGTCGCCAGGAAGAGCAGGCCCGTCGCCAGGAAGAGCAGGCCCGTCGCCAGGAAGAGCAGGCCTTGCAACTAAAGGTTCAGCTCCGGGAACAACAAGAAGATCTATTTGCCTTCTTGAAAGAGTCTAAAGCGGAATGGCAAAGAGAAATTCATTCAGTGCAAGACAAGCTCGACTGCCACGACGTAAAATTAGAAAGCCACGACGAAAAATTAGGAGGCATCGACACGAAATTTGAGAGTTATGAGGAGCGGCTGCAGTCTGTGGCTCAAAACGTAAAAAAATTGGAGACGAAAATAGCTTGCGGAACAGCTGGCTCTGTAACCATTTCATCTGCACAGGCTGTCGGAAAGTTCAAAGTACCGCCATTTGATGGGACCTCCTCGTGGACTGCATACAAACTGCAGTTCGAGTCTGTGGCAAAGGCGAACGGTTGGGATAAGGAGCAAGCCAAAACAGCATTAACATTGGGGTTACGAGACCAAGCACTCAGTGTTTTAGAGGCGCTTGGAGGTGAAGTGACTTACGACCGCCTTCTTGAAGCGTTGGAATCACGTTACGGTGATAGTCACTTGGAACATGTCTACCGTGCCCAATTGAAGGACAGAAACCAGCGTCTTAATGAGTCTCTGCAGCAGTGGGCTTTGGAAATAGAAAAGCTCGTGAGAAAAGCTTACCAAGGAGCTTCCTCGTCATTTCTTGACAGCATTTTGGTGCAAGCTTTTATTGACGGGATCAGAGACTTGGAGGTGAGAGCTGCCGTCCGTCTGGGTCACCATGCAACCCTTAAAGATGCTGTTGCTCACGCCCTTGAAGTGGAAGCTGTACGACATGACCCTCGACCACATAGATTGCGTGAGATCTCAACAAATGAGCAACGTGTGTACCGTCGGGAATTCACACCCAGGTGTTATTTCTGCAAAGAGCAAGGACATATTCGGTCTAGCTGCCCGAAACGGACTCAACAAGGTAATGGCCAAGAACAAACGGCGCGACATCCAGATGCGCCGGAGCAACAGGGAAACGAGTAAACGCCAGGACTGCGGGACGGGTGCTGGCTGGTAGTGTAAAAGTCCCAATTCTGATCTCTCAAGCTAATGATGGAAATAGTCTGGTCATCGAAGGAGGTATTGATGGATCACCGTGCCACCTCACCATTGATACTGGAGCAAGTCGGACCGTGATTAGCTCTCGGCTGGTGAAAAATGTACCTAGAGATCATCTACATCAACTTAAGCATCTCCATCTGCAGACAGCTACCGGCCAGCGCATTTCCGTCCGAGGAGAGCAAGAAGTGGCGTTGGAAGTCGGTGATAAGACCTATTGGCATAAAGTCATCGTCGCTGATATCTTAGATGACTGCATCATTGGATTGGATTTTATGAGAAAATATCGCTGTAAAATCGACGTGGATTGTGGCGTTCTGAAACTTGGGTTCGAAGAAATTCCCATGGAAGGTGGCGCATGTGGAAAAGTGTACTGTGCAAAACGAACTGTACTCCAGCCTAAATCACAGACCCTAGTGCCAATAAGACTACCTCAATATGGCATCAATTCTTATCGCTGTGCATTGGTGGAAAAAGTAGACGGCAGTAGTCCCTGGATACCAGCTCGTACTGTGGTAACAACACCAACCACAGCCGTTATAAGAATTTTAAATATGAGCAACAACGAGTGCGTCTTAAACAAAGGGACACTGCTTGGCACTTGTGAGGAGATCTCGTGGATACGTAGTTGCCAGGGTTCGACCAAAAGCGATGCCACAAGTGACAGAGAATCAACAGTGCTGAAACTACTAGAAGATTGTCGCAATGACCTCAGTAAGGTAGAGATGCTGAAGGCGCGGAACATGCTACTACGTTATAAAAACGTCTTTTCTATGCATGGTGGTGACATTGGCAGAACTGGAGTAGTACAGCATAAAATCGATACTGGTGAGGTAACGCCAATCCGTCAACGACCACGACGTGTACCGATTGCTCGAGAAAAGGAGGTGGAGGAAATGATTGAAGAGATGAAGAAGGACCGTATCATTGAACCCTCGGTCAGTCCATGGTGTTCTCCGGTAGTCCTTGTAAAGAAAAAGGATGGAACCACCAGATTCTGCGTCGATTATCGCCGACTGAATGATGTTACGAAAAAAGATAGTTATCCGTTGCCAAGGATAGATGACACTTTGGACACCTTAAGTGGCATGCAGTGGTTCTCAACATTGGACCTCAAGAGTGGGTATTGGCAAGTTCAAATCAGTCAACTAGATAAGGAGAAAACTGCGTTTTCTACTGGAAAAGGTCTCTGGCAGTTCGACGTCATGCCATTTGGATTATGTAATGCTCCGGCCACATTTGAGAGATTGATGGAACAAATACTTGCTGGACTGCTGGGAGAAGCCTGTCTGGTATATTTGGATGACATAATCATCATTGGAAAAGACTTCGACGATCACCTCAGCAAACTAGAGCAAGTTTTGACTAAACTACAGGGTGCCAACTTAAAACTCAGTCCAAAGAAGTGTTCACTTTTTAAACGACAAGTGAATTATTTGGGGCATGTTATTTCGAAGGATGGGATACAAACAGACCCTGAGAAGATAAGTGCCGTGAAAGATTGGCCGACACCAAAAGATAAGACCGACGTTCGTGCCTTTTTAGGTCTGTGTTCATACTACCGGCGGTTCGTGAAAAGCTTCTCCGATATTGCGAAGCCTTTGCATCGGTTAACGGAAGAAAAACGGAAATTTAGCTGGGATGAACAATGTGAAGCCGCTTTCAAAGACCTTAAGCAAAGACTCTGTGAAACACCAATCTTGGGTTTTCCAGATGCAGAAAATGAGTTCGTCGTCGACACAGATGCCAGCAATACTGGGATAGGAGGAGTCCTGTCCCAGAGAAAAGGAGACAAGGAGGCCGTGATTGCTTACTTTAGTAAGTCTTTGTCTAAACCAGAGAGAAATTACTGTGTTACACGAAGGGAATTACTGGCCGTGGTTAAGACATTGCAGCATTTCAGTAAGTTTCTGCTGGGCCGCAAGTTTCATCTGAGGACTGATCATGCTGCTTTAAAATGGTTGCTACAATTTAAAAATCCAGAAGGACAAGTGGCAAGATGGATTGAACAGCTCCAGGAATACGACTTCGTCATCGAACATCGGAGTGGGAAAGCGCATGGAAATGCAGATGCGCTCTCTCGAAGACCTTGTCCGGTGGAATGTAACCATTGTGTCAGGCAAGAAGCTAAAGACAGTGTAGCGATTAGAATAATAAGGACTGATACTGTCAGCGATGAGTGGAGTAGCGAAGCCATGCAGCAAGCACAGCAAGAGGATCGAGACATCAAGCCTATTCTCGAATGGATAAAGGCAGGAACACCTAAGCCGAAATGGAGTGATGTCTCCCAAATGAGTGCAGCTACGAAGAGCTACTGGGCACAATGGGAAAGCCTCGTGATACACAATGGAGTCCTGTGTAGAAAATGGGAGTCTGCAAACGGGAAAGACTCACATCTGCAGTTGGTTGTCCCAAAGATTAAAATTAATGAGGTTTTGAGATCATTTCATGACGGAACTTCAGGCGGCCATCTTGGTGTGAAGAAGACGTTGATGAAGATTCGTCAACGATTCTATTGGATCCATTGCCGTGAGGATGTTGAAGATTGGTGTAGGAAATGTACATGCTGCGCATCGGTAAAAGGGCCGCATACAAGGAGCAGGGGAGCATTGAAGCTATACAATGTTGGAGCGCCTTGGGAAAGGATTGCATTAGATGTTGCAGGGCCATTTCCTGCATCGGAGTCTGGAAACAAATACATCCTAGTAGTAATGGACTACTTTACTAAATGGCCGGAGGCTTTTGCCATACCTAACCAGGAAGCAACTACAGTCGCGGAAAGACTAGTCACGGAAGTGTTTTGCCGATATGGAGTTCCTCTGGAAATACACAGTGACCAGGGAAGGAATTTTGAATCACAGGTATTTCAAGAAACCTGTAGGATAATGGGTATTCATAAAACCAGGACCACCCCATATCATCCGCAGTCTGACGGAATGGTTGAAAGATTTAACCAAACCTTGGAAAGGCATTTGGCTAAGGTTGTTGAGAGCCACCAGAAGGACTGGGATAGTCATATTCCTTTGTTCTTGTTGTCTTATAGAACAGCGATACATGAAAACACAACGGTGACGCCTGCGTGTGCAAACTTTGGCAGAGAACTGAGACTACCGGCTGATCTACTGACTGGACGTCCTCCAGATTCACCGCAAGAAATCACGGAATATGCTAGTGCATTGCGCGATAGACTAAATGACGTTCACACCCACGTCCGTGAATCTGGGCTCCAGGCAAGCGACAGAATGAAAACCCGATACGACCGCAACTCTCATCAAGCCGGGTTCGACGAAGGCTCGTTGGTATGGCTACACAATCCGATGCGTCGCAAAGGCAAATCTCCGAAGTTGTCTCCAACCTGGGAAGGGCCGTATAAAGTTGTCACCAGGATCAATGACGTTACATACCGGATACAACGCAACCAGCGAAGCCCCTTGAAGGTTGTACATGTTGACCGACTGGCGAGATACTACGGATCTAATAATGCTCGGGACGAGCATGTCTAAGAAGGGGGTAGTGCTACGCCCGGCGCTTGGCCACTTCAATATATGGCCAAATTTCCATAGGAGTGAGCGAGACGGCACTATAGAAAGAGACAGCATGCCTTGACGTCACTGTTCTAGAAGGATTGGAATGAATAGAAAGAGACGTCAGGCTAGAAAGAGACAGCATGCCGTGACGTCACTGTTCTAGAAGGAATGGAATAGATAGAAAGAGACACAAGACCTAATAGAACCTCCCAGAAAGTTCCTGTCTTTTTCAGAACGTACCTGTCTTTTCTCGATCTTTCGCTACTCGGCCGCGCCTTATATAAAAGGCGATCTAACAGCCGCTGCTCAAGTTAGTCTAAGACTAGTATTCGAAGCGAACAAAGCGATAAAGTGTGTGAAGCTATACAGTGCGATTATACAAGTGACTGTGTGTTGTGTAAGGAAGAGTTTTCGAATTTCTACGCGCTTTGCTGTAATTGAAGTGAAGCTGAATAAAGCCTGCCTTCAACGGTTGTCCTCGCATTTTCTATTTAAACCGACCCCCACGCTCGTAACATTATATTGAGCCATACTCCACCCACCAATCATATTGCACCTTACACACATACGTCACTTACTCGTCATACACACCTACCCAACACAACACTATTGCAACGACATTCACACATTCGACCTACAGACTGCTCACAAATAAATTGTACCGACCACCTATTTTTCGGAATAAATAAGTTTGTTCCACCAAAAACTCTTTCTTTTGTTCATCGCGAACAAAAAGTGGCGACCGTGACAAGACCTGTATATCAATCGGGTTCTAAGTCCTAGTCAGCGGAGGAAGACACGAACGATCAAAGCCACGCCTACGCAGCGCCCGGATTGCCTGGGCTACTACCAGCAGCAAACCTGAAGTCTACACTGCTCAACGTGCATCAAGATCATCCGTCAGTAATCCGCTACGACGGCCAAACTACATATCTACGAGCTTTACGCCTACTACAGCTGGCAGCACCTAGCAGCCGGAGCTACAAGACTTCTCCGTCTCATCAACGCCTGCCTGTCTGTCTAACTGTGAGCCCGTTCCTATTATTTCCTTCTCAATTATCTTCGATTTGTGCAAATAGTGACGATCACGTCCACTAGTGTTAAAGTCTGTGCAAACTATCGTACCCTAATTATATATCTCAAGTGCCTAAAACAGCTTATTTTAGCTTGATTAAATAAGTAGCAGTTAAAAGGTTACATTTTACTTACAGTTTAATTGCCATTAGAGCTTTTAGCAAGCTTCATCCCTTTTTGCAAATCATCTTCGCACTACCTACCTACTTACATAAAGTTATACAGCTATCACTTATATCAGAATCACAACTTAACTTCGCTGTAAGCTATCTTTATACTGTCTGATTCCTCTAAAAACACTTAATAACTTATAAAACACTTAATTATATCTTAATCATCACTTCTGCCTGTCCCTTATAGTTAAAACACATTTGAATTTATCTTAATCGGTAAAAGCCCTCTTCTGCTCACTAATAACTGTTGTTTACATCAAATATTGAGCTACGGTTATAACTCATTTCTAGTGCAACGGTGCAGTCCGAGGTGCCATCGCGTGACGTCATCCTTTGTCTACGCGACTACCTGAGACCCTTGCGGCCGGCAGCCGTACGCCCGATCAGCTGGTTGAAACCGGTTCATCGAACGATAACAACATTGCGAGCGAGGAGCGTACCGTATTGTTATTTTTATTTCACTTGCAATCGATTTAATTAACTAACTTTAAACTTATAGACTAGATAATTTCATAAAATGGCGTCTGATAAAGAAGAAGTAAGGGCCGCTAGTAGTGTGTCTTTAAAGGATCCCATTCTCAAGGATCTTAGCACCAGTCGTAGCAACATAAAACGTCGTTTATCAACTTTTAAAAACTACATGGACCAAATTCAAGGCCAAGATAGTCTGTCTGACTTAGATGTACAGAAGACTGAGATGAAATTGTCTAGGACTGAGTGTTTATATAAGCAATTCGACGAGTTGCAGGCACAATTGGAGTCGGTACCCTCTGCGGGGAACGAGTTAGCACTATGCGAAATTATGGAATCGGATTTTGATCACTATATTTCCCTTGCCAGAACCATATTAGCGAAAAATTCTTCATCCAGTCATAACGAGTCTAGTTATTCAAATGCAACTGAACATATTTCTTGTTGTGGTGATGGTCAGGGCTTTATGGGATTTAAATTACCCGTTATTAAAATATCTAATTTTAATGGTACATACTATAAATGGCTTGAGTTTAAGGAAACTTTTAATTCTTTAATTCACAGTAACAATAAAATAAAAAATATTTACAAGTTCCATTATCTGATTTCATATTTAGAAGGTGAAGCTTCCCGCGTTATTAGTAACCTGGAAGTAACCGATAAAAACTATATTGAAGCCTGGAAGCTGTTATGCGAACGTTATGACAATAAGCGTCAACTAATTAATAACCATTTGAAATCTTTATTTACATTTGAAAGTGTACGAGAGACCGATAAGTCACTCCGTTTTATTATAGATCACGTTACTAAAAACTTACGGGCTCTCGGCACACTGGGTTTGCCAACTGATAAGTGGGATGTTCTAATAATCTACATGGTCACAGCAAAGTTAGACAACAGTACTCTATTTAAATGGGAAGAGCGGAAGAACCTTCTGTCTGAGATACCCACACTTGATGAATTTTTTATGTTTTTGAAAAATCGTGCGGATGTTTTAGAGACCGTGAGCCGTAGTAAACAAGAAAGGCCAAATAATAATAGCAAGCATGTTGTCCCTAGTAGTAGTAGTTCAAACAAAACGCATAATAAGACTTTCATGTCTACGTCTAATAGCAACTCAGAACGTAAGTTTGAATGCCTTGTTTGTAAGGAAAACCACCGCCTATTTGAATGTCCTATTTTCAAGGCTAAATCTCCTGAGGACAGAAAGGTAACAGTGGCGTCGTTACGTTTATGTGTCAACTGCTTGAGGCCTGGTCATGAAGCTGACAAATGTACTCTGCCAGGGCGCTGCCGTTCTTGTAAGGCTCGTCACAATAGCTTATTGCATGCTACCCATCAACTTGAAACAAATCAGTCTCCCATTGTTATGTCCGCTCTTTCTCAATCGTCTCAGGTCCTGTTGTGTACAGCCAGTGTTCTAGTGACCAACCCTAGTACCAATGTAACCGCTAAAGTTCGCGCTCTACTTGATAGTGGAAGCCAGTGTTCCTTTATTACAGAGTCACTACAGCAACAACTCGGGGTGCTGGTTGGGTAACCTCCACGTCGGCTTCTCCGTTTCTTCCCCCTTTGGACCGCGGTCCTGGGGAGCGGAAGCGGGGGGGCTGGTGCACCCTGGACAACGGCTAACAGACTCCTACCTTGGGAGTTCTGTTGGCCGTTGACAAATAACCCAACGGCTGACCTCACGAGGAGGTCGTGGGATGGCGGGCCTTCAAGGCCCGCGGGAAGGGGTCCGTAGGACACCCTTCCATTCCAACAGCCCTTTTAAGGGCTAGCTGACCCCATTGCACGAGGGGGTCGTGGTATGGCGGGCCTGCAAGGCCCGCGGGGAGGTATCCGTAGGGTTCCTCCCACCTCAACAGCCCTTTTCAGGGCTAGCCGTCGCTCCCAGTACCCCTCTGCTTTAGCAGAGGAGACATGGGAGAGGCGACGGGATCCGTAGGATCCGGGGACGGGTCGGCCCACTGCTCGCGCAGGGGCTGACGGGCATTCGTGCCTCCGTCGGCGTTGGGAGAGTTGGCTACTCCCCCGCATCGCGTAACCTCCGAGATATCGACAACGACCTGAGTGCTAGCCACACTCGGGAACGCCGATATCCTGGAGGCCGTGGGGCTTGCCTTAACTGGCCGGCCCGCGACAAGGAAAAGTCTGAAAACCCGACAGCGAAGTCGCTTAAAACCTGTGGATACCTGGGGACCTCCACAGTATGTACCCCGCTTCCTGGAATGGCCGTCACCCAGGAAGTGTGATTAGAGCGGTTCTACTCGTGGGACATCATGAAAGAATCAGTTAAAAATCAAAACCCCCCCCCCCCCAACCAAGCGAAACAGTCTGCGCGGAGGTCGCGCAGCACCACGACGCGGAGGTCGCGTCCCAGGCAGTGTCGGAGAACTTCGACACCGCCGACAGCCGGGACAGAAGCCCGGTGGGTCTAAGGACCCGAAAATCGAAATGGCGTAAGAGGAGCGCCAAAGTCAAAAACAAAGTCCCTACCCGACCGAGGACAGAGTCCGATGCCGAGCGCACGCTCACCGACTCGTCCTCCAGCAGCAGTCACAGTGGTGACGAAATGCTGCGCCCACCCCCGCCCAAGCTGGTGGCGGTTAGCCGCCAAAAGGCGCGGGGTGGTAAAAAGGTTGCCTCCCAGGCCCGTCCATCGCGGGCCTCTGCCCCGGAGGATGTAGTGGCGCCGCCGAGTTCCTCCACCTCGGCGGCGCCCTTGGCCTGTACCGGCGACAGCACCTCGACAGAGGTGATGGAGGCCCTTAAAGGCCTGGCCAAGGCCCAGACCGGGGCTATGAAGCCGGAGGAGGACCGGCTCATGCGGGTGACGGTGCGCCTCGTCGAGCACTACAACCTGCTCAGGGCGGAGCTGGCCAGCGCGCAGCTCGAGCGCGCTGAGCTCGGTAGGCAGCAGGTTGCGGTGCTCGAGGAGACTGCGCGGCAGGCAGCGGAGTACCGCAGCGAGATGGCCAGGATGGCGGCCGAAATATCGGCGCTGCAGGAGGCCATGCCGAATGAGCGCGTGACGCCGCCGCCATCCCTGGCGCCGCGGTCGCCGCCGTCTCCGCCGTCGCCGCCGGTGCGGTCGAGGTCGCCGGTGCGGCCGAGACTGCCGCCTCGGGCGCGGCCGGTGTCGCTGGCGCCACCGCCACCGCCTGTACCGGCGCGTTTACCGGCCCCGCCGCCGTTGCCGCCGCGTCTGCCGGCCCCGCCGCGCCTACCGGCCCCACCGCCGCCGGCGCAGCCGAGGCCCACCAATCCGGTGGAGGCCTGCATGGCGACGATGGCCGCCATGGAAAAGCGGCAGGCGGCGCATGAGGAGTGGACGCGGAGTTGTCTGGAGGCCATTATGGACTCCATCCGTCGTCCGCCCCTGGCGCCGCCGAGTGGGGGCTACGCCGGAGCAGTAAAGCGGGGCCCCAGCCGTACGGTGACGGCGGGGACCTCGCAGGAGTCGGCCCGTAGTGTGCCCACTGCGTCTGCTGCTCCGGCCGCTACCGCCGCCTCAGCCGGGAGCGCCCAAGCCAAGGGCAAGGGGAAGGGGAAGGGCAAGGGGAAGACGTCCCAAGTCCCAGCCCCGGCCCCGGCTTCGGTCCCGACTGCCTCCACGAGCTCCGCACCGGCAGGGGGCTGGGAGGTGGTCGGCGAGGCGAAAAAAAGCCGGAACGCCCGTAAAAAGGCAGCTAAAAGGGCCAAGAAGGCCCAAGCTGCTGCGAAGGGTGCGTCAGGTAAGCTGCGCGTCCCCCGTACCACCGCTGTCGTCTTAACGATGACACCGGAGGCGACGGCGAGGGGCGTGCAGTACGTGGACCTGGTGAAACAGGCGAGGGGCCTCATTGATATGAGGGCCCTCGATGTGGCGGGGACTCTCCGAGTGACACACACTCGGACGGGTGCCCGTCTCATCCACGTCCCTGGCGCCTCCAGTGGTCCCAAGGCCGATGCCATTGCGGCTAGGCTGAGGGACACGCTGGATGCGGCCGACGTCCGGGTGTCCAGGCCCACCAAGTGCGCAGAATTGCGCATTTCGGACCTGGACGACTCCATCACGGCCGAAGAGATTCGGGTCACCGTGGCGGAGGCCGGGGGTTGCCCCCTGGAGGCGGTTAAGGTCGGAGCGATCCGCTACGGCCGTCGCGGACAGGGGGCAACAGTTGTCGGCTGCCCCATCGCAGCAGCCCAAAAGGCTGCCGACCGGCGGATACTCGCGGTAGGCGGCGTTGTAGGAGTCCGGGTACGGCTCCTGCAGGCTCGGCCGGACAGGTGCTTCAGGTGCCTGTCGGCCGGCCACGTGGGTGTGCAGTGCAAGGCGGAGGTGACGGTCGGCGACCGTTGCTTCCGCTGCAGCCAACCCGGTCACAGAGCCGGTACTTGCGAAGCTCCGCCGCACTGTTTCAGGTGTGCGGCGGAGGGCAAGCCGGCCGACCATAGGGTTGGCAGCAAGGCCTGCACCCGCGGGGAGCCGCTGCCGCGAGGCGGGCGTTCCGCCAACGGTTCGGTGCGGGATGCGGAGATGGCTCCATAATGGATCCCCAGCTCCGCATCCTGCAGGCGAACGTGGGCCACGGTGTCGATGCTCAGGCCCTTCTGCTCCAGAGCATGGCACAGTGGTCCATACACGTCGCCGCTGTCGCCGATCCATACACTCACCGGCCCCTCGGGCCCGCCTGGGTGGTCGACCTGGATGGATCGGCGGCACTGGTGCATAACGCCGCTGCGGGTGCCCCTCCCCTTGTAGTGATCGCAAGGGAGCATGGCATCGTAGCGGCGCGTGTCGGGGAGATTGCGGTCGTGGCCGTTTATCTCACGCCGGGGTCACACCGACTCATCGGGCAATATCGGCGGTCGCTGGAGCGGCTGACCGACGTCGTCAATGCCTGTACGCCTCGTCCGGTTCTTGTGCTCGGGGACTTCAACGCCTGGTCTCAGGCTTGGGGTTCCCGGCGCACAAACGCGCGGGGCAGGGCTCTGGAGAGCTGGGCCGATTCTCTCGGCTTAGTTCTCCAGAATCGCGGGGCCGAAGCCACGTATGTGGGCACCTTTGTGGCGGGGGAGCGCAGGTCGATCATAGACCTTTCGTTCGCGAGCGCTTCCCTGTCACTCCGCGTGCGGGACTGGCGTGTCGCCGTGGAGGTGGAGACACTATCGGATCACCGATACGTTCGGTTCGATGTCTCCCCTCCTGCGGGTGATGCGCCGGTCATATCGGCCCAACGCGAGCCGCGCTGGGTGTTGGGGCGACTGAATCGGGAGGACCTCCTGGAGGCCGCCATCGTACAGGCCTGGGCCATTGTGCCGGACAGGCCTGTCGACATAGACGATGAAGCGGCCTGGTTCCGGGAGGCCATGACCCGGGTCTGCGATGCGGGTATGCCTAGGGCTCCAGCCTATAATCCGGGGCGTCGGGTCTACTGGTGGAATGCGGAGATCGCGAGGCTGCGTCAAGCCTGCGTGATCACGCACCGCCGGTGGGCTCGACTCCGTAGGAGGCGTAGCCGTACCGCAGATTCGGAGCCCCGACTGGCGGAGCTTCACGAGGGATACAGGGAGGCCCGGAATGCCCTCCGAGCGGAGATCAAGCGGTCTAAGGCCGCTTGCTACCGAGAGCTCCTGGAGACGCTGGAGCGGGACCCATGGGGGCGGCCTTACCTTATGGTAAGAGAAAAGCTGCGCCCCCGGGCCCCTCCGCTGACCCAGGTGCTCGAACCGGCTCTGCTCGGAGGAGTGGTCGACTCCCTGTTCCCGGCGCGAGCGGAACATGTTCCGCCGCAGATGGCTCCGCCGCCTCGGTCGCCTACGGCGCCCAGTGCGGTGATTGACGACGACGTGCCCGAGGTCACTTGGGTAGAACTAGAGCTGGCGGTGCGAAGGCTGAGGGCCAAGAAGAACACCGCCCCGGGACCCGACGGCATTCCAGGCCGCGCGTGGGTCCTAGCTCTAGGGGAAGACGGTCTCGAACCCCGACTGAGAGGGTTCCTCAGCGCATGCTTGGAGCGGGGCCAGTTTCCGAAGATGTGGAAGACGGGGAAGCTGGTCCTCATCCGCAAGAAGGGACGCCCGGCGGACGAGCCGTCCGGGTACCGGCCCATAGTGCTGCTCGACGAGGTGGGCAAACTCTTTGAAAGAGTAATTGCCAAGCGCCTCGTCGAGCATCTCTCTAGAGTGGGGCCGGACCTGGCGAATACCCAGTTTGGGTTCCGCCGGTGGCGTTCCACTGTGGATGCCATCATGCGTGTGAGGACTCTGGCGGAGGATGCGGTTGCCCGGGGCGAAGTGATGTTGGCGGTGTCCCTGGACATCTCCAACGCCTTCAACACCTTGCCCTGGAGTTGCATCAGGGAGGCACTCGTGTACCACGGTGTGCCTCTCTACCTCCGCCGCATAGTCGGGGCTTACCTGACGGAGAGAGCCGTCGTCTACCCGAGTTCGACCGGAGTCGGTAGGCGTGAGATGTCGTGCGGTGTTCCACAGGGATCGGTCCTGGGGCCGTTACTGTGGAACATCGGTTACGACTGGGTGCTTCGCGGTGACTTCGCGTACGGTGCCACCGTCACGTGTTATGCGGACGACACGCTGGTGACGGTGAGCGGGGCTACGCACCGCGAGGCAACCCTGAGGGCCACGACCGCGGTTGGCCAAGTCGTCGAGCGGATCCGGCGGCTGGGTCTCGAGGTGGCTCTGCACAAGTCCGAGGCCATGTTCTTTCATGGTCCTCGGCGCAGGCCAGGCCCGGGAGCCAGCCTTACAGTGGGAGGCACTCCCATCGACATCAAGCCCCAGCTGAAATACCTGGGGCTCGTGCTTGACGGTCGATGGGACTTCGGACAACATCTCCGAAGCCTGCGCCCCAAGTTGGTCACCACGGCGAATGCCCTGAGTCGGCTGCTGCCCAACTTGAAGGGCCCAGGGGCCTCCTGCAGGAGACTCTACGCGGGTGTCGTGCGGTCCATGGCCCTATATGGGTGCCCCGTGTGGGCGGACACCCTGGGGGCCAGATTCCTGCCTCTGCTCCGTACGGCGCAGAGGACGATGGCCTCCAGGGCCATCAGGGGATACCGCACGATATCCTTCGAAGCGGCGAGTCTCCTGGCCGGATCGCCACCGTGGATCCTGGAAGCGAGGGCCCTTTCGGCACTATACCAGTTCCGAAAGGAGGCGCGGGAGCGGGGATTCGATCCCGAGCCCGAGGACATTCGGGCCGAGAAATCCCGGCTCCACCAGGTCATGGTGGTCGAGTGGGAGCGACGACTTGGGCAACCACGCGCAGGGCACGCCGTGATTGCGGCGGTAAGGCCCATCATGGGGGAGTGGCTAGAGAGGCCACACGGGAGCCTCTCGTACCGTCAGACGCAGATGATAACCGGGCACGGTTACTTCGGGCGGTATCTGCATCTGATGGGTATTGAGCCAACGCCCGAGTGCCATCACTGCGACGCGAGCGTGGACTCGGGGCTGCACACGCTCACCGAGTGTCCGGCGTTTGAGACGCCGAGGCGGGAGCTTGTGCAGGCCCTGGGGGTGAGAGTGCTCACGCTCTCCACCCTGCTCGCGGCGATGGTCCGCTGCGCGGATGCGTGGGCGGCCAGCGCCTCTTTCTGCGAGCAGGTCATGCTCGCGAAGGAGACAGCAGAGCGGGCGCGGCGCGGTGAGCGAGAGAGACTCGCTGACATCGCTGCTCGCGCCCGAAGGCGGCTCGGGCGTCGGAGGGCGCTTACAGACCTCCGCCCCCCATGAGCGCGGGCCTGAGGGTGACGGGTGGAGCCACGCGTCACCCTAGCAGAAGCAGGCCACGGCGGCGGCGCGCATCGTAGGACGATGCGCGCCTCCCCACACCGGGGTTGAGTCGGGGACGGCGTGGTCCCCACCTCCCGAGGAGGGCCAGACCGAAAGGGATGGCCCTGGGTCAGCCGGGGTGCGAGGGATATGTCGCAAGACAACCTCACCTTCGGCCTAGCACCACGACCCACAGACGGCGTGCGGTTTAGTCGGTTCGAGTCCGACATAACCCACCCCTCCGGCTCCGGAGGGGCGGGTATCCGTGGGGATTTCCCGCACGTAAAAAAAAAAAAAAAAAAAAAAAACAGCAACAACTCAATCTACCGATAGAACCATCCAATGTCGACATATTTACAATTGGCAATAATCAACTTAAATTAAACACAAAGCGGTGTACTGTACGTTTACAGTCTAGTGACAATCTATTCAATGTTACAATGTTTTGCTTAATATTACCTAAAATTTCAGAAAATATACCTACGTTATCATTTGATGTTGCTAGCCTAGATTTAACTAATTTCAATCTAGCAGATCATCGCTTCTATGAGTCATCCCCTATCGACATGCTGATTGGTGCTGATCTATTTTGGGACCTCATTGGTTCCCAACAGCATTCCCTGAGTAATAAGGGGCCAATTCTACGCAGCTCTAAACTTGGATGGCTTGTTGGAGGATCTGTTCTAATGCAAACACCCCCTAAATTACCTAAAAAGGCCATACGCTCCTGTCATGCTCACCTACAGGAAGATCATGATTTTCCAACCCTCGAAAGTCAGGTAGCCCAATTTTGGCAACTGGAAAGCTTCCTCCAAGCAACACCCCTCACAAGAGAAGAAAGGCTCTGTGAAAGACATTTTCTTACCACTACTACACGATCAGACAATGGTCGCTTTTGTGTGGGTCTACCTCTTCGTGACGATAGAGAGTGCTTAGGTGACTCATATCAGTCAGCTAAGAAGAGATTTTTGAACTTAGAGTCCCGCTTCAAAAGACAACCCGATCTAAAGGCAGCCTATACCGAATTCATTCACGAATATGCCGCTCTCGGGCATTTGTCTGAAGCACGTCTGCAAAACCCTATATGTTCCTACTTCTTACCTCATCATCCTGTTATCAAAGAAAAGAGCGAGTCTACTAAGTTGCGCGTTGTTTTTGACGCGTCGGCTCGCACTACCTCTGGTATATCAATTAATGATCTCCAAATGGTTGGCCCTACTATACAAGATTCTTTATTCAATATTCTTTTAAGATTCAGACTTCACAAATATATAGTAACCGGGGACGTAGAGAAAATGTTCCGCCAAGTGTCCATGAGAGAGACAGATCGCGATCTACAATTAATATTGTGGCGCGACAATGAAAATGAGCCTCTACGCACTCTGCGTCTCAATACTGTAACCTATGGGTTTTCTTCTGCAAGTTTTCTTACCACCAGGTGCATTTGGCAGCTAGGTGAGGAATGCATAGACCCTAAAATTAAAACCATAATTCAAAGTGATACATATTGTGATGACATTTTGACAGGAAGTGATTCCCCACAAGAATTAAAATATATTCAACGTTCAGTGTCTCATAAGTTAGCTGAAGGCTGTTTTCATCTACGAAAATATAGATCTAATTTGCCTGACCTTTTTTTAGACACTAGTAACTCCGATGAAAGTAATTTAATCATCAGCAATGCCTCTAGTACCTTGGGTATTGGTTGGTGTCCCACTTCGGACGAGTTACATTTCCCATTTCAATTACCTATACCTACAATTATTACCAAAAGGTCTGTTCTGTCCTCTATCAGCAAAATCTTTGACCCACTAGGCCTACTATCACTATACACAATTAAACAAAAAATTACTCTACAGCAGCTATGGGTTATCAAACTAGGCTGGGACGAACCAGTACCTAGTAACATTTGTAAATTATGGGAATCATTTTCTAAGAACATGATAAAATTTTCTGAACTTAAAATACCTAGACTAAGTTTAATTGATAACCATGTATTTATTGAAATGCATTGTTTTTGTGATGCTTCTCGGCTGGCTTATGGGACTTGTATCTATCTAAGGTCTATTGATGCAAGGGGGGCCATTGAAGTCCATCTTTTATGTGCTAAAGCACGCGTAGCCCCTCTCAAAGCTACTACAATTCCACGTCTGGAGTTATGCGCCGCCGTTCTAGGTGCACAATTAAGCTCAGCTGTAACAAAAGCTTTACGCCACCCTATTAATCGTCACATTTATTGGACGGATTCGCGCGTAGTTTTAGGTTGGATTTCTACGCCAAATAAAACAAAAACGTTTGTAGCCAATCGCACTGCAGCTATCAATGAACTTTCAGACTCGACATCTTGGCGTCATGTACCCACAGCCCTAAATCCCGCAGACCTCGCTTCACGAGGTATAGATTTGCAGGACATGTCCTCTATGCAACCAACCCTATGGTGGCATGGACCTCAATTTCTTTTAGAGTCAGAATTTTCATGGCCTTCGAAAATCGTATCCAATTCTTCTGAGTTACCTGAACTAAAAACGGCCTCCGTTTTGGCGGCGGAGGTTGTGCCTTCAGCACCGCTAATCAACTTTACCAAATTTTCTAAATTAAACGCCTACCAAAGAATTTACGCTCACGTGTATAGATTCATACATAATTCTCGTAACACTAATAAAGTTACAGGTCCTCTACAAGCCGAAGAACTTTCTAAATCACTTAGAGTTCTTGCTAGAATTGCTCAAAGTGAATGTTTTTCTGATGAGCTTAGCCGACTTCAAAATAAAAAGACTCTACCGGTGAAGTCAGCTCTGACGTCTCTAAACCCCTTTATTGACTCAGAAGGACTACTGCGCGTTGGAGGTCGCATTCCTGATTCGAGCTACCCTTATGATAAAAAACACCCTATTTTATTTCTAGGTTATTTCTAGACGAGGTATGCCTAAACTTATCTATTGTGATAACGGACGTAACTTTGTTGCCTCTGCTAAAGAAATAACAACCTTCCTACAGTCACAACGCGACTCCATTTGTGATTGTGCAGCTCGTCGCGGCATAGAATTTAAATTTTCACCCGCGTACGCTCCTCACTTCAATGGACTGGCTGAGGCTGGAATTAAATCGGCTAAATTCCATATAAAACGCATTTTAGGAAATGCACATCTGACTTTTGAAGAGTTGTCGTCATTGTTTGCACAAGTCGAAGCTATCCTCAATAGCCGACCCCTTTGTCCTCTCAGTCCCTCACCAAATGACCTTCAACCCCTTACCCCGGCTCACTTCTTGATTGGCAGGCCATTGACATCGCTACCATCGCCTAACGTCGTGGACAGTAATACCAATCATCTCGACCGATTTCAGCGCCTGGAGCAAGTCAAGCAACATTTCTGGCAGCGCTGGGTCAAAGAATATGTCACGGAATTGCAGCAGCGCTCTAAGTGGCGCACTAAGAAGAAGGAATTGAAGCTCAATGACCTTGTACTGATCAATGAGGACAACTTGCCGCCACTACACTGGCGGTTAGGCCGCATAACAAAGTTGTTTCCGGGCTCTGACGGTATCCCCCGAGTTGCGGATATATGTACATCCCAAGGAACGGTAAGGAGAGCCCTCAATCGCCTATGCCCCCTGCCTGCATCACCGGATCCAGAGGAGTCAAGTTGAAAGCTTCAGCTTCTTTCAACGGCCGGGAGGATGTCGTCGCCGATGTTCCCAAAGGTCGACAAGATACCACATAACATTTTATTATATTGAGCCATACTCCACCCACCAATCATATTGCACCTTACACACATACGTCACTTACTCGTCATACACACCTACCCAACACAACACTATTGCAACGACATTCAAACATTCGACCTACAGACTGCTCACAAATAAATTGTACCGACCACCTATTTTTCGGAATAAATAAGTTTGTTCCACCAAAAACTCTTTCTTTTGTTCATCGCGAACAATGTGAATAAAGATAATAAATCGTCTTTTTTGTCCTTGGATATCGGTAAAGGCTGTAACGATATTATGGGAATGCTATCTGGTACAAAAGAACCTCTTCTTTTCAAGTTGAGTTTAAAAAAATCTGTTTCTTCTTCCAAGTTTCCATTTCGAGGAGGTAGAAGCTGAATTGATTGGTTTAGATCTTGATGAGAGTTCAGATAAAAGCCTGGTTCAGATCAATTTTGGGAGTGTTATATTTTGAATCGCGCTGTGAGCCCATATCATTATACAAGTACCTGTGCTATGGGAAGTGTGGTAGATGGATCTCTTTTCCTTTTGAGGTTTAAAAGGATTAGAATAATAGATGCTAGTGTGATCCCACATACTCCCAAAGCTGCACCAAATGCAGCTATCATAGCGTTAGCTGAGAAAGGAGCTGACATGTTTAAAAGTGAAAGTTATTATTAGTATTAATGAAATGATTTTCTGTTTATGATTTTAATGTCATTATATTTGTTGTAAAATGACAAATATTTTGTAGTAATTTAATAAATAAAATGTGATGAAATAAATCAATGAGCGTTATGATTTCTCTAATAAATTCAGGTCTGCTAATTTTTCCTATGAATTTGAATTTCTAGAGAAAGAACTCTCTCTGTCCAACTGATTTACCTGAACCTATCCTGGATAGCTGAAATTCTAAATTTATGTAGGTCTTACGCCGCCGGTTTTCCATGGTGAGAGGTTTCAAGAAAGCGGACATTATGGTGTTTAAAAAAGTCGAAAA
Source organism: Eilema caniola (assembly GCA_949126895.1). NCBI lineage: Eukaryota > Metazoa > Arthropoda > Insecta > Lepidoptera > Erebidae > Eilema > Eilema caniola. The sequence continues at coordinate 2,043,030 of OX421486.1, read as the reverse complement.
GAAAAACGACATATTTTTTTATGCTTAAGAGCCTCTAAGTCTGAGTTAGGGTCTTAAATATTTAAGTTTAAATCAAAACAATTATAAATAAAATTTAAATCAGCCAGGACATTGATAACCCGTGCCGACTTACATCAATACATATCAGTACTTGTTCTCTAAGGCTGACGGGACCGAATGTGTCGATGTACATATATATAGTTATAGAACTTGCATTATTTACAATTAGTCAACATGTCAGTACCATTGGTTATTTTCCTATACTGAAAAGAGGTTCGGTAAAAAAGCAGCAAAAATGCATCGGTTCTTATTTTATCGTTTTTATTTACTTTTAACTATTCACATAACCCATAATAGTAAATGATTTGACTATTAAATACAATGACGTCACAATAAACTATTTCAAACAAATTTCCTTATAACTTACCGTTTTGATGTTTAGTAGAAAGTAACTAATTTGACAAGTTCATGACACTTTGTTGATAATTTAGATAATTTGTTGGTTATTTACGGTTTTCGAACTCTTCCTTTTACTTGTGTTGTTTTGCCCCAAATTTCACGATTCTAGCTTAAAAGGAATTGCCTGTCGTGTACCATAAGTTCGCGCCTCTATTCAGTTTCGTAAGGAACCCTTAATGCACAAGCCCGACGCGTTCTTGATCGGTTTTTTTTATAATTACTTGCACGATCTTTAACTTTGTCTGAGAGTTTTTTTTATGATAAGGCCTACTGTTTTGCCGAAAATCGGGATATCCCAAATAAAACAAGCCAGGTGTCAGACCGATGACGACTTTTAATAATTTCATTTATTATGGTGTTTTGAACAATCCTATTCGCCAGTAAAATCATTTTGAACTTTCGTTCCATGTGAAACACTCTTATCTTATTTTATTTCACAAAAAGAAAACATTTCTAACTTTTCGATTACAATAGGAAAAAAAATTGAATCAGTCTAGGCAACCCGGGATCAAAAAAAATCTCTAACTTTTCTTCAGTCGTCTCTGAAGTCAGAGATGTTTTTGCCTTTGCAAGTCCTTGTTCAACCGCCTTAAAATTGAAAACAGTTTTCTACATGAATGTACTACAACCTCTTTTGTGGATAAGTAATGCTTTGTTTCAAGAAAAAAAAAATGATTCGATAATGAGGTCACTAAACTTTGTAGCCGAAAGATCGGTTATGTATGTTAATACAAGACTTTCATGAAATATTTACTTCAATAAAAAAAAAAATGTGAGTGAAGCCGTTGGCAATAAGTAATATATACGTGGTCATTTTATTAGCTATAAAATGATACTTTTTTAATTGCTATTGTACCCAGTCTAGTCGTGACTGATGCATATAAGATAAAGAGAAGGAGAGACATAAAATCAGCGTTAGTTGCTTCCACAGATAATATTGGTTGCTTCGTAAGTACATGTATCACTACCAGATTGTGTAAAAATTGCATCTTTTTATTAAAGAAAAAACTTGTAAGTTTTATTTATAATCATATCGGACCGGTTGTTTATATGAACCCCGATCCTTCGGAAAGAAATATTTTGCGCACGGTATCGATAGCGAAATCGTCTGGAATTATTCAATTAGCAATTTTTTTTAAATTATTGATGTATTATGTGTGTCATTTTAATTTGATTGATTAAATAATAACACGAATTTGATCAGCTCACACTAAGAATGACATAAAGATTGGAGGTTTACTTTTCTTTACTCATCATTCAATTTCCAACCCAAAACAAAAAAAATTACCAATGCAAAAATTTTGATTCTCCAGTTGAAATGTATGGGAAAACGTTTTGGGCGATTTCTGTCTTTCCTAGTACTCAAAGCTTAAATGGTCTCTTACAGTCTTTAGATCCCCATATGAAACAGGATCGATTGGCACCGAGAAATTTTTTTCGGACTTTTAACTTTTTTCCTGCTGACGGTACGAATTTGCCAAATATATTTATATAATAATGAATATATTTTCTTTTGTCCGCTCTTCATGCTCATCTTAATTTATTTTTGATTAATACCGAGTCGAGTTCGTTCCTCTGTGTTTCGAGCGTCATTACTCGATGTATTCTTGGGATCCTACTGTTAATTCTGGTATAAATAATCCTAAACGACGTCATTTTTGTATTTATCTTAATATTGTTCTTGTATTTCTCTTTGGCTAAGAAGGGAAGTGATTTTTTTTTCACTCTCCTTTGGTTTTCTTTTGATTTATCGACGCGGGTTCCAAGACAGTTTAAATTCTTCTATGAATTGTGTATTAATGGGTCACTACTGTAGTGACCCACTAATACACCGATAGTAGTGATAGTAGTAATGTGGGTAGATTAGCTCTGTGAAAATACACACAAAACAGTATCTTGCTTCTTACTCGTTATTATGCTGTCATATGAGTTTCACTTTATTACTTTCATTATTGTATTTATACATCATCATTATATTTGCTCTAGTCTCGGTTGTATTCAATGTTGTGGTTTGTCGTTTTCGGCTTTATTGGGCCTCTTTCTTGGCCTAACGACTTTTGACAGCCGGGACCTATTTTAACGTGCCCTTTGTAGCATGGAAGCACTGAAATGAACTAACTATGTATTCGTTTGTTTTAAACAACTCATAAAAAAAAAATTATCAGCAGGCACATGCTGTAAGAATGTTACGAACGATCGAACGGACTTGACAGCTGAATTCGCGGTGAGATTTTAATTGGGCATGCTCAAACGTGACGTCGGCAAATATTGAGCATGCGCAGTTGTAATCTCACCCGAATTCAGCTGTCAAGTGTGTTCGATCGTTTGAAAGGTTCTTACAACATTTGCCTGCAGATTTAAAATCGTATAAATAATAATTTTCGCACCGACTACTGTACATTTTAAAATACTAAATACACTCGAGAGCAATGAATCCGGGTCACTCAAAGAATCCAAAAAATCTCGGAAAGTAAGAATGCTAGGTTAATTCAATAAATTGTATTTAATAGACAATTTAATACTCCTTAAACGAAAGTTAAAAAAATATGAGTCACCATACATTTTATTTACACAAAATTACATAAAGAAAAAAAACTGCTGATCTCTCCTTAAAACAAAAATAGGAAACATGAAATTTTTGAACTTTATGACGATTTTCTTGAATTTCAATACTTCGTATTACCTCCTCGTGCTTCCATTACTGCGTTTACGCGGTTTGGCATGCTGTACACCAAGTTCCTTATACGATTTTGGGGAATATTCTCCCATTCCTCTGTGAGAGCAATTTTGAGCTCAGGAAGCGTGATTGGGGGAGGGTTTCGTTGTTTTACGCATCTCCCTAGCTCGTCCCAAGCATGCTCGATCGGGTTGATATCCGGGCTGCGCGCTGGCCACTCCATACAAGTAATGTTCATCTCTTGAAGGTAGTCATTCACAATCCTACCTGTATGAGGTCGGGCATTGTCATGCATAAATATAGCATCCTCACCCAAATTGACCATAAATGGACCAACGTGTTCGTTGAGGATTTCTTCCACATATCTTACGCTAGTTAAAGAGCCGTTTTCTATGATCACCAGCTCTGTGCGACTTTCAGAGGAAATTCCGGCCCACACAAGTACAGACCCACCACCGTAGGCTACTTTTTCTTCGATGCATGCTTGCTTGAATCTTTCCCCTGGTCTTATATACACTCTGTGTCTTCCATCGTGCTTGTAGAGCATAAATTTTGATTCGTCGGAGAACATAACTTTCGACCAATCTTCAATACTCCAATTTACGTGGTTCTGGGCATATCTTAGTCTTGAAATACGATGGCCACGCTCCAGTTTAGGGCCGTTTGCAGGTCTAAGGGGTTTTAAGTTAGATTCAGCAAGCCGACGTCTTACTGTCCATGCACTTGGGTTACTTCCTCCGAGGCGTCGAAACTGATTTGTGAGTTCAGTTCCTGTGAGAAAGCGATTTCGAAGCATGGTGTTCACCAAGTAACGGTCTTCTCGTGCTGTGGTACACCTAGTTCTGCCCGTTCCTGGTCTGCGTAGGTTAGAACCAGTTTCTTCGTAACGTCGGAGAACTCTTTGTACTGTTGACAGCGACACACCGACAGTCCTGGCTGTATCGCGCTGACTCCGGCCGGTTTCCACCAATGTAAGTATTCTGGTGCATTCTTCAAGTGTAAGCGACATGATTTCAGCTTGAATAATGAATATTGAGCACTATCAACCTGGTTTATGTACCAACATAAATGACAGATTACAAACAAAAGCAAAAACAAATCCTGTAATTTCGTAGTTCCATCTTCGACAGTGTTCCCTTTTCAAATTTGATTTTTTTATGATATAACTTTACAATAACTAAGAAGTTTTAATACTTTCATTTAAGGAGTATTAAATTGTCTATTAAATACAATTTATTGCATTAACCTAGCATTCTTACTTTCCGAGATTTTTTGGATTCTTTGAGTGACCCGGATTCATTGCTCTCGAGTGTATATTAACCTTATCACAATTAATATATAATATGAGCGTTATTCTACACAAGCGATGTAATTAGATAGTACTGAATTAATTACCATTATTTTAATGTGTCTACTAGACATTAGTAGATCACGTACACTAATTGAATTCTATTTCACGCATTAAAACTAAACAAATTAAATTTTCAGGCTACGATTAAAGATAAGGTAGTAACTAAATAGACACTGTTAGCAACACACACAATAATGAAAATTACGAACTTAATTTACATTATTTGTCTGATAATAATTAAATAAATTATAGTCTTCGATGTCGTGTAGAATCACAGCGCTATCTGAACCCAATCTAAGCATAGCTGACCATAGGAGCATAGCATAGAAGACCGTGACTGCTGTGCTACGCCCAAGGAACGCGTGGTCTGATGGCAAGAGGTAAAGAACGCTAAAGAAAGAGCATAAGTTGTGAGCGAAACTCAATCCGTCTCGACGTGCATAATAATCAAGGCGTGGTACTGCGGTGTCGGCCGGTCTATAGCTTGTGTGTTGTTCTAGATAGCGGATCAAGTAACTTAGACACAAATATTTCAGTGTAGTAATATTCAAAAATCAATAGATGGCACTAGTAGACTCATTTAAAGAAATAGCAAAGTAAAACGCTTATATCCCTATAAAGAATCATGTAAATTATTTCAGAACTTAAACACATGATAATGTAAGCCTGTAAACATATAAAATGGCAATGTAATAAATAAAGATTTCGTGACAATAGTGCTATTTTAGGAAGCCGCCATCCAACGACATTAAGTCTGTAACTTTTACAATTACTGAAGAATCTGGCATAATCAATATAGATTAGAATATTTATAGTTTTATTCAGTCATATTCAATCCATATCCATACTAATATTATAAATGCGAAAGTAACTCTGTCTGTCTGTCTGCATGTTACGCTTTCACGCCTAAACCACTGAACTGATCTTGATGAAATTTGGTACAAAGGTATATTAGAGCTTGAGAACGGACATAGGCTACCTTTTATCACGAGAAAGGGGGTTTAAGGGGGGGGGGTTTAGAGGAAGAAAGTTTTTATGAAAGTTAGTAATTTCAGACGATATCATAATGAAATTAGGTACAGAGATAGTTTAGAGCTTGGGAACGGACTTAGGCTACCTTTTATCGCAAAAAGGGGTAGAAGGAGGGGGGGGGGGGGGCAAATGGCCGTGGGATGAAAGTTTATCTTTTTTGAAGATATCTTAATGAAATTTGGTGCAGAGGTAGATTAGAGCTTGGGAACGAACATAGGCTACCTTTTATCGCGAAAAGAGGGTAGAAGAGGGGGGGGGGGACTAGGGCCTTGGTATGAAAGTTTGTCATTTTTGAAGGTTTCTTGATGAAATGTGGTACAGAGATAGTTTAGAGCTTGGGAACGGACTTAGGCTACCTTTTATCGCAAAAAGGGGTAGAAGGAGGGGGGGGGGGCAAGTGTGGCGAGGTGCGACAAGATAAATGAAACGACTTTGTCTGGAGAGATCCAATATAGAACTGTTTATTAGGTTTGCTAATTACTAATACATAGCAATATCGATTTTGTACCATAATAGACTAAATATGCTACAGAATAGACACACTTCACCTCCCGGGGGTGAGAATAAAAAAATGTTATTACTAAAGATTACATTTTTTTTTTGTTTAATCATGCATATGGATACATTTTTATTATTCATAAATAAGGTTTACTTCTATTCTTATGTATAACATCCGGTTTATTATTTTTTTAAATTCTGACATTCACTCCTAAATCTTCCAACACTACAAATGGTCCATCGTACAAAGTATCATATTTACCACCAATTTCATTTTTAACTAAGATCAATTGACCACAGTTATACGTAATAGGGTTAACATATTTATCATAGCTTAGTTTTCTAGTTTCCTTACTAGAAATTAAATTGTTACGTGCGTCTTGAAGAGCTACTTGTAACCGATACCTTAATTCTAGTGGATAACTATCAGAGTTATATAATGGTTCTATATATTGACTTATTCTACTAGGTAATAAACTAGGCCTACCAAAAATCAACTCAAATGGGGTGTACTTGGTTGCAGTATGGACAGTATTATTAAAAGCGAAGCACCAAAACGGAAGCCAATGACACCAAGTACTAAAATTTCCATTACATTGTATTCTGAGGAAATCTCCTGGATTTTTATGCGTATTCTCTAAAGATCCGATTGACTGATGATGGTATGCTGTAGAAGCCAGTTTTTCTATTTCCAAAAGTTTACATACCTGATCCATCACTGACGAAATGAACTCCGTTCCCCTGTCCGTTGCAATACGCCTAGGAATTCCGAATCATAGTATAAAATTATTTACTAAGGCTCTAGCTATACTTACCGTTTCCTTATTTTGTAACGGGTACGCTTCGATATATTTACTCAACTCACATTGAATAGTGAGGATATAACAATATCCGTCTTCATCTTTGCTTAAAGGTCCTACTACATCTAAAAATATTTTTTCGAACCCATACGATGACGTAGTAGTTATTTCCATAGGTTCCTTTATATATCGAAAAGATTTCATTTTTTGACATTTTATGCATTTTCGTACGAATTCTCTCACGTCCTGATCTATACCTGGCCAGTAAAATTTTCTTTTAATATTATTTATCATCCTATTTACCCCAGCATGACCACTGGTGGGCAATAGATGGAAGTCATTTAGAATAAATTGTTTATCCTCCTCTTTGTCTATCCTAGTTACACCTCTTAACACACACAATCGTGGACCGGTCCATTCTTTCATTTTATTTATTAAATCACTTAATGGCTTAATAAAATTCTCATTTTCATTATTTTTAATAATACATATCTCATTGATATTATTTTCATCACAAAATTGCTTCAATTTCGTCACAAATTCGTCTCGCGAAAATTGTGCCCTATATTGGAGATTTATATATAAACATTTATTATTTTGACACAAAGCAAAGCAGTCTCTTTCTATCAACTTATATCCTCTTTTACATAACATCTCTAACTTACATCCTTCTATCAAAATCATCTCAACAAACTCATTTGGTTTCTTTAGTATTTCTATAATTCTCGGTTGATCAGACCGACAATTGTCATCTCTCTCATTCTTTAAATTCTCACTCACTACATCTTCATTCATTCTTCTGCTCTGAGCTCTAGTTAAAACTAAAACCATTTCATTATGCATCTTTTTCAAGTCATCAGATGTAATAACAATCCTAGACAAGGCATCAGCTGCCGTATTCTCAGTACCTTTGACATACACTATTTTGAAATCATACTCTTCTAGAAGTAATCTAAACTTTAGCAACCTACTAGATGGATCTTTCATACTGAATAGGTAAACTAAAGGCTTGTGATCCGTCATTATTGTAAAGGTTCGTCCATACACATACGGGCGAAAATATTTAATACCCCAAACTATAGCTGTAAGCTCCTTTTGTATTGTTGGATAATTTTTTTCGGCTTCATTAAGTGGCCTACTAGCGTATGCCACTGGCCTCATATCACTATTACACAATATAGCACCAATTGCAAATCCCGAGGCATCTGTTTGAATTATAAATTCATTATTTTCCGAAAAATTGGGATATTGTAATACAGGTGGGTTGCTTAAAGCTGTTTTAAGTAGTTTAAAAGAATGTTTGCATGCTTCTCCCCATACAAAAGGTTCATATTTCCTCGTTAATTTATTTAATGGTGCAGTTATCTCTGCAAAATTTCGAATAAACTTTCTATAGTAGTTACAAAACGCCACAAATCTTTTTACTTCATCACAATTTGTTGGTTCTGGATAATTTTGTAAAGTAGAGACTTTTGTTGGATCTGGTAAAATCCCTTTATCGGAAACTAAGTGACCAAGATACAAAATTTCTTTCTTTAGGAAATTACATTTTTCAGGATTTAGTTTTAAATTTACCTTTTTCAGTCTTTCTAATACGTCAATCAAATTTTTGTTATGAGTATCCAAATTTCGTCCAAAAATAACTAAATCATCAAGATATACGAAACATTTTTCGTATGCCAATCCGGACATTGCAATTGACATAACCCGACTAAATGCACTTGGGCTGGTCTTAAGACCCATGGGAAGTCTCTTCATTTGGTATTGACCTGTGCTTGTAGTAAACGCTGTATACTTTCTACTCGCTTTATCTAACGATAATTGAAAATAACTTTGTTTTAAATCAAGGTGTGAAAAATATATTGAGCCAGAAAGAGAGTCTAGTATTTCGTTAATGTTAGGCAAAGGAAATTTGTCATCTAAAATAGTTTCGTTTAATAGATAAATAAAAAAAAAAAAAAAAAAAAAAAAAAAAAAAAAAAAACTTCCGAAAATCAACAACTAACCGCCAATCCTTAACTTTATTAGCTAACTCCTTTTTTGGTACTAAAAGAATTGGACTATTCCACTCGCTCTGTGCCTCTTCAATCACGTCATCATGTATCATCTTATCTATTTGCTTTTTTACTTCACTTTTTAATGACTGAGGTAGTCTGTAGGGTTTTGTGTAAACTGGACCAGAATTTGGCTTAAGTACTATAGAATGTTCTGACACATTGGTAACTGAGAGCTTGTCGCCTGGTAGGTAAAACACATTAGCATATTTTGAACAGATTTCCTTAATTGATTTTTCTTCTTCTGCATTAAGATGACTTAGGTTCAAAAGCGAAAATAATTTCGTGACTCGATCGGCGTTTGTATAACATTTCTGGAATTCGCAAATATTATAATTATCTAGTAAATCAAGTTCTGGTTGAATCATTGGTATCTCCACATCATATTCACTAACATTTAATATTTTTACTGGTATCCTATTGTTTTTTGCTCTACTAATACTTCCTGCTAAAAACACATCTTTTTTCAATTCGCATGGACTAACCACGTAGTCACCTTGTAGTTCAGATTGTAGAACTATATAGTGTATAGACTCACTACGAGCTGGTAAAATAATTTTACTTTCGGAATATTTTATATCATTATAAAGTTGTACTACACATTCCTTACTATCTTTGTATAATGATAATACTTCTGATTCCAAATTGATATTTGCAGAATAGCTACATAAGAAATCTAATCCCAGAATTCCATCAGCCTTTAAAGGAACGTTGTCGAATACATGGAACTTGCCTTTAAAAAAATCCTGACTATCATGTAACAACGTTAGGTAAACAACTCCCGCCGAGCGAATTTGACCCCCAATTCCATGTATGACTGTATCATCGTCATGTATCGTTGTATTGTATGGTAACGCTTCTTTCTTTATTACAGATAAACTTGCACCAGTATCTACTAAAAAGAAATATTTAATTTTATTTATATAAAAGGTAGCAAACGCTCTACTCTGTAACGAAAATATTTGATTTTTAAGAACGAAAAAACTGATTCTGGTCTGAGTTTGAGTTATCTACTTTATTAGTATCCTCCTGTTGCATAGATTGGGTAAAGAACACACGATTACCATGGTTATTACCTTGACGACCTCGACCACGTGTAAAATGGTAATTTGGGCGATTACCACGAAAACCACGTGTACCTTGTTGTCCGCGTACAAAGTCTTTATTATTAAATGACGTATTTGGCCTATCATACGACTTATTTAAGAAACGGTTATGATAATTACCTTTTCCGTTACGAGTATTGCCATTACCGCGATGAAAGTTTTGAGAGTGTCCTCGCCTGCTATGCGGATTAAAAGTAAAAACATTACCTCCTCTCCTTTGACTATAATGCATCACCTCCTTACTCGTGGACGCCTTTACACAGTCCTCGTCCTTTGCGGCTTGGATAGCATCCTTAAGATTCTCATAGTTGCGAGCCGCAATGATGGTGCTCAGCCTGCTATCCCGAAGGCCTCCTGAAAATCGTTGTATGGCCATTTTTTCATTTAATGGTTTTAACATCGTGAACTTAGCTGAATCACCGTCAGCTTGAGAAATAGTTAGATCTGTAAACATTTGTTCTATTTCGGTGCCAAATTGCTCAATAGATCGCCAACCCTGATTGGCAGTTTGAAGACGATTTTGAATCGCCGTAAAAGATTTTTTAGTCAATAAAAGCTTTCTCAAATCGCTGACAAAAACGCTAAAAGAATCATAATTTTGGCACATACGTAATTTCGCATTCTCACTTAATCTGCTTTTCAATACAAATCGTATAAGAAGAGTCCTAGCGGATTCTTTTAACATTTCCGAGTACAATTCAACAGAATCTATCAACCTTTTGGTGGTGTTTTCGCTACTGTCCATTACTGGAATCAAGTTACATGCCGTTTTGAGATCGAAATCCATGATGTTCTCAAAACTACCACTATAATTACTACTATCACTTTCTATAGCAGGTTCCTTCATACATAAATTCAAGATCTCATTGTATAACAACTTAATTTTATCATAGGTGTCGGATATTATCTGCAAAGTATCATCTTTCAATTCCTTGTTACTAAACAAACACTCCGCTAGCTCCGTACTCTCTTTACAAATACTTTCTGCAAGCCCCAATTTATTTTTGATAACATTACCTAAGAACCTCGATTGTCCTTTCTTTATTAAATATTTTTTGATAGTTAATAATTCATCATATAACTCTAATAACTTATCTTCCATTCCTTAATAAAATTAAAACAATGCTTACCATTATTCACCAAAGTAAGTACGCAATCGCCGGGCCGATGCACTGAATAGTCTCGTTCCATATACGTACATAGGAATGTAAACAAGTGACCTCTTAGACGTAACCGTAAGAACTTAAAATAAATGATACATTATGTAAAACTTACACCATACGCTATACAAATACATTGGTATAGTATTTAAATGTACGATCTTCTGGAATAAATGGATGATAACTGGAAAAATAAAAATAGATAGGTATGTATATAACGAATTACAATGTCCCGCTGTTCCGCACTACCTTTACGCACTCTAACTTTGTTTACTTTATATACGCATTTTCACTGTCTTACAGTCTTTTTCAACCTGTTTTCTTTTACTGCTGCTTATCAAGGTTGTTCGGGAACTGGTCCCCTCTCACGCTGAAAATACCGACGCCAACTTGCTGACCGCTGGAATTCCGCCATACGAGTTTCTCGTTGTATCCATTTCTTATGGGTCCTCTTATACATGCGGTATAATCCGAGGGCTGCTGCAACCAATACAACTAAGGCTACCACAACCAGCAATATGTTAGTTGTATTCATTCCACTTGCTGCAGATGCTCCATTGCTTCCTAAGGCTGTTTGCGCAATTACCGTCTCCTCCTTAGTTTGAGTACTGCCCATTTTTCATTTTTCAACTTCAGAATTTCCGAATTATAAAATATGCCACGAAGGTACCGATTAGACCACCCAGAACGAATTGCCGGCGCCGTAACGCGAGCCGCGTTTTACCAAATAAGGCAGGGTCGCCATGAAGTGTGGCGAGGTGCGACAAGATAAATGAAACGACTTTGTCTGGAGAGATCCAATATAGAACTGTTTATTAGGTTTGCTAATTACTAATACATAGCAATATCGATTATGTACCATAATAGACTAAATATGCTACAGAATAGACACACTTCATGGCCATGGGATGAAAGTTTATCTTTTTTGGAGATATCTTAATGAAATTTGGTACAGAGGTAGATTTGAGCTTGGGTACGGACATAGTCTACGTTTTATCGCGAACAGGGGAGAAGAAGGGGGGGACCAGGGCCATGGGATAAAAGTTTATCGTTTTAGAAGATTTCCTGATGAAATTTGGTACAGATATAGATTAAAGCTTGGGAACAAAATATATAGGCTACCTTTTGTCGCGAAAGATGAGGTTAAAGGTGGGGGGGGGGGGGGGGGTTATAGGGGATGGAAGTTTGCCAGTTTTGAAGACATCCTGTTGTTATATGAGGTACAGAGATGGATTAAAGCTTGGCAACGAACATAGGCTACCTATTTACACGAAAATGGAGGTATAGGGGGGGGGGGGGGGTAATAAGGTATGAAAATTTGTCATTTTTCAAGATATCGTGATGAAATTTGGTACAGATATGGATTAGAGCTCGGAAATGGACACAGGCTACCGTTTGTTGGGAAAAAGGGAGTTGAAGGGGTGGAATAGGGTTGGGGTATATAAGTTTGACAATTTTGAAGATATCTTGATGAAATGGGTGGGATTAGAGCTCGGAAATGGACTTAGGCTACCCCTTATCGCAAAGAAAGGGATAGATGGGGGAAGGGGAATAGGGCTATGGGATTAAAGTTTCTAATTTTTCTATGGCACAAAAAAGGGGGTGAATATGGCATAAATAGTAAGAATTTCTTTTAAGATGTCCTCATGAAATTTGTTGTAAAGGTGAATTAGAGCTTCGGAACGGACATAGTCGAGTAGCGAACCAAATATAAAAGCGAATGGAGAGGATTGTTATATATATAGAGATTGTTATAGGGACGAGTGGATAGGCGTGTAAAGATCAAAAGTCGAGTAGAGTCGACTACAGGGGCGAGTAGATATACGATCAAATAGAATGCAGCAAAGGATGGGTAAGGAGGCAAATAGGGAGGCGAGTGAAAAGATGAATGTAGTGGTGAGTACAGATCGAATAGAGATTTGAGTAGAGGTGCGAGTAGATAAGCGAGTGGGGAGAGTCAAGTAAAGAGGCGAAAAGAGAATCGAATGGATGGGCAAGTAGAGAAGCCAATGGAAAGGAGAGTATAGAGAAGAGTACAAAGTCGAGTAGAGAGGGAAACAGAGAAGTCAGTAGAGAGTCGAGTATAAATTCAATATAGAGGCGAGTAGAAAGTAGAGTAGAGAGTTGAATATAGAGGCGAGTAGAAAGTCGAGAACAGAGGTGAGTACATAGTCGAGGACAAAGTTGAGTAGAGGGACGAATTCAATGCTCAATATCGTCGGATCAACACTAAGCGATAACCGGGCGGAGCCGCGAGCAACAGCTAGTAATTGTATATATGTTTGTAAGTGTATTTTAAGTGTATTGTAATATGTTTAGAAAAGTTTGTTTGTTTTTACAACTCCTGTAAACAAAAGCTGCCTGCCTGCTTTTAGCGGTTACCTACATAGCCTGGCTGTTGCCGCAAGTCGTGGCACCAGTCGTCACACCAGCGAAGGCGACTCTCTTGCATTTTATCTACGATGTCACGGACATGAAGGCTGCCGCGGATGCGAGAGTTCCTCACGCGATCCTTACGCGTGACTCCGCACATCCAACGCAGCATTTTCATCTCCGTGACACGCAGATTCTGGTTGTGTCGCTCTAACAGCCTCACAGCCGTGTAAAAGGACAGGCCTAATGATCGTCTTATAGACCTGTCCCTTCAACCTGACTGGCATTTTTGGACGCCATGCAATCCTAATCCTATGAAATAGAATAGGCTATATAATATCATCGCATTATCGGGGAGGGTCAGCAGCAGGAACGGAATCAGAAGTCGCCGCGGGCGGAGCCGCGGGCATTAGTTATAATTTTATAAACTGTTTAAGGTTATGAAAATGGTTCTTTCTTTTTCAGGTAACCATGCCATCAAGTGTGGCTACTGCAGCAATACGGACTCTTCAGTTGCCATTTGCTCTTCTGGCTAGTCTTGGAATAGACGGCACCCCTAATGAAACAACAACGAATCTGCGAAGTATAACTGTTTTCCCATTTTTATTTATAAGAATCAATAGCCCATTGCAGTTCACAGCTGGACATACGCCTCTCCTAATGTGTGCCATTGCTCCCGATCGTCCTTTTACAGGTCGTCAGTCTTTCTGGCTAGGTGGCATCCTACCGTTTGTTTACCTCCTTGCGGTCTCCACTGTAGAATTTGTTTAGAGCAATAAAACACGAAAATAGGTTGTCTGGAGAGAGGGGGATGAGGTTATAGTGTAGATTTACTATATCCCCTTCCCCCACCAATGTTTTAACCTACCTTCTTTCCCTTTCTCATGCCCCTACCCTTGTCCCCTTTCCCGACTTATGCTCCTAGACTTTTTTACTTTTGTTACTTTTACCCCCACGCTTACCTCCTTCACCCACTTCCCCACATAAATACCTCCCACCCTATCCCCACTCCTTCCGCCATCACTTACCCCACTCTATAATATTCCCCTATGCCTATCCCCTTCCCCCGCCTCATCCTGCTGCCTCTCCCCTCTACTCGACTTTCATTTCTCAAGGTCTAACCTGTACATGTATTTCGTCAGGATAAATAAAAAAAAATAACTTTCCTGCAAAATTCATCTTTTATCTCTCCCCCTCCTACTTTTATCCCTTCTTTTGTGATAAAAGAGAGTCTATGTCCATACCTAAGCTCTAATCCATCTCGCTACCAAATTTCATCGGGATATCTTCAATAATGACTAACTTTCATACAAAATTATATCCGTTTTCTCCCCCCTCTACACCTTTTTTCGCGATAAAAGGTAGCCCATGTCTGTTTTGGGCCTTTGATCCATGCCTTAACCAAGTATCAGCCCTTTGAGCGCGTAATTTTTTCATCTTCAAATATTGCATGGAAATCTGTTGGATTTGTTGACATTAATGATCACTGCTCCGCTCCCTTGAGTAGTAGCGTGTTGATAAATAACCTATAACCTTCGTCAGTAAACGGACTATTCCACACAAAAAGTTTGTTTTAAATCGAAACGTTCCTTTGATTAGCGCGTTCAAACAAACAAACTAACTTCATTGAATGAAATTTTGAAGCATTCCCCCTGTAAGGGAAAGATCGTGGGTTCGAGTCCCACCTGGGCATTCACTTTTTCCTATCTTAATCGATTTGAAAAGTTAGCATAGTAAATGCTTCAAAATTTCATTCAATTATTTGGGCGGAGTCATCAAAAAAACAATGTTTAAAAATGATTGCAACATCATTCATTGTTTCCGATATTTCGTATGAATGTCGGTAGATGCCTCCCACCGTCGCCCTAAGACGGTAGTATAGGAGAATTTGGATAGCTTCAGGTGTGGCCCGGTGGCTCAGTGGTCAGAGCATTCCCCCTGTAAGGGAAAGATCGTGGGTTCGAGTCCCACCTGGGCATTCACTTTTTCCTATCTTAATCGAAACTAATTTCAGTTTCAGAATATCAGTGTAGATTCTATCTCCTATTATACTAGATATAACCATGAATAAGGTCATGCATAACAAAAGTTGTAATAATTTTAGATAATACATTATATGATTACATTATCGTCGGCGGTGGCAGTGCAGGTTCCGTAGTAGCTACGAGGTTGGCAGAAGATAAGCAGAATAGCATACTACTATTGGAAGCTGGATATAACCCACCAATAAGTACTACCGTATGTATCCCATTTATAGCGGAACTGTAAACTAAACTAAAAAACACCTATTATACAAAGTTAGACGAAGAGTAGAAAAAGAAACGCGTTTATTTACAATTAATACGTTAAAGGTTACCAGTGCACAATTTTGTAGATGGCGTGTGGAGTCATACTGTATTATAATAGTATAGAATTATTTTGTTAAATAAAAGCAAATTTTTAATTTCAGTTAGCAGGGCTCTTCGTTACGCTTCCAAAATCATATGTTGACTATGACTATATGTCAACATTCAATCCATATTCTGCAGGCAGTCAAGGAAACCATACTACTCTCACGGCAGGGAAGATGCTAGGAGGCTGTGATTCTCTCAATCATTTGGTTCATACAAGGGGGTGCCCTAGCGACTTTGACGACTGGGCAGAAATAACAGGTGATGACTCTTGGAAATACGATAATTTTCTGAAATACTTCATCAAAAGTGAAAGAGTGGATGATACTGAAATACTTGAAACCTATCCACAATATCATGGCAAAAACGGTCCTATGGGATTGACTAGAGAGACTACGGACAAATTAACACCTTATTTGAAATCTTTTGCGGAAGCTGGTCACCCAACAGTCTTAGATATAAACGCTAATGTGTCTTTAGGATATACGCAACCACTTTACATGATCGCTGATAAAGTAAGACAAACGCCAGCTACATCATACTTAGGTAGAGTACAATCAAATGCTTATTTGACTATATCTGTTGAAACTCGTGTCGTAAAGGTTATCTTTAAAAATAATGTAGCTGTGGCTGTAGTAGCCGTCAATAAGGATAAACCTTATATTTTTGAAGCTAAGAAAGAAATAATACTTTGCGCTGGTGTATTCAATACTCCACAGATATTAATGCTCTCTGGTATAGGCCCCGAAGATCATCTGAACGATTTGAAAATAAATGTAATTGCTAATCTACCAGTGGGTAATAATTTTACTGATCAAGTTGCAACAACAATACTTTTCAAAACCAAAAAATATATAACAATACCTAATCCTCTAGATTTGGCAACAGATCCAACGAAGTTGCCGTTTCCTGCAATGGTTGGTTCTGTGGCTTTAAATGACAGCAAAAAATGTCCTGATTATCAAGTTTTCTCTTTGCTGCTGCCTCATGACACACCTCAAATAACTTTGGCTTGTCGCGATACATTTTGGTATCGTAACGATATCTGTGATAGTTGGCAGAAGCAGGGAATAGGACGAGACGTCCTGTACAATTTACTAGCTCATCTTAAACCAAAGTCTAAAGGCACAGTTCGCCTGAAGAGTACTAATCCATTTGACGATCCAGAAATCAAAACGAACTATTTCATTAACGATACAGATCTAAAAAACATGGTCAAATTTGTCAAGAATTTTATACTAGTTGCTAACACATCTTATTTCAAGGAGGTAGAAGCTGAATTGATTGGTTTAGATCTTGATGAGTGTTCAGATAAAGAGCCTGGTTCAGATGAATTTTGGGAGTGTTATATTTTGAATCGCGCTGTGAGCCCATACCATTATACAAGTACCTGTGCTATGGGAAGTGTGGTAGATGGATCTCTTTTGCTTTTAGGGTTTCAAAGGATTAGAATAATAGATGCTAGTGTGATCCCACATACTCCCAAAGCTGCACCAAATGCAGCTATCATAGCGTTAGCTGAGAAAGGAGCTGACATGATTAAAAGTGAAAGTTATTATTAGTATTCATGAAATGATTTCCTGTTTATGATTTTAATGTCATTATATTTGTTATAAAATTTAAAAAAATGTTTTATAAATAATATAATAAATCGAATGAGTCGGCGTTATAATTTTTCTGTTCATCTCTATGGCGAAAACTGTAGCCAAGATGAAATTACGTTCGGATATTTTGAGACAAGATGTTGATTTTAGTTTTAGACCGCTTCAGCTATTTTTATTTATTTCATATTTTCCTAATTTTTTAATGGAAAAAGATGGTCAGAAGAAAGGGAACAGATTCCACGCTGGTAAACGGGAACAAGAATAGAATTTAACACAGGCGAAACCGCGGGCATCAGCTACTAAATTAATATAATTTTACAACTTTTCAAATATGAGAAAAACCCGCACTAGGAAGGACTCTGGTGGTTATGGAGTTAACTTTTTTGGCATGCATCACTGTATTTTGTACCAGAAGCTGCTCATAATAAAACCATCAGAAAACCAATCGGCAAGATTATCACTTCCCATTGAAATATTGCGATGTCCACCCCCAAAATGATAAAGATTCTTGTCCTGAAGACACGCAGCCATTTGTCTGTCACCCCTGCACTGCGAAGGTCGTGACTTCTGGGAACAAATTGCTGGGCTATTAATTATTTGCACAAAGCTCCGACGAAATTTGAAGTAGGTATTATCTATGATTAAAAATCCAGAGAAAGGGATACTTAGATGATTCGGACGCGGAGAGGATGAATGATATAGATTTATGAGGCGAGGTGAGATGAATGGGCAATGAAGTGAAGGTTGATTTAGATAATGTGTGTTAACCTAGTATCATGTTAATCATCGCACCGCTGGACATAGGCGAGAGGAATTCTTGCTCATAGGTTGCAACTAACAAATAGTTGTAACTAACAAAAAGATGAAAAGCTTCATTCCCGAGCTGTCTAGCTGTGAAATGATCTCACTGATGAAGGTTTTTCGGATCCGACCATAGTCTGGTCCGTTCCAAGGTGCCCATTAAAGCGCCACCACGACCCGTACAGGGGAAACGGCGTCTCTGGCACTACTCGTCAGCGGACTGGGATGGACTGCGTGACTATTTTGCATCCATCCCGTGGGTTGAACGCTGCTTTGAAGGTAAGAACCCATCTGAGGGCGCAACTGCTGTCGCCAGTGAGATCAGTCTGGGCATGGAATATTATATCCCCTACACTGATGTCGCCGGTGCCCGCAGAGCCCGCCCCTGATTCGGGCGCGAGTGCGCGGAGGCTGTTAATCATAAACAATCCGCGTACCGCGCTTGGGTCCTCGTGCGATCCTAACGTGGGCCACTTCAAGGCGGCGTACAATAGAGCCACAAAGGTCTGCAAGAGGGCTTATATCAGAGCGCATGCCCAGCGCATAGCGCGGCTTGGTCAGGAACTAGTAGCGCATCCCACGGGCAGCCGTGGCTACTGGCGACTGGCCAAAGCCGTGCAAGCCAACTTCTGCCAGCCTTCGCTGCCGCCGCTGCGCAACCCCGATGGATCCCTGGCCCATGAGTCGCAAGAGAAAGCAAATTTGCTGGCTAATCTCTTTGCGGCGAACTCCCGAATCGATGATAGCCACCGACACTAGCGATCAGTGACCATGCAATGCCTGATATTCGTATCAGGCAACGCGATGTCCGTGCAGTGCTGCAGTCATTTGATGTCCGGAAAGCCAGTGGTCCGGACGGTATTCCGGCAGTGGTTCTACAAAAATGTGCAGCGGAGTTGTCTCCAATGCTTGCGCGGCTGTACCAGCTGTCCTACAGCTCGGGTACAGTGCCTTCGGCTTGGAAGGAGGCGAATGTACAGCCGCTCCCCAAGAAAGGGGATCGCTCAGACCCGACTAACTATCGACCCATAGCCATCACCTCAGTGCTGTGCAAGGTGTTCGAGCACATAATTAACAAACAGCTCATGCGTCACCTTGAAGAACACTCCCTAATTAATGACCGGCAATATGGCTTCAGGCCGAAACGGTCAACGGGTGATCTTCTGGCGTATGTTACCCATCTTTGGGGTGAGGCTATGGACAAGCACGGCGAGTTACTGGCGATTGGTCTTGACATCGCCAAAGCTTTCGATAGAGTCTGGCACAAATCGCTTCTTTCCAAGCTACCAGCCTTCGGTCTGCCCCCTAGACTATGCAACTGGGTTGCTAGCTTCTTGCAGGATCGCCGTATTCGTGTCCTTTGTGATGGACGCGCCTCGGAGTTCTTGCAGGTAAATGCTGGTGTGCCGCAGGGGTCCGTCCTGTCCCCTACTCTCTTTCTTCTGCATATCAATGACATGCTGTCTACCGGCAGCATTCATTGCTATGCAGATGATAGCACCTTGCACGGGAGTTATCATGGACGTCCTGCGGATAAGCAGTCGGATATCGCAGATAAAAGGCAGCTTCTTATCACTGAGCTTGACCGGATCCTGAACAACATTTCCCAATGGGGCTCTGAGAACCTGGTCGAGTTCAATGCCAAGAAGACACAGGCATGTGCGTTCACAGCAAAGGTATCTTCTTTCCTTCCCCTTCCCACTCTTCAGAGCACTCCACTGCCACTGCAGGACAACCTGACTATCCTCGGTATGGATGTTCGCTGCAAACTTAATAACAAAAACTACATCGAGAGTATCATCAAAACAGCCTCGCGTAAACTCGGAGTCTTGAACAGAGTGAGACGGTTTTTCACGCCGGAGCAGCGGTGTCTTCTATACAAGACCCAAATTCGGTCCTGCGTGGAATACTGCTCGCATCTCTGGGATGGCTCCGCAAAGTACTTATTAGATGCTCTCGACAGGTTGCAGCGACGTGCGGTCCGCATTATTGGAAATCTCGAGGTCACAAGCACCCTTGAGCCTTTGCAGATGCGTAGAGATGTTGCATCCTTGGCAGTATTTTACCGTCTCTACCATGGTGAATGTTCTGATGAGCTCTTCCAACTGGTCCCGCCCTCTCCTTTCCTACATAGGACAACACGAGCAGGTCTTAGATGTCACCCGTATACGGTGCAGAATATTCCTTCAAAAACCAAGCGGTTTGGTGACTCCTTTCTTTGTCGCACCATTAAGACCTGGAACTCCTTGCCAGCTCACGTGTTTCCTTCTTCCTACAGTCCCGGGTCCTTTAAGCGGGGCGTGAAAAAGCATCTGTTGAGGCCGTCAAGCTGAGTGCCACCATTGTTAACATGGTACGTGTTTGTAATGGTGACCCTCTTTTCTGAGACTTTGCCTTCAGCTTACCATCAGGCGAGGTGGAGTAAAATTGACGTGTCCTACATAAAAAAAAAATACAATTTGATTTTGTTGAAGAAAGGCATTAGGAGAATTTTATTTTCAACACTCTTGCTCATAAAGTGGCTCTAATTTCACCGCAATTATGCACGTAATGACACCTGGTCTCAAACTGTGACTTTTTCAAGGCTATAAAATACAAGTGAGTTATAGATTTTCTTTTAAAATTTCCTCTGTCAAATCCCTAAATTTTTCATTTAGTTAGCGAGTAATAAGAAAAAAGTATCCGCTTTTAGCCTATGGCAGACCGAGAATTTATCCCACTATTGCAAAAAAAAAAAAACAATTTCACAACATATTTTCACTTTTGAAATCATAGTTATTTATTAATTTAAATGTCTACAAGTACTAGTTATGAAGAAAATTATTTATGTTGTACAACGTCTGATATATCATGTGATTGATGTGGAGCTCTTAACGCTATGGAAACTTTACTACCTGATAACTACTAATGAACCTATATAGCTATTTTGGTATTATTTTATTCCCAAGAGTGTTGAAAATCATAGTTTATATATTTATTTATTTCTTAAAAACAGTTTACAGCTTCACATAAGTATAAAAGATTTTAGCCCACACTACAATCTATGGGACTCCGACCACTATTATTCGCTTCACATCGATTTGACAAAATGCCTTAGTTATTACTTTAACAAATTATGTAAGACTAGGTAGAATATATTTTCACAAATAAACATTAATTAGCATCTGTGTTTCAGCTTTCGGCGCCACTCCCCACGAGAGTTTAAACTTTAACTAGTCTGCACAAGAGCCATGTTCGATAAAGTAGCAACAATTATGGTATAATATTAAGTGATCTTGCTATGCTACTATAGTTAGTTAGTAAAGAAGCTTATCTACAAAACAAAGTAAAGAAGTGTGTGTGTGTGTGTTCGTATGTGTGTGTGTGTGTGTGTGTGTGTGTGTTGTGTGTGTGTGTGTGTGTGTGTGTGTGTGTGTGTGTGTGTGTGTGTGTGTGTGTGTGTGTGTGTGTGTGTGTGTGTGTGTGTGTGTGTGTGTGTGTGTATGAGTATTTGTGCTATTGTAATACAATCAATGTCATAATTGTCTTATTACTTATTATATACTTAGTAGACATAAATATATGTCAGGATAGTACGGCGAGAAGTTTCTTCGGTTTTATTATAATCGAGGGTTTGTAACCAAGTAACGAACTGTTTATTTGCATTGTTTTTTATTGAGTGGGTAAATATGGCTAATATTGTTTACTTTGTTATAGATGTATGGAGCAAGTGCATAGTAAAACCTAGTATAATACAAATGTATTGATGATTACCGTCTTCGGCTCTCTTAAGACGCTCACTGTCGCGGTCCAAATGACGCCTCAGCGGTAATCACCAATTTTACACATTCATTAATATGCAAAAATACATACCTAGATAAAAGTGTGTTATAAATCAGTAACGTGATTCATCTTATTATCCGCCCAAGCGCACTTACACTTCGGTTAATTATGCTAATATGTCTTAATCCACCCTGAGGGTGTTTTGAGCAGCTAATCTACGGTTTGATGGCGGCTATTTATCTAAAACCACCGAAACACCATGATTGACAGTTTTGTCCCTTGGATGAACTGATACAGGACCTAATGAATATAAACGACGGAGATTTGTGATTTTAATTTGTTAGCCTGTGATTTGTATGATTCATTTACGCAAAACTTTAGGCAAATATTTCGAAATACTGGTATTGGATAGGTTATTCTTTCTTGGATAATTTATTAAAAAAATATGTCAATAACATAAAATAATGATGTCACTTCACATGATTTGTGTTCATGTATATGTATTGAGTATACACAATGGGCAACAACGTTTGGGCCTTGGGGCCCGAGCGCCCGCAATCTCTTTAGGGAGATTGCGAAGCGTATGGTCGACGCTTCTCGTGACCAGTAGGCTGGCCTCTTTTTAGTTCAGATATTAAGCATTGCCATACAACGTGGCAATGCTGCCAGTCTTCTGGGAACACTTCCACAAGAGGCATGCGATGCGGATGAATTCAACGACGCATTTCAACTTTTAGTTTCTTATTTTAGTATTGTGTATATTTAGAAATGTAATTTCAATCTCAAAACCATTGTTATGTAAATGTTTGTAATTGTTTGAATAAAATAGTTTTCATATTTCAAAAAAGTATACACAATTAATTCATACTTCAATACTAATATTATAAATGCGAAAGTAGTCCTGTCTGTCTGTACTTGTGTTATGCATTCTCGCCTAAACCACTAAACCGATTTTGATGAAATTTGGTATAGTGGTAGATTAACCCTAGAGAAAGCACATAGACTATATTAGGTCGCGATAACCGCCATCCACGCGAGAAGAGTCGTAGCCAACACTTAGTGAGAAATAATAAAAGAAAAAGGAAGTATGCAAAGTAAAAGAAAAAAAAAATAAAAAGCATTTTTTAAATTATTACTCCTAGATATTATTAGAGTTTTTCATAATACTCACTCACTCTCATATTTACAACGCAACGTATCTCAACAAGAAAACTATCACTAACATCGTGTACAAAAGTTTCTCGCAACTATTTCAATAAGACAATTCCCGTCAAGCCGGTGATAACTCTTAGCCCTCGTACAGCGTCTGTTCCAGCTACCTGTGACTACAGTCCCACCTTCACCCCTTAATAGACGCCGTTACTTGAAACATTGCAGAAATTCAAGAGTTTTGTTGCGCAAATTTCTGAAGTATTTTGCAGGTGAGCTTGAAGAATATCGCTGGAAGTGACTTATACTCCATTAGGTTAGCTACTTAAATGAAGGTAGAACAAACTTGTAGCGACTTTGACAACTTTAACAAAGTTGACTACTGTTTATAAAACACACGCATTAAATAAATAAAGTAGTGACCTCACTCTCCTTTCGCAATCGTTTCTCTATCCCTTTCTCCCGCAATTTCTTACTATGTGACATGAGCTTTAATCCCCGATAGCTATTACAGCCCTGCCCATCACATTCGTTTGTAAAAATGGGCACTATTTGACAAATTGTGTTAATTCACTGAAAGCCTAGAATTTAAGACTATTTTCGTTGTATCGGATTTGCCGTACGGAACGTGACAATGACGCGAGTTCCAAGATTTTAGTTCCTACAATTATTTTCCATAAAAACTGGCCAACGCGGTTCTGTTTGTCTCCATCGTCGCACTATTAAAACCTGGAATTCCTTGCCACACTCATTTCCTCCTTCCTACAGAACCGGGTCTTTTAAACGGGGCGTAAAAAAGCATCTGATGGAGCCGTCAAGCAGAGTGCCACCATTCTTAGCATGGTACGTGTTTGTTATGGTGACCCACTTTCTGGAGACTTTGCCTTCAGCTAACCATCAAGCGAGGAGGGGTCAAATTGAGGTGTCTTAAATAAAAAAATTAAAAAGAATTTGCCACTTCAATAAAATGATTTGTCACACACTTGGCCCCACCAAAATCCAAGGATTCCAAGCAGCTAGCCGGTACATCTGCTTTAGCTCTGGCTCTTTCCTCTCAGGTGCAGTAGGGCAGACGGCAGTTAGTTAGAAAAGTAGTAGAAGTTAAATATGGTTGAAAAATTATCATTGTTTCCGAAAGTTCGTAAGAATATCGATAGACGGCTCGACCGTCGCTTCAAAGACGGATTTAAGGAGAAATTTGGATTAGTTCGGTGGTGACTACTGTCAGAGCATTCCCCCTGTAAGCGGAAGATCGCAAGTTCGAATATATTTGGATAGGAAAAGTGTTGCATCGGCCTGCCTGGACCGCTGCAATACTTTTCCTACCTAAATTGATTTTAAAAGTTAGCATTGCTTTATAATTTCATTCAATGGTAAAATCTAATCCAGGTAGTAGAAATTTGATAGCACAACTTTGTCACAAATTTCGGCCGGGTGGGTACCACCGTGCACGATTGCGACAAACCTTCCATTAGTAATCCAATCTCAGTTGGATTGCGTTCAGGGGTCAGCAAGTGCATAACCGGGCAGGGAGGATTGTGGTCACAGCACTAGTGGGACCGGTGGGTGTCATCCTCTTTTAATGAGACTGTTAAGCTGAGTGCGCCACCATTGTTAACATGGTACGTGTATGTAATGGTGACTCTTTCCTGAGACCTTGCCTTCTGCTTACCATCAGGGGAGGTGAAGTCAAATTGACATGACCTATATAAAAGAACGAAACGGAAAAGCCTAAGCGTAGCTTGGGCTCCGAGGTGAAAGTTTTGATTACAACCCCAAAGAGCATCAGGCCGACCATAACAAACAAAGTACTAAAAATGATCTTAATGCCCTGGTTTTTTCCCCTGCCTGTTGAATGATTGTCCTGATATTTGATGCACACCATTAGTTCGGACAATAACACAATTTGAATCAATAATAAAACGGAATTTGCTCTAAATACCTTTGTATTAAGATACTTTTGAGATTTTGTAGTATATACCAGTATAGATATACCACCGTGGCACGTAGTGGGGCCACGTAGGACATGATACGTTGACAATGTCATTATTGTCAATCTTGTCACGTGCATGTCACACGCGCCGCGTTATCTGCTCAGGCGGCGACCACAGATAAGTCATAAAAAAAAATATCTTTGCCGCAAAACCATAGGACTAGATTTTAGGAGAACCGTTTTGGAGTTCGGACATGGTCGCCTCTTGAGTTGCTGCAGGTCCGCCGATATTTTGGCATGGTGATTTTTATTATATATTTATTTTTCGATTCTCCTTTAATGATGTTTTTGCCTTTTTTTTTATCCGCAATAAAAACTAATTTTCTTTCTTCTTTTTCTTTCTTTCTTTCAGATCGTTCTCACACTGACTACAATGCTAATAGAATAATGAATGTATAAGATTTCAATAATGAATTTATGTCGTACAGTCATTATTGTATGAAAGAATTGAATTCTTTAATCAATAACATTCGCTTTTCAATATAACACGAGTAGTATTCGATAGTGGAAACATTTTCTATTGATTTTGAGAACTATTGTTTTCTGATTATTCATTGATCAGTTTTTTGCTGGCTAGCGTAGACAATAATTGTGAAGAGTGCAGACGTTTATAATGTCGTGTTAAAATACTGTGATACTGTGGTTATAATAAGTTCTATAGAGAATTCTGAACTGCAATCAATTAGCTTAAACTAGGAATAAACCCTGAAAAATAAAGGTAAGGTAAATTATACCAATTCTAACTTAACTTCGGTGATCGAACAAGAACCGGTGTATTCAACGTGGTATGGCTGTTGGCATATCAATTCTAAGATTGTTTCGTTTCTGCTTTGACAATCTGTCAAATGTGTCAATTTATCTATACAATGTATCCACAGATAAAACGAGATTCAGGACTGAGGCCCATATTCTAAAATGCAACTCTGCTGAACCTCGGTTTATCTGGGGAAAGATTGTATACGCATTTTGAGAAATTTGAGAGGTTGTTTGGCAGATTGTCTTTTTATCTCAAGTAAATCGAGATTCAACTGAGTGATATTCTAGAGTATGGGCCTGAGGGTCTTATAGAATACGGGCCATACCCAAACAAATAAAAACCTTTTGTTTGTTTTACTACAAACTTTAGTTTATAATAATAAAAAGTATATATATATATATAGTATAATTTTTTACGTGCGAGAAATCCCCACGGATACCCCCCCCCCCCCCTTCGGAAGCGAAGGGAGAGGTTATGTCGTGACATATCCCTCGCACCCCGGCTGATCCAGGGCCATTCCCCTCGGTCTGGCCCTCCTCGGGGATAAAAAGTATACTTATACTTATTTTTTATATCGGAATTACCGCAGTATAGCTTATTTTATCTGGTATTCTTCTTCATCTAAGCGTTAATCCCAGTCACATACGAAGGTTTCACCTTGGAGTCTGGGATCCGCTTTACCAGTCCAGTGGCTATGGTTATGTCAAATATCCACTTAAAATTTCGTCTTAATTTAAAGTCTAATTCTATTGTTAACTGTCCATAGGTCTTAATTTTAGTACCGTTCGCCGCAAACAAGTTGTATTCACAATTTTCACTATGCTTTGATATGTGCTTATCGCTCACTAGATTACGCGGATAGACCGATATGTTTGCGCCACTGTCTACAAGATAAGAGGTACCTGTGTGCTGGTCCATGATGCTAAGGCGATAGTTTACTTGCGGCCTGCATGACTCGCCCATTTCATGCACCGCTGTTAGTTTTCCGGCTTCTTCTTATTCCAGTTGCATGGTTCCACGCATTTTCTCGCCCGATGCCGGAACCGGAAGTGGTAGTCGCATAACCAGTCATGGTCTGCTGGAGTTCGCTTGCGAGATGGGCTGCGCCTCGGTGATGCCTAATGCCTAATTTGGATACAATTATCTGGTACCTTGATTCGTCAGATGCTTTTTGCGGGCTCAGTACTGCTTCGGCTTGGATGAACCACAGCTCGGGTTCGTCACACCAGAAGTCTGGAATGCGCGTCGTTACCGCTATGCTCGTGATCACCTGCTCTTCTGTTTTTACTGTAGCCGCACTAACTCCGTCATTTGCCATTTTGTCACAATAATGTTCACCAGAGTTCTATAGTTTCACCAATGTTCGATGTCGCGAGGTTATATAACCTACAAGCTCCCACACGCGTGTTCGGGGTTAGTGGGGATTTGACTTGACTCCAATATCTTCAGGATTGTAGCTAGACTGCTATCGTTTGACTTTTTAGGGCTCCAACTACCTGTAACGAGTGCCATAGATATTCGTACGGCAACCGGGACTAGGGACTTAACGTGCTCTCCGAGGCACAACCAGACCAATGCAAATACCCATATTCTTGCATACAAATATTTGCATTGAGTGGGGATCAAAGCCGCGCCTGTTGCGTAACTGTCGCGTTCACTACAGAGGCTGTGTCTTGCAGATCATAACACAAATCAATTCCATCATTTACTACAACATAAACATTTAACCCCCATATTTTGACCCCGCAGCCGAATAAAAAGGCGCATCCAGTATCTATATACCTGTTGTTACAGTCGTTTCAAACTTCACTTAGACTTACAGGTAGGGAAGACTCTTTCCTGCGAGCCCCGAGCCCCGACTGGCTAGCCGGCGTTCGCTCAATTTAACTCGGCTGTGATGCATCACTGCACGGGGAAATCGTAGTTGCGATAACTATTTTCTATTGAGTGTGATGTTTTGGAGGTATTTTACTACTTAAATGACAGATAAGTACACTTACCAGGACCTCCGTCCCCCATGAGTGCGGGCCTTGCGATGACGGATGGAGTCGCCTGTCACCCCAGCAGCAGAAACAGGCTGTGACGGTGGCGCGCATTGCACGCCTCCCCATAGCGCAGACAATTTGAGGACTTCGTGGTCCCTATACCCGAGGAGGGCCAGATCGAGTGGGATAGCCCTGGGTCGGGGAGGGATATGCGTTGCGAACCTCAACTTCGGTTTTGCACTACGACCAACAGATGGCGTGTGTTTTAATCGAGTTCGAATCTCGGAGTGTCCGGGGGGATTTTGCGCACGTAAATTCAACAAAATACACACTTACCGTGGCCTATGCACGTGTGTTATGTCAATCACACTCGTGTTGCCGACCCTGTTGGAATCTTCTCACGCCCTTTTAGAAGATCCCCCATGTTATAGTCGCTTGGAAAAACCACAGCAGAGAATTCATTCTACAGCTTGAGCACGCGGCGGATGAACTGGTGAGAATGAGTTCTCGACCTGTGGCCTGCGGTGCAATTATAGAATGTAGTCCTTTATAGTAGTAAAGCCACAACACGCCTTTTTGATGGTAAATAGGTCATCATCATCCTTGCGGGTCTGGAACTCCGAGGCCTTCACAGTTCCAGACCCGCCTGTTTTTAGTCTTTAGGGGCAGTTGGAGCCTTAAAAAGTTCGACAACTAGTTTAACTTCCATAATTCGATTTCGCCAATGGGTGGTAGAAATCATATCAGGCGCTTCAAGGAAAATGTCGAAGTTCAGCCGCGTCACGTTAGGCCCGTATGCCACTCAGCTGAACCATACTATACATATTGACAAATTTGACAGGTTATCTGGTACATTGTCTTTACAATTTTTCTCAGAAAAGTCGTGATTTAGCTGAGTTACATGCCAGAATATGGGGTTTAGACTGGAAAAAGCAGAGCCCACTACGAAAGCCTGGAATACAACTGGAATTAAAGCAAGAGAGATATCGATTTAACTCAAAAGTTTATTAATATTTCTACGTTACTCGTAAATTAAATAAAACAATATCATTGGCAATAACCTTATTTTTAAATCGTAATAATTTCGAAGCTTTCGAGATTGTGCAGAAAATCTGGTGTTAACTGGTACAGTTCTTGGCATTAATTATGTTTAGTGCGCGGTACATCAATCTATGTCAACGTGGTACAGACAGCAACCGCGTTGTTGATAATTTACTGTGGGTTTATGATTGTTATGTGGACTATACTTGTGTTTGTTTGTATAATGGGTAACTCATGCGTGTCGTACACGATCGTTTAGGCTCTGCATGCAAATGGTTTCATTCAAAGTCATTATTTTCCTAATGATCATAATGATGACGCCATGTCTAAGAGGCTCAATCCCTACAAAGCAAACTATCTAAAATTTAGTATGCCTAAACAATAATTTGCCTCAGGATTATGAAGCTCATAAAAACAACAGTCATTTTACGTTTCAGTCATTTCATAATTTAATCATTTCAAATTTTAGTCTTTCTATAAGCATTCAAAATTAAGTAGAATAGCCATTTGAGCATTTTGTTTTATAGACGAACTAGCTGTTGCCCGCGGTTATCACGACCAATAACCTATGTCCCTTCCCAAGGTATAATCTACCCTTGTACCAAATTTCATCAAAATCGGATCAATGGTTAAGGCGTGAAAGCGTATAATATTAAGTATAGACATGGAATTATTTTTATTATGACGAATGGCGACCGCGTACGGGCAAACGTAGTGTAGAACGCCCAACGGCCAGGTGGAAGGATGATCTCATCAAGGTCGCTGGGAAGCGCTGGATGCGGGCTGCTTTAGATCGGTCATTCTGGAAGTCTATGGGAGAGGCCTATTGTAACTTCCTGGTCAGACGGGACCAAGTTGTAACTAATTCTATGTCATGACCATTGAATCTAGATGTATAAAGCTATCCCCGTACACCTCTCGTATTCGAACCTACAATTCCCAGCCGCGCTATCGTCTAATGACCTTCAGACCGCTTATCGTGGTACGCAGTAATCCGTGATTCTATAGAAAAAATGGGTTGTGAAAGACCTATTCCTTATCGTACTTTATCTACAATAGAATTCATGTATATCCCAGTCCTAGTTTCCCAACCTAAAGTTCACATACTCTTATGATTGTAACTCGTATTTACTTTAACATACCTCTTAACAGATTTGTCGCTACTCCAACCTTACTTCGTAGTCAATCCACAGTTCGTCACCTTATTTATCATACTAAACTCACAATATAACATACAATTTCATTTATTTACTTAGTGGAATACGACCAGACAATCTTTTGACAACTACGTTCTTATGACGTTTGAAATTTGACAATTTTTACTGCCCTCATTCAACACTTAATACAGAGACACCTACCACATTACGCTTGCACTACACGTAAAATTAGAATCTACAAAATTAACTGTCAATCATTCAATACTTCAAATTATAATTGTTTTCGAGGATACCAACAGAGGTCGTGTTATTCAAAAAAAATACACAAACAATTACTGTCAGTGATAATTTATAGTTAGATCAACTCATCGTTGAAACTTCTATAAATCTTTATTATTTCTGTAATATAGTGTATTTTCCCCCCCCGTGTATAAGAAATGTGGCCCCGTGCTCGCCACATTCAGTAGGACTCGCCACTAGTACCAACATAGTCCTTCCTATGCCTAAGTAGGTATTTAGAAGACAATTTTAAAGTCTCCTGCCTACTGTATCGAGGCATCCAGTATACAAATCCCCAATCCTGTATTCAGAATAACGTAACCTTGACTATTATCATCTTACTTATGTGTTGTTTTTAGTATGAATGTACTGTAATAATAATACAGTATTACCGTTCAAAACGTCCCCTTAGAGACGAATAAATGCAAAGAATAATTGCAATAAAACATTTACTTTAGTTATTAGCGGTAAGGCTAGTTTGTACCGAATTATTTCTTTAACACAGTCTTTACATAATTTTAAGTAAATATTAGTAGCCAATTCACTTCAGAATAGCATTGCCTGTAAAGACACATCAAAGATTATACGATCTCACTGATCACATAGTCTAACTACAATAATTCAGCTCAGATTTAGCCTTTGCTTCACCCTAGCGGATGATAAGATTACTATAAAATAGCGATCGAGCGACCATGTGCAATCAGTACAGTACACATAACAACAATTTATACAGACAACGATTAAAATGTCCAAACATCATTATTTGTGTGTTTGTAGCCATGGTAATCTTATGTGTAAGATCTTGCTCGTACACAAAGAACAATGGTAAAATAACTACCTCTGTAGCTAGTCTGTTTGGATACTTCCGACCCTTCAGACTTCGGTGGTCTTGCACATAATTCTGTAGCCAGAAAGGTTTCACTAGTGTGAATGTACAATATACCGTTGTGTTATTGTTCAATAATGAACCAGCAAGGATCTATATGTAAATAGCAAATATTATATCAAAGATGTTTAGGACAGATCAATCACTGTGCATTTACCTTTAACAATATCTGTATTCTGTAATGAATACACCAGTTCACTGTCTCTGTTTCACACACAATCACTCACTTCACTATTAAATCACTCGTCGTGGTGTTGCAGCATTCGCTTGTAGTTTTATTTTCACCATAATCTTAGCTTGAATTATTATACAACTTTATCACTGTGAAGCCTAATAATCAAACTAATATAACACGTATTTAGTCTAGTAGTTGAACTTATTGTATAGTTGCGGTTGCTACGGCCTATCACAATGTAAAAGTGAATTTCCGTCATATTACGACGTAACCAACAACATAAAATCAAATATGATATAAAAATTAGTATCTTTCATAGCTTATTAGTTGATATCATTGTGTTGCAGCGTTTATTTCAACCCTACCTCAAAATAGGATTTAACACAAACTCAAATTGCTCAATTGGCGGGAACCTTTCGACCTACAATCACAAGATGGCGGCCGTACTCAAACCTCTTACGTACTGCAATGTAATTGAATCAATTACCTACCTAACTTCCTAATCAGATTATTATGATTTACAATAACAGCAACTTAGATCACCCCTTACAAACGCGATTCTACCTACCTAATATATATATTCATATGTTTACTATTAGTGTGTACCTACTCACCTACCTGACTAAACTAACCGTGTATCAACAAACATTTAATTACGTTAAACGTGAAATGTGTAAAGCTAATCTATCTGACTAGGGCGCAGGTAGTAAGCCTGACTTTGAACTATCACTAGTACCCCCTACGAGCAAGAGACCACGGCCGAAGCCAAGGATGTGTTCTCTCACAGGACAAGGACATAAAAATGTGTATATATACATATATAAAGATAGACAGGACTGATCCGCTCTGGAGAGCGACAACCGCCTCCTCTCCAGTCACAAACCATCCTGGAAGCTCACGGATCCCTTTCAGGCAAAATCCGTGTGCTGAGCGCTTCAGACTATCCTCAGCATGCCTAGCTGAACAGAGGTCAAGAGCTTCGTTATCACCGATAGGTATCAACTCAGGGCAATCACGTCGATTGACTTCCTAAGCGGGGGAACCTAGCTAATACCTAAGGCCTCAACCGTCCCTAGCCCTACCAAAGTCCCACAAAGAATCCCTATATAAACATTTTATCTCATGTATGGCCCTGTACCGCAGACTCACAGTACAGCTGTTATTCCGAATTGAACACGAGATTCAATTCTTAATCCCAGAGATAAAGGTGTCTTGTCTGGCTCATACGATAAAATGTTCATTTCGCGAATTATAACTTCAATAAAGGCGAGCTACCTAATTCCTCTTTTCACTAATTTAAACACTATATATTTACTAATTAAACTCAATTATTCACAATCAAGGTAAAAAAAATCTTCACGACTTTAAATGTAAAATTCTCAAAATTCCCGCCAAAGTACAATGTACAGAATACCTTTCGCGAATCGACCAACCCCGAAGCCAGCTCAAAGAAAAAGTGTCCTTGAATTCCCACTCAAAATCCTACTTTCGTCGAATTAGGGCTCCAATAGTGTCCTCCACCAATCAGAAGCTTTTATTTTCCCGCCAAAAGTCACAATTTCTGAATAATTGACAACAGCGCTAGGTTTTCTATGGCGCCTGCGTTATAATTATGAACTAACTTAAATCTTCCGTGAACCAGTGGCCCTTTTTTAAATATTTATAAACTATTTACATACTTACACTCATTGATTCTAACTGTCAATATTTTCATAATAATATAAGATTAATTTTATGTTTAATAAACATCCATATAATACTCAATAATAGATATAGAAAATTATTCAATAATCATTTGACCTTTAAACAATAATAACCAATCGGAGCCATTTCCTGCATTTTCCATAGCTCTGAGGCACACAGATAATAAATAGTATTTATAATCTCTTTTCAACAGTACTTTATTGCATTAAATATTATAATTATTGTTCCTTGTAAATAATTAATAAGTTTTAACTTTATCTGTTTATTCTTTTCCTTATTAATTTTATTATAAACAATACACAAAACTATTATAATATTATTCTTGTGTAAATATCCATAGACTATTTTTCTTAAATTCTTTCAATCATAGTCCCATATATAGGTACTGTATATATTAAACTACATTTTAAATTTATTTGTTCACAAAACAAATTTACTTGCCCTTTGCAATTTAACAGAATAATTTCTTTATGAATCAATTTTTTTCTTTGACCACATACCATAGTGTATATTTATTCATCATTTTATTTACGTATAAAAATTCCTTACTTAATCAACTAGATGGCGTTTTACGACATTGAATTATTTTCGTTTTATAAAAAACCAAGTGATATTCAATTTACTTGTAGAAATTCTTACTTAATTACTAGATGGCGTTTTACGACATTGAATTATTTTATTTATTTATGTTTTCTTGTTTTATAAGAACCTCGAAACGGTGTTTCAGTCCGTTACATCCGACCCCCTGAATCATTTACGCAGGCACAACCATTCCCCCTTTGTGTCCGAAGTAAAGATTCACTAACCTAGCTATAACTCTAGCCTAAAAGATCTGCATGAAATTAAAATTTATTTTGGTAGTATACATATTGTTAGATTGGTTAAATCCAATTTAGGTCCAATCTCTATATGTGTGTGTGTGTGTGTTTCAAAATTGGGACACGATATCGCTTGCTCCCACATTCAAGTTTTAAGGCGAAAACTACGGGACCACGTTATTTCCTGCCAGCCTGACCAATTCAGCGGGAAAAAATGGTTGTGAATCATCTCAGCGCTGTCGCATAGAGTAGAAGATCATAGGGGACTTTGTAGCATGATCCATCTACGTCGCCCATGATCCGCCTACCCCATTCCCCAAAATTAGCCAAACCTTGTGGACAAACAAAAATAAAGGGGCCAATAGCCTCCACTCCACCCGAAGGAGACCCAAGGACACACATCCCATTTCTCAAACAAGCATGTAGAGTGTGCTTTCTTAATTGTTCCTAACGTGTATAGTTGAGACCCTGTGAAGGCCCATTAACGGCATGCTTAGACTTCTAGTCCTTCCTTAACCTAACACCTTGCATAACCTTCACAAAATCTATTGTAGTGTACATAGATAATTGAACCAAACTGGTATAATAATTTTAACACTTTAATTATAGTATTAATCGGGATGGCCCTCCATTCTGATTTTAACAATCCCATTCCATCAACTCATGCAATTCGCTAACATATACATCTCATATAATGAAGAAATTCATCATACACACCTTCAGAACCAACTTCCGCGGTTGTGCTCACTACCAACCGACCAATACTAATAAAGTAAAAGAGTTCTCATTATTTGTCTTCCTTCCACCCCCCCCTTTTTTCGTCTCCTTTAATATTGACATTATACGTAAACATATTATTTATTTATTTTATTATTATATATGTTTCCTTCATTTCCTTTTTTTTTATATTCAACTTTACTTAGTTATTATTATTTTATTTGGGTGGAGCCACCTCTACGCCCCACCATCTGACGAAATGAACAAGATATATATAAACATATCTGACCCTTTTAATATTTGACTACATGTATACAGAACTTAAGAAATTCTTAAACTGCCACATTCTCCTTCATGTCCTCAGATGGGCTTCACCCCTTTCCTCCTTTTATTATCAATTATTAGTACAACAAAAATTACAATTCCAACAATTTTAACATTAATTCAAAATTTTACAATTCTTTGTTTAATTCATTTTTATTCATTTTATTTTGAATTTTTACTTTACAATATTAATTTTACTCTACTCAATAATTATCAATCATGTTTAACAATTGTTAAACATTTCCTCCCCTTTTTAAGTGTTAATTAAATCTTACAATTTTCAATTTATTACTTTCTTTAATTTTAAAGAAAATTTTCAACCTTTAATCAAAATAAATAATATAACTTTCTGTTAACAACACATTAGTTACTTACAAACGTAAAATCATCGTAACAAATTGCTCCCTTTCTGGAGAAGGAAAAGAGAAAGAAAAAAAAAAAACTTCCAATAACTTCACTAAATACATATAGTTAACCTTTCAACCAATCACCAATTTACTTTGGTGTGACTTTGAATCACCAATTCCTAACTCAGGAGTTATAACACAAATACGGTTCAATTTAATTTCGTCAGATACAGTTAGCCATTCCCATTGTTCCCCAATCCAGTCTTATCCTAGCCTTAATAACAACTCCCCCTATCATCCTTTATGACTCCTAGGAGTCAACCCATTGTGTAGCAATTCCTATCATGGTTCTTTATAATACCTCGATAAATGTATAGTATTAAACTTTCCTTTCACTTCGTCTGTTAATGGATTTACCAAAATATAAACATCCTTACAGGGACTCCCCGCTATGACATAAGGCCCTTCATATAAATTTTCAAATTTCTTAGTAATTTTTAACTCAGCATTAGATTTATTTAATTTCTTTATTTTGACAAAATCTCCCACTTGATACTCTATCAATCTATTTCTTTTATTGAATCCCAGCTTCCTTTTTTCTGCAGCTGATTTCAGGTTCTCCCTCACTGAATTCCTAATTTCCACTATATCTAACCTATCACTATCCTTCCCTATAGCTTGGTCAAATGATAGTTCAGTGCTAATCCCATATAGAATTTCACAAGGAGTATAGCCAGTACTTTCATGGTATGTATTATTATACAAGTTTTCTAATTTTGGCAATGTATTAACCCATCCCCTGTGATTACTACTATTATAAGTCCTAAACAGTCTTCCCAATTCTCTATTTACTCTCTCTACAGTATTAGGCCTGGGATTTCTAACTGTGGTATAAATTACTTTAATACCTAACAATTCCATCCCTTCCTTCCAAACTCGACCAGTGAATTGCGTTCCATTATCTGACATAATTGCCTTAGGTTTTATTATTTCAAAATATTTTTTCACCTTGCTAATTACCGCTCTGGCTGTTGCCTTCCTCAAATCATAAAACTTCACAAATTTACTAAAGGAATCCTGTAAAACTAATATGTATCTCATTCCAAACTTCCCCACAGGTAAAGGTCCATATAGATCTACCATCACTAAATCTCCTATATCTTTAGACACAATGGGGCAACATGGACCCACTTTATTATTATTATTATGTTTAGTTAACTGACATACATTACACCCCCTTACTTTGCGCTTTACATCCTTAGTCAAACCTTGCCAATAAAACCTCTCCTTTATATATTTTAACATCTTATAACTACCTTGATGTCCCATCTCCAAATGTACCTGTTTAATTACCTCATCTCTAAGCTTATCTGGCAAGTATATCGAATTTCTCTTTCCACCATCCCTCTCTATAACCAAAACCCCATCTTTTAATCTACACTTATTAATCAGCCTGGACGATTGTCTACCTACCTCACTAGGATTTTGTAATATGTTAAGTAATTTGCTAATCTCTTCATCTTCCCTTTGATATAATTTTATTTGTTCAAGTCTTTTTAACAATTCTTTATTTTGTTTTGACTCCATATAAAGAATACTAGGCATTTTAATCTTTTCCTCTTGTAAAACCTTCCCCTCTGGCGGATAACGTGATAATATATCGGCTACTATATTATCCCTACCTTTAATATGTTGTATTTCATATTGGAAATTTTCCAAATAATTTATCCAGCGAGTTATTTTTGCATTATATAATTTCCAAGTCTTCACGAATAATAAAGCCTTATGGTCAGTCTGAATAACTACCCTTGCACCCCGTAAATATGATTCAAATTTCTCTAAACAACAAATCACTGAATAAAACTCTTGTTCTGTTGTAGTCCAATTTAATTGTGCACCCCTCAAAGCTCTACTATAGAACCCCAATATCTTCTGCTCATCATTACTATCTATCTGGTATAGAACCCCGGCCAGCCCTATTTGTGAACAATCAGTTTGTAAGTAATATGGCCTAGTAAAGTCTGGATGATGCAACATTATAGTTCCTAAAAACAATGATTTAAGTTGTTGAAAAGCTATTTGTTCCAAATCTCCCCAATTCCAAACCTTACCCTTTTTTAATAAATTATATAATGGTTGAGCCTGTCTATGATAATTTGGAATAAATTTCCTATAAAAATTACATAATCCTAAAAATGCTCTTAATTGTTTAATTTTTCTAGGTGCTGGAAAGTCTTGAATAGCTTTAACTTTCTCTGGGTCAGTGCGTAATCCCTTTGTAGAAATAATATAACCTAACATCTTCACTTCCTCACAACAAAACTCACACTTCTTGAAATTACAAGTAAGGCCTGCCTTTTGTAATTTCCCAAGTACTATGTCCAAATGCTCTAAATGTTGATTAAATGAACCTGTAGTCATAATAGCTAGGTCATCTAGGTAATTTACACAATACTCCCTAACCTCATGTCCCAATATAGTGTCCATAGCCCTACTAAAACTCCCAACAGATGTCTTTAACCCCTGCGGTAATACGTTATAAACATAAGACTTCCCATTAAAGGTGAATCCCGTATATTTCTTACTATCCTGAGATATTGGTATTTGAAAGTACGCATTGTTTAAATCTATTATACTAATAAATTTAGCCCCATGGAATGAGTTCATAACATCTAATTGTAAAGGCGGCTTCTCAGTCTCAGCTACCATAAACTTGTTAATTTCTCTAGCGTCTAATAACACTCTGATGGAATCATCCTTTTTGATTGTAAAGGTTAAGGGACTACAATATGGAGTTGAAGCTCTACTAATAATACCTAAATTTTCCATTTCGTTTAACTTTAATTCCATTCGCTCTCTGTAAGCATAAGGTACTGGATAACTCCTCTTAACAATGGGGACGTTCGATACCATAACTATTTTATGTTGATAACAATTAGCTCTACCCAACCGTGATGTAAATAAATTCTCAAACTTTTGTAACAATTTTAACAGTTTATCCCTTTGATTACTCTCTAATACAACCCCCGTTTCTAACTCTGACCAATTAACTTCATCTAATCTAGTCTCTATTAATAAGGAATCTTGAACTTCTTTAAAGCTACACCCGTTGTTACGTTTAACGAACGGAATTACGGATAACTGATCCCCCTGTTTTATCACTAAACCTCTATTTTCCCCACTGGTATTAAGAGTTACTCCATGTCCTTTCAGCCAATCAAACCCCAATATTAAAGGATTTATCAACCCCGGAACTACTATGAACCCCGTCTCCGCAACAAACTCTCCTAACTGTAACGGTAACAAAACTACCTTCTTTATTTCCAAACTTTTATGCCCTACAGCTGTTCTTATTTGAAAGGGTTTAATTGGTAGCCAGGGTATCTCTACCTCCCGGCCTAACTTTAACTCGTTCAAAAACTCTTCTGACACACTAGTAATATCACAACCTGTGTCAATCAGTGCCATTACCTCACACCCGAAAACGTGTACATATACCTCCGAAGTAAAACTAATTTCTCCCTCTTTACCTTCTTGTTCTTCAAATACTACCCCTTCTACCCTTGGACTTATACATCCTACTTGTTTAAAGTCAGCCTTCCACTTAATTAAATCTACTATTTGCTCGTCAATATATAACTGTTTTGGTTCAAAATGTCTATAACCTAATCCTTCTTTTGCCTTCCTATCTAATAATACCGGTGCCAATGGTGTCCTAATTCCCCTTCCCCCTTTTCCTAGCATTTCACCTGGTTTCCACCCCATTTTACGCATAATTTCTAATGCAGCGCCCCCTTTAATTGAGACTGGACCGGGAACCAAATTTCCAATCCCTCCTAGTTTAAACCTTCCCTCGCTGTATCTTCTACTACCACCGATGAACCCGAAGCTGCAACGGCTGCTACCTTTGACTGCTGACTAATTGCTGGTCTTGGCCATTTCTTATAATTTTGACGATGCTCCTTGAAATTACGGTCCAACTCCTTCTTCCTCTCCGCCTTTGCCTGTTGAACCCCACTGTCTACTCGTGCGATGTCGTCCATCTCCCTTAAATAATCCGCCGTCTCTATGATTGTGTTCAATTTAGAAGTATACCATCCTTGTTGTATGTACTTAGGATACTGTCTGACTATATCATTCACTAGTTGTCTCTCTGAGATCTTATAGGTAAGCATTTGCGCCTTCCCGGTTAAATTCAAAAAGTGCCCCAACATAGTTGAAGATTTATCTTTATCCCAAACGCCATTTACGATCGACCTCCGCAGCTCATTCTGCTTGCTCTCACTCCAAAAGGTGGATAGAAAATCCATCTTGAAATCCTCAAAATTAGTCCAACGCAACTTATAAACCCTCGCCCAATCCCTGGCCTCTCCTGACAGACATTCTTGTATTAATTCTAGTTGATTACCCCCTTGTCCAATCTTCTTAAGGTAAGTTTCTAAATCTTCTAAAAAGGTCACTGGGTGCAAACCCATATCATCTCCACACTTAGGCTTATCTAATGTGATATTCCGTATATGATAATTAATATTTCCTGGTAAACCTTGATTATTAAACTCCTTACGTTCTCCATTATCCAAACACACTCTGGTTTGTTCGTGTGAAGGATTCGAAAGCTCTGGTTCCACTGCAGAAGGATTCCCTACCTCGGATGACATTTCCTCATTTTGATTGACAGACGCCGATTTAACCTCTTTCACCTCGGCCCTCAATGCCTCTATCTGTGAAGTCAATATTCCCAATGCCTGATTTATCTTCTCTATCACTGAACAATCCATTGGCTCCACTACTTTATTAGAGTTCAAACCCCCACTATTTCCTTCATTTACTTGCCTAGAAACTGGGTGAACGTTGAACGATTCCTCAGAACTCAGATCTCCCATGCTATTTGCACATGTAAACCCAGTATTTGACTCCCTATATCGAGCAGGTGTCTTACGCACTCTACCTTTTGGCTTAACCATCTTCTCTTGGACAATTATCAAGGTAATATTCTAAATGTATTTAGTTCACTAGAAACCACACACAATTCCCCCCTTGTGGCTTCCAATATCAAATAGTATCACAACACAATAAAGTCACACCGTATTTAGTTATACTTCATCAAATTACAGTTTATCAATTACACTTCATTACACTTTAATAAATTTACACATTTTCAAGGTACACTTATCAAATTACACCTTCTTTTCTCTTCTCTTCCCTTTTTATTTATTAATAAATGACGACTTTTAGTTCTAAAAATTAATTCACAATTGCATTAACTTTGTATATTGTATACACTTATTCACTATTATACTATACTCCTGTCTCCCCCATTTACTTCCCTATCTATCATAAATTCCAAGGACGACCCCCCAACTATTAATATTTTATTTCATTCATCATGTTTTTTTTTTAATTAAAACACTATCTCGACCCCCCATTTTCTAATATTTTTAATTTTAATTATTACTATTAAACCCCCTCTAATATATTAATACAACCCATTTCCCTCTTACCTATATATATTCACGGCAACAAATTGTACGGTATAGCATAACCATACCGTACCTTAAGGAACTTATTAACTTATATTAACCCCAAATAATTTCACTCAATACTTACTTACTTTCTTCTTACAAACCACCCCATAAGACCCTCTTTTTTTCCTAACCTTATACCAATATATTTTTGCTTTAATAGCAATATTTCTCCCTCTTATTTCCAACTCATAATAATTCTTTAAATCCATTTTGTTATATTATTTTTTTTTTTTATAAATACCTAAACTGTAAAGAAATCAATACATCAATCTAACTACTACTATATATAATTCTTGTTTTTATTTAATATAACCAATAATAATATTTTCTGGTCAATGATATTTTTTGTTTACATCTCAATTATATTATAATTCACAGAGTGATTGCACCGATACCTAATATATTCTAATTAATGATACTAAATTATTAATACCATCTTGTGACCATAATACTACCATTCTATTCCACTCCATATTCTCCGCTTAATATAATTGCATTTACTTATTTAATACCAGACCCTACTGGATCCTGGTTTCAAGATATTAGTATTATACCTACTCCCGTGCATCCCTAGCTAGTCTTGGTCGCACAGTACCAAGTAGCACCGTGATATTGACCTTCCCGGGACAAACAAACGTTAACATCCTGGTTAACGACACAAAATTGTAGTGTCATCCTGTTTACCAGGCACTAAATTGTGGTGTTATCCTGGTCACGGCACCAAATTGTAACTTCCTGGTCAGACGGGACCAAGTTGTAACTAATTCTATGTCATGACCATTGAATCTAGATGTATAAAGCTATCCCCGTACACCTCTCGTATTCGAACCTACAATTCCCAGCCGCGCTATCGTCTAATGACCTTCAGACCGCTTATCGTGGTACGCAGTAATCCGTGATTCTATAGAAAAAATGGGTTGTGAAAGACCTATTCCTTATCGTACTTTATCTACAATAGAATTCATGTATATCCCAGTCCTAGTTTCCCAACCTAAAGTTCACATACTCTTATGATTGTAACTCGTATTTACTTTAACATACCTCTTAACAGATTTGTCGCTACTCCAACCTTACTTCGTAGTCAATCCACAGTTCGTCACCTTATTTATCATACTAAACTCACAATATAACATACAATTTCACTTATTTACTTAGTGGAATACGACCAGACAATCTTTTGACAACTACGTTCTTATGACGTTTGAAATTTGACAATTTTTACTGCCCTCATTCAACACTTAATACAGAGACACCTACCACATTACGCTTGCACTACACGTAAAATTAGAATCTACAAAATTAACTGTCAATCATTCAATACTTCAAATTATAATTGTTTTCGAGGATACCAACAGAGGTCGTGTTATTCAAAAAAAATACACAAACAATTACTGTCAGTGATAATTTATAGTTAGATCAACTCATCGTTGAAACTTCTATAAATCTTTATTATTTCTGTAATATAGTGTATTTTCCCCCCCCGTGTATAAGAAATGTGGCCCCGTGCTCGCCACATTCAGTAGGACTCGCCACTAGTACCAACATAGTCCTTCCTATGCCTAAGTAGGTATTTAGAAGACAATTTTAAAGTCTCCTGCCTACTGTATCGAGGCATCCAGTATACAAATCCCCAATCCTGTATTCAGAATAACGTAACCTTGACTATTATCATCTTACTTATGTGTTGTTTTTAGTATGAATGTACTGTAATAATAATACAGTATTACCGTTCAAAACGTCCCCTTAGAGACGAATAAATGCAAAGAATAATTGCAATAAAACATTTACTTTAGTTATTAGCGGTAAGGCTAGTTTGTACCGAATTATTTCTTTAACACAGTCTTTACATAATTTTAAGTAAATATTAGTAGCCAATTCACTTCAGAATAGCATTGCCTGTAAAGACAC
Source organism: Eilema caniola (assembly GCA_949126895.1). Taxonomy (NCBI): domain Eukaryota; kingdom Metazoa; phylum Arthropoda; class Insecta; order Lepidoptera; family Erebidae; genus Eilema; species Eilema caniola. The sequence goes on along the minus strand of OX421486.1, from coordinate 2,000,198 downwards.
ATCAAAGATTATACGATCTCACTGATCACATAGTCTAACTACAATAATTCAGCTCAGATTTAGCCTTTGCTTCACCCTAGCGGATGATAAGATTACTATAAAATAGCGATCGAGCGACCATGTGCAATCAGTACAGTACGCATAACAACAATTTATACAGACAACGATTAAAATGTCCAAACATCATTATTTGTGTGTTTGTAGCCATGGTAATCTTATGTGTAAGATCTTGCTCGTACACAAAGAACAATGGTAAAATAACTACCTCTGTAGCTAGTCTGTTTGGATACTTCCGACCCTTCAGACTTCGGTGGTCTTGCACATAATTCTGTAGCCAGAAAGGTTTCACTAGTGTGAATGTACAATATACCGTTGTGTTATTGTTCAATAATGAACCAGCAAGGATCTATATGTAAATAGCAAATATTATATCAAAGATGTTTAGGACAGATCAATCACTGTGCATTTACCTTTAACAATATCTGTATTCTGTAATGAATACACCAGTTCACTGTCTCTGTTTCACACACAATCACTCACTTCACTATTAAATCACTCGTCGTGGTGTTGCAGCATTCGCTTGTAGTTTTATTTTCACCATAATCTTAGCTTGAATTATTATACAACTTTATCACTGTGAAGCCTAATAATCAAACTAATATAACACGTATTTAGTCTAGTAGTTGAACTTATTGTATAGTTGCGGTTGCTACGGCCTATCACAATGTAAAAGTGAATTTCCGTCATATTACGACGTAACCAACAACATAAAATCAAATATGATATAAAAATTAGTATCTTTCATAGCTTATTAGTTGATATCATTGTGTTGCAGCGTTTATTTCAACCCTACCTCAAAATAGGATTTAACACAAACTCAAATTGCTCAATTGGCGGGAACCTTTCGACCTACAATCACAAGATGGCGGCCGTACTCAAACCTCTTACGTACTGCAATGTAATTGAATCAATTACCTACCTAACTTCCTAATCAGATTATTATGATTTACAATAACAGCAACTTAGATCACCCCTTACAAACGCGATTCTACCTACCTAATATATATATTCATATGTTTACTATTAGTGTGTACCTACTCACCTACCTGACTAAACTAACCGTGTATCAACAAACATTTAATTACGTTAAACGTGAAATGTGTAAAGCTAATCTATCTGACTAGGGCGCAGGTAGTAAGCCTGACTTTGAACTATCACTAGTACCCCCTACGAGCAAGAGACCACGGCCGAAGCCAAGGATGTGTTCTCTCACAGGACAAGGACATAAAAATGTGTATATATACATATATAAAGATAGACAGGACTGATCCGCTCTGGAGAGCGACAACCGCCTCCTCTCCAGTCACAAACCATCCTGGAAGCTCACGGATCCCTTTCAGGCAAAATCCGTGTGCTGAGCGCTTCAGACTATCCTCAGCATGCCTAGCTGAACAGAGGTCAAGAGCTTCGTTATCACCGATAGGTATCAACTCAGGGCAATCACGTCGATTGACTTCCTAAGCGGGGGAACCTAGCTAATACCTAAGGCCTCAACCGTCCCTAGCCCTACCAAAGTCCCACAAAGAATCCCTATATAAACATTTTATCTCATGTATGGCCCTGTACCGCAGACTCACAGTACAGCTGTTATTCCGAATTGAACACGAGATTCAATTCTTAATCCCAGAGATAAAGGTGTCTTGTCTGGCTCATACGATAAAATGTTCATTTCGCGAATTATAACTTCAATAAAGGCGAGCTACCTAATTCCTCTTTTCACTAATTTAAACACTATATATTTACTAATTAAACTCAATTATTCACAATCAAGGTAAAAAAAATCTTCACGACTTTAAATGTAAAATTCTCAAAATTCCCGCCAAAGTACAATGTACAGAATACCTTTCGCGAATCGACCAACCCCGAAGCCAGCTCAAAGAAAAAGTGTCCTTGAATTCCCACTCAAAATCCTACTTTCGTCGAATTAGGGCTCCAATAGTGTCCTCCACCAATCAGAAGCTTTTATTTTCCCGCCAAAAGTCACAATTTCTGAATAATTGACAACAGCGCTAGGTTTTCTATGGCGCCTGCGTTATAATTATGAACTAACTTAAATCTTCCGTGAACCAGTGGCCCTTTTTTAAATATTTATAAACTATTTACATACTTACACTCATTGATTCTAACTGTCAATATTTTCATAATAATATAAGATTAATTTTATGTTTAATAAACATCCATATAATACTCAATAATAGATATAGAAAATTATTCAATAATCATTTGACCTTTAAACAATAATAACCAATCGGAGCCATTTCCTGCATTTTCCATAGCTCTGAGGCACACAGATAATAAATAGTATTTATAATCTCTTTTCAACAGTACTTTATTGCATTAAATATTATAATTATTGTTCCTTGTAAATAATTAATAAGTTTTAACTTTATCTGTTTATTCTTTTCCTTATTAATTTTATTATAAACAATACACAAAACTATTATAATATTATTCTTGTGTAAATATCCATAGACTATTTTTCTTAAATTCTTTCAATCATAGTCCCATATATAGGTACTGTATATATTAAACTACATTTTAAATTTATTTGTTCACAAAACAAATTTACTTGCCCTTTGCAATTTAACAGAATAATTTCTTTATGAATCAATTTTTTTCTTTGACCACATACCATAGTGTATATTTATTCATCATTTTATTTACGTATAAAAATTCCTTACTTAATCAACTAGATGGCGTTTTACGACATTGAATTATTTTCGTTTTATAAAAAACCAAGTGATATTCAATTTACTTGTAGAAATTCTTACTTAATTACTAGATGGCGTTTTACGACATTGAATTATTTTATTTATTTATGTTTTCTTGTTTTATAAGAACCTCGAAACGGTGTTTCAGTCCGTTACACTATGTTCAGCAGTGGACTATGTGTGGCTGATATGATGATGACGATTAGTCGATTTTGCTTTGTAGCAATTTCATTAATTAAATAGCTACCTATGTGACGACCTCAAGATGGTGACAGGGACAGACTGGATGCGGAAGATTTAGGATCGGACGAAATGGCACACAGAGGGAGAGGCCTATGTCTAGCAGTGCACTGCGGTGGGCAAATTGATGTCTTTATTGAAACCTATATGTAAGTATCTCTGTAGCATCTTAGCTGATTATGACTGGATCGATTTATGTGATATTTTAATTGAAAACTGATGTGATCGAAATTATTTTTAGCTCTGGTCTAGAGATCACAATGATCTCAATTTATATACTCCTTTAATTTTGTATTATTTCATTGCTTTTGATAAGTAAATATAACAAGTATTAATGTAACAATATGATCTGTATTTCTGAGAACGTGAAACGTGAAGTGCTTTACATAGAAATGCACTTTTCACAAGCACCAACTTAGTATTCTACAAAAATATCTATGTAAATAAATGTAAGTCTCCGATAGGGGTAAGCAGAGGTGTTTAAACACTCATATTTCACGCAATAGGGGGCAAAAGTACTGCAGTTCATAACACATTAGAGAACTATCCCTTAGTCGCCAATGTGAATCAAATACACAAGAACAACTTACAACATATATGGGAGTAAAATCAGCCATCATTTTTGGAGATATAAAGGCCAGTGTTTGAATTTACACTAATCATCCAAACTATGTATTCTATATTAGTACATTATGGTACAAGTGTGTAAAGTTGGTGATTACCGCTGAGGCGCTATTGAGACCCGAGCCGTTAGGTGAGGGTCTTAAGAGAGCCGAGTACGGGAAATCATCAATATACACGTGTATCATGCTTTGTTTTGCAACGCTCTTGTGAATAAAATAATTCTAAAATAAATATCTACCCTTACAGTTTTCAGGTAGTAAACTTTCCATAGCGTAAAGGGCTTAACATTAATCACATCATATATCGGACGTTGTAAAACATAAATAATTTTCTTCATAACTAGTACTTGTACACATTTTAATAAATAATAACTATAATTTCAACAGGGAAAACGAGTTGTGATTTTTTTTTCCTATGTGCGCGCATCTCAATCAGCTATAGACTAAAAGAGGTTACTTTTTGACCAGAGAAAACAAAAGTTATTAGTTAATTGATTGAAAACTTTGTTTATTAAACACGTACAAGTTGAAAATTCCGAAGTTGCATGAAATGAGCAAGTAATAAGTTAATTTATTTGTACTATTGAACTAATACTATTAAACAAAGCAACTAAAAAAATAAAAATTAAAAAAATTAGAACTCACTTGTATTTTATAGACTTGAAAGAGTAACATTTTAATAACAGGTGTTATTATGTGCCTAATTGCAGTGAAATTAGAGCCACTTTATGAGCAAGAGTGTTGAAAAATAATTTATACGATATTCCGAATATAATTTCAAACTGCCAATCAAGCTTATCCGACACGAAGTTTAAAGTTCATTTTCCTATAACGAACCCACGCTAAAATAGCTCCAGTTAGTCTAGAATACTTGCAAACAAATTAAGTCTCGCCCTTATCAATCGATGAAGATTTTATAGTGTCGCTCTGCCGATAACCCCTCGCCATTTTATCTTTTATATTCAAAAACCTGCATTCACAAAACTTCAGCATTCAAAGGGTTGCTTCCCAACTTGCCCGGGTACATTACGAAACACTGTACTGTTAACAAAATTGTCACATAAACTGCTTTCACGAACGCAAACATAAATTTGTTTTGTTCTATTTTTTACGCAAGTCCTTTATTCTTGTTGAAAAATGATTTTGTTGTTCAAAATTGAACTCTATCGCGAATAAAATGTTCATTTTTCAGCTAATTAGAATTCAACTTTCTCCATTCGGGTTTAAGGTCGTCTTTCGCTTGGTTGGGAGCGATATTTTTTTTTTTTTTGGTAGCAAGTTTCGCTATTGTCTCGCAAGTGTCGACAATATACAAAATCGCTTGTAAGTCTATATTTGAAGTTTGGAATGCTTTCGTTTGCTTGCTGTTAATTTGGTTGGTAAAACAATTTTTAGGTAAAGATGTACTTTGTGCTTGATTTGAGAGGGACAGGGGTGGAGGGATTTTGTAAAGAATAGACGGGTTTGTTTAGGATTGATTTGATTTAGAATTTAGGGGTAGCAAGATATGAAATGTAACGATAGCCCAGTTGCTAAGCCAGTTGATCGAACAACTGCAACTCTTCAGCTGCATTAGTTCGGTTTTATAAGAAAAAGAGTTCATATGACATGCCGTCGATTCCAACTGCCAAACAAACATCTGTAATATTCATTACATATGAGTGGATGGAGCTCTAATAATTGGTGTATATGGTGTAATAACTACGTGTAACTATAGAACCTCAATTTTCTGCTAGAGTAGGGAGATTTTAATCTAGATACTTAAACTATACTGATCTTATAAAGCGGAATAGTTTGTTTGTTTGTTTTTTAGAACGCGGTTATTTTTTGTGTTGACTAGGCCATTTATCGAGGTAGGTTATAGGCTACATATCATTACTCTTCTCCCCATAGGGAGCGGAGCAGTAATCATAAATATCAACAAGTCCGGCAAATTCTCATATATTTTTTGAAAATTATCGAAATATGCCACGGACGAGACCGGAGCGAGTTACCACATATATGTTTATTAATAAGTTATTATTATTATTATTTATTCTTTATTGTACACATTAATTACATTTATACAAAATAGTGAGATGTTATGTACAATCAATTCAATCAATCAATTAGTCCACTGCAGTTCACTGCTGGATATAGGCCTCTCCCAATGTGCGCTATTTCGTACGATCCTCCGCCTTCCGCATCCAGTTCGTCCCAGCCACCTTTTTCAGGTCATCGGTCCATCTGGCTAGGGGGCATCCTACCCTTCGTTTGCCTTCACGCGGTCACCACTCTAGAACTCGCCTGCTCATACGGTTATCGGTCCTTCGACTGACGTGGCCAGCCCATTGCCACTTCAGCTTGCTTATTCTGCGAGCTACGTCGGTAACTTTGGTTCTTTGTCGTATGACCACGTTCCGAAATCTATCCTTCAGAGAAACTCCAAGCATAGCTCGCTCCATAGCCCGTTGCGCGACTTTTAGTTTATGAACTAGCTCTACCGTCAGTGTCCTCGTTTCGGCACCGTAAGTCATAACAGGTAGGATCCCTCCTCCGAAAACCTCTAACGCAACCTCCCGCTAACACAATAATAAAAATAACCTCTTACTAAATATTATTATTATTATTAATATTATTATTAAATAGATTTAACACCTATAATTAATACCTTATTCAATAAGATCCTATTGTTTTGTGTTCTTAAAATTGCCATACGGACTATAATTAAAAATGGACGTTTAGCTAATAATACATATTTCTACTTTCCCAGTAGCACAGCGACGCTGGGAAATTTCGCCAATGGCCGACGTATTGTATTCTTTGATAATTTGCAGTTGCCATGTCAGGTTTCCAGTGGCAGATATAAAAGTGATTGAGCTATTTTATAGCTTATTTTATATTGATTGGTTTCTTTAACATTAAATAAAGATGACGCCAGGGCATTAATTAGTTTTGTGATTAGGAAGTTCCAGGTTTGCACCGCATTCAACGCAACGCCGACGTAAATACAAATAATTCATTCTTCTAATGGGAAGATCAACAATAAGCCTTTAACAGTGAGCACCTAGTCTTTCATATATACCTAATCTTTTTGCCGTATTTGAATCTAAATATTTTACTATAAAGTTTTTTTTATATACTTTGTTCATTCAGACCCGAAACAAATGCAGATTCGTCCACATTTAGCCTTAGGGATATAAATATTGTAAGTTGACGTCTTAAAAAATGCCGCAGTGGAGTTTGTTGCGCCGTTTACTCTCCACCAGCGCCTTGGAAGAGGTGGTAAACTTAGGTTAAGTAGAATTATTATTAACATCTATAAGAAAGAACCGTGTTGTTCTAGATTGCATAAAAATCTTTGACTTCCTCCACCTTCTACATCCAGTCTGTACCAGCCACCTTTTCCAGGTCGTCATGGCCAGATGGTGACCTACCTAACGTTTGCTTTCTCGCGGTCTCCACTCTAGAACTTGTTTACTAAATCGTATAGATGTGTCCTATATATAAGAAGGTGCTACACTTAGCAAGTGAGTTTGACTGGACCCCAAAGACCTTACACGCGATTATTTATAGCTTTGCATATTACAGTATATGAAATATATCACACACCTTAATAGTCCATTGTAGGGAATACTTTTGTTTTGACATGGGAATCTCTCTAATGGTCGCCTCAGTTTCCTTTCGTTCTGAAACAATAACATTTCGTATTGTCTGTGAATGCGAATCAATCAGATAGTATCTCGGGTATTACGTCTTATTCGTGGCCAAGTGGTAACCTAGTAGTATTGTAGTAGTAGTAAGTTCTGTAGTTAGACCAGTAATGGTCCCGACCCGTCCAATTGAGCAGTCCGACTGGGGAATTAGGTACCTCCGCCCTACAGAATACCGCGACCATAATAACCTCGTGTTGTGTTCCCGGCGGTGAGTAGGGTAGCCAGAGCTCACTAGAGTGGTTTTCTGCTGTCAGTGGAAAGACCAAAGGCTGTTCCTACTTTGTCGTCTACACCGACGTCACAGAAACTCTCTGCGTTTACAGGGTCGGCAGCACGAGTGTGATTCTCCTGGTGTTACACACGTCCTTAGGCGACGGTAACCACTTACCACCAGATGGGCCGTGTGCTTTTCTGCAACCTCAGTTGTATGAAAAAAAGTCTAAAATAGCTGTTGCTGCTGTATGACAACCCGGACCGACGGCTAAACTTTTTCATATATAGGGCGCCTCAATATGACTTCACCTCGCCTGATGGTAAGCTGAAGGTGAATTCTCAGGAAAGAGAAACACAATTACAGACAGCTATTATGTTACAATGGCGGCACTTAGCTTGACGACCGCATCAGATGCTTTTTACCCGCTTATCTACCCGGGACTGTAGCAAGAAGGAATCACGTGTACCTACTGGTAAAGAATTTGCAAGACTTAATGGTGCGACCAAGAAATAAAAAATAAACAAATATTCCACAACATTTCACACAACGCTTTCTAGACCCACGGTAAGCATAGCTTAACTAGATTGTTTTATGGAATTTAGAATGCGGATAAACATATTTAGATACTTTTTTGTAAAATATATAATAGGTACATACTGTACATAGAAAAATATAATAGCAGAATCAGTGTCCAGCTCGGTTACCCTTTACCACGAGCCCAAAATGTCAATCAATGAATCAATTAGCATATAGCAGCCCACTGCTGGACATAGCCCGATTGAGAGGCCTTAGGTCTACTGTATCCACGCTGGCCAGACGAATTGGTACAGAGTTTTATTTCGATATCATCTGCGTATTTTTTCATTAGTTGCTTCTTACGACACCCCTCGGATGAGATGCCGTGGTGATACTTGTATTTTTTCTCCGATACCATACGGATTGGTGTCAGGTATCACTCCAAATGTAGATACTGCGATTCAACAACTTCTCCTCTGACTTCCGTAATGAATCTTCAAACATCTAATTGATGAATCGCATAGACATTAAGCTTTAATAAGATTAATAGATGGTTTATCAGAATTCAGTAACAGCTACCACTGAATAATATCAAAAAAGCTTGGATATATGGCAACTACCTAACATCACGTCTGACTTGGCCTTTTCTGGTATACGATTTCGACAAAACCTTGCTCGCGAAAATAGATGCAACTGTCATAAAATCACTAAAATCGTGGCTTGGACTAGCGCACTCTGCTGATCCCTCTGCTTTATTTAGGGATCAGAATAATTTTGGGATGAAATTAAAGAAACCATCGGAGCTCTATAAACACCTTAGAGTTACCAAAGCCCACATCTTAGGTAAATCCCAAGATGACACAGTCAGGGCACTCCCGAAAGATAATAACGCGTCCGAGCTAGAATCTAGACTTATATTCGAGCCCAGTCGAACAAAGTGGGGTTGGGAGTACGAGAGCCAAAAAGGGACCAGGATATACTTAGGTCCTTTCTGAAGCAAGACGAAAATGATAAATATCGAGTGCACGCGATGAATTTGGAAATCCAAAACGAATGGTTGAAAATGGGAGAGTTCTATCGGCTTTAAAGTGACGCACCTTGATCTATGAGTGGTCGCCGTCGCCCTGTTAAAATTCTATCTTAACGCCTTTCTGATGACCCTTCCAGACCAGAGTAATCTGGTAAGGTGGGGGAAGGCCACAGAAAAACAATGTTATACGTGTGGTGAGGCAATAGGGACGACTAGGCACATATTAGTAGATATAGGGTGCTTCTTGATAGAGGCCAATACTCACGCCGCCACGATAAGGTGCTTTTCATCATACGCGAAGCAATGAGTCCATAAAATCCAGGAACAAACCTTATTCAATCTTAGATACTGCCCCAGATTGGACTCTCCTAATCGACACGTATGAAAAGCACTATAAAATTCCGGAGGACGTTGGGGTTTCGTCATCTAGACCGGACATATTTCTCTACTCGAAAACGACTAAATATGTGGTCCTTGTGGAACTTACTGTACCGTGGGAAACAAATATACCGAAGGACCACACACTTAAGAAAAATAAATACACAAACGAATTAATCAAAAACGGTTACGTGGTTAATTTGTACGCAGTAGAAGTGGGAGCGAGAGGTATACCAGCTAAATCTCTCTATAACCTACTTAAAGATCTAGGCCTATCGAGAGCTACAATAAGCTCATTACTAGGACGAATGTCTAAAGCGGCACTAGTAGGTTCGTATCAAATTTGGTTAGGCAGGAAGAGGAACTTGGGTAGTAAAGGTGAGTGTTGATGTACATCAACAAAAGGGGCCCCTTTTAAACCTACACTTGGGTCGCAAGTCCCAGGCACTGTCCCGAGTTCCCAACTCAGCAACGCGAAGGACCTGGCACCCGCACGGAGAATCCATGGATTGCTAAGAATATCGTCTCATAACTACTAGCTGACCCGATAAACTTCGTTTTACAGCGGTTTGTAACGGGAGTTGGCTGTAGAAGGGTGAAAATTTAGGTTTGTATGTAAAAAAACGGTCCAAAATATAAAAAAAGATATGGAATGGGTCAGGTTATTTAAATTATAACTTTGGGGTTTAAAAATATAGTTTAAAGACCAATAAAATATGTAGATAAAATTTCATAAGAATCGATCAAAATGTTTCGGTGGTGTTTGCAGACGAACACTGGGACATGAGAATTTTATATAATTAGACAAATTTGCGTGGTTCCTTGCTGAAAAATCTAATTTAATCACTAACAGAAAAACATCGCTTTATACAATACCTTTGTAGAACAGAATTTAGTAGACTGATCAAAGTGTGGGATTGATATACATTGACGAGTGTCTTTACCGTTAAAAAACGTGTCAAAGCCATACTACATTTATGATTCTATATAAAATACGCCAGTCTACGAATTGTTTTCTGTCAAAGGTGGTAGGAACGGTTAAGGAATTCTGACGAAAGAAACTCCAACCTGTATAACATAGGTACCTATGCCATACTCGTATACACAGGATGCAGAATTTAATTTAGGATGGTAAAATTATTTGACACTCGTTACCAGCAAAGTGCGGATCGGAATTTAAAGGAACATTAAATTGAACAAGTTTAATGCAGTTTTTAAATGGCGATAGCATCAAAATTGTGTGGAGATTGTACCATAAGGTGATTAAGAAAATTTTGCGCAGTTGGTACGCACAGTCAACGTCAGAAATATTATGACTACAAAGTCTTAAAAAGAATGATTTAGAAACTCTCATATTAAGAGCATTGAGAATTGTATTATTTTCTGAATTATTATATGTCAGAACAATCTGTCAACAGGTAGGGCTGTCAAAATCAAGGCATTAAGATCATTTAAAATAAATAAATATTCCACAACATTTCACACAACGCTATCTACAAAATGTGTGTGACATGAATAGCTCAACTAGCTTGTGTTATGAAATCTAGAATGCGGATATACATACTTAGATACTTTTGACGTGACAACGTCTTATACATTGGTTTGCCGGGTGACACTTCAAGAAACTGCGTTACGCTCCGCTCACGTTATGCGCTCACAATGAGAGCGAGTGAGAGGCACGCGTCCCTTCCACTCGGGCATGGTTAGCCCGCCTAAGAGCGAGAGAGACAGACATTTTTAAATTGTTACTATTATTTCATCCTTCTTCCTACTATACGAATGAATATTCACATTAAAATTATTTTACCACTCAAAGTCGTTGTCACGTAAAACTTTCGCCCGTATACCGACTTTATTTTGTATAGACATATATATTATACATACTAATATTTGCACTGAGCGGGGATCGAACCCGCGCCTCCTGAACAGCGGCCGTCAATGCTGTCAATTTTGAATACTTTGTTCATCAAGGTCGATCTGAGTCTGACTGTACCTAAGAGAATTTCGTGTAGCAAAAATGTCGTTAAGTGCTAGTGATTTGGCGCGAGTGAGGGGAATGTACAGGATGTACCAGGGAGAAGGGAGATGTGCAGTTTTGATTATTATTGATTTAATTTGATTGATTTTATGTTTTTTATGAAGACGCCCTTATGACTGATACGCAGGGGGCGCGGATTAGATTACCGCTCAGTCAATCAATTTCTGCATTGGTCGAGGTTTTTCTGTGCTTCGAAGAACACGTTAACCCGTTTGTACGCGTTGTCATTCAGACATCTGTAGCAGTGGTTACTAGTAGTTGGAGCCCTAATAAGTCCGACACCTGACCTTAACTACAGAGCTTCGATATCGTGAATTGGTTGTGGAGGTCAGATGTCAGTCGCTACACGGCAAATATCAAAGTTCAGCCGCATCATAGTTGGACTAGAAGGCCGACCCCATCTGAGTTTAGAAAAGGCTCAGAGAATAATTTCTTTATATGGCCTCCGTGGCGTGGCGGTAGAGAACGCGGCCGCTACGCAGGAGGCGCGCGTTCGATCCCCGCTCAGTGCAAATATTTGTATGCATGAATATGTATATTTGCATTGGTCTGGGTGTTTCTATGTATAATATGTATGTATTTACAAAAAAAACCTATCTAAGTATGTTTATCCACATTCTAGATTCCATAACACAAGCTAGTTAAGCTAGGCTTACCATGGGCCTAGATAGCGTTGTGTGAAATGTTGTGGAATATTTATATTTATTAATACGAATTAATGGCAATATTCGGCCGGCCCCAGTGGAGTAAAATAGGACAACACCAGCTCTTCCTGTAGGCACCGTAAAAGGGATAGGGCCAACAGTAAACATACAGGCCAAGACAATGAGTCCGATAGACGGTAATAGGCTCACCCCCTATTACGTGGGACCGAAAATAAAAGTTTTCGAAATGTGGGTCTTAATACACCTCAGCCTACCTCTTTGAGGATTTATAGGCGTGCGTATATATACGTATGTACTTGGGCTGCAAGACACAGTTGTGTTATACAATACCTGAATGGTGTTAGGTGCTCAGGGTCCTATGAATATCCTTGCGACCCAAGGCAGCCTCATCTGCTCATTGAAGGATGATTTTCTGGGGGTTCCTCTTTGGGTCGACCACCATCAAATGGCAATCGCTCTTATAAAAGCCATAAAAACTAAGTCAAATGTACATCAAACTTTAAGTTGAAGAGTTGAAGAGTAAATAGACCTCAGGCTCTGAGATAATCAGAGAAAATTCATATTAATATTATAAATGCGAAAGTAACTCTGTTTGCCTATCTGTTACGCTTTCATGCTGCAAAATCAATCTTGACGAAATTTGGTAAAGAGATAGATTAGACCTTGAGAAAGGACATAGACTATGTTTGTACGCGATACCTGACATCAACACGGACGGAGCTGCAGGTAACAGCTATTAATCGATAAAATGAAAATTTCAACAGATCCTGGAAGTAAACATAACATAGCCATTAACAAATCTAATAGGTCTATTTAACAGCCGACCTCTATCAGGCGGGGTTCGAACCCGGTACACTATTTTGGTGAAATCGTCTGTGATTTCGTCTTGGGTACACAAATGATTACATTAGTGGTATAAATGACCTATTAGGGTCTAACATGACGATTTATTGTCATGTATAGTTAAGTTGTTTTGTTACTGAAACCTGAGACGCTATGTTCTACGGAATCACTTTTTTAGGGTACTTTATTGTCGGTCTGCCTGTCTGTCATGACTTTAGAAGTTGATATCAAATACTTAGGTCTATAACGTTTTAAAACTACGAAAAACAGAATTCTATGTCAACTTAATAATTAGAGACCGATATTCTTAGCAATCCATGGATTCGCCGTGCGGGTGCTAGATCCTTCGCGTTGCTGAGTTGGGAAGTCGGGACAGTGCCTGGGACTTGCGACCCAGGTGTAGGTTTAGAAGGGGCCCCTTTTGTTGATGTACATCAACACTCACCTTCACTACCAAAGTTCCCTGCCTAACCAAATTTGATGCGAACCTACTAGTGCCGCTTAAGACATTCGTCCTAGTAACTAGCTTATTGTAGCTCTTGATAGGCCTAGATCTTTAAGTAAAGTAAGTTCGTCCCAGAATCTAATTATTTACGTAACCCCCGGTGTACGAGTCTGACTCGCACTTGACTGATTTTTTTGATTCCGAGTGGATCTCCATAACTGTGTGTTACCCAAACCAAACTAAGGTAAGATGGGGTTGACATATATCCTTACTGAGTCACAACCCAAAAAAAAAGTTAAGATTAAAAAAAAGACGGGTTGCACTCCGGGAGTGCCGGCAGAAGTGAAAACTTATTATTTCTTTCTTCGTTATATACAGAGAAAAAGATAAAAAGAACATACCATACCTATAATACAGCGCCAATCATAGAACCTATCACTAATTTTCTGTCAGAAGAAATTAATGAATTACAAAAAGAAAAAATAATCACAAAAAGTAATAAATTACAAAAAGAAAAAATTATCACAAAAAGTGTCAAAAGCCCAGGTTCGAACCCGGTACTATCTGAAACCATAAGGACTTACAGTCGAAGCGTTTACGGCTATGCTACGAAGCTTCATAACGTACTTGACAAAATAAACAATCTATTGCTAATGTTGTATGACGTCAGTCGTCGGTTACGGTTCAAAGGTCAAGCGATCCTGACGCAAGTTCAATATTTTTTACCCATACAACACCGCTAAAGAAGTTTTCACTTCAAAAATACGTTGGTAGATAGGTTGAAAAAATACGACATGGTTATTTCGAGACGTGACTTTTTATAACTTTGAAATAACCACTTAAAAATATACTAGCTGCTGCACGCTGCGCATTGCGACCAAACATATGTAGCTGTTGTTCTACCAGATCTAGTCCTTCTCTGTGCCAAATCATCATATATATTCATATTCATATTCATTCATTCGTTTGCGTGTAATGTGGTACAATGAGAGATGGTAACATAAAATATAGTAACTATATCTAGTCCAAGCACATTTCGCCATAATGTTGGCATGCAAACACAGATAATTATACATAGCAATAACTACTTAAAATCTAATAATATTGCAGTCACAATAAGAGCATACCGGCGGCTACAGCCCATTTCTGCAGTGGTACGAACGACATGCATATTCCTTTAAAAAGTCTTCCACTGTATAAAAGGTCTCGTCCACCAACCATTTATGTAAAGCAACACAATTTTTTTTATAAGGCAGTTCTATAATCGACCCTGGCAATGAGTTGTAAATTAGTGGAGCCATATAAACACAACTACGTCTAAAATTTTCTAACCTAGGTACCTGCATCTCAAGTGGCATGTGTGTAACCTTCCTTTTATTTAAGTTGTCCTTTTATAAGGCAGTTCTATAATCGACCCTGGCAATGAGTTGTAAATTAGAGGAGCCATGTAAACACAACTACGTCTAAAAATTTCTAACCTAGTACCGGCATCTTAAGTGGCATGTGTGTAACCTTCCTTTTATTTAAGTTGTCCTTTTTATTGAACAGTGACAAATTATTTTTCACAAATATGGCACTTTCATATATATAAATACATGGTACAGTTAATAGTTTATTGGCTTTGAAAACAGGTAAACAAGAGTCAGTCCAAGCCATACCAAAGATAGCTCTAATTCACCTTTTTTGCGCTATATTTCTGAAGAGTTACTCCAGACAACAATGCCGTACCTGATCACACATCACAATCGGTTTAGTGATATAGAAGCCTAAATAGACCGATAGGCATAGTAGCCCGAACGAATAATATTAACTACACTAACATTTCGGTTTCCTGTCTTAATGGCCGCCGTCTCATAGCAAAAATAAATGAACACAGAAATGGCCAATTCTTAGTATACCAGAAAGAGAACTGTTGACAAAGAAGCTAGGACAATATGATACATGTAGCGCTTGCCTAGTCCGCCCGTTGTATCCTCTCTTACGCTTTGAAGGATAAATGCATCGTTAAACAGGGTTGCCACTAAACATTATGATATCACAACTAAAGAAAATATTTATATAGTCAGAAGTTGGTACTTATTTTTAATCTTTTTATACTAAACTAGCTTTTCACCCGTGGCTCCGCCCGCCTAGATATTCTGTACTATAATATGAAGGCATTTATTATACATATTATAGACGTATCTTTTGAATTACTCTATTTATTAAAGAAAATCGCACCAAAATCAGTTGCGTAGTTTTAAAAATCTTAGCATACTTAGGGACAGACAACTGGAAGCGATTTTATACTATGTACCGATGCTGTTATAATACTTCGTGACAATTAATTCTAGCTGCATACACGCACACAAGCAAATTATTGTCGTCAATCGTTTTTGGATAGTTGGTCATTATAATTTGAGAAAATGCGCGAGCGTGCGGATTCCTTGCCTTCTATACAATTATGTTAGTACTTTTCCATACACAGAACGCACCCGGAATTATCCCATGACCGGTTGACTGCAAAGATTGGAAGACAAGCTATACAGGTCTATGGCCCGTGGTGGTGGGCCACTCAGTTGTGGATCGACTGTCACACTGACAAAATAACTGTCATCTGGAATACAATCTGTCTTCAGATCTACTAATAAATAAGGTTTTGGGACTGAGTATCATTCTGAAATACGGGCCTATAAGTTTTATTTAGTGGACAGTACGGGGCGCGGCAGTGATGATGACGATGATTAAAATTCGGTGGAGATATATCATAGTCAAAAAAGCACATAAATTACTTTTTATCTCAGGAATCTCAGGAATTATATGAATGCGAATCAGATTCCATGAGGTCAGATCCGTGTGAAATAGCTAGTATTTTTTTAAATAAAATAAATTAGTTCTTAAAATTTTTGCGTGACACCCCTAGCAGCAGTGCAGGTATAGTTCCGGTTGAATCTCACACTAGCCTTCCCCCTTTTCTACTTACAAGCTTTGTATACAGTGTGCTTTATATTTTTATCTATATTTTTTTTTATAAGGCTTTACATTATAATACAACCAGGATAGACAAACAGGTTACATGTATAACTGCATGTGGCGGAGATGTGAATGTTAAGGTGGATGTATGGTGTGACGAGAATGGACAGAATAAGAAATTACTATATTATAGGAAGTTTGAAAGTAACACCAATGAATGAAAAATTGAGAAATGAACGACTGTCGTGGTATGGACATATTATGAGAAGAGAGGAAAGTAGTGTTGTAGGGAAGGTTCAAAGTATGAACGTGGAGGGCTTTAGGAGCACAGGTGAGCTCAAGAAATCATGGATAGATTGCTTGAAAGATGATATGGCAAAGATCTAATTCAATCAGATCAAAGAAAGAGTAACTGAGGAAATGACATCTTACAAGAATTTATGGAGGAAACTGACATGTTGCGGCGACCTCAATAGACAGGTTACATTTCAGTAAGCGAATGTAACCAACAAACCAATAAAAAACAATAAACCAGGTTAATGTACTTTTTAAAGCTCCAATTATCTGTAAACCAGGATCAAAGACGTAATGTGCTCTCTGAGGTACAGAGGGTAGTAGATCACTATTCGATTTTAATTTCAACTTATCATTCCTGACAAAAAGATTCTCAAGCAGGTGGACAGATCTTATATTGTGCTTTTGCCCGCGGCTCCGCCCGCGTGGATGTCGGTTATCGCTTAGTGTTGAGCCGACGCTACTGAGCATTAAATTCGCGAGCATTAATATAGACTATTAGCTCGCCTCTGTTCTTGACTTTCTACTTGCATCTATATTCGACTCTCTACTCGACTTTCTACTCGCCTCTATACTTGAATTTATACTCGACTCTCTACTGACTTCTCTGCTCCCCTCGCTACTCAAATCTGTACTCTCCTCTATACTCGCCTTTCCATTGGCCTCTCTACTCACCCATCCACTCACCTCACTATTCGCCTCTCTACTCGACTCTCTACTGCACTCTATTTGATTTTATACTCCCCTCTCCACTGGCTTCTCTAGTCGCATATCTACTCGCCCCTGTAGTCGACTCTTCTCGATTTTCTATTTGACCTCTACACGCCTATCCACTCGCCCCAATAACTTTCTCTACTCGCCTCTCCACTCACTTCTATATTTGGCTTGTTACTCGACTATGTCCGTGCCGAAGCCATAATCCACCTACATATCTTAAAAAAAATCTTATTGTTTATCCTCTATTCACCCCCTTTTTTGCACGATTGTAAAATTGCAAACTTTAATCCCCTAGCCCTATCGGCCCCTCCTTCTACCCCATTTTTCAGAATCAAATGTAGCCTATGTCCGTTCCCTAGCTCTAATTCATCTCTGTACTAAATTTCATAAGGATATTTAAGCAAAAATAACACACTTTCACTTTTCCTTATTTCGCTATAAAAGGTAGCCATATCCGTTTCCAAGTTCTAATCTATCTCTGTACCAAATTTCATCATGATATCTTCAAAATTGACAAACTTACATACCCTAGTCCTATTCCCCCCTCCCTCTACCCCCTTTTTCGCGATAAAAAGCAGTCTATGTCTATTTCCAAACCCTAATCCATCTCTATACTAATTTCATCAAGATATCTTCAAAATTGATAAACTTACATCCCCTTGCCTTAACCCCCCCCCCCCTCTACCCCCCTTTCGCGATAAAAGGTAGCCTATGTCAGTTCCCAAGCTCTAATCTACCTCTGTACCAAATTTCATTAGGATATCTTCACAAATGACAAACTTTCATCTCCTTCAACCCCCTTTCTCGCAATAAAAGGTAGCCTATGTCCGTTCTCAAGCTCTAATACACCTCTGTACCAAATTTCATCAAGATTGGTTGAGTGGTTTAGGCGTGAAAGCGTAACATACAGACAGAGAGAGTTACTTTCCCATTTATAATTATGAATTTCTTTTGAGCCTTAAAACCCTAAAGCACTTCTTATTGAAATCATAAATATAAATGTAACTTTGTCGGTATGTTTGCCTGTTACGCTTTCAAGCCTAAACCACTGTACCTATTTTGATAAAAGGTACACAAATAAACTAAAGCTTGAATAGGATTATAAATGTTGAGTTTTACGTTTTACAACAGCTAATTTTAAATCATCATCATGGGGGAGTGGCTAGAGAGGCCAACGGTGGCCTCTCGTACCGTCAGACGCAAGTCATTACCGGACACGGTAGCTTCGGGCGGTATCTGCATAGAGCCAACGCCCGAGTGCCATCACTGCGACGCGAGCGTGGACTCGGGGCTGCACTCGCTCACCGAGTGTCCGGCGTTCGAAACGCCGAGGCGGGAGCTTGTGGCGGCCCTGGGGGTGACAGTGCTCACGCTCTCCACACTGCTCGCGGCGATGGTCCACTGCGTGGATGCGTGGGAGGCCAGCGCCTCCTTCTGCGAGCAGGTCATGCTCGTGAAGGAGACAGCAGAGCGAGCGCGACGCGATGAGCAAAAGAGACTCGCGGATATCGCTGCCCGCGTTCGTAGGCGGCTCGGGCGTCGGAGGGCACAGATCGACCTCCACTTCCCATGTGCGCGGGCCAGAGGGCGACGGGTGGAGTCGCCCGTCGCCCTAGTAGAAGCAAGCCACGGCGCGCATCGCTGGTCGAAGCGCGCCCCCCCATACCGGGGGCGAGTCGGGGGCCGCGTGGCTCTGGGTCAGCCGGGGTGCGAGGGATATGTCGCGAGACAACCTCACCTTCGGCCTAACACATCGACCCACAGACGGCGTGCGGTTTAGTCGGTTCGAGTCCGACATAAACTCCCCCTCTGGCTTCAGAGGGGGGGGGGGAGGTATCCGTGAGGATTTCCGGCACTTTAAAAAAAGCTAATTTTAAAGGAGGAAAACAAATCACATATATATACTCACGCCTGTAGATCCCCGAAGGAGGAGGCAGAGGTGTATGCACACCCACATTTCACCAAACTATGATTTTCCGTCCTACGTAATGGGGGGATGAGCCTATTGCTGACAGTCGGATGGAAAACAGCCCTATGCCTTAGTCGCTTTCTATCACCCACAGGAAGAAATGTGGTGGCTATTTTATGTTTCACAAGGAACCTACACGGCAAACCACATAACATTTCAATTAATACTTGTAAGGCAATTTCTGTAAGCTCACCTCTACGTACATTAGTAGGTACATAATTTATCTCCATTCGCTTTGCACGGAACCACAGTACTGCCAGGAAAGTTTATATGTAATTTAATAGCGTAACTTAGAACAATGGCCTTTTGCATGTTAATCCTAAGTTTATAGCGTCCGCTGGGAATACGGGATTAGGTAACTAGTTGGTATTTAAATTATTACAAAAATAAAAACCCGACGGCTGTTGAACAGATTGAAACAATTTTGATAGCAGGGTATTCCCATTTGCCAATCATAAACCGAAACAAAATTAATGGCTACTATTTATTTTTATTATCTTTTGAGTTATAATATGACATAAATATTTTTTGTATTCGCCTTCTGATTTCCTTCATTTTGACACTATTTTGGGGATTAACTCGGGAACGCAATTAAACGATGTGTGCCGTTTGAACTTACAAGGTATATTAAAATAAATGCATAGGAATCATAACGCTTACAGAAATGTGCATAGTGAATGCAACGATATTAGCAAAAAAGAAACTTAAAATGAAGTTATTAATAAGGGAAGTAACTCCAAGTCTGCAACACCTACTCCATAAGATTTTTTTTTGGTAACACATATATATATTATTTTCAAACACCTAAAATCCACTATATACTTTTTGTTGACATTTCATATACCTATGACACTCAGAACCCCAGTCATCGAAATCCATCCATCCGTTCTATATACAAACATACATGCGTAGCTGACGGGTAAAAAATATATTGCTACGCCCGGCGCTTGGCCACTTCAATATAATTATGGCCAAATTTCCATAGGAGTGAGCGAGACGGCACTATAGAAAGAGACAGCATGCCTTGACGTCACTGTTCTAGAAGGAATCGAATGAATAGAACGAGACGACAGGCTGGAAAGAGACACAAGACCCAATAGAACCTTCCAGAAAGTTCCTGTCTTTTTAGAACGTTCCTGTCTTTTCTCGATCTTTCGCTACTCGGCCGCGCCCGATATAAAAGGCGAGCTAACAGCCTCCGCTCAAGTTAGTCTACGACTAGTATCCGAAGCGATCAAAGCGATAAAGTGTGCGAAGCGATACAGTGCGATTTATACAAGTGACTGTATATTGTGTAAGGAAGAGTTTTGAATTTCTACGCGCTTTGCTGTAATTTAAGTGCAGCTGAATAAAATCTGTTTTCAACGGTTGTCCTCGCATTTTCTATTTTAACCGACCCCCACGCTCGTAACAATATCTTTTGTAATTGACTGACGGATGGATTTTTATAAATTTATTTATGACATTAATTTGGCCATGGCTTCGGCCGCGTCTGGTACTGCTTCTGTAACCCCTATTCTCTTACATTTCAGTCAGATCTGTTTAGACGTTAGCCTATGATTAAATAAAAGCATCTTCAAAAACTTTATTTTATTTAA
The DNA here is from genome assembly GCA_949126895.1 of Eilema caniola. Classification (NCBI taxonomy): domain Eukaryota; kingdom Metazoa; phylum Arthropoda; class Insecta; order Lepidoptera; family Erebidae; genus Eilema; species Eilema caniola. Next base: position 1,979,210 of record OX421486.1, on the reverse strand, counting down.
GATACAGGAATTACAAACACAGATTGTTAACATTATATTTTCTCTTCGAACGTCAACGTATGTCTTAAACTGTACTTGTGAATTTATATAAATTGACCATTAAAATTGATATTACACTATATTGTTTATTGATAATTTCTCATCCTAAGAACTAAGTTGTTTTTTGCTCGCCAACCTTTATAATTCCCGCTGGATCATTCTCAATTTCTTTATGAATTTTGGCATTAGTAATCTCAATCCTGGCGCTTGCATAAAAACCAACTGATATTGTCTCAGTTGATATTATTGATTTGGGTAAATCTGCGATATCTTGTCATCTCCATATACTTATTCCATGGAAATGACGACCTTGATATGGATTTTCGTAGTTTTATAATATATGTCCATAATTAAGTTCAGTCTCATATGTAACTTCTACGTCCATCGTACCTTGTGATGCATTGATAGTTGCTGGTACCGTCTCTCTTGGAGCAATAGTAGCTTGTATTTGAGAAGTGGCGCCAAGGACGACGTTCCTAGATTCAGTTTTGTCTTGACTCCGATCTCCAGTATAGCTGAGCGTAGTAGTACCACCAATACTCGCAACCTTTCCAAATACGACGCTGTCGGTAATTCATTGATCCAATGTCACTGAGTGAGAATTACCCCAACAATGTGAAATGGTATTTTCTACACTTTGCGTAACAGATGAGTTGCATAACGCTGATATTTTGTCATGATTATTTACATATTCTGCAGTACCGACAGCGACTGGCTTCAAATTAACACCAAGGATTTTTGCTTTGATTGGCTTGAGGATTCTTTTGATTTCTTCCCAATTATAATGGTTATAGAGATTTCCCCAGGGCGTTGGATCTTTCAGATAAACATCTGTGGGAGGTTGCATATTGTATTTTTCTACAGCATCTTTCAAGGAGTTACTATCAATTTTGAAAGCCGCTATCTCCTTGTCACTGCAATAGGCTTCATCTACGCTGAATGTCACAGACGAGGTATCAGCTGTCTTCCCTGGTGATATATTAATAGTAATTGTAACACAGTAAGCAGCAGCTGGCAACATTAATAGAACAATGTTTGCGAACATCTTGATCTGGAAACAAAATGTGTATGGCGTATATGTTGCATACAACTAGCTTAAACAGGCATTTAATTAACCGCCTAGGCTATTTAGTAAGCGACGCCTTTCGACTAACGGCCTGCATAATATTCAGCCTTAACATTTAATAAACTGACTGGCTGAGGCCATTCGCACGATAGGGTACCACCCCGAAATAAGACAGAAAGTAAGTGATAGGCTGCGTAATTCGACTTGGAAAGATTAGGTTAGAAAACTAACGATAAACTTTGAGACCTCCGCGACAAAATAATTCCGCAAACTGACCTCCGCCCCCCATGAGCGCGGGCCTGAGGGTGACGGGTGGAGCCGCCCAGCAGAAGCAGGCCACGGCGGCGGCGCGCATCGTAGGACGATGCGCGCATGCCCACACCGGGGTTGAGTCGGGGACCGCGTGGTCCCCCCCCCTCCCGAGGAGGGCCAGACCGAGAGGGATGGCCCTGGGTCAGCCGGGGTGCGAGGGATATGTCGCATGACAACTTCACCTTCGGCCTAGCACTACGACCCAGAGACGGCGTGCGGTTTAGTCGGTTCGAGTCCGACATAACCTCCCCCTCCGGCTCCGGAGGGGTGGGTATCCGTGGGGATTCCCCGCACGTAAAAAAGAAAAAAAAGAAAGCTACAAAATAAACGTGTCTTTATGTCTGTATAAACGTTGAAAGTACTTACGTTTCCTCTTCAATGAGTTTTAAATCAATATGATGCTACACAATCATTTGCTCAAGTGAAATGTTCTATCTACGATGTAAACGATTCTATAGAAAGTGGATGATAACAATGCATTTTACATTATTTGCAAAAATACAGTTAATAAATAAATAACAAGTACGTGATAATAGCTTACAGCTGAATAAATCAATATAACGCCAGTAATCTTGTAATAAATAGTTTCATTATGTTAATACTAGCCCATTAGCGTGCATCCTTGCATTGCCCGAATCCTTGCGTTGTTTAATTTCTTATTAAATTATTTAATTTCGGACTTTTTTTTAACCGATACACGCGATTAACGAAATTGTGTGCTTCATTTCATTTCAAAGAAATTTTAAAGCATTTTGCATACTATTTAAATCGATTAAGATAGAAAAAATACTGAATCGGTCCAGGCGGAACTCGAACCCGCGATCTTTACCTTTCAGGGGGAATGCTCTGACCACTAAGTCACTGGACCCCACCCGAACGAGTCTTTTTTTAAAGTTTAAACTTATTTAGCGGCGTTGGATGGGTGAAAAGTGTTAAACTCGGATCGCTTGACCTTTGGACCGTAATCGACGACTGACGCCATACAACATAAGCTATAGTCTGTCTATTTTGCAAGATACGATAAATAGCATCGTAGTCGACTTTAAGTCCTTATGGTTTTAGATAGTACCGGGTTCAAACCTGGCCTTCTGACACTTTTAGTGATTATTTTTTCTTTTTGTAATTTATTACTTTTTGTGATTATTTTTTCTTTTTGTAATTTATTAATTTCTTCTGACAGAAAATTAGCAGAAAATTAGTGATAGGTTCTATGATTGGCGCTATATTATAGGTATGGTATGTTCTTTTTATCATTTTCTATGTATATAACGAAGAAAGAAAGAAAGAATATGTTTTCACTTCTGCCAGCACTCCCAGAGTGCAACCCGTCTTTTTTTTTTCTAAATCGCCTCTGAATCTGTTTCCAACCCAGTTGCGCTCGGCTGCCATCTGACGTCCACAACAAATTGGCGATACCGAAGTTCTCTAGTTAGACTAGTCGGACTTTTTTGGGCTCCAGCTACCCGTAACGACTGCCTTAAATGTTTGTACGGACACCGGGACCGACGACTCAAGGTGTTTTGCCATAAACATACAGACATACCTACATCATAGCTATACGATATATAGCGACGATATTATTGTTTTGATGTTTATCGACAAATCAATTTTATAATTTTAGTAAAAATAGAATGTTATATGCACATATGTTTCACAGATGTTAATGGCAATCGTTAAATTACAACACAAACTTACATTTCTATGGCAACAATAGTTTTAGGTATTAATTTATGTCTATATACTATGTATGTATGTTTTTATACTATGTATGTTTATATACTAACGTCTCACCTGCGGCACCGCCCGCGTGGATATTAGTTATCGCCACCAAGTCTTTTTACCCGACTACTTCATAGCCAAATGGGGGTAATGATTTTGACAGGATATGAATGTAAGTATATATGCGCGTCTCAAATAAAAATTCCTTAGAACTGGACACATGAGGTATAGTTAGAAGCATCTTGGTTGACCGCTAGTTATAAAAATAGGCTATGTGATGTGTCACTGAACCTAATGAAGTACTTACTGTGTTAAAAATAAATTTGAGATCAATTTGACGTTTGGGATATTATTATTTGGGCCTAATTAGCACATTTCAAAAATATGTATAAATTATTAGCTGCTTCTTGCACCAAAATAATATAAATATTACGATGGGACCCTAAATCTGGCAACGGGACCCCATTACTAAGACTCCACGTTACCAGGCTGTATCTAATGATCCTGGTTTTTTTTTTTTTTTTTTTTACGTGCGGGGAATCCCCACGGATACCCACCCCTCCGGAGCCGGAGGGGTAGGTTATGTCGGACTCGAACCGACTAAACCGCACGCCGTCTGTGGGTCGATGTGCTAGGCCGGAGGTGAGGTTGTCTTTTGACATATCCCTCGCACCCCGGCTGACCCAGGGCCATTCCTCTCGGTCTGGCCCTCCTCGGGAGGGGGGACCACGCGGTCCTCGACTCGCCCCCGGTATGGGGGGGGGGGGGGGGCGCGCATCGCCCTACGATGCGCGCCGCCGCCGTGGCCTGCTTCTGCTAGGGTGACGAGCGGCTCCACCCGTCACCCTCAGGCCCGCGCTCATGGGGGGCGGAGGTCGGTTTACGCCCTCCGACGCCCGAGCCGCCTTCGAACGCGGCCAGCGATGTCCGCGAGTCTTTCTCGCTCGCTGCGCCGCGCCCGCTCTGCTGTCTCCTTCACGAGCATGACCTGCTCGCAGAAGGAGGCGCTGGCCGCCCACGCATCCGCGCAGCGGACCATCGCCGCGAGCAGGGTGGAGAGCGTGAGCACTCTCACCCCCAGGGCCGTCACAAGCTCCCGCCTCGGCACTTCAAACGCCGGACACTCGGTGAGCGTGTGCAGCCCCGAGTCCACGCTCGCGTCGCAGTGATGGCACTCGGGCGTTGGCTCTATGCCCATCAGATGCAGGTACCGCCCGAAGTTACCGTGTCCGGTAATGACCTGCGTCTGACGGTACGAGAGGGTACCGTGTGGCCTCTCTAGCCACTCCCCCATGATGGGTCTTACCGCCGCAATCACGGCGTGCCCTGCGCGTGGTTGCTCAAGTCGTAGCTCCCACTCGGTCACCATGGCCCTGTGGAGCCGGGACTTCTCGGCCCGAATTTCTTCGGGCTCGGGATCGAGTCCCCGCTCCCGCGCCTCCTTTCGGAACCGATAGAGTGCCGAAAGGGTCCTCGCTTCCAGGATCCACGGTGGCGATCCGGCCAGGAGACTCGCCGCTTCAAAGGATATCGTGCGGTACCCCCTGATGGTCCTGGAGGCCGTCGACCTCTGCGCCGCGTGGAGCAGAGGCAGGAATCTGGCCCCCAGGGTGTCCGCCCATACGGGGCACCCATATAGGGCCATGGACCGCACGACACCCGCGTAGAGTCTCCTGCAGGAGTCCTCTGGGCCCCTCAAGTTGGGCAACAGCCTGCCCAAGGCATTCGCCGTTGCCAACAACTTGGGGCGCAGACTTCGGAAATGTTCTCCGAAGTCCCATCGACCGTCAAGCACCAGCCCCAGGTATTTCAACCGGGGCTTGATGTCGATGGGAGTGCCTCCCACTGTAAGGCTGGCTCCCGGGTCTGGCCTGCGCCGAGGGCCATGAAAGAACATGGCCTCGGACTTGTGCAGAGCCACCTCGAGACCCAGCCGCCGGATCCGTTCCACGACTTGAGCAACCGCGGTCGTGGCCCTCAGGGTCGCCTCGCGGTGTGTAGCCCCGCCCACCGTCACCAGCGTGTCGTCCGCGTAACACGTGACGGTGGCACCGTACGCGAAGTCACCACGAAGCACCCAGTCGTAACCGATGTTCCACAGCAGCGGCCCCAGGACCGATCCCTGTGGAACACCGCACGACATCTCGCGCCTACCGACTCCGGTCGAACTCGGGTAGACGACGGCTCTCCCCGTCAGGTATGCCCCGACTATGCGGCGGAGGTAGAGAGGCACATCGTGATACACGAGCGCCTCTCTAATGCAACTCCAGGGCAAGGTGTTAAACGCGTTGGAGATGTCCAAGGACACCGCCAACATCACCTCGCCCCGAGCGACCGCATCCTCCGCCAGAGTCCTCACACGCATGATGGCATCCACAGTGGAACGCCACCGGCGGAACCCAAACTGGGTATTCGCCAGGTCCGGCCCCACTCTGGAGAGATGCTCGACGAGGCGCTTGGCAATGACTCTCTCGAAGAGCTTGCCCACCTCGTCGAGCAGCACTATGGGCCGGTACCCGGACGGCTCGTCCGCCGGGCGCCCCATCTTGCGGATGAGGACCAGTTTCCCCGTCCTACTAATGATCCTGGGTAATGATCCTAGACAGTTAAAATTTTCAACAAATTCTAAAAGTAGAATAAAATAAATATTTAACGTCGTCGGCTCCCGAATAAAAAAGGTGATAATTATTTTGTATATTTATATATATATCTATAGTAAGTATATTTTTTCTCGAATAATAACGGCAATCATTATAAGCTTATTCAGTGTTTCGGAGAGCATATTAAGCCGTCGGTCCCGGTCATCGTTATCATCTTCACGAAGACGTTTTTTGCCGAAAATGTCGAAGTTCAGCCAAACCCGTAGTTGGACTGAAAGAACTGTAATTCTCCACAATAATGGTGACATAGGGACCGTGCCCTTTGTAGCTGATGCTGATTTAGCATGGTTTGCCAGCAGTTCAGTGAGTTCCCGCGTTATGCAGCGTCCTTAAAAGGCTTAGGGGATTCGCACACTGCCTCGCGCCCCGGGGGCCGAGCGGCGGGACGAGAGAAAACGCGGCCACGCGCGTGAACGGGGGAGAGATTTGTCTTCTGTCACCAGCTGTCACGCGCGGGTCGACAGTTGGAGCTGTCGAGAGCGGTTAGACATTTTTAGGTAGGTGTTCAAGGTAATCTAAATTTTATTAATAGAACAATTGAATATCTACATCTACACTACTATTATAAAGGGGAAAGATTTGTATGTTTGTAATGAATAAACTCAAAAACTACTGTGCCGATTTTAAAAATCCTTTCACCATTGGAAAGCTACATTCACCCTGAGTTACATAGGTAATATATTCGATTTCCACAGGCATGTTTTTATCAACCGTGTGAAGCCGGGGCGGATCGCTAGTTTAATAATAAAGAAAATGAAAATGCCATGCTATTCGTGAGGAATTTTCAAACATTGCACCTGGCTTGTTAAATAGGCATTCTACGAGTAGAGTGATATGCTAGGTTTAATCAGAATTATATTAAATACAATATTGCTAAAATATGAAATTCCACACATACATTCATCTTTCTATTCTAAAATACGCCGGCCGACGAATTGCCACTTGTCGGGGGGGAGAGGGAAAGGGGTCAAGATGATAATCGCCTCAAGAAAAATATCGAAGTTCAGTCGCTTCGCATTTAGTGTGAAATAGCGGACTCGGATTTCAAGGTGAAAGTCTCGGATTCCAAGGTGTAGGTCTCGGATGGACCAGAACTGATGCAAGGATGATGATATCATACACTAACACGGTAAAACATATATCTCCAAACATAAAAACAAAGTACCTAAAAATGTTTTCTCTCGAACAATAAATACGAAACTATCGGCCATATCGATAAGAACCAACCTGTGTAAAGGTGCCAAGTACTAGAGAAATGTCACAGCTCTTATCAGAGCTCATAACTAACCAATAAATCAATCAAACCGTCTGATTGTTTTAATGTTTCCTTAATAATACTTTTTTATTGCCGACGCCGCAGCCATTGCAAGCTATCGATAAAATTTTAGTCCGGGAGCCGAGATTATTTTCCAATGACGTATTAGATAAATGCCATGTTAAGTAAATTATAGATAATGTCTAAACTATGAAATTTCATCCTGAAATTCAATTCTAGATTTTGTATTTTACTAATCTAGATGCATACAAGAACTTAGCACACGTACCAATCGCTGCGATTCTTTTTTTAAAGAATGTGATTTCTAGATTACTCCATCTAGAAACAGTTTTATAAAACTATTGTAATTCATTAATTGTTTTCGTTGGTTTCTAAGAATTTCAGGAAATGGCTCCTGAATTGCTATAATACGGAAATAAATAGGAGAACGTTGAAATCCAGGATAATGTCCAGGTAGATAATATAAAATTTAAAAAATATATAAGTCGTTTTATCAGCTTTTGAGTAAGTTTTGTAGCCGCATTTTTACTTTAAATCATACAGATAATATATAAACAGCCCCGATTCAGCCTCAGATGCATGGCTCGTGGCAAGAATAGTACCCGGTATACGCCAATAGGCTCACTCCCTATACCGTGGTATCGAATACCTTAATTAATTCACCTCTGCCCAACCCTCCGGAGATAAAGGTGTGTTTATATGTATGAATGTGTAGTCCTCAAGCTCCCGTCCTATAGAGAAGCTAATAGCATTTTCCCGCTACATTCACAAGGCGATTTCTATTGTTTCATTTATATTGCCAATCGACTCGCTATTATACTTTATAACTAGGATTGTTTGTATTTGATTTGTATGCACTAAATTGCATATCGGTTCAGACTGTTTTATTACATACTAGCTACGCCTGCGACTTTATGTGTCTTTGATATGGACTTTCATATTTTTGCCCGGAATCCTAAAATTTACAAAAATTATGTACGTATATTAGATAGGAGCCCAGTCGAACAAAGTGGGGTTGGGAGTACGAGAGCCAAAAAGGGACCAGGATATACTTAGGTCCTTTCTGAAGCAAGACGAAAATGATAAATATCGAGTGCACGCGATGAATTTGGAAATCCAAAACGAATGGTTGACAATGGGAGAGTTCTGCATACCGATGGCTTTAAAGTGGCGCACCTTGATCTATGAGTGGTCGCCGGCCCTGTTAAAATTCTATCTTAACGCCTTTCAGATGACCCTTCCAGACCAGAGTAATCTGGTAAGGTGGGGGAAGGCCACAGAAAAACAATGTTATACGTGTGGTGAGGCAATAGGGACGGCTAGGCACATATTAGTAGGATGTAGGGTGCTTCTCGATAGAGGCCAATACTCACGCCGCCACGATAAGGTGCTTTTCATCATACGCGAAGCAATGAGTCTGGCAGTAGCTAGAGCCCAAAAAGGATTGACTACTAACAGACGACATATCAACTTTGTGTCTGAAGGTTCATCCATAAAATCCAGGAACAAACCTTATTCAATCTTAGATACTGCCCCAGATTGGACTCTCCTAATCGACACGTATGAAAAGCACTATAAAATTCCGGAGGATGTTGGGGTTTCGTCATCTAGACCGGACATATTTCTATACTCGAAAACGACAAAATATGTGGTCCTTGTGGAACTTACTGTACCGTGGGAAACAAATATACCGAAGGACCACACACTTAAGAAAAATAAATACTATGATCTCACAAACGAATTAATCAAAAACGGTCACGTGGTTAATTTGTATGCAGTAGAAGTGGGAGCTAGAGGTATACCAGCTAAATCTCTCTATAACCTACTTAAAGATCTAGGCCTATCGAGAGCTACAATAAGCTCATTACTAGGACGAATGTCTAAAGCGGCACTAGTAGGTTCGTATCAAATTTGGTTAGGCAGGGAGGGGAACTTGGGTAGTGAAGGTGAGTGTTGATGTACATCAACAAAAGGGGCCCCTTCTAAACCTACACTTGGGTCGCAAGTCCCAGGCACTGTTCCGAGTTCCCAACTCAGCAACGCGATGGACCCGGCACCCGCACGGAGAATCCATGGATTGCTAAGAATATCGTCTCTAGGTCTACCAGAATCTACTAGAAGTCAGGATTTCCCCAAATCGTTCTATTTTCAAACACAGTACGCTTATTTTATATTGAACCATGGGCAGAATATTACTTATTCATAAGCTTTTTCCGTATGTATGTATGTCGATATATTGTATAGGTAATTATGTATTATTTATATGTAGGTATTTATGTGTATATTATATATTATTTGTATTATCGTTACTAACTTATTTAAGTATACTTCATATTTACTGTTTGTACACCGTACTAGATTAACACTTCGAGCACCTACCTCGACAAATCTCTGCATCGCCCTAAGGCTGACTGGTAGCAAATGCCTACGGCATTAAGTCTGCCTTTGTGCATTTATTTTCTATTTGTAAAAGGAAAATAAATAAATCTCATGGCACGATTTAAAAAAAAAGTCTCATGAATTATTTTTATGGCAATGTTAATGTCAAATTCGACTGGTAACAGCGATGAAACAGACATTACATGCATGCGAACAAGTCTGGAAGTCCTAAAATTACCAAAATTGACATTCATCTTGATAAATATTTTAATTCGCCCACCTAAAATCCAACCACACGTCCTGATCGCCACCTGAATCTCGTGGGGAGCAGACACACGGAAAAAAATTTACTGGCGTGCCTTACGTGGCTCTGGTACACTTGACATTGGCGTTTCGCCATTAATATTTTATAATACATTTTACCTAAGTACATTTGCGTCAACTGCTATGAATGAAAAATAATTTGAAAAGTATCATGATAGTCCAAGTCAGTCCAATTTACCCAGTATTACACTTTACAAATTTTTATTTTCCTATTTCAAATTCAAATTCAAATTCAAAAAATCATTTATTCTACGAATAATGTATCCTATAGAAGTGTAACTCGGCTCAAAAAATGGCACCACATAATGGGGACCGCGGAAGGCGGGGCATAAAAAGTGTACCGCGCGGCGCTGTCAGTCCGCGCTGTCACGCGTAGGTATCGTACGGTTGTGTCACTGGAATCAATCTGTCAGTGATTTTAATTGTGTTTGTTTTTTGTGTGTTTTCGCGTTAATTACATTTCAAATATGCCTTCGTGTGTTGTGAAGTGGTGCAGATACCATACTGATATGAAAAACGCTGGAATCACCTTCCATAGGTGAGTAAATATTCATTTTAAAAACACGTACTTGGCGAAGTTGAAATGTGGTATGCAACATGAACGCAATTCCTAAATAACATTATTTTTTATGCAGTGTTCATAGTTCATAGTATATTAAGCGCTAAGGTAATCAAAAATATTGTTACTATGATATTATATTAGTAGGATGATATTATGCATAAAAATTAAATTATAATTTAAATGTCACAGATTCCCAACAAATGAAGTCCATCATCAATGGGTGAGTGCGGTTCGTTTGAAAAGAAATGAACGTGATTGGATGCCTAGTCAGTACAGTAAAATATGCAGCATACACGTTCGAACTGATGACATGTACACACCAAATAATGGAAAGGTTAAGCGATTAAGAAAAACTGCTGTGCCTATTTGCACTGTGAGATATTTTATATACCTATTTGCAACTTCTAAATTTAATGAAAAAGTTAAACTGTTCTTATTTAGTTCATTACTTAAATTATTTATATTTAAGAAGTATTTTACTACTTTTCAGATAGTTAGTCCATTACATTCAAATGTAGAATCATCTGGTCGTCAGTTGAAATTAATAATTTTAAAATAATGGTAAATAAGTGTATAACCCCTTAAAGAAAGCCATCCTATAGAAAGCAATCACGACGTTATGTTGTTAAAAGCTAGAATCGAACAGTTTCTTATAATTCGTTTGCATTATATTGTTAAAAACGAGTCTTCACTAAATTCCAACCGCCATAAATTAAATAAACTAATTATTTTGATTTGTATGCGTATGAAGTTCAATCAATAGAAAAATAATAACAATCCAGTTATTATTTTTTGAAGTGAAAACTTCTTTAGCGGCGTTGGATGGGTAAAAAGTGTTGAACTCGCGTCAGGATTACTTGACCTTTAAACCGTAACCGACGACTGACGTCATACAACATTAGCTAAAAATTGTTTATTTTGTTAGGTACGCCAAGAAGCTTCGTAGCTTAGCGGTACGCGCTTCTACTGTAAGTCCTTATGGTTTCAGATAGTACCGGGTTCGAACCTCGGCATCTGACATTTTTTGTGATGATTTTTTCTTTTTGTAATTTATTACTTTTTGTGATTATTTTTCTTTTTGTAATTCATTAATTTGTTCTGACAGAAAATTAGTGATAGGTTCTATGATTGGCGCTTATATTATAGGTATTGTATGGTATGGTATGTTCTTTTTATCTTTTACTCTGTATTTAACGAAGAAAGAGAGAACAAGTTTTCACTTCTGCCGGCACTCCCGGAGTGCAACCCGACTTTTTTATTGATTGAACTTTGATTGAACTTATTCAATAAAACATAAACACAAACAAGCTGTCTTATTATTGTATAACACCATCCACGCTCATCACGTTCGCCGCTTTGCCACTATGACGTTTGGGGCGCCGAGACAGCATGACTTTGGCGCGACCAATCGCGTGCAAGTGTTCAACAATGGATGTGTGAGTGTTTTGTTTTATTGCTGTTTTTTTAGTATGCGTAAGTTACTCCAATATTTCAGCGGTAACTCTATGGGAGTTACACTTCTATAGGACACATTATTCGTAGCATTTATTCCATAAAAATATTAAATTTGTTTGGAATCGTCATTATTTTTTACCCTATCGTGCAGTGCGTGACATGGCAACTACTGAGAAACACTGCCAAAAAACTCAGTAGGAATCCTTTTTTAAAAAAAAAACGTCGTCATGCATTTGCCATTAGATGCTGGTAAACCTATAGTCGCAACGAATTATAATTAATACAAACAGACTAACAGACAGACTTACATTTTTGAAGTGAAAACTTCTTTAGCGACGTTGGATGGGTGAAAAGTGTTAAACTCGCGTCAGGATCGCTTGACCTTTGGACCGTAACCGACGACTGACGTCATACAACATAAGCTATAGACTATTTTGCAAGATACGATAAATAGTAGTCGATTTTAAGTCCATATGGTTTCAGATAGTACCGGGTTCAAAGCTGGCCTTCTGACACTATATGTGATTATTTTTTCTTTTTGTAATTTATTACTTTTTGTGATAATTTTTTGCTTTTTGTAATTTATTACTTTTTGTGATTATTTTTTCTTTTTGTAATTTATTACTTTTTGTAATTATTTTTTTCTTTTTGTAATTTATTAATTTCTTCTGACAGAAAATTAGTAGAAAATTAGTGATAGGTTCTATAATTGGCGCTATATTATAGGTATGGTATGGTATGGTATGTACTTTTTATATTTTTCTATGTATATAACGAAGAAAGAAAGAAAGAAAATGTTTTCACTTCTGCCGGCACTCCCAGAGTGCAACCTGTCTTTTTTTTTTAATTGCTAGTTTGTTATAATATGGTATTGTAGATTAATAAACATTCATGATAAATAGTTATTATATTTAACGTGATAAATAAACATTCCAATGTTATTTAATTAGATGTCTTCTTCTTCCTAGCATTAATCCTAGCCACATCTAAAGCTTTCAACTTGGAGTCTGGGGTCCGCTTTTTCCCGAGGAGGGCCAGACCGAGAGGGATGGCCCTGGGTCAGCCGGGGTGCGAGGGATATGTCGCATGACAACCTCACCTTCGGCCTAGCACTACGACCCAGAGACGGCGTGCGGTTTAGTCGGTTCGAGTCCGACTTTACCTCCCTCTCCGGCTCCGGAGGGGTAGGGTATCCGGGGGAATTCCCGCACGTAAAAAAGGGGTCCGCTTTTTCGGTCATAATCAGCAATTTGAATTAATTGTAAATTATACTAAAGCAACACTCAGTCCTCGATTTTTACTAACTAAATGATGATAGGGAATATGCATGTTTTTGTTTTAATATTTATAAATTATTTTTCTTTATCCTAGTGTTAATCCCAGTCGCATCCGAAGCTATCAACTTGGAGTGTGGGGTCCGCTTTTACCACTCCAACTGCAGATTTAGCTGAACTTCGATTTTTTCCGTGAAGCGACTCAGCCATCTCACCTTCACAGCCTAAAGGCGATAAAGACTGCCACAGATGTTCGTATGGCAATCGGGACCGACGGCTAAACGTGCTCTCCGAGGCACGATCAGACCAATGCAAATACCCATATTTATGCATAAAAATATTTGCATTGAGCAAAGACTAAACCCGTGCGTCCTGCGTAGCGGGCGCTTTCACTATGGCTACGCCACAGAGACTGTTATTTATATAGATGTATAGATTTATAAAAATGTATGTATTATGTGTATATTTACACACATTCTAAGACCAATACCCAACACAAGCTTGACTAACTTTTTTTTCATCGAGATAGCGCTGTATAGAATGCCCTATAACATTTTGTACATTCAACATTCCGTACTTACAACATACCCTCACAGTTAAACAATTTAAAAGTTACATCAAGTTTTTAAGTGAAACAAAATAAATGTCTAAAACTTATTCAGCCTGTAGGCTAAAAAATTCTTTAGAATGAACAAGAAAGTTTAAGTTCAAACTATGTGATAAGCGGTTTGAACTTTGTTTGGCGAATGTTTGTTTGGCTTTGTGAGCGAAGTAGCGAATACTGGAGCACCGGATACTTCTTGTTTCTATGTCTAAAAGCGGCTATATACTTAAGCTTCCGTGAGGTATTAGAAATAGTGTGTACGTAAATATTTTGTCTATCTGAATCTACTATAGAGCGTTCGACTGCGAAGTCGAAAGCTTCAACTCCCGCTCCGTGCAAATTATTGTATTCATGAATATGTAGGTACATGTATTGATCTAGAAGTTTCTATGTATAATATGTATGCATTTACAATTTTTTTTTGTAAAACTGTTTTGGCAGACAAGCACAAGGCCCACCTGATGGAAAGAGGTTGAGGTTGGTACCTGTGCAACACCAGGGGAGTCGCACAGAGAGACCCTGTAAACACAGAGAGTTTCTGTGCCGTCAGTATAGAAGACAAAGCAGGAATTGGTCTTCCTACTGACAGCACAAAAGCTCCCCGATGAGCTCTGGCTACCCTACTTACCGCCGAGAACACAACAAGAGGAGATTATTAAGGCCACGGTATTCTGTAGGGCGGAGGTACTTCCCCAGTCGGACTGCTCATTTGGATGGAAATACCGTCGTGTCCTACCTCCTATATCTAAGTACGTTTATCTGCATTCTAAATACCATAACACGAGCTATTTAGCCTTGGGTCTAGAAATGTAGAATGTCGTAGAATATTTTCTATTCTCTGTAATGTTCTGCTAATGTTCTCTCTAACCCCTTCAACTAAGCTAAACTGCCAGTGCTTGGAGTGGTTCACGTCGGTATTGTAATTGTCAGGATTCGAACCCGATACCTCTTGATCGTAAGGTCGACTCCTTAGCCAGAAATTTGTTTCTGTTAATCGTAGGATATGTATCTTCACTCAAGCAAAGCTATAAGCAATAACTAGTCTATGTTATATCAATCTCTAGTGCGTAAGTAATTATCTAGTGAATAGCAGAACCAGTTAAGCGAGTAATCATCGGATAATTATGCAAAATTATTATGAGCATAATATTATAGAGAATCTTGTGCGGAAGTGAGGTTATGTGGATCAGTGTACGCTAAATGGTCGAAGAATATTACTTCCTGGGAGTAGGTACAGTCAACGTCAGAAATATCTGGATTGCAGTCTCGAAATGATCTTAAAATAAAATCTATATTATTGATATATTTATTCGTAATTATATCTCTAGTAAACGAGTTTTATGGGATTTTTTTTCTTTTACATTACTGTTACGAAAAAGAGGACGGCGGAAGCCGTTCAATGGTTGAGCCTAATACACTTCAGCCTTCCTCTTGAGGAACTCTCGTAGATCCCTCGATCACCAACTGACTCCTTCTGTCTTCCATCGCTTGTTTTTTCAATTCTCTCAATTTAAATTTTATTCATGAGTTTTACTGTTATACCGCTGGCGCGTGATGGCCAGGTAACTGAATATAGGTTCCTTAAGGAGTTTTTTTTTTTTTTTTTTTTACGTGCGGGAAATCCCCACGGATACCCCCCCCTTCGGAGCCGAAGGGGGAGGTTATGTCGGACTCGAACCGACTAAACCGCACGCCGTCTGTGGGTCGATGTGCTAGGCCGAAGGTGAGGTTGTCTTGTGACATATCCCTCGCACCTCGGCTGACCCAGGGCCATTCCTCTCGGTCTGGCCCTCCTCAGGAGGGGGGACCGCGCGGTCCCCAACTCGCCCCCGGTATGGGGGGGGGCGCGCATCGTCCTACGTTGCGCGCCGCCGCCGTGGCCTGCTTCTGCTAGAGTGACGAGCGGCTCCACCCGTCACCCTCAGGCCCGCGCTCATGGGGGCCGGAGGTCGGTTTGCGCCCTCCGACGCCCGAGCCGCCTTCGAACGCGGCCAGCGATATCCGCGAGTCTTTCTCGCTCGCTGCGCCGCGCCCGCTCTGCTGTCTCCTTCACGAGCATGACCTGCTCGCAGAAGGAGGCGCTGGCCGCCCACGCATCCGCGCAGCGGACCATCGCCGCGAGCAGGGTGGAGAGCGTGAGCACTCTCAACCCCAGGGCCGTCACAAGCTCGCGCCTCGGCGCTTCAAACGCCGGACACTCGGTGAGCGTGTGCAGCCCCGAGTCCACGCTCGCGTCGCAGTGATGGCACTCGGGCTTTGGCTCTATGCCCATCAGATGCAGGTACCGCCCGAAGTTACCGTGTCCGGTAATGACCTGCGTCTGACGGTACGAGAGGCCACCGTGTGGCCTCTCTAGCCACTCCCCCATGATGGGTCTTACCGCCGCAATCACGGCGTGCCCTAGGTTCCTTAAGGAGTACCAACACTACAGTATTTCCCGAGGAAGGCCAGACCGAGAGTGATGGCCCTGGGTCAGCCGGGGTGCGAGGGATATGTCGCATGACAACCTCACCTTCGGCCTAGCACTTTGACCTACAGACAGTACAGTATTTAGAGCAAATAAAACTGATTTATTGATTTAAAATTGTATTATTGTTCGAACTAAAGGTTTACCAAATATAAGATCAATCCCCCATTAGGAAAGGGGGAAAATCAAGGAATTAAGTTTTTTTATACAACTGAGAGGGCATTCAAGCACACGGCCCACCTGGTGGAAGTCCAGGGGAGTCCCTGTGGGAACCGATGTGTTTGTGCATATTTATAAACCCATCAGTGGCAACCTTCGCATCATTAATTGCGTGTGAAGGAGCAATCATACGCCGGATTTCATAAATAATTACTTTATAGGTTACTTTATGCAGAAGGTAAAAAATAATTCGGTCAGTAGTGAGCTCACAGAGTTGAAGAGTATAGGTGATGTAAGGGCTGGGTTTGTAGGTGTAATCTAGTTAGATTTTCAATCTTCCATCTTAACTACAGAACTTTGATATTGCCAATTGGTTTTGGAGCCAACACCACTGTTTTGGCTCCGATAACTGATATCGGGCCGGACAATGTGAAAGAAAGATACATATTTCATACATTTAACTTCCTCCGATATCGGATGTCGGATATCGGATATCGGATGTCGGATATCGGATGTCGGATATCGGATATCGGATATCGGATGAGTGTGAAAACGCTCTAAGTCAAAGGTTTTTATTCAATAAAGAACAACATGGTTGTTTCTTACCGACGTCAATAATAGATAATTCTACTTAAGCTAAGTTTACCACCGCATCTAAGCGTAAGCGAAGAAACGGCGCAACAAACTCTACAAAAGTAATCCGCTAGGCCTTGGTTATAAGACTTATCATCATCATCAGATATTAATTTCTAGGTTAAAAGACGGTATCTATCTACTAAAATACCAAACAGGTCTGGTGCAAGTTTCCATATTAGACTTCAGAGGAACACGCTCCGAGACATTTCTGAGAAATTATAATTTTATGACGTCCGCAATTTTTAATTATTAATCCTATTTACAAAATCTTATGTGTGGGTGTGCCCATTAATAATAGGCTCATCGCCTTAGCGAGGTCAAGTTGGAGATGCTATCTATCTATCAAAACTAATAGTCTAAATGCGAAAGTAACACTACGCGGCGGGCGCTTATAAAGGCGTGATTATATCAGTTGATGATTAAAAAGACACAAAAATCAATACACTGCACATTTTATGAGCATCTAAAGCATTTATCTCTCGAGGAATTTATGTTTGGATCGATGATATCGTGAGAACGCAATAATACTTTCTGGTTTGTTCGCTATAAAAAGACCTTAGTGTATAAGGCTTAGGGTTGAATTTTCCTCTGTAAATTGTAAAGATATTCTTGTAAAATTCGCAAAAGGGCAAACAATTTATATTCTTGCAAACAAAATTAAAAATATTGTGTGCAGTTTTGTACACGTGTTTAACGGCTGTATCTTTGTAATGGGACATGTGTTTTACTGGTATTTGAGGGTTAACATTTTATATTTGTTGAAGAACTGCAATGCTTCGATATCGCTAATGGGTTGTGGATGTGGAGGTCATATGGCAGTAGCTTCATCGGAAATATCGAAGTTTGGTTAAGATACCACAGACTACGAGGTGAAAACTTCAAATGCGACTTGGATTAACGATAGGATGTTGAAGAAGCCTCAGATACATGGCTCAAGTCAACAATAGAATAGAATAGAATAGATCTTTATTTGCTAGAACATTGTGATAAGGATGTTACAAATTATGTCTTATGACTAGGTAGGTACATCATATTCTGCCTAAATTGGGCATGCAAATTTTCATTAATATAAAACACTTTAGCGTACAAAAGTATACGAAGTCAAAAGGAGGCTTATATCACCTAATTACACTTTTATCTATACTCTTTACATTTTATAGACAAAAAGTCTGTAACGGAGTAAAAACATTTGTTTAGCAACCAGTCTTTTAACGATTTTATAAATTTATTGTATGGTAAAGCTTTAAATTCGCTAGGTACACAATTATAAATATTCAGGCAATTCTTTTTATATAAAACTGTTTTTGGTACCTTAGACCCGAAATACAGCAATAGGCTCATCCTCTGTTACGTGGGACCGAATACAATGATTGGTAAAATTTTGGTGTGAATTCACTTCTGCCTAACCCTCCGGGGATAAAGGTGTGATTATATGTATGTATAAAAAACATAACCTCTCTTGGCAGTCGGGTAAAAAACCCGAATGATGCTAAAAAGATCGAAATAAGCTTTATAGCAGATGGTACTGTAGAGCCCGGGACGTTGAACACTACAGTCGTTCTATAATAACGAGATGTTGAGATTTTGATATTTATTCAGTAATAGCTAACCCGGCGAACTTCGTACCGCCAGGTTAGCCGTTCCCGCTGCACCCTCTACTATAGGAAACATGCATTATACATATAAACCTTTCTATTGAATCACTCTATCTACTAAAAAAAACCGAATCAAAATCCGTTGCGTAGTTTTAAAGATTTAAGCATACAAAGGGATATAGGGACAGAGGAAGCGACTTTGGCGAAGGACAGACACAACATTACCCTTTAATTTTCATCTGATTTAAGATTTGCAAATGAGTACCAGCTGTTGTAAAGCTTGTTTTGATGTTCTCGGCATCAGTCGAGTTTTTATTTTTAACATTTAACTTTACAAAGTGGTATATTTGGATGCAATTTGAGTTTTTTTTTTTTTTCAACATTTCACACATATCTAGACCAATGCAAATATTCATATTCATGCATACAAATATTTGCACTGAGCGGGGATCGAACCCGCGCCTCCTGCGTAGCGGCCGCCTTCACTACCGCCACGCCACGGAGGCTGTCTATTATCAGACTACGCGGCGGGAGCTTATAAAGGCGTGATTATATCAGTTGATGATTAAAAAGACACAAAAATCAGTACACTGCACATTTTATATGTCAGTATTTAAGTAAGATGAACGGATGATGTCGGTCTCGTAATCTTGAACCGTAAGCTATACTAATATTGTAAAGAGTAAACATTTGTTTGTTTGTAGTTTGTTTGTAATGAATACGCTCAGAAACATCTGAGCCGATTTAAACAATAAGGTATTTGACAAAGTTTGAAAAACCATTTTAAATTATTCCTTAGCATATAATATGCACACTACATTGATATTTCAAAAAAATATCAACGGACTTTAACAAAAAATCGATGTTAATGTTTAAATTTTAAAAAACGCTGTGGCCTTTGTATGGAGCCGATTACGTGACGTCACACATTTTGTATAACCTTAAAGTAGTGAAGTCAAAGTAAATAATAAAGTTTTTCTTCAAACTTTGTGAATAAAATGGTGTATAAATGGTGTGTAGTTGCACAATGTACAAATACGTCTATAAATAATCCACAAAAACTGTTTGTTTCTGTTCTGTTCTGTTCTGTCACAAAGCCGTGTTTACTTGCGTGTGACGTCAGCAGTGCTGTGATCGATCACAGAGCGTTTTCGTCACAGATAAAAATTAGAAAAAATATTGGATATTTTTAAGCGAAATTCTCAAAAAATATGCTTATTTTAGTTTAATTTATAGTTTTAAATGTCTTTTTACGCTATTATCTGATAGGATGACCATTATTTGTAGTATTTTTTAATGTTGTCAAATACCCCATTCTTTTAGGTTAGAAAGCTACATTATTCGTGAGTATCATGGGCTTTATTGAATTTAAAAAGTTTAGAATGCCATACGGAATCTTTTCCACCCATGTGAAACGCTATTGTAATCATAAAGTACCCGAGTCTTATAATACACACACAGTTGACATCAATAGCTCACCTCCTTTTACGAGAAACCATGAAACGTAATTGTTCAAAATCAATTACCCACCACTGCCTAACTTTCGAAGATAAAGAACCGTAATCAGTTATAAAAAACGTAAACAAATCCAGTTATTATTCAAACCCTTTCCCTATTTTTGTGCAAACAAAAAAACAATAACAACGTCGCTCCCACGCGTCCACTTTCGGCTTTTTCCGTCAACGTTCGGCTATATTCGCCGAAGCTCGACGCACGCGCCTCGACCTTCGGCAATCTTCGGTTAACTACGACGCGACAACCTGTTCCCGCTACCGGTCGTTTGGTCCTTGACCTACCATTAGTTCTTTTTTTAAATTGTACATTGGCGCGCAATCTCCATAACGTTTTATTGCTCTTTTGAATGCAGAACATTTTTTATTTTTAATATTTTGACAGATGAATGTTTGTTAAAATAAGTTATTATTTTTGTAATCGCCTCATTTGTTTATATTCGTACACATAACGCATAATACGAATAACAATATCCGTTCTCTTGTCCGTTTTGCTATGGGCTGATTCTTTACCTTTCGGGTACGAATAAGGACACATATTTTAGTTCCAGTGGGGTACGCATAAGGCATAAAACAGCTACTTAGTAACATTTTTTTTTAATATATAATATAGGACACGTCAATTTGACTTCACCTCCCTTGATGGTAAGCTGAAAGCAAAGTCTCAGGAAAATCATGTTAATATTAATATTAAATTTAAATTTATGTTGAATATGTTGTTCATTTGATATTATTTTGATGTTTGTCAACCTATGGGGGTGCGCAAACTGTTCATATTTAACACAGGCTATTTCATAGCCTAGCTAGGAGAACAGGATCTCACTCCTTTATAGTCAATTATATACAATTTTTGTGAATTATTTAAATTTATATGTTACGCCAAAGTTCACTCAGATGTACTACATTGTCTAAAATGTTTGTTTGTCAATAAATAAACTAAACTAAACTTAACAATGATGGCACTCAGCTTGTTGGCCTCGCCAAAAGAGAATTGCACAGACAGCACAGAGGTCGCAGAACCGCGTGACCTCCACCGGTCCCACTGGTGCTGCGACCACAATCCCCCCTGCCCGGCTATGCACTTGCTGACCCCTGGACGCAATCCAACTGATATTGGATTACTATGGAGGGTTTTTCGCATAGTGCACGGACTCGGTCGAAAATTGTGACAAATTTGTGCCATGAAGTTACTACCACCAGTAATTTAAACATACTAATAGAATGAAGAAATATTGATTATTTATTATATTGCCCATACATTGATTTTACTACTCTGTTCTTGAAGGAACCCATATTGTCGCTAAGGATAACGAGAGGACCAAAGGACAACTTTAGCATACGCTATTAAGTAATGATTGCAATCTCCACACTATTTGGTAGTATGCAAACTTCGGGCCTGATGGTGACGGGTGGAGCCGCCCGTCACCCTAGCAGAAGCAGACCACGGTCGCGGCGCGCATCGTAGGATGATGCGCGCCACCCCACACAGGGCATGAGTCGGGGACCGCGTGGTGCCTCTCCCGAAGAGGGCCAGACCGAGAGCCCTGGGTCTGCCGGGTTGCGAGGGATATGTCGCATGACAACCTCACCTTCGGCCTAGCACTACGACCCACAGACGGCATACGGTTTAGTCGGTTCGAGTCCGACATAACCTCCCCCTCCGTCTCCGGAGGGGGGGGGGGGGATCCGTGGGGATTTCCCACACGTAAAAAAAAATGGTAGTATGCAAACTTTGATACTAATAAATAAATAAGCACAGATTCAGTAACTGATAGATTATCTTCGTGGGAATAACCGTTATCTAAATAAACTATTGGCAAATCTCATGTTCATTTGACTTCTGTATTTGTTTATAGTGCACGATATTTTAATCGTGATAGGTTATCTAACACTTTGAATGAATTTATGTTTTAATGGTGTGTTGCTGTCACATAATAAATATGTACACAGACGGACAGACGGTAAAGGTGTATGGTGTAACGGTCAATGATTTGAGTCAGAACTTTGCTAAAATTAAATGTGTAAATGCAAATGATAGTGACTATTTCTGATTGTTTTTTAAGTGAGTTTTTTTTTTAAAGAATATTAGCAACCGAAATTATTGAAATGACTAATATTCCCTCTAACCCCTCCAACTAAGCTTAATTGCTTGTGCTAGGAGTGGGTTCACGTCGGTAGTGTAATGGCCAGGATTCGAACCCGGGACCCCTCGATCGTAATGCCGGCTCCTTAACCACTAAGCTACCGACGCTTTGAGAGTTTGAAATAGTTTGTAACTGTTGACTAAGGGATAGGGCTGATTAACTTCAACATTAGACAGATATGTACAGCCCAGACTCAGCCTCAGATGCATGGCTCGAGTCAACAATAGTGCCCGGAATACGGCAATACGCTCACCCCCTATTATGTGGGACCGAATACAGATTGGTGAAATGTGAGTGTTAATTCACCTCTGCCTAACCCTCCGGGGATAAAGGCGTGATGTTTACAAATATTAGAATATGTTTTTCAAGGTCGTGGGTTCGTATTCTGCTTAGATAAAATATTTGTAGGTATTTTTTAAAATTTAGGACATGTCTTTCCATAAAACTACTTACGTAAAGACGCTTAAAGACTTTCAAAGAAGCGATGTTCCTTTTTTTTAATAGGACACGTCAATTTGACTTCACCTCGCCTGACGGTAAGCTGAAGGCAAAGTCTCGGCAAAGAGGGTCACTACGTATCTGTGAAGGCTCGAAGGTGTTGGTCTTGTGGGTACCTATGCAAGAATATCATCATTACCATCGTCCTTGCGTTAGACCCGGTCTCATTTCAGTCTAACTGTGAAGCAGATGATGCTCCGCGAGGCAACTGCTATCTGACCTCCACAAGCCATTGGCAATATGGAACTTCTATAATTAGGTCAGTTTGAATGAATTTTTTAAACATTTTACATGCTAAAATTCAAATCGATTAAGATAAAAATATTGAATTGGTCTAGGCGGGGTTTGAACTCGCAATATTTACCTTACAGGGCGAATGATTTTACTACCAAGCTACGAGATCTCGCCCGAACCATTTCAAATTTCTCCAAAGATTGCGAGTTCAAACCTCGCCTAGACCAATTCAATATTGTTTCTATCTTATTGAATTAGACCAGTTGTTTGACTTTTATGCATTGGTGTTTCATTTATGTAACAAAGCCAGTATTTCACCACTTACCATCAGATGGACCGTTTGCTTGGCAGCCACTTAAGTGTTAAAAAAAAGCATTCGTGGAATGTAGTCAGTATGAAGCTACTTTTATCTCGGGAAATAAACCGACATACAAAGTAATAAAATTAAAATTTAAACAATTTTTCGTAAATAGAGATACGTTTTCTATAACAGATTCACAAACAAACAGACACATGTTCCACACATTTGTAGTTACGCGTAGTTTTATAGCCCGCAACGGACATGCGGACGAAATTAAATAGTAAAAATATACATGTTTAAATTAATATTCGGGTTGTGTGGGTGGTCGGGTACTTTTATTTTGGTTTAAAAAATATATTTCTTGGAATATTTGATATATCTCGGTTTGAGATTAGGAATCGAGACATCTGTTTAACTTTGTTATATTCTTATCATAAGAGCGTTTTCACACTCATCCGATATCGGAGGAAGTCAAATGTATGAGATATGTATCTTTCTTTCACATTGTCCGGCCCGATATCGGAACACAAAGAAACTAAAACAGCGACTGCAAGCAATTTTCGACCTCGAAAATTGCATGCACTTTTTTCTTTTTTTTTTACTACTAACATCCCTAACTAGTCTGTGCTATCGAGCAAATGGCCGTATCGGGCCGATATTGTCGGATAAATGTGAAAACAGCACAAGGTGTCGGCTATCGGATATCGGCTATCGGTGTCAGACATCGATATCGGATATCGGATGAGTGTGAAAACGCTCTAAGGCGCCCACTCACTATCAGTTTACCGGACGACGGCTGGACGATATAAATCTGTCAGTTAATTCGCAAAACAGTTTCGTTAACGAATTTGGATTGACGACTGTGTGGCCGCCAAACGATTCCAGACAGGCTTATAGGCCGTTCTTTAATCTCAGATAGTAAATTGACAACTGCAAAAGACAAATTGTGATATAATGATACCTGCTTTTAGTGCTTAGCGACGTGCCCGAAACTATCGACAATGTTTATGGACTGGATACAAGTGGTTTGGCCTTAGGCATTGTAATTTTAAGAAAAACGTTAACAACAGATATGTAAAGCCAAGACAGAGCCTCAGGTGCATGGCTCGAGTCAACAATAGTGCCCAGAATACGGCAAATACTGATTGGTGAAATGTTGGATTCATTTCACCTCAGCCTACTCCTCCGGCGAGAATGGCGTGATTATATGTATTTATGTATATTCAAATTAGTATTTATACATTTTATAGGACAACCCACAAAAAACTCAGACTTCAAAAGGTTGGTAATTCATTTGTAGGTAACAGTATTAAAATGTTTAATAAAATTCCTCAAGATTTGGTTGACATGCCACTAAATAAGTTTAAAATAGAAGTTAAAAAGTCTTTAATAAAAAAAGGATATTACAAAGTACACGAATACCTCAATGATAAAAATGCATGGTCATCCTAATCTTTTTGCTTGCTCGCACAATATAAATGTATTTAAAAAAAACATTGTTTTAAAAAAGAAACTATAATATTGTTCACTGAGTTTCTTGCTGGTCTCTTCTCAGTAGAACCAACTTACCGAACCAACGAAAGAATCATTTTCAAATGATTTATTTACTTAATTTAATATTATATATTAGTAATTTCTTGACATGACTGTAAAATTTTGACGTTCATTATGTGCTCTTTATGTGCCTAAACTGAATAAACGAAATTGATTCTTTGATTCTGTACTAAATTTAATTTATCGACAACTTTCGCTACTGGTGGTACATAACTAATTTTTAAATGCAAAAAAAAAACGCCAGCATCGGTAATATCGTTTTACTATCTGAAATTAAAAAACAGACTAAAGGCCGGACAGTTCTAGGCCGTCAGGGCGAACGAGCACATACCGGCAGGCGATCGTACGGCTGGAAACTGTCGACTCACAACTGCTAGTGTGTGGTCGCAAAACTGACAACAGGGAATTGCCGGCAGGCCAAAATTGCTTTAGTGTGTGGGCACTATCGGCTTAGGAGGACTACAGGCCACCAGACAGATCAGAAATTGCCGGCAGACTGTTAGTGAGCAGGCTAAATATTTTTGAAAAAAAAAACTGATTTTAATTCTATATTTTTCGTGAAGCAGAATTTCTGCCAGTAGGTTATGACTTGTGGAAGTCAGATGGCAGACATTTGATTTCCGCAGGCCACTGGCAAAATTCTGTAGTTACAAGCCGACCCGCCCGGCTTCGTCTGTGGTATATTTCGCATCCTCATAGCCATCTATACCAAAACTATAAAACTGAAGACTTTGTTTATTTGTTTGTCTAAACGCACTAATCTCAGGAACTACTGGTATGAATAAATAACTGTTTTTTTAGTTCGTCAATTGACTGCACCTCGCTAGATGGTAAAAAACTGTGGTGCAGTCCTGAAGATACGGACCACCATGATGCTATTTATACTGATGATTGATGACACTTGCTGGAAGTTATTATTACATTTATATGTTATATATTATTACATAATTGTTAGGTTCTTAATAAACGTCGTGGAAAGACATAAAATAAATAAATAAAAAATGTTTATTGACTCAAAAATCAGGTACACAAATTAAGGTCTTAAAACTAAGGCATACATTGAGATTCGCGCTTAAGTACTTCGCTGGTTCCCAAACTGAGCTGAAGCTTGTATTTTAGGAGTCGGTGCACTAACGTTGTACAATCATATATATGGCCTTCGTGAATCGTGTTTTAAACTTATTAGTGCAAGTAAATTGTATACAATTTTTAAATTTTATGCATTTGTAGTTATCTATACTAATATTATAAATGCGAAAGTAACTCTGTCTGTCTGTATGTTACGCTTTCACGTCTAAACCACTGAAGCGATTTTAATGAAATTTGGTATAGGTGTAGATTAGACCCCGAGAAAGGACATGGGCTATGTTTGGTCGCGATATCCGACATCCACGCGGCCGGAGCCGCGGGCTAGTGAGCCAATAATTGTTGTTTGTGTGTGTATGTGTGTGTGTGTGTGTGTGTGTGTGTGTGTGTGTGTGTGTGTGTGTGTGTGTGTGTGTGTGTGTGTGTGTGTGTGTGTGTGTGTGTGTGTGTGTGTGTGTGTGTGTGTGTGTGTGTGTGTGTGTGTGTGTGTGTGTGTGTGTGTGTGTGTGTGTGTGTGTGTGTGTGTGTGTGTGTGCGCGCGCGTGTGGACACGGACAAACACAGATGTCCGTGGTGGAAAAGTACAAGTGCGTTATGAATATGTTAAATTCCTGATGCTATTGGCTATAAAATTGTGATACTGTTGATCGAGGAAGGTTATAGACTAAATAAAGTCCCGCTTCCAGTAAAGGAAGCGGAGTTGTTACAATAAATGTCAACAAATTAGGCAAATGCGAGTTTTTGTGCTATCAGTGAAAAGACCAAAGGTTATTCTTGCTTTGTATTCTATACTGACGGCACAAATACTCTCTGTGTTTACAGGGTCGGCAGCACGACTGTGTCTCCCCCGATATTGCACACGCCCTTAGGCCACGGTTACCACTTTCCATCAGGTGGGCCTTCGGCTTGTCTGCCACCTCAGTTGTTACAAATAATGTCGATACAATTTTAAAAATTAGAAGCTTGCGGGCAAGGGGTATAACGGGGTTACAAAGTATGCCACGGGTGAAGCCGTGGGGGTGGGGTCACTTTTCATCTACATTTGACTTGCCGAATCTGCGCGACTGGCAAGATCAAAAGGCTTGTCATGCTTTGTCATCAACATACCGGAAGAGTAGCTTTATATTGTTACGAGCGTGGGGGTCGGTTTAAATAGAAAATGCGAGGACAACCGTTGAAGATAGATTTTATTCAGCTGCACTTAAATTACAGCAAAGCGCGTAGAAATTCAAAACTCTTCCTTCAACAATACACAGTCACTTGTATAAATCGCACTGTATCGCTTCGCACACTTTATCGCTTTGATCGCTTCGAATACTAGTCGTACACTAACTTGAGCGCAGGCTGTTAGCTCGCCTTTTATATCGGGCGCGGCCGAGTAGCGAAAGATCGAGAAAAGACAGGTACGTTCTGAAAAAGACAGGAACTTTCTGGAAGGTTCTATTGGGTCTTGTGTCTCTTTCTACCCTGACGTCTCGTTCTATTCATTCGATTCCTTCTAGAACAGTGACGTCAAGGCATGCTGTCTCTTTCTATAGTGCCGTCTCGCTCACTCCTATGGAAATTTGGCCTTATATTGCAGTGGCCAAGCGCCGGGCGTAGAAATATGCTTACATGGTCGGCAGCACGAGTGTTACTCCCCTGATGTTGCACTTGTCCATAGACCACCGTAACCACTTTCCATCAGGTAGGCTGTGCGCTTGTCAGCCACTTCAGTTGTTTAAAAAATGTACTATTTGAACTCTTAATCTTCTGGTAAAGTGCGCCATTAGACGTTTAAAATCAATAACTTCTAACTACTAATACGACATAAAGACGTCTTGACACGTACCCTAATGCCGGTCATTGGTCGTAACTCATAAAACATAGCCGCAGTGTGGGCGATTATTGGTCATCAAACTTGGAATGTGAGCGAACTTGATTTTTAACACCGTCTAAAAATAAACTTAAGTTACATTTTTGTGAGCTTTTTTCCCAATTCAGTTACGATCGGCTTCCAACCTAAGAGCGTTTTCACACTCATCCGATATCCGATATCCGATATAGGAGCTAGTCAAATGTATGAGATATGTATCTCTCTTTCACATTGTCCGGCCCGATATCGGTTATCGGAGCCAACACCACTGTTTTGGCCCGATATCGGAACACGAATAGACTAAAACAGCGAAAAAAGCAAACAATTTTCGACCATAAGGACATTTTCTGAGTTACATGTCTTTTTGCTTTAATTGATGACGCTGATTACGAATATAAGAAATAAAACTAGATTCCATGTCATGTCAATTAAGGTCTTTTCTTGTTTTTACTCCAGGCATCCTTAACTAGTCTGTGCTTTCGAATAAATGGCCGTATCGGGCCGATTTTATCGGATAAATGTGAAAACATCACAAGGTGTCGGCTTTCGGATGTTTGCTATCGGCGTCCGACACCGATATCGGATATCGGATGAGTGTGAAAACGCTCTGACAATAATGCGTCTGAATTTCGAAATTTTCGTGAAGCGATTGCAATCTGCAATAATATTTGAATTCGTAACGTAAACGTATCCAGTGAATGGAGCAATGTGATTGGCCGCCTGCCTACTGTGAACCAATCGCAATGCTCCATTCTTTCGATATATACGCTTACGTTACGACTTCGAATGTTATTCGTGCTCGGGGCGCTGATCTCCTTATGCAATTTGCGACATCGAAATTCTATAGTTAGACTAGTCGCACTTCTTATGATTCCAACTACCCGTAACGACTGCCATTGATGTTCGTATGAGAACTAGGAATGCGCCGAGGCACAGAAATACCCACATTAATGCAAATAGACATATTCAAGCATAAAAATATTAGCACTAAGTGGGAATCGAACCCCTGTCCTCTGCGCGGTAATCGTTCTTTACCACCACGCCACAGAGGCTGTCTGAGAAGTAGCTTATTCGTGACCGTGGCTACTAAATCATTTTCTATTATTTACTATTGAAAATTAACTTATCAAGAATGAAACATACGCTAAACACATGATTGAATATGATGTGTAATGAAATGGAAATGAATGAATAAAACTATTAATATTCTAATTTATATTGATTCTGCCAGATTCAGCAGTAATTGTTAAAGTTACAGACTTAATGAATCATGCCGCTAGATGGCTTCCTAAAATAGCACAATTGTCACGAAATCTTTATTTATTACATTGACAACGAGTTTTATAATGCTTACACTATCATGTGTTTACGTTATGAAATAATTAACGTGATTCTAAATAGGGAAATAAGCGTTTTAACTATTTTATTTCTTTAAATGAGTCTACTAGTGCCATCTATTGATTTTTGAGTATTACTAAAGAAATTTTCTCAGTATCGGTATCTCATACCATAACTCAGGCTGGAAGCTCAGACGGCCAAAAAACGCCAAAAAACCCAAGCCAGTTTATGTTTAAGCGGACTCCGAACTCCAAGGTGAAAGTCCCAGATAGGAACGGGACTAACAAAACGATGATGATGACAATCAACCAATTAATTAGCCCGCTGCAGTTCACTGCTGGACATATGTGTACCGTTTCGTCCGATCCTCCGCCTTACGCATCCAGTGTCCCAGCCACCTTTTACAGGACGTCAGTCTATCTGGGTAGTCCTACCTTCCGTTTGCCTTCTCGCGGTCTGCCCTCTGGGACTCGTATGCTTCAACGGCCATCGGTCCTTAAACAGACGTGGCCACTGGTCTGCCCATTGCCACATCAGCTTGCTTATTCTGCAAGCTATGTCGGTAAATTTAGTTCTTTTTGTTGGATGACACTATAGTATTGGAGAAAAACCCCGCGACGCATAATGACCTATTTTACGAACGCGAAATGTCCTAGACGCGAAAAAAGTGTAGCAAACATTAAAAAAGGTTTCCTTCCTTTTTCGAAATCGGTTAAAATAATCATAATAATGTTGTTATATAATCTGAACTAGCTGTATTGTATGTTTTATAATTTTTATATGTAAATTCAAGTTAATTTAAATATTTTTAACATAATAAAAGTTCGTGTATTTAGTATAACATGGTCATTAACATTTTTTTGAATGAACAATAAAATTATTAATTTATTGTTATTTAAATGAATTACTACCACTTAAGTTTGCTATTTTTAACTTATTATCAGGCCAGGTGACGTCATAGAATACTTTTACGATTAGGTACGTAGATGTAGGTAATTCTGGTGACTGGTGACATCCACCACTATGTCAAGGCAGGCAATGCCACCGTGTGGGCCAAGTGGCGGGAAATGACTGGCGTCACATGCATGCGACCTTAAAATGCCAGTCAGGTTAAAACGTGGCGGCTGCTGGAGCACACAAACAGGAGCTGCGTGTCATGGAAATGAAAATCTAAAAAAAGACGGGTTCACTCTCGGAGTGCCGGCAGAAGTGAAAACTTTTTCTCTCTTTTTTTGTTATATACATAGAAAAAGATAAAAAGAACATACCATACCATACCATACCATACCATACCATACCATACCATACCATACCTATAATATAGCGCCAATCATAGAACCTATCACTAATTTCCTGTTAATTTTCTGTCAGAAGAAATGAATAAATTACAAAAAGAAAAAATAATCACAAAAAGTAATAAATTACAAAAAGAAAAAAAAATATCACAAAAAGTAATAAATCACAAAAAGAAAAAATAATCACAAAAACTGTTAGAAGGGCAGTTTTGAACCCGATACTATCTGAAACCACAAGGAGTTCGCTTACCGCTAAGCTGTGAAGCTATTTATCGTATCTTGAAAAATAGACAGTCTGTAGCTAATGTTGTATGACGTCAGTCGTCGGTTACGGTTCAAAGGTCAAGCGGACCTGACGCGACTTTAACACTTTTTACCCATCCAACGCCGCTAAAGAAGATTTCACTTGAAAAAAAATGCTGCGT
Source organism: Eilema caniola (assembly GCA_949126895.1). Taxonomy (NCBI): domain Eukaryota; kingdom Metazoa; phylum Arthropoda; class Insecta; order Lepidoptera; family Erebidae; genus Eilema; species Eilema caniola. The sequence goes on along the minus strand of OX421486.1, from coordinate 1,948,442 downwards.
TGGATGTGCGGTGTCACGCGTAAGAATCGCGTGAGTAACTCCCTCTTCGGCGGCTGTCTTCATGTCCGTGACATAGCAAATTAAATCTAGGAGAGTCGATTTGGCTGGTGGGGCCACGTTTTACGCCAACTGACAGGCTTCGTGGGTAACAGAGATGTAGAATGCACAGAAACTCTCGCTTACAGGGTCCGCAGCACAAGTGTGCACACGTCCATCGTCTATAGGCCACGGTAACCACTTTCCATCAGGTCCTTTACTTGTTTTAAAAAACGTTGCTTCCTGCAAAATTTTATGATTAGGACTAAACGGGTCGATCCCTACGGGTTGTGTTTGTTTGTTTAGGTAGAGCCATATACAAAAGTAGCATGTGAGGCTCTATCCTTACAGAAGCAGGCCGTGGCAGAGGCGTGTCGTGTGTGTCCTCACCGACCCCACCAGGCGAGGCCGCGGTGGTGGTCAATGTCCGCCGGCAACCCTGGGGTTATCCTTTCGAGGGCTTACCCTGGGTGCCCGGCAATGGACACTTGGGAAGGACACCGTGTGGTTTTAGTCGGTCCGATTCCGACACGCCCACCCCATTGTCGGCACCGATGGGGTGAAGCCCGTGGGGGTTTCCACACGTAAAAAAAGGCTCTGACCTAATTACCTAATTAGGTATTTTGTTTTCGTACCTCAGAACATATTTAATTTGGGTAATAAAATTTATTTTTTTTGCAAGCAAAGTTTTTATTTTGTCGTCCACAAAATTTTAGGCTTCGGTTTCGTTTCTTCCCTTATTCCCTACCGGAGACATGAGGATTTTTAGTCCCGATGTCTCCTCTAAGTGGGCCATCTGGAAAAATACAAGGCCAAAGTCAAATTTTTGCAGCAGATCTACTATTTTGAGGACTATTATTTTGGAGATACCTTAAATCATTGTATTTTGAACTGTTGTCAAACACGGTGTTACCTTATTTGGTTTCGACGGTATCTAACTAATTTATCATTAACTTACCTTTTACAATATATTAAAGATAAATTAGTGTATAATCAAGCTTTCGCTGACATCTGGGTGGGCGGTAATCCTTTCATCATTCATATCTATACAAAATTCATATATCAAGGTGAGCATTACTCGTGTATTGGTAAGACACCTACATGAGCTTATAAGTTCATTATGTGTGGTCTAAATCATAAGAATAACGATAACGATGTGAAACGTTAAAGTTTGGTTTGGTAGATTAAATAGAAATTAAAGGTACTTTACTTTGTTAACCCGGTAGAGCAGAGATAAATAAAATTTTATTAAGAACTGTTAACAACAATATAATCAGATTAGATGTACAATATATGATTATTAGGGCGTGGAGTTCAGCATCTCCAGTCGACAAAAGATTTAAATTTTGTGGATTTGAAACAGCCCGCGGTGCAAAGTTGGTGGTGAACACTTAGCTCTTCGCCGCCGAGGACTGGTGGAGCACGTGCCGCGCTGACGCTCTCTGGTCGCGTGGCCCGCTCTGACACACCTGAAAAACGCAAGCAAGCCTATCAGTATGTCGGACAGACATACTGCAAGTGCGGCGTGGCAGGCAGTAGGCAGGAGCAGGTGGTCAAGCTTCCCCAAGGCACGTGGTGCAAAAGTCACTACCGTAAAAGCCACGGCTCACAACATCGCAACAAAAGGAAAGGGTGCACAGAAACAATTTGACATGAAGGTATTGACACGAGGTCAGTGATCCCACGACCGCATGGGTCAATGTCCTTTTGACAAGCATGTGAAACAAACCGAAATAAGCCTTGCAACTATAATGCAAAAGCGTTTAATATAAAATAAAATATGATGGACACTGTTCACGTAAAAAACAGCATCCATCTCAGGGTTTTCACCCCGTTACATGCACACACAACGTGGCGTTAAAATATTCCATATATGACACTATATGGACATAATAAAATACGGCACACCATGCTCACGTAAAAAGCATGGTAATTGCCTGGGAGGAGCTTTGCATTAGCTACATGAAAACGACGTGGCACCGAAAATAAATTATTGCCCAATGAGTACAGAAGGTCTCAGGACTAAGCTTTGGTAGGATGCATCGTTTTCATGTCGCTATTGAGCCACCTGAAATAAAAAAGGAGATTAGCACACACTGCGTATAGCTATCAGTAATTCTCACCCAAGCCTTGGCAGAAGAAAGCTGATGTCCAGAGAAAAGGACTCGAATGAGGCTGCAGTGGCTTTTATAGCCTCCCCCAGACATCAGCCAGTGGGCGGGCCTACGTGACCAGCCTCCTGGTGATGATGGATATAGCGAAATTGCCTCTCCGGGGCTACATATTAGCACTAGTTTTACATCACCGGTGAACAGCAGCCATTAAAAGTGTATCGGGCTAATAGTATATCGCACACGGCCAGAGACAATCAAACGGTCAGAGACAAATGAAATGTACTGATAGAACGGCAGATTAAAAATGTAGCTAAAATATAATTTTTAGGTCGATACTAATCGACTAAATGTGTAAATAATAATTCAAACTACAATAGACGATTTGCATCGTTACACACCCCCTCCCGTAAGGTAGAGTTTCTGCTAACAGAAACTCGATACTGTGCTCAAGACTTCAGTCAATCTACGCTACACATCCTAACTAACTTACATGCATCATCATTCATACAACTCTTATATTGTGTAGCGGTTACCATCAAAGACTATGGTAAACACTTCCTATCAAACAGAGTTTCCAACATCCTAACCGTTGGAGACTCAACGCAGATCAACTGAAGGTGTTAAGTATTGTAAGATCAGCATAACTGTTCCCAATAGAAGAGAAATTGAGCAAAAAGACTACCAAGTAATTTCAACTATGAGACATGCAATAGGCTTATTTTTTTGTTTTTTTTTTTTTACCCTGAGTTTGCAGAACCGCTCAGGAAAACAATGGTGAAACCATCAAAACAACACCCGGATGCTGGTTGAATGTCCCAGCACCAAGCAGAAAAAAAATCCCGTGGTCAATGGTTAGTAGCCATTGCCGGGGATAGTCCGTTGGTTGAATCGCCAACGAACACAACAACTATTGTACATTACAATAATCGTGGAAGAACATAAGTCCTTCAATAACCTGGTTACAAACCAATGGTTTGACAGAAGAAAATACATGTTGAAATTACGCAGTAGCGACGGTTAACAGGAATTGTAACAATACAAAGTCAACACGTAATATTGTGACAAAAGTTTAAAAAAAAATTGAAGTTTGTATTACAACTTGCGCGGTGAATATGTAGGTAAATGACCAATAGTCACTAAGTCCACAATAACACAGAGATATGTGTTGGGATGTAACAACCTAACATTCACATTCACCAAAAACAAATGTTATAACATTATAAAATGATGTGTTATGTTGTAAACAATAACACAACGTTTAAAGTGACAACCGAACTGAATGTCAGTAAGAGTGGAACGTTTCGTTTCACACACTCAATGATCGTTTCGCTCAGAATTGAACTAAACGCATAAGGTGTCAGATCGGTCAACAACAAGTCGGACGTTTGACACATCTGACATAACGTCACAGACGAAAACAATTGTGTAAACATAACCATGTTTACACATATCAACAATAAAAAAAACAAATTGAAAATAACAGGAATTTATTAAAAAGTACGGTATAACCATACACAATATGTATGCAAGGTAGAATAACCCGACCAATTTACAAGGTAAGGAAAAATTCTATTGAAATTGGAATAATTACCATGGACATTATTCCGGGAGTTATTGCATGGGAATGACCAGTTTGTAACTTTTTATAGGTAAACGGTGCCTCCCGATGACTCAACGCGGCTCTTCGTTGAGAGAGGAGAAAACTTGATTGGGGTGTACCTCAACATACAGTTTACCATTGGGTGAACACAAGAGATATAAATACTCGTGCACACATGCAGTAAACAAAAACAATTACCCACCTCATACAACAACAACAAGATCTTTACAATAGTACAATAGAATTAAAACTTTGGAAGGTTATTCTATTATGGAATTATTCCAGATAAAGTTTTTAACAACAAAATAAATTATCATATTTTAAAGGTTTTATGAATGTTTATTTTTATTTTTTGTTATTGAGATTTTTATTTATAGTAGTTACTTTAGATATTATTCTTTGTAATTAATAAGTTTAATATCTTTGATGTGCCAATCACCCAAAGATTTACCAGACATATCAACCAGTTCATACACTAAGGGGGATTTCTTTGATAAAATCTTACATTTAATAAATTTGGGAGCCAGTTTTTTGCTAAAATACTTGTCTTTATCACTGAGATAAAAAGTTCTCCTCCAGACTATATCACCAACCTTAAATTCAGCCAGTTTTCTACGGAGGTTGTAAGACTGACAGTTCCTACTGTGGGCAATTGCCAAAGCAGCCTGTACCTTATCAAAAATTGATGACAAATAGCCAAGATTTTCAGCATAACAGTCACGGGGCTCAAAGATAAGGGAGTTATCAAATTTTTCACCATAGGATGAACCATTAGTGACAAGTTCACGACCATAAACTAAAAAGGAAGGTGTAAAACCTGTAACCTCATTAACAGAACTATTAATAGCAAACTGTATCTTAGGGATTAAAACATCCCAAATTCTATGGTCGTTATCAATAAAGGTTGATAATGACTGTATAATAGTGCGGTTGTAGCGCTCTACAGTATTAGACTGGGGGCAATAAAGAGGTGTATAATGCAAGTTAGGTATTCTGTATTTAGCTAACAAATTTTTAAGTGTGGCACTAACAAATTGTTTGCCATTATCTAATACTATGGTAGATGGAATACCATGAACTAAAAATACATTTTCCTCAAGAATTCTGGAAATAATCTCAGCTGTGGCTCTCTTTATGGGAAAAAGTAAGCAATACTTAGAGAAACAGCATGTGACCACAAAGATATAGGAATTTTGTTTTCTAGTTGTTGGTAAGGGGCCAACTAGATCAACACTGATAACTTGAAAGGGACGGTGGCAAGTTTTGGGTTTACCCATATGACCAAGTGTTGCATGATTCTGGTGCTTATGTGATATGCAAGTATCGCACGAGTTAACAAATTTCGCCACATCTGAGTACATTCCAGGCCAGTAGTAGTTAAGAGCTAGACGCTTATAGGTCTTGAAAATGCCTAAATGACCAGAAGTAGGTTGGGAATGATTATCTGTCAAGATTTGAGAACGACCTTCCATGGGAATTACTTCCTTCCACTCGAAATCTCGTGTCAAAGGATTTAGGCTTTTCTTAAAGCGATACAACTTATTGTCATTGACCTGGTAGTCCATAAAGGAAGCAGGAGATGACTGGCAACCATTAAAATTTTTTAAATACCAACTATCCGAAGTATTAGGTACAAAACTAGTAGACAAATTAGAATCGTTAGTTATTAACGACACGGGAACAGAACGTGAAAGAAAATCAGGAACAACATTATCAGAACCACGACGGTGTTTAATTTCAAAATTAAAACCAGACAACCTCACACCCCAGCGGGCTAGGCGACCAGTAGGGTTATTTAAATTCAGGAACCATTTCAGAGCAGCATGATCTGTAAAAATAACAAATTTTTGACCATTTTCTATATAGCATCGCCAGTGTTCAACAGCTGATAAAACTGCGAGAGCCTCGCGCTCGGTGGCACTATAATTTCGCTCTTGAGGATTTAGGGACTTACTCATGTAAGCTATAACTCTCTCTTCACCATTCAAATTCTGTGTCAACACTGCACCAATACCGGTGTTACTAGCATCAGTGTGTATTTGGAAGGGTTTTGAGTAATCTGGGCAAGAGAGTACAGAGGCAGAGACCAAACAACCTTTGAGTTTGACAAAAGCGTCCTGAGCTTCCTGATCCCACAAGAAGGGCGGAGCCTTCTTCCCTTGGGAAGTGAGCTTATTCAGCGGAGAGGCCAAAGCACTGAAATTAGGAATAAATCTGCGATACCACGAAGCTGCACCTAGGAAACGACGAACTTCTTTCCTGTTAGTAGGTGTGGGATAGTTTTTTATAGCTTCAACTTTCTCGGGATCGGCATGTAAACCCTGTGCATCCACGACGTAGCCTAAATATTTAAGTTTTTCTCTAAAAAATTGACATTTTTTTAAATTAATTGTTAAATTAGCCTCTTTTAATTTTTTTAATATAAGTAATAGGAGAGATATATGATGACTAAAGGAGGATGATACACAGACTATATCATCGACAAAAACAAAAACTCTATTCTCAAATTCTGGACCACAAAACAGTTGATCAACCAGACGTTGCTGCGTTGCCGGGCTTCCTGTAAGACCAAAGGCCATGGTTTTAAAACAAAACGTTCCTCTAGTGGGGACATAAAAAGCAGTCTTACAACGATCTTCTTTTTTAATAGGTATTTGCCAGAAACTTTTGGATAGATCTAGGCTAGATAGGTATCTAGCATCCCTCAAGTTGTCCAGAATTTCTGAAATGTAAGGTAAGTTATAAGCATCCTTCCTAGTGACTGAGTTCAATTTCCTACTGTCTAGACAAAATCTAAGCTCGCCATTTTTCTTGGGAGTCAGCAGAACAGGTGACGACCAAGGACTTTCGGTGGGCTCAACAACATCTTCCTTCAGCATTTCGTCCAACTGTTCGACGAGAACACGTTGTTTTTCGGGAGACATCCTGTAGTAGCGCTGACGAACAGGAGCAGTGTCACCAGTGTCGATAGAGTGCTCTATCAAGGTAGTACGACCTAGGCCACGTTCCTCATAAGAGATATTACGGAACTGAGCGACTATGTTATCTGCTGTAACCTTCTGTTCGGAAGTAAGATGATCATACGACTGTAGATGCTCCGAATGTACTACATTCAGCTCTCTCAACCGGGAATCAGATTTGTCCAGCAACAAAATAGAATCTAAATGTTTAGGAAAAAGTCCAAAGGATCTCCAAAAATCTATACCAAGAATTAAGGAATTAGTAATCTGAGGCACAATATGAACATTTAAAATTTTTACTTGATCCTGAAAAGAAATATGCAAGGGAATAAAACCTAAAGATTGAATTTTTTCACCACCCGCTGTGACTAAGTTTAAATGTTGATTATTCAGTTGAACTGAAGGTTCCAAGACTTTTTTATGAAAATTATTACCCAATATGGTAACACAAGAGCCAGTGTCCAATAAACCAGGTACGGTAGTGCCTGCGATAGATACAGAAACATAAGGAGAATAACCGATGTTAATGTTTCTGCAGACTGTAGAGACTTTGTTAAATTGGGAAAACCTTGTAATAAAAGATAGCCATTTTTCCCAATCTGGCCTATCAAAGTTAGTGCTTCTACAATCTGAGCTATTTAGTTTTTTGTCTTGTTGCAAACAGGACACTCAGGTGTACGGTAACCTTTTTTACCACATCTGAAACAGATAACAAAAGTTTTGGTGCATTTACTAAGTTGGTGGGAGTTTGTTCTGCAACGGGGACAACTGAATTTGTGACCACTGGCTTTTTGATCAACCGCACTAACCTGCACCTCTGCACTGTCATTAGTATCATTGCTATCTGGATTTTCAATGCTATTTGTACTATGAACTGGTTGTTTATTTTCATTAGATTTATTTTGAAATTTATTATAATTATGGTATTTATTTGGGAAATTACATTTAGAATTTTGTTGTTTTGAGTTAGAAGACTGTTTATTATAGGCAAATTCAGGGCTAAGGTATCTGAAGTTTTTCTAGGGGGTTCATGGAATTGTTTTAACCTAGACTGAATACTTTCATAGTTCCTACAGATATTCTGTAGACTAGCAATATCTGTGATGCCAGCAGAAGAAGCGAGAGTACTAGCATAACAGGGACGGATGTTGTGCAAAAGGATTTCCAATTTATCTTCCTCGGCTAAGGATTTATCTAGCCGAGAGAACATGCCATGCATAATGGACAAATATATGGTTATATTTTCGAACTCCCCCTGCGTACGAGATCTTATCTCCGACATTAAGCGGTAGTCATAGTCGGAAATGCTAAAATCCTGCTTGAGCAGTTCAGCTACGTCAGACCAAGTCTGAACTCGCGGCCTTATGCATCGGAACCAATGTAATGCATCGTCCGTGAAAATCTCGTAAGCAAACGAAAGTAATTTATCCTGAGGAATACCACGACTTAGGACAAATTCATCAACCTTCTGGATAAATGCACGAACACAAGTCTTTCCTGAGTATTTTAGCTTGGAAAGCTCGGAATAAACTTTCCTGTCGCAAGCGTCATTGACAGGAGTCTCTGGCACTTGCACTGAAAAAGAATCACTAGATTTGCCCTCTTTCACTTGTAACGCTAACAATTCACCATACTGCAATCTAAGGTTGTCTATATAAGCTCTAATACATTTGTCGATCTCTGGCTGTGTGCGATCGATCCTGTTAAGTCTATGATAGATATGATGAAGTAAAGTCTCCGTACGAGCCAGTAAGTTCCTGTCAAAATCTGACTTTAAGTTTACTAAATTCTGAGAAGACTTCGACAGAGAATCACCAACAGCCTTGAGATCTTCGGCTGGTTCGAGGTGTGAAGTTAAAATGTCTTCAGAAGGAAAACGTTGTGCCAACTCAGCAATCTGTTTTCTGAGTTCACAAACAGGGTCTGACCCGGATCCGCCTCGAACGGCAACCTCATACCCAAGCTCTGCCTTTTGCAATGAGAGGAACTTAATAGCGTAAGAAGGCATAATGGTACTGGTGAGAATCACTAACACACAGTGCACACAAAAATTAATAAATTAATTGACTTACCAGTGGTAAATAAAGAATGAAAATTATTAACAGTAATGAACTGTTCACCTGTTAGGGTTAATAACCTAAAAGATGTGAATCCCAATAGTGTAACTATTGGTCTAATGCTATAAGCACTAGCAAAATAAATATAAGTGCTGAAATAAAACACTTAAATGTTTAAAAATATACAACACAAGTTGTACAATGATAGCAAATGCTAGCATGTGAAATCTTTAACACTACAACAAAACACTTGTTGAAAACACTTCACTAACACTTGAAATAAGCTTTACACCTGGTAAGTCAATGGAAATGTTAAAAATAAAATAAAATAAGATAAGTACTCACGGGCTGTTCCATCCAATTATATTATTAACTGAAAGAATCCGTTATTGGGCGCCATTGAAACGTTAAAGTTTGGTTTGGTAGATTAAATAGAAATTAAAGGTACTTTACTTTGTTAACCCGGTAGAGCAGAGATAAATAAAATTTTATTAAGAACTGTTAACAACAATATAATCAGATTAGATGTACAATATATGATTATTAGGGCGTGGAGTTCAGCATCTCCAGTCGACAAAAGATTTAAATTTTGTGGATTTGAAACAGCCCGCGGTGCAAAGTTGGTGGTGAACACTTAGCTCTTCGCCGCCGAGGACTGGTGGAGCACGTGCCGCGCTGACGCTCTCTGGTCGCGTGGCCCGCTCTGACACACCTGAAAAACGCAAGCAAGCCTATCAGTATGTCGGACAGACATACTGCAAGTGCGGCGTGGCAGGCAGTAGGCAGGAGCAGGTGGTCAAGCTTCCCCAAGGCACGTGGTGCAAAAGTCACTACCGTAAAAGCCACGGCTCACAACATCGCAACAAAAGGAAAGGGTGCACAGAAACAATTTGACATGAAGGTATTGACACGAGGTCAGTGATCCCACGACCGCATGGGTCAATGTCCTTTTGACAAGCATGTGAAACAAACCGAAATAAGCCTTGCAACTATAATGCAAAAGCGTTTAATATAAAATAAAATATGATGGACACTGTTCACGTAAAAAACAGCATCCATCTCAGGGTTTTCACCCCGTTACATGCACACACAACGTGGCGTTAAAATATTCCATATATGACACTATATGGACATAATAAAATACGGCACACCATGCTCACGTAAAAAGCATGGTAATTGCCTGGGAGGAGCTTTGCATTAGCTACATGAAAACGACGTGGCACCGAAAATAAATTATTGCCCAATGAGTACAGAAGGTCTCAGGACTAAGCTTTGGTAGGATGCATCGTTTTCATGTCGCTATTGAGCCACCTGAAATAAAAAAGGAGATTAGCACACACTGCGTATAGCTATCAGTAATTCTCACCCAAGCCTTGGCAGAAGAAAGCTGATGTCCAGAGAAAAGGACTCGAATGAGGCTGCAGTGGCTTTTATAGCCTCCCCCAGACATCAGCCAGTGGGCGGGCCTACGTGACCAGCCTCCTGGTGATGATGGATATAGCGAAATTGCCTCTCCGGGGCTACATATTAGCACTAGTTTTACATCACCGGTGAACAGCAGCCATTAAAAGTGTATCGGGCTAATAGTATATCGCACACGGCCAGAGACAATCAAACGGTCAGAGACAAATGAAATGTACTGATAGAACGGCAGATTAAAAATGTAGCTAAAATATAATTTTTAGGTCGATACTAATCGACTAAATGTGTAAATAATAATTCAAACTACAATAGACGATTTGCATCGTTACACACCCCCTCCCGTAAGGTAGAGTTTCTGCTAACAGAAACTCGATACTGTGCTCAAGACTTCAGTCAATCTACGCTACACATCCTAACTAACTTACATGCATCATCATTCATACAACTCTTATATTGTGTAGCGGTTACCATCAAAGACTATGGTAAACACTTCCTATCAAACAGAGTTTCCAACATCCTAACCGTTGGAGACTCAACGCAGATCAACTGAAGGTGTTAAGTATTGTAAGATCAGCATAACTGTTCCCAATAGAAGAGAAATTGAGCAAAAAGACTACCAAGTAATTTCAACTATGAGACATGCAATAGGCTTATTTTTTTGTTTTTTTTTTTTTACCCTGAGTTTGCAGAACCGCTCAGGAAAACAATGGTGAAACCATCAAAACAACACCCGGATGCTGGTTGAATGTCCCAGCACCAAGCAGAAAAAAAATCCCGTGGTCAATGGTTAGTAGCCATTGCCGGGGATAGTCCGTTGGTTGAATCGCCAACGAACACAACAACTATTGTACATTACAATAATCGTGGAAGAACATAAGTCCTTCAATAACCTGGTTACAAACCAATGGTTTGACAGAAGAAAATACATGTTGAAATTACGCAGTAGCGACGGTTAACAGGAATTGTAACAATACAAAGTCAACACGTAATATTGTGACAAAAGTTTAAAAAAAAATTGAAGTTTGTATTACAACTTGCGCGGTGAATATGTAGGTAAATGACCAATAGTCACTAAGTCCACAATAACACAGAGATATGTGTTGGGATGTAACAACCTAACTAAATAGGGAAATAAGCGTTTTAACTATTTTATTTCTTTAAATGAGTCTACTAGTGCCATCTATTGATTTTTGAGTATTACTAAAGAAATTTTCTCAGTATCGGTATCTCATACCATAACTCAGGCTGGAAGCTCAGACGGCCAAAAAACGCCAAAAAACCCAAGCCAGTTTATGTTTAAGCGGACTCCGAACTCCAAGGTGAAAGTCCCAGATAGGAACGGGACTAACAAAACGATGATGATGACAATCAACCAATTAATTAGCCCGCTGCAGTTCACTGCTGGACATATGTGTACCGTTTCGTCCGATCCTCCGCCTTACGCATCCAGTGTCCCAGCCACCTTTTACAGGACGTCAGTCTATCTGGGTAGTCCTACCTTCCGTTTGCCTTCTCGCGGTCTGCCCTCTGGGACTCGTATGCTTCAACGGCCATCGGTCCTTAAACAGACGTGGCCACTGGTCTGCCCATTGCCACATCAGCTTGCTTATTCTGCAAGCTATGTCGGTAAATTTAGTTCTTTTTGTTGGATGACACTATAGTATTGGAGAAAAACCCCGCGACGCATAATGACCTATTTTACGAACGCGAAATGTCCTAGACGCGAAAAAAGTGTAGCAAACATTAAAAAAGGTTTCCTTCCTTTTTCGAAATCGGTTAAAATAATCATAATAATGTTGTTATATAATCTGAACTAGCTGTATTGTATGTTTTATAATTTTTATATGTAAATTCAAGTTAATTTAAATATTTTTAACATAATAAAAGTTCGTGTATTTAGTATAACATGGTCATTAACATTTTTTTGAATGAACAATAAAATTATTAATTTATTGTTATTTAAATGAATTACTACCACTTAAGTTTGCTATTTTTAACTTATTATCAGGCCAGGTGACGTCATAGAATACTTTTACGATTAGGTACGTAGATGTAGGTAATTCTGGTGACTGGTGACATCCACCACTATGTCAAGGCAGGCAATGCCACCGTGTGGGCCAAGTGGCGGGAAATGACTGGCGTCACATGCATGCGACCTTAAAATGCCAGTCAGGTTAAAACGTGGCGGCTGCTGGAGCACACAAACAGGAGCTGCGTGTCATGGAAATGAAAATCTAAAAAAAGACGGGTTCACTCTCGGAGTGCCGGCAGAAGTGAAAACTTTTTCTCTCTTTTTTTGTTATATACATAGAAAAAGATAAAAAGAACATACCATACCATACCATACCATACCATACCATACCATACCATACCATACCATACCTATAATATAGCGCCAATCATAGAACCTATCACTAATTTCCTGTTAATTTTCTGTCAGAAGAAATGAATAAATTACAAAAAGAAAAAATAATCACAAAAAGTAATAAATTACAAAAAGAAAAAAAAATATCACAAAAAGTAATAAATCACAAAAAGAAAAAATAATCACAAAAACTGTTAGAAGGGCAGTTTTGAACCCGATACTATCTGAAACCACAAGGAGTTCGCTTACCGCTAAGCTGTGAAGCTATTTATCGTATCTTGAAAAATAGACAGTCTGTAGCTAATGTTGTATGACGTCAGTCGTCGGTTACGGTTCAAAGGTCAAGCGGACCTGACGCGACTTTAACACTTTTTACCCATCCAACGCCGCTAAAGAAGATTTCACTTGAAAAAAAATGCTGCGTTGGATGTGCGGTGTCACGCGTAAGAATCGCGTGAGTAACTCCCTCTTCGGCGGCTGTCTTCATGTCCGTGACATAGCAAATTAAATCTAGGAGAGTCGATTTGGCTGGTGGGGCCACGTTTTACGCCAACTGACAGGCTTCGTGGGTAACAGAGATGTAGAATGCACAGAAACTCTCGCTTACAGGGTCCGCAGCACAAGTGTGCACACGTCCATCGTCTATAGGCCACGGTAACCACTTTCCATCAGGTCCTTTACTTGTTTTAAAAAACGTTGCTTCCTGCAAAATTTTATGATTAGGACTAAACGGGTCGATCCCTACGGGTTGTGTTTGTTTGTTTAGGTAGAGCCATATACAAAAGTAGCATGTGAGGCTCTATCCTTACAGAAGCAGGCCGTGGCAGAGGCGTGTCGTGTGTGTCCTCACCGACCCCACCAGGCGAGGCCGCGGTGGTGGTCAATGTCCGCCGGCAACCCTGGGGTTATCCTTTCGAGGGCTTACCCTGGGTGCCCGGCAATGGACACTTGGGAAGGACACCGTGTGGTTTTAGTCGGTCCGATTCCGACACGCCCACCCCATTGTCGGCACCGATGGGGTGAAGCCCGTGGGGGTTTCCACACGTAAAAAAAGGCTCTGACCTAATTACCTAATTAGGTATTTTGTTTTCGTACCTCAGAACATATTTAATTTGGGTAATAAAATTTATTTTTTTTGCAAGCAAAGTTTTTATTTTGTCGTCCACAAAATTTTAGGCTTCGGTTTCGTTTCTTCCCTTATTCCCTACCGGAGACATGAGGATTTTTAGTCCCGATGTCTCCTCTAAGTGGGCCATCTGGAAAAATACAAGGCCAAAGTCAAATTTTTGCAGCAGATCTACTATTTTGAGGACTATTATTTTGGAGATACCTTAAATCATTGTATTTTGAACTGTTGTCAAACACGGTGTTACCTTATTTGGTTTCGACGGTATCTAACTAATTTATCATTAACTTACCTTTTACAATATATTAAAGATAAATTAGTGTATAATCAAGCTTTCGCTGACATCTGGGTGGGCGGTAATCCTTTCATCATTCATATCTATACAAAATTCATATATCAAGGTGAGCATTACTCGTGTATTGGTAAGACACCTACATGAGCTTATAAGTTCATTATGTGTGGTCTAAATCATAAGAATAACGATAACGATGGACATGACGAGTTTTTGTGGTTTTTTTTTAAATTAACTTACACATATACTTAATGGTCAAATTCACGGCAACCAAATATAATTACTGTAGAATCCATTAAAAATAGTTTTATTTCAAAATGCAATATTCGCGTAAACTACTAACTATCGTAAGAAAGCGAAGGATAATTTAAAGAAAATCGAATAAAGGTGAAAGAATTGAATCGGTCTAGGCGGGGTTTGAACCCGCGATCTTTGCCTTGCAAGGGCTATGCTTTGACCACTAAGCTGCCAGATCTCGCCCTAACCGATTCAAATTTCTCCTTCTATATCTGTCTTTGGGGCGACAGTGGAGCGCCTACCGACGTTCTTATGAATTATCGGAACCAATGAATTTACTGGACCGTTTCAATTATACGATTTCGGCAAAACCTTACTCGCGAAAATAGATGCAACTGTCATAAAATCACTAAAATCGTGGCTTGGACTAGCGCACTCTGCTGATCCCTCTGCTTTATTTAGGGATCAGAATAATTTTGGGATGAAATAAAAGAAATCATCGGAGCTCTATAAACACCTTAGAGTTACCAAAGCCCACATCTTAGGTAAATCCCAAGATGACACAGTCAGGGCACTCCCGAAAGATAATAACGCGTCCGAGCTTGAATCTAGACTTATATTCCATAAACGATTTATGATAGGAGCCCAGTCGAACAAAGTGGGGTTGGAAGTACGAGAGCCAAAAAGGGACCAGGATATACTTAGGTCCTTTCTGAAGCAAGACGAAAATGATAAATATCGAGTGCACGCGATGAATTTGGAAATCCAAAACGAATGGTTGACAATGGGAGAGTTCTGCATACCGATGGCTTTAAAGTGGCGCACCTTGATCTATGAGTGGTCGCCGGCCCTGTTAAAATTCTATCTTAACGCCTTTCAGATGACCCTTCCAGACCAGAGTAATCTGGTAAGGTGGGGGAAGGCCACAGAATAACAATTTTATACGTGTGGTGAGGCAATAGGGACGGCTAGGCACATATTAGTAGGATGTAGGGTGCTTCTCGATAGAGGCCAATACTCACGCCGCCACGATAAGGTGCTTTTCATCATACGCGAAGCAATGAGTCTGGCAGTAGCTAGAGCCCAAAAAGGATTGACTACTAACAGACGTCATATCAACTTTGTGTCTGAAGGTTCAGCCATAAAATCCAGGAACAAACCTTATTCAATCTTAGATACTGCCCCAGATTGGACTCTCATAATCGACACGTATGAAAAGCACTATAAAATTCCGGAGGATGTTGGGGTTTCGTCATCTAGACCGGACATATTTCTATACTCGAAAACGACTAAATATGTGGACCTTGTGGAACTTACTGTACCGTGGGAAACAAATATACCGAAGGACCACACACTTAAGAAAAATAAATACTACGATCTCACAAATCATAAACGGTTACGTGGTTAATTTTTATGCAGTAGAAGTGGGAGCTAAAGGTATACCAGCTAAATCTATCTATAACCTACTTAAAGATCTAAGCCTATCGAGAGCTACAATAAGCTCATTACTAGAACGAATGTCTAAAGCGGCACTAGTAGGTTCGTTTCAAATTTGGTTAGGCAGGGAGGAGAACTTGGGTAGTGAAGGTGAGTGTTGATGTACATCAACAAAAGGGGCCCCTTCTAAACCTACACTTGGGTCGCAAGTCCCAGGCACTGTCCCGAGTTCCCAACTCAGCAACGCGATGGACCCGGCACCCGCACGGAGAATCCATGGATTGCTAAGAATATCGTCTCATTTATTCGATTTAAATATACATATAGCATGAAAAATGCTTCAAAATTTAATATTTTTTTAAATGAAAAGTTAAAAAGCCTACAAGGATGAGTTTGAATCACATCCTACACACACTCTACATAATAACACTCCATCTTCATTCTATCTCTGCCCGTAGGAAGGTATAATACAAGTTGACTAAGCTATATTAAATCTATTTTTCATCATAGAGTTCATGAATACTCTAGTTGACGTGGTTCCTCATGTCCCACAATTTTGGAAACTGGTCCGCTCCAGTGGGCAGTTCTCTGTAATCCGCTGTTTTGATGGTGATACTACGCGATCATCTTTTTAGAGACAGTTTTTAACAAACAAGAGAAAAGGGGATGAGTAGTAATAAATAGTGAGAGTGGAAAATTAATCCCTATTTCCCTTGGTCACGCCATCACGCCTAAACCACTGAACCGATTTTAATAAAATTTGGTAGAGGAGTAGATTAGACCTTGAGAAAGGACATAGGCTACGTTTGGTCCCGATACCCAACATAACGCCCTGAGCGTAATATCTGACGATATTAGTCAGATATTACGCTCAGGGCAGTCAAATAAAACGACTATATAGATTTGGAAATGTGTGTGTAAATACGCTTCTTTCTACCTTTTTGATTATTTACAGACATCCCTACCAATCAAAAACAAAAAGTACAAACTTTGAACGCATGTTAGAAATCGCTATGAGATAATGATGATAATACTTAATCTTATAACTTAGACCACACGAATAGATTGACCACTGACCTTTCCGCCCACGTTGTCAGTTGACACGCAATTACTCAACTCATTAAAAATGTATGTGTTCACAACTTTCTATACCCATTGCCGACTGAGATTTGCACATGACCTTGTTCATAGTACGCAGGGCGCAAACGGGCCATCGACCAGCATCAACGAGTCAGTGTCAAAAATATCCTGACTACCAAGTCGCATAATGATCTTTAAACCAAGATATTAAGGTGTTTTATTGATTTAAATTGTCTGAATTACAGATGTGTACCCAATAGCAGAACAATCCGGAACAATAGGAAAGGGGAACTCAAAATATTAACATCATTTTGAGTACTTTGTTTGTCAAGATCATCGATCTAAAGCTGACCTCACTAACTGGGAACTTTCAGAGAGCGTCGTGGAAGGCAACTAAGGATTAATGCTATTCTCCTTCCGGCAATAAACATACATCTTCTTCTTCATTCTAGCGTTAATCCCAGTCGCATCCGAAGCTTTTCAACTTGAAGTCTGGGGTCCGCTTTTTACCAGTCTAACTGCGGATTTGGCTAAACTTCGATATTTTCCGAGACTAGTTGTTGGATTTTTAAGGGGTCCAACTACCCGTAACGACTGCCATAGATATTTGTATGACAACCGGGACCGACGGCTTAACGTGCTCTCCGAGGCACGACCAGACCAATGCAAATACCCATATTCATGCATACAAATATTTGCACTGAGCGGGGATCGAACCCGCGCCTCCTGTGTAGCGGCCGCGTTCACTACCGCTACGCCACGGAGGCTGTCCCGGATATAAACATACTCTAAAGGATAAAATAATAGTTTGATACTAGGAACTTAGGAGGACTACCTTTGATTGCCTGACATTTCGACCAGGTTACACCGGCCGGTCACAGGCTGACAGTTATCATGATCGCGTTTTCCGTTCTTCTTCTTCTTTATCATCCTAGCGTTAATCCCAGTAGCATCCGAAGCTATCAGCTTGCAGTCTGGGGTCCGCTTTTTACCAGTCCAACTGCGGATTTGGCTAAATTTCGACATTTTCCGTGAAGCGTCTGCCATCTGACCACCACATCCCAAAGGCGATATCGAAGCATTGCAATTAGACCAGATTTTGGACTTTTGAGGGCTCCAACTACCCGTAACGACAGCCATAGATGCTTGTATGACAACCGGGCCCGACGGCTTAACGTGATCTCCGTTGCACGACCAGACCAATACAAATAACTATATTCATGCATACAAATATTTGCATAGTGCGTTCATTTGAGAGTTTAAAAAAATTTATGTACGATAAGGACTTTCCTAACAAAGTCTCGATAAATTTGTTGTCTACAGATTAAAAAATATGTGAAGGTAACTCCCACAACTAGTTAAACTATAATAGCCATCACAAATCACGCACCTTAATTGTTTAGTTTCCGTTATCCCTAAAGCCCACTCCACCCGAAGTGAGCAATAGATTACCCTAAAAGCATTAGCCCAGAATAAACAAAATAAGTTAACTTTAACAAATAGTGGTCGCCGGTGACCACAACGCTGTATAAATGTGAAACTGGACCTTTACGGGGATGTAGTAATGACTGGAAATGTCAAAATCCAGCCAAACCCGCAGTTAGACTGAAAACAGCGAACCCTGGAGGTGAAAACTTCCAATGCAACTGGAATTCACACTAAGATGAAGAACCACAACGAAGAAAGACAGACAACCTCTATGACGTGACGGTAGTGAAAATATTTGTGCATGAATATGGCTATTCGCATTGGTTTAGTCGTGCCTCGGAAAGCACGTTAAGCCGTCGGTCCCGATTGCCATACGAACATTTATGTCGTTACGGGTAGTTGGAGCTCTATAAAGTCTAACAACTGGTCTAACTGCAATACATTGGCGCCAATGGGTTATGGAGGTCAGGTGCCAGAGGCAAGTAAAATATTAAAGTTCAGTCAAGTCAGCTTTGACTTACAATCAATATGAAGAGCTCTTTAATACGTTATAGTTCCTTAAAATATTTTGGAAGTTTTTCTTAAATCTATTTAAAAACGTACACGTAACACAGGCAATTAATAAATCAATTATTGAAAAATGGTCAAAAAAGGTTTGCGATTAACCTACAATGGTTTTAGAAATGGTTAAATAATTGCGAAGATATTTTTTTTTAATACTACATAGCTAATAGACGGGTATACAGCCCAACTGAAGTGTAAGAACAGAGAGTTTTTTACCGTCAGTGCAGAAGTCAAAGCAAGACAAGCACACACAGGTCTTCCCACTAACAGAACAAAAAAGTCCCAGTGAGCGCTAGCTACCCTACTCACCGACTATCTACATATTGGTATATTTTAGTTTTCGTAGAGTAGTACAGGTTTTAAAAACGTTTCAAAATAAATATGGGAAGGGACCATTACACCTGGCGACAAGATGTGTTTTTTATTTATTTGGAGTCAGGTGTCGGCTATCAGATGTCGGCTATCGGCGTCCGACACCGATATCGGTTATCTGATATCGGATGAGTGTGAAAACGCTCTTAGTTATAGCAATTTGGTAATATACCGAGCCTCACATTTTGCATACTCAACCTATAGCGATTGCACTATTGGTGAAGTTATCCAGGCCATCTCATCCATGCCACGCCATGGTCAAAATTTCATGGTGCCATAGTACTCATAGAAATTCATTAGTTAAGAAAACCTAAGAAAAGTGTAGTGCACGTAGAACGCAATAAAATTTATTATTTGAATGTATGAAAATAAATATGAATTGGAATATCAAGAGAAATATATTATTATCAGAGGTCAATTTTAATTTGTCAAACATTTAGTCGATATCATTTGCGTTATTGATAAAATTATAAAGTTACAAATGATAATACCACAGTGTTTCTACTACATTTAGTAGTAATACTGTGATAATACTCAGGAATAATAAAATTAGAGAATAACATAAATATTATTGTCAGTGTAAAAGTAAAGTAAAAGTATAAATATTGGAGAAAATGTTAATTATCATTTTAATAAGTCAAAGAATGTCTTAAGTTTACCCCTTATAAATTACCGTTCCCTGAAGTTTAAATAATCATCCATAGTATATATACATCTGTCGCATAGCCGGACAAAAAGTTCTTTGTTGAATTTATTCATTACTTTCCGGAATTTAATTAGTAATTTATTTTTAACTAGCTGTTGCCCGCGGCTCCGCCCGCGTGGATGTCGGTTATCGCTTGGTGTTGATCCGACGCTATTGAGCATTAAATTCGCCTCTCTACTCAACTTTGTCCTCGACTATGTACTCACCTCTGTTCTCGACTTTCTACTCGCTTCTATATTCGACCTCTCGCCTCTCTACTTGCCCATCCATTCGATTCTCTTTTTGCCTCTCTACTTGACTCTCCCCACTCGCCTATCTACTCGTACCTCTACTCAACTCTCTATTCGATCTCTACTCGCCACTACATTGATCTTTCCACTCGTCTCCCTATTCGCCTCTCTACTAAACCCTTTACTGCATTATTCTATTTGGCTCTCTAATCGCATATCTACTCGCCCCTGTAGTCGAATCTACTGGACTTTCGATCTTTACACGCCTATCCACTCGTCCCTATAACAATCTCTACTCGCCTCTCCACTTCTTCTTTTCTTCTTCTATATTCTATATTTGGTTCGCTACTCGACTATGTCCGTTCCGAAGCTCTAATTCACCTTTGTACCAAATTTCATGAGGACATCTTAAAAGCAACTTTTACTATTTATGCCATATTCAGCCCCTTTTTTGTGCCAATGAAAAATTAGAAACTTTAATCCCATAGCCCTATTCCCCTTCCCCCCTCCCTCTTCTATCCCTTTTTTCACAATAAGGGGTAGCCTATGTCCATTTCAAACCTCTAATCCATCTCTATACCAATTTCATCAAAATATCTTAAAAATTGTCAAACTTACACACCCTTGCCCTATTACACCCCTTCAACTCCCTTTTTCTCAATAACACGTAGTCTTTGTCCATTTTCGAGCTCTAATCCATCTCTGTACCAAATATCACCAGGATATCATCAAAAATGAAAAACTTTCATACTAACTATCCAGTCCTTATCCCTCCCCCACCCTTTTACCACATTATTCGCGATAAAAGGCAGCATAATATGTCCGTTACCAAGCTCTAATGAATCCCTGTACCAAATTTCATCATCAGGATATCTTCAAAACTGTTAAACTTTCAATACCTTATTACTGTTATTACCCCCCCGCCCCCTATGCCTCCATTTTCGCGTTAATAGACAGCCTATGTTCGTTCCCAAGCTTCAATCCATCTCTGTACCAAATATAGCATCAGGATGTCTTCAAGCTGCCAGTTGGCAAACTTTCATCCCCTATAAACCCCCCTTCCCCACCCCCCATTTTATCCTCGTCTTTCGCGACAAAAGTTAGCCTATGTTCGTTCCCAAGCTTTAATCTATATCTGTAAGAAATTTCATCAGGATATCTTCAAAAAAGACAAAATTTCATCCCATAGCCATATCCCCCCCCCCCCCCCTTCTACCTCTTTTTGCGATAAAAGGTAGCCTATGTCCGTTTCCAAGCTCTAAACTATCTCTGTACCAAATTTTATCAGGAAATCTTAAAAAATGATAAACTTTCATCCCAAGGCCACAGTCCCCCCCTTCTACCCCCCTTTTCGCGATAAAAGGTAGCCTATATCCGTTTTCAAGCTCTTATCTACCTCTGTACCAAATTTCATTAAAATATCTTCAGAAATGACAAACTTTCATAAATCTTTCATCCCCTATTTCCCCCCCTTAAACCCCCTTTCTCGTGATAAAAGGTAGCCTATGTCCGTTCTCAAGCTCTAATATACCTCTGTACCAAATTTCATCAAGATCGGTTCAGTGGTTTAGGCGTGAAAGCGTAACATACAGACAGACAAACAGACAGACAGACAGAGTTACTTTCGCATTTATAATATTAGGTAGTATGGATTCTTCTTCATCTAAGGGTTAATTCGAGGGTATCGTAAGCTTTAACCGCGCAGTTCAGGGTTCAATTTTTCCTGCTTATATTTTCATCTTCATCGTTCTACTATTTCCCAACTCAGTTAGGGTCGAGTTTCCAAGCTAGCTGTGATCGACGAAACGACTACTATCTGCCCTCCACATCCAAGAAGTTAATTTTTTTTTTAAAGAATATTAGCAACCTAAATTATCGACATTACTAATATTCCCTCTAACCCCTCCAACTAAGCTAAATTGCTTGTGCTAGGAGTGGGTTCACGTCGGTAGTGTAATGGCGAGGATTCGAACCCGGGACCTCTCGATCGTAAGGCCGACTCCTTAACCACTGAGCTACCGACGCTATTTCGAATTTTTAGTTAGTCTAGTCGGAATTTTGTGGGCTCCAAGTACCCGTAACGACTACTATAGATGTTAGTATAAAGAGCTCGGCAAGACACAGAAATACCCAGAACAATTAAAATAGATATATTTGCACTTAGTGGGAATCAAACCTGCACCCTCTGCGTACCAAGACGCCACAAAGGCTGTACCTTAATATTTATTAATCAGTTCTGCCTTATTTAAAAGCTTGCACTAACATTTCTACACCATCCAGCATTAAAACATCTCTACCGTCCCTTAATACATAATGTCAGCTAAATTAGTTGGTATTCGGTCAGCTCGGCGTGAAATTAAATATTTTAAACGCACACAATCCTTCTGTAATGTCTATTAATCTCTGTTTAATCCTCTTACTGTTGTTATATGCTCTCCAAACTACATCGTTTTAAAGTTACCTATCGTATTTATATTCTGTCTAAGGGTGCTTATATTGAGGAAAGTGCTTTTTTATTATTTGTTAATATGGGCAACCTTACATCTGAAGATCCGATACAGCTTGCTGGTACTGCTGGGTGGCGGGGGGTATTCGTGGGTATTCTCCCGCGAAAATGGGGTGCTTACTGTGACAGGCGTGGAGGGGAATGGAGGTAGTTGACTGCATTTTGCATGGTAATTGGCATGTCGATCACAGCCAGTGATAAAAAAAATTGAGCAGAACGTCTTCTAAAACGTCCAAATTCTAAATATTTATACTGCCCTAATGCGTTACATACACGTAAAAGCTTACATAAAGACAGGTTTCTAATTTAAGTAAAATTTCCAAGTTGGGATGCTTTTTTCGAAATATCTCCTGGCCATTCGGGCTGTTTTTTATAGCCCACGCTCCAGCTGATATTTTCCTTCCAGATAAACTGAACAATGAATTATTCTGTTCGAGAATTCCGTACTAATCATTACTAGCTTCATCATTAGATTAAAAATAGTTATTTAAAACTATAACATTTTACAAATTCTAGGAATGAACATCGTTAACGGGACCGGACGTGATATAGTTTTGTTTATTAGAAATGTTATGGTGTATACTGTGATGTGTAAGAGAAATATTTTAGATTTCGCAAAACCAAGAACTCTTCAATAAATAAACGCATTCAATTATGTTCAGTACTGTCTGCATTCTCCGCAAACGAAATGGACAGGTACTCGCTTAAAAATATCTTTCTACTCAGTTACTACCATACAGATTACCACGGTTACAATAACCTTGTGTTGTGTTTCCAGCGGTGAGTAGGCTAGCCAGAGCCACTGGAGAGCTTTTATGCTGTCATTAGGAAGACCCAAAGGTTTGTCCTGCTTTGTGTTTTACACTGACGGCACATTCTTACAGGGTCGGCAGCACGAGTGTGATGCACGTGGTGATGCATACGTCCATAGGCCATTGGGACCACTTTCCATCAGGTGGGCCGTGTCCCTGTCTGCCACCTAAGTGGTATAAAAAAAGAACAACAAACACACATCCAAACATCTTGGATAATTGGATAGGATTCTTCGAAGTACTAGTTATAAACTACTCCTAATAATTCCATTAATGCTACAATACAATAATTACTATCAGCATACCTAATTTCCGACTACCGTCATTTTCGCCGCGAACATTAATTAACTACACATTGTGTCGTCACCGTCCGTGACAGGTGTTGACATCTACGTCATCATTATGACGTAATGACGTGTTGAGTTATGTGCGTGGGGCGAGACACGATCGTCGCGGCTTAGGACTTAATTATTGGTGTGTGTCTAAGGGATGCGTGATTGATATATTGGTGACGGGGTTTGGAGGAAACATGGTGTATTAAGAACATGCAATATATTCACGCCTGTAAATCCACGAAGGGGTAGGTAGAGTACAGTACACAGAGCTCATATTTCCCAGCAATGATTTTCGGTACCATGTTATAGGCATAGGGGTGTCAATATCTTAAGAATGATCACCCATTCTAAGACTTACTTACTTAATTACTCCTGAGCCGCAAGCCCCTTACAAAACAATATAATTTTTGTGTATTATTTTGCAGTTTTCAACAAACAACAAAATGATACTCATAATTGTTCGTGTATTACAGTATCAACAGAATCGTTCGATCCGGCTCGCGGATTGGTCGAATCGTTAAGCGCGCTCTAATGATGCGTGCGGGACAATTAAAATAGTTCGTTTCCCTTTATAGAGTGCAACGATGGTAATGAGACGTGAATGGAGTACGGTAAGAAAATGTGGATACGCTAAAACCAGTATTTTTTATTTCATTTAGGTGGCAGACAAACACACAGCCCACCTGATAGAAAGTAGTCACCGTGGCCTATGGACGTATGCAACACCAGGGGAGTCACACTCTGAGGCCAATCTTGGTGAACCCCATATTCTAAAACGACATTCAGTCCTGAAACTCGACTCATCTGAGGACAAATTGCATAGGCAGATTGACAGATTCGACAGATCTGTTCTCAAAAAAATCGAGATTCACAACTACTATTCTAGAGAACTATTCTAGAACACGGGCCTAAGAGATCCTTTTAATAATATTAAAATGTGAAAGTTCCTGAAGATATTTGATGTTTGTTGAATAGTATGGTTGCAATTTTTCACAAGGATAGATCATTGTCTGCAATAACACATGGCTGCTTTTTATCCTGGAAATAGGTTCGAATTGGTAGCGTACAAGCCTGGATAAAATTTTAAAGCATTTTTCTACCTAATCTGATTTGACCTTTTAACTTGACCTGTAAAGATGACCTTACTTTTATATTTCTTGTAGTTTGCAATATTAACGTCACTGAATACGTAACAAGTGTCCAATTTAAGCAGTTTCACCATACATATATAATGTGAATGTCTGTTCCTCCGTCTGTCAGTTGACAAAACTTTTGTTACAATAATGTGTAAAATTTAACACCGCTTGTGAGAAAAGGGATGGAGTTTGTTAAACTTCCTTATTTTACGTGACATAGGCTGTAACGTCAAAGGAAGTCGCCGTTTTAACTTTGGGAAATGATGAATATTTAATTTTCATAACCAATTTATATTATTTTATTACCAATTATTATTTATTACCAAATTATAATTATGGTGTTGGAGTCATGATTTTTCTACGAATATATTTGTATTAGCACTCCGCTCGCAGTTTCGCCTGCGCGGATGTCTGTTAACGTGACTTTTGCTCTTATCTACGGTCCTACTGAACCGTTTACGATAAAACAAACGAAGATAAGATTATAATTGAATGGTTTTTAAAACAATTACTTTTTTTCCACCTTGTCCTGTTTTAATTGATTTGGATAGTTACTATTCAAATAAATTAACAAGAAAAAGTGAAACGATTCATGCAGGGATTGAACTGCCGATCGGTCCCTTACTTTAAGATTTAACTGTAAGATTTTCGAACCAAGACTTTTTAAAGAAAAAACCGCAACACAATCCGGTTAGTACTTCTTGCATCCATCACGGAAAAAACTGACAAGAATTAGAAAAAAATTAACCCGCTCCTAATACCAGCAAATTTAGTTTTACTAAAGAGTTTAGGGGAATACTAGCGGTTTTCAACGCCCGAATGGAATGTCATGGGAAGTTATTCCCGACATAAAAAGCCTATTTGTTATTTTAGATTCTATTCCCGTACCGAATCTTAGCCACATTCGTTCAGCCAAGAATAACAAACATTCAAACATACAAATATCTTTGCAAACTTTTACATTTATAATACCTACTACTAGGATAGGATTAACGCGATCATGGTATACTTACATACCTTTGATTGCCTGATGTCTCGACCAGGTTACACCGGCCGTGGTCACAGGCTTACTGGCTCAGCGGTGCACGCCCGCCGTCTTCGCATCCGACGCTGAGGCAATCAAAGATATGTAAGTACCTATAACATTATCGCGTTAATTCCCGTTTTCTTAATTATGTATCATGGAACGGGAGAATTTAAAAGTTAGGATACGATTAGACTACACATACCGGCAGAATTAGCAGAACACAAAATTATGTTCTGGGGAGGGATATAGTCGATGGCGGAAATCTGACTGTTTATTGGTATATCAGGGAGATTTTAGAGGAACTTGTTGTGCCATTTGCCCCGTTTATTGGTAACGACTTCATTTTAATGCAGGATAATGCTCGGGCTTACAGTGCTCGCTCAGTACAGGCTTACCTAAACCATGTTGGTGTTACGGTGATGGAGTGGCCAGCACGGTCCCCGGATATGAATCCGATTGAACACGTTTGAGATTTGCTAAAGAGGAGTGTCAAATCAAGATTGCCACCTCCTAACAATCTGGGCGAGCTGTGAAACATATTAGCTGAAGAATTGCAGAGATTGCCCCAAGAAATCATTGACAATATTATACGCAGCATGCCCAGACGGATGGAAACCTTAATCAATGCACGAGGGGGAAACACTCGTTATTAAACATGTTGTTGTTTGTAGAATATACTGCTTCCGGGCTGTTTGGCCGTGGTCGATGTGAAACTTGCGTTCCAGACGTTTCGTCGATCACTGCGGTCGACATCTTCAGTGGCGCTGAAATACCTCGCCCTTTTTGGAGCTGAAATACCTCGTTTTTTCGGTTGAACCGAACCGAACCGGTTGAACAACCGAAAAAACGAGGTATATAGGCCAAAAAGTATATAATAATATATTGGTACCCAGCACTGAGAGCCACTCGGTATCACAGTGTAAACGACCAATCAGGATCGAGTACGTCCGCGCCACAGCGCTCGACCAATCAGAATCGAGTGAGTCAATTCCCCGCTCCGACCGTGCCTATAAATACGCCCGTGATTCAAGACTTCGCATCAGTCGCATCTCAGCCGCAGTGATCGACGAAACGTCTGGAACGCAAGTTTCACATCGACCACGGCCAAACAGCCCGGAAGCAGTATGTTCTACATGCAACGCCGGCCGTGAAAGCCTGAAGACTTATATACATGTTGTTTTTGTTTCATGTTTAATTATTATTTGTTTAAAAATAAAGCTAACTATTTTAAACTCTCCTTTTTTAGTGTTCCGCTAATTCTGCCGGTGCACACACCGGTGAGTATTAAGATAGGAAATCATGTTGAAATTACCATGTCCACATTATTCTCAACTAATGTAACTCGAATTTAACGCCAAACGCGTCAATTAACTATGTGTATTTTTCATACAAGTGAACATACATTAAATATGTAAATTATATTCTGTTTTATTTTTAGTAGGACTTTGGTAAATATTTTTGTGCAAATATAAAATTCTGTAAAAGAAAAAAGCAGGAAGCTTGTGGGCGTATCTGACTTCACGTATTACTACCTTTCATACGATTTATTCCTGTTTTATGTCATCAGAAGCGTATAAAATACAAAGATAATTCTTTCCTGATAAAAATTTACAGGTTACCCAAAAGGTCTCGTAATTACTAACTCCGGAAAGACAGACAGTAGCATTGTCTACGAAATCGGTATTAATTGAAATTAATTATTTCACTGACGATAATATTATAGTTTATCGTTAGATGTTATGATAATAACTTCTGTATGGTGACATGTGTGAAATTATAATTGTCTTTATCATATCGAATGTACTGATGAGCTTTTTCATTCAGTCCCACCCTCTCCTTTCCTAAACAGGACAACACGTGCAGGGCTTAGATGACACCTGCAAACGGTGTAATCAACTCCATCAAGAAACAATTCTTTACTAGCACACGTGATTACTTCTACCAATAGCCCTGGGTCCTTTCATCGGGGCGTGACAAAGCTGAGGAAAAAGATGAGGTCATTATGTTAGTGCCACCACTATTATCATTGTTGGTGTCTGTAGCTTACCATCAACCAAGATGTCAAATTCTTGTATATATAATATAATTGGAATCTCGAAAACGGTTCCAACGATTTTCATGAAATTTAGTATACAGGGGATTTCGGGGGCGATAAATCGATTTAGCTAGGATTCATTTTTAGAACATGTCATTTTATTAAAAAAAAGAATTATGACTCTTAATGACATCTATTGGCGATTCGAGAGACACAACGAGGTCATCCGGGTACTGAAAAAAAAACCAATTAGAATATTTTAATTAAATAAATGAAATAAAAGTTTATTTGTCAGAATATGGGTGATTAGGTACAGAAATTTTGGATATTTGCATTTTAGATGCAAGCCATACTCTACCAATGTGTGTCGCACAAAAACATGTCTTACAATTCAAATTAAATTATTCGACAGTTAAAATTATGAATATATCATGCAAAAAATGACAAATATCAAATTACAAATATCATTTAAAAATTCGTCAATAATATAATAAAATTTATCCATTAGATGGTAATGTAAACAGTTTTCTTTTAATGTATTGATCGTATAAATTTCTTTGAGGCTATTTGGTACCTTATTATAAATATGTATTGCCATACAATATACATTTTTACTAAAAACATTATGATTGTAGTCCAGGGTTGGAGTGTCTTATATCAGTTGTCA
The DNA here is from genome assembly GCA_949126895.1 of Eilema caniola. Taxonomy (NCBI): domain Eukaryota; kingdom Metazoa; phylum Arthropoda; class Insecta; order Lepidoptera; family Erebidae; genus Eilema; species Eilema caniola. The sequence continues at coordinate 1,919,898 of OX421486.1, read as the reverse complement.
GAATAATCAATTCAAGTTACAAGAAAGTAATCGCATCGTTGCCAGAATATAACTTTTGTTACATTTTGCGTTACTTTTGACCCGCATCGCATTTGGTCATTATTAGATAGATAGATAGACAGATAATACTTTATCCAATTACCAATCGTATCACCGGTGATAACAACACTGTATTATTTGAGAAATCATATGAACGGTAGAGGTATCGTCAAGGATACCAGCGACCACAGCTTTAAGCTTTTTATTACAACAACAACGTTTACTCTTGTTTAAAACTATCAATCAAAGCACAATATTATAATATTTTCAGTTCAGAAGTGTAATACTGTTTTGTTGTTTTTGTTACTTAAATATTTTAATACAACGTAACATAAAGTAACGAGCATAGATAAACTTCATACGATTAAAATATAACAACCTAAGACAATAAAGCCACAACACTAAAATTAAAAAACAAAGACCATAAAACGTCTCGTAGATATAAAGAATCACGCCATATTATTAAACTTAAATTATAATAGTTTTATGTTTCGTTCCAATCATGCAAAATTAACTTGTATGACTATTAACATACACCATACCTAAAAGAATAAATAAATATTATTATATAGATAAATAACAAAATAATTTAACAAAAACAGTACTATCTATTGTACGAATCACAATGAACCACTTAACAAGTTTCTCGTCACGTGAAGCCTGCAGTACAGATACCCTGGAGCTAGCTGTAGAGCCATGAAGTAATTAGCAAAGCATTCGATCCAGTTGACTTAGGTGCTGGGTCGCCAAACAAACAGCCTTGACTTATACAAGTTTAATTAATTACTTGCGCTTACACTTGAGACCGTGAAAAGCGATGCGTTATTAGAAATAATCACTCTTAGGTTTTTGAAATTAAACTTTGAGTGTTTAATATACGTACTTATATAAAAATAAAACTTATCAATTTTGACTTCATAGCGATATATTTGAATTCGTTTTGCGTAAATAGTAACTCCATCAATTAATCATAAGTAAATCTTTGGTCACCTTGCGACCATGGCCATAGTTCACATGTCATGGCTGTTGAAAAGTAGCTAAAACCTTATGCTATACCAAATTTATCACTATAAAATCCGTTTAAAATGGTTTTATATCGATAAGTGACATTTGCGTAAACTTTCGATACTCTAAGGTTTACTGTAAGTAAACTCAACAATGAGTTATGCATTTGTAGTAAAACATCCTTTTATATTTGTATATCAATTTTTTTTTTATACCTTAGGTGACAGACGTACCCACGGCCCACCTGATGGAAAGTGGTTACCGTGGCCTATGGACGTGTGCAACACCAAGGGCGTCACACTCGCGCTGCCGACCTTGTTAGAACAGAGAGTTTCTGTGCCGTCAGTTTACAAGATAAAGCAGGAAAACCCTTTGGTCTTCCCATTGACAGCACAAAAACTCTCCAGTGAGATCTGGCTACCCTACTCACCGCCGGGAACACAACACGTGGTTATTATGGCCGCGGTATTCTGCAGGGCGGAGGTACTTCCCCAGTCGGACTGCTCAATGAGCAGTTTTCTAATAGGTATTTTATAGCTTTCCTAAAGACGTGATAGATGGCGCAGTCGGCACTTTTGGTAAGAAGAGTGTGGTGACACATCTAGTGTTCCCTAATTTATGGAAAAAAATGTTCTTCGGTTTTGTAGTGATTTGCTTTTTATCAGAAAAAATGACAAAATATTTAAGTATTTTGTCATTTTATCTGATAAAATTATGTATTATTTTAAATAATAGACAGTGAGGCGAAAAAAATTGAGCGTTTTGTTATATTTTACCTACTAAAATATGGGTAAATGAAATTAAACTTTGGCAACATCGCAAATGTCATGAAAAAATATTACAAACAAACTTTTTTTTGCAAACTATTGTTTTGTTTGTTTCGGAGGATATGTTGAGGACATTCATTTTATTACAGACAAGTAGTTGTTAATATTGTGTTGAGAAAGGACTCGTAGTTTAATTATTTTATTGTTTAGCATAAAAACTTGAAAGATTTCGTGGTTTTTTCGTTATGGCGAAAGATTACGGATCGTGGTTGCTTGCAGAACTCAAAGCGGAGTTACGAAAGCGTAATGCGAAGCTCACTGGGAAAAAAGCAGTACTTGTACAAAGGTTAGTACTGTGTAATATTGTAAGTACCCGGCGCAGCGAAGTGTATGCCCATGTTACGTTTGCTTTCGTACGTACTATATACGCCAGGTAACCGGCAGCGGATACCCGGCAACCGAGACGTGCTAAAAGTTACTAAGCGTATTGCAAAAAGTATTCCCAGTAGTTTAGACGATAAGAGGTTATAAAAAATATTACAAACATACACAGACAGCGCGAAAAACATAATCCTAACAACATATGCAGTAGGGTAATAAAAGTAATAATGTATTTTATTTTGTTTTAGATTGCATGACTATGATGCTATGTTTGGTGGATTGGTAAATGACTCTGAAGCAACATACTCGATTAAGAGTCCTGGTCCTGAACATTTCAAGGATGTTCACGCAGACACCGTCATGCCTAAAATTTGCGAGGATGATTTGCAACAATATAGCATGTTAGCTGAAAGAGAAAATCTAACTACATCAAAGAATATGTATGAAGAGAATTTCTTATTAACAAGCCGCTGTGCTGAATCTGGAGGTTTTCATTATATTACTGCATTGTGTTTATCAGAAATGCGCAAAAATGTTACATATAATGTAACTATAAAATTTAAAGAAAATGCATTGCTAGAAGCACAGTGCGAATGTGCGGCTGGCATGGGACCTTATGCACAGTGCAAACATATTTTGGTGTTAATATATGGACTTTTAGATTTTTCCATAAATAAAAGAATCAGAACTCGGGCCTCAAGTACACCAACGCTCCAAGTGTTTAATCGGCCTTCAAGGATTTATAACGGAGAACCAGTGAAAGCTGAAGATTTGCAGCTGAAAGTTAAACACGGAGAATTTTTAAAAAACTTTAGCCCACTTGAAGGTGTATCAAGTGACAACGCTGACAAAGAAAAGTATAGGGAGAACTTCCGAAATTTAATTATTAATTTCACTGCTCAAGAAGGTAAAGGAAACATGGCAATAGCACATTTATCAAAACCAGCTAACAAAAAAGCTATGTATGCAGACCATGATTATTTTGAAATAGATGAAGAAAGTAGGTTTTTTAAAAAACTACTTTTAAATGAAAAAGAACAAAAAGAACTTGAAATCAGCACAAGAGACAAAAAAGTATGGAAAAAAGAACGGGTGAAGAGAATACAGAGTTCAGGGCTAGATGTTCAAAAATGTAGTATCATCATTCATGTAGAGCATCAATACCTGGGCTGTACCCCTGAGGGATTAATAGGATCAGAGGAACTGTTAGAAGTTAAATGTCCATATAGTGCAGTAAATAAACAAATTACAGGAGAAAGTGTAGCATATTTATATCTGTGCGAGGAAACTGGAGAATTTAGGCTGAATAAAAAACATGATTATTACTATCAAATTCAAGGCCAGTTGCTGTGTAGTGGTAGAAAAACTGCCTATTTTTGTGTGTACACAATAGCAGATTTTTGTATTATAAAAATACATAGAAATGAAGAATTTATAATAGAAATGTTAAGTAAATTGCAGAGGTTTGATGAAGATTATTTTAAAAATGTTTTATTAAATAGATATTTGTATAATATAAAATGAAACCAAAACTTATGAGTATTATGCATTTTTATTTATAATATTAGACCTAAAATTAACTAACATAGCACATATTAACATTATATCGCTAGACAGTAAAGTTTCTGTTCGATTCATTGGTTGAGTTAAAATTTTATATGTTTTCATCTGCCCAATCACCCTCTCTATGTGTACTCTCTTACTTGCAACTTTTCTTGTCTCTCGCAAAGTATCTGGACCTATCTGGTTACCTTTTTTGAAGAAAGCAGGCATATTTACTTTCACCCCATACGATATAAAAATATCTTGGACATTCAAACCTTTGTCCACCATTATCTCATCATTGTACTCGAATCGCTGCAGAATTTCACTTCGTTCAATTATCTGTCGATCTGAAGCTGAACCACCATACTGCCGTCGTAATTATAAATGCAGTAATCGTCATTTTTCCCAATTCCTGTTTTTATCGAAAATGAAGTTAAGAGACATGTATCTAACTTTTGGTTAAAAAAAAAATAAAAAAAATATTATGGAAGTTAGTAAAATTGTAAGGAAAAATGCAGCATTCATATGTTTTTCCCGGGAGTTTGTTAATTTAAATGCAGTAATAATAATGTACAAGGATAAAATGCAGTACTAATGTCTATACTACTAATTTAAATTGCAGTATTAATCTTATCGTAGAGCTAAATGCAGCATTTGCATAATGAACTGCATTTTAATGTTGTACGTTTTATATTTCTATGAGTCTTTTGTAATATACTACTAATTTGAATTGCAGTATTAATCTTATCGTAGAGCTAAATGAAGCATTCGCATAATGAACTGCATTTTAATGTTGTACATATTTTTTTTTAATATGAGCCTTTTCGAAATTCAAATGCAGTAAATGTTTAATACTGCATTTGAGTGTAGTGTTATTAGAGTGATTCATGGCGCTGTGCAAAAAATCGACTGCAGCTATTAACAAAGTCGGAACTTATCGTCGTATATAGTGCTGCTATGGTAATTAGGAAGAGTTGACTGGTTTTCTATTGCCTCATGTGACATTTTTAATTATAGGCATGTTATTTTAGAAGGTAGGACACGACGGTTATAGTAACCTTGTGTTGTGTTCCCGACGGTGAGCAGGGTAGCCAGAGCTCACTGGAGAGGCTCTGTGTTGTCAGTGGGAAGACCAAAGGCTTTGGATGTCACCACTGACTAGTGCGGGAGTGAAATGTTGGTGCGGCGGTCAGGGAGGCCCGATGAAACGGTTAACCGCTGGCCGCCCGCAGGCTGAAAGGTTCCCAAACCCGGAGATCACATAATCTCCGTTCCAGGAGGCTGAACCAGCAGCCTGTGTAAAGTTCCCGGTGCTGTAGTCGTGCCGGAGAAGGAAACCGGAGTAGACTTGGCAGTATCTAGGAGGGGACCCGGGGCTCGTCCGCCCACCGCGCCAGCCAATCACACAACCCTAGCTCGTTTGCGGTGGCGAGAAACCTTACTTTGTCTTCTACACTGACGGCATAGAGACTCTCTATGCCTCTCCCTCCCATTTTTATTATGGCCAAGAAAAGTAAGAATAGACGTTCTACAGCGGCACCTTCAACCACAAACATACACAACACACTCAGGAAGTTATGTTCGGGTTTGCACCCGAACATAACTTCCTGAGTGAAGTCGGGGTATGCATGTACGTCTGGGATGACGTTTGCTGTCGCTGTCTAAACGGCCTTGAAGACAGGGACCTGTCCACTCTATGGGTACTCGTATCTATGTGTGCGTCTACAGGTCCCATAGCGGTGACCTGGGCACGGCTCAACTGTTTGAGCACCTGCAGCGGTCGGCGGACAAAGTAATTGAGCAGTACCCTGCCGCGGACTTGGTATTCTTGGGGAACTTTTACGCTCACGATATGGAGTGGTTGGGTCGCACAGAACTGATTTTACGGGAAGGGCTGCTTACTACGCCCTGACCTATGGGTTCTCGCAACTGGTGCATTCTATCACTAGAAAACCAGATATCGAGACCCACAGAGAGTCTTTATTGGACCCTCTGCTGACTACGTACCGAGTGGAGGCACCACTTGGTACTTCGGACCATAGCGTCGTCTGGGCGCAATTGACTCTCGCGTGGCCAGAACCACCGGGGCCACCTCAGTGGTGGCATGTCTGGCACTACAAGTCGGTAGACTGGGACGGACTGCGAGAATTCTTCTCGTCGTACCCGTGGAGGCAGCTTTGCTTCACTTCAAACGATTCAAGCTCTTGTGCAACAGCAGTCGCTGAAGCGATTCTAACGGGTATGGAATGCTATATTCCCAACCGCTAGATCGCAGCACAAGCGAGCAAACGGCCAAACTTCTGCCACTCTTGCCTTTCGCCGCCGCAAAAACTCGACGGGACCACGTATGTGTCCACGAAATGATAATGTACTGCATTTATAGAATATTTAGTTGATCGTTTAGTTTCAATGTACTAGAAATAAATGCAGTTTGAATTATTTCCTAGACATAAATGCAGTACTCAGCACAAATACTGCATTTCACTTTAAAATAAATGCAAATATCAAATATAAATACAAAGATAAAATGCAGTATTCAACATTATAAACTAATTAATCTATAAAATTGTTCATAATGTTAAAGTTAATAGTAAATTGACTTATTATGTACATACTGAGTCAAAAATAAAACGTATATGATTTCAGAAATTGTAGAAAATGTAAAAAAACCTTTAACCGCGTTTTTCTAGAAACCGCCATTTTGCAAATACTGCATTTACAATTACGAGGGCAGCATAGCAGGGTGATACATAGGTTATTAGTCCACTTGGAGCAATACCTATTAGGGCTTTTATGGTATTTCTGTTCTTATAGGTAGAGAATGTTATCTGCTGAGCCATGGGCAAGCCTGGTTTCTTAATTGGACATTCAGTAGCATCTATAATAACTCTGGTATTGGGATACTTGTCATAAAAATCTAGTGGAATGTAAGCTTTAACTGTTGCTTTATCTAGCCACAAGTCTAGCTTCCTCCATTGCAAAGACATGAAACGAATCCAAGTTATAAATATACACTCGAGAGCAATGAATCCGGGTCACTCAAAGAATCCAAAAAATCTCGGAAAGTAAGAATGCTAGGTTAATGCAATAAATTGTATTTAATAGACAATTTAATACTCCTTAAATGAAAGTATTAAAACTTCTTAGTTATTGTAAAGTTATATCATAAAAAAATCAAATTTGAAAAGGGAACACTGTCGAAGATGGAACTACGAAATTACAGGATTTGTTTTTGCTTTTGTTTGTAATCTGTCATTTATGTTGGTACATAAACCAGGTTGATAGTGCTCAATATTCATTATTCAAGCTGAAATCATGTCGCTTACACTTGAAGAATGCACCAGAATACTTACATTGGTGGAAACCGGCCGGAGTCAGCGCGATACAGCCAGGACTGTCGGTGTGTCGCTGTCAACAGTACAAAGAGTTCTCCGACGTTACGAAGAAACTGGTTCTAACCTACGCAGACCAGGAACGGGCAGAACTAGGTGTACCACAGCACGAGAAGACCGATACTTGGTGAACACCATGCTTCGAAATCGCTTTCTCACAGGAACTGAACTCACAAATCAGTTTCGACGCCTCGGAGGAAGTAACCCAAGTGCATGGACAGTAAGACGTCGGCTTGCTGAATCTAACTTAAAACCCCTTAGACCTGCAAACGGCCCTAAACTGGAGCGTGGCCATCGTATTTCAAGACTAAGATATGCCCAGAACCACGTAAATTGGAGTATTGAAGATTGGTCGAAAGTTATGTTCTCCGACGAATCAAAATTTATGCTCTACAAGCACGATGGAAGACACAGAGTGTATAGAAGACCAGGGGAAAGATTCAAGCAAGCATGCATCGAAGAAAAAGTAGCCTACGGTGGTGGGTCTGTACTTGTGTGGGCCGGAATTTCCTCTGAAAGTCGCACAGAGCTGGTGATCATAGAAAACGGCTCTTTAACTAGCGTAAGATATGTGGAAGAAATCCTCAACGAACACGTTGGTCCATTTATGGTCAATTTGGGTGAGGATGCTATATTTATGCATGACAATGCCCGACCTCATACAGGTAGGATTGTGAATGACTACCTTCAAGAGATGAACATTACTTGTATGGAGTGGCCAGCGCGCAGCCCGGATATCAACCCGATCGAGCATGCTTGGGACGAGCTAGGGAGATGCGTAAAACAACGAAACCCTCCCCCAATCACGCTTCCTGAGCTCAAAATTGCTCTCACAGAGGAATGGGAGAATATTCCCCAAAATCGTATAAGGAACTTGGTGTACAGCATGCCAAACCGCGTAAACGCAGTAATGGAAGCACGAGGAGGTAATACGAGGTAATAAATCGTCATAAAGTTCAAAAATTTCATGTTTCCTATTTTTGTTTTAAGGAGAGATCAGCAGTTTTTTTTCTTTATGTAATTTTGTGTAAATAAAATGTATGGTGACTCATATTTTTTTTAACTTTCATTTAAGGAGTATTAAATTGTCTATTAAATACAATTTATTGAATTAACCTAGCATTCTTACTTTCCGAGATTTTTTGGATTCTTTGAGTGACCCGGATTCATTGCTCTCGAGTGTATTTGCTACTTGCTTGATCGATATTACATACATCATTGATATCTCTTCAAAAGTTTTGTGTAGACGTAATATAATTAATGTCATAAAAAATTGCTCAAATGGATCATCTACCTTTTTAGGTGGGGGGCCGTAGAAATACTTTAACTTTTTTACACATTCATCAAGACTATAGAAAACTAGTTTAACTTTTTCATAATTTTCTAAGCCTGTGTAAAAATGTATGGCGATATGGCTATTTTTATATATCTTTGAAGTGAATAAAGGTAATTTACAGGCATCATCACATGTTTGTATTGCCACTTCTTTTTGATAATCAAACTGTGATTCGTCATCATCATTACAAGATGGTACTACCACTTCACATAATTCTGCATGAAGATCGTCCATGATATTGATTTGAACATTGTCATTATCGATGTGAGCTATTGGAGAAGTGTTGTCCACATAATCTTCTTCATTTTCACATTCCTCATTATCTAGTTGTAATGGATCTTCTTCAGCAAATGAAATGGGCAGATCAGTTCTGCTGTAACTCTTTAAAGTCAATGGAATGTCAACATGTAATGTTGCAGCAGGTGGAATGTTCTGTGTAGCCGTCCAAGGAAGTATTGATGGAATGGGTTTAATTTTCAATCTTTTTGTTCCTTCATCACCTTCTTAAAAAGAAATAAAGTGATCAATAATACTTATTAAATACAAATAACAACCAATGAGCTGGTATGAAAATGCTAATAGAGATTTGTCAGGCAGGATCCTAGCAAGTGAAACAAAGTGGTTTCTGCCTACCCCTACGGAAAAAGGCCTGACGATAAGTATGTACAAACAGTGTTTGTTTTATTATGTAACTAAAAGTATAAATAGATAGACATACAGAAAGCTACGAGAACTTACCAATCAATGCGGGTATAGTAATAAAATCACTAGGCTTGAAGTGGTCAGAGCATATGTATGCATACTTTTTCAGCTGACGACCAGCCCTGACCACATACAATCTTAAAGCCCTAATCCATTGATTTCGAAGAGTAATATCTTGTGGAATCAAATGTTTTCCTTGGTTTCCACAGGTATGAACAGCACACCGTGACCGCATCTTGAATATTAGTTACCTACGTATTACTGAATACAAAGAATATTGTATTTACTACAATGTATTATTAACTAAAATGTATCAACTTTTTGAGGTTACAATCTTACATACAAACAAACTTTAACGCTTCAGAAATCAGCAATCAATCAAATTATGACATTCGGTAAGTTCAAGTTTAATACCAAAAGCTATGCTAGCGCCATCTCTTGATGATTTTAAAACTAACTGATTATATACCTACTGGAAAACTGCTCATTGGACGGAAATACCGCCGTATCCTACAAAGAAATGCGATACGTTTTTGAATACGATAAATAATACTTAATTTTTAACTGGTATACTAAGTTTTAAAACTACCCACACAAGAAGAATGTCATACAACGTAGTGTTTAAGACTATAAATGTCCATAAACATCAATGTATTAGAAGGTATCTACAGGGTCGGTAGCACGATTGTGACGCCCCTGGTGTTACAAACGTCCATAGGCCACGGTAACCACTTCCCATCTGGTGTGCCGTGTGCTTGTCTGCCACCTAAGTGGCATAAAAAAAATGTAAACCTTTGAGAATGCCGTAAGGTGAAATCGGTCAGGTTCAATAATAATAAATACTGGCGAAAAATTAAAGTCTTCCCAATTTGTGTAGCCACAAATCCCACCAAGTGCCGTCATTCAACAGTAATATCACCACACAACGGTATCTAGACCCATAGTAAGCATAGCTTAACTAGCTTGTGTTAGTAGTTCTAGAATGTGGTTATACTTCGATATTCCACAATGGAGGCTCTCAATTTTATGTCCTCGTCAGATGCGTTTTCACGCCTCATTTGAACGACTTCTATCGTACTTCGTGCTAATGTTATTCTACTAGTAATATTATAAACGTGTGATAGCTCTACTTGAAATTTGATTGGAGAATATTGTCAGAAATAACACATAGGTTATTTTTATCCCATGGGATGCATAAAAAGGACCAAAACTTTTCAACGAGCCTCAAACAGCAGCTAGTGTTGTTATGTATGAGTACAAAACACGCTCGTATGCATCGATGTTATTATGCTTGGCACGATGCAAAATTCACCAAAAACAACATGCTCCTTCTATTTGTATTCTTTATATTTTGTTTTATAAATATTAAACTAGCAAAAATGTACAAACCAGGGATGTCATAATATGAAATTCTTAAAAATAGAACTTGCGTATTTTGGCTTTAAGCCAAACTATTGTTTTATGCAACAATTTCCACTATAAACATAAAGAGTCAATCGTTGGAGTTTAAAAATAGGTACGCTATCCTATTTCCTATGATGCGATATTGCAATTGTACTCTGGAACCTATTAAAGTAGCAGAAGTAGCCTATATAACATTAAATGCTAATTTATCTCTGTGCCAAATTTCATTCATAACTGTACAACTGCTGTGACGTAATTGAGTTAGACGTTGTCGTTTATCTATATTAAGTATTAATCTATCCATCCATGAATGTATCTACCCTTACATTTTCGCATTTTTAATATTAGTAAGATAAGACAAAAAATATTCTACGTCATTCATCTTCAATAACTATATTCAATGTCTTCTTCAAGCAATAAAGTAAGCTAGTAGCGTGTATTTATTTCATAATATTACACTACATTTAAGTTTTTGAACTCAGTAATTTCTCCACTTTCATTTAAAATCACACGTTATACGACTGTCAAAAAAAATTCTTTTATCTAACATTGATTGATGAGCTGGTGGACTTGAGCTCTTCCACCGCCGTTAGGTACACCTAGTGCCATTCTCAAAACACTCCAAAAAAACGCGTACTGCCCACGAAAATAAAAGCCCCAGAACCTTATCATTTAGGTATTAGTCTGAAGGAAGTACATACATTCATTTACACTACTATTATAAAGAGGTAAGAATTGTATGTTTCTAATGAATAAACTCAAAAACTACTGTACCATTTTAAAAGTTCTTTCACGATTGGAAAGCTACATTCACCCTGAGTAAAATAGGCTATATTGGATTTCGACGGGAACATTTTTACCACTCTTGCGAAGCCGGGGCGGATCGCTAGTACATAATAAAAAAATAGATGAATTAAATGTTAAATGTTAGCCGCGTGGTTACCGGCAGAGTAGAATTTGGGCCACCCCTTCTCTTCCCATGTGGTGTCGTACAAGGCGACTAAGGGATAGGGCTGATTAACTCTAACATCAGACAGATATGTGCAGCCTAGACTCAGCCTCAGATGCGTGGCTCGAGTCAATAATAGTGCCCGGCATACGGCAATAGGCTCACCCCCTATTACGTGGGACCTAATACAGATTGGTGAAATGTGGGTGTTAATTCACCTCTGCCTAACCCTCCGGGGATAAAGGCGTGATTATATGTATGTATGTAAATGTTAAAACTATGCGCTGAACTTTGCACTGCAGTGTACGAGTTACCGAGCTACAGGAAACCTCTCAGCCTGCATGTGTTATCAAACACTGTCGTTCGCTGTCGTTTATATATTGTTGTAGAGTAGGTAATATGATGTTAACAGAAAATGACAATTATAACCAAGTTATCTTTACTAATATTATTAAAGGTCTATTTTCAAGAATGGCACTCAGCTGAATTGCGATTTATCTGAGGAAAAATTGTATATAATAACTAGCTGTCGCCCGCGGCTCCGCCTGCGTGGATGTCGGTTATCGCGAATCGGGGTATGAAAAATAGATGTTATCCGATTCTCAGACCTACCCGATATGCCCACATAATTTCATCAAAATCGGTCAAGCCGTTTCGGAGGAGTATGGCAACGAAAACTGTGACACGAGAATTTTATATATTAGATATGTCGCCGCCAAATAGCCAATTAACTGCCTAGGCCGTTATCTAAACGGCGCCGTTCAATTAACGGCCAGCCAAAAAGCCTGTCAATTTTGTCAATGTGTACACAATCTTTTCCCAGATAAATCGAGCTTCAGCTGACTGGCATTCTAGAATACGGACCTTAGAGTTTGTTTGAACGCGCTAATCTCAAAAACTACTTGGTTTGAATAGTGGTTTGAATTGAAAAAAATATTTTTGTGTTAACTAGTCCGTTTATCGAAGAAGGTTATAGGCTATATATCGTTACGCTACTACTCATAGGAGTAGAACAGTAATTATCCAATACGCCGACAGTATGCTGAAAAGCTCTGTAATGTAAACTGTTCAACAGTCAAAATATTTAATAAACTCTTAAGGGATATGAAATCTATGCCTGTATCTAAATTTAAAAAATCCCTACAATCTTTGTTATTTGACATACATACGCTTGACAAATTCTTAGATGATATTTCAATATAATGTAACTCAGTGACACTTTAATTCTACACTATGAGATTGAGACTGATTATTTTATGTGACATTGTGGCTAAGTAGCATTTAATTCAATTTGTATGCCTAAGTGGCAAGACATATTGAACCTACTATTTATAATATATAAGATTATTGTATACTTATGTTTTACAAATAAAACATTTGATTTGATTTGATTTATAAGTGTTAACAATTCGGCTCCGGCAGATTTCTATACGTTATTTAATAATTAATAACTTGCGGGCATATTATAACAGGTTAAAAGGGTGTCACGGGGTTTTACTAGTCACGGGCAAAACCGGGGTTAGCCTATTTAGCTATTGCTAGGACTATTCAAAATAGCCTATGCTCGCAGCTCCGTCCACTTTTGGTCATGTTTCCAATTCCTTCAATTCCATCAAAACTCTACAAATAATTTACAAGTTAATAGTATTAGAGTCATATCAATTTTCCAAGGGTAAACCAGGTATCCGTGTCCCATTAGTAAAACTGACAGTTGCATTTTAAATTTAACGTCAAATTAATCCAAATGCGCCAGTCGCACAAGTATAGCGGCGATGTAAATGATTTTCAACTTCTTCAAAATGGCCTCTGCAACAATTGCCGCAATTTTGCCAATGTCAAGTAAAATATATTAGAAAAATTTTAATGGCGAGATGCCTATGTCTAGTGTACCAGAGCCACGTTAGCCACGCCTTTTTTTTAACGTGCGGGATATCCCCACGTGTACCCACCCCTCCGGAGCCGGAGGGGGAGGTTATGTCGGACTCGAACCGACTAAACCGCACGCCGTCTCTGGGTCGTAGTGCTAGGCCGAAGGTGAGGTGGTCATGCGACATATCCCTCGCACCCAGGCTGACCCAGGGCCATCCCTCTCGGCCTGGCCCTCCTCGGGGCGTTAGCCACGCCAGTAAATTTGTTTCCGAGTGTCCACCCCCCACGTGATGATTTTCATTTGTTGTTTTTGTCTGTCCGAGCTACCTTTTAGGTCATCTGCCCATCTGGCTAGTGGGCGTCCCACCCTCCGTTTACCTTCTCAAATTAAATCACAACGCATTCTTCAACATTATAATGAGAATTTAAACTAAATGTCAATGCTTCTAGTGTAGCCGAAAACTTTGAAAACACCACAGTGGCATGACAGAAATTCAATTATACTCATACTATCTAACGTAACGATTATTCCGGGTCATAAGTGCGGTGTGACCCAAAATAGTTTTTAGCCATATCAATAGACTAACGATACAAAACTTTGCTGAATAGTTCACGAACTTACCCTCAAAGATTTATTACGAACAATATCCCACACTTGACGAGAGCCCCAAATAATTAGTAAAATACCCACCCGTAAAATGTTTAAGGTTTCACGATACGGTACCGACACGACCTCTGAAAACGCTTCTAGGATTGTCGTACTTCGATATCACCAGTGTATTACCTTCGAGTCGCTTCACGGAGTATATCGAAGTTCAGATAATTCATAGAGAGACTGTAAACCGACACTGAGTTAGAAAGAGACTCAAAAGATGAGAATGAACGTTATGCTAATTTACTGTGTTGTGGGTTCACTTACAAGTGAGTTCACGTTAGCAATATGAAGGCCAGGGCTCAAACCTTCAATCACAAGTCTGAAATATAATAAAAAAATCAATCAATTTCATAGCATCATCTCAGCATTAAGTCCAAATTACATCCAAAACCTGCACCTCAGAATCAAGGGATCCGCTTTCCATCTTTAATCCTTTTCTTTTTTTTTATATAGGTCACGTAAATTTTACTTTACCTCGTCTGATGGTAAGCTGAAGTCAAAGTCTCAGGAAAGGGGGCCACCATTATATGCATGTGCTATGTTAACAATGGTGGCACTCAGCTTGACGACCTCATCAGATGCTTTTTCACACCCCGCTTCAAGGACCCGGGACCCTCCACTTCATACTATTTTCTGACAGTAAGCTAAGTGTACCATTGGTTAGTTATATTACTTTTTGGGTCTTCTCCTCCTAGTGTGCCTCAGCTGACCTATTCTGTCATTTTTTGTTTGCTAGATATCAACCAGGTGTCAAAATTCCTGGAGGTTCATCATTGCAATGATTTCTTTTTCATATTTTTCTATTCCTTCGCCCTCTACAGGAGACCATTAAGAGATATTTTAGTAATGAAAAGAACACGTGTCATGATTACCATATTTCATCAGCTTGTTCCCAATTCCCCCTTTTACTGATTCCTCCTGATAATTATTTACCCAGTCAAATCGATCTATCAATCGAATTATTGCTGGTGCATTAAAAGTATAAAGAACACACTTGTATAAATCACTATAAGCCTCCGGTGTGTCGGTATCGTGTCGTCCAATGTAAAAATATTCTTTAATTAACTCGACCCAAGATCAATGAGTAGGTAAGTACATTTAACCCGCTCTTACACTACACGTGGAATGTTACTGTGAGTTGGAAGTTATAGTTTATTATGTATAGTTACATAAAATATATTTTCACATTAAAATACAAACGGAAACCTATTGGGAGGGAATTTTTATATTGATGATACTTAAAAGATCGAAACAAGCTATAAAGCAGGCGGTACTCATCAATTTTCATCTTGTTTGAAATTTGCAAATGGGTACCGGCTGCTATAAAGCTTTTTTAGATCTTTTTAGCATCAGTTGGGTTTTTGTTCATAATAATTTATTTTATTTTATACTTTTTAGTCATGACATATATATTTTTTTATTAAAAGGGGAAAATTAGACCAAGCCTCCAAAAATATACCAGTATTATCTTCGTATCTTTCATCATCAAATCTCTTTCTGACGTAGTTTTTTAAATAATAGTACTACAAGTAATGCGTTTGAAAGCAAGGTTTGGGGCGCAAGTTCAATTCCCACTTAGCGTAAATATCGTCATGTCATCTTAATATTGATAAAACCGAAAAAACGTTACAAAATACCTGTGATGAAGATACGTCGTCACTGCCCTTGAGATTATCTTTATATATGAGAGTCTTAGATCGAAATGAAGACTTAATTATACTTCCCAATATTAAACCAATTTTATGACCCCACATTATCAAATACATACCAAAATTCGCGCCATCAAACCCAAACGGCTCATAAAGTCACGAACCACCCTCACCCAACGTACTCGTAGTACAATTTCAAGAGTATGTCTCCACTACTTCTCTGTCCCTAAGAGGTAGTTATTTTAATTTATAGTTCATGACGTAAAGTTAAATGCGGATTCTTGAAAGAAAATGCTGGCAAACTTTAATGAGACATGAAACAGTATGTACAAGGAGATTTGTGGCAATTTACGGTATATTTCCAGACGGAAACTCATTGGTTGTGGAGTTAATGGAAAATATAGGAAAGTATAGACCACAAAATATGTAAACAGGCCGGTTTTTAACCTTTTTATGATAGAAATACGAACGCTTCATGATATTATTGAAATTCTAGAATATTGAAGAGCTTTTGTCTTTTTTTTTAACGTGGATTTCTTGGGGCTTCGGCCTATGGCCCCGCTCCAGCGCCTCCTTGCGCCACTGGTACAGCAACGCAAGGGCTCTCGCTTCCAGGTCCCATGGAAGGGTCCCGGCTAGGAGACATGCCACCTCAATGGAGATCGTGCGATACCCCCTGATCACTCTGACGGCCATCGCTTTTAATGGGCTGTTTAATACAGCCACGTTACGGGCCGCCAGAGTCTCCGCCCATACGGGAGCCCCGTACAGGGTCATGCTTCGCACGATCCCCAGGTACAGTCTCCTGGTGGGGGCGTTGGGTCCCTTAATGTTGGACATTAGCTGCGATAGCACAGCCGCAGCCCCCCTCAGTTTCGGGACCAGACTTCGGAGATGGGGTCCGAAGTCCCATCGGTTATCGACTACGACCCCAAGGTACTTCATCGTGGACTCGATGCCGATGTTTACGCCCCCTACGGTAATGCTGGTTCCCGCAGGTGGCACCCTCCGAGGCCCGTGAAAACACATAGCCTCGGATTTGTGGAGAGCCACCTCGAGTTCCAGCCGCCGTATTGCCGTGGCCTTTAGTGCCGCGCTTCAGTACGCTGCTCCCCGCGCCATAACGAGCAACGGCCCGCACAGCACCCAGTGTTATTCGATGTTCCACAGAAGTGGCCCTAGGATCGACCCCTGCGGAACACCGCACGACACTTCTCACCGCCCTGGCCCTAGTCAGCTTGGGTAAACTATGGCCCTCTCGGATAGGTATGCCTCAACAATGCGGCGGAGATAAGGAGGCACTCCGTGATACGCGAGAGCGTTCCTGAAAAAGCTTGAGGCATACGCTAAAGAGCGCCACTAGTCGAGGTTCTAGTTCCTCAAGGGCCAGGACCGATGCCGTCGGGTCCGGAGACAGTGCATTTCCGCAAGCTAAATTGTTACTAACACTATGGATCAATGGTCTGAAAATAAATGAATTTTAATTTTAATTTAATTCGGAGCACTGCTACCCCTAGTTCATTCTCCCTGACTTCTGGTACATCGCTCTCGCTATTATCAGCGTCAGGCGCCTTAGGCGGAGCCATTTACGGAGGAACATGCTCCTCCGCTCTCGATGGGAACTGTATTAGTGGATTTTAGTTTTCTTCTCACCACCATCCATAGCAATTTTCGAGTTGACTCCAAAAATTTGCTGCACTTTTTTATTTTGTCTGATCGTTCACCTTTCGCATCCACGCTGAACAAGTCACCTTTTTCAGATCGTCAGTCCATCTGGCTATGGAGTTTTCTACTAGTTTACTATTTATATATCATTTACTATTTGGTACTACAAGTCTACTAGTTTCCACTCTACGACTAGTTTGCTCCAATGGCCATCGGTCCTTCGACAGACGTGGCCAGCCTTCAAACTTCAGCTCGCTTATTCTGCGAGATATGGCGGTAAATTTAGTTCTTTTTCGGATGACCTCGTTTCGAATTCTATCCTTCAGAGAAACTCCAAGTATAGCTCGCTGCATAGCCCGCTGTGCGACTTTTAGGTTATGAACTAGTTCCACCGTAAGTATCTAGGTTTCGGCACCGTAAGTCATAACAGGTAGAACACACTGGTCAAAGACCTTTATTTTCTGGCATTACGGTGGGATGGATGAGAAGACTCATCGTAGTTGCGAAATACTGCCCTTCTGGCTGGTTCTTTCTCGAAGTAGTTTTAACCGAGCCAGATAACCTGCCCCAGGCAGACATATTTTTGAAAAACTTCGAGCATTACCCCTTTTATGGCAATTGCCACATGTTCGTCAAACAATTTTTTTCTGGAGGTCTACTTTCAGGAGCTCAGTTGTTAAAATAAAATGAAACAAAAATACTCATCTGACGAAGAGGACTGTGTAGATGGTTGTTCATGTCTCTTACTCATACGTTCGAGGCTCTCAGGAGCGAGCTTGGACTCAGGTTGTTGGCGTTTTCTGGTACACAACAGATTATGATCACCACGGCCATTTTAATTCTTCCCCAATAGAACTGCTTGCGTCCTTCCTCCAACACGCTTAATATTTTACATGTTATGTTGGCTTGTCCAGGACTGACTGATTGTCTGAGCTTTCAACATCGATTACTTGTTCATTATGTAGCAGTTCAATGTATTGCGTAGCCAGAACTCACTAGAAAATTATTGTGCTGTCAGTGGGAATATCAACGGCTTGTCCTGCTTTGTCTTCTGCAATGACGGTATAGAATATCTTTATTCTTACTGTGTGACTCTTCTGGTTTTGCATATGTCCATAGGCCACGGTTAGCATTTTCCTTCAGGTGGGCCGTGGGCTGACTGTTACCTAACACCTAAGTGGTATATTAATAAATTAAATTAATTTCAGAACTGAATGATAAGCTAACAGTACCAAAATCCTTGATACTGCAGTTGAAACCGAGAAGCGTAGTTATTTATTCTATTTACTATTAGTGTGTGTCAATTCCAGTCTTGAGGACACATTTTTAACAGATTTTCACCAAAGTTGACACATGTGATTTCTGATTTAAGAAGAACCGTTTTTGTCAAGAGTTTTTTGATAAGAGAAAAGGGTGGATAGGGGAAAAGGAGGTTTAAAAGTTAACTGTCGCGTTATTTATGAACGAATCTTGATGATTTAGAATGATACTTCAAGGAAAAGGAAGGAAGATAAAAAGGTGCTTGCGATATCTACCATTTACAGAACGACTAGTCAATACTCAAGTCATTGTTTTATTGTTATTTACAGGCTATTCTTCCATAATGAATAGCATAAAAAATGAACGTAAGATATCATAAATAAATAATGTGTGTCATATTGGCCTATTGTACTCTAATAAAATAAATAATATGATGGAAATGATTGAAGTATTCGGATCCAATATGGTTGGGAAGTAGTCGTGTCTCAAGTGAAAAAGGAGATATTACAAATCTGCGTTTGAATTTAATATCACCGGAGAACAATACTTGTAAGTAAATATGTTTAATTAAAATTCTCGTGTTCGTCTTACCATACTTATAATTAAATTTGTGCGTATTTGATAGATCTGAGGATCAGTTGTAAGCTGTTTCGTTATCCCTAAAGTTATAAGGGTGGCCGGGCCCTAACCCTAAACCTCAATAAATTAGTATCCATAAATAGCACCTACCAAGAATTTTGATAGGTGCTGTTCAAGGCCAAGGCTAGGTGCTATTCGCTCAGGTGCTATTCGGCTGGGTGCTCTAAGTGGACTACACCTTTTTTTCCTCTCCATTAGGATTTTTTTTTGGATTATGACCCTTAATTTTGACACTTCTGCCACTAAGCCCCATTTTACAATAGCGGTAAAACAATGTATTTAAGATGGAGAATCTCTCCCAGATACCCATTTTCTTGACTGCAAAGATCTAAATTTTTTGATCCCCGTGAACTACGGCGTCTCGGAGTGTCGGACAAATTTTCGGTCGGTCGGTTGGACGCTTGGACGTTTAAAGAAGTTTCATATCGTCGTGTTGTCGTTCGGTGACGATGACGCAGGTTCCTTGACTTTGTTTACCCAAAAAAGGTTTCAAATTAAAAAAAAAATGACGTCTATAAGAACATTCAATGTAACGTGATATCTATAACAAGGTGTTATCTGCTTACACTTTAGGCCGTATCCATATGAAGCGTTTTACAGTATTCGGTGCGACGTTTGAGTGATGTCAAAACCGGAGATGGCTCTAGGTCACCCAGGGTACGCGGGGAATGCCTAATGGACCGCCTTGCAACCGTCGTCTGAGTCCGTCGGGTCCAATGTAACCGGCCAGGTGAAAGGGTATCCGTGGTGACTCTTGCATAAGAAAAGGTAGTATATTTGCTAGAGGGAACAGAACCGAACTAAATCGATCTTAGCCAGATTAAATTCTTAATTACGATGTGCCAAACGCTGGGTACTGTACTAACTCAAGATTCTATAAACACATTCCAATTTATTGATGTACTAGCCAGTAGCGCCTGCTTGCCTCTCGGGGGTGAGGGGAGATCCCATAGAAGTCACAAATAAACCTAAACTGTATAAGAAAGGAGTGTGCGAGCTGCGAGTGTCAATTTGCTGGAACGTGTATGTTTCAGATTTCCGGAATCTGTTATAATCACCACGGTATCAAAATTGTTGTACATTTGATTCAATCAAATCAATTTGCCTATTTCAGTCAACTGCTGGACATAGTCTGCTAATGTGCGCCATTTCTACCGATCCTCCGCCTTCCGCATCAAGTCTTCACTTTTTGCAGATCGCCATCGATCTGTGAGGCGTCCTAGGACTCGTTTGCTCCAACGGCCATCGTTACTTCGAATATAAGATTAATGACAAATATTAGATTACTAGATTTGAAAACTTAACCCTCGAACACTGTCTTCACCAATTCAAAAGTCAATCCACGCTATCACGAAATATAAACTCAGACTATAACACATAAAGTCTCTGGTAACGCATCGTCCGGATAAGCACTTAGAAGGTTGTTTGATCAAACGGTTACTATCGTTACCCAACAGTACTTGACACCCTATAATATTTAAGTGTAACGTGATATTCAACGTGTATAACGCAAATAGAATTGAAAGCAGTGTTATGAGTTTATTTCCTCTTGCATATATGTGTGGGTGAATGGGTTAGTCATATTTGCCCCATTCTAGATTCTCTCCGATTTTTTTTAGCATTTTAAAATATAGATTGTATACGCTATTATAGAATTTAAAAAATCAGGGATAATCAAGAATAGGTTAAATCGTGAATAAGCCATGGGTACACTATGTGCCACTTCCCTGGGGCTAGTAGCTGGAGCACAGTAAGCATCAGATCGAAGTCGACGAACAAAGTACTCAAAATAATCTTAATGCCTTGGTTTCCTATCCTTTCTGTTGAATGATTGTTCTGATTTGCTCTTAATAACTTGCTATTAAGATCATATTGAGACTGTGTCGTCAAAATTATTCTGACGCTGACTGTGCTTATATTGGAATCGTAATTCACCACGCTCAAATAGCTTAGTCGATGATCCTCAGCACCCTTCTTTGCCCTGAGTCAAACGGTGAAAAAGAAAGGCAACTTCTCTTTCCATTGATTTGACATATTTTGGCTTACACAATTGCTACTGCGGTCTGTCCCCGTACACCAGAGGAAAATCAATGCACCAGAGACTTTTTTCATGCAGGAATCACCACAACACCCTCCTCAGTAATATCGAACTCGACCCGACTCAAACCAATAGGTACATCTGAATAAAAGTTACGCGTAAAAATCTCTTTTCTTTTTCAGATAAGACACCATGAGCGCCCTCGGAGTGCAAATGAGAACCAAATACGTTCAGATGGGACTCCGTATGATAGTACTTTTACAGCTAACGTCATACTTATGGCCGCCGGATACTAATATCATGGGTGAGTTATATTTGCTTTAAGCTACGTACAGACGTCGTCAGGCATACGCTGGTACATTTATGCATGCGACCCACACGACATATGCTCAAGCTAAGCATGCAAACAATCACGCATGGCCTCCATGGCGCAAGAGAGCATAACGCACATAATCGTCCACACGGAGCGCACGCTTCGCCCCTAGGCAGCGTTTGCAACGAACAAATGTCGCGAATATTCAGTGTGAACACACCCGACAGAGGCATGCGAGACGAACCATTCGCGACGCATCCCTCGTGACGTCTACACGGTTTTAACTTTATAACTCCACTCGATCCAACGAAAACTATACGCTATCACGGCAAAATACAGATTAGGTTCAAAAGACGCAGCACGCAAATCAAACGACATGACAGCTAAAAAGGAAAATGACAAAATCGTTTTTTGTTTACAAGGCGGGTATTATATTGCAGCAATTTAAGATTATTGTCGCGCATAAGGAAGAAATGTTTCTGTTTCAAAGTATTAATCAATCAATTAGCCTATTGCAGTCCACTGCTGAAGATAGGCCTCTCCCAATGTTCACAGGCTTTGGCCTACAGTTTCCACTCTGGCCAGACAGGTTGGTACAGAGTTTTGTTTCGAGTTTTCCTTCCCTCGCAGTGATATCGTCTACGTATATTTCCGTTAGTCGCTTCTTACGACAGATGCAATTCTTACAAAGATGGGTGATACTTGTATTCTTTCTCCGTCAATACATGGAGTAACTATTAGTTCTGTGAACATTAGACCTTGCGAGCACTCTTTGCTACATTTTTCTGGTACCCTTAATTAAATCTGGTATCCTAGTCTTCTTATTTTAAACAAGCCTGAATGTTTCGCCGAAAATAATGACGTTCAACCCTTTTTTTCCATCTGTTTTTGAAGTGAAAACTTCTTTAGCGGCGTTGGATGGGTAAAAAGTGTTAAACTCGCGTCAGGACCACTTGACCTTTGACCCGTAACCGACGACTGACTTCATACAACATTAGCTAGAGACTGTTTATTTTGCTAGGTACGCTATAAAGCTTCGTAGCATAGCTGTAAGCGCTTCGACTGTAAGTCCTTATGGTTTCAAATAGTATCGAGTTCGAACCTGAGCTTCTGACACTTTTTGTGATTATTTTTTCTTTTTTTAATTTATTACATTTTGTGATTATTTTTTCTTCTCGTAATTTATTCTGACATTAATTTATTCTGACAGAAAATTAGCAGAAAATTAGTGATAGGTTCTATGATTGGCACTATATTATGGGTATGGTATGGTATGTTCTTTTTATCTTTTTCTCTGTATGTAACGAAGAAAAAAGAAAGAAAAAGTTTTCACTTCTGCCCTCACTCCCGGAGGGCAAACCGTCTTTTTTTATATAACGAGGTTTACCTTTACAAAGTATGATTGTTTTTTTCCAATAACCTGTGAAGAACCAGGACCTTGATGTTTCGACCCAAAATCATCAAGATCCGTTCATAAATAACGCGATAGTAAACTCTCCAACTCTTCCCAATTATTAAAAACAAACTACCGAGAAAGGTAAAGGTTTAAATCAAAGAACACATGTGCCAAGTTTCTTGAAAATTGGTTGGGAAACGCCCTCTTTACCGAAACTGAAAAACAAACTGACATAGATAGATATCGACACAAGCAATATAGCCATATTGTCAAAATGGAGACTCTCGCTCGTTTCACCCGATCCCAATGCATCCAATGTTAGATACACATCAACCAGAAGAATCTCATTTATACTTACTATCATAGTAATAATAATATAATAGTGACGTCTACACTGGCACGAGTCATTTGAATTCAATTCTAAGCCACCGTTCGTCTTCGTTCGTTCGGTAGATACCGGGCAAACCACCATATTTTAGTTAACCTAATCTTAGTTGATGTGATAGCTATCGTCGAAGCCACTGGTAATATTACCAACTTTTGGGTTATTCCCCCAATAGGGGGTAAATAAATAGGATTGCATTGGAATTTTGAAGTATTTTCAAGTTACAAGTAAACGTCCTGTGATCCAATGTAAATCAGTTCTAGATTTTTTTTATACAACTGAGGTGGCATACTAGCACGCGGCCCACATGATGATAAGTGGTTACAGTGGCATATGGACGTGTGCAAAACCAAAGGAGTCACACTCGTGCTACCGACCCTGTAAACGCAAAGAGTTTCTGTGCCGTCCGTGTAGAAGACAAAGCCGGAACAGCTTTTGGTCTTACCACTGACAGCACAAAACCACTGCAGTGAACTCTGGCTATCCTACTCACCGCCGGGAAGATAATACGAGGTTATTATGGCCGCGGTATTCTATAGGGCAGGTACTTCCCCAGTCGGACTGCTCAATTGGACGAAAATACCGTCGTGTGCTACTACAAAAAGGTATATATAATAGTAAATAGATTAATTCTTGATCTGTGAGTTATTTAGTTAGGTATTTAGCACTATTCTTTTTTAACAAGAATGTAGAATGAAACTTTATTTTAGTGTAACTTTTAAAGGTATTCTGATGTATAATTTGAAATGAATTGTATGAAAAATTCAATAGTTTTAAAACATTAAATGATTGATAACTAATCAATATTACATACGTAAAAGATTTCAGCGTATTTTTCAAGAAATAGTGACGAATTTTGAAGATTGAGGACAAACATTTTTAGGAGTTGGTAACACCACTGGTATTTGTGATACATTCTTTTCACTCAGGTAGGCTCGTGTTATTTATTTTTATCACACTCTTTATTGTAAACGAAACTCAAGGTAATTTTAGCAAAATAGCTTCGTAAGTGCGTCTACGGCAGAACGCACACATTCAACTTGCTTTTAAGCCCCTTAATAGCCCTATACGACACCATAGAAAGCTTTGAAGATGTAATCTAGGTTGTAAATTCTAATTTAAAATACATTGCGGAATTGAAACGGTGTTTGTTTGATTTGAATTGATTAAATGAAGAAGTAGATGTTCGGATCTGAACTGTTTTAAATACAGATGACATGATCAGTCATTACCAGCCATTTAGCAATAGTTGAAAAGTAAAAGTGTTCGATGAAGTTAGTGGACCACGGTCTAATAAATATTTCAAAGTATAATCTACTTCTGTACCAAATTTCATCAAAGTCGGTGCAGTCATTTACGCCTGGAAGCATAACAGACAGATGGACAAATAGAGTTATTTTTGCATTTATAATCTACTAGCGGCCGCCCGCGACTTTGTACGCGTTAAGTTACATACAAACTATCATCCTCATTTTAACCCCAAAAAGGGGTTCAATGGGATGAAAAGTAGCTTATGTTCGTCTTCTGGTTCTAACCTACATCCTTACCAATTTTCAACCAAATCGGCATAGCCGTTTTTGAGTTATAAGTAGTGCAACTAACACGACTTCGTTTTATATATATATAGATATAACGGTGGGCTGTTGTCTGTCTACCCCAGATGGAAATAAACGTGAGCGTATATATTTATACATAAAAGCGAAATACCACTCACTCATTAACTACGAAATCTCACACACTATAACACCAGCAAAGTTAAAATTTGGCAGGTAGGTACTTTATAGGGTGTAAACATCCGTTAGGAACGAATTTTATGAAACTCTACCCCTAAGAGCGTTTTCACATTCATCCGATATCCGATATCAGTGTCGGACGCCGATAGCCTACATCCGACACCTTGTGCTGTTTTCACATTTATCCGATAAAATCGGCCCGATACGGCCATTTGCTCGAAAGCACAGACTAGTTAGGGATAAATAAGAAAGCAAGGTCGAAAATTGCTTGCAGTCGCTGTTTTAGTCTCTTTGTGATCCGATATCGGGGCAACACAGTGGTGTTAGCTCCGATAACCGATATCGGGCCGGACAATGTGCAACACAGATACATATCTCATACATTTGACTTTCTTCGATCGGATATTGGATATCGGTTGAGTGTGAAAACGCTCTAAGGGAGTAAAATGGGGTTTGAAAATTTGCGTGATAGTCCTATATATTTGAAGTAAGAAACTTTAAATTCAAAATGTATGCTCTATAGATAGTATAGTCATGTACTGACAATGTATCGCAGGCAGACGTTATTCTAGTATAGTATAGAATTTGACGTTGTATATTTTGTTCCAGATTTAAAGCTCTGCTATGATTTCATAATAGTGGGTTGTGGTACTGCAGGCAGTATCCTGGCCAACAGACTGTCTGCGAGCGGGGAATACCAGGTGCTGGTCATTGAGGCAGGTGGAGACCCTCCTATGGAATCTTTAGTAAGTAAAATATATATATATATATATATATATATATATATTTATATATTAAGGGATTCTATTACAATTTACATACATACGCTTACGCCTAATTCCTTCCGGGATATGCAGAAACAAAAGTCCGCAATTTGACTCTATCCTTACATACTAAATGAGCTTCCTGTACTATCACTCCTGCCTTTTTTCAAAATGTTAATAATATGGTCAATGTGTGTGTTCTGCGGCTCAAACCTGGTAGCCTGGCCATTCACCTATGCCTAACACACCTGGTGTGTCATTCGTTTCGTATTCATTCGCTCTACGTACTCAAACCACCTTAGCATACCCTTTCCAAACTTAGTTACAACATTCTCTTTCAGGCTACACCTATCTAGAATATCAGTATTCCTCTTTCTATTGATAAGTGTTTGCCCACATATGCTACGCCACGTCTGCATCGCCATTGTATTTACTGAACTTCTTTTCTTGCAATGTATTTAGGGTTTTTTACACACGTTTCTGTTTCCCGATGTTTTAGTGGTTTTAAGGGACCAAATGAATCGCGATAACCTTTAGCTTAGTGAAATTTTAACAAACGTATCAAAATGATGACTCCTCTTTCCAGTACGCGGGAACCTTTTATTACATGAAAAACTCCAAATATGACTGGAACTTCACTACAGTCAACGATGGATTCGCAGCACAAGCGCATAGAGATAAAATCCTCTCGCTTACAAGCGGAAAAATGCTTGGTGGAACTAGTTCTTTAGGGCACCTGCTTTACGTTCGTGGAGATCCAAACGACTACAATCGATGGGCTGAACTTGTTAATGACGATTCATGGAATTACAATAACATGATCCCATATTTCAAGAGATCTGAAAATCTCGACTATAAAGACCTCTCATTACCACATAACGAAGAATTTCATGGCAATAAAGGGCCCATGGGTGTAACAAGAATAGTCAATCATGTCAGCCAGAAATATTTACATATTTTCAAACAAGCAGGTCACCAAATTATAAAAGATGGAAATAGAAATATTACTTTGGGATATTTTGAACCAATGTTCATGACTAAAGACGGTATTCGTCAAAGTATGGCTTATACATTTCTAACCCCAATCAAAAATCGCCCAAACTTACATTATTTGAAGGAAACTGAAGTCATAGAACTTATGTTCAATAAAAACAAAACCGTTGGAGTAATTGCACTTAAAAATGAAAAAATGATAAAAATAAAAGCAAGCCGAGAAGTCATTGTAGCAGCTGGTGCAATTAAAACACCACAGTTATTGATGTTATCAGGCATTGGTCTAGCTGAACACTTAAGAGACCATGGCATTCAATTAAAAACACTTTTACCAGTTGGCAAATACTTTAGAGACCATTTAGAAGTATCCATTGTCCATAGACTTAATGTCAACAATCAAAAGTCAGCACCTGTGGATCCACATGATTTTCCTGTGTCTGTTATTGTAGGTAACGTAGCTGTAGATAAGTCGAGACTGTATCCAGAATATC
Organism: Eilema caniola; assembly: GCA_949126895.1. Classification (NCBI taxonomy): domain Eukaryota; kingdom Metazoa; phylum Arthropoda; class Insecta; order Lepidoptera; family Erebidae; genus Eilema; species Eilema caniola. The sequence goes on along the minus strand of OX421486.1, from coordinate 1,892,528 downwards.
ATTCTGTAAATTACATTATTCCAAGTGAATCAGACAACCTCTTAGCACTTTGTGCTGTAGAACAAACTTTCACAAATGAGGTTTGTGAATCAATGTATAATAAGACGAAGGGTTATGAGACAATGCTATCAAAAATCACTCTTTTGCATCCAAAATCTAAAGGCCATGTTGTTTTACAAAACTCAGATCATCGAGAGAAGCCTATGATTATCTCCGGTTTTTATACACATGAAGAAGATTTGAATAGTATGACGAGCTACATTATTGACTTTCTACAACTGGCTAAAACCGCTGTTTTCAAACAATTTGGAGGCGATGTTATTTTCCCGTCTCTACCAGAATGTGATAGCTACCCAGGTATTACTTACTGGAAATGTTATGCATTGCATATGATGGGATCAGCATATCATTATACAGGAACATGTTCTATGGGCATGGTGGTTGATGAAAAATTAAGAGTTTTAGGGATAACGGGACTAAGGGTTGCAGATGCCAGTGTAATACCTATATCTCTCAGTGGTGGTACCCAAGCAGCAGTTATGGCAATCGCAGAAAAAGGAGCCGATATGATATTGAGAGATGCAAAAGGCAAACCCGCTGCTAGATGCACTTAAAGTATTTTAGCACTGCTTAATTCAGATGATATTTTTTAATTTACATGAAGGATGAGTACATTTCAAAGCAAACAACTTGAAATCTTCAAAGGTATTTTCTTAAAGTTCACAGTTTTAGACCTCAATAACGATACAAAGAAAGTCAGGCGACAAAGATATTGTGAGACAGATAAGTCCAGTTACAATTGTAGTTTGAAGTGTCTGTTTTAACATACGTTCATAATACATAATAACTTAAAATTGACAATATTTTTTATGACAAATCAACATGAAGGTATTTGTAACTGACTCTTTCGTAACTTATTTCATGTTATCTTAAGCGAAACGTTGAAATATCAATATAAATAATAAAACAATACCAAATAAATCTCGATAGAATAATGCTATAATAAGAGTTAGTGATAATAGTTTTACACACATTCATTCCTTAGCACATAAATCTGTGCACATAAATCTGTGCACATAAATCTGTGCACAAAATCAATGTTAAAAATTCAACCACATAATACTATAATTGCAGGAGTAAGCAAACTATTTGTATACGAAACTTAGCACTTTACAATCACAAAGTTGATCTCTGTAATTATAACAGCTCCACGCTTGTTAATTACACCAACAAATTACATCTCAATGTTACCATAATGTGAAAACTGTTACGTTGTTATGTTTGTGTCTCTGCTTTTAAATTTTCATAATAATTTATTGAACCTAATTTCTGTATCATATATAGTCTTTTCATCACCTAAATGTCACACAAGTGTACCTTTATAACGGTCGTAAATATTCAATATGATATTCTTATCACAGCTCACACAAATAGTATATTACATGAGGTCTATGCCCGCATACCTTTATGAGATTCTTTCTAATGGAAATTTATTTGACTTTTACTTCATTTTTCATTTTTTATTTTTATTTAGGTATAATTTACATTATAAACGATAACAAATCGCTATGGAAAATTATTAACTTTTGAACAAAGTGTCTTCTCAAATCTTTTGTGAAGGAAAATATTAATTTGGGATACATTTTTTTAACATCTTTGAATTGATAGACTGCTTACAATGAATACTTTAAGTATGTATATAGATTTTATCTACGTGTCTAAGTAAGTTACCAGATTTTGTTTTTCTACTTCATACATAATGTTGAATATTAAAGTTTTGTTACATAGTCACTGCTTTTTATTTTATTATTTTTGTATGTTATTTAAGTGTTCTGATTATTCACGAGTACAATAGCATTTTTCATTTAACATATCAACAAAGTTTGCGATTTTGTTACTCTTGGTTAGTTGATAGAAAACTTGTTGTTACTAAATATTGTGATGATCTATGACTAGACCGTATTCTAAAACAAAACTCAGTCCTGAGTCTCGCTTTATAACTAGTAGTTATTGCTGAAGATAGATTTTCATTGAGAATATCTTAAATTTGTCAATGAAAATCGATATTCTGGACTGAGTATCGTTCTGAAATAAGCCCTTACAATTCTGTTGCTTAAAATAATGATATTGTTCACTGCTGAAAACTATCTATCAACTAATTTATCACATACATTTTCACATCTATAATACTTTTATTCCTTAATGGAAAGGTATGTTTTATACCCATATTTGTCCAATCTATGAGATTATTAATCAATCTGTGAGTCCTAGTATTCTAACAAATATTAGAATGTGATTTCACGAAGCAATGACCTTTTTCTAACAGCATTTAATTAAACTAACATGGAAATAGAATCCTCGTAAAAATATTTATAGGATTATAATTACATTATAGTTACTACTTTTCCAGTACCCGGGATTGTTCCATTACCTACCAAACTCTCAACATGACTGGAACCTCACCGCCGTCAACGATGGATACACAGCACAAGCACATTTAGATCATATGCTCCAATTACCCAGTGGAAAAATGCTTGGAGGGAGCAGTTCTTTAGGCCATCAAATTTATGTCAGAGGACATCCAAATGACTTTGATGAATGGGCAGCAATCACAAGTGAAGACGCATGGAACTATAACAATCTACTTCCATTTTTCAAGATATCAGAAAAGCTAGACCATAAAGACATGGTCTATCCAGGGAATGATATGTTTCATAGTTCTAGTGGGCCCATGGAGGTGACTAGAGTTGTAAATCATATAAGTCAAAAATATTTAAATATTTTCAAAGAATTAGGACATGTAGTTTTAACCGATGGCAATGGAAAGAAAACTTTAGGATATTATGAACCAATGTTTATGTACAAAGATGGTATACGTCAAAGTACCGCCCATGCATATTTAACGCCAATACTCAAAGGCCGTTCAAACTTACATGTGTTAAAAGAAACAGAAGTAACACGAATTTATATCGATCATATAGTGGCTAAAGGAGTAGCTGCAGTTAAAGATGGTACTCTAATAAATATAAATGCATCAAGAGAAGTTATAATTTCAGCTGGTGCTATTAAAACAGCACAGTTGTTGATGCTATCAGGTATAGGTCCAAAGGATCATTTAAGAGCTCACGGGATTCCTGTTAAGAATAACTTACCTGTCGGCAAATACTATCAGGATCATGTAGGGGTAATTCTTGTCCACAAATTTAATGTAACTAGTCCAAAATCACCTATAAGAAATCCACACGATCTGCGTGATAATATGATTATAGGCAATGTAGTTATGAATAAGCATAAAGGACATCCAGACTATCAAACAGTAAATTACATAATACCAAGTGACTCAGACAGTCTACTAACGCTTTGCACAATTGACAATACATTCTCATATGAGGTCTGTGATTCGCTATATGAGAGAACAAAAGGCTACGAAACTATGTTGACAATAATTGTCCTTTTGCATCCAAAATCTAGAGGTCATGTTGCTTTGCAAAGCAGTGTCTACACAAATCCTCCTATGATCATTTCCGGTGCCTATTCCGATGAAAGTGATATGGAAAGTATGATAAGTTATATCGATCACTTTCTTCAAATTTCCAAAACGTCTAATTTCAACAAGAATGGTGGACAATTTGTATTGCCGAAACTTCGGGGATGTGAATTCTACTCTGGTGACGCTTATTGGAAGTGTTATGCGTTAAATATGATGACAAGTAAACATCACTACGCTGGTACATGTTCGATGAGAAGGGTAGTTGATGAAGATCTGAGAACTATAGGGATTACTAGTTTAAGAGTAGTGGATGCAAGTGTTATACCTTACCTTCCTAGTGGGCATTTACAAGCATCAGTAATGGCCATAGCTGAAAAAGCAGCTGCCATGATATTGAATGACGCGAAAAAATCGTACGACATGACGTGTTAAGCAACTAAAATTGGAGTTAGTATAATTGTACTGAGTTACAGTTAGTACAGTTAAAGGAAATTCGTTACAGTTAGTAAAGTTGTACTAAATTACAGATAGATGTACTAAGTTGCAGTTAGTACAGCTATACTAGATGTGATATTAGAATACTGAAGTAAAGGTTGCTTTATCATAATCATAACTATAACCTTCAATCTAATACAAATAGCTTAGGGCCAGTCCTCCTATGCTGTTTTATATTGACGCGTGTTTTTTTTATTTGCTCTTCATAAACCAAGATCTCCAGAGACTCATCTGTCAATAAGTATGGATTCTAATTCGCAGGTTAGGTAGGCTTAACTAATATAAGTATAATAAAATCTAGAATAAAAAATTCAACACACAACACATTGTTAAGTTTTTTAATTTTATACATGATATATTTAAATTAGAAATGTATATATAGTGTTAATTTATTTGTTAAAATATCTTAATGTGACTAACAAAAATAAAAATATTTAAAAAGACAACTTTTTTAGTTTGATCTAAGGCAAACCAGGGGTACGGCAATAGACTGACCTATAACCAAACACTCCTATAGGTAAATCTGCTTCTGTATAGTACATAACATAACATAATATAAACTCACGCCTTTATCCCCGAAGGGGTAGGCATCAAGATTGGTTCAGTGGTTTAGGCGTGAAAGCGTAACATACAGACAGACAGATAGACAGATAGAGTTACTTTCGCATTTATGATATTAGTATGGATTACCAAAAGCTTCAGTGATTCCATCAAAATGGAGTTGGGTGTGGATAAATGTGCAGTCATGCATGTAAAGCGAGGGCGGGTAGTGGAACCCGAAGGTATTCAACTTTCTGATTCCATTCATCTGACATCACTACTCGTAACCGAAACCTATAAGTACTCGGGTATGTCGCAGGCGTTGGGCATCAATGAGGCTGACATGAAACAGTCATTGCGGGAACGTTTCTTTGGTCGCCTGAAAAAGGTATTAAACAGCCTTTTATCGGGCGGCAACAAGGTGCGCGCCTTCAATGGCTGGGTCATGCCGCTTCTGATGTTCTCCTTCGACATACTAAAGTGGACTCAAACTGAATTGGACGCCATAGACAGGAGAGTTTGTACACTGTTAACAGCATATCGAATGCATCATCCTCTTTCATCGTTGAAGAGGTTGTATATCCCGCGAAAATGTGGTCGCCGAGGCTTCTTGAATGCTAAAAACCTCCACAATTGCGAGGTGTACAACCTTAGACAATATTTTCTCCGAGTGAATGAAGATATACACCGCGATGTTGTTGCGGTGGACGTCTCTCTCACACCGCTCAAGTTGGCTAAAGAGAACTGGTGCAAACCTGTGGTGCTGAGTATCAGTTATCGGCAGGAGGTATGGCAGGGTAAGGAGCTCCATGGTAGGTTCTATCGCGCTCTCCATGGGCCCGATGTGGACCTATTAACCTCCGTGGCCTGGCTACGTATCGGTGATCTTTTCGGAGAAACCGAGGGTTTCGCCTGTGCAATTGCAGATGAGGTTATCATGACGAGGAACTACCGTAAATATATCCCGAGGGACGGTACGGTCGATATATGTTGCGCGTGCCACCGACCCGGTGAGTCCCTCAGGCATATTGTTTCCGGTTGTCTTCGTCTTGCTAACAGCGAGTACTTGCACAGGCACAACCAAGGAGCCAGGATCATCCACCAGCTGCTTGCTCTGTTGGACGCTGTGGTACCGTATTTCAGGTATATTGCTGATCCAGTTCTCGAAAATGGTCATATCACACTCTACTGGGATCGGTCTATCATCACGGACAGGACTGTTGATGCCAACAAACCTGATATCGTGGTGATAGATCGGTCTGAGCGGCGCGCAATGATTATTGATGTCACAGTCCCTCATGACGAGAATCTTGTGAAAGCTGAGAAGGACAAACAAATTAAGTATCTTGAGTTAGCTCACAAGATTGTCGCCATGTGGGAGGTGGACTTGGCAGTCATTGTGCCGATAGTCGTTACCGTTAACGGACTTATAGCCAAGAGCCTCGACCAACATCTAAAGAGGCTCACGTTGGGCAGCTGGATCAAAGGCCTGATACAGAAGGCGGTACTTCTCGACACGGCACGCATAGTGAAGAAGTTCCTCTCTCTGGAGCCCTGACCACCGGTAGCTTGGTCCCTGTACTCGATGCCGGTGGGGTACTATTTTTTATATTTTTAAACATATTTTGTATTTTTTTGGACATATTTAAAAATGTAATTCATATGTGTTTTAAATGAATAAAGAAAATAATAATAATAATAATATTTCGGAAAATTGTAGTTCCATATGGTGTTAGAAACATAAGTATTTTATAAACTAGTGTTAGTATTAATCACCCTCCGCACTAGGCGCTTTACAATCGGAGAATTAATGTTCTCCGCTATGGCATTCAGGATGCTGTTGCGACCACCTCTCAGCCTCCTTAACAGTGATGCCGACTTTTTGCGTATAATCGCATAAAAGTCATCGAATCTGGCTTGTGCAAACATTCCCGATGCACTGCAGTGACGAGGTAGTCGCAGAACGCATTATTATATTGAGCGCGCAGGGTATTCAGCGATCTTTTAGCATAGCCAATCCATAGATTGCCAGTGTACAGGCTCTGACAGTATGCTTTGAATAAAGTTATTTTTACTTGATCAGTACACCCAGCAAATCTACGGGCCAGCATGTTGCTTCGGAACGCCAAAGCCCTGCGCTACCTCTCAATATCTACCGTCCTTGAGGTCATCGGCCAGGAAGTGCCCAAGAAATTTAAAAGTGGATACCCTCTTAATTTGTGATCCATTCATAGTAAAGGTCACCGTTCCCCGTTCCTTGCCCCTGACTCCAAATACCATGTACTCACATTTTTTAACATTATAAATAAGTCCGTGTGAAGCGGCAAATGTTTCACATGTTTTCAATAACTCGCCGATTGATCCCGCCGACGGTCCCAGCAGCACCATATCATCAGCATAGCTGATGTTGTTTACACAAACCCCACCAACACTGCATCCGACAAGCATGCTGCTAAGATCGTCTATGAGTTTGTCCACATATAGGTTGAAAAGCCTGGGAGACGTCAGACCACCCTGTCTCAACGATACCTCTGTCTTCCATCTTCTCCCAGAGTATATCATATGATACCAGATCAAATGCTCTGGAGAGATCAAAAAAACAGGCGTTTACCGGCGTACTTCTATCAACATAGTATTGTACAGTATGGTTGAGGCTCAAAATAGCAGTTTCAGTGTACACACACATATAGCCCCGAACCTCATAAAAAACTCTCTCCTGAACAGAACCTCCCATGGCCGGTATGGAGGTCTCTCAACCGTCTACGCACACTAGTCGGCCGATCGAGACAAAATCAATGCAAGTGCGGAATCTCATATCACTGCTTTGGCAGGAAGACTTAGCTCACCTGCCTATGCGGTTAGAAAAATAAGGACACTGAGACACAGAGAGAATAAACGAAATTTAAATCCTTTGATTCTTGAATCCGAGACCCAGGCTTAAACGCATCTGACTGCGGAGACCCTGTGCAGTTCATGGCGCTTAGTTACATGCCACCTATGTCCTTCCTCCTGCACTGAAAACGATCTAAATAATGCCACTGACAGCGCGGTTGTAATGGAAGAATTTTATTCCGGATTGTCAAATAAACTGCCGGCCCGTATAGACATTTTGACCCCTGTACATTCTAGCCGCTGAGCAATTTCTCACGTTAACTCCCCAGTCCCTATTTAAAGTAGAAAAAAGTGAATTATTGACACAAGAAGTGGAAGAAGAAATCCTCAAACGTCTGGCACGTACCTAATGATGTGAGTACTCGATAGATTCTCATAATTAACACATAATCATTCGACAGAAATCTATATGAATTAACTACTACAAACTACTAGTAAACACGATAACATAACTTACTTGTGAAGTCAATCGAGGCAGTCATTGTTGAACACTGTGCAATGTAACATGAGCGCGGGCCTGAGGGTGACGGATGGAGCCCCTCGTCACCCTAGCAGAAGAAGGCCACGGCGGCGGCGCGCATCGTAGGACGATGCCCCCCCCCCCCCTTACCGGGGGCGAGTCGGGGACCGCGTGGTCCCCCATCCCGAGGAGGGCCAGACCGAGAGGAATGGCCCTGGGTCAGCCGGGGTGCGAGGGATATGTCACAAGACAACCTCACCTTCGGCCTAGCACATCGACCCACAGACGGCGTGCGGTTTAGTCGGTTCGAGTCCGACATAACCTCCCCCTTCGGCTCCGAAGGGGGGGTATCAGAGGAGATTTCCCGCAACTAAAAAAAAAACTGTGCAATGTAATGGACATGTTGTGCAGTATGATGGGCATGTGCAATATAACGGACATTTGTAATAAAATGTCGGTTGTAGTAGATATCTACTTATTTTGCAGTTATGGAATCCAAATTTAATGGATTTTGGAAACGTGTCATCTCAACTAATCCTACTAATATCAAGTAACAAAGTAATACCCACTTTTTAACATGGTATGTGGTACGTTACCATCAAGCGAGGTGAAGTTAAATTGACGTGTTCCATAAATGTATAAAAAAAATATGTATCAATCTATTAATCCATACTAATATTATAAATGTGTGTGTGTATGTGTCTGTTTGTCCGTATTTAACGCGTGAACCACTGAATCGATTACGATGAAAATTTGGTAAAGAGGTAGATTAGACCTTGACAAAGAACATAATAATATGCTATGTTTGATCGCGATAACCGACTTCAATGCGGGTGGAGCCGCGGGCAAAAGCTAGTGCACGTTTTTCTGTACGCCTTTATTGTGAAATGTTGCACAACATCACGCAACAATGTTACCTAGTGGATACTAGACTAAACTTAAAGAACACAGCTTCTGTGGCGTGGCGGTAGTAAAAGCAGCCGCTACGCAGTAGGCGCGGGTTCGATTCCCACTCTGTGCAAATATTTGTCTGCATTGGTCTGGCCGTGCCTCAAACAGCACATTATGCTGACAGTCCCTGTTGCCATACGAATATGTATGACAGTCGTTATATGGGAAATGGATGAAATGGCCCAACAGAGCAACGTTTTGTCCCTTTAGCCCTCCCCCCCCCCCCCTTTCCCCCGTCAATGGCATCACCACCGGCAGCAGTAGTACTAGTAAGCTTAAAAAATATATTAGAAAACCCTTGTATTCTTTTTTACCGGAAATTATTATTTTTTTATTAGCAAACTTCAATTTATCAAAACCCTCTTTGTCATGTAGGTACGTAAGCTGTTTTGAATGACAGGCTACCATAAAACCTGTTCGTGGACGAGTTCTGAGAATATAAAAGTAATACAATGTAATACTCACTCACTACACCTTAATTTATATCTCACTGGTTTATGAATGAATCTCTCGATGGGCGCAATCACACCGTAGTTTGAAATACAATTATACTATTTTTAATTTATAATTATAAGAATATTAGCAGCTGAAATTACTAATATTCCCTCTTACCTTTAAGGCTTAGAGGTTAGAGCTTAGAGTCTAAGCTATGCTTGTATTAGAAGTGGATTCATGTCAGTAATGTAATGATCAAGATTCGAATCCAGGGCCTCTCGGTCGTAAGGCCGAAGACTCCTTAACCATTAAGCTGAATATTAATATGAGTGTGATTTATTTATAATAATATAGTTTGTCAGCAAAATAGTATAGATCTGCCGCTAAAATGTGTTCTCAAGTTATCGAAAATAAAGTAACCAACCGCGTAGCGACTGGCGGATTTTTTAATACAACTGAAGTGGCAAACAAGCACACGGCCCACCCGAGGGAAAGTGGTTACCGTGGCCTGTGGACGTGTGCAACAGGGCGGAGGTACTTCCCCAGTCGGACTTCTCAATTGGACGGAAATACCGTCGTTTCCTACCTCTAAGGATCTTCCAATGAGTTATCTGCCAATTTCATCAACCAATATCTCCATCCGTGTTGGTGTCATATTAATGTCGTTTTGGGTTCTACGCGAACGAACAGAAACACAGACAAGAATTACAAAATGAAATTTTTGTGTTCAGTATTTTCAAATAGAACATAACCCAAGACTTTTTTTTAAATGTCGTGCAGTCTGTAACACAAAAAGTAAAGCATTAACATTTAACGTCCTTAAGTTAAACTATCCATAATAATATTTTAAATCTGTGTCTGTTTGTCCGTCTTTCACGCCTAAACCACTAAACCGATTTTGATGAAATTTTGTATAGGAGTAGATTAGATCTTAAGAAAGGACATAGGCTATGTTTGGTCACAATAACCGACATCCACGCGGGCGAAGTCAAAGGCAAAAGCTAGTTTAACTATAAGTTTAGTCGGCTTTTATGGGCGACCTGAACAACTCTGTCAGTGGTTGGCCCGTCACAAGGCTGGAAGGTCAGATAGCAGTGGCTCCCAGTATAGGCGAAAAAACCAAGCCGCATCATACTTACGCGGGCCATGGACTACGAGGTGGAGGTCTCGGATACCACTGGAACAGACGCAATATAATGATAAGGTACAAGTGTTTTCATTGAAGGCAATATGATGATGATTAAACGTAATTAAGTAAGTATTGACGGTGTGATTGAGGACTGTTCCGCTAAACCGTTGATTTCCTTTCCATTCATTGTAGCGAATGAAACCGGTTTCTACATTTAATAGGAGCTATGAGTCACAAGCGGTAGCGAGTGCAGTTATATATCTACACTTCTACAACTACATATAATCTACACTATATTACTATTATAAAGAGGAAAGGTTTGTATTTTCATATGTTTGTAATGAATAAACTCAAAAACTACTGTCCTGATTTCAAAAATTCTTTCACCATTAGAAAGCTTCATTCATCCTGAGTAACATAGGTTATATAGATTTCCACGGGAACGTTTTAACCACCCATGCGAAGCCAGGACGGATCGCTATTTTTTATAAATGAAAAAGTTATTTACAAATATTGATAATGCACTTATACTTTTCCACAATATGTATTAAGATTCTGACCGGTTTCGCCTTACGAGATTCTCAAAGGTTTACTTTGATGGTTTATCAGTACCATTAATTTAAATCTTCTTAATAAATATTATGTAAAGGGCATTATCAATAATGTGTAATAGCAAGTTTTACCAAGTGCTATCAATCATCAGTTTAAATAGTAAAGGGCTCTAGTAACAGAGGTAGGCTCAAGAAAAGATTGATCAAATGCGTGAAAGATGATATGGCAAGGAAAAGAGTGACTGGCGAGATGACATCTGACAGAAATGTATGGTTCAGAAGGACATGTTGCGCCTAACCTAAACACTTACACACATACGCTCACACCTTGTTACCTTTGAGTTTGAATCTATCTTTACATACTTCACGAGCTTCCTCTCCTAATCTTCCTGTTTTTTCCTTTATGCAAGTCCGTTGTTTTCGAGTACTAAAATCATACAAAGGTGTGGATTTAATGCCAAAGGCATTATCTAACAGTCAAACTTAGGGTAATGCAGAGATACATTAAGGTAGGTGCAGGCAATATCATTATGTTAAGCTACTTTATCATACACGGAGACCTATATACTTCTGATGAAAATCCTTGAATTTATTTTAAATTTAAAACCCAAATCGCTACCTCTTATAATTTAATCTACGTCGTTTTCCGTTCATGTACCAGTTGCAAGTCGTCGTGATAATAAAAATGTAACCACTTCCGGTGACTCGTTACGTTTTATGATTTAATGAATACATTATCATGTAACTCCATTCAAGTCATACATTCAAGCCATGCAAATAGACTAAGTACTTTTACTTCATTGCATACTATCTCCGTAGTCGTAGCCCGCGGCTCCACCCGCGTGGAAGGCTGATCCCGTGTTAAACTTAGCTTAAGTAGAATTATTATTGATGTCAATAAGAAACAACTATGTTGTTCTTGATTGACTTCACCTCGCCTGATGGTAGTCTGACTTTGACCCGTTCTTGTAATCGATAGAAAAAGTCTGTGTAAAAAAAATTGTACTGTATCAAATTTCAGCCAGATCTATTCAGCCGTTACAGCGGGATTGATGACAAACAACCGAAGAATTAAACACTTGTATACATACGTCATACATATACTCACGCCTGCAAATCCTCGAAGGGGTAGCCAGACGGGTATTAACACCCACATTTCGCCAACTATTATTCTCGGGCACTAAGTCATGGGCTATGTGTTCACTATCGAATGGAGAGCTGCCCTATACCTTAGTCACCTTCTATGGAACCCACAGGAAAAGATGGGAGGGCCCTATCCTATTCCAGTGGCAACCAATCTTTATACATTTTGTAAAAAAAAAAAAACTTTAAAAGTTAAAAAAAGAACTTTATATAAAATCCAAGAATATGTAGATGATACACAAGCTTGGAAATGAGCTGTTCGCTCAACTATGCTACTCAAGCAAACTATTGTATTTAGACTAAGTAGACTAAGCAAATGTTTGTAAATAGACCAAAAAAAATGCCCGCTGAGTTTCTTGCCGGAGTCTTCTCAGGTCGGGGCCACGTTTCGAACCGGTGGTCCTTTTGCTAAACTAGTCTAGATTTTTGAAGTGAAAACTTCTTTAGCGGCGTTGGATGGGTGTAAAATGTTAAGGAAGCGTCAGGATTAGTTGACCTTTGAACTGTAACCGACGACTGACGTCATACAAGATTGGTACAGACTATCTATTTTGCAATTTACAACAGATAGCGTCGTAGATTAAACGGTAAGCACTTCGACTGTAAGTCCTTATAATTTCAGATAGTATCGGGTTCAAACCACCTGGCCTTCAGGGATTTTTTGTGATTGTTTTTTCTTATTATAATTTATTACTTTTGGTGATTATTTTTTCTTTTTGTAATTTATTATTTTCTATGATTATTTTTTCTTTCTGTAATTTATTATTTTTTGTGATTATTTTTTCTTTTCATAATTTATTAATTTCTTCTGACAGAAAATTAGCAGAAAATAAGTGATAGGTTCTATGATTAGCGCTATATTATAGGTAGGTGGTATGTTCTTTTTATCTTTTTCTATGTTTATAACGAAGAAAGAAAAAAGAAAATGTTTTCACTTCTGCCGGCACTCCCAGAGTGCAACCCGTCTTTTTTTTTTTACTTGACGTTTTTTAAGTGCCATTTTAATGGTCCATGCAGAATAAATGATTTTTGACCTTAACTTTGACTTTGGTTGCCTGGAAGAGATCGCTTGTAGCGATAAGGCCGCCATTTGTATATTTTTCATAATTTTATCCGTACATGTAGGTAATTTATTGGTGTACAATAAAGATTTATCTTATCTTATCTTTATTTATTATTAGTCTATACCTGCAGCTTCGCCCGAATGGAATTCTGTTCCTGTTCCCGGTGTTTTAAATTTATTTTTTAACTAGCTGTTGCCGCTTAGTGTTGAGTCAACGCTATTTCTCTAAAATAAAAGTAGCCTAAGTTACTCCTTATCACATTGGCTACCTGCCATAAAAGTCTCGTTGAAATCGGTCTAGCCATTTCGGAGATTAGCCTAACAAACAGACAGACAGACTGAAAAAAATGTTATTTTGGTATATGTACCATATTATATTCATATGCATGTAGTAAAAAACGGTTATTTCAATATAAAAAACAGACACTCCAATTTTATTTATATGTATAGATGTATAGATAAAAACATACGGAAGAAACTTACAGAATTGATCGAGCTGATCTCAAGTTTTGCGCTTACCTGCTAACAACGTTCTTTTTTTTTACTTATAAAGGTAATGCATAATTAGACAATATTTAACTAAACTGCAAGCTAACGCCATCTATGACTGTATGAATAACATATCGACCACATATTCATCAGTTGCGCATAATGAAATCATAGATGTCACTACACGGCGTGAAACTTTGCGAAGATCTTGATAGTATTTTATTGTAACAGTAGATGGCAGGTTGCGAAGTATTTTTAATACTAATAGCATTAATGGTCCTCGATGGATTGTCGTGTTGGTTCCCGGTCATGTTGGGACCACTCCAAATTTTCCTATGGGTGACTTAAAAGGCAAGGCTATAAGGGATAGGGCTGGTATCCGTCCGACAATAAAAATACAACCAAAACCAAAGTGCCCGCAAGACGACAATAGGCCCGCCCCTTATTAGAGCGTTTTCACACTCATCCGATATCCGATATCCGACATCCGATATCCGATATCCGATATCCGACATCCGATATCCGACATCCGACATCCGACATCCGATATCCGATATCGGAGGAAGTCAAATGTAAGAGATATGTATCTTTCTTTCACATTGTCCGGCCCGATATCGGTTATCGGAGCCAACACCACAGTGGAACATGTGAAATGATGGACAATGTGAAAGAAAGATACATATCTCATACATTTGACTTCCTCCGATATCGGATGTCGGATATCGGATATCGGATGTCGGATATCGGATGTCGGATGTCGGATATCGGATATCGGATATCGGATGAGTGTGAAAACGCTCTTACGTGGGATCGAAAATCATATTTGGCAAAACGTGGGTTACACCTCAGTTTATCCTTCTGGAGATTTACATGCGTGATGTGTGTATTTATGTATGTAATAGCATAGTGTTTTACTTGCACAAAACAATATTCTATTGGAGGATCAGTGTAGCATCTTTCTCAAATTTCCCATTTTGATGGGAACCTGGGTTCTGATTTTGCTATTATTTTTCTAATGGTAAAACCATTGCGGTACCGCACTGTAACCATTACACATTTGACTTTAGACTTTACTTTTTGTAGTTAAAGTCTAAAATTGAATGACAATATTTTAGAGTTAATGAAAAATGTTATAAACTCTTTCTCACTTCATTTTGCACTAGAAAACTCAAACATAAAGTGTCGGTAGCTTAGTGGTTAAGGAGGCGGCCTTACGATCGAGAGGTCCCGGGTTCAAATCCTGGCCATTACACTACCGACGTGAACCCACTCCTAGCACAAGCAATTTAGCTTAGTTGGAGGGGTTAGGGGGAATATTAGTAATTTCGATAATTTAGGTTGCTAATATTCTTTAAAAAAAAAAATGACATTTAGGCATGACATTTTAAGGAGCACACAGGAGAATTGCGTGACGTGCAACTGAGTGCTCTCAAAACTTATTTTGTTAAGTGGTTCAAAGTGCAAATATATCACCAATTTTGCGATTACGCGGTTCTCTGGTTGCGTGAGTGCATTTTGCAATAAGTATCAGTGCTATTATATAAATATTGACAAAAATAACAACAAATTAACTTCCGAAAATTTTATAAAAATAATCAACTGGATAGTGTACGACGCAAACGCGTAAGCGCCGCAGAAACCGTGGCGCTTGCGACCTTCTTCTCGCCGACTCGCTCGAAGCTTAGAGCATTAATACAGTGAAATCGTCGTACGCCGTCAACTTGGTACAGAAGTTCTTTACGTTGACCCACATTGCACAAATTGTAAACATTGGGAATCCTATTGCATATTATTAAAGTAAAAACACTATGGCTCCTAATCATGCTTGCGCAGGCTGCAATAATGCTATAAAAACAAAAGACTTTCTGGTATGCTCCCTCTGTGTAAAGAAATTTGACCTATTATGTTCTAACGTGTCGGAGAAACGCTTCAATGGTATGACTAAAGAACATAAGAGTACATGGAAATGTCCGGAGTGTGTTAGCAAGCAGCCTAAAAAAGGAAACACCAATACCCCTGTTCGCCAAGTTGCTAATATTACCACCTCACCCGATCTAGACACCTCGGACACGATGCTGGCGACCAGCGATTCTTCGCCTTGTTCTAATGTAACCTTCAGGCCAAGCCAGCAACCGAGACTTACCCTCGACAACATCAGGGATGTGATTAAGCAGGAAATGATGGCTATAGTTAAAAGTAAGGTCTCAGAAGAATTGAATATTATTAAACAGCAGCTAACATCATACCACGAATCTATATCATTCATGAATGCCAAATTTGAAGAACTTAGAGCCTGTGTTGAGGAAAAATCTTCAACTATATGCAAACTACAGTCCGATAATGAAATTCTACATTCAACGGTTAAGGATCTTTCGTCTAGACTGACTATTGCCGAACAACATTTGCGCGAGAGCAATCTTGAGATCAACGGCCTGCCAGAACATCGCTCAGAGAACCTTATATCTACTGTCTCGCAGCTGATAAATACAATTGGCTGTGTAATTCCCAAACAGGACATCTATAGGGCTACAAGAGTCGCCAAAATGAACAACGACAATGAGAGACCTCGTTCGGTAATAGTCAAGCTACGCAGCGCCCATCAACGCGACACTGTGCTTGCGGCTGTAGTAAACTTCAATAAAAAACACCCTAATGACAAGCTTAACTCTCACCAACTTGGATTGGGGGGGCCACGCGTGCCTGTATACGTAGCTGAGCACCTCACTCCGAGTAATAAAGCCCTGCATGCAGCCGCTCGAAGAAAGGCAAAGGAAATGAACTACAAGTTCAACTGGGTTCGTAACGGTCGTGTCTATCTACGCAAGGACGAATCGAGTCAGGCACTACTAATTCGAAGTACTGATAGTCTGAAGCGTGTGGTTTAAATCAGTATGTCCTAATCTTGGTGTTCTATACTTTAGTGTATTGTCTCAACATTCAACCATCCAGAACTTGAAATTTATTACCAGAATGTAGGCGGGCTTCGCACCAAAACTGTAAGTGTCTTGGAAAATATTCTAAAGTCTAATTACAGCGTCATTGTACTGACAGAAACGTGGCTTAAATCAAACATTTATGACAGTGAGATTATAGATTCCAGATATATAATATATCGCAGAGACCGTTCAATCGCTGAGAGTTCTAAAAAGGATGGTGGGGGTGTAATTATAGCTGTCTCTCGCCATATCCCTTCAGTCCGCATGATTAACTGGGAGTGTAATTGCGAGAGCATATGGATCACTATTGATATAAACATGGATGGCACTTTAAAAAAGGTAGCTATTTGTGTCGCCTATCTACCACCTCCAAACAACTTAGTAGCTCTTAATAGGTTGCTCGATAATGTGGATGGCGTGATGGACACAGTTGATGATATAATCCTTCTTGGTGACTTCAACTTGCCCTCCATCAAATGGGCTAAGAGTAGCGACTATTCCTACGCAGATCCTATAGTTTACAACGATTCGTTGGGCCATGCGCTCGTCGATTTTATGTCCATTAATAACCTTCGTCAATATAATCACTACCATAACATCGATGAGCGAATTCTGGACCTAGTCTTAACTAATCTACCCCACGCGAAAGTTGAGGAACCGTTGAGTCTTGTGAGTAAGTTGGATAAAAGGCATCCCGGACTGGTGCTTGTTGTATCATGCCAGGTCCACCTGAGTCAACAGTTTCTAAGGTCGGCGAAAACTAATCAGTTTAATTATTTCAAGGCTAAATATGATGTTCTGTCTGCGGAGTTGAACTGCATCGACTGGCACAAAAAATTTGAAATATGTGAAGATGCAAATGCCATGGTTTCGGTCTTTTACAAAATACTCATGAGGTTGGTCGAAAAATACGTTCCCAAACGAAACTCTGCCAAATCAAAATACCCTTCGTGGTTCAGTTATGCATTAATTAAGAGGTTAAAAGAAAAAGAAAAAGCTAGGCTCAGATACCGTCGGTATGGGAATCCCTTAGACTTAATAACTTTTCACACATTGCGAGAACACTGTAACAAACTATATCGTACCTCTCACTCACAATACATACACAACACTGAACGAAACATCACAAATAATCCAAACTCTTTTTGGCGATTTATAAAAGAAAAAAAAGGAAACTTGTCATCAATTCCATCTCGTATGTATAGAGAAGATAGCACAGCTGACACTGGGCCAGCAATCGCTGACTTACTCTCATCCCAATTCTCCTCTGTTTATAGCCTCGACGACAATAACCCACTCGTTCTATCAAATATTAAACTAATTTCAGTTCCCTATGATAGTTGTATAGCCATGGTTGAAGTGACAGAAAAAGAAGTATTAAGTAAAATAAAAAAACTAAACATTTTCAAGGGTGCAGGCCCTGATGGCATACCTCCCATTTTCATTAAACGCTGCGGCAGGACACTGGGTTTACCACTCGCTCTGATATTTAACCGTTCACTGAGAAATGGATGTTTTCCAGACGAATGGAAAAAAGCTAGAATAATACCACTATTTAAAAAGGGTGATCCCAGCGATGCCAAGAACTATCGGCCCATAGCAATATTATCATGTTTCTCTAAACTCTTCGAGTCAATTGTCTGTCCTGTCTTGACTGCCCATGTGGATGCGTTGCTGTCACCTAGCCAACACGGCTTTCGTGCTGGTCGTTCGACTGTGACGAATTTGTGTTCCTTCTTGTCCGATTTAACTGATCAGTTAGATAAGGGATTGGAGGTCGACGCTATTTACACGGACCTTGCCAGCGCGTTTGACAGGGTGAATCACAAAATCCTTATTAAAAAACTAAACCATTTCGGTATAACAGGGTCCCTTTTACATTGGTTTCAATCATATTTAGCAAAAAGACTTCAAATAGTCACTGTCAATGGGTATAGTTCACAACCTTACTATGCGGTCTCTGGTGTACCTCAAGGCTCCCATCTAGCTCCAGTTCTGGTTTCAATTTTCATAAACGACGTAACATCTGTCATAAAAAATTGTAACTGTCTTCTTTTCGCCGACGACTTGAAACTTTACAAGGTTGTCAACTCAAATAACGATATAGACCTTATTCAAAGCGACCTAAATAGAATACAAGACTGGTGCAACCTTAACCTAATGCAACTTAGTGTGGCCAAATGCTGCCATGTTCGATTTTCAAGAAAAAAACTCAAAATTATTTCCAAATATAGTATCGGTGCAGTTGAACTTCAGCAGGTATGCGAAATTAGAGACCTTGGAGTAACAATCGACGAGAAACTTCATTTTACATCACACATAAATGCAATTGCCGGAAAAGCTGCCCAAATGCTAGGCTTAATTAAGCGGAATACAAGAGGCTTTAGACATGCTGAAACCAGAATCACACTTTTTAATGCCTTGGTCCGTAGTCAACTAGAATATGGGTCCGCGATTTGGAATCCCTTTTATGCCGCACACGCGCAGCGGAT
The DNA here is from genome assembly GCA_949126895.1 of Eilema caniola. NCBI lineage: Eukaryota > Metazoa > Arthropoda > Insecta > Lepidoptera > Erebidae > Eilema > Eilema caniola. Next base: position 1,873,462 of record OX421486.1, on the reverse strand, counting down.
AAAATCCATACAGCGCGCATTTACACGACATCTAGCGTTCATCTCCCAGGGCATCTCACACAGAGCTGGCTATGATCAGCGTCTTAAACACTTTAAATTGACATCGCTATCAAATCGACGTAAGCTTCACGATATAATCTTATTATATAAAATCGTAAACAGTAAAGTTGACCTCACTAACCTATCAAACCGCCTTCTGTACACTGTTCCTAGAAATCCACCGCGTCACCCTTTGGTTAGAACCTTCTGCCAACCACTAGTGAGAACCAATATAGGACTTAATTCACCCCTGACACGTGCGTGTCGTGAGTACAATGCGCTAAACAGTAAACTCGACCAATTGGATATTTTCCACGACTCGTTTGGTGTTTTCAGGAGAAAGGTATCGAGATCGCTTTTATAGAATCTGCAAACTTTCTTTGTCTACTTGTCAAATTTAAAATCACAATTTGTTAATTAGCACTTAATCGTACGCTATCCTATGGTGTAAACTGTACATGCCTTTAATTGGTATACATATCAGAACTATACCTTGTATTTTACGATAATAATGATGTATTTGTATACTGTTGGTGTGTCTATAAATAAATAAATAAATAAATAAATAAAGGAGGTGCCTGCACCATCCTCAAGCCAGACGTTTTTATCTTTAAGATAGTCATATTTCCTAGAGTACACTTTTTTACATAAAATGGTCTTTGCATGAACATATTGTCTATTTGTATTGCTTTGTGCATTTCCATTTCTCGGAGAGCACGACAAGCCGGTGTCGATTTTCATTCGAACCATCTATGGCAGTCATTTTGGTTAGTTGGAGCCCTATAAAATTCATACTTATCCATATTATAAATGCGAAATCAATTTTGTCTAAACGGTCTGTCTGTCTGCCTGCCTGTTACGCTTTCACGCCTAAACCACTGAACCGATTTTGATGAAATTTGGTACAGAGGTATATTAAACCTTGGGAAAGGACATAGGCTATGTTTGGTTGCGATAACCAATATCTACACGGACAGAGCCGCGGGCAAAAGTTATAGCCTATAAAATAAGTACTTATTAATTAATTTATTTAATAGTGATTTAGATTAAGCAACACATTGTGAGAAACAAAAATAAAATAATTCTCTTTCTTTCTTTCTTGTACATATTTAGTTTAAATAGGAACTAAATTAGGTTTAATCCTACAACTTCTTAATATACGAGTTCAACGCCTTAGCTACTGCTTAAATTAAAAACCTGTAAGTACGATCCTCTATAATATTTCTGATCAACACTCAATATTTTATCACAGCCCTCATAAGAAAAACAAAATGGCCAATCAATTTCAGCTCTTCATTCCTTGCTCCAAGCACACCATCATAAAGAAAAAAATCACTCCAACTAAAAATGAAGTATGAAAAAGTAAAATGGCAGCCATCTCGTATAAATCAATTCGTAGATAAATTGGCGAATCAAAGTCAATAATTTCGAGTTATGAGATAAGTTTTATGTGTAAATTGGTCATAAATATGAAGAATTTAACAAACTGCGGGTAGTTTTGAAAAAGTTCAGCGGTCTGTCATTTTGCCCTTGAGGCCATGCGCTTACTTTAGTGGGAAAAGAAAGTTAAACTCGTTTTTAAGAAAGATAAATTGTTAAGGCTAGGGTTGTTCTGTGTCTCTTAAAGAAATGCTCCTTTCGACAATAATCATACAACTCATGACTAAGTGCCTGCTAGACAGCGATAAGCGCGCCCCCTATCACGTGGGACCGATAATCATAGATGGCGAAATTTGGGTATTCATACACCTCTGCTTACACCTTCGGAGATTTACAAGCGTCTGCATATGTATCCTACTAATATTATAAACGCGAAAGTTTGTAAGTATGGGTGGATGGATGAATGAATGTTAGTAACTCTTTCACGTAAAAACTACTGAATGTATTTTAATGAAACTTTACAATAATACAGCTTAAACATAATTATAACATAGGGCTCAAGTACGCGGAGTTGGAGCCACAGTATCACTTCGTGCCAGTAGCGGTAGATTCTGGGGAGCTGGGGCAGAGAGGCCAAAAGCTTCGTGAGGGCGATTGGGCAGAGGCTCAGGGAGGCCACAGGTGACCCCCGCTCCGGATCGTTCCTGGTGCAGAGGATGGCCATCGCAATCCAGCGTGGAAACGCGGCAAGAGTGATGGGCACCTTTGCACCGGGAGCGATCAGGGGTGGGTTGGGTTATTCGACTAATACAAATAGTAGGTACTAAATTGGTATTTGAATAAATTTATATAAATGTGATTATGAATTGTACCTAATATTATTTGTATGCTTAAACATCAGATAACACATATATGGGCTACAATTTATAACGATAACTGATATTCTAGCGATAACCGACATCCACGCGGGCAGAGCCGCGAGCAAAAGCTAGTTCTGTATAAATACATACCAGTTAGAGGTTAGGTTAGTTTACAAATTCTTTTTACAAATAACCTAGCTAGTTATTTAATTTACAAAAAAGCATGTAAGTCTATTATTATTTCTCCGACTTCTAAAACCCATATTACTTACAAGCAACACAAAAACCACAACGTTGCAAACAACAAACAAAAACAAAGTTGATTATGCATAAACTACGCAGGTAATATGAATCCAAAGCGAATGGCTCGCAGTAAAATTACACAAAAAAAACCCCTTCAATTTTATTTCAATTAGTAAATGGAATTTCAGTAAGAAAAGGTTTTATGCATCACTAATTTACCCGTACATATTCCAGTGAAATGGAATAAGTACCAAAACGATGGATAATCCAAATATTTATGAGCTGAAAGGCCTTTGTTATTATCAGATTGGAATAATGTAAATACGAGATTGCTGTAGGCGATTTAATTTCATGATACTGGATAGACTAGATCTAAATGGGTGGATCTATACTAATACACATTAGGCCAGGTGCGCACTACGATTTATTCTCGTGCGATAATTTTGTCGCAGAAATGCAACGTATGTGTTTATATGTCAGCGCGCGCATACGCGACAAAATAATTACAGCGATTTTAAAATTGTGATTTGTCACATTTTGCTGCGACTGCTCACGACGCGATTGTCGCAAAACTGAATTGCAGCATACGGAGCTGCTGATAATAAAATCACACCCCGGACCCCGCGGCGGCGCTCAGTCGGCATTTCACCTTCGTTTCTTCACTTGAGATTGCATTCCGCCATCTTGTATTTTTATACTCAATATGAGGTCCAACAATTGTCAGTTATTTGCCAATGTTTGAATCTTCATTCTATAATACCTAGTAATAGCCAAAGATTTTTTTAGGATATAAGCGAAGTTTATTATTTTTCAGATAAAAAACCTTTAATATGTCTTTCAACTGTAAAAGGATGCGTCCAATATGAATAGCTTCTTTTTTTCTTTTTTCTTTTTTCTACTCGGAAGTAGCAAATTAAGACAAGCGACTAGTACGAAATTCATGTTGAGAATGAACAATTCATCGATATTTATTATAGCGATATGTTATTAGCGCGATTCTAAAATCTTGTCGCAAAAAAGAGTGCCGAAAGGGTCCTCGCTTCCAGGATCCAAGGTGGCGATCCGGCAAGGAGACTCGCCGCTTCAAAGGATATCGTGCGGTACCCCCTGATGGTCCTGGAGGCCGTCGTCCTCTGCGCCGCGTGGAGCAGAGGCAGGAATCTGGCCCCCAGGGTGTCCGCCCATACGGGGCACCCATATAGGGCCATGGACCGCACGACACCCGCGTAGAGTCTCCTGCAGGAGTCCTCTGGGCCCCTCAAGTTGGGCAACAGCCTGCCCAAGGCATTCGCCGTTGCCACCAACTTGGGGCGCAGACTTCGGAAATGTTCTCCGAAGTCCCATCGACCGTCAAGCACCAGCCCCAGGTATTTCAACCGGGGCTTGATGTCGATGGGAGTGTTATAAAGTTGAGGAGTTTGTTTGTTTGTTTCGAATAAACAAATAAATATCAAAAACTACTGGTTCGAATTGAGTTTTTACTTTATACCACTTAGGTGGCAGACAACCTCACGGCGCACCTGATGGTAAGTGGTTACCGTGGCCTATAGACGTGTGCAACACCAGGGGAGTCACACTCGTGCTGCCGACCCTGTTAGAACATATAATTTCTGTGCGGTCAGTGTAGAAGATAAAGCATTACAAGCTTTAGGTCTTCCCATTGACAGCACAAAATCTCTCCAGTGAGCTCTGGCTACCCTACTCACCGCCGTTTTGTGTTGAACAGCCCGTTTTTGAATGAAGGTTATTAGCTATATATTATCACGCTAGTCTTCAAGGGAGCGGAGTAGTAATCATTAATATCAAGGAATCCGGTACATGCGAACAGATGCGTTGATATTTACGATTTACGAGCATATAATATGGTTTAAAGGAGTATATGAAGTTACTATGGCTAGAATTATTATATAATTACTAGCTTACCCGCCTTAGCTTCGCCCGTGGCATACTTCAACGCCGTAGCACCCCTGAGCCATTATACGTCAATCAATTGTTTTGCCTTCCCGGAATCTCTCCACTAACACTTGTACTTTATGATAAGGTATTAAAGTTCAAATTGACTTTTATGTATCATTACGAATCGTTTGTATGGGAGAAAAAAAAGTCCTGTTTTTGTATATTTTTTAATTTTTCTCTGCGTTAGAGCGTTTTCACACTCATCCGATATCCGATATCCGATATCGGAGGAAGTCAAATGTATGAGATATGTATCTCTCTTTCACATTGTCCGGCCCGATATCGGTTATCGGAGCCAACACAACTGTTTTGGCCCGATATCGGATCACAGAGAGACTAAAACAGCGACTGCAAGCAATTTTAGACCTTATTGACAAGACATGGTATGAGTTTTCTTTTTCTTTTTTTCATCCGTAGCATCCCTAACGAGTCTGTGGTTTTGAGCAAATGGCCTTATCGGGCCGATATTATCGGATAAATGTGAAAACAGCACAAGGTGTCGGCTATCGGATGTCGGCTATCGGTGTTCGGCACCGATATCGGATAACGGATATCGGACGAATGTGAAAATGCTCTAAGAATCATCGTTGTTTCCTTAAAAAAATATTAAAGAAATTGGTACAGCTGTTTTCGAGATTTGCGCTTAACAACACATTCAGCGATTCAATTTAATATTTTAGATAATATGGTCGTGTCTCTACATTAAAGAAATTGAAAAAAAAAGTGGTTTACCAAGATTGTATTTACGAAACTGAACACAAAAAAAAAATTAGAATTCTAATCAGCTTGTGAGCGATGGAAAGTAAAACTACAAAACGATTATAATGTGTTTTTTTTTGGTAAACAGGTCTTGATTACACTTAAAATCTTACGTTTGTTGGATCTTCTCGTAATTAAATCTGTTTTATCAAGATTTGATTGAAAATTTGTTAAATACAATACACACAATATTCACGCCTGTATAATGTATGTTCATCACTGAAGAGGTAAGCACAGGTTTATTAACATCCATATTTCACCAATCCCCACATTTTTTTGTTCCAAAGGAAGCACTAAAATTTGATAAACTATTGAAAAACCAATATCAAATCTCTGCCGAAAGCGCAATTCTGATCCACTATATCCCTATCGCTAATGTGACGTCATAAGAATGACGTATCGCAAAAAGATCAGGACTATACACAGATCCGAATAGCCCAGATAAGCTCACATTGGAATACGAACACCTAATCCTGAGCACAGAAACGAATTCTTTTCTGATATTACATCTCATAGTTGAAAGTAGGGCTGTTGCAGACTCATTGGTTTTTTTTTATATATGGGAAGTCCCCTCGCTTGATGGTAAGCTGAAGGCAAAGTCTCAGGAAAGAGGGTCACCATTGCATGCACGTACCATGGTGGCACTCAGCTTGACGGCCCCATCAGATGCTTTTTCATGTCCCGTTAAAAGGACCTGAGACTGTAGGAAGAAGGAAACACGTGAGCTGGCAAGGAGTTCCAGATCTTAATGGAGCACATATTTTCACACAAAGTCCCGAGATTACTATATTAAAATAATACCAAATAAATTGCTATAGAATCCGTTAAAAGTTTCATTAAATTGAGTGATATACGAGTAAACTTCAGATAGAATCGTGAAAGTTCAACATATTGTTATAACCAAGATACAGCTGACAAGTGAGTATGCACCCTTCGCGAAATACTTTTGTTTCCTCAATAAACAATGAAAATAAATATTTTACTGTCTACCCTATACTGCTGGGGCTCACCGCCCTAGTTAGTTCCTACCGCAAGAATGACAGAGAATAGGACATTTTGGTGACACGACGAGGTTTAAGGGTAGGCACTCTTGTTTTATATTCTGTGAGTGAGAGACAAAAATAGAATACATGATTATCTGAACCGTTTTCCAATTCAATTGTGGTCGGTTTCCCAGTCCAACTGTGATGCGTATGCTACGCCCGGCGCTTGGCAACTTCAATATATGGCCAAATTCCTATAGAATTGAGCGAGACGGTACTATAGAAAGAGACAGCATACCTTGACGTCACTGTTCTAACAGGAATCGAATGAATAGAACGAGACTTCAGGCTAGAAAGAGACACAAGACCTAATAGAACATTCCAGAATGTTGCTGTCTTTTCGAGAACTTTCGCTACTCGGCCGCGCCGGATATAAAAGGCGAGCTAGCAGCCTCCGCTCAGTCAGTCTACGACTATGATTCGCAGTAATCACAGCGATAAAGTATGCGAAGCGATACAGTGCGATTATACAAGTGACTGTGTATTGTGTAAGGAAGAGGTTTCGAATTTCTACCCGCTATGCTGTAATTTAAGTGTAGCTGAATAAAATCTGTCTGTGTTATTTAAACCGACCCCCACGCTCATAACAGTATGAACACCGATATTTTCAGTGAAGCGACCGCTCGATTTCGCCTTTGATATAACAACCACGATTGATGGGTTATCATGCTCTCAGAGGCACGACCAGACCAATGCAAATTGCCATTCATGCATACGAATATTTGCACTGAGCGGGAATCGAAATCGTTTACTACCGCGACAGAGGCTGACTGTTTAAGGGTATGTTACCTCTCGAAGTGATATTCTGTGGGTGAGAGCCAAAAAAGGAAATAAATCTAACATTTTTTATTAGTTTTTTTTAATAAAGTGCCAGCCCTACGTGAAATGAGGCGGCTGTATTGCAACAATTCCGCTATGGAGACGCCCACACAATATTGTTATAACAATTTGTTTCGCTATGTTTTTATGAATCTCACATGTATACAATACGCGGGCTTCAATTACGTTGGAATTTTTACTCTACGCCTTCTTAGGCTCAGCAATTTTGTAATAAGAGTGTTGTATTCGCTTGATGTATTTGACGAATTGGGTGTAAGGTGCTTGCTATGGTAAAATTAAATATCGTTTTGCCCGCTCGTCGGGGAAAAGTTTATTAAGGCGAAAAAAAAAGAAAGAAAGAAGACGGGTTGCCCTTTGGGAGTGCCGGCAGAAGTGAAAACTTTTCTTTCTTTCTTTTTTCGTTATATACTATACTAAAAGATAAAAAGAACATACCGTACCATACCATACCTATAATATAGTGCCAATCATAGAACCTAGCACTAATTTTCTGCTAATTTTCTGTCAGAAGAAATTAATAAATTATTAAAAGAAAAAATAATCACAAAAAATGTCAGAAGGCCAGGTTTGAACCCGGTATTATCTGAAACCATAAGGACTTACAGTCGAAGCGTTTACCGATAAGCTACGAAGCTATTTATCGTATCTTGCAAAATATACAGTCTGTAGCTAATGTTGTATGACGTCAGTCGTCGCTTACGGTTCAAATGTCAAGATCCTGACGCGAGTTTAACACTTTTTACCCATCCAACGCCGCTAAAGAAGTTTTTACTTAAAAAATGTTAGTTTTTAAAGATTTCATCTGCTAAAGTTAATTATCTAAATTATGTTTTAACAGTTGAAAAAGGATGTAACGACCATTCGTTAAAAAATATGTGTAATTTTGTAGAGTGAAGTTTGATTTGTCGTTAATGTGTCTACCATTGTGTCTTATATGAAACAATATTAAATTACAAGGTATTTCTTAAAGTTAAACTAAATCTAAAATATATAAACTAAATATTTACTAGAATATAAAAGAAGTCAAAGAGTTTAGGCGTCGAAGAATTCCTCCCCATCGATGTCGACTGGTAACGAGCCCAAAAGGCTTGCGGCTTTGCCCCGTTGGATAGCAATGCCAATGCGTTGTGTAAACAATAGGCCAGCCCTTTGGTCACGCGAAGCATCGACCAGTCAGCTTGCAATATCTTAGTACGGAGCGCCCGCTCTCTCGAACCCTACAACCCCAGCGTGTCGACCCCAAACAGCTCTAATTTATAAATGTTAATAATATTATCATATTTTCGCCGTTTGTCTCCGCAGATGCCGCAGTAGCACAAGCGCAGTACGTCGTACTTGGAAGATGGGAAGGCGCAAAGGGGTTGACGCAAGTTAAAGGCCTACCCATATTCCAAGGCACCAAAGACATACCGTCCGGTCTCTTGCCATCGTCGCGCACTCAACCATCTGGTTCAAGTATGGCTGACAAGAGCCCGGCGGATAATGTTGTTTAAATATGCATGACGTGTAATGTGCCCTGCGCTCCTGCCGCATGGTAGGCCGCGATGCCCGAGGCTGTAGACTGCTTCTCCACAGGGTCAGCAATAAGTAGAAAAACAGGGAGTACCCAAACAATACAAATTAAACTTATTTAAAATTGATTCTATGATCACACATCCATCTTACGTACATCTTCTTCACAAACTTTTACATTCACAATATTAAGTAGCATAGGATTAAATGTGAAAGTGAATCCATTCATAAAATCAACTAGTTTTCTGTATATACACAACGGTCAACTTGTTAATGATAAAAAGTTATTTTAAAAAAAACAGTTCCTTGATCAACGCCTAGGTCTAGTCTATCTTAAAACTGTCGTGTCTATAGTTGGTACTGAACCGAAGCCAACTTCATAACTCAAAAACAAAACAAAATTCCTTTTCGACATCCGTCAAACAAACCAACTCCAATCCCACCAATCAAAATTGCTCTCCATTTGATCCGGCTTGCGTTGTCGAAACAAATCAAGCACGTGTACAAACCCAATACGTTCCCCAACACGGTTCGCAAACGTCAATCTGGTGACGTCACGTCACTCGTCAGTGCGTTTTATTTGTTTTTTTATTTTTTGGGAACTCGTTTAATTGTAGCTCTGTGTGACGTGACACGGAGGTATTGAAATATTTTGAAAATTCCACTTGCCAGTTTTTAAACTGGTGATAAATAACGAGCTAGTATGATTAAATCTCTTTTTATACCAATTTCATTTTTACTATTATAGCTATCGGGACAATTACTATGTATTGTAAGGAGGTGCCGATATTATTTCAAGCACCGTGATCATGGACACTCAGTGTCAGAATGATCTTGACTACAAAGCCTCAAAATGATCTTTACGTATTGAGAGCCAATGAAACTGTTTTTTTACCCGACTACGCCAAAAGGAGGGTTATGTTTTTCGAGAGTATGTATGTCTGTATAATTTTGTTTGGCACGCTCTACAGCTTGAACGGGTCGATAGATTTTAGTTTCGGAAGTGTTATTAGATTTGTATTTACTGTGATAGTGACCCTGGGTATATCAAAATTAAAAAAAAAGAAACAAGACGGCGGATTTTGGTAAAAAAAAAAGTATCGAGTGAGGTATCAAAATGAAGGTAATTAAACGACGATTACAAAAATATATATTTCATAACTAGAAAGTATAAATTTTTATTAAATATATTTTTAGATGTATAAATTAATTTTCATCTGGTTTGAGATTTGCAAATGGGTACCGCCTGCTATGAAGCTTGTTTCGATCTTTTCAGCATCAGTTGGGTTTTTTATTTTTTAATAAATAACGTTTATTTTTCGTTAAAATTTGTTTATTTTTAATGTTTAACTGTTTTATTGATTTATGTCGTGTTATTGTCTGAACTAAAACTGTGTACCAATATCAGACCAATTCGTCAACAGGAGGGCCAGACCGAGAGGAACGGCCCTAGGTCAGCCGGGGTGCGAGGGATATGTCGGGAGACAACCTCACCTTTGGCCTTGCATAACGACCCACAGACGGCCGGCGCGTGCGGTTTAGTCGGTTCGAATCCGACATAACCTCCCCCTACAGCACCTTGGGTAAACGTGGAGATGTCCCGCACGTAAAAGAAAAGTACCTCGCTCTTCACGATTGAACTGATCATTATTGAACTTACTACTTAATATGATCATCATTCTTGCGTCAGTCCCTTTGGCATCCAAGACGTTTATGTCGAAGAGTATAGAGTTCGGATTATGTTGCTCGAAAAAATTACTGATACTATTGCGTGAAAAATGAAACCGATTTATATGGGAAGGATTTAGCAATATAGATCATACAATTTGAATGAAATATTCAAATCGAATAAAATAGGAAAAAAAAATTAATCGCTCTAGGCGGGGTTTGAACCCACGATCTTTGCCTTACAGGGGCAATTCTTTGACCATTAAACTACCAGACCTCGCACGAACTAATCCAAATGTCTCTTTCATATTATTTTTTTTATGTTGGAGACGTCAATTTGACTTCACCTCACCTGATGGTAAGTTGAATGCAAAGTCTCAGAAAAGAGGGTCACCATTACACACACGTACCATGTTAACAATGGTGGCACTCAGCTTGATGGCCTCATCAGATGTTTTTTCACGCCCCGCTTAAAGGACCCGGGTCTGTAGGAAGAAGGAAACACGTGAGCTGGCAAGGAGTTCCAGGTCTTAATGGTGCGACAAAGAAAGGAGTCACCAAACCGCTTGGTTCTTGAAGGAATATTGCGCACCGTAGCCCTGCTCGTGTTGTCCTGTGTAGGAAAGGAGAGGGCGGGACCAATTGGAAGAGCTCATCAGAACATTCACCATAGTAGAGACGGTAAAATACTGCCAAGGATGCAACATCTCTGACCACTGAGCCACCGAGCCACGCCTGAAGCTATACAAATTCTCCTATACTTCCGTCTTAAGGGCGACGGTGGGAGCTATCTACCGACATATGAACTATCGAATATTCACTTTTTCCTATCTTAATCGATTTGAAAAAGTTGGCATAGTAAATGCTTCAAAATTTCTTTCAATTATTTGGGCGGAGTCATCGAAAAACAATGTTTAAAAATGATTGCAACATCATTCATTGTTTCCGATAGTTCGTATGAGTGTCAGTAGATGGCTCCCACCGTCGCCCTAAAGACGGTAGTATAGGAGAATTTGGATAGCTTCAGGCGTGCCTCGGTGGCTCAGTGATCAGAGCATTCCCCCTATAGTTATTATCATTATTAGTAGCCTATGTGGTATATCAAGTTGTTTGGCGGCTGATGACTCCCTTGGTAATTTTATGGGCTATTGGCAGCCTAGATTTAGGGCCTACCTGGTTTACATCAGCTCCTTTACTGGCCAAGTCGTCGGCTCCCTCCTTGTCCGTATTACCCTCGTGTCCAGGTACCCAGGCAATCGTCACGTCACCGCGTCGGTTGCTCTGGCCAGCTTTTCCAGCGCCTTCTTACACTCCTTTACCACTGCCGAGGTGTATTCTATCTTGCTTAGTACCTTCAGCGCTGCTTGGCTATCGCTGTAGATGGAGACCTTCCCTGCGTTCAGGTCTTTTATTCTTGCCGCGCACGCCTTAATGGCAAAGATATCTGCTTGGAACTTACAAACATACCCAATGGTATTGAACTGTTTATCTCTGGTCCCTTCCAGAGAGCTTGGTTGTTTCTTTTCTGGAACCGTCTGAATAACAGATGATGCCATCTGTGTCTATTTTCCGTCTCTCTGTCCTATGTGTATTCTGTATTTCGATTAGGTCATTATTTGAAAGAATCATTGACAATTTTTCTTCATAGCCCTGACTGATCTTAGCATGGTCTTCATCAAATGCATTTGCTGTCCAGAAATCAATGCTCTTTAATATGAACCATTGTTCAACTGCTTTCCTTTTTGCCTCTATGCACAAAAACTTCTCACATACAACTTTAAACACATATAAATATTTAAAACACCGCCATCTCTTGGTACAGATACTGAACTAAGGGCTCGTACAAAACGAGCTAGTAAATTAAAGTGTGAAAAATTCATAATATTGAGATACTGTTTCCCTCAGAAGTTAGACATTATTTATTTAGAGCACCATGCCTTGTGTGTGTGAAGGAAATTTTATATTATACGTTAACAGAACTAGCTGTTGCCCGTGACTTCGCTCGCGTGGAATTCGGCCCCTCTAGACATTTATTTATGGCATTGACACATATTTTAACGTATATGACAGTCTTCAACGTATGTAATAGGCGCAATAAACCTCTTAATATATGTCAATCCCATACATTCATCTACATCTATACTATGTACACTATATACTATTATAAAGAGGAAAGAATTGTATTTTTGTGTGTATGTTTGTAATGAATAAACTCTAAAACTACTGTGCCGATTTCAAAAATTCTTTCACCATTGGAAAGCTACATTCACCCTGAGTAACATAGGCTATAATAGGGCGGCCAATTGACTAGGAGGGCTGATCCCGTTCCCTTAGGAATAAGAAGTAGTAAAGTAATGCATTATCCCTGAAATAATCAAATTATTTTATTGATTAAAATTGTAATATTGTCCGAATTAAAGGTGTATACCAAATATAAGAACAATAATTTAACAAGAAGAGGGGAACACTAAGGCATTAAGTTCATTTTGAGTACCTACTTTGTTCTTTAAGATCGATTTGATGGTGACTGTACCATAATTACAATTAGCTTGTTTTCGCCGTGATACTCACTCTGATCCAATCACGATCTTTCATTTAGTGTGTACATACATTGCATTAGAACTACACTTTCCATCCCTAAACATACTAACCTAAACATAAATCTAAACAATATCCTACAATAAAATCAATCATATCTCTAAATTCGCATCGACCCATAAAAAAGGTAAAACAAATCCCACCATTGAAGTTAATATAACACGTTTAATCCGCAATAGGGGGGTGGGGGGGTGAAATGTTATCCCCTACCAATGCCATACGGGTAGGGAAGGGGGAGATGTATTAGTGAAATTCCTTCGAGGGACTGGGATGTCGACTTTCCGAAGCTTTAATGGGCTAAATATCTTGAGCCGAGATAATTCGAAGATAGAATGGTCAGCAGAAAAAAATTATATGTTTTATTATAGTTTATCATTATTGTTTCTGTAGTCATAGATTTTAAATATGTATTTCTTTTATAAATATTGTTGTTTTAAATATTATTATTATATTAATATTTTCAAGCACGCATAGCCGTCACCGCCCCGTGCACTTAATTAGTCGACAACTCTCTGCGTGGCGCAGTGGCACTGCGCCTGGGCTGTAAGGTGTGTGAATCACACAGATGCATCTGCGGCTCCATGGTGGAGGAGGGCGGCCATCATGCACTGAGCTGTCGTCGCTGCACAGGCAGGTTCCCGTGTCACCATGCTCTCAACGACATAATCAGGATGGCTCTCATATCGGCGAACGTTCCATGCGTGCTGGAGTCCCCGGGCCTCAGCAGATCAGACAGGAAGCGACCTGATAGTCTGACTTTGGTGCCGTGGTAAAACGGCAAGTGCCTGGTATGGGACGCTACATGCGACAGTACTTTCGCGGCCACGCATCTTAGTCGCACCATCAACGCCCCGGCATGGCGGCAGCGGCGGCTTAGGATGCGGCGAGTAAAAAAAGGGCGAAATACGCTGCAATGGAGTCACAATATTATTTTGTGCCCATTGCGGTGGAGACTATGGGCAGTTGGGGGTCGGAGGCAAAGAGGTTGATCGTTGAAATTGGCCGTCGCATCCACAACCAAGCCGGTAACTCCCGCTGTGGCTCGTTCCTGGGGCAAAGGATGGCCATTGCGATTCAACGAGGCAACGCGGCCAGCATCGTGGGCACCTTTGTGCCGGGAACGATACGGGGTGGGTTATTTGACACGATATTTTGTGTCCAGTTGTATTACTTTTTAGTTATTATATATATGTTCAATTGAATTGTAATTAGTATAATAAAAGAATTTGATTTCAAACATTGGCTTAATGATTAAAGCCCCCCATTTGATTGTTTCCGTAGTCATAGATTTTTAAAATGTATTTTTTTTAATTTATGTACAATAAAGTGTATAAATAAATAAATAAATATAGGTATTTCCGTAGGTAGGTCAGAGGTGGTATCACACATTGTTCCTTGAAGGATAAAATTCGTAACGAAGTCATTCGATATAGAACTAAAGTTTATTGATATAACTCGCAAAATATGCAAGCTCATTAATATGGATGATGACCAAGGGATCAAGGGCTATGATGCACATTGGGTTAAGCCTATGTTTAGCAAGTGAACTACAATAGACATTAGTCTGAATTTACTGTAAATATCACCATCACTTACAAGGTACCATGTGATGATTTGCGTGTCCGATATTTCAGTACTGTTGGCAAGCAATACATCCTATTTCGTGAGAGAGAGAAACAAAACGTAACAATCAGTTGATTGTTATGTTTTGTTTCTCTATACATACACTCTAACCTTACATTTGAAGCATCTACTCTCGTTTTTTTAGCTTATTGACAGTTAATTTGCATGCATTGCAAATATGGCAAATATTCCGATTGATATTCTTGAAGCTACATCTACACTGTCTCATACCAGATGCAATATGTAATCTACACCATCCATGGGAAAAATGAGGCCTTAATATTCGCCCAGATTTACTAAGTTAGCAAAATGTAATAACGAACTAATTATATTGTTGATTGATGGCACTTTGTTGAATATATGCACATACTGAGAACACATTTAAGTACTTTTCTTTACTGCATTCTCAAAGGTTTACATTGACAGTTATAAAAATTACTTTTAAATACGATGATATTTATCCATATTTCATATGTGAAAATCACCATAGGACGAAACCGTTCAGGTTCAATAATAATAATAATAATAAGAAAGCCGAAAAAGACAAACAAATAAAATATTTCATGAGGTTGTCGACTTGTGGAATGTAGATTCGGCAATCATTGTGCCGATAGTCATATCAGCACATGGGCTGATTGCTAAGAGCCTCGATCAACACCTTAAGAGGCTCTCGTTAGGCAGCTGGCTCAAGGGCCCGATGCAGAAGGTGGTACTCCTCGACACGGCACGTATTGTGAGGAGGTTCCTTTCTCTGGAGCCCTAGCCACCGGTAGCTTGGTCCCTGTGCCCGATGCCGGTGGGACTCTATTTTTTATATTTTTAAATATATGTTTTTATATGAGTATATGTATTTAAAAATATAATTTATAAGATTAAAAATGTTAATAAAGAGGAATAATAATAAAATAATAATAAATAGCGTGAAAAAGTACAAGTTTGTTCATTGTTTTTGCTATCGCTACATCGCTCAGCAAAGTATTAGTAAAGATTGGGTACAAGTCGCACCATTTGCTGGGAACCCGCGCCCTGTCGATACACCCTGATTGTTGCTTGTGCGATCGAGCACGGTATAACCTTTTAAATTGGGCATTAAAGAGGATACAACTTAACCACTAGCAGCGTTACTAATAAAAATTACACAGAGTATATTAAACAGCTGTCGCCGCCATCTAGCTTGATCAGCCGTTCAATTAACTGCCTAGGCTCTTTACGTAACAGCGCCGTTAGGCAAATAGCTTACATCGATGATTAACAACTTGCCTAGCCATAGAATTAAACAGTTAGAAAAATGACTTATTTCTTCATAAAAAAAAGACGGGTTGCACTCTGGGAGTGCCGGCAGAAGTGAAAACATTTTCTTTTTTTCTTTCTTCGTTATATACATAGAAAAAGATAAAAAAGAACATACCATACCATACCTATAATATAGCGCTAATCATAGAACCTATCACTTATTTTCTGCTAATTTTCTGTCAGAAGAAATTAATAAATTATGAAAAGAAAAAATAAACACAAAAGTAATAAATGACAGAAGGAAAAAATAATCATAAAAAGTAATAAATTACAAAAAGAAAAAATAATCACAAAACGTTTCAGAAGGCCAGGTGGTTTGAACCCGATACTATCTGAAACTATAAGGACTTACAGTCGAAGTGCTTACCGTTTAAGCCACGACGCTGTCTATGGTAAATTGCAAAATAGATAGTATTTACCTAATCTTGTATGACGTCAGTCGTCGGTTACGGTTCAAAGGTCAACTAATCCTGACGCTTCCTTAACATTTTACACCCATCCAACGCCGCTAAAGAAGTTTTCACTTCAAAAAATAGCCACGAGTGCTTACGCTCCGCTCTGCTCCCGCATTAGCCTTCCAACCTAACCTAACCAAGTCGGATTGCGAAGCTGTCACAATAAACCTATCACTAATTTTCTGTGAATACACCTCTGTCTACCCGCTCGGGGATTTACAGGTGTAAGTATATGTATTTATGTAATTTTCTATCTTATTTCGAGGTAGTGCCCCATCTTACGATTGGCCCTAGCCTTAGCAGTAGCCAGCCAGGTTATTAAATGATGTAATAAACGAGACGGCTGAATATAATTCAGGCCGTTAATTGAATGGCGCCGTTTAGTTAACTGCCTAGGCAGTTAATTGGGCGGCTGATTTAGATAGTTGGCGGCGACATAGCTATCATAACAGATTTATTATAATTATTTCGACACTTCGCCTTTCATTTCATTTATTAAGCACTGGCTGATGCCTGCGGCTTCGCCCGCGTGGAATTCTGTTCCCGTGCCCGTGACGGCTTAACCCTTTTTTAAATTTTTCTCTGCACAACCATCCCCGTACTGCAAGGAATACTCTAAAAAAATAATTTGTGAAACCGGTCTAGCTGTTCACGCGTGAGTGACCAAGGGAAATGGTAATCATTTTTATATAATATATAGATTAATCATTGTTTCTGTTTGCATTGTAGTCCCATAACATTTGTATGTATTTATACAGTTTAAAATAGCGCATTCTTAGCCCCCGAAATATGTACGAGCCAGTACTCGTACATTAGTTTTAAATGATATCCGCGTCAGCATTTTCAATTGCATGAAATTATGTAATTCATAATTAGTTCTCAAATTGCCACACTAGAGTCAACACGTATGTTGAGTCTAGTGTGGCAATTTGAGAACTAATTATGAATTACATAATAGGTATTTTATAGTGCAATTAAACTTTCTCTTGTACGTCAGCGCATCATATAACATAGTGCAACGAAGGGTACGAGCAGACAAGTGCTCGTACGACAACTATATTTAAACCTGTAATTTTTAGAATTAAAAAGCGGTTCCTAACTATGTCTCTTTGTCTGTCAGTCACCAAGCTGTATCGGAAGAACCGTAATAGCTAGACAGTTGAAATTTTTACAGATGATGTATTTCGGTTTCCGCTATTTTTTTTATACCACTTAGGCGGCAGACAAGCACACGGCCCGCCTGAAGGAAAGTGGTTACCGTAGCCTATGGACGTGTGCAACACCAGGGGGCGTCACACTCGTGCTACTGACCCTGAAGAAACCTTCTAATGCCCTTCTTGAAGACCCCCATATTGTAGTCGCTTGGGAAAACACAGCATGGAGTTAATTCCACATACATAAACTCACGCCTATATCCCTGAAGGGGTAGGCAGGGGTGCTAACACCCACATCTCGCCAGTTTAAGTTTAGGTCCCAATGTAATAGGTAGCGAGCCTATTGCCATTAACCGGGCACTTATAAACCTGCGATAAATACACACATAGCTTCGAAAAGCATCGAAAAAGTCATTAGTGTGGGCCATGGTAAAACCTGGGATCGAACCCGAGACCTCGTCTCAGCAGTCCATTACCCAAACCACTAGGTTACCCCGTTTTTTTTTTTTTTTAAAGAATATTAGCAACCGAAAGTATCGTAATTACTAAAATTCCCTCTAACCCCTCCAACTAAGCTAAATCGCTTGTGCTAGGAGTGGGTCCACGTCAGTAGTGTAATGGCCAGGATTCGAACTCGGGACCTCTCGATCGTAAGGCCGACCCCTTAACCACTAAGCTACCGACGCTTCCACAACAATAAATACTAAAAACAGAATAAAATGAATATTTAAGAGGGGCTCCCATACAACAAACGTGAAATAAGAATGATGGTAGTTCTTTTGTCGTCAGCTTTCGTTGTTTTAGCTGCGTTACTTGGTCCTTTGCATATATAGGACCCAATCACCTGATCGGTCGTGCCTTGGAGAGCATGTTAAGCCGTCGTCGGTCCCGGTTGCCATGCCAACATCCATGGCAGTCGTTACGGTTAGTTCGAATCCTCAAAAATCCTCCTTCCAACAGAGCCAACCTCACCTACGAGCCCCTGCTAATTGACAGACGAGGATCTGGAGTAGGTTTTTCTCGCAAGGTTGGGAGGTAATGTAGAAGTTGCTCGCATTAAAGTCGCATTACCCAAATCAAATGGAGGAAATAAAGTAAGCGGACCTCGGGGTCACTTCAAACTGTGAAAGTGAGTGTGTGTGTGTGTGTGCGTGTGTGTGTGTTTGTTCGTCTTTCACGCTTAAATCACTGAACTGATTTTAATGAAATTTGGTAAAGGGGTAGATTAGACCTAGAGAAAGGACATAGACTATGTTTGGTCGGGATAACCGATACCCACGCGGGCGGAGCCGCGGGCAAAAGCCAGTTCCAAATACATCGTGATAGAATCCGTTAAAAAGTGTTTTTTGGATAATAGTACAGTCAGCATCATTAAAATGTCGCTAACAAAAGTACTCAAAATAATCCAAATCCCAAAATCCCAATTTTATATTGGTTATTAGAGTACTCAAATAGTTGTAAGTGTACAGAGTGGTCCAACTATCTTAACAATCGGTCTTCAAGTATTATATAAGTTAGTAGAGTATTCATATTCATATAGATACACAATCACGCCGGTCGATGGTATCCAGTCAAGCATAATTTCAAAAAATCTAGACATTGTCATTTAATCGCATTTTGTATACCTTTCTTACTTGTAAGGCCATCCCTTTCACACAATGGCGGGATGATAAGGGATGGGTATATGAGTAAGAAAAATAAAAATAATGTGTCAATTGACAATGTCTTTTGTATTTTTTTATAGATGACAGTTGCATAAGCCGTGAACTATCAACTTGCATTGATAAGAAAGGTATGAATGTCTAGATTTTTTGAAATTATATTTGAATGGATACCATCGACCGGCGTGATTGTGTATATGAATATGAATACTCTAATAACTTATATAATACTGGAAGACCGATTGTTGAGATAGTTGGACCACTCTGCACACTCACAACTATTTGAGTACTTTAATAACCAATATACAATTGGGATTTTGGTATTTGGATTATTATGAGTACTTTTGATAGCGACATTTTAATGATGCTGACTGTACATTATGGTACAAGGGTGTAAAGTAAGTGTTTACCGCTGAAGCGCCATTGAGCCCCGAGCCATTAGGCGAGGGTCTTAAGAGAGCCGAGGGCGGTAATCAAAAATACACACGTGTATCATACGTTGTTTTTCAACACTCTTGTGAATAAGGTAATACAAAAATATCATTATATCTACTCTCATACTGAAATGTTAACATTTAAAAATTAAACAATACTTCAATTAGTCTTAATGCTACATAGTTTCTACATAGTCTGCGCAGAGCAATAAGCATGCGTGATCAGGGTATATGTTTTGACACTAAAGACGACGCTGTAATTTTACGCAAATTATGTTAACTATATCATGAGATTAGATAAAGTAATATAGGAATCTGCACATAATTCTTCTTGTCTTAAAACACTTACAGTTTATTTACTTATATGATAAAAAGTTAATTTATAGATATAATTAGTACCTACCTATCAATAAAATCTATAATTAGATACTTAATTAACTGTTTTTGTTGGCATAAGTTGTTTCGTTTAATAAACACTTAGGTGCAAGTTGAAAATATATATTATACGAAGTTACATGAAATGAGCAAGCAATAGACCGTAGGTATATTAATTTACTTGTACTACATATTGAACACGATCTTTTTTGTATCGAACCTTTTTAAAAACAAAGGAACTCAATCTATGAAATTTGAAAATAAATGATAACCCACTTGTGAATTATAACAACGAAAAAGTCACAGTTTAATTACAGGTATAAATACATGCCTAATTGCGGTGAGATTAGAGCCACTTTATGAGCAAGTGTGTTGAAAAATCTATTTCTATGAGTGGTAATCATATTCGTGTAGACATTTGACAGTATGAAATCTGTGTAACTTATGTATTATTTTTATAATTATGGTAATAATATTGATTCTGAGAGAAAATCAACTGCTACTGTAAGCTAGTTACATGAATATTAGTGTTGGCAGCCGTACTGAGAGTCGATTCTAAGTAAACAATCAAATTATAGAAACAGACATAATGAGGGCTACTGGCGAACTGATGCATAATTCATAGTGGACGATATTGTTTGGGTTAGGGCGGATACGCACTTAGCGTACAGTTTGTCTCCTAAAATGTTTATTACTAGCTGATACCCACGGCAGCCACGGCGATCCAAAAAAGCCTAAATAGGAATAATCTGGAATAACGTTTCCAGACTTAAATCTGTCTATATACAAGATTAATAAAAAACTTAATTTCTATTGCAAAACACTAAGGGAAAGTAAGAAAGAAATAGCAAATTACTTAGCACCTATGTGTTGTGAAGAAGTGGAGGATCTATTGGAACACCACATATAGGAAACCACACACATACTCTCACAACATTTTTTTTCTCTCTCACACACATACACACCCAAACACGCGCGCGCGCACACACACACACACGCGCGTACTTAATACACAGTCTCAAACTACAATAATGACTTCTTTGAAACCATGTACATATTAATCTGTATAGTAATGGAAAAGCATGATCACCTGACCTGACTTGCTTAAAAGGTGACCGTGATCAATTTTCTAATATTGTAAACAGGTTTATTGAACCATAAATTATTATTATTATTCTCTCTTTTATATATATATATATTATGATATAGAACGGGAATGAACGCGATCATTGTACACCTTTAATTGCCTGACGTTTCGATCAGGTTACACGGGGCGTGTTCACAGGCTAACTATCTCAGCGGTGCACTTCCGCCGTCTTCGAATCAGTAACGTAGTAGATTCTTCTTCTACCCGCACATTTTAATTTTATTCTTTTCGCCGTGTACCGTCAAAAACCACACTTCAATACTAATACTATTTCCAGCGGGGGACGCCGTAGACCGGAGGGGTGATCTGCCCTATTGCGGGGCCATTTCACCCAATTCCCCTATTCCTACCATCTGGAGGTTAAGAGGCGTCCGGCAATCACGGCGTTCCGTCGAACCTACCTGTTTCTTTGCAGAATCTTACGATCTATTCCACCTTCAGATCCTCGAGGTATTGAGCTTCTAGGACAGACCACACTCACAGTGTCCATTTTCTGTAAACAAACTATCCGGTGTCTCTTCGTCTGCGCAGAAATTCGAGGATGCATGCCCGATAGCTTTAATAAATATCATTGAACGCGACAGTTTAAAAGTATAAATCTGTCCTCCGTAGATCCTTTAAGTAGTTAAGGCATGATTGAAAAACAAACACATCTTCACAAACTTTCTCATTTATAACATTAGAAGGAAAGGAAGAAAGATAGAAAGTAGGATTTAAGGTTTACTACCCATAGTGCTCCCCTAAGATCTCCAGAGGTTGGCTGGGAGAAAACTCAATTCTGAGTTAAACTGACCTTTGTCCGTGGTCTCTTCTCTTTCTTCTTTATCCTAGCGTTAATCCCAGCCGTACCCGAAGCTTTCATCTCGGAGTCTGGGATACGCTTTACGAGTCTAACTGCTGATTTGACTGAACTTCGATATTTTCCGTGGAGCGAGTGCCATCTGACCTCCACAACCCAAAGGCGATATTGAAGCATTGCAGTTAGACCAGTTTTTGCAATTTTTAGGGCTCCAACTAACCGTAACGTCTGCCATAGATGTTCGTATAGCAATCGTGACTGACGGTTTAACATGCTCTTCGGCACGACCAAACCATTGCAAATACCTACTCATATGCATGCATATTTTTTTCCATTTAGTTTTGTTTGTATTTATTATTATGAGCCTACCAACTCCTAGTAAAACCTCGTCTTTCAATATACTCCACTACCTTGCTAATTAGATTGGATTGACCACATAGTACTTCATCGAGCTATAAAATACAAATACGCCTTCTTCAAACGAGTCCTTATTGTAGAGTAGACAGAGATGTCTACATTATGTATAACTGAGCTTTTGTTGAAGGGTGTTACAGGGATTTTGTAGTTCAAAGGGTGGTATCTAATTTGTATATTAAAAAGTGACTTTGAGTCCATTGTTTGGAAGCCTAAAGTCATAATTTTATCCTAGTCTTGGTACTGTCAAGTACAGGGCCCTGTTAGCGACGCGGTTCTTAGATTTAGATAGAAAAAAGTCAACATATAATTTGGTAGCTAGTAAACCACTGGATGCGTAAGCCACGAACTCGAACAAAGCTCACTGGAGAGTTTTTGTGCTGTCAGTGGGAAGACCAAAGGCTATTCCTGTTTTGTCTTCTACACTGACGGCACAGAAACTCTCTGTGCTTACAGGGTTGGCAGCACGGGTGTGACTCCTCTGGAATTGCACATGTCCATGAGCCACGGTAATCACGTATCATCAGGTGTGCCGTGCGCTTGTCTGCCACCTCAATTGTATAAAAAAAACTCAATTCTACTTTTTTTTATTCAATCACGCTATAACGGCTAAACGAATCTGGCTGAAATTTAGTACAGGTATAGATAGCAGCACCATTAACACCTGGAATTCCTTCCTCGGAATCCCGAGTCCTTTAAGCGGGGCGTGAAAAAGCATCTGATGAGGCTATCAAGCTGAGTGCCACCATTGCAAACATAGTACGTGTTTGTAATGGTGACCCTATTTCCTGAGACTGCCTTCGGCTTACTATCAGGCGAGGTGAAGTCACATTATACAAAAATAGGTAGAATATAAGTTAGAACGATTTAAATTCCATACGGGTGGAACCACGGGCAAAAGCTACTATCCTACTAGTATTATCGCCTGCCTCCGTGGCGTAGCGGTAGTGAACGCGGCCGCTACGCAGGAGGCGCGGGTTCGATTCCCGCTCAGTGCAAATATTTGTATGCATGAATATGTATATTTGCATTGGTCTGGGTGTTTCTATGTATAATATGTATGTATTTACAAAAAAAAACGTATCTAAGTATGTTTATCCGCATTCTAGATTCCATAACACAAGCTAGTTAAGCTATGCTTACCATGGGTCTAGATAGCGTTGTGTGAAATGTTGTGGAATATTTATTTATTTATTTATTTATTTATTATAAACGCGAAAGTTAGTAAGTATGGATTGATGGATGGATGGGTGGATGGATGGATGGATGGGTGGGTGGATGGATGGATGGATGGATGAATGGATGGATGGATGGATGAATGGATGAATGGATGAATGGATGAATGGATGAATGGATGGATGGATGGATGGATGAATGGATGGATGGATAGATGGATGTTTGTTACTCTTTAAAATTTACAATAATATAGCTTATACATCAGATAACACATAGGCTACAATTCATAACGATAACCGATATTATGACGTTAATCGACATCTCAAAAGCAAGTGAATAATAAAATTGTAAATGAATTCTATTTTATAAAACATTCCCTTAAAAATCTCTTTCATTAGACAACAAAGTTTTATCATAGTTCTCAGGAAATGTCTTCATTAATTTTAATAGTTTTTCGAAAATGATATTTAGGTCACAGCAGTGCGAAGTAGAATCAAGTTAAATACTTTAAGTCTTACTTGTGGGAACTTCGCAGAGGTTTTCAACTTGGGACATTGAATACTTGAAACGGTGAATTCAACAAAGGCCAATGTTTTAATCATCTTATTGCCTATATACATATTTATATTTTTTTATACCACTTAGGTGACCTGATGCAAAGTGGTTACCGTGGCCTATGGACGTAGATATGTATGTTATATTCGTGCTACCGGCCCTGAAGAAATCTTCTAATACTTTTCTTGAAGAACTCCATATTGTAGTCGCTTGGTAGAGGTCATTTCAATCAATATACTTTTCATTTCACTTGCTCATAATGTGGTTCTAATGTCACCGTTTTTTTTGATAGTTATTAAATCACGAGTGGGATAGTGCTTTTTTAAATTTTATTAGTTGAGTTGATTATTATTTAAAGAAAATAGATACGAAAAGATTGTGTTCAATAGAACGAATAAATTAATATACCTATTGCTTGTTCATTTCATGCAACTTCGTATTCAAATAGAAAATCTTATCTTGTACGTGTATGATAAACAAAATTTTTACTCAAATATAAGTCTTGTTTTCTCTGTTTAAAACTTTAAGTAAATTCACAATTTTCTAAACGTGATAAAAAAAGAAACCTGTGGCCAGTGTTTTTTGTTTTTATTATTCCCGCCAGTACCAATAAGTTTCGCAATTCGTTTTTATTGATGAAATTACAGTTATTTATTAATTAAAATGTCTACAAGTACTAGTTATGAAGAAAACGATGTAGGTAAGTACCTAGTACACCGCCCGATATATACACATATACACTGTACAATGACATACTATACATGAAAAATGTCGTTTGATACACGTGTGTATTGTTGATTATCGTCTTTGGCTCTACGTATAAGACAACAATCTCGCCTCAGCGGTAATCACATTTTACACACTTGTACCATAATCTATTATATTCTTGAGATGATCATTACACGCTTTTTAGTATTTTTTTTTTTATTTTATTAAGAACCCCCTATGCAAAGATTCGGGCTGTCTGTCTGTCTGTGGCAACATAGCTCCCGAACAAATGAACTAAATTAAATTTACTTTATTTGTATTAAAGGTGACTTAAAGCATATATATTCGAGTGGGGTCTCAAAAGAAAGTGCGTCACTTGCACATTACAAAATAATTTGTCCAATGAAAATCGTTTTAGCTGTGTAAAAGCTGTACCCTATGACCAATTTCCAATCCAAGATGGCCACCACCACAAAATCACGGATCTCAATTTTTTTCACAATTCCCTCAATATGGGTATCAAATCAAAGAGCTTAATTAGCAGATTATTTATTTAAAAAGAGTAAAATAAAAATTCAATCAAATATAAAAAAATATCCATTACAAAAAACAACCGTCACAAAGTTTTTGAAATTTTTAATTTAATTTTTATTATTTACTCCGTCTTACATTAGATATCAAACTCGTTAATATGATTTTTTTAGTTTTGTTATTATGTAGGTATAATATAAAAGCGTGGCTTTAAGTTTTACTGGACTGCGCCAGCGAGTGTTGAAATTTTTCATAAGAAAGTTACTAATTTCTACCTACGCTCATTACAACGATTTAGTACTTAGGTATAATAAAACCTACAATGAACTGAGGAAAGCTGCCACTTTTCCTTCAATACCGTCAAATGATGCTAAATCACATTTGATTTGCAATCAATAAATCAAAGAATTAATTTCATTTATTCAGTTTAGGCACATAAATATCACATATGAACGCAAAATTGTACAGTTATGTCAACAAGTCTTATAAAAATATTAAATAAAGATTTAAAATAATTCTTGCTCTGGTTTGGTAGGTTAGTTCTACTGAGAAGATACCAGTAAAGAACTCAGAGAACTGTATTAGAACTAAGTCTTTTTGAAGTGCAAACTTCTTTAGCGGCGTTGATGGGTAAAAATTGTTAAACTCGCGCGTCAGGATCACTTGACCTTTGACCCGTAACCGACGACTTTGTAGGACGACATGACGTCATACAACATTCCTAGCTACAGAGTGTTTATTTCGCTAGGTACGATAAGAAGATTATAAGCGGTAAGGTAAGCGCTTCGACTGTAAGTCCTTATGGTTTCAGTTAGTACTGGGTTCGAACCTGGGCTTCTGACACATTTTGTGATTATTTTTTCTTTTGTAATTTATTACTTTGGGTGATTATTTTTTCTGTTTGTAATTTTTTAATTTCTTCAGACTGAAAATTAGCAGAAAATTAGTGATAGGTTCTATGATTGGTGCTATTTTATTGGTATGGTATGGTATGTTCTTTTTATCTTTTTCTCTGTATATAACGAAGAAAGAAAGAGTTTTCACTTCTGCCGGCATTCCCGGAGTGCAAACGCGTCTTTATTTAAAATATGATTTTGTTTACAATTTATATTATATAATAAAATAAATCACTATGCATTTGATAGGGACAACCATAGTTCCCATTTTCTCCTAATCATTAGTTTTGATATAACATACTGGCAGACATGATCTTCTATATTCTTCCATACACGTCAATTCACTGCACAGCTATGGAATCTATGGCAAGTTCAAAAGAATTATTTCTCTGATTCTACCTAAAATGTGACAATTAATGAACATAGAAATGAGTTTCAAATAAACCACACTATAGTGGCTTTCAGTTGTAATGGAAGTGTTTATAAAATTCCCTTTATAGGGCTCAGGTAGCTCGGGTCAATTGGAGCTGGTGCTGTTAAGCCAATAAACCAGTTACATCCGGCTCTATGGGTACCTCGTATGGCGCAAGTTACAAGCTGTAGCGATTGCAAAATGTAACTATTCGGATAGAGTTGTGTATGTATACTTATGCTATATATGATTTTAGATTGACATGGTCATTTACATTAAAATTAAAATTATAAACGGGATATTTACCATGTTTATTATCTTTTTCGAGAATCCGATATTTCGGCACTGTTACAAGTGCCATGATCACGGATGTACTGAAGTTCTGCAAGCTAGTTGTTACTCGGCCAACCGTATCGG
The DNA here is from genome assembly GCA_949126895.1 of Eilema caniola. NCBI lineage: Eukaryota > Metazoa > Arthropoda > Insecta > Lepidoptera > Erebidae > Eilema > Eilema caniola. The sequence continues at coordinate 1,846,514 of OX421486.1, read as the reverse complement.
TCTACCCTCTTCCTCACTCGTTTCTGACGAGCGTCACTACTACCACCGTCCGCGTTCTCACTACGCACTCGATCACGTTCACGACACACAACACTCACAGCATCGGCTCGCGCGGTTTTTGGAATTGTAGTTTGTTTGGGCCTTGTGAACATTCGGATCACTGGATGCCAGACACTCGACAGTTGAAACCCATCTTCCCGGTTGAAGTTCTTGTACTTTTTTATTTCAATTGCTTGTTTCACCATTCTGGGTATGTAGTGGCGTTCTGTCGAGAGAATCTGAGGGTTATGTAACTCAATCCAGTGATTCGTCCCCTCCTCCAAAAGATGTTGAGCGATAGCTGATTTCTGTGGCTCGTTGTTTTTGACCGCCCTGATGTGCTCCTTGATCCGGCTTGAGACAGTACGTTTGGTCTGGCCTATTATATAGGAGCTCCCACAGCTGCAGTCAACTTTATAAACACCTGGATGTTCTAAGGGAAAACTGTCTTTGGGTGTGCGTAGGTATTGAGCCAGTTTCTTAAAAGGAGTGAAGACAGTTTTTACTGAGAACTTCTTTAAAATATTAGCGACCTTATCTGTCACTCCTTTCACGTATGGTAAGTACGCGGGTTGTCGTTCAACCTTATAGTCCAGGCGCTTAGTTGCTGGTGTGTATCTAGTTGGCATGATCCGCTTCTTGTAACCATTTCTCTGTAGAACGCCCCTTAGGTGTACAATTTCAGCATTTAAATGTTCCACGTCGCATAGACTATATGCAAGGTCGGTAAGTGACGTCACAACAGAGTTCAGTTGACGGGGATGGTGATGCGAGCTGGCGTGCAGGTATCGGTCAGTGTGAGTGGGCTTCCTGTAGACTGTGTGACCCAGGGAACCATCTTCTCGGACTACCACCTTTACGTCAAGAAATGCTAGACTTCTTTCCCTTTCCATTTCATGGGTAAACTGGATCTTCCTATGAATGCTATTGAGATGTGCCAAGTATCCCTTCACAACAATTTCGTCACCCTCCAGTATACAAAAAACGTCATCGACATACCTCTTCCAAACTTTGAGAACATGAGGTGCAGTGGCAATGGCTCTGTTTTCGAAGTGTTCCATCCAGAGGTTGGCTACCACTGGAGCCACTGGACTGCCCATTGGCAAGCCGTCTATTTGAAGGTAGTACTCGCCTTGGTATGCGAAGTAATTCGTGGCTATGCAGTGCTGCACAAGTTCGGCATATTCCACTGGAATGTTGTTGCCCCTAATAACATCTCTGATGACGTCCAAGCACTCATCTATTGGCACATTGGTGAACAGTGACTCTACGTCAAAACTGACCATCACTTCGTTCTCGTTCACATTCTCCAGACGTAAGATTTCGATGAAATGGCGGGAGTCTTTCACAAAGGATGTTGATTTACCCAGCAGTGGCTGCAGGACACCCGCTACATGTTTTGCCAGTTCGTACGTGGGTGAGTCAATTTGACTCACGATTGGTCGTAGAGGGACGTTTATCTTGTGGATCTTAGGCAATCCATGTAGCCTGGGCGGTTGACAGGTTCGCGGTCTCAGTAAGTGTACTGTCATGTCCTCGCCGATCGCCCCTCTGCATTTCTTGATCAGGTTCAGGGTGCTTCGGTTCGTCCTAGCCGTCGGGTTGTAAGTCACCTTTTTGTAGGTATTCACGTCACCCAATAAGTCACGGATTTTTCTGTCATATTCAGTGACATTCATGACTACCGTCGCATTTCCTTTGTCGGCTTTCAATACCAGAACACTCTTATCATCACGGAGGTCACGTAATGCGGCAAGTTCGATGGCCGGTATGTTCGGCTTTGGAGTTCGAGTGACGTAAAGTGATAGCGACATCTTGCCTTAAAATCTCCGCTTCGGCAGCAGGTATTTTATTCCGTCGCACCACTTCCTCCACAGTTCCGATTACTTTGTCATATGGAATACGACTTGGTGTTGGAGCGAAATTCAACTCTCTCTCCAGGACATTTCGTGCTGCCTCGGTTAGCACAATGTCCGAAAGATTGACTACTGTGCGTTTATTACATGTGTTGTCGTGGTAGGGGACCGTTGGTTTTTGTTTATTCATCAGTGCGTCAAATTTTTGCTGTTGTTTCAAAGCACTCAGTTCTCGTGAATGCTGTGTACGTAATACGATCAACCTTATCAAAATCACTCCGTGTCAACACTGCACTGCACCGTTGATGTACTCGATATAAGTCACACTGAATTTTGTCTAGACGGTATCTGGTGTTACTGATTGACTTGCGCAACAACTTTACACTTACGTTTCGTAGAATGCCCGCGGAACCGTGAATATCGTTGCGGGGTTTTATCCGACAACAAACGGGTATAACGTGTGCATCCCGACACTTCACTAGAAATATTTGTGATTCACTAAGACATTCACTCGTTTTCCGCGCACGTTCAAGTTGTTTAATTAGTCTGACACATTCCGGCCCGTACCGGTGCACTATATATGATTTTAGATTGACATGGTCATTTCCATTAAAATTAAAATTATAAACGGGATATTTATTATCTTTTTCAAGAATCCGATATTTCTCGAAAAAGATAATAAACATGGTAAATATCCCGTTTATAATTTTAATTTTAATATACTTATGCTGTATACAAGGTTGATAGGGGTGTTAATTTTAACCACACATTTCAAGCCTGTACACAAAAAGTCTATTAAATTTGGGAGTTACGATTCGTCACCCTCATAATGATTGTAGTATTCAGAAGTCAGTCAAAGTCAAGGATTTTTGTACAATCTAGAACAACATGTTTGTTTACTATTGATGTCAATAATAACCCTACTTAAGCTAAGTTGACCACCGCTTCCAAGGCGCTGGTGCAGAAGAATCGGCACTACAAACTCCACTGCGGCATTTCTTAAGATATTAATTTGCAATAATTATTTAATTAAAAAAAATTAATAACTATTCTTTTTTAATAAATTTTGTGCCTATTGCGGTAGAGACTATGGGCAGTTGGGGGTCAGAGGCAAAGAGGTTGATCGCGGAAATTGGCCGCCACATCCATGACCAAGGCGGTGACTCCCGCTCTGGCTCGTTCCTGGGGTAAAAGATGACCATTGCGATTTAACGAGGCAACGCGGCCAGCATCGTGGGCACCTTTGCGCCGAGTACGATACGGGGTGGGTTATTTGACTCGACATGAGTTTTGTGTCTAGTATTACTTTTTAGTTATTGTATAATTAATTTATTAAATAAACAATGTTTAGATTATAAGTATTTATGATATAATATATTAAATTTTTAAGCATTTTTCATGCTAAGTATTCAAATCGATTTAAATTAAAAACATTGAATTCGGCTAGGCGGGGATCAAACCGGCCATTTTTGCTTTACAGGAGCAATGCTTTGACCAATAAGCTACCAGACCTCGCCCTAACCAATTCAAATGTCTCCTTCTATATCTGTCTTTGAGTGGAGTGTGTCTTCAAATAATCACAAATAATCTATAAATCGTACGAAATATCGAAAATTTCAATTTAAATCGATACACATATTCTTGTTTTTAGATATTATTCACTGCAACAAAATCTTCTGCCACTCGCTTGCTCTCATGCCTTGTACTGCCGCCACAGTGAGTGATTGGCTATGAAATTATAATGCCTTTGTAGTGCATCGAACCAATCAAACGGAGTACGCAGTGATCTGATTAATATATCAGGTGTTAACGTATATTTTCATACATTGTATTATTTTTAATGAACTTGTTTGAGTTTGTCGTACAGTTGATAAGTTAATCTATGAGATTGCGGCCGATTTCATTGAAAAGGGAAAAGGTGTGAATCATTCAAGGCGGCGTTTGAACCCACGATCTTTACTTATTTAGATCGATTTGACTATTCATTTTACAAAATGCTTTAAAAAAAATTTAGGCGGAGTAGTCAAAAATATTTTTTTTCAAATGATTGAAAAGTCTATAAGTCTTCAGGCTTTCACGGCCGGCGTTGCATGTAGAATATACTGCTTCCGGGCTGTTTGGCCGTGGTCGATGTGAAACTTGCGTTCCAGACGTTTCGTCGATCACTGCGGTCGACATCTTCAGTGGCGCAGGGCCTGGCGACGACAACTTCGGAGACCTTGCCTCGCCGGCGACTGACTTGCGACTAATGCCGAACCTTGAATCACGGCTCTATTTATAGGCACGGTCGAGCGCAGTGGCGCGGACGTTCGCGATCCTGATTGGTTGTTTGCACTGTGATACCGAGTGGCTCTCAGTGCTGGGTACCAATCTCTTTGGAGCTGAAATCCCTCGTTTTTTCGGTTGTAGTTGTTGGGATGCTTGAATATTTCGATGGCTTCTCGAAGTATACGTGGGAAAACATGTGTTGTGGTAGCTAGAACTTTCGTGTTCTGAAATTCGATGGTATGATTCCCATCCTCTTGGGTGTGTTCTGCAACCGCTGACTTGTCGAAGTGGCAGAGGCGGCAATTCCGTTCATGTTCCGACAGGCGGGTCTTGATGCTTCTTTGGGTGGTGCCCACGTATACCGAGCCACATGAGCAGGGGATTCTGTAAACTCCAGCTGACGATAGTGGATCACGTGGGTCCTTGACCGAACGGTGAAAATTCCGTAGCTGCGTCGTGGGCTTGAAGATTGGCTTGATGTTATAAGCTTCTAGCAGTCTTCCGATACGATCTGTAATGCCACGAATGTATGGCAAGAAAGCCTTCCCTATCGGAGCAGGTTTTTCCTCATCCTGGTTTGTCTGCGAACCTTTCTTTGGGTGAAGAGCTCTCCGTATCTCATGTGCAGAGAATCCATTAGCCTGGAAGGCCGAGTCCAAGTGGCGTAACTCGTTTTGCAGGTGTTGAGGTTCACAGATAGTCTTAGCTCGGTGGACCAGTGTCTTGATAACTGACATTTTTTGTCTGGGATGGTGGTTGGAGTCCTTGTGTAGGTAACGGTCTGTGTGTGTCGGCTTTCGATAGACTCGGTGACCAAGAAAAAGTAAAAATAAGTAAAAGTCATTCGTTGGTTCCGATAGTTCGTAAGAATATCGGCAGATGCTCCTCTGTCGCCTCAAAGACAGATTAAAAGGAGAAATTTGGATTGGTTGGGGCGAGGTCTGGTAGCGTAGTAGTCAAAGCATTGCCCCTGTAAGGCAAAGATCGTGGGCCTACACGGGTTTAATCGATTTGAATAATTTAGCATGCAAAATGCTTTAAAAAATCATTCAAATAGATATTTTTCTTCATCCTAGCGTTAATGCCAGTCGCATCTGAAGCATTCATGCTGTGTCCAAAGTCTTGCCTTGTCAGTCTATCTGCATTTTTGGCTGATAAATATAAACAACTTTATTACTTTTGTATTATAAATATACACAACTATAGCATATAAATAGATGTTTATAAAACGGTAGGTACATACTAGTATGAAGAGATAGTAATAAGTGAGCTATCAAAGTGTACACGATGCCAAATAGGGTCTTTAGTCGTTTCGCACCACGCATTTTCGAAGCGCGGTTCGAATCGCCCAAGTACTATTTCTGAATAGGACCATTCACACCGCAGTGGTTGGAGCGGTGCGAATAGCCCAAGGTATCTTTTGGAATGGGTCGATTCGGAGCATTGAGCGAAAGTACTTAATACTCATATTGTATATCAAAACTCATAGAAATAATGTCTAATGATTTATTTGTACAGACGATGAGAAAAGTGGTAAGTGCATATCAAGTGTATAACAAGTATAATATTAGTTATATTTTTATAGTAAGACGGTAATGGTTTAAAATCACAGTTTGATCAACATGTTATCACAGATTAGGATTTACATAATGTTGTGATAATTATATCTAACGACAACGAGGTTACAGCGGTGTTCGGTTTAATATTGTCATAATTAGCATTTTCATGCGCAATATTTGTGATTGCAATGGTGCACGCCCGACCATCCGCGGCATTAGGTTCGGACGGCGCCGGAGAACCGGCTGGACGTGCCGAGGTATGGAATAAGTGGAAACAGCAATTTCAATTGTTTGTGAAGGCGTTAGGTGTAGACAAGGAGGCGGCGAGTGTGCAGTCTAGTTTGTTGGTGAACCTGATTGGCACAGAGGGCTTTGAATCGTGTGAGAGTATGGGGCTCGTTAAACGTCTTAGATCTATTCAGATTTCAGATCGCAGTGATCTATTTAAAGGCTTAGGGTGTCTGCCAGGGTAATATCATAATATAGGAATCGATAAATCGGTTCCACCTGTTATTTGTGCTCACAAAACGGGTTACGCGACAGTTTAAAAAGTGAATTGAATGCCATGGAACAGAATGGGGACATCAGGAAGGTTAGTCACCCCACTCGTTGGGTACATCCGTTAGTATTAGTTGCAAAAAAGAATAATGGTATTCGAGTGTGTTTAGATTCACGTGAATTGAACCGCGCGGTACAGCGCGCGCACTTCCAACTGCCTACTGTAGCGGAGCTAGCCACCCGCGAGCACGGTGCGCGGTACTTCTCGGTGCTGGATGCCAACGCGGGGTTTTGGACTATACAGCTGGATGATGAGAGTGCAGACCTGTGCACATTCGCTGCTCCATTCGGCAGATTCCAATTCCTAAGGTTTTGTTTTGGGGTAATCTGTGCTTCTGAAGTGTTTCATGCTAAAATATGACAACTTCTGAAAGACTTCGAAGGAGTAGAGAGTTATATTGAAGACATAATTGTATGGTGTTCTTAGAAGGAAATTCACGATCAGAGGTTAAAACGTTTACTTGAAAGATCGGGAGAAATCAATTTAAAATTCAATAAAGAAAAACGTACATTTTTTGTGGAGGAAGTTAAGTATTTAGGGCATGTGTTTGATAAAAATGGAATGAAGCCGGATCCGGAAAAAATTAAGGCTATTAAAGAAATTCTTAGAATGTACTTGTGTGTGCATACCATCACCTTTTTGCATCTATTTAACTTTTTTTACCATTCACTATATTTTAAGTTAATCAATATATTTAGTAAGTAAAAAAGGTTACCTATCTTAATCCCGAATTTTAATATTCCGAATATCATAATCCCGAAAACGCTTGACCATTTTTTCATAATCCCGTTTTTTCAAATTTCGAAGTTTTATTTGCCATATAATCGCAACTCCGAATTTCATTTGCCCATTTTTTCATTTGTACGACGTTTTATAATACAGATGAACGAGTTCCAGACACACGAAATCTAAATACACAAAATCCAGATGACCGTAATCCATATACACGAAACCCGAATATTTAAAACACAAATTTTTGAAATGTAGTTAATTGATATTCAGACAAACAATATCCAGATTTTTAAACCTAAAACTAAACTCATATGGCGTCTACTAACTAAGCTCGACGGAGCCCCGCTTAACGGGGCTCCTACTTCTGGGTGGTTTAAAAAAAATAACCACGAAGTCTAACCTAACCTATCCGAGTCGGATTGCACTGAGTCGGGGTGTTAACGATAATTAATTTCGAAGAATTAAGCGATTATAATAGAATCTTATATAGAAAAAATGATACTAGGTGAACCACAAGTGAAAAGGAGGAAAAAGTATATACAAGAGGAAAAACTGCAGAAACTTATAAAAATAAAAGAAAATTTAAGTAAAATTAAAAAATTAAAGTAAATTTCTAAATTACTTACTGTACCTAATAAATGAATCGTACAACTTTACTGAGTTTTACTATACCTGTATATAGTTTAGCTGGAACACGAATGTATGGGAACCATGGAGAAGGAAATGATCATTTTCGGTCCTCCGTGATGGGAACCAACCGAACCAAATAAAAAGATTATGAAAATTTGGTAATAGTTTATTTGGAAAATGGTACGATGGGAAACAAAAAAAATATTCTGAGAATCTGGATTATGACAATATGGGAAACAAAAAAATACTATTTGAAAATTTGGTTTTAGTGTAAAATTAAAAAATTAAAGTAAATTTCTAAATTACTTACTGTACCTAATAAATGAATCGTACAAATTTAGTGAGTTTTACTATACCTGTATATAGTTTAGCTGGAACACGAATGTATGGGAACCATGGAGAAGGAAATGATCATATTCTGTCCTCCGTGATGGGAACCAACCGAACCAAATAAAAAGATTATGAAAATTTGGTAATAGTTTATTTGGAAAATGGTACGATGGGAAACAAAAAAATATTCTGAGAATCTGGATTATGACAATATGGGAAACAAAAAATACTATTTGAAAATTTGGTTTTAGTGTACCTGGAAATTGATTCATCTGGGAAATTAAAAACGGAATTATAGAAAGTTGTCATTCATTACATCTATCTTTTAAAAGTTCTACCAACCGTTTTCGGGGTTTTAAGATTCGGGTATCAGAAATTCGATATTTTAATAGGTTACCAGTAAAAAAATGTACAGTGCAATAGCACCAATATTTTATGTAGCGGGCTTATGACAAATGTAATTGATAAATTATTTTTTGGTATTTTGTGCCTGGTTGTACTGTAAGGAATGTACAATAAAACTGCATGTCTTTTCTGTCCGACTTCACCTATCCAAAAAGTGAAACAATGTTCCCTATACTGTGGTCAGAATCAACCCATTACCAAAAGTTCTTGGGCGATTCGAACCGCGGTGCGAAAGGACTCATTGAAGAAGAGCTCTTGGGCAATTCACACCGCGGTCCGAACCGCTCACGGTCCGAAACGACTAAAGACCAGCCAAATAGTGGTCCTTTATCGGTCTTTTAAAATTATTAACGGTTTTTGCCCGCCTGTTAAACCAGTTTTTGGACTTTTGAGGGCTTCAACGACCCGTAACGACTGCCATAGATGTTCTTCTTCATCCTTGCGTTAATCCCAGTCACATCCGAAGCTTTAACCTCGGAGTCCGCCTTACTATGTTGATGTACGTCAACGGGAACCGACGGCTTAACGTGCTCTCCGAGGAACGAACATATCCAGACCAATGTAAAAAAAAATCTTGCATACAAACACTATCCACGCCGATAGGGTTTAAACAACAAGAATCCTTTTATCATATTAACAAATTAATGCTTTTATTCCTTTCTTTTCCTAGTCCATTTTCATAGTACATATTCCGAAAAACAATCGATAGATACTTACATGCTCATGACAATGAATTATTATGTATTTTATTTAATCTTCCTATATTCATTATTATGTACATAACTATATTTAATCCTCTTATATATTTAATCAATTAATCCGGATCGTACCTGGTGCGACCAGTGTTCTGGGCTCCTTTGCACCAGACACGACCCGAGGCGGGTTACTTACATGACAATTTAATTAATTAAATAACTCTAATAACCATTCTATAATATTCCTCTTATTATATTTACTCAACGTGAAAAAAAAAACAAAAGCCGGTGGCTGTGTGTATTCTTTTTCTGGCGGCAAAAATAAACCATAGATAATGACCACACATGCAATAGGTAAAATGAAAAGAGTATTCATGTTGAACGTATGCCTGGACTAGATATTATTATATAGGTATGTTGAGGCTTACTCGATACAATCTAACACAAAATATTTGCACAGCTCCTGAGCATACAATACCCCTGTAACCCAATTAGGCATTGATACCATTTTTTTTCTCCTTTTAATCCCAAAAATAAACTAAATGCAAAATAAGTATCTGTCGACATCTCTAGTATAGACGATCAAGTTATACCTTTGTATTACTGTTAACACACACATACATACAGTCACACCTCTTTAGTAGGCAGAGACCATTTTAAGTAATTTTTTTAAGTTATGAAGTCTATTTACCAAAACCGGGTTCTAAAACAGTGCGTGCCGTCGAGCTGAGCGCCACCATAGTAATATGGTACGTGCCTGTAATGATGACTTTCTTTCCTGAGACTTTCCCATTTGCTTACCATCAGGCGAGGTGAAGTCAAATTGATGTGTCGTATTTATATGAAAAACCCCCGAATACCTACCTGAATATATGCATCGCTTGGTTTTCCTATTATTAATCGTTTAACTAGTAATACCATAAACAATATCTGCAAGAGCCTTAATATTCATTCAGACTCCTTTATCTCTATTCAATCGCTAAGCATATGGAATTCGGCCGCCATTTTAGAAATGAAAATCTTCTCAAGTTTTAATTACGTATATAGATTAGTTATTTTTAATGAAATTTCAAAGCAATTTGTATGTTAACTTGTTCTATAAATTGAGATTGGAATATGTGAATGTCGAATATGGGATTTCAACCCGCGACCAGTTCCTTAAAGGAGAAATGCTCTGACCAATTACGTGATGTACACACTTTAGACAATCGAAATTCTTTTTACAACCATCTTGGAGTGATGGTGGAGCCATCCATCGATATTCTCTCCTCGTTGGCGACCTCTCTGCGACTGATGTTGAAACCCGAGTCACTACGCGTCTAGAAGACCTGCACCACTGAAGATGTCGACCGCAGTGATCGACGAAACGTCTGGAACGCAAGTTTCATATGGACCGCGGCCAAACAGCTCGGAAGCAGTATATTCTATATGAAATGTGGTCGTGAATGCGTAAAGATTTATAAACCCTATTCTACTCCACCGGGAACGAACACGGCAAGTTCTTTAAGTCGTCCATCCAGCCTCTGTGGTGTGACGATAGTGAAAGCAGGTTTGATTCCAACTCAGTCTAAATATTTTGTATGCATAAATATGTCTGTTTGCATTGACTGGGTATGTCCATGTCTTGGAGAGCACATTAAGCATTTATGGCAACTGCAATACTACGAAATCACCAATGGGTTCAGAAGATCAGGTGGCAGAAAAAAATATTGATCTGTATCCGCAGTTAGACTGGAAAAAGCAGACCTCAGGCTCCGAGATGAAACCTTCAAATGCGACAGGGATTAACGCTGGAATGAAGTATTTCGTGATGAAGAAATTCCCTGCATCGCTATGTTCATACGGAATAGTGCCCAATCACCCCCCGCCTCCCAGGGCCCACGGCCCAGGTGAGAACTAATATCGCGCCAATTTTAATTACCTACACTTCAAACAATGGAACTACGGAACGAATAGAGATACCATTCGAATGACATATTTTAAGGCCGGTATTTTAGAATGGCACTCAGATCTGAATGTCGATGCATTTTAAGAAAAGATTGTATAGTCAATCTGTCAAATTTGTCACTCTGTTTCTTACTAACTGTCCTCAGATAAATCGAGATTAACGACTGAGTGTCGTTTTAGAACACGGGCCTAAATTCTACTATCTTGCTTCCTACTAATATTATATTATAAATTGCAAAAGTTTGGCTGCTATATTATTATAACCCGGGAATAGGGTCCCATGGGTTCCAGGAACGTGTTAAAAATCATCTACGCGGGACTTGACTTAGACAGGTGACAGTTGCGGCCGCCTATCACCTCAGCAAAAGCAGGCTGACTTTGTACCGTGACTTACACGAACTCCCCCTTTCCGGAGTTTTATCGGGACATCGTGTTTCCCACACTTGAAGGTGCTATCTATATATTCTGCACTTTATCCTGGGTTTATGTTATGATTATAATATGTTCACAATCAATTTTTAAGGCTTGGTTGAACATGGCGTGGCTTGCATTGGCGTCATTTTCGACCGGACGCGGGAAGAGTCGGGCTTGGCTTTTTTTTTTGAAGAATGTTTTTGGCTTGGTTACAAGACCTTTTGTAATTAACTGTGTTGCCAATATGGCGGGCACAGATAAGATAAATGAAAAGGTTGTCTTTTTATTTTTATACTGTCTGTGTTTTTGTTGATAGGTAAGGTTCTGTAGCAGGTATGTTCAGGTGACCAAATTAAAAGTCTACTCACAGTTTGTAAGGGTCCATGTATTCTGGTCACATACACAACACAGTAGGTACACACACAGAACAGTAGAATAAGTTCAGAAGGAGAAAGTTTATACAGCACAGCACAGAAGAATTTATACGCCACAATAAGAGGAAGATTAAGACAGATCGATAGAACAATAATTAGAGATAGAACTTGTAATCAATGACAAAAGTTTTTATATTTATACAACTGCGGGTTAAAAACTATTTTTGACGAACGCTGAACCGAGAGTGTCTATCTTAGATCATTCGTATGAGTTTATCGCATACCGCCACTCAACGAACATATCGAAGCGGGTCGCGTATTTCCAAAATACACTACAGCGTCAACCGGTACGATATGTTTTGTGTAAATGTTTTGTGTAGTTAATACAATATTTTGTGCATATCTAATTTGTAGTTTATTAAGGTTAGTTACTTAATGTTAATAAGTTAAATAAATAATAAGGTTAGTTATTGTTAATAAATGTATATACATATAACATTATTGCGATAATGTGTAAATATGTAAATACTAAATAAATAACTGTAAATATGTATATTTTATAAATAAATGGTATAGGTAGCCCACATCACTCCCCTCCAGAGACCGTCAAGGGCGATAAAAATCAGTAAATTTAACACGACGACCGGAACGAGTCTGATAAGTTTTTATTTTATCAGATGGAACATTGTTGTGGTCTGTCTCCTCTGCCAACAAATATGCAGGTTTGAGACGATCGATGGAAACTGTGACGGGCTTTCCCTTAATAACAAGTTTGAAAAACTTATCTGCCTTGCTCAGCACTTTATGTGGGCCTGTATAAGCGGGTTGAAGGGATCCACGTGACGCGTCTTCACGTAGGAAAACGTGGTCAGAGGTTGCCAGATCCTTGAAAATAAATATTTTGCCATTACTATGGCGGGAAGCTGGTACAGGCTGTAACTTCTGAGCAAACGAGCGTATCCGGGCAATAAAATCGATGGGATCAGTTGTAACACTTGTGCTGCTTGAATTGAAATATTCCCCTGGCAGGCGAAGTGGTTCGCCGTACACTAGCTCGGCTGACGACGCCTGAAGATCGTTTTTAAAGGCACTTCTAATGCCAAGTAGCACCCATGGCAAGGTCTCAGTCCATTTTTCGCTAGCATGACAAACGATTGATGCTTTCAACTGCCTATGCATTCGTTCAACCAAACCATTGCAACATGGCCTATAGGCCGTTGTTCGTTTGTGCTGAAAGCCTATTATTTTAGATAGTTGTTCAAACAAAGTCGACTCAAACTGCCGACCTCTGTCTGTAACAATCGTAACAGGACAACCAAATCGGGCTATCCACCCTGATACTAAGGCTTTGGCTACTGTTTCGGCAGTAATATCAACGATGGGCATAACTTCTGGCCATCTCGTGAAGCGATCGACTGCTGTTAAGCAATACTTATAGCCCTGGGACAGAGGTAACGGGCCCACTAAGTCTATATGGACTTGATTAAAACGTGCCCGTGGTAAGTTAAACGTGCCTAACGGAGCGGAAACATGGCGGCTCACTTTAGCACGCTGACACGAGATACAAGTTCGTGCCCATTCACGACAGTCTTTTCGTATGCCTGGCCAGACAAATCGTTCTGCCACTAATTTGGCAGAAGCCGACACACCAGGGTGACTAAGGGAATGAAGGCTGTCAAACGCTTGCTTACGAAGCATTTTAGGTACAAATGGCCGTGGATGCGACGTACTGACATCGCAGTACAGGTGACCATGACTCCCGGGAATATTTAGCTTCTCTAATTTCAGAGATGACCCTTCATTCAATAGGTGCTTTAGCTCATCGTCTGAGGCTTGTGATTCTGCTAAATGGTCAAGGCTAACTGGGGCTTGAAGTTCATTTACGCGGGATAAGGGATCTGCCACTACATTATTTTTGCCAGATATATGTTACACATCAGTGGTGAACTGGGCAATAAAATCCAAATGACGAAATTGTCTTGGAGAACATGTTTTCTTCCGGTCATGAAACGCAAATGTGAGTGGCTTATGGTCCGTGTAAATGACAAAGTGCCTTGCCTCCAGCATATGACGAAAATATTTAATGGCCTCGTATATGGCTAATAATTCCCTGTCATAAGGAGAGTATTTCACTTGGGAAGGACTGAGTTTACGGGAGAAAAACGCTAATGGCTGCCAGCCATTCTTATCTAGCTGTTGCAATACCGCACCAATTGCTGTGTCTGACGCATCGGTAACCAATGCAAGTTTGGAATTGCAATCGGGGTGAGCTAGTAAGGCTGCCTCAGCTAAACTTGCTTTACAGTCCTCAAAGGCTTTTAAGGAATCCTCACTTAACTTAATCGGGTGGGCACCTTTCACATTGCCTACTAAAAGTTTATGTAGTGGGGCCTGAATTTGGGCTGCTTGGGGCATAAATCGCCTATAAAAGTTAATCATGCCCAGAAAGCGCCTAAGTTGGCGTACATCTTTAGGGGCAGGAAAGTTTCTAATAGCGTCAACTTTAGAGTCTAGTGGTTTGGTGCCTTTAGCTGAAACGCTGTAACCTAAGAAAGTTACTTCTGAAGCACCGAAAACGCACTTAGACGTATTGACCACCATGCCAAAATCTCTCATCCTTGAGAATAAAGTCCGTAGATGCTCCTCATGTTGGACCTCACTACGAGAAAATACGAGGAAATCGTCCAAAAACGAGTAGCAAAAATCGAGACCTCGGGTCATTTCGTCAACGAAACGTTGAAACGTTTGCCCAGCGTTCCGCAGACCAAACCCCATGAAAGGCAGCTCAAATAGCCCAAATGGTGTTGTAATAGCCGTCTTTGGTATGTCGTCTGGATTGACCGGAATCTGGTTAAAAGCCTTCACGAGATCGACTGTACTAAAGACGGTACAACCTGAAATGCTGTGAGCAAAATCATGCATATGCTTTATTGGGTACCTGTCTGGTATGGTCCTGGCATTGAGCAATCGGTAGTCTCCGCAGGGTCGCCAGCCGTTATCTTTTTTAGGAGCTAAATGAAGAGGTGATGACCAAGGGCTGTCTGAAGGTCTGGCAGTACCGTTAGCCATCATCAGTTGAAACTCCTGTTGGGCGATTTTCAACTTATCTGGTGCTAAACGTCGCGGAGAACAAGATACTGGAGGGCCTGGTGTCGTGCGTATATAGTGTAAGGTGTTGTGTGATGTGGTGCGATGCGTACCGGCTGGCCGAGTAATTTCTGGAAAATCTTTTAAAATTAAATGATACCTTGAATCACCAGTAGGAACCTTTACACTAGATATAGAGGAGTCTGAGTGATTCAAAGCAGAAGTACACATATTTGTATTACTATCTATTAATCGTTGGTTACGGCAATCAACGACTAAAGAGTAAAATGACAAAAAATCAACACCGATTATAGGTTTAGTGACATCAGCTACAACAAAACGCCACTTAAAGTCCTTACGTAGACCAAGATTAAGGTTCAACTCTACACAACCGTATGTACGTATGGCCGTCCCATTGGCGGCACACAGTTGATAGTTGGTAGACGCACGACGATCACGGAGCAGACAGCGAGGATAGACACAGAGGTCGCTTCCCGTATCGACCAGAAATTGCGTCTTCGACGATCTGTCTGTGACGAACAGGCGACCAGTAGAGGTGGGGCAATCGCCAGTCGCCATTACCGACTGCCCGGAGCGTTTCCCGCCTTATAGTCACATGGCTTCATGCAGTGGTGAGCCTTGGATCCGAACTTCCCGTGATACCAACACAGGGGAAACTGCTTGTAGTTGGCCTCGGAACGGGTGGACGAACGCCTGCGGCTGCGATCACGACTCTTGCTACGCTGACGCTGCTTTGGTCGACCATCAAGAAGTTGCACGGTCAGACGTTTCATAGCGCTTTTCAGTTCCGCTATTTCACTCGCCAGTGCATTGACGGTAGGCTCAGCTGCTGAAGTGGAAGCTACGTGTGCTGAAGGTGCTACAATGTCCTGTACACGATCTGCAAGTTCAGCTAAGGCCTCTAAAGTACTCTCCGGCTGCGATGCCAATAGTGGTTGGATATTTGATGGAAGGCGGCTGCTCCAAATAGTGCGCAAGAAATCTTCGGGGACGTTCGGACCCGCTAAACCTTGAAGATGGCGTAGAAATTGAGAGGGCTTTCGATCACCAAGCTCCTCGTGCATCAAGAGTTGCTTTACTTTACGCTCTTGTGAAGCTGACAGTCGCTTAACCAATTCTACCTTCAATTTCTCATAACGCATCTGAACTGGAGGATTCATTATAATATCTTTTACCTCTTTCGAAATATGTGGCTCCAAGTTTCCCACAACATAATTAAATTTCGTAACATCCGCGGTCACGTTAGCATTTGCAAACTGTGCTTCAATTTGAGCAAACCATAAATCCGGCTCCTCAGGCCAAAACGGGGGTAGCTTTACGGACACACGCGTGTTCCACCGGCACATTTGAGGCCGAGGGCGTAGTTTGTTCAGATGTTGACTCCTTTTCCTTCATATTAAATGTTTCAGTAACGGGGTCACCAGTGTGGTAAGGTTCTGTAGCAGGTATGTTCAGGTGACCAAATTAAAAGTCTACTCACAGTTTGTAAGGGTCCATGTATTCTGGTCACATACACAACACAGTAGGTACACACACAGAACAGTAGAATAAGTTCAGAAGGAGAAAGTTTATACAGCACAGCACAGAAGAATTTATACGCCACAATAAGAGGAAGATTAAGACAGATCGATAGAACAATAATTAGAGATAGAACTTGTAATCAATGACAAAAGTTTTTATATTTATACAACTGCGGGTTAAAAACTATTTTTGACGAACGCTGAACCGAGAGTGTCTATCTTAGATCATTCGTATAAGTTTATCGCATACCGCCACTCAACGAACATATCGAAGCGGGTCGCGTATTTCTAAAATACACTACAGCGTCAACCGGTACGATATGTTTTGTGTAAATGTTTTGTGTAGTTAACACAATATTTTGTGCATATCTAATTTGTAGTTTATTAAGGTTAGTTACTTAATGTTAATAAGTTAAATAAATAATAAGGTTAGTTATTGTTAATAAATGTATATACATATAACATTATTGCGATAATGTGTAAATATGTAAATACTAAATAAATAACTGTAAATATGTATATTTTATAAATAAATGGTATAGGTAGCCCACAATAGTATTTTAGTAATTTTATTTTAGTCGTTTTACTTCTATTGTATTTTACGTGTTTGGCTTGTGTAACATAGTTGATTTTTGTAAATTATACTCGTGGCCGTCTCTGAAAATCAGCGCTGTACCGCCTGCACCACAAAGTGGACAGCATTAAACTGAGAGGCGGCCGTTTATTCAGCACAGTTGTGCGTGAGTTCTGTGAATTTATTTTTCTGTTGCTGTTGCCAAATTATTTTTCAGCTGTGCTTAATAATAAATATTTCTTTCTTTCTTTCTTTCTTTCTTTCTTTCTTTCTTTCTTTCTTTCTTTCTTTCTTTCTTTCTTTCTTTCTTTCTTTCTTTCTTTCTTTCTATCTTAAAACTGTAGAGGGCCTATAATCAGCTGGTAAATACCTTATTGGATAACTTTACTGCGATAATTGAGACTCTTGACGAATGGCTATGATTTTAGTCGGACCAAGTCTGACGAGCTCCGAAGTTATATCCAGTTGTTAATAGGCTGTTGTCTCTGCCTACTCCAGAGGAGAATCGGTGTGAGCGTAAGTGAGTATTGGTTAGAGTAAAATCAATAAACATTATCAATTTTTTTAGTATAATAGCGTCTCTATTACCCAATCCAACCACCGAATGTCTATAGGAACTGGCAATAATTCGCGCTGAAAATTCAGCAGAGCCAATAAAACTCAGCGTTTGGCCCCTCGCCAGCCAGCTAATAGCTGATATCTGCACCCATTGTATATACGTAATGAGATTTCAACCGAACTGCTTTGATTATCATTTAAGAAGTCATGGTTGTTTTCGATTCTGTAATTCCATCTTTTGGTTCGGTCATCAAAACATATATAAGTACTTATATAGATCCTTACTGATATTATAAATCGGAAAGCGTATGTGTGTGTCTGTTTGTCCGTTTTTCACGGCTAAACCACTAAACCGATTTTGATGAAATTTGGTATAGTGGTAGATTACCCCTTGAGAAAGCACATAAGCTATGTTTGGTCGCGATAACAGACATACACGCGGGCGGAGCCGTGGGCAAAAGTTAGTATATATAATTGTAAATTGGAAATGTTTGTTCGCGATCGACGCAAAAACTACTGAATGGGTTTTGATGCGGTTTTTTTGTGAGAAAGATCTTTGTCAGACTTAAATCTTATGTTTATTTGATTGCAATCGGTTGAGTACAACCGGACAAGAGATCCATGCGGGCGGAGCCGCGGGCGGAAGATTAGTTCTATTATATAATTTTAAATTGGAGATTGTTCACGGTGGGCACAAAAACTACTAAACGGATTTTGATGCAGTTTTCCTTTAAGAACATTAGTTAGTTACTGGATAATATTCCCTCTAACCCCTCCATCTAAGCTAAATTGCTTGTATGTAGAATATGCTGCTGGTGGGCTGTTTGGCCATGGTCCATATAAAACTTGCGTTCCAGACGTCGACATCTTCAGTGGTGCAGGTCCGAGCGGCGACGAGTGCGTAAACCTTGCCTCGTAGGCAACTTCGCTGCGACTGATGTTGAATCTTGAGTCGCTGGCGTATTTATAGGCGCCCGACTGCGCCTGAGGGGGGGGGGGGGGACAGCCCGGAAGCAGTATATTCTACATGCAACGCCGGCCGTGGAAGCCTCAAGACTTGCTTGTGTTAGGAGTGGGTGTAATTGCCAAGATTTGAACCCGGGACCTTTTGATCGCAAGACCAGTACCCCGAGCACAAAGACATTCTAATTTGTAACGTAGCATTGCGATTAGTTCACAGTAGGCAGGCGACCAATCGCATTCCTTCATGTTTACGATACGTTTACTTTCTTTTCGTGCTTTCTTTTTTCTATAAGCAAGGTCAGACCTGAAAACTTACGTTTGTTTCATGAAGGAAAGAATCGAAACGCATTATACACACAGGCGAATCCGCGTACATCAGCTAGTAAATAAATAAACATGTTCCTAGCAAAGGGAGAAAAACAAATATAGTCAATTCCCAAACCTAATACAAACAGCTTCTTTACAAAGTAATGTTAGTAAAATCGAGCCGAAGCCGGTCGGGCCGACTCATCGCAGACAATGGGCTAAGTTTGGTGTTAGAATTAGAAATCGGACTATTTGGGAAATTGCTAGCTAAAGGGGCTAATAAGGTATTGGTTTTTAATGTTGCAGAGTTTGGTTGTTTGATTATTGTATGGATATTAGCTCTTGTTTCGTGGCTTTGCTGTTTTAATATACATTTTTGTTCTTTTACTCTAAGGCCTAGTTCTGGTGCTTTGTCGGATGACCTGGTTTCAAATTCTATCCATCAAAGAAATTCCAAGCATAGTACACTCCATAGCCGGTTGCGTGACTTTTAGTTTATGGACTAGCCCTACCGTTAGTGTCCACGTTGCGCACCGTAAGTCATAACAGGTAGGATGCACTGGTCAAAGACCTTTTTTTTTTAGGCATTACGGTAAGAAAGAAGAGAAGAAGTTGAAACCTTCTGGCTAGTTTTATCTCGAAGTTGTTTATAGCTCGCAGAATAAGCAAGCTGAACTGGCAATGGGCAGACCACGTCTGTTGAAGAACCGATGGCCGTTGGAGCAGAGGAGGGTAGGACGCCACCTAGCCAGATGAACCGATGACCTGGCAAAGGTGGCGGGGACAGACTGGATGCGGAAGACGGACGATCGTACGAATTGGCACACATTGGGAGAGACCTATGTCAAACAGAATTCTATAGTGGGTTAATTGATTGATTGATTAAAGGCCCAGTTTTGAATCTCGACTATATCTGCCCCTCCATACAAGTGACAATTCGTTGGCCGGTGTATCATAGAATAGACTGACAAATGTATTGGATTTAACGTATATGACAGTTGTATGAGAACAGATTATATTCTAGACGCCAGTACCCCTAGCACAAACAACTATCGTAATTTTTTAGTAAATGTATTAACAGAACGGAGCAATGCGATAGGCCGGCTTCACATGCACACAGGTTCAAAGTAGGCAGACGGCCAATCGCATTGCTTCGTTCTCTCAATACGTTTACGATCCTCCGATCCTCCGATGTAGTTATATATCGAGATTAAAGACTATGTATCGTTCTGAAATAGCTAACATTTATTTTTTTCTACATAATATATTTTATGTTTTTCAGTGTTTATGACGTAATCGTTGAAGAAGAAGAAGCGTCGGTAGCTTAGTGGTTAAGGAGTCGGCCTTACGATCGAGATGTCCCGGGTTCGAATCCTGGCCATTACACTACCGTCGTGAACACACTCCTAGCACAAGCAATTTAGCTTAGTTGGAGGGGTTAGAGGGCATATTAGTAATTTCGATAATTTCGGTTGCTAATATTCTTTAAAAAAAAACATTATCATTTTCATAGACATTTCTTAGTTAAATAAAAGTATGCAATTTTTAAGGCGTTTTTGAATGACGTTTTAGCATTTTTGGAAGCGACTGTTCTAAAGGAAAAACTTTCTTAAAAAAATTCCTTTTCATATTTACTAATTTGAAAAAAGAAGGTTTCTTTTCTATTAAAGAATATAATGTCGAGAATTTGGGGTCACAGTCCTTTAATTTTTTTGTTGACTCATACTTTTACCGAGTCGGTTGACGAGTGAGACCGGAAGAAATTTTAGTTTCCTCCTTCATTCGCTGTGTTACAGTGAGTAATAAAATAAGAAATGTCACGAATTTCCCAGTAAATATGTACGTTCATAAATAAAAAGTTTGATGTAGAAATTGTAACCCATTTTTATTTAACATTAGTTGACCCGTCCCGACTTCACACGAAAATATTTCATAAAAAGAAACGCTTAGTACACGTGTCTGACTCGCCCTTGACCGTTTTTTTTACTTTCACTAACTACAATACTAGTATATGTCTTTCGTACTTTCATAATTGTTTTCATGTACACTCATCGGTTGCTGGTAACCATGACCCTGACCTTACATTAAAAACTTCTCAATCAGATTGATATCTTGGTCGATATTTTATCGACATTGAACCATTTTATTATCTTTATCTTGCTCACTACATCTTCAGTTCTTCAAAAATTGCCTATTTCTATATTTGGTAATAGATGACAAAACAGCAATTTTTCAACTTGACCGTAACACAAAACACGAATTGGCGACTCAGCGATAGGAAACAGGAAAATGGAATACCATTGCATGAAATATAATCAAACTTTTTGGCCAAATTAGTTTCTTAACTTATGATTTGAAATGTGTACCTTATACCGGGGTTAGGGTAGAATAAGCATACATATTTTGGTGTTATGTTATTTGGCAGAATAATGTTTCTTAGGGCAATAATAAATTATAAATGTGAGTGACCTTGATAGTTAAATACCTATAATAATTAAATTCCGGACCTAGACTTTTCATCGAACGACAATTGGTCGACACGACAATTCATCGACATACAATTGGCTGACAACCCCATTGAGTGACAGTGATAATTATTCGACATACAATTGGTCGAAAAGTCAATTGAACCTGTAAATCCCAGAGGTGTATTCACAGAAAATTAGTGATAGGTTTATTGTGATAGCTGCGCAATCCGACTTGGTTAGGTTAGCTTAGAAGGCTAGTGCGGGAGCGGAGCGGAGCGTAGGTCCCGCATTGAGCCTTCGTGTTTATTTTTTTTTATAACCGTGCAGAAATAAGTCATTTTTCTAACTATTTAATATGTCGACCAAGACTTGTCGGTTAATTGTCATTGTCGACCTAAGCTCATGTCGACCAAAAATATGTCGACTAATTATAATGTCGATCAATAATCTGTCGACCAATTGTCGTGAACACATTAAATTCTTTTTTATTGAATTCAGATAATAATATATTATTGAGATGGTGAGAGTGGAGTAGAATAAGGTCACCTGGTTACCCTGTGGGTCGTAAAAGGCATTAAAGGGATACTATGTTTTGCAACACAGCCAAGGGCAAAGTGTCCGCTTAACAGCTATAGTCTTGCGCCCTATTACGTGGGACTGAAAATCATAGTTAATAATACCGCTTAGGTGGCAGAAAAACAGTCCCAAGTCCCACCTAATGGAAAATGATTATCGTGGTATATGGACGTATGTAACACCAGAGGCGTCACACTCGCGCCGCCGACCCTATTAGTGAGAGTTTCTGTGTCGTCAGTGTAGAAGACAAAACAGTAATAGGTTTTGGTCTTCCCACTGACAGCACGAAAAGCTCTCCAGTGTGCTTTTGCTAACCTACTCACCGCCTATGACGAACAGTGATCGAGTTGACGAAAAGTGGGTGTTAATAATTTTAAAACGCTTCTACTTACTTGTTTGGATATTTACAGGGGTGAGTATATAGAGTAATAATATATTAGGGCCCAATAAACGATCAGTGGGAATAGCTAGTGGGTTTTTTTTTAAAATAAAATAATAGCTCCTTCGACACACGTCGAAGCCCTATGCTCACATACATGTTCCCTAGTCTAAGTAAGATTTTCGCCCTCTCGGGGTGCACACATTAACAACTAATCTAGAAAAAGGTAGTCTCGCATTCATTCCGTCCCCTAGTAACATACAAGTTCTCGCATTTATAATTCTCGTACTTTCGCGCTACCTTTCATACTATGGGATTGCGGGGAGGGGGGGGGAGGGGGGGATTATCTACTTCTTTATTAATTTACTACTCACCTTAATTCTAAAATATAATTAAAATATGTAATATTAAATAAAGTCCAAGCAAGTGCTAATCAAACAACCCGCCCCTGATCGCGCCTGGTGCAAAAGTGCCCATCACACTTGCTGCGTTGCCGCGCTGGATGGCGATGGCCAGTCTTTGCACCAGAAACGATCCGGAACGATAGTCACCGGTCGTTTCGATGAGCCTCTGTCCAATCTCCCCAATAAAGTTTTTAGCCTCCTTGCCCCAGCTCCCCAGGGTCTCCACCGCCACCGGCACGAAATAGTACAGCGGCTCCAAGTCAGCGTACTTAAGCCTCTTCCGAGAGCTGGCGTCTTCCGCGGCGGCAGCCGGGGAGTGGACGGTGCGACTAAGGTGGCTGGTGGCTACCGTGCTGACACAAGTTGCGTCCCAAAGTAGGCACTTGCCATTCTACATTCACATTCACTACTTACTTACCTAATGATTTACGTTTTACAATAATCTTATTCAGTTTATACAATATTTCCTGTTTATATATCACTAGGGTAATCTTCAACTAGGTACCTACCTACTAACTAACTACTAGGTTCCTACTTAATACTATATTAATAATTTTTTCTCAAACATGCAATGAAATATTGACATTACGTTCCTCTTAATAGGCTGTGAAGTATGACGTTTCAGGAGGCGTGGCTAGGACCAGAGGCCGGTAATGGAATCTCATACAAACCTTGCAGGGCTAAGGCCGGCAAAGTCCTCTTTTTTAATTTCGATTCCACATAAATTTTTGGCAAAGGCATCGACACTCTGCCACTATGCTTATTTAAAAAAAAAACAATAAACGACTTGGTATGTACTTAGAGCAGTTTTATTTACATAAAAAATCCACATTAACATAACTAATAACACATTATTATCAATTGTTTTCTTAACTATACACATAAACATTGAAATATTAATATTTAATTTAGTTGCAACAAATTGACATTTATAACAATGACAAGTGTCACTGTTCGTTCAGAAACGTGCCTGTATACTTTTTTTAAGTAACATGATAATGAACATAAATGTAAATGTTTACTGTTAAAATCAAGCTAAAATAGACGAAACAGTACTATACACGTGAGTTTTAGTTTCTATCTTGGTTACTTTTAATGGCTTTAAGTTTTTAATTTTTTTGTTGTTTATTTCATTGCCTGTTTGAGAAAAGCACTATACATACCTCGGCGGGAAATATTGGGTTGCCTGCCTCAGACCTATCCTTCGTCCTATTCGTCTATATGTCTTCGGCCGGCAACCCCTTTCTTCCCGGCCTCTGTAGTAATGTACTATTTCCCAATATTCCAAGAAAAACTGCCTGTATTCTTTAGACAAGAGGACCGGTAAATTTTTAACATTTATATTGATGTTTATTTTCTCTTCAAGTTCGTGTCGATCCCTGGCGTGGATATAGCTAGTGGGTTAAGCTTGGTTAAGCTACTTAAGCCGCGGTTGCCATTTAAATGCGTGACTGCTTTTACTAAGCATAAATTTAATCTTTCACGCTTCGGAAAGCACGTTTAAAGTCGGTCCCGGCTGTAAGACGGAACCCTATAATATGGGTGAACTGACCACCTCTATCATTGGATGACCGCTAAACATAGCTCAGGGTGGGACCTACAGTTCCCGGTCCTAGGTTCTTCATGAATGAGATAGTGTTGCTGTGCTTTTTTATGTTAGTTAAAAATGTTTACACTCGTCCAATTACTGTTGAGATTGAAGTTTGTCATCATTAAATTAGAGGATTTGGAAATATGTAGGTATAATAAATTCTTGCTCTTATCAAAATGAGAGACAAACGAGCATAATAGGCAATTTGTCCATAGAAAGAATGAAGCCATAGCACAAATAGAATAAAGGCACTGAAAATCGAAATAGATACCATGGTTGGTTGCCGATAGAGTAGAATAAATCAATTTACATTGGAAAAAGTAATTGAACTAAATCGAACTGATATCACACGGTCTTTTATTCATCATATTTAGTTTTTCATTTTTCTTCTTTCACTCAAAGCGACACATCTATTGCCGATTGAATGAAAAGATCTAACAGTATTGGATCAGTTCACTGTTGGCCTCTGGTGTCTTTCACTCTCGATCCGATTGAACGAGAAATGAAAGGTCTGAACACCGATTGAATATTAATTTTGGTTCCGTCCATTTTTCTACAGTCATGTGTCACTTGTAATTTTTCTCTGTGTTGTGTTTTCTATTTTTCATATAATAATTATACCGCCCATGTCAAAAATAAACGTTGAATTCTATTTGAATCCGTCTAAATCACCGATAAGCTGAGTGAACATCAACCGAGTTTTTAGGCATTTTTCATCCTAAATATTCAAATAGAAAAAAATTAAGCGGTCTAGGCGGGGTTTGAACCCGCGATCTTTGCCTTACAGGGGCAATGCTTTGACCACTAAGCTACCAGACCTCGCCCTAACCAATTCAAATTTCTCCTTTATATCTGTCTTTGAGGCGACAGTGGAAGCATCTACGGACATTATTACGAACCATCGGAACCAATGAATGATTTTTTCAAGCGAGGTTCATCAAACCCCACCTAAAAAGATTCAACTATTTCAGTTCAAAGTCGCTCAGCGAGCTATGGAGAGAGCTATGCTCGGAGTTTCTCTGAAGGATAGAATCCGCAACGAATACATCCGACAGAGAACCAAAGTTATCGACATAGCTCAAAGAATCAGCAAGCTGAAGTGGCAGTGGGCTGGCCATATCTCACGAAGAACCGACAACCGTTGGGGTAAACGTGTTCTTGAGTAGAGACCGCGACTCGGCAAGCGTAGTGTGGGACGCCCTCCGACCAGGTGGGATGACGATCTAAGAAAGACTGCAGGCAGATGCTGGATGCGGCAAGCTGAAGTCAGGGCGCTATGGCGCTCATTAGGGGAGGGCTATGTCCAGTAGTGGACTAATATAGCCTGATGATGATGATGATGATTTCTATTTAAATCGTCTTTTTGTTGACTTTAATTACAAATTACAAACAGCACAAAAATAAAACAACATACATAATCATAAAAGTTCAAATAAGCGAAATAATTTATTCAATATACTTCAAAAGTTGGCTTTCGAAGTTTGCGTGAAATCACACACTTGAGTATGACGTCACTTCGCAACTTTTCATGGCTTGTAAATATTGTTTGGCTTAACTTAGAAACGTATTTCTTTTCAACTTAATACTGACTGACGGCTCCGCCTTAAGGTCATATCCTGGATGATTGATGACTTTTGGTCATATTTCTGGTTCTACCCAACCTTTTGGGATTTTTTGAATTAAACCCGTGACTAAAAGACTTTTACAGGGGAATACTTTAACTACCTGAGCTACTCGGACACGCCCTGGATATTCGAAAGTCTTCTTTAGCTTGTTTACAGTGATACTGGATCCAGGTTGCACATAATCCTATGAATATTAACAATTTAAAGTTTGTGAAGATGATCGGTGTTTTTATATCACTTAGGTGGTTACCGTGGCCTATGGACATGTGTAACACCAGGGGAGTCACAATTGTGCTGCCGACCCTGTTAACACAGACAGTTTCTGTGCCTTCAACGTAGAAAACAAAGCAGGAATAGCCTTTGGTCTTCCCACTGCTAGCATAAAACTCCTAAGCGAGCTCTGGCCACCCTACTCACCACCGGGAACACAACACGAGGTTATTATGACCGCGGTATTCTGTAGCGCGGAGGACTTCCCCAGTCGGACTGCTCAATTAACGGAAATACCGTCGTGTCCTGCCTCCTAAGAAATGTTTATCTCAGGAATAAGTTCGCATAGGTTGCAAGAATCGGACCAAAATTCAGACATCGGCTAGTCTATATATATATATATACTATACTAATATACCAATACTATACTATTATATTTATACTAAAATATTATAAAGAGGAAAGATTTCTATGAAGGAAAGTTTGTAACGAATTGGCTCAAAAAGTACCGCCCCTCTAGACAAGTGGCAATTCGCTAGCAGGCGTATGATGAAATAGAATGACGAATGTATAGGATTTGACGTATTTGACATGCGTTAACGACTGTCATTTACGTCAAATCCCATACATTCGTCATTCTATTCCACCAAACGCCGGCTAGCGAATTGCCACTTGTCTAGAGGGGCTGGACCGAGTTTAAAAATTCTTTCACTATTTAAATGCGACATTATCACTGATTAATATAGGCTATTATAATTGCAAGAAAAAACAATACACACATCCACGCAGTCGGAACTGCTGGCAACAGTTACTTAGAAATATTTAGTGCATGGAATATCTACTCGTGGATTAATTTATACCATCACATATCAAAACTGAAGTAACCCTATAAATCACGAACAAAATTAGTTTTCGAGAGTGTCTAGACTCATGCATACGATCAGATGAGCGCGTGACACTAATCACTATGTAGAGTCAACGACAAAAGTAGCTTACAAATTCGAATTTATGGATAACTGTGGCCTTAAATCGATTAAGATCCTTTCAGCTTCGAGTCTTAAGTCAGCTTTACCAGTCTAAATGAACATTTGGTTGAAACTTCGATATTTTCTGTCAAGCGACTGCCATCTGACCCCCAGCTAGACAGCAGTTGTTGGACTTTTTAGGGCTCCCAACTACTCGTAACGACTGCCATAGATGTTCATATGGCAACCGGGACCGACGGCTTAACGTGCTCTCCGAGGCACGACCAGACCAATGCAAATTCCCATATTCATGCATACAAATATTTGAAATGCGCGGTTATCGAATTCGCGCCTCCTGCGTAGCGGCCGCATTTACTACCACTACGCCACAGATGCTGTCAGGTTCATGTATTCCAGTTAAAAATTAGTTTTGTGAACATTCGTTATGGTTCAAAAATAATATATATTATAATGATTTTTGTTTGTCCTTTTTATAAATATTCCACAACGCTTCCTAGATCCATGGAAAGCATAGCTTAACTAGCTTGTGTTATGGAATCTAGAATGCGGATAAACATACTTAGATACTTTTTTTGCAAATACATACATATTATACATGTAAACACTCAGACCATTGCAAATATATATATTCATGCATACAAATATTTGCACTGAGCGGGAATGTAACCCGCACCTAACTTTGAGAAAGTGTTAATATATTTGGTTTGCCGATTGTTATAATTTCAAGCGTTAAAATTGCTACACTATTACATGGGATGTATGCCTGTAATGATAGTTGTAAGTTTAGATAACTAATATATAATAAAATAATATATATTTTAGTGTTAACCAACTTACGTCGGCGACTGTACTGTATCCCAGATGAATCATTAACTATTGGGCTATCACAGCTAAATTTTGAAGCTATCTAGAGACATACACAATTAATCACGCTTACAATAGGGTACGACCCAAAAGGTAAAAACAGAACTACAAATGGCAAAAAACGGAACCCTTATAGATTCGTCATGTCTGTCTGTCTGTCTGTCCGTCCGTAGGTCACACACAGGTCGAAACGTCAGGCAATCAAAGGTATGTATGTACCTATACCATGATCGCGTTAACTCCCGTTGTATTTATTGTATGTCATGCAACACGAGAGTTTAAAGAAGGATGAAAATGTTTAAAACAGAAACTGGTGGAGATGAAATGCAGACAACTATTTTGTATGGAATTTTGAACGCTCCTAATTCATCATACTGAATTTCATATAGGTATATACTAAATTTCAGTTAATATAATACAATTTGGTACTGTATTCCAGATAAGATACTGAACGTTAAATAAAGAATTTAAGATACTGAATTTCAGATACAATCAGTTTTCAAAATACAGTATGTGTATTATTTATTGGGATAGAAATTATCAGAACATCTCTACCACGAATTTCTGCCAACTTTCCTTTGCAGAGCAAGCCTTCAGAAATCGGGGTATAGGAACCTCTTACTACTGCTTTACAGTGTACCGTGTACACTCTAAATTTTAGACTAATATTAACCAAAGTAAGTAGACTAAGACAGTAAATTTACTGATAAAAGAAACAGCATTCATCAAGTCAGGCGCAATGTCTAAAGACAAAGAAGGGAGCGCCAGGCGTCTATTAACTGAGCACATAAATAACTTAGGGCCGTTGAAACAATGGGAGGGCACACGCGAAAATATGCCTTAGAGCGTGCGAATAAGGACGGCTGCAAATGACGGTTGTGGCACATCTTTTGGAAGTTTGCGGAGTTGGGAAAGAGTGGATGCGGTAATTTTTCTAGCACTGAATATAGTTGATATTTGCCTGTTGAAACTAGTACTAACTAGCTTAGGTTTAGGGAAATATTAGTATTATCAGAAACGGCCTTTCTTTTTTTAAGAATATTTGTAACCGAGCAAGCTGACGTGGCAGTGGGTGGCCACATCTGTCAAAGAATTGGTAGCGATGGAGTAAACGTGTCCAGGAGTGGAGACAGCGAGAAGGTGAACGGCAGGTGCGACGCCCCCTAAACAGTTGTAATGACGACCTTAAAAAGGTGGCTGGGACCAACTATGTACTACAAACTATAGATGCGTTGTCCGGACTTTTAAATGGTGACAAAAAATCATTTCATGCACTAATTAGCGACACGAAAAATAAAATAACTTCTGTAATAATAAATCCGTAATTTCAATATTATTATTGATATACATTTACAAATAATAATAAAATTCAAATAAATTGACAATATTTGAGTATTATTAGTAAATATGTCTAATTTTTTTTATGGTGTTTGCGCTATTTTTGAAAGCCACCATATTCCTGCATGACGTATCTTAAGTTCATAATACATCATTAGCTGGGACAGTCTAGATGCGAAAGGCGGAGGATCCGGAGTGATGGTGCGCATTGGGAGAGGCCCAGCAGTGGACTACACTGTAGTTGATTGATTGATTGATTGATATAATTGAACGTCTACTCGAATGATCTCAATATCGAAAGCTAGAGCCTGAAAATGACATAGACTACGAAAAAGAGGTAGATTGATATATAGGTGATGATATTAAAGTAAGAAAAAAAACATTTATTAATGACACGTACAGGACAGAACTGATAAAATAAGCGCTAAATATGTGATGTCAGCTTATACGTTACACATCGCCATAAGTCAATGTACAGTACGTATTTTTTTTAAATGAACATGAGTGTATGGGGCACGGTACGATATTGCTTCAACTCCAAAGTTGTTTCAGAAAGTACATAAAATAGCACAATATCACTTACAGTTGTTATTTTTAGAATCAAAACCCGGGTTTCAAAGATAAAAAAGAAAAGACGGGTTGCACTCCGGGAGTGCCGTCAGAAGTGAAAACTTATTCTTTCTTTCTTTCTTTCTTCGTTATATACAGAGAAAAAGATAAAACGATCATACCATACTATACCATATCTATAATATAGCGCCAATCATAGAACCTATCACTAATTTTCTGTCATAAGAAATTAATGAATTACAAAAAGAAAAAATAATCACAAAAAGTAATAAATTACAGAAAGAAAAAATAATCACAAAAAGTAATAAATTACAAAAAGAAAAAATAATCACAAAAAGTAATAAATTACAAAAAGAAAAAATAATTACAAAAAGTAATAAATTACAAAAGGAAAAAATTATCACAAAAAATGTCAGAAGCCCAGGTTCGAACCCGGTACTATCTAAAACCGTGAGGACTTACAGTCGAAGCGTTTACGGCTAAGCTACGAAGCTTCATAACGTACTTGACAAAATAAACAATCTTTTGCTAATGTTGTATGACGTCAGTCGTCGGTTACGGTTCAAAGGTCAAGCGATCCTGACGCAAGTTTAAAATTTTTTACCCATCCAACGCCGCTCAAGAAGTTTTCACTTCAAAAATTAACATAACCTCTAAAATAAAACCTATTTGCAAGTAATTGAACAGGCCTATATTTAGATAGATTGTCTTAATCGATGGTAACGGAACTAAATGAATCATCACCTTACTCTAAATTGCATGAAAATCAGAACAATAGAAATAAGAAAAAAAAACTGAAATTCTATGTCAAAATATAATAAACATGAAACCAATTTCGTATCTTAATTTTTTTAGAATAAAACCTCGGTTTAAAACTAGAATTCAGTGGGCCGAGTAACTTCTAAAATAAAATAATTTTAATTTTATTTTCATCTTGAGGCATGAGAAAATTCAGTATCAGTACAATTTATGGGCAAGATGCTATGGTACATAGACAGATTAGAACTTGGCAAAGGACATACCTTATGTTTGTTTGCAATAACCGATATCCACGTGGGCAGAGTCTCGGGCAAAAAGAAAAATTTAAATAGCAAAATACCGCATCCATCTTTGACTAATATTTGATCACTTGTCTAGAGGAATATTAATCTCGTCCATTACTTGTGTAATTGCATATTGTTTCGATCTTTTGAGAGGTTTCCTTACGCCTACGGAGGGCGCCACTGCCGGCTGTGATCGGCATCCTATTGAAATTGTGATTGACCGGAAAATTTGAGGGTTTTAATGAACTTCATTTTGAGAATGTTTTGTATGTCAATGATAACCTACTTCTTTTCTTTTATTCGGTGAATATGACTTCGATAACGTGTGTGCAATAACTTCTGGTATTTTAAATATCCATAGGAATCTACTCAATGCCCACTAACACCATTGGAGCCAAAGCAAACTACACCTACAAGTCGGAGTACGCTTCAGCCGCCTTGATCGAAACCAGTATTTTTTTTACAGATGTTCCTCTTTTTTTGAAAGTTCAATCAATGGACAATGTACCCTGGGCTCTACAGTGCAAACTTTGAACGTTACTAGTAAATCACGATGAAAATTGATGAAGATTTGCTGGCCTACTATGAAAGCTATGAAAGAGCGCTGTATATACAAAGGAGTTTGAAGCCGTACTAAAGGCTTTTCTTGTTAAGAGGCGTTTCTATACGGTTGACGATTTTGTGAAATGACATAGGTATTATAAGTCTTCAGGCTTTCACGGCCGGCGTTGTATGCAGAATATACTGCTTCCGGGCTGTTCGGCCGTGGTTCCAGACGCTTCGCAGCGAAGCCGCTGACGAGGCAAGGTCTCCGAACTCATCGTCGCCCGGACCTGCGTCACTGAAGATATCGACCGCAGTGATCGACGAAACGTCTGGAACGCAAGTTTCACATGGACCACGGCCAAACAGGCCGGAAGTAGTATATTCTACATGACATAGGTATTATTTTGGATGCATGCAAGGACATTTTGCTCTCTAATTTTATTTTATGTTTTCAGTTTTTTGCATCTATAATAATTATGTATTTAAATGTAATGTAATTTGGACATTTTTTGGGATTTTTCTTTGGACATGCAACTTTGATAAATTGATTGTTTTATTTAATCTTTATCAGTCGCTTTGTATATATATATTTACATATTGTTTGGGTGATTTTATATTGTTATTAGCTTTGTTGTTATTATAGTAAGATTTTCAATACAATTTAACATTGTTCGGGAAAAAAAATTATATGAATATGAACATTCATCCCAAACCTCGTGTCCGAACGAAACACGAATGACAGAGGATTGTTGGGATTTATTTCTTTCGGACATGCGTCATGAAATATGGTCGTGCACGAATGAAACATGAGAAATATATTTTCACATAAAATATATTGCAAAAATCAAATATTATATACCAATACTAGCCCGTGCGACACTACGCCCGCTTGGATATTGTCGTCAAATTGATTGCACCCCGCTTTATGGTTAGCTGGGCTGCAATCCAAAGAATAGTAGCATCCATTACAGATGCTGTCTCTAGAATGACGAACCTTGACGATTTGATAGATATTTTTTTACGTCCCACTTAAAGGACGGTAAATGAAGGTAAAAACTTCTGAACAGATTTTTATGTGGGTTTTTCTAAAGTTTGTCTTTTTATATTTTGTCCGTCAACTGACTGTACGCCGCTAGATGGTGAAAACCGCTACCATTTCCGTGGACAGCTGCGCTCACTATTCGGTGAACGGTCAGTGGGTTAAGTTACCTAGGCGCGGGCTACCATTGGGATAGGTGACCGTTTAGTGATTTTACATCTGAGCGCTTCCGTGCTTCGGAGGGCACGTTAAAAGTCGGTCCCGGCTGTCAACAGTCGTTAGGTCAAGGCGGAGGCCTATATGGGCGACCTGAACAACTCTGTCACAGGTCGCCCAAAAAACGACACGAAAATAAAAATGTACCATTTCCGATGCTGTTGAATTTGAAATGGTGGTCCCCAACTTGATAGCCTAGATAGATGCTTTTTCACACTCTGCTTGAACCCGGGACTGTAAGAACGCACGCTCAGGTTGTGGAATGAACTCCCTGCTGTGGTTTTCCCAAGCGACTACAATATGGGGTTCTTTAAGAAGGGCTTTAAAAGGTTTCTTCAGGGTCGGCAGCGCGAGTGCAACGCCCCTGGTGTCGCATACGTCCATAGGCCACGGTAACAGATTTCCATCAGGTGGATCGTGTGCGTGTTTATCACATAAGTGGTATAAAAAAAGAGGGAAACATGTACATAAGTTTTATTGCTATCGGTTGAGTAGATCTTGATTGTGATAAACGCCTGCTAGCGAATTGGCACTTGTCTAGAGGGGCAGCCCCTCTAGACAAGTGCCAATTCGCTAGCAGGCGTTTGATGGAATAGAATGACGAATGTATAGGATTTGACGTATTTGACATGCGTTAACGACTGTCATTTACGTCAAATCCCATACATTCGTCATTCTATTCCACTAAACGCCGGCTAGCGAATTGCCACTTGTCTAGAGGGGCTGGAGATATGATTTAACTCGCAATAATCGACATCCACGCGTGCGGAGCCACGGGTATAGGCTATTCAATACCTAAAAGTGACTAGTGCCTATTTTTGGAGGTTCTTAAGATAACTTTAATTGATATTGGTTTACTTCAAACTCCATACAAACAAAACAAAAGCAAAGTAATTTATTTTTGGACGGTAGCTCACATTTCATCAAAGACTTTTAGAGTGGAGCGGGATTCTTTGTTTGTTTGGATTCAGATGGATATACACAGCCTCCACTACATAACTGCGAACAAAAAC
Source organism: Eilema caniola (assembly GCA_949126895.1). Taxonomy (NCBI): domain Eukaryota; kingdom Metazoa; phylum Arthropoda; class Insecta; order Lepidoptera; family Erebidae; genus Eilema; species Eilema caniola. The sequence goes on along the minus strand of OX421486.1, from coordinate 1,812,809 downwards.
ACAAAAAACATTATTTTTTAAGTATTAATGTTTTTTTTATACTATTTTTATATATATTAAAACATACTTTACCAGTTCCACACAATTATATTTAATTTTGTCACTGTATAATGCTAATATTTGATTTATACTAATACGACATGTTTCGATTAACTCATCTTCAGGTAGATAAACATATTTATTTTGAATTTTTATACCACTGAGGTGGCAGACTAGCACACGGCCCACCTGATGGAAAATTGTTACCGTGGCCTATGGACGTGTGCAACACCAGGGAACTCACACTCGTGCTGCCGGCTCTGTAAACTTTCTGTAAAATTAATAATATTGCCTTTAGGTAACCCCTTCGGCTAAGCCAATTTGCCTTTGTTAAGAGGGGAGTCACGTAGGTGGTGTAATGGTCAGGATTTGAACCCGGGTCCTCTCGATTCTAAGGTCGAGTTAAGTGATTAACTTAGCTACAACTTAGTAACATTGTAAGTTCGTTTAGTAATGTGTGACATAATATCTTCAAATGAATAGTTCATAATTTTTCATTCTATAATTCCGCGTGGATGTCGGTTAGCGCCACCAAACATAGTCTATGGCCTTGCTCAAGGTCTAATCTACCCCTATACTAAATTTCATCAAAATCGATTCAGTGGTTTAGCCGTGAAAGACGGACAAACAGACACACACACACTTTCACATTTATAATATTAGTATCGATATTTTTTGTTTTATATATATTCTATGTTTTATTTATTTGTTTTTTTGTTAATATGAATAATATTTCAGTGTGTAATAAACGGTTTTCATTTCTTTTTTTTTTCAATAAACGATCCCATTCAGATAGGAACTTATGATGATAGGATAAGGATATATTGTCGTGTCCTATACAAAAAGAAGGAGCTATAGATAATAGTTAGAGATAATACAGGAGTTACTTCTTATCCTTAGAATAGGATTCTCGTGGATTTATATAATAATGTGCATATACAATCTACAATAGCACATATCAATTTGACTTCATCTTACCTTATGGTAAGCTGAACGCAAAGTCTCAGGAAAAAGGGTGGCAGCAGAGGGAGAAAACAAAATCATAATTTCACTTAAAAAGCTGCTGAAAAACTTTAAAGACGTTGTCTTTCACACTGAACTTTTTTCGCCCCAATGACCGGCAATGACCTCCGGATGTAACGCCTTGTTTATGACGTCACCGATTTATCAGGGATCTAAGGGTATAGCAGTTTGTTTGACTAAACTGGGGGTCGATGGTGCGATTGATTTCCACGGGTCGAAAAATAACATTGTTCCTTTTAAAAAGGGCGAGCTTTTTATAACAGTGTGTTTTTTCTTAAAGAGTTTTCATCAGATTTTTTGTGAAGCTGTATAAGTGTCGGTAAAAACATTGGACAAACGACAGAAATTTAATCAAATTTTTTAAACAATCAGTATGCTTTAAGCTATTCCGATAGATTCAGATCGAAAAAAGTAAATATTCCAAATAGAAATTCCAGTTCCTTTAGATACCTAGGTATTTCTGTCCAATTGAGCAGTCCGACTGGGGAAGTACTGCCCTATAGAATACCGCGGCAATAATAACCTCGTGTTGTGTTCCCGGCGGTGAGAAGGGTAGCAGTTTACTGGATAATTTTTGTGCTGTCAGTGGGAAGACCAAAGGCTTCACAGGGTCGGCAGCATGAGTGTGATTTCTCAGGTGTTTCACACGTCCATCTTTCCATCAGGTGGGCCGTGCACTTGTCTGCCACCTCAGTGGTATAAAAAGAGGGATTAATCTGAACCCATCTAATTGCTAAACTAGTCTTTAATATACTCTTTATGAAATGAAATGAAATTTATTCGTAGGAGACACGGTGAAGATAATATGTTACATATTTAGTTTTAGATACAGCATATCTCGCCTTCATTAGGAAGTTTATTTTAATAATATTTATTCTCTTTATTATAATAATATTTACCGCGGTAGCCTAGTGGTATGGGTAATGGACTGCTGAGACGAGTTCTCGGGTTCAACCTCAGGTTTTCCATGGCACACACCAATGACTTTTCGATACTTTTCGAAGTTATGTGTGTATTTATCGCAGGTTTAAAAGTGCCCAGTTAACGGCAATAGACTTGCCACCTATTACATTGGGACCAAAACATAAACCGGCGAAATGTGGGTGCTAGCACCTCTGCCTACCCCTTCGGGGATAAAGGCGTGAGTTTATGTTATGTTATGTTATAATTTTGACGTTTTTTAAGTGCCATAGAATTTGGGCCACCCCTTCTCTTCCCATGTGGTGTCGTACAAGGCGACTAAGGGATAGGGCTGATTAACTTTAACATCAGACAGATATGTACAGCCCAGACTCAGCCTCAGATGCATGGCTCGAGTCAACAATGGTGTCCGGAATACGGCAATAGGCTCACCCCCTATTACGTGGACCCGAAAATCAGACTTGGCAAAATGTGGATGCTAAAACACCTCTGCCTACCCCTCCTAGGCTTTACAGGCGTGAGTAAATATATGTATGTAAATTGTTAATTTAATCTTTAGTTCGTTCGTTAACGAATCCACGGACAAAACAATTGTATAAAGAGTATCAGATACTCTGAATACCATCATAACTCGAAAATTGCGACAATTTAACACCCTGTAGTTCAACCCATAAATAACAGAAACACTTTATATATGTCCACTTCAATTAAAAACCATGCAGCGGATACAAGTGTTGCCTGAATATCAAGTTGTGTTTTGTATCATTCTGTAGTGCGTGTATGGAAACAATTGAAGCCAATTTGATGTCGTGTTTGGTTAAAATTGATATCGGACATGGTGATTGATGTATTAGACTGGCATCCTAATAGTATTAGAAACGCGAAAGTTTGTGAGTATGGGTAGATGGATGAATGGATGAATGGATGTTTGTTACTCTTTCACGTTAAAACTACTGAATGGTATTTAATGAAAATGTTCAATAATATAGCTTATACATCAGAATAATACATAGGCTATATATTATCACGCTTCTACTCAAGGGAGCTGAGCAGTGATGATCCTCGAGTTTTTTTTTTTTTTTTTATATAGGACACGTCAATTTGACTTCACCTCGCCTGATGGTAAGCTGAAGGCAAAGTCTCAGAAAAGAGGGTCACCATTACAAACACGTACCATGTTAACAATGGTGGCACTCAGCTTGACGGCCTCATCAGATGCTTTTTCACGCCCTGCTTAAAGGACCCGGGACTGTAGGAAGAAGGAAACACGTGAGCTGGCAAGGAGTTCCAGGTCTTAATGGTGCGACAAAGAAAGGAGTCACCAAACCGCTTGGTTCTTGAGGGAATATTCTGCACCGTATACGGGTGACATCTAAGCCCTGCTCGTGTTGTCCTATGTAGGAAAGGAGAGGGCGGGACCAGTTGGAAGAGCTCATCAGAACATTCACCATGGTAGAGACGGTAAAATACTGCCAAGGATGCAACATCTCTACGCATCTGCAAAGGCTCAAGGGTGCTTGTGACCTCGAGATTCCCAATAATGCGGACCGCACGTCGCTGCAACCTGTCGAGAGCATCTAATAAGTACTTTGCGGAGCCATCCCAGAGATGCGAGCAGTATTCCACGCAGGACCGAATTTGGGTCTTGTATAGAAGACACCGCTGCTCCGGCGTGAAAAATCGTCTCACTCTGTTCAAGACTCCGAGTTTACGCGAGGCTGTTTTGATGATACTCTCGATGTAGTTTTTGTTATTAAGTTTGCAGCGAACATCCATACCGAGGATAGTCAGGTTGTCCTGCAGTGGCAGTGGAGTGCTCTGAAGAGTGGGAAGGGGAAGGAAAGAAGATACCTTTGCTGTGAACGCACATGCCTGTGTCTTCTTGGCATTGAACTCGACCAGGTTCTCAGAGCCCCATTGGGAAATGTTCACTGTTCACACAACTCAAGGGAGCTGAGCAGTGATGATCCTGGAGTTTTTTTTTTTATTTTTTTATATAGGACACGTCAATTTGACTTCACCTCGCCTGATGGTAAGCTGAAGGCAAAGTTTCAGAAAAGAGGGTCACCATTACATACACGTACCATGTTAACAATGGTGGCACTCAGCTTGACGGCCTCATCAAAAGAGGATTTTCGTCGCAGCACCGCGTGACACCTACCGGTCCCACTAGTGCTGCCCGGCTATGCACTTGCTGACTCCTGAACGCAATCCAACCGAGATTGGATTACTATGGAGGGTTTTTCGCATAGTGCACGGTGGTACCCATCCGGCCAAAAGTGACAAATTTGTACCATCAAATTTCTACCACCAGAAACAGTACAAGTCCTCAATATACCCTTCTTTCTGTTGACTAATTGCTCTAATATTTGATACACACCTTCAGTTCGGACAATCATACAATTTAAATCAATAAAACAGTTTAATTTGTTCATAATGACCAAGGCATTAAGAGCAATCTGAGACTTTGTTTCTGATCGTTCCGACGCTGATTGTACTTATAAAAATCATTCATCGAAATTTAGACGTTATCCTGATTGCATTCGAAGCTGAGATGCCCTCGGAGATCAGGGTCCGCCTTCCGTCTCTTCCTCCTTCACTTCGCACGATCTTGGGCGTCCACGGCAGTTAGACCACGCATGTCACCCTGCACGACGTCAAGCCAGGACTTCTTGGGCCTATCTCTTCCACCAGGACCCGGCGGGGGTGTCATTGCCAGGCATTTGTTACCCACGTAGCCTGGCTGTTGCCGCAAGACGTGGTCACACAAGCTAAGGTGACACCCAAACCAAAAAAATGATTAATAACAAAATCGTATTTACATAATAAACAACAACATAAAGTGAAAACATACAGAAATCTAAATGCCCCAATAAACAATACCCCTTTTAATGTCTACATCGGCTGTTCTGTCGGTTGAACGTTGACACACGTAAATTACCGGTTACCATTCGTTCGGGTAAAGCGCAAATTTATGGCTTGCGAAGTAACCTGCTCGTCATTTGGCGTAAGGGACACACGTTGTTGTATTGCACACAGCTGAGCCTTTTGCTTTTTTTTAAATAGGACACGTCAATTTGACTTCACCTCGTCTGAAGGTAAAGGCAAAGTCTCATGAAACAGGGCCACCATTACAAAAACACGTACTATATTAAGAATGGTGGACCTGGGACTGTAGGAAGAAGGAAACACGTGAGCTGGTAAAGAACTCCAGGTTTTAATGGTGCAATAAAGGAAAGAGGCACCGAATGTTGACTGTTTATAGCATATAATTAAATATAAAAAATATTCTAACACATAAATATATATCGTTCTGTGTGCGTGGTGTCGAACAATCGTTGATATAATTAACGGCAAATTTACCATTTTAGTAACAAAAATTAATGAAAAGATAATTTAAACTTTACTGATAATTTCTCAATCAAATCTAGCAATAGACTGTAGGTATTTACTTTTTTTTCAACGGGAGAAAAAAAATTAAACGGTTTGTCCATGGTTGTCGATGTCCTTACGTCAAAGGCCGCTGGTAGGTATTCTAGATTGTTTTCTTTTCCATTTAGAATGGAAACAGTAAATACTCAAAAGAAACTCGACCCGCGACCAATCCCTTACAAGGAGAATCCTTTAACCACTAAACTACTGATCCACTCTTTGAGCGTTCGAAATTATACGAGGCGATAAATAAATTAAATAGATAATGACTGGTTTGGCTGCGCACAATATCTATCCATATATTGCTAACTGCTGAATAGTTTTACGCTGTATAAGCCGATTCGATAGTTTACGTTCGCATAACAAGGTGATTGTTATTAGCTACTAGCTCATGCCCACGGATTCGGCCGCGTGGAATAGTGATCCTGTTAACGCAGTCTATGGGTATATTCAGGAGTAAAAATAATATAGCCTTTTTATTAACCCTGTATCAAGTTTCAGCTAAATCCTTCCAGCCGTTGGAATGTGATTGAGTGATAAACATTCAAGCATTTTCACAAACTGTCTATTTAATAATATTAGGAGAATAATTTATTATATGAAATATATACTGCCTACGCTCCAGTTGGTTATACCTTTTTTTTATACCACTGAGTTGACAGACCAGCACACGGCCCACCTGCTGGAAAGTGATTACCGTGGCCTATAGACGTATGCAAGGGGAGTCTGCCGACCCTGTTAACACAAAGTTTCTGTGTAGTAGACGACAAAGCAGGAATAGCCTTTGGTCTGCCCACTAACAACACAAAAACTCTCCAGTGAGCTCTGGCAACCTAACTCACCGCCAGGAACACAACACGAGGTTATTAGGGCCGCGGTATTCTGTGGGGCGGCGGTACTTCCCCAGTCGGACTGCTCAATTGGACGGAAATACCATCGTTTCCTACCTCCTACAGAAACAACACAGTATTACAAGCCTTTACCGACCTATGTTAAGGCTTGCAATACTGTGCTAAAGGTAAACAATCATAATATGTTTTTTTCAACAAACATATTAAACAAATAAATTGCTTCTACTAGTGGTTCGTAACAATGATATATTATAAAGAATAACACTAAAATGGCGACAAGAAAATGATGACTTTAATCATCATTTTATGCACATTCAGAGACGCGACAAGGCGTTACCAAAAAAAAAGATGGATTGCCGGCTCCGACTCCAGGAGTGCCGGCAGCAGTGAAAACTTTTAATTTCTTTCTTTCTTCGTTATATACAGAGAAAAAGATAAAAAGAACATACCATACCATACCTATAATATAGCGCCAATCATATAACCTATCACTATTTTTCTGCTAATTTTCTGTCAGAAGAAATTATGTAGATAATAAATAACAAAAAGAAAAAATAATCCCAAAAAGTAATGAATTAAAAAAAGAAAAAACTATCACAAAAAGTGCTGCAAAAGCCCACGTTCAAACCCGGTACTATCTGAAACCATAAGGACTTACAGCCGAAGCGCTTACCGCTAAGCTACGAAGCTTCTTAGCGTACCTAGCAAAATAAACACTCTGTAGCTAGGAATGTTGTATGACATGATGTCGTCCTACAAAGTCGTCGGTTACGGGTCAAAGGTCACGTGATCCTGACGCGAGTTTAACACTTTTTACTCATCTAACGCCGCTTAAGAAGTTTTCATTTTAATAATATGTCTTAAATAATAAATTCTTAATAACAATTATTGAAATAAGTAATAATTTATAATTTACGAAACGGGAATTAACGCGATCATGGTATAGGCACAGATAACATAATACTAAAGTACAGATACCTCATCCCATACAAAAAAATGAGGCCATCATAACTCGGGCAATTTTACGGGCTAAATTTAAATATTAATATTCGCCACTAGATGTCAACAATATAGCCCGAGGTTCAGCTTACGTTTTACAGTAGTAGCTGCTAGATGGTGGTTTACTATATTTTCAACGATAAGAAGTGTCATACATAAATGACAATATAAATAAACATAGGTAGGCACAATATTACTACTATTTATTTAAGAAGATTGACTGTGAATGATGTTAGTATAGACCGCATCTCCAAACTCGCAATCGGGCTTTTTCCACAGCGGATCTTCGCAAGAAAAAAGGGTAATACCCTCGTTTGCCAGATAAGAGGGTTCTTGAGTGTGTTGATAACGAATTAGATGTCATTTTTGGAATCCATAATGGCCACCACGGTGTCCTAGCTAAATTGCAATATGGGTATGGTTTTATGGGTTTTCGAGTATGCTGAGTTCGAATTTGACGTCAGTTTTGGCCTCCAATATGGCCGCCGCGCTGTAGATAGAAAATTGCAATATGGGTATGGTTTAATAGGTTTTTGAGTATGCTGAGTGTGAATTTGATGTCATTTTTGGAATTCAATATGGCTGCCACGGTGTCCTAGCTAAATTGCAATATGGGTATGGTCTTATGGGTTTTCGAGTATGCTGAGTTCGACTTTGACGTCAGTTTTGGCCTCCAATATGGCCGCCGCGCTGTCGGTAGAAAATTGCAACATGGGTATGGTTTAATAGGTTTTCGAGTGTGCTGAGTGTGAATTTGATGTCATTTTTGGGATCCAATATAGCTGCCGCGGTGTTCTAGATAAATTACAATATGGGTGTGGTTTAATGAGTTTTCGAGTATGCTTAGTTCGAATTTGACGTCATTTTTGGCCTCCAATATGGCCGCCGCGCTGTAGGTAGAAAATTGAAATATGGGCACAGATAACATAATACTAAAGTATAGATACCCCATTCCTTACAAAAAAATTAGACCACCATAACTTGGGCTATTTTGCGCATTATTTTTAAATATTATTTTTCACCACTAGATGTCAACGAAATATCCCGAGGTTCAGTCTACATTTCGCAGTAATAGCTTCTAGATGGTGGTGTGCTATAGTTTGTCAAGAAGTATAAATAATTAATCTAATATTCTCGTGTCACAATGTTCGTTCCCATACTCCTCCGAAACGGCTCGACCGAAGTCTAAGAATTGGCTACTATTTATTTTACATACCCCAGTCCGCGATAACGGACATCCACGCTGGCGGAGCCGCGGGCAATAGCTAGTAATAATATAAATTACCAAAGAGGTAAAATAATATAGATCGCATCTTCAAACTTGCAATCGGGTACTTCACATTTCTTGTATGCTGAGTATGAATTAGATGTTAATCAAAGTCCAATTTATACAATATTGCAATACGGGTATGGTCTAACTTGTTTTTGAGTAGGTGTGCTGAGTACGAATTTTGTTTCATTTTTGGTGGTTATGTTGAACTCGAACCGATTAAAAACGCACACCTCATGCCAGACTAGGTATATCCAGTCGAGTTCAACATAACTGTTATCACCGGCGGCTGGCGCGGCGGCACGGCGCGGTGGTCGGTGGACATGTCGGACTCGAACTCGAACCGACTAAGCCGTCGCGGATGCACCGCGTATATGTCGAGTACGACATAAGCAATCCCGCCTTACATATGTACTTATGAACGACGTGGGACGTCGGCATACCTAGAATGGGACAAGAATATGTAAATATCGTATGTAGGTATCTATGCACCTATATACACGAATAAATATGACTACTCTCGCCATTTTGTTCCGGCACGACGAACGACTCAAAACAAAGTGCCTCAGCCCCTTGACTTTTACATGAGCGACTGCCGTTTGACCTACTATCCTCAAGAAGCAAAATTGCACGACAGTCGCATCCATTAATCAGTGGGTGGTACGAATAGCTCAAAATGTCTCAGCCCCTTGACTTTTACATGAGCGACTGCCGTTTGACCTACTATCCTCAAGAAGCAAAATTGCACTAGAGTCGCAACCATTAATCAGTGGGTGATACGAATAGCTCAAAATGACTCAGCCCCTTGACTTTTACATGAGCGACTGCCGTTTGACCTACTATCCTCAAGAAGCAAAATTGCACTAGAGTCGCATCCATTAATCAGTGGGTGGTACGAATAGCTCAAAATGACTCAGCCCCTTGACTTTTACATGAGCGACTGCCGTTTGACCTACTATCCTCAAGAAGCAAAATTGCACTAGAGTCGCATCCATTAATCAGTGGGTGGTACGAATAGCTCAAAATGACTCAGCCCCTTGACTTTTACATAAGCGACTGCCGTTTGACCTACTATCCTCAAGAAGCAAAATTGCACTAGAGTCGCATCCATTAATCAGTAGGTGGTACGAATAGCTTAAAATGACTCAGCCCCTTGACTTTAACATGAGCGACTGCCGTTTGACCTACTATCCTCAAGAAGCAAAATTGCACTAGAGTCGCATCCATTAATCAGTGGGTGGTCCGAATAGCTCAAAATGACTCAGCCCCTTTGACTTTTACATGAGCGACTGCTGTTTGACCTACTATCCTCAAGAAGCAAAATGCACCAGACTCGCATCCGTTAATCAGTGGGTGGTGCGAATAGCTCAAAATGACTCAGCCCCTTGACTTTTACATGAGCGACTGCCGTTTGACCTACTATCCTCAAGAAGAAAACTTGCGTCAGAGTCGCATGCATTAATCAGTGGGTGAACGAATAGCTCAAATTGACACAGCCCCTTGACTTTTACATGAGCGACTGCCGTTTGACCTACTATCCTCAAGAAGCAAAATTGCACCAGACTCGTATCCGTTAATCAGTGGGTGGTACGAATAGTTCAAAATGACTCAGCCCCTTGACTTTTACATGAGCGACTGCCGTTTGACCTACTATCCTCAAGAAGCCAATTTGCACCAAAGCCGCATCATCCGTTAATCAGTTGGTGATACGAATAGCTCAAAATGACTCAGCTCCTTGATTTTTACATGAGCGACTGCCGTTTGACCTACTATCCTCAAGAAGCAAAATGCACCAGACTCGCATCCGTTAATCAGTGGGTGGTACGAATAGCTCAAAATGACTCAGCCCCTTGACTTTTACATGAGCGACTGCCGTTTGACCTACTATCCTCAAGAAGAAAACTTGCGTCAGAGTCGCATGCATTAATCAGTGGGTGTACGAAGAGCTCAAAATTCCTCAGCCCCTTGACTTTTACATGAGCGACTGCCATTTGACCTACTATCCTCAAGAAGCAAAATTGCACCAGACTCGTATCCGTTAATCAGTGGGTGGTACGAATAGCTCAAAATGACTCAGTCCCTTGACTTTTACATGAGCGACTGCCGTTGACCTACTATCCTCAAGAAGCAAAATTGCACCAGACTCGCATCCTTTAATCAGTGGGTGGTACGAATAGCTCAAAATTCCTCAGCCCCTTGACTTTTACATAAGCGACTGCGTTTGACCTACTATCCTCAAGAAGCAAAATTGCACCAGACTCGTATCCGTTAATCAGTGGGTGGTACGAATAGCTCAAAATGACTCAGCTCCTTGACTTTTACATGCGCGACTGCCGTTTGACCTACTATCCTCAAGAAGCAAAATTGCACCAGACTCGCATCCGTTAATCAGTGGGTGGTACGAATAGCTCAAAATGACTCAGTCCCTTGACTTTTACATGAGCGACTGCCGTTTGACCTACTATCCTCAAGAAGCCAATTTGCACCAGAGCCGCATCATCCGTTAATCAGTTGGTGATACGAATAGCTCAAAATGACTCAGCTCCTTGATTTTTACATGAGCGACTGCCGTTTGACCTACTATCCTCAAGAAGCAAAATGCACCAGACTCGCATCCGTTAATCAGTGGGTGGTACGAATAGCTCAAAATGACTCAGCCCCTTGACTTTTACATGAGCGACTGCCGTTTGACCTACTATCCTCAAGAAGAAAACTTGCGTCAGAGTCGCATGCATTAATCAGTGGGTGTACGAAGAGCTCAAAATTCCTCAGCCCCTTGACTTTTACATGAGCGACTGCCGTTTGACCTACTATCCTCAAGAAGCAAAATTGCACCAGACTCGTATCCGTTAATCAGTGGGTGGTACGAATAGCTCAAAATGACTCAGCCCCTTGACTTTTACATGCGCGACTGCCGTTTGACCTACTATCCTCAAGAAGCAAAATTGCACCAGACTCGCATCCGTTAATCAGTGGGTGGTACGAATAGCTCAAAATGACTCAGCCCCTTGACTTTTACATTAGCGACTGCCGTTTGACCTACTATCCTCAAGAAGAAAGCTTGCGCTAGAGTCCCATCCGTTTATCAGTGGGGGTGTACGAATAACTCAAAATGACTCGGACTCCTTAAATTTTACCTGACCGACTACCGTCTGACTTACGGGTCCTACCCCTACTGTTAGGACAGTAGAAGAGCTAATGGAGCTAATGGAATCTTTCAACAAAAATTATTTAATTGAGGAATGGTCACCAAGTCACCAATCCTATGAGAGATTTGACATCGGTCTTCGAAGGGCTCCAACTTTCTTTAACGATTGCCATCTCGCATTTGCGATATTCGTGTAGAAGCGAGAAAGTCGTCTCATAGGAGTTCGTTATAGGTAGGTATATCATCCGCTTGCTTGGCTCGTCGCCGTGTGTCGTTGTATGTGCGGTAGGTACTACTACTACTGACTACCTTGATGTAGATACATTTTATTAAGTTCGCTTTATGTACTTAGGTATAAATGTTACCCTATTCCTGTTGAGTAATTGATCTGATATTAAATTTGATAGGTAGGTAGGTAAGTAGGAAGGCGTGTGTCTTTTCAGACGACAATATACCTGCCTGAGATGTCATACTTTCAATTAATAAAGCCGTTTAACTAAAAGGTATTACGTAGATACCTACCTACCTTCTTGTTATTTTCACGGTCACCCATCCGACCCACCGACCTGGCTAATATCGCTTATAACTTCAAATGTTAAGAACGGTCACCCAGGGTTGTGCAAAAGTAGAAAGAATACTAATTTGGATACGGATTCTCAGTCGGGCTTCGGCCACCGGGGGTCTAAGCTCCAAAACCCGGTACTTACCGATTGAAAAAGTAATTTTAAGAGTTCTAACTCCAGTGGAAACTGGAAAAATGCCTGTGGCAAAATTATATAAATTCATTATTTACACTACACCAACTCAGAAAGTACCCCAGTAGATAGGTAGTCTTTAAAAAATGAGGCAGAAAGTAGGTACCTACCGTTATTATTTCAGTAGAAATATGCGAGAAATATTCCAAATATCATTTTTTTTTTCAAATCCGTACTCAGCATGTTTAAAAGCCCTTGTTATTTCTAATACGTAAGAAGCAGGTACTACCTACCTATCTAGTACTACCTACCTAACCTAGTATTACCTACACAAGGCGCGCGCCACAGGAGCGTTATTTTTCTTAATTTATTTAAATTGCTTTAAATATTTCAAATTGACTGCTCCCCGCTTAATGGTAAACTGGGGTGCAATCCATAAAATAGTGACCGCCATTACAAAATGCTGTCCCTAGTTTGACAGTTTTGACACCCTCAGAAGGTATTATGCAAGTGCCTTCTAATTTTCCCTTATTTTAATAACCTTATTGATAACTTAGAGCGAAAAAAAATAACAAAATACATTTTGGCGCCAAAAATCCAACGTTTTGCTTTTGTTCACCCAAGTACTAATATGTGAACTAACATGAACAAATATGTACCCTAGAACACTGGGGAGAGTTTTTATAATTTTTTAATTTTAAACAAATAATATTATTATGACTTATTCTTTTCGCGTGGGGGGTTAAAAATAAATAAGCATTCTAAACGTTTTATAGAATTGTTTAATTTTCATTGACAAAGTGACAACCCTAACACTCAAGTTGGCGGCGTTGTATGTTCGGAACAAAGGGCAATACCTACGAAATTTCGTAGATTATAAAAACAGCGGTTTTCTTCAACAATAAACGTTAAAAAAATACAGAACAAAAGTAACTTTTTAATTGTTAGTTTTAATCATACTCCTAAAATAATTAAAAAAGAAACTAATCAATTGTTAATTGCAGTAAATCTCGTTCGATATGTTTTTTGTTTGAGTAACAGCCGTGAAAATATAGAGAATTGAATAACACGCCAGTATCGGCAGTATCATTATAGTACCGATAAAAGACGGGAAGGGCGCTGTATAATTATAACAAATTGTCGAAATTAGGTTTCAAAGTTCATTATTATATGTTTATGAGGAACAAATATTAAAGTTTTATGAGAAAATAATATTTATAGGATTCAATTCTTGTTCATTTAGAATTTTATGTTAAATTGATACACATAACGCCATCTAGAATATTTTATTAGTCACTAATAAAATTTGTTCGTAGTGGGGACCCAGTGGTATAGGTACTTACATACCTTTGATTGCCTGACGTTTCGACCAGGTTACACCGGCCGTGGTCACAGGCTGACTGGCTCAGCTGTGGACGCCCGTGTAACCTGGTCGAAACGTCAGGCAATCAAAGGTATGTAAGTACCTATACCATGATCGCGTTAATTCCCGTTTCGTAAATTATATATCATGGAACGCGAGAGTTTAAAAGTAAGTAATAATTTAATTCATATAAATTAACGACATTGACGTATTATTAGCACGGAGCTATAAATTTAATTAAATTTTTAAGCATTTTTTCTGCTAAATAGTCACATCGAATTAGAGATGCTTTGAGCACTAAGCTACTAGACCTAAAGCATTGCCCTTGTAAGGCAAAGATTGCGGGTTCAAACCCCGCCTAGACCGATTAAATTTTTTCTCTTTAATTCAATTTGAATACGTAGCTATAATTTTTGTACTTAGTGTTCTGCGTCATGTTTGAAGGCCGCCATGTTTCTGAATGACGTATCTATTGATGTAGTACATCATTGGTACGTTATTAGTTTCTAGTTGTCTTTTATTTTTTACTAGCTGACCCGGCGAACTTCGTACCGCCAATATTTTTCCGCCCGCGTGGCGTCAGATCCCGTTCCCGCTACACCCTCTACTAAATTAAACATGTATTATACACCGCATCAAAATCTGTTGCGTAGTTTTAATTATATAAGCATACAAAGGGATATACGGACAGAGAAAGTGACTTTGTTTTATACTATGTAGTGATTACACTGCAATTTTAAATATAAAATATCAAAAGACACATCAAGATAGTTTTCGTTTATTTAAGTAACAAACCAAATGGAGTATTATGACACAAAGTTACTAGAAAATCATACATATGATCTTTGGAAATAACATAAAATATAAATCAAAGGAAATTCTCATCAAAGGATTCTATGAAATTCGAATGCAAAGGGAATGCAAACCCATTACGTAGCGTAGATTGTCAACCTTCAGTCATAAGCTAGTGATGCCTAGCGAAATTAAATCGAGACTCCATTTTGATCAAAGTTTTATTACGAGTTGCCCTATGAGTTCCAACTACCCGTATCAAATGCTACAAATTCTGTTATTCTTAAGACATCCGGGACTGCCAGCTTAATATGTTCTGCCTTCACCCATCCTAAAAATGTCCAGACTTGCTCAAGTCTACAACCTACTTGTAGAATGCTCCACATGAAACTTGCGTTCCAGACGTTTCGTCGATCACTGCGGTCGACATCTTCAGTGGCGCAGGTCCGGGGGCGACGAGTGCGCAGACCTCTCCACATCGGCGATCTCTCTGCATCTGAACTGACTGAATTAGTCAACAGGACATTTTACATGGAACACCGGCCGTGAAAGCCTAATCTTATAAGTATTCAACCTACTTGGTTACTACACACCATAGTAGGTAGCTAGGTAGCTTCTTCTTCTTGACCAGAGATGTCATGCGTAATGATGATGTTGTGTAAATTTACCTTCCGGCAAGATCTTTCGATCATATAGTTAAAATCTCCGGTAGTTTGGTGGTTAAGGAGTCCTTAAAATTTAGAGGTCACAGGTTTGAATACTGGCCATTCACTACTGAAGTGAACCCACTCCTAGCACAAGCAATTTCACTTAGGGGTTAGAGGGAATATTAGTAATTTCGGTTGCTAATATTCTTTTTAAATAAGAATAAAAAATTCCGGTTTATTTTAAAATCCTCATCGTTCGATCGATCAGTCAAACTATAAGCTGTCATTATTAAAAGAAATTCTTTGCTTCGATCAATCGAGCGAACAGTATTCTTAGGTCTTATAGGCATCAAACAAGCCCTATGTACATATAAATGTAGCCCATCTATACTACTTTGGCGTATAATCCCCCATCCCCCCCTATTCAGTTACAAAGCAAATTTGTATCACAGTTTGTATCCTATATTCAACTCTACAAAAGTCTTTCCTCAGTACTGTGACACTTATTACACCTATACAAAAACCCAAGCAAGTTCTACCAACACAACATATTATCACGCTACCTAAAACGAAATAGTATAAGTAACGAAGAACTATTCCGAACCATTCCGGGCCGTCAAAATTGTCGCTCGTAAAGACACGGAATCCTCCGCACATGTCAAATGCCGTCCGCCGCTGGTGCTTTTCCATTGTTTAACGATAAATATTTTATTGCGTAAGAATGAAAATGATTATAAGCTCTCAGAGCTGTGGCTCATTAGAACGTTATAACAATTTCGCCGGCTTTATATCTAAGCGGTTAATATTGAAATTTTTGGTGCCTAACTAATTTCACGTCGCCGGCTACGTAGGTATCCACGTAGCCAGCGACGGCGACTTCGCAAGGGCGTAATGAAAGAGGGCCAACTCTTCCGTCCGCGTCCCACAAAGAAGGTTACAGCTCTATCAGTGCGGACGGTTGCGTTGCAGATTTATGTTTGGGGTTAGCTGTACACAGACGGACGGACAGATGAACCACACATTGATTGTATAAGGGTTCTCTTTTCTTCCTTTTGAGGTACGGTACAATAATAATACCCCGAAGACGCTACCTAAAACAAATCATAAGGAGCGCAGGTCGCATGTCCCGACATGCCAACATTAACGATGTTATCCGTCGGGCTCTTGTCACCGCCGGCGTGCCAGCTATTCTTGAACCTGTTGGCTTGGCGCGCGTTGATGGCAGGAAACCGGACGGTATGTCGTTGTTACCTTGGAAGATGGGTAGGCCTTTGGTGTGGGACGCAACTTGCGTCGACACCCTGCGCCTTCCCATCTTCCAAGTACAATGGACTGCGCATGTGCTGCTGCTGCATCAGCGGAGACTCTCAAACGGCGCAAATATACCAATTTAACAGGTAATTATATTTTTGAGCCGTTTGGAGTCGAAACTTTGGGTCCGTGGGGTCCAAGCGCGCGCGCGCTATTCAAAGAAATAGCGAAGCGCCTAATCGACTCTTCTCGTGACCATAGGGCTGGCCTTTACCTCGCTCAAAGAATTAGTATCGCTATTCAGCGTGGTAATGCCGCTAGCCTTTTGGGCACGGTACCAGTAGATGTCGATGGGGAGGAATTTTTCGATGCCTAAAGTTGCAGTCTCTCCCCCTCTTTTATGTTATTTTTGTATGTATTATATAGCATAATTTGTATTATTTATTCTGTAACATCATTGTAAACTCTTAATTTAAATGAATAAAAATCATACTCAAATAATCATCTATCACCAGTAACACAACCCGCGTAAATTCTTTTCTTGATATATAACCTATTTTAGGAATGAAAGGTAGCCTATGTCTTATTCAAAGGCACATTCTATCTCTGCACCAATTTTTTTCCGAATCCGTTTAGTCATTTGAGCGTGAGTTTGATCAAAATATCCATACATCCTTAACAAAAAATTACCTATCATAAACTTTCATACATACATATATATAATCACGCCTTTATCCCCGAAGAGTTAGACAGAGGTGAATTAACACCCACATTTCACCAATCATTGTATTCGGTCCCGCGTAATAGGGGGTGAGCCTATTGCCGTATTCCGGGCACTATTATTGACTCAAGCCATGCATCTGAGGCTGAATCTGGGCTGTACATATCTGTCTGATGTTAAAGTTAATCAGCCCTATCCCTTAGTCGCCTTGTACGACACCGCGTGGAAATACATGGGGTGGCCCAAATTCTACTCTGCCGGGAACCACGCGGCTTAGTGATAATAATAATCCATACTAATATTATAAATGCGAAAGTAACTCTGTCTGTCTGTCTGTCTGTATGTTACGCTTTCACGCCTAAACCACTTAACCGATTTTGATGAAATTTTTTTTAGGTGTTGATTAGACCTTGAGAAAGGACATAGGCTATGTTTGGTCGCGATAACCGACATCCACGCGGGTGGAGCCGCGGGCGAAAGCTAGTGTATTATATAAATACGATAGTAAGATAAATCTCGTACCAACTCGTCCTATGGAAACAAACCTAACCTCCAAAGAAAGCGAGTGTCATGAAAATAAAAGGTCGCGGCGCTCTTTATGTTAGTTTTACGGAACCCTATTACGGCGGGGCTGCTATCTTTGCCCCGGGCGAGGGTGGCTTGGCTGAGGACCGACAGCTTTCATTATTGATTCCTTGTCCAGGGTTGAATGGAAGATAAACGAATGAATGATGATCGTGAATGAAGTTAAGAATACCTATATTATGGTATTGTTTCAATCAGGATCATGTTACTGTTTGTAAGGTCCATTGACGGGTGTCATTTTTTTCTTGAATACTAGTATAAAATAAAATAAATTATTGAAATTAAAAAAAAAACCGACTGATGCTGAAAAGATCGAAACAAGCTTTATAGCAGGCGGTACCCATTAATTTTCATCTGGTTTGAGATTTGTAAATGGGTACCGCCTGCTATAAAGCTTGTTTCGATCTTTTGCATTGGTCTGCGTGTTTCTTGTGTAATATAGATATGTATTAATAAAAACAAAGTATGTCCGCAATCTAAACCCCATAACCCCAACCCCTACACACAGGCTAGTTAAGCTTTGCTTACTTTAGGTCCAGATAGCGCTGTGTTAAATATCCGACAATATTTTTTTTTTTATATATAAAAGCCAAAATGAAGGATAAAGCAATAGCAAAGCGCAGCCCGGAGTCTAAAGTTTTCACGTTATATGCAACCAAGACACGAATATCAATCATTTGGTACAGCAGTAGACAGGCCTTGGGAAAGAGCAAGGCTATGGTTGGTCACGATAACGGACATCCACGCAGAACCCCGGTAACAGCCAGTAAACTATAATTTTATTTAAAAAACGTTAACTGTATATAGTGAACCGTTAAGTACATACAAAAGTTTATGCAACACACAAGATTAATGCATCCTATCAAAAAACAAACAAAATTTCGAATACAGAACATGGATTAAAAAGAAAACCGTAAAACCCGTTAAAAACTGTTTGCAATTCGAAAATTCGAATTACAAATTTGAACACGGCTAAAGCGAGTGTTGCTGTATAAAAAATGAAATTTAAAAAATGGTTCTGCGATTTAAAACTATTCAGTTTACGGGGTTGCCAGACAGATTCTTTTATTCATTCTCGTTCAGCAAAGAGGCTTAATATTTATTACAAATTCCTTTGTCGAAACGAAAAAAACGATAGCTGGATGTCATATGAATGTAATATCGTGTCAGATTCATTAACTGTCGAAAAATCAGCACATCACTCAGTATTATACTCAGTATTTAACGTACGCCAAAATATATTATATAAAATATTGCTACGCCCGGCGCTTGGCCACTTCAATATATGGCCAAATTTCCATAGGAGTGAGCGAGACGGCACTGTAGAAAGAGACAGCATGCCTTGACGTCACTGTTCTAGAAGGAATGGAATGAATAGAACGAGACGTCAGGCTAGAAAGAGACAGCATGCCTTGACGTCACTGTTCTAGAAGGAATGGAACGAATAGAAAGAGACATAAGACCTAATAGAACCTCCCAGAAAGTTCCTGTCTTTTTCAGAACGTACCTGTCTTTTCTCGATCTTTCGCTACTCGGCCGCCCCTTATATAAAAGGCGAGCTAACAGCCGCTGCTCAAGTTAGTCTACGACTAGAATTCGAAGCGATCATTGCGATAAAGTGTGCGAAGCGATACAGTGCGATTATACAAGTGACTGTGTATTGTGTAAGGAAGAGTTATCGAATTTGTACGCGCTTTGCTGTAAATTGAAGTGAAGCTGAATAAAGCCTGCCTTCAACGGTTGTCCTCGCATTTTCTATTTAAACCGATCCCCACGCTCGTAACAACTGGTGTCAGAAGCGGGATAGAAAATGCCGATAACGCCGAGAGACGACAGGGAGGGTGTTAAAACCAGAAGCCAGGCCGCGGAAGAGGCTGCGGGTACTCCGAGTACGTCGACGGGTGCTTCAAGATCATCATCGGAAATTAACCTGAACGCGATTATGACCTTATTGAAGGAGCAGGCCCGTCGCCAGGAAGAGCAGACTCTACAATTGAAGGCACAGCTCCAGCAACAACAGGAGGAGCTGATCTGTCGCCAGGAAGAGCAGGCCCGTCACCAGGCAGAGCAGGCCCGTCACCAGGCAGAGCAGGCCCGTCGCCAGGAAGAGCAGGCCCGTCGCCAGGAAGAGCAGACTCTGCAATTGAAGGCACAGCTCCAGCAACAACAGGCAGAGCAGGCCCGTCAACAGGAGGAGCAGGCCCGTCAACAGGAGGAGCGTGCCTTGCAACTAAAGGTTCAGCTCCGGGAACAACAAGAAGATCTATTTGCCTTCTTGAAAGAGTCTAAAGCAGAATGGCAAAGAGAAATTCATTCAGTGCAAGACAGAATAGAAAGCCACGACAAGAAATTTGAGAGTTATGAGGAACGGTTGCAGTCTGTGGCTCAAAACGTAAAAAAATTGGAGACGAAAATAGCTTGCGGAACAGCTGGCTCTGTAACCATTCCATCTGCACAGGCTGTCGGGAAGTTCAAAGTACCGCCATTTGATGGGACCTCCTCGTGGACTGCATACAAACTGCAGTTCGAGTCTGTGGCAAAGGCGAACGGTTGGGATAAGGAGCAAGCCAAAACAGCATTAACATTGGGGTTACGAGACCAAGCACTCAGTGTTTTAGAGGCGCTTGGAGGTGAAGTGACTTACGACCGCCTTCTTGAAGCGTTGGAATCACGTTACGGTGATAGTCACTTGGAACATGTCTACCGTGCCCAATTGAAGGACAGAAACCAGCGTCTTAGTGAGTCTCTGCAGCAGTGGGCTTTGGAAATAGAAAAGCTGGTGAGAAAAGCTTACCAAGGAGCTTCTTCGTCATTTGTTGACAGCATTTTGGTGCAAGCTTTTATTGACGGGATCAGAGACTTGGAGGTGAGAGCTGCCGTCCGTCTGGGTCACCATGCAACCCTTAAAGATGCTGTTGCTCACGCCCTTGAAGTGGAAGCTGTACGACATGACCCTCGAGCACATAGATTGCGTGAGATCTCAACAAATGAGCAACGTGTGTACCGTCGGGAATTCACACCCAGGTGTTATTTCTGCAAAGAGCAAGGACATATTCGGTCTAGCTGCCCGAAACGGACTCAACAAGGTAATGGCCAAGAACAAACGGCGCGACATCCAGATGCGCCGGAGCAACAGGGAAACGAGTAAACGCCAGGACTGCGGGACGGGTGCTGGCTGGTAGTGTAAAAGTCCCAATTCTGATCTCTCAAGCCAATGATGGAAATAGTCTGGTCATCGAAGGAGGTATTGATGGATCACCGTGCCACCTCACCATTGATACTGGAGCAAGTCGGACCGTGATTAGCTCTCGGCTGGTGAAAAATGTACCTAGAGATCATCTACATCAACTTAAGCATCTCCATCTGCAGACAGCTACCGGCCAGCGCATTTCCGTCCGAGGAGAGCAAGAAGTGGCGTTGGAAGTCGGTGATAAGACCTATTGGCATAAAGTCATCGTCGCTGATATCTTAGATGACTGCATCATTGGATTGGATTTTATGAGAAAATATCGCTGTAAAATCGACGTGGATTGTGGCGTTCTGAAAATTGGGTTCGACGAAATTCCCATGGAAGGTGGCGCATGTGGAAAAGTGTTCTGTGCAAAACGAACTGTACTCCAGCCTAAATCACAGACCCTAGTGCCAATAAGACTACCTCAATATGGCATCAATTCTCATCGCTGTGCATTGGTGGAAAAAGTAGACGGCAGTAGTCCCTGGATACCAGCTCGTACTGTGGTAACAACACCAACCACAGCCGTTATAAGAATTTTAAATATGAGCGACAACGAGTGCGTCTTAAACAAAGGGACACTGCTTGGCACTTGTGAGGAGATCTCGTGGATACGTAGTTGCCAGGGTTCGACCAAAAGCGATGCTACAAGTGACAGAGAAACAACAGTGCTGAAACTACTAGAAGATTGTCGCAATGACCTCAGTAAGGTAGAGATGCTGAAGGCGCGGAACATGCTGCTACGTTATAAAAACGTCTTTTCTATGCATGGTGGTGACATTGGCAGAACTGGAGTAGTACAGCATAAAATCGATACTGGTGAGGTAACGCCAATCCGTCAACGACCACGACGTGTACCGATTGCTCGAGAAAAAGAGGTGGAGGAAATGATTGAGGAGATGAAGAAGGACCGTATCATTGAACCCTCGGTCAGTCCATGGTGTTCTCCGGTAGTCCTTGTAAAGAAAAAGGATGGAACCACCAGATTCTGCGTCGATTATCGCCGACTGAATGATGTTACGAAAAAGGATAGTTATCCGTTGCCAAGGATAGATGACACTTTGGACACCTTAAGTGGCATGCAGTGGTTCTCAACATTGGACCTCAAGAGTGGGTATTGGCAAGTTGAAATCAGTCAACGAGATAAGGAGAAAACTGCGTTTTCTACTGGAAAAGGTCTCTGGCAGTTCGACGTCATGCCATTTGGATTATGTAATGCTCCGGCCACTTTTGAGAGATTGATGGAACAAATACTTGCTGGACTGCTGGGAGAAGCCTGTCTGGTATATTTAGATGACATAATCATCATTGGAAAAGACTTCGACGATCACCTCAGCAAACTAGAGCAAGTTTTGACTAAACTACGGGGTGCCAACTTAAAACTCAGTCCAAAGAAGTGTTCACTTTTTAAACGACAAGTGAATTATTTGGGCCATGTTATTTCGAAGGATGGGATACAAACAGACCCTGAGAAGATAAGTGCCGTGAAAGATTGGCCGACACCAAAAGATAAGACGGACGTTCGTGCCTTTTTAGGTCTGTGTTCATACTACCGGCGGTTCGTGAAAAGCTTTTCCGATATTGCGAAGCCTTTGCATCGGTTAACGGAAGAAAAACGGAAATTTAGCTGGGATGAACAATGTGAAGCCGCTTTCAAAGACCTTAAGCGAAGACTCTGTGAAACACCAATCTTGGGTTATCCAGATGCAGAAAATGAGTTCGTCGTCGACACAGATGCCAGCAATACTGGGATAGGAGGAGTCCTGTCCCAGAGAAAAGGAGACAAGGAGGTCGTGATTGCTTACTTTAGTAAGTCTTTGTCTAAACCAGAGAGAAATTACTGTGTTACACGGAGAGAATTACTGGCCGTGGTTAAGACATTGCAGCATTTCAGTAAGTTTCTGCTGGGCCGCAAGTTTCATCTGAGGACTGATCATGCTGCTTTAAAATGGTTGCTACAATTTAAAAATCCAGAAGGACAAGTGGCAAGATGGATTGAACAGCTCCAGGAATACGACTTCGTCATCGAACATCGGAGTGGGAAAGCGCATGGAAATGCAGATGCGCTCTCTCGAAGACCTTGTCCGGTGGAATGTAACCATTGTGTTAGGCAAGAAGCTAAAGACAGTGTAGCGATTAGAATAATAAGGACTGATACTGTCAGCGATGAGTGGAGTAGCGAAGCCATGCAGCAAGCACAGCAAGAGGATCGAGACATCAAGCCTATTCTCGAATGGATAAGGGCAGGAACACCTAAGCCGAAATGGAGTGATGTCTCCCAAATGAGTGCAGCTACGAAGAGCTACTGGGCACAATGGGAAAGCCTCGTGATACACAATGGAGTCCTGTGTAGAAAATGGGAGTCTGCAAACGGGAAAGACTCACATCTGCAGTTGGTTGTCCCAAAGATTAAAATTAATGAGGTTTTGAGATCATTTCATGACGGAACTTCAGGCGGCCATCTTGGTGTGAAGAAGACCTTGATGAAGATTCGTCAACGATTCTATTGGATCCATTGCCGTGAGGATGTTGAAGATTGGTGTAGGAAATGTACATGCTGCGCATCGGTAAAAGGGCCTCATACAAGGAGCAGGGGAGCATTGAAGCTATACAATGTTGGAGCGCCTTGGGAAAGGATTGCATTAGATGTTGCAGGGCCATTTCCTGCATCGGAGTCTGGAAACAAATACATCCTAGTAGTAATGGACTACTTTACTAAATGGCCAGAGGCTTTTGCCATACCTAACCAGGAAGCAACTACAGTCGCGGAAAGACTAGTCACGGAAGTGTTTTGCCGATATGGAGTTCCTCTGGAAATACACAGTGACCAGGGAAGGAATTTTGAATCACAGGTATTTCAAGAAACCTGTAGGATAATGGGTATTCATAAAACCAGGACTACCCCATATCATCCGCAGTCTGACGGAATGGTTGAAAGATTTAACCAAACCTTGGAAAGGCATTTGGCTAAGGTTGTTGAGAGCCACCAGAAGGACTGGGATAGTCATATTTCTTTGTTCTTGTTGTCTTATAGAACAGCGATACATGAAAACACAACGGTGACGCCTGCGTGTGCAAACTTTGGCAGAGAACTGAGACTACCGGCTGATCTACTGACTGGACGTCCTCCAGATTCACCGCAAGAAATCACGGAATATGCTAGTGCATTGCGCGATAGACTAAATGACGTTCACACCCACGTCCGTGAATCTGGGCTCCAGGCAAGCGAAAGAATGAAAACCCGATACGACCGCAACTCTCATCAAGCCGGGTTCGACGAAGGCTCGTTCGTATGGCTACACAATCCGATGCGTCGCAAAGGCAAATCTCCGAAGTTGTCTCCAACCTGGGAAGGGCCGTATAAAGTTGTCACCAGGATCAATGACGTTACATACCGGATACAACGCAACCAGCGAAGCCCCTTGAAGGTTGTACATGTTGACCGACTGGCGAGATACTACGGATCTAATAATGCTCGGGACGAGCATGTCTAAGAAGGGGGTAGTGCTACGCCCGGCGCTTGGCCACTTCAATATATGGCCAAATTTCCATAGGAGTGAGCGAGACGGCACTGTAGAAAGAGACAGCATGCCTTGACGTCACTGTTCTAGAAGGAATGGAATGAATAGAACGAGACGTCAGGCTAGAAAGAGACAGCATGCCTTGACGTCACTGTTCTAGAAGGAATGGAACGAATAGAAAGAGACATAAGACCTAATAGAACCTCCCAGAAAGTTCCTGTCTTTTTCAGAACGTACCTGTCTTTTCTCGATCTTTCGCTACTCGGCCGCCCCTTATATAAAAGGCGAGCTAACAGCCGCTGCTCAAGTTAGTCTACGACTAGAATTCGAAGCGATCATTGCGATAAAGTGTGCGAAGCGATACAGTGCGATTATACAAGTGACTGTGTATTGTGTAAGGAAGAGTTATCGAATTTGTACGCGCTTTGCTGTAAATTGAAGTGAAGCTGAATAAAGCCTGCCTTCAACGGTTGTCCTCGCATTTTCTATTTAAACCGATCCCCACGCTCGTAACAATATTATTTAATATATTTATTGAAAAACTACCTGGCTACTAGGCTAACGCAGCTTGCGTTAGCCTAGTGGTATGGGTAATGAGACGAGGTCTCGGGTTCGATCCCAGGCACACATCAATGACTTTTCGATGGTTTTCGAAGTTATGTGTGTATTTATCGCAGGTTTATAAGTGTCCGGTTAATGGCAATAGGCTCGCCACCTACATTGGGACCTAAACATAAACTGGCGAAATGTGGGTGCTAGCACCTCTGCCTACCCCTTCAGGGATATAGGCGTGATTTTATGTTATGTTATGTTTATTGATGAATTCGAATGTAAATTCATCCACATAAGGCCCAACTGCAATACTCCGATATCGTCAACGGGTTGTACACGTCAACCCCTCTAGACAAGTGACAACTCGCGGCCTGCCCCTCTAGATAAGTGGCAATTTTTGCTGGCGGGCGTTTGATGGAATAAAAAGACAAATGTATGGGATTTGACGTATGTGACGATGTCAAATATGTCAAATCGCATACATTCGTCTTTTATGTGATTTTTTTGTATGGAATTTGACGTATTCGACGGTCGTTAACGCATGTCATTAACGTCAAATCCCATTCATTCAACATTCTATTCTACCAAACGGCGGCTAACGAATTGGCACTTGTCTAGTGGCGCAGATGCTCAACGGAAAATATCGAAGCTCAGTCAAAGCCGCAGGTAGACTCACCCAGACTCCGAAATGAAAGCTTCAGTTGCGAATGAGATCAACGCTAGGATGAAGAAGAAGTTTCAAGGACGATACGTTTTGTAAATTGACGTCTGGAAAATACCTCAGTGGAGTTTGCTGCGTAGTTTCTTCTCCATTGGTAAGGAACGTGGTAAACTTAGTCTAAGTAGAATTGACGTCAACAAGATATAAATATATTGCTTCACATAGAAAAGTAAGGAAAATGAAATTAAAAAGCGATGAAAGAAAGAAAGATTATATTATGTTCCTGACAATGTGTTAACTTATGAGCGTGTGTGTGTGTCTGTTTGTCTGTCTTAAACCACTGAACTGATTTTAATGCAATATGGTATAGGGGTAAATTAGACCTTAAGAAAGGAAATAGGCTATGTTAATATTATAACTGGGCAAGTGTGTGTGTGTGTGTCTGTTTGTCCGTCTTTCACGGCTGAAGCTCTGAACCGATGTTAATGAAATTTGGTATAGCGGTTCTTTTTTTTACGTGAGGGAAAATCCTTCATGGACGCTATGCCGGACTCCTACCGACTAAAAAAAAAAAAACTCTCACGTACCGCCTAATAGCCTGCGGTTGGTAGCCCTGGGTAAGCCCTCGGACGGATGTCCCAGGACTACCAACAGACCTACGGCTGCGGCCTCACCTTGAAGGTTCGGGTGTTATCCCGCGTCTATGAGGGAGGGGGTTCGGGTGGTATAGTGGTAGATTAGACCTTGAGAAAGGACATAGGTTACGTTTGGTCACGATAACCGACATCCACGCGGACGGAGCCGCTGGCAAAAGCTAGTAATGTATAAGTTAATGTAAGTACAGTTATTCGTAACAGTAGGTACAACTAGTATATAATATTATATATATTAATTATTATAAACATGAGTTTGTGAAGATGCTTGAGTGTTTGTTTTTCCCAAGTTACAACAAGACATTAGAAGGTTTCTTAACCTTTAACTAGTGACGTGTAGTCTCACAGGCGTCGAGTGATTTGCAAATTCTCAGAATTGACCACTTCCCCCCGCTTGCTGCGACCCCGCGTCTCAGTAGCTTCTGTTTTAGTGCTAAAACGATCCCGGAAGGAAGGAGATGTGTTGTCCGTTGTTTATTAGGTAAGTAATACTAGTTAGAAAAACGGCCGTATGACTACATGTCCCTAGTTATCATACAAATATTTTTTCCAAATGTTATATTCATTTTAGTGTAAAATGGCTGAAAACGCTAAGAAACATCAATTAGAGCCCACAAGTTCAAAGACAAAAATATTACGAGTGGACAGTACAGATTTATAAAATCGTTAGCCCGTTCGCTAGTGCTACCCTAAGTGCTGTTGTGTGCAGTCAATTACCAAGAGAGCTACGGCTAGTGATAAAGCGAGTACTAGGTGAAGATATGGTTGAAGAAGATCTCCATAGACCTGAAACTAGGTAGGGCAAGCGAAGGGCATGCAGTATTTGTCCGCCTAAACTGCTCAGAATGACAGTGTAAATATGTGTCGGGTGTTGCAATCCCATATGTCTGCAATGTTCTCGCACCTTGTGCAAAAATTGCCAATGATTTATGCCAAATTGAGTGGGTGTCAGAATTTTTATTTTTTGATTTCAGAAGTAGCTTTTATGTTTTTTTTTGTTTGTTCTTGATTAGATTTCAAGTAAAAAATGTTAAATTTGTCATATTATTTATATAAGGTCTATTAAAATGGTAAACAAAGATCTCATGTCAACTAAGGCTGATAAGTACCACAAATTGTTAGTTATCCTATTAAAAAAGAAAATTAACATAAATACTTATTAAATTAATTTAAATTTGTTTTATTACATTCCAATCGTTAAATATCAACATAATTTTAAATCATCCAGATGCAATTTCATGAAAAATATAAAATTTAAAAGTAGTAGCCTGTGAGACGTCATGTCTCTTATAGTGTTATAAATTTGTCATGTCCCTGGTTAAAGGTTAAGGTCGGTAGTAAGATTTTAATCTATGATAACTCAATCAATTTTTCATCCCGGGAACATCGATCCTATAGATTGCGGGAACAGGGCCATTTTTACACACAGGTGGAACCGCGGGCAACAGTACCTCCAACCAACAGTAACCATACAGCCCATGACCAAAGCTCGCTTGACGGCAATTAGGTCTCAATTCCCGGTGGAGTAGAATTGGGCCACCCCATCTCTTCCTGAGGGTGTCGTGGAAGGTGATCAAGGAATAGATAGGCCATCCGACGGTAAATATACAGGCCATAACTAAGTGGCCGCTTGACAGCAATGGGCTCACCCCCTATTACATGAGATCGAAAGTCATATTTATGAAATGTGGGTGTTAAAATACTTCTGCGTACCCATTCGAGAATTAACGGGCGTAAATATATTGTATGATTGCTTAGCCTCCGTTTCAATTACAAATGAATCAACTTTTAAATTTCAAAATTT
Organism: Eilema caniola; assembly: GCA_949126895.1. Classification (NCBI taxonomy): domain Eukaryota; kingdom Metazoa; phylum Arthropoda; class Insecta; order Lepidoptera; family Erebidae; genus Eilema; species Eilema caniola. Next base: position 1,784,649 of record OX421486.1, on the reverse strand, counting down.
GTTAACTCATTAGGGCCGTTTTGATAAATTCATATTTTCAGTACAACGTTGTTCTCGCTCAAGATTAATTACAGTCGGAACTGGATGGAACTTGGTTTAATTTTTCTTAATTACGAAGTTAATTCATCATGGAACTCGGACGAGTGCGTGATAGTTGCAGGACTGTTCCGGTACGAGTAGCCTATTTATTTCGTTACATACGTGTACTCAAGCCTGTAAATCTCCGAGGGGGTAGGCAGAGGTGTATTAACACCCACATTTTGCCAGGCGGGCCTATTGCCGTCAAATGGGCACTTAGTCATGGGCCGTATGCTTACTATGGGATGCAGAACAGCCCTCCCTTAGTCGCCTTCTTAACCCACAGGAAGAGATAGGGTGGGTCCTATTTTACTTTACCGTGAACCAACCCGGCATATCGTTAATTTTGTAGAATCCTAAACTAATGCTATAAATATTTGTTCATACATATTACGTATATATTAGGTCCTTGCGTATGAAATTAGCGTTTTGTCGTACTGATCAATTTAATCTGAAATATCTCCTCTTTGGTTAATAATTCCAAATTCAAATTAATAAATTCATTTAGCTGGTTTTTCTTTCTTTGGAATACAGTCATTCATTTGTTATTTTCCTCATAATTTTTTCTTTGGCGTCGCTTATTACCGCGCAATGGAAAACATGAAATATCGGTATATTTACGAGTACGAGTTCTACCGTGGCACCAGTGCTGCAGAAACAGCTCGAAGAACTAATGATGTGTACGGCGCTGGTGTCGCTAAAGACAGCACGGTACGTTTTTGGTTTCAACGTTTTCGTTCTGAAAATTTCGACGAACCAACCCCGTGGACGGCCGGAGATCAAAGTGAAAAACGAAGAATTAAAGGCTATTGTGGAAGCGGATCCATCACAAAGCACTTCAGAAATAGCAGCAGGCTTCGGGGTAAGTGACAAAACTGTATTAATCCACTTGAAGCAAACCGGGAAAGTAAAAAAACTCGAACGATGGGTACCTCATGAATTGAGTGAATCGAACTTGCAAACACGGGTCGCCTGCTGTGTTACTTTGCTCAACCGATACAATAATGAAGGGATTTTAAATCGAATCATTACTTGTGATGAAAAGTGGATATTGTACGATAATCGAAAGCGCTCATCGCAATGGCTGAACCCTGGAGACCCAGCCAAATCCTGCCCTAAACGAAAATTGACTCAGAAAAAGTTACTTGTAAGTGTTTGGTGGACTAGCGCTGGTTTCCTTCACTACAGCTTTCTTAAATCTGGCCAAACGATTACGGCAGATATCTATTGTCAGCAACTGCAAACCATGTAGGAAGAACTAGCTGTTAAATAACCGAGATTGGTCAATCGCTAGAGGGCCACTGCTGCTTCACGACAACGCAAGACCACACACTGCACAACAAACAACCACTAAGTTAGCTGAGCTACAATAGGAATGTCTGTGACATCCGCCGTACTCCCCGGACCTTGCTCCAACAGATTACCATTTCTTCCGGCATTTGGACAACTTCTTACAAGTAAAAAAAAGACGGGTTGCACTCTGGGAGTGCCGGCAGAAGTGAAAACATTTGCTTTCTTTCTTTCTTCGTTATATACATAGAAAAAGATAAAAAGAACATACCATACCATACCTATAATATAACGCCAATCATAGAACCTATCACTAATTTTCTGTCAGAAGAAATTAATAAATTACAAAAAGAAAAAATAATCACAAAAAGTAATAAATAACAAAAAGATAAAATAATGTGTGTGACTAAAAGTGTCAGAAGGCCAGGTTTGAACCCGGTACTATCTGAAACCATAAAGACTTAAAGTCGACTACGATGCTATTTATCGTATCTTGCAAAATAGGCAGTCTATAGCTTATGTTGTATGACGTCAGTCGTCGGTTACGGTCCAAAGGTCAAGCGATCCTGACGCGAGTTTAACACTTTTCACCCATCCAACGCCGCTAAAGAAGTTTTCACTTCAAAAATTCCACTCCGATGCAGCAGTTCAAACCGCCTTCAAAGAGTTTATTGATTCTCGCCCCCATGGTTTTTATAGTAAAGGGAACAATGAACTACCAATAAGATGGCAAAAGTGCATAGATAACAACGGTTCATACTTTGATTAATTAAATATATTATTACAAAAAAAAATCGACTTTTTATTCCTCCCGTACAAAACGCCAATTTCATACGTAAGGACCTAATATATACAGGGTGGAAGATTTTAAGCTTACCTGGAGGGGAAGTACTCTAAATACTGGAGATAGCCAATTTCATTCAAAGGAAACCTTTCTTTATTTTAAAAAAGAAATAAAACGGCATTCAAAATTCTTCGAAAATTCGCTTGCCACACCCGGTAATCGAACCGACTAAAATCTGAAAAAATAACATCCTGTATTTTTATGTCCTCCATCGATAGAATCAATCATAAAGATCAAATCTCTCTAACAAACATGGTAAATTAAAAGAACGGAAATCCTTGAAATCTAAACTTATAAAACCAGTGTTAACGCAATAAATGTATTGAGTATTGTAATAAATAAATAAAAAAGTATTGAAAGAAAGAAGAAAGAAAGAAACATTTATTTAGTGCAATGTGGTCACACAATACAGAAATTACACGTCAACTACATTGGAAGTATTGGAAGCATGTCCACTCATCAGTAATAAACATGCCTCCAAACCCCAAACACAGCATGCGCACAACCAATAACAGTGCAACCTACAAGTGCACCAAATGGGTGTCCAGTTCAGCATGTGCCGGGTAGAAACCTGACGCTGGTTTTCAACTGGAACCCGATGGGGCAGTGACACACGGACGCCGAACCGCCGAAGATGCGCCCACATGTAATGAATCTACGCCGAAGCGACAATTATATTATAACAATAAAATAACAAAAATATTACTCATATGCATATATACACATACATACACACATATACATACATATATATGCATATATGTATATACCTGCCCATACACACACACACACATACACATACATACACTTATACATGATATACATGATATCCATGATTGTATGCTGCAGTGCCAGTAGCTACAGCCTTTTTACCCAAGGAGTCATCAGAAACCTTATTAACAATAAATTTATCTTTGAAGCCAAATATTTGTTAAAAGAAGTAAATACTAAATGACAAATTTGTTTCAGATTTAGAATATAACTTTATTTATGGGGTAACTGCACGAGGAATGTAGGTAGGCTAACTTCTAATTTAGAATGCTTAATTAGAAGAGGATTGTCGACACAGCACCGCGTGACACCCACCGGTCCCACTAGTGCTGTGATCACAATCCCACCTGCTGCAGCACTAGCTGACCCCTGAACCGCATCCAACCAAGATTGCATTACTATGGAGGATTTTTCGCAATCGTGCACGGGTAGGCGAAATTTGTGACAAATATGTGCCAATAAATTTATACCACCAGTATATGTGAAGAGTGTGAAGATGTTTGTTACTCGAACACGCTCCAACGGCTAAACAAATTTGGCGGAAATTTGGTACTGGGATAGATTACAGTCTGGAGTAACACATTTTATATTAATTACTCTTAATCTCGAACACATAGGTTTAGGACAGCGTCCGTGGCGTATTTCTAATTTGAGCCAATTCACTTAATTATTGTGGCTCACAAGAATTCTAAAATCAACAAATAAAATTGTAGATTACGGCTACACGTGTGTAAAGTTGGTGATTACCGCTGAGGCGATATTGGTCTAAAGAGAGCCGAAGACGGTAATCAGCAAAATACCCGTGTATCATACGACGTTTTTCATTTTACTTGTGAATAATTATAATGCTAAAATACATAATTATTTTCCCTTGCAGTTTTGAGATAGTAAACATTCCATAACGTTAAGGACTTCACATAGATCACATCATACATCGGATGTTGTACAGATGTGTATATGTTAATCAGCCGTCCAATTAACTGCCTAGGCAGTTAACTAAACGCCGCCATTTAATTAACGGCCTGAATGATATTCAGCCATCTCGTTTATTACATCATTTAATAACCTGGCTGGCTAATGCTTAGGCCAATCGTAAGATGGAACACTACCTCGAAATAAGATAGAAACATATACATACATATACTTACACCTGTAAATCCCCGAGGGGGTAGACAGAGGTGTTTTCACAGAAAACTAGTGATAGGTTTATTGTGATAGCTGCGCAATCCGACTTGGTTAGATTAGGTTAGAAAGCTTTTTTTATAACCATGCAGTAATGAGTCATTTATCTAACTGTTTAATTAAATAGCTAGACAAGTAGTTAAACGTCATCGATCCAAGCTATTTGCCTAGCCGTTTAATCAAATGGCTGAACACCATTCAGGCCGTTAATTGAATGGCGGCGTTTAGTTAACTGCCTAGGCATTTAGTTGAACGGCTGATTATGCTAGTTGGCGGCGACATATATATATATCGGGCAGTATATTAGGTACATAAATTGTGTTCTTCATAACTACTACATACTTGTAGACATTTTAATTAAAAAATAACTATAATTTCACCAGCAAAAACGAATCGCGAAAATCTTTGATACTTGCGGACTGGCGGCAATAATAACAAATAAACACTGGCCACAGACTAAACAGAATGAGATTTCTTTTTTTTTTCTGTGCAAAAAATGGTGAATTTACTTAGAGTTTAAACAGAGCGAAAACATAAGTTATATTTGAGTAAAAGTTTTGTTTATTATACACGTACAAGACGAAATTTTCTATTTAAATACGAAGTTGCATGAAACAAGCAATAGGTAGGTATATTAATTTATTTGGTCTATTGAACACGATTTTTTTGTATCTAATTTTTTTAAGAATAGTGCTACTCAACCGATGAAATTAAAAAAAAAGTCAATATCCCACCCGTGATTTAATAACAATCAAAAAACCACAGTTTGTTCGGTGAGATTGAAGTTACATTATGAGCAAGTAAAATGAAAAATATATAATACTCGTAACAATATTCATGTCCAGTGAGAACTATTATTTAAAAAAGTAGTATTCCCTGATCACTCCAATTTTGGAAAAAGAACTATTTTCTTTGTTATTTCTTCGTGGGTTAGATGTTTGAGATCAAATATTTAAAACGGGAGCTCCCTCGCGAGGTCCCACAAAAGGTAAGGACTTAGATAGATAACCTAGTTATACTTATTGAAGTATATTGATCTACCTAACAGAAAATAGTTTAGAGTTCCGCAATCAAACAAACTCAGGCACGTAAGAGTAGCGTAGTGAATATATCAAGGCGGACCTAACCCTTTTTTTTACGTGCGGGAAACCCTTCCCAAGAGCCGGAGAGGGTGGTTATGTCGGACTCGAACCGACTAAAACGCACGCCTTCTGTGGGTCGTTGTGCTAAGCCGAAGGTGAGATTATGTATCATCGACATATCTCTCGCACCGGATCTAACCCCTAAACAAGTGGCAATTCGTTGGCCGTCGTATTGTTGAATAGAATGATAAATGTATGGGATTGACACGTATTTGACATTTATGACAGTCTTCAACTTCAATCCCATTGATCAATCTATTATATTCTAAAAAGTATTGAGACTTGTCTAGAGGGGCTGATGAGCTATTAAATTTTTCATTCCGCTAATCCCTCCGTCTGCGTTCCCACGCAGAACAACACGAGCTGTGCTTCGGTGTCACTCACCTACGATAGAAACAATACCATATAAAAACAAATGGACCGAAACTTCATTCCTTTCTCGAATAATAAACTCTAACTGCATGCAGATGTGTTTCTTTCTTCCTGCAGTTCCGAGTGCTTCGTATGAAAGCAACTGATGAAGCCATCAAGCGAGTCGTCGATCTGATGAGGCCCACCATTGTAACACCATTGGTGTCTTTAATAGTCACCTTCATTCCTAAAACCTTGCCTTCACCTTACCATCAAGCAAGGACAAGTTCATTAACTTGTGCGAAAAAAACCTGTGCAAAATCCAAATTGCAGAATGTGTATCTCTGATGGTTGTCCATCGAAAACTCTCGAGTTGCGTCAAGTACGATCGCATTACTGCCTACAGAATGTAAAGGGACTTGTGTGTTCAGCTATTGCCATATAAACTGAGCCTCTAATAACCAATGGCTATTGTAGGTACATACGCAGAAGTTTAAGTGCGGAATGTGTCTGAAAAAGAAATTGCTTTTCCTGCAACTCATGGAAATATATTTCCGGAATTAAAAACTTATTTATTACTTGAAACTAAATCCATTACTGCAACAAATTTCAGTGAAATCGGTTCCGCCATCATAGAGTATTTAAATTACAAACATCCAAAAAACTTAGCAGGAAGTATAATATTTTTGAAGTGAAACTTCTTAAGTACCTTTGTCGCGTCAGGATCACTTGACCTTTGACCCGTAACCGACGACTGACGTCATACATCATTAGCTACAGAGTGTTTATTTTGCTAGGTAAGCTAAGAAGCTTCGTAACTTAGCGGTAAGCCCTTCGACTGTAAGTCCTCATGGTTTCAGATGGTATTGGGTTCGAACCTGGGCTTCTGATACTTTTTGTGATTACTTTTCCTTTTTGTAATTTATTAGTTTTTGTGATAATTTCTTCTTTTTGTAATTTATTACATTTTGTGATTATTTTTACTTTTTGTAATTTATTATTTTCTTCTGACAGAAAATTTGCAGAAAATTAGGGATAGGTTCTATGATCGGCGCTATATTATAGGTATGGTATGGTATGGTATAATCTTTGTATCTTATATAATGAAGAAAGAAAGAAAAAGTTTTCACTTCTGCCGGCACTCCCTTTTTTTTTTTTTTTTTTTCTTACGTGCGGGAAATCCCCACGGATACCCACCCCTCCGGAACCGGAGGGGGAGGTTATGTCGGACTCGAACCGACTAAACCGCACGCCGTCTCTGGGTCGTAGTGCTAGGCCGAAGGTGAGGTTGTCATGCGACATATCCCTCGCACCCCGGCTGACCCAGGGCCATCCCTCTCGGTCTGGCCCTCCTCGGGAAGGGGGGGACCACGCGGTCCCCGACTCAACCCCGGTGTGGGGAGGCGCGCATCGTCCTACGATGCGCGCCGCCGCCGTGGCCTGCTTCTGCTAGGATGACGGGCGGCTCCACCCGTCACCCTCAGGCCCGCGCTCATGGGGGGCGGAGGTCAGTTTGCGCCCTCCGACGCCCGAGCCGCCTTCGGGCGCGTGCAGCGATGTCAGCGAGCCTCTCTCGCTCATCGCGCCGCGCCCGCTCTGCTGTCTCCTTCACGAGCATGACCTGCTCGCAGAAGGAGGCGCTGGCCGCCCACGCATCCGCGCAGCGGACCATCGCCGCGAGCAGGGTGGAGAGCGTGAGCACTCTCACCCCCAGGGCCGCCACAAGCTCCTCACCACAACAATTATTGTTGTCCATCGTTATTATTAGTTCCAAGTACACTCACTACTGCGTGCCGCAACTATCATAATATGGCGATTTTCAATTGGACACAATATATGGGTACCGATCACCAGTCCAGCGAGTCTTACTTCAGTGTGCGGGAGCTACGATACTACAGATACACAAACACACACAAACACACACACACACACACACACACACACAGGCACGTTCAACATAAATAACACCTATCGTTTTTGGGTTGGGGTTTCAAAATTGACTTACTGTTTATACTTCTACAGTGTCACAGGGACATAGGGACATGAAAATTTGATGATCACCTCCAGTAATAATACCTTTTGTAATAAAAGCGCGCCACTGGCGCTGCTTTTTGTCTGTTTTGCATTTAAATATGGCGCCCACCCTTTCGGTGGATGAAAAAAGGTAAGGATAAACTATTATGAGGCTTGGAAGATTTCTCTATGAATATTTTTTTTCGTGGGGCTTTGGAGTGTCACGGATTTCGAGTAGATTTCGTTTGTATAGACAGCAAAGGTAAAAAATAGTGTTCAAATAAAACACTTTAAAACCATGATGGGTGGGCATTAAATTCTACAACACTAAAAGCTATAAATCAAGCCTAAGCATTAGCCAGCCAGGTTATTAAATGATGTAATAAACGAGACGGCTGATTATCATTCAGGCTGTTAATTGAATGGCGGCGTTTAGTTAACTGCCTAGGCAGTTAATTGGACGGCAGATTAAGCTAGTTGGTGGCGACAGGCGCATGAAGATTTATTTATGTTTAGTCAAGTACCTAACCCAATGAAGTATAGATTTAGGAACAAAACTGCCTTTAGCTACTTGCCTCTGCTAATACTCTATTCATCTATTCAGTCGTAAACATATACAAGAATATAACAAGCAAAGCAACATGTCTGAACACTATCTTACCGTATTTACAACTAGCAATATAGAGCTCTGAAGTTAAATCGATGTACGGCGGCAGTTAGTTAGGTGGAGCCTAATGTCCGTTTTATTGGTGTCCTGTGCGTGCCTAGAAAAAGATTTGCGAAAGATGTTGAGTCGAGTTATGTAAATCTTTGAGAATACCTTGAGGTGAAACCGGAGAGATTCAAAATGAAAAATAAAGCCCTGGAAAAGTATACCTGAAGTGTTTTATTCAATATGTGTAGTAAATTCCACCAAGCGTCATCAATCTCCAGGATAAACAGATGTTGAATCACTTTTGATGTATTTAGTACCTATCTATACTAGGTATATATGTCACCTTTGACTATTGCCTAGTGAATACTTTCCCTCTGTCCAATGTAAGTAGCTAAGTACTTGTGTAAGGAGTGTAAATTCAACTCAACTTACTTGGTAACTTCAACTCGTATTGAGAATATTATTGACATGACAATCAATTAAGGTGACTTCCAAATTAAAATTGGAAATTTCATTTCATTAATTTATTTCATTTTATTTATTTATTTCGTGAAGATGTTTACAGGGTGCTATGTTACATACTATGTTCCGCCGATTGGCATACAAAATAACATGCATATATTAAATTCAATACGAATTGCTCATTATATATATAGTCAGGCAGTTCTTATTTTATGACCAACCACTATCTAAACTCAGGGAATTCAATCGATTTGTGTCGTAATTTAGAGAATTTAATTTATTGTCAATTTCAAATGTAAAATTTCTTCAAAATAGGGCAGATATATGATAAATTATTAATGTCAATTTAGATAGTTATTGATGAGATTCGTAGATGTCAATTTATTACTATGTATTCCAATAATAAATAAATTATATCAATATGCACAAAGTAACGAATTATATCAATTTTATACAAATTTCAAAATGTGTTAAATTTGGATTATTCTTGAATCCAAATATTTCCCAATTCCCGCTGGAGTAGAATAGGGCTACCCTATCTCTTCCCATGAGTGTCCCGTCTAAGGGACAGGGGCTGTTCTTTATCCGACAGTAAACAAACAGCTCATGACAAGGTGCTCGCTTAACGGCAATACGGCTCGTCCTTTGTTAATTGGTACCGAAAAACATAATTCTGAAATGTGGGTGTTGTTGTAAATTCCGAAAAAATGTTCCATTATGTTGTAAAATGTAAATGCCGAAGGGGTTCCTCTACCTGTCTATAAGGAATTTACATTCTATTTAAATACGTTCAGCATTGGCATTGAAAAACACACATAATTAATTATATCCTAACTCTATGAAGTGGGACACCAATACACAATATCATTCATTATTTCACGGATATGACATAACCCCCCTCCAGAGCCGGAGTAGGAGGTTATGTCGGACTCGAACCAACTAAACCGCACGCCGTCTGTGGGTCGTTGTGCTAGGCTGAAGGTGAGATTGTCATTGACATAACCCTCGCACCCCGGCTGACCCAGGGCCATCCCTCTCGGTCTGGCCCGCCTCGGGAGAGGGCACCACGTGGTCCCAATATCATCCTCATCCTTGCGTGAACCGCACCGATCACATCCAAAGCTTTCAACTGGAGTCCGAGGTTTGCATATACCAGACACACAATTTGGCTGAATTTCGATACCTTTTCGATACTATATACTTAATAAATATTCGGAAAACAAATCCGCTCACCGACTCCTCAGTTTTCCTTGTTCTCCGAGGCGTGAAACGTACGGCGGCCTCCAACGTGAGATATTGACTGTAACATACATCACCTGCGACTATACCTTATGCTGTAACTATGCAATGTATATACACTAGCTGTTAGTCGTGACTTCGCCCGCATGGAATACTGGTGTTCTCCGGTAGTTCCCTACGAAATTTGGCAACAAAACTTATATTGATCTGTCGTACTCCTTGACACTACAGACGAATCATATAATATATAAAAGCCACATTTGACATAAGCTTAATTGTGAGGTGACTTAAAAATCCATTACATATACCGATAAGGATTTCAAATGAACAAAATTGGAATCGAATGAACTGAAGCACAGAATAGATAATAGTATAGCGTAACTGAAGTGAAAGCATTTATTCTGAAAAAGTATTTATAGATTATGTATGTTTTTTTATTATTAAATTATCAAATCAAGTGAAATTCTATTCTTATCTTTTATCGTGTTATATTTAGGTAACACAATAAAAAACGTACATTATTATAGTCCGGTAAATTTATACATCCAAGGATACAATAATTGGCATCCCGCTGAAAATTAGGAAATATGAAATTTGGGAATCATCAAATTCACATGCAAACAATGACATATTATATATATATATATATAGATACGTAAACATGGCGGCCTTCAAAACACTGAGGACAAAAAATTACAGCTACGTGCTAACAATACGTCAGCGTAATTAATTTATATGAATTATATTATTATTGTAAAGAATTTTTGAAGTGAATACTTCTTTAGCGGCGTTTGATGGGTAAAAAGTGACAAATTCGCGTCAGGATCACTTGACCTTTGAGCCGTAACCGTCGACTGACGTCATACAACATTAGCTACAAAACAATCTGTAGCTTCATTGATTTCTTCTGACAGAAAATTAGTGATAGGTTCTATGATTAGCGCTATATTATAGGTATGGTATGGTATGTTCTTTTTATCTTTTTCTCCGTATATAACGAAGAAAGAAAAAGTTTTCACTTCTGCCGGCACTCCCGGAGTGCGACTCGTTTTTTTTTTTTAGTAAGGATGTGTTTTTTTTGTCGCCATTTTCGAATGTGAACAGTATTATCTATAGTTTATAATATATCATTGCTTGCAACTATAAATGTTAAGGAGTTGTGCAGTTCTAACTTTGTAATATTTTGTTCCTCCGTTACAAGGTTATGTTTTCGAATTTTAATGCAACTTCAATTGCGGCTTTTAAATTTGATTCGACTATAACTTATTCTTCTACTTGATCTTAGCGTAAATCGCAGGCGCATTTGAAGCTTTCGAATGACGGATGTATGGGATTTGACGTTTATGATATGCGTTTACGACTGTCACATACATGAAATCCCATACATTCTTCATTCAATTCTACCAGCGAAATGCCATTTGTCTAGAGGGGCTTACCTGTATGTTCGTGATGGATGCAAAAACTGCTGAAAGGTCTTGATCAGACATAAAATTTCACATGACCCTTTCTAAAGTGTAAGCAAACGTCACTCATTGAAATAAAACCATTTTTCAATGGATTCTATCTCTCTTCTCTGCACGTGGCTTGGCTTGGACCTCGCGCATGTTGGGTTCACCCATCATTTATTACGACTATACTGTACATAGTCTACTATATCTATGACATAATATAATACTATTCTATTATGTTATAATGATAGATCTTCTTTCTCCTAGCGTTAATCCCAGTCGAAGCTGTAAACTTGTACAACCCAAAAGCGATATCGAGCCGACTCCGATCGGACTCGAACCGACTAAACCGCACGACGTCTGTGGTTTGCAATGCAAGGCCGAAGGTAGAATGAATGATCCCACGTACGTACGCTAAAGCTGTGGAATGAACTCCCTGCTGTAGTTTTCCCAAGCGACTACAATACGGGGTTCTTCAAGAAGGGTATTAGAAGGTATCTACAGGGTCGGCAGCACGAGTCTAATGCCCCTGGTGGTGCATACGTCGATTGGCCACAGTAACCACTTTCCATCAGATGGGTCGTGTGCTTATCTGCCACCTGAGCAGTATAAAAATATGGACTATATTGCCTATATGGTAGTTTGCGCTGTATCTACACCAAATTATGACAAGTTAATATTTGTATCTAGTATCGTATTTAGAAAACCAACTCCTAATTGCAAGTTTTGTCAGTTTTGTAACTAACTATATAATACCTACTTCATTCAGATCAGGTTTTTACAATACTTTTATTCTTGTTAGGATAATACGACGATTCCTCGAGAACACAATATAGACAGTCCGCTTTGTATCGGTTATAATAACTAGTGATGGGCACTCAGATATGTCGATATCGATAATTTTTATGTTACATAAACGAAAACGCCTTAGTTAATCCTATAATCCTATATCCTTTCTCAAGGTCTAATCTACCACTGTACCAAATTTCATCAAAATCGGTTTAGTGGTTTAGACGTGAAAGACGGATAAACACACACACACAGTATGAATGTAGTATTTGAAGATGGATGTGTATTATAGAAATGAAGGTGTCGTATAAAAAAATTTGGTTGCCTGTAAAGTCGGTATACAGGCGAAAGTTTTACGTGACAACGACTTTGAGTGGTAAAATAATTTTAATGTGAATATTCATTCGTATAGTAGGAAGAAGGATGAAATAATAGTAACAATTTAAAACATTTATTTATACAAAGAATTATAAACAAAATTAAATTTTAAATTATTAATTACAAGACATGAACCGGTGTGTATGCCTATCTCTCTCACTCTCTCTCTCGCTCTGTCTCTCTCGCTCTTAGGCGGGCTAACTGTGCTCGAGTGGAAGGGACGCGTGCCTTTCACTTTTTATGTCTGTCTCTCTCGCTCTTAGGCGGGACGCGTGCCTCTCACTCGCTCTCATTGTAAGCGCATAACGCGGAGCGTAACGCAAATCGTAACGCAGTTTCTTGAAGTGTCGCCCGGCAAACCAATTTATAAGACGTTGTCACGTCAAAAAGTACATATAAATGAACAAGAATCATTAACAGTATCCCGCAAATTGAGCATTTTTGTGACACACTTAACTGAATCCGGTAAAAAATGGTTTTCTTTTAAAAAATGTTTTTTTTTTCTTATCTATGACGCACAGATAGCGTGTTATTCATGCATGTTAGCACTAGGAAATTGAACGTACCGCATACCGGTTCAGCCCCTCGGCCAATGAATTACCACTTGTCTAGAGGGGCAGCCTTCCTAGAGAAGTGGCGATTTGTTGACCCACGTATCGTATAATAAAATGTTTATAATTTACCCATAATCTTGTTCTTAGAACAGTCGTCAACGGATTTCATTCCTGTATTGCCCCAGTCTAGCGTGGCAGATGTAATATTACTATATTATCTAAGTAGGTTTATTTTATTTCATAATATTGTCAACCTTTTTTATCTTAACGCATTTTTATACTTTTTAAATTCAAATTTGTACTGACAGCTGCGGTGTTCCTAACAAGCTTGGGAAAATTCAGGACGCGGAGATTCGAGCCTCGGTTTGGATCGTGAAAACATCTCTTAAATCTTATTACTGAAGTTGATCTTAATCTTTCAGAAGCCACTGACTCTTAAATGAATATTCAATCATAAGGATTGACCAAGTCTCGTGCCTCTGATGGAGGCCACTCTGAAAATCTTCTGTTCCATCAAGCTTTTGATGGAATGCAGCTGCGCCTCGTAGTCTCGCCGTGGACGTATTTTCTCATTGAGTGCCTATGCAAGCCTGGCCCATAAGAGCACTGAATCTTATATGAAAAGTTGAAGAGAAGACTCGAAGACTATAGTGTAGTTTTAATGACTCTAAGTGTTTTTCTTGTGAACTGTGTATCTTATTCTTGTGAACAATACAAAGTGCCATTTCCCTGTTCACGTCTTATTATTCCCTTCTTCCTTTAATAATCTGACGTACACTGTTCCTCCTCGAGGACCAGCTGTTACGTTACACAGTATTGGTTACTCTTCTCTTCACATCATTCTTTCACAATTAACTTATAGCATATTATCGATATTTTGCCAACCCTTGGACATCGGATACAGGATTATAAAGGAAACCTTGCAACAATAAAGCACGGTGGTTCACTGAGGCTGTGGCACACCCAGTGCGTTTAATAAAACTCAAATATCGTACCAATCGTACGTTAGTGCGATTCGCGATTACACCCGATTTTTTTTAATATCGTTTCGACACGGCATTATTAAGCCGAAAGTTTGATTTTTAAAGGTAAATAAAATGTAAAATCAGACTAAAATTTCAAACGCACACGTTTGTATGTGTGGAAATTTCGTATATTGTGAATAATGTAACCTAAATACAAAACAAAATATTGTTTATCTAAAAACTATATGTCTAACCAGTTAAGTGATAGTAATTGCAAGGTTACTTAAAAAATCAAAATATAGTGATTTGGGACATCCATAATAGTGAGATGTGATGAGTGGAAGGCATAATGTATTTCCTTACAACGTCACTGTCTCTACGGTGACGTTCATTCTACATTCTAGTTAATATTATAATAGTTTGGAAGTTTATTATTCAATCACGCAACGCAACACATCTGGCTGAAATTTGGTACAAGGATAATTTCTGGTATAGAATAACACGTAAGCTACTTTCTATCCGTAGAATAGATTCCCATAGGTAGCGGACACATTCCACACCGCGAGGAGCAATTCTATAATAATAATAAATATTCTACGACATTCTACTCAGCTCGATCTACAACCATAGTACAAATAGCTTAACTAGCTTGTGCTAAGGTCTCTCGAACGTGATTTTTTTTCTAAATATTAAACATAGAAACACCAAGACCAATACAGACCCATATTCACAGCAGACATAAATATTTAGCTGAAATCGAACGGTCTACTGCTCTGCCATAGAGGTTATCAAGCCGGTTAAATCTCAGGCAAAGCTCAGTGTGTCTTCATCCGATATAATTGAGCACAGCTGAAAGGAGAAAACTTGATAGTATCAGACAAAGCCAACACAACAGGGCAACGTTGTTTTGTGCCTAGAAAGTGTGAAGCTTGGAAGTGATTATGTTCAGATAAAGAGGCTTTTCTTTCACAATGCTGAAAACAGCAGGGTCGATACCCCCAGGGAAAAGATATTTGCACTATCGTTCCCGGCGTATATCTTGACCCCAATGGAGCCTCTGTGGCGTGGCCGTTGTGGACGTGACAGCTACTCAGAGGGCGCGGGTTTGATCGTGATGCTTTTATTTCAATGGGGATGTCCACGCAAAAATAATTGTAGACGGCAGTAAGGGCGTAATGACCAAACAGCAATCACAAACTCATAGCTGTCAGATTTTAACCGACTTGTTTTTGTTTGCTATTGTGTTTTTTGGTATTTTTTTGTGATCTGGACTTGCTTCAGTATGTATTCAATTTGGAATATGCAACAACTGAAACCAAAATTGAGGAAAAGAGGCACAACTTCAAATGGAAAGAAAGCTAACCTCATCGATAATAAATCTTTAAATTTTACTGTTATTCCAAAAGATATTGTGTTATTTAATTCTTAATGCAACAACTATTAAGGGGTGTAGTAACAATTTACGAATATGAAGTAGGTAGTGCCGCCTGGGTCAGCCGGGGTGCCTGGGTCAGCCGGGGTGCGAGGGATATGTCGCAAGACAACCTCACCTTCGGCCTAGCACCACGACCCACAGACGGCGTGCGGTTTAGTCGGTTCGAGTCCGACATAACCTACCCCTCCGGCTCCGGAGGGGCGGGTATCCGTGGGGATTTCCCGCACGTAAAAAAAAAAAAAAAAAAAAAGGTAGTGCCGCAGTAACAAGTTCAGTTTCTATATTTTAACAGTGAGCCTTATTAATTAGGATAGGAGTCCTATGTCAGCACTTTTAATTTCAGTCATGTTGAAGCTGAAACTGAACTGAACTCTTCTACTTAAATGGACTTAATCTAGAAGTTTCAGTAGCCACAAAATTCTTTCGTCTGACACTGTTTTTTTAGCTTAGCATTTTGAGGTAATAAATGCATTCCACTAACATTACATCTTGGTACAAAAAAGCGGCATTATGAAGAATATTCATGAAAAAAAAATCAGATAAACAATGAAATTTACGTAGATGACTGCTAACATAGGCCATTGCGACGATGCGCCCTCTGTAGGGATGAAAGCGCAGTGGACATCCCCATTCTTTTAGATATTTTATTAACGAGTAACACTTCTTGAGTACACTTGAGTAGACTTCTTGACTACAAAGTTTTAAAATGATTTTAATCTTCAACCTAGTGTTAATTGCAGTCGCATCCGAAGCTATCATCTTGGAGTCCGGGGTTCGCTGTTACCAGTCCAACTGCGGATTTGGCTAAACTTCGACATTTTCCGTGAAGTGACTGCCATCTGAACTCCACAACCACCCTTTGTGACAGAAAATTAGCGATAGATTCTATGATTGGCGCTATATTATAGGCATGGTATGGTATGTCCTTTTTATCTTTTTCTCAGTATATAACGAAGAAAGAAAGAAAGAAAAAGTTTTCACTCCGGAAGTGCCGGCGCACTCCCGGAGTGCAACCCGTCTTTTTTTATACATCAATTGTTATAATTCCTCTACAATAGTCGATATTTTATTATTTTGTCTATGGTTGTGCTATCGAAATTGGACAACATTGACTCAAGTGTCTATTCACGGCGCTGAAGTGGTCGCTTTCTTCGGCTACCCTTCGCCGAGGAATGTCACTTTGACCCCGGTGACCTATTGCTGTCGGCTCCGGGTAAGTTTTAAGATCAACATTCATTTCTTCTTCCTACAGGTAAAAACTTTCTAGCGGTGCAGCTTGTAACAATGTAATTTCAAACTCTCAATATATATCGATTTTTGTGTTTCAGTGCTATCTGTCGTGTCCCTTAGGAACTGTATATACGGCTATGGTGACTGATGAATTGATTGATCATATCGACCGTGGGGTGGCGCTAGTTGTCCCATAGTTTTGAACTATTATGATTAAATATGTTTTAAACTAAAATAAAATGGAAATATTCGCGTTTAGTATGCTATATCTTTAACCATTTTATATTAATAATAAATGTTTAGTACGTAGTTGTTGCTATTGTTTTCTATTTCTGTCTATGGTTGTCAGCAGCTAAATTAGTTTGTCTTTGGTCTAATGAACTTCATCATGATCAGCATATTTTGAAGATTGTTCGCGAAGCTTCTGAATTTCGGCTATAAATAGACCTGCACCGACCTTCAGAGAAAAACTTCTAATTTGTCTCAGCCATAATACTAAAACAGACTCGAAACGTTACTCTGTGTCTTAGTAAATCTCTGTGCTTCGAAAACTAACATGCAATAAGTGATAGATTGCTCCCAGATAATCTGGTAAGTTTTTATTTCTCTCGTTAAGAGGACTCGATCTGGGCCTGTAGTGTTGTTCACAACTCATTTGTTGTCTGTTTCACTCAGGGTCCTAAGTTGGAGCTTTGAGAGCCCTCAGAGATCTCCACGATATCGTGCAACATTCTACATCTCACATGCAAGTGCGCGGCCAACACGAGCTGGGTGTACAGCGAGAGATTCGCCGCTAGCAGCTGTAGGGTAGAAGGTTTTCTGCAAGCGTCCCCTTGACTGCACAGCCCAACTCAAAGGCCAGTACACCACCTACTGGTACCTATCCCGGTGTATGTAGACTGTACCGTATTTCGTGTGCCTACTGTGTGTGTTCGTCTGCCTATATTTCTGTCTCCTGTGCCTGCCTATCTACATTCTTATGTGTATGTCTTAGCTCTGTGTATCTGTCTGTCTACTTATTTTCTTATTTGTATATCTGCTCTGTAATCTATTCTTTCTAAATATATGTGTGTATACTGTGTGTAACCCGTTGTTTTCATTGGAGCCCTAACTTCCCTGTGCACACTCATCTAGCTCTCTGGAAAGGCGCCCTGGGAAAGAGTACTCTGTCAGCCTCTGAGCAAGCCGGTGAGTATCCATCTGACTAGTTCAGTGGTTACAAGCTTAGGGCCTGCTTATTGCATGGCTATATATATTTTATTTTATTGTTTTATATCTTTCTATGTGCTATTTCAGTCTCATATTCCGTGCCACGAGACCGACGATCTCTACGGTCAGAACTCACGGTATCAGCTTGTGCTGCTTAATTATACATTTTTGAAGTTAAAACTTCTTTAGCGGCGTTGGATGGGTAAAAAGTGTTAAACTCGCGTCAGGATCACGTGACCTTTGACCCGTAACCGATGACTTTGTAGGACGACATGACGTCATACAACATTCCTAGCTACAGAGTGTTTATTTTGCTAAAAAGCTTCAGCTTAGCGGTAAGCGCTTCGACTATAAGTCCTTATGGTTTCAGATAGTACCGGGTTCGAACCTGGGCTTCTGACACTTTTTGTGATTATTTTTTCTTTTTGTAATTTATTACGTTTTGTGATTATTTTTTCTTTTTGTAATTTATTACTTTTTGTGATTATTTTTTCTTTTTGTAATTTATTGATTTCTTCTGACAGAAAATTAGCAGAAAATTAGTGATAGGTTCTATGATTGGCATGGTATGGTATGTTCTTTTTATCTTTTTCTATGTATATAACGAAAAAAGAAAGAAAGAAAATGTTTTCACTTCTGCCGGCACTCCTAGAGTGCATCCCGTCTTTTTTTTCCTATAGCTTCTAGCTACGCTGTTCTGCCGCTGGGTAGATTATCTTCATCTGCTATTATTTTAGCGGGTCACTGGACGTAGTTCCCTTGTGACATACTGACGACAAATAAGGCTATTTATTTATATGCATAACAATCCCCTTTATCGTAAGTACCGACAGACCATCCCCTCTAGACAAGTGGCAATTCGCTAGCTGGCGTTTGGTGGAATAGAATGACGAATATATGGGATTTGACGTATATGACAGTCGTGAACGCATGTCAAATACGTCAAATCCCATACATTCGTCATTCTATTCCATCAAACGCCGGCTAGCGAATTGCCACTACTTGTATAGACTTCAATTTTAATTTCGATAGTGTTATTGTTGAAATTGACGCTTATATGCGTTTGTGTTGCGAAATGGCGCACATTGGGGGAGGCCTATGTCCAGCAGTAGGTTACGGCAATTGATTGATTGATGAGACAAAATAATATAATATCGGTGTTTACTTATCTTTTAACTCAGAATATAATAATGAAATAATAATAATTTGTAGTTTAAACATTTCAAAAAAATGACCGAATAAAGCAAATTACAATGGTTTCCCCCTATTACGTGAGACCGAAAAGCATATTTGACGAAATGTGGATGTTAATAAACCTCTGCCTACCTCTTCACGGATTTACAAGCGTGAAGATATGTATGTATGTATGTTAGGAAATGGGTGAACCACGGGTAAGACCGAATATAAATGACAAAGTTTTTAAACATATTTGTAACTCAATCCCACTCAAATGACTTAACGGAGCTGGCTGTTAGTGGGTAGGTAGCAGGGATAGGTTATAATCTGAAATTTAGGAATTTAATTACGAATTTTCATCCCTAAAAATACTAATTCAAGGCCGAAAAAAGTAATCGTATTTCTAAAAATCGTATTTCTATTGCTAAAAAGTAATCATATTATTGTGATTTAAGCATTCTAGTACTAAACGATTAACTATACTACAACGTTATCACCCGTTCCAAATAAGCAGTCCAATTGGGGAATTACCTCCGCCCTACAGAATACCGAGGCTAAAAATAACCTCGTGTTGGGTTCCCCGCGGTGAATCAGACCTCACTTGAGAGTTTTTGGGCTATCAGTGGGAAGACCGAAGGCTAGTCCTGCTTTGTCTTCTGCACAGCGTGACTTCCCTAGTGATGCACACGTCTATATGCCACGGTAACCGCTTTCCATCGGGTAGGCCGTGTGCTTGCCTGCCACCTAATTTAAACCTACGGTACATAGTATGGGTTAAAATGTTTGAATAAAAATCGCCCGTGTTACGAAACCAATTATGCTCTAACAAATAGTATTAAGGCACTATCTGCCGACTTCAAAAGGTTTTTTGCCTGTAAGGCAAAGATTTGACGGGTTCAAACCCCGTCTAGGCCGATTCCATTTTTTCTATTTAAATTGATTTGAATATTTGGCATGATACATGCTTAAAAATTTAATTCAGATTTGACAGATTGTCTGGCCCCCAATTCTGCTAATTTTATAACATAACAAAACGACTATGCATTGCATAAAATGTCATTAAATTTTAGACCTTATTTCTGAGTTTTAAAGTTCAAAATGAAAATAGAAAGATTTTATAACATTTTGTCATTACTTTACAAGATTTTCATTTAATTTTAGACTTTAAATGTAAAACAGTAAAGTCTAAAGTTAAATGGCATTGGTTACAGTGTCTGTGGTACCGCAGTGATTTTGCCATGAAAAATGGCCCTTTACTATACAATCTGTCCTCATATATATCAATATTCCATTATTAGTTCTAGATTAAGGGTCATAGACTATACAAATAGGTCATTGGTGATGTAATTCGGACAAACACTCCACTGTCACCTCGAAGACAGATATAGAAGGAGAAATTTAAATTGGTTAGGGCGAGGTCTGATAGCTTAGTGGTTGAAACATTGCCCCTGTAAGGTAAAGATCGCGGGTTCAAACCCCGCCTAGACTGATTCAATTTTTTCTATATAAAATCGACCTGTCAAACCTGTTAATCTCTAATCCTCAGATAAAATTGATACCCGGCACTGAGTCCAGCATAGTTCTAAAATACGGGTCTTACATCATCCTCGCAACCAATGTGTAACTCAAATTGGACGTTTAACATATGCTCATCATCTATACTAACACAACACTAACATCTACAAATCGATGTCATGAGTGACGACTACTATTAATCTATAGAAGCATCGATGCATCGATATTTGATACTTACAAATTAGTCATGTCACAGAATAGATAATAGTACTAGCGTACAGAATGGAAGCTCACCCCCTCCCACCGATTTCATTTCCTCTCCCCGCACGTCAAAATCATGGGCGCTTTCATGGGCGCCTAAAACAAAGGTTGTCGCTAGTAAAATGTGTAGTAACGGCACTTCAGGAAGAAGAGTGAAAAGTTCGGCTAGCTTCGGTTTTTAAGGCGTCCTCTCTTTCACACATGACTATAGTGAAATTTAACCCTCAAAAGCATCTTGCTTTTTTGTATAAATAACTAATGAACTACACATAGTAAGAACATTTGTACTTTTACCACAGTATTTATTATTGAACCTGACCGGTTTCGCCTTATGGTAACTTCAAAAGTTTACATTGATGTTTTTGAAATGTTTCTAATCTTAAACACAAGAGGTGTTTACGACTAGAAATGTTCATAAACATTGCGTAACTGGTCAGGTTCAATAATAAATACTGTAGAAAAAGTACAAGTGTTCTCAATATGTGTAACAAAAAGTTCCACCAAGGGTCATCAATGAACAGTATTAAAAAAAAACTAATGAACTGGATGTCAGGTTCGCCCAGTAATAAATTCGTGAAAAATCTTATCAATTATAATAATTTTCATATAGTCCGGATTTTTTAGAAAATAACTCTAGAACCAGCATGTTAAGTGACATTATGGTGGACCGATATTGATTATAGGTGTATTATTTTTTTAACATTATAAAGATTATAACTCAAAAGCATATGATGCAGATTTACATTAGTAAACATTCTAGGGTTAAAAATGGGCGGTACCTGGCAATGACGGAATCCATGATGGACGACATTAATTGTGAATCATTCAAATTGAAAAAAATGCCACACTTCATAGGCGTGAGCTGTCAAAATATTGATTCTTAAATTTTATAAAGTATAGAGTGGTTAAAACCATTTGTTTCAAAAAAATATACATATATATCTTTCCGTGAACTTTCCTTTAGTATAAATTATAATTGATACTTAAATAAATTAACACTTTTAAATTAAAGTGTGCTCAACTGCCATTTTTCTAATTTCCTACTCGCTGTTGACAATTCTAAATAAGTATTAGGATAGTTATTACAAAAACCGGGTATAAAATCCGTGTCATTCAGTTGAGGTTCAGAAACCTTGGTACGTAATAAAAACACCATTTATGTAGAATATATATGCTTGAATATTCGCATCCCAACAACTTCAACCGAAAAAACGAGGGATTTCAACTCCAAAAAGATTGGTACCCAGCACTGAGAGCCACTCGGTATCACAGTGCAAACAACCAATCAGGATCGATTACGTCCGCGCCACAGCGCTCGACCAATCAGAATCGAGTGAGTCAATTCCCCGCTCCGACCGTGCCTATAAATACAGCTGTGATTCAAGGCCCGGCATTAGTCGCAAGTCAGCCGCCGGCGAGGCAAGGTCTCCGAAGTTGTCGTCGCCCGGCCCTGCGCCACTGAAGATGTCGACCGCAGTGATCGACGAAACGTCTGGAACGCAAGTTTCACATCGACCACGGCCAAACAGCCCGGAAGCAGTATATTCTACATGCAACGCCGGCCGTGTAAGCCTGAAGACTTATAAAAACACCATTTATAAAAAAAATGTTCTACCTCACCCTTGGCAATGGAGCATTAATTACTAAGGGATGAATACTAGTAGTTTTGTAAAGAGTTCCAGATCATTTTTTGGCATCTGGAGATCAAATCTGGTATCCTCACTTATATTTCTTTTATACGATACGTATCTTTATTTTATAGCTCCCTGGATATTTCACCAATAAATATTGTCAATCCGTTCTCAAAAAAGCCACAACAAACGTCTCCGCCTTTTTTCATGTTTTTTTTTCCACAACTACCTGTAAGGAATCATGTTATTTCAGCCAAAAATCATCAATATCCGTTCATAAATAACGCGACAGAAAAGGCACCCCTTTTTTCCTCCGATTAAAAAGCTCTAGGCAAAAATGATGTTTTAAATCAAAGAACATGTATGCCATGTTTGGTGACAATCGGATAAGAAATGTGCCCTTATAGACCGAACAGAACGGAGACTATTTATAATTAATGAAAAATTTCACGCGGGCGAAACCGTGAGCAACAGCTAGTTTTTATAAACACAATGGGTTTTAATTACTCTATAAACATATCAAAGTCGTGTTGTAGTATTGTTTTGTTATTTGTGCCAATTCTGTTGATTGACAGGACCAAAATGTATCGCCATATTCTTTTCTTCCGAAGCGAAGAAAAAGATAGAAATACGTTTTAATGTAAAAATTATTAATATGAATTTTTGTAACAACAGAATTGTCGCCTCCGTCGGATGTGACGTAAATCATGACACTAAGGGATAGAGTGAGAAAAATCACGCTATCTCACTCGAAAATTAGCTCAAATTTCAAATAGTGCCATCCATGACATTTCTAATTTTCTCACACATCAACACTACCGTGCATGTACACGAGCTATGTTTGTAATAATTACACCGCGATTGTTTCATACATTTTTCCGAGAGCTTCCGAGGTGTGGTCATGTTCGTCACATCACTAGTTTATTGAATAGATGGGTAATCTAAAACTGGTAGTAAATCCAGAACCTAGTATATAGAGAAGCTGTTTGGAGACGTAGAGTATAAATAATTTAGACTCATTAGCCTCTGTTGTGTCATGCTAGGGAACACGGCTGCTACGCAGGGGATGCGGGTTCGATTCCTGCTCAGTGTAAATATATGTTATGAACATCTAAGGCACTCGTTATGGGTATTTGGAGCCTACAAAAGTACTACTACTATTGCTAATTAATGATGGAAGACAGTTCAGCCGTATCACAGTGAGACTGGAATACCGAACCTCAGTTATCTGAGGTAGAAGAAGGAAGAATGACGATTTTTTTTCATTCGGTCAATTGACTGCACCCCGCTGTATGGTGAGAAGCTCGGATATCATTCTAAATACTGACGATCCCAAAATGGTAGAGAAGAGGGTAACCCCACTGTGTGTTTTACTGTGTCTAAACAAAAGCGTTGATGAGGCGGAGTCACTAGAATTGATAGAATTAGAGGAATGAGTATATCCTTGATACGTTCAAAGTCGCCCTGATACAAGACAAACTACGCGAAAACCGACTGCGCTGGTACGGACACGTGATGAGACGGGATGATGACCACATGACCAAGAAAGTGTTAACCATGGAGGCGGAAAAAAAAGGCCGAGGATAACTTTAACGACTTGGCTGCAAACGTTGTAGATGGATATGACTAGTACTAACACAAAGGAAGAGACAACCCGCGGGCAGACTACGAGAGCTGACCCCAAATAATTTGGGATAATAGCTAGAAGAAGGAAGAAAACAATAGCTTGTGTTCATAGGAATTGTTTAACATGATGTGCACAGCTACATTCTATCATCGGTACCATAGGCAGGTAGACCATCCTCACACATTATGATAGGAAGCAACGAAAGGAATTTCATCTCGTGCAAGTTTATGCTGTGAACTTATTGCTATGGTTTTCCCAAGCGACTAATATATGGGTTTCTTCAAGAGGAGCATTAGAAAGTTCCTACATGGTTGGTAGCGCGAGTGTGATGCCCCTAGTGTTGCACACGACAATAGGCCACGGTAATCGCTTTTCATCATGTGGGTCGAATATAAAAAAACATGGGTACGAGAAGAGTATTAGTCCAGTAATACAGTCCGATTGGGGTAGTACCTCCACCCTACAGAATACCGCGGCCATAATAATTTCGTGTTGTGTTCCCGGCGGTGAGTAGGGTAGACAGAACTCACTGGAGAGATTTTGTGCTGTCAGTGGTAAGACCAACGGCTGACCTTTGTCTTTGTAGCATACTGCTACGTGTTTTCACATCTTAGGGGATCGGTGGCCGGTTTTTTTTTAATATGGCGTTATAATATGCATTTAAAGAAAAGGGTTGAAGTTTCGACTTGGCAAATGCAATTATGGATCAGAACTTTGTGAATTTACAAGGGAAAAATATAGTAGAAAACAAAGGCCGAAAGTCATGTTGCACGTTGGAGTACCTGAGCCAAAGAAAAACACCTAGGTTAGTGGTTATAGCAGAAAAACACAGTTCTACAAGTTAATATTATTAGTGTCAATATAGTCACAAATCAAATAGATAAGAGGGGAATTAGTGAAGTTAGAAGGGAGTTAGAGGGATACAGTTAGTGGGGAGGATATCATACAAAGAACCAAGGTGTCCGGTTCCTGTGCAAGACGTCTGAAATTTGGCGTAAATAAATATAATAATTATATTTAAGCAGGCTCTAAGTGTATCACGTATTAGACAATTTCTTTGTATCCGATAATTTAGACAATAGTC
Organism: Eilema caniola; assembly: GCA_949126895.1. Classification (NCBI taxonomy): domain Eukaryota; kingdom Metazoa; phylum Arthropoda; class Insecta; order Lepidoptera; family Erebidae; genus Eilema; species Eilema caniola. Next base: position 1,759,320 of record OX421486.1, on the reverse strand, counting down.
AGTCATATTCTGAACTTATACTTTTGAACATGTAACAATGTTTTATTAGTTGTAAGCGCTAGGTATACATTTCCGTCCAGTGCGTAATCAAGAGCGCAAAAAGACTGATATCCTGATATTTATATGTATTTACTGAAATTTAGTTCGGTATATCGTTCCGAATGACAGATCGTCACTCACTACTTCACTGGACTTTGCATTGGTGGTTCGCTCCGACAAGGTGTCGGGCGCGTAGAAAAGTCGAATTTTTTCTTGGATTGGCGTCAAGCAAGTGAGCCTTGAGATGACATCCGATTGCATCATGGCCAGGAGGTTGTGCTGAGGGTCACACCGATGGCCATCGCCGTGTCGTCGAGTCCCATGGCGTAGTAGCGGCCACATTTCATAGCCTAGAGGATCATCCGTCAATTAGAAGGTGCAGTGTGGTGAGTTGACTTTTAAACCGAAACACCTTCATTATTATACACGGATAGCAAAAAGGAATAGTCTCAGGAAGGAAGATCACTAATAACCACTATTTCAGATCTACCTCGGATAAAATGTGCTCAAAATCTGCTCCATACGCGCAGTACGCGTTTCTTGTACGGTGTCTTTTGAGTGCAGACGCAGTGCAATGGATGGTAGACGAGCTCAAATTCACCAAGCGTAGATTATTAAAAACAATCCACGCGCGCCAGAGGCATGTTTGTCTCGCAACTTAGGTCCGAGATATTTATCCCGAGCTATGAAAATAATGCTGCGATGGTGGCTCTCAGCTTGACGGCCTCATCAGATACTTGCCTACAGTTCTGGGTACTTAAGAAGTTTTCACGCCCCACATGTGGGGCGTGAAAACTTCTTAAGTACCCAGAACTGTAGGAAGAAGGAAATACGTATACTGATTAAAAGTTTTTTTTTACCTGCGGGAAATCCCCACGGATACCCCCCACTTCGGAGCCGAAGGGGGAGGTTATGTGGGACTCGAACCGACTAAACCGCATGCCGTCTGTGGGTCGATGTACTAGGCCGGAGGTGAGGTTGTCTCGTGACATATCCCTCGCAACCCGGCTGACCCAGGGCTATTCCTCTCGGTCTGGCCCTCCTCGGGAGACTGATTATAGGTAAGCAATGTTTGAATAATGCCAATTTTATTTTCCTTGCTACCTACCTACACACTTTTACATAATAATTGTTTTCTTACGTGTATTACAATAAGATCTAATTTTAAACAATAAATGGAAAAAGAATCTACACAAATTGGTTTATAATATAATTAATGTTAACTACAAAATAACAATAATAATACTCTGAAATTTATGAAAATTTAATAAGTTATAATAATACCACTTTTAAATGATTCTTTTGTACTACCAGTCTGAGACGCAGTCATACACTGAACTAAACCTAGGATAAAGCAAAACCTAACAACACAGCTCTTTCTGCGTAAATAGTAACAAGCAATTCATCATAATTCGGGTACATTGAGATAACTTAGGCACGGTTATACAGAAAAGACGTGGCGGTGACGTATTCAAGTGGCGGACAATTTTGGTATTTGTCTTAGATGAGAATTGCGTCGTCATTTAGTGGCGGGACGTCGCCTGGAGGCGCGGGCGCAATTCTTCTCTGAGACAAAAACGACGTTATTGCACACTACATAAGGTTTATATTGTGTTACTAAAACCGTCATAAGTCTCCGCCACGTCTCTTCTGTATAAACCGCGCCTTAGAGCGTTTTCACACTCATCCTAAATCCGATATTCGACATCCGATATCGGAGGAAGTCAAACGTATGAGATATGTGTCTGTCTTTCACATTGTCTGGCCCGATATCGGGTATCGGAGCCAACAGCACTGTGTTGCCTCAACATCGGATCACAATAAGTCTAAAACGGCGACTGTAAGTAATTTTCGACCTTAATGAGATTTTCTTAGTTAAGTGTCTTTTCGCGTTAATTGATAACGCTGATCACGAATATAAGAAAAAAAACTAGATAGCATGTTCTGTCAATAAGGTCGAAAATTGCTTGCACTATTTTTTCTTTTTTTTTCATTCCTTGCATGCTAACTAGTCTACGCTTTCAAGCAAATAGCCGTATCGGGCCAATTTTATCGGATAAATGTGAAAACAGCACAAGGTGTCGGCTATCGGATGTCGGCTATCGGCGTCCGACACCGATATCGGATATCGGATGAGTGTGAAAACACTCTTACTCTGCAAAGTATGTAACAACTATCATCTTAGTCTCCCCACGACCATGGCTGCAGAAAAGTAGCCGAAACGTCGGGCTAAATGTAAATAGTACAAAATAAATCGCAATACAGTCTGTTAAAAAGATGATTTTATTTTAAAATGTAGATCTAATATCCTCTCTACACGTTGGCAAACGCGTTACGTGTTAACCGGGACTTTTTGCTATTCTTGATAATATTGAGAGGGTATGTTGGCTAACGCATTGGCTACTTTTCACCAACATGTAGAGCGGCCAAATATGAATCGTACATCCGAGGTAGTAGTTAATACTTTTGATGCAGGTCTGTCTCAATTATTCCAGCATTAACCTCATCAATAATTTCATTAGAACCAAAAGTACTATTGGTCACCGTCAGTCTGGCGTCAAGAAAATAATGAAGTGTAAATGTCTCCTTGTATTTCATTACCCTGGGCAAACTCCCTGCCTTTTGCAGTCTGACTATAGAATACGCCCAAAACTTGTGCTCTTTATATTCCTTTTCGTAATAGCAAAACACATCTCCAGCGATGAAAGCTTGATAATCCACTTCAACTTTAATTGTACCTCGTGTAGCGTTAAGCGTGGCTGTTACTTTATCCCCTGGTGCTACAACTATTTGTACAGCAGAAGTACTACCAAATTTGATGGCTCTTTTTTGTGTGGATGTTTTATTCCAGTGTGATTTATACAAGAATGTACTTGTAGGTCCGGTAGCTCCCGGTGCAAAGTTGACTTTGTAATTAATAGCGTGTTGGACTTTTAGTGGTTTCCCACTGCCCCAACTGTGTGTCATTGATTCTTCACCATCATGAGTCACGGTTGTATTGTAAGTAGCATCTGAATCATGATTATTAGTAAAATTTGTCGTACCGATAGTAACTTCTTCTGTAGTAACATCAATGATTTTTACTTTAACTGCTTCAATGTATCTATAAACGGGATCCCAGTCATTTCGAATGTAAACTTTTCCATAAGGTGTCGGGTCTTTCACAAAAACCTTGTCGCAGGCTTTATCTTTGTATTTTCCAGAGGCGCTTTTAAGGGATGAGTTGTCAACTTTGAAAGTATTTCGTTCATCGTCCTCAATGACATCTTTCTCTCTACCGCTGAATGTAACATTATTGTCAAATGTCTGAAGATGTATATTGATAGTTATGCTACTGTACGCATATAATGGCAAAAAAATGACAACTAAGTAGGTCGCCAACATTTTCATCTGCAAAAGAAATGGATTTGTTAAAATTTTCATTGGTTGAATACTTCATAAAAAGAAGTAGAAAGAAGAAGTCACTTGACAATCACTTTGATGAAATATTGGGGGTATATTTCTGCAATCGGCGGGCTAAGAGATTGCAGTGTTATTCTAGTACTAAATAAAATAAAATTGAATACTTAATATTATAAATGCGAAAGTATCTCTGTCTATCTGTCTGTTACGCTTTCACGCCTAAACCACTGAAACGACCTTGATGAAATTTCATTTATTTTAGATATAGATAGGGCCTACCTGAGAAAGGACATAGGCCATATTTGGTCGAGATAACCGACATTAGCGAGGGCGGAACCGCGGGCAACAGCTTGATTACCATAAGTAACTACCTTAACTCTACATTTGTTAATTTATTTCAAAGTAAAAATCGTTTCTATGTGACCAGTAATATGTGCAGCTATACCTTATCCCACATTACACTTGATACTCTCTCAAGCTTACGCGGAAATCACTCTTAAAAATAAAACTTTTTTTACCCGAGTCCACCGCAATTTATTCATTATTTATTTGTAGCCCGACGTTTCGGCTACTTTTCAGCAACCATGATCGCAGGGCACCCCGTTTAAAAAATGGTTTTATTTCAAATACATAATACTTTCTCAAATCATGAAAAAAATTAAAATAATTTCTTGTGAAACCTACCTTGTGCTTGCTAGTATGCTGTGTCGAATTAAACGAAATTCTAGTTATAAAGACCTTATCAACAGAAACATGAATAATATTGTCACAAAAACAGATACGGGTGAAACTTTAGTGCCTTATAATAGGCTATTAATATGTATCGACCTTTTAACATGTACCTAATTTAGGTGCTAAACCTAAATTAGAAAATTGTTATATTTGAATGTTTCTGAATACTCCATTCTCCGAGATCTGATGGAGAATTCTACAAACTCGATACATAGACTAGGAAAGTACCTCATGATATACACATATAATATGTCTGAAGGATCATTGTTACGGGAAGTCAATTAACGAAACCAAAGATAATCAAAAGTTCGAAGAATCACATTTGACAAACTGGAGGGGCATGGTAGTGCGAGTCAAAGTGGGAAGGACATACGTGTTCGAACAATCACTTCTTGTTGAGACTTCAAACAGACAACATCTCCTGATAACTATTTCATGATACATTGAAGTGTTAATTCGGAGTATTATAATTACTGTATAATTCACCTATTTATTACTTCTGCCTTATAATACTTGCAATTTATGAGTGACCGCAATCTTATAAACTATCGGCAACAATGAATGATATCGGTACATGGCACCATCGTAGCCCTAGAAATTATGGTAGGTATTTTAGTTAACTTTTTTTTTATGCCACTTAGGTGGCAGACAAGCACACGGCCCACCTGATGGGAAGTGGTTACCGTGGCCTATGGACGTTTGCAACACCAGGGGCGTCACAATCGTGCTACCGACCCTGTAGATACCTTCTAATACCCTTCTTGAAGAACCCCATATTGTAGTCGCTTGGGAAAACCACGGCAGGAAGTTCATTCCACAACCTGAGCGTGCGTGGGACGAAGTTCCTTTCAAAACGCACGGTGCGCACTATTTCCGGTCGCAGTGTGTGAGGATGAATTTTCCCTGCCTATGGCGAGTGGTACGATGATAGAATGCAGTGGTGGGCATCATGTCAAGCAATTCATCTGAGCATAAACCATTGTATAGGCGGTAGACACACACAGCGAGGCAAAGTCCCTTCTGAGGCTGAGAGGTTCCACATCGCCTGTGAGTATGGGATTGTCGACGAGCCTCAACGCCCGTCTTTGCAATGAGTCGAAGGGGCCAAGCTGGTATGCAGGCGCTCCGGCAAAGAGGTGACAGCAGTACTCCATGTGGGGCCGAATTTGTGCCTTATAAAGCAGAAGTCGTTGCCCCGCAGTGAAGTACTGCTTCGCCCTGTTGAGCACTCCAAGTTTCTTTGAGACCAGCTTGACCTTGTCCTGCAAATGTTTGCGGAACTGAACGTCGCTTGAGATGTCGACACCTAGGATCCCAATACTCGAAGAGATGGAAAGCGGTGCGCCCAGGAATTGCGGCGCTACAATAAATGGAGTTTTCTTAGCGGTGAATACAAATACTTGTGTCTTAGTGGGGTTAAATTGGACTAGGTTAAGTCGACCCCAATCGGATACTCCCGAGAGAGTAGTCTCGATTTCAGACACAAGTTGTTCGCGTCTCTTCTCCACCTCGAATTGAGGGATATTTGCACGACCCGTGTAACACGTGTCCCCGGTACTGTCGTCCGCATAGCAATGAATAGATCCATCAGACAGTATGTCATTGATATGCAGCAGAAACAGCGTCGGTGACAACACGGAGCCTTGTGGGACACCAGCGTTTATGTCCATGCGGTCCGAGCAGCTGCCATCGACGACGGCTTGGATACTTCTGTTGGACAAAAAGCTGGCAATCCATTCGCAAAGTCCCTCGGGGAGTCCGTAGCGTGGCAACTTCGAAAGAAGACCTCTGTGCCAGACCCGGTCAAAGGCCTTTGCTATATCGAGGCTGACCGCTAGTGCCTCGCCCCGACTCTCGATAGCTTGCGCCCATCGGTTTGTGAGATACACAAGAAGGTCACCAGTGGAGCGACGGTGGCGAAAGCCATACTGTCGGTCGCTCAGTAGGTCGTTTCCCTCAAGGTATCCCAGGAGCTGTGCGTTAATCACACGCTCCATTACCTTCGAGAGAAGGGAGGTTATAGCAATAGGCCTGTAATTGGACGGGTCTGTCCTGTCGCCTTTCTTAGGCACAGTATGCACGATTGCAGTCTTCCACGAGGCTGGGACTTGTCTCGCGGAGTAAGAGAGCGCGAAAAGTAAGTAAGTAAGTACTGGGCACAATTCGGGGGCACAGTGCCTGAGCACCATCGCTGGTAAACCATCCGGCCCACTCGACTTCCGAACATCCAGGGACTTGAGTTCCCGCCGAACCACCCGTTGTGTGATTTTAATTTCAGACATGAAAGTACCACAGTTGGGGACAATAGGTGGCTCGGCATTCCCGTCGTTCATCGTCGAGTTTGACGCAAAGAGATTACCTAAAAGATCGGCTTTCTCCTTAGCGCCATGAGCTAGGCTACCGTCGGGTTTTTGCAGCGGCGGAAGGCAGGAATGGTAGAAGTTTCCCTCGGCAGCTTTGGCTAACGACCAAAATGCTCGACTACCGGATGGGTAACGAGTAAGCCGCTCGCCAATTCCACCGATGAACTCAAACTTCGCCCTGGCAGTAGCTTTTATACTGGACCTCGAGGCGGCATTCAATTTCCGCTTCACTTCAGCTATGTTAGGATCCTTATTGGCAAGTGCCGTGGTCCAAGCCTTATATGCAGATTGCTTGCGGTCTCTAGCTTCTCTGCAAGGCCTATTAAACCACGGCCGTTTGCTCGCTCCTGTTGCGAACCAACGGTTGGGAATATAGCATTCCATGCCCGATAGGATCGTTTCAGCGACTGCTGTTGCACAGGAGCTTGGATCCTTTGAAGTGAAGCAAAGCCGCCTCCACGGGTACGACGAGAAGAATTCTCGCAGTCCGTCCCAGTCTGCCGACTTGTAGTGCCAGACATGCCGCCACTGAGGTGGCCGAAGTGGTTCTGGCCGCGCGAGAGTCACTTGCACCCGGATGACGCTGTGGTCCGAAGTACCGAGAGGTGCTTCCACAGTTACGGAGTACTCATCCGGGCGCGTAGTCAGCAGAAGGTCCAATAAAGACTCTCTGTGGGTCCCGACATCTGGTTTTCTGGTGATGGAATGCACCAGTTGCGAGAACCCATAGGTCAGGGCAAAGTTGTGAGCAGCCCTTCCCACAAAATCAGTCCTGTGAGACCCCAGCCACTCCACGTGGTGGGCATTGAAGTCACCCAAGAATACTAAGTCCGCGGTAGGGTACTGCTCTATTACTCTATCCGCCGACCGCTGCAGGTGCTCAAACAGTTGAGCCGTGCCCAGGTCACCGCTATGAGACCTGTAGATGCACGCATAGATACAGGTGTGGCCTCCGTAATCCATACGTACCCATAGTGTGGACAGGTCCCTGTCTTCAAGGCCGTTTAGACGGCGACAACAAACGTCATCCCGCACGTACATGCATACCCCGGCTTTACTCAGGAAGTTATGCTCGAGTCTGTACCCGGGGTACATAAGGTAGGCTGTATCGGCCGGGCATGATATTTGGATCACCATCAGAAAGAATAGGGTCGGCTTTGCTGTCTCAAGATGGTGGTGGACCTCGTTAAGATTGGAGTGGAGGCCCCTGATGTTACAGAAGCCCACTTTCAATGTGGACGAGGGTGCCGCTGTATATACTCTATTGCTTTTCCTTTTTACTGCCATGATAAAGAAGGGGGGGGAGGGGAAGGTATAGAGAGTCTCTGTACTGCCAGCGAAGAAGACAAAGCAAGGCTCCCCACCACCGCAGACGAGCCAGGGTTGTGTGACTCGCTGGCGCGGTGGGCGGAAGGGCCCCCGGTCCCCTCCCAGATACTGTAGCCGAGTCCACTTCGGTTTCCTCCTCCGGCACGACTACAGCACCGGGAACTTTACCCGTTTCACCGGGTCTCCCTGACTGCTGCGCCATCATTTCACATCCTCACTAGTCAGCAGTGGCATCCTAAGCCTTTGGTTTTCCCACTGACAACACAGAACCTCTCCAGTGAGCTCTGGCTACCCTACTCACCGTAGGGAACACAACACAAGGTTATTATAACCGCGGTATTCTGTAGGGCGAAGGTACTTCCCCAGTCGGACTGCTCAGTTAGGACGGGAGATACCGTCGTGTCCTACCTTCTCCAAAATTAATTATTATGATTATTATTAACAATTCTGTTTTTGCCTTTCTTCCGTTACTATTTTCCGTTTCAATTCCGTGTCTCGGAGAACACGTTAAGGCCCTGTATTCCTGCAAAAGTAGGCATTTATCGCTATCCCGGCCGGTCAGAAAATATTACGCGCGGTCGCAGTGACGGTGAACTTGGTGGTGGCCCCGCCAGCGACACAGTATAGAAATAAACAGTAGGAAAACTTGATTTGACTAAGAAAATTCAATGCAGTTTTTTAACTTTATTTAGTTTCGTGAATAAATTAAGTAAGTAATAAATAGTAAACGAAAAAAAACGAAGTTCAGCCGCATTACAGTAAGACTGGAAAGCCGACCCCAGCTCAGTTAGGAATTTATAAAGTGGTCAATCACTTTCAAAAGCTTATTTTCTAACATGACCGTTTCTTTAGATTTTAGCGCCGTCGAGGATCCCACAAAAAAACGCACCTGCTTTCTAAAATATGAAAATTAGTTTGCGAGCAGTACTTATCTAATTTATTATCTTACTAATTCTCAAATTATTTTAGCATAGTCAGCCACTAGAAGAGTTCGTCCTGTGCCTCTTTTACATAAAATACAGAAGTTTTTCGAATTATTTACTTTTATCCCGACGTCTCGGCTACTTTTCAGCATATATCGACTGTAGCTATTAACAAAGTCGGAACTACAAAAACACTACTTTTCAGTATGACCAAATAAAGTTTTGAACTTGCACCAAATTCACAAATGACCATATTGCTACGCCCGGCGCTTGGCCACTTCAATATATGGCCAAATTTCCATAGGAGTGAGCGAGACGGCACTATAGAAAGAGACTGCATGCCTTGACGTCATTGTTCTAGAAGGAATGGAATAAATAGAACGAGACGTCAGGCTAGAAAGAGACAGCATGCCTTGACGTCACTAGAACGAATGGAATGAATAGAAAGAGACACAAGACCTAATAGAACCTCCCAGAAAGTTCCTGTCTTTTTCAGAACGTACCTGTCTTTTCTCGATCTTTCGCTACTCGGCCGCGCCCGATATAAAAGGCGAGCTAACAGCCTCCGCTCCAGTTAGTCTAAGACTAGTATTCGAAGCGAACAAAGCGATAAAGTGCGTACTGTGTTATTAAGCATAATTATTGTATATCCTAATGATTATTCATAAAATTGATATGCATAAAGTTGTAAAGCATATTGTTTATTTGTCTAATAATTATTTGGTATAATGATAAACACCTGCTAACATGGTGCTAGCAAGCTGGCAAGGATCTGGATGCAATCTGGACTTTAGGGCACCCCGACTCGGATAGGTTAGGTTAGAAGGCATTAGGCCTTCGTGGTTATTTTTTTATAAACCACCCAGAAGTAGGAGCCCCTCGTAGCGGGGCTCCATCGACCAATTAGGTCAAAAGAACATTAGGTTAAATGAACTTTGATGCGCCTACAAGTTTGACGAGAGTAATGTATAAAATAGTGTAATATTGTTAATAAAAATTTTGTAGTGATTTTTTCGGAATAGTTATGGTTATGCGTCGTTATCATGGAGAAGGAAATGTCATATTCTGTCCTCCGTGGTCGTTATGCTTAAGTAAACTTATGCTTTGGGATATTATGCTTATTAAATATTATGCTTATAGTAAATAGGAGTAAAAAATTTATGCTTGAAAAGTTATGGCAAATGAGTATTATGCGTAAATAATGTTATGACAAGTAACATTATGAAATGTTAAATTATGACATAAAATTTTAGGAATAAAAATAGAGAACCAAGGAAATTAGACAAAGAACCGACTCAGGCTGAAATCAAAGCCGTAACAAGCAATATAGCAGGCGGTACCCATTAACTTTTTCACTTCTCATGCTCTTAAAATGTTCCTATAACGTCCTGAAAAAGGTGGCTGAACTGCAGTGGGCTATTTGATTGAATCGCATTATAAAATGTATACCCTATACTACAAACCCTAGTGGTTATAGTTTACTATGATTCTATATACAATTTAAAACAACTATTAAGGCGAAATTGTGTAGCAGGGCATATTATAACATCTTTTTTAATGACAAAAATGCGTGGGATTAAGTTGTTCTAAGTCAACACAAGAAAATGATTGTACCTACATGACGATATTTAAAAAAAAAGGATTCCTACTGACTTTTCTTGCAGTGTTTCTCAGTAGTTGCCATGTCACGCACTGCATGGTAGGGGAATAAATTATGACGATTCCAAACAAATTTATATTTTTATGGAAAAAATGTTTTTTTTTTAATTTAAATTTGAATTTGATTGTGAGCGCATTGTATTACATTTTACTTAAATAAAAAAATAAAAAATGCTGATCCAAATGATTGATGGTGTACAAGTGGGCGGCTTGTCAATTTATCATTGTTATGAGTAATACATGATTACTGTATGAATTTGCATGTAGTAATTTAAGTTAGTCATTAGTAACTAAGCAGTAAAAGATTGTAAGTACGTTGGTGTTCACATCAATAAATATACACTCGAGAGCAATGAATCCGGGTCACTCAAAGAATCCAAAAAATCTCGGAAAGTAAGAATGCTGGGTTAATGCAATAAATTGTATTTAATAGACAATTTAATACTCCTTAAATGAAAGTATTAAAACTTCTTAGTTATTGTAAAGTTATATCATAAAAAAATCAAATTTGAAAAGGGAACACTGTCGAAGATGGAACTACGAAATTACAGGATTTGTTTTTGCTTTTGTTTGTAATCTGTCATTTATGTTGGTACATAAACCAGGTTGATAGTGCTCAATATTCATTATTCAAGCTGAAATCATGTCGCTTACACTTGAAGAATGCACCAGAATACTTACATTGGTGGAAACCGGCCGGAGTCAGCGTGATACAGCCAGGACTGTCGGTGTGTCGCTGTCAACAGTACAAAGAGTTCTCCGACGTTACGAAGAAACTGGTTCTAACCTACGCAGACCAGGAACGGGCAGAACTAGGTGTACCACAGCACGAGAAGACCGATACTTGGTGAACACCATGCTTCGAAATCGCTTTCTCACAGGAACTGAACTCACAAATCAGTTTCGACGCCTCGGAGGAAGTAACCCAAGTGCATGGACAGTAAGACGTCGGCTTGCTGAATCTAACTTAAAACCCCTTAGACCTGCAAACGGCCCTAAACTGGAGCGTGGCCATCGTATTTCAAGACTAAGATATGCCCAGAACCACGTAAATTGGAGTATTGAAGATTGGTCGAAAGTTATGTTCTCCGACGAATCAAAATTTATGCTCTACAAGCACGATGGAAGACACAGAGTGTATAGAAGACCAGGGGAAAGATTCAAGCAAGCATGCATCGAAGAAAAAGTAGCCTACGGTGGTGGGTCTGTACTTGTGTGGGCCGGAATTTCCTCTGAAAGTCGCACAGAGCTGGTGATCATAGAAAACGGCTCTTTAACTAGCGTAAGATATGTGGAAGAAATCCTCAACGAACACGTTGGTCCATTTATGGTCAATTTGGGTGAGGATGCTATATTTATGCATGACAATGCCCGACCTCATACAGGTAGGATTGTGAATGACTACCTTCAAGAGATGAACATTACTTGTATGGAGTGGCCAGCGCGCAGCCCGGATATCAACCCGATCGAGCATGCTTGGGACGAGCTAGGGAGATGCGTAAAACAACGAAACCCTCCCCCAATCACGCTTCCTGAGCTCAAAATTGCTCTCACAGAGGAATGGGAGAATATTCCCCAAAATCGTATAAGGAACTTGGTGTACAGCATGCCAAACCGCGTAAACGCAGTAATGGAAGCACGAGGAGGTAATACGAAGTATTGAAATTCAAGAAAATCGTCATAAAGTTCAAAAATTTCATGTTTCCTTTTTTTGTTTTAAGGAGAGATCAGCAGTTTTTTTTCTTTATGTAATTTTGTGTAAATAAAATGTATGGTGACTCATATTTTTTTAACTTTCATTTAAGGAGTATTAAATTGTCTATTAAATACAATTTATTGAATTAACCTAGCATTCTTACTTTCCGAGATTTTTTGGATTCTTTGAGTGACCCGGATTCATTGCTCTCGAGTGTATAAATGACAGACAGATAGACAGACGAATCAGCGTCGGTAGCTTAGTGGTTAAGGAGTCGGCCTTACGATCGAGAGGTCCCGGGTTCGAATCCTGGCCATTACACTACCGACGTGAACCCACTCCTACCACAAGAAATTTAGCTTAGTTGGAGGGGTTAGAGGGAACATTCTTAATTTCGGTTGATAATATTTAAAAAAAAAAAGACAAGTGATCGTATAAAAGTATTAGTATGCCAAAACATAAACGACATGAAAGTTATTCAACTAGCATAATGTATTCAAATATATTTTTATATCGTTCCCTGTTAATTTAAGCAACAGTTTCGAGAGATAAGCTTTTCTATATATTGTTGTAGGCAGGTTAATAAACCGACCTATACTTGGTGGCACCAGGTTGGTAGCAGGTAAGTCTAAACACGTTATTGTTCCTATCTGCTCACATACACGAGACCCGGAGGAATTTATAAGTGCCTCTTAGAATTCTGTGAAGGTTGTTGCACATTGGGCAAACAAAATCTGACAAATTTAACGTTAACTTCTAGAAGTAACATTTTTCTATGGTACAGGAGCGTGCTAGATTTCTCTTGATCGTTAACTATCGTCTATTTTGCAGTGTGTAGTGTAAGGCTTCTCACCCGTACCATGCAGGTACTCACCGAGACAGCTAAGGTACCTAGGTTACTCGAGGAGGGCCAGACTGAGAGGGATGACCCTGGGTAGGCCGGGGTGCGAGGGTTATGACGTTGACAACCTCACCTTCGGCCTAGCACAACGACCCACAGTCGGCCTGCGGTTAAGCCAATTCGAGTCCGACATAACCTCCCCTCCGGCTCCGGATTACACGTGGGCATTTCCCGCACGTAAAATAAAAATGTACCTAGGTGAGTACCTGCGTCAGCCGCTAGAAGAGGCTACCGTGGCATTTCTCTAGCCATTTCTCCAAAAATACGGTGTTCCATCTAAGGTAAGGAAGTTCGGCAAGAAAGAAGGCACTAAATCAAAAATGAAAGGACACACCCAGTTTTGGAATTGACAAATTAGACTATCCAAATTTATTCATCAACTAGTTATCTACTGGATGCGGAAGACGGAGGATCGTACGAAATGGCGCATATTGGGAGAGGGCTATGTCCAGCAGTGGACTGCAGTGGGCTAACTGATTGATTGATTTATAGTTATATACTAAAAATGACAGTCGAGGTTGCGTACAGTGGATTTCGTTCAACACTGAATAGCATTGACCTAAAAGTAAGACTTTTTCACAGTTGTCAGAAGCTGCAGACTTGAGTAGCTAGTTAATATAAGTTAAAATCTACAAAAATTAAATCTATTGATTAAAATTTTCGATCATTTAATTGCAACAAAATATTTTTCAGATCAAAATGCTGGTGAAACATTTATTCTTTGCCTTTATGCCAGCTCTGGTATTCAGTGCAATAACCATTCAAATAAAGGCTGGTAAAAGAAAGAACCATGTTCAATTGAAAGGTTCTGAAGTGAATGCCATTAGCGATGTGGAACGCAAGACTTTTAAAATAGACGACGAAAACCTAAGAAGAGTTGCCACAGAATTTTACGGTAAATCTTGCGATGAAGCTTATGTAAGACCCCCAACGAACGGAAGAGACATATACGAAGTATATAGTTTGGGCATTATTGAAAGACACCTTACACCAAAGAAAGCTATAATCCTCAGCGTTGATGCAAAACCTGTTGCAGTCAATACTGTAGACTATATTAATTATAGTAAGCATAACGCTACATATAATACAATGGTAACCCAGACGGTTGAAGAATCAGTTTCTCGCGCTATTAGTAAAGGAGGAGAACTCTATCGGACAAGAAATCAACTACAGCGTAAATTTTGGAATAGGGAGCGTTGGCGGCGCAACGTCATTATCATATACAGCAAATTGGAATGAAGAGGTAACTAAAACCAGATCCAGTACGATTGGTTCATCATCTGGTGTAATAGTTACTATTCCGCCACGCAGTAAGGTAGTTGCATTACTTACCGCTACACAAGGTAAAATGAAAATTGAAATAAACTACGTAGCTAACCTTGATGGATTTGTATTTTGCCGGAATAAAGGTGGACTCAATTATGCGATTGCTATAGATAGGCTGCAGCGTGAAATGAATTTAACCCAGTATTTTTATTACACTGAAACGATAGAAGTTGGCTTCTATGCTAATGTCAGGGTTGAGCTGAAAGATAGTAAATATACAGAAGATGAAGAATGTGAAGAAAGTGAAGAGATTAATTGTGGTCGTTTTGAGGAAGAAGGCAGCATTTTAAAGAAAGGTGCACAAAGGACAAAATATGGTAAATAACAACAATAATAAAACAAAAAATAAAAACTGGATTTTAAATAACATATTAATTTTACGTGAGAATAGGCAACCGTTGGTGATATCAATTTGCAATAAAGTAATATTTTTTAAAAGTAATACTGTATTATTTTTTAAATTTATGAATATTCATATAAATATTATAATATTTGGTCTTTAACCAAGCAATTTATTTCATAAGTTATTTCAACTTATTTCATACAAAAACGGCAATATCCAAATTTAATTATTTGGATGTAGTTTACGGTCCTAGACTACTAGTTAAAACGGCTTACTTAATACAAAGAGTGCAAAATGCGTGCGCGCATTTCTTTTTTAATATACCACCTAGAAGCCACGTGACCCCATAAATCTAAACAGATTGAACATACTTAAAATGAAGTATAGAAGGGAGTTGCATCTAGCTACTGTTGTCTTCGGGGTTGTTAAGACAGGCAAACCGTTCTACCTGCACTCCAAACTTAAATGGTTCAATGAAGGCAGTAGATACCCTACAAGATCGTCGCGTCTGAACTTAAATGTACCAAAACAAAAGGTAGTTTTATGTAGTATTATGTTAGTAGTATTCGGCTCGCTAGATATGGAATAATATTCCTCCGCCTCATAGGACACTCACAAGCATCCACAACTTCCGGGATAAGCACAAAACCATACTACGCAATGAACAGAAATTTTGTGCATAACGGTGCTTGAGCCGCAACATAAGGCGTTTGAGGGGCGTCGCGCTTCGCAATGCTGCCAATGCCTTTACATACACGGATGTGGGAGATGTACCTAGAAAGAAAAAAAAAACTTGTTTTTATTTTTTATGTTGGTGACTACATTAAGCTGGAAGCTGGCCTATAAACACCTCGTTTTCGTATTTAGGATTATAATTATTGTTCACACATATTCATCATCATCATCATCATCATCATCATCAGGCTTCCCTTAATGAGCGCCGTAGCGCACTGTCTTCAGCTTGCCGCATCCAGCATCTGCCTGCAGTCTTTCTTAGATCGTCATCCAACCTGGTCGGAGGGCGTCCTACACTACGCTTGCCGAGTTGCGGTCTATATATATATTGTCTGCATCTAATTTATGTAAACTGGGACTACCACTTTATGGAATCCGCGTATATACAAACAGCTACCTAGTGCAAACGGCTTAATTAAAAAAAATTAATGTTTGATTTCATTAAATTTTTAAAGGATTAGCAGCCTTTCAGAGGATTTGGTGGTATTACCATATATGACAAATACTTTCATTAAAAGAACGAATAACAAAGTTGGTAGTACCATATCCGATAAAAACGTTTAATAGAAGTACGAGTAACAAAGTCGATAGTACCATAACCGACAAAAACGGGAATGTTAGGTACAAGAAACAAAGTCGATAGTGTCATATCCACGGAGGACAGAATATGATTAAGTAGCGGAGATGCCACAGTCAAATTTCTCTTAAGAAAAACGCGTGACCAAATGCGGGTGGGAAGGGAGACGCGGGGGCAGGACGTCATACCTCGTCCACGTCTCCATCTAGTGCGTCATAGCGAAACCGAACAGAAACAGACCTTGTCATTTTTGTTATATAGTTTGACTATTCGCCACTAAGCGCTACACAGAATTCTAGAATAATCTATTTTAAGGAAATAATTTTCAAAAATAAGGCCATCTTTTGGATTATAGCAAAATCATTTAGGGGGCTAAATGATTTGGCCTTATACCGACAGATGGCCCAATTTTTCTTACTTTAATTTTCAATTTTAGCAAAATATTCCATTTAATAAATAATATAACATTTTTGAAATTGCTAATGAAGTCGGGCGAGATTATTGTGATCATTTTCATAAAATGAATTGAGTTATTATTACAACTAGTATACATGCCAGACTAGGTTACTTATTTCTTCTCTACGCTAGATGGTTCTGTTAAGACATTTTTTTCGGAAAAATTAAAATTTAAATATAGTGGACTTACTGATGAAATGTTATACCCTTAAAATGTTGAAATTGTTTATTTTTACACTTTGCACATCCTTGTACTGTACACTTCATTCTTAAACCAGGTTAAAGCTATTTTTATCCTTGGACTTTTGACCAAAAATGACAACCGAACGCAAGGACGTTTCACTAGAACTGGATGGTGACGTCACAGACCAATTGAGTCGTTTTGACATATGGAAGGCTCGCGACTCGATTCCCTTGTAACATCTCCGCTATCATTTCCTTCTCCATGGTCATATCCGACAAAAATGAACGAACTCAAAGCGCACAATAATGTAGAATGTGGTACATTCGACACAGGTAACAAAATAATAATCCGTTAACAATGTGGGATTTGACACATATTACAATCTTAACCGGTAAAATACGCCAAGATAGAGACATTGTTATTTATACTAAATACTGCACATTTACGTAAAACATTAATATAAAAATACAAAACACGCACGCGCAGTCGCCCCGCTAACAATGAGCGAACTGGCAGAACCGCGCGTTGCGCGCGCGCCCCTTCCCGTTCCTCGCCCCGCGAACTTTGTAGTAACATGCCTACCTACATTATTATTCGTACGCTCCTATAAAATCCGACTTTGTTCATCTAGAAATACTATGATAGCATTTAGTTTCAAATTTGAAAGTTTGCGAGAACATAGTTGTAGACGTTTGAAGACCTCAGGAGCAATGAAACGAAAATCGCCAAAATATAGTCTTCTCTTCAACTTTTCATATAAGATTCAGTGCTGTTATGGGCCAGGCTTGCACAGGCACTCAATGAGAAAATACGTCCACAGTGAGACTACGAGATGCAGCTGCATTCCATCAAAAGCTTGATGGAACAGAAGATTTTCAGAGTGGCCTCCACCAGAGGCACGCGACTTGGTCAATCCTTATGATTGAATATTCATTTATAAGGCAGTGGCTTCTGAAAGATTAAAGGTGAACTTCAGTAATAAGATTTAAGAGATGTTTTCACCATCCAAACCGGGGCTAGAATCCAGGCGTCCTGAGTTTTCAAAAAAAGCAAGTTTTCAAAGCTTGTTAAGAACACCGCAGCTCTGTCAGTACAAATTTGAATTTAAGAGTATAAATGCGTTTAGAGAAAAGAGGTTGACAATACTATGAACTAAAACCTACTTAGATAATATAATAATATTACAACTGGTAATGGTTGTTGTCACATAGTTTGTGTGCAAGTCATTTCCCCGAATTATGTTGAATCAAGCAGGACAAGCCTTAAGTCTTCCCACTGACAGCACAAAAACTCTCCAGTGAGCTCTGACTACCCTACTCACCGCCGGGAACACAATTGGATGCTGCTCAATTGGACGGAAATACCTTCGTGTCCTACCCCCTCTCTGATGTGGTTTGAGATGGTTACGCTTTCAAATCCTCATTAACAATTAGGGTGACCCTCCACGAGCTTTATTCTGGTGGTTTTCCAAAACCAAAATTTCCAGAACGAAAGTGTTGGAACTAAAAACTGTGTTTTCTTTAACAGTGGCTTCTCCTTACACATCATTAATCCTTCGAGTTGTTTCTGACACTCGTATTTGAAAATAATGCGATATTTTGAGATTTACATGTTGTTGTTTTTTCAACGATGTCTAAGCAAAATTAAACAGCGCGGAAACAAGTCCCGTGGGAGCATTCACTTTTTCTAATAGAGTCAGCCTTACGATTAAAAGATTCGGAGTTTAAGGCCCGTCACTCCTAAAACAAGCTATTCAGCTTAACTAGTGGGGTTAGAGAGGATGCTAGTAATCTTTAAAAAAGATGGCAGATTAATTGAATTATTTAATCAATATTCTTCTTTCTCTCTTACTTCTTTCTTTTTCCATCTTTACTCTTTCTTTCTGACTTCTTTCTTTCTTCTTTCTTGAATCTTACTTTCTACTATCTTGCTTCATTTCTCCTTATTTCTTGTTTTTTCTTGCTTATTTCTTGCTTCTTCCTTGCTTCTTTATTGCTTTTTACTTACTTCTTGTTTGCATCTTTCTTTCTTATTTCTTCTTACTTTCTTACAAACCGTAATACACAGGTATATAGCATACGGAGCCTTCTGGCATGATAATGGGCAATAATGTTTATTTTTTTTTTAAATTTATGCACACATAATAAAATTATAACAATATATGGATGGTGGAAAGTATAGTACAATTGAACTGATTATTTCTTTAATTTCTTCCAGCAGACCGGCGAGAGGAGATCCTGAAGAAAAAGAAAAGGTGCACTGACGTGTGTATGAAAAAGAGAAAGAACAGAGTTTACACGCACATACATAGAATTACAAAAATATACATATAAATACACAAATATATATTTCAGTATAATATTTAATATAAATAGATAGGTACATAAAAATATTATACATAAATAAACAATAAATAAGCAAATCTGCATACAGGCAAAGTAGTTTCGATATCATATAGAAGAAAGATAGTGTTTATAGACTAATTTTGAAGGCAGATAACGTATTGCTTGCTCTGATGTCAGATGGAAGGGAGTTCCACGGTCTAACCGCTTGCACAGAGAAGGAATAAGAGTAGAAATTAGTTTTGTGAGAGGGGGATAAGGTTGCTCAACGTCCGTAGGATTTACCACCTATTCCTAGGCCCACCCTACACGTGTCCCACGGGTGGTGCTAATTGAGCAACAACGCCGAACAACGGGTGGCGGTCAACTAACCCGACCGGGCCACCACAGGCCAAGGGGCGCTAAATACCCGCGTGGCACTCTTTATTTATGTCATTGTCTATTTATTTATCTTAAACAACTTATATATGCATCTATCCTATATTATATATCTATACTAGCTGTCGCCCGCGGCTCCGCCCGCGTGGATGTCGGTTATCGCGAATCGGACTATAATTTGAGATTTAAACTATCCTATCTCTCAAGTTGGATCGAACTGCACATGGTGTGCGAATTTTATTATAATCGGTTAAGTGGTTTAGGAGTCCATTAAGGACAAACATTGTGACACGAGATTTATATATATTAAGATATCATGTGCCGAACCGTGGCGGCCTAAAACCACACCCCGGCAGACATTGCCGTGGGGCACTAAATCCCCCCAGAAAGCTGTACCTCACTCACCTAGGGCAGGAAGTGTGAGTAAACCTCTGCCCCAAACTAAATATAAATACACAGGAGAAAAATTCATTACCCCAGGAGGGTACCGCTTGCGGAGAATCCCTCACTGAGCCTTGCTCAGTCTGCCCCTCGTATTCTGGGGGGGGGGGAACCTGTGTTCAGGACCAGGCTCAAGCCTGGACCTGTCCAGCCTCTCGGAGGCCATACCACTTACCAAAGCCACGAGCGTCGTACAATGGACCGTTTTCGGTCACAAGCGCCCTTGCAAAAGGGATGCTGAGCCGACAGCGGCAACCACCAAAAAAAGGGCTCGGCCGAACGGAACGCAGTCGTCCCAACAGGCGCGCGAGAAGGGAGGCCCTGCAACCTACAAAAACGACAACAGGGTTGGGTGCCGCAGCAGCGAAGACGCAGCGCGAACCCACACCATCCACCTCAAGGGGGACGGCAGTAACCACAGCCCCTCCACCACCACCGAGCAAGCAGAACAAGAGGAAACCCAGGGGTGCTCGAGGTCAACTAAACGCTGCGATGGCTCCCATTTTTCCTGAAAAGGAACAAAAGGGGGCGGGGCCCGTCCAGAACGAGCGTGTTTCATCGAAGCGCGCTCGTCTGGACGATACCCGGTCCCCCAGAGGGGAAGCCAAACGCGCGAAAACTGACTCGCGAACCAAGCTTACGGTAAGCTACGCAGATGCCAGTCAGTCGCATCTGCGAGTAGCGGTCACTACCGTTCCGCCGAGGGACCTTACCAAACTCCAGGCAGACCAGCTGAGGGAGGCTATTGACGACAGCATCCTACAGTCAGTGTTGTCGTCAACAATTTCGGGTGAGCAAGCTCCATCTTTCCGCGGAAGACCCTTCCTATTGGAAGGGGTGCTGGTTATGTCGTGTGAAGACGAAAATGCTCTTACCTGGCATGAAAAAGCTGTAAGAAGCATTACGTCCCCGATACCAGAAACCACCTTGGCCGTAGTCAAGCAGTGTGACCTGAAGAAGTGACTGAAAGCCGGGCTTCTCCACACTCGCATCACCGAAGCCGTAACACTGCGCAGAGTGCTTTGTGCCCAAAATCCGTGGTACAAAGTGGATACCTGGCAGTGTTACGACATGACAGTGAATGACCAAACCACCGACCCGAACTCCAAAGAGAAGGTGGTACACCTTATTCTGGCCCGAAGACCAGAAAGAGGCCATAACCACCAGGGACCGCCGAGTTGCCCACATGTCGGGAAGTGGGTACATTCGCTTCTTCTCCCAAGAAGAAGCATCGGCCGGGGAAGGAACCGTGGCAAGGGCAGACACTCCAGCTCAAGAGCCAACACCAGAGGCTCCTCGAAAGAGTAAGAGCGAGATGGAGTGTAGCTCGTCAGAGATGATGATGACGTCCACACCGACCCCTGATACCATAAATGTCATCCAAACAAACCTCCAGCACAAACAAGCAGCAACGGCCACTCTACGCAGAGTGCTGGAGGTAAGCAAAAAGACCGTAGCCCTAATCCAGGAGCCCTGGATCAATAAGAACGTAATCTGCAGTCTAAATAACATAGGCGGTAAGTTAATACGAGATGCGAGGGTTGAAAAACCGAGAACATGCATCTTTGTACCTAACGCTATAAACACCACTTTGCTTAACCGATTCTGTTCTAGAGATCTCACTGCTGTGAAAATCCATTCAGATAATTCAACCATCCTAGTACTAGCTTCAGTGTATATATCGGGCGAAGGTGAACCACCTCCAAAGGAGCTAGCCGACTTGGTACAACACTGCGAGGCTCACACCTGAGACTTAATCATCGGCACAGACTGCAATGCTCACCATCCTCTGTGGGGAAGTAAGGACACGAACAAGAGAGGTGAGTTATTAACCGAATACTTATTCCAAACCAACCTAAACATCATGAATATAGGCACGGAACCTACTTTCGTAACCTCATGGTGTCAAACCATCGTTGATATTGAGACGGGACAGTCTATATTGGAATATATGCCTGCCCTAAGTATTTAGAATATGTCTATTAATATTACTATTTCATTCATATACAATGTAATAACCAGATAAGTTTAAAAGCTCACATTTAGGAGCACAAAGACACGACAAGCTTTTGTTCATGGGTCATAATGGAAAAAAATAGCTATTGACTTTAAAACTATTCAAAGAACTAAAGGAATCAGAAAAAAATGGTTCTTTAGAACAAAGCGATATTCAATTGGTTTAAGCGTTTTGGATACGGGATACTTTATTTTAAGCACATGGTATTTAAAATATTGAGATGTTATAATATTTCTAAAGTTATTTTGCTTGAACGAATGCAAATATGAAACGATGATATTCATATTGTTGGAATATATTATTTATGATGACTAAGTAGGTGGACATAATGTAAATGCCTTAATTAGGCACCATATAATTGTAGATTTATGCGAGTTTGATCCATGGATAAAATGGCCAAAAATGCAATTTAAAAAAATACATAAAATAGAATTCTATCAAAAAAATGGTAACCTATTGAAATATCGAATTTCTGTTACCCGAATCTTAAAACCCCGAAAACGGTTGGTAGAACTTTTAAAGGACAGATGTAATGAATGACAACTTTCTATAATTCCGGTTTTCATTTCCCAGATGAATCAATTTCCAGGTGCACTAAAACCAAATTTGCAAATAGTATTTTTTTGTTTCCCATATTGTCATAATCCAAATATAGTTATACCAGATTCTCAGAATATTCTTTTTTGGTTCCCATCGTACCATTTTCCAAATAAACTATTACCAAATTTTCATAATCTTTTTATTTGGTTCCCATACAAATCGTGTTCCAGCTAAACTTTATACAGGTATAGTAAAAATCAGTAAATTTATACGATTCATTTAGGGTGTGTAACGGTTGATATAATAATAAAAAAATTAACGTTCACTTAAGACATAAATAATTTCACTTAATATAATGAAAGCCTGAAGACTTATAATATAATTTTGTTTAAATTATTGTTTTCCATGTCATGCATGAACAGTTTTGTATGCAGGTATAATCAATGAATCAGGAAAGCGAGCTCGTGAACACTGCGTACCACACCTGACCCGACTCGCCGTGGTACTTGTCTGCCCTACACTAGAGTGTTATTTAGGAACCGGAGGCGCGGAGGGACGGGAGCCCCTTATTTCGTAGAAAGAAATTTCATAGAATTTCGTTTCACAGAAAATGCTTCAGATAATATTTGGTTCTTATATTTTTATTTCGAATATTATTGTTTCAAAAACAATTTCCTACAATGAAACATATTTCACAGAAACACAATTGAACGAATTTTTAATCACATTTTTTTGTTTAACAAACTTATCAAACTGTAGAATTATTTTTTAAAGAATATTAAACCACCTTTATAATGTTCCAAATCACATTTATTTTTAACTGTAACATTTACAATTTTAACACCCCGACTCAGATTACCCCGACTCGGATAGGTTAGGTTAGAAGGTTAGGTTAGGCCTTCGTGGTTATTTTTTTATAAACCACCCAGAAGTAGGAGCCCCGCGTAGCGGGGCTCCGTCGACCTTGTAGACGCAAGCTCGGGCGCCCGGGCGAGCTGGAACGGCTGAGGCTGGTCGCCAAAGCTGCGGAAGCGAGCGTTGCCTGCTTGCCTGCTTGCCTCCATGCCTGCATGCTTGCCGGTTTGATTGCCAGCTTGCCTGCATGCATGCTTGTTTGCTTACATGCATACATATATTTTTTAAGGCAACGTGTGTTTTGTTCAGTAGGTCTCCAATTGTAGTTAATAGACGCCATATGAGGTTTAGTTTTAGGTTTATAAATCTGGATATTGTTTGTCTGGATATCAATTAACTGGATATCAATTAATTGCATTTCAAAAATTAGTGTTTTAAAAATTGGGCTTTCGTGCATATGGATTACGGTCATCTGGATTTTGTGCATTTAGATTTCGTGTGTATGGAACTCGTTCGTCTGGATTATAAAACGTCTTACAAATGAATAAATCGGAAAATGAAATTCGGAGTTGCGATTATATGGCAAATAAAACTTCGGAATTTGAAAAACCGGGATTATGAAAAATTGGCCAAACGTTTTCTGGATTATGATATTCGGAATATTAAAATTCGGGATTAAGATAGGTAACCCAAAAAAATAATAATCAGAGCTCCGCCGAGATAAGCGCATAGAACTATAATATTTATGTAATTATATAATTAAAATGCATGACCAGCTGGTTAAATTTTATATTGGTGTGCAGTCTGTAGGTCGAATGTGTGAATGTCGTTGCAATAGTGTTCTGTTGGGTAGGTGTGTATGACGAGTAAGTGACGTATGTGTGTAAGGTGCAATATGATTGGTGGGTGGAGTATGGCTCGATATAATAAAATATTAGCATGTAAAACATGAGCCAGCATGTCCTGTCGTAACACCCAAAGGTCCAGAAAAGAGCACCTGGTGGGGGCCAGAACTCGAACGACTACGTGGAGGCCTGAGAAAGCTCTACAACAGAGCAAAAAACACCAGAACCCCTGAAGACTGGAACAAATACAAAAACGCACAAAAACACTACAAGAAACGCATCAGATATCGAAGAACTGAGGCGTGGCAGAGTTTCTGTAGTAGCATAAATTCGACAAACCAAGCCGCAAGAGTAAGGAAAGTCCTGGCCAAGGGGGAACTCAACCTCATGGGCTCAATAAAGAGAGAGGATGGCACTTACACAAAAACGGAAAATGAAACCAGCGCAGTACTGCTAGAAACACACTTTCCTGGTTGTCAGGTCACACCATTCACCGACTCAATCGACTGGCCACCGGAACACTACAGTGTACCAACAACCCAAGAATGGGAGACCGCAAACAAGGTAGTAACTGCAGACAAAATAGAGTGGGCCATAAAAAGCTTCAAACCCTTCAAGTCTGCAGGGCTAGATGGAATATTCCCAGCACTACTACAATGGCAACTGACAAAGATAGCAAAATATCTACTTCCAATCTACAGGGCCTGCATTGCTTTCAAATACATACCCAGAGTATGGAGAGAGGCAAAAATCATCTTCCTACCAAAACCAGGTAAGGAGGATTACACACATCCCAAATCATTCAGGCCCATTAGTCTCACATCATTCCTCCTCAAAACGCTGGAGAGACTAGTAGATCGATACCTAAGGGATGGAACACTAAAAGACAACCCACTACATCCTCAGCAACATGCATACAGGAAGGGTAAAATAAAGCCTCAACACTAGCTACTTTCATAGATATAGAAGGGGCTTTCGACAAAACGGTACATAGCAGCATTAGCGAAGCCTTGCGAAGACGTAGGGTAAAACCAACCATAAGGGACTGGATCACTCAGCTAATAAGCAAAAGAGCGGTCCAGATAGTGATGAGTACTACCACAAGAGCAAAGGTAGTCAAAGGATGTCCCCAGGGAGGCGTCCTATCGCCACTTCTATGGAACATAGTAGTAGACAGCCTCTTAAAGAGACTAAACGAGAGAGGATACACCACCATTGGATACGCGGATGATCTGGCAATACTGATAAGCGGAACGGCTGAGAACGTGCTATGCAAAATCATGCGCTCAGCCCTTCAGATGGTGGAAGAATGGTGCGAAGAACACCGACTATCAGTAACCCGAAAAAAACAGAACTTATCCTTTTCACCAACAAAAGGAAGTTACCAGAACTACAACTACCAAAACTATTTAATACAGAACTAGCTCTAACAACTCAAGTTAAATATCTGGGCATCATACTTGACAATAAGTTGAATTGGGCTAGCCACATGAATGCTAAGATGAAAAAGGCCTGTATAAGTTTTTGGCAATGCAGAAGACTCGTTGGCTCGTTGGTAAGAACTGGGGTCTTAACACAAAGATAACACTTTGGCTGTATACGGCAATTATCAGACCTTCTCTAACCTATGGATCAGTTGTATGGTGGCCCAGAACAGAACTGATCACTGTGAAAGAAAAGCTCCAGAGTTTACAACGCCTAGCGAGTACAGCGGCCACTGGATGCATGAGAACCACTCCATCAGTCGCACTAGAGCACCTCCTAAACCTGAGACCGCTGCATCTAATCATACAGGAGGAGGCCAAGGCAGCAGCTTTAAGGCTGAAAAACAATGGGCTTTGGAAAGGGGATACTGGAACAAAGCATTCAAAGATTCTACAGGGAATCCTAAAGAAGATACCACTTCTCGAGGCTCCCATAGACAGAATACCATGTCACCACGTCTTCGAAAGGAAGTATCATATTCAACTTTCTGAAGAAAAAAGAGATAGCTCGGGCGTCTAAGAAGTTAGGATATACACAGACGGCTCCAAAACCACATATGATACCGGAGCAGGCGTCTTCTCGAATGACTTAAATATCAAAATAACAACCACCTTGGACAAGCTAAGCACAATATTTCAAGCCGAATGTATTGGCATAACGAGAGTGGCGGAGACGATTGCCGCCAGAGATGTCAGAGATTTAGATATAAAGATTATCTCAGACAGTGCATCCGTACTACAAGCTCTTCAAAGCAACACCATAACCTCTGTCCTCATATTGGAATGTCATAACACACTCCAATCCATTGCAAACACAAACAGGGTCACGCTGCAATGAATCAAGGGACACAGCAACTCCCTCGGCAACGACGCAGCCGATGAATTGGCCAAGAGAGGATCGGGGTCGATAGTATATGGACCGGAACCAATACTACCCATACCTCAAGCACAGGTCAAAACTTGGCTACGAAAAAGTACGCAAGAAATCTATCAAACAGAATGGACAAACACTGAAGGATGCAGGCAAACAAAGAATGCAGTTCCGGTAGCATCAAAAACGTTTAGCCGAAACCTCATTAGGCTAAAAAAGGACCAAATCCGCAAGGTCACAGGCATCTTGACCGGTCACTGTCCCCTAAACAAGCATCTGTTTACAATAGGTGTGACGGACAGCCCCCTATGCAGAGGATGCATGGGGGCAGAAGAAACGCCATGGCATGTGCTTACAGAGTGCATGAGCGTGGCCGCACAACGGGCGAAATTCCTCCAGTCACCAGCGTCACTCCGGGAAGCATGTGGAAACCTGAAAAGGCTGCTGGCTTTTTGGGAGGATCTGGGTTGGTTGGAATGAGAGGTAAGATGGTACGCACAATGGCCCAATCAAGAGGCTAAGTGCGGAACAGCCCAGGTAAACTAAACTAAACTAAACTAATAAAATATTATGTGGCATCTTGTCGACCTTAGGGAACATCGGCGTCGACATCCTCCCGGCCGTTGAAAGAAGCTGAAGCTTTCAACTTGACTCCTCTGGATCCGGTGATGCAGGCAGGGGGCATAGGCGATTGAGGGCTCTCCTTACCGTCCCTTGGGATGTACATATATCCGCAACTCGGGGGATACCGTCAGAGCCCGGAAATAACTTTGTTATGCGGCCTAACCGCCAGTGTAGTGGCGGCAAGTTGTCGTCATTGATCAGTACAAGGTCATTGAGCTTCAATTCCTTCTTCTTAGTGCGCCACTTAGAGCGCTGCTGCAATTCCGTGACATATTCTTTGACCCAGCGCTGCCAGAAATGTTGCTTGACTTGCTCCAGGCGCTGAAATCGGTCGAGATGATTGGTATTACTGTCCACGACGTTAGGCGATGGTAGCGATGTCAATGGCCTGCCAATCAAGAAGTGAGCCGGGGTGAGGGGTTGAAGGTCATTTGGTGAGGGACTGAGAGGCCAAAGGGGTCGGATATTGAGGATAGCTTCGACTTGTGCAAACAATGACGACAACTCTTCAAAAGTCAGATGTGCATTTCCTAAAATGCGTTTTATATGGAATTTAGCCGATTTAATTCCAGCCTCAGCCAGTCCATTGAAGTGAGGAGCGTACGCGGGTGAAAATTTAAATTCTATGCCGCGACGAGCTGCATAATCACAAATGGAGTCGCGTTGTGACTGTAGGAAGGTTGTTATTTCTTTAGCAGAGGCAACAAAGTTACGTCCGTTATCACAATAGATAAGTTTAGGCATACCTCGTCTAGAAATAAACCTTCTTAATGTTAGTATAAAGGCATCCTTGGATAGTTCGCTAACCGCCTCAAGGTGGATACACTTATACCGAAAACAAATAAAAATACATAAGTAACATTTAGTTATTTTACAACCCCTACCTTTACGATCTGTGATTAAGAATGGCCCGGCAAAGTCAGTAGCAACAGTAGCAAAAGGAAAGCCAATTTCCACGCGATCATTAGGTAGGTTACATTATATTAGATAACGTCTGACCCCCAAATCTGCGACATGTGAAGCAATTGCGGACGATGTTCCTAGCCAATTGACGGCCACCGATTGGCCAGTAGCGATCCCTAAGGGAAGCAAGTAGCTGCTGGGGTCCAGAATGTAGAAGATGCTCATGTTCAGTCTGAAATATCATTTTAGTTAATGGGTGTTCTGGCTTTAATAAAATAGGGTGTTTTTTATCATACGGGTAGCTCGAATCAGGAATGCGACCTCCAACGCGCAGTAGTCCTTCTGAGTCAATAAAGGGGTTTAGAGACGTCAGAGCTGACTTCATCGGTAGAGTCTTTTTATTTTGAAGTCGGCTAAGCTCATCAGAAAAACATTCACTTTGAGCAATTCTAGCAAGAACTCTAAGTGATTTAGAAAGTTCTGCGGCTTGTAGAGGACCTGTAACTTTATTAGTGTTACGAGAATTATGTATGAACCTATACACATGAGCGTAAATTCTTTGGTAGGCGTTTAATTTAGAAAATTTGGTAAAGTTAATTAGCGCTGCTGAAGGCACAACCTCCGCCGCCAAAACGGAGGCCGTTTTTAGTTCAGGTAACTCAGAAGAATTGGATACGATTTTCGAAGGCCATGAAAATTCTGACTCTAAAAGAAATTGAGGTCCATGCCACCATAGGGTTGGTTGCATAGAGGACATGTCCTGCAAATCTATACCTCGTGAAGCGAGGTCTGCGGGATTTAGGGCTGTGGGTACATGACATGAAAGTTCATTGATAGCTGCAATGCGATTGGCTACAAACGTTTTTGTTTTATTTGGCGTAGAAATCCAACCTAAAACTACGCGCGAATCCGTCCAATAAATGTGACGATTAATAGGGTGGCGTAAAGCCTTTGTTACAGCTGAGCTTAATTGTGCACCTAGAACGGCGGCGCATAACTCTAGACGTGGAATTGTAGTAGCTTTGAGAGGGGCTACGCGTGCTTTAGCACATAAAAGATGGACTTCAATGGCCCCCTTGCATCAATAGACTTTAGATAGATACAAGCCCCATAAGCCAGCTGAGAAGCATCACAAAAACAATGCATTTCAATAAATACATGGTTATCAATTAAACTTAGTCTAGGTATTTTAAGTTCAGAAAATTTTATCATGTTCTTAGAAAATGATTCCCATAATTTACAAATGTTACTAGGTACTGGTTCGTCCCAGCCTAGTTTGAGAACCCATAGCTGCTGTAGAGTATTTTTTTGTTTAATTGTGTATAGTGATAGTAGGCCTAGTGGGTCAAAGATTTTACTGATAGAGGACAGAACAGACCTTTTGGTGATAATTGTAGGTATAGGTAATTGAAATGGGAAATGTAACTCGTCCGAAGTGGGACACCAACCAATACCCAAAGTACTAGAGGCATTGCTGATGATTAAATTACTTTCATCGGAGTTACTAGTGTCTAAAAAAAGGTCAGGCAAATTAGATCTATATTTTCTTAGATGAAAACAGCCTTCAGCTAACTTATGAGACACTGAACGTTGAATATATTTTAATTCTTGTGGGGAATCACTTCCTGTCAAAATGTCATCACAATATATATCACTTTGAATTATGGTTTTAATTTTAGGGTCTATGCATTCCTCACCTAGCTGCCAAATGCACCTGGTGGTAAGAAAACTTGCAGAAGAAAACCCATAGGTTACAGTATTGAGACGTAGAGTGCGTAGAGGCTCATTTTCATTGTCGCGCCACAATATTAATTGTAGATCGCGATCTGTCTCTCTCATGGACACTTGGCGGAACATTTTATCTACGTCCCCGGTTACTATATATTTGTGAAGTCTGAATCTTAAAAGAATATTGAATAAAGAATCTTGTATAGTAAGGCCAACCATTTGGAGATCATTAATTGATATACCAGAGGTAGTGCGAGCCGACGCGTCAAAAACAACGCGCAGCTTAGTAGACTCGCTCTTTTCTTTGATAACAGGATGATGAGGTAAGAAGTAGGAACATATAGGGTTTTGCAGAGGTGCTTCAGACAAATGCCCGAGAGCGGCATATTCGTGAATGAATTCGGTATAGGCTGCCTTTAGATCGGGTTATCTTTTGAAGCGGGACTCTAAGTTCAAAAATCTCTTCTTAGCTGACTGATATGAGTCACCTAAGCACTCTCTATCGTCACGAAGAGGTAGACCCACACAAAAGCGACCATTGTCTGATCGTGTAGTAGTGGTAAGAAAATGTCTTTCACAGAGCCTTTCTTCTCTTGTGAGGGGTGGTTGCTTGGGGGAAGCTTTCCAGTTGCCAAAGTACACACCAGTCAGAGGACGCCTGGTCTAGATGAACACGCTGCGAACGCCCCCGAAGATAGGAATCAAACCAAGAGACAGTATTTCAGGAAACATTGTTAGATTTTAGTATACCAAGCAGTACGTCAAAATCGACAGAGCTAAAAGCGCTGCTAAAATCTTACAGTATTAATATAGTTATTTCTTTATTTTTCATAAGCCAGCGAATATCGTCAGTTACTTTAATGAGAGCTGTAACTGTGCTATGTCCACGCGTAAAGATCTCGAACTCTCGCATCCGCAGCCTTCCTCAAATTCATGTCCGTGCCATCATAGTCGCCTTCGCTGGTGCGGCCACGTCTACGTGGGTAACAAATGTCTGGCAATGGCATCCCTGCCGGGTCCAGGTAGAAGGAGTAGGCCCAAAAAGACCTGACTTGACGTCGTGTAGCGTGACATGCGTGCAAATGGTCTCACTACCATGGACGCCCAAGATCATGCGATCCTGAGCTCCGAGGGCATCTTGGCCTCGGATGCAATCAAGATAACGTCTAAATGTCGATGATGATGATGATTCCAAATCAATAGAGAGTAAATGCATTTGAAGACTTTGTTGCCTCTCGTTGATCTTTGCCAGAAAGGCATCAATAAACTGCCACTGCGATGGCAAAGATGCATCAATTGCGAGGGAGATTGCTTTGGATGTCAGAAATAAAACAGTTTGAGAAAAAAAGGACTTTATATTGCCGTTTTTGTATGAAATAAGTTGAACTTATTTCAAAACATCAATTTCTTGGGTAAAGACCTAATATTATAATATTTATATGAATAATCATAAATATTAAAAACAATACAGTATTTCCTTTAAAAAATATGACTTTATTGAAAATTGACATCACCAACGGTTGCCTATTCTCACGTAGAATTAATATATTATTTAAAATCCCATTTTTTTAATTACTGTTTTATTATTGTTGTTATTTTCCATATTTTGTCCTTTGTGCACCTTCCTTTAAAATGCTGCCTTCTTCCTTAAAACGCCCACAATTAATCTCTTCACTTTCTTCACTTTCTTCACTTTCTGTATATTTACTATCTTTCAGCTCAACCCTGACATTAGCATAGAAGCCAACTTGTATTCTTTCAGTGTAATAAAAATACTGGGTTAAATTCCTTGCACTCTGCAGCCTATCTATAGCAATCGCATAATTGTCTCCACCTTTATTGTAGCAATATATAAATCCATCAAGTTTAGCTACGTAGTTTATTTCAATGTTCATTTTACCTTGTGTAGCGGTAAGTACTGCAGCTACCTTACTGCGTGGCGGAATAGTAACTGTTACACCAGATGATGAACCAATTGTAGTGGATCTGGTTTTAGTTACCTCTTCATTCCAATTTGATGTATATGATAATGACGTTGAGCCGCCAACGCTCCCTATTCCAAAATCTACGCTGTAATTGATTTCTTGTCCGATAGAGAGTTCTCCTCCTTTACTAATAGCGCGAGAAACTGATTCTTCAACCGCCTGGGTTACCATTGTATTATATGTAGCGTTATGGTTACTATAGTTGATATAGTCCACAGTATTGACTGCAACAGGTTTTGCATCAACGCCGAGGATTATAGCTTTCTTGGGTGTAAGGTGTCTTTCAATAATGCCCAAATTATATTGTTTGTATATGTCTCCTGAGATCGTTGGGGGTCTTACATAAGCTTTATCGCAAGAATTACCGTAAAATTCTGTGGCAACCCTTCTTAGGTTTTCGTCGTCTATTTTAAAAGTCTTGCGTTCCACATCGCTAATGGCATTCACTTCAGAACCTTTCAATTGAACATGATTCTTTCTTTTACCAGCCTTTATTGCAATGGTTATTGCACTGAATACCAGAGCTGGCATAAGGGCAAAGAATAAATGTTTCATCAGCATCTTGATCTGAAAAATATTTTGTTGCAATTAAATAATCGAAAATTTTAATCAATAGGTTTACTTTTTGTAGATTTTTACTTATATTAACTAGCTACTCAAGTCTGCAGCTTCTGACAGCTGTGAAAAAGTCTTACTTTTAGGTCAATGCTATTCAGTGTTGAACGAAATCCACTGTACGCAACCTCGACTGCCATTTTTAGTATATAACTGTCTCGGGCGTCGGAGGGCGCATGCCGACCTCCGCCCCCCATGAGTGCGGGCCTGAGGGTGACGGGTGAAGCCGCTCGTCACCCTAGCAGAAGCAGGCCACGGCAGCGGTGCACATCGTAGGACGATGCGGGATGCCTACCGGGAGTGTGTCGGGGACCGCGTGGTCCCCCCTCCCGAGGAGGGCCAAACCAAGAGGATTGGCCCTGGGTCAGCCGGGGTGCGAGAGATATGTCACGAGACAACCTCACCTACGGCCTAGCACACCGACCCACAGACGGCGTGCGGATAAGTCGGTTCGAGTCCGACATAACCTCCCCCTTCGGCTCCGAAGGGGGAGGTATCCGTGGGGATTTCCCACAAGTAAAAAAAAAAGTATATAACTATAAATCAATCAATCAGTTAGCCCACTGCAGTCCACTGCTGGACATAGCCCTCTCCCAATGTGCGCCATTTCGTACGATCCTCCGTCATCCGCATCCAGTAGATAACTAGTTAATGAATAAATTTGGATAGTCTAATTTGTCAATTCCAAAACTGGGTGTCTCCTTTCATATTTGATTTAGTGCCTTCTTTCGTGCCGAACTTCCTTACCTTAGATGGAACACCGTATTTTTGGAGAAATGGCTAGAGAAATGCCACGGTAGCCTCTTCTAGCTGACGCAGGTACTCACCTAGGTACATTTTTATTTTACGTGCGGGAAATGCCTACGTATAAGCCGGAGGGGGGGGTTATGTCGGACTCGAACTGACTAAACCGCAGGCCGTCTGTGGATCGTTGTGCTAGGCCAAAGATGAGATTGTCAAAGACATATCCCTCACACACCCGCCTACCCAGGGTCATCCCTCTCAGTCTGGCCCTCCTCAAGTCACCTAGGTACCTTAGCTGTTTCGGTGAGTACCTGCATCGTACGGATGAGAAGCCTTACACTACACACTGCAAAATAGACGATAGTTAACGATCAAGAGTAATCTAGCACGCTCCTGTACCATAGAAAAATGTTACTTCTAGAAGTTAAATTTGTCAGATTTTGTTTGCCCAATGTGCAACAAACTTCACAGATTTCTAAGAGGCACTTATAAGTTCCCCAGGGTCTCGTGCATGTGAGCAGATAGGAACAATAACGTGTTTAGACTTACCTTCTACCAAACTGCTGCCACCAAGTATAGGTCGGATTATTAACCTGCCTTCAATATATAGAAAAGCTTATCTCTCGAAACTGTTGCTTAAATTAACAGAGAACGATATAAAAATATATTTGAATACATTATGCTAGTTGAATAACTTTCATATCGTTTTCTGTTCTTTTGCATACTAATACTTTTATACGATCACTTGTCTTTTTTTTTTAAAGAATATTACCAACCGTAATTAAGAATGTTCCCTCTAACCTCTCCAACTAAGCTAAATTTCTTGTGGTAGGAGTGGGTTCACGTCGGTAGTGTAATGGCCAGGATTCGAACCCGGGACCTCTCGATCGTAAGGCCGACTCCTTAACCACTAAGCTACCGACGCTGGTTCGTCTGTCTATCTGTCTGTCATTTCTATATTTATTGATGTGAACACCAACGTACTTACAATCTTTTACTGCTTAGTTACTAATGACTAACTTAAATTACTACATGCAAATTTATACAGTAATCATGTATTACTCATAACAATGATAAATTGACATAACGCCCACTTGTACACCCATCAATCATTTGGATCAGCATTTTTATTTTTTTATTTTAGTAAAATGTAATACAATGCGCTCACAATCAAATTCAAATTTAAATTTAAAAAAATATATTTATTCTATAAAAATATAAATTTGTTTGGAATCGTCATAATTTTTTCCCCTACCATGCAGTTCGTGACATGGCAACTACTGAGAAACACTGTTAGAAAAGTCAGTAGGAATACTTTTTTTTTTAAAAACATCGTCATGTGGTACAATCCTTTTCTTGTGTTAACTTAGAACTACTTAATCCCATGCATGTTTACCATTTAAAAAGTCTTAAATGCTACACAATTTCGCCTTAATAGTTGTTTTAAATTTATTTATAGAATCATAGTAAACCATAACCACTAGGGTTTGTATTATAGGGTATACATTCTATAATGCGATTCAATCAAATAGCCCACTGCAGTCCACAGCTGGACATAGGCCTCTCTCAATGTGCGTTATTTTTGCCGATCCTGAGCCTACTGCTTCTAGTCTGCCCCAGCCACCTTTTTCAGGACGTTAAAGGAACATTTTAAGAGCATGAGAAGTGAAAAAATTTATGGGTACCACCTGCTATATTGCTTATTATTATATTGTTTTTTGTCTAATTTCCTTCATTTTGATACTTCACTCGATAAATGTAAGTGGTTTTTTTTACCACATATGTTTTGGCGCCTAAAGAACTAACATATAGCTTACGTTCATATTTTATATACCCAAAAACACTTGGGCAATAAATACACTCGAGAGCAATGAATCCGGGTCACTCAAAGAATCCAAAAATCTCGGAAAGTAAGAATGCTAGGTTAATTCAATAAATTGTATTTAATAGACAATTTAATACTCCTTAAATGAAAGTTAAAAAAATATGAGTCACCATACATTTCATTTACACAAAATTACATAAAGAAAAAAAACTGCTGATCTCTCCTTAAAACAAAAATAGGAAACATGAAGTTTTTGAACTTTATGACGATTTTCTTGAATTTCAATACTTCGTATTACCTCCTCGTGCTTCCATTACTGCGTTTACGCGGTTTGGCATGCTGTACACCAAGTTCCTTATACGATTTTGGGGAATATTCTCCCATTCCTCTGTGAGAGCAATTTTGAGCTCAGGAAGCGTGATTGGGGGAGGGTTTCGTTGTTTTACGCATCTCCCTAGCTCGTCCCAAGCATGCTCGATCGGGTTGATATCCGGGCTGCGCGCTGGCCACTCCATACAAGTAATGTTCATCTCTTGAAGGTAGTCATTCACAATCCTACCTGTATGAGGTCGGGCATTGTCATGCATAAATATAGCATCCTCACCCAAATTGACCATAAATGGACCAACGTGTTCGTTGAGGATTTCTTCCACATATCTTACGCTAGTTAAAGAGCCGTTTTCTATGATCACCAGCTCTGTGCGACTTTCAGAGGAAATTCCGGCCCACACAAGTACAGACCCACCACCGTAGGCTACTTTTTCTTCGATGCATGCTTGCTTGAATCTTTCCCCTGGTCTTCTATACACTCTGTGTCTTCCATCGTGCTTGTAGAGCATAAATTTTGATTCGTCGGAGAACATAACTTTCGACCAATCTTCAATACTCCAATTTACGTGGTTCTGGGCATATCTTAGTCTTGAAATACGATGGCCACGCTCCAGTTTAGGGCCGTTTGCAGGTCTAAGGGGTTTTAAGTTAGATTCAGCAAGCCGACGTCTTACTGTCCATGCACTTGGGTTACTTCCTCCGAGGCGTCGAAACTGATTTGTGAGTTCAGTTCCTGTGAGAAAGCGATTTCGAAGCATGGTGTTCACCAAGTATCGGTCTTCTCGTGCTGTGGTACACCTAGTTCTGCCCGTTCCTGGTCTGCGTAGGTTAGAACCAGTTTCTTCGTAACGTCGGAGAACTCTTTGTACTGTTGACAGCGACACACCGACAGTCCTGGCTGTATCGCGCTGACTCCGGCCGGTTTCCACCAATGTAAGTATTCTGGTGCATTCTTCAAGTGTAAGCGACATGATTTCAGCTTGAATAATGAATATTGAGCACTATCAACCTGGTTTATGTACCAACATAAATGACAGATTACAAACAAAAGCAAAAACAAATCCTGTAATTTCGTAGTTCCATCTTCGACAGTGTTCCCTTTTCAAATTTGATTTTTTTATGATATAACTTTACAATAACTAAGAAGTTTTAATACTTTCATTTAAGGAGTATTAAATTGTCTATTAAATACAATTTATTGCATTAACCTAGCATTCTTACTTTCCGAGATTTTTTGGATTCTTTGAGTGACCCGGATTCATTGCTCTCGAGTGTACTTTTCAGTTGGGACATGAATCATTAAAATCCGTACGGTAGTTCAGAAGATATGAGGTAATTAAGAATATTACAGACATATTGCAAAATTAAGGCGCGCTATTCCTTGATCTGCACTTACATAATTTCGTCCCATTTGCTGGCTAGTGCGGTACCAGTCTACGTTCCTTCAACCTTCTTCTAATGGTTTAGTCATTTACAACCACTCTACGTACAACACGAAGCCGCTGCTGCAGTTGAAAAGCGTTAAAGCGTCAATTTCGTAAGGAATATTTTACAATAAATCTTCATCTCATATCATCAGAAGCGACCCGATTTCTTCCAGAGCTTGAACGACGGATGACCAAACCTGTCTCTCGATAGCGTTTATAGACTCTATGAACAGAGGACAGACTTAGATGCAATCTCTCAGCCACAACATTCTTACTAAGTCCAGTATCCAGAAATGCCACCATCTGGGCGGCTTCTGCGGGCGAAGTATCCATATTTTTTGGAAAAAAAAACTTATTTTCAGACGTCCTAAAGTCACAATAAACAAATAAAGAAGAAAAAGTTTCAAGATAAACGCAAATTTTTAGTTTCGAAGGTGAGATGTAATCCAACTCGAAAAACCCATTTCAGTCAAAACAATGATTCATTTCTTTTTTAGGATAAACAAATGAAATTCTAGTTTTGCACGTGACCACCTAAATTGCTCATACCTCCAGTGGAGCAAAGTTCTCTTTTCTGATGAGTCTAAAATTATGCTATATGGTAATGACGGAAGGAACAAGGTATACAGAAGAGATGGAGAACGCTTTGTACAATGCTGCATTGAAGAAAAGGTCGACTATGGTGGCGGTTCGTGGATGGTTTGGGGAGGAATCAGCGCTGACGGTAAGACAAAACTTATCGTCATATCTGGGCCACGTCTACCTGCACTAAACTCTCATCGATACATCAAACAGTGACTTGAGCCTCACGTGGAGCCCTATGCACATTTTATTGACAATGGCTTCATATATATGCATGACAATGCTAGGGCTCAAACTGCGGACGTCGTTCGTGACTATCTTACCGAAGTCGGGATCTCTATTATGGAATGGCCAGCACGAAGCCCAGACATGAATCCCATTGAACATCTATGGGATGCGTCAAAGAGACGAATTCGTGCAAGAGGTCCTGCCCCAGGAACACTTAACCAGCTGCAAAATGCAATCGAAGAGAAATGGAATGGAATGCCACAACAAGTGATCGTGACTCTCATCCGATCGATGTAACGAGGGAAGCAGTCATAAGAGCTCGGGGAGGGAATACATTTTTTTTTCATTTACGTGTTGTTTTGTCCATTTTCTTCACACCTCATACAATGTAAAAATGGCTCGTTAAACAAAATACGAAACCTATGAAAATTTAATCTTAATTTAGAATATTAGGAGTAATTAATATAAAAAAATATTAGAATTTGAAAACCTCATATTTTTCACTATTAAACGATATCTAATATATAAAATTCTCGTGTCACAGTTTTCGTTCCCAAACTCCTCCGAAACGGCTCGACCGATTCTCATGAAATTTTGTGGGTATATCGGGTAGGTCTGAGAATTGGCCAACATCTATTTTTAATACCCCGATTCGCGATAACCGACATCCACGCGGGCGGGGCCGCGTGCGACAGCTAGTTTGATATATATTCTTAAATTTAAACATTTTTCTGATAATCCGTAAGCCGGGGTCCCACGGCATATCGGAAGCGACGACGAGGGAACATATCGGCTCGTGGCGCGAATGGAATCACAGGCCGCGTGATTACATTAGCACCTTGACGCAATAGATCGGACGCGTCACGCCAGACCGCGACAAGCCGCGACAGACGCGTTGGCCTGTTCTGGCGCGGCGCGGCCTGTCATTAAAACGAGTAGTGCTCTAAAAGCTTTATAAAACATAAACTTGCAAGGGGTTTAGATTTTTCTGATGAGCACTGGTATTATAAATGCGAAAGTAACTCCGTCTGTCTGTCTGTCTTCCTGTCTGTATGTTACGCTTTCACGCCTAAACCACTAAACCGATCTTGATGAAATTTGGTGCAGAGGTGAGTAAAATCTTGAGAACGGACATAGGCTACCTGTTATCTCGGGAAAGGGGATTCAAGGGGAGCAATAGGGGATGAAAGTATGGAAGTTTTGAAGATTATCCTGATGAATTTGGTACAGAGATGGATTAGATATTGGGAACGGACATAGGCGGAGAACGGATATATATTTCACACCGGCCGGTGGGCCTTTAAATCTATAAGGTACAGGTTCGCCCTCACATGGAATACTGTTCTCATCTATGGGCAGGGGCACCTCAGTACCAGCTCGCTCCTCTGGACCGTATCGAACGACGAGCGACTCGAATTTTCGACTGCCGTACTCCGGATCGGCTTGACCCCTTGGCGATGTAGCTTCGCTCTGCATTTTCTATCGCATGTACAACGGGAAGTGCTCTGGGGAATTGTTCGGATTAATCCTCGCCGCATCTTTCCGCCATCGCACTACATGACAACATTTTCATCCTCACCACTTGGATGGTTGGCAGTCCTCAACTGTGCGTTTCTCCAGAAACTTCCTGCCTCGCACAGCTAAACTGTGGAATGAACTGTCGCCTGCGATATTTCCGGACCGATACGACCTTCAAACCTTCAATAAAAGGGCGTACTCCATTCCTTAAAGGCCGGCAATGCACCTAGAACCCTTCTGGTGTTTCAGGTGTCCATGGGCGGCAGTGATCGCTTACCATCAGGCGATCCGCCTGCTCGTTTGCCTCCTATGTCATAAAAAAAATCGGATGAAAGTTTATATTTTTTGAAGATATCCTGATGAAATTTGGTACAGAGATAGATTAGAGCTTGGGAACGGACATAAATTGAGAAACTGGCGAACAAAACCGGTTCAGTCCAAGTAAATACATAATAATAACAACAATGGCTAAAAAACTAATTTCAATATATGGAGATGATAAATAGTATAACATTGCATTATTATATGTAGGTGAATGAGATCGATTGCTGCATGAGTAACAAATTTTTTATTTACTTATATATTCTAGAAGTAATTCAAGAAATAGAAATGGACTAAACCGGTTTTATTTGAAAAAGGTGCACTTATCCAGTTTTGATTGAAAACGTGAAACGTTTGATTATTCGTTATGTGGTTGAGTTTCCTTGCTCGCATTCTTTTGATAGGGAAAGGTGCAATATTTTTAAAATCATATTTTAGTAGCCAGAGTAGGAGGTAGGGCACGACGGTATTTCCGTCCACTTGAGCAGTCCGACCGGAGAAATACCTTCGCCCTACGGAATACCACGGCCATAATAACCTCATGATTATGTTCCCAGATGTGAGTAGGATAGCCAGAGCTCACTGGAGAGTTTTTGTGCTGTCAGTGGGAAGAGCAAAGGTTATTCCTGCTTTGTCTTCTGTGCTGACGGCACAGAAACCCTCTGTGTCCACACGGTCGGCAGCACGAGTCCTGCCCTGGTGTTGCACACGTCCATAGGCCACGGTAAAAAAAGAAAAAATGCCAGAGTTCCAATGCAAGAAATACAAATATTTTCTACTACGTGTTAGTCCCACCCTCTCCCTTCCTATACAGGACGACACGTGCAGGACTTAGATGTCACCCCTATACGGTGCAGAACATTCCTTCGAGAAACAAGCGGTTTGGTGTCTCTTTCTTTTGTCGCATCATTAAGACCTGGAATTCCTTGCCAGCTCACGTGTTTCCCTCTTCCTACAGTCCCGGGTCCTTTAAGCGGGTTGTGAAAAAGCATCTGATGAGGCCGTCAGGCTGAGTGTCGCCATTGTTAGCATGGCACGTGTATATAATGGTGGCCCTCTTTCCTGAGACTTTGCCTTCAGCTTACCATCAGGCGAGGTAAAGCCAAATTGACGTGTCATATATAAAAAAACAGGGATCGATGAAACTAGGTCAATACATTACTATTTGGAAAAAAGTATTTTGAATTGTAGTGGATTTGTCCGGCTCTTTTCCAGCTCCTCAATTTCTTTCCATCGCGAAAAAGGGGTTAGAGTGGGGGATGGGGTTAGGGGATGAAAGTTTGTCATTTTTGAAGATGTCTTAACGAATTTTGATAAATAGATGAATTAGAGCTTGAAAAGGGGACGAAAGTTTATCAGTCTTGAAGATATCCTGATGAAATTTGGTACAGAGATGGATTAGAGCTTGGGAACGGACATATGCTACCTTTTATCGGGAAAAAGGGGTCGGTGGGGGAGTAATAGGGCTAGGGGATGTAAGTTTGTCAATTTAGAAGATTTCTTAGTGAAATATGGTACATAGATGAATTAGACCTTGAGAACCTACACAGGCTACCTTATATCGCGAAAAAGGGGGTTTAAACGGGGGAAAAGGGGTTAAAAGTTTGTCAGTTTTGAAAATATCCTGATGAAATTTGGTACAGAGATGGATTAGAGCTTTGGGAACGGACATATTCTGACATATTCATACTTTTTAGTTGGAGAGCAATTAAGTGCTTACGATGGAGATCATAATTATAGATGTTATCAATGCTAAATAGCCATACAAAATGAAAAAAGAGCTTCCCAAAGTTTCTTCTTTAAACTCCTCAAATAGCAACGTTTATTAATATACTTCTACTATAGGCATTGATGTCGATGTTATGTAAAAAATACGGACAGTGTCCATTATCTTTTTACGTACAGTTTTAAACAAAGTCAAGAAATTGCTTGAAACATTAGTTTATATAATAGAAGCCTGCCTCAAGATCTAGTCAACTATAAACCAAATTAAATCAAAATCTGTTTAGTGATAAACAGGCATACAGACAGAGTTACTTTATCATTTAATAATATTTCATTATCACATATTGAATAATGATATCACTTGTACTTTTCCACACTTTATTTTGTTTCTATTTTTAACCTGACCGGTTTCCCCTCACGGCATTATCAAAGGTTTCAATATAATTATATATATATATATATATATATATATATATATATATATATATATATATAAAGACGGGTTGATATAATAAAAAATACAGAAAAAAATTATCACAAAAAGTGTCAGAAGCCCAGGTCCACACCCGGTTATATCTGATACCATAAGTACTTACAGTCGAAGCGCTCACTGTTAAGCTACATAGTTTCTTATCGTATCTTGCAAAATATACAGTCTATAGCTAATGTTGTATGACGTCAGTCGCCCGTTACGGTTCAAAGTTCAAGTGATCCTGACGCGCGACTTTAACAATTTTTACCCATCCAACGCCGCTAAAGAAGTTTTCACTTCAATAATGTTTATGTACATATAAGTCTTCAGGTTTATGTACATAATTGTAAATTTTAATAATCACGCATTTATTTTTAAAATATATTACTTTATTGCCAATTTCCATTACTAAATGTTATCATATTTCTGTCGTTGAATTATTACATACTAATAAAATTTAAGATCATCCCCTGCTTTGTTGACCTTCACTTAAGATCGAACCTTGTTGTTCCGCCATTTTGTGATCCTTACTATCTCTCACTTCAACCCTGACATTAGCATAAAAGCCAATTTCTAACTTTTCAGTATAATAGACATACTGAGGTAAATTTAATTTATATAGCAACCTATTTACATCAATCCCAAAATTACCTCTGCTTGGGTCCCTATTGTAGCAATATATTGTTCCTTCAACTTCAGCTACGTAATCTACTTCAATTTTCATTGTGCCTTGTGTTGCTGTAAGTACTGCATCGACCTTACCGCCTGGCGGAATTGTAACTGTTACACCAGATGTTGTACCAACCGTGACTGTTCTTGTTTTAGTAGTCTCTTCATTCCAATTTGCACTATATGACAACGAAGTTGCGCCGCCAACGCTCCCTACACCAAAGTTGACACTGTAATTGATTTCTTGCGCGACAGTGAGTTCTCCTCCTTTGCTCTTAGTACTAGAAACTGATTCTTCAACCGTCTGTGTTACCATCGTATTATATGTAGCGTTATGGCTACTATAATTAACGTATTCCACTGTATTTACTGCAACAGGTTTTGCGTCTACGCCAAGGATTCTGGCTTTCCATGGTGTAAGGTATCTTTCGACAACGTCCCAATTATTTCTTGAGTACACATCTCCTCGAACTGTTGGAGGTCTTACATAAACTTCATCGCAAGGTTTGTCATAATATTTCCCGGTAAGTTTTCTTAGGTTTCCCTCATCTATCTGAAAAGTCTTTCTTTCTGCTTCGCTAATAGCATTTACTTCTGTTCCTTTTAATTCTACAGCGTCGTTACCTTTATCAACCTTTATCCTGATACTTATCGCACTGAACGCCAGAACTGGCAGAAGACTAAAGTATAAGTGTTTCACCAGCATCTTTATCTGAAAATATTTTATTATTTGATTAAACGACCAGCTATTACAAAAGGGGTTTTTCTTTTAGTAGACTGTTGAATAAAATATATCGATAAAAAACTGTCCAAGTGCGGTACGGGCCATTTATAAGCAAGTCTAATGTTATTGCGAGTTGGAATATCAACATAATATAACTGTCATTTCTACCAAATTCTCGTAAACTTATGAAGTCTTATTGGTTATATCTTCTGGACTTCGTCCTTGCTTCTTACCGCCTTTTTAATTGGCTTAGTTCAAACATAAAGGTTTGATTCTGAAGGTGACCGCATTCGACAACTGCAACAGCAGTTATACGTAATTCGTTGCGGCTTCTCAATGAACTCCTTTATCTGTATTGAAGTTTAACAAGTAATGTAAGTATTGTATGTGCTGCATGTGTCGGGAGATGTCGTATGCGGTCGGCTTGGGAATCATCTTTACGATCAATGGAATTAAGGAGACTTGTACAAGTTAATATTTAGTAATGAAAATTTTATTATATATAGACTTTTTACCTACCTTGTAACAAACTGCTAGACAGCTTAGTATACTGCATCGGGGGTGCTGGTTGGGTAACCTCCACGTCGGCTTCTCCGTTTCTTCCCCCTTTGGACCGCGGTCCTGGGGAGCGGAAGCGGGGGGGCTGGTGCACCCTGGACAACGGCTAACAGACTCCTACCTTGGGAGTTCTGTTGGCCGTTGACAAATAACCCGACGGCTGACCTCACGAGGAGGTCGTGGGATGGCGGGCCTTCAAGGCCCGCGGGAAGGGGTCCGTAGGACACCCTTCCATTCCAACAGCCCTTTTAAGGGCTAGCTGACCCCATTGCACGAGGGGGTCGTGGTATGGCGGGCCTGCAAGGCCCGCGGGGAGGGATCCGTAGGGTTCCTCCCACCTCAACAGCCCTTTTTAGGGCTAGCCGTCGCTCCCGGTACCCCTCTGCTTTAGCAGAGGAGACACGGGAGAGGCGATGGGATCGTTTGATCCGGGGACGGGTTGGCCTACTGCTCGCGCAGGGGCTGACGGGCATTCGTGCCGCCGTCGGCGTTGGGAGAGTTGGCTACTCCCCCGCATCGCGTAACCTCCGAGATATCGACAACGACCTGAGTGCTAGCCACACTCGGGAACGCCGATATCCTGGAGGCCGCGGGGCTTGCCTTAATTGGCCGGCCCACGACAAGGAAAAGTCTGAAAACCCGACAGCGAAGTCGCTTAAAACCTGTGGATACCGGGGGACCTCCACAGTATATACCCCGCTTCCTGGAATGGCCGTCACCCAGGAAGTGTAATCCGAACGGTTCAACTCGTGGGACTACTATGGAAGATACTAATTACAAAAAACCCAAAACCCAACCAAGCGAAACAGTCTGCTCGGAGGTCGAGCAGCACCATGACGCGGAAGTCGCGTCCCAGGCGGTGTCGGAGAATTTCGACACCGCCACTGACAGCCGGGACAGCCGAGACCGAAGCCCGGTG
Source organism: Eilema caniola (assembly GCA_949126895.1). NCBI lineage: Eukaryota > Metazoa > Arthropoda > Insecta > Lepidoptera > Erebidae > Eilema > Eilema caniola. The sequence continues at coordinate 1,714,985 of OX421486.1, read as the reverse complement.
GGTCTACGGACCCGTAGGTCTAAATGGCGGCCGAGGACCGTCAGAAAAAAAAAAGTCCTCACTCAAAAGAGGACGGGGTCGGATTTTGAGCCCACGCTCTCCGACTCGTCCTCCACCAGCAGCTCTCACAGCAGCAATGAGATGCTGCGCCCACCCCCGCCCAAACTGGTGGCGGTTAGCCGCCAAAAGGCGCGGGGTGGGGAGAAAGGTGCCCCTCAGGCCCGTCCATCACGGGCCTCTGCCCCGGAGGATGTGGTGGCGCCGCCGAGTTCCTCCACCTCGGCGGCGCCCTTGGCCTGTACCGGCGACAGCACCTCCATAGAGGTGATGGAGGCCCTTAAAGGCCTGGCCAAGGCCCAGACCGGGGCTATGAAGCCGGAGGAGGACCGGCTCATGCGGGTGACGTTGCGCCTCATCGAGCACCATAACCTGCTCAGGGCGGAGCTGGCCAGCGCGCAGCGCGAGCGCGCTGAGCTCAGCAGGCAGCAGGCAGCGGTGCTCGAGGAGACTGGGCGGCAGGCGGCTGAGTACCGCAAGGAGGTGGCCAACATGGCGGCTGAAATCGCAGCGCTCCAGGAGGCCATCGCTGCGAAAACTCAGCTGCCTGACGAGCGCGTGACGCCGCCGCCATCTCTGGCGCCGCGGTCGCCGCCGTCACCGCCGTCGCCGCCGGTGCGGTCGAGGTCACCGGTGCGGCCGAGACTGCCGCCTCGGGCGCGGCCGGTGTCGCTGGCGCCACCGCCGCCGCCTGTACCGGCGCGTTTACCGGCCCCGCCGCCGTTGCCGCCGCGTTTGCCGGCCCCGCCGCGCCTACCGGCCCCACCGCCGCCGGCGCAGCCGAGGCCCACCAATCCGGTGGAGGCCTGCATGGCGACTATGGCCGCCATGGAAAAGCGGCAGGCGGCGCACGAGGAGTGGACGCGGAGTTGTCTGGAGGCCATCATGGACTCCATCCGTCGTCCGCCCCTGGCGCCGCCGAGCGGGGGCTACGCCGGAGCAGTAAAGCGGGGCCCCAGCCGTACGGTGACGGCGGGGCCCTCGCAGGAGTCGGCCCGCAGTGTGCCCACTGCGCCTGCTGCTCCGGCCGCTACCGCCGCCTCAGCCGGGAGCGCCCAAGCCAAGGGCAAGGGGAAGGGGAAGGGCAAGGGGAAGACGTCCCAAGTCCCAGCCCCGGCCCCGGCCCCGGCTTCGGTCCCGACTGCCTCCACGAGCTCCGCACCGGCGGGGGGCTGGGAGGTGGTCGGCGAGGCCAGAAAAAGCCGGAACGCCCGTAAAAAGGCAGCCAAAAGGGCCAAGAAGGCCCAGGCTGCTGCGAAGGGTGCGCCAGGAAAGCTGCGCGTCCCCCGTACCACCGCTGTCGTCTTAACGATGACACCGGAGGCGACGGCGAGGGGCGTGCAGTACGTGGACCTGGTGAAACAGGCGAGGGGCCTCATTGATATGAGGGCCCTCGATGTGGCGGGGACTCTCCGAGTGACACACACTCGGACGGGTGCCCGTCTCATCCACGTCCCTGGCGCCTCCAGTGGTCCCAAGGCCGATGCCATTGCGGCTAGGCTGAGGGACACGTTGGATGCGGCCGACGTCCGGGTGTCCAGGCCCACCAAGTGCGCAGAATTGCGCATTTCGGACCTGGACGACTCCATCACGGCCGAAGAGATTCGGGTCACCGTGGCGGAGGCCGGGGGTTGCCCCCTGGAGGCGGTAAAGGTCGGAGCGATCCGCTACGGCCGTCGCGGACAGGGGGCAACAGTTGTCGGCTGCCCCATCGCAGCAGCCCAAAAGGCTGCCGACATGCGGACCCTCGCGGTGGGCGGAGTTGTAGGGGTGCGGGTACGCCTCCTACAGGACCGACCGGCCAGGTGCTTTAGGTGCCTGTCGGTCGGCCACGTGGGAGTGCAGTGCACGGCGGAGGTGACGGTCGGAGACCGTTGCTTCCGCTGCAGCCAACCCGGTCACAGAGCCGGCAATTGCGAAGCTCCGCCGCACTGTTTCAGGTGTGCGGCGGAGGGCAAGCCGGCCGACCATAGGGTTGGCAGTAAGGCCTGCACCCGCGGGGAGCCGCTGCCGCGAGGCGGGCGTTCCGCAACCGGTTCGAGGCGGGATGCGGAGATGGTTCCATAATGGATCCCCAGCTCCGCATCCTGCAGGCGAACGTGGGCCACGGTGTCGATGCTCAGGCCCTTCTGCTCCAGAGCATGGCACAGTGGTCCATACACGTCGCCGCTGTCGCCGATCCATACACTCACCGGCCCCTCGGGCCCGCCTGGGTGGTCGACCTGGATGGATCGGCGGCACTGGTGCATAACGCCGCTGCGGGTGCCCCTCCCCTTGTAGTGATCGCAAGGGAGCATGGCATCGTAGCGGCGCGTGTAGGGGAGATCGCGGTCGTGGCCGTTTATCTCACGCCGGGGTCACACCGACTCATTGGGCAGTATCGGCGGTCGCTGGAGCGGCTGACCGACGTCGTCAATGCCTGTACGCCTCGTCAGGTTCTTGTGCTCGGGGACTTCAACGCCTGGTCTCAGGCTTGGGGTTCCCGGCGCACAAACGCGCGGGGCAGGGCTCTGGAGAGCTGGGCCGATTCTCTCGGCTTAGTTCTCCAGAATCGCGGGGCCGAAGCCACGTATGTGGGCACCTTTGTGGCGGGGGAGCGCAGGTCGATCATAGACCTTTCGTTCGCGAGCGCTTCCCTGTCACTCCGCGTGCGGGACTGGCGTGTCGCCGTGGAGGTGGAGACACTATCGGATCACCGATACGTTCGGTTCGATGTCTCCCCTCCTGCGGGTGATGCGCCGGTCATATCGGCCCAACGCGAGCCGCGCTGGGTGTTGGGGCGACTGAATCGGGAGGACCTCCTGGAGGCCGCCATCGTACAGGCCTGGGCCATTGCGCCGGACAGGCCTGTCGACATAGACGATGAAGCGGCCTGGTTCCGGGAGGCCATGACACGGGTCTGCGATGCGGGTATGCCTAGGGCTCCAGCCTATAATCCGAGGCGTCGGGTCTACTGGTGGAATGCGGAGATCGCGAGGCTGCGTCAAGCCTGCGTGATCACGCACCGCCGGTGGGCTCGACTCCGTAGGAGGCGTAGCCGTACCGCAGATTCGGAGCCCCGACTGGCGGAGCTTCACGAGGGATACAGGGAGGCCCGGAATGCCCTCCGAGCGGAGATCAAGCGGTCTAAGGCCGCTTGTTACCGGGAGCTCCTGGAGACGCTGGAGCGGGACCCATGGGGGCGGCCTTACCTTATGGTAAGAGAAAAGCTGCGCCCCCGGGCCCCTCCGCTGACCCAGGTGCTCGAGCCGGCTCTGCTCGGAGGAGTGGTCGACTCCCTGTTCCCGGCGCGAGCGGAACATGTTCCGCCGCAGATGGCTCCGCCGCCTCGGTCGCCTACGGCGCCCAGTGCGGTGATTGACGACGACGTGCCCGAGGTCACTTGGGTAGAACTAGAGCTGGCGGTGCGAAGGCTGAGGGCCAAGAAGAACACCGCCCCGGGACCCGACGGCATTCCAGGCCGCGCGTGGGTCCTAGCTCTAGGGGAAGACGGTCTCGAACCCCGACTGAGAGGGTTCCTCAGCGCATGCTTGGAGCGGGGCCAGTTTCCGAAGAGGTGGAAGACGGGGAAGCTGGTCCTCATCCGCAAGAAGGGACGCCCGGCGGACGAGCCGTCCGGGTACCGGCCCATAGTGTTGCTCGACGAGGTGGGCAAACTCTTTGAAAGAGTAATTGCCAAGCGCCTCGTCGAGCATCTCTCTGGAGTGGGGCCGGACCTGGCGAATACCCAGTTTGGGTTCCGCCGGTGGCGTTCCACTGTGGATGCCATCATGCGTGTGAGGACTCTGGCGGAGGATGCGGTCGCCCGGGGCGAGGTGATGTTGGCGGTGTCCTTGGACATCTCCAACGCCTTCAACACCTTGCCCTGGAGTTGCATCAGGGAGGCACTCGTGTACCACGGTGTGCCTCTCTACCTCCGCCGCATAGTCGGGGCTTACCTAACGGAGAGAGCCGTCGTCTACCCGAGTTCGACCGGAGTCGGTAGGCGTGAGATGTCGTGCGGTGTCCCGCAGGGATCGGTCCTGGGGCCGTTACTGTGGAACATCGGTTACGACTGGGTGCTTCGCGGTGACTTCGCGTACGGTGCCACCGTCACGTGTTATGCGGACGACACGCTGGTGACGGTGGGCGGGGCTACGCACCGCGAGGCGACCCTGAGGGCCACGACCGCGGTTGGTCAAGTCGTCGAACGGATCCGGCGGCTGGGTCTCGAGGTGGCTCTGCACAAGTCCGAGGCCATGTTCTTTCATGGTCCTCGGCGCAGGCCAGGCCCGGGAGCCAGCCTTACAGTGGGAGGCACTCCCATCGACATCAAGCCCCAGCTGAAATACCTGGGGCTCGTGCTTGACGGTCGATGGGACTTCGGACAACATCTCCGAAGCCTGCGCCCCAAGTTGGTCACCACGGCGAATGCCCTGAGTCGGCTGTTGCCCAACTTGAAGGGCCCAGGGGCCTCCTGCAGGAGACTCTACGCGGGTGTCGTGCGGTCCATGGCCCTATATGGGTGCCCCGTGTGGGCGGACACCCTGGGGGCCAGATTCCTGCCTCTGCTCCGCACGGCGCAGAGGACGATGGCCTCCAGGGCCATCAGGGGATACCGCACGATATCCTTCGAAGCGGCCAGTCTCCTGGCCGGATCGCCACCGTGGATCCTGGAAGCGAGGGCCCTTTCGGCACTATACCAGTTCCGAAAGGAGGCGCGGGAGCGGGGATTCGATCCCGAGCCCGAGGACATTCGGGCCGAGAAATCCCGGCTCCACCAGGTCATGGTGGCCGAGTGGGAGCGACGACTTGGGCAACCACGCGCAGGGCACGCCGTCATTGCGGCGGTAAGGCCCATCATGGGGGAGTGGCTAGAGAGGCCACACGGGAGCCTCTCGTACCGTCAGACGCAGATGATAACCGGGCACGGTTACTTCGGGCGGTATCTGCATCTGATGGGTATTGAGCCAACGCCCGAGTGCCATCACTGCGACGCGAGCGTGGACTCGGGGCTGCACACGCTCACCGAGTGTCCGGCGTTTGAGACGCCGAGGCGGGAGCTTGTGCAGGCCCTGGGGGTGAGAGTGCTCACGCTCTCCACCCTGCTCGCGGCGATGGTCCGCTGCGCGGATGCGTGGGCGGCCAGCGCCTCTTTCTGCGAGCAGGTCATGCTCGCGAAGGAGACAGCAGAGCGGGCGCGGCGCGGTGAGCGAGAAAGACTCGCTGACATCGCTGCTCGCGCCCGAAGGCGGCTCGGGCGTCGGAGGGCGCTTACAGACCTCCGCCCCCCATGAGCGCGGGCCTGAGGGTGACGGGTGGAGCCACCCGTCACCCTAGCAGAAGCAGGCCACGGCGGCGGCGCGCATCGTAGGACGATGCGCGCCTCCCCACACCGGGGTTGAGTCGGGGACGGCGTGGTCCCCACCTCCCGAGGAGGGCCAGACCGAAAGAGATGGCCCTGGGTCAGCCGGGGTGCGAGGGATATGCCGCAAGGCAACCTCACCTCCGGCCTAGCACCACGACCCACAGACGGCGTGCGGTTTAGTCGGTTCGAGTCCGACATAACCTTCCCCTCCGGCTCCGGAGGGGCGGGTATCCGTGGGGATTTCCCGCACGTAAAAAAAAAAAAAAAAAAAAAAAAAGTATACTGCATCGAATCATACTGAATTTAATTTAAATAGAAGTCTTTCACCTAAGTCTAATCTATAATAGTCTTGAATAAATTGGCAAAAAACGATAATAGGACATTTGAATGGATTATAAATATTTTGCATATAAGTTTCTTTTATTTTGTATCACTTGCTGCCATTTCTTTTTAGGGTTCCGAACTGTTTTTTGTAAAGAATTCACCTCGGATTCCTTAACCTTACTTTACTATTAATTTGATTTATATATAGGATATATATGTATACAGGACACGTCAATTTGACTTCATCTCGCCTGATGGTAAACTGAAGGCGAAGTCTCAGGAAATATAACGGAACGGAATTTTTACCATTACATACATGTACCATGTTAACAATAGTGGCACTGAGCTTGACGGCCACAACAAAAGAGGATTATCGTCTGCGCACCGCGTCACACCCACCAGTCCCACTAGTGCTGCGACCACAATCCCCCCGGCCCGGCTATGCATTTGCTGACACCTTAACGCAATCCAACCGAGATTGTATTACTATGAAGGGTTTTTCGCAATTGTTCCCGGTATTACCCACCCGGTCGAAATTTGTGATATATTTGTGGCATCAAATTTCTACCACCAGTCGAACGAACCAACTAAAACCGCACGCCGCCTGCAATCTCCAAATGCCTCACACCTCGGCTAACCCAGCCATCGTCATTTTCGAGATGGCTCTCTAGGTATAAGAACCACTGTATCCTAAGTTTGGCTCCGGACAAGGGAAGCACATTCGGCTAACACGGCGGGGCCCCACCTATCACCCGCAGGCTTGCGCTCATGTTGGATGGAGATCGTTAAATGACCTCCGATATCCACTGCAACGCGCGTCTTTCGCGGGCTTGGCGGGCAATTAAACTCTCGGGTCATGGACTCGGAGAACGGAATTATTATACGATAAATTGGTTGTTTGCGTGACGTCTGTCTAGATCATTATTGTTCTGAAATCACTTTGGTACCAAATTCAACAAATAAACAACTTGAAGGTCTTTTGATTAAATAAAGCATTAGCACAGAACAGATAACAGTACTAGAGTAGCAGTACGTTAACTATTCAAATATATTAAGATTATCTTACTGCTATTTTTTCAGCCCGGCACAGCAACGTGGTTCCCGGCACATCCGCGTAGTTCCCGGCACAGTCGCGTGGATCCCGGCACAGCCGCGTGGTTCCCGATAGAGTAGAATTTGGGCCACCCCTTCTCTTCCCATGTGGTGTCGTACAAGGCAAATAATGGATAGGGCTGATTAACTTTAACATCAGACAGAAATGTACAGCCCAGACTCAGCCTCAGATGGATGGCTCGAATCAACAATAGTGCCCGGAATACGGCAATAGGCTCACCCCCTATTACGTGAGACCGAATACAGATTGGTGAAATGTGGGTTTGAATTCACCTCTGCCTTACCCTTTATTCTTTATCGTACACGTCAACATGAGTTTTCTTCCAGCGAACCTTTTGTTTTTTTTTATTAGAGGCGATCAGAAAGAACTTTTTACCTATGAAGACGAAAGTGCTGTTGGTGCAAACCTTGTTGGTAAACAGATATAATTAAAATAATAGAAAATAACCTACTCTTACATTGTAATATACATATACAATATAACATAATTATAATTGCGAAAGGAAATGTTCCTTAATTCTTCTTTTGAAGATGTCCAAAGAGCGACTGTTACGAATGAAGTGTGGAAGTGAGTTCCATAAGCGGATAGCTTTATACCTTCCAGGGATAAAGGTGTAGTTATATTTATGTATTGTATAAATGCAATAGTTTCAATCTGTTTGAAATTATTTTCGGATCGGCAAATAATAGATATTAAAAAAAGAAAGAAAGAAAGAAGAAAGTAATTTTATTTCAATGAGTGATATTCGCTTAAACTTCAGCCGGCATCAAGTGTTGAATATACTGGCAGAAAACTATTGTAAGATAAATTAATAAGTCAATTTGAATAGATTAGGAACGTTTTACATAAGTTACATTTTAGAACAATGATGTCATTTGTATATTAATGGTCCTATTATCAAAATGTAAGCCCTTCAATTTACTATCGTCATATATGTTTCTTATTATTCTTTACCACGTGAGTTGATTTCGCTATTCCTTCTTGTTTGATCCTTAGTTACTAGATGTGCCACTAGATGGCGCTTATTATACCTCTGTGAATCGCACTAGCAAGATCTACCGCAAGGAATAGATAAGGTCTTAGTTTTAGTTCAAGTACGTGCCACTAGATGGCGCTTGGTATATTTACATCTTAGTCTGAAGGGCGGTATTAAGATCGGCAGCAAGCTATTTATAATGTGATAATCGATAATAAGTGTTTGAATTAGGATTCTATGTATTCTCGTAATGATTGTTTCACTTCCAACAATTCATTATAAAAGCGATTTTGGAGGATACGTCCTTACACTTCTTGTTTCACACTCACACTCCCTTACGGTCTTCAACAGAGTTTTTTTGGCCTAGTCCCAGTAGTACCACTGGTAAGCCTGGACGGTAATACTACCGGACCGGGAATAGTCCGTTCTTGACGTTGATGTCATGATGACACCCATGGAAAGAGAGGGGGTGGCGGCCCTATTCTAACTCTACCGACAATAAATATACAGCCGTACAACAAACAGCTGGTCTCACTGTAATATACATCGATATCGCTCAACCCGGGAACCAACCCGGGAATGTAGGATTCTATTAAAAGTTCAACAACATGAGGTTGTTACATGGTAACAAGATAGAATAATACTTTCATCCCGAAGCAGCGTATAATGGGAGACAAAAAAAACGACAGTATCGCCGATAGAGAAGTGGGAGTGAGACGGCACAAGTCGTAGTTTCATATTGTCCTCATCTCAATATTGAGATTAAAAGTGATGCTTCGCTTGGCGCAAATTATTAGACGTACTGTCTGCAAAATAATTTGATATAATATTTTTATAAATATTGAAAAATGAAAAGTTTTATGGTTCCTATCTATATTCTACCAATTGCTAGTGTATAATTTTAAAGTGTACGTTTCTGTATATTGTATACTTGTTTTGGGATTTTGTAAGTTTTTGTCTGTTTGTTACCAATGGATACAAAAACTGCTGAACGGTCTTTAATGTTTTTTTTACTATGTGTAGATCCATAGGTCGCTGGTTCAATCCGGCTCGAAGGACCAATATGTAGGGAATTATTGGGATATTTAAAAAAAATGCAGCGAGGTATGTGTTAATGCGTTGAGCTTAAAAGTGACATTGAATTAACTTTATTAAAGCATAGGTACAAGATCAATGCAGTTGGTATCACGGGGTTCACAAACATTGCTAATGCGAAACTAGCAGGTGTTCTCAACACAGGCATTTTGGTCAGGCTTAATTTCTCACTCTTTCTTTGATCGCAATCGATTGAGTAGAACCGAAGATAAGGCAACAATCGCTATTTTGATGTCCATTAAAACTTGGTGATAATAATGTAGCTTTCCATTATAATCCTTTAAGAATGGCTTAAAAAATTAAGTAGTGTGAAAAAGTCCGAGTGGTTTATTTCCCCGAGGAGGGCCAGACCGAGAGGTATAGCCCTGGGTCAACCGGGGTGCTAGTGCTATGTCTTCCGACAACTTCACCTCAGGCCTAGCACAACGACCCACAGACGACGTGCGGTTTAGTCGGTTCGAGTCCGACATAAACCCCCCCCCCCCCCTTCCGGCTTTCAATACATATATTCCACCAAGTGCCATCCTTTAACACAAGGCATAATTTTGATCTCTATGGCGTAGTGGTAGACCATTCGTCTGCTACGTAGAAGGCACTGGTTCGATTTCCACTCAGTGCAAATATTTGTATGCACGAATATGTATATACAATATGTGAGTATTTAAAAAAGAATACTTTATTCATTATTATACACATAAATAGTTGCTAAAATGTGTACCAACTCTATCCACTGTCTTCTACCCTGATTCTTTATTTTTTTACCAAAAGTAAAGGTTCCAATGAAATTACGACTAGTTCTGCTGACGGTACCAAGTCAGAGCTCACTTCAGTGAAACGTAGCACTGCAGGCGACGTTTTTGCGCATCGTACCTCTGACACAGACACCTTGTTGTGTAAAGACGTCTGGTAGACATAAATACCTAGATGGGATTTAATAAAAAATATTGCTATTTTATTATAAAACCAATCTGAGACCATAAGAGAAAAAGAAATGCGATGGCTCAAATGGTCCGCGGGCTCTCACTTCTTAACAAAGTGCCGAATATGTATATCCGAGGTAGCTTCAAGGTGAGACCAATTCCGGAGAAGCTTAAAGAGATGCGTTTGATGTGGTACGGTCACGTCATGCGTCGAACACATGGCCAAAAAAGTGCTACAACTGGAGTTAGGACCGAGAGGCCGTGCCAGGCCCTAGTCTACATGGATGTCAACCATAAAGTGACCTTAGGAAGGAGAAATTGGGCCCCACGATGACGCTGAACAGCCGTCTCTGGAGACAAAGGATAAGGAGAGCCGACCCCTATTACAAACGGGAAGAGGCCAGACGAGGAAGAAGAAGAATCTGAGACCATAAAAATGGAGTGGAGTTAGCAAGTTCAATTCCAACTGACTGCAAGTTTTTGATGCATACCTAGTTATCAAAGAGGTACCCAGTTATCAAGTACCCAGTTATCAGATACCCAGTTCCCAAGTACCCAGTTATCAAGTACCCATAGTTTTTATTTACTAAAATCGGAACTTACCGCACTAATTTTTATTGGAAACCTACTGTTTGCCGACGTTTCGGGTGCGTTGCAGTACTGGTCTTCGAGCGTCGAGAGGTATGCGAAAAACATTTTTTGTGCGCCTACCCTCCATTACTTTCACAATTAATAGTAAGGCTGGCGACACACCACACTCACTACGTCAGTTTTAGACGGCAGTGTGTTCTTCGGTTTCAGTAAGGTAATCACTGAATTCCACAACCAGGATAGTTTAAATCCATCTACCCTGTTGAAATTTTTAGGTTTTTAATTTCAATAGCTTCACGCCGAATCCGTGAATACTTGTAGCGATCAGTGTTGAGGACTTAATGAAGCTCAATCCAGTGATTGGTACCCGACTCAAGATGTTCAGCTACTGCCGATTTATTAAATGCGATCTTGTCCGTTATACCTTTCACATACAGCAGGAAGAATTTACCCCGCGATAGTTTAAAAGTAACATTAACAAGTACCTAGCTCGAATTAAAGAGAAAAATTGAAAAATCGTTCATTGGTTCCGATAGTTCGCAAGAAAAAAAAGAAAAAGGCAGGTATAGAGGGAGAAAATTGATGGTGAGATCTGATAGCTTAGTGGTCAAAGCATTGCCCTTGTCAAGCAAAAATCGCGGGTTCAAACTACGCGTAGACCGATTAATTTTTTTTCTCTTTAATTCGATTTAAATATTCAGCATGAAAAATGCCAAAAATTTAATTTAAAATTATTAAAAACCTTTTTAAAAACAATCTTTTATAATCTTGCATTGTCATCCGAACTGAACGTGCATACCAAATTTCAGCTCAATCGGTTGAGGGCAAGTGCCTTAAAATTGAGTTGTAAGATTCCACCCGAACAAACATACATTGCAAGTTAAATAAAAGCTTGTAAAAAGAGTACCTATCAAGTAGGTACCCAGTTATCTAGTACCCAGTTATCAAGTACCCAGTTATCAAGTAGTCCCAGTTATCAAGTACCCAGTTATTAAGGACCCAGTTATCAAGTACCCATTTATTAAGAACCCAGTTATTGAGTACCCAGTTATCAAGTACCTAATTATCAAAAACCCAGTTATCAAGAATCAATTCATCTAGTAGGTATCCAGTTATCAAGTACCCAGTTATAAAGAACCCATTTATCAAGTACCCAATTATTAAGTACCCAATTCTTCCAGTTTCTTTACATCTGCAATAGTTAGGTACGAGAAATAGACATTCTTTCCATTATAGTATTACGAGTACTATCTTTGTATACGATCTGCTTCAACCCAATACCTTGAGCTCTGAAATTCTTTATTCTGTATTATTACACTACTAAAGTTATCAAACAAACGGCTCACCTGATTGATGGTAAGTGGTTACCGCGAGCAATAATTTCCTTCATCATATGCGTCACATACGAGTTGTTACGCGCAGACGAAGTCAAATTTTGTAACAATTATGGAAAGTTTGTCTCATAAACACACTATTGGTTCCCGGTGGAGCAAGATAGGGCTATATACCCCATCTCTTTCCGTGGGTGTCATAAAAGGTGATTAAAGGAGGAAGCTTTCCTCCATCCGACACTAAACCTACAGCCCATGACGAGGTGTCCACTTGACTTGTATAATAATACCAATAACACGTATAATAATAGTATAATAACACCCACTTTACGTTAATCATAATTAACGAAATGTGGGTGTTATTAGACCTCTGCCTACCCCTCCAGGGATTTACAGCCGTGAATATATGTATGTATCAATCAAATAATTAGCCTTTTGTGGCGTGTATAAAAAAAGGAATTAAAAAAAGTACTGTTTGTCGGGGTCGGCAGGTCAGATAACAGTCTCACCCAACAAACGGTGTTATGGGTTTTAGAAGATCGCTACGGTATTTATGTAAAGTTAAGATATGGTACGGATTCGGATATGCAATGGACCGATTAGATCAAGGATCTCTTAGTTATCTGCATATAGGGATGTATAAAGAAATAACACGGTACCGTTTTTAAGTAATGTAACATATTACATAGAAGTTACACTAGCCTGAAACGGTATTACTAAATTAAAGTTATGAACACAGAGAATTTACAGTCAAACATAAATATATTACAAACAATATAGGTAGTAAATTACACACCGAAGTGATTTGTGTGCTGCAGTAAGCGAAAAAAACGCATTTTTTTTTCTTAGAGTTAAATATCGCATAGTTCCTGATAATATCACTAATGACGACAGGATACGAGAAACGGGTCATCACACGTATTGTCCGCGCACACGTAAGACATTGGCTCAAGATATACGGTTTATAAACTCACGTGAAGATACGTAGCTACAGGAACTGAAGTCACCAAAACTGCTTAGGCAGGGAGCGCACCTGCCACGGCACCATGTAGGTCACCGCCTGCTCGACCATCCTACGGGCAGAGCCCGAAGCCTCCAAACACATCGCTGCCAGAATGACGTGTGTGGCGAGAAATTTGTCTGCCACTATGCAAGCCCGTAGGATACCGTACATACGGCAAGTCGATGCTAGCAGGCACCCTCGCCATCCAAGAAGTCTCTGGTATTCGTGAAAATTCTAAGCTCTCCTGTGACCACTCACTTGTATAGCCCAAGCGGTAATAATCCAATTGAATGAATCTGTCATTCCTGATAACAGGCCGGCAACGCACCTAGAACCCTTCTGGTGTTTCAGGTGTCCATGGAAGGCAGTGATCGCTTACCATCAGGCGATCCGTCTGCTCGTTTGCCTCCAAGGTCATAAAAAAAAACATTTCAAGCTAGCCAACCTCCCGCGATTATTAAAAAAAAAGACGGGTTGCACTCCGGGAGTGCCAGCAGAAGTGAAAACTTATTCTTTCTTTTTTTCTTCGTTATATACAGAGAAAAAGATAAAAAAAACATACCATACCTTTTTTTTTTTTTTTTTTTACGTGCGAGAAATCCCCTCGGATACCCAACCCTCCGGAGCCGGAGGGGTAGGTTATGTCGGACTCGAACCGACTAAACCGCACGCCGTCTCTGGGTCGTAGTGCTAGGCCGAAGGTGAGGTTGTCATGCGACATATCCCTCGCACCCCGGCTGACCCAGGGCCATCCCTCTCGGTCTGGCCCTCCTCGGGAAGGGGGGGACCACGCGGTCCCCGACTCAACCCCGGTGTGGGGAGGGGCGCATCGTCCTACGATGCGCGCCGCCGCCGTGGCCTGCTTCTGCTAGGGTGTCGGGCGGCTCCACCCGTCACCCTCAGGCAACATACCATACCTATAATATAGCGCCAATCATAGAACCTATCACTAATTTTCTGTCAGAAGAAATTAAAGGTTCGAAACCGGTAACATCTGAAACCATAAGGACTCACAGTCGAAGCGTTTACGGCTTAGCTACGAAGCTTCATATCGTACTTGACAAAATAAACAATCTTTTGCTAATGTTGTATGACGTCAGTCGTCGGTTACGGTTCAAAGGTCAAGAGATCCTGACGCAAGTTTAATATTTTTTACCCATCCAACGCCGCTACAGAAGTTTTCACTTCAAAAACCTATTGTATTACTTTTTGAATTTAAAAAATGTTTTCAAATTGGTCGAATAGTTTTATTGTATCGTCTATTCAAAAGTGACAAGTCGGTTGCGTGCGATAATTTTCTATAACTTTCAAAGGGGATTATCGCGACTTCAGTGCTTTCAGGAGATCACTTCTGTGTTTAGTGATACAGCAACATGTCTTAGGACTGTAGAACGCTGGTATTTAGAATTTCAACGTGGGCACTCTAGCTTCAGTGACTAGCCACGTGAAAGTTGTCCAAAAACCGCAAGATAATATCGAAGCCGTGCGGCAGCTAATCCTCGAAAACCGTTATGTGACATACCGTGAAATAGTCATCCGTGGGTATTTCAGGGACCACTGCTTCAAAAAATTCTGCGTGAAGAACTTTTCGTAAACTGATCTCTTATTGAATACCACATTTGCTTAGCGCCAACCAAAAAACCACCCGTGTTAGTTCTTGTCCTAAAACTCTTTCTTGAATACTATGAAATTTAAATGGTAATCTATTAGATTATCTATATTTATTTCAAACGACACAACTTAAAAGGCAGCCATCGTATCACTACACTATCGCAGTATTCGCAGCTGAACATAGGACTTTTTTTATACCATTTAGGTGGCAAGCACACGGCCCACCTGATGGAAAGTAGTTACCGTGGCCTTTGGACGTGTGCAACACCAGGGGCGTCACACTCGCGCTGCCGACCCTGTTTGAACAAAGTTTTTGTTCCGTAGTATAGAAGATAAAGCAGGACAAGCCAGGTCTTCCCACTGACAGCATAAAAGCTCTCCAGTGAGCTCTTGCTACCCTACTCACCGCCAAGAACACACTTCTGTAGGATTGAGGTACTTCCTCAGTCGGACTGCTCATTAGGCGGAAATACCGTCGTGTCCTACCGCCTACAGCCTCTCCCAATGTGCGCCATTTTATCCGATCCTCCGCCTTCCGCACCCACTCATATATGTATATGTTACAAAATTCGCTTTCAGGCCATATAATTTATAAATAATATTAATACATCTATAGTTAATCTCCTAATTGAGTTCCAATCCGATCAAGTGTATCGTATCATTATCGATAATCTATACTTAGCCTAATTACATCGGGGCTAAGTACGGTCTGGATGGGCATATTAATTTCTTAATTACTTATGCTATAATTCCCCCCCCCCCCCCCCCGCTGCCGTTGTAGCGTACGGACGTATCAAAAAGTGCTCTGAGATTTTAAATCGATTTAAGTGACTATAAAAGTTGTATTACTGTGGTTTACTGTTTAGCCCGCGCAAAAAGTGACTTAGTAACTATAAACACTTAGACGCATACTTCAGTTACAGTGTTGTTCGTGTTTTTAAGTGAAATGATTTGGATTTAAGTACACGGATCCGTTGTAAACATTTACATCTACCTGTATTAAAATAATAAACCAGTGACTGTGCTTATTATTAAAGTATCATTATTGTAGGACTTTGATCACGAATGACACAATAAAACCATCGTGAAGAAACCAGACATTTATTTCGTCATACAAATGAAATTCTAAGTGGCGCGGTTGGTTACGATTCCGCCTGCATTTTTGTAGTCACAGGTTCGAATCTCGGCGGCTGCGATATTACTTTTCACTTTTTTATTTTTTTTATTATATTTTTTATAAACTTTGCTGAATTTATTTTGGACCAATTAAGGTACTTTAGTTGCAAAATAGTACCAAAATGCCATTAATGAAATCTCCTACACCTACTGAGCCGGCGGCGTCGGAATCTGCGCCTACGCTTGGAAATAGGCAACAGGACTCGCTTCGGGCTATTGCTGTGAAAGCAGCCATAATGCAACACAGCGAATCGACCCCGAACCTTCACGCTCTTACGGAGCGTAAAAAGAGGAAATGCGATGTGGAAGATAACAACATCTCAGACATGATTGAGGAGATGTTCATGACTTTTTCTCGCGATCAGGAAAAGCGTTTCCACGAACTTCAATCCACAATTAAGAAACTTTCGGACCAAAATACTGAACTAAAACAAAGCGTTATTATGATGTCCGACAAATACGACGAATTCCTACAAAAAATTGCTATCCTGGAATCTGAACGCGTAGACGACAGGAAGACTATCAGGCGGCTGGAAGACAAGCTTGAGGCGCTGGAGCGGAAATCCCGCTCGTCGGGACTTGAAATCAGGAACGTGCCTTTAGTAAGCGGCGAAACTAAGGAAGTATTGTGTGGTATGGTCATGAACCTGGGTAGGACTTTGGAAGTCAATTTAAATGAATCAGGAATACGTGATGTCTACAGAATTAATTCTAAGGACAATACAGGACCTATCATAGTGGAATTTTCTACCACGTTTCTGAGAGACAGTTTTATCAGGGGCACGAAAGGATACAACAAGGCCCGAAGTAAGACAGAAAAACTGAACACTACTCTACTCAATCAAAAATATCCACATAAGCCGATTTATGTATCAGAATGTCTAACTCAAAGGGCCAGCAGACTTTATTACTTAGCAAGAGCATACCAAAAGAGCCATGGATATATGTTCTGTTGGACTGCGAACGGAATTATATATTTGAAGAAAAACACGGAGTCAACCCATATACGAATATCCTCAGAAATAGATATAGATAACCTTAAGAATGCTAAATGACTATTTATTTATATTAAGGATTTTGCTTTGAATCCTTTACTAAATGTGATTGTCGTTTATCCTGTATTAAATTTGTATTTAACGCTGCATGTAAACTTACCACTTAATAATTGTACACTATACTCAAACATTATTACACTTAACAAAACACACAGAAAACACTGCAAATTACGGATATATAATCTAACTTTATTTCCACAGCCTTACGAAATGCAATATAACTCACCTTCATTTACGAACACTACAATAAGTACACTTTCTGAACTCACACACAAACTATACACCAAACATTCTGCCTCACCCCACAAAAGCCCTTCCACACCAACAATTGATTATATATATTTGTCATTCCATGTACTAAAAGTTATCATTACTCTAATTATTTCTAAAGGTTTGCATACTATTAGAGTCCTACATTTAATTCAAAATTTTCTCTCTTGCAAATCGGAAAAATTCAATACCATTTTGAAATCAGATGCACCCCAGAGACATATACAAATAACAAATAGACTAAAAACTAAAATTCGATTTTAATGCTCATTTAACTATAAATGATGACTTGGATAACTTAACTGTGGCCGAGTTCAGTACATGTGATGTAGATAGTTGTCGCAAGTTAATGTACACCGATAACTCTTCCATAAATATATTTATTCAAAATATAAGAAGCGTAAATCGTAATTTCACAGGACTGAACTCGATGATTACAAGAACCGGAATCGATTGGGACATGTTCATATTGACCGAAAGTTGGCTTTTCGAGAACCCCTTTATACCGACAATGAGGGGTTACCGGTCCATAGGTACGAACTTTGTCAACACACAAAACGAAGGAGTGGTGGTATATTATAAAAATACACACACATATAACGTATATGAGCCAGTATTAATAGGTGCAAACTGCTTGATAGTTATAATTGACGTCCAAACTGCTTTGCTTGGTATATATCGCCCTCCAGGTGAAAAAGACATACCTGCGTTCCTGGAGTCATTGAACAAAGTTTTACAAACACTATCGACCTACAAAAACATATTCCTCACGGGTGATATAAATCTAGATATAGTCAAATCCCCCTTAGAAAAACATGTCGCTACTTACCTAGATATCTTGGCTTCGCATGGAATGTTGCCCGCGTACTGTATACCCACTCATTACAAAACGTGCCTTGACCATGTAATGGTTAAAACAAAATTACCTATCAAAAGTCTAGTTGTACTCACTACCCTTACGGACCACTACAGTCAAATTATAAGTCTCTCTAATATGCCTGCCCCTCGCCAACCAATTAAAACGATTAAAATAATAGACTACACATTATTCGAAAACAAAACTCAAATACAAGATTTCACCAAAATGTATACATTAGAAACTCCAGATGAAGCATTAACTTTCTTTCTTAACAATCTTACCACCACATTATTGAGTTGTACTAAACTCACTACTGTCCCTAGACGCAGGAGAATTATAAAACGGTGGATAACGCCTGGTTTATTACGATGCATGCGAAATCGGGACCAATTACACCTCAAGTGTAAAAAATATCCCAATAATGATGTTGTCAAATTAACTTACACCCGATATCGCAATTTCTGCAATGCAATACTCAGAAAAGCCAAGCAAGATTTTGACCGGGCCGATTTTGCTGAATGTCGGGGCAATACAAGGAAAATGTGGGATAAAATCAAAACAATCACCTACATCAAAAATGAAAGAACCCCATCCACAGAACTAATTGATTTAAAAAATCCGATAAAATCTGTTAATGATATTAATGACTTCTTTGTTAACATAGGTGGATCACTAGCTAGATCTGCCACACGGTTGGATTCTACCACACCTACTAACCTCTCGGCCCAGGCGCTACCTTGTTTATCCTCATTTGTCCTATTGCCAACCGATGTCGATGAGATAAGAAGCATCATTTCCTCTCTCAAAACCAACTGTGCAGTAGGACGTGATAATATTTCAGTATATCTTATAAAGAAATACGCCAGTATACTAGCAGACCCTATTACATATATCTGTAACCTCAGCCTTTCCTCAGGGGTCTTTCCAAAAGATTTCAAAAAGTCCCTCATCCATCCAATCCACAAGAGTGGTAGCAGAGATTGTGTCGGAAACTACCGTCCAATATCAATTCTACCTACAACATCAAAAATTTTAGAAAAGGTAATTAACAAGCAACTTACCAAATACCTAGAAACAAAAAAACTGCTATCTGAAAATCAATTTGGATTCAGAAACGGTAAATCAACAAATGATGCGGTACTTCATCTCACCGACACCATAGTGACAAAGCTTGATGAAAAAAAGAAGGTCCTTACAATATTCCTTGATTTGGCGAAAGCTTTTGACACGGTCTCTGCGCCACTTCTGTTGGAGAAGATGGAGAGGATCGGAATTCGTGACACACAGCTGAAGCTGTTCCATAGCTATCTTGAAAATAGATTCCAACGAGTGAAAGTGGAAGAATGGCTGAGTGATGACCTCCAGGTCAGTGCTGGGGTACCTCAGGGGAGTATTTTGGGCCCTACTTTATTTTTAATATTTATTAACGACCTTTGCCAGTTGAAGATGACAAATGGAAAAATTGTTGCATTTGCGGATGACACAGCGCTTCTCTTCTATGGAGATAACTGGGAGGAAGTCTACAACTTTGCTCAAACTGGGTTCTCTACGGTGATAAGGTGGTTAACAAACAACTCCCTCACACTCAACACGGATAAAACCAAATACATGCAGTTTTCCCTAAGCAATCACCAGCACATACACAGACATCCATTAAATATAGCCGCCCACACATGTAACAATCACTCATCCGCCTCATGCTTATGCCCTCAGCTCCAAAAAGTAGACTCAATAAAGTATTTGGGAATAATCATTGATAAAAACCTGAACTTCCATTCACACATAGACCTTCTGTCTAAAAGAATTAGGAAACTCATCTATATTTTTAAAAATTTAAGACATGTTGTTGATAATGGAACCCTAAAAACTGTCTACTTTGCATTATGCCAGTCCTTACTAAATTATTGCATTACAACATGGGGAGGAGCCGGTAAGACAGCTATGATGAAAGTGGAGCGAGCGCAAAGAAGAGTACTCAAGGTAGCCTATTCGTTACCATTCTTCCATCCAACCTCGGAAGTCTACTTGAGGTGTCAAGTTCTCACAGTTCGTCAACTTTTTATCCTGCGAACTGTCTTACAGAAACACTCCACCCTCACATATAACTCATCCTCTTTGTCCCATAAAAGGAGAGGTGCTAAGGTATGCCCGGCTACATTATTTAGAAGCAGTCTTTCACACCACAGCTACTGTTTTCTTGGTGGTTATTTGTATAATAAACTAAATTCGATTTTAAACTTATATCCTTTAACTACAAAGAAATGTAAGCAAATTGTCACCTCGTATCTGTGCGGTCTCGACTATGATTCTACTGAAAATTTGTTAGTTGTTCCAGACTAAGCTGCCTAGCAAACACACACACACACACACACAAACACAAACACACACACACAGACACGAACACACACACACACACACACAAACACAAACAAACACACACACATACACACACACACGCTCCCACGCACACGCACGCACACAGATATACGCATGCATGCACACACACACCTTATTTGTGCTCAGTTCTATTGCATTTTTTATTTTATTTTTTATTTTTGTTTGTACTTTCTCCTTGCACTGAATTATTGTCTTATACGGCGCTAATCTAAGTATAATACTCACTTATCTTGTAGGGGGCCTGGTAATCTGTGTGACAGGGTTTCCTAGTTCAGATACCAGTCTCCCACAAAGGATTGGAATGTTTTAATGTGAAGTGCTTAAATGTATCTAAATACCTTTGTGGAAGAGAATAAATAAACAAATATTATATTATTATTATAATGAAGATTAGTTAGTCTGGCGAGTTATTCTTCTCGACAGTGAATGAACAATATTGACTATAGGACCCTTTACACGCACAGTATTTCACGTGAGAAAACCGCATTCGCGCGTGAAAGAGCGCAACACAAAACATTGCTCGTTCTTCGGAGCGTCGAGGATTGTGAGGGGGAATGCACGCACGTATATCCGCGTGATTATTGGAGAAATAGAGGGAAAGAACGTGCGCTCAGAGCTTCTCTCTGAACTGTCGTACACGCGCAATCGCGTCTTTTGTTTCGCGTGATCTATACCGCGCGAAAGATTTTGTGAACTTTGAACTTCAAAAGATCATCGAGCATGATTACACGTAAGAGCATTCCGCCGCGCAATACTGGACGCTCAAAACCGCGTGATTGCGTGACCATCAGCTAATCGCTTACTCCCACAAATGTGTTTTTCACGCTGTTCACGCGCAAGTTCTACCGGTTTTTTTTACGTGCGGAAAATCTCACCGGATACCAATTCGAAGCCGGAGGGAGAGGTTATGTCGGACTCGAACTGACTAAACCGCACGCCGTCTGTGGATCGATGTGCTGGGCCGAAGGTGAGGTTGTCTCGTGAGATATCTCTCGCACCCCGGTTGACCCAGGGCCATTCCTCTCGGGGGTTCTACCGGGTATAAGAAGAACGCAACCGAAACCGAAGGTCACTGGTAGTTTTAATTAGCATTAATCAAACAAAAAAATGCACGCGCTTGCCGCCATTTTTTTCTGTATTCATGTTATTTTTTATGACATTGTCGTTTCACTAGGGTTTCCTAGAACGATGGAGAATAATTAATGCTAATAAAAAGGCGAAACAAAAAAGACGGGTTGCACTCTGGGAGTGCCGGCAGATGTGAAAACTTTTTCTTTCTTTCTTTCTTCGTTATATACATAGAAAAAGATAAAAAGAATACCATACCATACCACATGCCACACCATACCATACCATACCATACCTATGTATAATATAGCGCCAATCATAGGACCTATCACTAATTTTCTGCTAATTTTCTGTCAGAAGAAATTAATAAATAACAAAAAGAAAAAATAATCAATCTCAAAAAGTAATAAATTACAAAAAGAAAAAATAATCACAAAGAGTAATAAATTACAAAAAGAAAAAATAATCATAAAAAGTAATAAATAACAAAAAGAAAAATAATCACAGAAAGTGCCAAAAGCCCAGGTTTGAACTTGGTAATATCTGAAACCATAACTTACAGTCGAACCGCTAACCGTTAAGCCACGATGCTATTTATCGTAATCTTGCAAAATAGACAGTCTTTCTCTTTAGCTAATGTTGTATGACGTCAGTCGTCGGTTACGGTTCAAAGGTCAAACGATCCTGACGAAAGTTTAACAATTTTTACCCATCCAACGCCGCTAAAGAAGATTACACTTCAAAAATTTTGTTTCACCAAATCGTAAAAAAAAATATGCTAATATTTAGTGTGCCCGGAGTACACTACCAGGGGCCTTCGGTTTCGTGAGCGTCCCCCTTGCACCCGGTATACGTTCCATCAATGTTATTCTTTTAGTCTAGGGTTTAACATTAAAAGCCAACCCCAACTGAGTCGGTAAAAGGCTCAGAGGATATCTTTAGTGTACAACCCCGTTAGGTATTGTTTTTATACAATCAGTATCAGATAGATCTTGATTAACAAAGTGCTCAAAATGATCTCAATTACTTGGTTTACCTCTCTTCCTGTTGAAGGATTGTTCTGATATTTACACTCAAAGTACATAACACAATAAAAACACTTACATTGTTAATAATTCTTCTCGCTAGAGACCAGGAACAATTAGGCCGCAGTTTTATGAAAAAGTGATAATACTTTGTTGAAGAATAATAGGCCCATCACGCTCCTGAGCCACATTTATAAGTTGTTTTCGAGGGTTATTCAGAACCCTCTCGCCAACATGTTCTCGGAGACAGACAAACTTTTCGTGAGAGCTCAACCAGCCGTTCAATTGACCGCCTAGGCTCTTTACTGAAAGGCGCCGTTCAATTAGAGGCCTGAATGGTGTTCATATATTTAATTGTTACACACCTTTAGTCCGGGCAATAATCCTAATAGAATTATAAACGCGAAAGTAACTTAGTATCGATGGATGAATGGATGTTTGTTAAAAACTACTGAATGGATTTTAATGAAAATTTACAATAATATAGCTTACACATGTGACGGTACGTCGTCTAACCAAAACTGAGTAATTTTCGTTTTGCGTATTTGATTTAAATATTAAGTCAAAAGTGCCAGCCCCCGCCCTTTGGCGGGAGATATGAGTGCTCCGCCAGCCGCACAGATATTGTGGAATTCATCCAGTGACAATAATTCACCCACTGGTCTAAGCCATTTTTAAAATTAAAGCAATGTGACCGCGGATAAAGAAGACTCTAAATAGATACATTTCAAACGGATACGCTGATGTCAGTTACTTGCTTCACATATATTCAATCGCACGTATAAATTCGGTTTACAAGTTACCATACTTCATCGACACGATTCCGTACCGTAGGACTTTCAATTCCTAATCTTCCGCCTGACATATCTGGTTACACCGACCTCTGTGCTTAAGAGCCTGCACTTCGACGCTAGGTCTCTTGTGGGAATCGAACCTCACCCGGCCTAGTTATCCCAGACGGCTGTATTTGCATTATACGACAGCAGGTCACGGTCTCAGTACGACAACTTGCTCCTAACCCATACGCGCGATGCTCATCGTACGCCATCATCATGCAATGCCGCCATCGCTAATAGATTGCAGGGGAGATGAGCATCAACGACTCAAGGCTATCCTGTTGAAGGTATCCTCGGTCTCTGCTCAAGTCTCTGGTCTACCGAACTGACTCATTACATGTGACACGCTTTCAGACATCCCATTTACGGTACCACGCAACCAATCATCAGCGAACACGCGACATAACATATCATGAGATTAATCATTAAATTAATACGGTTAAACCTAGATTAAATTACTCAGCCCGGGGTAAAGATACATATGAAATATACAAATAACACCAACTGTGTGATTATAACCATATCAAATTGATAGTATGAAATCAACTCACCGCTTCCGTAGAGTCTCAATAGAGCCATGCTATAACTTACTCAAAGTCTCCCACGCCTAAACACCACAACACGTCAGATCACCAAACCGCCCTCGACTCGCGCCTCCAACCGACTGTCACGAAACTACGCTCTCTCCCACCTCATAAAAAATCTCTCCAAGACGGCTCCCAAGCCCAGTCTTCACAAAACCTGCACGTGTTCTGCCGATCTCTCTCATAAAAACCAACGTCCTAATAGTTTCTTTAAAGTATCACAAAAACAACGAACATCGCCTCAGGAGCCAACACAAAAGGTCCTGCTTTATCTGATTTATGTAGGGTCAAGTAACAACGATGCGAGCCAGATGCCTGCAAGTGGACGCGCCCGCTCTTAAATATCAAAATACCAACGTATTGAAGATGTAAATTTTAGGGCTTATTAATTTCCCATTGTTGAGTAACTTGTGTACCATCACACACATCAGAATAACACATAGGCTATTATATCATCACGCTACTACTCAAGAGAGCGGAGCAGTGATCATTAATGTAAAAATTGTCGAGGACAAAGTTGAATAGAGCGGTGAATTAAATGCTTCAATAACGCCGGCTCAACACTAAGCGATAACCGACATCCACGCGGGTGGAGCCGCGGGCAACAGCTTATACAATTCGTCGAGTTATTTAGTACCTAGTCAAGGTAGCTTAGTGGTTAAGAGGTCAGCCTCACGGTCGAAAGGTCCCGGGTTGAAATCCTGGCCATTACACTACCGACGTGAACCCACTCCTAGCACAAGCAATTTAGCTTAGTTGGAGGGGTTAGAGGGAATATAAGTAATTTCGATAATTTCGATTGCTAATATTCTTTACATAACAAAAAAAATATATTTACCTATGGTTCCACTTCATTAGAGGCCGCTGATATTGATCTTCAGGTTTTCTTACGAATGTAATCCCGAGCCACTAATAAGTTAATACTTTGTAATCCTGTACAGTTCCGTAATAACTTGGCTCGCGTACAGTCTGCGGTATCTGGGACTAGCCACTGGCCAACGTAATGAGTCGGAACTGCGGACTCCACCATGTGTGATTTATTTCGTTGCAGTACAACTGCCAATGTAAAGTTTTCAGTAAACGACGGGAAAATCTCATAATTGTACATATTTCAAGTGATATTTGAACGTACGTAGGTATATATTTGAAAAGTGA
Organism: Eilema caniola; assembly: GCA_949126895.1. Classification (NCBI taxonomy): domain Eukaryota; kingdom Metazoa; phylum Arthropoda; class Insecta; order Lepidoptera; family Erebidae; genus Eilema; species Eilema caniola. Next base: position 1,690,191 of record OX421486.1, on the reverse strand, counting down.
GAACTGCTTTTGCCCAACGCCATTAGGATGGGGGCTTGGCTAGTCACCTATATAATGAAATAAATAGGGTATATTATCGTCAGACGCAGGTCATTACCGGACACGGTAACTTCGGGCGGTACCTGCATCTGATAGGCATAGAGCCAACGCCCGAGTGCCATCACTGCGACGCGAGCGTGGACTCGGGGCTGCACACACTCACCGAGTGTCCGGCGTTCGAAACGCCGAGGCGGGGGCTTGTGACGGCCCTGGGGGTGAGAGTGCTCACGCTCTCCACCCTTCTCGCGGCGATGGTCCGCTGCGCAGATGCGTGGGCGGCCAGCGCCTCCTTCTGCGAGCATGTAATGCTCGTGAAGGAGACAGCAGAGCGGACGCGGCGCAGCGAGCGAGAAAGACTCGCGGACATCGCTGCCCGCGTTGGAAGGCGGCTCGGGCGTCGGAGGGCGCAAACCGACCTCCGTCCCCCATGAGCGTGGGCCTGAGGGTGACGGGTGGAGCCGCTCGTCACCCTAGCAGAAGCAGGCCACGGCGGCGGCGCACATCGTAAGACGATGCGCCCAATACTGGGGGCGAGTCGTGGACCACGTAGTCCTCTCGGTCACGCCTACATTCTAACTTGTTGCATTCTATTGCGGTACATTTGATATAATTCACATTTAGCCCGACATTTTGGCTACTTTTCAGCAGCCATAGTCGCGAGTTGACTAAATGTAAATAATACAAACTATACCGCAATAGAATTAAGGTTTTATATAATATTAGGTCGTCAAATTGACTGCACCCTACCTGATGGGCAGCTATAAGTTGGGATGCAGTATAAAGAATGGCCACTATTACAGATCCTGTCCGTAGAATGGCGGACCCTAACTTGATAGCATCATCAACAGATGAATTTTCACACGTTAAGAACCTTGGACAGTAGGACGAAGGAAACACGGATGTTAGTAAGAAATATGATCCCAATCCCATTAGAGCTGACTTGTTAAATTGAGCGTCCACCATAGAAAAATAGGACTAAATTTATTCCTAAAGCTAGCCCAGTTCCTGCTGTTATGCCCGGTTTTTATTATTGCAGTAGCATTCCAGTCCAGCGAGCGAATCCAGTGCTGGAACGCCTGTTCCAGTGAGTGATTTAATCCTGTCACTGGATTGTTACCAGTTCAAGCGCGTTTAAAACACTACAATCCAGTTAATTGCTGGACTGGATGGATTTACTGGATTAGTGAACTGGAATAATGTGAGCCGCGTATTAAACAAAGTTATAGTCCCATTTAGTTCTAGGGAAGTTAGAACGAAACAACGGTAGCGTCAGTAATAAGTGCAAACTACGGACATTTTGTTCATTTTATATGTAATTTATGTATGTTAATATCCGATTGGTTCCGATAGTTCGTAAGAATATCAGTAGACCATTCACAGTCGCCTAAAAGATGGATATAAAAGAGAAATTTCAAAAAGTATTGCCCAAAATTGAACGTCCAGGATTGTGTGGCTGAATGCTCGTACGTGTTATCATGCGCGATTATCTTTTCAAGTTCAAAGTTCACGCGAAACAAAAGACGCGATTGCGCGTGTACGATAGTTCAGAAATAAGCTATGAGTACACGTTCCTTCCCTCTCTTTCTCTAATAATCACGCGGATATGCGTGCGTGCATTCCGCCGCACAATCCTGGACGCTCCTAAGAACGAGCAATGTCTCGTGCCGCGCTCTTTCACGCGTGAATGCGGGCGTACCATTGGTCAGAGGGGTGGTTTTCTCACGCGAAATACTGTGCGTGTAAGGCAAAGACCGCGGGTTCAAACTCCGCCTAGACCGAATCAATATTGACCTAACTTAATGGATTTGAATATTTAGTATACAATTATAAATTATGTATGTATGTTACATTGAAAGTAGGAATTCGGACATTTATCGTATGATGTTATAATATGTTATTGTTATGTTAACTAGCTAATGCCGGCGGCTCCACCCGTTTGGAATTGTGATTCTGTTCTTGTAGGAAATAGGATCGTATTCTAAAGATAAAAAGTAGCCTGTGTATTATTCCAGACGGCAATCAACCCCTACACTAAATGCCAGCCAGAATTGTACAGCCGTTTGAGCGTGATTGATTAACAAACATTCAAATTTCTTCACAAATTTTCACATAAATAATATTAGTAGGATAGTAAAAGGATAGTAAATAAATAAATAGTAAAAAGTACAATAGGATATTAGTAGAAGTTGTAGGATTGTACAGAATAGAACTGCATGAGAACGGACTCTGGAGTCCAAACAGAGAGCTTAAACGCAACCAGTATTAGCGTTAAAAAAGAAGTATGCTGTGTATAAAATGTTTATTTGAGAGTTGAAATTAAAAAAAAAACTTACGTAGAAACGTTATATAAATCATATGAAAACAATAGCCGAATATAACTGACGATTTGATCTGACGCGCAAGTTTTATCGCCACCGTGCCGGCGAGAGTTATTGTCGCTGGCTACAGTTCCATTCATGCCATTAATATCGCCAGTTTTGCCACTGAGGGCTACTACGGATCACTCTACGAATTTTCAAATATAGATGGTAGTTTTAAAATTTCTTGAAGGCTTAAGTTAAGCCAGCTTATTGATCAAGGTCGATCGAGAGGTCGAGCGGTTCGAATCCTGGACATTACATTCCCGACGTCAACCTAAATTTAGTAATTTCGTCTTCAATGAAAACACTTGTACTAAATGATGAATGAGATGTGTAGCAGGTTCCACCAAGTGCCATCAATCAACAGTATAAGCAGTTGGTAATTTCGGTTGAGAATATTCTTCAAAAAAATAAATAGCGTGCTTTTTCATCAACTACACACACCGGCAGAATTAGCGGTACACAAAGAAAAGGAGAATATAAAAAAGTTAGCTTTATTTTCCAACAAATAATAATTAAACATGAAACAACAGTTAAATTAAAGTGTTTTGACATTAATTTGCAACATCATACTTAAAGTTTAATTTAAAAAAAACTCAACTAAATTCTTCTTACATTTTTCGCAGCATGCCCAGACGGATGGAAACCTTAATCAGAGCACGAGGGGGCAACACTCGTTTTAAACATTCATTTACTTAATTTTAAACCATTATAAAATCTAAAAATTTCAACTGTTTCTCTGTCACTACAAATCTCAGAAAAATGCATTTTGTATAATTAAGTTTTATTTTATTAAATTTTAAGTGTGTTTATTTCGTCACTTATCAACGGCGTGTAACTCAATAAGAAAAATATTGTGACAGTCCTTATACAAACATGTCTTATATAGTATACACAATACAATGAAGTTAAGGTTATACAAACCCGGCCCTGGACTATGTAGTGATGTACGAAATTTTTTTTCGTTATTCAGGCTGATGCCCCGTCTAATGAATGACCTAAGCATTAGCCAGCCAGTTTATTAAATGTTGTAATAAACATTACGGCTAAATATCATTCAGGCCATTAATTGAACGGCGCCGCTTAGTAAAAAGCCTAGGCAGTTAATTGACGGCTGATTAGGCGAGATGGCGGCGACATAATATACTGCACGAGATAGATCCAAAGCAAGCTTAGCCGAACTACCTAGCATTATCGGTTATAAAATACAGATAAATATACGTCGATGTTATAATGGTCAAACGCGAGCATCGCCTTCTATAACATGGGCTTGAAAATCATAGTGAGTGAAATGTGATTGTTTATACACCCCTTTTTTTTAAAGAATATTAGCAACCGAAATTATCGAAATTACTAATATTCCCTCTAACCTCTCCAACTAAGCTATATTGCTTGTGCTAGGAGTGGGTTCACGTCGGTAGTGTAATGGCCAGGATTCGAACCCGGGACCTCTCGATCGTAAGGCCGACTCTTTAACCACTAAGCTACCGACGCTTCGCCTCCACCAGAAACCCGGGATTTACTATCGTGAATATATGTATTTCACACTAACCATTCGTATGCGAGAGTGATAAAGCAGTGAGTGAACCAAACTACAATGGTAGTGCCCACACCAGATTGTGAATTTTCCAAACTTTTCGAATTTTCAAATCGATTTATACTGACGTAATCGGATGATATCTTGCTCTGATATAATGGCATCCGGTATACGAGCAACTTTTTGTTACCGACGCAGTTGTTATAAAGGCAACTAAGAAAATTGACAAAATATTCTTAATTAGCAGTTACGCTAATTAAGAATATTTTGTCTATACTGTATCCTTGTGTTGTGTTCCCGGCGGTGAGTAGGGTAGCCAGAGCTCACTGAAGTGTTTTTGCGCTGTCAGTGGGAAGACCAAAGGCTATTCCTACTTTGTCTTCTACACTGACGGTACAGAAACTATCTGTGTTTACAGGGTCGGCAGCACGAGTGTGACTCCCCTGGTGTTGCACACGTCCATAAGCCGCGATAACCACTTTTCATCAGGTGGGCCGGTTGATTGTCTGCAACCTCAGTTGTATAAAATAACATATGGTTATAAAAACGACATTTTAATTCCTCTTTCGTAGCTAGCTATCAAAGCAAGAAAAAAATCCATTTTCGTAGATGGTTATCATAAATCAGTTACGAAAGTGGCCAAAGCCGTGTTGAAAGAGATATATCTCCCTCAGAAGCTCCCTTGGGAGGCATAGAATATTGATAGGGTTCGGTAGCTCCCCTGTACTGGAGAGACAATGCCTCTCATCATCTACCTATTAGGGTCGGCGCAACATGTCATTCTCCGCCATCATACCCTGTCGGATGTTATTTCCTCTATCAGTTCAGTTCAGTTCTTCTTTGTTAAATCCTCTTTAACACATCCCATTCAGCAGTGGCGAGGAGTCCCTTGACCGCGATTCGTACCGGCTTCCCAACGCGTTGCATTGTGCAAGGCAAAATTGATCGAGGTAAGTTTTACTTCCACACTAGCTTTTGCCTGCGGCTCCACTCGCGTGGATGACGGTTATCGCGACCAAACATATCCTATGTCCTGCCTCAGCGTCTAATCTACACCTATGCCAAATATTAGCCAAATCGGTTCGGTGGTTTAGCCGTGAAAGACGAACAAACAGACACATACACATTTTCCCATTTATAATACACACATCAGCATGGTCTAGGGATATTTCAATTAAACCTAAATAACTAAAATTCTATAACTTTTTGCTAATACACCTACACATTAAAATAAACCTTGTTTAATAGCCTATCTTATCCGATAATAAACTTTTAGATAAAGTTAAATTAAAAAAAACTTAGACGAAGAGGAAAAACTCAGACAAAATTTCTAGTAATCTGAAATTCGATATTCAAACCATATTTCGTGTGGATTGTCAAATAAATCGATCTGGCAGACTAGAACAGTCGGGACTAGATATTGCAAATCCTTATTTGTAAAAAAACATGGGTGATATCACATGGGAGCAGAAAAAGCTGAACATTCAATTATGTGATCGTAAGCACGCACATATGTCTCTAGAATTGAATGCCCTATTTCACTCGGAAGCGCCATAATTTTTCACGAGGTAGACAAAAAATTATGGCCGTCTCTCACACCGTATTGTAAGGATGTTTGATTAAAATAATAAAACTTTGTTTTCAGACAATTTTGAAATCACATATTAAGTAGACTGTTTATATTGGAGATTGATGGCGCTTAGTGGAATCTAAGTACTTCACACTTTGAATATTACACTTCATTTGTACTTTTCCCCAGTTTGTTATGTAAAACTTTGAGAATGCCGTAAGGTGAGAGCGGTCTGGTTCCATCTTCCTACAGTCCTTTAAGCGGGGCGTGAAAAAGCATCTGATGAGGCCGTCAAGCTGAGTGCCACCATTGTTAACATGGTATGATGTAATGGTGACCCTCTTTCCTGAGACTTTACTTTCAGCTTACAATCAGGCGAAGTGAAGTGAAATACTACTGTCTCTTGTAATCTAATGTTGGTGTATAATAGAGAGTTATCTATATATATAAAAAAAGGAAAAGTGCAATTGAAGTGTATTATCCAACATAATGTAGTTTATGGTACATAGATTTATGCCGGGAAAACTATATTTATGTATATAACTAGTTAAACAGAACTGTTAGAACCCGTACCGATATGCACTGTTCATTTTTAAGGTCATTCGTTCAATAAAAGTTTAATAACCAGTTACCGAAGTGGAAAAAAAAACATCTTTCGTAGCTAGTCATGACACTTAGTTATGAAAACTTGGCAATTCGTTGACTGTAATAATAAAACTAAGCGTCCACCTATCGACATCGTACGGATCGCACGTATCTGATCATCGGTAACGCCGACGTAGTTGCTCCGAGTGGCAACTTTTGCGTGCCGATGACGTCATTCTGAAAACCGGCCAAGTGGACACACGCCGCGCAAGTTCGACCATTTGCATTTTGACGATACGTCCTGTCGATACGCGTTGTCTATGCGCAATTTTTAACATCAAACGTACGCTTATTAAGAAAATCCGATTGCTAATAGTTGCGGTGGCAAAATACGATCAATGCCGCTCAGGTGAACGCATTGTTCAAACAATTATCCGTTCGGTTACGTCAAAATACGTGTCAATAGTTTATAATTTGTTTTAGTCGGTTCGAGTCCGACATAGCCTTTCCCTCCGGCTCCGGTGCTGTGGGGATTTTGCGCAAGCAAAAAAAAGGGCGGGGGCAGTTCTCATTTCCGTCGCATCTATAAGCAGAAGTTACCCGTGATACACCACATTCTATGAGTCATCCATAAAAAAGCAGTACATCAGAAATGACGAGCGTGCAAATGCGCGCCAATAATCCGTCAAACAATACGTAGGTACTAGCGAACACAGCGGTGTATTAAATTGACTAAAACACGTAGGTACAGGTAGGTACAGATTTATATCGTATACAGCCAAATTGCCGTTATATGTCGCACTATGGGCTGAAAGGGAGAAACGGCTGTTCAAATATTTTGACATAGAATTTATTTTAAGATGTGCTTCGATTGAAATGCAATAGTTTATTTGGTGCGTTTCTTTTAGGGATTCCATCTTTTGTCATAATAGTTTTTGTCCTAATTTAAATTGCCATAACAAATTAGGCATAATTTTCTTTGTCATAATAATTGTGTGCCATAATTGGTTTTTAGCATACTGTGTTATTAAGCATAAATATTGTATATCCTAATGTTTTTATTCATAACATTAATATGCATAAAGTTGTAAAGCATATTGTTTATTTGGTATAATGATAAACGCCTGCTAACATGGTGCTAGCAAACTGGCCAGGATCTGGATGCAATCTGGTCTTTAGGGCACCCCGACTCGGATAGGTTAGGTTAGAAGGCTAATGCGGGAGCGGAGCGTAGCGAAGCTCCCCTATTAGGCCTTCGTGGTTATTTTTTTATAAACCACCCAGAAGGCTCCGTCGACCAGTTAGGTCAAAAAAACATTAGGTTAAATGAACTTTGATGCGCCTACAAGTTTGACGAGAGCAATGTATAAAATAGTGTAATATTGTTAATAAAAACGTTGTTGTGAATTTTTCGGAATAGTTATGGTTATGAGTCGTTATGCTTAAGTAAACTTATGCTTTGGGATATTATGCTTATTAAATATTATGCTTATAGTAAATAGGAGTAAAAAAAATATGCCTAAAAAGTTATGGCAAAAGAGTATTATGCGTAAATAATGTTATGACAAGTAACATTATGCAATGTTAAATTATGACATAAAATTTCAGGAATAAAAATAGAGAACCATGATTGTCGTTAATGCATGTCAAATACATCAAATCCCATATATTCGTCATTCTATTCCAAAAAACGCCGCCCACCAAATTGCCACTTGTCTAGAGGAGCTGGTATAAATTATGGTCTGGAATTACATAATATGCTACTTTTGATTCCATTCATAGGTACCCGTAGGTTGAGATTGGGATCAGAATTCAAAACCAACAGTTGGTATTATTATAAATCCGCAACAAGAAATGAAATTCTAATTACAATATTTGTACCGTGTGTCTGAGACTGACGAGTAATCAACATTTTAATTAAATTTTATACGTAAATCTGAAGCTTAGACTTAATTTTAAATACGCAAAAATATTGCTTTAAAAATTTTTTGTGATAAAAATTATATCAAATAGTTACATTATTAATATTTAATGAAACCAAGGTCTATTAGAAATTAAATGAAAATTTATTTGGAAGAGACGTACCTACTGGAATGTTATGATTTTAGTTTTTGAAATAGCATTTCTTATCATACATGCGAATCTGGTTTACTCATGAATTAACTATAAGTAGTATACCTCGGGGCATATAACTCAATGTGCGCAGTGTACGTTTCATGGGTATCTTTGAGGATAACGGGGTGCTTTTGACCGCGGCGCCGCCCGCGTGAATGACGGCTATCCCAACAAACATAGCTTATGTCCTTTCTCAAGGTGTAGTCTACGCCTACACCAAATTTCATCAAAATTGGTTCAGTGTTTTAAGCGTGAAAGACGGACAAACAGACAAACACACTTTCTCATTTATAATATTAGTATTGATAAGAAAAACCATTTGCGCACGACCGTTCCTCGTTTGTCTCGCGAATTAGGTCCAAGATCCAAGATACGTTTGCCGAGGATTACTTACACACATTACACTCTCACCTTGTATCTATAAAAGAAAAAAAAATAATAAGTACAAGCAAATGAAACAGCTTGTTTATAAATTTCGACAGATGATAATTACAATTAGTGTGTATCCCATAAAAATAACAATACTTTTCAATAATACCAAGTCTTGTCTTAGTTGTTCTACCGTAAAATGTTGTGAGATCCATTTGATACCAAGTCGGTGATAAATTTTTGCCGTCACTATTTCCACTAAATCCACCGATATTTCTGACTTGCTTTTTCTTATTTCGATTTTTCTTTAGTCCTGAAATGAGCATGTGTTTTATCCACCATAACAAAAAATGATTTTGCTTTCTTTCTATTTAAGGGACTTTCGTTCTATTTAAGGGCCCTTCTGTCTTAAGTTGTTACGTAATTGTCTAACCCAACTACATCCTATAGTGACCATATCAAAATGAAAATCTTTACATTTTAAATAAATATATTGATTTGACGTTCAAATTGAATGAAAATGAAAATTGAAATATATCATGTTTATATAAAACCTGCTTGGTTGCTGAAAATTCAAGCTTCTAGTTTTATCCACAACGAAGTTATAGGGGGTCGTAAATGGTCTGAACGACTTCGAGAACGGTTTTTTTTTATTTTGTTCAACTTGGCGGATTGAGCGTCTTGCTTAGAAATAAGGCCCTACCAACGCCCTCAGTCAATTATATCAACCTTGCCAGATATTCGGTGCACCTACTTAACAACAGACTTCGGTCTCAAATTGTAAACTGGTAGCAACCGAGAAATCGTCAGAAGGATGATCATGATGAAACAAAGCAGCTTCTCCGAGTTGTTCTATTTAATATCTCTTCTTGACCTCTCCACCTCTCGGTCTTCTGTTAAACTTCCTCCTTAACCTCTCTATCCGTATACGGTGCAGAATATTCCTTCGAGAACCAAGCGGTTCGGTGACTCTTTTCTTTGTTTACTTCTTCCTACAGTCCCGGATCATTTAAGCGGGGCGTGAAAAAGCATCTGATGGGGCCGTCAAGCTGAGTGCCACTTTTGTTAACATGCCACGTGTATATAATCATCAGGCGAGGTGAAGAGGTGGCTCAAAGAAAAAAAAAACGGTAAAAGAAAATTGTCTGTAAACTTTCACCAATCGCAACACTGTGCTGTTGGGAGGCTGCATATTTGTCATGAGGGTATATTTCAGTGAAAAAATGGAAGCCCATTGAATGATATATTCGTGAAAGGTGTTTATATTACGTCAGCAAAAAAATAGCCCCAAAATGCTTCCTATTGATGATGAAACAAAGCAGCTTGTCCGAGTTATTGTTCGTTTTATACCTCTTCTTGACCTCTCCACCTGTCCGTCTTCAGTTAAACCTCCTACTCAACTTCTCTATGTACTGTTACAAAAAAGAAAAGATTTTTAGTCTGTAAACTTTCTCCAATCGCAACACTGTGCAGTTGGAATGCTGCATATTTGTCATGAGGGTGTATTTCAGTGAATAAATGGAAGCCCTTCGAATCAAAGCTTCGTGAAAGGTGTTTATATTACGGCAGCAAAAAATAACCCTAAAATGCTTCTTAGGCCCTACGAGTACACTTCTTGCGAGACCCTACCTAGCCATATCAGTTTTTACACAGTCCATTCATGTTTTCTTCGGTCTTTCTCTTCCATCTGTTATAAGAGTATAATTTACCCCACCAGAATTAATTTGATGGGGTAAAGTGTAAATGCCTAGTTTTGTGTTCCCGGCAATGTGTAGGGTAGCTAGAGCTCACTGGAGAGATTTTGTGCTGTCAGTGGGAAGAACAAAGGCTATTCCTGCTTTGTCTTCTACACTGACGGCACAGAAACTCTCTGTGTTTACAGGGTCGGCAGCACGAGTGTGACTCCCCTGGTGTTGTACTCACGTCCATAGGCCACGGTAACTACTTTTCATCAGGTGGTCCGCGTGCTTGTCTGCCAAGTCGGTGGTATAAAAAAAGCTTACATTTTTTTACATTCCACTTTGCCTTAACATTGGGGAAGTGTAGTGGAACGAGAATTACAAAATATAAACTTTTCTTCACTCAAAGAGCTAGTTTTTTTTTAATATACTCTAAAAATAACTAAAGCTGCAAAAGAAAACAGCTTAATTACAAACCCATAGTTTCGCGGCAAATAATACACTGGAGACCACAGGTAAGTAGTAATTTACCTTTTAATACAACTCTACAAAGGAACAGAGAAAAAATGGTCAATTACGAGTCGGATTACACGCAGGATTCCGTACGTATCATTGTCTTATTGTAGCCTAAGTTTGTAATAGCCAGAGATCCGCTCTTCTTCCTTTTTCGTTATGGTTAGCCTTAACTTTCACGGGAGCGACTGACGTTAGGCGGCTTGTCAGAAACAAATGCAAGGTTTCCTCTTTAATCAACTTGATAAATTTGGATTTTTTACGTCGAGCCGGGTACTGTACCTCATTTAAATACAAGATGATTTATCTTTTTAAAATTCTATTACTTCTTAAACGGCAATAATGAAATAATGAAAAAAAAAACAGAATAGAAATAAACTTCTTATACATCTATTCAAAATACTTATGCATATGGAGTACATCTTATCTTCCTACAAGTATTGTTGGTTATGAGATACAGCCCGCTGACAGACATGTTATGAATGGAATGGTACATAATAGAACCGATACGGCAACGAATTTTTGAACTGGCTAAAATCGCAACTACGGTTGTAATTGTCAAATGCATACTGTTTGCCACATATCAAAGTCAAGTTAGCAAGATTTGTCAACATTGAAAGGACAGTGGTGTCATTCTTCAGTTCGTTTCGTTCAGTACGGAATCCTAAAAATACTTTCAAAGACTTCACAATCAGCGGACGAGGCTGCCTAGTTGATTGCCTGTGCCTTAGCTTTAACGAACTTAAAAAAGAAAGGGAAAAAAAAAACAAAACAGTGAGGCAAAGGCATTGCAACTTCTGCGGCCTGATTGTTGAACAACAAGTGAGGAAAAATGGCGGCACTCCGAAATGAGTTCGAATTATACATGCGTAACGTCTGCTGAATTGAAACAATGTACAAAAGTTGATAAAAATTTCACCAAAATGTCTTTTGGCAACGCTGAAATCATATTTACGTTGCTAAACAGTTTTTTCTGTTTATAAATTAACAGTTTTGGCAACTTTTCCGTTTTCATTTTATTGCTTTTCGTAACAGATGGTTTTCAAAAACGATGACTAAACTTTTGCCTTTTTTAAAAAAAAATAGCATTAAAGTTACTGTTAACTTTGTAAAATGAATTTTATTTAAGTTACGTCAAATTTTTATTACGAGAATATACCTATTTTGATTCAATTCGCAAGTCGTTCGCAATTCAATCACAATGCATTCTGTGGTGCACTGATGGCACAGCAACTTTTTATTTTTACAGGGTCGGCAGCACGAGTGTGACTCCCCTGACGTTCACACGGCACTACCACTTTCCATCAGGTGGGCTGTGTACATAGCTGCCACCCAAGTGGTATAAAAATGGGCCTACCTCTCTCTCTCGCTCACTCATTCTCTCTCTCTCTCTCTCTTGTACTCAATGTACTAAAAATACTACAGTTAACTTCAACCATATCTAATTACCACTTTTTGTATCTCATCTTTATATTTACCTACTAAAATCGTCAAAGTCGGAAATATTTCAAGAAAAGTTGCCAAAGCCGAGTCAGAAATATTCAAAGAATGTTGAGAGTTTGAATATTGTTACACCTGCATTCCGAATACTTAAAAAAGCGGGAAACCGGCGGTGCCGCCATGTTGGAGAAAATATTTGAAAACTTTTTCGCTTTAAAATGTTTCGGCAATATTTTAAACCGACAAGTCTAACCCACCATTTATAACTTTAGCTATTTCTAGTATTAAAAAAGAAAAAGAAAATCATAAACTTGTTGGTTGGAGAGGGTAACCGTGGTTATTCCCACACGAAAAAAAAATAGAAATCATTGTACTATAACCAATACGACACGTATTATTAAACGAAGAGACTCAATTCAGAACTTATGTCTACGCTACAGTGCTACGGTGCTACAGGAGCCGACGCCGTAGCACTGTTGAATCGACCAAAATGAAATGTGTCGATTTTGCCACAATACTTTGCCTTCTATGGTGCACATCGGGAGAGGGGTATGCCCAACAGTGTGCAGTGGGCTAATTGATTGATTAATGATTCCTCAAGCTAGCTGTATAGGAAAATTTTGAATAGCGTGTAGCTCAGTGCTCAGACCATTCCCCGTGTAAAGGATTGGTCAGGGGTTCAAATCCCATCTGAGCTTCCACTTTTCCTATCTCAATCGATATAAGTGTACATTAAACTGCTACCTACTTGTCCTACTGTTATTCTGTTGGTCTACAATAAAGAATTATCTATCTAGTTAGTCTAGGAATAGGTTTTCTGCTTTCGTTCTGAAACTTAAAAACGCAACCTCACATTTTACTGTACCACAGATATATATTTAAAAAAAAAACAATTAATATAACAACAAAACTTGATGAGAATTTCGGTAAAGTGGATTCGGAAATAGGGAGGACAGTTATAAACAAAAAAAATAATGAAAGCAGAGGGAAGCACAATAAATAAATAGGTAGGGGGGGAGGGGGAATAAAGTAATTTGTCTTTGCCTGCCTCACTGTTTGAGGGGCTGATTAAATAACGGACTTGGGAAAATAATGAAATGTCAATTTTACCCGGCGATGCTGACAGGCTAAAAGGCCACATTTATGTTTTACTAGCTTTTGACCGCTTGGATGTCGGTTATCGCGACTAAACATAGTCTTTATCATTTCTCAAGATCTAATCTACCTTTATACCAAATTTCATCAAAATCGGTTCAGTAATTTAGGCGTGAAAGACGAACAAACAAACAGACACATACATACACTTTCCCATTTATAATAGTAGTATGGATTTAAATATGAACCCAGGAACCGTGAAACAATGAATGTTCTAAAAAACTTGTCAAGTAGTCTTATCAATCAATAATTAGCCTACTGCTGGACACGGGCCTCTCCTAGTATTGCTTCCACGCTGACCAGGGCCCTGATTCTGCTAAATTTTTTTTCATAGCAAAACCACTGCGGTACCGCACACACCGTAACAAATCCCATTTAACTTTAGACTTTTATAGTATGTTGTTAAAGTCTAAAATTCAATGACAATTTTGTAGAGTGAATGAAAAATGTTAAAAATCCTCCAAAATCCAAATTTTTTTAATTTTGGACTTTAAAACTAAGACATAAAGTTCAAAATTCAATGACATTTTATGCAATGCCAGCGGTATGACTGTGGTGTTGTTATGTCATAAAAATAGTAGAATCGGAGGCCAGTTCCCCTAGTACGAACAACTATCGTAATCGTATCGTGAACGTATTGAGAGAACGGAGCATTACGATTGGCCAGCTTCACATACACAGTAGGCAGGCGGCCAATCACAATGCTCCGATGTCTCAATGCGTTTATGATATGATTACGATAGTTGTTCGTGCTAGGGTTACAGATGGGTTTATACAGGGTTTTAATTGAAGTTTTTCTACTCCTTATCGTTTTATACGCAGACGATATCACTTATCGTCTGCGTATTTTTCTGTTAGTCGCCTCTACGCTACCTCCCCATCAAATCCGAAGAGTGTCGTACTCTTCGGATTTGATGGGGTGGTGATTCCACGGCGGCGCACAGTGAATCGCCTAGAAGAAGCTAGCTGGACAAAATTATTTCTGGTGATTTCCATATCTAAAAGAGGTTAATAAGCATAGATATATATCAATCAGTATTTTTTTTTTGGGTTTGAACGGATATTTATTAAAAAAACTGCAGTACTAATTGTATACTTAAGATTTTATTTTTTGAATAATTTTATATATACTGTATATATCAACATCTTATAATATACCAAAATTTAAGTTATAATATATATCAAAAACGCATAAAAATTATATCTGTTACTCATAATCATCACTATTATCAGATGAATCGTCCATAGAATAGTTAAGATCATGATTGGTTGACATTTTGTTCATTACAGATAGGTTGTATAATTAAATCTAACACTTCGGAAGGGAGTGTATAAATTTTTTTTTTGGGGCAATTCTCTTAAATCGGATATCACAGGGTCAGAAGTTATCAATAGCATATTAAGTAAATCTTTATTTGTAGCTACTCGCGATCGCTTTTGTGTATTGTGTTCACGAAATCGTCTGCAGTCCTTATTCCGAGCTTCCTGTGCTTCCTCGGACAGCTGGCCTATAGGCAGGAGCGATGATTTGATTACTTCTGCACTATGCAGAAGTATTTTGTGAACACTGGCGGGCATGTGGTACCACGAATAAAGATTTACATAAAGTTGTCGAGTTTCTTGAGCTAAAATTTCAAACTTTTCAATATTTATGTCATATCCCGATGATAAAGTGCGTAGTAGAGTGCCAATTTTTTGTATAAGAGATAGATCTAACCCTGTGATACTAGCACTGACTTCGGGATTTTCAAAAAATCTTCGCGCAGTATTCCCGTCGTTCGTGTTTCCGAAGCCTGGTTTTGGACTGTCTACAATTAAACCCATCTCACTTTTTAATCGTTTTTTTATATTCTCTGAGCGTTGCTTCACACTAGCTTTGTCTTCGTTTGCTCTGAGTTGCCATTTTTTCACATCAAGTCTATAGCTTATGTGCAGCAAACATTCAAAGCACCTAATCCAAGCGTGCAATGTAGACAAACCAAAACTAAGGTTATCTTTATTTGTCTGAAACTCTCTTGACAAATCGTTCATCATTGATGGCGTTGCTCCACAAATATAACATTTCTGTGACAAAGAAGTTTCAGTTAACGTGTTGCAAACTTTCCCGTCAATCATTGTGAGAAGCATTACATGTGTGACAGATACTTCATTTTCGTTCACCTTACACATTGTCGGTAATAAAGCATTTATTTCTTCCACTACCTTATTGGTTCCGGTGATTGTCAAATCTTTAGTTTCTTTAGAAAAAATAAACTTTATTGGGCGACAATACCTCGTAGAGGATGGTCGAGGATTCTGCCATACAATATTGCCTTTTTCGTCTCGCAATTGAAGGGGAACGAATGAAAATACAAACAAAAAATCATCACTATCATCACAGTCGGTGAATTTTTGCTTGTACATACTGTGACCGGAACTTCCATCACAATCCCATTTACTGGTCAACGTTAATGATGTGCAAGGTATCAGAGAACTGACCACTTCTTGTTGTGCAGAAACTATACGTTCTGCAGTTTTATCTAAAACTGCCTGAACTTTGATTTCGGCACGTGTCTCGTTCACGTAAATATGTTCAGTTGAAGGATAACAGGCTACTTTAGCCTTTTTAAGATTATATAATGACGGGAATACCTTATGTCCTGCTTTGATGCTCCACTTCCGAGTCTGCTTATAGCTATTGCTACTTGATTTACTATCAACGTAATACGCTAAAGCTTCTTCACTAGTCAAACATCTCGGTAAACTTGTCTCAGAGTCTTTTTTTATTGCCTGGAATTTTTGTTTGCTGGTTACGTCCTTGATTTGACGTGCCGCAGCGTATACCAATTCTTCAGTGCTCCTCGATCGTACGAGATCATCCACGCATCGTCTTTTTGTTTTGGTACTTAAATCATCAAACTCTTTGTTAGATCTACCAGGTCTTTGTTGGGGCTCCATAGAAGTACTTGGGGTGGATAGGTTAACAGGCACATCAAAAGATATATCGACACCCTCTAGCCACTTCGAATTCTTGTTCAGAAACCGCTCTCGGTTTCTTCCACAGGCGTTCCACTTTTCAGCCAATTTTGATGAGAATTTGGAGATTACGGTCTTGATGTCTCTCAGAGATGGCTCCATAACACCATCAAAATCATACCTCGTAGTTACAAACCGAAAAAGTTCCTCATTCTTTGTTTCTTTCGGGTGTTTCAACCATTCTTCAAATAAATCCATTTTTGAAATGGTGAATACTGTAATAGCAAAAAAATTAATAAAAAATATTGGTGCAAATAATTCGCAATATTTTATTTTGCCAGTTGCTACTACACCCTTGAAAGAATTATATACAATAGATTGCACAGAGTGTACATGGATGTACATGTGAGTTTATGTCTATTAAATTTAAGAAATTGAAAAAAAACACCACTATTTTCGAAACAATTAAAATAATAAAATTAGTAAATAAAGTTACAATCACAATTATTAACTCAAAATAAACTACATACCTTTGTGTTCACAATCCATAACAAAAACAATGGTAAAAATCTCTGTTAGTAACGTAAACAATTTTATGAAGTAGGAGTAAAAATGCAAGCAAATTCACTTCGAATTATCACTTTTTCATAAACTTACCTCAATAATGCTCCAGGTGAGGGTAGTTTCGAAAAGTTATTGCTGTACCTCTTAATGTACGGGTCTTATGAGTCGATATTAACTGATTTTTATTGGGAATTGAAGAGTGACTTTCGTCCAGCTAGCTTCTTCTAGACGATTCACTGTGCGGCGGGGCGCATCGTAGGACAATGCGCGCCTCCACACACCGGGGTTGAGTCGGGGACCGCGTGGTCCCCCCCCCCCCTCCCAAGGAGGGCTAGACTGAGAGGGATGGCCCTGGGTCAGCTGACAACCTCACCTTCGGCCTAGCACTACGACCCAGAGACGCCGTGCGGTTTAGTCGGTTCGAGTCCGACATAACCTCCCCTAATGGGGTGGTGATTCTTGTATTTTTTCTCCGTCACCACACGGATTTACCGGACATAGTCTAAATAGAAGTTTATGCTCATAAACCATTTATTTTTGTTATAATTGGCCTTGTGCTCGCATAATAACAGTTTTTATCTACCCAGCAACTAATATTTCTTTTTTCCTGCGAAATAATTATTATATTGATTTTTTGTATAGTGTATTGAAATGTAACAGAGAGGAATGTAAGTATTCACACACACTCATACCAAAGATAACGTTACACAGGCTTAATGGGTGTTATTGTATTTTACGTAATAGTTACTGTTTTTTTACATAGATACCAGACTAGAGGGCTGGTTTATTACTTGCGTTCAACGTGCCATTCAACGTGAAAGAATTCTTTAACACCTGAACCTGCAGGTTTGTATGTATTAGGTATTGTTTGTTTTTATGCCCCATCTGCCCATGGTACTTCGCTAGTTTTTTAATGGCCGCGTCTTCGGTCGCGGCCGCATAAGAGGTGCATTTATTTAAATAATTCTAATGTACATATTGTAATATAAAATCTCTTGGGAGTAAATGAATATAAATAAATAAATTTAAATAAAACCATTTTTAACTGATTCCATCGCAATTTATTTGATTCGTTAAAAAGTGTTTTTTTTTTAAATAACTTACTGATATTCGCGTAAACTTCTAACTGTATCATAATTAATTAAACGAATAAAATGTTCAGACGACGCTGAGTTTCCCATTCTCTAATAAACGAAAAAAGTCTCATGTTCGAAGCTTACCCAGGCGCCGCAACGGTAACAAATGATTCCATCCATTGTGAAAATATTAATTAATTCCTTTAGACAAAAATACTCGGCTCAGTCACAGAACAAAACGATCACATCCCGTTGTTTGCTAGAATTAACTCGGAATTATTATAAACAATGGATTTGCGACGGGTTTGTCACAGTTTGGTATGTTTTTCTGTAAATTTTACGCCATTTTTAATTCAGGTTAGATACCGGTATATTGACCCCAAACACGATTTAGAGCTCACTGGAGAGTTTTTGTGCTGTTAGTAAGAAGACCAAAGGCTATTCCATCTATGGTTATTCTTTAATTTATATATTCTATGGTACAATATGGGCGGAGTAGACAAAAATCAATGTTTAAAAATAATAAAAAAATATACATTGGTTAAGATAGTTCGTAAGAATGTCGGTAGATGCTCCACTGTCGTCTCAAAGATAGATACAGAAGAAGAAATTTGAATTGGTTGGGGCGAGGTCTGGTAGCTTAGTGGTCAAAGCATTGCCCCCGTAAGCAAAGATCGCAGGTTCAAACCCTGCCTAGACCGTTTCAATTCTTTCTCTTTAATTCTAAGATTGGAATAAATGAAATTCTTAGACGGTTCGTGAACCCACGACCAGTCTCTTACAGTAGAAATAGTTCCGAGTCACGGCTTGAGTGCTTTAATAAGGACATTAGAACGTTCTAACAGTTTTGTGTGGTTAGACTCGTTATTGAACTTGTTAGAGCTACAACTAGCCGTAACGAGTGCCTTAGATGTTTGTATGGCAACTGGAGCCGACGACTTAACATGCTCTCCAAACCACGGAAATACCCATACTTAATTATTATTCATTCATACAAATATTTGCACTGAACGGGAATCGAACACGCGTCCCCTGCGTGGTAGTCGAATGCACTGCTGTGTGCAGAGATTATTTAACGGATTTTAATTTTACTAGAAAGGTCTTGGGTCAGACTTAAGACCTGCCATTTGTTCTCAATTGGTTGAATAGATCTGGAAATATGATCAAAAGCCTTAGGCGCTTTGCGGTCATCAGGCTAGTCTAAAACAGTCAGCATCTGAACGAACTTGACCAGTGAAGTACACAAAATACTCTTAATATCTTAGTATTCCCCGTTCCTCGATATCAAATATTGAAGTTCAGCTCAATCCACAGTTAGACTGGTTAAGCGGACCCTAGACTCCAAGCTAAAAGCTTCAAATGCGACTTGTATTAACGCAAAGTTTAAGAAGAATCCCCGTTCCTGTTGACTATTTGCTACCAACACACCTTTAGTTCAGACGATAATTGGGTATTTGACTGACTAGTCAAATTAGTTACTTTTTACTAAACGTCAAAACGGTAAGTTAAAAGGAAAATTGTATAGAAGAAATATTAGTGACGTCATAATTTTTATTTGTCAAATCATTTACTATTAATGGTTGAGTGGATGATTAAAAATAAATAAGAACGATAAACTAAGAATCGACGCAACTATTTTCATTTTTTTCCTATTGTTAATTTAATAAGTTCAGCTAAATAATTTATTTTAACTACATTTCCTGTAGTACCCAATTCAATTTAAATCATTAAAACAGTTCTAGTAGGGACAAAACCGGTGACTCTCGCTTCGCCTCGTACCTGGGGTAAAGGTTGGCCGTTGCTATCCAGCAGGGTAATGCCGCTAGCGTCATAGGCACCTTTGCCCCCGGTACGGTGAGGGGCGGGTTATTTGATTAATTTGACTATTTGATATTACTTGAGACAGATTTTCTCATTTCTAAAACTATTACATTTAGGTTTTAAGATGACATTTAATCTGTAATTGGACTAAGTTATTTTCCACACACCACAATTATAACACTCCACAATTATAATTTTTTATAAAATGTCTAATAATTATAGTTCTGAAGATAATATAGTACCCGTGGTGTTGTTGATAATCAATCATAGTATTTAATGATTATAATAATATAATATTTTAATTCATCAATTTATTTAATAATTAATTGTATTATTGCTATTTCTCTACAAATAAATGACGTCAATACATAATAAGAGAATTAAACTATGATTGGTTGATAATAATAGGACGCATTTTTTTTTGCTGTCATTAATGTAATTATTTATGAATTGTCTGATAATACTCGTATTTTTAAGTTATAATGTTACTGATTTAATTGAGATTTAAGTATATATCTAGTTATTTATAAGGGCCGCTGTCTGAAATACAGATATTAATTTATCTAGTTCAGACACGGATGTTGTATACCCATGAAGAACAAAATATGTATATCCTTGAATGTATAAATGTAAATGTAAATCTAAAATCAAAGAATTGCAAATAAATAAATTTTGACTCTGTAATCTTCAATCATGAATATACGTTATAAATAAAATAAAATAAATAAAAACAGTTTGATATTAACATCATTAGCAGATATTGAGATCATTTGAGTACTTTGCTAGTTAAAATCGATATTATCTAATTGTATATTATTTTACCATAAAGGTTAAATTAACAAACTTAATCCCCTCACTGTACACTCGCCCTATAAACAAATCGACTGATTTAGAATCAAGCCCTTACGCAGTAATTAACCCGTTGGCTGCTGCGGTCCAACTCGTTAGCAATCAAATGCCCTAAACTTAATAGTTAGAGGGGTTAAAGCTGTTATGTTACTAGTTGAACTATCTAAAGAGCCAATTTAATGATAGAGTGAATAATTGACTTGGTTTAAAGTACACGTTACGACTTTTCACGACCTGCGGGTCTAAAAAGGCCACATTGAGCGATACCGCAAAAAACGAGTAAATAACTTTTTTTTAAACAAGTTAGGTGGCAGACTAGTACACGGCCCACCTAATGGAAAGTGCGCACCGTGGCTTATAGACGTATGCTACACCAGGGGCGTTAAGCTTCTAATGCCCTCCTTGAAGAACATGTAGTCGCTTGGGAATACCACAGCAGGGAGTTCATTGCGCAGCTTACGCGTGCGTGGGATGAAGTTCCTTTCATACCGCACAGTTATGAATTTCCAGTAGGTAAATGTGAGAAGAATCATATAAAATTCGTTGGTCTATGTCGTTGGGTATGGTCAGTCATATGAACAAAATCACAATAATTCATTTTCCAAGCAGGTTCTAATTTTGTGTAAATATCGCCGCATGACAAAATATTTTCATAATACGATTCCAATAAACAGGCCTCTTTCGGGTTCCGTAGCCAAATGGCAGAAAAAAGAACCCTTATGGATTCGTTATGACTATCTGTTTGTATGTCCGTCCGTATGTCACCACAGGCACAGGCACTTTTTTCCGAAACTATGAGACCTATCCTGTTGGCAAGTAGAAGTATTTTTTGAACCTCATTAAGACTGTCATACAAAAATAGAAAAAATAAACAATACATTTTGGGGCTTCCACACACTTAGAACTGAAACTCAAAAAAAAAATTCCAATAAAAAATGTGTCCCCCCACTCACCCCCGTAACTTCTAAAATAAGACAATGATAAAACTAAAAAGGAATATAATATACAATCAACTACAAAAGTAGCTTAACAAATTTTAATTTATTGATCACTGTGGCTCCTAATCCTCTCATAATTTAATGAAATTAAATATTAAAAATATTTACTTAGTGCTATGAGGACTACAAAACTACATAAAACATGAAACATTAATACATATTTGACAACTTTATAAAATATTTGTAAGTATGTTAGTTTTAATCAACTCACGAGGCTGACTGTACATTATCATGTAAACATCCACCGAAAATTGGTTTGAACGAGATCTAGTACCTAAGTAGTTTTTTTAATACGTCATTAATCGTAAACCGTATATTATTATAAAACATCGATCAAAGTAACAACGAACTACAAGAACTTTTATATTATGTTACTTGCTGCTACGGAACCCTTCAAGGGCCAGTCCTACGCGCACTTGGCGGCATTTTTAGACCTGTTAGGGGCTATTAGTATCTCTGACAGTATTTGTGACTTTCATAGTGTGAATCAGACCGCCAGCGTCCGTTAGGATATAGTTAAATGGTCAAAGTGGGTGTAACGTTATTTCTTACTAACTTTTAAACTCCGCGGTCCATATGTTATAAAGAGAATGGGAATTTACGTGATCATGGTATATTTATTTATTTATATAGACATATCAACAGTGTATACATAAACATTGTTCTATAGGTTACATTAGTAAAATATTATTAAGTATGTGCTACACCAATTATAGATATGCACAGCATTGGCTGATTGTCATACAAAAATAACAATTGAGAGCTACAGAAATAATTATAAAAATGTCAAAATAGTGCTTTCAAACATGTCAACATAGTTTTAAAAAAATTAGTCGAATATTGCATGTATATCAAGTTTTAAATATTATACTAAAAATTAAAAATATATCAATAATCATTCACAATAAAAATAGAATAAAAAAGAATTAAATAATTAAAATCATTCGTACAAAAGTAATTCAAAAATAACATGTAGACAAATATAGATTATAATTATTCCGATGTATTGTGTTTAGGCTGTTGAGTCAACTTAGCCTTGAAGCGCCTGGGATGGTCGTGGAAAATGTCGAGGTCAAGGTGTCTCCAGCTACCATTATATGTGCCAGTTAACCTAGCCAAGGGAGCCTGTGCACCAAAGTTGGTCTTATAACGCGGTACATGGAAAAACAGAAAGTTGTTCCTAAATCTGCTATTGGGTCTCGGAACACATACTTTTCGTACGCATCCCGGTATAGGTACTTACATACCTTTGATTGGCTGATGTTTCGACCAGGTTACACCGGCCGTGGTCACAGGCTGACGTAACCCGGTGTAACCTGGTCAAACGTCAGGCAATCAGTGTGGTTGTCTGTGGTCTGTTTGTGGTTAAGTATTCGAACGTTCAACCTACTTGCGATCGGTCGGTAAAAGGGGGTAAAATTGGCTCAATAGGTATGTAAACAGAACTTGCTCTTCACATAGCAGTCAATTTTACCCATCCTTCCCGCTAAGAGCTTCGCTCATACTTCGTAATAGGGACATAAAATATTCAAAAGGACAATTTGCAAGTACTTAAGAGACGTTAATGCAATCTGTATGTGGTTAAGTAAACTCTCAGATCCAAGTACTTATGAAGATACATACATATATTTAAGCTTGTAAATACCCGATGGGGTAGACAGAGTGGTATTTACAGGAGGCATATACCCGGTGTAAGGGAACGTTCCCGAAGCCGAAGGCCCCTGGCAGTACTCCGGGTACACAAAATATAGGCATATTTTTTTCGGTTTAGTGAAAAAAAAAACCGTTATTTTTTTCTTTTTTTTCGTTCATTTAGCATTATTTGTTCTCCATCGTATCAGAAAAGGTCAATGAAACGCCAATTTATAAAGAAAAAATCACTACAGAAAAAAACAAATGGCGCCCTTACACACTTAGGTACGGACTGAATTTAGACAGTATAATACTTCGACATGTAGCGAACTATGAAAACACATAGATTGACAAGTCATTGCTTCGAAAGACAATTATTAGACAACACACACCTTCGAATTACCACTACTTCGACAGACGATTATTCGACAGACAATATTTAGACAAGACACATCTTCGAATGACCACTACTTCGACAGATTTTTTTTGTTCTTGCGTTGAATTGCAACTGTATTTTTTTTCTTTGGTTTTTATGCCTCAAATGACTTCATTATCGTTAACACCCCGACTCAGAGCACCCCGACTCGGATAGGTTAGGTTAGAAAGCTAAGACGGGAGCGAAGCGGAGCGGTGCTCCCGCTTTAGCCTTCGTGGTTATTTTTTTTAAACCACCCAGTAATAGGAGAATGATAAAAAATCTGTCTTCGACAGTGGTAATATAAGGTGTGTGTTGTCCAATAATTGTCTGTCGAAGCATTTGACCTGTCGATCTATGTATTTTCGAAGTTCGCTACATGTCGAAGTATTTTACTGTCTAAATTCAGTCCGTAAGTCCTCCTTACACCCGGTATGTGCGACTTAAACAACTCTGTCAATGGTTGGCCATTTCATAATTTCAATTATTCAAAAACCGTGACCAGCTACTTTCCTAGACAGGCTACAGGTAGCCATAGAGCAGATAGCATGTGGTGGCAGACTAGCACACGGTCCACCTCATGGAAAGTGGTTACTGTGGCCTATAGATGTATGCAACCCCAGGGGAGTCACACTCGTGCTGCCGACCCTGTAAACTAAGAGAATTTCTGTGCTGTCTGTGTATAGAAGACAAAGCAGGAATAGCCTTTAATCTTCCCACTTACAGCACAAAAACTCTCAAGTGAGCTCTGGCAACCCTACTCACCGCCGGGAACACAACACGAGGCTATTATGGCCGCGATATTCTGTAGGGCGGAGGTACTTCCCCAGTCAGACTGCTCAATTGGACGGAAATACCGTCGTGTCATACCTCCTACAAAAACCTGGCCTTGTCGGGGCGTGATAAATATGCCAGAGGTAATCTCGTTAAAGGTTTTGTTGGAGTCCGCCACTGGTCCACGAGCCACATTTAAATTTGGTCAATGATTTCCTCCCGGGAGATACTTCGTACAGTGGTTAAGGAAGTTAAATCATGAATTTTCGTGGTTGTCAGCTGGCACTTTGTCGGTGGGGTAAGCAGCGGTGACTGCTCAAACATGTAAAAAAATTAAAAAAATTCAGTCATTTCCTCCTTGCTGAAAATTGGCTAAATTACAATTAAGCCAATGATTTGAAGGAAAAAAATTGTCAGCTGCTCATATCGCGGTGGAAAACCTGTCAGCTGGTGACCTAAAGTTGTAAAAAAAATTAAAATCGTCAGTCATTTCCTCCCGGCTCAAAATTGGCTAAAATACACTTAAGCCAATATCTTGAAGGAAAAAAATTGTCAGCTGGCCATATCGCGGTGGAATACGCGTCAGCTGGTGACCAAAAGTTCAAAAAGTTGTATGAAAAATTAAAATCGTCAGTCATTTCCTCCCGGCTCAAAATTAGCCAAAACATAGTTGAGCCAATACCTTGAAGGAAATAAATTGTCAGCTGTGCATAACGCGGTGGAAAATGCCTCAGCTGGTGACGTGGCCAAAATTCAGTCATTTTCTCCCGGTTCAAAATTGGCCAAAATACAGTAAAGCCAATGCCTTGAAGGACAAGTAATGTCAACTGCAAATGCCCCGGTGGAAAATGCATCAGCTGTTCACGTGACAAAATTCAGTCATTTCCTCCCGGCTCATAATTGGCCAAAATATAGCTTAGCCAATACCTTGAAGAAAATAAATTGTCAGCTGCCCATGCCGTGGTGGAAAATGCGACAGCTGGTCACGTGAAAAAATTCAGTTATTTCCTCCGGGCTCAAAATTGACTAAAATATAGATAATCCAGTACCTTGAAGGAAATCTATTGGCAGCTGCCCATGCCGCGGTAGAAAATGCATCAGCTGGTCACGTGACAAAATTCAGTCATCTCCCGGCTCATAATTTGCCAAAATACAGTTAAGCCAATACCTTGAAGAAATGAAATGAAATGAAATGGGATTTATTTGCTTGAAGTATGGTATTACATTTAGTGTGTTGGTATAAATCAGTAGTTTGTTCCACATACTCCGCTGGAATGATGCCCGGCATGCAAAATTTTACATTAACCTAAACACATAATGGTAAGTCTACAATGAAATTATTAATCAATTACTATATATAAGTACCTACTAAATTCTACCTTGTAATTGCAAGATAAGGACGTTGATTGTTAAACATTTACATTAATTTTATCATCTTTCAAAAAACTCATTCACACTATAAAAACACTTGTCAATGAGCCACCCATACAGCGTTGACTTGTACCAAACTTGTCAGCTGCCCATATTCATATCCATACCATTTTGTCACGTGACCAGCTGACGAATTTTCTGCCGCGGCATGAGCAGCTGACAATTTATTTTCTTCAAGGTATTGGCTTACTTATATTTTGGCAAATTTTGGGCCGGGAGGAAATGAAGGAACTTGGTCAGATCACCAGCCGATGCATTATCCACCGGGGCATTTGCAGCTGACAATTCTTGTCCTTAAAGGCATTGGCTGAACTGTATTTTGGCTAATTTTGAACCGGGAAAAAATGACTGAATTTTGGCCACGTCACCAGCTGAGGCGTATTCCACCGCGATATGGGCAGCTGACAAGTTTAGCCCTTCAAGGTACTCGCTTAGCTATATTTAGGCTAATTTTGAGCCGGGAGGAAATGACTGAATTTTTTCACGTGACCAGCTGATGCATTTTCCACCGCGGCATGAGCAGCTGACAATTTATTTTCTCCAAGGTATTGGCTTAGCTATATTTTGGCCAATTTTGAGCCGGGAGGAAATGACTGAATTTTGTCACGTGAACAGCTGATGCATTTGTGTGCGTTCGCGCAGCGGAATGTTGTTGAATTTAAAGTTTTTAATTATGCAGATATTTAGTGTATGACGTCGTGTAATTGTGTATGGTAAAAAAAATTTGTGCATGCAGCCATTGTGGAGAAATTCGCTAAAAACTGATTCCGCTGGGCGAACGTTGTCCTGGCGGAACTTTTTTCTAATCCATGGACTTAGAAGAAAAGAAATGTGTCCAAAAATTAGTGTGTATTTATGTGTAATTGTGTATGTATGAATAAAATTAGTGCATGCATAAACTTCGGAGAAATTCAAGTTTCCGCTACGCGAACGTTTGGCTATTAGCTAGTTTTCATATAAAGCTCTTATATAGAGAGCTGTAGATTTTTACATAGGTTGTTTTGAATTTGTTTAAATTTGTTTAAAAAACAGATTTAGAAGAAATCGTAGGGTTTAAAAGATGAAAATATAAACGTGAAATACGCTCATTAGGTCTTAGTTCGTGAAGTAGCCACTTTGGGGTCTAGATTTTCACGTTTATACAAACCTTGTAAGTGTCTGCAACATGTTGCCAAGTATCAATGATGGTTCGTTAGTAATTAATGAGTTATAGGACAATTTACCATGAGTAGACCACTGTTTGCAAAGCAGTCAAATATCAAGACGTTCTAAAGTAATTGCATAGTAAAATGTGTTCGAATAATTAGTGTATTAATTCAACTACTTGCATGCAAAATTTCATCTCATTAAATTCATTAATTAAAGAGGAACAATTAAAATACTTACAAAGCATCGAAAACTTACATAACCCGACCAAATTCGGATAGATATAAAAAAGCGGCCGTTCAATATATCTAGGTAACATTCTAAAATTTACAGTATAATACCGGTATTTAATTAGTACAGGTGATAACACAATTGTTTTGATATAATTTATAGGTCATTTATTTTTCTACACATGATTTTTTAAATGTATTTGACTATGACAGTAAGTACTATTTACGTAGCTACTTTATAGTTTTTTTTATATGATATTACCGTTGTACTGGACTTATGTATGTGGGCGTGTTCCCGCGCACCCCACCAAAATATTCAGAATTATTTTGTTCGAAGCGGTACACTTAAGGCTAGTCCTTTGTTTAATAGTCTAAGTATTGTAGTTAGGAATTGATCAAAAATATTATGCTAGTGTGAAAAAACAGACAACGCGCTGCGCGCAACGAGCGATAGAGGCGGCTTCCCACTTGAAACGGTACTTCCATCCTTGAAGAAAAGAGAGCGCAATATGTTTTCATAACTCACATAAGCCACGGCCTGCGCGTATTCGTTTGCTGTTGAACTTGAACCTGGTTTTGTTTTATCCCCATTCACAAATTTGCACTCAAGGACAATGTGCGTATGCGCTGGTGTTTTGCTATGTATCGCCAATTCTCCTTAATAATAATATTGACAGTGTGTTATTAATGTTATAGTGTAACAGTGAAGCTTAAAATAATTATGTGGTAGGTATATTGAGTGAGTGATAGTGAGAAGCTGATGTTTAATTAGAACTTGTTAATTGAAGATTTATTCTTATCGCAGATGGGGGCGGTATTATTAAAAAAATATTTTTCATTCTAGAAATGCAATTGTTTTATTTTTTCCTAACGCTTGTGTACGCAACTGTACCATATTAATAAATACTATACTGGAAGGTTAAGAACGTTACTTAGAAATATGGCACGGTCGCTTTTTTGTAGCCAACCGAACTTGGTCGGGTTATGTAGGTTTTCGATGCTTTGTCAGTATTTTAATTGTTTCTCTTTAATTACTGAATTTATTGAGATGAAATTTTGCATGTGAGTAGGTGAATTAATACACTAATTATTGGAATACCTTTTACTATGCAATTACTTTAGAACGTCTTGATATTTGACTGCTTTGCAAACAGTGGTCTATTCATGGTAAATTGTCCTATAACTCATTAATTACTAACGAACCATCATTGATACTTGGCACCATGTTGCAGACACTTACAAGGTTTGTATAAACGTGAAAATCTAGACCCCAAAGTGGCTACTTCACGAACTAAGACCTAATGAGCGTATTTCACGTTTATATTTTCATCTTTTAAACCCTACGATTTCTTGTAAATCTGTTTTTTAAACAAATTCAAAACAACCTATGTAAAAATCTACAGCTCTCTATATAAGAGCTTTATATGAAAACTAGCTAATGGCCAAACGTTCGCGTAGCGGAAACTTGAATTTCTCCGAAATTTATGCATGCACTAATTTTATTCATACATACACAATTACACACAAATACACACTAATTTTTGGATTTCTTTTCTTCTAAGTCCATGGATTAGAAAAAAGTTCCGCCAGGATAACGTTCGCCCAGCGGAATCAGTTTTTAGCGAATTTCTCCACAATGGCCGCATGCACAAATTTTTTTTTACCATACACAATTACACGACGTCATACACTAAATATCTGCATAATTAAAATCTTTAAATTCAACAACATTCCGCTGCGCGAACGCACACGATGCATTTTCCACCGGGGCATTTGCAGTTGACATTACTTGTCCTTCAAGGCATTGGCTTTACTGTATTTTGGCCAATTTTGAACCGGGAGAAAATGACTGAATTTCGGCCACGTCACCAGCTGAGGCATTTTCCACCGCGTTATACGCAGCTGACAATTTATTTCCTTCAAGGTATTGGCTCAACTATGTTTTGGCCAATTTTGAGCCGGGAGGAAATGACTGACGATTTTAATTTTTCATACAACTTTTTGAACTTTTGGTCACCAGCTGACGCATATTCCACCGCGATATGGCCAGCTGACAATTTTTTTTCTTCAAGGTATTGGCTTAACTGTATTTTAGCCAATTTTGAGCCGGGAGGAAATGACTGACGATTTTAATTTTTTTTACAGCTTTAGGTCACCAGCTGACAGGTTTTCCACCGCGATATGAGCAGCTGACAATTTTTTTCCTTCAAGACATTGGCTTAACTGTAATTTAGCCAATTTTCAGCCGGGAGGAAATGACGGAATTTTTTTCATTTTTTTACATGTTTGAGCAGTCACCGCTGCTTACTCCACCGACAAAGTGCCAGCTGACAACCACGAAAATTCATGATTTGACTTCCTTAACCACTGTACGAAGTATCTCCCGGGAGGCGATTGGTCATGAGAACCTGTCGCTGGCTTGCGGTCTACACCGCCCCCGCTGGCCTCGCCACGAGAGAGTTGTTATCCACGGAGATTGTCGCACTTTAAAGAAAATAAAGGGGCTCAGATATGAAATGAGAACGCTAATACACTTAAAATTACTTTATTTGTAAATATATTTCATCACTTGCTCAATAATACATTAATTCTTAACTCTAACATTAAATAATACCGTCTGTCCGTTTGGTGATTTTTCTTAGTGTAATAGATATAGAGGCCGGCTTAACCGGATTAATTTGCTGTTGTGTGCCAACCTGATAGTTGAAAATTCGGTAATATTTTTTATTTATACATATTTTTATGATGAAGATTTGAAAGGTGTTGAATTTTGACAACTTTTGAAATATGTTCATTGTATGAAGTAGATATTATAAGATGTCGTTATTTTGAGAAGTAAACGGTTTGAGAAGTGGTCATTGTGTGACGGAGACAACTCATAGCTGATGAAAAACCCTCCCCCCGAGCATTGTCCCCTCCATTACCACGCCTGACCAGAAAAGATTATTTTTATATGCAATTTATTCTAATTTATTTAAATTTATATTCATTCCAACATATTACATCCAAGATGACAAACAAGCTTTGGAAATGAGCTGCAGGTGGCAGATTATGATGATATTTTAAATATTTAAGAGCCATTTCACATTTTCGCACCAATTTCTAATATTTTGAGCTCCTAAATTACCATAGTCTGTAATTTCTAGAAGTTATTGAATATGCGCAAAAAATGGGCCAATCTTTCGTGTTGACGTTTAATGTAACACATTTACTAAAAATAAGTTATTTGATCTATAGTAATCAATTTCCCACGAGCATTTTATTGAAAAATAGGCGCAGAGTAGATTTCAGAGTCGTATTTCAATCAAAAATACTTATGAATTGAGTTTAAAAAAATACATATAGCATTGGATATATATTTTAATCGTCATTTAATGTAAGAGATGATTGAATTGTATTACAATTACTTAGTAAAAAAATAAACCATTCGGTCAATTTTTGAGTTTAACATCGCAATTTGATCGTGATTTTTGGTTTAAAAACACAGTAATTACGAAAATAAATTATTCCAAATTAAACTACGTTCATTGGAGAACCCATTTCTGCAATAATATAGGAAGTTCTTGCATATACTTTGTCAAAATATTAAAATAACTTCAATCGAAATTACAATAAATTACGATACAAAAGTGGGCACCGCTTAGTACGGCGCGAGCGCCCATTGGAGTAGGACCTGTGTCATTTTTTCCCGCGTCTCGATTATCGAGCGTTCGTAGAGTAAAACCATTATTGTACTGCGACCACATAGCTTTGATTTGCTTTGTATTTTTTTCACAAGGTAAAGTTTGGTTTATTATCAAGTATACTGTATGATTTTCATTGTTTGTAGAATAAATATATCCATACTAATATTATAAATGCGAAAGTAACTCTGCCTCTCTGTCTGTCTGTTACGCTTTTACGCCTAAGCCACTGAACCGATCTTGACGAAATTTGGGGTTTAAGGGGGGGAAATCGGGGATGCAAGTTTGTCATTTTCGAAGATATGGTAATGAAATTTTGTTGAGAGATGGATTAGAGCTTGGGAACGGACATAGGCTACCTATTATTGCAGAAAAGGGGGTAGAAGGGGGGGAATAGGGCTATGGGATGAAAGTTTATATGAAAATTTGTCATTTTTGAAGATATCCTGATGAAATTTGATACAAAAATAGATTACAGCTTGGGAACGAACACAAGCTACCTTTTGTCGTGAAAAATGGGGTGGAAAGGGAAGGGATAGGGTGAGGGGATCAAAATTTGTCATTTTTGAAGATGTCCTGATGAAATTTGGTAAAAAGATAGATTAAAGCTTGAGAACGTATATAAGCTACCTTTTATCGCGAAAAAGAGGGGTTAAGGGGGGAGGGGGGTAATAGGGGATGTAAGTTTGTTAGTTTAGAAGATATTCTGATGCAATTTGGTACAGAGATGGATTGGAGCTTAGGAACAGACATATGCTACCTTCTATCTCGAAAAATGGGATAGAAAGGGGGGGGGGGGGGGAATAGGGCTAGGTGATGAAAGTTTGTCATTTTTGAAGAAATCCTATGTAATTTGGTATAGAGATGGATTAGAGCTTGGAAACGGATGTAGGCTACTTTTTATCGCGAAAAAGGGGGTAGAGGGGGGAAACAGGACTAGCGGATGTAAGTTTGTTAATTTTGAAAATATCCTGATGAAGTTTGATATACAGATGGATTAGAGCTTCGGAACGGAGATAGGCTAAACAGGTATGGAAGAGGGGGCAGGAGGAATAGGACTAGGGGATGAAAGTTTGACATTTTCTAAGATATCCTGATAAAATTTGGCACAGAGATGGATTAGAGCTTGGAAATGGATATAAGCTACCTTTTATTGCGAAAAAAGGGCTAGAAGGTGGGAGGGACTAGAGTATGGGATGTAAGTTATTATGAAAGTTAGTCATTCTTAAAGATATCCTAATGCAATTTGGTACAGACATGGATTAGAACTTAGGCATGGATATGGCTACCTTTTATTGCGAAAAACTGGGTTAAGGGGGAGGGGGGAGAGCGGGGTAATAGGTTATGAAACTTAGTAAGGAATTTTGTTATTTTTAACATATTCTGATGAAATTTGACACAAAGATAGATTATAGTTTGGGAACGGACGTAGGCAACATCTTATCGCGAAAAAGGCTTAAAAAGGGAAGGGGGGGTGTTTATAGTGACTGAAAATTAGTATGAAATTATTTTTGAAGATAGATTGTTGAAATTTTGTACATATCAGATTAGAGATTGGAGAAGGACATAGCGAAAAAGAAATATATGTGTATTTGCTGTATGGACTGGGCCTGATTTTCTCTTGAAATTAGTAAGAGTAGAGAAAGATGACGTTTTTTGGTAGGAGAAAATGCTACCCAAATTGACTCGATTTTACCAAAACTGCGTATTACCGGAAATCATAGACCCAAGAAAGGCAAGATCAATGCCTTTACGCCAAATATTCATATAGCATTAATAAGTATTTTATTTTTATCGACAATAATATGTGATTGTTTTTATCTTAATTGTTATTATTTTATTTTACATACCTAATTTCTTGTTTTTCTATTTACCTAACTTGAAAATTTCGTTAGACTAAATAAAATATATAACTTTTTATAAATCTTATATAAAATCCCATTGCGGCTCAAGATTGCTTCGTCAGTCTCGTTTCTCACGTTACACTGTACATGTTACGTTTGGGTGCGTAGCTACGCACACATAAACAATTATACAGTATTTTACCTAAACTCGAGCGCAATCATTTTGTGAAATGGCTCTTAAGTCATATGTCATCTGTAACGTGTACAACTTAAACCAACGATTCTGTGAAATGGTCTTCTTTCTTTTTCAAAATGGCCTCTGCAGTAAATCGAAATTACTAAAAAAATACTAATATTCCCCCTAACCCCTCCAACTAAGCTAAATTGCTTGTGCTAGGAGTGGGTTCACGTCGGTAGTGTAATGGCCAGGATTCGAACCCGTGACCTCTATTCTAAGCTACCGACGCTTATAAATAATAATAAATCGCCGCAATTTTGCCAATGTCAAGTAAAATGTATTATACAGTTATTATTATAATGGCGAGACGCCAATGTCAAGTGTACCAGAGCCACGTTAGCCACGCCAGTAAATGTGAAATGGTCAAAATAGGAACTACGGTTATCACTGTCAAATTCGTACTGTTTTATTGCAAATCAAAGACAAGGCGAAATGGCGGTAGCTCTCGCAGAAGCCATAAACCAAAAGTTGAAGTTGAAATCAAAGACAATTAGCACGATTTGAAGGAAAGTGGCGGCCTCCTTCAGTTCACGGGAATGTTGGTTTTACTTCAGTAACATTTGTTACTGATGTTGCTACAGCAAAAAAAAATTTAGAGACGAGCCGAATCGTAGTTGTGCGGTATTGACTAAAATAAGATTTTGCTATTGACACAGCGTTAATCAGTAGTTATTGTGTTGTATATACCAATAGTTCATGATTCTCATAATAAACTGAATTGAAATTTTAATAAATATGCAACAGGAGAATCCGGGGCGAATCGACTATTAGACAAAAAATCTCGCCGAGTTTCTTACCTGAGAAGACTCCTCTCAGGTCGGGGTCGCGTTTCGAACCGTGCGTTTGTCCATTTGCTAAACTAGTTTCAAATATTTTAAAAATGGCGTTTTGTAAGTACCTTTTACTGGTTAATACAAAATAAATGATTTTTGACTTTGACTGAATTGATAAATGTATCTATGGTGGTATTTATGTATATATATGTATATTTATAACCTGGGGTATACATTTCGTATACCTGTTACATCATAATCACTTTCATGTACACTAGACTTTGCCTCTCGTATTACAACTCCTCTGTGCACTCCCGGGTTTGCTGGAAGAAAACTCAACTATGAGTTAAGCTCGCCTTTGTACATTACATCTCACTGTTTTGTATTTATGTAATTTTGTGTACAATAAAGAATAAAGATAAAGATTAACGTTTTTTTTTACTCAACAGTTATCACAACAAACAGACAAACAATCCAGGTACATTTATGGTAAGTTCTCGAGCTCGTGCGGCAGGGGAATGCTCTTCATGATGGCGAACCGTTTCAGCGCGTCGTACTTGCCTCTCAGAGCGTCAATCTCTTCACGGAGACGGTTGTTCTCGTCCTGCATTAGTTCCATGTCGTGCCATTCCTAGAAGTTCAAGATACAGATGAGAGATGGCGCTAGTTCTGAAGGATAGATGGCGGTAGTTGTAATGGATAATTATTTTCGTTTTATTCGGTATATTACAAAATAATTTACTGATGGTAGAAATTTGATGGCATAAATTTGTCCCAAATTCCGGCCGGGTGGGTACCACCGTGCACGATTGCGAAAAACCAATCCTTGACTGATGAGGCCGCCAAGCTGAGTGCCACCATTTGTTACCACTGTACGTGGATGTAATGGTGACCCTCTTTCCTGAGACTTTACCTTCAGCTTACCACCAGGCGAGGTGAAGTTCACATGCCCTTAATAAAAATACTTGTTAAGGATAGTTTTAAGAATAGTATGAAACGGTATTTGTAACAGATAGATGGCGTTAGTAGTATTATAACAATTTTCTTGAATAAACAGGATCTATTTTTAAGACAGGGAAGGTTTTTTTATACCACTTAGGTTTTCCCAAGCGACTACAATATGGGGTTCTTCGGTTCTTCAAGAAGGGCATTCGAAGGTTTCTAAAGGGTCGGCAGCGTGAGTGTGATGCCCCTGGTATTGCACACGTCCATAGGCCACGGTAACAAGTGGTACCCATCAGGTGGGCCGTGTATAAAAAAGTACCCGGTCCACCTGGTAGGAATGGATTATCAAGGCCTATGAAGGTGTGCAACACCATGGGCGTCACACTCGTGTGCCGACGCTTCACAAACCTTCTAAGGTCTCCTGTAGAAGATAGAGGAAATGCTATACAAAACTTAGGCAAGTTGATCTTAAAAGCAGGGTAGTTATCTGGCATTTGTACATTCTGGAATATGAACGTTTTGTACTCCTTGGGCATTTTGGGACTTAAAAGTTCTGAACATAAAAATTCAAATAATTGAAACAACCAAGTTCATTTGCCATCTTATATTTAACAAATTAAATTACTAAATAAAGCTACACTTAAACATTTAAATTATAACTTATCCGCAGCGCTTTGCACAACCCGACACAGTTCCTGTACGGCTTCCCTTATAAGTGTCAACTCCCGCGCATGTGACGTCACAGCGTCTGTTAGCAACGAGAGTTGTTGTGTGTGTTGCGCCTCTATCGAGATACGTCTCTCTTCCATAGCAAAGAGACGCGAGCGCAGACTCTGGTCGGATATATCTCTACAGACTCTGCCGCGTCTCTCTCGTCTCCTAGCGAGTGATGATATTGATGGCCTGTGAAAAAATATAAAACTTTTGTGTAAGGCCTAAAGGGATAAGCAGAGACGATCAAACAAAATTAGATGATAAAAATTTCGAAGCATATAGTATCCTAATCCTTCAGCGTATATTATAAACTACCTGTTGCCCGCGGCTGCACCTGAATTTTTCTCGCGACCCATGACAAATTATCCCTGATATAAAAAGTAGAAAAGATAGATGATAAGATAATGATAATCTTCTCTTCATCCTGGCATTAATTCCAGTCGCTTCCGAAGCTATGAACTTGGAGTCTGGGGTCCGTTTTCACCAGTCCAACTGTGAATTTGGCTACACTTCGACATTTTCCGTGAAACGACTGCCATCTGACCTCCACAACCCAAAGGCGATATCGGAGCATTGCAGTTAGACCAGTTGTTGGACTTTTGAGGGCTTCAACTACCCGTAACGTATGCCAGAGATGTTTGTATGGCAACCGGAACCGACGGCTTAACGTGCTCTCCGAGGTACAACAAGACCAACGCAAATACCCATATTCATGCATATAAATATATGCACTGAGCGGGAATCGTACCCGCGCATGCGTATGGCCGTTCCATCCTAATATATTTCTGTGCTGAAAGCTCTGGTGTTGTTACCTGGCAAGACGTGGATGAGTCTTTTGGTGAACTGGTTTCTGTGTTGCCACACTCTCTTCGACTTCTCCTTTTATATCTCTTTCCTCCACAAGGTCTGAATCGTTTGAACTCTGCAAAAAATATTCCTG
The DNA here is from genome assembly GCA_949126895.1 of Eilema caniola. Taxonomy (NCBI): domain Eukaryota; kingdom Metazoa; phylum Arthropoda; class Insecta; order Lepidoptera; family Erebidae; genus Eilema; species Eilema caniola. The sequence goes on along the minus strand of OX421486.1, from coordinate 1,653,801 downwards.
TTAATTATTGGCACGGCAACCGATCCCATATACTTATATATACCTTTTTTTTTACATGCGGGAAATCCCCACGGATACCCACCCCTCCGGAGCCGGAGGGGGAGGTTATGTCGGACTCGAACCGACTAAACCGCACGCCGTCAATGGGTCGTAGTGCTAGGCCGAAGGTGAGGTTGTCATGCAACATATCCCTCGCACCCCGGCTGACCCAGAGCCATCCCTCTAGGTCTGGCCCTCCTCGGGAGTGGGGGAGTATTTACCAAATACGAATAGAAATATTCACAGATTTGCACTGAGCAGGATACTAATCCACGACCTTTGAATTAGTAGTCGAACGTTCGACAGCCCCTCTACACAAGTGGCAATTCTTTGGCCGGCATTTGATGGAATAGAATGACGAATGTATAGGATTTGACGTGTATGACATGCGTTAACGACTGTCAAATACGTCAAATCCTATACCTACATTCGTCATTCTATTCCATCAGTCCTGATCGTCCACCTGAATCTCGTGCCCCCCACGAGATTCAGGTGGACGATCAGGACAGGACACACGGAAACAAATTTACTGGCGTGGCTAACGTTACTCTGGTACACTTGACATTGGCGTCTCGCCATTAATAATTTAATAATACATTTTACTTGACATTGGCATAATTATATATATATGGCCATTTTGAATAAGTTGAAGTTCTATTCCATCAAACTCCGGCCTATGAATAGCCACTTGTCTAGAGAGACAGGTATACCACAGAGGTCGACAATTATTATTTGCCGACCTCTGTGGCCTCTTTGAGGCTTTTTGAGGTCAAGCTTTGTCTTCTACACTGACGGCACAGAAACTCTGTGTTTACCGGGTCGACAGCACGAGTGTGACTCCCCTGGTGTTGTACACGTCCATAGGCCACGGTAACCACTTTCCATCAGGTGGGCCGTGTGCTTGTCTGCCACCCAAGTGGTATAAAACATAAAATAAAAAGAAATTCCTATGAATTACGTATGTATTTATTGTATTATTGGTAGTTTAGTCGTTAAGAAGTCGGCCTTACGATCGAGAGGTCCCGGGTTCGAATCCTGGCCATTGCACTACCGACGTGAACCCACTTCTAGCACAAGCAATTTAGCTTAGTTGGAGGAGTTAGAGGGAATATTAGTAATTTCGGTTGCTAACATTCTTTTTTATAAAAATAAAACAAATATGTATGAATAACAATACACACATACCTGAGGAAATGAAGGTGGAACATGAAACTCTATATGGTGCTTAGTTTTGTCGTCTTTAATACAATAGTCCTCTTCAATCAAAGAGATTATTCTTAGCTCGTCAGACGAGAGTTGCCCCATGTTGGAATGCAAGTCTCCCACGGATGTGGACGACTGGCGGGCTAGCTCTGCCGCTTTCTTGGCAAAGTATTTTTTGTCGGCCCACACCTAAAATATGAGTAAAAAAATAGGATTTGTAAATAGACCAAAAAAAAATGCCCGCTGAGTTTCTTGCCGGAGTCATCTCTGGTCGGGGCCGCGTTTCGAACCGGTGGTCCATTTGCTAAGCTAGTCTAGATTTTTTTTTTAAACTTGACGTTTTGTAAGTACCGTTTTAATGGTCTATACAGAATAAATGATTTTTGACTTTGACTTTGACTTTGAGGAGTTTCGGCGGGAAAACGAAAAGTGGCACATCGTTGTGCTATTTAATTTTCCGAAATTAATGAGTTCGAGTTTTTATGTTTAAAAATGGTGGTTTTTTAGTCATAACGTCTTGGACAACGCACACAAGTGTTGGAAAATGGCATATTACAGTGAATTGTGACTTTTCGTGTTCGAGCCAAATATCCCTAGGGAGCTTCTAGTAAAGGCCCACAACTTTACTGAGGCAGTAATCATCTCATTGATCGCCATCATCATCGTCATTAATATCATCAATCCATTATCATCATCATCAAAAAATGAAGATATTATAAATAAAGATGTGACTTAAATGTCCAGTGACCAGCTCATAAAAAAAAAAAAAACAAAAAAAAAAAGAGTAAAAAATAAAAGAAATATCATGGAAAATGTTTGTAAGCATGACAAATCGGTTGAAAATTTATTACAGTAGAGCTTGTATGTGTACAAATTATACTAGTATTGTTGTAGTCAAAAATGGTTTTTAGTTTTGATTTTATAGGCATTTAAACATGCTAAGACCGCGAGCAGACTGAGCGAGTGTTGTAAGATGACGTCACACCGTCACACGAGTCCTCATCGCACGTATTTATTTCTATTAATCGGAAACGAATTGACGTATCGAAGTAATTCTTTCAATTGTATTTTTTTTGGACCGAGAATATGGGAAGCTAATATTCAAAATTAATTAACATTCTCCATTGTAAAGTGGCCGTGTCTGTACATTGAATATATTTAAAAAGAACACTTGGGTCATTATTAACGATACTGAACTTCGTCCTCAATTTTTTTGAACTCTTATCTGTTTGTCTGGGAAAAAATTTTTGATCGAAAGGTCTTTGGTATTTCACCTGAGCGCTTCCGTGCTCCGTAGGTCACGTTAGAAGTCTGTCCTAGCTGCCAAAAGTCAAGACGGAGGGCTATATGGGCGACTTGACTCTGTCACTTGTAGTTTGTTTGGGCCACTAACCAGGCTGGCAGATCAAACAGCAGTCGCTCGCAATACAGCCGAAAAAACCAATTAACATTATGTTTAAGAGACCCGGACGCCGAGGTGTACCTCTATTGCGGTCGGGTCTAACGCAAGGTGATGATAATAAGACATTCAAATCGATTAAGATAGGAAAAATATTGAATCGATCTAGGCGGGATTTCTACCCGTGATCTTAGGCTAACAGGGGCAATGCTTTGACTAGTGGTCAAAGCATTGCCAGATCAGGCAAAGCTCGCGGGTTCAAACCCCGCGAAACTTTTCCTATTTTAATCGATTTGAATATTAAGCATGCAAAATGCATGTGTTCTTGAGTGGACACCGCGACTCGTCAAGCGTAGTGTAGGACGCCCTTCCGACCAGGTGGGATGACGATCTAAGAAAGAATGCAGATGCTGGATGCGGCAAGCTGAAGACAGTGCGCTATGGCGCTCATTGGGGGAGGGCTATGTCCAGCAGTGGACTAATATAGCCTGATGATGATGATGATGATGATGACGATGATGATGATGAAAATGCTTTAAAATTTCATTCAAATAATGAGACATTTTACGAATGAGTCAACTAATATTTAGTGTGAATTAAATTTTTAAGCATTTTCAAAGAGACAAATATTATTCTGTCTAGGCGGGGTTTAAGCCCGCGATCTTTACGTTACAAGGGCAATGCTTTGACCACTAAGCTACCAGACCTCGCCCAAGCAAAAATCGCGGGTTCAAACCCCGCCTTGACCGATTTAATTTTTTCTCTTTAATTGAATATTTAGTTTAAAAAATATACAACTTACTTTCTGCCACTGAGTAACAGTTTTTACGCATCCTCCCATTTCTGTCAGTTCTTCTGTAATATCAGCCCATAACTGCTTACATAGGGCTCTCCCTTCCACGTCCCTTAAGCGTCCGCGCGCCATGTCCGGGTGTTCCTCGAGAAACGTCAAAAGGGCATCCATTTGAGCTGGTGTGATATTGGGGGTGACCTAAAATATTTAAACATAATATAAATATTTTTCCAAATAAAACCACATTTTAACAGATTTATTTGGTATAGTGTAATTTATTTACATTTAACCCGACGTTTCGGCCACCTTTCAGCAGCCGTGTTAGCTGAAAGGTGGCCGAGTAAATAACACCTAGGGAACGTACCCTAAATTACGTGACCTATTTTTTATTCTCCTCCCTCCCCTCAGTAACCAGTCGTAGTAAATGCCGAGACCCTCCCCCCTCCCCTTAAAATTAATTTTTTAATCGTCCAACAATGACAAAAAGGAAAAACACACCGAGAAGTGACCCTGAAGGGCATGATGGCGGTTGCCCAAGTCGTGGAACGGATCCGGTGGCTGGGTCTCGAGGTGGCTCTGCTTCTCAGTGGGATATACTCACCGGCATCAAGCCATAGATAAAATATCTAGCGCTCGTGCTCATTGGCCGGTGGGACTTCAGGAACCATCTCTGAAGTCTACTACTAGAACCAACTCTTTAGAAATCCATTATGCACTTAACATTGCGCGCCAAATTCCAGTTAGGTCTAATAGAAATCGCCAATTCCCTCCCCCCCTTAAACCGGTCACGTAATTTGGGTACATTCGCCTACGAAATGTAAAAAAAAAGTAATTTTGAATTATCAAATATATTGTAAATGCTGGATTTCACCAATGAATATAAGCGCGTTTAATTTAACTTTTTTTTTATACCACTTAGGTGTCAGTCAAGAACACGGCCCACCTGATGGAAAGTGGTTACCATGGCCTATGGACGTGTGCAACACCAGGGGCGTCACACTCGCGCTGTTTCTGTGCCGTCAATGTATAAGATGAAGCAGGATAAGCTTTTGGTCTTCGCACTGTTAGCATATTTCTAACAATTAGGATTTCATTGATTAAATTTGATAAATGACCATTTTATTTCACAAGGATCAGTAGGTATGGTCGGGCCCCGGGTTCGGAGCTCGGTACCATTATATTACTGATATGACTCCTAACACAAGTCATTTAACTTAGCTGGGAAAACGCAGTAATAAGCGAAAGTATTAATATTCCCCTTAACACCATTAAGGGCAATGTTAATAATATCGGTTACTAATATTCTTTTAAAAATAATGAAAAAATAAAATAATGGGTTTACAGTTTAACTTACTTTTAACTTAAACGCCGTTTATATCGTTGGTGAAAACCAGTCTTAGTTAAATAAAATTAACACAGCACTTACCCAGGGCTGCCATCCGTCAAAGTGTCCGGATATGACGTAGTTGGCAGGGTCTCCAGAAGCCGGCGGGGTTTTCAAAACGGACAAAACACGGACACATCATGTCTGACCGAATCGCGACTGACCAAGCGAAAAACACAACACTTTATATGCTTTTACTTAATTATGTCACGTGGTTTGGTAAAATAAAAAGTTTGACGGTTATCCGGAAAACTTTATAACGTTTGATGTCATCAGGCTCGCTCTTAAATTAGAAACGCGTAAGCCTGAGTGTTCGTGACACCGTTGAAAAGATGCAAGGGAGTTGGTTGCAAAGGTAGAGTCGCATAAAGTTGAGACCACCAGATTATTAAGGCAATTTGGGACTGTAGCTCTTGACGATCCAAAAAAGATGGAGGGAAATAAAAGGACAAGGAAGTCTCAGGAGAACTCCGAGAACGGAGGTAGAAGAGTAAGGGAGACTTATCCCACCACCATGTACAATATTATGACAGGAAGAAAAAGGTTATCCGTAAAAATAATAATATCCGGACATCCGGCGGTTTTTATATCCGACAATGGGGTTTTGACTGATGGCAGCCCTATACTTACCTTACTTGTTAATATTAAAAAAAATGGAAATAACAATATTACATTTTGTGAACAATTAATAGAAGTAGAAACAACATTATTATATTTGTTATAATTTATAATGGAGACACAATATATTCTAAGAATTGCCCACACTTTATACAACATCATCATATTGCCACCATCATCATCAGCCATCATCAAGAGCCCGGTTCGCTTACACCATCTTCCTTTTGATTTGGTTTAAGCTGGGTTGGGAGCGGCTGCCATCCTGACCAGCCCCGATAAGAGAGCCTGCGCCAGAGCCTACCAATTGAAAGTGAGGTTGGCTTTGCACTGAAGATCTTAGTGTCTCCTATTATCACCTTAACTCTATACATCTATATGACTACACTTTATGGGAGTATTGGAAGAAAGGATTTATCGGCAGGAAATGAGGAAAGTCTCAGGTAGTCTCACTAAAAATACAATGTTGTTAGAACAAATCTAGTGTCCTAATCCCATTTTAAGTGCCAATGCTTCCCAAACTATCCTACAACTCTGTACCAAATTTCATGAAAATCGGTACAGTGGTTTAGGAGTGAAAGCGTAACAGAGTTAACTTTGCATTAATAATATTAGTATAGGAGTATGGAATTTTGGCGCTATCACTTTAACAAGCCATAAAGGCTGATTTCCACTAGGTAATGTTGCACAACAAATACCCACAACTACCCAGAATGTCATCTGTCCACATTTGATCGAACCGCGTGTGTTGTGCGACTTTGCCAAACTTGTTGAGCGTCAAATATTGCACAGTGTTTGCTTCAATAATGTCCCACCTGGCTCTTTTCAGTTTCCAGTTCATCCTTCTGCTCTATTCGTTTGATACGGCACGAGGCTGCATATCCACGGTTCTTGAGTGTCCGGCGACGTTGTTTCATCCTGAAATTTCGTACAAAAATAAACTCACACCTAAAGGGTGACTCTGTGTTTTGTATGAGAATCCATACTAGGCCCCGATTTCGCAAATTGTAAACCACTGTGTTCATACCAAAAACAGAAAAAATGCAATTAAATTTATACTTTACTGTTAGGCGTGGTTTATACACAAGAGACGTGGTGGGGACGTATGACGGTAGCGGACAATTTAAGTAACACAATATAAACAATATAATAACCTAAGAAGCTAAAAGATCTCCTGAATATAAACCTCTTTAAAAGAAGACTGCAAAAATTCCTGGTCCATAAATGCTATTACTCATTGCACGAATACTTACGAGGATAAATCTTGCGATACATAATAATTTTAACATTGTTGACCTCATATTTGTCATTATTAAATATTACTATGACATTATTAATTATTACTACGATATTATGAATTATAACTATGACATTCGTAATTATGCGATACTATTGATTTTTTGTGATAACCTTCTCTCTTTTTTTTTAGACATTCCAATTTTGCGTGTTAATGTATTTATAAATTTGCACACCTATCAAAGGTAATAAGCAGAGCACTTGCACTCTATTATGTATTACCCAACTCTTTGTATACCTGTTTTATGCAATTAAAAATAATTTGAATTTGAAACCTTACCTTATGCAGTATACAATACCGTGACACGCGCCGTGATGGCGATGGCGTGTCACTTTAGTGGCGGGACGCGGCCTGGAGGCTAGGGCGCACTTCTACTCTTAAGTCAAAGCCGACGTTACACCACCATACGTCCACACCACGTCTTTTCTGTATAAATCGCGCCTTATACCTACTGTCTAAAATTAATGGCATCTTGTACAGTGAACAAAAATATATCATGTACTGAATCGGGGTCATGTGCCCCAACCACAATAACATTCAAATTCATAATTTAAACTTATCGAAAGAATAGAACGTTGCGATTGGTTCACAGTAGGCAGGCGACCAATCGCATTGCTCCGTTCTCTGAATACGTTTACGTTACGAATTCAAATACTTTTCGTGCTCGGGCACTGTTCTTACAGCCGAACCTTCCTAGCTTATATCTACAGAACTCACCGAACAATTTGATCCCTGGTAAGTCCTCTCATCTTCAGCTGCCGGTTCAAATCTCTCACGGAAATTGAGACGAGCTCATCATCACTGATCTCCGCACATGGTGTAGGTGACAAGGGAGCCTGGAAATTAAACAAACATTTAAAAAAAAACTATGAAGCGAAATTTAGCTTCGAAAAGGTGCACGCGTATTACCTACTGGGTATTCATGGTTAAACATAAATCTAAGTGGACATAATTGTATATTGTTTAGTCATTAACAGCCTCTGTGGTGTAGCAGTAGATTGTTCTACTGCTACACAGGGGGCGCAGGTTCAATTCCTGCTCTATCGATTACATTGGTCTGTGTGTTTCTATGTATACTATCTATGTATATACAAAAAAAATGTATTTAAATATGTTTATACTCATTATAGATTCCATAACACAAGCTAGTTAAGCTTGCTTCAACTTCCATCTTGTGCAAGTTGACATCTGTAAATTTTTGTGACTTGCCAAAATTGCTGCAATTAGCATGTGTATACAGGGGGCCAAGTCTACTATTTCAATTGTATCAAAATAACACCAAAAAGGTCGCTCAATAACAAGTTGACAGTAAACTTTCACAGTTTTTGTAGTCCACTAATATGATCAGGGCACAATAGATTTCCGATTGCAGCCAGTGGTCATCCACACTACAATTGACTTTGATTGGTAGTCTGCTGACAGGTGACAAACTAGCGGCCGCTCGGGTACGTAGTCTATTACTTTTTGACAGTTCTAAACTGCAATTGTATTGCTACCTAACGGCTTATGTTGTACGATTGTGCAACAATTGCTTTTTATCTTGACTTTTCGGCAAGAGTTGTGTTTCCATTAGTCAATTCAGTGTTAATTGATAATAAATAAGATGTTTAGAATGAATATTTTATTATTGGCTGACGAACTTGATGAAAATTTACACCAAATGGAGGTGCATCGAAACCGCCGTAGAGCACGACGATTGGCAAGAGAAACTTTTGAGCCATTCAATGATGTAACGGAGGCGGAATTCGTTAAAACTTTTCGCCTGCAGAAGTCCACTGCAAGGAGCCTCGTGCAGGAGCTTACTCCATTTATTCCCCAATCACGTCGCAGTGATGGTTTATCTGTTGCCTTAAAGGTACGAAAAGAGGTTAAATACTTACATTTCGAAATGAACTTAAACCAGCCATTACCAACATTCCATTATCTTCCTTTACTTATTATCTGCAGGTTTTAATAGCTTTACGCATCGGGAAGCTACCAGACATTGGTTGGTCAAAGCGCCATTCATAATGTCTCACAAAAAAGTGAAAATGAAACACTATATTTTCATGCTTTGGTGGCAAATTATTATTTAATTATTAAGTCATGAGACTATAAAAAATAGTTTTTATTAAAAGTGCTTTCAGGATAAATATCCTAGTCAAAAAGTAGTACAGAGGCCTATGTTTGTCTGTGGTTTATATTAATGATATTTCTACCATTTTCTACTATCCACCCAATATAACTCTACTGCTCTTCTATTTCATTTCTATTGCGGTCCTACGAAATGTCAAAGTAGATTTATTAGACTACCTATTTTCGGACTAGTCGCCATGGAATAGTAATAGAGTAGTCATAGAACAGTATTTTATGTTATAATAGTAGACTTGGCCCCCAGTTGTGTTGACCTTGCAGGAAGCACCATCTTTTTTTGTTCATACAAAAAAAGTTGGAGGTTTTTAGAGCAAGTTAATATTATTCACTTAAATTGATTGTATGAATAAATAAATTTTTGAACATGAGCAAGTAAATGTATGGTCTGTGAGGACACTTATGTAGATCTTTATACAAGATGAATCCTCAAAATGGGGGGCACAACACACAAGGATTATAAAATGTCAAAACAATTTGGCCGAGGGTGTTTAAAGTCTAAGATCCCAAGCGGTGCGATCGCACCGCGAGTCTATTGTTTACCTATTGTGTCTATTATTTACTCACTTGACAGGTTAAAAACAAATTAAACAACGAAGTGGTCAAAGTAGGAATATTTGGATCCCCTAAAATTAACGTCAGTTACTCATCTTCTATGACCGCACTTTCTCAAGTAACTTGTTTGCAATTTGTGTGAATCTGTATCTGTATTAAATTCTACACAATCCTACAAGCCACTTGCATATTAAGAAATTGCAGTATATGGAAAGTCACCAATTGACTTCTGCAAAAAATTACAGAAGTTACTTGCCAGTGGACACTCTGCTTTAGGGAAGAGAAATGAGTTGCATGAGATTATATTTTTTTAAAGTAAACAAACTAATCAAGACTTAATCATCGGAACAGTTAGACAGGCTTTGCACAAACAATCATTGAAAATCCAGTGATCGGCAAAAGGATATTTAATTAAATTATAAACATAGTCACGCCTGTAAATCCCTGTAGGGAAAGTAGAGATATATCACCATACATAATAATCAATTTTAATAATATTGACATCTTGTATACAACCCATGTTCTTCCAGGGTAGGCAAAGGTGACAAGGCTTTGTACTTACAAGATTGTTACTAAAAGAAATTATGAGTTCAGACAGACGGCAACTTCAACATATCACAAGACAAATTAACTAAAAATATTTTTTTAATGTAAATTACAGATATGATCGCAATTTAGCCAGTATAGCGGCATTAACAATAATACGTGCCGTGAAATTTGCGCCGTCTAGACAATTATAACATTCTTTTTTCTATTCTGTAAACTAAAAACACAAGCTTACCAATATCGCCTTCCTTCCACCCAATTCCTTCAAATCGTGTGGCATATTTACGTATTGATTCTTCAGTCAATTTCTAATAACGGGATACCCCGTTAGACCCCAATTTCTTTTACACTTTTAGTTAAGATTATAACATCAAACGTCGCACACGGTCATAAATATTATTGAAAAACAACACAATAATAAGAATACAATTGAATTTTACGGAATATTTACATAAATAGAGTAAACAACAATGTGAAAAGTGACAAGATCGTACAAAATTAATTTCCGTATTCCGATTGACCGATTCCGTCCGTCAAGAGACGTGCGATATTTATCGATGTCGATGAAATATTGCATTTTTGCTACTTCATTATCGATTATAGTTACTATAAAATATTAAGGTATCGATATTTTTACCATGAAATCGCATTACGATACGATGGTGTCGATTCGGGTTGGCAAAATTCCGACTAATTTGACGTGACTAAACTAATTATAGTTTTAGTTTAGTCACGTCAAATTGCGGTTTCTTATTCGGGAAAACACCAACTAACTTAATCTGACAGGACTAAACTATTTTTAGTTTAGTCGAATTCAATTTAGTGAAATCCTCCATTTTGCTATTCGGTAAGGCAAAATTTTATTCCTGTCAAACTAAAATCCGACTTATTTTAGTGGCCATATTTTTGGTCGCGATTAAACTAAACTAAACCTTGTTCTGCTGATTGTTTGTGCTAGTTGAAATTTTTAAATTACAGAAAAATGAACGTATGCGTTGTGGCTGCTTTTTTCGAGGAGCAAGAAAGGTAAATAAGAAAATTTATCAACTAAATATGTGTTTATTTGTTAAAAACTGACCTAGCAGTAAAAAATTACGCATCAATGTCATTGTGGAGAAGCAGTTGACCGACTCGGACACCATGGCCTGTCATGCTGCAGGATCGCGGGGCGAATTCCACGGCACGCCAGCCTCAACGACATAATCCGCCGTGCTCTTGTCATTGCTGGTATGCCAGCTGTGCTTGAACCAAACGGTTTGGCGCGCGACGATGGCAAGAGACTGGATGGTATGCCAATAATGCCTTGGAAAATGGGTAGGACTCTGGTGTGGGACGCAACATGTGTCGACACCATTGCCCCTACCCATATAACTGGCACTGCTAGCTGTGCCGGTGCCGCTGCAGCTTCTGCAGCGGCTGTTAAGCGGCGCAAATACTCCAATCTTATTGGAGATTATGAATGTGTGCCGTTTGGAGTCGAAACGTTTGGGCCTTGGGGTCCGAGCGCCCGCAATCTCTTCAGGGAGATTGCGAAATGTATGGCTGACGCTTCTCATGACCAGAAGGCTGGCCTCATTTCAGGTCAGAGATTAAGTATTGCCATACAACGTGGCAATGCTGCTAGTCTTCTGGGAACGCTACCAAAAGAGGCATGCGATGCGGATGAATTCCACGACGCATTTTAACTTTTAGTTTTAGTTTTTTATTATATTTAGTATTGTGTATATATAGTATCTTTATTAATTTAATTTAATATTTGCCAATACATCTGTAATATATGTAAAAATTGTGTAACAATAAAATAATTGAAAAATTAACTATTATCATAAAGGTTGGGTTTGAAATTTATTTTAATTTGTTTTACAGAAATCGGGAAGAACGGGCAAGGTTGCTTCGGTCGAAGGATGCATCAAATCCGTTTGAGATGGCCGACCGTAAATTTAGAAAATTCTTTAGGATCATCAGCGGCCAAGTTCCTGTTGGAGATACTTGAAAATCACCTTAAATTAAGCGAAGAGGATTTTTTTGTGATTGTGACATACACACGCATACACATGCATTGTTTATTTTTCCTCTTTTCACGTAATATTCCCATTACCATGCCGCCAAGTTTGTTGTTTTGGTTTGTTTATTTTTTCAGAGGTTTAATTTACGGTCACGTTTGAATTTGATCACGTTTTTTGGCAAGAAGTTAAGTTGTCTCTCTCACACTTCATCAACAAGGACGTTGTCATTCGTTCATTGAATTCACAGATTAAAAAGGGTTTATTCAATTTAGTCGTGTGACCTTGACTAAAAATGCATGCACTATTTTTAGTTCGGTGGCCAAACCAAATAGACAAAGCGTTGATCTAAACTAAAATAAGAGAATTTTTAGTTTAGTTTAGTTTAATCGGGTGGACAGGCCGAATTAACACCGATACGTGTTCAACGGCCATGAATCAGAATCCTTTCCTTCTTATTTGCAAGAACATCCACAACCCCTTAAATTGATTTGGAAGCGTGAAGAATGTGAACAGTCTCGGCATAATATACATACTTATATCGCTGTCAGTGTCGTGAAAAAATATTTGTTAAACTCGTAATAGACTCGTACTAACTAATAAGTAATAATATTAAAATTGTATCATATTCTATGGGCGTATCATAGACATATTGGTGCGTATGCGTACTGTTATGGGGTCCCTTTCAATCGTCGTTTTAAAAAAGTTTTAGTTTTTAAACTAATTTTATTTTAAAGCACAAATGAAAAAGGGGACCCTTACGCAACCGCCTCGTGTCGAAGTTCCGAATAGATTAATTAACTGTAACGTCAAAGTGCTGACCAGTAGGCAGACATGACATGGCTGAGGGCATAGCATGTCAGCAATTCAGCAAACGGTGTACTTTTTATGCTCACATACGGTGTTCCCTGTGGATCCCCTATTTGATGTTTTGCATTCAATGTTTGCATTTTAGAATCACTCTCCTACTTCTTTCATGAACATGGTTTTAACAACAGTTTGTAACTGTTTTCTGAACTTGAAGAAGAAAACCTGCATTATCGTCGGTCAATCAACACTGTTAATTTAGGCCAGAAAGATCTTACTGGGTGGTGTCATACGTGCTCATTTTTCCACCTCATGGTGGCCCCATTGTGTGGCCGCGGCTGAATGACACGAGATTTATATTATACCACTTGGGTGGTAGAAAAGCACTCGGTCCACCTGATGGAAAGTGCTTAACTTGGCCTATGGACATGTGCAACATCCGGGGCGTCCCACTCGCGCTGCCGACACCGTAAAAACTTTGTTTAGCCTTCAGAAGGACTACTAAAACTTCTTGAAGAACCCTATTCTGTAATTGTTTGGAAAAACTCAAAGCAGGGAGTTCATTCCACAGCTTTAGCGTGCGAGGGATGAATTTCATTCCGTATTTGACTGGGTGTACTGTTTCAAGTTCAAGTCCTTATTTTCTTTATTAGAGCCTTCTGTGAAGGGGTGATTTGATGTGACTGGATATAGCTCAAGTAAAAAACGGGCACAGTATACCTATTGTGGGTTATGTTTTTTTTGTTGATCCATCAATGAGTGCGTAGTGTTTTTATATACCACTCAGGTTGAATCTGATGATCCATTGAATAAATCGTGGTGTGTGGCACACAACAGTTTATTTTAATGTGCTTAAAGTTCCACATAACTACGTTATTTCCTTGTGCCACGTGGTATGCGATTGACGTATATAAATCGAAATCAACGTTTCAGTTGATGTCACTGTTTTATGTGACATAATAGGTCATAATACTCACAATCTAACAGCATCGAGAAAATCGTTTGATATTCCGTATTAGATAAAAGATTAATATTAATTATTTTTTACCTTTAAAATACGATAGTCTAAAAAGGTACTTTTAATTTTATTACTTTGTAAAAACAAGACAACTGAGATTCTCTTGATCGCTTTGCTTGCAGCACAACACTACACTACACTAACAAAAATCGTTTTTTCTTTCTAGTTTAGTCTGTGGTGCATTCATTGACGAATTCCTGAAGAAGGAAAAAGCGACTACTGGCGACTACGCGCATTTAATTATCGTTACAAAGTTTTATAATTGTGCAAAATGGCTAAAAGGAAGAATAAACCGTTGATAGATTCCGATTCCAGCAGCGAGTGTTCTGATATGGACTCTGTAAGTCAATTTTCTATATAAAAACCATAGGTTTATACATTCAAGACTGTACGTAACGATTTGATGGAATTTGCAATTATTTCACTGCGTAAATAGGCCAAGATCAATGTTCCTTCGTTCTAAATTCATATTGACCTCATAATATGTAAAGTAAATGTATTTAAGATGTTTCCTTTAAAGGAATCAGACCGTATTCTTGTTCCGAGAATTCGTTGTTTACGTTTTCGTATTATTTAAATGGCCTCTGGCGTGAGTCATGTAAAAATGAATGAATATCAACATTCCTGCCGTTACTTGGCGTACTCGACCTACTAATTCATAGTAAAACTGTTGTAATTTGCAAAACGTTATAAAAAAAATGTAAAGTATAATTCATCTGTTTAATAAATTGTAGATACCGCATTAACCTTTAGTAACGAGCCAACGTTTTTTTTTTTGTTAAAAACACTTTCTCTTTTTTGATTTCAATGAATGGATAAGAGAAATATAGTACTACGAAATTTGCACATCAATATTTTCTATTGTCTGATGACTGAATTTTAAGTTTCAATAAAATTTCTGTGTTTATTAGACAAGCTGTTTAGAAAAAAAAATTTGATGAGATGAGATGTTCATAGGTGAGAAGTGAAAGAATTTCGAATTTGGAATGGGATGCAAAAACTAGACAGTTCAATAAATTAATTTGGATACCTCTCCATAGGTACAGGCTTGGTGCACCTTTTCACTAACAAAAATTAATGCACAGGTTGTGCTCTAAGTCTAAACAAAAGTATATTGTTTAATACAGCCGGTTCGGTCAGTGCGGGGCACTGTGAAATACAGTTACAGAAAAGTTGGGGTTGCTTTAGAATCGTGCCAATCGAATTATGGAGTGAGAGGGTGGGAGGGAGGAGGAGGGGGGGAAGAGGAACCCCTCCCACCAACTCCCCCCCCGCGGAGACGCTTAGTTTTTAAGTTATGATTATTTTCATAACCGCGGGGCTCCTATTTCTGGGTGGTTTGAAAAAAAATAACCACGAATGCTAAGGCGGGAGCTCCGCTCCGCTTCGCTCCCGCCTTAGCCTTCTAACCTAACCTATCCGAGTCGGGGTACTCTGAGTCGGGATATTATAAAGCTCTTAAAAAAAAGGAAAAAAAATAAAAACAATAAATAATCCATTGCTTATTTATTAGGATTATAAATAATTTGTTTGGGGATGGGGGTCTCTACACATCAGAAACTTACTTAGTCCTTGTTACCTACTTACGTCAAAAATATACTTTTAGGTTAGGTTATGCAAATAATCATAACTTGAAAACTAAGCGTTTCCGCGAGGGGGGCGGGTGGCGGGAGGGGTTCCTCTCCCCTCTCCTCCCTCTCCCTCCATAATAATAATAATATAGCGTTTTATTACGCATTACTTCGTTCTGTTACACGAAACTTTAAAAAGCCCTAAAAAAAAACTACGCATCTCCGCGGGGCGAGAGTAGTATTTTTGAGAAGGGGAGACAAACCCCTATCTAACACAACCCCTAACAACCCTAATTTCGATTGGCACGATTCTAAAGCCAACCCGAAAAGTTTCTAGCAAATAACTTCCCCTCATATACGTTTAGCTGGTGAAGAGCTCTCTGTTTCTCTTATACACATGTCTTGGGCCATTAGATCCTAACCATTTTGGGCTTCAGTTTCTCCCCAAATTCTTATATTTTGAGTTTCTAGGAGACAATCACTTAGCTTAAAGTATTAATCTAGACAAGACTGGTCATGAGTTGAAATCCTACTGGATGTCGACTTATTATTTAAATTTATAGGGAATGTTTACAAACTAACGCTTCAAAATGACATTATTTAATCTAATCACATTGTTATGTTTGAGTAGCATAGTAACAGTTCAATACCAAATTTCTTTCTCAATATTATCATTAGTTCACAAATTAGTTAAAGTTGAGTTACTAATTGAATTAAAATTGAACTACTATTCATCATCATTAAACATGTTTTAAAAAAAATGTCTACAAAAAAAACTATTACACTACAATACACAATTATGGAAAAAGATCTATACTCCATACCGCTAGGTACTTTTTTATACCATTAAGTGGCAGACAAGCACAGCCCACAAAGTGTTCTATGGATGTATGCAACACCAGGGACATTACTGTCATGTGGTCGACCCTAAAGTAACCTAAACAAATGATGTGCCTTTTTATGTTTTATAGCTGTTGCGCGGCTGCACCCGCTTGAATGTTGGTTATCGTTTAGTGTTGGGTCAACGCTAATTTTCTAAAATAAAAGTAGCCTAAGTTACTCCTTATTGCATTAGCTACCATCGGTTTAACCATTTCAGAGATAAGCCGGAACAAACAGACAGCAGACCAAAATTGTAAAAAATATATTTTTGTGTGACACTCCAATTTTATTTATATGTATAAATGTATAGCTTAAAAACGCAGTTTATAAATATTTTTCTGTTTAGAAACTTATTTTAAAGACAAAAAACCGAAATGGAACCGTTAATATGTGTTTTTATAAAGAGTTGCCTCAAGATTGTTTGACTTTAGTTAATACAGATACCACGAAATAAAACCTGCATGCACAAAAAAAATACCTCCCAAAAGCAAAAAAAGCTAACATTACCTTTACCTTACCTCCTACAGCAATTCCTGAACTTGGCAAAGAAAAAAAAGAAGACTGGCGAATCTCCACCTCCATCAAAGTCTAAGAGCAAATCATCTGACAGCGAGTCTGATTGGGATGATGATGACAACAAGAAAAGCAATTGTGAGTTTGAAAACCAATTTTTCTTTTATTGTCCACTATTACACTTGTTGGTAAGGGTGCTTGTACACGATGCAACTAGCTAGAGCACGCAGAGGTGTGAGTTACATGCGTGAGTAGTATAAGCAACTTGTACAAGTTACTTGGTTGTACTAATACATGGTACAAATAACTGGAGCAAGTAAAGACACGGGCTACTGTCGCAAGTAGTATGTTCAAGTTATTTACTACCAAGAACTACGCGCGCTTGTGGCGACATTAAGCGCGGGGTTGCTAAAAAGTCAGTAACACAACGCTATCTAGACCCATGGTAAGCATATCTTATAATAATAAGCTAGTGTTATGGAATCTAGAATGCGTACATATTATACTTACATAGAAACACTACACTAAAGCAAATATATATATTCATGCATACAAAATATTTGCACTGAGCGGGCATTGACATTTTCACTATAGACTCTGGGGTCCACATTTTCCAGTTAAGCAGCATCGTGGCTAAACAACTGCTTTCTGACCTTCACAATACATTGGCGAATATCCAAGTATTGCAGCTACCAGTTGTTGGACCTTTTAGGACTCCCAACTACCGTAATGTCTGCCGTAGATATTTGTATGACTACTGGGACTGACGGCTTAACATGATCTCCAAGGATGAAAATTATCTTCTCTTTCCAGCAAAATCTTCATCATCATCCGGTTCAGATTCTGAAAGCGATGCCAGAAGTGACACTTCAAAAAAGAAATCACCCGCTCGGAGTAATAGAAAGTCTTCTTCTGATCACTCAGAAGATAATAAGAAGAAACCCGAGCCAAAGAAGGCAGAGACCAGACGCAGTACGGACAGTGCAGAGTCGGGCAAGAAGAAGGATACTTATAGTGAACCAGAAGAAGGTGGGTGCTTTTATCCATACTAATATTATAAATACGAAAGTAACTGTCTGTCTGTATGTTACGTTACACTTTCACGCCTAAACCACTGAGATGAAACTTGGTATAGTGGTAGATTAGACCTTGAGAAAGGACAGGGGCTATGTTTGGTCACGATAACCGACATCTACGCAGGCGGAGCCGCTGGCAAAAGCTAGTAATCTTTTTCCTATTCTCCAAATAAATACTTCCACACGATTTTGCTATCGAAATTGTGACCAAAATCCTTTTTTTTCCGAAACGACTATACAATCAGTGTATAGTTGAATGAAATTTTAGAGCAATTAATATACTATTTAAATTATTTAGGATAGGAAAAAGAGGAAACGACTAAGATGGGACTTGAACCCGCGACCTGTACAGAGGAATGTTCTGACCACTGAGCTACCAAGTCACGCCTTCAGTGCTCTAAATTCTCCTATATAACCATTGGCGACAGATCTATTATTTTTAGAATTCTACGAACAATCATCTATGTCAATCAATTAATTAGCCCACTGCAATCCACTGCTGGACATATGCCTCTCCCAATTCAAATTCATTTATTTGCTCAAAAATGTGGTTTTACAGAAGTTACAATAATTTTTGTACAGCACATTTACCATTTTTATGGCATGCAAATATTAAATTACACATACATCAATATAATTAGGTATCACACAGAAACATATATTTATTAAAATCACGCAAGTGAATTCGTTTTATTTAATCGCAAAATTATAATAATAAGCTAATAAGAATGTCAGAACAGTCGGAACAAAATGAGCCATTGAATTTTCGACTTTCCCATCATAGATTCAAAGATGTCAATAGATTTTGATGTCGAAGAGCTTTCCTGTCAAAAAGCTTCAATCAACTTCGATGTCACCAAATTAAAATACAATCACTAAATTAAGATGTCAATACAATTTAAGTTGGGAATGTCAAGAATAATAAATAATAGTTATATTTAGTCATTTACAATCAAAAAATTCTTGCAGATTATAAAAGCATTCATTTATTAGCCATTGTCTCAGTTTCGACCTAAATTGAGTCCTGGGCAGTTCCCTGATCACCTTTGGAATGTGATTGTAAACCTTAATGGTCATTATGAAGCAGTTTTTTTGGTAAAAGCTAGTTCTGCACATCCCAAATTTTATTATTAATTTTATTGTTGTGGGGTTTTGTGTGCCCGTCTGGCCAGCGTCGCAACTCAGGCTAAAAATCCTCCAAAATGGATCATTTATGTATTTGGCGACAAATTTTCCATTTTGTGTACCAAAATTCAATTACAAAAAAGAACTTCTGCGGACAAAAAACATATTCTCTTCTTTTTAAGTCTTTTTAACAAATAAATTCTTTGCAGGTGAAGTATCCTCACATTCGTCAGACAATGACTCCATCGATTCAGAAGAAGAATTTGATGATGGGTGAGTTTTTTTTTATATCTATGAATGTTGTTAAGAAACAGAATGTCATGCTTGTATTGTCCATAGGGTCCTGAGTCAACTGATCATCATAAATACTGCTTTATGTCGCAGTTTTATCTCAACAAATATGCATAGTAAACTGAGATATTGCCGAACTAAACTGAAACTATGGCTTTTCATTATTTTTAAAATTTAAACAATCAAAATGACGCATAGTTTGAATATATTAAATATATTTCTGCCTGTTCCTTGGGGAATAAATACATACATACATACATATAATCACGCCTTAATCCCCGGAGGGTTAGGCAGAGGTGATTAACAGCCACATTTCACCAATCTGTATTCTGTCCCACGTAATAGGGGGTGAGCCTATTGCCGTATTCCGGGCACAATTGTTGACTCGAGCCATGCATCTGAAGCTGAGTCTGGGCTGTACATATCTGTCTGATCTTAAAGTTAATCAGCCCTATCCCTTAGTCGCCTTGTACGACACCACATGGGAAGAGAAGGGGTGGCCCAAATTCTACTTTGCCGGTAACCACGCGGCGTATAAATAAGCGTGAGTATATTATGTGTCATTAAATAGGTCTTTTTTTGTAGATACGATGAAAACCTCATGGGTGATGAAGAGGACAGAGCCCGTTTGGCCGCGATGTCAGAAAAAGAGAGGGAACAAGAGATCTTCAAACGTATTGAGAGGAGAGATCTAATGAAAACGAGGTATGTTTCTCTGAGAAGTTTATACGACCGTATTTAATTGCAATATTAAGCTTTTATAAAAATCTCTGAATGATTTTCCAATTGTTCATTTCTCTAGGCTTAGTTTTATTTATAAATAAACTCACTGTTGCCCGCTGCTCGGCCCGTGTGGATGACGCTTACTGTTGAGTAAACGCTATTGAGCATTATATTTTTCTAAAATAATTGTAGCCTAAGTTACTCCTTATTACATCAGCTACCTGCCAATAAAAGTCCCGTCAAAATAGGTCCAGATAGTCTGAAACAAACAGACAGACAGACAAACAAAAATATTTTGGTTTAGTACGGTATTATGTTCATATGAATGTAGTAAAAAACGGTTCTCTCAAAATTACAAACAGATACTCCAATTTTATTAATATGTATAGATAGGTATTATCATAATCAAAACATAAAAGTAACCGACCTAGCTCATCGGATTAGCTCGTTGAAGTGGCAGTGGGCGGGGCACATAGCGCGCAGAACAGATGGCCGATGGAGCAAAAATGTTCTGGAATGGCGACCGCGTACGGGCAAACGTGCTGGAGGACGCCCAATGGCTAGGTGGAAGGAAGACCTCCTCAAGGTCGCCGGGAAGCGCTGGATGCGGGCTGCTTTAGATCGGTCGTTGTGGAAGTCTATGGGAGAGGCCTATGTTTACTTTGCCTACAGCTTACCATCAAGCGAGGTGAAGTCAAATTGACCTGTGTCCTATATATGTGTATAAAAATTTTTGTAATGAGAGCTATTGTTACTTACTATAGGTGGGAAATAGAACGCAAACTACGTTTAGCTCGGCGGTCAGCTGCAGAGCGGTCCGCCTCACCCGGCGAGATCCAGCGCCGAAGGGAGGCGAGGAAACGGCGACGGGCACTACGGGAACAGCGACAGAGGGAACGCGAGAGGGAGCGGAAAGAGGCCACAGGTTAGTCAGGACTCTTAGTGTACACGTGCCCCGGAGAGTACGATAAGCCGTCGGTCCTAGTTGCCATAAGAAACATCTATGGCAATCATTACGGGTAGTTGGAGCCCTAAAAGTTCAACAACTGGCCTAGCTGCTTCTTCTTCTTATCGTGTCGTTAGCAAACCTAGATGGTATCGGCCCAAAATTTTGCTACTAAAATCGCATTGTCAGTAGCATTCATTAGATCTTCCTGCGTGCAGTTGTTGGGGCACGCAGGGCACGAGGTCAAGTGTTTCATCGTTTGGGGAACAGCACCACACTTGCACTCCAAGATAGAGCCATCTGAGAATCCCCACCTGAACAAGTTCTCCTTACTTCGGCCGACCTGCGTCCGAAGTCTGTTTAAAGATTTCCAGGTGGGCCATGGCAATTCATGTCCAGGTGGCGGACTCTCAGACAGTGGGACAAAAGGGCTAGGAAGGTCGACAGTCTCCCGCCACAACCGGCATCTCTCCTTTGACCGATCGCTGACTTCAAGAGGGGAGACACACTTCATAAAGCTGTTGCGGCTTTTCAGCCTTTGTGGCACAGGATGGTAATCGGATAGTGGGTGCCGAGTGTCGTCTAGCAATTTGGTCTTTTCACTTGAGGCAGACCATTTTTTTGTGTTCTCCAACGACTTTTGTCGGACAGGTAATGGACCTGGAACCGGCGATTGTCCAGGAGTTCGCGAAGTACGTTGAAAAATTTACTATCATTGGTGATGGAATCCACCTTCCACAGCAATCGTCTCAGGTTGACGGTATCATAAGCTGCAGATAAATCGACGAACGCAGCACCTGTAACCATCCCTGCCTCGAAACCGTCCTCGATATGCTGCGTTAATTTGAGAGTCTGGTTGCTGCAAGATTTCACAGGTCTGAAACCCAAGTAACACGTAAGCAAGATAACAGTACACATTTAGAACATTTTACAGTTCAAAGACGAATATAGTTGGTATAAGAGCATTGGGAATAGCTAAATGCTGAATTAGATTAAGTTCGGACCCTTAAAATACTTAATGCTTAATAAATTCTGTTTTTCTGTGCTTCCTTTCTTTAGGCTTAATAACCAATCACCGTAAGATTGTTATTCAGACGTTATTTAGCTTTACGCATTCCAGGTGGCTTAAAGCTGAAAAATAGCCCCGTCGGCAGCATTTATCTGAATAACCATAACCTGTATTGCTATTATTATAGCAATACTAAGCTAGTAGCGTTTGAAACAGCTATTTTCTGAATAAAGTATCACTTTCTGAATAATTGTTTTTATTTCATCTTTAAACTGAATAAGATTCTATGTTTTACTAAGTATTCAGCTGCTGAATAAACAGCTATTATTTATGCTTTTATTAAGCTTTTTTCTGTATAATAGAGAATTTGAAACTAACTTATTCAAATTGGAGACCACATTGGTATTGTTATAGCGCCCATAGCTTAATACCAGCTTAATGAAAATATTATTGTACTGGTATTTATTTTTCCGTTGTTTGTATTATGGATCGAAAGTCGTGGAAAAAACGTAAGAGAACCGGTTATATAAAGAGAAAATTGCTCAAAGAATATTTAAATATCAGCAGTAGTGATCGTCCAAGTGTTCCTGGTCATCGGATTAGTGTAAATAGATTGAATAATGAACCTAGTCCCAGCCAGCATGCGTTGTTGCCGTGCGATAAAGAGGGTTCCGTACCCCAAAAAAATCAAATAGAATTGCGATTTACGCAAGAAGATCAGAGTGCATCTGATGGCAGCTGTACAGATACCGAAGAAGAACAATGTACCGAACACATGAAAAATTTGATATTTCGAGAAAAAATTAGAAAATGGGCTGTCGAAAAAACCATCACACAAGTAGCGCTAAAGGATTTAGCAGAAATATTAAATCAAAGATTCCCAGACATTTTACCTAATGATCCAAGAACAATTTTAAATACACCGAGAAAAGTCCATATAAAGTCTATTGAGCAAGGTGAATACTGGCACAATGGCGTTATAGAGCCACTTAAAAACATATTGAATAACACAAACGTTGTGCCTGAAAACATATCACTCAATATAAACATGGATGGTCTTCCAATTTTCAATAGTTCCAAGAAAGAATTTTGGCCAATATTGTGCAACATACATGAAATAAATGAACCACCATTCGTCATCGGTATATATTATGGGATTGGAAAACCGAAAGATTTAAAAATCTATTTAGAAGATTTCATTTCCGAAATGATTATTTTGTTAGCAGAAGGTATTACAGTACAAGAAAATAAAATTAACGTTACGATAAGATGTTTTATTTGCGACTCTCCAGCTAGAGCGTATGTAAAATGTAAGTAAATTCTTTATTTGAAATTTAAAATAGTATAAAATGCGAAAAAAATAATCTATATATTTGTCCGTTACATTTTATCACCCCTAAACAGCTCAACAGATTTTGATAATTTTTTGTTTAAAGATAGATAAATTAAAACTCAGTTGCGAAAGTAATATCTACTGAAAATGAATTTTTAAAAATTCTTGCTCAAGCTAGGAATATAAAGATTCATCATATCTACAGTAAAAGCAGATTAGACTTTTCTATTAAAATAAATTTATAAAATATTGTTACAATATTATTAATAATTAAAAATATAATAAATATCATACTTAGTATTGCCCGGTCAAAATAGACATTTAAGGTAACATTAATTCGCACCCTACTCAAATTGTAAAATATTATATAATATACTTAATAGGTATAAGTATTGTTTTTATTAATATACCTACATAATATTATGTTCCCTTAAATGTCTATTTTGACTGGGCAATACTGTATGATATTTACTAAAAAAAAAATATAATTTTTTTTTATTATTATCTAATATATAAAATTCTCAGTTTTCGTTGCCAAACTCCTCCGAAACGGCTCGACGAATTCTCATGAAATTTTGTGGGCATATCGGGTAGGTCTGAGAATCGACCAACATCTATTTTTCATACCCCGATTCGCGATAACCGACATCCACGCGGGCGGAGCCGCGTGCGACAGCTAGTTACCTATATATTTTATTCAGTTATCTACACATTACTATAAGATTTTTTAAATTATTCCTTTTTAATTCATATAAAAATATTTTCTAATAACTTGAAGGGTCAGAACACATTGATCGACGGCGCGGCGTTCGACGGTTTGTCCCATAGATTTAGTATTTTTCTTTGTTTGTCCAGTGAGCAAAACATGGAACGACGTACGCATCCTTTCGCATCGACAGTGGCGAAAGTCGTTCCATACTTTACTCACTTTTTGAAAGTCGAACGCCGTCGATAAATGTGTATAAAGCAACACGTAGAAATAGAAATGTTGACTTGTCCAAGTACATCATTTCTCTATACTCACATTTTTTTCAGGTGTTTGCAACTTTAATGGGAAACACGGTTGTATGAAATGTGTAACAGTGGGTGAATATTCGCATCAGTCACACACTGTTGTTTTTCCTGACAGTAGACGTCCTGATAGAACAGACGACCAATTTCGCAAGAAAATGTTTGGATTACATCATAAAGCAGATTCTCCTTTGCTACAACTGCCCATAGATATGGTCAAAGATGTGCCAGTTGCGGACTCTTTACATTTAATAGACTTAGGAGTAATGAAGAGACTAATAATCGGATGGCGTGATGGTAATTTTGGTAAATATATTACCAAATGGTGCTCAAGAGATATAAATACCGTTACAACTTTTTTAAATAACAGCCAATTGCCTTCGGAAATTCACCGATCAATGAGAGGTTTGGATCATCTAGCTTACTGGAAGGCCTCGGAATATAGATCATTTTTATATTATTTGAGCATTATTATACTGCCACAGGTGTTGAGTGAAAGTGCTTATTCACATTTTTTATGTTTATTTTGCGGTATAACGATATGCTCTTCTAAGATGTACGAAAACCTATTGCCTTTGGCAGAAAACCTTTTACTTTATTTTGTTGAACACTATAAGGATTATTATGGTGCCGATTATGTTACTAGTAATGTTCATAACATAGTCCATGTGGTAGACGAAGTGCGAAGATTTGGACCACTTCAGTCTTTCAGTGCTTATCCATTTGAAAATAAGCTTTACTTGATTAAGAGGATGCTCAGAGATGGAAAAAATCCATTGCGGCAAGTAGCAAATAGGCTTAACGAAGAAGCTCGAGTAAGGAAAAATATTACCAGTAATAAAAACGAAAATAATAAATGTGATTTTGAAATTAAAAGAAGCAAAAACAAGATTGAAATTCAATTTAAGGAATTCAAATTGAACAACAAAAGCAAAGACAAGTTTTTTATGAGCACGAATAATGACATTATGGAAATTGAAAAAATGGTTATAGAAAATGACGATATATTTTTACACGTTTTTAAAATTTCAGGTTTGACTGAAGCTTTTGATCAGCCAGTAAAATCAAGTTACTTTAATATATTTAAATCTAAAGTACCAACTGAAACACGCGCCTTAATATGCCTATCTCCTCAAGATGTAAAATTCAAGTTTGTGTGTAATGAATATAGGAATGAGTTGTATTTCGTACCTTTATTGCACACTGTATAATAGGTATATAGGTTTGGTTTGAAGTAAAATTTAAAATAAATAAATTTAATAAAAAGTTAAATCGTTTAATTCACCTACAATATTATTTATCAACTACAAGTCACAAATCACAATTACAAAATCACAGACACGAGATTACGTCAATACTTTTAGACACATATTAAAAAAAATAAACAAACTTATTCTAACACAGAGATTCTGCCTCATTTTCTTCTTCAATTTGGTTATCATCTTTTTGATGAGTATTTTCATTAAAATTTTGCAGTGCTCCCGAATTTTTTTGACCAGTCCCATTATTTTTCTCTTTATTATTGTTTACCCTCCTTTTCTTCGCAGAAGAACGAATATTTTTCATATTTTTGCGTTTTAACGCATTTCTCAACACCGTTTTAAAGAAATTTTCGTTATGTTCCATCGTATAAGTTGAATCCCAGAAGTTAACCATGGTGAAAAAAAATTTTATTACGTTTTTGAAAGCTTTGAACCCTATTTTCACATCAACTGCATTACGACTACCGCCAGTCCAGGAACAAAGGCACAAGAAATCTTTCGTAAACAGTATATCCAGCAACCTGTAAGCACAGTTAACACCGTTTCCCTGTAATTCAGAACATACAATTGAGTATTGTTTCTTGAGTTTTTCAAATGTTTCCTTGTTTGAGAGATCCTGGTCTAGTTTTTCCAAGTGCTTAATGTCATTTATAGGTCTTAGTATAAAGGATTCCACTTCCATACCCTTAGCCTCACCTAATAGTGTTACAGTTGTTGGCTGCCGATCATTTCTTAATTCTTCGACTTGCACAGAAATTTCAGCAAGTTTTTTCATTATTTTGTCTTGGTTTTCCATAATATGTTGCTGTAACGCGTATATATTGTTGATTCCTTCTAGGGTCAGCTGGTTTCCATCAGTGCCAAGTGACTGCTGCGCGGCTACGTTTTCAAATTGCCTTGAGGTTCCTTCGGAGACTACTTCATATATCACATTTTCTGCATCAGGAATCACAGAAATTGCTGTTTGATTGGGAGCTACTATATTTGCCATAGGATCGATCTGCAACAAAATAATTACCTATGTTATTATTTTATCCTACTAATATTATAATCGCGAAAGTTTGTAAGTATGGATGGATGTTTGCTACTCTATCACGTAAAAACTACTGAATGGATTTTCATCAAACTACACAATAACATAGTTTATACATCAGACTAACAAATAGGCTATGAATTATAAACTTATCGATTTATGAATTATAACCTATACCTATATCTTATTTGAGCTACATCGATTTATGTCAAACAAGTCGTAAAAGGTACCACTTAAATTAGCATTTCTTTGCGCACGCTGCCTAAACGGTTATATATTAGTAAACATTAAAGCAAATATGTAGGCCTCTAAAAACTAAAAACACTATATATCAATCTTTAGCATATATAGCAACTGCTGGAGGCGCGGGAGCGGGGATACGATCCCGAGCCCGAGGATATTCGAGCCGAGAAATCCCGGCTCCACCAGGTCATAGTGGCCGAGTGGGAGCGACGACTTGGGCAACCACGCGCAGGGCTCGCCGTGATTGCGCCGGTAAGACCCATCATGGGGGAGTGACTAGAGAGGCCACACGGTAGCCTCTTGTACCGTCAGACGCAGATTATCACCGGGCACGGTAGCTTCGGGCGGTATCTGCATCTGATGGGTATAGAGCCAACGCCTGAGTGCCATCACTGCGACGCGAGCGTGGACTCGGGGCTGCACACGCTCACCGAGTGTCCGGCGTTTGAGACGCCGAGGCGGGAGCTTGTGGCGGCCCTGGGGGTGAGAGTGCTCACGCTCTCCACCCTGCTCGCGGCGATGGTCCGCTGCGCGGATGCGTGGGCGGCCAGCGCCTCCTTCTGCGTGCAGGTCATGCTCGCGAAGGAGACAGCAGAGCGGGCGCGGCGCGATGAGCGAGAAAGACTCGCTGACATCGCTGCACGCGCTCGAAGGCGGCTCGGGCGTCGGAGGGCGCAAACTGACCTCCGCCCCCCATGAGCGCGGGCCTGAGGGTGACGGGTGGAGCCGCCCATCACCCTAGCAGAAGCAGGCCATGGCGGCGGCGCGCATCGTAGGACGATGCGCGCCTCCCCACACCGGGGTTGAGTCGGGGACCGGGGGGACCACGTGGTCCCCGACTCAACCCGAGGAGGGCCAGACCGAGAGGGATGGCCCTGGGTCAGCCGGGGTGCGAGGGATATGTCGCATGACAACCTCACCTTCGGCCTAGCGCTACGACCCAGAGACGGCGTGCGGTTTAGTCGGTTCGAGTCCGACATAATCTCCCCCTCCGACGCCGGAGGGGTGGGTATCCGTGGGGATTTCCCGCACGTAAACTGCTTATAGGTTGTAAAATTTGATTAAATAAATAGCAATTATTTAGAATGACTTTTTTATACCTTAATCTTAATCTATATCAAATTAAATTATGTAATCATCGAGTGTCTTTATAAGGTCTTTATTAACATATTATTTGATGCTTAAATAAATAAACTATTACTTTATAAGATAAAGCGATATTAAGATATAGCGAAGTTGAAAATATTATTGCGGGAGGGGTGGTACGCAACGAGTCACCAAACTCGTGCTGCTAATAAAATAACACAGACCAGGCAGTAGTAGTAGGTACTGTAGTCTGGATCTGGAATAGCATATTACTAAGGCTCTATCTTGGTTGCGATACCCGACCTCCACGCGGGCGGAGCCGTGGGCAAAAGCTAGTGTATATGTATAAATAAATACATAGGTAGAAATAGAAATCGGCTTCTTTGTTTTGTTTGGACGCTTCCCCACAGACTTACCTACCTAACCTAGGTGTATAGCACAGATAATGTAGGTAAGTACGTACTACCTACAGACATGTACTAGAGAATAACAAGGAGGAGGAAGTAATTACTACTTACCAAATCTTGAGCCATGGAGTTATAATTTGGACCTGCTGTAGTAGAATTCAGTTCTGAACGGTGGAACAAATTTTGTTGAATATAGCTGTTCTGCTGATCTGAGTCGGTGTCTGTTTTGTTCAGCATATTTGTTAATTCTTCTTCAGCCTCTTCATAGGTTTGAAGATTGTTTCGTTTTAAGGAACAACTCATCGAAAGCCAATCTGCGCGAGGCTGAACCGTGCTGTCTTTACTTAATAAATCCGCATTGTATCGTGGCCAACGCAACTTTCCTTTATTCTCCCATAAGGAGGGTACCGTACATAATTCTGAGCGACCCTTACGACGTGTGGAAACGATTTTAAAGGACATTTTCCTGAAACTAAATGTAAATTATCGTTACGATGCAATGATACATATTTTAATGTAGGTGCAACATAATAAATAACGGAACACACCTACAGTAAATCCGTTATTTATATTGTTTACTGTTTGGTGACGACTCAGCGACTCACGATCACGACTCTAGTCGAACTGATTTAAAACTGACTGGTCAGTGGTAGTTCGCGAGTCGTCAGTCACTCCGCACTCGTCAGGATGCGGGTGTGGGGGCGGAGGCGAGCGCGGCGCGGAGTTGGACCGAGCGCGTATCCACTCACACGGCACACCGCCACGGCAGCGGCCGGCGCAGCGGCGCCACAGCTCCGGTGCACCGCTCACCTTTTCGTACAATTTTTGCCGCTTGGCGGAGTGTCAACTGTCGAGTGACCGAAACTCGGCTCGTAAACAAAAAGTTTCTATGAATTGATAGTAACTGAATCATGATTTTATAGGTATCAAATTGTTCGTAAATAATCACGCTTTATGGTTAATTCAATACAAACTAGCAATTTTATCCCATTTTAATAAATGTATGAATTTTCAGACAGCATTTATACAAATTACCTACTATTGATTTCAACATCAAAACAAAGACGCTATAATTTTCAATGCAATCTACAAGAAATTCCACATTATAAAAGATTTTTATTCGGTCGATTAGAGAACCCTAAAAATCTGAGTAATGTAGAAATGTATAACTATAATATAATTGTTATTCAGAAGTTAGTGCAATGAGACTACTCTTTTTCAAGTTATAGCTTAGTAAAAAGACATGTGTGCACTTTTATTCAGCAATATAAATCAAAACATCGATCGCCATTAAAAATCTTTGTAATTTATACCTACAAGGGATTTCCGAGATCACAAAAATGCTGAATCTTACAAATGCTACATTTTCAACTCGATTCGTGTTATTTTGTAGGATTAAAATTGCTATCGTTAGCTATTTCGTCACAATTAAGTATTTTTGTCAGACCTAGTATGTATTTAAATACTATTTACTTTCAGTTATCTTGATTATTCACGCGGCGCGTAATCAGTAATGAAATAAAACACATACTATTCACGACAAAATTACTTGCCCACTAACAAATTGACTATAAGCAGACCTCAAACTTTACTTACAAAATAATATAATAAATTTACTTACCGATTTTATGCACCACGTCAAATCATAACACATTTTGACATCGACATTTTAATATTTAATCCAATCAAATGCTTTAATTTAACAATTTGTATGAATATTGTTTGCATAAATGTGAACAATATTTTAACTGCTTAATTACTTCTGAATAGCATAACCAATTCGACTAAGCTGAATAACTCTGTTATAAGAGCTTAATAATAGCAATGTGACCTGTTATTCAAAAGTTATTAAGCTAATTGTACCGTTATTAAGCTCCTACTCAGATGTTGTTCAGATTTTGTTCAGCGTTAAGCATTCAAAATTGGGGCCCTTTTTGCTTGAATAACAGCTGAATAGACGGTTACTCAGACGTTATTCAGCTTAGTATTCGGCTTAATGCTCTTGACATTGCTCTTACTCGATCTTTATTCAGCACGTCTGTGTTACTTGGGAACCGGCTTGCTCAGGAATCAGGTTTGGGTCAATCAAGCAGGTTAGCCGGGCAAGCAGCATCCTTTCGAACAGCTTGTACGTATGGCATAACAGTGATATTGGCCGATAGTTTTTCGGGTCGTCTGCTGGTTTGCCCGGCTTAGGAATCGCGATGACCTTTGCCTTTCGCCAGAGCCGGGGGACAGAGGCGTGCTCTAGGCAGTGGTTAAGCATTTGTAGCAACCAGGACACCAGAACAGGACCGAGGTGTTTTAATTGCTCCACCGAGATGTCATCGACTCCAGAGGCCTTACCGCATTTAAGATGTTTTATTGCGGTAATGATATCAGTCAAGTTAAAGGGTTTGCTGATATCGTTACAGGTGTTTATTATGTCTTTCAGTTTGGGGACCCTACCGAGGCGGCTCGGTGATTTACCACTAAGCAGAAGCTGGTGAGCAATCTGATTGGCAGTAACTTGGCTAGGCGATGCGGGTTGAGGGGGTTCGCTTGTGAGTTTGCGGATAGTAGTCCAGGCCTTTTTACTATTGTGCGTCATATTGACACTAGTAACTGTCTTGACCCAACTCTCCCTTCGCTTTTCACCAATATTTGCCAATAGCTCTTCGCCTATTAAGGTGGTCTCTTCTGAAAAAGGGTCCGAGTTATATAGTGACTCGTATTGCCTTAGTAGTTCTGCAGAGTCCTTCGACAGCCCCGGGATGTAAGACGTCCTGCACCCCCCTAGGTATACAACGTCTGGGTGTGCAGTGCAAGGCGGAGGTGACGGTCGGCGACCGTTGCTTCCGCTGCAGCCAACCCGGTCACAGAGCCGGTACTTGCGAAGCTCCGCCGCACTGTTTCAGGTGTGCGGCGGAGGGCAAGCCGGCCGACCATAGGGTTGGCAGCAAGGCCTGCACCCGCGGGGAGCCGCTGCCGCGAGGCGGGCGTTCCGCCAACGGTTCGGTGCGGGATGCGGAGATGGTTCCATAATGGATCCCCAGCTCCGCATCCTGCAGGCGAACGTGGGCCACGGTGTCGATGCTCAGGCCCTTCTGCTCCAGAGCATGGCACAGTGGTCCATACACGTCGCCGCTGTCGCCGATCCATACACTCACCGGCCCCTCGGGCCCGCCTGGGTGGTCGACCTGGATGGGTCGGCGGCACTGGTGCATAACGCCGCTGCGGGTGCCCCTCCCCTTGTAGTGATCGCAAGGGAGCATGGCATCGTAGCGGCGCGTGTAGGGGAGATTGCGGTCGTGGCCGTTTATCTCACGCCGGGGTCACACCGACTCATTGGGCAGTATCGGCGGTCGCTGGAGCGGCTGACCGACGTCGTCAATGCCTGTACGCCTCGTCAGGTTCTTGTGCTCGGGGACTTCAACGCCTGGTCTCAGGCTTGGGGTTCCCGGCGCACAAACGCGCGGGGCAGGGCTCTGGAGAGCTGGGCCGATTCTCTCGGCTTAGTTCTCCAGAATCGCGGGGCCGAAGCCACGTATGTGGGCACCTTTGTGGCGGGGGAGCGCAGGTCGATCATAGACCTTTCGTTCGCGAGCGCTTCCCTGTCACTCCGCGTGCGGGACTGGCGTGTCGCCGTGGAGGTGGAGACACTATCGGATCACCGATACGTTCGGTTCGATGTCTCCCCTCCTGCGGGTGATGCGCCGGTCATATCGGCCCAACGCGAGCCGCGCTGGGTGTTGGGGCGACTGAATCGGGAGGACCTCCTGGAGGCCGCCATCGTACAGGCCTGGGCCATTGTGCCGGACAGGCCTGTCGACATAGACGATGAAGCGGCCTGGTTCCGGGAGGCCATGACCCGGGTCTGCGATGCGGGTATGCCTAGGGCTCCAGCCTATAATCCGAGGCGTCGGGTCTACTGGTGGAATGCGGAGATCGCGAGGCTGCGTCAAGCCTGCGTGATCACGCACCGCCGGTGGGCTCGACTCCGTAGGAGGCGTAGCCGTACCGCAGATTCGGAGCCCCGACTGGCGGAGCTTCACGAGGGATACAGGGAGGCCCGGAATGCCCTCCGAGCGGAGATCAAGCGGTCTAAGGCCGCTTGCTACCGGGAGCTCCTGGAGACGCTGGAGCGGGACCCATGGGGGCGGCCTTACCTTATGGTAAGAGAAAAGCTGCGCCCCCGGGCCCCTCCGCTGACCCAGGTGCTCGAACCGGCTCTGCTCGGAGGAGTGGTCGACTCCCTGTTCCCGGCGCGAGCGGAACATGTTCCGCCGCAGATGGCTCCGCCGCCTCGGTCGCCTACGGCGCCCAGTGCGGTGATTGACGACGACGTGCCCGAGGTCACCTGGGTAGAACTAGAGCTGGCGGTGCGAAGGCTGAGGGCCAAGAAGAACACCGCCCCGGGACCCGACGGCATTCCAGGCCGCGCGTGGGTCCTAGCTCTAGGGGAAGACGGTCTCGAACCCCGACTGAGAGGGTTCCTCAGCGCATGCTTGGAGCGGGGCCAGTTTCCGAAGATGTGGAAGACGGGGAAGCTGGTCCTCATCCGCAAGAAGGGACGCCCGGCGGACGAGCCGTCCGGGTACCGGCCCATAGTGCTGCTCGACGAGGTGGGCAAACTCTTTGAAAGAGTAATTGCCAAGCGCCTCGTCGAGCATCTCTCTAGAGTGGGGCCGGACCTGGCGAATACCCAGTTTGGGTTCCGCCGGTGGCGTTCCACTGTGGATGCCATCATGCGTGTGAGGACTCTGGCGGAGGATGCGGTCGCCCGGGGCGAGGTGATGTTGGCGGTGTCCTTGGACATCTCCAACGCCTTCAACACCTTGCCCTGGAGTTGCATCAGGGAGGCACTCGTGTACCACGGTGTGCCTCTCTACCTCCGCCGCATAGTCGGGGCTTACCTAACGGAGAGAGCCGTCGTCTACCCGAGTTCGACCGGAGTCGGTAGGCGTGAGATGTCGTGCGGTGTCCCGCAGGGATCGGTCCTGGGGCCGTTACTGTGGAACATCGGTTACGACTGGGTGCTTCGCGGTGACTTCGCGTACGGTGCCACCGTCACGTGTTATGCGGACGACACGCTGGTGACGGTGGGCGGGGCTACGCACCGCGAGGCGACCCTGAGGGCCACGACCGCGGTTGGTCAAGTCGTCGAACGGATCCGGCGGCTGGGTCTCGAGGTGGCTCTGCACAAGTCCGAGGCCATGTTCTTTCATGGTCCTCGGCGCAGGCCAGGCCCGGGAGCCAGCCTTACAGTGGGAGGCACTCCCATCGACATCAAGCCCCAGCTGAAATACCTGGGGCTCGTGCTTGACGGTCGATGGGACTTCGGACAACATCTCCGAAGCCTGCGCCCCAAGTTGGTCACCACGGCGAATGCCCTGAGTCGGCTGTTGCCCAACTTGAAGGGCCCAGGGACCTCCTGCAGGAGACTCTACGCGGGTGTCGTGCGGTCCATGGCCCTATATGGGTGCCCCGTGTGGGCGGACACCCTGGGGGCCAGATTCCTGCCTCTGCTCCGTACGGCGCAGAGGACGATGGCCTCCAGGGCCATCAGGGGATACCGCACGATATCCTTCGAAGCGGCGAGTCTCCTGGCCGGATCGCCACCGTGGATCCTGGAAGCGAGGGCCCTTTCGGCACTATACCAGTTCCGAAAGGAGGCGCGGGAGCGGGGATTCGATCCCGAGCCCGAGGACATTCGGGCCGAGAAATCCCGGCTCCACCAGGTCATGGTGGCCGAGTGGGAGCGACGACTTGGGCAACCACGCGCAGGGCACGCCGTCATTGCGGCGGTAAGGCCCATCATGGGGGAGTGGCTAGAGAGGCCACACGGGAGCCTCTCGTACCGTCAGACGCAGATGATAACCGGGCACGGTTACTTCGGGCGGTATCTGCATCTGATGGGTATTGAGCCAACGCCCGAGTGCCATCACTGCGACGCGAGCGTGGACTCGGGGCTGCACACGCTCACCGAGTGTCCGGCGTTTGAGACGCCGAGGCGGGAGCTTGTGCAGGCCCTGGGGGTGAGAGTGCTCACGCTCTCCACCCTGCTCGCGGCGATGGTCCGCTGCGCGGATGCGTGGGCGGCCAGCGCCTCTTTCTGCGAGCAGGTCATGCTCGCGAAGGAGACAGCAGAGCGGGCGCGGCGCGGTGAGCGAGAAAGACTCGCTGACATCGCTGCTCGCGCCCGAAGGCGGCTCGGGCGTCGGAGGGCGCTTACAGACCTCCGCCCCCCATGAGCGCGGGCCTGAGGGTGACGGGTGGAGCCACCCGTCACCCTAGCAGAAGCAGGCCACGGCGGCGGCGCGCATCGTAGGACGATGCGCGCCTCCCCACACCGGGGTCGAGTCGGGGACGGCGTGGTCCCCACCTCCCGAGGAGGGCCAGACCGAAAGGGATGGCCCTGGGTCAGCCGGGGTGCGAGGGATATGTCGCAAGACAACCTCACCTTCGGCCTAGCACCACGACCCACAGACGGCGTGCGGTTTAGTCGGTTCGAGTCCGACATAACCCACCCCTCCGGCTCCGGAGGGGCGGGTATCCGTGGGGATTTCCCGCACGTAAAAAAAAAAAAAAAAAAAAAGGTATACAACGTCGCGAAACGGTTGCTACGATATCCACGAAGCGGTTGTAGTTTTCCGGGTTAGGCAAGACGCTAACAAGGGCATCGTCGATTGGCTGTGCGAACAGCTCCCAGTTTCCCTGGGCAAAGTTGAACCGGCGTCTGAATGGGAGCTGCTAAGTTTCGTTATCGCCTTTGGGTTATGGAGGTCATATGGCAGTCGCTTCACGGAAAATATTGAAGTTTAGTGGCTTCTATTATTGCCCATTCATTTCATACTGCCTGCGCTTTTATTCAATCAAATTTTTTAAATACTTTTAACAGTGGCTGAGGCCGAGCGACCTGAGCCGAAGGAACCGGAAAAAGAAAAGGAACAGACACCGCCAAGCCCTGGAGAAATAATGGACGATTCAAAAGACGCTGGTAAGGCTTTATTTTCATTATTTTAATTGAATCTGACGGAATGTGTTACTGTTTGAGTCGGTCACCCTAGCAGAAGCAGGCCACGGCGGCGGCGCGCATCGTAGGACGGTGCGCGCCCCCCCCCCCCATACCGGGGGCGAGTCCCCCCTCCCGAGGAGGGCCAGACCAAGAGGAATGGCCCTGGGTCAGCCGGGGTGCGAGGGATATGTCAAAAGACAACCTCACCTCCGGCCTAGCACATCGACCCACAGACGGCTTGCGGTTTAGTCGGTTCGAGTCCGACATAACCCCCCCCCTCCGGCTCCGAAGGGGGGGGGGTTATCCGTGGGGATTTCCCGCACGTAAA
Organism: Eilema caniola; assembly: GCA_949126895.1. Taxonomy (NCBI): domain Eukaryota; kingdom Metazoa; phylum Arthropoda; class Insecta; order Lepidoptera; family Erebidae; genus Eilema; species Eilema caniola. The sequence continues at coordinate 1,618,176 of OX421486.1, read as the reverse complement.
AAAAAAAACAACTGTTTGAGTCGGTTAGACAAAGTCAAAGTCAAAAATCATTTATTCTGTGTAGACCATTAAAACGGTACTTACAAGCTGGAGGTGTTAAAATTGTTGAAAAGAATGTAATTTATCGTTTTGTGTCTTCAAAATTGGTGAATTCTTGATACACTAAAGGTCAATACTCATTGAAAGAGCACCGGCAGCGGTTTTTTGAGTCAAAATTTTACAAAAAAATTTGAATCGCATGTAAAAAGAAGATCCATAGTCACTTAAAGGCATAGAAGTTTAAAATGATTTATTTACTTTATTTAATATTATTTTAATTATTCCTTGACATAATTGTAAAATGTTGACGTTCAAATTTGCTTTTTATGTGTCTAAACCGAATTAATTTGATTGATTGATTGATTGCAATCATTACTAGTAACAAATTCTGGCCGCCGACCGCCGCTGGCGCTGTAGCGACTCTTTTAGTGACACCCTTAACCTTTCCACCCTATAAAAATGATCAATAGTGGCTCCAACATGCTGCCTAGCAGGCTACCTAAAATTCAACATTCCGCTAATAGGACATTGTATCAACAAATATCTGCCAAAGCCACTATGCACACTTCATAATTGAACATCGTTCTCACCCGGTTCTCACTGGTGGTAGATTTTGCTGGCACATTTTTGGCGGGTGGGTACCACCGTGCACGATTGCGAAAAACCCTCCATAGTATCTCGGTTGAATTGCGTTGAGGGGTCAGCAAGTGCATAGCTGGGCAAGAGGGATTGTGGGCGCTGTACTAGTGGGACTCGCGTGCTACGACAATCCTCTTTTGATGAGGCCGTCAAGCTGAGTGCCACCATTGTTAACATGGTACGTGTATGTAATGGTGACCCTCTTGCCTGAGACCTTGTCTTCAGCTTACCATCAGGCGAGGCAAAGTAAAATTGACGTGTCCTATATTAAAAAAAAAACTTGTGTTGGGGCACAGGCGCCAACAAACTTTCAGCTTTTATAAATGGACGAAGGTCTGGCGTTCACGGGTTCTAAGTTTATTATGACAAATAATAGATGATAGATAACTCTTTATTGTACACCAACATTAAATTACAAGAGACAGTAGTACGGATTACAGCAGCTATTGTTAAATGCAGAATGGGCGGCCAAATAATGTATTAATGAGTATCTTTTTCTAGGTCCCGAACGCTCAGCCTCCCCCCTGTTCGGCGCGGCCAAGACCGAGCGCAAACGTAACGTAGACGACAAGAGATTGAACGCAATGGCGTTACTGCGAGCGCAGAGGGACGCCAAGGCCACTAGAGTAGAACACATTAAGCAGAAAAGGAAACTTGAAGAGCAAAGGAAGGAGGAACAGGATGTGAGTATTATGATCGGCAGACTTCTTGAAACATTAAATAGGAAAAGTTTTAATCGGTATAGGCGGGGTTTGAACCCCCGATCTCTGCCTCACACGGGCAATACTTTGAGCACTAAGCTACCAGACCTCGTCTGAACCAATACAAATTTCTCCTTTTATATCTATCTTTGAGGCCTGTTTTAATCAACTTGAATATTTACCATGCAAAATGCTTAAAAATTTCAGTCAATAAAACATTATGACTAATGAAAGCGACTGATACGCAGAGGACGTGGATTCGATTCCCGCTCGGTTCAAATATTTGTATGCATGCATATGGGTAGTACCATAGGTACCATACGAACATCAATGGCATTCGTTATGGGTAGTTAGAGTCCTAAAAATTTCAACAACTGGGCTAACTGCAATGCTTCGATATCGCCAATAGGTCAGATGGTAGTCGCTTCACGGAAAAATATCGAAGTTCAGCTAAATCCGCAGTTAGACTTAAAACAGTATACCGTAGACTCCAAGGTCAAAGCTTCGCATGCGACGGGCATTAACGCTTGACATTGACCTCACCTTAAACAGCGGTAATTGAGTCCCTAGACGATGTACGGTTTTAGTCTATCCAATTCCGATATAGGGTAGCAGACATATCAACTCGGAAACGGATCGTAACCGTATCGCCTAATGTTAATGAAACAACAAATGAACACGCGCTTACAACTCTCCGGTGCTGCAACAGCACAAAAGTGCCATATGTCATGAACCCTTTTTCATTTAATTTTGGACTTTTAAGTATAAATAGAAGGTAGAATACTATGGTATTTCCGTCCAATTGTGCAGTCCGACAGGAGAAGTACCTCCGCCCTACAGAATACCGCGGCCATAATAACCTTGTGTTGTGTTCCCGGCGGTGAGTAGGGTAGCCAGATCTCACTGGAGAGTTTTTGTGCTGTCAGTGGAAAGACTAAAAGCTATTTCTGCTTTGTCTTCTATACTGACGGCATATAAACTGTATACAGGGTCGGCAGCACGAGTGTGATTCCCCTGGTGTTGTACACGTCCATAGGCCACGGTAACCACTTTCCATCAGGTGGGCCGTGTGCTTGTCTACCACCTTAGTGGTATAAAAATAAAAATCCTAGAATCGGGATTGTGGTGACAGGTGGGTCAACTAGCGGTAAGCAAGCCATAAGCGCGGTGATCCCTTTCCGAGTTGATATGTCTGCTATGAGCCTTAACCACCCCCGATGGCCGACGGTGTAAGGCAGCACTCCTTTTCTCAATAATCTCTCTCTAATTTAGATGATTTTACCTTTCCACCAGGATGCGGACACAGAGATTATCGGTGGTACTAGCAAACAGAGCGTCAAGTTGAAAGCGTCAGATATTTATTCTGACGATTCCGGGTCAGATTCTGACGACAATAAGTCTACTGGTAAATATTTATCATTTTTTAAATTAATTATTTCCATGTTATTAGGCTGGCTAGGCACAAAATGTACATTTCTCATAATGTCCCTTTCTCATAATATCACTTTCACAAAATGTCCCTTTCGCAATATGTTGTTCCAATTTCAAATCCAATCCTTTCGCAAGATGTCCCTTTCTCATAATGCCCCTTTCTCATAATGTAACTTTCTCATACTATTCCTTTTGCATAATATCCTTTCGCATAATATCCTTTCGCATAATGTCCCTTTCTCATAATGCCCCTTTCTCATAATGTAACTTTCTCATACTATTCCTTTTGCATAATATCCTTTCGCATAATATCCTTTCGCATAATGTCCCTTTCTCATAATGCCCCTTTCTCATAATGTAACTTTCTCATACTATTCCTTTTGCATAATATCCTTTCGCATAATATCCTTTCGCATAATGTCCCTTTCTCATAACATCCCTTGCTCACAATAGCCCTTTCACGAAATGTCCCATTTTCAACTATGCTTTCAACTGATGTATTTTCTACAGGTCGCCGAAGCTCATCATCGTCATCTTCCTCGGATGCTGAGGAACAGATGAAGGAACGCAAAAGAGAAGAAGTGGAGATTAAATACGCAGACTCGACGGACCAGATCAATAAACTTAGGCTTAGCAGGTAATTGCCATACAATCAATCAATTAGCCCACAGCGGTCCACTGCTGGACATAGGCACAGAATAGATAATAGTACTAGCGTACAGAATGGAAGCTCACCCCCTCCCACCGATTTCATTTCCTCTCCCCGCACGTCAAAATCATGGGCGCTTTCATGGGCGCCTAAAACAAAGGTTGTCGCTAGTAAAATGTGTAGGAACGGCACTTCGGGAAGAAGAGTGAAAAGTTCGGCTAGCTTCGGTTTTTAAGGCGTCCTCTCTTTCACACATGACTATAGTGAAATTTAACCCTTAAAAGCATCTTGCTTTTTTGTATAAATAACTAATGAACTACGCATAGTAAGAACATTTGTACTTTTTCCACAGTATTTATTATTGAACCTGACCGGTTTCGCCTTATGGTAACTTCAAAAGTTTACATTGATGTTTTTGAAATGTTTCTAATCTTAAACACTAGAGGTACTTTTTACGACTAGTCATAAACATTGCGAAACTGGTCAGGTTCAATAATAAATACTGTAGAAAAAGTACAAGTGTTCTCAATATGTGTAACAACAAGTTTCCACCAAGGGTCATCAACTCATCAATGAACAGTATAAAAAAAACTAATGAACTGGATGTCAGGTTCGCCCAGTAATAAATTCGTGAAAAATCTTATCAATTATAATAATTTTCATATACATAGTCCGGGTTTTTTAGAAAATAACTCTAGAACTAGCATGTTAAGAGCGTTCTCGCCTAGCGCGGAACTTCTAGTTTAGGTAATTATTTGCAAAATTTCACTCACACAGAAGCGTGCGTATCTGTGTGCGTAGAGTTGCCGCGTTCTTTCTCTTTATTGTTAGACTAACCAACCTTGATCCGTTCGCTTTAGAGCAATAATAATGTATTGTTGTAGCATAATTAATTCGTATCTGAAATCCTCTACAAACAGAATCAAGTTATTTAGAGAAAAATAATATTAATAATTTTACCAAATGTGTTGGTAATTACTTCTAGTTAGTTGTAGATAACTTTTTAATTTTTATGCTTAGGATGAGCAGGTGGGTAATTAAATAAAGATTTATCATGTTATGTTTAGTACATCATTTAATATAAAAATGTATAAATTATAAAATGGTTTCCCTCAGTTGCATTGATCGGCTCTTTCTGGGATCAATTATTTCGGGAAGAACGCACAGATAATAAAATTTTGTTAAACGAGGAATCATTTTTTCTTTCCAAAATTGCTCGTCTTTGTAAATTTTTACAACTTTTATAGGAAATTCAGGGCCAGTGTACACCGCAAACAAACACACATTTTTGTTTGCAATATTTAGTTGGCCCTGAACTTGGTAATACCAGTCATGGTTAACATTGAAAATTATGTTATCACCATCAAATAGAAAACATTTCAATTTTTTTTGATGGATTGCTGCATCAGGGTCAGTACCGCGTATAGAAATGGGACATTTTATTTCTATAAGTCCTTCCTCGTAAATTCCGTCTGGTGAAGCACCTAAAAAACAATGGGTCTCATCGATAAACAGACCACATTTCTGGATGGTTATATTCTCTTGAATGGCGAGTTGCTCAATAGCCTTTATCTCATTTTCTCTGCCATATTTTATTGACGCTACATTGTCCAAGGAATATCCATACAAAATAGATTTTACGAGTGGTGCTGAATTCGAATTCGGGCGTCGTTTACAAATTTTGGCAAAATTGGAAGCAGTTAAAATACATCTTCTCAGCTCGAGCCACAAGGAACTCTCAGCCTGAAGAATTGTATCCCTTTCAATGTCATGCCGTTTTAAGGCCTGTTTTTTTAAATTTTCAAGGAAAACTACCTGTGCCTGCTTGAAATCGTCTGGGTTCATGTCAGGCTTTTGACATGCATTTCCGTAATCGACTTTGGTTACGGGCCCTGCGTTAAAGTTTATTTTTCGGCGAGGTATTTTGCGTTTCCGATTTTGATTTACTAAAAAACGTTTTTGCTCTAAATGCTTCAAGGATTGACCTGGACTTTTCTGGTAGGCACATTTATACATAGCACTTTGAGGTTTACCTGTGTTAAAACTAACCACAGCGGCATGACAACGGACGGAGTAAGAATCTTTTAGGGAAAAATTAATGCGTTTCCCACCTACAGTCTTTGCTACTATGCTGTTGAACTGCTCTGCACGGTTTGTGGTAAAGTTGTGGAGCAGACTTCGAGAATGATACGCCAGCTGCGAGATATTTCGTTGCAGTTTCAACATTAATGTTTTGGCTTCGAGTGTCTGGTTTACTTCTTTTTTCCTCTCTTCAGTGCAGTAGTACATGTCACATTCACTGTGATCTCCAAAGATGTGTTTGGCGCTGTGCAGAATATCTCTCTGTATTTTTATAATTTTTTCTGATTCGGTTAAAGTTTGTGTTTGCCAGTGCCGCACCGAAGATCTTACTGCTGTTCTCAGCCGAATCAATCGTTCAGGTGTCAACAATTTACGCTCCGACAGAGGGATAGATGTATCAGTTTTAAGTAATAAATTTTTTCCGTTGTAATTGCGCAGGAGATGGTTGGTACACTCAATTTTTTGAATCGGAACGCCAGGATATGGTCTGCTTTCTAATATATTCTTATATGTGCTGGCATCACCATCAGCAATCAATGTATTATAAATTAATTTCCGAGTTTCTATGGAGGACTTGAATCCTTCTACCAATATTGTTGGTTCCATACTAGATGATGAACCGACGTGATTTTTAGAACATTTGTGAGCAGCAGGCTGTTGTTCCTTTTTATTTGCGCGGGCACAAATTCCACAATACTTATTCCGAACCCCAATGTAGAGAACTTTACCTGTGTGATGTCCTATAATAGCTGCAACGCCGGACAACGCATTATACTGGTTTTTATATGAGCGTTTGCTCCAGCAACAATCTGCTTCCACTGGTATCATCGGGATGTCATGAGTGTCACCTCGTAATCGAGCAGCAGCGGTTTCCTCCTGAGCTGCGGCAAACATACTTTCTTCAGCGGCATTTTTCCACATGTCAGCAACTTTATCATGACATTTACTATAAGTGAATAATGACATAACAGGTAAGTCCATCGATGCAACTACTTCATTTAAATTTGTTAGGCCAATTCCTGAAATTATGGCTCCTGACACGGCGCCTTCATTGACATTTAGTTTATCTTTTTGTCTTTCATCGTGACTACTCAATTCGAACTTAGAATTGCACATATTGCATTGAAAGAAAAATTTAGATAGAAATCCTGTTTTGTTTTCTTTTATTAGTGTAAGGTTACTCAATGTACATCCAAAGCGATCGTTATGGTTAGCAATTTTAACCAACCCCTCAAAAAAATGTTGAAAATCAATGATTCTCCTTCCATTAATTTTTATTGGCTCATTAATCGGATTCTGTAACAAAAATATCGTATCGTCAAAGATGATTTCATTTAGTTTGATTATACTCGTAACAATACTCGTTTGCCGCCTGTAATATTACAAAATGTTACTCACTGCAGAAATATTTATGTCGTGGTCAAGAAGCTCATCCGAAACTTCTTTCGAGGTATCATCCCTGAAAATAAAACATTTATGTCCATATTTACAATTATTAAGAAACATTTCTATGGCAGACGTTTCGACATATACTTTCAAAGAAAATTACGACTATATTCCCCAATACAACTCTACAAACTATAAGTACCTACCAAATACAACTACAATTATAGTATTATTTTGTCATGGATTTCCGAAAAGTAACGCCTTTTTACATTCAAGCCTATGAAATAAATAATAATAATAATAGGAAATAATACCTAAAAGACTTAGTCTGATCGCTTTCGTTTGTAACTTTTATTATTTCTGATTGCGATTTATGTATTTCCAATTCTTTTTCCACTCTTGTGGTTGATGTTGAAGGTAGTTGAGATTTTTCGGTATCATTCTCGTGTGACATTCTCCCATTGCCTTGCCGTTTTTGTATGTTTTGCCGTTTACTTCTACATAAAAATGTAAATATTGCATGACATTAATCATTCATTAAAGCGGCATTCACATTAACAACATTAATTGTATGCATGGTCAAACGATATTTCACAAAATTAGTTTCAATAAAGTGCGTATAATATTTTTTTCGTATAATAATTAGTGTCGTAAAACCTACAATATCACCAAAATAATAGCCCCGTCAGCATCAAACCTTTATTTTGCAATCTACACTAATGTTATAATAATATAAAAGGAACGATTTGCATGTTAGTAACGAATATATATTTTTTATTTATATCCTGGTTTTGAAAAATTAGATAAGATAAGATAAGATAGCCAGCTACGTCATTAAAAGTGGCTCCTTGGTAACTTACTTTTTCGCTTCATTAGCCTTGGCTAAATTTCCGTAACTTTTCCTTTTCTTCCCCGAATAGCACCTTTTGTTAGCCATATTTATCTGAAAAAAAAGTAAAATGAAATCATACTTAAAAGAAGTCTTATCTGTTTAAATCATTTGAACTCCATTACTTTAAAATATGTACTCACCAAATATTTGCTTTGTTAAAAAAAAAAAATTATCAAAAAAAAGTATCAATAACTCCCAGTCGCGCTTAAACCTCGTCAAACTTTTACTCAGCACGCGGCGACGGGAACGACACACGTCCTACCTCTAAAAGGCCTCGGCCGGCACTGAGCGCTGGTGCGATTCCGCGCCGATTATATAGTAGTACTAAATAATTCATAGTAAAATAAATAGATTAGTTATTTAAAAAATAAATGTACCATGTGTTAGAACGTAAATGTCTTCATTGACTAGGTCTAAAAAAAAACAAAAACACCTTTGATTTCAATCCAAACTAAAACATTTAAGAACTCGAAAAGTGGCTAAAAATGACTCTTTTGAGTACACTTTTCTTATATGAAAACTTACAGTAATTAGGTTTTTTTTTCAGCCATGCACTAGTAAATATAATTGTTTTTCTAATAGTAATATTGCTATAAGTTTGTCGTTTATGGTTTTACTATTATCTAGCATCTGCGTAGACCATCGACCGCTATTCTTAAAAAGGGATTGAATAAAAACTGTTCTAATAAGAAAACTATTTGATCATTTGAAATTATTTTTCAGCCATGCACTAGATTATGCAATTCTCAATAATTTGACGTCAATATCTTATCTACGAATTAACTAGATTATAGTTTTATTGTCCGTCGGAAATCATCAATTTTGACTCCAGGGTGGTTTTGACGGATGAACGCTCTTAAGTGACATTATGGTGGACCGAAGATTATAACTCAAAAGCATATGATGCAGATTTACATTAGTAAACATTCTAGGGTTAAAAAATGGGCAGTACCTGGCAATGACGGAATCCATGATGGACGAAAATTGAAAAAATGCCTCACTTCATAGGCGTGAGCTGTCAAAATTAAAAGTTTCTAAAAAATATAAATTGATATTTTTCCGTGAACTTTCGTTTAGTATAAATTATAATTGATACCTAAATAAATTAACACTTTTAAATTAAACTGTGCTCAACTGCCATTTTTCTAATTTCCTACTCGCCGTTGACAATTCTAAATAAATATTAGGATAGTTATTACAAAAACCGGGCATAAAATCCGTGTCATTCAGTTGAGGTTCAGAAACCTTGGTACGTAATAAAAACAGCATTTATAAAAAAATGTTCTACCTCACCCTTGGCAATGAAGCATTAATTACTAAGGGATAAATACTAGTAGTTTTGTAAAGAGTTCCAGATAATTTTTTGGCATCTGGAGATCAACTCTGGTATCCTCACTTATATTTCTTTTATACGATACGTATCTTAGTTTTAGTTTTAGTTTACCTGGGCTGTTCCGCACTTAGCCTCTTGATTGGGCCATTGTGCGTACCATCTTACCTCTTATTCCAACCAACCCAGATCCTCCCAAAAAGCCAGCAGCCTTTTCAGGTTTCCACATGCTTCCCGGAGTGACGCTGGTGACTGGAGGAATTTCGCCCGTTGTGCGGCCACGCTCGTGCATTCTGTAAGCACATGCCGTGGCGTTTCTTCTGCCCCCATGCAGCCTCTGCATAGGGGGCTGTCCGTCACACCTATTGTAAACAGATGCTTGTTTAGGGGACAGTGACCGGTCAAGATGCCGGTGACCTTGCGGATTTGGTCCCTTTTTAGCCTAATGAGATTTCGGCTAAACGTTTTTGATGCTACCGGAACTGCATTCCTTGTTTGCCTGCATCCTTCAGTGTTTGTCCATTCTGTTAGATGGGTTTCTTCTGTACTTTTTCGTAGCCAAGTTTTGACCTGTGCTTGAGGTATGGGTAGTATTGGTTCCGGTCCATATACTGTCGACCCTGATCCTCTCTTGGCCAATTCATCGGCTGCGTCGTTGCCGAGGGAGTTGCTGTGTCCTTTGATCCATTGCAGCGTGACCCTGTTTGTGTTTGCAATGGATTGGAGTCTGTTATGACATTCCAATATGAGGACAGAGGTTATGGTGTTACTTTGGAGAGCTTGGAGTACGGATGCACTGTCTGAGATGATCTTTATGTCTAGATCTCTGACATCTCTAGCGGCAATCGTCTCCGCCGCTCTCGTTATGCCAATACATTCGGCTTGAAATATTGTGCTTAGCTTGTCCAAGGTGGTTGTTATTTTGATATTTAGGTCGTTCGAGAAGACGCCTGCTCCGGTACCATGTGTGGTTTTGGAGCCGTCTGTGTATATCCTAACTTCTTTGACGCCAGAGCTATCTCTTTTTTCTTCAGAGAGTTGGATATGATACTTCCGTTCGAAGACGTGGTGACATGGTATTCTGTCTATGGGAGCCTCAAGAAGTGGTATCTTCTTTAGGATTCCCTGTAGAATCTTTGAATGCTTTGTTCCAGTATTCTCTTTCCAAAGCCCATTATTTTTCAGTCTTAAGGCTGCTGCCTTGGCCTCCTCCTGTATGATTAGATGCAGCGGTCTCAGGTTTAGGAGGTGCTCTAGTGCGACTGATGGGGTGGTTCTCATGCATCCAGTGGCTGCTGTACTCGCTAGGCGTTGTAAACTCTGGAGCTTTTCTTTCACAGTGATCAGTTCTGTTCTGGGCCACCATACAACTGATCCATAGGTTAGAGAAGGTCTGATAATTGCCGTGTACAGCCAAAGTGTTATCTTTGTATTAAGACCCCAGTTCTTACCAACGAGTCTTCTGCATTGCCAGAAAGTTATACAGGCCTTTTTCATCTTAGCATTTATGTGGCTAGCCCAATTCAACTTATTGTCAAGTATGATGCCCAGATATTTAACTTGAGTTGTTAGAGCTAGTTTGGTGTTAAATAGTTTTGGTAGTTGTAGTTCTGGTAACTTTCTTTTGTTGGTGAAAAGGATAAGTTCTGTTTTTTTCGGGTTTACTGACAGTCGGTGTTCTTCGCACCATTCTTCCACAGTCTGAAGGGCTGAGCGCATGATTTTGCATAGCACGTTCTCAGCCGTTCCGCTTATCAGTATTGCAAGATCATCCGCGTACCCGATGGTGGTGTGTCCTCTCTCATTAAGTCTCTTTAGGAGGCTGTCTACTACTATATTCCATAAAAGTGGCGATAGGACGCCTCCCTGGGGGCACCCTTTGACTACCTTTGCTCTTGTGGTAGTGCTCATCACTATCTGGACCGCTCTTTTGCTTATTAGCTGAGTGATCCAGTCCCTTATGGTTGGTTCTACCCTACGCCTTCGCAAGGCTTCGTTGATGCTGCTGTGTGCCGTTTTGTCAAAAGCCCCTTCTATGTCTATGAAAGTAGCTAGTGTTGAGGCTTTATTTGTGATAGCCGATTCTATCTTATGCACTACCATGTGCAGTGCGGACTCTGTTGATCTACCTTTCCTGTACGCATGTTGCTGAGGATGTAGTGGGTTATCTTTTAGTGTTCCATCCCTTAGGTATCGATCTACTAGTCTCTCCAACGTTTTGAGGAGGAAAGATGTGAGACTAATGGGCCTGAATGATTTGGGATGTGTATAGTCTTCCTTACCTGGTTTTGGTAGGAAGACTATTTTTGCTTCTCTCCATACTCTGGGTATGTATTTGAAAGCAATGCAGGCCCTGTAGATTGGAAGTAGATATTTTGCTATCTTTGTCAGTTGCCATTGTAGTAGTGCTGGGAATATTCCATCCAGCCCTGCAGACTTGAAAGGTTTGAAGCTTTTTATGGCCCACTCTATTTTGTCTGCAGTTACTACCTTGTTTGCGATTTCCCATTCTTGGGTTGTTGGTACACTGTAGTGTTCCGGTGGCCAGTCGATTGAGTTGGTGAATGGTGTGACCTGACAACCAGGAAAGTGTGTTTCCAGCAGTACTGCGCTGGTTTCACTTTCCGTTGTTGTGTAAGTGCCGTCCTCTCTCTTAATTGAGCCCATGAGGTTGAGTTCCCCCTTGGCCAGGACTTTCCTTACTCTTGCGGCTTGGTTTGTCGAATTTATGCTACTACAGAAACTCTGCCATGCCTCAGTTCTTCGATACCTGATGCGTTTCTTGTAGTGTTTTTGTGCGTTTTTGTATTTATCCCAGTCCTCAGGGGTTCTGGTGTTTTTTGCTCGGTTATAGAGCTTTCTCAGGCCTCCACGTAGTCGCTCGAGTTCTGGCCCCCACCAGGAGCTCTTTTCTTGACCTTTGGGTGTCATGACAGGACATGCTGGCTCGTAGCTTTCCAGTAGAGCTGCAGTGAAGGACTGTACGTTTTGTTCAATGTTATCCGTACTAAGTGTTGAGTCGGGTAGTTGTGAATCACTTAGTCTCTTGTTTAGTGCGTTGGTATACCGTGTTATATCTGTTTTACGGGGGTTACGATATGGGACAGGGTCTGCTAGTTTACATTGTATTTGAAAGCAAATTCGGCGATGGTCTGCAAAGGATGGGTCCTTTGACACGTGCCAACCCTTAATGAGGTTGGCTGCCGAGTGTGTTGCCAGCGTGATATCAATGATTGTTTGACACCATGAGGTTACGAAAGTAGGTTCCGTGCCTATATTCATAATGTTTAGGTTGGTTTGGAATAGGTATTCAGTTAGTAACTCACCTCTCTTGTTCGTGTCCTTACTTCCCCACAGAGGATGGTGAGCATTGCAGTCTGTGCCGATGATTAAGTCCCAGGTGTGAGCCTCGCAGTGTTGTACCAGGTCAGCTAGCTCCTTTGGAGGTGGTTCACCTTCGCCCGGCATATACACTGAGGCTAGTACTAGGATGGTTGCATTATCTGAATGGATTTTCACAGCAGTGAGATCTCTAGAACAGAATTGGTTAAGCAGAGTGGTGTTTATAGCGTTAGGTACAAAGATGCAGGTTCTCGGTTTTTCAACCGTCGTATCTCGTATTAACTTACCGCCTATGTTATTTAGACCGCAGATTACGTTCTTATTGATCCAGGGCTCCTGGATTAGGGCTACGGTCTTTTTATTTACCTCCAGCACTCTGCGTAGAGTGGCCGTTGCTGCTTGTTTGTGCTGGAGGTTTGTTTGGATGACGTTTATGGGTTCAGGGGCTGGTGTGGACGTCATCGTCATCGTTGACGTGTCCTCCCTCTTGCAGCGGCGAGCTACACTCTGGAGCTGGAGTCCCTGCCGCTGTTCCTTCCCCGGCCGGTGCTTCTTCTTGGGAGAAGAAGCGAATGTACCCACTTCCCGACATGTGAGCAACTCGGCGGTCCCTGGTGGTTATGGCGTCCTTCTGGTCCTCGGGAATGCCCAGAATTAGGTGTACCACCTTCTCTTTAGAGTTCGGGTCGGTGGTTTGGTCATCCACTGTCATGTCGTAACACTGCCAGGTATCAACTTTGTACCAGGGATTTTGGGCGCAAAGCACTCTGCGCAGTGTTACGGCTTCGGTGATGCGAGTGTGGAGAAGAAGTCCGGCTTTCAGCCGCTTCTTCAGGTCACACTGCTTGACTACGGCCAAGGTGGTTTCCGCTATCGGGGACGTAATGCTTCTTACAGCTTTTTCAAGCCAGGTAAGGGCATTTTCGTCTTCACACCACATCGCCAGCACCCCTTCCAATAGGAAGGGTCTTCCGCGGAAAGATGGAGCTTGCTCACCCGAAATTGTTGACGACAGCACCGACTGTAGGATGCTATCGTCAATAGCCTCCCTCAGCTGGTCTGCCTGGAGTTTTGTAAGGTCCCTCGGCGGAACGGTAGTGACCGCTACTCGCAGATGCGACTGACTGGCATCCGCGTAGCTTACCGTCCGCTTGGGTCGCGAGTCAGTTTTCGCGCGTTTGGCTTCCCCTCTGGGGGACCGGGTATCGTCCAGACGAGCGCGCTTCGAAGAAACACGCTTGTTCTGGACGGGCCCCACCCCCTTTTGTTCCTTTTCAGGAAAATTGGGAGCCATCGCAGCGGTTCGTTGACCCCGAGCACCCCTGGGTTTCCTTTTGTTCTGCTTGCTCGGTGGTGGTGGAGGGGCTGTGGCTACTGCCGTCCCCCTTGAGGTGGATGGTGTGGGTTCGCGCTGCGTCTCCGCTGCTGCGGCACCCAACCCTGTTATCTTTTTTGTGGGTTGCAAGGCCTCCCTTCTCGCGCGCCTGTTGGGGCGACTGCGTTCCGTTCGGCCGAGCCCTTTTTTGGTAGCGGCCGCTGTCGGCTGAGCATCCCTTTTGCAAGGGCGCTTGTGACCGACAACGGTCCATTGCACGACACTCGTGGCGTTCGTACGCGGTATTGCCTCCGAGAGGCTTGACAGGTCCAGGCTTGAGCCCGGTCCTGAACACAGGTTGCCCCCCCCAGAATACGAGGGGCAGACTGAGCTAGGCTCAGTGAGGGATTCTCCGCAAGCGGTACCCTCCTGGGGTAATGAATTCTTTTCCTGTGTATTCATTTTTGGTTTTCGGGCAGAGGTTTACTCACACTACCTGCCCTAGGTGAGTGTGGTACAGCTTTCTGGGGGGATTTAGTGCCCCACGGCAATGTCTGCCGGGGTGTGGTTTTAGGCCGCCACGGTTCGGCACATACGTATCTTTATTTTATAGCTCCCTGGATATTTCACCAATAAATATTGTCAATCCGTTCTCAAAAAAGCCACAACAAACGTCTCCGCTTTTTCTCATGTTTTTTTTTTTCCACAACTACCTGTAAGGAATCATGTTATTTCAGCCAAAAATCATCAATATCCGTTCATAAATAACGCGACAGAAAAGGCACCCCTTTTCTCCTCCGATTAAAAAGCTCTAGGCAAAAATGATGTTTTAAATCAAAGAACATGTATGCCATGTTTGGTGACAATCGGTTAAGAAATGTGCCCTATAGACCGAACGGAACGGAGAATATTTATAATTAATGAAAAATTTCACGCGGGCGAAACCGTGAGCAACAGCTAGTTTTTATAAACACAATCGATTTTAATTACTCTATAAACATATCAAAGTCGTGTTGTAGTATTGTTTTGTTATTTGTGCCAATTCTGTTGATTGACAGGACCAAAATGTATCGCCATATTCTTTTCTTCCGAAGCGAAGAAAAAGATAGAAATACGTTTTAATGTAAAAATCATTAATATGAATTTTTGTAACAACAGAATTGTCGCCTCCGTCGGATGTGACGTCAATCATGACACTAAGGGATAAAGTGAGAAAAATCAAGCTATCTCACTCGAAAATTAGTTCAAATTTCAAATAGTGCCATCCATGACATTTCTAATTTTCTCACACATCAACACTACCGTGCATGTACACGAGCTATGTTTGTAGTAATTACAACGCGATTGTTTCATACATTTTTCCGATAGCTTCCGAGGTGTGACATCGGCCATACATATCTAATATATAAAATTCTCGTGTCACAGTTTTCGTTGCCATACTCCTCCGAAACGGCTTGACCGATTATCATGAAATTTTGTGGGCATATCGGGTAGCTCTGAGAATCGGCCAACATCTATTTTTCATACCCCGATTCGCGATAACCGACATCCACGCGGGCGGAGCCGCGGGCGACAGCTAGTTACTTATATAAAAGTAGTATACGCTATGATTGTATGTATGTATTAGTTCTCAGTGGAGTAGAATAGGGTCATACCATCTTTTTTTTTATACCACTGATGTGGCAGGCAGATAAGCACACGGACCACCTGATGGAAAGTGGTTATTGGTGCAACACCAGGGGAGTCACACTCGTGATGCCGACCTTGTAAACACAGAGTTTCTGTGCCGTCAGTGTAGAAGATTTGGTGTTCCCACTGACAGTACAAAACTCTCCAGTGAGCTCTGGCTACCCTACTCACCGCCGGGAATACAACACGAGGTTATTATGGCCGCGGTAGGGTACGGTAGGGCGTAGGTACTTCCCAAGTCGGACTGCTCATTGGGACGGAAATACCGTCGTGTCCTACCACCATAAGTTTTGGCTTGTGGTAACTTAGTGGTTAAGTAGTCGGCCTTACAATTATCAGGGCCCGGGTTCGAACCGTGGTTAATGCACTACTGACGTGAACCCACTTGCAACAAGCAATTTAGGTTAGATGGTGAGGTTTACGGAAATGCTTAGAATTTCGGTTTCTAGTAGCCTATTATAGGGTTCCTTACCTCAAATGGTAAAAAAAAACTCAACCTCATTTTAACTGTCTGTTAAGCCCATTTTCTCGGAAATATGTAGACGGAGCAAGATGAAATCTATACCAAATACCCAAATCAACAACCGCTTAAAGCAGTTAAAAAAATTAAACTTTTCAACATATTGTGTTAAGATAAGGGATATTGCCGTTTGAGTTACAAAGTTCAACCCTCAATTCAGTTTTGTACGGAGTTCTCCTTGCATGAGTCCGACTCACAATTAACAATTTTAGTTTTCTTTAAAAATATTAAAGCACCTCAATTTACCTTCTAATGTTTTTCAGATTTAAGTTGGAGCGTCTCGTGCACTTGCCTTTCTTCGCGCGAGTTGTCAACGGGTGCTTTGTGAGAATTGGTATAGGCAATAACAATGGCAACCCAGTTTATAGGGTAAGTATACAAATACCATATTTACCATATCCCATTTTCACTATACTTAGGAAATTACTTACTAAATTACTGCAAGCTGGGACACCGCGACCGGACGGTTGATCTGCCCTTATATTGAATAACTAGGTGACCCGGCGAACATCGTACTGCTTATATTTTTCGCCCGCGTGGCGTCAGATCCCGTTTCCGCTGCACCCTCTACTATATTACAAATGTATTATACATATAAACCTTCCTCTTGAATCACTCTATCTATTAAAAACGCATCAAAATCCGTTACGTAGTTTTAAAGATTTAAGCATACAAAGGGATATAGGGACAGAGAAAGCGACTTTGTTTTACAATATGTAGTGATACATAATTCACGCAGCCACAGTATTCTCAAAGGTTTAACCTGTAAACCTTTGAGAATGCGGTGAGGTGACACCGGTGGTCAGGTTCAAACTAAAAATGAACTAGAAAAGTACAATTGAAGTGTATTATTCAATATGTGTAGTAGATAAGTATGGATGGATGTTTATTACTCTTTCACGTAAAAACTACTAACTATACCGATATTATAGCGACATCCAGGCGGGCGGAGCCGCAGGCAAAAGCTAGTAATCTTATAATTTGAGTCTTTTCCTGATTAAATTTGGGTTGGCTCTCAATCTAAATATCTACCTATGTACCTTGTGACCATGGCTTTACATACACGAGGTTCACAGTGGGTAGGCGGCCAGTCGCAATGCTCCGTGCTCTCGATATAATTATGATAGATTTTCATGCTAGGGGTACTGAGGTTGTCAATATAACACCAAATAACTATACAATCTGTTAAAATAGCATTATTTCAAAGCCTTCATACATCAGTTTGACCCATAAATTCTTTACCCACAGGTAGCTGAAATCATTGACGTGTATGAAACCGCAAAAGTATACAATTTAGGTAACACTAGAACGAATAAAGGTCTGAAACTTCGCCACGGCACACAGGACAGAGTGTTCCGATTGGAATTTGTCAGCAATCAGGTATGTTTGACTACGATGGTAGATAAGCACACGGCCCACTTGATACAACACCAGGACAGTCACACGCGCTGCCATCAGTATAGAACATAAGCAGGACAAGGCTTTGGTTTTCCCACTGACAGCACAAAACAATCCAGTGAGCTCTGGCTACCCTACTCACCGCTGGGAACACAACACGAGGGTATTATGGCCGCGGTGTTCTGTAGGGCGGAGGTACTTCCCCAGTCGGACTGCTCTATTAAACGGAAGTACCGTCGTGTCCCACCTCCGCCGTTTATGTAACAAAGTTAAACCCTCAATTCAGTTTTGTACGGAACCCTCATTACACGAGTCCGACTCACATTACACAGCTTGCTTATTCTGTGAGCTATGCCGATAGCTTCGAGGTTAGTCGACTTTGCAATTGTGAGGTCTCGAGTTCGAATCCAGGACCTCTAACATAAGGCTTATAGGCCATAGTAGTATTTTTGTTATTAATACCTACTTTGGGTTCATTGAAGCAAATGGAGATCTGTGATCTCTGCCTACCCCTATGGAAAACAGGCGTGATTTTATGCATTATAAAAAAGAACTTAATTCTTTGTCAAGTTGACCTCATTACAAAATCTGTCAAAGGGAATCCCCGAAAATATCTGCGCATCCATTAATCCCTTTAACCACAAAACTAAAAGACTTTTTTTTGTTGTTGTTACCAGGAATTTACTGACAGTGAGTTCACGAAATGGCACAAAGCAATCAAAGACGCTGGCAAGAAGCCCCCTACTATGGATTTCGTTAGGAATAAAATTACTGAAGTCAAGGAAGCACTAATGTACGAGTTTAAGGTGAGAATACGAATTTATTATCTGCCCCTCTAGAATGACGAAAGTACGGGATTTGACGTTTAAGACAGTCGTAACGCATGTCAAATGTGTCAAATCCCATACATTCGTCATTCTATTCCATCAAATGACGGCCAACGAATTTCCACTTGTCTAGAGGGGCTGTTAGTAACGAGATTGCATCAAAGGGCCCTTCTCGGCCGATTTATCGTAAAGAATTGATATAAAACCACTTTTTAACGGAATATATTGTTACGAGCGTGGGGGTCGGTTTAAATAGAAAATGCGAGGACAACCGTTGAAGACAGATTTTATTCAGCTGCACTGAAATAACAGCAAAGCGCGTATAAATTCAAAAACTCTTCCTTACACAATACACAGTCACTTGTATAATCGCACTGTATCGCTTTGCACACTTTATCGCTATGATCGCTTCGAATACTAGTCGTAAACTAACTTCAGCGGAGGCTGTTAGCTCGCCTTTTATATCGGGCGCGGCCGAGTAGCGAAAGATCGAGAAAAGACAGGTACGTTCTGAAAAAGAGAGGAACTTTCTGGAAGGTTCTATTGGGTCTTGTGTCTCTTTCTACCCTGACGTCTCGTTCTATTCATTCGATTCCTTCTAGAACAGTGACGTCAAGGCATGCTGTCTCTTTCTATAGTGCCGTCTCGCTCATTCCTATGGAAATTTGGCCATATATTGAAGTGGCCAAGCGCCGGGCGTAGCAATATATAAATGTTGTCGCCAACTAGCTTAATCAGCTGGCCAATTTACTGCCTAGGCAGTACCCCTAGCACGAAAAGCTATAGTAATCGTATTCAAAGAATGGAGCAATGCGATCGGCCGCCTGCCTATTGTCGCAATCGCAATGCTCCGTTCTCTCAACACGATAGTTATTCGTGCTGTGTAACACCTGAACGAGTCAGATGGACTCACCAGCTAACCCAGTGGAGAGATGCAAGAGCTCAGGATTATCCCAGGGCGCCTTTTCGTCAGCAGAGACAAGGATGCGCGTGCGTATGGGAACCCCAGGGGAGACTTCAGAGAAACCAACTTATGTTTTTGTTTATGCACACATATATATTTGAAGTACAAAACGATTATACAAGATTCACAGAGATTATATTTTATAAAACTAAGGTAGGTAAATTATCATCGTCGGCTGCACAGTACTATATAAGCCAGCCCGAGATGGCTGGGGGACGTCCAATTCTTGGGGTAACCGACGGGCTACCAGGAGAGGTAAACACAATAATAAAAAAAATGATACGAGACCCTTGATTCTCGATCGTCGGCCTGCGTGGAGTCCTGGAGCGCCTTTCGCCACAGTCTCTGACAACCAAGGTGCTGCACCTGCCGGACTTCTCTGGTTTTGCAATCAATTCAAATAAAGGGCACGGCAGTGGTCGACGTCGAGGTGATCACAGTGTATGTGGTCTTCTTAACCCGTATCTGGAGCCCACGAATGTGGGTAAAACTCAGATACACTGATTCTAATTGCAGAGTAACAAATCGTATAACGACAGTGAGCTAGATAAGTCACCAAAAGTAATGAGTCCAGTGCCTCTCGTACCATCGATCCTGGCTTATATAGCCACTGGATTAGAAGTTTCGCGAAGCCATCCATTCCTTTTTTTTTTACTTAATGAGCTTAATGATCGGCAACCACCCTCATTACCGTGATTCGATCACCTAGGTGAATAATACAAAGCAGGTGGCAACGCCACCCCGCGAACACTATGCGAACTAGCATAATCGATCTTAACATCAGCAACTCGCTACGAGAAGTCCGCACTGACGGAGCACTAGATGGCGCTACCGACAGATAATATTTCTAAAAAATCTTAGTACAAAAATTCTGTTACAGCTGAAGTTGACAAACTAACTGAAGTTGACCTAATAAAATAATATTTCCCTCAGGAAGAAGATGTAGAGAAGATAGTTCAAGAAAAACAACGATTTAGGTCGCACCCGACGAACTACGCAATGAAAAAAACACAGCTGATGAAGGAAAGGGACGTAGCACAATTAAGGTTTGTAATCGCTTCGTTTTATTAATACCGGGTGTAAGAGAACGCTCCCGGAGCCGAAGGCCCCTAGTAGTACTGCGGGTACAATACATACATACATACATAAGGTCACGCCTTTTTCCCATCGGGGTAGGCAGAGACCACTTCTTTCCACTTGGTACGGTCCCGACACACCTTTTTCGCTTCTCCTACTTTCATAAGCGTTTTCATACAAGCGCGTCGGTTCTGGGTACTTTTAACCTGGCCTTTACTCAAGACGTCTTCGATTTGATCGAAGAACGTTCGCCTAGGTCGCCCCCTACCGACTCGCCCTTTCACTCTCGCCCCATAAATCTGTTTCGTCAATCTACTTTAACTCATACTTTCTACGTGTCCAAACCATCTAAGCATCCCTTTCTCTATCTTTGTCACTACATCTTCTACCACACCACAACGTTCCCTCACTGTTCCTCACTTTATCTACAATACATATAGTACAATACATATATACAATACAAATGATTATTTACAAACTGTATTTCCTTACAGAGGCGATGACGAAATGGTACTAGAACTGAACGCGAAGATCCAGGAATTAGAAGATCGCGCTAACCAGCTAGACAAGACTAGGACATCGTCCATACAGAGTATATCGTACATAAACAATAGAAATAGAAAACTAAATGTCGAAACTGCTGAAAAAGCTATTATGGAGGAGGTACGTATTATCACCTGCCTATATACTGTAATATATCTTTATCTACTCTGATACTATAATACAAAGATTATAAAATTGAAATCGAAACTACTATCGACACCTATATCATTAAATAACTTTTTAATTAATTATAACGATACACCTATACAATCTCCATCTGGACTGAACCTCTATATTAAAAAAAATCTGCCGATTCGGAAGAAAAAAAAGAAACACGCATGCGCAATCGCTGTTTGCGCCTTGGCGCCAACATTTTACATTTAAATTTAACAAATTAGTTTATGTATTATAGTATGAGAGTAGATAAAATAGTGTATGACACCGTACATAACTTGGTCTTATAACTCTCTTGTGATACTATAAAAAAACTCGCCTACGGTTCTTTTTTTAATTAACCCTTATTATGCAACAGTATCATAAACTACTATAACTAGTGACATTTTTTGTGGTGTGGCGGTAGTCAACGCGGCCGCTACGCAGGAGGCACGGGTTCGATTTCCGCTCAGTGCAAATATTTGTATGCATGAATATGGATGTACGTGCTTCTGAGAACACGTTAAGCCGTCGGTTCGTTCGGTTGCTATACGAACATCGATGGCAGTCGTTACGGGTAGTTGGAGCCTAAAAATTCCAACAACTGGTCTAACTGCTTCGATATCAACGATTGGGTTGTGGAGGTCAGATGGCAGTCGCTACGCGGAAAATATCGAAGTTCAGTTAAA
Source organism: Eilema caniola (assembly GCA_949126895.1). Lineage (NCBI taxonomy): Eukaryota > Metazoa > Arthropoda > Insecta > Lepidoptera > Erebidae > Eilema > Eilema caniola. Next base: position 1,596,510 of record OX421486.1, on the reverse strand, counting down.
CCCGCAGTTAGACTGATAACTGCGGTGGCTCAGGGTTCAAATGCAAATTCTTCTTCATCCTAGAGTTGATCCCAGTCGCATTCGAAGCTATCAACTTGGTGTCTGGGATCCGCTTTTACGAGTCCAACGACGGATTCTAAGCTTCGAGATTTTCTGGGAAGCGATTGCCATTTGACCTCCACAACCGAAAGGCGATATCGAAGCATTGCAGTTATAACAGTTTTCGGACTTTTGAGCGCTCCAACTACCCGTAACGACTGCCATAGATGTTTGTATGACAACCGGGATCGAGGCACGACCACACCCATGCAAAAAGCCATATTCGTGCATACAAATATTTACACTGAGCAGGGATCGAACCCGCGCCATCAGCGCAGCGGCCGCATACACTGCCGCTACGCCACGGAGGCTATTCAAATGCAATTTCTTGTGTAGCAACCGACAGTGAACTTGACGTGGGCCGCATAAATCTCGTACCCTTTTTTAAATATAATTTACAAACATACATCTTTACCTGTAAATCCCCGTAGTTGTAAGCAGAGGGGTATTAAATATCCACATTCTGCTAACTATGATTTTCGGGTCCACGCAATAGGAGGCGAGCTTATGACCCTCAAGCAGGCACTTATGTAAGATAAGATAAGAGAAGATAAGATAATATTTATTTGCAAAAACATGTGTACATATAATATACATAGTCAAGTGCTTATTATATAGGTCTTAAACTTCGATTGGACACAACATGTTTTACCATTGAGTGGTGTACAAATTATTATTGAACTACAAATCATCACAAATCTACATTATGCATCAGTCATCTAGTTACAAAACAAAAGTCAATCCTGCAGGGTCATGTCTTCGAGAAAATCCTTAATACTATAGTAGCACTTCTCAGTCAACAATCTTTTGAGCGCCCACTTAAAACGATTGTTGTTCAAATTTTTTATATTTTTGGGAACTTTGTTGTAGATGCACACAATGTTCACTATATAATGGGGAACAGCCATATCTACTCAACCAGGAACCAACACGTCTAGTAACAAATACATCTCTATATAATGCAATACACGTAGGTATATCATGAGCCATTACAATGATTTAAAATTATATTCCAGGTCAAAGCTATGAAAGGAAAAAAGGCAGACGATCCATTCACGAGGCGCTCCACTAAACCCGTCATGAACTTCAAATCGCAGTCTCAAAGGGCTAATGTAAGTAGTTTTTTTTTTAATATTAAAAATCTCATGAATGTATTATGCTCCATTTTGTTTTAATTTTTATTGTTATTTCATACCATTGAGGTAGCAGACAACCACACGGTCAATTTGATGGAAAGTGGTTACCGTGGCCTATGGAAGTATGCAACACCAAGGGAGTTACACTCGCGCTGCCGACCCTGTAAACACAGAGAGTTTCTGTGCCGTCAGTGTAGAAGACAAAGCAGGAATAGCCCTTGGTCTTCCCACTGACAGCACTAAAATTTTCCAGTGAGCTCTGGCTATGCTACTCACCGCCGGGAACACAACACGAGATTATTATGGCCGCGGTATTCTGTAGGGCGGAGGTACTTCCCCAGTCGGACTGGTCAATTGGACGGAAATACCGTCCTGTCCTACCTAAGTATTGTGTGTTAAAGGCCTTCAAGTACGGGATAAAAAACCAAAAAAATATATGTTAATTTACAAGTACACCTATAGTCCATTCGCGTAGGTACTAAAGTAAACGTATACAATTTTGATGTGTCTCTTTAATACGTCAGTTTATTAATATTTTTCCGTTTAGAAACAAATTTTAAAGACTAAAGACATAAATCGAACCACTAGCAAGTCAGTTCGTCTAGTTTATTTGTTTACTAACTTTGCCCGCGGCTCCATCCGCGTGGATGTCGGTTATTGCGACCAAACATAGCCTATGTTCTTGTTCAAGGTCTTATCTACCAATATACCAAATTTCATCAAAATTGGTTCAGTGGTTTAGGCGTGAAAGACGGACAGATACACACACACACACACTTTACTATTTATAATATTAAGTATTATGTGTTCATATGCAAAATCGTATATTTCTTTAGTTAAGTACATAACTGAATGGAGAATAGCATAATATAACAGCTATTTGCTATTAGACATCTCGGAATATTTATGTATGAAAAGTTCAAATAGGATTGTATTAGATTTTTTCATACAACCAATCCGCTATTTCGATTAATAAATGCATGTAGAAAATACATGTACAAATGATTGCGATGTCGTTTAATGACACGTTTTGTATTCCTAATCATCATTGCCTAAAATACATTAAAATTTATTGTAATTTTTTCCATACAGGAGATGATTGTCCGGGAACAAGAGAATGAAGCAGAAGAGGAAGAAAAGCTAAGAGAAGAAGAAGAGAAGGCTGCCGAGGAACGGAAGGAGAGAGAAAGACTTGCTGTGAGTTTGCAGACTGTTTGTATAAGGGTCAATCACCACTGAAGAACAGCGGCCGGCAGGGGTCTATTGAGGCAAATATAGTACAAACGGTTCTGAATCTTATTTCATCATCATATCAGCCACACGCAGTCCACTGCTGAGCATAGGCCCCTCCCATAGACTTCCAGAACGACTGATCTAAAGCAGCCAGCATCCAGCGCTTCCCGGCGACCTTAATGAGGTCTTCCTCCCACCTGGCCGTTGGGCGTCCTCCATTACGTTTGCCCGTACGAGATCGCCATTTCAAAACTTTTTTTTTTTCTTATTTCGGAAGAGATTTTAAGTCTTATCTGTCATAAATAATATAATTCTTATACAGATGCGCGATCAGGGACAAAAAACGGTTACACTCGTAACTTGCAAAAGAAGGCAGGCAACTTTTAGTACGCGTGCATTGTTACTAGATGGCGACAGTGTTTTGGCATAATTTTGTATTTTTTCTATTAAAAATTAACTTTTAAAAAATAAAAAATATACTAAATAAAGTATTGAATATGCAGTAATAAAATTATGAATATTCCAATAAATATATTGTTTCCGTACTAATTGTAAAAGTTATAAACAAAATTCACAATGCCGCTAGATGGCGGTTTCCTAAAATAACACTATTGACACGAAATCTTTATTACATTACATTACCAACAAGTTTTATTAAAGCTAACATTAACATGCGTGTTTAAATTCTGAAATAGTTAACGTGATTCTAAATAGGGAAATAAGCGATTGAACTATTTTTATTTCTTTAAATGAGATTATTAGTGCCACCTATTGTTTTTTGTGTATGACTCAAGATAATTTCTTCATATCGGTACCCCGTGATCTTATCCAGGGCGGGATGGGGCCGTTTAAAAACAGTAGATGGCATAGGGCCAGCCGGGGTGCGATTTACCACGCGCCAGGCCAAAACCGTCAGTTCGGTACGAACGTGTAAATGTTAGCGACGCGCCGGGAACAATAGTTCGATCTGACGGTTGGCGCGCGCACAAAACATCACAGTTTTATCCGCGCTCAAGTAGGTATAATAGTACATTACTGCCGCGGCCGCCAACCGCCAAGTGTAGTGTTGCCGGACGATCGTGAAGTATGCGGGCCGAGGCGCAGCCGAAGCACGCATTACGGAGTCCGGCAACGCTCAGTTGTGGCCAAGGCTTGTATAGTGCTTTTCTCAAACAATGCGCGGAAATTAAAACTAAGTATCTAGGCAGAACTTTTTAGTTATCTACTTTTCAAAATCAATGACGAACAACGAACATCAGTAATTTTTCACGCGGCGAATTGTTCATTTGTTTTTTTATTTTTCTTTATAAACAGCATTCCATTTGCAAGCCAGTTCTGTATTTAAATAATACCTTGGACAAGTTACCTCTTTGGTTGCCATGGATCGGAGTAAAAGATGGTTCCATTTTCAAATTACACGACAGATATGAGTTTACATAGTAATTTATTTGGCCGCTAAAACACGACAGGTATGGATTTTCATACAACTTTTGCCGGCCGCTGCTCGCATGTACAGCAATTTCGATTTATCTCGAAGAAGGTTGTCAAAATAATGTTCACATTTCCAAGCATGTTTGAGAAAAAGATATTTTTGCAAAATGTCAACTTGGGGCGCGAAGGTCATTACACAGTTCTGGAAACTTGTCTCGTGATTCTTTTATCATTGGTATGTGACCATATCTTTGCCTATATTTCTTTTCCCATATTCGATGTCTTCTGGTAGTCTTCTCCCCCCGTCTTCTAACCCAGCCCCCCCCCCCCCCGCCGGAGCCGGAGGGGGAGGTTATGTCGGTCACGAACCGACTAAACCGCACGCCGTCTGTGGGTCGATGTGCTAGGCCGAAGGTGAGGTTGTCTCGCGACATATCCCTGGCACCCCGGCTGACCCAGGGCCATTCCACTCGGTCTGACCCTCGGAAGGGGGGACCACGCGGTCCCCGACTTGGGTATCTTTAATAAGTGGCCCAAGGGTTCAAGTGTTAGTTTATCATTATAGTCAGCACGTTATCAACTGCCCTTCTAGACAAGTGGCAATTCGTTGGATCGCGTTAAATGGAATAGAATGGCAATGTATGTGATTTGACGTATATGACATGCTTTAACGACTGTCATAAACGTCAAATCCCGTACATTCGTCATTCTATTCCATCAAACGCCCGACAACGAATTGCCACTTGTCTAGAGAAGGCCTGATTTGTCTGGTCATAAGTCAATTCTCTTTGTCATTGACATACGAGAATTGTCTACATAGACATTTATGACCGGTTCACATTCGTCATTCGTCCAGTCAAGTAATCCAGCAATTCAATCTGGTCCAGTGCTGGACTGAATTGTAGTGTTCACCTTATTCCAGTGTTTTAAATGCGCTGGAACAATCCACTGGACAGGAATGAAAAATCACACTGGAATGGGCACATTCCAATAGCATTCCAGCACTAAATTTGCTCGCTGGACTGGAATGCCACTGGAATGAAGTGAACCGGGCATTATGGCCCGTCTTCACTACATAGTAGTATATAAAACAAAGTCGCTTTCTCTGTCCCTATATCCCTTTGTATGCTTAAATCTTTAAAAGTACGCAACGGATTTTGATGTGGTTTTTTTTAATAGATAGAATGATTCAAGAGGAAGGTTTATATGTATAATAAATGTAGTAGAGGGTGCAGCGGGAACGGGATCTGACGCCTCGCGGGCGGGAATATATTGGCGGTACGAAGTTGGCCGGGTCAGCTAGTACCTAGTTGATAATACGCTTTCTATAGTAATTTTCATATTATAAAAGTATTATTTTGTTTATAGCACGAACAACAACTACAGCAAGACGCCGCCGAGAAAGCGAAACGCGACCGAGCGACGTCGAACGACAACACTAGTTTATATTCCCTACATGATTTTGATATTAAAATAGAATTGGATCTGCCTCTTGCAAGTAAGTTTATAAATATTATTGCCTAAAAATCGATTTAGATCCGACCACTCACTCACTGGAGAGTTTTTGTGCTGCCAGTGGGAAGACCAAAGGTTATTCCTACTTTGTCTTCTACGGTGACGGCACAGAAACTCTCTGTGTTTACAGGGTCGGCAGCACGAGTGTGACTCCACTGGTGTTGTACACGTCCATAGGCCACGGTAACTACTTTCCATCAGGGCCCTGATTCTGCTAATTTTTTTTCATGGTAAAACCACTGCGATACCACAGAGACTGTAACCATTGCCATTTAACTCTAGACTTTACTCAAATACTACTAAAGTCTAAAATTAAATGACAATCTTGTAGAGTGAATGAAAAATGTTATAAACTCTTTCTCATTTTATTTTGGACTTTATACTTCCGCCATAAAGTCTAAAATTAAATGACATTTTATGCAATGTCAACGGTATGACAGTGGTTTTGTTATGTCATAAAATTAGTAGAATCAGGTGGGCCGCGTGGTTGTCTGCAAACTCAGTGGTATAGAAAAAAAACCAAGCCCTTACGTGCCCTTACTTAAGGTTGTGAGTCCAAGTCTTGTCTGAAAATTGTTTTTTTTGTTAGGCTCAATATATTCATCTCAAAATATTTTTGCAAAATAATAAAAATCATTTTTGAATCTTATCTACGGGAGAAAAATGTCATAGTCATTTCAAAAGCGAAGGTTAGGCCGCGCGCGCCGGCTCGCAATCATTTTCAGTACAAAAGTCATAATGAATAATGCCCAATATGAGTGGGTAATTTGAAATAATTATTCAAATAATGAAATTGACCGGGCGTTATACATATTGCCCATCACTTGTTGGGCAGAGTAATGAATGTGTTATAAATGTAAATGTTTAATAACTATTGTCCGGTTTATTCAACAATAATTTCTTCAACCTAAGTGACAGTATTTCAATTCTACGGTTCCTGACGACTCACCGCGCGCTCTAATATTGATAGATATAGGTTAGAAGGCTAAGGGTCATTAGCCTGAGTGGTTATGTTTTTATAGCCACACATACATGAACCGTTGATGAGTCGTCCATTAGTTGAAATAATCAACATCTCAAACAACCATTACATGAATCAAACTTAGTTCTACTAAATGTAGGTGAATGAACCAGTAGTCGAGTCATGCAGAATGCATTGTAAACGTATGTCAATCAACCTTAGTTGAAATGATCATAGGCGAATATAAAACCCTTTTCTCCACGCGTCAAATTTAACTTTATACTCAAATTGCCTAATTGTCATGTAGCAATATGATAAGATATGATCTTAATTAATCACTCTTCCCGATAGAGCCGGGCTATATGCATAACGCTCGGGTATTATTCATAATGTCCGCAGTAATTCATAACATATTTCATATTTTTACAATATTAACAACGATTCTTTTTTCACAGAAACGGTATCAACACAACCGAAGCAGGTCACGACTAAAGTAAAAGAAACGGGCCCGAAGCGGTCGCTAAACTTAGAAGAGTATAAGAAACGGCACGGCCTTATATGAGGCTCGCGCCTTACGCGACACGCGTCCAGTGTGCGGCCGGCGGCGATATCTACCTACAGCTATTTATACGTATATATGCGTGTGCGTCATAGTGGCCGGCAAACTTCGTGAGAATGTACAGTCGACAATGTACAGGTGCAAAAAAAATCTCCTTTGTCGACTGTACTTATATAATCCATTCGTTTAGGTACTTATAGAACAAAAAACATCTTGTAGGCTTCGTCCGCGTGGAATTTTGTTCCTGATCCCGTGACGGCTTAACCCTTTTTTAAATTTTTCTCTGCGTAAGAACCATGCCCGTACTGCAAGGAATACTATAAAAAAATTTTTGCGAAATCAGTCCAGCCGTTCACACGTGATGGCGTGACCAAGGGAAATAGAGATTCACTTTTATATATATAGATATTAAACTGGGCCAACTAACTGATTAGTGGTTCGATTTCGGTTTTAAGTCTTTAAAATGAGTTTCTAAACAGAAAGATATTAATAATCTGAATTTTTGAATTAAACATGTTGAAAAGACAAATTATGACATTTCTTTTTAGCTTTTGATTCGTTAAGTACTTAACCTAATGGAGTATAGATTGCGCAATGTTCACTTTTAGACCAACCAATCATAGATGATATTAAAGTAATCATGAACTCAAAGGGCTCGCGTCATTGGTAGATCAGCCCCTCTATACAAGTGGCTGACGTTTGATGGAATAGAATGACGAATGTATGGGATTTGACGTATTTGACATGCGTTAACAACTGTCAAATACGTCAAATCCCATACATTCGTCATTCTATTCCTTCAAATGCCGGCCAACGGATTGCCACTTGTCTAGAAGGGCAGGCTTTTTTGGTTGGTCAGTATGTGTATATGCGCAATATTTTAACGTTTGCTCACGAAATTTGCCGGTAGCTATTGCGGACTGCTAGAGGCGGACAGAGTCAACATATTGAGAATGGAAACCGACATTTTTTATGAAATGTTAACTTCTGCCGACGATTAAATCGTGTTAGGCAAATTTCATAGAAAAACGACGATATACTTCACAAGTAACTTAGTTTATTTAATTAATTCACATGCATAACCTTAGTAGAATAATCAATGTGTGTGATTGCCATAGATATTATTTAAAAATACAAGTAACCGAATGTAGGGCAACATCACAGAATTTAATCGGCGCCTAAAGAATTTAATCGGAGAATTGCCACAATCTGTCGCGAGAGGTGTAGAAAAATGTTTTACGAGAAATACCACTATACGCGACTAAACGTCCATATATTCAATCGATGGATCGCTTTGACCATCCTTTTTCACTATCGATCCCACACATGAACGTTTTGAGCAACGAATCGATCGAAATTCTGGTTTCGGATTGGCATATTTGGATTGAGATCGCATATTGAGACCGGCCGTAAAGCAGTTAATCGGTGAATTGTCACAATCCGGCACAATAGGTGTCAAACCGCCTCGCGAGTTTAATAGTATTTCCCTATCTCCCGAGGAGGGCCAGACCGAGAGGGATGGCCCTGGGTCAGCCGGGGTGCGAGGGATATGTCGCATGACAACCTCACCTTCGGCCTAGCACTACGACCCAGAGACGGAGTGCGGTTTAGTCGGTTCGAGTCCGACATAACCTCCCCCTCCGGTTCCGGGTATTCGTGGGGATTTGCAGCACGTAAAAAAAATATATCTCAAAAATTTGTTATATGTACTCTAATTGCGCCTAAGAATTTAATCGGGGAACCGTTAAACACATCTATGAAACATTGTGACAATCACAATGTTTCATAGATGTGATTAACGGTATCGCACCATAATAAGTTATCAATTCAAAAAGCAGATGTCGGTAACCATTCGATCCAAAATTCTTTATTTTAAATTAAAATGACATGCTAGACATAGTGAACGCGTTTCTTTTTCGAAGTTTCTAGATTATTCTAGATAATTGTTGCCCGTGCTGCCTGAGCTAACTTAGTACATTATATACAGTACCCGGTTTTGATGGTGATGTTTTAATGTGGAGTGAGTCCGGGTAAGACTGGTTATAGTTTTCTACAGTTTGATACCGACTTAAACCGCTCATCTTGTCTCAGGTCTACAGATACCGGGGTTAAAGTGGCCCATAGGGCATTGTTCTCGTACCCAAGCTGATATTAGGTCCATCTCCGATTGCTGACATGATCCCTTGGGGTGTGGGAATCACTGTGTGTCCACCTTGCCTCGGAGAGGTGACAAGTGATAGGCTACTTCATTGTCACCCCCAGACCTACACTCACGGAGGACATAGTGCGACCTCAGCGCCCTAAGTACAAAAATAACGTAGCATTGCGATTGGTCACAGTAGGCAGGCGTTTCGAAACATTTTCGTAACGAATTCGAACATTTTTCGTGTTCGGGGCACAGAAGTCTGATTCACATATTCAGTCTCTATGAACGTATAAAACTGTCAGTCCTATATACAAACGGTAAAGGAAATAAGCATACACTACTGTATATGAAAGGTGTATATATTTATCGATATATTTTGACCCTAATCACGTCACAAAATGTAGTCTATACGTGCAGCCGACAGCCTTCGTGGCGTGGCGGTAGTGAACGCGGCCGCTACGCAGGAGGCGCGGGTTCGATCCCCGCTCAGTGCAAATATTTGTATGCATGAATATGGGTATTTGCATTGGTCTGGCTGTTTCTATGTATAATATGTATGTATTTACAAAAAAAAAGTATCTAAGTATGTATATCCGCATTCTAGATTCCATAACACAAGCTAGTTAGGCTATGCTTACCGTGGGTCTAGATAGCGTTGTGTGAAATGTTGTGGAATATTTATTTATTTAGTACGAGTTTTTGAGGATGCTTCGCCGGCGGAGGAGCTCAAATCCATCAATTATAGAATATTATCTGAGACCAATCCGCGCGCGCTAGGGCCTCAGTCCTCTAGCGATTTGGGGTCAAGATATATGCTAATAAGATATATTCGAAAAACCTTTTTAAAAACAATCTTTTTTTTTTTTTTTCTTGCATTGTCATCCGTACTGAACGTGCATACCAAATTTCAGCTCAATCGGTTGAGGGCAAGTGCCTTAAAATTGAGTTGTAAGATTCCACCCGAACAAACATACATTGCAAGTTAAATAAAAGCTTGTAAAAAGGAATAATAGCAACCGAAATTACTAATATTCGCTCTAACCCCTTCAACTAAGCTAAATTACTTGTGCTAGGAGTGGGTTCACGTCGGTAGTGTAATGGCCAGGATTCGAAACCGGGATCTCTTTAACCACTAAGCTAGCGACGCTTTATACTTATCTACTACCGGTGTGTACGATAGAACACTACAGAACAAACGAAACCTATCTTACCTGGATGTCTACTATTTTAGAACTGTTTTATCAAAAATCGGGGAAACATAAACGATATATTTTAAAGCTATGGAAATTTTAGATCGTAAAACTTATTGAATATACCTCGGCGGGAGCCCGTAGCCTTAATTATTATTACTTATTTATTATCGCTATTATTAATTATATAGCTGGATTTGTTAAAGATTTCCTGATGTTACGACGTTAACTTATAATAGATTCGCTCGGTACATAGGACTTCAAGGCAATAGTTTTAACCTGGTACATGCGTTTTGAAGGCAATAATCTCACTTGACATGTGGTACTTGGAAGGCAAAAGGTTTCGCCTGATAAGTGATACTATACGCATTCTGTTTTAATAAAAACATTATAGTGTAGCGTCATTCTCTATTGTGCCCGAGCATGATACGCTATAAGGAACCTTTTAAAAATTACTACATTTTTGATTTTTACCATAAGCTTTATAACACAATCCAGCTATATATTCAAAATAGCTTAGTTTATAGTTTTAATTGTATATCGAAACTTCGCAACCTAAAAGCAATAAAAAAAAAACTTGTAAGTGAATAATTGTATTTAAATAATAAATAATAATTAGATATGTAACAGTTTACATATATGTTTTTAATGATGCAGTGTATCTGATGCACTTGAAATAAATATTTCATACCATATTGTTGTGTGCAGTGTGATTTGACGTCACGAATCATCCCGCAAGTCTATCGTCATGCGGGGTGTGAAAAAGCATTAGATCCCACCCATTGTATAGTATTCTAAAACTACTATTGCTCAGGACATAAATCTTGACACAAATGTAATACACGCTTCGGTTTGAGTTTTTTGGGTGTCTTTCGCGAGCTCACACTCACCAAGCATAGGTTTATCACAAAACCATCCAAGCCCGTCAGAGTGTCGTTTGTCTAACGATTTAGGGTCAAGATACGTGTCCTGAAACACAACAATGCCAGCCCCTCCCCCACTCGTTGCCATGCCACATGATGTAAATACGATTTGCTGTTTTCATTTATTAATCTGAATATAAAAAATAAATAAAAAAAAGCTTACGTTGGCTACAAGCGTGTATGGAAATTTTAAAAGATCAGGACGGGATACCGGTTACTTATTGGCAGAGGAGTGTCCCATATTGGACAACGATTCTGTTAATTGTTAATCACTGGTATAATAAGACACTGCAAAATATGCCATTCAATTTATGTAGAAAGTCTACATCTACTCAAGTCTTAAATGAAATGGCATCTTGTACAGGGAATGAAAAAAAAATGATCTCTTTGTTATGCATTTAATTAAGAGAACAAGAATACCACACTCATAGTGTCCCTATTCTGTAAGCAAACTGTTCGTTGTCTATCCGACTGCGTACAAAAGCGAGGTTGTCATGATCATATAACGCGAGAGTTTAAAAGTTAATCTTTGTCATTTAATTTACACTTTAAGTTTAAACTCATAAAGTCTAAAATTTAATGGAATTTTTGCAGTGTTAGTGGTATATTATGTATGACAGTGATTAACAATTAGCAGGATCGGTGTCCTGGACGGGCCTGGTGGCTTAGTTGTTAAAGTAGTGTCCCGTACTGAGTGTTTCGTTCCCCGGGATATATATTTTGGACCTAAATTGTGCCCAAAATGCGCTTTGTATACGTAGTACACAAAATGTGCTCTGTACACGCAGTACACGGTTCTTGGGTATCTTTTGAAGATAGTGCGGGATGCCAGGGCGGTGCACGAGCTCAAATTCAACCAAGTATAGATTATTACAAAACAATCCGCGCGCGCCAGGGTATCGTGTGTCTAACAACTTAGGTCCAAGAAACGTGGCTGTATATCTAGGTAATGAAAATAATTAGGCAAATTTTCAATGTTTGTATAGAACTATATTTTATATTTCAAAAATGAACCTTGACTATGTGTACTGTGTACTTTTAAGTAGATATGTTGTATTCGTAATAAATGCATAATTTTGATTTATATCAAATAATAACGTGATAATTAATGATGAAATCAATTATCATGTACAATTATTTGATTTAAATTAAGTAGCAGTTATAGCTGAAAAAAATGTACTCTTAAATCTGTAAGGCGGGGTGAATATAAGTCATAAGGTGAATATGAGTCAAAAGGTGAATAGAAGTAATAGGGTGAATAGAAGTAATAGGGTGAATAGAAAGTGGTTAGAAACTATGAACTGTTATAAAGTTACAATATGATTACGTACAGAATCATCGAATATCTCAAGACACTTCAAATATTGTACGTTTTCCACCATTGTATTACAAAAAATAATATTTGATAATGTCAATTTTAGGAAAGCACTTGATCCCGCGACCCCTATGGTCTGGTCAAGGGTGCCACTCCATTGGCAATCCAGCTAAGACCCTTCCTAATTGGATTTAGACCCTTTCTTCTAGACAAGTGGCAAAACGTTTGTAGAATACAATATTATAAAAGTTGATCAATGTATGAGATTGCCATACATTGACAACTGTCATACACGTCAAAAATATATGAATCTTATACATTCTTCATCCTATTTTCCGCTGGCCAAGGAATTGCCACTTGTCTAGGGGACGGTTCCGGAGGAGGGCCAGACCGAGAGGGATGGTTCTGGGTCTGGATGCGAGGGATATTTCGGGTATGGATATTTCCCGCAAGTAAAAAAAAAGGAGTTCCCATTTTCCTACGACGACGTGTTGACTTGGTTATATTTTATTGGTTTATTTGGAAAATCTAGCATACTGCAGTGTAGCTGCTTCATTTATATTCGCTCCGTTTTACGGTAGGTAATTGTTTTAGGATCAAGAAATATCGACGGCCTTTCGCATTTAGATGAATTTTTATCAGATTCTTATGCATTAAAATATTGGTAGCGAACGCATTCATTCGCCGTCGACGCGGCGATTCTGATTACAGCCCCTTTATACAAGAGGCAATTCTCTAGCTGGCGTTTAGTGAAATAGAATGACGAATAAATGGGATTTGACGTATATGACAGTCGTTAACGCATGTCAAATACGTCAAATCCCATATATTCGTCATTCTATTCCATCAAACGCCGGTTAGCGAATTGCCACTTGTCTAGAGGGGCAGATGTTTCAAAGCTTAAGGCTATGGAAAAATGCTTGAGCGGTTATTAAATGATAAATTAAAAATAATACTATCGTTATTCCATACGACAAACATATGCAGTAATAAGTTACATAATAATATAGTTTTTTTTTTTTTTTTTTTTTTTTTTTTTTTACGTGCGGGAAATCCCCACGGATACCCGCCCCTCCGGAGCCGGAGGGGTGGGTTATGTCGGACTCGAACCGACTAAACCGCACGCCGTCTGTGGGTCGTGGTGCTAGGCCGGAGGTGAGGTTGTCTTGCGACATATCCCTCGCACCCCGGCTGACCCAGGGCCATCCCTTTCGGTCTGGCCCTCCTCGGGAGGTGGGGACCACGCCGTCCCCGACTCAACCCCGGTGTGGGGAGGCGCGCATCGTCCTACGATGCGCGCCGCCGCCGTGGCCTGCTTCTGCTAGGGTGACGGGTGATAATAATATAGTATGATCATACTGCTGCATACTATTTTCAGTCTTGTGTGTTTAATTGTGAAATTGTGTAAAAAATGCAATTGCATAATTATTTAAAAGTGCTTGAATATTTTTCATCTTTGTCTTAATGGACCCTAATAAAGCGATAGAGGTACAGCTAAATGTAAAAAGCCATCGATATAATGTCTTGAGATGTATCCGCCTTAACGTTAGCTTATGGCCATTGTCCGTCTTCGAGTTAGCGGCGCCGCGACCCGCCATTTTGTATTGTCTAAATTATTACGTACCTTTGAACACTCGATGTGAAACTTTTAATTTATTTGACTACGAACAAACGATTATGGATATTACTTAAATACATTGTAAATGAAGCGTAAAGCTTGAATAAAAATGAAAATTAACATGTATTTTTATTTGTGACCTGCAAGTTTAAAAAAGCCATATTGTATATTATATTATTTCATTTTCTGACTTCATATTTGTAAAATTGAAAATACGTAAAATGGTTTACATATTTTATATTATGAATAATTCTGATGTTAAATTAGTGAAATGTGTCACCAATTTAAATTGTTAAAAATCATTATTTACAAATATGAAAGCAGAATATGAAACATACAATGTGATATTTTAGACCTGCCGTTTTTTTTTATATGGGACACGTCAATTTGACTTTACCTTGCCTGATGGTAAACTGAAGGCAAAGTCTCAGGAGAGAGGGCCACCATTATACCTATACACGTGCTATGTTAACAATGGTGGCACTCAGTTGACGGCCTCATCAGATGCTTTTATACGCCCCGGTTAAAGGACCCGGGACTGTAGGAAGAGGGAAACACTTTGTTGTAGTCCACTGAGGGATAGAGTTCACCCAATGTGCACTATAGCACCCGATCCTCAGCCTTCCGTATTCAACCAATCCCAGCTACCTTTTCAGTCCTTCTGTACAATTTCGGTCTATATGTCGTGTTGGTTCCCGGCGGAGTACAAAAGGGCCACTCCATCTCTTCCTCTGGGTGCCGTAGCAGGCGACTAAAGGATAGAGCTGTTCTCCATTCGCCAGTAAACATGCAGCCCAGAACTAAGTGCTCGCTTGACGGCACAAGGCTCGCCCCTTATGACGTAGGACCGATAATCATAGTTGGCAAAATGTGGGTGTTAATACTCCTCTGCATACCCCTTCGGGGATTTACAGATGTGAGTATATGTATATCCAATAGTGTCACATGCCAACTCCGGGTTCACTCTCCTCCAGAACTGTGGTTAAGAAGTCTTGAGTTCGAATCCTGGACGTTACACGCCAACGAGAACCTTGAAGGGGTTAGACAGTATATAACAGTTCGATCTCCGCTCAATGAAAATATTTGTATGCACAAATATGGGCTTTCGCATTGCTGTTGTCGTGCCTCGGAGAGCACGTTAAGCCGTCGGTCCCGGTTGCCATACGAACATCTATATGACAGTCTTTACGGGTAGTTGGAGCCCTCAAAAATCCAACAACGGCCCTTCTAGTTTTAGTGCTTAAAAACCGGGGACGAGTTGGGGACTCTGTGGTCCCCCCACCCAAAGAGGGCCATATCGTTATCGAGCGGGATGCCCCACCCCCCCCCCCCCCCCCTGGGCTTGGCAACCTCACTATCGGTTTTGCACTGCGAGCGGTGGTATCTGTGGGGATTTCCCGCACGTTAAAAACAAAAAAGGTGCATAAAAACCCGACTGCTGTTTAAAAGATCGAAATAAGTTTGATAGCAGGCAGTTTTGGGTAGGTACCGCCTGTTAGCAAACTTTTTCGAACTTTTCAATAATTAGGTAGATTTATCTTAGATTTTTTTTACTAAAGTATTTATATTTATTTATTTTAAATAATGATCTAATTGGGTAATAAATAAATAACATTTTCATTGAAACTAAAACGTATTAACTAAATATATACAAGAATTCCTCCCCATCGATGTCGACTAATAAAGTGCCCAAAAGACTGGCGGCATTGCCCCGTTGGATTGCAATGCCAATCCGTTGTGCAAAAAACAGGCCAGCCCTTTGGTCACGCCAAGCATCGACCAGTCCTTTGCAATTTCTTTGTAAAGCGATCGCGCGCTCGGATCCCTCGACCCCAAACGACTCAAATAAATAATTGCTGGTAATATTCTTCTTCTTCTATTTTTTAATTCTTCTTTCTTTCTTTTATCATATTTTCACCGTTTGAGGACCTCCGCCAATACCGCAGTATTACAAGCGCAGAACGTCGTACTTGGAAGATGGAAAAGAAAGAAAGAAAGAAAAAGAAGTAATCGTCGTCTAATTCCCTTCATTTTGATACCCCACTTGGTAGTTATTGAAATGAAATGAAATGAAATGAAATTATTTATTTGCCAGAATGCAGGTAAATAAAGGTATTATATTATATATATTACAATGGCCCATTTACATCCTACCACTATGGTGTGCAAATATTTACGTGATTTGAAGCTATAATCTACAGCATGCATGCAACCAATAATTGTTATCTATTTGTTTAATGTCAGATTTATACTGATGTCAGCTTTATATTAATGTCAGTTTTATGTTAATGTCAGAATAATTATTTTATAGACTCTAAATTACATTAAATTATGATGTCAAATCGCTGATAATATCAAGCATAACATTATTACTATGTGTATAAAGGTATATAAAATTATCTATTAGTCACCTATCCCACGGTATGACATGAACTCATCCAAATCGTAAAAACATTCTTTTTGTAGCCATTGCGTCAACCTTCTTTTAAACATAGTAAAAGGTAAATTCTTAAAGGTGTTCGGTAATTTGTTATATACCTTTATAGCGTTCATGTATGAGTTCCTTTTATGCAATTCTAGCCTGCATTGCGGTACATACAGCCTATATTTATTTCTAGGAACTACATTTCGTTTAATAACATCGGTTTGTTTACAGAAATGTACCGGATGTTGTTTTACAAATAAGCATAACTCCTTGATATACATGGATGGTAGTGGCAGAATATTGTATTTTTTGAACAGAGGCCTACAACTATCCATGCTCCAGGCCCCACAGATTGCCCGTATACACTTCTTTTGTACTTTAAACGCCCTTATAGCCTCTACCGAATTACCCCACAACAGAAGACCATATGAGAGTACTGACGAAACATACCCGTGATATGCACTACGAGCGGCTTCTATCGAAACTGTTATTCGTAATCTTTTTATCGCATATATGAATTTGTTAAGCCTGTCACAAACATAATCGATGTGTGCCTTCCAGTTACAATTCTGATCTAATTTTATACCTAGAAACATAGCACTAGGAACTTGTTCTATTACAGTATCATTATATTTCACATTTAAATCTATAACCTTGCTTTGGTTCGTCCGAAATTGTATCATTTTTGTCTTCTGTATGTTTATTTGCAAATTGTTAGAAGACAGCCACTGTACTATTTTGCTTATGGCTTCGTTTATTTCTAGTTCGTAAGTATTTATCTTTTCGCATTTTACAATGAGAGTTGTGTCATCAGCGAATAATATTGTGCTATGTCGAGTGACATTTGGGAGATCATTAATGTACATTAGGAAGAGAAAAGGTCCTAGCACACTACCCTGTGGCACGCCAAAGTTATTTTGCCGGTAGTCACTTCTATAAACTTTCTTTTCATTTCCCTGTACCTTAGCAATCTCTACACATTGCTGCCTACCGCTTAAGTAACATCCCAACCAGTCGTTCGCTTTACCTCTGATACCATATTTTTCCAACTTATGTAAGAGCAGTTTGTGATCTACAAAATCGAATGCTTTGCTCATGTCTAGAAAAATTGCTGCTACTGGTAAACCGTTGTCAATAGTCTGTGTAATTGTTTTTACCAGGTTAAAACATGCCAGTGAGGTAGTACTATTATGTCGGAAACCAAATTGTTCACTTGTTAGTATAGCATGTGATATCGTAAACTCTTGTAGACGCTTCAGCATTACCTTCTCAAAAATTTTCGACATAATTGGTATAAGTGTTACTGGGCGGTAATTATTCATGTCAGATGTGCAGCCTTTTTTAAAAAGTGGTTTTTCAATTGAAGCTTTTAGTAAATTTGGAAAAGTGCCCTCTTCAAATGACATATTTATCAGATAACACAGGGGTTGACTAATGTGTACTGCACATCGTTTAATTACTTTTGTCGTTAATTCATCTATCCCTGTTGCGTTTGTATTATTGAGACTATTAATTACTCTTAAAATTTCCATATTATCACTTGGCTTAAGAAATATTGTCTTTTCATTATTAATTTTAATAGTTTTGTTTATCTCGTCACTTTTAAATTTAAAATTATTACTATTAGTCAATTGAATATAAAAGTCATTAAATGAGTCACTCAGTTCTAAAGGGTCTTCATATGTCCGGTTATCTTTAGTTATTTTGTCAATTCGTGTTTTCATATTTTCGTCACCAATGTTTTCATTAATTACTGCCCATGTAGCTTTGCATTTATTTGTCTTACTTTCAATATATTTCTTGTTTTGTAACTGTTTAGATTTATGTATGCATTTTTTTAATATATTGCTATAGGATGTATATTTTTTATTTAACGTTTTTCGATTTGATTTATTATGGACTTGTTTAAGGTATAAATATCTTTTCCTTACACAAGACTTTTTTATACCCTTTGTTAACCATTTACAGTTCCCTTTTTTAGTTGATTTCTTTATCTTTTTTATCGGGAAACACAAATCGAAGAACAATTTAAATAGATTATGAAATTCAGCAAAAGCTTCCTGCAAGTTACTCTTCTCATATACAGTTGAAAAGGTAAGAGCAGATATACAGTCTACAAATCTATTTATATTATCTTTACTATAATCTCTGACCATTTCGTACCAGCTGCATATTTCGTAGCATTTTTTAACTTTAATGGAAAGGGATTGGCCTGTGTCATGATCGGACAACCCGAGGTGATGCACCTCCGCCTTTACATACTTGATATTGCTAGCAAATTGATCTAGGCATGAACTCTTTCTTGTTGGTGTTTTTATGTGTAATTCAATGTTAAAGTTCTGTAATACGATTTTTAGCGCTTTACAGTGCTGGTCAGGTTTTAAAGTATTTAAATTCCAATCACCGCAAAGAATAATTTTTTTTTTAGAATATCTAGTAAGCCATGATAGTAATTGTTCTAATTTTTCAAGAAATAACTTTGCGTTGCTATCGGGAGTTCTGTATAAACAAATAATAATGATGTTATCTATTTCTATACCGCAACCTTCAAAATGGAAATCACATGTCAAGTTATTTATATAAGTCAGATATTTATATTTTATATTATAATTTAACATAATGCATACACCTCCTCGGCTTTTCCTACGGGAATACATTGACGCTAATTGATAACCAGGGATTTTGAAAAGTGTTTCTGTATTTTGTTTAATAAATGTTTCAGTCAGACATATTACATTTATTTTTAATCCTGTTTGTGAGAGCTGGTGTATAGCACATAATAGCTCTTCACTTTTATTTATGGCACCTGCAATATTTTGATGAAATATTCTAAAATTAAAGTCTGAGTTGGGGACGAAAACATTTTTCCGCCTGTGGGGTTGTATGTGTTTCTACTTGGGAGAGACTTTGCCTATCTCTAAGCGGTACATGAATGGGGGGGGACTTTTTATTATTATTTATAGTGGGTATTTTGTCAATGTTAATAGTCGATCTGTGAACGGAACGGAACGTTAAGAAGTGTTGTTTATAAAAGTGACTGTCAATAGTGAGATTTAAAAGATTGCATACATGCGACAAATAGTGACCTTTTTTGGTCCCATAGTTATTACCAACATCTAAGAAAATACAGTTTTTAAAGTACTGACAAATAAGTTTCGTTTGATTGTTAAGTACTGATTCATTAAGATACCTATTCCTGATTACATTTAAAACTATTATATTAGAACACTGTACATATTGTAACATTGTTGTTAAATTTATTAAATATTTACTAGGATTCCGTTCATATTCGCCTGGACAAATGACAATGTAATTTTCGGGGGAATCCTGTATGGTGTGGCATGACTTCAGCATCTCCCCAGACGAAGCATTGTATTTTACAATAGCAGATATACTATATTTACCATATTTACTGTTGCTTCTTGAATTAATAAGTGCCGGTGCTAAGCCAGATATTTGTCGTCCTCCCACTATTAATATTTCCGGGATTTGCGTACTAGTTTTTTTTTTATTTTTACACGGTTGAGTGTCATCTGTTAGCTTACAAGTAATTCTGTTGTCGTTTAAATTCTTTGGTAATGAACGAATCGATGTTTCATTTTTTGGATCAGCGCCATCTGTGATTGCATCTTCGTACTCCTCATCCGATTGTAAGCCTAGCCACAGATAACATAATACTAAAGTACAGATACCTCATCCCATACAAAAAAATGAGGCCATCATAACTCGGGCAATTTTACGGGCTAAATTTAAATATTAATATTCGCCACTAGATGTCAACAATATAGCCCGAGGTTCAGCTTACGTTTTACAGTAGTAGCTGCTAGATGGTGGTGTACTATATTTTCAACGATAAGAAGTGTCATACATAAATGACAATATAAATAAACATAGGTAGGCACTATATTACTAGTATTTATTTAAGAAGATTGACTGTGAATGATGTTAGTATAGACCGCATCTCCAAACTCGCAATCGGGCTTTTTCCACAGCGGATCTTCGCAAGAAAAAAGGGTAATACCCTCGTTTGCCAGATAAGAGGGTTCTTGAGTGTGTTGATAACGAATTAGATGTCATTTTTGGAATCCATAATGGCCACCACGGTGTCCTAGCTAAATTGCAATATGGGTATGGTTTTATGGGTTTTCGAGTATGCTGAGTTCGAATTTGACGTCAGTTTTGGCCTCCAATATGGCCGCCGCGCTGTAGATAGAAAATTGCAATATGGGTATGGTTTAATAGGTTTTTGAGTATGCTGAGTGTGAATTTGATGTCATTTTTGGAATCCAATATGTCCGCCACGGTTTCCTAACTAAATTGCAATATGGGTATGGTCTAATGGGTTTTCGAGTATGCTGAGTTCGAATTTGACGTCAGTTTTGGCCTCCAATATGGCCGCCGCGCTGTAGGTAGAAAATTGCAATATGGGTATGGTTTAATAGGTTTTTGAGTATGCTGAGTGTGAATTTGATGTCATTTTTGGAATCCAATATGGCCGCCACGGTTTCCTAACTAATTTGCAATATGGGTATGGTCTAATGGGTTTTCGAGTATGCTGAGTTCGAATTTGACGTCAGTTTTGGCCTCCAATATGGCCGCCGCGCTGTAGGTAGAAAATTGCAATATGGGTATGGTTTAATAGGTTTTTGAGTATGCTGAGTGTGAATTTGATGTCATTTTTGGAATTCAATATGGCTGCCACGGTGTCCTAGCTAAATTGCAATATGGGTATGGTCTTATGGGTTTTCGAGTATGCTGAGTTCGAATTTGACGTCAGTTTTGGCCTCCAATATGGCCGCCGCGCTGTCGGTAGAAAATTGCAACATAGGTATGGTTTAATAGGTTTTCGAGTGTGCTGTGTGAATTTGATGTCATTTTTGGGATCCAATATAGCTGCCGCGGTGTCCTAGATAAATTACAATATGGGTGTGGTTTAATGAGTTATCGAGTATGCTGAGTTCGAATTTGACGTCATTTTTGGCCTCCAATATGGCCGCCGCGCTGTAGGTAGAAAATTGAAATATGGGCACAGATAACATAATACTAAAGTATAGATACCCCATGCCTTACAAAAAAATTAGACCACCATAACTTGGGCTATTTTGCGCATTATTTTTAAATATTATTTTTCACCACTAGATGTCAACGAAATATCCCGAGGTTCAGTCTACATTTCGCAGTAATAGCTTCTAGATG
This sequence comes from Eilema caniola, assembly GCA_949126895.1. NCBI lineage: Eukaryota > Metazoa > Arthropoda > Insecta > Lepidoptera > Erebidae > Eilema > Eilema caniola. Next base: position 1,574,763 of record OX421486.1, on the reverse strand, counting down.
GTGGTGTGCTATAGTTTGTCAAGAAGTATAAATAATTAATCTAATATTCTCGTGTCACAATGTTCGTTCCCATACTCCTCCGAAACGGCTCGACCGAAGTCTAAGAATTGGCTACTATTTATTTTACATACCCCAGTCCGCGATAACGGACATCCACGCTGGCGGAGCCGCGGGCAATAGCTAGTAATAATATAAATTACCAAAGAGGTAAAATAATATAGATCGCATCTTCAAACTTGCAATCGGGTACTTCACATTTCTTGTATGCTGAGTATGAATTAGATGTTAATCAAAGTCCAATTTATACAATATTGCAATACGGGTATGGTCTAACTTGTTTTTGAGTAGGTGTGCTGAGTACGAATTTTGTGTCATTTTTGGTGGTTATGTTGAACTCGAACCGATTAAAAACGCACACCTCATGCCAGACTAGGTATATCCAGTCGAGTTCAACATAACTGTTATCACCGGCGGCTGGCGCGGCGGCACGGCGCGGTGGTCGGTGGACATGTCGGACTCGAACTCGAACCGACTAAGCCGTCGCGGATGCACCGCGTATATGTCGAGTACGACATAAGCAATCCCGCCTTACATATGTACTTATGAACGACGTGGGACGTCGGCATACCTAGAATGGGACAAGAATATGTAAATATCGTATGTAGGTATCTATGCACCTATATACACGAATAAATATGACTAGGTTCCTACTCTCGCCATTTTGTTCCGGCACGACGAACGGCTCAAAACAAAGTGCCTCAGCCCCTTGACTTTTACATGAGCGACTGCCGTTTGACCTACTATCCTCAAGAAGCAAAATTGCACGACAGTCGCATCCATTAATCAGTGGGTGGTACGAATAGCTCAAAATGACTCAGCCCCTTGACTTTTACATGAGCGACTGCCGTTTGACCTACTATCCTCAAGAAGCAAAATTGCACTAGAGTCGCATCCATTAATCAGTGGGTGGTACGAATAGCTCAAAATGACTCAGCCCCTTGACTTTTACATGAGCGACTGCCGTTTGACCTACTATCCTCAAGAAGCAAAATTGCACTAGAGTCGCAACCATTAATCAGTGGGTGGTACGAATAGCTCAAAATGACTCAGCCCCTTGACTTTTACATGAGCGACTGCCGTTTGACCTACTATCCTCAAGAAGCAAAATTGCACTAGAGTCGCATCCATTAATCAGTGGGTGGTACGAATAGCTCAAAATGACTCAGCCCCTTGACTTTAACATGAGCGACTGCCGTTTGACCTACTATCCTCAAGAAGCAAAATTGCACTAGAGTCGCATCCATTAATCAGTGGGTGGTACGAATAGCTCAAAATGACTCAGCCCCTTTGACTTTTACATGAGCGACTGCCGTTTGACCTACTATCCTCAAGAAGCAAAATTGCACTACAGTCGCATCCATTAATCAGTGGGTGGTACGAATAGCTCAAAATGACTCAGCCCCTTGACTTTTACATGAGCGACTGCCGTTTGACCTACTATCCTCAAGAAGCAAAATTGCACTACAGTCGCATCCATTAATCAGTGGGTGGTACGAATAGCTCAAAATGACTCAGCCCCTTGACTTTTACATGAGCGACTGCCGTTTGACCTACTATCCTCAAGAAGCAAAATTGCACTACAGTCGCATCCATTAATCAGTGGGTGTACGAATAGCTCAAAATTCCTCAGCCCCTTGACTTTTACATGAGCGACTGCCGTTTGACCTACTATCCTCAAGAAGCAAAATTGCACCAGACTCGTATCCGTTAATCAGTGGGTGGTACGAATAGCTCAAAATGACTCAGCCCCTTGACTTTTACATGCGCGACTGCCGTTTGACCTACTATCCTCAAGAAGCAAAATTGCACCAGACTCGCATCCGTTAATCAGTGGGTGGTACGAATAGCTCAAAATGACTCAGCCCCTTGACTTTTACATTAGCGACTGCCGTTTGACCTACTATCCTCAAGAAGAAAGCTTGCGCTAGAGTCCCATCCGTTTATCAGTGGGGGTGTACGAATAACTCAAAATGACTCGGACTCCTTAAATTTTACCTGACCGACTACCGTCTGACCTACGGGTCCTACCCCTACTGTTAGGACAGTAGAAGAGCTAATGGAGCTAATGGAATCTTTCAACAAAAATTCTTTAATTGAGGAATGGTCACCAAGTCACCAATCCTATGAGAGATTTGACATCGGTCTTCGAAGGGCTCCAACTTTCTTTAACGATTGCCATTTCGCATTTTTGCGATATTCGTGTAGAAGCGAGAAAGTCGTCTCATAGGAGCTCGTTATAGGTAGGTATATCATCCTCGCTCGTATATCGGCTCGTCGCCGTGTGTCGTTGTATGTGCGGTAGGTACTACAACTACTGACTACCTTGATGTAGATACATTTTATTAAGTTCGCTTTATGTACTTAGGTATAAATGTTACCCTATTCCTGTTGAGTAATTGATCTGATATTAAATTTGATAGGTAGGTAGGTAAGTAGGAAGGCGTGTGTCTTTTCAGACGACAATATACCTGCCTGAGATGTCATACTTTCAATTAATAAAGCCGTTTAACTAAAAGGTATTACGTAGATACCTACCTACCTTCTTGTTATTTTCACAGTCACCCATCCGACCCACCGACCTGGCTAATATCGCTTATAACTTCAAATGTTAAGAACGGTCACCCAGGGTTGTGCAAAAGTAGAAAGAATACTAACTTGGATACGGATTCTCAGTCGGGCGTCGGCCACCGGGGGTCTAAGCTCCAAAACCCGGTACTTACCGATTGAAAAAGTAATTTTAAGAGTTCTAACTCCAGTGGAAACTGGAAAAATGCCTGTGGCAAAATTATATAAATTCATTATTTACACTACACCAACTCAGAAAGTACCCCAGTAGATAGGTAGTCTTTAAAAAATGAGGCAGAAAGTAGGTACCTACCGTTATTATTTCAGTAGAAATATGCGAGAAATATTCCAAATATCTTTTTTTTTTTCAAATCCGTACTCAGCATGTTTAAAAGCCCTTGTTATTTCTAATAGGTAAGAAGCAGGTACTACCTACCTATCTAGTACTACCTACCTAACCTAGTATTACCTACACAAGGCGCGCGCCACAGGAGCGTTATTTTTCTTAATTTGTTTAAATTGCTTTAAATATTTCAAATTGACTGCTCCCCGCTTAATGGTAAACTGGGGTGCAATCCATAAAATAGTGACCGCCATTACAAAATGCTGTCCCTAGTTTGACAGTTTTGACACCCTCAGAAGGTATTATGCAAGTGCCTTCTAATTTTCCCTTATTTTAATAACCTTATTGATAACTTAGAGCGAAAAAAAATAACAAAATACATTTTGGCGCCAAAAATCCAACGTTTTGCTTTTGTACACCCAAGTACTAATATGTGAACTAACATGAACAAATATGTACCCTAGAACACTGGGGAGAGTTTTTATATTTTTTTAATTTTAAACAAATAATATTATTATGACTTATTCTTTTCGCGTGGGGGGTTAAAAATAAATAAGCATTCTAAACGTTTTATAGGATTGTTTAATTTTCATTGACAAAGTGACAACCCTAACACTCAAGTTGGCGGTGTTGTATGTTCGGAACAAAGGGCGATACCTACGAAATTTCGTAGATTATAAAAACAGCGGTTTTCTTCAACAATAAACGTTAAAAAAATACAGAACAGAAGTAACTTTTTAATTGTTAGTTTTAATCATACTCCTAAAATAATTAAAAAAGAAACTAATCAATTGTTAATTGCAGTAAATCTCGTTCGATATGTTTCTTGTTTGAGTAACAGCCGTGAAAATATAGAGAATTGAATAACACGCCATCTATTGTGTGTAACGTAGTGCACAGTATCGGCAGTATCATTATAGTACCGATAAAAGACGGGAAGGGCGCTGCATAATTATAACAAATTGTCGAAATTAGGTTTCAAAGTTCATTATTATATGTTTATGAGGAACAAATATTAAAGTTTTATGAGAAAATAATATTTATAGGATTCAATTCTTGTTCATTTAGAATTTTATGTTAAATTGATACACATAACGCCATCTAGAATATTTTATTAGTCACTAATAAAATTTGTTCGTAGTGGGGACCCAGTGGCCTAGCTCATGACTGCTTGAATTCAATTTGTCATTTTGAATTTCTACAAGCCTTTTGTGACGTATTTGGCCAGACGTGTTTTTTGTGATGCTTCTGGTTCTGTCGGGTGTTTTGCATATAATTTTTAAATTTGTTATGGTTGAATCTTGTTTTTGGGCATGCTTTTTTAAAGTTATATTTTCTAGAGTTAAATTGTCTATTTCTGCATGCGCAATATCTAGTTGTTCTTGTAATTTCTGTATTTGTTCCTTGTATTGTTGTATTTCTTCTTGGTATAGTATAGCATTTCCTGTCGATAGGTCTAAACTTTTTGCTAAGTAATCATTCGGAGAGCCGACTGGTGATAATGAGTGATTTAGTGATTTACATTTATTTCGTTTTCTTCTAACAGTAATATTCAATTGATCATTATCCATCAGTCCGTCCACTGACTATCAGGCTATCGCGACAACTGGTAAAATGTCTTAATTTTCTGTTTCAATTAGTAGTTGTAGATTTCTAATTCAATTTTATGTCGCTAGGATGACTCATTTCAATGGAATTTTTCCCAACTTGTGTGTTTATTCTTTGTCCACACACATTTCACCACCCTAAATCCACTGTAGGTACTTATACCTACTTTTTATTGACATTTTATGTACCTACCCTATGACACTCGGGAGATGAATACCTTTCATTTGAGACCCCCTTCATCAAAACCTATCCAGCCGTTATGGCGCCCACTCACTAACAGTTTACCAGACGACGCGACGGCCGGACGATATAAATCTGTCAGTTAATCGTAATAACCCACACACTGACAGTTTCGTTAACGATTTTGGACCGACGAGTAATACGATCCGATAGTGTGTGGCCGCCGAACGATTCCAGACAGTCCTAGGCCGGACAGTCTTAGGCCGTCAGGGCGAACGAGCACACATTATGAGGCAGTCGGCCGGCGGCCTGTCGACCGACGCCGACGTCTCGTGTCAGCATTTTTACGTTATAACCTCAGAATAACACAGTGAATTAATTTTATTCTTTTGTCTGAAGTAATAATATTATGATGACATGTACCTACATCACTAGTTTTTTTTTTACGTGCGATAAGTCCCCACGAATACCCCCCCCCCCTTTCGGAGCCGACGGGGGAGGTTATGTCGGACTCGAACCGACTAAACCGCACGCCGTCTGTGGGTCGATGTGTTAGGCCGAAGGTGAGGTTGTCTCGTGACATAACCCTCGCACCCCGGACCCCGGCTGACCCTGAGCCATTCTCGGGAGGGGGGACCACGCGGTCCCCGACTCGCCCCCGGTATGGGGGGGGGGGGCGCCTTTAGGTCCGTAGAAGGGAACAATGAAAACTATATATGTCTATTTCTGCAGCAGCCTTTCAGAAAGATAAGGTGCAGGCCGTGCAGGTTCGATGAAGATAAATAATAAAACCTTTTGTGATAAATACTGTAGCGTCCATTTTCTTTTTTGTAGTTTTTACAAACACACGCTCACAAAGACAGAGCCAGAGCAATTAACGTTTGGATACACGATCTCTAACTTATAAGAGTTCGGATACATACATGATCTGCAACAGTATATCTACATACGAAAAACATTACCCTCGCTGGCGCATTCGGGTTAAAATCTCCAGTGGGGCGAGGAGACAAGGTACAAATTTGCTTGAACTACCCTCCTGTTATATTTTTTACGACGAAAGAAATAGTAATTACCTGTTTGTTACCAAAAATATTTAATAACCTTCCTCCATCTTTATGAAAAAGTAGGTAACCATACTAAAATAATATTTAATAATAAAAATACATTCCTGTTACAAGCATTTTGCAATAACATCATCGTAACGTAACAGACTACGGCTTTTGGCCACAAATTGGTGTAAACGGATAATATTTGTGATGTTTATTGTGTAGCAGTACATTTGAACCTGTCAACGTTGTAAGGCTCAAACGTAGTAACAATCCAAGGAACAACAGTTATGTGCTTGTGGCTTTGTGTACGTAAATCTGAATGTAAATAAAAATGGTACGTACCTTCCTAGTTACTCAATGACCAATATTATGATTTGTTACCTCTGGCATTTGCTAAGCATATTGGGCATAGATAAATCGAACTTTTGCAAAGTAAGTTCCTACCTATTTAATAAAAAAAATTCTAAAGACGTGAGTAAGTAGGTACTTAGTGTGATATATTGAAATAGATATTTCAATAACTTTTAGTACTAAATATTTCAATATATATTAAGTATTGTAACTTGGTACTTATGTCTATGCTTGAACATTTGTATGTACCTACGGTGTATTAAAGGTAAATTACTAAATATGTATAGTTGCCTAAACTGTTTTTTTTTTTCAATTTTAAGTTTCAATAATTTTAATTCATTTTCCAAATCAAGAATCATCCCATATTAGGTAGTATGTATTGTACATAATATAGTTTGGTCAATTATTAGTTAAATTAAACAAATAACCCAACTTTGACCGTTCCCGGTGCAAAAGTACCCATCACACCCGCCCTGTTTCTACGCTGGATTGCGATGGCCAGCCAGTGTACCTACCAGGAAGGCTTTGGAACGGGATTCACCAGTTGTCTCTATGAGCCTGTCTCCGATTTCCTTTACGAGGTTTTTGGCCTCCCTGCTCCAGCACCTCAAGGTCTCCACCGCTATGGCCACAAAGTGGTATACCTAATAACTTTAAGTCGGCATATTTAAGGGTCTTTTTTGAACTGACGTCTTCTGCCGCGGTAGACGGAGAGTGAACGGTGCAACTGTTTTGACAAATGAATTGAAAAGCGTCGTATGATACATGTGTGTATTGTTGAGTATCGTCTTCGGCTCTCTTAAGACCCTCGTCTGGCGGCTCGGGTCTCAATATTGCCTCAGCGGCAATCACTCACTTTACACACTTGTACCATAATCTACTATATAAAAATAAGTCGGGTTTTCCTTCCTGACGCTATAACTCCAGAACGCACGAACCGATTTCCACGGTTTTGCATTCGTTGGAAAGGTCTCGGGATCCGTAAGGTTTATAGCAAAGAAAATTCAGGAAAAATTTCAACAGAAAAGCGGGAAAGCGATAATCGACATCCACGCGGGCGGAGCCGCGGGCAACAGCTAGTCTACTTCACACGAAAAGTCACAATTTGATTACAGGTGTCATTATATGATTAATTGTGGTGAAATTATAGCCACTTTATGAGCCAGAGTGGTGAAACAGTAATTATTGTGAACGTAAATAAGTCTACCGGTTAGGGTAAAAACGTGGTAAAAACTGAGAGATAAATAAGAAAATTTGATTTAAAATTTTATTGTTAACAAACTGTAATGGATAAAAAGGATGTAATATTAATTTATACCTAGGTATTTAGATATGAATCTCAGGGATGGATTCGCAATAAGTATTCTGCCGAGGCGTTGTTCGGATCCGTAGTGCAGAGATAGAAATATGCACTTAGCTCGTTGACTCCCGGCTGGCGGTGATGCCGGCGTGCCAGGGTCTTCACAGATGTGCCTCTCGACCGAATAATGGCGAGAATCCTGGTGCGAAGATCCTGGAAAAAGAAAAAGAGCGGATCAGTATTTCTCAAGGGAACTACGTCCAGTGACCCGTTAAAATAATAGCAGGTGAAGATAATCTCCCCAGCGGCTAGGCAGCGTAGCTAGAAGCTATAAGAAAATAAGTATATAGTAAAGCAGTGACGTGACAACCTGATGACGTGACCTCTGACCGCAGAGATCATCGGCCTCGTGGCACTAAAGAGTAGGCTGATATAGCACAACACCCGAGAAGGGCTAGGCCGAGAGGGATGGCCCTGGGTCGGCCGGGGTGCGAGGGATATGTCGCATGACAACCTCACCTTCAGCCTAGCACTACGACCCAGAGACGGCGTGCGAGGGGGGGGGGGGGGGGGTATCCGTGGGGATTTCCTGCACGTAAAAAAAAAGATATAGAACAACCAAATAATAGAATAAAATATAATTAAGCCATGCATCAAGCAAGCTATAAGCTGTACCGCTGAGAAGTCTTCATCTGTAGAAGGAAATTTTGATCTCAAAACTTACTCACAGCCGATAGTTGGCGAGAAAAGGGACGAATTAAACAGTGTCGTTTGAGACTTCGGTAGTGATGTCCAGTCTAGCTAGCACCACCATATATAATTACCAGCGGTAACACAGCGTAGCTAGAAGCTAAATAAAGAAGAAAGCAGTTAAGCAGCATAAGCTGGTGACATGATTTTTGACCGTAAAGGTCATCAGCCTCGTGGCACCAAATAATGTAAGCTGAAATAGCACATATAATTTAATAAAATAAAATATAATAAGGCCATGGACATAAGCAGGCACTAAGCTGGACCGCTGAGAAGTGTTCACCTGTAAAAAGAACCGGAACCACCAGCAGTTGAGCACCGGGGTCAAAAGTGACCTTTCTTGGCGGAATTTGCGATAGAAGGGACAATTTAGCGTTCATTAGACAATTCGGTTAGAGATGTCAATTTAGCTCGCACAACCATAGATGATTAAGTAAGAAATATAAAAATATACTAAAAAAATCCATTATCTTTTAAGTAATTTATTTCCACAACGTTACCACGACCCACTGCTAATGGGTAAGCTAGGCTGTCGGGTTATTAGTCAACGACTAACAGCTCCTCCTAGGAGACGGAGTCTATTAACCGTCGTCCAGAGTGCACCAGCCCCCCCGCTTCCGCTTCCCAGGACCGCGGTCCAGAGGGAGAAGAAACAAGGAAGCCAACGTGGAGGTTACCCGGCGTCGCACCCCACTAAACTAATTCTAACATTAAATTTTTACTTATACACTAGCCAATAACTAATATAAAATATTTTGACATTATAACTTATATAACTACTGACGCGTTTCCTGTCATAAAAAGCCACATCGTTTCATATGCTCCTCAAAGCTTAGAAACTGATTCGGGTCCCTGAGCAGCTTCCTCGTGACTGAAAAGAAAAACATTTTTATTATTACAAAATCCTTCACAAATTAGTTTTGAGATTCGAAAAGGTAATGTGAGAAGTGGGAAATAAAATTGATTATTTTTTGAATTATAAAGGAAAATAGAAGTTGTACGTAGCAGCCTTAAAAAGTCCAACAACTGGTCTAACTTCAATACGAAATCGCGAATGGAGTGTGCAGGTCAGATGGCAATCGCTTCAGCCAAACTCGCAGTTAGATTTAAAAAGCGGACCCCAGACTCCAAGGTGCAAGCTTCGGACGACTGTGATTAACGCTAGAAAGAGAAATAAAACCCGTTGCCACCTGTTCACGGTCGGTACAACTTTGTACTACAACGTTGTACTATTTATATGTGTACTTACGTGCAATCACAGGAAGTTCAACCGCGGGCAAGGCCGGCGCCAGCAGACTCAAATCTTCGTCCAAGTCGTGCAGTGCGTAAACACCAGCCTTCACCGCTTCCGGCGGAGCTTTCATAATAGCTGCCTGTGGTTGTTGCACCTGCTGGTAAGACAAAAATATTATAATTTGATAACAATTTGAAATGGCAGTTTTAGAACTTCAGGTCATGAAGGTAAACAATACTTACAATGGCTTTTTGGGGCTGAAATTTGCGGCGATTAGAGACCATGACAGGCTTCGTTGGGCGTCTCGTGAAGGGGCCGTTTGGTTTTACGACTTGCATGACTTCATTCTGCAACATATTTTAGATTATTGTTTCTGCTCATGATAAAGTCACATCATGAAATAGAATTGCCCATATTTCGACATGTAACAATAACTATGACCTTGGTCGAAAACTACGCAAAGAGTGTATCATTTTTATTTCATAGATTTACTGTTATCTTTAAATAGGACAATATGGGTATATCCATAACACATACAAAACAATTTTATAAATCATTAACTCCACTTTTGCAAACAATGGTAAACAGATGACAAGTACCTTCTTCACAATAGCCTTTTTGGCAGTCTCCACATTGAGCTTCGGAATCCGCTTCTTGTCCAGTTTTTTCGTGGGATGCTGTTGCTTCTCCACGACAAATTGCTTTACTTCCTCTTCCTGGAAGAAACATAATTGTATTAGATTAACAGCAGAATAATAATTATTTGTATAATAAATATTATATCTATTTAAGCGATATTAAAACAGAAGCAGGTGGCGGAATCCCTCTTCCATATTCTCACCGTAAACTCATACGTAAGGGCTTGTTCCACTTCCGTAATCTTATTGTTTACAAATTTTATGGTGGGAGGCTTCTTGCCAGCGTCCATTGCGGCCTTGTGCCACATGCTCAACTCGCTGTCTAAGAAGTCCTGGTAATAACAACAAGTAATCTGTTAGTTTCTGGTATCTCATAAAACCATATTTTTATTTTAACCAAATACTTCTTCACATTGCACGTCAGACATACCTCGTTGCTAATATATTCAAGTCTAAACTCTTTGGCTTGTGCCCCAAGATGAAGCTTCAAATATTTGTTGGTCCGTGTGTTACCTAGACTATAGAACTCTAGGTTTTCGCACACGCCAACTATTTGTGCTACCTGTTGGCAAAAAGAAAAAGAATATTATATATAGTTAAATATGACACCTAAGTAGGTACCTAAGTAAATATGGGGAGGATCGAGATTTAGATTTCAGACTGTTGAATGACAAAAATGCTTGCTTGGCTTGGCTTGCTTAAGTCGCTCTAAGTCAACACAAGAAAATGATTGTACCTACATGACGATGTTTTTTTCAAAAATAATTCCTACTGTGTTTTCTGGCAATGTTTCTCAGTAGTAGGCATGTCACGCACTGCACGGTAGGCGAAAAAATAATGACAATTCCAAACAAATTTATATTTTTTTTGGAAAACATAAACTTGATTTTCTGAATTTGAATTTGAATTAGGCTTTTGCCTCTTAGATTGGTCGAATTTTCTAAATCATAAGGTTTGTCTGCAAAATAGTATCTATCTGTGTCTGTCTCTAACGCTTTCACGCCTAAACCACGGAACCGATTTTGCGGCAATTTGCAACAGAGATAGACTAGCGCTTGGGAAAGGACATACCCGACATCCACGAGGACGCAACCGCGTGCAACAGTTAGTAACTTTTACTTACCCTATAAACTGGCATGAAATTATAAGGACCAACATTCACTCTTACGAAGCAACCGTTGACTACTCGCGCGAAGAGCGGCATATGTAGAAGACGCTCTAACTTAATTCTGGAATTGAAAATTTAAGAAATAAGATAGAGTAAGTTGAGGCGGCTTAGGTAGCCTTGGACATATTGAATTACCAGTAGTCATTTGACTTGGCACAACATTGTTAGAACATTACCTGCTAAGTCTAATTTCATTTATGCGGTCCTTTGAGTCCGCGTATTGGAGCTCCACTTCTTGTATCCTCCGTTTCTTCGCGTTCCTCTCATCATCATTCGAGGAGCTCGAGCTCGACGTTCTACGCTCTGCCGTATCAAATTGATCAGTCAAAACAAAATCAAAATCAGTTTTAAATAATTCATTTTTGGAGTCATAAAAAACAACTTGGAACTTTGGAATTATAGCAAGCTAACATATTGGCTACCTAAATCAAAAATATTAATCTATTTAATAACATTTTTGTGTATCTACATAAAAAAGAACAAATTATTTACCAGTTGACTTATATCCGGAATCATCAGAAGAATTATATGATTTTAACTTCGCATCCTGTCAAATCAAGAAGAGAACAAGGAATTAGATATGGTGGAAAAATATAATAGCCTTAAACACAGGAGACAACTTACTAATCGTGAAATATATTAAATGTTTAAATCGATTAAGATAGGAAAAATTGAATCACCTCACCATGGGAAAGATCACGTACGAGCTGATAAATTTTATCCCATCTTAATTGATTTGAGTATTCAAAAGATTAAATGTTATTCATAAATTGCTCATAAATTGCTGCTGTAGATACTTACGTCTCGTATCTCCTTTCTGAAGTCCTCAAACTCCCGATTCTGGCTTCCCGATTTTACGCGGGCGGCTTTCGCGTTCCTCTGCGCGCGCCACACCGCTATGGCGCCTAACCTCTTCTCATCCACAGTGCGCTTGCATTCCGACCAAGTCGCACCAGTTTGAGATGAGGCCGAACGTGTAGAATCTGTAAACGATGTACATGTTTTTACGACATTTGCCATATACCTACAAATCACATGATTATTGCCGAAGTAGAGTATATACTCCTCCAGTCTGCCTTGTTGATCCAAATCACAGAGGGTCAATTCTCGTAATGAAAATGTATTCAAAATTTAGTATCCATCTTCCCGATCCAATGTTGAGAGATTGTTACTATATACTCATTATAAAAGGTCCAGATTTGAATTACTTTTGCAGAGAGGTATAAAAGTTTTTAGAGTACACAAAAGGCTTGCGGCTCAGGAACTGTATATGGACATGACAATGGCATTCGATTATGTAGATGGCTGTATATAACTTTTTACATGAAGTGTTTATAAATATGGATTAGTGAACTCCAGTAGAAGCAGTTAATATAGATTTGCAAAAAGCGTTTGACCATGTTAACCACGAAAATCTTTTACAAAAGATGTATGCGTACGGAGTTCGTGGCAACGTATACGATGTTATCAAGTCATACCTCAGTAAAAGAAACAGTTAACAGAAATCAAAAGAGTGTCAACAGAAAAAAAACAGTAGTAACGAATAAATCAACTGGTGTTCTCCAGGGAAGTGTATAAGGATCACTTTTCTTCCTTATTTAAATTAATGACATGCTCCAAATAATTAACAACAACGACGATAGCACAGTAATAGAGATTTTACCATCGCCGAACCCGATATTAACATGTTTTTGATATCTATTATTAACTGGTTCATTATAAATGAAGTAGCTATTAATTTGGACAAAACAAAGATTTTGAACTTTAGACAAAGATTATCTCACAAACCACTCCATATATCATACGAAAATACTATTATTGAAGAAATTAATGTAACGATATATTTAGGTACTTACGTTTACAATCAAGTACATTGGAAACATCATGCTGGACAAATTCACTGAATCAATTCTTCTATGCTCTATACAAGATAAGAGACAGAGTAAATGATACAACGCTATTGACAGCAAACCATGGATATGTTGCCGCTACCTTGCGATTTGGAATTATATTCGAGAGGAATGCCACTGAAAGAGAAAGTTTCATTTACTAATTTAAATAATTATAATAACAATGCCTACGCTACTGAGTCTGAAACTGCTGTATTCGTAAACAAAAACGCCATAAAGACAAATTACGAATAGCAACAAGTAGTGTTACTTGTTGCTAAGCTATTACTTCAAAGTATATTTTGCATAGCGCGAGGCATTTTCAACAAAAAAAAACCATGAATATAAACTACAAAATAAATAAATTTATTATATATTATATATGAGAAAGGTATTCAACCGTATGGGAAATCTAGAAAAAAAGCTGCTGGTTTACTCCATGTACATGGATTTAACACGAGCATTCGATTACGTGGATCACTCTATACTGATAGATAAGCTGTATACTTACGGAATAAGGGGAAATGCACTAAATTTAATAAAATCATATCTTGAAGGTAGAAAGCAGATAACTCAAATAAATAGAATATGCCCTAAATACAAAACGAAGGTGAAATACTCGTTGGAAATGAGAACAGTAACAGACGGTGTACCTCAAGGAAGCGTACTAGGTCCTTTGCTGTTTATATTATATATAAATGACTTCCTACGGTCAATAGGATATTCCATGATCCTTTTGCGGACTATAGTACCGTAGTTTACTCGGAACAAGAGCTCATGAACAATGCAGAATTTAATATTAACAGTAACATGGACAAAATTATCAAATGGTTGGCATCAAATAATCTTTTTTTTTTTGTAAGCGGCAAGTCATAAATGAAGATTTATTTATATAAATACAGAACTTAAAATATAAATCATACTAAATTAAATTTAAAACTAGAAACTAAAACAACCTAAACTAAACAACCGGAATATTTACATTTCTTTTAATTAATTTTGACAAAACAAACATTATGACATTCGGAAATAATTCACATCATTTAAGCGACATGAGTATAAGACATTTAAATAAAACTAATATTGACATAGGTAATACCAAATTTTTAGGACTACACATTGACTCGAATCTAAACTGGAAAACGCACAGTAACATGATATGTAAAAAACTAAATAGTTTCTCGTATGCGCTCTATATGATATCAAAAGTAGTAAACCGAGATGCAGTAATTACAGCATACCACGCCCACGTGACGTCAATATTACGATATGGGGTCATGTTCTGGGGCAACTCTACTGACAAGGAAGATGCATTTAAGGCACAGAAAAGATGTTTGAGAGCCGTGTGCAAATTACAACAGACAGACACATGCAAACCACACTTTATACAGTTAAAGATACTAACTCTGCCTTGTCTGTTTATATATGAAGTTGTAACTTTTGTGAAAGGTAATTTTACACTGCTTACAACAGTGCTCGTAACTGCCATAAAATTTGCATGCCTCTGCATTGGCCAGCGCTGTTTGATATAAGTATTTTCTCCATGGCTCCTCGTTTGTACAATAAATTACCACGAAATATTTTAGAAGTGGAAAATACAACTGCTTTAAAAAAAAATGTATTACACTTACTTATAACGAAAGCGTACTACAGTATTGACGAATATTTAAATGACAAATTGTAATGAAAGTGACTATATTGTATTACCATTAAAATTAAACTTACTTATAATATATATATTACTATTTAATTTAAAATTTTGACATAACTAAACCATTTAACATTATTAAATCCGAAATTAATCGCGTTATTAATCAGTAGCTACTTCTATAAAATGTATTTAACAGACTGAACATGATTCAGGCCGCTAATTGAACGGCGCCGTTTAGTAAAGAGCCTATTGAACGGCTGATTAAGCTAATTGGCTGTGACATACATATAACAATATTTTCTTAAAATATTGAATGCCAATACCTATGGCTGGATATGGTTGATCAAATCATGTAAAAAACCATCAATATATACCTATGTTTTACAATAATGTTCAATTTGAATTTGACCATGAACTATTAATTCAAAACCAATTTCAGAACTTATAAATAGAATGAATTTAGAACTTTTTACAAGCCTAAGACTGAAACTATGAATTGCGGAGTATTGCAAGGATGTATACTCGGGCCAGTGTAATTAATATTTATATGAATGCATTCTCATCAGACACACGATTTTAATATTTATGTTAATGATAAATGAAAGCACTGAAACCGATTATATGATAACTTAATTGGCTATTACCTGTTTCATTAAGTGGTTAAAACTATACAAGCTTAAATAATGGATTTTAATCAAAGACAACATTCATGAATTAAAATACTCTATACAATAATAAAAATATTGATAACAATGATGCAACAATTTTTTTACCGACTGTTTGTGTACCTAGATATTTTAGGATACGGAATTATAAAGAAAGATTTTGATGAAACCATAAGCATTAGGCAGTAATTAATTTCACATTATCTAGGAAAGAAAATCGGGCAGGAGTAAAATATATCGAATGAAAAGAATTCAAAGTCCTATGCTGTTAACACATAGCCCTACAGTTTACAAATTCACTTAACTTTGGCAACAACATAATATACTGTGGTAATAGGGTGTTATCCCCATTGTCACTGAATTGCAACTGAACAAAACTTAAGACTACATTTAACTCGTTCGCTGCCTTCAACTACCTGAGACTCGTTACTGTGAACTGATAGAGACAAGGGAAGCGAAGCGAATTCGAAAAATTAAGTGTATTTCTTAATAGCAGGTAATTACTAAATTTCATCGTACCTAACAATGATTGTTTCACCCGGCGGGAAGTCACAAAAGAGATAGGGGTCGTAAAAGGCGGCTGAACGACAGGGTTATTGTCCACAAATATACAACAGGTTTAGATGACAATAATCAAAATTATGTATTTTGAAATCGAAGAAATAAAGCGTCTACTGCAAGTATACTTTCAATACAAAGTCAGAAATTAGACGAAGAGAAGAGACAACTTATACTGATTGCTGAAAATGATAGTGAATTAGCTAAATTAAAATATTAACAAATTAACAAGCAGTCAAAATTATTAGAAACTAAAACATATAAGGCGATTAAATAAATACTAAATTATTAACAAAGTATAGAATGAAATTAAGATAGAAACATTTTATAGATAGAGCTGTAGAAAAATATACAAAATCACAACTGAAAGTAAATATTTCAAGCAAAAGAAACCAGTTTATAAATCTAAAAGGTTACACAGAGTATAAAGAAAATGTAAAAGATAGTGAATTCACTATTCCTAAAGAACAATAAACTAAAAATACGCATGCTTTTAACACGTTACGAACTATATATTATGGGGTGCTGCAAGGACGTACACGATGATGATAGCATAGTGTATTTACAGGAAGTAGAAACTAATGAATATTAAATACTAGATGATCAACAAAGTATCAAACGAAATAAAGATGCAAGAATAAATGGGCACAATTTAATACAATCATTTTCAGTAAAAGGAACTAGATTGAAATCTAAATTAAAAAGTCGATACCAATTGCTTTCCCATCATTTTTTTTATATGCCTAATACAGAAACTATAAGTTATGGAATACTACAAGGACGTGTGCCCGACCCAGTTTCATTTAGTATTTAATGAAAGAGTTCGCATTAGTCACCTCTTTTTTCTATATAAAAACATGTAGGTACACCTGTTTTATCTTCCAATTGGTTTTTTTTTCTTCTCATAAACGCATAACATGTGGTATAGATTTGTGAAACGAGTGATTCTAGTTTTGGTTTTCAGTTAAGATAGGAATTTATATCATGAATGGAAATGGAATATTACCTCTTTCATTAAATGGCCTAAGACAAATCTACACAAGGTTAGAATTGATCCAGATAAAGCTAAAAGCATAGATTTTGCCAATAAGAATTTTCATAAATTAAAATACTTACTCCAAACAACGATCAAGGTATTTAATTGCTGAAATAAAGAAAACTTTGAATCGAGATTAAATTCTATTTGAATTTAGGGTAATGAATTTTTTTCATCTAAAAATTTTAGGAATTACAAGAAATGGTTTTGATAGAACCATAAGCATTAAATCTTTCATTATTTAACTTTATCTAGGAAAGAAAAACGGGAAGGAGTAAAATATATCTAACGAAAAGAATTCAAAATCTTAAACTATCTAACACGTAACCCGACAGATGTTTTAATCTGATATACATACATGCCAAAAACTATTTAAAACAGCAATATTTTAAAAATGTTATAATAATACATACATTCAGCTTTGGACTCCATTTTTTCTTGAAATTGTCCACAAAAATTCACTATAGTAAAAATGTTCACACAAATTCACAACGTATTGGGATGTTATCCTCACTGTCACTGAAATGCAACTGACCAACACTTGTGATTGCATTTAACTCGTTCGTTTGCTTCAACTACCTGAACCTCGTTACTATGAACTGATAGAGATAAGCGAAGCGGAGTCGAAAGATTAAGGGTATATTGTTAATAGCAAGTAATTACTAAATTTTGTCGAACCTCGCAATTATTGTTTCACCCGGCGGCAAGTTATAAAAGGAACAGGGGCCGTAAAAGGCGACTGAGCGATAGGGTAAACATACAACAGGTATAGATGATAATATTCAAAATTATATACTGTGGCATCGAAGAAATAGAGCATCTACCGAAAGTATGCTTCCAAAATCAAGTCAGAAATTGGAAGAAGAGAAGAGAGAAGTTATACTTATTGCTAAAATGAAATTGAATAGGCTGAATCAAAATATTATCAGAAGGTCAAAATTAACAGAAACTAAAATATATTTAGCGATCAAATAAATGTTAGATTATTTACATAGTACATAATGAAATAAAGATAGAAACATATTATGGATAGAGCTGTAGAAAAATACATGAAATCACAACTGAAAATAACTATTTCAAGTAAAAGAAAACAGATTATAAATCTAAAAGGTTACACAAATTACAAAGATAATGTAAAAGACAGTAAATTAATTAATCTATACACAGTAAAAAATAACTAACTACTCATCCTTTTAACACATTACTAGTATAACAACTATAAGTTACGGGGTGGCACACTCGGCCCAGTTTTTATGCAGTGCACCTACTCATACGACTCAATTTTCAAAGATCATACGCGCCAATTTTGCTTTTCATTTCATAAATTTATCAGCGCATTACTGCGGTGTGGGTGTCATAAAACATAACTCGACTATTGTCCATAAATAGTGATATATTTGTGACGGCAAAGGGTCCTATAATACCTCTACTTAGAGATAAGAGAACAAAACATTTAAAAAATGTATTTTCTACAGGTAGGTACACAGCCATAAATGATAACTAGCTTTTGACAAGAATCAGATAAGACAAATACAGATTTACACAAGCAGCGATATGAAGTAACAAAGACAATAGAAGAAAATCATTAAGAATCTTAAAAAAAGACTAGATTCACAAAAAGGTACCAACTATAATAACAAAAGATACATTTTACTAATATTTATAGAGATTAAGAAACATGAAAAAATGTCATTACAAAAGATCTATTCAAAAGAAATAAGAAGGAAATTAAAATTTAAAAGAACACAGTTATTTGACTGAATTATATTATTATTGTTAAGAATTTTGTGAAACCGTTTAATTAATTAAATAAATGATGAATACTTAAAAAAAAAAGAACACACGTATTTTAAGTAAATTACCCCGGTTGGTAAAAAGATTACCGTGGTCCATGCGATTGGTTTGTGAACATTGCGAAAGTGATTAAATGTTTTCTAAGTAATACAGATGTTAAGGCTTAATTAAGGTCATTACATAAAAAGTTTACTAGTGTTTAGGCTATTATTTGGCTTATAGTGAAAATATTGACAAACTTAGTTTGAATGTTGATAATGATACTGTCATTTAAAATAACGTTTATGATACAACTAATCCAGCAGATTTTAAACGATGTGTATCAAATAAAAAAAAAACAGGAGTAAGAAGTAACATACGCCAATTTTTGGAACTAGTCAATTTTAAAATATTGCTAGGATGTACACTTGGACCAGTGTTATTTAGTATTTATACGAATGCCTGCCCATCAGACACGAAAGCAACTGATTTTATGATAACTTAATTGGATATTACATGCTTCATTAAGTGGTTAAAGCTACACAAGCTTAAAATTGATGTAAATAAAGCTAAAATAATGAATTTTGGGCAAAGTGAATTTCCACAAATTAAAATTCTAAAGAAAGATATTGATGAAACCCTAATCACTAAAGCAGTAATTAATTTTACAATATATAAGAACGAAAACTGGGACGTTGTAAAATATATCGATAGAAATCTATTTCAAAATCGTATACCGTCTAAAACCCTGCTAAAGTCGTGATCTGATATACATACATAACGATAACTACAAACTAATTGTCAAACAGCAATATTTTAACAGCAATATTTTAAGAATGTTATAAAAATACATACATTCAACCTTGGACTCCATTTTCTCTTCACACTGTTAAAAAAGTTCACTAGTTCACTAAACTTTGGCCACAACGGAATAAGATGTTATCCTCACTGTCACTGAATTGCAATTGACCACCACTTGTGATTGCATTTATCTCTGTGGTTCACTTCAACTACCTACAAGTCATGACTGTGAACTGATAGAGATAAGTGAAGCGGGGTCGAAAGATTAAGGGTATTTGTTAATAGCAGGAAATTAATACATTTCTTTGAATCTTACAATGATTATTTCACCCGGAGGGAAGTCATAAAAGGGATAGGGGCCGTAAAAAAGGACTGAGTGATAGGGTTATTATCCGTTAATATATAACAGGTTTAGATGATAATATTCAAAATTATATACCTTCAATACCAAGTAATAAATTAGAAGAACAGAAGAGGTAGGTTATACTTGTTGCTGAACATGATAATGAATTTGCTAAATTAAAATACTAACAGGAAGTCAAAATTAACATAAACTAAAATATATCTAGTGATTAAATAAATACTAGATTATTAACAAAGTACAGAACGAAATAAAGAAGGAAACATATTATGGATAGAGCGGTAGAAAAATGCATAAATTCACAACTGATAATAACTATTTCAAGCAAAAGAAACCAGTTTATAAATCTAAAAAGTTACATAAAGTATAAAAATATTGTAAAAGATAGTGAAATCACTATTGCTATAGAAAAGAAACTAAAAAAATAGGCATCCTTTTAACACGTGATTGGTATACGAATATAGTGGGGTGCTGCAAGGACGTACACGCCGATGATAGCATAGTCGCATTTACAGGAAGTAGAAAGTAATGAAATAGATGATCAACAAAGTATCAAACAAAATAAAGATGCAAGAAAAATTGGACAACATTGAATATAACTATTTTCAGCAAAAGGAACTAGATTGAAATCTAAATTAAAAAGTCGATACCATTTGCTTACTAATCACATTTTATATATGCCTGGTACAGATACTATAAGTTATGGAATACCAGTTTCATTTAGTATTTACGAATGGGTTTTCATCAGATACCTCTTTTTTTTAAATACTCCAAACATCGCTCAAAATACTTAAAATAAATAGTTTAAATAAAGAAAACTTTCAATCTAGATAAAATTCTATTTGAATTTCGTGCAATGAATTGGTTTCATCTAGATATTTCAGGAATTATAAGGAATGATTTCGATGGAACCATAAGCATTAAATCATTAATTAATTTCACATTATCTAGGAAAGAAAAACGGGAAACATTAAAATATATCTACCGAAAAAAATTCAAGATCTGTCTCTCACGATAACCTATAGATGTTTTGATCTGACATACATACATAGCAAAAACAATTTTAAACTATTTATAAAACAGCAAGATTTTACAAATGTTATAAAAATACATACATCCAACTTTGAACTCCATTTTTTCTTGAAACTGTTCACACAAATTCACAACGTATTAGGATGTTATCCTCACTGTCACTAATTTGCAACTGACCAACACTTGTGATTGCATTTAACTCGTTGGTAAGTTCACCTACCTGAACCTCGTTACTATGAACTGATAGAGATAAGCGAAGCAGAGTCGAAAGATTAAGGGTATATTGTTAATAGCAGGTAATTACTAAATTTCGTGTAATCAAACAATGATTGTTTCACCCGGCGGCAAAACTAACAAAAGGGATAGGGGCCGTAAAAGGTGACTGAGTATACTGTGTATATGGTGACTGTCTATAAATATACAACAGGTTTAGATGATAATATTTAAAATGATATATTGTGGCATCAAAGAAATAAAGCGTCTACCGAAAGTATACTTTAAATATCAAGTCACAAATTAGAAGAAGAGAAGAGAGAAGTTATGCTTGTTGCTTGAAAATGATTATAAATTAGTTAGAAGAATATTTTAAAGAGGTCAAAATTAACAGAAGCTAACATATATTTAGTCAGATCGATCACATAAATAGTAGATCATTTACAAAGTACAGAATGAAATAAAGATCGAAACATATATTTTGGATAGAGTTGTAAAAAATATAAAGAAACTCTCAACTGAAAATAACTATTTCAAGCATAATAAAACAGATTATAAATCTAAAAGGTTACACAAAATATGAAGACAATGTAAAAGACAGTGAATTCACTAATCCTAATTAGCAATAAAATATAACTAACTACTCATCCTTTTAACACATTATTAGTATAACAACTATAAGTGACGGGGTGGGGCACACTCGTACCAGTTTTACGCACCTATTCATACGACACAAGTTTTTAAGATCATACACGCCGATGATTCTTTTCATTTCACTTTGTAAGCGCAATACTGCGGTACGGGTGTCATAAAACATAACACGACTATTGTCTATAAATTATGATATATTTGTGACGGCAAAGGGTCCTATAATACCTCTACTTCGAGATAAAGGAACAAAACATTGAAAATCTGTATTTTCTATAGGTAGGTACACCGCCAAAAATTATGAATAGCTTTTTCACGAGAATTAGATAAGATAAATACAGATTTTCACAAGCAGAGATAACGAAGTAACAAAGACAAAAGAAGGAAATCATTAAGAATCATAAAAAGACTAGATTCACAAAAACGTACCAAAGAAATAAGAACGACATTAAGATTTAAAGAAAATTAGCCCGGTTGTTAAAAAGAATACATTAATAGTGACAGAATGTTTCCTAAGTAATACAGCTGCTAAGGCTTACGGTCATTACTTAATAAAGTTTACTTGTGACTAGAGTCTTATTTGGCTGATAGTGAAAATATTGACAAAATTAGTTTCAATGTTGACAACGCCAGCAGATTTTAAACCATGTGTATCAAATAAAAAGTCAGGTGTAGCAAGTAACATACGCCGATCACGTATGCAGTTTATTTTTGGAATTTGTATGGAACAACTACTGCGTCACAGGTATTTCAAATCACTAATGACTGCTATGAGCTAAAAGCGATTGCAAATTATAAATTTAAAAAAAAGTGTATACGGCAACAAAAATACATTATGAACAACTTTGTAGAACATAATAACTAATGACTTTATAGAATAGTTATAGTAGTGTAACGAATTTATAAGCCAACCAGAAGCCGTAGCTATTTACTATTTCTGCAGATGATGCTAACGTTTCTGTAAGAGCAATAGGAAGATTTAATTATTATGAGTAAACGTAATATTCCAAATACGACTGGACCGAGGACACGTCCTTGCAGAGTACTATAAGATTTACTTCCATTAACAGACTGTTAAAAAAGACAGTAAAGTAATTAGAATAGACTTTTTCAATTAGTTTAACATAAAATTCAATCAATTTTTTGCCTAAAATCGTTATATCCTACAAATATTAAAACGCGAAAGTTTGTAAGTATAGATATATTATATCAACATATCGATACCTCGGGGCTCAAAAGGCGTAACCGCCATTTTGGCGAAATTGAGTTTTTAATGTAGTCCTACTTATATTTTTCTCCTCTATCGACCTGTATATTTAAAGCCTTCCAATTCGCAAAAAAATGGTATTTACGACCCCATTTTTTGTAGGAAATAAAACAGATATTTTTAGTTTTTGTGTCGTAACAGCAACCACTGTTACTGTTTATAAACGCGAGGGTAGTAAACGACACCGTAGATGATACAAATGTTTTTACGCCTACCATTTTACATCATACATTTTATAGACTATCAGAAAACTAAAATGATTATAATTGATCTCAAGAGTTCCTGTTTCCATTAGCATTAAATGTTATTAGCGCCAAATTTTGTGAGGATACCTAACTGTTTACCTGAGAAATCGCTCTGAAATGGTTTACCAACAGTCGATTGGTCCATGAACCGTTGGTCAACATTATCTTTAAACTATAAACTTTTCGTCCAATAGACTTTTCATCCACGAACGTTTCGCCAGCATTACTCTACGCCAGTGAATGCTTAACCAACAGAATGTTTTGAACAATAACTTTTCACCCAAAGAACAATTGGCCCATGGACTGTTCATCAAGAGAACGGTACGTCAGTGAGCGTTGAGAAAGCTGTACAATCCGACTTGGATAGGTTAGGTTAGAAGCTCACTGACGTATCGTTCTCTTGGGAAACAATCATCATCAACCTAGCGTGTCTCCTGGTTGCTCGTCCCGCCTAGCGCGGGAGATTCCAGGGTCCGCTTTCCTACTTTTATAATGAGTTATTGAATAGTTTTTAGGTAAGACAGGCAATTAGGTAAAGGTAAATCAATAATTATTACTATTCGTTTGTTATCTAAGTTGATAAAAAGGTTAAAATGGACCTAATGGTCCACATTCCTAAAATGTCTACTCGGTTTCCCACTCGGTCTACTTTGCCCTAATGGTCCACTTTCCTGAAATTGATGGTTATAACCATCACTCATCATACATCCATTGATTTTTGGGGTGTAAACACCCCAAACATATAAATTTTCGGGGCGTATAGGAAAGCTATTTTCGTTGTTTTTAAATTTATTCGAAATATAATTTTACAGTGACCTGCATCACAAAAATTTAAGACTTTTGGTCTTAGAATGGTTTATTTAGGTAAAAAATTGAAAAAGTTATGCTGAAAAAAGGAATTTTGTTTTTGTTTTTTTGCTCTCCTGTAAAATCGACTTTTGGTGCTTACGCCTTTTGAGCCCCGAGGTATCGATATATTATATAAATATATTATATATCCAGGATGGGTGCATAGATAGATGTTTGTTACTCTTTTAAACAAATTGTACTGAATGGATTTTAATGAAACTTTACAATAATACAGCTTAAACAAATATCAGAATAACACATAGGCTACAATCTACAACGATAAAATCGATATTATAGCGATAACAGACATCCAGGCGGGCGGAGCCGCGGGCTAAAGCTAGTTAAATTATAATTGTGTCCGATTGCTTCTTTATTTTATTTTACACTATGTTATTAGTGTAGTATTTTAATATATTTTACATTCTATTGCCTGTAAATAGAACTACGCTATATTCAGCGCACATGATCATTCAAAATCGTGTCTGATGCGTACACTAAATAATAATGACCCGAGTGTGCGTCCTGCAGCACTCCGTAATTTATATTGGTAGACTTGTACAATACTTACTACTAGTAAAGCAGTTGTCTTCTTTATCCTAGCATTAATCCCAGTCGCATCCGAAGCTATCAAAAGCAGTAGTATTCGAAATAAAACTCACTCCTAACGCAAGTAATTTAGCTTATTTGGAGGGGTTAGAGGGAATATTAGTATTTTCGATAATTTCGGTTGCAATTATTACTCTATTTCAAAAAAAAGTATTTGTTGCGGAGCGCCTACCAAAAATGTTGAAGTAACGCGCGTTCAAGTAACGGATTGCTACTTTCGTCCTGCATAAGCTTTTGATTTATATCGAATCATTCATTCACCCACTTTTAGCTTTGTCATTCTGCTTCTTATTAAGGTCATTACAAGTCCTATATACTAACATTGAAGTTTTTCATTTTTAAAATATATTGCCTGATTTCCTGTTCATGGCCACATCGAGCTGGATAATTGAATTAGAAGAAGATTACAACTAAAATCGGCGATAATTAAGGATTTGCTGCGGAAAATAAGGATATGCACCGTGAGGTTTAGGGGTCATGTGAAGGTTGTGCACCCGGAGTATTAAAGCGGATTAATTAATTTATGCTAATAACTTTATTTTTACCCAGCACTCAGGTAATATGTAACCAAAAGTGTTAGTATTATTATATAAAGGTCAGTACCACATATATTTTATTACTCGTGTCTCTTTCAGTTGTATGTCTTACCTATCTAAAGTTAACTCAATACTTTGCATGTAATTAACAGGTATTTTGAGGTTTGCGAGATTATTAATATCATTTAGTTAATTATTTAATATTTGTGAATTAAATTATCTAAATTGACTCGACAAACCAACCAATTTCTTTGGATTTGTAAGCGTTAAGACCAAATTAGTTGTTCTGGTACCTACCTATTTATTAACAAATAAAAGACCTTTTGTTTAAATTACACCTTTATTTACAGTTATTTCTTTCTTAAAACTAATTCTTAAACTAATTATTAAAACTTGTAGTACATTTTGTCAGGAATTAGAACATTAAACATTAGTTACTGCAAACAGTTATAAACTTTGTATTGTATAACGTTACAGGTTGATTTTACATCTGTTTCCCATAATGTCTGACGAAAGGGAATTAATTAAAAATTACAAGGGACAAGTAACGGCATTTTCCAAGTTTGTGAATGGATTAGATGGTTCTTCATTACGCTCCACTGTTGTCTCCGAATTGAAAATACGTATCGGTAAGATTAAGTCTGTTTTTGAATCATATGACGAAGTGCAATTAAAAATTGAGAAGATTTAAAAGGCATTGATGACAGATATGAGTTCGAGTCATTTTATTATAGCACATTGGATAAAGCTCAAGACATCCTGGATGACTATTCTGCTGCTAACGATAAGAAAAGCTTATGTAGCTCTTCTAGTAATCACAAGCTCGTCAAATTACCTACTATTAAATTGCCGGTATTTAGTGGATCTTATGAAAATTGGCTGGAATTTCATGATACTTTTAATAGCCTTATTCATTCTAACAGCGAGATAGAGGACATCAATAAATTTCACTATTTAAGGTCGTCGTTGCAGGGCTCAGCTGCTGTTGTTATACAATCTATACAATTTTGTGCTATGAGGCTGCTTGGAAACTATTGTGTGACAGATATGATAGCAAACGGTTACTCATACATAACCATGTTTCTTCATTATTTACGTTAGAACAATTAACAAAAGAATCTTCAGTTAGTTTGAAACGTCTTATTGACAATATTAATAAAAATTTACTCGCATTAGAGTCATTAGGGGAGCCTGTTAAACACTGGGACACTCTTTTGATTTACATTGTCACTAAAAAGCTAGATGCACGCACTTTCCGTGAATGGGAGGAACACAAAGATAGATTAAATAAAAATGATCCTATAACCTTCGAATGTTTTACTTCCTTTCTTCGAAATCGTGCTGACTTAATAGAAACAATAGAACTATCCCGTAGTTCAAATCACAGTGATTTAACGAATAAACAAAATTCTAAACATAAAACAATGGTTTCTGTACAAGATTCTAGTAGTTCACGTTCCAATCAAGCCGAAAAACAATGTCCTATGTGTAAAAGTCACGATCACAGTCTTAGTTCATGCTCACAGTTTTTATCTTTAAACAATGATTCACGATTTAAGTTAATGCCATCCTTTAAGGCGCCCACTCACTAACAGTCCGCCTGCAGTCCGCCTGCAGTTCCTGATCTGTCCGGCGGCCTGCAGTCCTTAGCCGATAGCGCCCACACACTAAAGCGATTTTGGCCCGCCGGCAATTCCCTGTTGTCAGTTTTGCGACCACACACTAGCAGTTGTGAGTCGTCAGTTTTAGGTCGTACGATCGCCTGCCGGTAATGGTCTTATATCAGTTACATAGAGAGTACGAAACAGTGCAAGCGATTTTCGACCTTGTTGACATTTTCTTAATTACATGTTTTTTCGCATAAATAAATGCTGCTGATCACGAATATAAGAAAAAAAACTAGATTTGTTGTGATGTCAATAAGGTTGAAAATAGCTTGGACTACGTTATTCTTATATAAGTACGTGCTAATCATTGTGGGAAATAGGTGTTAGCTATTTTGAACCTTATGGACTATGTGCATAAGAAATATAGACGAGTATGTACAAAAAATGAATAAAATCTTAGTAAAAACTGACACGAAACGTCGATCGACAGGCCCGTTGTGCTCGTTCGCCCTGACGGCCTAGGACTGTCCGGCTTAGAACTGTCCGGAATCGTTCGGCGGCCACACACTATCGGATCGTATTAGTCGTCAGTCCAAAATCGTTAACGAAACTGTGAGTGTGTGAGTTATTGCGATTAACTGACAGATTTATATCGTCCGGCCGTCGTCCGGTAAACTGTTAGTGAGTGGGCGCCTTTAAAGTATGCTTCAATTGTTTTAATAGCGGACACTTCGCTAATCGTTGCAAACGCCAAGGATGCAAGGTATGTAAGCGTAAACATAACACTATTATTCACGTAGCTGATATGAGGTCTAATGTAAAACCGGTTGAAAGTGTCGCGACGACGACGCCAACAAATGATAATTGCACTGATAATTACACCGCTGCAACGTCCTCATCACAGGCGAATCTCACGTTGTCTGCGAACGTAGATCGAATGCGCCGCGTTCCCACCTCAAATACTCCGGCCATCGATAGTTCCCGACGTGAAGTTTTGTTATCAACGGCGTTGATCAAAATATACGATATGTATAACTGCGAACATATCGCCCGCGCTGTGTCAGACAGTGGCAGTACGTCGTGCTTAATAACAGATAAGATGTTTAAAAAATTAAATTTGCCTACGGTAAATGTTAACGAATCTGTTTTAGGTATTAATAATGGTTCAACCCACATACAGCATATGTGTAATTTACGCATTAAATCGTTGACTGAGCAGTACAAAATTAACATTAAATGTTTTATTTTGCCCACTATTACTGATTTTGTACCGAGTAGGCACATAGACCTGACAAATATTATTATTCCGTCGGATATAATTTTAGCGGATCCTAATTTTCACACGCCTAGCGAAGTGGATTTACTCATAGGTGCTGACTTATTTTGGGACATATTAGAAACCCAGAAAATTAGCTTAGGCATTGGTCAGCCATTATTATTTGAAACTAAACTAGGGTGGTTAGTTTCCGGCCCTGTTAACAGTTATAGGTCAGAGCCGTCTCATCGTATTAAATGCAATTTAATACAAAATCAAAATAATTGTGAATCTTCTAATTATGATGACCTTCAAACCCAACTCACGTGGTTTTGTCAGCTTGAGGAAGTAAGCCCTAAGACATCATCTCATTATTCATTAGAAGAGAAATTATGTGACGAACATTTTGTAAAAAATACCGTTCGCTTAGAAAACGGACGATTCTGTGTTCGCATACCTTTTAAAGAAAATCTCAAAATTTTAGGCAATTCTTATCAACGTGCAAAGCATTGTTTACTTTCTCTAGAACGCAGAAATAAATCTAAACCCCTATTAGATAAATTATATAAAGAGTTTATGGTGGAATATATTTCATTAGGTCATATGTCCGAATGTGCTGTTTTAGACACAGTCAATTATAATTTTATTCCACATCATGGCATTTTACGCGAAAGTAGCACGACCACTAAGCTTAGCGCGGTTTTTAATGCCAGCAGTCCCACCACCACAGGAGTTTCTCTTAACGATCTCCAGATGGTAGGACCTCAAGTTCAAAACGATTTATTGTCCATTTTGCTCCGTTTCAGACAACACAAATATGTGTTGGCTGCAGACGTGGAGAAAATGTACCGTCAGATCATTGTACACCCTGAAGACCGTCACTTACAAACTATATTATGGCGTTTTAATACAACCGATCAATTAAAATCGTATCAATTGAACACGGTCACTTACGGCACCGCAAGTGCCCCTTTCCTTGCCACTAGGTGTTTAAAGCAAATAGGGCTTGATTGTAAGGATCCTGAAATTGCTGAAATAATAATTAATGACTTTTATGTCGACGACTTATTAACAGGAGGATTCCTACAGGAAACCATGTTGGATATTCGCGAAAAAGTCACCAACGCTCTTGCTGCTGCTGGTATGCCATTGCGCAAGTGGAAATCCAACGACCCACTTCTGGCAGGCAACAGCACACAAGCCTCAGTTGATCTTAATATCGGAACCGCTGAACCGAGTAAAACGTTAGGTCTCGGCTGGGTAACAGCATCTGATCAGTTATGTTTTCCGATAGTCAATGAAATTAAGGTCACCAATTCAAAGCGTGGCATACTTTCAGTGATCGCTCAAGTATTTGATCCCCTTGGTCTTTTAGCGCCGTGTGTTATACGCATGAAAATTATTTTACAGCAGCTTTGGTTGGAGAAAATATCATGGGATGATCAGTTGTCGCCTGAAATTTGTAAGCTGTGGTCAGATATTGTTAGTAGTCTACCAGTACTAAATAAGATTCGAATACCACGTCATGTTATTTGTAATAATAGCAAATCAATTGAAATGCACATTTTTTGTGACGCTTCAGAGCGAGCTTTTGGCAGCTGTGCTTATATACGTAGCGTTGGCGACGATAATAGTTGTTTAGTTAGATTATTATTCGCAAAAAGCCGTGTAGCTTCAATAAAGCCTACAACCATTCCGAGGCTAGAGCTCTGTGGAGCCTTAGTAGGAGTACGACTTTTTGAAAAGGCAGTTAGTTCTCTCCGACTGCAAATTAGTAATGTTGTCTTCTGGACCGATTCAAGCATAGTACTTGGTTGGCTAAGGATGTTACCTAGCAAGTTACAACCGTTTGTACGCAATCGAGTCGCAGAGATATTAGAGAAATCTAATAATTATACGTGGAGGCACGTACCCACTGAAGTTAACCCGGGTGACTATATTACACGCGGAGTGGATTTTAATTCAATTCAGTCGTTAGATATTTGGTGGTCAGGACCTGATTTCTTAAAGTTGGACGAGTCTCACTGGCCTGTCAATTTACTGAAGAAGGAAATTTTACCAGAAATAAGACAAGTTACGTTGCACGTAGATTTAAAACTTTCTGAACATTCTATTATTGATTTTAATAGGTTTTCAAATTTATCGCGATTAAAGCGCACAGTAGCTTACGTGTTGAGATTCATAAATTTGTGTAAAAGGGTGTCAGTTACTGAACGGTATTTGACATCGAGTGAGCTCGATTTTGCATTAAATTTAATTATCAAAATTTCACAACAGGAGTCTTTCACTGAATACCGATTATTATTAAATCAGCAACCTTTGCCTAAAAAGAGTCCACTTCTTAAATTTAATGTCTTCGTAGACAAATATAATGTAATGCGTGTTGGCGGTCGCTTAGGAAATTCAGATTTTAATTATGATAAAAAATACCCTATTTTAATAGTCCACACATCGTTTTACCCAATTGTTGTTTAAATTTGAACATTTAAAGCTAATGCACGCAGTACCACAATTGTTGTTAGCCACTATCCGTGAAAGATACTGGCCTATAGGAGGTCGCAATCTAGCAAAAAGCTGTTACCGTAAATGTATACGTTGTAGTCGCATGAAGGGGCACGTTATTGCACCACAAATGGGTAACTTACTCCATGACCGTCTTACACCAGGTTATCCTTTTATTAATGTTGGCGTAGACTACGCAGGGCCAATAGCAGCTGTTAGTCGACAGGGGCGAGGATCTCGCATCATTAAAGTCTACATAGCCCTTTTCGTATGCTTCACTACCAAAGTAATTCACTTGGAACTGGTAGGTGATTTGACGAGTCAATGTTATATTGCTGCGTTACAGCGTTTTATCTCGCGGCGTGGTAAGCCGCAGAATATTTATTCCGATAATGGGACGGCTTTCGTAGGCGCGTATAACGAATTATCTAAATTCATTAAAAATAATTGCAATTCGTTGGCAGACAGTGCAGCTGATGAGGGCATTCATTTCCATTTTATTCCCGCGTATGCACCTCATTTTGGAGGGTTATGGGAGGCAGGTGTGAAATCAACCAAATATCATTTAGTTCGAGTGCTGGGAACTTGTCACCTCACTTATGAGGAACTTAATACAACGCTTGTCCAAATTGAAGCGATTTTAAATTCTCGCCCGCTCACTCCAATTTCCTCAGACCCCGAAGACTTGACCCCTATCACACCTGGCCATTTCATCATCGGGAGACCGCTCACCGCACTGCCAGACCGGAGTTATGAAGACTGTTCATATGATAATTTGAAGCGCTTCCAGCGCATTCAGCAGCTTCGAGAGCATTTTTGGAAACGCTGGAGCAAAGAATACGTGTCTGAGTTGCAGCACCGTACTAAGTGGCAGACCAGTAATGAACCCCTCAAGCTAGAATCTCTTGTACTCATTAAGGAGGACAATTTACCACCTCTCAAGTGGCGGTTGGGCCGTATTGTCGCCGTTCATCCAGGTGCTGATGGAATTAGCAGAGTGGCTGATGTTAAAACAAGCAGCGGCATCGTAAGGAGAGCGTTTAGCAAAATCTGTCCTCTCCCTCAGTCTGCATCTTAACCTAGATATCTGGTTGGAAGGGAAGCTTCCAACGCCCGGGGGCATGTTGCGGAGCGCCTACCAAAAATGTTGAAGTAACGCGCGTTCAAGTAACGGATTGCTACTTTCGTCCTGCATAAGCTTTTGATTTATATCGAATCATTCATTCACCCACTTTTAGCTTTGTCATTCTGCATCTTATAAAGGTCATTACAAGTCCTATATTGTTTTTCATTTTTAAAATATATTGCCTGATTTCCTGTTCAGTATTAATACTTGTGAAGTTATGCAACCTTGATAATCTTTTTTAAACGGGTTTGTTATCGAGAATACAATTTTGATCAATTGATTTTGGATAAATGTTTGTTGTTGGGTATTATTTTGTTATGTGATAGTGTCTTGTATTGTATTGTTTTTTAATGTCAAATATCGTCTGGTATTGCATTGGAATTATCATGTAAAGGTAGTTGTATGTATGGAAAAGTAAATAAATTAAATAAATATATATTCATTATTGATGTAGGTATTTTGTTGTGTAAACTACACAATATCATATTGAATGAAGAAATATAAAAGAAAATTTTATAATTATCATAAGGACTTCAAATTTCTTTTGCAACTAGTAATAGTTTAAAGAGTTTATTATTATTTTATTAGTCTTTAAGGATTGGTAAATTTGCCGTATTACATCTTCGGACTTTGTGTCACCTTTTAGTAAATAATTGCTGTTTGATGCTACGTATGTATATCCGACATCTAAAGGCTTACTTTTAGACGATATAAGATTTTAAATTCATTTAATATCTTTTACTCCTTCTCTTCCTTTCTTTTTTCTTTCCCAGATAATGTAAAATAATTACTGCTTTAATGCTTATCGTTCCATCAAATTTATTCTTTATAATTCCTATAATATCTAGATGTAACCAAGTCATTGCACGACATTCAACTAGAATTTTCTCCCTTATTTTCATGTTGTATGGAGTATTTTAAATTATAAAAAAACTTTTTGATTGAAATCTATGATTTTAACTGTATTCGGATCAGTATTAAACTTGTGTGGGTTCAACTTAAGCCATTTAATGAAAGGGGTGATATCTAATTTAGCTTCCACTAAATCAGTGTCATTAACAGTAAAATATGCAATCATCGGCTTGTATAATCATTGAAAATCGTGTGTGTAGTGCCAAGCCATTCATGTAAATAACACTAGCCCGCGTGTACGTCCTTGTAGTACTCCGTAACTTAGTTTCAGTATGAGCCTAGTATAAAATTTCTAGGTTCTTTTTGTGCATATCTCATTTGCAATCATTTTTTCTAGTGTTATTTTGATATGCAATATTTAGTTTTGTTTTTATGATATGGCACATTAAACTTGTGATTGGCCGTAGTAGTAGGTACGTTGTGTTTAATAAATCGAATTTTTGATGGCTGTGATAATACGTTGTGCTGCGGTAACGTCACCAATTTTGGACGTTGTTCGCATGAACGTGTTAAAAGATTTTATGATGGGCTACTTTAGTTTAACAATTATAAGCTACTTACTTACTCTGTTACTTAACTCAAGGACGGTGATAGCAAAATCTTTTTCAACAAATTTAGTACTCTCAAATGTTAAAATGAAGAATGAAGTCAGCATGTTTTATATTTTAACCTTACCTCGCATTTTGAAGAGATTTTTATCAAATTAGGCGATTTAGCCCTGAGTGATGTGGATAATGTAAACTCTATTTCGCCAATAACCATGTGTCTTCTAGGTATATGACAAATGTATTAATGTGTATACCGTTTGCAGATTGTAGTCACTCTGCTTGATCTCAATCTGGTGACGACAGAAGGTCGGGAGTCATAGAGGGGGTTGCGCGCGCAGAGGGACTCGAAAGTCGCGCGCGTACAACTGTTCAGCAAGAATCAGGAATTCAAGAAGCTCAGAAAGGAGATAAAAGAAGTAAGTACAACACAATAAGAGGTGCAAATGACATTTAATCTATTTCACAATTAGGAACTTATTTAGGTTTATGTAAACCTGTGTTTAAGGCTTTTACAGTCTTTCACTATTTCCCTTTATTTCTTCTCTTCTTGATTTCACATAAGTGTCCCAATGATTCCGGGCCAGGTTCCAGGTTAAAAGACAACTAGTGAATAATTTGTCGTATTTCATGTAGATACATAATAATCTTATAAACTCGATTGACTTTCCTAGTTTTGGTACGTAGACAAATGTAAGATTGCTATAATTCCGAAGTCCCAAGTTGTTTTAGTTCTATGACACCAAAAATGTTCTATTTAAAACTGATTTTGGTTTCGCTCTTGACTGATGACTGTAATACTACATGGCCAATAAGCGAAAGGTGGTGTGTGGTGAAAGGAACGCCAATAAGCGGAGGATAGAAGAAGTGCAGCTCCTCTATACGCAGACTCAAAGGACCGCATCAATGTAGTTAGACTTAGCAGATATTTAGAACATTGCTGTACCAAAATAAGTGACTACTTAAAATTTAATCTTATTCGTATTTTTTTATATTCAATTGCAGATTTAAGCTAGAGCGCTTAGTTCATTTGCCCTTCTTCGCACGAGTGGCTAATGGCTGCTTCATCAGAATTAATGTTAACAATAAGAATGACATCCCAGTTTATCGGGTAAGAATAAGTAACTAACCATTGGCCGCGGTTTACC
Organism: Eilema caniola; assembly: GCA_949126895.1. Taxonomy (NCBI): domain Eukaryota; kingdom Metazoa; phylum Arthropoda; class Insecta; order Lepidoptera; family Erebidae; genus Eilema; species Eilema caniola. The sequence goes on along the minus strand of OX421486.1, from coordinate 1,540,292 downwards.
TGCGTAGATGTCGTCTATGTCCATTCTCAAACGCCCAAAATTTTTTTAAAATCGTTTCCATGGTGAAGTTGTGAAAGCAAGCAGAAAATATTTGGCGTGTGTGAAAATATAGAGGTGTGCAACCTGGGTAACACCAGGACCAAAAAATATTTGAAGTTAGGTCATGGGGCACAAGACAAAGAGTTTAGATTGGAGTATATTAACAACGAAGTATGTTTGACTTCCAATGTGAAGAAGTACTTCGTAAAAATAAAAATGAGGTTTTATGAGATACCAGAAACTAAGAGATTACTCGTTGTTGTCGCCAGGACTTCTCCAACAGCGAGTTCAGCATGTGGCGCAAGGCCACAAATAACAAACAAAATAAAATTACGGAAGTGGAACAAGCACTTACGTACGAGTTTACATCTGCTCTTGTTTTAATATCGCTTACATTTATATAATACTAGCTGTCGCCCGCGGCTCCGCCCGCGTGGATGTCGGTTATCGCGAATTGAACTATAATTTGAGATTTAAACTATCCTATCTATCAAGTTGGATCGAACTGCACATGGTGTGCGAATTTTATTATAATCGGTTAAGTGGTTTAGGAGTCCATTGAGGACAAACATTGTGACACGAGATTTATATATATTAAGACTAGTTGACCCGGCGAACTTCGTACCGCCAATATTTTTCCGCCCGCGTGGCGTCAGATCCCGTTCCCGCTGCACCCTCTACTATATTAAACATATATAATACATATAAACCTTCCTCTTGAATCACTCTATCTATTAAAAAAACCCGCATCAAAATCCGTTGCGTAGTTTTAAAGATTTAAGCATACAAAGGGATATAGGGACAGAGAAAGCGACTTTGTTTTATACTATGTAGTGATTTATTATTTAAATTATCATTATTCTGCTGTTAATCTTATAAAATTCAGTTTCTTTCACGAAGAGGATGTCAAGAAATTAGTCCAGGAAAAGCAACAGCTTAGGGCGCATCCCAGGAACTATGCGATTAAGAAGACACAGCTCGTGAATGAAGAGATGTAACACAATCATTGTTTATACACTTTTTGTTATAAGTGACATTAAGGCCTGGATATCCCCAGTGAATGTGCGTTCAATGAAAATGAGTTTCTATGACTTATAAAAGGTGTAATTGAAACCGTATTTCTCTACAGAGGTGACGATGAAATGGTATCAGAATGTAACGCTGAAATTAAGGAGTTGGAAGAACGCGCCAAAGAACTGGACAAGACCTAGACCTCGTCCATACCGTGCATATTCAACACCAAAAATAGGAATAAGAAGCTCAACGTGGAGACTGCCGAAAAGGCTATTGTGAAGGAGGTACGTGTCATCTGTTCACCATTGTTTGCAAAAATGAAGTTATTGATTTATTAAATAGTTTCTTTGGTGTCATATTTACCTAGGTCAGCAGATGTCATATTTAACTGTATATAATATTCGTTTTCTTTTGGCCAACAGGTAGCACAAATAGTTGGTGTGTGCGAAAATCTAGAGTTTTATAGTCTAGGTAACACACGGACCAACAAATATTTGAAGCTTCATCTTGGGGCACAACATAAAGACTTTAGACTTGAATATATTAGCAACGAGGTATGTTTGACTTGCAATGTGTACTTCGTTAAAATAAAAATAAGGTTTTATGAGATACCAGAAACTAACAGATTACTTGTTGTTATTACCAGGACTTCTTAGACAGCGAGTTCAGTATGTGGCACAGGGCCACAATGGACGCTGGGCAAGAAGCCTCCCACCATATAAATTTTAACCAATAAGATTATGGAAGTGGAACAAACCCTTACGTACGAGTTTACGGTGAGAATATGGAAGAGGGATCCCGCCATCTGCTTCTGTTTTAATATCGCTTACATTTATATAATATTTATTATTCAAATTATCATTATTCTTCTGTTAATCTAATAAAATTATGTTTCTTTCAGGAAGAGGAAGTAAAGCAATTTGTCGAGGACAAGCAACAGCATCCCAGAAAAAACTGGACAAGACCCGAATTCCGAAGCTCAATATGCAGACAGCCGAAAAGGCTAGTTTGAAGAAGGTACATGTCATCTGTTTACCATTGTTTGCAAAAGTGGAGTTAATGATTTATAAAATAGTTTCTTTGTGTCTCTTATTATTATGGATAAATCGGATCATTCTCACTAGTTCCACCAGCAATTAGTTCCGTGGAACTAGTGAGACTTTATTTTCTCAGTAGTTCCATGCGATCTCATCCGCTTAGATAATGGAACAAATGAAACAAAACTTAGTCGAACTGGTCTCACTAGTTCCATCGTAATTGTTCCATGGTACTAGTGAGTTTTTTTTTCTCAGTAGTTCCATGGATCTTTTTAATGTAAGAAAATAAAGTTAATCAACATCGTTCTCATTAGTTCCACTTTCTTAAATATCATCAAAATACGAAATAACATATTTTGATAATAGGTACACAACATTAATTATGGTTCCACATCGTAATTTGGAAGAAATATAATGTAAGCGCCATCTATTTGTTTATGTAATAACTAGTAAATTATGCTGGAGATTTATAATTTTAATGCTTTTCCTGTTTACAAATAGTTGAAGATGATAATTAAATCTAGACGTTTAATTATTTTTGACTCGCATATTTTCTGAATAAACAATATCTTGTATATCATAGATGTTATAAAACTACCCTCATATAGTAATTGTATAATTAAACAGGTTTTTCACACAAACCAGAGTTGTTTGCGTTTAAATTTTTTGATTAATTCTGTTTTATTGTGCAAAACATGTCTTGTGAAATTGATATTATTAAAAGGGGTCGTGGAAACGTTTTACTTTATTGTGGCTACCAATATTATAGACATAGCATTTATCGCAATGGAACAACCATATGGAGGTGTCAATTTTATAAGAAAAATAAATGTGCTGGATCTGTAACAATCTCAACAGTGAGTATTTATTATATAAAGTGAGTCTTTAATATATTAAGTGAGTCTTATGTGTGATAAAATAAATCTATTATGCACATTATTTTCCCGTAGTTCAATTGTCCCCACGACGCGGTTTTACTCGCGAATTTCATTTATTAGATACATGATATTAGTTAATTATATACAGGGTGTATTTTTGAAACGGGGCAGTAAGGGCAAGTACCTTAACCGTTGCAGTTACAGCAAAACGTTCTTAGAAGACCTTCCCTAACTTTTTGACATATTTTGAACTGCATTCACAGATTTTGTAAAAAACTTACAGTTGGCAAAAAAAAAATGCAAAAAGTCCAAAAAATTTTTTTATGCCAATCGATTTTATTTCATTTGGGGATCAAAAAACTCTATGAGACCATTTTAGCTTTCAGTACTAGGAAAGACAGAAATCGTCAAAAACGTTTCCCATACATTTCGGCAACAGAAACAAATTTCTACGATGGTCTAACTTTTTGTTATGGCCAGGAAGTGGGTAGAATTGACTGTAAAGTAAATAAAAAGAATTTTTACCCTCAAATTTCGAATTTGATTCGAAAATCTGTGTCTTATTCTTAGTTTCAGCTGAGAAACTTCGTATGAGTTATTAATTAAGGATTTTCGCTAAAATGTCTTCTAATCGTGAAAAAATTGACTTATTAGAAGCGTATTTTGTCAATAATCGAAATGCGGGAGCTGCATTAGTGTGGTACCGCAATAAGTATCCGTTGCGGCATGTGCCAACAAGAAAGGTTATTACAAATCTTTTGAAAAACCTGGAATTGCAGGGTTCTTTCAAAAGAAAGCGGCAGCCTCGTGTGGACATGGACACGGAGATTGCGGTTCTAACTTATGTCGAAGCATATCCAGAGGTATCGTCCAGGCAAGTCGCCCTTGAAGTAGGTGTATCCCACTCCCTTGTGATAAAGATATGGAAGAAATACGGCTACAAGTGCTATCGATATGGGCGCATAGTAGTAGTAGGGATTAACGGGGACTGGACCACCTCCGAACCTCTCGGGCACCCGTGCTCGCTTCTGCAGCTTCAGCTGGTCGCCTTCGGCGACCAGCCTCAGCCGCTCCATCTCGCACGGGTGCCCGAGAGGTTTGGAGGTGATCCAGTACCCGTGAATCCCCGGGTAAAAGTTTGGTGTGTATTTGTAGGTTTTCGACCATGCCCATGTGCAAGACATCATATATGACATCACAAAGCAGCTTGCTACCGAAGATTGTAACAAATACTTCATCAATAATTGAACTTCTAAATAAAAAAGTACCTTCTCAATACTAATGTTGTTTATTATTTTCAAAACAATCTTTGAATAACTTACTTAATATGATATCGTTATACAGGGTATTGTTAGTGAACAGTTGTTGAAAATCGGTTAATGACATACCGTAATACTTATGGTATAAATACAATAAACAATATTCGCCACACACTGCAGTGTAATCGTTTTGGATTCGAATGGTATTGTAATTCCATAATCTACAATTTCGATCTAAAAACGAGCGGTGGAAACCTTTGGGCGCTCTACCGTAGGAATCAAAGTATTGACCAACTCCATTCGCATCTATGTGTATAGCAATCCAATGAGATCCAGGTTCATTGTCGGTATCTAAATTGCTTATGATATATGTAGGCTTATCTACATGAATAGGCAAGCGGTTTGCTGCATAAACATTACATTCAATTTTTGAATCTATTTGTCTCAAGTATCTCTGTATTTCCAATGTATTCATGATCTCTGTACGATGTTATCAGACTCGTAGATTGTAAGCAAGTGATCAGATCATCAAAAAACTTTCTGTTTTAACTGTGACATGACAGATGTAAGTACATACAATGCTAATAAAACAAAGAAATACTATGTACGAATATATTTTATTGAAAGGATCAATATACAATAATACATACTTAAATCTAATACAAACTTATTTATAACAAGATTCTAGATAACTACATGCACACTTACACTTAATTCTAATAAGATATTAGTTAACTACTATAGTCAACACTAATGTTACGGTTTTTATCTATTTCTATAACATTGTCAAATTCTGCATAAACAATACAATTAATAGTTTGTGTTAGAGCCGTATCAAAGCAAACTTCTATTCTTACACTACCGTGTTTTATAAGGTTCCAGTGATTAGAAGCATTCGCTGATAAGTCAGGTGTTAAATCGAATGCTAACAGACAAAAGCCCTTGGAATATTGATCTCTAGATATCCCATTGCCTTCATTAAGGAAATGTATACCTGTACCCGAGAACAACGTGTGATAGCTGGAAGTAAAAATATTATTCCCAAATGATGGTTGCAAAGCTTTTGAAGGTATTTGTTGTCCATCTATGTATAAACAAAATGTACTAATATCAAAATTTTCAAAGTTAAATGGGTTTTTAGAGAGATTTCCATTGAATGCTGCATTATTCACAAAACCAATTATACACCGTTTGGGTACTTGACCAAGGAATATATTATCAAGAGTTTTACCCTGAACCCCTGATGGTATCGTTAAAACTTTAACTTCAGCTCGTGTGATAGGATATTTAGCTGTCGTAGATGATAAAACTTGTTGATGAGCAAGTAACACAGTTGGATTAATTCGTGCTCTACGAACAAGCAGGGTTGCATCTGTAATAGTAACTTTAAACTTAACGTCATGCGAAGAAGCCATGAGATTAAAATTTTCCCTAGAGCGAACTAATTTTACACACATATCAACACCATTAATCAAAAATTTTTCTTGATTAAATATATCACCATGAAGATGTCCAATCATTTCTATTTCTTTACTTTCACTCGCAAATTTTTGTCTCTTTATAAATCCCTCATTTTTATCATCCGTCTCATCCATTTTTCCAGCTGTGTCTTCATACCAAAGACCACATGATAGATGAGAAGTTTTAGCTGCAGGTGCATAGTTCAATAGTGTTTCTATGTAAGCTCGATAAGCATATGTATTATTTGGAGGTGAAACAAGTTTCTGGTTTAAATACACATCAAGTTGACTAAAAAGCGAATGCAACCAATTGTTAACTGGAGCAACAACTGCACTAGCAGCAAGTTTTGTATTATCCTGGGTTAATATTTTCGCTTTTAGTTGAAGTAAAGTATGAGATAAATCAACGTAGTCGTCGCCTGCTCCAGGTACTTGAAATTCAATAGGTCCATCGTCAGCAAGGGACGAAATGGGCTTATAATGTATCCATATTCCGCTTTCAATACTAGTTTGAGTTGATGGTAATGCAAATAAATCTAGTTCTGACTTAACACATTCACAAGATTGACTATGTAAAAAAGACATCGTTAATTCGAAAATATATCTTTAATTTGATGACTTTTTAATTTTTTTGTGGCTTTCACTCTCGAGGTTATGGTAGGAATGAATGCAGAAAGACGTTTACGTTTCGTTATATATCCTGATCCAGACATGTTGATGCTATTTATTTTATTATCAGCTCTGCGTTTTAAATTTGTGCCGACCTCTTTGAGGCGTGATTTAATTGATTCCTCCATAGGACGCGCACTAACCATATCCGACAACAGACCAACACCAGCATTTAGGGCTTCTTTACCAATCGCCTTAGCTCCACTAGATAGTAATGGGAAAACAGATCGAAATAATCCTCCAAGAAAACTTCCAATACCATGGCCTTTTTGATATGGTGCTCCCCTATAGATTACTCCTATACCTGATCCAGCCTGATGGGAATAATAGTGTTGGTAAGGACATGTGATATCGTGTTGAGAATACATCATAATTTTTGAAAGTGTAGTTTAATGCACACTGTCCCGAATTGGAATGGTATCTTCTGACCGGTGTTTGATCTTATATCTATTTCAATGGTATCAAAATCTCTTCGCATAACAGGCAAATAATGAGGTGGAGAAAATACATGCATTTTGTTAGCACCATAAATGTATTTCGAGGGATCTAATGGTATAATTCGCAGAAGTGGGGTCATCACATCCCCAACAATTTGTGGTTCAACTATATCACAATAAACAAATATTTGCGATGGTAAGCCTAAATGTAAATTAGCTGGACATTTTCCCATATTTTTTTCTATTAAGTTTCTATTTGGTTCAAAACCTAATTGAAGGGCTAATCTAGGTGATAGTGTTACGGATTTTATAGTTTCATCTGACACACTAACCACAACAAACTTTGATATTTCATCATAACGAAATTTTATTTTTTCTTGAATATTATTCATTGCCTTTAAAATGTGATTAATATTGTCCTAATTCGTTGCCGGAATGTGTGTTTTGTAATATATTAGAGATTCTTTTTGTTCATTAGGCATTTGTGCCAATTTTGCAATGTATATAACATTCTCATGCTCTTGAACCGTAAACATGGTGCATGGGTACTGGAATTCCACGACGCCGACTTTCCATTCTCCTTCTAGTATTATTGGTTTCGGTAATTTTGTAGAAAAAATAGATGTTTTGTTATCTGGAAAGTATTCCATGGAACTATTACTTAGTAAGGTTAGATAAAAACTTTGTTTGTTCATATTTCTTTCAAATTAGAAGCCAAGACCCAACTATTAAATTTGTCTGGATAACCTTTCCACTTCACTAACACTTCTTTTCTAACACCAGAATAACGAGAACGTACTATTTTATCTACTTTAAAATTTGCAGTGGGATCGAAGATGATTTTCTGCAACTCTTTTTCATAGAAAGTTCCTATTATCTCTTCGCCCTCTAAGTCTTTAAGAGTGTATACTAACCACGGAGAACGGTGAATTACTGAAGATATTATGAATACTTCATCACTCCAGTTAGATTCATAACCTTTTTGAAAAATATGTTTATATTTCGTTATTCTGACAAAGTCACCAACGCGAAACTTCGATAAAGCGATTTTAGGTTTGTTTTTGTCTCTCTTATAATATAAATTTTCCCATACAGTCATAATATTATCACGATTAACTTCAAATGGACACATTTTGATACTAGAATGATAACTATGATTATACGAGTATAGCAAATCCTGTAAAATATCAATATATCTATGTGTATTCTTATGTGTGAAATAACGCCACATTTTCATCTTTAGAGTTCTTTGGAATCTTTCAACAATGCTTGCTTTAATATCAGGATTATTAGTAGTGTAATAATTAATATTTTTAGATGTGAAGTATTTTCGTACGTCTTTGGATACGAATTCTGTACCTTTGTCAGATTGTATATGTGTAGGTGTAACCTTAGCTTCGATGAATATACTCTCGAAACATGCTTTGATTGTTTCAGAGTTTTTCTTTTTCATTGGTCTCACATAGGCATATTTACTAAAAACATCAATAACACAAAGAATATAGTTGAAACCATCATTATAATTTGAGTAAGTTCTCATATCACTTAAGTCAGCTTGCCACAGTTCGTTAATATTAGATAAAATATATCTATTTCTTGAAAAGTTTCTTTGAACAGGTTTATGTAATGTATATGTTTCTTGTGATTCTAACCATTTCTTCACATCATCTCTTTTCAATTTACCTTTCATTGCTTTACTTAATTTGTTAAGACTACTGTACCCTGCAGGATGTGAAGAATCATAATAAATCTTATTTAATTCTAATATGGGGTCCATTTTTCCCAATCAATTTTTCTTTTTATCTTCTTGCGAAATTTACTTTCAGTTATTGGTGTAGAAAATAATTCAGCTGTTGGGGTGGATTCTTTATGCTCTTGTGATTGTAATTTTTTAATATATTCAGATCTTTTTGTATTACCAATATATATAAGCGGCACTTTGATCTCCTTTAAAGCTGCAGCAAATTTTTCCCATCCAGTAGGTTCACTATTTTTAAGTGTCCTCAATGAATCATTTACCAAATCAACAATATTGCTTTCAGGAACTTTTTGACCATCTATAACCACAGTGCCTGTTTCATCCCAAGTAATTTTATTTTTACTCAAAGAAAGTAAGTTCAACAGTGATTCTCCCCTTTTAATATAGGATTTTGGTATAAGTTTTAAAATGTTACTGGATGTGTATGGTCCTTCATTAGTTTCTGGCAAACTTACTTCCTTTACCGCTGTGTTAGAAGGAAATGTAGTTTTAAAATCTTCACCATCAGTAATATACTCCACCGATCTTTTCAAATCTTGATTTATTAATGGTATTTCATAAGGTTGTCGCTCCTGTTTACTGAAGTTTAAATATCTTTGTAGAATTTGTAAATATAAAATACACTTCTTTCGATCATCTATATCGCTATTTAAAATGTTTTGCATATCTGTGTCTAAGCGGGACATTGGAGTATCAACCACGCTAGGTTGTTTTAACTTTTCTAACAGAGATGGATCGATGAGTAACATTTTTTTAGCATTATCCATTTTTCTTAAACCAGTGTACTAACCAAGGCACTTAGAACAGAACCCAGTATTAGAGGTAGAAATGCACCACCTTTTTGTACTATTAAATGTTTTCTAATTTTGTGTGATCCCTTCCGTACTATTTTTCGCAGAATATTTTTGTATTTTTTCAATTTTGACCTCTCTTTTTCTTTCAATTCTATTTTTCCTTGTAAAACGTTATGAATACATTCACAAATACAATTTATTTCTTCTTCATCACAGGCTTTTAAAAGAGCTTTTTGATATTTCGGTTTAAGACTAACTAAGGCGCTTAACAGACTTTTATGTGTCTGCGTGCTTCCAGCCATTATTAGTAACTGATGGATATTTGTTGATTTCTACTATATTTAAACCCTTTTGAAGGTATATAAACAGTACAATATCCATCACATGGAAATATCTTTGTTTTAATACGACACATGTCATTTGTTTCTTGTTTTAAATCTATCATAAGATAACCGTGTGCATTATTAGTAGCATCTTTGTAAGAATCTTCCAAGTATTTTGGATTTTCTGGAAATACTTGTCGTGCTAAGTATCGAATTTGAGTTTTATCTCTAGGATTTTTAAAATAAATTATATAACTTGAATTCAGAGATATGTCTCGTTGACCCTTTCCTTGATGAAACAAATTTTGTGATATGTAAAATACGCTTAAATTTCTATGATGACTTCCTTTTGTGAATATATCAACAATACGTCCATCAGACTCTCTCATTAAGTCATCAATTATTAAAAGTTGAGGATTCTTTCCATTAAACATAGTTAGGTCTGGTATACCTTGGATGTAATTGACATTTTGGATATTGTACAAAGGTTGCATTTCATCAAAACACCATGTTATTTGATCAAAATTTGTGTTGCAAACATCTTTAACAAACTTTATAAAATTTGTTACAAATACTGATTTTCCACATCCACTTGGACCGGCAACTATCGCAGTAAATGGATGATTGAAATGGATCATTTTGATAAACGTCCGAGTGAGTAAGGATTAAGACTAAGAATGAAAAAAAAATGTTGAGAGAAAGTATATATATTTTACACATTTATTATACAATGTTATAATGATAAACATTTATAGCACTATTTTATGAACATATTTTTTATACAATCTTGTAACAGACAAACTTATAATGATAAACATTTGTAACATAATCTTATAAACATATCATACCATGTACACAAAATAATAATGTGAGAGAGGACTCTCTTTTATACACAACTATCGGACTGACTGAATAAATATGATTGTAATTTTAATGACATCACTGAGATAAATAAATTCCTATCCGTTCTATATCTAAGAGGACTCATTGACTAACTATGAGCGTAATTTGAATGACATCCCTGAGATAAGACCCCAGGAAACCATCGAACGTTAGTCATTACCAGTTATCTACCTCTAATGGTTTTGTTATCTATCTGTGATAGTGTTTCTATAACTTTGTAACGGTGCGTCGTACGCAAAAATTAATTAGCGCAATCGACTCGGCATGGTCGAAAACCTACAAATAGACACCAAACTTTTTTTTTTTTTTTTTTTTTTTTTTTTTTTTTTTTTTTTTAGCCGAGGAGGGAGGAAATGACAGGGGGGAGATGGGGTTTGGAGGTGGTCCAGTCCCCGTTAATCCCTACTACTCATAGTTCAAGTGTTACATCCGGGTGATGATGTTCGAAGGCTTACTTTTTGCAGATGGCTAAGAAGAAAAATAAGCAGAGATCATGAATTTTTAAATTACATACTGTGGTCAGACGAAACGAATTTTTCCAATAACGGTATGTACAACAGAAAAAATCACCACTATTGGTCCAAAGAAAATCCACTAAGAGTTACGGCAAGTCATAATCAGGTTCGCTTCTCATTCAACTGTTGGTGTGGTATAATGTCCAATCGAGTCATAATGGTGGAATTTTATGCAGGGAAACTGAATTCTGCCATGTATAATGAAGTCATTTTACACCATCTTGAAAACGAGATGGACGAATGGATGGTGCTCCGCCACATAACAGTCACCTTTCACGTTCCAATTTGAGCCGCCTATTCGGTACACAGTGGATAGGTACACATGGTCCAACACAGTGGCCACCTCGTAGCCCCGATCTAACACCACTTGATTTTTTTTTATGGGGCTTCGTGAAAAACGAGGTGTATAAGACGACGTACGCCAGTGTTCAAGAGCTCAAGGATGCATTAATGACCATTTTACGTAATATTCATCCCAGAACATTATTATAATCCGCACGCTGAATCATGATCCCTATGACAGTTCGTTAGCGCTTAACATTGTACTGACGTCCTATCACATCAAATCCTTTAGAGGCCCATTAAAAGACGTAATAAAAATCATAATTGTGTACAATTGTAAATTATAAAAATGAATATTAAGAAATTATTACGTAATGTTCGGAAATAATAGAAAAAAACTCAATGCAAATGTACATGGTACGTGCTGCAAAAGTTACGTCGTCAAGCTGTTATCACACATCGATAAACAAAATATCGATAATTTGTTGAAAATATAAAACAAATGCTTTGAGTTTGTATTTTATTTATATCAATCTGAATCTGATACAGGGTCAATCGGATCTTAAAAATCTGAGTCTGAACTGCAGCTATCCGTGACGTTTATTATTAACGGTTGGTCAATGATATTGTCGTATTGTACATCTCGATCCCAGTCTTGTAAGCAAATTTTCTTCGTTCTTTCGACCACTTTTCGCCAATCGTCAGCTGTCACTTGGGCGCAAGCTTCTTCCAATAAAACCATCATTTAATTTGCCGTGTAACCACTCTATAATTTCAGCTTTTTTGTTATTGCTGCTGGGGGGTTTGTTAATTTGAACTGAGTGATATGAAGCATTGTCCATTAAAATATAGTGAGGCTCATTCAAATTTTCTAATAGTTTTATAAACCATGTCTTAAAGTTTTCGAAATTCATTTCCTCGTGGTACTCCGTTGTTTCACTGACTTAAAAGCCCACAGGCAATTCGGCACAAAACCTGTAGCTGTGCCAGCGTGGCAAATGATTAAGCGCTGGCCCTTTCCTTCAGGAGTTTTTGTGCTGGATTTGGCTGTGTCATCCGTCCATGCCTTACCTACAGTATGATTGGCGTTCAGCCATGTCTCATCAAGGTATACTACCTTCTCCCAGTTATCAATTTGTTTGATTTTGCGAAGAAAATCGCATCGTAGTAAAGCTATGTGGCGCATACAAGGCGTTAGAGCACTCGTATGACGCAATGTGATGCGGTGTGACAAGAAGACAAAACAGACTGACAAGATATGACATGACTGAATTAAAAAAATACGGTAGGTCTATGGCCTCCTTTTAAATACTTTTCCATGTAATCCATAATTGCCAGCTAATTATGAATTCTTTAAAATTCAATTCAAAAAGAATTTCAAATTCTTTAAATTATGCAATTTGAATAAAAATTAAAGTATAGTAAAATAAAATATAATAAGGCTGTTACTTTTTTATCTAGTGTTTTATGTCCATCAATGCGCGTAGTCTTTTTTTCAAAATAAATAAATATTGCTTATTATGTTGAATGACCAGGCTGAATGACATGACATTTGCCTGAAAAAACAGTATTTTATCGAAATTGTTTCGCATAACTAATACAACTGTCAGTTGAAACGTCATAGGGATCATCATTCGGCGTGCGGAGTATAGCCGCCATTCGTTCAGTGCAAAAAAGGATAGACTTATGTATTCGTGAAAATGGAAATCATTTTGAGCAATTTATTTCATAAACCAATTTCTTAAATGTTTAAATGATTTTTTTATTTAAAAAAGTTCAAAATTTTACCTGACCTATGAGTTTCGAGTTGATTTATCATATTTCCGTACGAAATGTATGGGAAAGGTCTTTGGCGATTTCTGTCTTTTCTAGTACTGAAAGCTAAAATGGTCCCATAGAGTTTTTTGATCCCCACATGAAATAGAATCGATTGGCATAAAAAAAAAATGTTGAACTTTTTGCACTTTTTTTGCTAACTGTAAGTTTTTTACAAAATCTGTGAATGCAGTTCAAAATGTCCCAAAAAGTTAGGGAAGGTCTTTTAAGAACGTTTTGCTGTAACTGCAACGGTTAAGGTACTTGCCCTTACTGCCCCGTTTTAAAAATACACCCTGTATATAAAGTAGAATTCAACAGGTTTTATTATTATTATTTATTGAATGGCTCTGCGCATTTAGCAGCAATTCCGCCAATATCTCGTAGTTTTATTATTATTACTTCGATGGTGAAATCGTAGTGTTACACCATAATTGTTTTTTTATACAAATGACGATCTCTTTTTTAAAGCACTGTACTTTTTTTAGGACCAAACAACAGTTGTATTTAAGAAAGATCACCACATCATCTGTCTATCAGATGAAACTCAAAACTTAATCGATAAAAAAAAGGATTAGAATGTGCTCCAAGCGTACCTATATAAAAGAAATATGATAGCAATAAGAAATGAGGGTCTTGATTTAGTTTCTAAAAAACCGATTCCGTCTTTTCAACAAAAAAAAGCTTCAATTTACAGAAAAAGGAATAGAGAACTTGAAGTCAATAAGATATGTGGGAAAAGTCTAGAAGAAGTTGAAGTGCCCGCACCATTTAGGAAATTTATGTTGACAGATTATTTCGATGGTGACCTTAAAATATTGATTTTCTGCTCTATGGAAGCTAAATCTTTAATGACAACTACAAAGCAATTTTTCATGGATGGAACATTCAAATGTTGTCCTTTTCCATTCGCTCAGGTATATTCCATTCATGGCGATATAGGGAGCAGCAGCAGTAATACAAATATTCTGCCGTTAGTTTATGCATTAATGTCCCATAAAAGTACAAAAGCTTATTCTATTTTATTTAAATTAATCAAGACACGAATTCCTGAATGGAAACCGAGTAAAGTAAACGTGGACTTTGAAGAGGTTGCAATCGCGGCTTTACACCGATACGACAAAAAAATTATAATCAATGGATGCCACTTCCATTTCACCAATTGGGTATTTGACTGACCAGTCAAATTAGTTACTTTTTTCTAAACGTCAAAACGGTAATTTATAAGGAAAATTGTATGAAAACTATCTTTGTGACGTCCTAATATTTAATAGTCAAATCATATACTATTAAACGTTGGATGGACGATTATAAATAAATAAGAACGAAAAAATAAGAACCGACGCAACTGTTTTCACTCTTTTACCATTATTAATTTAATAAGTCCAGCTAAATAATTTATTTTAACTACAGGAAAGTACCCAATTGTTTATGGCGAAAGGCAAAAGCTTTGAATATTCACAAATTTAAGCGTTCCAAGAGGATAGTTTCTTTATGTTGTAATCTAGCTCATTTACCTTTAGATAAAATTAACGATGGCTGGGGTTATATAAAACGACAATCGTTACAAAATAATGAAGGAATTAAAAAATTCATGGAATATTTTGAAAAGTTTTGGATGAAACCTGATTTTATGAAACTATGGTGTGTTTAGTGAACGACACCGTACCACAAACGCTGTGGAAGGATGGCACCATAATATTAATAAAAAAGTACCAAAGAATGAAACCAACTTATTGACAACATTAAATATGTTTTTGAATGAAAGCAATTTAACTGCATTTTATGGAAATCAACCTCCCAAAAAAAGAAGAAAAGATAATATAGAGAATGATGATTTCAATTCAATTTCAATGAATGATGAATAGAGAAACACAAATGGAATTAATTTCAGGTGATATTACCATTGCTCATTTTTTGGACAAATTACGATAACATACGTACCGTAATTTTCAGAAAATGAGCCTGATTACCATATAAGTACTGTATTCTATTATCTAGGCTGATTATTTATTAAGTGAATCACAGAATCAAGAATCAAAGAATCAATTTCATTTATTCAGTTTAGTTTAGTTCGCTGGTTCGGTAGGTTAGTTCAACTGAGAAGAAGCCAGCAAGAAACTCAGAAAACTATATTTGAACTAGATTTTTTCTTTTTAAAACGGTATTTTACAATTTATATTGTGCGAGCAAGCAAGAGACTTAGGTTGACCATGCATTTTTATCATTGAAATAACCATTTAGTTTATAATATCCTTTTTTTATTAATCATTTTTTACTTCTATTTTAAATTTATTAATTGGCATGACATTGGTTGACATACCAATTAATAAATCATGAGGAATTTTGTTAAACATTTTTATATAGTTACCTACAAACGAGTCACCAACTTTATGAAGCCTAAGTTTAGTGCCTGAAATCATTAAAAGATATACCTAAAAATAGGAAAAAAATTAAAATAAATATTTTTGTGCGTTTTCTTTATCTTTTATTCATATTTTGATGATATTTTTTTAGAAAGTGGAACTAATGAGAACGGTGTTGATTAACTTTATTTTGTTACATTAAAAGGATCCATGAAACTACTGAGAAAAAAAAACTCACTAGTACCATGGGACAATTACGATGGAACTAGTGAGACCAGTTCGACTAAGTTTTGTTTCATTTGTTCCATCATCTAAGCGGATGAGATCGCATGGAATTACTGAGAAAATAAAGTCTCACTAGTTCCGCGGAACTAATTGCTGGTGGAACTAGTGAGAATGATCCGATAAATCCATGTTGTCCTATTTAGAGATAACCGTAAATCTATGAAATAAAAATGATACACTCTTTGCGTAGGTTTCGACCAAGGTCATAGTTATTGTTACATGTCGAAATGTGGGCAATTCTATTTCATGATGTGCCCTTATCATGAGCAGAAACAATAATCTAAAATATGTTGCAGAATGAAGCCATGCAAGTCGAAAAACCAAACGACCCCTTCACGAGACGCCCAACGAAGCCTGTCCTGTCATGGTCTCTAATAGCCGCAAATTTCAGCCCCAAAAGGCCATTGTAAGTATTGTTTACCTTCATAACCTGAAGATCTAAAGCTGTCATTTCAAATTGTTATCAAATTATAATATTTTTGTCTTGCCAGCAGGTGCAACAACCACAGGCAGGTATTATGAAAGCTTTTCTAAGCTTTGAAGAGCATATGAAACGACGTGGATTTTTATGACAGGAAACACATTAGTTATATTAATTTATAATGTCAAAATAGTTTAGTATTAGTTATTGGCCAGTGGATAAGTAAAAATGTAATGTTAGGATTAGTTTAGTGGGGTGCGACGCCGGTTAACCTCCACGTCGGCTTCCTCGTTTCTTCTCCCTCTGGACCGCGGTCCTGGGCAGCGGAAGCGGGGGGGCTGGTGTACTCTGGACGACGGTTAATAGACTCCGTCTCCTAGGAGGAGCTGTTAGTCGTCGACTAATAACCCGACAGCCTAGCTGACCTATTAGCAGTGGGTCGTGGTAACGTTGTGGAAATAAATTACTTAAAAGATTACCGGGTAACACCCGGACCAACAAATGTTGAAAGCTACTTCATGGGGCACAAGACCAAGAGTTTAGACTGGAATATATTAGCAACGAGGTATGTTTGACTTGCAGTGTGAAGAAGTGCTTCGTGAAAATGAAAATAAGGTTTTATGAGATACCAGAAACTAACAGATTACTTGTTGTTGTAGCCAGGATTTCTTAGACAGCGAGCTCAGCATGTGGCACAAGGCCACAAAGGTCGCTAGCAAGAAGCCTCTCACCATAAAATTTATAAGAAATTAGATTACGGAAGTGGAAGCAAGCCCTTACGTACGAGTTTTCGTTGAGGATATGGAAGAGAAATCCCACCATCTGCTTCTGTTTTAATATCGCTTACATTTAAATAATTTTTATTATTAAAATAATAATTATTCTGCAGTTATTCTAATAAGATTGTTTCTTTCAGGAAGAGGACGCAGAGAAATTTGTCCGGGAAAAGCAACACCTTAGGGGCCATCTCAAAAAACTACGCTATGAAGAAGACGCAGCTCGTGAAAGAAGAGACGTAACACAATCATTGTTTATACACTTTTTGTTACCAGTGACATTAAGGCCAGTGAATGTGCGTTTAATGAAAATGAGTTTCTATCACATAAAAAACGTGTAATTGAAACCGTATTTCTGTACAGAGGTGACGATGGAATGGTATCAGAACGTTACGCTGAAATCCAGGAGTTGGAAAAACGCGCCAAAGAACTGGACAAGACCCAGACCTCGTCCATACAGTGCATATTCAACGCCAAAAATAGGAATAAGAAGCTCAACGTGGAGACTGCCGAAAAGTGAAGGAGGTACGTGTCATCTGTTCACCATTGTTTGCAAAAATGAAGTTATTGATTTATTAAATAGTTTCTTTGGTGTCATATTTACCTAGGTCAGCAGATCTCATATTTAACTGTATATAAAATTCGTTTTCTTTTGGCCAACAGGTAGCACAAATAGTTGGTGTGTGCGAAAATGTAGAGTTTTATAGTCTAGGTAACACACGGACCAACAAATATTTGAAGCTTCATCTTGGGGCACAACATAAAGAGTTTAGACTTGAATATATTAGCAACGAGGTATGTTTGACTTGCAATGTGTACCTCGTTAAAATAAAAATAAGGTTTTATGAGATACCAGAAACTAACAGATTACTTGTTGTTATTACATGGACTTTTTAGACAGCGAGTTCAGTATGTGGCACAAGGCCACAATGGACGCTGGCAAGAAGCCTCCCACCATATAAATTTTAACCATTAAGATTATGGAAGTGGAACAAGCCCTTACGTAAGAGTTTACGGTGAGAATATGGAAGAGGGATCCCGCCATCTTCTTCTGTTTTAATATCGCTTACATTAATATTATTTTTATTATTCAAATTATCATTATTCTGCTGCAGCATCCCACGAAAAATCTGGGCAAGACCCGGATTCCGAAGCTCAATGTGCAGACTGGCGAAAAGCTAGTAAAAAGAAGGTACATGTTATCTGTTTACCATTGTTTGCAAAAGTGGAGTTAATGATTTATAAAATAGTTTTTTGTGTCTCTTATAATTATGGTTAAATCCATGTTGTCCTATTTAAAGATAACAGTAAATCTGTGAAATAAAAATGATACACTCTTTGCGTAGGTTTCGACCAAGGTCATAGTTATTGTTACATGTCGAAATGTGGGCAATTCTATTTCATGATGTGCCCTTATCATGAGCAGAAACAATAATCTAAAATATGTTGCAGAATGAAGCCATGCAAGTCGAAAAACCAAACGACCCCTTCACGAGACGCCCAACGAAGCCTGTCATGGTCTCTAATAGCCGCAAATTTCAGCCCCAAAAGGCCATTGTAAGTATTGTTTACCTTCATAACCTGAAGATCTAAAGCTGTCATTTCAAATTGTTATCAAATTATAATATTTTTGTCTTGCCAGCAGGTGCAACAACCACAGGCAGGTATTATGAAAGCTCCGCAGGAAGCGGTAAAGGCTGGTGTATACGCACTCCACCACTTGGACGAAGATTTGAGTCTGCTGGCGCCAGCCTTGCCCGCGGTTGATCTTCCTGTGATTGCACGTAAGTACACATATAAATAGTACAAGATTTCTCCTTCAGGCATTACAAGCGATTATTCCCAGTAGTCCCCTCTATAGCTCTGTCCTCTGGGGTGACAGCTAGGAATTGTCTTCCCAGTTGTCATCGGGGTGACAATTTGTGCCGACTGTTCCCTTTGAAAGTTGACTAGAGGGGACAAATGAGAAGTTTGTTTCTCAGTTGTCACGGGGGGGGGGGGGGGGGGGGGACAATTGCAATTAAAAACAATCCATAGATTTCAGCTTTTTTATTTCTTATGTTACATAAAATCTTCGAAATAATCCAGATGACCGTAATCCATATACACGAAACCCGAATATTTAAAACACAAATTTTTGAAATGTAGTTAATTGATATTCAGACAAACAATATCCAGATTCTTAAACCTAAAACTAAACCTCATATATTATGGCGTCTACTAACTAAGCTCGACGGAGCCCCGCTCGGCGGGGCTCCTACTTCTGGGTGGTTTAAAAAAAAAAAACCACGAAGACTAAGGCGGAAGCTCCGCTTCGCTTCGCTCCCGCCTTAGTCTTCTAACCTAACCTATCCGAGTCGGATTGCACTGAGTCGGGGTGTTAACGATAATTAATTTCGAAAATTCTATGTAACATAAGAAATAAAAAAGCTGAAATCTATGGATTGTTTTTAATTGCAATTCCCCCCCCCCCCCCCCCGTGACAACTGAGAAACAAACTTCTCATTTGTCCCCTCTAGTCAACTTTCAAAGGGAACAGTCGGCACAAATTGTCACCCCGATGACAACTGGGAAGACAATTCCTAGCTGTCACCCCAGAGGACAGAGCTAGGGGGGACTACTGGGAATATCACATTACAAGTTGTACCGACCGTGAACAGGTGGCAACGGGTTTTATTTCTCTTTCTTCTTCTTCATCCTAGCGTTAATCGCAGTCGTCCGAAGCTTGCACCTTGGAGTCTGGGGTCCGCTTTTTAAATCTAACTGCGAGTTTGGCTGAAGCGATTGCCATCTGACCTGCACACTCCATTCGCGATTTCGTATTGAACTTAGACCAGTTTTTGGACTTTTTAAGGCTGCAACGTACAATTTCTATTTTCCTTTATAATTAAAAAAATAATCAATTTTATTTCCCTCTTCTCACATTGCCTTTTCGAATCTCAAAACAATTTTGTGAAGGATTTTGAATAATAAAAATGTTTTTCTTTTCAGTCACGAGGAAGCTGCTCAGGTACCCGAAGCAGTTTCTAAGCTTTGAAGAGCATATGAAACGACGTGGATTTTTATGACAGGAAACACATTAGTTATATTACATTTATAATGTCAAAATAGTTTTAGTAAAAATGTAATGTTAGGATTAGTTTAGTGGGGTGCGACGCCGGGTAACCTCCACGTTGGCTTCCTTGTTTCTTCTCCCTCTGGACCGCCGTCCTGGGAAGCGGAAGCGGGGGAGCTGGTGCACCCTGGACGACAGTTAATAGACTCCGTCTCCTAGGAGGAGCTGTTAGTCGTTGACTAATAACCTGACAGCCTAGCTGACCCATTAGCCACTGCTAAATCTAAATCGTGGGAACGTTGTGAAAATAAATTACTTAAAAGATAACCGGGTAACACCCGGGCCAACAAATGTTAAAAGTTACGCCATGGGGCACAAGACAAAGAGTTTAGACTGAAATATATTAGCAACGAGGTATGTTTGACTTGCAATGTGAAGAAGTACTTCGTGAAAATGAAAATAAGGTTTTATGAGATACCACAAACTAACAGATTACTTGTTGTTGTCGCTAGGACTTGTCCGACAGCAAGTACAACACGTGGCACAAGGCCACAAAGGACGCTGGCAAAAAGCCTCCCACCATGCAATTTGTAACAAATAAAATTATGGAAGTGGAACAAGCCCTTACGTACGGGTTTACGGTGAGGATATGGAAGAGGGATCCCGCCATCTGCTCCTGTTGTAATATCGCTTGCATTGATATAATATTATCGTTATTCTGCTGATAATCTTATAAAATTCAGTTTCTTTCTGGAAGAGAATGTCGAGAAATTAGTCCAGGAAAAGCAACAGCTTAGGGCGCATTCCAGGAACTATTCGATTAAGAAGACACAGCTCGTAAATGAAGAGACGTAACAGAATAATTGTTTAGACACTTTTTGTTACCAGTGACATTAAGGCCTGGATATCCCCAGTGAATGTGCGTTTAATGAAAATGAGTTTTTATGACTTATAAAAGATGTAATTGAAACCGTTTTTCAGTACAGAGGTGACGATGAAATGGTATCAGAACGTAACGCTGAAATCCAGGAGTTGGAAGAACGCGCCAAGGAACCGGACAAGACACAGAAAACCCAGACCTCTTCCATACAGTGCATATTCAACATCAAAAATAGGAATAAGAAGCACAATGTGGAGACTGCCGAAAAGGCTAATGTGAAGTAGGTATGTATCATCTGTTCACCATTGTTAGCAAAAATGGAGTTGATGATTTGGGAAATAGTTCCTTTGTGTCATATTTACCTAGGTAAGTAGGTGTCATATTAATGTTCGATTCGATCGACATGTAATATTCGTTTTCTTTTTGCCATCAGGTAGCACAAATAGTTGGCGTGTGCGAAAATCTAGAGTTTAATAGTCTAAGTAACATATGGACCAACAAATATTTAAAGCTACATCGTGGGGCACAAGACAAAGAGTTTAGACTGCAATACATTAGCAACAAGGTGAATTTGCAATGTGAAGAAGTACTTCGTGAAAATAAAAATTAGGTTTTATGAGAAACCAGAAACTAACAGATTACTTGTTGTTATTACCAGGACTTCTTAGACAGCGAGTTGAGCATGTGGCACAAGGCCATAATGGACGCTGGCAAGAAGCCTCCCACCATAAAATTTTTAACAAATAAGATTATGGCAGTGGAACAAGCCCTTACGTACGAGTTTAAGGTGAGGATATGGAAGAGGGATCCCGCCATCTGCTTCTGTTTTAATAGCGCTTACATTTATATAATATTTATTATTCGAATTATCATTATTCTGCTGTTAATCTAATAAAATCATGTTTCTTTCAGGAACAGGAAGTAAAGCAATTTCAGCAACGAGGAGAAGCAACAGCATCTCACGAAAAAACTGGACAAGAACCGGATTCCGAAGCTCAATGTGAAGACTGCCGAAAAGGCTAGTTTGAAGAAGGTACGTGACGTCATCTGTTCACCATTGTTTGCAAAATGGAGTTAATGATTTATATAAATTAAATTATCTTTTTCAAATTCAATAATAATTAAATTACAAATTTGACATTATATGTATTAGATACCTACTAAATTTTTTACCGTGTGCCATTGCTTGTAGTGCCCTATTTTGACATTAATTAACAAGTAATGAATTGCAAACTATGTAAATTTTTACTAACATATGTTTTAAGTATATTGTCACTAACAAAATATGGTTTTAATTATGGTTTTTAAATTATAAAAATAGAAATCATTTATTTCTGACAGCAAGTGTCAGAAATAAATGATTTCTATTTTTATAATTTTAGATAATAATATTGTCATATTTAAAGATAACACAGTAAATAGTTATTGTTACTTGGTAGAAATATAGGACAATTCTATTGTATGGTGTGCCTATATCACGAGCAGACACAATAATCTAAAATATGTTGCAGAATGAAGCCATGAAAGGTAAAAATCAAACGACCCGTTCACGAGACGCCCAACGAAGCCTGTCATGATCTCTAATCGCCGCAATCTTCAGTCCTCAAAGGCTATTGTGCAGCTCTGCAGGAAGCAGTGAAGGCGAAACAAGCTCGACCATTGTCGAACGACATCGCTGGTGTATTCACACTTCATGACTTGGACGTGGATTGACGTCTTGCCCGCGATCGATCTTCCTGTGATTATACGTTCGTACACATATCATAGTACGAGGGTTCTCTTCCAGGCATCACAAGTTGTACATACCGTGAACAGGTAGCACCTTCTTCTGCCC
Source organism: Eilema caniola (assembly GCA_949126895.1). NCBI lineage: Eukaryota > Metazoa > Arthropoda > Insecta > Lepidoptera > Erebidae > Eilema > Eilema caniola. The sequence goes on along the minus strand of OX421486.1, from coordinate 1,517,491 downwards.
CTTTCTTCTTCTTCATCCTAGCGGTTATCCCGGTCGCATCGAAAGCTTTCCCCTTGGAGTCTGAGGTCCACTTTTTCCAATCTGCAGTTTGGCTGTTGTGAAGCGACTACAATCTGACCCCCTCAAACCATTGGTGATATTGTAGTTAGAGTAGTTGTTGAACTTTTTAGGGCCTCAACTACTATTCCTCTTTATAAATTCAGAAAACACTAATTAAATACTCCATCTTACAAGACCTTTTCGAATCTCAAAACGAATTTGTGAAGGATTTTATAATGATAATGTTTTTTTTCTTTTCAGAACTCACACCAAGTCAATCAAAGCAGGTCAGCAGGAGGTTGACTCCGGACCCGAAGCGGCCACTAAGCTTAGAATAGTACGTGATTCATATGAGTCTCGTGCCCTACCGGGCACGCATGTACACTAGTTACCTAAACAGCTGCTGGAACAATGAAAATTTTATTTAAAAATGATGCATACATTTCATATGTAGCCTTTTGTAATAGAATTTTTTTGTAGTAATCTCTCAAATAATGTCTTTATATGTTTAACATAGTTTAGTATTAGTTATTACTATAATAGTGTAGGTATATTTTAGTTTTAGTATTTAGTTTAGTTTAACTATAGGGAACCACTGTAAAAAATCTCGTGAGAAAAGTTTAAAAGTATTAAAAGAAACCAATATAACAAATAAAATGTAATTATTATTTTTAAAAGTAATTAATTGTTGTAACGCACCTTAAATAAGTACTTTCATAGAATCTTGTTGATTGTTCTTCATCCTGGCATTAATCCCAGTCGCATCCGAAACTATCAACTTGGAGTCTGGGGTCCGCTTTTACTAGTCCAACTGCGGATTTGGCTGAACTTTGACATTTTGATCTACTTTTTGTCTTATTATGTTTATTTCATTTGACGTCGCGACTCATCCCGCCAATCTGAAATTGCGTAAAAATGTTAGGTATTTAAGTACTTCGAAAAATGTATTCTGAATACTTAATAAATAACAATTAAAATAATTCAAGTATTTTAGTTTATAAGCCATCGATCAATAACCCTATCATGTATGACAATGGGGTCCCACCAAAATCTGCGGGGCTCAAGCCAACCTCACCTGCAAGCCGCCGCAACTGATTGACGAAAGATGCTATGGCGCAAGTTTTCCGAGGTGTGGAGGTCAGACGGCAGACGCTTTAATAAAAGCCGCAGTAGCCAAAAACTGAAAAAGAAAAACAACAGCACAAGTGTAACGCCCCTGGTGTTGCACACGTCCATAGGCCACGGTTACCACTTTCTATTAGGTGGGCCATGAGCTCGTTTGCCACCTAAGTAGTATTAAAAACCGGTCTAGTGCGAGACGGACTCGCCCACGAACCAGAAAAAAGGCTTAAAGTACATATATAACCTTAATAATTGGACAGCCTCCGTGGCGTGGCGGTAGTGAACGCGGCCCCTACGAAGGAGCGCGGGTTCGATCCCCGCTCAGTGCAAATATTTGTACGCATGAATATGTATATTTGCATTGGTCTGGGTGTTTCTATGTATAATGTGTACATATTTACAAAAAAAAAGTATCTAAGTATATGTACCTATGCGTATTCTAGGTTCCATAACACAAGCTAGTTAAGCTATGCTTACCATGGATCTAGATAGCGTTGTGTGAAATGTTGTGGAATATTTATTTATTTATTATTTATTTAATTTGTAATTATTTCTATCGTCTACGTGTAGCCATTATTAATATCGAGCAAAAAACGGTAAAAAAAAAATACTTTTGTTGTATGGAAGCCCACCTTAAATATTATTTTTATTTTATTTTTAGTATTTGTTGTTGTAGTCACAGTAAAAATACATAATCTGTGCAAATTTCAACTGTCTAGCTATTACGGTTCTTGAGATCTAGCTCGGCGACTGAAAATGAGCATGAAAAAGGGCTAAAATATCACATTTTTGTATGGGAGATCCCTTAATTATCATTATAATTTTGTTTTTAGTATTGTTATAGCGGCAACAGAAATACACAATCTGTGAAAATTTCAACTGTCTAGCTATTACGGTTCTTGAGATACAGCCTGATGATAGACGGACGGAGGGACGGACAGCGAAGTCTTAGCAATAGGGTTCCGTTTTTACCCTTTGGGTACGAAACCCTAAAAAGCAGTTAGAGGATCTCATATTCCGAAAGCCTTGGATGCAACTGGGAACCACGGTAAGACGATGATGATGAAAGTAAGTTCGCGGGTTCAAACCACGCCTAGACTGATTCAATTTTTTCTATTTAAATCGATGATATCGTAATCAATTATTTGTAATACATTGCTGCGACCAGTGAAACGGTTGCGATGGTTTATTTCCCTGTGGAGTAGAATAAACCCACCCCATCCCTTCCCGTGGTGTCGGAAAAGGCGACTAAGGGAATAGGGCTATTCTCTAAACATGCAGCCTATAACAAATTGCGCGCTTAACAGTCATAGGGTCGCCCCGTATTAAAGAATAATTCCGAAGTCGATCGCATACGATAACTATATGTTAATGTATGTGATGCGTGGCATACACTCCCCCCCCCCCCTCCCCCCTCCGCCCCGAGAAGTGCCAGACCAAGACGGATAACCCCGGGGTCGACCGGGGTGCGAGGAATATGTCGAAGACAACCTCACTTTCGCCAAGCACAACGATCCACTGCGGTTTAGTCGGTTCGAATCCGCATAACCTACCCCTCCAGCTCGGGGGGGGAGGGGGGGGGGGGAGATCCGTGGGGATCGACGATACAAACGATAAAAAAAAGGATGCGTCGGCACTACTTGAAAGCGGTCAGCTTCTGAATCATACATTTACCTGGGAGTGGGACTGAATATCATTTTTAGCGATATGTGGGTAGGTTTACAGGCTATTCCAGGCGCAGGATACAAGTGTTCTGAGTTCCAACTTTAGTCTGCGATCATCCATGTCGGTCAATAGTCAACATAAAAATGTCGACTGACCCACTACAATTGGGTATTTTCCTGTACTAATATAACTGAACTTATTAAATTATGAATAGTCAAAGTGTGAAAATAGTAGCGTCGGTTTGTATTTTACCTTTCTTATTTATTTTTAATCATCCACCCAACCTTTAATAGTAAATGATTTGACTATCAAATATTATGACGTCACAAATTAATTTTTCATACAATATTCCTTATAACTTACCGTTTTGACGTTTAGTTAAAAGTAACTAATTTGACTGGTCAGTCAAATACCCAATTGGAACAATTCTATTTATCGTGAGGTTTGTCAATAAATGGCTCTCGTGTCCTCAACTGTAGACATTGTAGTGATGAACAAATGTAAAAAGACATACTTATATTCATACAATACATTATGTACATAGCCTATCAAAATCATAACACTCCTTTGGCTTCGCCGTAGTCGGGTTATTTTTTCACGTTCCTATTCTAAATCTATGGTATGGCGATGGTAGTGTTCTTCAATAATGGCTATTAGATCTTGATAAATAACTACAGACCCCTCTTATGTCCGAATCAAAAATATTCACCAGAGTTCTCACACTTATTTTTATTTACTTTTCAGTCAATCCTACCCACTTCCTACTCAAAACAAAAAGTTTGGCCATTGTAAAAATTTATATTCTTGTCTGGGAAACGCTTGATTGAATAACTTGCTTAAATGGGAAACGTTTTTGTGATTTCTTTCTTTTCTAGTACTCAAAGCAAAAATGGTCCCTTCGAATATTTTGATCCCCACATGAAATAGGATCGATTGACACAAAAAGTAATTTTAGACTTTTAGCATTTTTTTGGCTGACTGTACAATTTTGCCAAAATCTGTGAATTCATTTCAAAATATCTCAAAAAAAGTTAGGGAAGGTCAAAAATGTTTTACTTTAACCACAACGGGTAAGGTACCTACCCTTATAGCGCCGTTTTCAACACACCCTGTAAATCTAGTAGATATATAGATAGTTCCAGCCAGCAGGCACATACTGAAACGATTGAACGAATTCAATGGCTGAATCGCATGCTCTAAATCGACAACTTGAAGTCAACAAATTTAGAACATGATTGCGGAAGGCGGAGGATCGGCCTAAATTGCGTACAGTGAGAGAGGAATATGTGCAGCATTGGACTGCAATGGGCTAATTGAATGATTGAATAATAGCTTGGTCAGACATTTTTTAGCCAACCCAAGCCATTTTTCCGCCTGCGTGGCGTCCGATCCCGTTCCCGCCGCACCCATTACTATTTTAAACATGTATTAAACATATAAACCTTCCTCTTGAATCACTATCTATTTAAAAAAAAACACATCAAAATCCGTTGCGTAGTTTTAAAGATTTATGCATGCAAAAGGATATAGGGACAGAGAAAGCGACTTTGTTTTATACTGTGTTGTGAGGATGATAAATGTTAAATTTAATATAAAACCTTTTCATCCATTAAACATATGGGTGAAAGTCGTTCTACGTATTAATTATCCTCTACTTTAAACAACTGCTATCTAGAACCAGTCAAATACAAATCTAAACGTTTTTCGTATAGAAAGATCAAATAGAAGTAAAGCACGGACGTCGCCGCGCCTGGATGTTCTGCTCATGAATAAGGACTCCGGTCGGGTCCGAAACGAGTCGGGCGCATCCTGACGATTGACGTGAGTATAGCCGTAATAAAGTTATCGAAATCTTAACGTTGTTTTGCCATGTAAATAATGACTATTAAAATGGTGATTGAATGGTTGGTGACAGAAGAGTGAAAAATTTTTTAAAGCCATATAATATGAAAATAAAAATAAAACAAAATATCCATAAAATAAAAATATTTTTTCGGATGGACACCCCTTATCACTTAGGGATTTGAAAGATAGATAGTACCCGACTCTCAGACTTATTGAATATGCATAAAAAATTCATAAAAATTTCGGAAGAGTGTGGGAACGAACATTGTGACACGAAAATTTTATATATTAGATAGGTAATCACATTGTCAGACTATAAAAGATAACAAAATGACAATTCAACTTACCGGTTAAATCACAAATTATGAACACTTATTAAATTTATTAATAAATCAAAACTTATAAACTTATTACTGAGTCCTAAATTAATTAATTTATTAATGTAGGTAGTTGATAAATTAACTGTAGTCCGCAGCTGGGAACAAAATGTAGTGATGGGGCAAGCGGTATGTACCATAACTGTCGGTATAAGCACAGATAATATAATATAATTCTTATTGTATAAGCTGCGGTATAACGGAATTCAGAAACCTCCGTCTGACTTTATCTGTGGGTTGACCAATACTTGATTGAGATCCAGTTTATTTGAATGATTTCTATGTTTAAAATTCGTTCAATTTAGACATTCGAAGATAGGTACATAAAGTCCCAACAAGCTGAAAATCAGTAAAATTGTTCAACACAACATTTATGTTTATACGTTTAGAGAAAAATTGATTAGATTAATATTAAAACAAAAATGTTAATTCATCTCACAATTTTTGTAAAGATAATTTAGTACCTAAGGATTCCCAGTATGACGCTTGTGTTACATTGTTATGTTGAAGTCCCGCTCTTCCGCTATAATCTTTTCTAGTTGTACTTTCACATGGCAGGCTTATATTTCTATTTTACTACTTTATTATATACATATTTTTAATAAAAGGATTTCGTTCCTTTATAGTGTAATGTTTCTCCGAAATTATGTGTTGTAGTTTTTAACTAGTCTCATACGTACTAGCACAGGTACTTCTCCAAGTTGGGCAAGAGTAGGTTAGACAGGGCGTACCAGGGATGTATAAATTATTTTCTCAAACATGCTTGGAAATGTGAACATTATTTTGACAACCTTCTTCGAGATAAATCGAAATTGCTGTACATGCGAGCAGCGGCCAGCAAAAGTTGTATGAAAATCCATATCTGTCGTGTTTTAGCGGCCAAATAAATTACTATGTAAACTGGTATCCGTCGTGTAATTAAAAAATGGAACCAACTTTTACTCCGAACCATGGCAACCAAGGAGGTAACTTATCCAAGGCGTTATTTAAATATAGAACTGGCTTGCAAATAGAATGCTGTTTATTAAGAAAAATAAAAAACCAATGAATATTTCGCCGCGTGAAAAATTACTGTTGTTCGTTGTTCGTCATTGATTTTGAAAAGTAGGTAACTAAAAAATTCTGCCTTGATACTACTTAGTTTTAATTTCCACGCATTGTTTGAGAAAAGCACTATACAAGCCTTGGCCACAACTGAGCGTTGCCAAACTCCGTAATGCGTGCCTCGGCTGCCCCTCGGCCCGCATACTTCACGATCGTCCGGCAACACTACAATCGGTGGCCGCGGCAGTAATGTACTATATTGACCTTAGTTTGCTTTTTTGTTCATTACTGGGTGTATGGCACCGCTTGGGCACCTATAACCCGTAGTTTGGCAATTGATCTTATTGTCCATTGTTAGCCCAAGATATTGCACAGACTGGCTCCAGAGTATTGAGTAGCCATCGACATTAGAAGCTTTTCAGGAGCCTGGCGTTTACGAGTGAACATAATTTGCTCAGTATTGTGTCCGTTCAGCTTGAGTTTCCACTACGTAAAGAGTTCTTGTAGGGGATCAAATGATAGTTGAAGTCTACCAACAATAATGTCAATGTCATCTGAGGTGGAGTACATTGCTGTGTATGAGGGTAGACGGGTAAGTTGACATATAACATGAACAATATTGGCCCCAGGACTGAACCTTGCGAAACACCAGCTTTAATAGAATGGGGAGAAGTAATATTGTAAGCTACACTCTGTGAGGACAGATATAAAATATTTTTCTTTCTTCTTATTTCTTTTTATTTTCTTCTTCACGTTCCCTTTGTGAACCTAATGTTGGAGAACCTTGAGAATATGTAGTGGTATGCCGATAGAGATGAGCTTGTGAATGAGTCCCTCATACCACACTGAGTCAAAAGCCTTGTCTACATCGAGCAGAACCATGCCTGAGGATTTATTAAGGTTTAAATAAGGATTCAATTGTGCCCTGTACCAAAAATTTTTAAATTTATTGACATGTTATATTTTTAGACCACTCGTTGACTTGATTACGTTCAAAAGAGATGACCAGAAATCTTGTATTGATAATTTTTTGACAAACATTCCTGACGATAACCTACAAAATTGTGAGGTTGATCACAATGGGTTAGGAGATGGACATGCGGCGTTAATATGCAATATGACATTATGTACCAGTAATAATTTTAATAGACATTATAACCCTATGACATTTATTAATAAAAGGACATTTAATTCTAAGAGAAATAGCATATACAGGGAAAGGTTAGCTAATCAGGACTGGAAGCATATGGGAATTAATACATTTATAAAACAATTTGTGGTTACGTTTAAGCAGACCTTTAAGAAACGCAAAAAGCAACTTCGTGTAAATAGCATGGCAGGCCTACGCTGGCTCTCGCAAGGAATTAAAGTTTCAAGCAAGATGAAGCGATTCTTAGTTTGTAGTAAAAGTAACAAAGATGATTCTAGTTTAGTGAGCTATAGGCATAAATATATCTCTATATATAAAAGAGTAATATAAGTTGCGAAAAAGAAATCTATACAAAATGAAATAGCGAGATTTAAAAATGCATCAAAGAATATATAGAAAATAGTAAATCGACATAGAAATAAAGAACACAAATCAAAAGAAAAACTAACTTTAAAATTCAACAATAGTGTGACAGAAAACCCTTCTGAAGTAGTCAATATTCTCGCAAATCAATTTTGTAAGACTTTTGATCAGAACCAAGGTTACTCGCAACTGGCTCTGGATATATTAGAGGGAAGTACAAACAAAGTTGAAAGCGATATCTCTTGGGACCCTGTCACCCCTAGCAAATTACAAAAAACAGTGATTACAATGAAGAGCAAATTGTCATGTGGACACGATGACGTACCGATTTCAGTTATCAAAGAAAACATTGACTTACTGGCTGAGCCGCTTACCACTCTATACAATAATTGTTTTGAACAGGGTGTATTCCCAGACCAGTTTAAAATTGCCAAGATCATTCCTGTACACAAAAAAGGAGCAAAAACGGACCCATCAATGTACAGGCCTATCTCACTCCTGCCAACACTCTCTAAAATCTTTGAAAAGTTGATAAAGGTTAGACTCGTGAGACATTTTAATTCAAATAGGGTTTTGAACATGAGGCAGTTCGGTTACCAAAAAAATGTAAGTACACAAGACGCAATAGGGGCACTAATCGAAGACATAGTGAGTCAAATGAATCGCAAAAAGAAAGTTGCTGGACTCTTCCTGGATTTGAGCGCCACCTTTGACACAATTAACCATGAGCTGCTGCTAATAAAACTGGATCACTACGGCATTAGAGGCAAAGCAGGGGAACTATTAAGGTCTTATTTACTTAATCGAAAAATGTATGTAGAGATCCAAGCTATCACAAACAAAATGACAACCTATGGAATAGGTAGGTACGAAGAGTCTCATAAGTCCACAATGTCACAAATAAAAACTGGTGTACCGCAAGGCTCAATTCTGGGCCCAATTCTGTTTATAATATTTGTAAATGACCTAGTTAATTATGTCACTAAAATATCGCCTCCGGAGGTACAGCTGGTAATGTTGCTGATGATACTAATGCTGTGGTATCCGCGGATGATATAAACGCTCTTAGTTTAAAGGTGAATGAGGTGTTGAAGTTATTCTCAACTTGGTTTTCGGTAAATAGTATAAAACTAAATCCAAGTAAAACAAAGGCTATTTTGTTTAAATCCACGGCTCAAAATAAAATGACACTTGATTGTGTGTTGGAAGGCAAGCAAGTTCAAAATACGGAAGTTGTTAGGTTCTTGGGAGTACACGTGGATGAATTTCTAAATTGGAAACATGAACTCTCCTATTTGGAAGGAAATATAAGCTCGGCTTGCTATGTGTTGCGCAGTCTTCGAAATGAAGTCAATCTGGAGCATTTAAAGATGGTATATTATACATTGGTGGAGTCAAGACTGAGATACAGTATTCTTTTTTGGGGGGCCAGCTATGGATACAACATTCAAAGAGCTTTTATCCAACAAAAAAGAGCCATAAGAACTATAGTACGGATAAGACAGGAAGAGTCGTGTAAGACTCACTTTCAAGTTTTAGGCATATTGACGGACGGTTCCCTAGCCTATACATTTTGGTACTGCTAAACAATTTTGCTAAGCATATACACGATTATGAATCTGATGATGAGAGAAGGGTTAGAGAAAGCACTCGCAGGAAAGATTTTCAGAGCAAAATTGTGCCTAGCCTGGACGTCGTAAAGCATAGTACGCTCTACAACTCCATCAGAATTTTCAACAAACTGCCTCTAGATTTAAAAACCATTATTTACAAAAGAGAGTTCCACGACAAATTGAAGGCTTTTCTGTTAAAAGGGTGTTATTATTCAGTCGATGAGATATTAAATAAATAGATTTTATACTGACAGCAGAGGTATAATGTAATTACACTGTTATTTTTTACGTGTCATGATATTTTCCACTTCTTTTGATTGTTGATTTTCTTATTTTTTTTTTTTTATAAATTAGACACGTCAATTTGACTTTACCTCGCCTGATGGTAAGCTGAAGGTAAAGTCTCAAGAAAGAGGGCCACCATTATATACACGTGCCATGTTAACAATGGTGGCACTCAGCTTGACGGCCTCATCAGATGCTTTTTCACGCCCCGCTTAAAGGACCCGGGACTGTAGGAAGAGGGAAACACGTGAGCTGGCAAGGAATTCCAGATCTTAATGGTGCGACAAAGGAAAGAGTCACCGAACCGCTTGGTTCTTGAAGGAATGTTCTGCACCGTATAGGGGTGACATCTAAGTACTGCACGTGTCGTCCTGTATAGGAAGGGGGAGGGTGGGACTAATTGGAATAGCTCTTCAGAACATTCACCATGGTAGAGACGGTAAAAAACTGCCAAGGAAGCAACATCTCTACGCATCTGCAGAGACTCGAGGGTACTTGTGACCTCAGGATTTCCGATAATGCGGACCGCACGTCGCTGCAACCTGTCGAGAGCATCTAATAAGTACTTTGCGGATCCATCCCAGAGATGTGAGCAGTACTCCACGCAGGAACGAATTTGTGTCTTGTAAAGAAGACACCGTTGCTCCGGCGTGAAAAACCGTCTCACTCTGTTCAGGACTCCGAGTTTACGCGAGGCTGCTTTGATGATACTCTCGATGTAGTTTTTGTGGTTCAGTTTGCAGCGAACATCCATACCGAGGATATTGAGGTTGTCCTGCATGGCAGGGGCGTGCTCTGAAGAGTGGGAAGGGGAAGGAAAGAAGATACCTTTGCTGTAAACGCACATGCCTGCGTCTTCTTGGCATTGAACTCGACCAAGTTCTCAGAGTCCCATTGGGAAATGTGATTCAGGATCCGGTCAAGCTCAGTGACAAGAAGCTGCCTTTTTTCCGCGATATGCGTCTGCTTATCCGCAGGACGTCCATGATAACTCCCGTGTAGGGTGCTATCATCCGCATAGCAATGAATGCTGCCGGTCGACAGCATGTCATTGATATGCAGAAGAAAGAGAGTTGGCGATAGGACAGATCCCTGCGGTACGCCGGCATTTACCTGCAAGAACTCCGAGGCTCGTCCATTACAAAGGACGCGAATACGGCGCTCCTGCAAGAAGCCGGCAACCCAGTCGCACAGTCTAGGAGGCAGACCAAAGGCTGGTAACTTGGAAAGAAGCGACTTGTGCCAAACTCTATCGAAAGCTTTGGCGATGTCAAGGCTAATTGCCAATGACTCGCCGTGCTTGTCCATAGCCTCACCCCAAATATGGTTAACATATGCCAGATGATCACCCGCTGACCGTTTCGGCCTGAAGCCATATTGCCGGTCAGTATTTATATATGCAATGTATGTGTATAAACGATGTTCAAACACGATGTAAAAATTGTTAATGAATAAATAAATAATAATAATAATAATAACCTGTCTGGCCAACGTGAATACAGTTGGCCAATGCCTCCCAATATTGGGAGAGGCCTATGTCCAAAAGTAGACTGCGAAGGGCTAATTGATCAGTTGATTGAAGTTGTGCGCTATATGTTCAGTGAGTCTAGTAAATGGAGGTTATGTACTCGGAAACCAAATAGTTCATGTTTTTTTTATCGTTTGAATACGATAGTAAAATATATTTTTTCTTCTACCTAGGCTGAAAGTTATACTTTCTGTAAGGGACAAAAATTGAACTTTTGGCCAAGGTAGGAGAAACTGTCAGGGACAAAAATTGAACTTTTCGGCGTAGGTAGGAGAAACTGTCAGGGACAAAAATTGAACTTTTCGGCCTAGGTAGGAGAAACTGTCAGGGACAAAAATTTAACTTTTCGGCCTAGGTAGGAGAAATTGTCAGGGACAAAAATTGAACTTTTCAGCCTAGGTAGCAGAAAAAATTGTGACACGGGAAAAATGGTACTTGTGGCAAACTATACTATTTTTAAATAAAATTTACCGAGCGCTGGCAATAGACTAATCGGTCGATAGTTGACCGGGATAATTTCATCTTTAGCGGAGTTCTTGAGAGCTATAACTTTAACTTTAACCATGCCGCAATAAGTCATTTTTCTAGCTGTTTGATTAAATGGATAGGCAAGCAATTAAACGTCATCTATCCAAGTATTTGCCTAGCCGCTTAATCAAATGGCTGAACATCATTCAGGCCGCTAATTGAACGGCGCCGTTCAGTAAAGAGCCTATGCATATTCTTATTTCCAAGTGACTACAATAAATGGGGTTCTACAACAAGGGCATTAGAAAGTTCTTATAGGGTCGGCAGCACCTCCATTAGCCACTGGAACCGCTTGACATCAGGTGGGCCGTGTGCCTGTCTGCCACCTAAGCGGTATAAAAATTGTCGTTAACTATACCTAGTAATTACTATCGTAACTCGCAACCGGTTCGAAAATGTCATGTAAATAAATAGACTTTCTAAAAACGTTAATATTTGATACATAATAATTTGTTCGTATATCTACCTAATTTACTTTGTATAATTCAACAGTTACAGGCGATAGGGCCTTTATAACGTTCAATTGATGTAAGTCGAAGAGTAGTATACTTGGAGCTTGCTGGAGGCTGGAGGGGACATAATAGGTACAAACAATTTTATTAACATTTTGAGTTTTAAGATTATAAACAAGTAGCCGTCTAGATAGCCCCGAATCGATTAAGATAGGAAAAAAAATTGAATTGGTTAAGACGGGATCCAAATAATATCTATGTTTAAAAATGATTGTAAAATTATCCATCGGTTCCGATATTTCGTAAGCGAGTCGGTAGATGCTAAACAGTCGCCTGAAAGACGGATAAATAGAGATTTTTTTTTAAATTTATTCAGGCCCTATTCGGTAGTCTAGTGGTCAAAGCATTCTCCCTGTAAGAGAAGGATCGCGGGTTCGAACCCCGCCTGAACCAATTCAATTTATTTTTTATCTTAATCGATTTGAATATTTAGAATGCTAAATGCTTGAACATTTCATTCAAGTAGCCTTATGCTCGCGTCTCCACACGCGTGAATGTCGGTTTTCCCAATTATAATCCATATCTCCGGTTCTACTTACGTGCCAAGTACGTACGTATAAGTACTTCAAACTTACGTGAGAGTCTACAATTTTTTTTTTTTGAATTCGCATCAAAATCCTTTCAATAGTGTTTGTGTCCATCGCAGACAAACAGACAGTAACCGTAGGGCCGTAGGGCACCCCACGTTATACTCAAAAAAGGCCCAAAAATGCGCCTATAGATCGAGTATATTTTGTGATTCGATTGGGGGTCGAGATATGTGCCGGTAGTTATACGAGTGGATAATCTATTTTGCATGTGCTTTTGTAAATATACTACTTATTTGGATTTCTTTGATCAATATTTTATTAATATCTTATTTCAATTTATTAAGTATACGTTAAAGTTTGTAAGTCCAGTTATTTAGGCTCTGCCCCATTAGACAAACATCAATACAACACATCGTCAAAATACGTGTCAATCCTATACATTCATCATTCTATTGCTACTGGTCTAGGGGGACTGATTAGTCATTAAATTGGTCTAAGTAATTTATCTGTACAGGTTAACCAAAGTATCAACTAAAATGTGTTATAGTCTACTTAGGACATACTGGACTATAAAATATTTAGATAGGACGTCATGAAAGTGACATGAAAAAAAATCTCTTTCTATTAAAAAATTCCGTATTTTTCAGATCAAGATGCTTGTGAATTACCTATTAGTGGCACTTCTACCTGCCATTGCATTCAGCTATATGACAATCGTCGTGAAAACAGGTAAAAATATAAATGAAGCCTCCATTGACCATACTGGTAAAAGTATAGATGTCATAACTGACGAAGAGCGTAAACTCTTCGGATTATCTGATGACAATTTGAAAAAGGCCACAAAAATATATAAGGGCGCTGCTTGTAAGGATGTTTACGTGAAACCACCGACGCCTTGGGGAGATGTATACTTACAGTTTGGTTGGAAAGAAGTGGAGACAGTTATCAAGCCAATACGAAACAGAATAGTCAACATTAAATCAGAAAATGTAACACTCTCTAAGCAACAATACCATAATGGACATCGTAAAAGAGATGTTAGATTACAATCTAGAGTACAGGCAGAAGTTAATGAAACAGTCAAACATACTTGGAGTGGAGCAACATCATTGACCACCAGTGATGACGTTAGGTACAGAATCAGCTTTGGAGCAGCTAGTATAGGTGGTATGACCACTTTAGTGTACGGATCGCCTTTCGGTAATAAGACTTCTGAAAATAGAAGAGTACTTCTTGGAGCTATTAGTAAGTCAAGTATTACAATTGGTCCAAATCAGACGATTACAGAAGTGCTCACTGCTACTAAAGGCACAATGGATATTGAAGTGGATTACAAAGTTACTCTTATGGGAGAAGTATTCTGTAACTACGACCCGAAATACAATGGTCATCATTTTTATGCGTTTTATGCTTCAAATTTGCAAAGAGCGCTCAATTTAACTAGGTCTGTAATTGCGACTGAGAAGATAAAAATAACATTTTATAGTTTGCCCAGAATAAAACTGTACGCTGCAAAAAATAATTCCCAGCTTGCAGACTTCGATGGAGAAATAGATGAAGAACCATAGGCTGCTGTAAATAAAAAAATAAGGCCCGTTACCTAGAATGGTACTCAATTCCGAATCTCGACTTATCGACGAGGTCATATTGGATGGACAATCTCGATGGCAGCAAACGGATATCGGCATTTTTGCGAAAAAAAAATACATAACAAAATTCTGAATCCTCTCTTCTACCTAGACATGTATTTTTTGCCCGTTTTTGCAACGTATATAAAGACAACTACACACTAAATTTAAGAAGTAACGAAGTACACACGGACGTATGACACTTGTTCGCATAAATAAGCGTCGTACAATATGGCGCGTCGCTTGATGTAACCAAAGATATATTTCATTAATGAAAACACTTGTACTATTCCACATTATTTATTGAATTCCTGACCGGTTACGGCATTATTAAAGGTCTGATTCTGGCTAATACAGGTTTTTTGGGTATCAGATGTCATCTGATACCCAAAAAACATGTATTAACCTTTGATAATGCCGTAAGGCAAATCCGGTCAGGAATTCAATAAATAATGTGAAATAGTACAAGTGTTTTCATATAAGATGTGTAGCAAGTTCCACCAAGTGCCATCAATCAACAGTATAAGCAGTTCAAAGATATATTGCCGGTTTTTTTGTATTATGAATATGTCAGTTAACTGACCTTTTCTGTTTTCTTACAAATACTATTTTATTAATTTATTGCAAATTTGAAGAGGATAGCTTTGTTATTGTAAAAGTTATAACGTCTTTACGTTAAAAACGCTCATCTGTAAACTAGTGATTTTGCAGATGTCCGTTTGTAATTTACTGCCATCGATATGTTAAATCTATCCTCAGATAAATCGAGGTTCATGACTGAGTGTTGAGTGTTGCTCCAGAATACGGGCTTTATGCCAGTATTCCAAAACAACGCTCGGTTCTGAATCAAACCCTTACAATGACATTAGCATTGTCATCTAGAATACAATCAGTCCTCAGATATAGTAGTCAGGCCTTAGACAATAATATTAGACCCTGATATAATTAATATAATATTAAAATAATAAATAGATTCATGCTTAACAATAAAACTATACCTAAGTAAATAGGTACATCATTTTTAAATGAAATTATTTTGTTTGGCTTGCTTGTTGAAATTGAAAGCCTACACGAACATCTGCGTGGCGGTTCAGAGTTTCGGGCAATCTGTTCTGGTATGGTACTTAAATGGCAAAATGCAATGTCTTCATTTCTATTTCGAGGTATAGTATTTCATGGTAACTAGTCGTCTAACATTTGGTACAAATCTTGAGTACAAAAGACAACAATTTCAATCAATAAAACTTTGTTACATACTTGTTTTATTAACTGAGTTCGTTTTACGTCATAATTTTTAACCAACTTACAAAGATAAATGAAATCCCACCAAAAACATTTTCATGTAAACATGTTGCCAAGACGAGTTTACGTAGCTTACACTGTGAAAAAGTTATGAGAGCTCGTAAAAGCCAAGCTCTAAATACTGCACACTCTAAACATAAGGGTTGTGTAGAGCTTGTAGGCCCCACCTTACAATTGGCCTAAGCATTAGCCAGCCAGGTTATTAAATGATGTAGGTAATAAACGAGACGGCTGAATATCATTCAGGCATTTCAGGCCGTTAATTGAATTAGACGACTGAGTAAGCTAGTTGGCGGCGACATATCTAATCTATAAACCCACCCCTCACCGTACCTGGGGCAAATGTCCCATCACGCTGGTCACACAGTGATGGCCAACCTTTGCCCCATGTACGAAGCGAAGCGATGGTTAACGGTTTTGTCCCTAAACTGTTTTTAGGTTAGTTTTATCTCAAAGCAACAGCCATAAACTCATAAACGGCGTGTGTTATCGACAATACGCGTTAATATGTATCAAGGAAAAGACTGCTTCTATTTTAAATTATATTCTTCAATTATTCCTTTAGTGTACTACCTACCTAATTTAGATAAAACTGGTTCAAGATAAAAAGTATCTAATTTATACCTACCTATCGACGTTTAAATAATACGTCATGTCCTATACATTCGTCATACCATTCAATCAAACGCGGCCAAAGAAATGCCAATTTTCCTTACTACCTTTAACAAGATGAGCTAATACCACTGTTACGCAGGGGACGCGAGTTCCCGTTTAGTGCAAATATTTTTTTGCATGAATATGTCTGTTTTCATTGGTCTGGTTATTTCCGTACCCCGGAGAGCACTTTAAGCCGTCGCGTTGGTCGCGTTTATCGTACGAACGTCTATAGCAGTCGTTACGGGTAGTTGGAGCAGTGGAGCTTTATAAAGTCCAACAAGTCTAACTACGGAATTTCGATTGTGGAGGGTAGATGGGAGTCGCTTCACGGAAAATATCGAAGTTCAACCGCATCAGTTACCTACACTGGAAAGCCGATCTCAACTGAGTTGGGAAACGGCCAAGGGAATGATGAGACAAATAATTTGTATGTATGCAAATATTTCATAATTACTGAACGTTTTAAAGAATATTGTTTGTCAACACGAATTTGTGTTTGTAAACGCAACCACGGAGTAAGCATACGTAACGTGACATACGGCCAGAGAGTGCACTTCTTTGATCGACAAGCGTTTCTTCTTCATTCTAGTAATCCCAGTCGCATCTGAAGGTTACACCCCGGAGTCTGGGGTCCGCTTTTGTCAGTATAACTGCGGGTTTGTCTGATCTACGATATTTTTTGTGAACTCACTGCCATATATGACCTTAACAACCCATTGGCGATATTGAAGTATTGCAGTTATCTGTATAATCTACAAGCGCTATAGACACGTAATATCTACTGAAACCTAGTTTTTAAAATAATGAATATAAAATAGCATTTGTTGAAAAAATATCTTTTATTAGATACATATTACGAAGAAGTTTTAGATGACTAGGAGCCACATGGATTACTTGCTAATTCATTTAGAAAATGCCGCAATGGAGTTTTTTGCACAGAGTCTTCTCCACCAGCGCTTAGGAAGCGGTGGTCAAATTAAGCTAAGTAGAATTGATGTCAAAAGGAGGTAATCAACTGAGCGAGTGGAGCGAGTGAAGAATCTCCTCGTCCTTGTCTATTTCTATGGGGGATAATAAGGAGGGGAATAAGGCTTATTTATGAATAGATCTTGATAATTTTCGGCTGAAAAGTCAACTGTTCTTAGAGCTACAAATGTAACACTATTAGAAAAAATATTGTGATTGACACGTACGGTACGGTATTCTGTAGGTCTCTCCGTAGGTACTTCAGTGCCCACTAGTGCACTCTGCGTCTACATAATCTGTGAAACAATTCGAAAGAAACGACTCATAAAGTCAAGAAAACTGTGAGAGGTTCATTAAATCTCATATTACACTACGCACTGGAGGATTGAAGTCTCGCAAAAGAACATTGAAAAATCGAAATATAAAACAATAAATATTAGAAAATTTGTTGTGAAAATCTCATAAATGTAAGTTAATATAGTTACTATACATTTATTTAGAAAACTAGCTGACCCGGTGAACTTTGTACCGTCAAACCCGTTCCTGCAGCCCTCTACTGTATAAAACATGTATTACACATATAAACCTTCCTCTTGAATCACTTTATCTATTAAAGAAACCGCAATCCGTAGTTTTAAAGATTTAAGCATACAAAGGGATATAAGGACAGAGAAAGCGACTTTGTTTTATACTATGTAGTGATAAGTGTTCTACGACATTCAACATAGTAATAAATCAAAGTACCTACGCATAGCTTAACTAGCTTGTGTTATTGCAACAAGAATACTGATATACATACCTACTTAAAAACATTTTATCATGACATCAAAAGATTGTGTTAACAAAACTGTGTGCGAAACATTTCGTCCTGAAACGATTTTAAAATCAAACAGTACAATAATACTTCCTAATACTTGCTTTACAGATAACTGGAAGGATCATGATGAAACTAAAGGTACTGCTTGTACTACCCCTACTCATCCAAGCAAATATAAACATAGATATCACAGCTTCTGAAGATGAAACTGCACGACAAACTCACATATACGGCAGTGAAGTTGACATCATTACTCAAGAAGAAATTAACACCTTTCAATTTACTGATAAGAATTTAAGAAACGCAGTTAGATCCTATCTTTTAGTAAACCCAGAAGCAGTGAATCAAAAAAGCCCGAAATCAGTAAATAATTCGAAAGCAAAATATGACTGGACACAAGTTTCTAGGACGTTAAAACCGATTAGAATTAAAATAATGTCATTCAATTACGCACCAACGTTGGCAATGACGAAATTAATCAAAAATAAAAGCCAAAAAGAAATGAATTTTACAATACAAATGCGCAAAAATGTTGAAAATACTATCGATTCTATATGGGGTGCAGATAAAGGTTTAATGCAAGACAAGAATATATCTTATAGCTTTAGTGTTCTATCAGCTTTGGGAGAATCAGTGATGTCTTACACTTCTGGTTTTGGTAAGAATGTTCATAAATCTGAAATGGTACCTGTAGGGTATGAAACAGGGGTAAATGTTACTTTGCAGCCGAAGCAAAGGGCTAGAATTGATTTGTATACATCTAATTCAGTGTCGACGGTAGAAATTGAGTACAATACATCTATATCTGGTATTCTTGCAATAAAAAGGCGTAATCATTATTGGTATACTAATGTCTCCTGGATATTAGAAGCTGGAGGTCTAAATACGTATTTATTGTCCTCAGAAACAATTAGCTTGTTTTATAATACCGATTTTGAATTGTCCGTTAGGGATAGAGACAATAATTACAAATTAGATTATTCATAAATATGTAATTTATGTATTCTCTGATTTAATTTAATTTTAATTAAGTTGGTACATAGTGTAATTATTTTGTAAATATAAATAAATTAAAGATTATAAATTACACCTGGTTGTAGGTAACCCTACTACTTACCTTCATCCTAACGTAATCTTTCACCTTGGACTCTGGGGTCAATGAGCAGTTTTCCAGCAGGTATTAAAATCAATTGGTTTTTAAAATCATCAGAGATGGCGCTAGCATAGCTTTTGGTACTGAACTTGAACATGAACTGACCGAATGTCTTAATTTGATTGATTGCTGTTTCTGAAGCGTTGAAGTTTGTATGTAACATAGTACCTCAAAAAGTTGATACCCACATAATTTTAGTTAATAATACATACCTGGATGACCGAGCTTCACTCGGTATTTTTTTGTGACAACGCCATCTGTTCGTATCTTTAGTGTTGTTGTGTCGTTAAAGCAGTTAGTTGCTCACATCGAGAAATAGATGTCAGGAAAAGTCATATTTCTTTTTCTTTTTTTTATAAAATGACATAATTCCATAAGATATTACACAACGAAATCAATAGATTAGGGCTTTAAGAATAGATGTGGACCAGTATAGTCGTCAGCTGAAGAAGTACTTAAAGTAAAGTACCTACTGAGAGTTTTACCAAAAGTGCCGGCCGCGCCATCTAGAGCGTCTTTAGGAATGCTATAAATACCTACACTGCACACTGCTAAGAAACACTTGTCTAATTACAGTCTCCGTAATTCATAATTAAAATAATAAGTTTAAAGTGCGATTTAATAGTGTTGAAAGTAAATAAAGTTGAAAACATAACCTATAAAGTGTGTATCAAGAACTATACCTGCGAAAAACTGTGAGTTTTAGAAATACAGTTCATTCCAAAACGGGAACACATCGTGACTTATCGTGATTCACACTCACACACTCACAATCAGCTGTTAAACAGCTGTTGGACAGCTGTTTCTGTTGTGTAAAGATACACTCACACGCACGCAACATAACAACAAACTTGTTTGAAAAATTATGACTTTTAACTGACAGCTGACTGCTGATATTGCCATCCTAAAAATACGAATAAGATGATATTCTCGTTCTGAAGATTGCGTTTGCAGAGTTGGCTATAAGTAAGCATAATAAATCATAATTGTCTGGATATCGGTCTTTTGGGCTAATCCTACAAAATGGCAGGTTGTAAAATCAAATGTGCTGGCTGTCAAACGTTCATCAAAAACAAAGATTATATGAAATGCAGTAAGTGCTCTTCGGTTTATGACTTAGAATGTTCGAATATTTCCACGAAACGACTAAGCTCAATGACAACCGATCACAAGCAGATGTGGAAGTGTCCTACCTGCCTGAGTGCTGAACCCAAAACTGGAAATACGAACACCCCGATTAGACCTAGCAGCCTACCTGAATCTGAGGTAAGCAATATTACCCTTCGTAATAAAAACATTAACCCAGACAATAATTCTAACTCGGGTTGCCGTATGCCAGATGACTCATTACGTGAGCTTATCCGAAGCGAAATTCATTCTGCTTTTAAAACGGTGGTTGGTGACTTGGTGACAAAACATCTTCAGAGTATTAATGATAAATTGGCTTGTTTTGAGAAGGCTCTCGACTTCTATAATGTCAAATACGAAGAGATGAAACTTGGTCTAAATGAAAAGGTAGCAGCAATAGGTAAATTGGAAAATGAAAATACACAGCTACAAATAACGGTCAGAGACCTAAGTGCACGACTAAACTGTGTTGAACAGCACATGCGGGAGTGTAACTTAGAGGTAAATGGTATACCAGAACACCAAACTGAGAACCTTATCAATGTGTTCAACCAGCTTAGCAATACAATTAAATGTCCACTTCAGGCAGGAGAGGTGTTAAGTGCTACAAGGGTTGCCAAGCTGAATAAAGAATCAAATCGCCCTAGGTCGGTGGTTATCAAACTCCAAAACCGGGCACTGCGTGATAAGTTTTTAGCTGCGACCGCTAAATATAACGCTGATCATCGGGATAATAAGTTATCAACCCAACACTTAGGCATTGGTGGTAAGCGGGAACCTATTTATGTCTCTGAGCATTTGAGCCCTGCAAACAAACATCTGCACGCTCTATCACGACTAAAAGCCAAGGAATTAGCCTATAAATTCGTTTGGGTTCGAGATGGACGAATTTATATCAGAAAAAAGGAAGGTAGTCAGGCCGTGCATATTCGAGATGCTGGTAGTTTGGCCTTGCTGCATAAAGACAAATAGATAGCAAATTCTAAGACTAATATTAATGGTTCTTCAAACAAAATTCGATTCTATGGAAGTGTATTACCAAAACGTCCGTGGTTTACGCACTAAGACTAGACATATTTACAACAAAGTGCTGGAAAATAATTATGACATGATAGCTCTTACTGAAACGTGGTTAAATCAGGATATGCATGATCGCGAAATGTTTGATGACCGATACGTAGTATATCGCAGAGATCGCAACCTGGCACGTACTAACAAACTGGATGGCGGAGGCGTCCTGCTGGCAGTATCTAGACATATATCATCGTCTCGCATCTCTAAGTGGGAAAGCGGCTGTGAAGACATCTGGATTATGATAGAAACTACAAAGAACAAAAAGCGCAGGAAAGTAGCAGTCTGTGTTGTGTACCTACCCTCTCCGATACAGGAGGAAGTACTGCGGGAATTTCTTGCTGGTGCACGCGTAGTGTCGGAACATGTTGATGACATTTTAATCGTCGGTGATTTTAACCTACCATTCATCAAATGGACCATGGATAGCAACGTATATGACCTGATTCCAACTCTACCAAATAATAATGGTGACAATAAAGAGCATAGACTAATGCTGAACCTCACTGAATTTATAACTTTAAGCGACTTACAACAGCAAAGTCTGGTTGCAAATAGTGAAGACAATATCCTGGATTTAGTTTTAACTAATGTTAACTGTACTACTAGGAAATCAGATAGCATATTAAGTAAAATTGATGACCACCACCCTCCGCTAAACATTGTTATAGACCTTAAACCCTGTCCCTTGTCCGTTGGTCAACCTCGGCAAGATTACAATTTTTATAAGGCTGACTTTGATAGGATTTTACCTCTTCTGGAGCGCTTGGAATGGTCAGAAATCTTCTCTGGATGCAGCGGTGTAGACGAAATGGTTTCACTTTTCTACAACCATTTGAATAACATTATTAGTGAATGTGTGCCAAAGAGAAAGCCGCGTAAATTATCTCATCCCATCTGGTTCACTGGAGAGCTCATCGGTCTTTTGAAAGAAAAGAATAAACTTAGGCAAAGATCGCGTAAATATAATAATCCCAGAGATAGGTTAGAGTTTGAATTGGTCAGGAAAAGATGTGCTAAACTTATTCGAGACTGTCACGCTAACTACATAAATTCCATAGAAAGAAACCTTAAAAACAATCCCAGAGCTTTTTGGAATTACATCAAACATAAACGATCCGGCACTAATACCTTGCCATCATCAATGCACAATAACAATCAGTCAACATCTACTGGTAATTGTGACATTGCAAACCTATTTGTCTCTCACTTCAGCTCGGTATACACACCCGGAGGTATTTCCCGACCAATGCAGACCATTAGTGACTCGGAAACTGTTACGGACTGTCTAAACATGGTACACTTTTCCGAGGATGAAATCTTGTCTAGTCTTAAACGTGTAAATACTAACAAGGGTTCGGGGCCAGATGGAATTCCACCACTCTTTATCAATCGATGTGCAAAATTTTTGGTGCATCCTATTAAAAAAATAATTGTTGAGTCTCTTGCCACTGGTATTTTTCCTACCGCATGGAAAAGAGCCAAAATAGTCCCAATTCTCAAAAAGGGTGACAAAAGCGATGTACGAAACTATCGACCAATAGCGATCCTTTCTTGCCTATGCAAAATTTTCGAGTCATTGGTTTCTTCTAAGATAACTACGCATACTAGGTCATTACTCTGCGACGAACAACATGGTTTCCTACAAAAAAGATCTGTGCTTACTAACTTGGTCTCGTACATCACCCCCATCATGGAAGGTGTAGATAAAAATGAGCAGATAGACTCAGTCTATACAGATTTCGCCAGTGCTTTCGACAAAGTTGATCATCTTATTCTAATAGAGAAGCTCCATAATCAGTTCGGAATACGCGATGGATTTCTTAGGTGGATTGAATCTTATTTAAAAAACCGGGAATATGTGGTAGTAGTTAATAACGTTGAATCCAGGAGCTACATTGCTGATTCTGGTGTTCCACAGGGCTCCCATCTTGGACCGATTCTGTTTCTGCTGTTCATTAATGACATAGTAAGTCAGATCAAGCATTGTAGCTGCTCACTTTATGCCGACGATATGAAAGTATCTCGCCAGATTAATTCTGAGGCTGATGCAGAGCTACTGCAAAACGATCTTGACCGAATTAATGACTGGTGTCGGGCTAACAAAATGCTATTGAATGCTTCTAAATGCGTTCATATCCGATTTAGTAGGAAACGTAAAATAACCGACACTCATTTTTATATTGGAAACGAGGAAATTGCTACATCAAGTCAGGTGAGGGATTTGGGTGTTATCTTTGACTCTAAATTAACCTACATTCCACACTACAATAACATGATCAACAGAGCTGTTAAAATTATGGGTTTCATTAAGCGTAACTCTAAGGACTTGCATGTTTCCTCAAAAATATTACTATTCAATAGTCTAGTGAGAAGTGTCCTAGAGTTCGGTAGCGTTGTCTGGAACCCTCAATACGCAGTCCATTCACAGAGTATAGAATCGGTCCAAAGAGCCTTTACCAGACATCTGGCATTTGTCACTCCTGGACTTCATCCTGGATGTCCCTACCACGAACGGTTGGTGTATTATGATTTACAATCTCTCAAGGATAGAAGAAGCGCTTTAGACTTATTGTTTCTACAGAATTTAGTAAGGGGATCATCACATGAACTGGGACTTTTGATGCGTACGAAAGTATGTGTTCCGAGACCTAATAGCAGAGTTAGGAGCAACTTTCCGTTTTTCCATGTACCGCATTATAGGACCAACTTGGGTGCACAGGCTCCCTTGGCCAGGTTAACTGCCACATATAATGGTAGCTGGAGACACCTAGACCTCGACATTTTCCACGACCATCCCAGGCGCTTCAAGGCTAAGTTGACTCAACAGCCTAAACAGAATACATAGGAATAATTATAATCTTTATTTGTCTGCATGTTATTTTTGAATTATCTTTGAATTACTTTTGTACATTTTAATTACATATTTGATTTTATTTTTAATTCTATTTTTATTGTGAATGTTTTTTTTTTTTTTTTTTTTAATTTTTAATCATTATTTTAAACTTGACATGCAATACTTGACTAATCAAATATACATTTTTTTATTGTTTAAAATTATGTTGACATGTTGAAAGCAGTATTTTGACATTTTTTATAATTATTAATCCTACTATACCCGATTATTATTTTTGTATGACAATCAGCCAATGCTGTGCATATCTATAATTGGTGTAGCACATACCCAACAATATCCCACCAATGTTACCCATATAGCAATGTTTGTGTATACACTGTTGATATGCCTATACAAATAAATAAAATAAAATAAAATAAAATAAAAAAAACTGCTCATTGGCCGTATCAATGGAAATACCGTCGTGTCCGACCTCCTCGAAAAGTAAATACATACATATTATTCTTAGAAATACCCAGACCGACACAAATATACATCTCACTCTGCGTAGCATACGTTACGCCACAGAGACCATAAAAGGGCGTCAATTATGAGCGCCTACTCAATAAGTGTTAGCAAAAAGGTTAACTGTATATTTTTACAACTATCTTCATAGGTGACCCCTATTTATAGCACGCCGTGATTGCGGCGGTAAGACCCATCATGGGGGAGTGGCTAGAGAGGCCGCACGGTGGCCTCTCGTACCGTCAGACGCAGGTCATTACCGGACACGGTAACTTCGGGCGGTACCTGCATCTGATGGGCATATAGAGCCAACGCCCGAGTGCCATCACTGCGACGCGAGCGTGGACTCGGGGCTGCACACGCTCACCGAGTGTCCGGCGTTTGAAACGCCGAGGCGGGAGCTTGTGGCGGCCCTGGGGGTGAGAGTGCTCACGCTCTCCACCCTGCTCGCGGCGATGGTCCGCTGCGCGGATGCGTGGGCGGCCAGCGCCTCCTTCTGCGAGCAGGTCATGCTCGTGAAGGAGACAGCAGAGCGGGCGCGGCGCAGCGAGCGAGAAAGACTCGCGGACATCGCTGGCCGCGTTCGAAGGCGGCTCGTGCGTCGGAGGGCGCAAACCGACCTCCGTCCCCCATGAGCGCGGGCCTGAGGGTGACGAGTGGAGCCGCTCGTCACTCTAGCAGAAGCAGGCCACGGCGGCAGCGCGCATCGTAGGACGATGCGCGCCATACCGGGGGCGAGTCGGGGACCGCGTGGTCCCCCCTCCCGAGGAGGGCCAGACCGAGAGGAATGGCCTTGGGTCAGCCAGGGTGCGAGGGATATGTCAAATGACAACCTCACCTCCGGCCTAGCACATCGACCCACAGACGGCGTGCGGTTTACCTAATGTATAATATAATGTTTGCATGCCATAAAATGGTAAATGTGCTGCACAAAGGTTAATAATAACACCAGTATATAACCACATTTAAGTAAATAAAATGAATTCTAATTTGAATTTGAATCACCTACATACAGGAGACGACGGCACTCCCGTTCCAATTGAGCAGTCCTACTGGGGAAGTACCTCCGCCCTACAGAATACCGCGGCCATATTCCTGGCGGTGAGTAGCATAGCCAGAGCTCATTCAGTGGGAAGATCAAAACCTTTTTCTGCTTTGTCTTCTGTACTGAAACTCTGTTCTTCCAGGGTTGGCAGCACGAGTTTGACTCTCCTGATATTGCACACGTTCATAGGCCACGGTAACCACTTTCCAATAGGTGGGCCTTGTGCTTGTCTGCCAACCTAAGTGACATAAATAAATCTAATTCGTCGTGAAGCTAATGAGTTAGTGGCATTTTGGTTGTTGGATACACCGATTCATGTGTAAGAAGATACACAATA
Organism: Eilema caniola; assembly: GCA_949126895.1. NCBI lineage: Eukaryota > Metazoa > Arthropoda > Insecta > Lepidoptera > Erebidae > Eilema > Eilema caniola. Next base: position 1,491,425 of record OX421486.1, on the reverse strand, counting down.
GGTTGACAATAGTGCTATTTTAGGAAGCCGCCATCTAGTGGCATGGTGCATTAAGATTGTAACTTTTACAATTACTGCTGAATCAATATAGATTAGAACTGTGTTTCCCGAACATCTTCCTGCAGGGCTAACATGCGCGCCACGAGATAGCTATCTCGAGGCATTTTGCCGTTTTATGTTGATATGTCGACTGTTGGTAGCATGAAGGGCTAACATGCGCGCCACGAGATAGCTATCTCGAGGCATTTTGCCGTTTTATGTCGATATTCGACTGTTGGTAACTTGGCAAATTTCATGGCGATCTGTCAGATGTCGACATAACTCGACTTCGAGAAATCATCTCTACTTAGTGTCTGCAAATTGTAACATACGTGCCCTTATTTACTCGAATTTTGACATTTAAAATGTTTTGTCTCTCGTCCTTCATTTGGTCGACGAGAAGTTATCTCGAGTAAACTTTTCTTGTGCTCGGTTCATTTTGGATCAAAATTTAGTACCTTTGTGCGACTGCAAACAATTTTCGACCTTAATGACATTTCCTTTGTTACGTGTCTTTTCGCGTTAATTGATGACGCTGATCACGAATATAAGAAAAAAAATTCGATAGCATGTCATGTCAATAAGGTCGAAAATTGTTTGCACTATTTTTTCTCTTTTTAAATTAAAATGTTTTGTCTACCGTCTTGCATTTGATCGACGAGAAGTTATCTCGTGTAAACATTTTTGTGCTCGGTTCATTTTGGACTAAAACATCGACTGCAAACCATTTTCGACCTTAATGACATTTCCTTTGTTACGTGTCTTTTCGCATTAATTGATGACGCTGATCACGAATATAAGAAAAAAAATTCGATAGCATGTCATGTCAATAAGGTCGAAAATTGTTTGCACTATTTTTTCTCTTTTTTTCATACCTAGCATCCCTAACTAGTCTGTGCTTTCGAGCAAATGGCCGTATCGGGCCGATTTTATCGGATAAATGTTTAAAAAATGTGTATGCCATAGACAACAATTGAAAAAGTTTGACGCGACAAAATATGTCGGCGTTACTTCACTCGAGAAGACTCGAGATGATATCTCATCTCGATTCGAGATATTTGACGACGCGCGCATGTTAGCCCTGCTGATTGTGCATCTGTATAAAAATTATATTATATTATCTGTGGCCACAGACAGGTGCAACATTGCTTTAACCTCTCAGAGAGTATTGGTTGAAGCTGATAGATGATCAATAGGCAACTGAAGGAAGAGGTTGCACTTCTCATAATAGACCAAAAATATGAAAGATTCTTCAATTCGTCAATCTGTAGTTTTGTAGTAGTTTAGCCTGGCCTCGCTAGATGGCGCTGAACTTATGTACCATCACTAAAATTTACCCGACTTTGATGAACAAAATAATATATAGGATTTAAGATTTTGACCTTACCTGGAGGGGAAGTACTCTAAATACTAGAGATAGCTAATTTCACTTCAGGAAAATTTTCTATATTTTGTATCAAACCGACTAAAATCCGAAAAAATAACACCTAAAGAGCAACGGTACGTGGACTATAATGGGTGCGAATCCGGGCCATTCTACACCAGCTCTGGCGTGAGTCAGGGTAGCAATTCAGGACCTCTCAAATTCATCATTATAATTTAACGGTAGTTGTTAGACAGACCTTAAACTTGCTCCTGGAAGGGAGAGCGAGTTTAGATTTCAAGGATTTTATAAAATTTAATTTACCATGATTGTTAGATAGATTTGAAGCTATCGATTGATGTCATAAAAATATAGAATGTTATTTTTTAGTATTTTAGTCGGTTCGATTACCGGGTGCGGCACGTGAATGTTTTTTTCTTTAAATGAATGAGGGAATGTTTCCTTTGAGTGAAATTCACTATCCCTGCTATTTAAAGTAGGTACTTCCCCTCCAGGTAAGGTCAAAATCTTCCACCCTGCAAGCTTCCATGTGAGGTTCATTTATACGCGAAAATAGCTGTAACCACAAAGGATACTAAAAAAACCTGCCCCTATAGACAAATGGCTTACTTTTCATTGTAGAATAAAATGATGATTTTGGATAGGTATTCTCACATTCATGACTAGTTATAGAGCCTGGAAACTAGAGTAGAAGGAGGACAATCTCAAATGGGAGAAAAGTTGAAAAAGTGTCCAGCTGTATGAGCTAAATAACAGTTCAAAAACCTTCCACAATGGCGCTGGTGGAGGCACAGGGTATGGTATCAATGTAGCAATTGTTAGTATATAAAAAATAGGACACAACCCTGTTCTGCTTCACCTAAGTTTACCCCGCTTCCAAGGCGCTGGTGGAGAAGAAACGGCGCACCAGACATACCATACTCTGATCAATCTTTCCTTTTCTATTATCATTATTATGGATTTCTTTAATAAATAAAACACCATTATAACAGCACACAATTATGTTTTCAAAAACGATTTATTGAAATCGTTTAATAACTAAATAGGTATTGTACAGCACGTTATTGATATCAAATAAATTAAACGTAAGTAATAAAAATAACTTAGTTAATAAATAAAAGTTACTTATTAGATTTAATAAAAAAATCAGAAATATAATAAAATGCTTTTTAAGATAAGATACGATAACATTCATTTTTAAAGTTTATTTATTTAAGAAGGTATTTTTTTATATTTCTGATTTTATTTTATTTCCATTTATTATGTTGCAACATAATTTACTTATTTTATTGATAAAATGCTTCGTAATGTAAAGTAATTAGAATATGTACAGTCAAGGACAAAAGTAATTCATCACTTTAAAAATTATGTATTAGCCTTTTTATATTCGAAAACAGAATCATACAAAAGTTGATTAGAACAATAATGATAGTAGAGGAACCTCGTGAAGTCTGTACCAACAGAGGCAGATGATACACAGATTGTTTTATATTATCTATATAAAATAATTAAGGTAGGTACATGTATGTGTCAGGTAACAAACAGTAGGTGATACGATTTAATATACCTGGTAAATTTTGAATAAAATTATACAAATGCAACGACATCACTTCAAAAGCTAGTCACACCACGCAAATGCTTAAACATTTAGTTTACGTTTATAGTTATATAAAATCGACTTCGTAGGTAGTTTTAGTTTAGTTTAGTGTATGACCTTACAAACCAGTATGAAAATTCACATCAAATTCCACTGAAAACTGCTTTTTTTCGACCCATGCATAATTCTGGTTAAATGTCAAATTAAAATGGCGGGTATGGTTATTTTATTAAATATTTTAAAGATAATTCACTAAGCTACTTTTGTCGTTGACTGTACAAGTAAATTATTACAGATTATTTTTTCCTCAAAACTATTGCTTTATATGTGCAAATTTTATAAGTGCAATCCCAAGAACATAAAACCGCTTCAGTTCTTTTTTCATTAAAAAATCTGTACTAAAAGGAAGAACAATTTGCAATAAGTTTCAATATATTTACATAAATATTTCAACGTCATCCAGATGGTACTTTGGCAATGTCCTAGGACATAATATCTGTCGTCATCATCATCCGCTTGTGTCCGCTTTCTTACTCTTTCTCTTAATTCAGGATTAATTCTTTAGCGGGAGCGACTGGCATCTAACCTCCCAACCCCGATAGAAAAGCCTGGGAGCTCCTCATCCGTTGATCAATTTCCAGTGGAATTGCCGGTGAACTTCTTAAAACTTTCTTGTCACATTCAATAGTAGACTTTTGTAGGTTGGCATACACAACTACACACGCGTCGTAAAGCCACAGAATAAGTAATAGCTTAGTATGGTAAAGCTTAAAACTGACTAAATATACGTACGTACTATTTTGACTGTATTCGAACTTTCAAATGTACACTCCACTTATATTAATTACAATTTAAAATTAAAACAATGAATGTTAAAGGAAGCCAAAATTTTAATCAAAAGTGAAATTACAATAGACTATTATTTATTTTAAGTTTTAGGGACGATTAACACTGCCTTATAACTATTTATACAAGAGAAATTTATAACATAAAATTAATTTATACAATAATTATTGAATATAATGTGATATGTATATATTTTATTATTTATATAAGAAGTACTGCGGTGGAGTGATTTATTATATGAAATAAGTCAATGCTTGAAAGGTGACATTCTAGACAGAAATAAAAAAATATTAACATTAAAATAATAGACATGATTTAGTATACCTGATGCAATTTCGATTATCTATCATAGAAACATTATTAGAATTACTTTATTATTTAAACGTTAACTATATGTCATATCAAAACAGTGATTATTAGATAAATGCTTTAACTATTTCGTTGTATATGAATGGTTATAATTATTAAAATTATATAAATATATATTATGCACATTATAAACAATATAACAATGCAATTTCAATATAAATAATGTTGTACCTCTTTAGATGACTGTCAGCGGTATAAAAGTAGTTTTATTATGTCATAAAATTAGCAGAATCGGGGGCCAGGAAGGGGGGAAAACCAAGGCATTAAGATCATTTTGAGTACTTCGTTCGTCAAGTTCGATCTGATGCAGACTGTACACAGGCTATGAGAGATTATTACACAATAATAATGTTAAATGCCTGAACGGTTTTGAAAATAGAATTACATAATATGGGCAAGGTCATTTATTTTATACGGGGGAAAAAGATTAGTGTGGGGAAAATAAATTAGAAATGAAGAACTTATTGTGGGGAAATAAATTGGAGATTAAATATAATAATAATTGTGTCTTTTCAAAAGACGCTGGTCACGTATGGTGGTACTGTAGGTGAGCTAGGGGGTGTTCGTACAGTGGGTATAGTGGTTGGGGGGCGTGTGTGGGGATAGCGTGGGGCTGGGGGACATGCGGAGGAGCGTCGCTGTCGTCGTCTGTGGAGGAGTCTAGCTGCTTGTCGCCTGTGCCGCCACTGTAAATAAAAAATATTAATATTAATTATTGTTGATATTGAATAATGACAGCACTTGTACTTTTCAACACATTTTTTTTTAACCTGACCGGTTTCACCTCACGGCATTATCCACCAATCCACCAAATGCCATCAATCTCCAGTATAAACAGTCAATTATTGTTGAATTATTGGTTCTCTACTGTAGTGTCGAAAAGTTAATCAATATTGGAATAACGGAAATAGGTCACTAAGTATCAAATTCCTATAGTAAATATTTTATTTTACAGGCTGCTGTGTTGATTCCCGGTGGAGTAGATTTAGGTTATCCCATCTCTTCTTGGGGGTGTCGTAGAAGGGGACTAAGGTATAGGGCTGCTCACCATCCTACAGTAGACACACATCCCATGACTTAGTGCCAGCTTGACGGCAATAAGGTTGTCCCTATTACAAGTACATGGTACTGGAAATCACAGTTGACGGAATATGTGTGTGTACCCCTTCGGAGATTTACAGGCGTGATTATAATTGTACGCATTTATTTGACCGATTTATTTGAATGTACCTAGTGTTGCTAGCTTATTGGTTAAGGAGTCGGCCTTACGATCGAGAGGTCCCGGGTTCGAATCCTGGCCAATACACTACCGAGGTGAAACCACTCATAGCACAAGCAATTTAGCTTAGTTCGGGTTAGAGGTAATATTAATAGTAATTTCGGATGCTAATATTCTTTAAAAAAGAAGTGGAACAATATTCTTTAAGTAGTTATTCAATTGAATATTCAAAAAATTAAATTGTATTGAAGTTTCATTCAATTGTTTGGGCGGAATAATCAAAAATCAATGTTTAAAAATTATTGTTAAATAATTTATTAGTTCCGATAGTTCGTGAAAGTGTCGGTAGATGGCTCCAACCGTCGCCATTTGACGGATATATAGAATAATTTGAATGTATTCAGGTTTGGTTCCGTGGCTCAGTAGTCAGATAAAGATACCAATTTCTTATCTTACTCGATTTGAACAGTTAGCATACTAAATACTTCAAAACTTCATTCAATTGTTTAGTTTTAAGAAACATTAATTTCCACCTCACATAAAAAAAATATGTTGCCATACTTAAGCCACACACTTATCACAGGTGGGCACTAGAGCTTACTTGTTGCTTGTGATAAAAAAAAAACATAGCAAACATACTACCGCTCAACAAAAAGCGGATAAAGCATCCCATATGTCTACATAGAGAATAAAACAAAAACCTCTCGTATCGGGTTACTTTGGCCGAGGACTGTCAGCACTCATAACGTTCTAATGTGTTTCCCCCTCAACGAATTTGCCCATAACTTCTTAGAAGTATACTTTTTTCAAAAACGAAAGCTAGTCACAATAATAAAATAGTCAGTTAGCTGTCGTTTCACGGAAAATATTGAAGTTTAGCCGATAACGTAGTCAGACTGGTGAAACGGACCCCAGACTCCGAGATTGGAGTAAAAGCTTCGGATGTGACTGGGATTAACGCTAGGATGAATGAAGAAGTCATAAAAAGTGTCAGTGGCTTAGTGGTTAGCAGCTTCAGATCAAAAGGTCCCAGGTTTGACTACTGGCCGGTGAATGAGAATACTAGTAATTCCGGTTACTAGTACCACAGATAATATAATATAATTCTTATACAGATGCACAATCAGTAACAAAAACTGGCTAAATGGCAGGTAGCTTTTTAGTTCAGGAGTTATAACTAGATGTTGACATATTTTTTTTGGCAAACTTTATAATTTCTGGTAAGTATTAAAATTAACTTATCAAAAATTAAAAATACACTAAACACATTATTAAGTATGACTGAATAAAACTATAAATGTTCTAATCTACATTGATTCTGCCACATTCGGCAGTAATTGTAAAAGCCGCACACACCACGCCGCTAGATGGCATAAAAATAAATAAATAGCACGATTGTCACGAAATCTTTACTTATTGCATTACCAATGAGTTTTATATGCTTATATGCTTACATTATCATGTGTTTAAGTTCTGAAATAATTTACGTGCTTCTAAATCAGCAAAAAAGCGTTTTATCATAGTTTTAACGTTTTTATTTCCTTAAATGAGTCAACTAGTGCCATAATTCTTGAATATTACTAAAGATATTTTCTTAATATCGGTACCCCATACCCCAAAATAAAAACTAAAAGCTTTTAATCATACCGTCAAGGCAGATTGGTTCGATATAACCTATGATTGGGGGATTTGAGATCCTCAAACGCCGTAGCACCCCATGCTCAAAAGACATTAAAAAAATGCGTACTGTGCATAAAGAGTACATTTTGTGACGTGAGTGCGGTCAATATGTATACCGGTAATCAAATATTCATACCAGTAAATCCCCGAAGGGGTAGGCATAGGTGTATTAACACCCACATTTCGCCAACTATGTTTTTCGGTCCCATGTAATAATAGGGAGAGAGCCTCTTGCCGTCGGTTTTATTACGCAGATCCTTAATACTTCTTCTAAAAATGTAGTTTTAGTTACGCATTTTTTATACAACAGCACTGACACACTAGCTCACAGCACACCTGATGGCAAGTGGTTACCGTAGCCTATGGACCTGTGCAACACCATGGGTGTCAATATCGTTATAATATCAGTAATCTGTACCTAATAATTCCATTAAAATTCACTTTAAAGATTACCCTGATTACTACAAACAGACAGACAATTTAATTCTGTTTATTTATATAGATGTATTGATGAAATTGATCGACAGTCTACAGTTCGACCGGTAATAGAACCCGGAACCCGTCGTTTGGCACCCGAACAGTGTACTATACATCTGTAAAGGTCAAAACGAATGCTTTAATAGAACTTACAAACATCCGTTTGGGGTAGATTTAAGATGGTAGGCGTATGTACGTGTAACTTTATGGATTTTGTGTATATGTCGCCGCCAACTAGCATAATCGGCCGTTCAATTAACTGCCTAGGCTCTTTATTGAACGGCGCCGTACAATTAACGGCCTGAATGGTGTTCAGCCGATTTAACGGCTAGGCAAATTTAAACTGCAATTAAACAGCTAGGCAAATTTAAACTGCAAATGCCTTGGATCGATGATGTTTAATTACTTGCCTAGCCATTTAATTAAATGGTTTTGTTACTGCATGGTATACAAAAAAAATAACCACGAATGCTTAATGCGGTAACGGAGCGGAGCGTAGCCTTCTAACCTAACCTAACCATGTCGGATTGCGCAGCTATCACAATAAACCTATCACAAATTTACTGTGAATATACCTCTGTCTATGCCCTCGGGGATTTACAGGTGTAAGTATACGTATATATTAAATTTTCTATCTTATTTCGAGGTAGTGTCCCATCTTACGATTGGCCTGAGCATTAGCCAGCCAGGTCATTAAATGATGTAATAAACGAGACGGCTGAATATCATTCAGGCCATTCAATTAACGGCTTAAATTATATTCAGCCGTAAAGTTTATTACAACTATTAATAAACTGGCTGTATAATGCTTAGGTCATTTGTAAGATAGGGCACCACCCCGATATGAGACAGAAATTTACATAAATATACTCACGCCTGTAAGTCCCCGAAAGGTTAGGCAGAGTTGTATTTACAGATAATTAGTGATAAGTTTATTGGGAGACTTACACAGGTTAGGCTCCGCTCCCACATTAGCCTTCCTGTTTTTTTTTAAGTATAAAAATATAAAGTCATATTCATAGTTGTTTGATTAAATGGCTTGGCAAGTAGTTAAACATCATCGATCCAAGCCATTTGCCCAGCCGTTTAATCAAATGACTGAACATCAGACCGCTAATTGAACGGCGCGGTTTAGTAAAGAGCCTAGGCAATTAATTGAACGAAGTTACTTTCAATATCATTCGTTTTCTAAATGTAATAGGATCCCGGAGAAATAGAATAAAGGCATCCCAACTAATCCAGTGGGCGTCGTAGTAGGCGACCAAGGGATAGTAGGTAAACATACAGCCCCTCCCGAGGATGGCCAGACCGAGAGCAACCGGGGTGCGAGGGATATGTCGCACGACAACCTCACCTTCGGCCTAACACTACGACCCACAGACGGCGTGCGGTTTAGTCGGTTCGAGTCAAACATAACCTCCACCTCCGGCTCCGGAGGGGGGGTATCCGCGGGGACTTCCCGCACGTAAAAAAAAGCCCCTGACAAAGTATCCGCTTGTCGGTTATAGGCTCGACCCCTATCGAAAATCATAACTGGCGAAATGTGGGTGTTAAAACGACTTGACCAGGCGATTATATAGTTCCTTATTAGGAGGTGCACTCTGCTCTGATCCACTGAGCTCCGTTTAGGCAATTGGAGAATTTCAAATACCCAGGGTTTACATGATCAATCCCATTCTATGTAAACTGACAGTAGAGCGTTCCACAGCTAAGTTAGAGCTCGCTAGTTCGATTGGCAGCCAGTGCAAGCATCTTTTATACATGAATAATTAATTCAAAATGTATTGTTGACCTTACGAACTTACAAAAAAAAAGTATTTAATTTGATTCCCCGCATATCAGAACCCATATTAAAAGCTACGCTAGTTTGGGTCTAGATGGCGCTCTGCCATTATAAGAGGTTTTAATTTTAAACGCCATAATTTCAAATCGTCTTACTTTTATTTATAAAAAATAGACAATAAAAATTACGCGCCAAGAATGTAGTTCATTGTCTACGGTACAGATTAAAAATGAATTTTTTTTTTTCGTCACAGACCCAAGTTGTCTGTCCATTCAGCCGAAAGCTTCCACTTGATCAAACACCAACAGGATTTAACGTATTACGACTTTTTGTTTGGAACTTTTTGAAAAAACTCTTACTTTGTTTGTGGTAATATAATACTTATGTTGTTTTTTTTTCTCTATTATATTTTCGGTGTTTTCTGTTTGAGCTTTCACGATGAGGGTAGGTTTTTGGTAGTAGAAAGATTGTTATCTATGACGACTTAATTGTAGGATTTTAACTAGGTAGTTTTGCAACGTAATTACTTGGACCCGTACACCAGTCTGTCAGGTATGGCGGCAGTGCTAACAGGCAAATTACCACAGCAAAAATAGGTTTGCACAACGAACCCACCCCCCTCCTTTTCTGGGGTAAGATGGGGGCCATAAAAAGCCGTAGATGGCTTTAGTTCAGCGGGGATGCGAGGGAACTTACTCTGTGGTTCCACAATAATTTTCTATTATTTGAGATTTTTACCCGTTAATTGGAGCGTTGTTTGAGATACGATGTGTGTTCTTGTCGGGTCAATGGTTTTTTTAAAGAATATTAGCAACCGAAATTACTAATATTCCCTCTAACCCCTCCAACTAAGCTAAATTGCTTGTGCTAGGTGTCGAGAACCTGTCGATTTTTAGGCCGACTTCTTAACCACTAAGCTACCGACGTACCGACATAACCACCTCCAGTGGCCGGCGGGGGTAGTATTTTTAGGAAATTCCTTATGAAAATAACAAAAGGCGGGACAAAAAAAAACTATTAAAATTACCTATTTCTAGGGGAAGATTTGATTATAGGTATAATAAGGTATAATGTTAGTTAGTTCTGCTTATTAGGTACTCCATAAAGAAAACTTAAATTATTACTATAAACAATTGTAATTTTTTTGACGTTTTTTGATTGATTATTTGATAGTTCAGTAGCTTACAAAACAGCTGAAATCCAAACAAAACAAAACAATTATTTTCAACAATAACGTTCTAAGTGCGTGCCTGTTCGCTTTTAGACTGCAGATGTGACGGTGTCGGGTTACACCAGCCATCTCTGTCACTCGTATAGCGCCGTCCCCCTCCCCCAGCTACGAATATAGATACCCCCACAGCTGGGTAGTAAATGATGTCTGAATATCGTTCGTTTAATATTGTGAGGTAATGAGAGATTTCATTCATTACACCAACTTGAAGAAGTGTGAACTCTCCTCTCGGAGTCCAAGATCCGCTTTATCCAGTACAGTCTAACAGTTGTGATCCCGGCGATGAGTAGGGCAGCCAGAGCTCACTGGAGAGTTTTTGTGCTGTCAGTGGGAAGACCAAAGGCTATTCCTGCTTTGTCTTCTACACTGACGACACAGAAACTCTCTGTGTTTACAGGGTCGGCAGCGCGAATGTGACTCCCCTGGTGTTCGTATCACTTTCCATCAGGTGGGCCGTGTGGTATAAAAAAACTGCGACGTGGCTAACTTTCGATCTGACTGCCATCCAACCTCCACAACTCATTACGCGTATCGAGGCATTGCAGTTAGACCAGTTGTTGGACTTTTTAGGGCTCCAACTACCCGTAACGACTGCCATAGATGTTTGTATGAAAACGGGGACCACAGAAATATATTAGGATACTAGCTGATGCCCGCGGCTTCGCCCGCGTGGAATTCTGCTCCCGTTCCCGTGACAGCTTAACCCTTTTTTAAATTTTTCTCTGCGTAAGAACCATCCCCGTACTGTAAGGAATATTCAAAAGAAAGAGCGCTTACCAACACATTTTGCGATTCATTTTTATATTTATAGAATAACGGCAATGTGAGCGGAAAACGCGTGGCAACTTTTTAGTCAATTGGGTATTTGCCTGAAGTTCAAATAAATGACTTAACTCAGCTTATTTAATTAGGAATAGCAAAAGAACGGTAAAGGTAGCGTCGGTTCTTATCTTTTCGTCTTTATTTATTTTTAATCATTCACCCAACATATAATAATAAATGTTTTGACTATTAAATATTATGACGTCACAATAATTATTTCATACAAGTTTCCTTGAAACTTACCGTTTTGACGTTTAGTAAAAAGTAACTAATTTGACTAGTCAGTCAAATACCCAATTCCTGCCCTATGAGACATGAACTTTCGAACGCTTGTGTACGCGCACTGTTATGGCTTGCTTGTATTAATATCGATAATAATACCGTAAATATGCCATATTGTGCTATTATCAACTATAGAATAAAAATGGGGCAGAAAATTTGTAAAATAAAGGTATTTCTTATCTCTCGTGAGTATTAATTATTTACAGTGAAAAAGTCGCCACGTGCGACATGCAGGTGAACACTGCGCATGGCCGTCATATTTCTATGACCGGCATCAACGGCTTAACATGCTCTCCGCGGCAAGTAGGCATATTTATGCATACAAAAATTTGCATTGGGCGAGAATCGAATGTCCCCTGCGTAGAAGTCAAATTCATTACCTCCACGCCACAGAGGCTGTCAAAACCAACACGTGGCCTATTAGACAGTAGAGCTCCTTTAATTTAGTTCCACCGTCTCCCTTCCTATCAAAAACAACACGGGCTGGACTGAAGGCATCATCCTTAAAATAATTTCCCAATCTTGGTCCAATTTTTGTTCTTTAGTTTTTACCCGACTTCCGGACAGCCAAAGGAGGGTTATGATTTTGACAGGCTATGTATGTAGGTATGGATATAGTTAGGTTCATCTATTCCCTCATAGTTTTTCAACTACTTATTAGAACTAGACAGGTGAGGACTTTCATTTGAAAGTGGATGGTAAAATATTAGGTTTAACTGTTAGATAGATATGAGTAAAGTGCCTGGCTGATGTCATGTCAACAGGACTCCTATTACTTGAGACTGAAAAATATAGTTTACGAAATTCATCATCAATAGGCCTTTAAATCTGTTTATAATCTGTATGTCAGGCACACAGACATACACAGAACATTACATTATCTATAATTAAAAACATAACATTCGAAATTCGAAATTATAATAAAGTAACCGTTGATCATACTATTACACAACCACAATCTCAATTTGAACCTAATAGCTTAGTCAATAAAGTTTATATTTGATATTGTAGCTCCATATTACGAGGGATGTACTCTGTATGGTGTATCAGGTTTCGGTAGAAGCCAGCCAAATGGATAGGCAAACGTGTACTCCCCTCTTTGTGTACTATTGTACCTATGTGTACTTATAGTTGTGTTTTATGTACGACATTGTACGGATGCGAAGGTTTTTGCGTTCATACATGTAACGTAAATGACGTAACTTTCCCTCCCCTTTTCTTCTACCTAGCAGGGGTAAGGGATGTTTTTGGAGTCCTCTGGTGTTGCACACGTCTATAGGCCACGGTAACCACTTTCTATCTACCACTTAAATGGTATAAAAAGCCAACTTCTGCTGCAAGCCGGAACACTTACTGTTTTTTTTTAATAGGACACGTCAATTTGACTTCACCTCGCCTGATGGTAGGCTGAAGGCAAAGTCTCAGGAAAGAGGGTCACCATTACATACACGTACCATGTTAACAATGGGGACACTCAGCTTGACGGCCTCATTAGATGCTTTTTTCACGTCTCGCTTAAAGGACCCAGGACTGTAGGAAGAGCAGTGACAGACTAGTCTCTGAAAGATCTTTCCTTTTTTGGCATGCCAGTTTCTATTCGAAGTGTAGGTAAGCTTCAATACAATACTAAGTCAAAAATTAGGAATTTCTAAACGAAAAAATAAAATCAGAAATCTGACGTAACATCGCTAGCTGTCATTTTGATTTTTGAAGGCCTCTGTGGCCTTGTGGTAGTGCATTCGTTTCGAGTGCTACAGAGGGGACGCGGGTTCGATACCTTCTCAGTGTATGCATGTATATGTGTATTTGCATTGGTATGGGTATTTCGGTGCCTCAGAGAGCACGTTAAGCACGTTTAGTCGGTCCCGGTTGTCATACGAATATCTATGATAGTCGTTACTGGTAGTCGAAGTCCTAAAAACTGCGGTAACTGCTCCTCTAGACAAGTGGCAATTCGGTGGCCGGCGTTTAGTAGAATTAAATGACGAATGTATGTGATTTGCCGTTTATGTCATGCGTTAGCGACTGTCATTAATGTAAAATCATATAAATTCATCATTTTGTTCCACTAAACGCCGCGCGCAGGCCAACGAATTGGGTATTCGACTGACTAGTCAAATTAGCTACTTTTTGCTAAACGTCAAAACGGTAAATTATAAGGAAACTTGTATAAAATATTTATTGGTGACGTCATAATATTTGATAGTCAAATCATTTACTATTAAAGGTTGGATGGGTGATTTAAAATAAATGAGAACTATAAAATAAGAACCGGCGCAACTGTTTTTACTCTTTTACCAATCTTAATTTATTAAGTGTAGCTAAATAATTTATTTTAATTACAGGACAGTACCCATTGCTACTTGTCTAGAGGAGCTGGTCTAACTGCAATACTTGTCAATCGCCAATGGGTTGTGGTGCTCAAATAAGAGTAGCTTCACAGAAAATATTGAAGTTTAGTTAGCCGCAGTTAGACTGAAAAAAGCAGACCCCAGACGCCGAGAAGAATGCCTTGGATGTGACCGGACTAATGTAAAAATGATGATTTTGTCAGTCTGTACCATTTCAGGACCGTTTGTACTACTATCTACAACTAGCTGCTGTCCGCGGCTCCGCTCGCGTGGATGTCGGTATCATGACCAAACATAGCCTATGTCCTCTAATCTGTATGCTAAATTTTAATAGATTATCTTTAAAAAAATCCTAGCCAGATGGTCGGAAAGTTGGCTGGGACAGACTGAATGCGAAAGGCGGAGGGTCGGACGAAATGGCCTTTATCGAGCAGTGTAAATAATTGATTGATTGATCTTCAAAAATGACGGACATTCATACAAACTTTCACCCCCTATTTGCACCCCCTTAGCCCTTCTCTTACTATAAAAAGTAGCCTATATTCTTTCTCAAGCTCTATTCTATCTCTATACCAAATTTCACCAAAATTGTTCAGTGGTTTAGGGGTGAAAGTGTTACAGACAGACAGAGTTACTTTCGCATTTATTATATTAGTATGGTAGTGTGGATATTTGAATTAAAGACTTATCTGTGTATAATATACAGCAGCTGTTATCACACAAAGTTACCCAACCCACCCGTCTAAACTATTAGTTCGAACCCACTCCCCTATCGTCCAAATCATGTTTTAATCAACCAACGAGCTATTGATGTGTAAAATCTTTTCGTTATCTACATCTCGGGATGGAGGGCATCTGTTTCGGTCCAGTGGCGCAGAAGTCCCGGGTTCGACCGCCGAAATAATACAGTCATAAGTGAGATTAGTTGGGTGGTCGATACTCTGAGTTTTAGTTTTTTTATACCACTTAGGTGGGAGACAAGCTCACGGCTCCCTTGATGGAAAGTGGTTACCGTGGCGTATGGACGTGTGCACATTCGTGTTGCCGACCCTGTAAATGTTTAGTAAAGAAAAATAGTTTTTTTTTTAACTAAAAAGCTAAATTCATTTAGATATTTGTAGCTTGGGAAAATCCCCAAAGGGACTCAAATATAGCGGATGGAAATTTATAAGAAAAGTCATTATTTTTATTATTTTATTTATTATTGAAATGCATACTTGTTATTATTATTAATTTATTGACATCTAAGAATCTAATCAATAACTATCTAAATTTGACATTAATAAATTATCATATAGGTATCTGCCCTATTTCAACGAAATTTTAAGTTTGAAATTGACATTAAAATGCTCTAAATTATGCCACGAATTGATTGAATTCCCTAAGTTTAGATAGTGGTTAGTCATAAAATATAAGAACTGTCTGACTATAAATACAGGGTGGAAGACTTCAACCTTACCTGAAGGGGAAGTACTCTTAATACTGGAGAAAGCAAATTTGACTTAAAGGAAACATTCCTTTATTTTTTAAAGAAATAAAAAGGCCCTCAAAATTTTTCGAAAATTCGCTTGCCACACTATACTTAATTTATCATGTGACAGTCACTCTGTCTGTCTGTCCGTCCACGCCTAAACCAGCGAACTAATTTTGATGAAATTTTATACACGGGTACATTAGAGCTTGGGAAAGGACCATAGGCTATGTTTACAGCGACTAGTATAATTATAAATACGGAAGTAACTCTGTCTGTCTGTAACGTTTTCCCACCTAAACCACTTAAGCGACCACTTAGATGACAGACAAGCACACGGCCAACCTTATGGAAAGTGGTTACCGTGGCTTATGGACGTGTTCAACACCAGTGGCGTCACACTCGCGCTGACGACCCTGTTCTAACTCCCTGTTCTACAGAAAATAGGTGCCGTCAGTGTAGAAGATAAAGCAGAACAAGCGTGATGGAATTTAGTACAGAGACGGACTAGACCTTGTGAAAGGGCATAGGTTCTCATTGAAGATTTAATTTTGTATTTTAATGTAACTTTAGACTTTACAATTATACTATACTACATTTCCAAACGGTTAATAGACGCTACCCGTGACCAGAGGGCTGGTTTATTCCTAGCGCAAAGGATCAGTATTGCCATTCAACGTGGCAATGCCGCCCGCCTTCTGGCCACCCTCCCAGTTGACATCGATGGTGAGGAATTCTTTGACGCCTGAACCTGCTGGTTTGTATATATTATGTACTTATTGTTTTAAATTTTTTATTTAAATGATTCTAATGTATATGAAAAAAAAAAACTATTAAAGTCTAAAATTAAATAACAATCTTTTAGAGTGAATGAAAAATGTTATAAAGTCTTCCTCAATTGGTTTAAGACTTTAAATTCTTACCATAAAGTCTAAAATTTAATGACATTTTATGCAATGTCAGCGGTATGACAGTGGTTTTGTTATGTCATAAAATTAGCGGCATTGGGGGCCATGGGCATCAGCAAGTAGGTGCAATATAACTATTTGTCTCTGTCCTAATTACTATAGCCGCTTACAACACAGAAATTTGGCTGAATAATCACGATTGATTGTTATTGTAACATGGTGATATCGAATGACTAACATTCAATGTAATCGTGTTGCATTTCAGCATTCACAAGTGAACTAGGTTTTTAGGTTAATATGTAGCTACCTTATTGTCAGCTGATTTAAAAAAAAACGGTCAAGTGCGAGTCGGACCCGTGCGTATACTAGGGCTTCCATAACTTTCATACAAAGGGTTTTCTTTTCATATTATTCTTACTGTCCGTTTCTTTTAGAAGAAAACTAGTAATCAAAATCACTAACATTCTCCCTAACTTATCTAACACAAACAATTTAGATAAGTTCTCACCGGTAGTGTAATGACTAGGATTCAAACCTGGTACCTCTCCATTTTATCACCACCCCATCTCATCCGAAGGGTGTCCTAAGAGGCGACTAACGGAATAATACGCAAACGATATCTCTGCGAGAGAAAACTCGAAATAAAACCCTGTACCAACCCGTCTGGCCAGCGTGGATGCAGTAGGCCAGAGCCTGCGAACATTGGGAGAGGCCTATGTCCAGCAGTGGACTGCAAGGCTAATTGATTGATTGATTGAACTCTCCATCTTACGGATCACTTAAAGCGTCTTCGTGTATTTGGTGAACATGCATAAAATTGAGAATCTTCTTTTTTGAAAACGGTTAATAAGGTGAAAAAGACTCACCTATCTTTGTGTTCTGCCTGCCTGTCTCTTTGTCTTCTGTTCTTGAACCAATTTGACACCTGCAAACATAATTAGATATTTTCTTTTCAAATATTATAAAGCTGAAGAATTTGGTTAGTTGAACGCGCTAATCTCATAACCTAGTGGTTCGAATTGTTCTTTTTTGTATTGAATAGTCTGTTTATCAAGGATGGTTTTACACTTGTGGCCCACCTTAGAGTTTAGGTTTCGATGACCCCTACCTAAATATGATTGCTAGATTGAACAAAAACTATTGATGCAGTTTAAAACCTGATACATTTTACCATCTTTTTCGATCGTATCGTTTTAAATTTGAATTCAGAATACTACAGGACATGGAGCTACGCCTAACAAGTCGCGTTTGCGCCTTGATGAGTGCAGTTGATTTTTGAAAAGACATGTTTTATCGAAATAAAGGTTTAATTATCAAATAAAGGTTTAATCTAATAACGCGTGTTGCCTCCATGGGCATCTACGACAGCTCTCATACGATTAGGCATAGAGTTTATTAACCGTTCTGTGAAATTTTGAGGGATCATCTCCCATTCCTCTTCTGTGGCAATTTTCAACTCTGGCATCGTCTGGGCAACTGGCTGACGAGCCTTAACACGTCTTTTTAGCTCATCCCACATGTGCTCAATCGGCTTCATGTCTGGGCTTCTGGCTGGCCAGTCCATAGCTGTGATGTTCCTAGTCCACACCACATAGTCCACGTATGGCATCACGTGAGGTTCTAAGCACTGACGAATGTACCTTTAAGCATTTAATGTTGGCAACCGTAGTCCCGTAACAACCTCAAGTTGAGTTTTGCTGCTCGCGGATATACCCCCCCCCCCCCCCGGCAGCCTCTCTTGAAAGCAGCATTGTGCAAAACGCTCTCCCTTACGTCGGTAGACCATCTTCCTTCCATCATTGCCATGTAACGGAATTTTAGACTCATCAGAAAAGAGTAAACGGCTCCAATGCTGCTGAGTCCAATTTAAACGAGTGCGCGCGAAAAGAAGACGCGCTGTTCGGTGGGTTCCTGTTAGTTTGTGGCCATTAGCTGGTTTGTGTGGTACCATATCACGTTATTTTAACCTTCTCCGAACAGTTCGAGCGCTTACAGATACTCCGTGGAAGTCACGAAGTTGGTTTTGTATCTCAATGGAGGTAAGGTATCGATTTTGTCGTCACGATGAATCGATCCTGCCTTTCAGTTGTGACCCGAGATCGTGGCCTTCCTTGGCGGCGAACAAAGTCGGCAGTCTATAGGTACCTCCGATAAACATTTCGGACCGCAGATCGACTTAAATTAAGTTGAGCACTCACATTTCTTTGGCTGTATCCGGCCTGGATAAGTGCCACAGCTTGGGCGGTGACTTCAGGCGAAGTATCCATAGATTATTGATAGAACCTCACCTTAATGCTAAGAATAAGTAATGTTTGTTGCAAAACCAAAGAGAAAAATCACACTTTCGAGAATTAAATCCAAGTAAACGAATAAACTCAAGTTTTCTTAGTATTAATATCAACGAACAGGCTCCAAATTGTCTTTTGTTTCTTTAAATTCTGTGGTCGAAATTCAAAATAAAACTGTTGAATAAAATTATGAATGTGCCTGGTTCAAAGCTGCATAAAAAATTTTTGCTCGACCTAATATACATTTTTAGCTACGACTAAACGAAACTTATAATGGAAGGTGGGCCAATAGATGTGTCCACAAGTGTAGGGTATATATCATCACAATACGCCTCAAGCGGAGCAGTAGGTAATCATAATAAATGTCAAGCCGGGTTCAGACTATATAAAATTAAGACACAATTTGTAACTTAGCGTTAATCTCAGTCGTATCCGATTTGGCTGAACTTCGACATTTTCCGTGAAGCGACTGCCATCTGACCTCCACAACCCAAAGGCGACATCGAAGTATTGCAGTCAGACCAGTCGTTGGATTTTTGAGGGCTCCAACTACCCGTAACGACTGCCATAGATGTTTGTATGACAACCGGGACCGACGGCTTAACGTGCTCTCTGAGGCACGACCAGACCAATGCAAATACCTGTATTCATGCATACAATATTTCCATGGAGCGAGGATCGAACCCGCGCCTTCTTTTAGTTGAATTGAATAAATGAATTCGATTGATTGAATGCCATAACAAGCAGGTATGTGAAGCACTTTGCATGATTTGAGATTGACATGGTCTTTCACATAAATAGAGTAGCATTCACCGGGTTTTATTTGTATCGAGAAACTGATAAGTATTACAAGCGCCATGGTCACGTTGTAACAGTGCTGAAATATCGATTACTCAAATCAAATAAAAAACATATTAAACAATTATAAGTGGGAAGGCCAATAACTAAATAGAATTCGCCCTACAGAATACCGCGGCCATAATAACCTCGTGTTGTATTCACGGCGGTGAGTAGAGTAGCCAGAGCTCACTGGAGAGTTTTTGTGCTGTCAGTGGGAAGACCAAAGGATATGCCTACTTTGTCTTCTACACTGACGGCACAGTAACTCTCTGTGTTAACAGGGTCGGCAGCACGAGTGTGACTCCCCTAGTGTTGCCGCGGTAACAAGTTTCTATTAGGTGGACCGTGTGCTCAGAAGGTCAAACAGGGTCGTCTTTGTAAAACATACACAGGCCACATGAGAAGACGGTAAGTACCTATTTCTTTTTGTCTCATACTTGTTTAGAAAAAAATGTTGTAAGCTCATTCAAATGAAACCACATTTTAACGGATTCTATAGGCGTTTCCGTTTTATTTTTATAAAGAATATGGTTGAAGCGTACCTCCAGCCAGAGACCCAGTCATCCACTTAATCAAACCTTGTCAACAGCAAAATACAGCAAGACATAGCGACGCATTGAGCTCATTCTGCGTAAATAGTAAACACCAACAATTCATCATGATTCGGGTACTTTGAGATAACTTACTCAACAAACTATGTGACAACTATCATCTTTAGACACCCAGCGACCATGGCTGCTGAAAAGTAGCCTAAACGTCGGGTTAATTTTAAATAATAACAAATAAATCGCCATAGAACCCGTTTAAAGTGATTTTATGGTAGAAACCTCTACTATGTAGGTATTTAAAGTGCTTTGGTAGTCGAAATCGCTCTGATGTTGAATGTATAAGATTATGGATTTATTATTTTTATATTTTCCTCTATAGCAAGCAAACATCACAATCAATATGAACTCTAATGAGGTTGCCACTGTGGAAAAAACTCGCGTCTCCAACAACCGCGGCCAAAGTAACCCGACACCGCTTCCTCAAACTGTGACGACTCACGTTACAAGACGACTGATCTGTTTATGTATAGAAACTCATCTTAACATTAATTACTAGAAGTTTTTGGTCGTTATAATTAATTAATATAAAAATATTTGTGGGACCGGTAGATGAGAAATATCTTAATTAAACGAAATTTTTAAGCATTGGTATGCTAACAATTCAAATTGATTTGGATTGGACAACGTGAGTGCTCAGATGGATTTTAACCCGTGATTAGTACTTTAAAGAGAGAATGCTCTAACCACTGAGCTGCTGGACCACGCCAAGAGCAATCGAAATATTTCTATGTAACCATCTTTGGGCTACAACTTTGGCGGAAATATCCTATGATTATCAGTAGATGGTTTTTAACATCTCACAATTATCATAATTTAATAAAATTAGCTAGCTAATAGCTGATAGCCGCGGCTCCAGTCACTAGATAATGGTTAATTATTGCCATATATCTAGAGCATAAGTCGCGAGAGAAACGAGGCTCTGGTGTGCGGAAATGTTTGATATAATAGGGGTTAAAGTATGAAATTGCCGTTTCATTGTAATAGGTACTTCGAATTGACATAGAACCTTCATGGTTTGAGATTTTTGAGTGAAACTTTTTCCACATGGTACCTATGTAGTTCTTCATTTAAAAATGTGCAACATTCGATTATCGACTTTCAGTTGTTTTTTTTATTCAGCTTAGACAAGAAAGATGGATACTTCGAAAATTCGAGTGATTTTTGAATACGAGTTCCGACGCGGAACTAACGCGGCAGAAACAGCTCGCAAATCAATGTTGCGTTTGGAGAGGGGACTGCTAATGAACGCACCGCGCGATTTTGGTTTAAACGCTTTCGTGATGGAAACTTTGATTTGAAGAACGAACCACGAGGAAGGCCGTCCACACAGGTGAATAACAATTAATTGAAAGACATGGTGGAAGCCGATCCGAGCCAAACTACCCAGGAATTAGCTGCATGGTTTAACGTTACCTTACCAACAATATTGACTCATTTGCGTCAAATCAATAAAATAAAAAAATGTGAAAAATGGGTACCTCATGATTTGACTGATCTGCAGAAAGAAATGCGTGTTGAAACTTGTGTTGCCTTGTTAAATCGATACAGAAATGAAGGAATATTGGATCGAATTGTGACATGTGATGAAAAGTGGATTCTTTACGATAACCGTAAGCGAAAAATGCAATGGCTGACCCCAGGTGAAACGCCACAACAGTGTCCTAAAGCAAAGCTTACCAATAAAAACGTAATGGTAACTGTTTGGTGGTCTCAGCATGGTGTTATTCACTATAGCTTTCTACGATCTGGTCAAGCAATAACGGCAGATGTCTAGCCGAACTCCGAACAATGATAGCAAAACTAGCAGTGAAACAGCCCCGACTCATGAATCGATCTTCACCATTATTGCTCCATGATAACGCGAGACCTCATACAGCACGAGAAACCGTTTTAACTCTACAGGAACTGCAATTAGAAACTATCCGTCACCCTCCGTATTCGCCAGACCTTGCTCCAACAGACTACCATTTTTTTCGTGATTTGGACAATTTTCTATGTGATAAAAAGTTTTCTTCTCAGGAGGCAGTACAAAATGCTTTCATACAGTTTGTCGAATCTAGATCACCAGAGTTCTATCGCAAAGGCATAAATGACCTTCCTACTAGATGGCAGCAATGTATAGATAATAATGGTAATTATTTTGATTAAATAAATACGTTAAATTAAATGAAAAAAGAATTTCAATTTGTCAGTACAAATCCGCAATTTCATACTTTAACCTAATATGATTAGTTAATTTCAGCTCCTTTGCCGCGGTACCACCTCGCGCTATTATCGAAAGACACGCAGACGCCAGAGTACAATTTATGACGTGATTGTGGTTAAAAATATATAATGCCATAAAGGGTACCTACCTATGTCAAGTAATTGCGACTTTTGGTCATATCTCTGCTTCTACTAACTTAGGGCAGATCTTAATTCTAACCAAATGGTCTCTATTAAAAAAGCCATTGCGCCCATCACGAAAAAATAGATAATCAGACAAGATTTTTTTAAATTATGAATTTGATTTTCGACCTGAAGTTTTAGTTTAGTTAAGGCCCCAGGTTGAGAAATATAAAGGGATGGTCCCTTTACATTTTACAACTTCTCACCTTTTTTTTTTTTTTTGTTTTTTTGTTTTTACGTGCGGGAAATCCCCACGGATACCCGCCCCTCCGGAGCCGGAGGGGTAGGTTATGTCGGACTCGAACCGACTAAACCGCACGCCGTCTGTGGGTCGTGGTGCTAGGCCGAAGGTGAGGTTGTCTTGCGACATATCCCTCGCACCCCGGCTGACCCAGGGCCATCCCTTTCGGTCTGTGGGGACCACGCCGTCCCCGACTCAACCCCGGTGTGGGGAGGCGCGCATCGTCCTACGATGCGCGCCGCCGCCGTGGCCTGCTTCTGCTAGGGTGACGGGCGGCTCCACCCGTCACCCTCAGGCCCGCGCTCATGGGGGGCGGAGGTCTGTAAGCGCCCTCCGACGCCCGAGCCGCCTTCGGGCGCGAGCAGCGATGTCAGCGAGTCTTTCTCGCTCACCGCGCCGCGCCCGCTCTGCTGTCTCCTTCGCGAGCATGACCTGCTCGCAGAAAGAGGCGCTGGCCGCCCACGCATCCGCGCAGCGGACCATCGCCGCGAGCAGGGTGGAGAGCGTGAGCACTCTCACCCCCAGGGCCTGCACAAGCTCCCGCCTCGGCGTCTCAAACGCCGGACACTCGGTGAGCGTGTGCAGCCCCGAGTCCACGCTCGCGTCGCAGTGATGGCACTCGGGCGTTGGCTCAATACCCATCAGATGCAGATACCGCCCGAAGTAACCGTGCCCGGTTATCATCTGCGTCTGACGGTACGAGAGGCTCCCGTGTGGCCTCTCTAGCCACTCCCCCATGATGGGTCTTACCGCCGCAATCACGGCGTGCCCTGCGCGTGGTTGCCCAAGTCGTCGCTCCCACTCGGCCACCATGACCTGGTGGAGCCGGGATTTCTCGGCCCGAATGTCCTCGGGCTCGGGATCGAATCCCCGCTCCCGCGCCTCCTTTCGGAACTGGTATAGTGCCGAAAGGACCCTCGCTTCCAGGATCCACGGTGGCGATCCGGCCAGGAGACTCGCCGCTTCGAAGGATATCGTGCGGTATCCCCTGATGGCCCTGGAGGCCATCGTCCTCTGCGCCGTACGGAGCAGAGGCAGGAATCTGGCCCCCAGGGTGTCCGCCCACACGGGGCACCCATATAGGGCCATGGACCGCACGACAACCGCGTAGAGTCTCCTGCAGGAGGCCCCTGGGCCCTTCAAGTTGGGCAACAGCCGACTCAGGGCATTCGCCGTGGTGACCAACTTGGGGCGCAGGCTTCGGAGATGTTGTCCGAAGTCCCATCGACCGTCAAGCACGAGCCCCAGGTATTTCAGCTGGGGCTTGATGTCGACGGGAGTGCCTCCCACTGTAAGGCTGGCTCCCGGGCCTAGCCTGCGCCGAGGACCATGAAAGAACATGGCCTCAGACTTGTGCAGAGCCACCTCGAGACCCAGCCGCCGGATCCGCTCGACGACTTGGCCAACCGCGGTCGTGGCCCTCAGGGTTGCCTCGCGGTGCGTAGCCCCGCTCACCGTCACCAGCGTGTCGTCCGCATAACACGTGACGGTGGCACCGTACGCGAAGTCACCGCGAAGCACCCAGTCGTAACCGATGTTCCACAGTAACGGCCCCTTAAAAAATTATAAATTTTTAATTTTTAATTATAAAATATAAAAATTATAAAATTTTAAAAATACACCACTCGAGTTGAGTTACCTCCTCCGCTTTTGAAGTCGGTTAAAAAGGAATTAAAAAGTAAACGTCTCTTGTACCCACCTGCACCGTCGTTAGTCCCGTAGTTTCAGCAAGTTCTCGCTTTTCCCGCGGTGACGGATATGGGTTGTGTAGATACCAATCCCGAAGTACCGACCGGGATTTCTCCTGTACACAAGAAAAAAAATTATAAGTCGAGTCGACTTCAGAAGAACATGAAACTCTGCGGACGTTTTTGGTCTATTCATCTGTTAATTTCTTCGGAGTATAATCGTCTTCTTAGAGTTAATGGATCATATAACTCCCTAAATTTTTTTGGCCCAATACATGGCTGAGGCTACAGCACTGTCCGTTGCCCTACAAAGGTCCTCGATAGCACATGTGGAGGTGCACAGTGGGCAAGAGAACAAATGCATGGACTGGGACGTGGCCCCGCAGTCGCAGGACACTGGTCTATGTAGCTCCATTTTATCATATTTTATTTGCAGCGGTGAGAGGGTCCGCAGGCGATTTAATGAACTCCAAATTGGCGATTGCAGAAGGTTTCCAGGTGATAGCTTTTCTTTAAATCTAGTGAAACCTCTCCGAATTATATTTTTGTTATTGTTGATCCACGTTGAGTCTTGCTCAGTGTGGGGGGCTGTCCCACAACCGCTCTTCAATAAGTCAGACTAGAGATCGGAAAGAACTTTTGCAAGTGGTAGAAAACGGAATAATTATTATCCTTTTAGCGTATGGGTATAGTTTCGTGGCTTGGGAACAGAAATCGTCGGTCTAAGTTGTGTAATTGTGCATTTTAAAAACTTATCTTTCTATCTAGTCTTTTATAAATTTGACAGGGTCAACAGCACGAGTGCAACGTCCCTGGTGTTGCACACGTCCATAGGGCACGGTAACCGCATTCCATCAGGTGGACCGTGTACTTGTCTGCCAAATAAGTGATATGAAAAAACAGACTTACTTTAAAACAGTATGATGTTTCCTCCCCATCCCATATCGTTCTTGGGAGGGGGAATTTGCGCCGCACCCTGTATTTGCCAACTGCTCCTAAAGGCCTCCCTCGTAGCCTCTCTGCTTCCATATAGTGTGCTGTTGATGAAGAGCATTTGGATATTATACAATTAAGCGTCGGTAGCTTAGTGGTTAAGGAGTCAGATTTACGATCGAGAGGCCCTGGGTTCGAATCCTGATCATTACACTACCGACGTGAACCCACTCCTAGCACAAGCAATTTAGCTTAGTTGAAGTGATTTGAGGGAATATCAGGAATTTCGGTTGCTAATATTCGTTTAAAAAAAAAATAGAAATTGAAGATGTAACCACTTACATCTTCAATTGTGTATGTGTATAAAGTGGATATGTGACAATTTCTAAATATGGTAATAGATAACTTAGATAAGTGACTTCGAAAGTTTAATTTATATTTACCTACAATTAAATAGTATTGTATCAATAATAAAATCAATCATAACTTAATTATGCTTGGCCTTTAGTTAAGCATAACTGTAACAGTAACTAGCCTGTCTGGAATGCAGATAAACATTCTTAGATACATGTTACATACAAATTGTACGAAGAAACATGACCAATGAAAATATTCATATTTATGTAGGTCCATAAATATTTGCACTAAGCAGGAATCGAATCCGTGATATCCGACTTAGCAGTCGATAGGCCATAGAGGTTTTAATCCCGGAATGTTAATCATAATTGTGATTTACCCAAGCGACTACAGTATGGGGTTCTTCAAGAGGGGCATTAGATGGTTCCTGCAGGGTCCTGAAGGAAAGTGGTTATCGTGGCCTATGGACGTGTGCAACACCAGGGATGTCACACTCGTGCTGCCGACCCTGTAAACACAGAGAGTTTCTGCGCCGTCAGTGTAGAAAACAAAGCAGGAGTAGCCTTTGATCTTCCCACTGACAGCATAAAAATTCTCTAGTGAGATTGGTTACTCTATTTACCGCCGGGAACACAACATAAGGTTATATATTATGGGCGATATGTTCCCTTTATGTCGAGTCTGGGAGTCTTTTGTTCTCCAAAGTATTAATTTTACGCTTTCTATTACCGTCATGTCGAGTTTGGTGAACAGGTACAGTCAGGATATAAATTATAGTGCAACATATCCACTCATTATTTCTAGTACAAAGTACTAGGGTATATAGCAGAAGCTAACAGGAGGTTCTCTACTAACCATTATTTAACCTACTACAGTAACATCTAAAAAGTAAAGTTCTTACATGCATTCTTGACAAAATATTGACATTTTTTTATTTTTATAATGGACATTTTATTTGCATTCTAATTATTTTAATCTTATTACAATTACTAATTATTAAATATGTGACATTTTGAATTCTAATAAATAAATAATTTAACTTTGCATGCAGAGAATCTGCGAAACATGTCGGACATTATTTGATTTTGTAACACCATTGTAAAATACCGTGTTTCGAGCAATAAATGATTTACTTACTTTTACTTACTTACTAGGGTACAAAATAAAACTATCAGTCACATGAGGTACCTATAAAAAAAATTTAACAACCTCCTCCTCCTCCTTATGGGCGCGGTATTCCGTATGGCGAAGGTACTTCCTCAGTCGGACTGCTCATCCCTCATATCACTCTACCACCTAAGGGATACAAAAAAAGCTCACCTTTTAACCATAAACTTTGCAGTTTCGGATGGTTATGCGGACTGAAGGTGTGAGACTCCAATAGCCGGTACAGCTCCTTGAAGTTCCCCCTGTGGAAGGCCACCATGGCTTTGGCTTTGAGGACCGACTCGTGAGCATGGAGCCTCTCGCACGCTGGGAGAGACCAGAGGAACCGGCCTAGCCTCTCGATGTTACCGGCTTGCTGGAGGACCTGGGGAATGGAGGAGGTATTAGTCTTCCGAGAAAGAATAGGCTAAACGCTCCCTGTTCGGGACACGATCAGAAGTGGGGTTAGTATCAAGAGTTTCTTGAGAAATATGTAGTTGTTTATTGTTACGATATACACTAGATATTACACTGTATACTTGTTAAGTTTATTTAATAATGTTAAATTAAATTAAATATTAAATATGAGATGTTGTTGTTAGGATGTCACTGTTTAGTCTAGTCGACATGTTGAAAATGGTACAAAATAGAGATACTACTCCTAAAATTATGTGCGATAGCTCATTGGATCCGGAATGGCGCCTAGAAAAATGTGCCAAAAGCATGTATTAGCACATAAAAAATTGCAAAAAAATTGGCCGACTGGCATTTGACTGCTTTTTTGGTACTTGTGCAGAACAAAGACACGAAAGTGTAGTGACTAGAACAAAAGACAATTTGTGTTTGTGTTTATATGATAAATAACGGTGTAATAGAATAGGTAAATAGTATATAAGTTAGTATATAAGGTATTTGTGATAAATAAAGACATTTTTAACAGACAAATAGGGCACTAATGTAAATAGTCTTAAGCAAACTGCCATTGTTTACATTTAGTCGTAATAATTTTATCGTTGATTTCTTATATGAATCTTATTAATATTGAATCCCATTAGCATAAGAATGTAGAAATATAAAAACTATGTACATAGCAGTAGTATATAAGGAAATAGAGGCACGTCAGAATTTTTCATTAGGCCGCATAGGCACTGAGCGAGTTAGTTAAACGCAACTGACAAATCAGATAAAAGTAGTCAGAAACAGACGCGTGCCTATATTTCAAGGTCAATCGAATCATATAAAAACAGGTGGCACAACATCTCAGTAGTCGGACAGAATTTGTACCAATAACGAGTCGGAATAAAACTCTGCAACATTTTTGTTAAAAAGTGTTCATTTCAACAACAAGAACCCCACACTCAGCTCGCCCACATCGACCGAGGTACCCCGCCGAAGGTGTCTTCAGGCTTCAGCCCGTGACGACTCTGCAATCCCAGCAGTTCCCGGCCTTACTCAGCGCACCCGCCGTTTCTGTTTCTGATAAAAGTCTGGCGTTGAGTGTTGGGCCGGGAGCGTGCACATTTTCTGGTCCTGTCGAGCCGGATTAAGGAGCGTCACGGACACCAAAGGGTCCCTCCGTTTGTGGGGGTGAATTGGGTGTGGACGGTACGTCCGAACAGTGCGCGTAGCAAAATCGAGTGCAGTGCGCGAGTATAGTCCGTTTCGTGTGCAATTGAGAATCTGAAGATGCCGACTACGAGGTCAGAGCAGAAGAAAGCAGCGTCCGTCGTGGGGGCAGCTGGACCTGGGGGGGCAGCGGAGACCGCAACAGAAACGTCCGCCTCAGACAGAACCCCGACAGACATCAGTACAGAAACGGTGACCACAAGAGAGGCACCGTCAGCTTCGGAGCCACCGCCGTGTCCCGAAGTCCTACGGCAGTTGAAGATACCAGCACCTCGTCCAGCCACCAGCAAGAGGGGGGGAGGGGGTGCTTCAGCCGAGTGCGACGCAGCCGACAGCGCCACCGGTTCAGCAGCAACAGCAGACACAGCAGAATTTCACCGATCTGGCCGTAGCTATTACACAGGCGGTGAGAGCAGCGCAGCGACCGAAGCTCATAGAGCTTCCAAACTTCAGTGGGGCTCATCAGGAGTGGCTACCATTCAAAGCCGCTTATGCAGAAACCGAAGACAGATACACCGCCATAGAAAACTTGAACAGACTACGAAGAAATCTCCGTGGGAAGGCCAAGGAAGCAGTCGAAAGCCTTCTCATGACCAGTTCACAGCCATCTGATGTTATGAAAACATTAGAGTCAAGATTTGGGCGACCGGAAGCCATCGCGTCGTCGGAGTTAGAAGCACTACGAAACCTACCGAAGTTAACAGAAACACCAAGAGACATCTGCATCTACTCTACGAAGATCACCAACGCCGTAGCAATATTGAAGACTCTCAACTGTGTGCATTATCTATACAACCCGGAAATTTCAAGATCATTAGTAGAAAAATTAACACCAGTTTTGAGGTACCGTTACTACGATTTCGCCGCTACACAGCCAAGAGAGATGCCAGACCTCGTGAAGTACGAAAAATTCATCAAAAGAGAAGCCGATCTGTGTGGGCCATACGCCCAACCTGAAAACTTCGTAGTGCAACATCACAGCGTGCAACAGAGGCGCCCTCAGCGTGTCAACAACGCTACTGAGCCACAAACAAGTAAGAGATGTCTCATATGCAGTGAACAGCAGCATCCGGCTTTTAAGTGTGAGAAATTCAAAAAAGCGGACCTCGATACGAGATGGGACATCGCTAAAGAAAAAAGGCTGTGCTTCAGGTGCTTGAAATATCGTGATAAAAATCATACGTGTACAGAGCGGCGGTGCGGAATCGACAACTGTAGCAAGACTCACAATACATTGCTACACTACAGAAGAAAACCCACTGAAGATAACAGTGATAACACGACTGAGGCTATCAACTCGGCGTGGACAGCAGCCAGGAAACAAACCTTTCTGAAGATTCTGCCGGTTTAACTATCAGGGCCAACAGGTACAGTGAATACGTTCGCATTATTAGACGACGGTTCAACAGTGACTTTGCTCGACGACGCCGTGGCCGACGAAATCGGCGCGTCGGGACCTACAGACCCTCTTCGTGTGCAGACAATTAACAATTCGAAAACAGGATATCAACAGTCTCATCGTGTCACACTGAAGATCAAAGGGATCAATACAGAACAGAATTCAGAAGTTCAAGCTAGAACAGTGAAAAATTTGGTAGTTTCGTCTCAACGTGTCACCTACAGACAGCTGAGAGGATGTAGCCACCTCAAAGACTTGGTAAGTCAACTTACGTATGAAGAGGAGTCGAACCCGAAGATTCTCATCGGTCAAGACAACTGGCATCTGCTGCGCGTCTATAACACCAGAATAGGTCAACAAGACCAACCGGTGGCTTCACACACGCCGCTCGGTTGGGTGCTGCATGGGAGTGACGCGAGAGCTTCAGGACGTCGCCACGAGTACATCTCTCATATGTTTGAAGAACAGAACGCAGACAACGATCTTGAGAAAATGGTCAAGCAGCACTTCGAGGTGGACAACCTACTCCTCAACCCGAGAATGCCGAAATCCGATCCAGACGAGCAAGCTTCTTGTATTCTACAGTAAAATACAGTCCACACAGCCGACGGAAGATACGAGACAGCGTTGCTATGGAAACAACAACAAGTGTCATTACCAGACAACTACGAAGCCACTCTGAGACGACTACACAACATTGAGAAGAAATTAGACAGAGATCCCGACTTCAATCAGAAGTATACAGAGCAGATGGACGCATTAATATCCAAAGGGTATGCAGAGCTGGCGCCATCTACGAAAACCAAGAACAAGACTTGGTACCTGCCGCATTTTGCTGTTTTTAACCCTATGAAGCCGGGTAAAATCAGAGTCGTCCACGATGCCGCTGCCAAGACGAGAGGTATATCGCTCAATGATACATTGCTGCGGGGCCCAGACCTACTCCAATCATTACCGGGGGTGGTGATGCGCTTCAGACAGCATGCAGTTGCAGTTACAGCGGACATCGGGGAAATGTTTCTACAGGTAAAAATCAGAGAAGATGACAGAGACGCGCTTCGATATCTATGGCGTGGTAATCGCCGAGACAACGAACCACCAACAGAGTACCGAATGACGTCGCTTATCTTCGGGGCAGCGAGTTCGCCGTCGACTGCAATCTACGTCAAGAATTTGAACGCCGAACAGTACAGATCCACTCACCTCGAAGCCGTCTCAGCTATAGTAAAGAAACATTACGTCGACGACTACTTAGACAGTTTTCAGACGTTAGAAGATGCCGTTAAGATCGCCTCTGACGTCCGAATGATCCACCGAGAAGCCAAGTTCGAGTTGAAGCAATGGAAATCGAACTCACCGCAGTTGTTAGATGCTCTCGGCGTGAATCAAGAAGATACAGCTACAGAACTATACAAGACAGAAGAACAGACCGAGCGAGTACTGGGTCTAATCTGGAAGCCGGGCACCGATGAACTCACCTTCAATCTCAACCTCGCACGCATTCCAACGCCACTATGTGACAAGAAGACGCCTACCAAGCGAGAAGCACTTCGGATCGTCATGTCGCTGTTCGATCCGCTGGGGTTCGCATCGCCGGTCACCATTCGAGCCAAACAGCTGTTGCAAGACATATGGAGGCGTGGCACCGGGTGGGATGAAGAGGTCAACGAGGACATAGCCGTGAAATGGAAGGACTGGATAGAGCATCTGAAGAACCTAGCCACCATCTCTATCCCGAGAAGATATCTGAGCTACAGTGATTGTAAGTCCCTCCAGTTGCACGTATTTACAGACGCCAGTGAATCGGCCTACTCAGCTGTGTTGTACTGGCGAACAGAAGACTCGAACGGGGAAGTGAACCTGTCACTCGTCGTCGCCAAAGCAAAGGTGGCGCCACTGAAGCTCACTTCAATACCTCGTCTCGAATTACAAGCCGCAGTAATGGGTACAAGACTCGCCGAAACAGTAATAGAAGAACACGAACGTAAGCCCGACTCCAAGACCTTCTGGACAGATAGCCGTACAGTACTCACTTGGATCAAGACAGGTTCCCGCTCATACAAGCCGTATGTAGCGCATCGTTTAGCGGCTATAGAAGACAGCTCAACAGTAAGCGAGTGGCGCTGGGTCCCGACGAAGCTCAACGTCGCCGACGACGCCACCCGAGATGTACCTACCGACTTCAGCACGCAGCACCGTTGGTATAGAGGTCCTGAGTTCCTATACCTACCAGAAGAGTCATGGCCGCAAGACACTTCAAAGATAGAAAATACAGAAGACTCGGAAGAGAAGGTACATCAAATCAACGGTAAGATAACAGATAAACT
Organism: Eilema caniola; assembly: GCA_949126895.1. Lineage (NCBI taxonomy): Eukaryota > Metazoa > Arthropoda > Insecta > Lepidoptera > Erebidae > Eilema > Eilema caniola. The sequence continues at coordinate 1,459,125 of OX421486.1, read as the reverse complement.
TTCAGAAGCCCTGCCGGTGGTCTCCTACTTCTTGCTGGGAGGACCTGGAGGTGTGCAGCAGCCGGGCGCCTTCGACGAAAAGGATGGCGCCTCGAAGTCCAGCTGGCGAGCAGCTCAACGCCTGGCCGACCTCTTCTGGGCCAGGTGGCTCCGTGAGTACCTGCCGGAGCTTCAGAATCGTCGTGTGCCAGATGGACGTGGACCCACAATAGGCCAGAATGACCTGGTCTTGCTGGTGGATCCCAACGCGCCCCGCAACATATGGCTGCGTGGGCGAGTCATCACCACCTACCCCGGACCTGACGGCGTGACGCGGACCGTCGACCTTCAGACCAAGGGAGGAGTGCTGCGACGACCGGTGAGGAAGCTGATAGTGCTGCTAGCTGCGAGTTCTGCACCGAAAGAGTGCGACTTCGTCCCACGGGGGGAGAATGTGCAGAACAAAGACACGAAAGTGTAGTGACTAGAACAAAAGATAATTTGTGTTTGTGTTTATATGATAAATAACGGTGTAATAGAATAGATAAATAGTATATAAGTTAGTATATAAGGTATTTGTGATAAATAAAGACATTTTTAACAGACAAATAGGGCACTAATGTAAATAGTCTTAAGCAAACTGCCATTGTTTACATTTAGTCGTAAGAATTTTATCGTTGATTTCTTATATGAATCTTATTAATATTGAATCCCATTAGCATAAGAATGTAGAAATATAAAAACTATGTACATAGCAGTAGTATATAAGGAAATAGAGGCACGTCAGAATTTTTCATTAGGCCGCATAGGCACTGAGCGAGTTAGTTAAACGCAACTGACAAATCAGATAAAAGTAGTCAGAAACAGACGCGTGCCTATATTTCAAGGTCAATCGAATCATATAAAAACAGGTGCCATGTTGGCACAACATCTCAGTAGTCGGACAGAATTTGTACCAATAACGAGTCGGAATAAAACTCTGCAACATTTTTGTTAAAAAGTGTTCATTTCAACAACAAGAACCCCACACTCAGCTCGCCCACATCGACCGAGGTACCCCGCCGAAGGTGTCTTCAGGCTTCAGCCCGTGACGACTCTGCAATCCCAGCAGTTCCCGGCCTTACTCAGCGCACCCGCCGTTTCTGTTTCTGATAAAAGTCTGGCGTTGAGTGTTGGGCCGGGAGCGTGCACAGTACTGATAGGTTCACATAATTGCGTAACTTAACATGAGGAATCTTAAGTGACGGCGTTTGTCCTTTTGAAATTGACTTTGGAAGTCCTATTGAAAGGAAGCTCTTAAGGACCTTTGAGGGTTGACTATACCACTTGATCCCACAACCCTGAAATGCGTACCGCGAAGGAGAAGAATGCCCGCCAGAATCTGTGTTTCTGGATAGCTACAACTTGGATGTCTTCAAGACTGGAGTGACTAGGTTACTTCTAGGCAAGCGTCGACCATGTCGTCACTTATCAACTAGTGAGATAGTAGTCCAATGCGAGCCTATCAACCATAATAATAAAAAAGACAAGCTTGCACCACAGCCTGGCTTAATATTGCCTTTGGGTTGTGGAGGTCATATGGCAGTCGCTTTACCGAAAATATCGAAGTTCTGCAAAATCTGCAGTTGGACTGGTAAAGCGGACCCCAGGCTCCAAGTTGAAAGCTTAAGAAGAATTAAGGATGAGAAGTTCATTTTATTGAATCTAAATCTATAGAGTTAGCATACTAATTTCTTTATTATCAACAAGTAACTTTTAATATTTTTCACATACAGAAGCCATTACATCAGCCTAATGGCGCTCGCCATTATATCTGAAACATTCAAATCAGCAATCGAAGCAGCTACCGCGGAGCTTGCAAATTGGCGTCCATTGGTTCTGCCAACATTGCAATATCATCAAAGCAGACATTGTACCACGGAGAATGTTTGAGCACTTATATTCAGACTTAGCAAATAATTGGTCAGACAATGGTTGGTTTTTTTTGACAATGTGCGCGAAATTAATAAATACAATGAGTCACATTTGTATAATTATTGTCCTCATTACTTTCTTAGGTAGTGGGCAAATATCTATCTGTGCAAATATGAATCCCTAGTATCACCTATGTATGTATAACCATTAAGTCTAACTATGAAACGACAAATCTTCAATATTTTTCTGAACTCTCCGTCTCCACCCACGTGCATACATTTTTTTATACCACTTAGCTGGCAGACATGCACATGTCCCACCTGATGGAAAGTGGTTACCGTGGCCTATGGACGTGTGCAACACTAGGGGCGTCACACTCGCGCTGCCGGCCCTGTTAGAACAGAGAGCTTCTATGTCGTCAGTGTAGAGAACAAAGCAGGAAAAGCCTGGTCTTCCCACTGACAGCACAAAAACTCTCTCCACTTTCACGACTTTTGGACATATTTCCGGTTCTACTCGACCAATCGCAAAGAATTTTAATCTGACCAAGGATATTGATGCGTTATTTTTGTTAGAAAGCTTACAAAAATGCCGCATTAAAATCTGTTTAGTAGTCTTGCGTCCATCACGAACAAACGGACAAATAGAGAAGAATTCCAAAAAAGACCTTTTTTTATGTTAAGTATCGTTAATACTTAAACAATTTTACAATGTAAAACTTCATTGCGTAAAATTGTATACTTATAATAATGACATAACCCTTTTTTTATTACAGCAATCAGACCTAGATGCACGCGGATCCGTTTGATATAATTTCATGATTGGTGAATTTGGAAAAACATAATGTTCTATATTATCACGCTTTTTTGGCTTTTTATGCGGGTGTATTTTCATTCAGCAACATCCAAACGAGCAACACTTAGTTGGAATAAATATTCATAATGTGTCTCAGTTGTTACTGGATGCAACATTTTGTGTCCCAACGAGTAACACCGCTAAATATTCGTGTTATTGGTTGAGAAAAATACTTCCAACGTATCTCACGTGTTATCGGATGTAACACTTTTTATCTCAACGCGTAACCTTAAAATATTGGTGTTACTGGTGTTGCTGGATAAGCGCTCGTAGCTGAGTGAGCTCATTGTTCGGTAAACGATCAATGGGTCAAGTTACTTAAGCGTAGAAGACTGGGATGGGTGACCGTTTAGTGGTGTTACATCAGAGCGCTTCCGTGGTTCGAAGGGCACGTTAAAAGTCGGTTCCAGCTGTCAACAGTCGTTAGGTCAAGGCGGAGGCCTAAATGCACTACCTGAACATCTCTGTTACAGTTTGGCCATTAACCACACGAAAAAGAAAGAAAGACTGGTTGTGCAATCTTTGGATCTACTTATCACTTTTTTGCCAACCAGTGTATTACAAAATATTGCTGTAATTGCACTAAAAAGATCGCCACGGATAGTCTGTCGTCTGCACCACACTATAATTTATGAAAAAAAAAGTCGATCCTTATCAGTGAGTTGTCAACAATTCTAGGGTGGCCACAAACAGACTGTGTGCGCAGGACACAGACGCCCACATGGTGCATCACATCCGGCACAGATTCGCGCCTAAACCAACACTCGCTAAACAAATATCATGGCGGGAAGATGCCAATTTTTTGCGGCCATCTTGAATTCGCTGCGATTGTTTTAGATTGGATTGTTTTGTAATTTGCTGTCAGGGTTTTAGGCAAACGAAAGACAGTATAGTATACCATTACGTGTTATAGTTACGCCTGTAATACCAGAAGAATTAAGAATAGGTATATTTACACCTATATTTCACCAAACTTTCGGTCCCTCTCAATATTTTTTTTCTAAATTGCACATCAATATTGCGTGATGGGTCACTATTGCCAGTCAAAGCTTTTTTCATATGCTTGTTATTTTCATGAGAAGTACCTACTAGGGTTATCCCACTAGGGTTATATATATATCGCCTTAAATAAACAATAAAAATTATAATAAATATCAAGATAAGACCAGAAGGCGGAGGATTGACAAAATGGCGCACATTGGAAGAGGCCTATGTCCAGCAGTGGACTGCAGTGGGCTAATTGATTGATTTAGTGATAAATACATAAGTAGTCATTAATTCATCCTCATCCAAGCAGGAAGACCGTCAGTACGCGAGTCTGACTCGCATTTAATGGGTATTTCTGTATAAGTTACATTCATTTAAATAGAAGGTAAATAAAAATATTTGAGATTGCCAATTAAAAATGTTTTTATGTCATCAGACAATGATGTAAAGAATATTCTAGTACACAGCAGTGATCTGAAGACTGTATCTACTGTTTCACATATTCGCGTCGCAATACTTGGCACACTGCCAAATGTTTTGTCAGTTTTGTGTACCATCTCGTTAAAAACACTACACAACTAATACAACTATGTAGTAGCACAGTGTAACTATTCATATGGGGCTTCAAATTTAATTTTATTTAATTTTAATCTCGTGTCGTTTTTTTTGCTTTTAAGACTACTCTTCCCCTCCCCCCTCTCCAACATCAGGTGTATTTTAGTACCTAGAACCTAGTACCTTTTTTTAGAATATTATCTTTGAATACACGTATTATAAGGTATAATTTTATTTTATTCTGAAATAGTTTCAGTTTTTCTTTGTTTAGAATTGTGTATATGTATAGTAACTTTATTAATTTAATTTTATTTAATATTTGCCAATACATCTATACTATAACTAGCTGTCGCCCGCGGCTCCGCCCGCGTGGATCTCGGTTATCGCGAATCGGGGTATGAAAAATAGATGTTGGCCGATTCTCAGACCTACCCGATATGCCCACAAAATTTCATGAGAATTGGTAGAGCCGTTTCGGAGGAGTTTGCCAACGAAAACTGTGACACGAGAATTTTATATATTAGATAGGTTACAATTTATTGAATTCTATTTTGATAAAACCAATATAAAAAATCTAATAAAGTATTAAAAATGTTGTAAGATTTGACGAAAGCGTATGATGAAAAAATAAATACACGTGATATCTTACGATGCCCCCCTGCCCCCGTGTGATATTTCGTGATTCTTTTCAAACCCCTCCCCCTCCCCCCTTTTCAAACCTCACGTGATTAATGGATGGGACCTAAGACTCTTTATACTGTGGTAGTTGTAAGTATAGATGATATTGATGCCACATTATCACGTTATTGGTACTGCCACGTGGTACTGGCGAAGTGAACAGCGTGGTCTAAAGAAAAAGATAATACAAGGGTCACAGGGTTATGAAACCTCATTAAGATCTTTGAGACCCAAGTCAAATTCACCTGCAAGTCGATACACCTTTTGATTGACGGAAGACGTTCTGGCTTTGAGAAATAAGCTTACGTAGAATCATGTTTCTTTTTATTATGACACATCAATTTGACTTCACCTTGCCTGATAGTAAGCTGACGGCAAAGTGAGACTTTAAAAGAGGGTCACCATAATAAACACGTACCATGTTCACAACAGTGACACTCAACTTGACGGCCCCCTCAGATGCCTTTCACGCCCCGCTTAAAGGACCCAGGATTAATGGAAGGAGTTCCAGATATTAATGGTGCGGCAAAGGAAAGAGTCACCGAAACGCTTGGTTCTTGAATGAATATTCTGCACCGTGTGCGGCTGACATTTAAAATCCTACACGTGTCGTTGGGACTAATTGGAAGAGCTCATCAGAACATTCACCATGGTAAAGACGGTAAAATACTGCCAAGAAAGCAACATCTGTACGGATCTGCAGAGGCCCGAGGGTGCTCGTAACCTCAGGATTCGCAATAATGCGGACCGCACGTCGCTGCAGCTTGTTGAGAGCATCTAATAAATTTTGAAACCAAATGAATGAGTGTGAATTCACGTGAACTTTAGACAGCATCACGATTTCTTTTAGTTCATCATCATTAATATTTTAGTATTGTTCCTGTTTGCATCCGAGATTTTCACTTGGCTTCCAAACCTCGATACGAAAGACTATGGCTGAGCCCAGTACTGCGCCCGCTGTACCCAGGCAGAGGCCCCAAACAAACACAAACCTCCTTTTGTTAGGTTTATTAACGGCCTAATATGCGATCTCAATCCAAATATGTCAATCTGAAACCAGAATTTCGATCGATTCGTTGCTCAAAATGTCCATATATTCAATCGATGGATCGCTTTGACAATCCTTTTTCACTATCGATCCCACATAGGGACGTTTTGAGCAACGAATCGATCGAAATTCTGGTTTCGGATTGGCATATTTGGATTGAGATTGCATTTTAGGACTAGGGGTGACCGTAGAAGCCAATAGGTACAATTTTTTCTTTCAAATTTATCTTAAGGCTGATTTCTCGTCATTATCTCAGCTTATTCTAACCCGTCTCCGTCAAATTCTATTAGTATAAACAGTGACGAAAAATTCGTTCATTGTTCTTTCTTTGAAAATAAGGTTTCGTTTACACTAAAATATTAAGAAAGAATGCTCTTGTTCTAACCTCTATTTTCGTTTGATACGAACATAATTTTGTCATCGGACTAGCAGTTTTTTTAGAAAAACAACCTTAATCCACTAACAAACAAACAGTAACCAAAACTAATCCAATATAATGATAACGACTCAACCCTCCAGTCATCTCATTATTTACGCGGCGAGTAACGCAAATTACTGTAACCGATACCGACCATTAGGGGGTTAGATCCATTCAATTTGTGCCATGGCGACCGGGGGTTGCTGATAGGGTAGGAAAGCTGATGTATTATAATATGATTGGGATCATCAAAAATGTAGTTTTAATGGAGTGAGAATTTATATTCATGACGCTTCGCAGATGGATGTCACGAATGTCTATCTAATTTAAAGACATACTGAAATCACTTTGCATTTAGTTTAATAGCTTAGTGGTGAAGAAGTTTCGAATCCTGGCGAATTACTCTACCGAAGTGAACTTAGGATCAATTCTCATTGAAAGAGCAACAATCGGAATTTATTTTTACGAGGAGTAAACCTTAAACCTTAGCTGCAAGAGTTTTATAAAGTTATTATAATTATTTAATAATATATTAATTAGGTATAATTCATAAAGTAAATTTTATAAAGTACCAGTAAGTACTTACACTTTTAAAAGATCTTTATTCTTTACCCCCAAAATGTGCAATAACTCTTTACGTATGCTCTTGACATTTCACCTCGAATTTCACAAAGTACTCAACTAAACTTAAAAAGTGAGAATATAACATTATCTGACATTCTAGCAAGAAACACTCAAAGTCGGCGGGCTTGTATGAAAGTTTTAATAAGAGAGGAGGCTCCGAAGTGAGGACAAAAGTAAAATAATAGCGAGCTTCTACCACTTGAGCATTGTCACCATGTATATCCGACATATTGACTGACAGGATATTTGACTGACTAGTCAAATTAATTACTTTTTACTAAACGTCAAATGGTAAGTTATATGGAAAATTGTATAAAAAAATATTTGTGACGTCATAATATTTCATAGTCAAATCATTTACTATTAATGGGTGGGTGGGATGATTAACAATAAAAAAGAACGATAAAATAAGAACCGCTGCAACTGGTTTCACTTTTTGCCGATTATTAATTTAATAAATTCTGCTAAATAAAGATAAAAATATTTTCACTACAGGAAAATATCCAATAGTCTTCTTCTTCATCCTATCGTTACTCCCAGTCGCATCCGAAGCTATTAGCTCGGAGTCTGGGGTCTACTTTACCAGTCTAACTGCGGATTTGACTGGACCTGGATTTTTTCCGTGAAACGGTTGCTACGCAACCTTCAAAACTCAATGGCGATGTCGAAAGATTGCAGTTAAACCAGTTGTTGTTTTTAGGGCTATGACAACCAGTAACGAGTGCCATAGATATTCGTAGGGCAACCGGGACCGACGGCTTAACGTGCTCTCTGAGGTACAGAAATACCCAGACCAATGCAAATACTCATATTCATGCATACAAATATTTGCACTAAGCGGAGATCGAACCCGCACCTCCTGGGTAGCGGCTGCGTTTACTACCGCCAAGTCTGAGGCTTTCAAGAGTCATATAATTGTAACTGATGGTAAGCGGTTATCATGATCTCATTTACATACTGTAGTAACTGCTAAAGAGATTATGGCAAAAAGACCACTACCCTAAATCAAAACATTATATTATCGATTATCCAAATCAATATTGTCGAGATCAGAGACACTCCTACATAAAATAATAATAAGAAAGCTATATCTATTGGTCGAGGCAGCCCTCCGCCCCGCCCCAACCCTAAGTAACCGGATATCCGGGTAGAAGCCGGGTTGTCAAGGTTACCTTGGTTGCCAGGAGCCTTATTATTTGAAGAATAATAATTTGACTTTGAGCTCTCGTGATTTTCTTTTTCAATTAATATGCTCATGTTTGAAAATATTCTCTCAGCATATTGTTGGCAGTTTATGTGAATTTACGAGCGATTACGTATTATTTAGCGAGATTACGAGTACGTCTTCCTGTGACCATGTACTTACCCTGAAAAGCCACGGAAATGTTAGGATTAATGTTTAACTAAGTATACTATTATATTGTTGAATGAATGTTGTTATTGTTGATGTTATATTAACGATTCTTAACACAAAAGTGGTTATTTTTTGGAATTCTTGTCTGTATGTCTTATTGTTCTCAGTGGACGTAAAACCGACTTAATGAACTTTGATGCGGTTTTTTTTAAATTAAAAATCATCGGTTGAGTAGAACTGGAGACTAAAAGTCGCGATAACCGACATCCACGCGGGCGGAGTCGCGGGCAATAGCTAGTAAGCAAATAAATTTCAATTTAAATCTGGCTCGGCTCGGGTAGTCGATGCAGCGTACTATCGATTTGGTTTACTGTCGATGTAGCATATATACCGTCGTTTTAGTGTATTAACGATGTAGCGTACCAACGATTTGGGGTGGACCGTTTTCCATGTAGTGGCCATCGATGTAGTGACTGTCGATATTATGAACTAGACCCCTTAAGAGTACCCGAAAGCAGCGAGCATTTATGAAAACAATTATGAATGTAGAAGATGCAATAGGTACTTAGATACGTGTCAGAATAGTATTAAGTGGAAAACGACTTCACCTTCGTCCTCCGAATAATTAATAATGATATCAATTGTTCCGAGCTCTTGTCAAAACTGTCATTCAATGTACCATGTAAGTCAATTCGATTTAATCCACCGCTACGAATTCCGAATGCTTCTACAAATTACAGGCAAAACAGCTACATAGTGAGGGCTGCTCGTAACTTTAACAGACTATGTAAGCAGCACGATATTGACCCTTTCTCGACTAGTGTGCCCGCGGCATGAAGGTGCTTGAGCTTAGCATTTTTTAATCCTTAAAATTGAGGTTCTATATTGCTGGTGTTGACTATGTAGTTAAATAAGGTTTGTGTAATGCGTGTTTATGCTCACAATGTTTTACATGCGCAGCGACTATAAGCGAAAACTTGTTACTGACTTTCTATTGCCTAATCCAATGCTATTCATGTTTTTGTAGCTGTAAGTTTTCCATGTTTTAAATAAATAAATAAATAAATTTGGTCTCTGCCTACCCCAATGGAGAACAGATGATGACTACATGTATTTGTGTAACTTAGTTATGTCAGGTTACTCAGAAAAATAGTTATTATTAAAACAAAAACAACTGCCATTTAATCAGCACAGTTAAGCTATAAATCAAAATTAAATACAAACTTAGCTATATTGAGACTCTGTGGTCATTCCTTTTGCGATGGCTGCATTGAGTATTGCTTACTCTACAACTTTACCGATATTATAGGGAGGTTTACTGAGCAGTTCGATGGCTGGTTACCCAGGGGCCCGATCGATACTACAATGTTGCAAGCTTATACACGGAGCTATTAAGTTATATTCGACGTATTATATCCTATTCACCGAAGTTTTATACAAAATATAAATAGACGACAAAACATAACCCTTGGTAGTCTGTTAACAAAAGGGTTCGTTTTGTAATGTAGTGGAGAACTTTAGCAAAAGCCGTGACGAACCTTCAGACGATCAGTCTGTTAGGTTCGTCGCCGTTAGGGTTTGGGTATCGGGCATCTCGCGTCTCAAAATCTCAGGACCTGCTACAAAGCTTGATCCAAAATTTGTTTGATTACATATTATTCCCTTGTAAAACTAGTCTAGCACTCCTGGGGTAAGAGACGATGACATCAAAATGGGATTAATTTCGAAGGTTAGGTATGATTGTAGATATAGATAATGTTGTCTCGAAGTACTAGGACTTTGATCGTAAGGAGTCTCGTGTGCTGAGACTTCGAAATTAACGAGACTTTTCAAAACCTAATTGCAGCTTTGGATGCTTGGTTTATGTGACCATGACCACTCTAGAGTACGAGTACGACTAAGAAGATGTAATAAAACACAATTCACAATTACTATTTTTTTTTATATACCAAGCAAAATTATTGCCGCAAATATAAACCGAAAGATTATGAAATGTTGAAAGTTTCCCCCTCGATACTAGTCTCAGTATAGAAGTTATAATAACTGATATAATTTACACTTACTTACCTACACTACCATCAAAAAAACAATTGTAACTAACCTCGCAAACGCACGCCACTTGCTCCTGTGTGAAACCGAAGCTCGGCAGGGGAGCGTCTCTAGGGGGGCTGGACTCCCGCTGCCCCCATTCGGGCCCCCCCAACATGTCCAAATGCTCGTCCCCAGCCACTTTGACACAATTTCACACAAATCACTCAAGAAAAATAATCGAAACTGACTTTGAGAACTTAACAACTTTCACTTGATCACTAAGCGCGCTTTTTATATTTTCAAACTTTAAAAAAAAACAACTGTCTATTGCTTTTTTTTATTTTGAGAATGTTAGCACGATATGAAATATTGTTTACGTTCACTGTTTTCAAATATACTTTTTAATGTTGAATCAACAAAAAGGCGGCAGTCCCAAAAATGTTTAAACAAAAGAGATCACCTTTTAAACGACGATTACTTATTTGTGTTCCGATTTTGAAAATGGTTTAAAGTTTGTTTATGGAATACGAGTGAGTTGTTTGTAAAGTCAATTTGTTTGTTTCTTAAAAATGGAACCCAGTCTCTGTCTGGCCAGTCTTTTGAGGCAAAATTTTAATTTAATCCTAAAAATTTAAAAGGATTTTTAATCAACGTATTTCACTTTGGTATTGATTTTCTCTTCTTTTTCATTTTAAATGCAGCACAACGGTTACCTGGAACAAGTAAGAGTTTAAATTTAATATGTGTATGACGTTTGTATTGCATAGTTTGCACTGTCGATCTAACAGGGAACAGGACTCATACATAGGAATCAAAGGTAAAATTTTAAAATCTTTGCGTAAAATTGATCAGGTGCTAAAATCAATGAAATGAGGAGTCTTCCCTATTTCATCAGGCGAAACGAGGGAAATGAGGTTACCTTTCTATCATCAATTCAATTCCCTTCCTGGTAAGAATCACTAGGATAATCATAAGTTAAAACAACATGGTTTGCACTCAAGCTACTAAATCGAAACTTTTCTGTGTGTTATTTTAAAATTAAATTGTTATTTTAACAAATATCTAGAGGGTTTTAACAATAATTTATGACTCATATAAAAATACCAGAGTCTTGGAGACATTACAATAATTCCTAAACCACATCGAGACACAATCTCTACCGACCCGATCATCAATTTTACATATTTTTATTCTTCATTCTTCAAGAGGATACCATCACGTATACTTTGAAGAATCACTAAGATTCAGTGAAGAGACAACGTAAGATTTACTTACGAATTCGATAAAACAATCCAAAATTGTTTGTTACAAAGCCCAAAATACATTTAAAGATATACAAATCGTTGTTTAAATGCCTAAAAGTTGTAAGCGACATCAACTTTTCACAGAAAAAAGTCCTTAACAACTTGATACATACTTTACATAATTGTAATTTTCCTTTCAATTATCCTTGTCACTTGCAGCCTTTTGTTTTCAAACAGAGAATAAAGCTGTCTCATTCGATCGTGTGGCGTTTTAGAGAGCGTGAGAGAGATGAATAAGAGTCGTTTGGGGGCACAATGTTAAATGGTTGGTGTTTAAGTAATTTTTATCATCAACACGATCTCTGGGGAGGCCCTGTTGATATATGGAGTTGACGGGTTAATAGTGCTGTGCATTTATTGTCGATGGTTTTGTTTCTTTTTTTGAATCTGTCACAGATGACATGTGAGGTCACAGATAACATGACAGTCTGCTATTTTTGTTTCCCTCTGTGTGAAACCTGCGTGTATCTTCCATTTTCTGTCTTTTTCTTTGACCTTAACATGCCTGTCTTTATATTTTTAGAATCACTTAAGAAATCCAAATACCAATTGAGATAATTTTCTACCTCTCATTAATTGATGTGTAAGCCAACGAACAAGCTTCAATTGATCCACGTACTTACTGTAGTTGAAATGATATATTATCACATGGTATACTGAATGATTGGAAAAGTGCCATATTGAAAGGTACCAAAAGCTTTAGATGATTTAATAATATTAAGAAAAGAAAAGAATAGATTTATTTGTACATGAATACAACGCCTTCAATTAACTTGGTCGGGGGGAGGCGGGCTCCATAATTTTACGCCGAAAACAATGACTTCTATTTTATACTAGAGAGACTAGAGAAAGATAAAGTAAAGAGTATAAAAAAGTGAAGTAGTGGAAGTCAAAGTCAAAGTGGAGTGGTGGAAGTCAAAGTCAAAGTCGAGACAATCCGAGGCGCCTTTAAATCGAAATAAATTCAAAGGTATGCTTTAAATTAACCACGACAATATTGTACGATAATTTTAATTATTTAAACGTACACTGCACGCTTTGTTTGGTAAATCCAATCGACATTTTGTTTCGAACATGCAATGGACGTTTTTATAGGTACTGTCCACAAAATGCAAAGCTAATGTGGTAATTTAGATTGACTTTAATACAGTCAAGAGTTGGACACCTTCCAAACAGTAACAAATAGTTTAACATTATAATATATTGTTGTTATATTATTATTATGAGTGGGACAGGAAAATTGGGGCACTCTCTTATTTACTTCAAAGTTGGATAACGAATTTTTGTACTTTAAACTGTTCTATTTCAGTTTTTTTGACGCTCATTCTATTCTATTTTCAAATTATATTTTTCGTGTGGGCATTGGCCAACCTGTGACAAAGTTGTTCAGGTCACCCGTATAGGCCTCGACTTAACGACTGTTGACCACAGCCGGGACAGACTTTTAACGTGCCCTCCGAAACATGGAAGCCCTCAGAGGTAACACAACTAAACGGTCACCCATCCCAATGGTAACCTTCGCCTATGTAGCTTAACCCACTGATCGTTTACCGAACAGTGAGCCATACTAATTATGCTGTTATATCAGAGAGTATTTTTGCTAGTTGGGGTCAGCTATCATTCTGACAATTTTGACAGTTTCACTCTTCCCTCACTCATAAATTCTGTAATTTTTTTGTTATGAATAGCATATCTAGTAAACATAAAACATATCGGATCTATTAATAGGTATAGTTTTCTAAACCTACAGTACTATACTAGGTACTATTCTATCATCTTTGCATCTTGAATTTTTAAATAACTATAATAACTAGCATTTTAATAAAATAAAACCTATGTTATTTATTATTATATACATAGCGTAACTAATATGCGTGTATTAAAAAATAATAAATACTAAACATTCAAAATCATAAAATATATAAAGACACAAATTGTGTTCATAAAAAACAATTACAAGAAATAAACCAGCGGCAATAAAAACATATAATTTCCGCCAATTTATTCATATATTTTGCAAAATATCACAAACAATATTCTACTAGAGATGTCTCTTCATAAAGCTCGATACACCGATTATTTCCCAATTAACATTCTCACACTGGTTGTTGGCGCCACTCAAGTGTAATTTACATAAATAACAACTATCGATACTGTCGCATCACTATCCACGAGTATTACCCCACGTGGCGAGCGATCCTTATCGCACAACACCAGCTGTAAAACATAAGATTTATCGACATTTTACCACTCCACGATGGCCATACAAATCACACCACTATTTAGGGATTTGATTTTTTTGATACACCAATTATTCGGTTCTGAGTTTCGTGTTGATAAAAATCTTATTTTTTTTATCGATATTATAATCAGTTTTGATAAAATATTTGAATTAATTGAATAATTATTCGAATACGTTTAGGAATATTGTCTTTATGGTTAGTTGGTTATCTTGGTTATCTTGTTTTTTTTAAATTGTCTATTAAAGAGGTACCTAGTTACTAAATTTTAATTAATACCTTCTGGATTGTCATTGAGTCAGAGTGAGCGTAGAGTTGGCGCCCAAAATTATGGGTCAATGACCGTCATATTTTAGAACTAAATAATATGTTCAACACATCTGGACCCGAAGTAAGCATAGCTTAACTAGCTAATTTTCTTTTGTAAATACATATATTATTATACATTGAAACACCCAGATTAATGCAAATAGACATATTCTTGCATATATATGCATGTCGCCACCAACTAGTTCAATCAGCCGTCCAATTAATTGCCTAGGCAGTTAACTAAACGGCGCCATTCAATTAACGGCCTGAATTATATTCAGCCGTCTCGTTTATTACATCATTTAACAACCTGGCTGGCTAATGCTTAGGCCAATCGTAAGATGGGACACGACCTCGAAATAAGATAGAAAATCACATACTTACACACCTGTAAATACCCGAGGGGGTAGACAGAGGTGTATTCACAGAAAATTAAGGATAGGTTTATTGTGATAGCTGCGCAATCTGATTTAGGTCAGGTTAGAAGGCTAATGCGGGAGCGGAGCGGAGCGTAGCTCCCGCAGTAAGCCTTCGTAGCATCTTGATTATCTTTTTATAACCATCATGCAGATATAAGTCATTTTTCTAACTGTTTAATTAAATGGCTAGGCAAGTAGTTTAAACGTCATCGATCCAAGCTATTCGCCTAGCCGTTTAATTAAATGCCTGAACACTATTCGGGCCGTTTATTGAACGGCACCGTTTGGTTAACTGCCTAGACAGTTAATTGAACGGCTAATTAAGCTAGTTGGCGGTGACATATACACTGTATGGAAATCGAACCCGCGAGCTCCGACGTAGCAATCGAACGCTCTACCGCTACGGAGGTTGTCAATAGAGAGAAAGAATAGTACAGAAAGCTTCAGACTCTAAAGTACGTTATGAGTACCACTGTGACTAATATTATGATAACTATAAATGCAATCGAGAGAGGCCTATGTGTAGCAGTGGACTACGATAAACTGTTTGAATGATAAATGCAAAAGTTTGAATGGATGGAAGGGAGGTAGTACATGAGCAGTCCGACTGGGGAAGTACCTCCGCCCTACAGAATACCGCGGCCATAATAACCTCGTGTTGTGTTCACGGCGGTGAGTAGTGTAGCCAGAGCTCACTGGAGAGTTTTTGTGCTGTCAGTGGGAAGATCAAACGCTATTCCTGCTTTATCTTCTATGCTGACGGCACAGAATCTTTGTGTTTACAAGGTCGGCGGTACGAGTGTGACTCCCCTGGTGTTGCTGACGTCCATAGGCCACGGATACCACTTTCCATCAGGTCTGCCACCTCAGTTGTATTAGAAAAAACCGAGATAGCTTATACTCGGTAATAGTTTACAGGCTAAATCTCTAGAAAACTTTCCTATGCATCTTAAGATCAGTTTTCCACGCAAGCTAAGCCACGGGCTATTCTTTATATATCATAGTAGGTATAGGTGAATATATTTTATATTGTATGTCTGTGTGTAGATGAATACCGCCAAGATACTGCCTACGCGATATTTAACTGTACGAAAGTAGCTGAATATGAATTGTAGATGTGCTTGTCATGATTTTATTGGCTTAGTAAATAGATAAAAGGCTCAACTGACACTGATTCAGATAGAAAAAAAAAATGTTTATTGGGAATCACAAGGAACATAGTTAAACAACGCATCAAATTTGAATTAAATTTTAAGCATTTTACATGCTAATTATTCAAATCGAATTACAGAGAAATAATTTAATCGGTCTAGGTGGGGTTGAACCAGCGATATTTGCCTTACAAGGGCAATGCTTTGACCACAAATTTCTCCTTCTATATCTGTCTTAGAGGCGACAGGTGGAGCATCTAGCGACATTCTTACGAAATATCGGAACCAATGAATTGGTTAGGGCAAGGTCTGGTAGCTTAGTGGTCAAAGCATTGCCCTTGTAAGGTTAAGATCACGAGTTCAAACCCCGTCTAGACCGATTCAATTTTTTCTCTTTAATTCGAAACGCATCAAATGAAACAAAGTACAGGGAAATGGTACTATAAATTAGAAACAAAAAAAAACAACATTTTGTCATGTTTTTTTCGCCTTCGCATATTCTTGACTATTTTCCTATTCTCACAGGACGCCTCTAGGCCAGATGGATGGGTGAACTAAAAGACGTAGCTGGAATAGATTGGATGCGGAAGACAGAGGATTGGATGGATGCTGTGGCATGGTACACATTTGGAGAAGCCTATGTCAAGCAATGGACTGCAGTTTGGTTATTTGAATGTAGAAATTTGTGTTTTATATAGAATCGCGCGTCAACGTGTTGTCAGAGTCGCTTCCCATGTAAACGCGCTGTAAGTTCCTTATAGGAGTCACAGGCAGTGACACGTCGAACGCCGACCACTATAATATATAGAGAATAACTGTGATGATAGCCTACGTTATAACAAAGGAGTCTGGTTGAAAACCAGCACCAGGCACCAGTATGGCGTATGCTGAACTAGTCCCTATTCGCCTACGAGTCATATAGGGTTTTTATTACAAAAGCGGGCTGTGCAAGTTTAAAGAAATTAACATTCTAACGCGACATTGTTACACTACGTCACAATACATTTTCGAGAACCTTATATATGGGAAAACATCTCAATTTTTCTTTTTATTTTGTTATGTGTTCTTCTTTATTTCTTCTTTCTTTTGTAATAAATGACAGCGAAAGTGCGTGTAGTTGAGAATTGTAGAAGACTCTGCGCCAGTGTGAGTTAAGCTTTAATGTATGTATGTAAATGTAAATGAATCTTGGAAATCGAATTCGAATCTTCTAATAAGATTATCGTATCGACTTTATAACACTTTAAAGACACCATCAACGATCTGTACGGGCACTATAGGCCTCACCAAGGCCTTAGAGACAAAGCCGGTACAGCTCCTGATTGACGATCGAGCCTCTGGCACAGTCTTGCTCGCGGCGAAGGTCCGCTGGGCGGTCGGCACCTCCTTCTGCAAGCAAGTAATGCTCGTGAAGGAGGCGGCGGGGCGGGAGCGTAGCCGGAAGCGAAGGAGACTCGCGGCCCGCGCTGCTCGCGAACTGAGGCAACTCGTGCGTCGATGAATTAATTACCTCTGTCCCTCATGAGCGCGGGGCTGACAGACGCCGCCCTGTACCAGGGACGAGTTGCGGACCCCGTGGTCCCTCCACCCGAGGAGGACCAGATCGAGAGAGATGGCTCTGGGTTAGCCGGGGTGCGAGGGATAAGCACTAGGTACCTCAACTTCGGCCTTGCACTGCGACCCATAGACGGCGTGCATTTCAGTCGGTAGCCTCCCCTCCCCCCTCCGGCGGTAAGAGGGGGAGGGTTATTCATGGGGATTTCCCGCACGTAAGAAAAGCAGGTGGCAATCGCTTCCAAAAAACATGATGACTCTCGAACTGATTTTATGATGGAGCCAATAGCAATACACTTCTGGCTACCCCTTCGGGGATCTTCGGGCGTGAATATGTAAATTTTCTATAATCTATAATCCAATCTAATAAGCAATTTTCTCAATGGGGTAACGACAAATTATTGCCTGAGCTTCCGCCATTACTTAATTCCTTTGACAACCTCACTATTCAATGTTCACTTTCATCATTAAAAACTACCTAAGTATCCATTTTAAATTCTTATTAAACAACATTTAAATTTTTATGCCTTTCTAACAAAACTATCAATTAAATAAACAATTTTGTCCAACGTCAAATAGGCCTAACTCAATTGAGAATGATTTTATCGCGCGCCTGTAAAGCCGTACTTTTATGCTCCAAGACCTCGGGGGGCTAATTAATGGTCAAATGTGGCCATATTATAGCAAGAGTTACGACTTTAAGGCAATAATAAACATGAAAACATTCGTAACATATGTTTTTCGGATAATATTATTGAAAATTTTAATTAATAGGGCAATAAAGCTCGATGTGTGTTGGTTTTAAGAGATTCCGATCTGTATATCCCTTGGAATCGTGAGAAAAAACGTGTAAAAAAGGATTTTGATATAGCTCGGGTTCATCCTAAAGTGACATGTAATAGTTTTTTGCCCGTTTAAAGCTTGAAAAAGGTTTTGATTAAAGATAAAGAAGGAATTCTTTGAGGAATTCTAATTTTTTTATTAGGAATACTGGGACAATTCTTATATTAATCATCATAGCGTTAATCCCCGTCGCATCTGAGTCCGAGTCCTAGGTATACTTCTCGAGTCTTACTGTGATACGGCTGAGCTTCGATAATTTCTGTGTAGCGACTGCAATCTGTCCTCAACAAGCAATTGGCGAAAGTTCCGTAGTTAGCAATAAGAGGACGCCACACGACAATAGTAGGTAAATCACTATACTACACTACTACTATAGTCAGTTTTTAGGGTTCCGTAGCCAAATGGCAAAAAACGGAACCCTTATAAATTCGTCATGTCTGTCTGTCTGTCCGTCCGTGTGTCACAGCCACTTTTTTTGAAACTATAAGAACTATACAGTTGAAACTTGGTAAGTAGATCCGTATTCTGTGAAATTTTTACACATAACTAGGAAAAAAAAACAATAAATTTTCCCCATACTTAGAACTGAACGAACCCATACCTGTGGGGCTATGGATAGGTCCTTAAAAATGATATTGATGTCTCTAATATCATTTTTTTCTAAACTGAACAGTTTGCGAGAGAGATACTTCCAAAGTGATAAAATGTGTCCCCCCTGCCCTGTAAGTTCTAAAATAAGAGAAAGATAAAACTAAAAAAAATTTATGATGTACATTATCATGCAAACTTCCACCGAAAATTGGTTTGAACGTGATCTAGTAAGTAGTTTTTTTTTTAATACGTCATAAATCGTAAACTGCACACTATTATTAAAACATCGATCAAAGTAACAGCGAACTACAAGAACTTTTATATTATGTTACTTGCTGCTACGGAACCCTTCAGGGGCGAGTCCGACTCGCACTTGGTCGCTTTTTTATTTTAATTCACATAATAAAATGACAACTGCAAATGTGAAATTGTGAAATAATGATGTATACCAGCCTTTAGTACTTAGTGGCGTGCTCGAAACTATCGACAATGTTTGATACAAGTAGTTTGGCTTTTATATTTCAAAAAAAAAGTTAAAATTAAAAAGTTTTTTAGTTAACTATATAATATATAGCTAACTATAAAATAACCTATATATATAAATCTGTACTAAATTTAATTTATCGAGAACTTTAGATACTGATCGCACATGACTATTTTTTAATTTCAATAAACCGGCAACACAGGTAATGTCATTTTACTATCTGAAATTAAAAAAAAACAGACTATACACTGGTGGTACATACACGAAATTTGTGACAAATATCTATTTGTCACAAATTTCGGCCTGGTGGGCACCATCATGCACGATTGCGAAAAACCTTCCATAGTAATCCAATCTCGGTTGGATTGCGTTGTGGTGCGTGGTTGAAGTGCATAGCCGGGCAGGGGGATTGTGGTCTTGGTACCATTGGGACCGTTGGGTGTCACTGTTATATGTATGTATATGTCGCCGTCAACTGGCTTAATCAGCCATTCAAATAACTGCCTCGGCTGTGAACTAAACGGCGCCATTCAATGAACGGCCTGAATGATATTCAGCCGTAACGTTTATTACGACATTTAATAACCTGGCTGGCTAATGCTTAGGCCATTCATAGCATGAGGAAAATTTCATACACACAAATGCAAATCCCCGAGGGGGTAGGCAGAGATGTATTCACAGAAAATTAGTGATAGGTTCATTGAGACAGTTACGCAATCCGACAATTTTTTTTAAACTATTGCATCGCTTCTATCGAGGGCCTTGAGCGCGGGGACCGAATCCAGAAATTCCGTAACGAAAAAACCTCACGCTCGTTTCTTTTCGGCAGTCTTCGACACGGTGTTTGTATGCGTGCAACTAGCCGTATTGTACGACTCTACGAAGCTCGCACGAATCGAGACGAGCTGCTCCGAAATCGGACGAATACATAAGCAGCTGTTTATGAGAAAGTATATAGGTGTATAGGTATTTTGAATATGAATGAACAAAGTGCATTTATTATTAATGAAGAAAGTCACGAAAAAATAGTGAAAGAAAATGAGTGAGTACTCTATATACATACATTTTATTATTATCACAAATGCAGTATTAATTTTGAATTATAAAATAAATAAATAATTATAATTGCATAAGTTGATACAAAATGCTATGCAATAGCTTTACCGCGGCAGTCCTCGAGTGCCACACGTCTTTTTTTTTATAACCATGCAGGAATAAGTCATGTTTATAGCTGTTTCAACAAATGGCTTGGCAAGTAATTAAACGTCATTCATCCAAGCTATTTGCCTAGCGTATAATCAAATGGCTGAACACCATTCAGGCCGCTAATTGAACGGCGCCGTTTAGTAAAGAGCCTAGGCAGAACGGCTGGTTATTTTATTTATTTTATTTTATTTTATTAATTTAGGTTCACCAACAATTGTTTACATAAAAAACTTACGCTAAATTCATGCAACGATTACAGATCATAATGCAACAATCACTTATAGGTAAACTCCGCTTATGAATTATACACAAAAGAAACTAAAAATAAGTTATTAATTTACAAACACACTAATTAATACAAGTATTATGGTTGCGACATATATTTGGTTAGTTATTTAATTAGCTAGTTTCTAATGAAATTAAATATTATAATTGCTATCAGGGACATTATGATAACCATAAACAAAACTAAACGGTGATCGAATCGCAACTTTTAACCTGTCACGTGCAGCGGTAGAAAGCCAACGAAGCATTCCCGCTGCGAATTGGCGCGAATATGGCTAAAGTTAACGGCATTTAAAGCGACATTTTAGTCATTAGTGCCATGGAATAACACACACGAGGGCCTTCTCCTTCAGCGTTAATCCCAGTCACATCTAAAGCTTTCACCTCGGTCCGCTTTACCAGTCTAACTGCGGGTTAAGCTGAACTTCGATATTTTCTGTGAAGCGCTTGCCATCTTTTTTTGAAGTGAAAACTTTTTTAACGCCGTTGGATGGGTAAAAAGTGTTAAACTCGCGTCAGGATTACTTGACCTTTGAACCGTAACCGACGACTGACGTCATATAACATTAGCTACAGATTTTTTATTTTGTTAGGTACGCCAAGAAGCTTCGTAGCTGTCAGTGGGAAGACTAAAGGCTATTCCTGCTTTGTCTTCAACACTGATGGTACAAAAACTATGTTTACAGGGTTGGCAGCACCAGTGTGAATCCCTTGGTGTTGCACACGTCCATAGGCCACGGTAACCACTTCAACCATCAGGTGGGCCCTATGCTTGTTTGCCACCTCAGTTGCATTAAAAAAACCCGGGATATACGGCTTTACGTGTTCCCCGAGAAGAAGAAATGTGGGACAAATGTGGCTGAACGGGGCCCTGGTCATCCTTGTTTAAGTCCCAGTCGCATCCAAGGCCTCAACCTTGGAGTCCGGGGTCTGCTCCACATGATGAACTTTACTTTTTCTGTCTAACCTCAAAACCTGGCTACTTCCAAAGAGTTGTTCAGATCGCTCATATGGGCCTGTCTCGACCTAACGACAATTTGGACCCAATATAGGTCCAAATTTTAAGGTGTTCGGAGTACGGGAACGCTCAGATGAAATACGACTAAGCGGTCACCCATCCAAATGGCAACCGCGCCTAAATTGCTTAACCCACTGATCGTTTACGACACATTGAGCGCACCTAGCCATGAGTTGGCCCTAGTAAGATTTAAAAGGCTCAAGCCATAGTTATATAGGCGAATTAAGTATTTTCCTGTTATCAAAAAAGAATATTTAACTGAACTTATTAAATTAAGAATGGTATAAGTGTGATAACAGTTGCATCGGTTCTTATTTTATCGTTTTTATTTATTTTAAATCATCAACTCAACCTTTATTTTGACGTTTAGTAAAAAGTAACTAATTTGACTAGTCAGTCAAATATCCAATTACGGATGATCTAGACGTGCTCATGTACCTCTGTTGATCATAACATTCCCTCTCTAAAGGACTGGCTCGCAGGTACAAGTAGGTACCGTCTTCAGTATACGTTTTTCCAATCTAAATGCATTTGAGAAGTTAGCATAGTAATAACTTTAAAATATTCTTAAGACAAATATTTGATTTTGACAATACAATCTCTCAATTTGTTTTTAAAAAATAGTAGCATAGTGCAAATTTAATGTAAGGGTGTAAGACGGTCCTTTGCATTTAATAATAAAATTTACGTGAACGCGGCCGCTGCGCAGGAGGTGCGGGTTCGATCCGCACAGTCCAAATATTTGTATGCATGAATTGGGTATTTGCATTGGTCTGGTCGTGCCTCGGAGAGCATGTTAAGCCGCCGGTCCCGGTTGTCATACAAACATCTATGGCAGTCGTTAAGTGTAGTTGGACCCCTCAAAAATCCAACAACTGGTATAACTGCAATGCTTCTATATCGCCTTTGGGTTGTGGAGGTCAGAGGGCAGTCGCTTCACGAAAAATATCGAAGTTTAACCAAATCCGCAGTTAGACTGGTAAAAAGCGGACCCCAGACTCCAAGTTGAAAAGCTTCGGATGCGACTGGGATTAATGCTGGGATGAAGAATAAAATTAAAATTTAATAAGAAATCTAAAATAAATTTGAACTACTTTATAAACTCAAAATAATGAACTGATAAAATGACATATTCTAATGACTAAAATAATGTTTATGATTTAGAAAATTCAATCTCTCAAATTGCCCAAAAAATAGTGACGCCCCGGTTAAGTTGCAAAATGCAAATGTCTGGGGGTCAAGAAAATTAATAATAAGCGAATAAAGATATTAATAAATAAAATAATAAATAAACTCGATTTATGTTGCGTTGACACATGTATAGTGTACAACGAATGTAATAAAAATGTATTATATATTTTTCATTATGACCTACTTTAGGAACTAAAAATAATGAAAAGTCACAGTTTCAGCTGTTTATTTAGTACATTTAGCCGCGTGGTTCCCGGCAAAGTATAATTAGGGCCACCCCTTCTCTTCCCATGTGGTGTCGTACAAGGCGACTAAGGGATAGGGCTGATTAACTTCAACATCAGACAGATATTTGCCCAGACTCAGCTTCAGATGCATGGCTAGAGTCAACAATAGTGCCTGGAATACGGCAATAGGTTCACCCCCTAATACGTGGGACCGAATACAGATTGGTGAAATGTGGGTGTTAATTCACCTCTGCCTAACCCTCCGGGGAAAAAGGCGTGATTATATGTATGTGTATGTATGTATGTATATGTATATTATTCTACTATGCATACTTATTTATGAAAGCACTAAGGAATTAAAGCAGTTCTGCACCCCTAGCACGAACAACTATAGTAATCGTATGGTAATCGTATTGAGAGAATGGAGCATTGTGATTGGCCGGCTGCTTACTGTGAACCTGTGTGTGTGTGAAACCGGCCAATCACAACGCTCCGTTGTCTCAATACGCCTACGATACTATTTCGATAGTTATTCGTGCTAGGGGTACAGCCCCTCTAGACATTTTGTTGGTTGGCTTTTGAGAGAATAAAAAGACGAATGTATGGAATTTCACGTAATTGTTTTTTTTTTAAAAAGATAGCAACCGAAATTATCGAAATTACTAATATTCTCTCTAACCCCTCCAACTAAGCTAAATCGCTTGAGCTAGGAGTGGGTTCACGTCGGTAATGTAATGGCCAAGATTCGAACCCGGGACCTCTCGATCGTAAGGCCGAACCCTTAACCACTAAGCTACCGACGCTTCGCCACTTGTCTAGAGGGGCTGGTAAGAATCCGTGAGGTGACTGAGCAAGAATACAAGTATCTCATTTCAAGCGAAGATATAAAAAGAAAAAGAGAAAGAAAACTAGATATAAAACTCTGTACCAACCCGTCTGGCCAGCGTGGAAACAGTAGCCCCTCTAGACAAGTGGCAATTCGCTAGCAAGCGTTTGATGGAATAAAATGACGTATGTATAGGATTTGACGTATTTGACATGCGTTAACGATTGTCATATACGTCAAATCCCATACATTCGTCATTCTTATCCACCAAACGCCGGCTAGCGAATTACCACTTGTCTAGAGGGGCAGAGCCTCCCGACATTGGGAGAGGCCTATGTCCAGCAGAAGACTGCGAAAGGCAATTTATTTTTTACTAGCTTTTGCCCGCGGCTCCGCCCGCGTGGATGTCGGTTATCGCGACTGCGCGTTTAGCCGACGCTATTGAGCATTAAATTCTCCCGATATCCTCAAAACTAATCTTTCTTCGCCTATTCCCCCCCCCCCCCCCTAAAACTCCCTTTTCGAGACAAAAGGTAGCCTATGTCCGTTCTCAACCTCTAATACACCTCTGTACCAAATTTCATCAAGATCGGTTCAGTGGTTTAGGCTTGAAAGCGTAACATACAGACAGAGTTACTTTCGCATTTATAATATTAGTATGGATACTACTGAGGTACCATCAGACAAGGTAAAAACATATCGATGCGTCCTACATAAAATAACAAGAACTGCAGATAGAGTCCGGTAACTAATAATTTTATAACGAAAATTATCATTTGTTTTTTTTAAATACCACTGTGATGGCAGACGAGCACACGGTCCACCTGATGGAAAGTGGTTATCGTGGCCTATGGACGTGTGCAACACCAGGGGAGTCACACTCGTGCTGCCGACCCTGTAAACACAGTGTTTCTATGCCGTCAGTATAGAAGACAAAGCAGGACAAGCCTTTGGTCTTCAACAGCACAAAAACTCTCCAGTGAGCTCTGGCTACCCTACTCACCGCCGGGAACACAACACGAGGTTATTATGGCCGCGGTATTCTGTAGGGCGGAGGTACTTCCCCAGTCGGACTGCTCAATTGGACGGATATACCGTCGTGTCCTACCTACTATCATTATAATTGATTGATTGATAAGAATCTGAGGACCGTGTGACAATATTAAATGATTTTAGATTGACATGGTCATTTACATTAAAATTAAAATTATAAACGGGATATTTATTATCTTCTTCGAGAATCCGATATTTCGGCATTGATACAAGTGCCACGATCACGGATGCATCCGTATTAAATGGTCTAAAATGTCTAGATGACACACGATTATTTTAACCACCTCTATAATCCTATCGGTAGAGTCGGTAGAGCGTTCAACTGGAGGTCGCGGATTCGATTCCTGTACAATGAAAATATTTGTATGCTTGAATATTTATGTTAATTTTTTAAATTTCTATGTATATTTAAAAAGCAAAATGCGTGTAACTAGTAGTTATATCAGCATTCTAGACCCAACATTGCTATCCTTACATTGGGCAGTTTGGGCCTAGATAGCGCTATTTGAAAAGTCCTAGAATATATTTGGATACTAGTTCTCTTTGAGATTTTGTTTATATCACTTATGTGGCAGATAAGGACACGGTCCACGTGATGGAAAGTGGTTAATCTGGCCTATGGACGCGTGCAACACCAGGAGCGTTACACTCGCGCTGCCGATCCTGAAGAAACCTTCTAAAATTTCTTGAAGAACCCCATATTGTAGTCGCTTGGGAAAATCACGGTAAGAAGTTCATTCCACAACCTTCGTACCGTACGGTGCGCACCGTTTTAGGTCGCAATGTGTGAGGATGGGCCACAGTAACAACTTTCCATCTCGTGGACCTTGTGCTTGTCTGCCAACTCAATTGTATAAAAACACCGGTTTACCTCCATGGTAGGCACAGACAACAGCCTGCCATTTGCAATATTTTTTTAAACAATATCAGTAACTTACTACTAGTTTCCTAACCCTTCCAGCTAATCTAAATTGCTTGTTTTAGGTGTTCACGTCGATGGTGTAATGGCCACCTCACAGTGTTGCAATCGTCCATCATAAAACGCTTGTTTGACACCTTATTGCATAAGAAATACTGTTATGCGATATAATACCTAACAGGTAACAACTTCTTATAAACTAGAAAACTGAAATGGACGCATGATCACGCTGTGGAATGAACTCCCTGCTGTGGTATTTCCCAAGCGACTAGAAGAGTGTTTGAGGGTGACGTGTGGAGCCGCCCATCACCCTAGCAGAAGCAGGCAGCGACGCGCATCGCTAGACAATGCGCGCTTCCCTATACCGGGGGCGAGTCGGGGACCCCGTGGTCCCCGCTCCCGAGGAGGGCCAGACCAGAGGGATGGCCCTGGGTCAATCGGAGTGCCGTCATATGTCGTCTTACAACCTCACCTTCGGCCTAGCAACAACGACTCACAGACGGCATGCGGTTTAGTCGGTTAGGGTTAGGGGAGGGGGATGGGTATCCGAGGGGACTTCCCGCACGTAAAAAAAAACAGTCCCGGGTCCTTGGAACGACGCGTGAAAAAGCATCTGATGAGGCCGTCAAGCTGAGTGCCACCATTGTTGACATAGTACATGTTTGTAATGGGTGACCATCTTTCCTGAGATTTTGCCTTCAGCTTACCATCACGTGAGGTGAAGTCAAATTTACTTGCCCTATATCAAAAATAGGTGGGCTGTGTGCTTGTCTGCCTCCTAAGTGGTATAAAAAAAGTGTAGTATTAAATTAACGCGACCGTCGGCCGGCTTGGAAAATAAGGAACTGCCATACTTACAGTAGTGTGCACCGCTAAATTAAGACCAGACTCGCATCACACCAACAAACAGCTTTAACAAGCTAAATGCTAAAAATAATACCCACACCAGTGACGAAACACAACCTAATTACGTTCCAAATGCGAAAACTAAACAAAAAAAACCGTTACGAAATTGTTTCAACGCACCAATAAAACACATTCGATAACTAAACGCACTTCAAAATCAATTCGAAATTCGAATTTAGTATTCAAATATCGAACGATACCAAATTCGAAACGCGTGTACGCTGCGCGACAGCTAAAATGGAACTAGTTTGACTCGAACTTCCTTTCGGGTATGTGATTGGTTGTCGTGAATTGAAGAGTTTGAATCTACCAATGGGGTTGCTTTTGGCGGTTGGAGGGTGACGCCTTTTATTGGTTGGTGTGTGTTCGCCATTTTTCAGTTTTGTGAAACAATTGTTTGTTATGTAGGCGGATAGCAGAGTATGGATGGTAGTGTGTAGTTCTGGAGATATTTCGGTTGCGTCCCACTACGGGGAATGCAGCTGACGTGGTTTAAATCATTTGTGACGTAATTATTATAAGAATGTTGGACTTTCTCGGTCAATTAGTGTTGCTGAATTTGTGTTTAATAGATGAGGGTTATGCGGGTGCTATTTTGCTGCTTTGTATGTGTGATAATTTCAAGTGATTTTTTGTAAATTCGGTAGTTTAGTGGTGACTCGGCCTTATGATAGAAAAGTCCCGATTTCGAATCCCGGTCTTTACACTAACGACGTGAACCCACTTCTATCTACCTAACACAAGCAATTTAGTTCAAATTGAGGGGGAAAGAGGGAATATCACTTAATAGTTTCAGTTTTATTTTTATAACTGAGGTGGCAGTCAATCTCACGGCCCACCTGATGGAAAGTGGTTACAGTGACCTATGGACGTGTGCAACACCAGAAGAGTCACACTCATGTTGCCGACCCTGTAAACACAGAGAGTGTAGAAGACAAGAGGACCACGAACGGAATACCCCTATTTTTGCCACTAGGCCGGTGTGTAAGGATACTTACATACATACTCACACCTGTTAATCCCTGAAGAATCAAAGAATCAATTTCGTTTATTCAGTTTAGGCACATAAAGAGCACATATGAACGTCAAAATTTTACAGTCATGTCAAGAAATTACTAATATAATATTAAATTAAGTAAATAAATCATTTGAAAATGATTCTTTCGTTGGTTCGGTAAGTTGGTTCTACTGAGAAGAGACCAGCAAGAAACTAAGTGAACAATATTATAGTTTCTTTTTTAAAATAATGTTTTTTTTAATACATTTATATTGTGCGAGCAAGCAAAAAGATTAGGATGACCATGCATTTTTATCATTGAGGTATTCGTTTACTTTGTAATATCCTTTTTTCATTAAAGACTTTTTACTTCTATTTTAACTTATTTAGTGGCATGTCAACCAAATCTTGAGGAATTTTATTAAACATTTTAATACTGTTACCTACAAATGAGGGGGTAACTAGGGGTAGACAGTAGTATACTTACACCCATTTAGCCAATTATTAGGGTGATTCTATCGCCGCCGTCAAGCAGGCACTTTGTCATAGGCTGTATGTTTACTCTCAGATGTAGAATTGCCCTATCCCTTAGTCACCTTTTACGACAACCCCGGGAAGGGATGGGAACCCTATTCTTCCCCACTGGGAACCGACACGGCTACCTTCCCCGGAGTAAGAGGCGCAGCATACGTATGTATGGAAATTGAGATTCTATGAGATTGAGTTCAGTTTAAAGTTTCAGATACAAATAAAAGCTGCATGAATACGAATTCAAAAAAAAAAACACGGCCAGGACAGTTCATAATTCGTTCAAGTTTCAATCTTCACAACTCCACATAGAGTCGGGGTGCGTAGGGACTCCACCAAGTTTTTTGGGACCCAAGCGAACCTCACTTGCAGGCTGATACAACAACTGATGAATGGAAATCTATACGGACCCCAGACCCGGGTTCAAAATTGCAAGATTTGGCGCATCCGCAGCCAAGAGAATGGCTTTTTTTTTTACTTGCGGGAAATCCCCACTGATACCCCCCCCCCCTTAGGAGCCAAAGGGAGGGGGGGGGGGTATGTCGGACTCGAACCGACTAAACCGCACGCCGTCTGTGGGTCGATGTGCTAGGCCGAAGGTGAGGTTGTCTCGCGACATATCCCTCGCACCCCGGCTGACCCAGGGCCATTCCTCTCGGTCTGGCCCTCATCGGGGCCAAGAGATTGGCTCTTGAATAAAATATGTACAAAGTCAAACTTCTATATCTATCTATTAATTTATTTTTCAACACACTTGCTCATAAAGCGGCTCCAATTTCTTTAAAAAATGTTTCGAATCTCGTGTATAGTATAAATAAATTAATATACTTATTACTTGCTCATTTCATGCAACATCGTATTTAAATAGATAATTTTTAACTTCTACGTATTTGATAAACCAAATTTTCAATCAACTAACCTTAATAACTTTAGTTTCGTTGCAAAAACATTAATTTCCGCGATAAATCAAAAAAAGAAACCACTTTTAGTCTATGGCCGACTTACACGCGCGCATATAAAAATAAATTAATCAAATATAAAAATAGAATAGAAAATAAAATAGATTTATCCTAATTCCTATTCTTAGCATCGCGCAGCGATGGAAACTTCTGTAAATTGTCTAAAACCTACCAGTAATGTGAATGTGTATATGGCGTCTACAATTTAGTTGCCGATTTTGGCTGCTACAGTTTGGTTTCCTCAATAATCTGGCCGGCGGGACAGTTATTCGGTTATATCGGACTCGAACCGACTAAGATCGCACAATGTCTGCCCAGTTAAGCATTTCCTTTCAACAACGGCATTTACTCGTGTTTGAATTTCCCGTGACGTCTGTACCCCTCCTCAGTCACGGGAATTGCAAAACCTAACCATAATGTACTATTGTGGTTGTTATATTTTAAGGTCTGATGGACTTCTTAATGGTGTAGTCCACTTAGAGCACCCAACCGAATAGCACCTAGCCTTGTCCATGAACAGCACCTAATACACTGGGTATTTATAACTGGATGGTTTATTAAGATTTTATATTTCATAAATGCAAGAAATAAGCACGCGTTACCATTCTAACCGAAGGCGCCAGAGAGACCTGTCACGTGACCGTTTAAACGTCAAAGTGACACTAACAAGCGCGTTCACAATATAACAGTGGTACCTACACCGATTCAAAAAGATTCTCTAAGCCATTTCCCAACTCAATTGGAGTCGAGTCTAACTGCTAAGCTGATGAACTTCGGTATTATTCGAAAAGCGACTGCCATGTGACCACCACAATCCAATGGCGATATCGAAGCTCAGGAGTTAGACCAGTTGTCGAACTTTTTAGGGCTTCAACTACCCGTAACGCTGGCGGCCGGATCTTAACGTGCTCTCTGAGGCATTGAGAGCTCTCAATATCTTAAGAACGGTCACCCATCCTAAGACTGACCTGGGTAGTGATGCTTAACCTTGTAATGTGTTAACCTACTCAGTTATGACTTAACCACGAGCATGGTTTAAAAAGATGAAATAAAGAATAGAACTGAAATGAGCTATCGAAGCGCTATACTTTGATATATTTTATGAATAGCATTTCTTTTTTATTCGTAATTTGAAGAGACATTTATGTCGCATGGGACGTAAACGATTCGATCGCGACTCACGACACAGTACGGGTATGCAAACAATATATGCGACGAATCTATTACTTGTATTCTTAGGACAAATTTTATGAGGCCATGTGGGTTTGTCGTAATTTTTTAGTAAAAATTTTGATAATAAAGTACATACTATGGTTTTTTATGCGTAGAACCGCCATATTGGTAAGTCGCCTTCTACGATGCCCACGGGAAAATAATGGGTGGCCTTATTCTACTTCAGCGGGAACTAACACAGCACTAGTCTCTCACACAATCTCAGAAACGTAGCAAGTGCAAACATGTGAGCTCTGCTTCCACATTGGGAATTCACATCCTCAATCTCTCGAGGCTCGGGTTCTCCCGTACGCTTGTTCACCACCGAAATAGCAGCGAATAGGCTCTCACCTCCAGGTCCCAATGTGATGACCCTCGTAAACTCTCACACAGACATAATACACATACACACAGGCATGTACGCGGGATAATTATAGGTTAAGGTATTATTGGAATTTACTTAAATGTTCCAGTTGATGAAAGTTGAGTTGTAGCTCACTGTACCACAATGTGGAACAGAAATAAAAATACATACGTTAATGCAGTGCAATATTCACGGTCTAATCTTACCGAATGGACCTTACTGTACGACCATCGTTATATCGCGATTTCAATATAGAGCCGTTGCGAAAATGCGAACACTCCTAAACATAATTGATAGTTCTACCACCAAATCGTCGCGTTCCCGGGTCGTCTCATATAAAGCTCGCCGTTCAAGCTCCCGAGTAAACAGGCCTAATATTTGTACACATGGTGAGTCGGGTTGACCATATTATTTGAGTAAGCAACGTCTTAATCATGGCTTGATGACTCCTTGGCGCGGCAGGAAGCACTTTTGATGATGTGTGTTTATTAGAAACAGCTGTTTAGACTGGAACTTTGATACTAATTGTATTTCAGATAAGGACTTTATGATACTTAGGCTTACTGTAAACGGTGCGGAGTCGCGTTATAGGTATTTACTGCTCTCGGGAAGCAGGGGAAATGCCTTATCGGCCAGCTTACACTGGGTCTTAAAACCCCAAGATGGCGTGCGGTTTTAGTAGGTTCGAGACAGATTTAACCACCTGCGCGGGCTCCGAGAAGATTTCCTCTAAAAAAACCAAAAGGCAAGGTGTCTATTGCCAAATTGTTGACACATCTTGTATCTAACTGCCATCCCCACATCTGTTATATTTGACTTGCTCCATTTCAGCAGAAGGGATTTCAAGTCAAAATGTCCCCTAAAATCCCACCACACGTACTGGGCCCTGATTCGGCTATTATTATTTCAAGTCAAAATGCCCCCTAAAATCCCACCACACGTACTGGGCCCTGATTCGGCTATTATTATTTCAAGTCAAAATGCCCCCTAAAATCCCACCACACGTACTGGGCCCTGATTCGGCTATTATTATTTCAAGTCAAAATGCCCCCTAAAATCCCACCACACGTACTGGGCCCTGATTCGGCTATTATTATTTCAAGTCAAAATGCCCCCTAAAATCCCACCACACGTACTGGGCCCTGATGCGGCTATTATTATTTCAAGTCAAAATGCCCCCTAAAATCCCACCACACGTACTGGGCCCTGATGCGGCTATTATTATTTCAAGTCAAAATGCCCCCTAAAATCCCACCACACGTACTGGGCCCTGATTCGGCTATTATTATTTCAAGTCAAAATGCCCCCTAAAATCCCACCACACGTACTGGGCCCTGATGCGGCTATTATTATTTCAAGTCAAAATGCCCCCTAAAATCCCACCACACGTACTGGGCCCTGATTCGGCTATTATTATTTCAAGTCAAAATGCCCCCTAAAATCCCACCACACGTACTGGGCCCTGATTCGGCTATTATTATTTCAAGTCAAAATGCCCCCTAAAATCCCACCACACGTACTGGGCCCTGATGCGGCTATTATTATTTCATGGCAAAACTACTGCGGTACCACAGACACTGTAACCAATGCCATTTAACTTTAGACTTTATTTTAATAAGGTTAAAATCTAAATTTGAATGACAATCTTGGAGAGTGAATGTAAAATGTTATAAACTCTTTCTCTTTTCATTTTGGACTTTAAAACTCAGTCATAAAGTATAAAATTTAATGACATTTTATGCAATGGCAGCGATATGACAGTGGTGTTGTTATGTCAAAAAATTTGTAGAATCGGGGGCCTGATCGGCCACCTGAATCTCGTTGGGGGCGGACAAAATCAAACAAATTGATTAGCGTGGCTAACGTGGCTCTGGTACACGCCATTGGCGCCATTCATAATTTTATAATACATTTAACTTGACATTGGCAAATTGAGGTGATTTGTTGCAGAAGCTATTATGAAGAAGTTGAAATTAAAGTTCAAGGCAAAGTCAAAAAGTATTAATAGTAAAACGAGTAATAAAGAGTTGTTAAGCAACTGGACCACTACCGGTTCGAACTGAGCAGAATTCGGCAAGCAAGTCAGTGGGTATCTTCAATGAAAACACTTGTACTATTCCACATTATTTATTATTGACCTGACCGGTTTCGCCTTACGGCATTATCAAAGGTTTTTTTAGCATGTATCAACCTTTTATAACGCCGTAAGGCGAAACCGGTCGGGATGATTATAAATAATGTGGAATAGTACAAGTGTTTTCATTGAAGGTGAGTAACAAGTTCCACCAAGTGCCATCAATCAACAGTAGTCAGTGTGATTGTTTCAGCCCCGGCCAATAGTCAACAGATATAGATACCGGGTTGCTGGTGCGACTGGCTAAGATCTACCATCTTGGTGGGACCCAAAAACTGCTATTCTAGTAGTTCTTTATAGAGTTAGGACACGACGGTAATTCCGTCCAATTAAGCAGTCCAACTGGGGTCCCTACAGAATACCGCGGCCATAATAACATCGTGTTGTGTTTCCGGCGGTGAGTAGGTACGGTAGACAGAGCTCACTGGAGAGTTCTTTGCGCTATCAGTGAGAAGACCAAAGGCTATTCCTGCTTTGTCATCTACACTGACGGCACAGAAACACTATGTGTTTACAGGGTCGGCAGCACGAGTGTGACTCCCCTGGTGTTACATACATCCATAGGCCACGGTATCCACTTTCCATCAGGTTTACCGTGTGCTTATCTGCCTCCTCAGTTGTATAAAAAAAGATATATATACATACAGTAAAGTAAACGGTTTTTCTTATTTTCTTTGTTTCTTTCTTTCTACAGTCCTGAGGCCTAAAAGTATCTGATGAGGCCATCAAGCTGATGGCCACCATTGTAACAACACTATTGTAACAACACCATTGTAACCACACCATTGTAACAACACCATTGTAACCCTCTTTCCTGAGACTTTGACTTCAGCTTACCAATGAGGTGATGTCATAATTGGGCAGCTCCGCCCGCGTGGATGTCGGTTATCGCTTAGTGTTGAGTCAAAGCTATTTTTCTAAAAGTAAGTAGCCTAAGTTACTCCTTATTATATCAGCTACCTGCCAATAAAAGTCCCGTCAAAATCGGTCCAACTATTTCAGAGATTAGCCGGAACAAACAGACAGACAAAAATTGTAAAAAATGTTATCTTGGTGTATGTATACCGTATTATATTCATAAATATGCATGTAGTAAAAAACGGTTATTTCAATATTACAAATAGATACTCCAATTTTATTTATATGTATAGATGTACCTATAGATAAATCTGTGACGTATAAACAACATCAGCTGATGAACATTAACCTCAAAATTAAAAAGCATTAAACTTAAAATGTATATTCTTACCAAGTCATAATTGTTGGACCTTTTATATCAAAGTTTGTTATTTGTATAATGCAATGAATGAGATCATTACACGCTTGTTTGGTACTTTTGTTCACTTTTGTGTTCTCCCGCCTTTTGTTCCGCCATGTTAGCGGTAGCCATCTTTGTTTGGCGGGAAACGGGTGACGTTTAGGGTTCTATAGAGTTTTTGGTGTTTTTTTTTTTCAGTTGTGAATATTATTTTCTCAGATCGTGTAGATGCATAAAATGGACAGTTTGTGATTCCAGAAGTCACTCAAACCGGGAGGAGAGGGATAGTGGAAGAAAAAAGAGATAAAACAACAGTAAGTTCAGTAAGTTAAGTATTATTTCAAAGCGAACTAAAAAAAAATTTACTGAACTTACTGTAGCACTTAATTGAAATGTTTCGCAACCATAGGAAACTTTTGCAACCTACTTTTTAGTAGTTCAATCATGCTTACAAAGAAATTACTCAACCATCTGATCTTATTCCAAAGGAGTATTCAGATATTAATAATAGCAATTCTCCAAAGCTATAGTACTAAGCCTTCTCTCGTTTTTTCGGCTAATTCTATATAAAGTAAAAGCACCAATGGCGAACACTTTAGGGACAAATCAAACTTCAATCTACAAAATTTAATATAGGTATTCATTACAGAAAGGTCGTTACTTCCTTTTTAACTGTTACAGCAACATTTAGACATTAACTTTTGTAGGTAAAATCTTTAAAAACTTTTAATTTAAATAAAATTATTATACTTACGACTTGGCTCCAATTCAATATTTACTTATGAGAGTGTTGCGAGTTTTGGAACATTTATTTTAATATCTATATATGCCCTTAAATGT
Source organism: Eilema caniola (assembly GCA_949126895.1). NCBI lineage: Eukaryota > Metazoa > Arthropoda > Insecta > Lepidoptera > Erebidae > Eilema > Eilema caniola. The sequence goes on along the minus strand of OX421486.1, from coordinate 1,423,864 downwards.
CTTTTATATAAATAGTCATGAAACTAAATAGTTACTTTTCTTACAATAAAGGTTTTTTTTGTCCGCTATTCCGTCAGTGTATTTTCGCCAGTGGGACGAGTAAATGAAAAATAAAATAAAATAATTCAGGTTAAGTTAAAACCAGGTGCTGAATATTCAAAGACCGAGATGATGATAAATTCTTGCCTGAAAGGAATTCTATACCCACACCTTGGCCTTCTCACCTAGAAAACTTAAATCCCAATCATTATTTATACAGAACCCATACAATAAAACCAACACACGCCAATCGAAGCACCTTTTCAAGCCACTCAGCGCAGTCAACATCCCGATAGGGACACAAAAATGCAATACAATAGTGTAAGATTTCAAGATAGAGCCCATTGTCGGTCACTGGCGATTGTTCAAAGGACTGGGGAAGTGTGCTGATGGGTTTATTCCGGGTTGTGATCGTCTTAGATTTGGTGATAACCTGTCTTTGGATTAAATCGGTTCTTTGTCATGACGGTAGATGATGTGATTGACATGTCGTCATGGATTTCCACACTCCCGGTCTAGACTTCCACAAGAGAATCTAAATTGATGACATAGAATGTAATGCATGTGGAGTTGTAATGTATGTGTGCTATTATTATTGTTCATTTATATTTTTGGTCTTTTAAGCGATATTTACGACTAGGTTTCAGTGCAAGTATTTGTATGCATAAATATGTATATTTGCATCGGTCTGGGTGTTTCTATGTATAATTTATTTACAAAAAAAAAATGTATTTAAGTATGTTTATCCGCATTCTAGATTCCATAACACAAGCTAGTTAAGCTATGCTTACCATGGGTCTAGATAGCGTTGTGTGAAAAGTTGTGGAATATAAAAAACATATAAGATTTTATGTCAGACTAAAGACATCCATTGCCGAGAAAGATTAATAAAAAACAACAAACAATATATTTTTGTTTCAGTCTCGTTAATATATGACGAAAAAATGTTTCACAAATCTAAAAAAATACTGATCAACTTAGAAAGTAGGGGTGGTTGTAAGTGGCTAAGGTATATAAGTGACTAGTGGATTAGATACTTAAGGACTTGCAGCCGAACGGTGCCGAGTTCGAACCTCGACCTTTGCATCACGTCATGTACTCACTCAACACGAGCTATCGAGCAGTTGTCGAGAATTGTATTTTATTTTTATTGAAAAAAAAATTACTTTTAGGAAACTTTAGTGTTAAAAAAAACATATGCCCATAAAGGTAATCTATCAAAAAGCGCCTCTCAACTTAAGTTCATATTAAAACTATAACAGGGGCCCAAACGAGGGGCGTTTCATCCCCATTATGTAACCATGGGGCCATGGGGCGCTAACAATATGCTAAATAATGACATAAAAGCCCATAATACCACACACCATAGCGTTTATGGGGTACAGTAGTTGATTGATTAAAACCATGAAATATAAATTTAAGGTGAAATGTAATGTAACTACCGCTGCTGTACAATAATTGTTTTTTTATTTATTTATTCATTTCAATTAACCAACTAGGTACAATTACTAGTTGCCCCAATGCGGCAGTTAGTAACTCATTGTATGAGTAAAAATGATACATTAATTATAAATTAAGTAGGTATGTACTATTATAGCTTATCACTACATAGTATAAAACAAAGTCGCTTTCGCTGTCCCTATATCCCTTTGTATGCTTAAATCTTTAAAACTACGCAACGGATTTTGATTTTGATTTTTAATAGATAGAGTGATTCAAGAGGAAGGTTTATATGTATAAATACATGTTTAATATAGCAGAGGTGCAGCGAGAACGGGATCTGACGCCACGCGGGCGGAAAAATATTGGCGGTGCAAAGTTCGACGGGTCAGCTAGTAGCTAATAATATACAATGATGCCCTTGTGAATTCACTCAGACAACCCGTAAATATGTCCACTATTTGTGTACAGTACATTATGTTGAACATATCTAGCAATGCGATTTAGGTACATTTTACCTTTTAATCAATCGTTCAATTAACCTATTGCAGACCTTCTGCTGGATGTAGGCCTCTCCCTATGTCCTCCATTCTGCCAATCCTCCGCCTTCCGCATCTAGCTTGTTCCAGCCACATTTTGGTTTATATTTTTAAAAAGTTTAGTTGGTTTGTGTACGCTTCAAAAACTCAAAACGTTCTTCATCGATTGAGGTTCAAAAATGGTTTTTTGTAATGGAATCTTCCGAGTGATGCCACGACCCGGGCCTTTACTGTGTTTTATCCAGCCAATTTAACTGAGAGAAAATCTGAGAATTTAGGTATACTTTCTGAAGTGAAGATTTAAAAGCTAACAATTGGGTAAGTACCTAAAAATTCTATTCATTTTAAATATTTCCGTAATGATTTTTTTTTATAAAACCTTTATGAAACCGAAGGTGGGTAGGAGAAACATTCCGTTAAGTACTGAATTATACTAGTCTAACTCTCAATAAATGGTAAAAATATTAAAAATTTGTACAGAACCACGAGCTAATATAAAATCTTAACAGCTCTCGACAGCCCTTGACTTTTGAAGGGCGATGTGCAATTGAAATGTGCTCCATATAATTGGGGTATTGTCCAGAGTACTACAGTTAGTGCTGTACCTTTTATCATGGTGTTATTTATAACAATGAAGTGATAGTTATGCTATAAAAGGCTCGTGAGAAATTTGATTTTTATTAGTTTTTGGCACATCTGGGGTAATTTAAAAAGATTGATTATGATTAAGAGTTCAAGAGATTCTAGATCCCCAAGTATCTAAACTAGCTTGTGTTAGCCATATTTAGATGCTACTAGCAACCAAACATAGTCTATGTTCTTTCTCAAGAACTAATTAATCTACCACTATGTATACCAAATTTCATCGAAATCGGTTCAGTTGTTCAGGCGTGAGAGCGTAACAGACGTTAGTTTCATATTTATAATATTAGTGGATATGTTTTTTTTAAACACTTACATTACATGGAAACACACCTCCTAAACTTGACATACAAATCTGAGCCAGAATCTCGTCTGTCAGTCACTTGCTGAACCCACTTGCCCACTTGATGAAAAGTGGTTACCGTGGCCTATTGACGTATACCTACAAAACCAGGGGAGTCACACTCGTGCTGCCGTCCCTGTAAGAACAGAGAGTTTCTGTGCCGTCAGTGTAAAAGACAGCAAGAATAGCCTTTGGTTTTCCAACTGTCAGCACAATAACTCTCCAGTGAGCTCTGACTACCCTACTCACCGCCAGGAAAACAACACGAGGTTATTATGGCCGCGGTATTCTGCAGGGCGGTAATACTTCCCCAGTCGGACTGCTCAATTGGTCGTGTTCTTTCATCATGTCGTGTCATGTTTTTTTTTTTTTTTGTTTAAGTTGGCGACTTTTGGTCATATTGCTTAACCAATTTCTATCAAACAAACGATTTTAGTCTGACAAAGACTTTTGTAACAAAAAAAACGCATCTGTATCAGTTCAGTAGTTTTTGCGTCCGTCGCGAAAAGCAGACAACTTTTATTCTTATACATAACATAACATAAACTCACGCCTTTATCCCCGAAGGGGTAGGCAGAGGTGCTAGCACCCACATTTCGGTATTTATGTTTTGGTGTTTATGTTTTGGTGGCGAGCCTATTGCCATTAACTGGGCACTTATAAACCTGCGATAAATACACACATACTTAACTGCGAAAAGCATCGAAAAGTCATTGGTGTGTGCCATGGAAAACCTGGGATCGAACCCGAGACCTCGTCTTAGCAGTCCATTACCCATACCACTAGGCTACCGGCGGTTCCTTTATTCTTATATTATATTCATTATCGTTCATATTAACATAACCCACGACAACCATTTTACAATTTTTAATATTTAATACAGATAAATAGCACAAATATCATAAAATAATATTTACAAACAGGTTATACAAATAATATTTGAGGCAAATTACTTTTCTGTATTTCCAACAACACATTGACGAGAGGGCGGGATCGATATTGGCCACGCCCACCTCGAAAGCCTTCTCACGCTGTCTCCGTCCCACGTGAAGTCTCGCTCTAACACGTTCAGATATATTTCTCAAGAATACACAAGTATTTTGTTGTCTCGTAGAAGGTCCGCTTGTCGGCTATAGGTTCGCCTCCTATTATTACATGGGTATGGTTGGTAACACGGGCTGGTATCCGCAACTCCGCGTCATGGCGCGGGTTTTGCGTGAAGGTGGGCATTTCACTCGATCCACCCCAACTCATTGAAGAATGCCAGCAGGCTCTTCACACTGCTGGTGATCTCCCGGAGCGTACCTGTATTATTGAAGTTCTTAGCCCTGTATGTGGCGGTTGCAGGACAGTGTAGGAGCACATGTGCCGCTGTTTCCTCCTCTCTCATGCAGGCTCTGCAGAGAGGGCTGTCGGTAATTCCTAAAATAAAAAGGTGTTTATTAAAGGAGCCGTGCCCCGTGATGGCAGCTGTAGCCATGCGTAGTTGTTGTTTTGACAGTTGTCGAAGACGCCGGGTCAGTCTATGTTCAAGCACAGGGATTGCTTCCCTGGCCTGCCTGCATCCTTCCAGGTATGTCCAGTATCTGTTGTGTTGATCCATCGTTCGTTTGTTTACGATGGTTCGTAGGTATGCAAAGGGAATCGGTATTATTGGCTCAGGTCCCATTGCGACCTATTACATGGGTTACAACGATAAAACACCTCTGCCTACCCCTCCGAGGATTTACAGGCGTGAATTTATATATTTTACATGTAACAACAGTTAAGCGAATATGTACTAAGTATGGCATTAATAAGGATATTATAAATTAGAAAATGTGTGTGTGTGTTTGTTCGTTCATCTTTCACGCCTAAACCACTGAACCGATTTTGATGATAGGGGTAGATTAGACCTTGAGAAAAGACAGGCTTATGTTTGGTCGCGATAACCGACATCCACGCGGGTGGAGCCGCGGGCAAAGGCTAGTATTTTTATAAGACTTAAGTGGCACACTTTACATCTGATGGAAAGTGATTATCCACCTTGGTCTAAAGACGTGTGCAACACCAGAATAGTCACAATCGTGCTGACCCTGTAGAAACCTAATAACCTTCTTGAAGAACCCCATATTGTAGTCGCTTGGGAAAACCACAGTAGGGAGCTCATTCCACAGTCTGAGCGTGTGCGGAATGTACCCCTTTCATACCTATTTTTGGTTTAGTGTAAGACAACAAGCTGACAATCGAGAGGTCCTGGGTTCATGCCTCGGCCTTTACGCTACCGACGTGAACCCATTACTATTTTAATATTATGTTATCTGTGGGTAAGTCAAACTGCTTGTTTGTAATGGCACCGGACGAATTTAACGGGAATATTATTGTGTTCGTGCGTTTGTATGTTTGCATGTTTGTGTGTGTGCGTGTGTGTGTGTTTGTGAGTGCGTGTGTGTTAATACACTTCTGATTACCCCTTTCTGGGATTAACATTTACAGGCGTGATGATGATTGATGAGGCTGTCATGCTTAGTGCCACCATTGTTAACATGGTACGTGTTTGAAATAGTGACCCGCTTTCCAGAGACTTTGCCTTCAGCTTACCATCAGGCGAGGTGAAGTCAAACTGACGTGTCCTATTTATTAAAGAAAACTATCATTCACTCAGTGAAGCACCCTTTACATACGTTCTTCGTTCCAAGACCACATAGGTTACATCATGTGCTGGGCTTTTTTGCCATGATATATAGTTTGCCAACTAGCGTAATCAGCCATTTAATTAACTGCCTAGGCAGTTAACTAAACGGTGCCGTTCAATTAACGGCCTGAATGGTGTTCAGTTCATTTAATTAAACGACTAGGTATATAGCTTGGATCGATGACCTTTAACTTCTTGCCTGGCCATTTAATTAAACAGTTATAAAAATGACTTATTTCTGCATGGGTATAAAAAAATAACCTCGAAGTCTTAATGCGGGCGATACGCTCCGCTCCGCTCCCGCATTAGCCTTCTAACCTAACCTAACTAAGTCGGATTGCGCAGCTATCACAATAAACCTACTGTCTACCCCCTTGGGGATTTACAGGTGTAAGAAAATGTATGTATGGATGTAATTTCCTATCTTAATTCGAGATAGTTCCCCATCTTACGATTGGTAAGCATTAGCCAGCCAGGTTATAAATCCATACTAATATTATAAATGCGAAAGTAACTCTGTCTGTCTGTCTGTCTGTCTGTCTGTATGTTACGCTTTCACGCCTAAACCACTGAACCGATCTTGATGAAATTTGGTACAGAGGTATATTAGAGCTTGGGAACGGACATAGGCTACCTTTAATCGCGAAAAGGGGGGGGGCAGGGGGGGGGCAGGGTCTTGGGATAAAAGTTTATCGTTTTAGAAGATTTCCTGATGAAATTTGGTACAGAGATAGTTTAGAGCTTAGGCACGGATATAGACTACCTTTTATCGCAAAAAGGGGCGTAGAAGGGGTGAACTAGGGCCTTGGGATGAACGTTTATCATTTTTGAAGATTTCCTGATGAAATTTGGTACAGAAATAGTTTAGAGCTTGGGAACGGACATAGGCTACCTTTTATCGCGAAAGACGAGGTTAAGGGAGGGGGGTTATAGGGGATGAAAATTTGCCGGTTTTGAAGACATCCTGATGATATATTTGGTACAGACATGGATTAAAGCTTAGGAACAAACATAGGCTACCTAAAATGAAGGTACAGGGGGGGGGGGGTAATAAGGGATGAAAGTTTAACAGTTTTGAAGATATCCTGATGAAATTTGGCACAGGGATTAATTAGAGCTTGGTAACAAACATATGCTACCTTTTCCCGCGACTAATGTGGTAAAAGGGGGGGGGGGGGGGATAAAAGGACTAGATAGTTAGTATGAAAGTTGGTACAAAGGTGAATTAGAGCTTCGGAACGGACATAGTCGAGTAGCAAACCAAATTTAGAAGCGAGTGGCGAGGCGAGTAGAGTTTGTTATAGGGACGAGTGGATAGGCGTATAAAGATCGAAAGTCGAGTAGAGTCGACTACAAGAGCGAGTAGATATGCGACTAGAGAGCCAGTGGAGAGGCGAGTATAGAATCAAATAGAATGCAGTAAAGGGTTGAGTAGAGAGGTGAGTGGAAAGATGAATGTAGTGGCGAGTAGAGATCGAATAGAGAATTGAGTAGAGGTGCGAGTAGATAGGCGAGTGGGGAGAGTCAAGTAGAGAGGCGAAAAGAGAATCGAATGGATGGGCAAGTAGAGAGACCAATGGAAAGGCGAGTATAGAGAAGAGTAAAATTCGAGTAGAGAGGGGAACAGAGAAGTCAGTAGAAAGTCGAATAGAGAGTCGAATATAGAGGCGAGTCGAAAGTCGAGTACAGAGTCGAATATAGAGGCGAGTAGAAAGTCGAGAATAGAGGTGAGTGCATAGTCGAGGACAAAGTTGAGTGGAGAGGCGAGTTTAATGCTCAATAGCGTCGGATCGACACTAAACGATAACCGACATCCACGCGGGCCAGAGCCGCGGGCAACAGCTAGTGATGTAATAAACGAGACGGCTGAATATCATTCAGGCTGTTAATTGAATGGCGCCGTTTAGTTAACTGCCTAGGCAGTTAATTGGACGGCTGATTAAGCTTGTTGGCGGCGCCATATATAAAGTTAACAAATAATAACTTGTAACACTAAATCGTAAAATTAAATAAAGTATTGTTGTCAGTGTAAAACACTAAGACTTCATTTAATCGCCTATCGCCTCGGCAGGCGCCCGACAGCGCATCGCTCCAGATTCTTAGAATTCTAACAGCCTGTAATGTGATCGCATACCTGAGGACATATATTTTGAACCCTAAAATGAACTCACCATGCGCAGTACGCGTTTCTTGGGTGTCTTTTGAAGATAGGACAAAGTGCCACGGTGGTGCACGAGCTCAAATTCACCAAGTACCTATCAATGGAGAGCTTTTGTGCTGTCAGTGGGCAAACCAATGGCTATTCCTGCTTTCTTCTACACTGACGGCACAGAAACTCTCTGTGTTTACAGGGTCGGCAACATGAGTGTTAATCCCCTGGTGTTGCATATGTCTATAGGTCACTGTAACCACTTTCCATCAGGTGGACTGTGTGCTTGTCTGCTACCGCAGCGGTTTGTAATATTATGTTTCATTTATCTCGCGACTTGGATCCAAAATATGTGTCGCGTGGTATAGAAATTTATAACTTTTTAAATGTAATCACAATATGCCTAAGGAAATCAATAAAAATGTCGTCGGTAACTCAGGGGTTAAAGTGACGGTGTTGATCATGAGTTCCTAGGTTCGAACCTTGCCCATTAGATAATCGACGTTAACATGGCGCGTGCCTCAGGCCTCCACTTGCCCCACCGCGAGGGCGGTGGCATTAATAAATGGTCAACTTCGATCTAACCCTGATGTCGATGTATTCTCCGACAATATGCATCAAATGATGAGAAACGTCTTATCGTACCTGACTGCACCCTCATGAGACGTGCATCAGAATGGCTTAGCAATTTGGTAGTGGCTTATATACATTAGGAATATTATTACATATTAATACTTTATTACTTGCATGTGTTAGCTGTTAGTTAGTTAGTAAGTAGTATAACATTAAAAGCGCTTTGGTGTTACGCTGTTAGCTTGTATTGTTTAAATAAATAAATAGATTTAAAAAGAAAATTTAAAAAAGAAATCGATTTAGCCTAACTGTAATTTCGGTTACTACAATACTTTGAAAAAATAAGTATTTAACGCCAATGGGTTATGGAGATCAGGTGGCAGTCCCTTCATGGAAATTATAGAAGCTAAGCCGCGTCAGGCTTTATATAGGACTTTACCTCGCCTGATGGTAAGCTGACCGGAACAAGCGGACCCTGGACTCCGAAGTGAAGGCCTCACATGCGACCGGGACTAATGCATTAATGATGATGAATAAAGTAAGTCCTACCCTCTCCCTGTCTTCTTAGCTGTTACAGAACAATACGCGCAGGGTTTGAAGTAATCCTCATACGGTGCAAATAATTTCAAGACTTTCCAAGCGCCTGTAATAATGGGGTTCTTCAAAAAGAGCATTATAAGGTCGGCAGCACGAGAATGGCGCCCCTGGTGTTGCACACGTCCATAGGCCGCGGTATCTACTTTCCATCAGGTGAGCCGTGTGCTTTTCTGTAGCGTAGCCGCTACGCAGGAGGCGCGGGTATCTCCTATACCTATATATATATCTATGAATGAACATGTATATTTGCATGGTCTGGTTGTTTCTATATATAATACTAGCGATCCGCCCCAGCTTCGCATGGGTGGTAAAAACGTTCCTGTGGAAATCCAATACAGCCTATGTTACTCAGGGTGAATGTAGCCGTGCCGATTTTAAAAATTCTTTCACCATTGGGAAAGAATTTTTGAAATCGTTACAGTAGTTTTTGAGTTTATTCATTATAAACATGCACACAAAAATACAAATTTTTCCTCTTTATAAAGTAGGGTGATGATGTTGTATTTACAAAAAAAAGTATCTAAGTATGTTTATCCGCATTCTAGATTCCATACCACAAGCTAGTTAAGCTATTCTTACCATGGATCTAGACAGCGTTGTGTGAAATGTTGTGGAATATTTATTTATTCTACACAAAAAACTAGAAGCAAGCTGTTTGGTGCCCCTTATCTTTACGCACCATAAAGATAATTTAGATTCTATCCTATCAATTTCGAATTGTCTTTTCTTTTACAAATATCTCTCGAAAAAATCAGATTGTGTAAAATTAATTGTCTCAGTTAACACTTATGAGAATTGAGATGAATACCTACAGAGAAACTTTTTCATAAGGCGATAAATAGGCGACCATATTGACAGGCTTGCTGGGCAGTGTTACTAGCTTCTAGAAATATTTACCCCTAAAGTCCCTTAATCCATCTAAATGCATGTGTACAGCTCCATCTTTTAACCATTTAATCGTTTTGACTGGATTTCTCCAGTGAAAATTCGTTTAAATAAATTTTAAAGCATTTAACTATTCAAATCGATTAAGATAGCAAATTTTTAGAATTAATTCTCGCGAGATTCGAACACGCTTACAGGGCAAATGCTCTGACCAATGGGCCACAGAACCGCGCTTGTTAAATACCAAATTTTTCCTTAAATATCTTTCTTTGGGACGACGGGAGAACCACCTACCGACACTCTGACGTTACGAACGAATCCATGACTTTTCCTCGATCAGGTGAATGTCCAAATATAGACTTCAAATACAGATTGGACGAATAGGCCAAGGTGGGGTTTCACGGATGACAAGGGCCTGTCAATGCGAAGTTGCTCCCAAACCATGGCCCACCTGGCAAACGAATGCTGCATGCCCATATACTTGCGGACCGGAGGATCTTATGAGCAATTCTGAGTACGTAATCCAGGTAACAGCACACTGGGAAAACAGAATTTGAGAGTAGAAGAGCCATCGAGTTAATAGAAGACTCTGCCATCCATTTCTTTTAAATTAAATATAAGTAAAACTTTAATACTGCATACGCACCCTGAAAAACAAACAACAATCCGTGTGGTGTGGTGACGAAAAGAATACTAGAATATTTTCATCATCATCCGAAGGATGTCGTAAGAGGTGACTAAAGGAAAAATACGCAGATAATATCACTACAAGAGAAGGATAATATGACATCAAAGCCTCCCAACATTGGGAGAGGCCTAAGCAGTGGATTGCGTTAAGTAAATTTACAAAAAAATTACCCTTCAAAATATCTCCCTACAGAATTTCCTCACAAAATTGGGTAATGCCACATCTGGTATCCCTATAGTCAGGGTGCTGTGTGGTGGACCGTATCGTCGGTGGTCCCAACTCCCAAGCGACAGTATCAAGTTACGCGTGCCCCGAAGGGACCCGTCGACCCATCGTAACTTGTATAGCTGTAGCATAACACTTGTAAAAAACAATTAAATTATTTATGGTACGGTATTCCCAAGGAGTTAGATAACAAATGTTAACGATTCTTTTATTGTAATAACTTATTTGTAATTATGTAGTTTGAGTTGGAGCCATGTTGGAGCTATCAATAGCGTTGTTTTGGATCTAATTACGTTGTGCACTGAAGTACTTTTTAACACCTGTATACGCGGAATTAATGTACAGTCGACAAAATCAATAGTATCCCACCTTTACATACAACTTTATATGTAAAGTTGGATACTATCGATTGTGTCGACTGTACCTAAGCCCTCAGTAGACCTAGGACGTAACATGAATTCTTAAAACAGGTCAACAAATTGAACGGGTGTTATACGGACTGTATAAATAACTTTGTAATTTATTTAAACACTAGCTTTTCGCCCACAGTTTCACACGCGTGGATGTCGGTTATCGCAACCAAAAGTATTTTATTTAGATAACGTATTACGACGGAACCCTCAACCTGGGCATGGGACCCTATTAGGTACTAAGATTTCACTGTTCGTATGTCTATTAGTTTGTTCGTCTGTCACCAAGCTATATATCATGAACCGTGATAGTTATTAGATTTTTTTTTAGATTTGCTGTATATAGTATGACAACGTTCAATAATCTCCTATAAAAAAAAATGACCTGTTTTAAGAGCTCATTTTACGGTACGAACTTTAATGCCTCAATCATTTTTATACTCACTTTTTTTTGGGACACGTCAATTTGACTTCACCTCGCCTGATGGTAAGCTGAAGGCAATGTCTCAGGAAGAGGGTCACCATTACACACGTACCATGTTAACAATGGTGGCACTCAGCTTGACGGCCTCATCAAAAGAGGATTGTCGTCGCAGCACCGCGTGACACCCACCGGTCCCACTAGTGCTGCGACCACAATACCCCCTGCCTGGCTGCACTTATTGACCCTGATCCAACCGACATTGGATTACTATGGAAGGTTTTTCGCAATCGTGCACGGTGGTACCCACCCGACCAAATTTGTGACATTGTGCCAACAAATATCTGCTACTAGTATAATACGGTACCTATAACTTTTCTATCATCATCATGTCAACATGTGAGGCCTTTCATCGCATGTTATCATGGTGATGACAGAATAAAAACGGTTGAACTTCAATATTTTCCGTGAAGTGACTGCTACCTGACCTCCATAAGCATAACACATTGGTGATATCCAAGTTCTGTAATTTAACTAGTTGTCGAACTTTAGGGCTCCAACCCTCCAACTACCCGTAACGAGTGCCATCGATGTTTGTATGATAACCGGGACCGACGGCTTAACGTGCTCTCCGAGTTACAGAAATATCTAGACCTTTGCGAATGCAAATTCATTCATACAAATATTTGCACTGAGCGGGAATCGAACGCCCCCTGCGTAGCATACTATACGCCACACAACAACAACCATTCGGTTAGTTAGGTACTTAACTAAAGGCATTACCTAATTTCCTAAAAGTAATCAATCTTGTGGCGACTTTTCATAAAAAAACACTTATTAAACAAATAAACTTGGCTAACTAAAGGCTCATTTGGACGAGAAGAGTTTCTCGCCTAGAATATACCTATGATTCTCGAAAGGTCAAAAAAAATTGCTTTCTTCTAAACATTCGCTCGCTCGTCCACGCCAGCAGCTGGCGAGAATTGCCTCGCAATTGAATAATGACGGTGTCCATCTAAAAAGAATTTTAAAGCAATGTCATAAGGCAGGTAATTTGTCACTTGCAAATCTCGTTTGATACAATCTTAGGCGAGTTGCTTGTGTATAAACAGTTTGATAATCGTAGAGCGATTAATGCACACGATTATCGAACCCAAACGTGCGAAAAAACCGTCTAAATGACGCCTAACTGACTAAGTAGTGGTTCGATTTCGGTTTTAGTCTTTAAAATGAAATTCTAAACAAACAAATATTAATAAACTGAGTTATAAATAAATCGATAGCTTAGAGGTTAAATAGACGGCCTTACGATCGAGAGGTCCCGGGTTCGAATCCTGGCCATTACACTACCGACGTGAACCCACTCCAAGCACAAGCGATTTAGCTTAGTTAGAGGGGTTAGAGGGAATATTAGTTATTTCGATAATTTCGGTTGCTAATATTCTTTTCATCAACTTATAAAAAAAATTTACGTTTAATTAAGTAGTTAGGTACCTACCTAACCAAAAGTTATAAAAAAAAAGTTTATAGATAATTCACCATTAACATGAATCCATTACCAATTGGGAGCCTGGCACGAGATGGCACAAAAATTGCATTCACCATTATGGTAATAAGTACACAATACTCATTTAATATTAGCATTTAGATTAATTTTCACAAAAGTATGACTTTTCGTATCTACTGGTGACCGGTATTTGAGTTGAAGTACAGTCAAGTGCGAGTCGGGCTCGCGCTCTGAGGGTTCCGTAGAAAACTGGGTCATTAATTTCAACTTGCATACAGGCGCATAGTTTTTGTGATCTGTGCACATAAGATAATAGTACTGAGTAACTATTGCGGTAAATCATTTTATTTACAGTTCAGTGGTTTTAGATAATATATCTCTTTATTTGCAGCCTCTCTGGCGCGGTAGTGAACGCGGCCGCTACGCAAGTGGCACGGGTTCGATCCACTCTCAGTGTAAATATTTGTATGAATGAATATGGGTATTTGCATTAGTCTGGCTCTGGCCGTGCCTCAGAGAGCACGGTATGCCGTCGGTCCCGGTTGCCATACGAACATCTATGGCAGTACAGTAGTTGGACATCTGAAAAGTTCAACAACTGGTCTAACTACAACGTTTCGATATCGCCTTTGATATCACGAAAAATATTGAATTTAAGCCAAATCCGCAGTTATGTATACTGGTAAAGCGGACCCCAGAGACCCTCTCTCTCTACTGAAAGTATTGGATGTGACTGTATGTGACACTAAGAAGAAAAAGAAGAAAATAAATCTTTATTGTACACAATTTAGACAAGAAATGATTAGCGCAAGTACGCAAGTAAACAAAAGATTTTACAATGGGCAGTCATATCGCCAACGGTGATCTTTCCAGCAAGTGGGTCGTGTGCATTGCTACCACCTATGTGGTATTAAAAAAATTGGCCTCATTCTAGGTCAAAAAGGGCCTCGTGTTTAGAGGGACACGTGGAGAGCCTCCAAGTAGTCCTTATATAGACTTGTAAAACAGTCAAGTTCGACATAGCCACTTCATTACTACCGATGATGTACCAAAGGGGGCTTCCGTATGCAATTAAAAGGTCCGTTATAATGCGATGTGTTTGTCACCGCCAACTTGCTTATTCAGTCGTTCAATTAACTGCCTAGGCTTTTTACTGAATGGCGCTGTTCAATCAGCGGCTGCCACATGTATAAATTAATGCACAAAATAATATTGAAATGTGATAATAACGCCATCTGTCATCTATTATGCGAGTGTCTACTATCTGAGTTTGTGACGTCATAAAATATAAGAACCACAAATAAAATTTGTAAAATAACAATACAAACATGTAACTATATTCAGTAATGATAACGCTGTAGGAGGTCTGACGCTTATTATAAAAATATCACACTACGTTACCCCCTTGAAGTTTCATTCAATTACAATTATTCAGGCAGCTATATAAACGTAACTATATTATTTATCCGTAGATGGAATCATCAAATCTTATAGTTTGTTAAATTGGCAATAAGATCTAGGCACAGTAAGTCAACAAAACTGTAAATAATAAGATAAAATTTGTAAAATAGGTGTATCGGTACATAAAAGATTTAAAAAAAATAGCGCCCTCTTGCGTTAAATGATGCGTCATGCCATATCCATAGACAAAGAAGTTTTTTTCTTATTAGCCTGCATGGGAAATATATATTACCAGAGTATTTAATCACTTCAGAAAACGGTTAAAATAAACGGTTTACGGAATTTAATACCTATAAAGTTTTTTTGTAAACGATACCTATCGAGGATATTGTATTATTCATAAAATTACCACATTAATTCACCTCTTTCTCGCATGCAATCAAGCAAATACGTCTCCATGAAGATGATCATTCAAGTAATATTATACTTTTTTGGCGCTACTTTAGATAAGAACTCAACTAACGCCTTTGGAAACTTGAACATCCCACGCACGCTCAGGTTGTGGAATGAACTTCCTGCCGTGGTTTTCCCAAGCGACTACAATATGGGGTTCTTCAAGAAGGGTATTAGAAGGTATCTTCAGGGTCGGTAGCACGATTGTGATGCCCCTGGTGTTGCAAACGTCCATAGGCCACGGTAACCACTTCCCATCAGGTGGGCCGTGTGCTTGTCTACCACCTAAGTGGCATAAAAAAAAAAAAAAAAAAAAAAAAAAAGAACACTATGTAATTCAATTATTTCAGGATCAAATAATCTAAAACCCAACTTGATAGTTTTATCGTGAGAACTGTACACAAACCTCTGATTGGCTGTGATCCACAAATTAATGACTTAAATTGAATTATTTCCTTTTCGAAAGATTTTGACTTTACATATTTCGACGGAAAAGTGGCGATACCGTATTACAATTTTGACAATGGAGATAAGTATACAGTGTTTCATACAACTTTATATGAACTTTTATATCCATAATGTAAGGAAAAATTGTTTGTAAACTTTTCACCTAAACCTAACCTACGCAAAATAAATGGAGCCTGGCCAACGAAAGATAAATATATAATTTTTTCAAAAGGTTTTATGGTATTCGAAAACTTCTTAATGCTCGAAACTTCACCCATTTTCCGTAAACTATCAAAATTAATTAATTAATTTTATTGCTGCCAATATATTTGTATTGTTTGCACATTATAAGATAAGATTTTCGATTGCTTCCACTGCTTCCGCGTATTAAAATGGTGCGAAGCGTTAACGCTACCTAGCGGCTCCATCTGAAATTCAGCGCTGTACATACATGGTGTGTGCAGCAATCAATGCTGAGATGAAGCAATTAATTTAATCGATTAATTGTACCTACTGCGATAAGATTTATAGATCAACTAGCTGTTGCCTGCGCCTCCGTCCGCGTAGATGTCGCTTGTCGCGTAGTGCTGTAAATTTTAGCGCTGAGTCGAGGGTTTCGTTAGTCTCGTCTAACGCATTGAATGCTCAAATGCATTCTTGACTCTACTCGCCTGTCTATTGGACTTTCTACTCGCCTCTCTTCCCCTTGCCCGTCCCCCACACCTACCTCACCACTCCTCCACCCTTTCCCCAATTGGTCCACCATCACATACCCCACTCATTAATATTCCCCTATACCTACCCCCTTCCCCACCACATCCCGTTACCTCTCTTCTCAACTCGACTGTCATTTCCCAAGCTCTATTCTGTCTATGTATTTCATCAGGATAAATAAAAAATAAAGAACTCTCCTACAAACTTTCATTCCCTATTTTCACCCCCACCCACCCCTTTACCCATTTTGCTGCTATAAAAGGAAGCCGAGCCTATGTCCGTTCCTAAGCTCTAATCTATCTCTGTACCAAATTTATCGGGATAACTTCAAAACTGACAAACTTTTATACCTTCAATACCCCTCCTCCCCATACACCTTATTTCGAAATAAAAGTCGCCTAAGAGCGTTACTAAGTTATGATTCATCCCTAGACCAAGTATCTGCCCTTTGAGCGCATAATTAAGAAAACGGGAATTAACGCGACAGTTTAAAAGTTAGTATAATATTGTACCTATTAAGAACACATTGTGTGGAACATAAATAAAATGCTTTTCTTTCTTTCTTTGTTTAATCAATGGTTTATTTGCAATTACCAATAACGGTAGTAAAGATTCAACAATTATTCATTAATATCTAATCCCCAAGACTACTGTAAGATAAAAGCACCAATGGTAGACACTTTAAGGACAAATCAAACTTAACTCTCCAAAATTAAATATATTAATTACAGAATGGTCGGCGCACCATTCCCGCCCTTTTTTTCAAAAAATAATATCTGCTATCGATCGGTATATTAATTTAAATGAAGCTGAGTTTTCAACACTAGTTTACTTTAAAAATAAATATAGAAACCAACTTGAAATGGAACCAGACCTTTTAAACTTTTTAGGATTTGCCGCAAACTTGGATTTTTCAGTAAAAAAATAAGCAACAGCTCCATATATAGCATTATTATTAATAATTACCATCTTTGTTCGGTAAAAGGAATAAATGAAACCTCAAAATGTTATTAACAGTGAAAGGCATGTCGACGAAATCAAGCTTCATGGCTTCTATTTCATCTGAAGGAAACCAACGAAGGGTGCAGCGGAGGTCTCTGTAAGACCTTCTCTTCTCTTCTATCCGTCCTGCAGGGCTAACATGCGCGCGTCGTCAAATATCTCGAATCGAGATGAGATTTCATCTCGAGTCTTCTCGAGCGAAGTAACGTTGACATATTTTGTCGCGTCAAACTTTTTCAATTATTGTCTATGGCATACACATTTTTAAACATGTTAGTTGCTGTTTTCAAATTTATCCGATAAAATCGGCCCGATACGGCCATTTGCTCGAAAGCACAGACTAGTTAGGGATGCTAGGTATGAAAAAAAGAGAAAAAAATAGTGCAAACAATTTTCGACCTTATTGACATGACATACTAATTTTTTTTCTTATATTCGTGATCAGCGTCATTAATTAATGCGAAAAGACACGTAACAAAGGAAATGTCACTAAGGTCGAAAATGGCTTGCAGTCGCTGTTTTAGTCCAAAATGAACCGAGCTCAAGAAAAGAATACACGAGATAACTTCTCGTCGACCAAATGAACGACGGGAGACAAAACATTTTAAATGTCAAAATTCGAGTAAATAAGGGCGCGTATGTTACAATTTGCAGACACCAAGTAGAGATGATTTCTCGAAGTCGAGTTATGTCGACATCTGACAGATCGCCATGAAATTTGCCATGTTACCAACAGTCGATATCGACATAAAACGGCAAAATGCCTCGAGATAGCTATCTCGTGGCGCGCATGTTAGCCCTTCATGCTACCAACAGTCGACATATCGACATAAAACGGCAAAATGCCTCGAGATAGCTATCTCGTGGCGCGCATGTTAGCCCTGCTGGAGCGCGTGATGTCCACAAGATCGCTACGCTCGCTCCCGTGGTGTAGACAATCGACAACATTATCATCAACATAGGCGTCATTACTATAATCATCACTATCTTCGTTATCATCATCATCCTCAGACTAAGGTCATATTTATTAATTTTCTCGAGAACAGCGGTAATCTACATCCATATCCTTATTTCCATACTCACTAATATTATAAATGCGAATTCTGTTTGTCTGTCTGTTATCCTTTCAAACCTAAATCACTGAACCGATATTACCGATTACGGCTTGGGAAGGAAAGAGAGGCAACGGGGAAGAGGAAAAAATAGAGAATAGAGACTGAAGTATTTCAAAGGTGTCGACTCAGCTCAAAGTTAATCATACCGACATTCGCGCGGGTAGAGACGTAGGCATTATTAATAACTAGCTGTTACCCCTAGCTCTGTTATCGACTAGTATTGAGCTGAAGCTATTGATCATTAATCTTACCTCTGTACTCGACTTTCTACTCGCCTCTGTAATCCCTTGCCGCTTTCCTCTTTACTCAACTCTCCACTCGCCTCTCTACTCGCCACTCTACTCACCTCTCCACTATCCTCTCTACTCGACTCTATACTCCACTCTATTAGATTCTATACTCGCCTCTCCACTGGCCTCTCTAGTCGCATCTCCACTCGCCCCTCTACTCGACTCTACTCGACCACTACCCTATCCACTCACCTTTCTATAACGATCTCTACTCGCCTATTCTTTCACCTCTATATTCGACTCTTTACTCGACTATGTCTTTCCACAATCTCTAATCTGACTACGTACCAATTTTTGCTAGAATATCTTAAACTTTTGAAGGTACTAACTTTCATCCTCTATTACCGTCCTTATACCTCTTTTTAGGCTACATCAAATTTCATCAAAATCGATTCAGTGGTTTAGGCGTGCAAGCGTAACATACATACAGGCAGATACTCGTAAAGTCACTTTCGCATTTATAATATTAGTATGGATAGTATAAATTACCGGTACCTTCATATGATGATTTCCAGTACATTTATCATATTTATCAAGACGTTTTCATTACACTCACCGTAGGTATACGTATAAAATATAATTTTCCAAAAAAGAGGAATTTGTCCGAAGTGTTGACTTTTGGGTATTTTACATTTTTCGGTACCAATACTCGACATCACTTAAACTGCTAGAAAATCTAGCCAAAATACGTAGACAATGGTCTGAATATGTCAACAACTTTCATATTTATAACAGAAAAAGTTTTTTTTTTTAAATTAGGGAAATTAAAGTTAGTATTAGACCACACTGTAATTTAAAAACTTTCCATTTACTTTTGTCTATGTTGTTAGTGTAGCGACTCGAAATCATTAAATCGATTAGAATGTTGATATTTCAAGCACATAAAAATAATTATTTCATTTGAGTCAAACTATATATTAATAACATACCTTTTACAAATATTTTGTACCTGTTTGAAAGTATTTTTTGTTGATCTCAATTATTCGATGCAAATTTTTTGTTCGTATCTGACATTTCGATTGACTAAGAGAGATGTATTCGATTCACGTGATTACGTCACTCGGGCCAAGCGAAGCGAACGGAGGGAGATGTACGAGATTCGTACTGTGTTAAAATTAATACGTCATCTCTCATTTTGAAGTGATTTCTATAGTTTATTTTGCTGTGCCACTTAGAAATTAATAATTAAACAGTAAGTAAATAATTCTGGCGTCGCTCCGTCGGCCGCTGTATGTTATGGACGCGTTGTTTGGTTCTCTGTGCAGTGCCTATACAAATGCATAATATAACCTATCTGCGTTGTGCATAAATCTATGAGGCCACAGCCTTGTAATTGATGCAGATTCAGCCGATGTGGATTTAAAGCGATAATGCAATTATAAGGAGTACTTAGAACGTCATTGCTGTGAAGCCATCAAGTTGTGGTGTTTTGCCGCGCTGTGCCTTGTTTATTGACGCGTTGGTTGCAATATTGCAGGCATAATGCCGGCCGCGCGGGGCGTAAAGCGTACAGCGTCTAAATCGGCCGCCGCGACGGCGTCGTCGGGACCTAAGAACAAGAAAAAACGTGGAGGTGAGTCCTGCAAAAGCATTTTGCAATTGTTTTCTTTACATTTTTGCCTATGTCAATGACCTGTCAAACGTGATGGCGGGAAACGGGAGGCGCGAACTCTCGCCTTTTAAGATATTTTTTGTG
The DNA here is from genome assembly GCA_949126895.1 of Eilema caniola. Classification (NCBI taxonomy): domain Eukaryota; kingdom Metazoa; phylum Arthropoda; class Insecta; order Lepidoptera; family Erebidae; genus Eilema; species Eilema caniola. The sequence goes on along the minus strand of OX421486.1, from coordinate 1,403,614 downwards.
TTTACAACATAACTGTACACGAATTAATGTAGCTTCGGCAGTTTACAGCTTTTATAGAGCATGTTTATGCGGAAAAATACCATGATTATATAAACGTCTCGCTGTATTAAGATGTTTCTTTTTTAGGTTAGCCTCGTACGAATGACGCTCGTTGTATTTACAGTTGTATTTTTCAGACAATTTACACTAATTAAAGTATTACTGCTGTGTGGTTACCTTTTATAGGTAAATACGACGCTTAATACACTTTAACATTGTAATCGCTATTGAAATTTGATACAATGTTAGGTCATAAAGATAAAAATTGTTATTATTATGCCATTAACTGTAATTCAGTCAATAGATAATATTAGAAAGTATATAATTAGGCATACTAACACAACACATCAGTTTACAACATAATTAAAAGTAGCTTCTTCCTCAAATGAAGAATTAAGATGGCAATGTTAACCAACCCAACCAGACAAGATTGTAATAATAGGAGTTATCCATATCATACAAAGCTCATTCCATTAGTAATTTATTGGTATTAGCCAATATGTAACCAGCACTTGACATACAAACTACATCATGCAATACTGCCAGAAGCCAAATCACAAACATATCAGATAAAATTGTAAATGATTTCAAATGGGAAAAGCACATAAGCTCGATGCTGAAGTTAAAAAAAGCCTAATTTATCTATCAACGGAAAGTGACATCATGTCATCTCCTTCAATTTAGCCGATACTCCTTGGGGCTTCTACTCCTACAGTGCCTAGAGAAACTTACATACCTAGACATTTATTACCCATAAAACTAGGTAGTTACTTGTTCATCTTCAATATGAGTAGCCGGCACCATTGAGAAGCCACAATAAATAAAAATAATGTCATCACATTCAAGTTTATTTCATGGTATTTTGTATATGTTGTATACAGTCTGCTTTGAATTTATATTCATTCCTTATTAAAAATAGAACAAAATGTTCAATATCTCATTACTTTGAGGAAATTCAAATGTATGTCTGGCAACACTGCACAACCTTGACCTATGATTCCTATGCACACAAAGTATTATTTTGTTTTTACTACATAATATGAGATCTGCTTTATCAGTATTACAATATTATTGTATAAATTTATTTGCATTTCTATCATATTTGCATTGTGATATATATAATAAATACTAGCTGATGCCCCTGATTCAACCTGCGAGATGTTGGTTATCATGACTGAACATAGCCTATGTCCTTTCACAAGGTCTAATAAACCCCTATACAAAATTTTATCAAAATCGGTTCACTGGTTAGTGTGACAGTGTAACAGTTACTTTTGCAGTTTTAATATTAGTTTCGATGTCTATGTTTAAATGGTGTATGGGGGCCAATACCAAGCCAGCCTCACCTCCAGCCACACACTGTGTTTTTTTTTATCCATCCATAGCTTCAGCAAACTATTTCATCCATTTCCCAAAACCGTCCCCTTGGGGAGAATAGCTATGCCCTGTGTTTACCTCCAAAGTTATTGTAATCCATACTTTAATTAAGAAGAGTAAAGATTTGTAATGAATAGGCTCAGAAACAACATAGCCGATTTTAAAAATTCTATAGCCATCTACATTCTTCGTGAGTAACATAGGCTATATTGGCTTTTCAAAAAGTTTAGGGTTCAGTACGAAATACACCCGTCCGAAGCTGGGGTGGGTCGTTAATATGAAATAAAGAAGGAAAATACATCTAGTACAGTGATCTATTATAAATGAGAATTAGAAGGCGGTAGGACACGACAGTATTTCCGTCCAATTGAGCAGTCCGACTGGGAAAGTACCTCCACTCTAATAAAATATCGAATACTGCGGCCATAACAACCTCGTGTTGTGTTCCTGGTGGTGAGTAGAGTAACCAGAGCTCACTGGGGAGTTCTTGTGCTGTCAGTGGGAAGACCAAAGGCTATTCCTGCTTTGTCTTCTACACTGACGGCACAGAAACTCTTTGTGTTTACAAGGTCAGCAGCACAAGTGTGACTCTTCTGGTGTTGCACACGTCCATAGGCCACGATTACCACTGTCCATCAGGTGGGCCCAGTGATAGACTACCACCTCAGTTGTATAAAACATTTTTTTTTTTCATTTTATGACATGTTACTCTATTAAAATGGCCTTGTATAATCAATTCACACATTTGAATGTATGTTTTCAATGCACCTACTAGCCAGTTCCAAATTCGATGCTAATAGCACAATGAGACCACAAACGTATGGATTATCATATTAGCGTATATAGGTACACAATGAATAGACAGTATGGTAGTCAATATAAGAATTATTTGGTGATGTGTGGTTTTTTAAAGTTTATATGTTGCCGCCAAATCAGCCGCTCTATTAACTGCCTAGGATGTTAACTAAACGGCGCCATTCAATGAACGGCCTGGATGATATTCAGACATACTGATCAATGACTTAGCTATGTAAAGCTATAAAAATGACTTCATTCTGCATGGTTATAAGAAAACCCAATCAACCTATCACAAATTTTCTGTGAATACACCTCTGCCTACTCCCTCGAGGATATACAGTACGTAATTTTGTCATAATTCAGGGTGGTGCCCTTTCTTACAAATGGCCGAAGCACGAAATTGGATAGCGCACGGTACTTATTTGCCTAGCCGTTTAATCAACAACATTATTCAGGCTGCTAATTGAATGGTGTATAAGTACAATTAATAAAACGGCTAATCAAGGCAGTTGCCTGCGATCATGCTCATGTTTGTATGCTAACACTCGAGTCATGATGCGCGTGCGTCGGATCGAACTTACCTACACAAACACTCTGGTCATTGTCTTCCAAAAATCAGCTGCTTACTGCAACTCATGAGCTGCCCATATCGATGTGGTACGGTTAAAGGTAAAAAGTGCAACCATATCTCCTTTCTGTCTATGGCAGTCGTAAAATACCCGTTACGATTGCCTTAGTAGATATAGAGTTACTAAACAGTTTACCTATTCCAGCTGGAATCCATCGAAGTGATTAGGTTCAAACTGTTTCTACAAGGTCAGTTGACACATCCATAGGCCACAGTAACCGCATCCTATCAGGTGGGCCGATGTCTCTGTGAGATAAAATAGTCCAAGTAATAGTACTAGTTGTACTGGAATTATCAAAATGTCTGTAGGTGAATGACTACTTTTATGATAACAGGTAAAGAATACAAGTAGCAACACCTCATCACATCTGAAGGATCTGAAGGCGACTAATGTACAAATAAGCAGACGATATCACTGCGAGAGAAGAAAAACTCGAAATAAAATCCTGTACCAACTCGGCTGGCCAGCGTGGTAACAGTACGCCAAAACTTCCTAACATTTGGAGAAGCCTATGTCCAGCGGTGAATTGCAATAGGCAATATTTTTCTTTTTATGCAGCGTTACACTCGTGCTACCAGCCCAAAAAATAACCTTTTAATTGTAATGATTATAACAATAGTATCTCTTTGCAGCTATCCAGTTGGAGATTCCTCAGGCTCCGAAGCGGAGGGGACGTGTGCTTACTTGTGGACAAGGAGACGTGGGCCAGTTGGGGCTCGGACAAGATGTTGAGGAGACTTCAAAGTGAGTACATTCAATTCTTGAAGCAGCTGGTTTTATGCATTTTTTACTACCTAAAATCTACGTACAAAACTGATCACACTGATACTTATGAAAGACAATATAAATAAAATAAAAAATTGCTCAAAGAAGCGTTGGGTGATTACAATGATCATCGAGCACCCGATGCGTTTTACCGCGATCTTTTATCAAAGCGTCTTTTAACTTTTTTCGTCTTTTGAAACTATTTTTTTTATTTTTTAAATTCCATTTCCCAACGCAAATGCGCCCAAATGACTCAAACGTGCCTTTATAAACTGACTACTTATTATTTGTATTGCAGATTCATGTTTGTGACAGCACTGGGTGACAAAATAATTGACGTGTATGCTGGTGGCATGCATACTATCGCTCTTGACAGCAGCGGGAAGGTTAGTACAAATGTGGTAGTTTTCATCAATTGGTCTTAGATTGTATATCACTATTTTCCAGTCCAAAGCTTTTTTTTTTATCTGATACCTTCAACCCAAGTTTGAAGCCTATTCGCCACTTTTATATTTTATATGACTTTGATAAATAATTATTATATACTAGCTGTCGCCCGCGGCTCCGCCCGCGTGGATGTCGGTTATTGCGAATCGGACTATAATTTGAGATTTAAACTATCCTATCTCTCAAGTTGGATCGAACTGCACATGGTGTGCGAATTTTATTATAATCGGTTAAGTGGTTTAGGAGTTTAGAGGACAAACATTGTGACACGAGATTTATATATATTATGATATTTCCCAGTTGGGGTTAGATTTTTGTTTCTTAATTTTTTTTTCACTTTTTATGTTCTCGCTTTCATTCTCACCCGCCGTTCATACATATCCTCTCTATCATTCTTTCTACACGTTTCTGTTCCTGTCATACTTCTGGATAGGGGTATTCGAATTCCTGCCCATACTTTGTAATGCTATCTTTATTTACCCAAATTTAACATTTATTTCTTTACATTAAATATCCTGCCGGATATTTCATTACTAAATATCGACGCGATATTATTTACGTGCTATTTCGTCTATTCACTATCCGCACTATCTTGTTCCAGTACTCGAGGAAAAAGTTTAGACTTAGGAGCATGGGACATGATTAGTATTGAAATGTTGACATAGCAACTGCCATCTGATCTCCCAACTCTAAGACCTGGCACTAGCTAACGCCTCGTCTGTTGTTTAGCACTGAATTGCAAAAGGGTGACAGGCTGGTGGGCGTTGGCCTGAAAGTGTTGCTAGAGTTCATTTTCGATACTCTTCTACATCTTAGCGTTAATTCCAATCGCATCCGAAGCTCTCAGCTTTGAGCCTGGAATCCGTTTCACCAGTCTAACTGCGGATTTGGCTGAACTTTAAAATTTTCAGTAAAGCGTCTATCATCTGACTTCTGCAACCAAATAGCGACTAAGGAAGCCAAAACGACTGCCATAGATGTTCGTATGGCAACAATTATTTTCTGTTAGTTTTCGATATTACCATGTACGTCGTCCCCAGGTATGGACATTCGGATGCAACGACGAAGGCGCTCTAGGCCGTACAACCACAGACGACAGCGAGGAAGTGGTTCCCCGCGCTGTGGTGTTGCCAGCTCGCGCCGTCAGCATCAGCGCCGGGGATTCCCACTCGGCCGCGTTACTGCATAACGGGGATGTTTACGTGTGGGGAGCTTTTAGGGTATGTGTGTTTTGTACTATGGGGTGTTCACTTGTAAAGTATGTGAAGTGATGTTATTTGAATTGAGGAAGTGATATATTTAACTATGGGTGCAAGTATAAGAATGGTGTTGCCAACATTCAGTATCAAATTAGATGAACTTTATAGTCGTTTGAAAATAGTTTTTCAAAAAAAGAAACTGACCTAACTTTGATATAATTTTACCCATGGGTCCAAAGGCTATTTACAACGCCGTTTGTGCCGTAGCGGAAGAGCGTTCGACTGGTTCGATTCCTAAGTTAGAAGTGTATAATATTTAAATATGTAGGGACATTTGTATTATATGTACTAGCTAATTAAGCTTTGCTTAGGTTTAAAAACCGCTGTGTAGAATATTCTAAGGTATTAAGAAAAATAAGTATTACTCTAACAAATTAATCAATTATAAGCGGCCAAACTATTCTTTTGCTTACTATATACAGGGTGTAATCGTTAAGTGTGTCCAGGCGATTATTCCGTAACTATTACAGATATCAAAAAACTTTAAACTGATATCGAAAGTACGTTACCTAATGAATAAAATGACATCAATAACTTTTTAAAAATCAAACGAGAGCTATCTAATATTTTGACATTAAACACTCCCATACATTTAGTATGAGATTAGTAGAAAGGTTTTAGGTACGTACACCAGAAGGGATTTCTCTGTCTGGGTACTCTCTTCTGTAGGCGATAATGGCCGCTCTTTTGTTACAATCATATTTGTAGTCAATTTTTAGCATACTCTTTTGGAATATGCCATTTTGCAATCAATAAATGAAACAATCACGATTATTAACGCAAATTAAAAAAACAACAACGATAAATTGGTGCGATCAACAACCCGAGATAAAAGTTTTGAATTTAGAACGAACACCAAAGAGTATCTTTTTTTTGTAGTGCTCTTCAGTTAGCTCAAATTACTTAATGCGATATTAAAAACGGTTTATTACTAATTTCAAGTGGTACCTAAGATAATTATTTTACACATGTATCTATTTGAAAATCATAATTGTCATATTCTACGTAATCATAAAATATGATTAAGGTAAAATGGGTACTAGATCACTTAAAATAAGGAAACTAAAACCTTTCTACTAATCTCATACTAAATGTATGGGAGTGTTTAATGTCAAAATTTTAGATACCTCTCGTTTGATTTTTAAAAAGTTATTGATGTCATTTTACTCATTAGGTAACGTACTTTCGATATCAGTTTAAAGTTTTTTGATATCTGTAATAGTTACGGAATAATCGCCTGGACACACTTAACGATTACACCCTGTATACTCATAAGGAGCTTTTATAAATCCTACCAAATCTATACATAAACTGTTACCGTTCAGACTATTCGTTTGTAGAATACCTACTATTCATACTATAATATATATTCACAGGACTCTCATGGCAGTATGGGCCTAGTGGTTCAGGGGCGAGAGGGTAAGCCCAGTGCCACCCCCGTCAAGCTAGAACTGGGAGAGCCCGCTGTGGCACTGGCTTCGGGAGGCGACCATCTTGTTATATTGTCGGTAAGTAGCAACATACACTGATTTTATAGATGTTTCTTAAAAAAATAAATTTTGGCTCAATTTCGATAGCGAAACTCTTCTAGAGCCGTGTTTCGAATGTTTGGTATCCATATGCTAAAAAAGTCTTTATTATTTTGGACGTTTCCTAAGTTCCGTATAAATGATTATTGACTGACTTGTCCCCAGACGTCGGGCGCCGTGTACACGATGGGCTGTGGTGAACAAGGCCAATTAGGACGTCTGTCTCAACGCTCAGCCTCACGAGACGCTCGACAGGGACTCAGTAAGTATTCCATTCACCTTAAAAAACCTCTACTAGTAACAGGGGTCCTCATAACACGAATCCTGCCGACTTCTCAATAGGTTACACGACGCATGACAAACTACATAGGAGGTAGGACCCGACGGTATTTCCGTCCAATAGAGCAGTCCGACTGGAGAAGTACCTCCCTACAGAATACCGCAGCCATAATAACCTCGTGTTGTGTTCCCGGCGGTGAGTAGGGTAGCCAGAGCTCACTGGAGAGTTTTTGTGCTGTCAGTGGGACGACCAAAGGCTATTTCTGGTTTGTCTTTTACACTAACGGCACAGAAACTCTCTGTGTTTAAAGGGTCTATAGCACGAATGTGACTCCCCTGGTGTTCCATCAGGTGGACCGTGTGTTTGTTTGCCACCTCTCAGGTATAAAAAAAGCATTCATAAGATACTGTTTTATCTTCCTATTGTAGTAGAGAGACTGTAGGAAAACTAAAATATGTATGTTCCTAAAGAAATGCAAGTATTTTTGTTGTATAAATAAAGATGTGTTCTGTGTCCAGGTGCTCTGCTAGTGCCGTCCAAGGTGACCTTGAAGGCGGGTGCGTCTCGTGTGTGGGCAGGCTATCACGCCACCTTCGTGCTAGACGGGGCGGCAGAGAAGGTGTTCGCCTGGGGACTCAACAACTATGGACAACTCGGTGAGTACTGTGGCTGTACCATGCTATGTTGGCTGTACTAGAACTTAATAAATAGAAATGTGGCGATACGAAATGTATTTTTACATTTGACAGCTTCTGTGGCGTGGCGGTAGTGAACGCGGCTGCAACGCAGGAGGCGCGGGTTCGATCCCCGCTCAGTGCAAATATTTGTATGCATGAATATGTATATTCGCATTGGTCTCAAAGTCAAAGTCAAAGTATTTATTTGCGTTCATGTGTATGTTACAGGTGTTTAGTTATTTTAGGTCTCAACATGAAGCCCAGTTTGGGCACAGCAAATTTATATTGAATTATATAACATTACGTGATATTACATTGGTCTGGGTGTTTCTATGTATTTTATGTATGCATTTACAAAAAAAAAGTATCGAAGTATGTTTATCCGCATTCTAGATTCCATAACACAAGCTAGTACCTATATTGTAGTAACTATATTGATATAATATTGCACGCCGCTAGGCTAAATATAGTGTACCTAAATGTATGAACTTAACATCCCACATACCTGTATTTGCAATTGTAATAAAATAAATAAATAAATAGTTAACCTATGCTTACCATGGATCTAGACAGCGTTGTGTGAAATGTTGTGGAATATTTATTTATTTATTTATCAATCAATCCATGAACCTTTGGCAGTCCACTGCTGGACAAACGACATGATTTATCTTGACCACAAGTCGCTTGAGAAACGACTCCTTTGCGCGCGCAGATTGGTTTTATACAATCTATCATTGGTGGATTTGAGTTCCTCTGCAGCCGTAGAACAGCGTCTTCATCCTAGCGTTAATCCCAGTCGCATCCGAACCTATCAACTTGGAGTCTGGGGTCCGCTTTTACCAGTCTAACTGCGGATTTGGCTAAACTTCAACATTTGCCTTGACGTGACTGCCATCTGACCTCCACAACCTAAAGGCGATATCGAAGCATTGCAGTTAGACTAGTTGTTGGATTTTTGAGGGCCCGCAACTACCCGTAAGGTATGCCAGAAATGTTTGTATGGCTACCGAGACCGACGGCTTAACGTTTTCATGCATACAAATATTTGCACTGAGCGGGGATCGAACTCGCGCCTCCAGCGCAGAGGCCGCACTCACAACCGCAACGCCACGGAGGCTATCTTTTGAAGGCAACCAGAAAACATATTGTAGACTACAAATAGAGTACATTTTGTGACGTGCCGAGTCAAGATATATGCCGATATCTTGCGTCATCTAGGGCAATAAAACTGAACTATAACAGAACTATCAATCCTACATCGCGATATTAAAGTTTACACGCTAGATAGTACTCTATATACAATATTTTAACGTTAAACTGTTGTGCTGCGGCCCAAAATGTGTGAGATGCAGTGCCATTGCTAAACATTTGTTATCCACGTACCCGCCGGGTCTAGATAGGAGGGATCCTTGTTTGACGTCGTGGGTCGTGGAGGGTGACATACGGTGCCTATGGTCGCACTCACTACTATGGACGCCCAAGATCGTGCCAATTGAACTCAGAGTTTACCTCCCACTCGAATGCAATCAGGAAACCTTATCCATGATAATGATGGGCATTTCGCCCTATTTCTACTTAAAAGTAATAACAGGTCAAAGAAGTGTAACAGTGTTTTCACATTCGTCCGATATTCGGTAACGGTGTCGGACGCCGATAGCCGACACAATGTGCTGTTTTCACAAATATCCGAAAAAATCGACCCGATACGGCCATTTGCTTGAAAGCACAGACTAGTAAGGGATGCTAGGCATGAAAAAAAATTTAAAGGGTGCAAGGAATTTTCCATCTTATTCACATTACACAGTATCGAGTTTTTTTCTTATATTCGTGATCAGTGTCATCAATTAACGCAAAAAGACACGTAACTAAGAAAATTTAATTAGGGTCGAAAATTACTTGCAGTCTCTGTTTTAGTCTCTTGCGATCCGATTTCGGGCCAGCACAGTGTTGTTGGCTCCGATAACCAATATTGAGCTGGATAATGTGAAAGACAGATACATATGTCATACATTTGACTTCCTCGGATAACGGATATCGAACAATGTGAAAAAGATCTAAAGGTGACTTAACCATATACTATTATTATCCTCAGGTATAACAGGCGAAAAGCGCAAAACTGCTCTGTACACGCCCAACGAGTGCGACGCCTTCAGCAGCGTCGGCACCGGCTGGCGCGCCGTGGCGCCCGGCCAGCACCACTCGCTGGCGCTCGACAGCAACGGCCAGGTGTACGCCATCGGCCGCTGCGAGTATGGCAGGTACGAGGCGCTTTTGTATGGTTCATAGGCTCCCGTTGGACCACTATCTCACCTGTTGGGTAAGTGACGATGTGGTACGATGGAACATGCTTGCCTAGAAATAACTTAGTCTTGAAGACATCCGGAAAAACAGATTCGGGTAGTGCATTCCACTTCTTGGCGGGACGCATGATGAACGTATCGCTGAATCGTTTAGTACTGACAAGTGCAATGTCTACGGTATATCGACAACGGGTGGGGCCACTTTCACCTTTGAGAAAGGAGACGGCAGCGCCTGTCTCTTGCATGGGAAACAATTCCCACCGAAGTAGGATGGGTTCTAAAGAGGGCTGCTCGGAGGTTTTCCCACTTGTTCCTTTGACTAGCAGAGGGCACAGGGAAGATTACTGTAGGCAAGGAGCGGGTTGGTTTTTGGAGTGTGCTTAGACATGGTGGTGAAGAGACCAAAGGCTATTTCTGCTTTGTCTTCTACACTGACGGCACAGAAACTCTTTGTGTTTACAAGGTCGGCAGTACGAGTGTGACTCCACTGGTGTTGCACACGTCCATAGGCCACGGTAACTACTTATCATCAGGTGGACCGTGTGCTTGTCTGCCACCTCAGTTGTATAAAAAAAAGTTAAGCCATCGGTTCCGCTTGCCATACGAACATGCAATACTCCAATTTTTGTCATTGGGTTGTGTAGGTAAGATGGCGTTTTACGAAAAGTATCGAAATCTAGCTAAACCCGCAGTTTGACTGGTAAAGCGGACCCTAGATTTCGAGTTCAAAGCTTCGGATGCGACTGGGATTATCGCTAGGATGAAGGAGAATAATGAATTTTCTATTTAATTGATTAACGAGTGTGTTTCTTGTCTCCAGATTAGGGCTGGGCGATCGGCCGGGAGACGCCGAGGTGCTAGAACCCATCCCAGGGCTTCAAAACAAGCAGTGTATCAGCATCGCCGCCGGGACTAGCAACTCCTTTGCTGTCACTAACACTGGTAAGGTCACCTCATATAATTTTTCTATATTGTCTTTACAACCCCTCGTTTACACCTAAATTTAAAACATGTATTTGACAAGTTGTAATATGTCATAATAGGTTTTACTGTGTTATAGAAATGCGAGAGGCGAGTTTCATTTTTGCTTAATAATATCGGTTTTTGTTTACTCATTGAAAAAGTTTTGGTAATTTAATTCTATTTTGCAGTTTATTGAATAGTTTCTGCTATTCTTCATCCTTTTTATTTTGAAAACGATATTTCGATGGCTGTCCTAACTCCGTGGTGTACACACAATATTCGGTGGTTTATAGGAGTGTGACGTGTAGTCGTTTTTTTATTAATCAATATAATTATTTTACGTTGTTGATAGTTTAATTTGAGTATAAGAGTATAGTACTACTAGCTTTTGCCTGTTGTGTTGGTTGTCGCGACCAAACATAGTCTATGGTCTTTTTTAAGGGTCTCATCGCATAATGTTCTTTCTTATAATGCCCCTTTCTCAAAATCAGGATTACAGTCTTTATATTGTGATAGCTGCGCAATCTGATTTGGTTAGGTTAGGTTAGAAGGCTAATGCGTGAGCGGAGCGGAGCGTGGTTCCCGCATTAAGCCTTCGTGGTTTTTTTTAACAATGCATAAATTCATGCAGAAAAGGACATTATGCGATGAGACGTTTTTAAGGTTTCATTTTCGTTTATATCAAATTTCAGTAAAATCGGTAGTGGTTTAGGCGTGAAAGCGTAACTAACACTCAGTGAGACAGAGTTATTATCAATTTTTTATTATTAGTAATATCACTTATTCATTGCGTGCTTTTTATATGTTTACACATATTTTGAACAAATAAAATGTTTTTATTGTATTGTATTTTTTTATACAAGCAGAATAGCACAAGGTTCATCTGATAAAAAGTTGTTACCGTTGTTTATGGACGTGTGCAACACCAGGGGAGTCACACTCGTGCTGCTGACCTTGTAAATACAGATCCGCTTATTAATAAACTTTGACTAACTTTAGTCCGAGATTAGACAAGGATTAAGATAGTCTATCCTTATTCCTTATTAAATAATGAATAATAAGGATGGACTATCTTAATTCTTGTCTAGTTTGAGACTAAAGTTAGTCCAAGTTTATTAATAGGACCGAGAGAGTTTCTGTGCCATCAGTGTAGAAGCTAAAGCGAGAGTAGCCTTAGGTGTTCCTAGTGTCCAGTTACTAACAAGTGTGCCCCCTCAGGCGCGGTGCTGGCGTGGGGCATGGGGTCGGAGGGCGCGCTGGGCACGGGGCAGGCGGCCGACTGCGCCGCGCCCACGCCCGCCGCCACGCCGCCGCTGGCGCCCCGCGTGCCCGTGCACGTGTCTGCTGGCGGCCAGCACACCGTCGTACTCGCCGTACGTATCCGAGCTAACTGTACACTACGTCCGTTGGGTGACGGAGAAAATACAAGTATCACCACCCCACACAGACAGAATACAAGTATCGCCACCCCACACAGACAGAATACAAGTATGACCACCCCATACAGACAGAATACAAGTATCACACCCCATACAAACAGAATACAAGTATCACACCCCATACAAACAGAATACAAGTATCACCACCCCATACAAACACAATACAAGTATCACCACCCCACACAGACAGAATACAAGTATCACCACCCCATACAGACAGAATACAAGTATCACACCCCATACAAACAGAATACAAGTATCACACCCCATACAAACAGAATACAAGTATCACCACCCCATACAAACACAATACAAGTATCACCACCCCACACAGACAGAATACAAGTATGACCACCCCATACAGACAGAATACAAGTATCACCACCCCACACAGACAGAATACAAGTATGACCACCCCATACAGACAGAATACAAGTATCACACCCCATACAAACAGAATACAAGTATCACACCCCATACAAACAGAATACAAGTATCACCACCCCATACAAACACAATACAAGTATCACCACCCCACACAGACAGAATACAAGTATCACCACCCCATACAGACAGAATACAAGTATCACCACCCCACACAGACAGAATACAAGTATGACCACCCCATACAGACAGAATACAAGTATCACACCCCATACAAACAGAATACAAGTATCACACCCCATACAAACAGAATACAAGTATCACCACCCCATACAAACACAATACAAGTATCACCACCCCACACAGACAGAATACAAGTATCACCACCCCATACAGACAGAATACAAGTATCACCACCCCACACAGACAGAATACAAGTATGACCACCCCATACAGACAGAATACAAGTATCACACCCCATACAAACAGAATACAAGTATCACCACCCCATACAAACACAATACAAGTATCACCACCCCACACAGACAGAATACAAGTATCACCACCCCATACAGACAGAATACAAGTATCACCACCCCATACAAACAGAAGACAAGTATCACCACCCCATCTCATCCAAACGGTGTCGTAAAAGGCAACTAGCAGAATGCAGACTATCACTGCGAGAAAAAGGAAACTCGAATTGAACCCTGTATCGATCCGTCTGGCCAGCGCTTAAACAGTAAGCCAGAACCTCCCAACACCCTCAGTCACAGAAATATATTAGAATAGAACAGACATACGCAGTGTTCCCCTACATATTCCGCGTGGCAACCTTTCCACTGTATATAAATACTCACGAGAGAAAAGAAATACCTTAATTTTACAAATTTAACTCTCCGTCTTTAACGATATTTTTGCAAACTAGTATTAACAATACCAAGTCAGCGTTCAAAAATTCCTGTCTCAAAGGACAAGAATTGACTAGCAAGTTACCATGCGTTTCCCACTCACATACCCATTCTATCCTAATATATTTCTACGCTCCCAACATTAGCAAAAAATTATGACCAGCAGTGGCCTACGATATGTCAATTAACTAATAATATACTAGATATAGATATACTATAGCATAGATAACCTAAAAGTAACTTACGGTCAAGAAGACCTAGATTCGAATCCTACTCATTACATTATTTTATTCATTTGGAATACTCAAAGCGTCGATCAGTAACTCAGTAGTCAGAGGATTCCTTCTGTAAGTGACAGGTCACGGGTTCATGTCCCGTTTGAACCTTTCTCTTTTTCCAATCTAAATTAATTCATAACCATATCTTATCACTTACATACTTATAGGAGGACCCAAGCCCGCAAAAAGAAGATTCCCCACCCCCAGAAAGCGAGACCTCGGAACAGAAAATGGATCAAGACTCCCAGGATTCTCAGGAAGATACAGAAGTAGAGCCCAAGAGTAAACGTCAGAAGTCGGAACAAGAAGGAGAAATATCTAGCACTTCGTCCGCGCAACCTAGTGAAACGGTTGAGGAGAATAAGCCACAGGTATGTTCCCTTCCTTCAGCTTCGGGTCCTTTAAACGACTGTACTTACAGGATCGGTTGCACGAGTGTGACTCTCGGTTGCACCCGTCCATAGGTCACGGTAACCGCTTTCCATCGCGTGCAACGTGATATATAACTGCGAAAAAGTATCTAATGAGGCCGTTAGAGCGTTTTCACACTCATCCGATATCCGACATCCGATATCGGAGGAAGTCAAATGTATGAGATATGTATCTCTCTTTCACATTGTCCGGCCCGATATCGGCTATCGGAGCCAACACCACTGTTTTGGCCCGATATCGAAACACAAAGAGACTAAAACAATTTTCGACCTTAAAGACATTATCTGGGTTCCATGTCTTTTCGCGTTAATTGATGACGCTGATCACGAATATAAGAAAAAAAACTCGATGCCATGTCATGTCAATAAGGTCTAAAATTGCTTTTTTTTTTCTTTACTCCTAGCATCCCTAACTAGTCTGTGCTTTCGAGCAAATGGCCGTATCGGGCTGATTTTATCGGATAAATGTGAAAACAGCACGAGGTCTCTGACATTGAATGTCGGCAATCGGCGTCCGATACCGATATCGGATATCGGATGAGTGTGAAAACGCTCTCACGCTGAGTGGCCACCATTGTAGCATACTACGTGTCTGCAATGGTGATCCTCCTACCCAAGACTTTGCCTTCAGTTTATCAGGCATCGCTCGAGGCCAGATGCGTTCAATTCAATGCTCGGTAAACGATAAATGGGTTAAGTTATCTAGGCAAAGGTTACCATTGGGATGAATGACCGTTTAATGGTGCTACATCGCTTCCGTGCTTTGGAGAGCACGTTAAGCCGTCGGTACCAGTTACCATACGCAAACATCTATGGTAGACGTAACGGATAGTTGGAGCTTTTAAAAATTCGACTACTCTATCTGCATAACTTTGATGTTACTAATTGGTTATAGAGGTCAGATAGCAGTCGCTTCACGGAAAATATCGAAGTTTATCCACATCACAGTTCGACTGGAAAGTCGACCCCAACTGACTCTTGGGAAGAGCCTCCAAGAATAATAATAAAACGTTATTGTATAAAAACATTGCAAGATTGTTTACCTTTAACATACCGAATCAAACTGAGTATTGTGTCTATTCATAAGGTCCCTAGTTCGTATATATATCTTAGACTATATACAAACTATAGACCCAGTAATTGTCACTACAATGCGGCATACAAAATAGCTACAAGTTGATATTGGCTCAACCGTTCACGCTCACTCGCCGTTTTTTCTGCGACGCATTTTTTTTGCATACTGTGTCTATATAATTACAGTACATGGTCTAAGTTGTACATATAATTCTCTCGATTAAGATAGGAAAAAGTGAATCGCTCTGGTGGGACTCGAACCCACGATCTTTCACTTACAGGGGGAATGCTCTGACCACTGAGCCACCGAGCCACACCTGAAGCTATCCAAATTCTCCTATACTACCGTCTTAGGGCGACGGTATCATTCTCTGTCTATATATAATTCTGTATGTAAATACTAGGGTAAAAAGAAAAAGCGCGTAGCAGTGAAGGCGGCCCCGAAACCGAAAGAACGGAAAAAGGCACGGCGCAACTAGGTTCATGATATTATTTATATAACGACGTTATAACCTGACAGTCTGAGGTTGTGGGGTTAGGCTATATAGTACGGCTGTTGACATCTGGGCCCCTAGCACGAAAAACTATCGTAAAGGTTGCGAGAGAATGGAGCATTACGATTGGCCGGCTTGTCACACTTCAGTAGGAGGGAGGACACGCCGGTATTGCCGGTATTTCCGTCCAATTGAGCAGTCCGACTGGGGAAGTAACTCCGCCCTACAGAATACCGCGGCTATAATAACCTCGTGTTGTGTTTCCGGCGGCTAGTACGGTAGCCAGAGCTCACTTGTATGTCCTGCTTTGTAATCTACGCTGACGGCACAGAACCTCTCTGTGTTTACAGGGTCGGCATCACGATTGTGACTCCCCTGGTGTTGCGCACGTCCATAGGCCACGGTAACCATTTTCCATCACGTGGACCGTGTGCTTGTATGCCATCTCAGTAGTATAAAAAAAAACAAGTTCACAGTAAGTAGGCGGCCAATCGCTATTCGTTACTTTTATGATAGTTTTTCGTGATGGCTCAAATATTAATGGCCGTACTATAATGTCGAAAGATTGTATGAACTAATTAATATAGAATCGAAAAATCATATAAATGAATATCCACTGACAGAATTATACACACAACTGTCAAGACCGTGTCGCTAGTTTTTATCTCGGAAACAGATTCCCATGGGGCAGTGGGAACGCATCAGCTGGAAAAAAAACTAACAAAATAATCAAGTTACTCCTTAAGAGAAGTGTCCACTGGCAAGTATTTACCGCAATTTCAATTCATAGGCCACAGTTACCACTCTCCATCAGGTGGGCCGTGTGCTCGTCTGCCACGTATGCCAACTTGCATATAATAAAGTGAAACCAGTGAATGAAAAATTGAGCAACGAGTGACTGTCAAGGTATGGACATATTATGGGAAGAGAGGAAAGTAATGTTGTAAGGATGGTTCAAAGTATGAATGTCTGGGCTTGAGGAGCAGAGGTAAGTCCGAAAAAAGATGGATGTATTGCTTGAAAGATGATATGGAAAATGGAGTAACTGAGGAAATGAAATCGGACAGGAATTTATGGAGGATATGACATGTTTGTGTGACCAGCCCCTCTGACAAGTGGCAATTCGCTAGCCGGCGTTTGGTGGAATAGAATGACGAATGTATGGGATTTGACGTAAATGACAGTCGTTAACGCATGTCAAATACGTCAAATCTTATACATTCGTCATTCTATTCCACCAAACGCCGGCTAGCGAATTGCCATTTGTCTAGAGGGGCAGGGCAGGTAGATAATGATGAACTTACAAATATAGTAATTTCAGTCAGTGGCAAGTCATCAGCAAAAAATTGCGGAAAATACTAGCCAGTGTTTGTTTGTGTTATTGCATCTTGATAATGATTGTGGAGCTATATAAGACCTATGACTCGTTAAAATTGCCAGGTTATAATATTTATTGTTGCACTTGTAAAAAAATACAGACACATACACACAGGGTTTAAAATGTAGACCTTTCCTGAAGGGAAAGTAAATATCGGAGATAGCGAGCTTAACTCATAAGCAGCTTAACCCTTATTTTTAAAAACAAACTAAATGCATCCGAATATTTTCGAAAACTTGCTAAACCCGGTAATCGAACCAACTAAAATTCGAAAAATAACATCTGTATTGCATGGCATCAATCGACCGTGTCAATAACAAGGATATTATTTTTAAATCTATCTAATTTTATAACTATTACTCCATTCGTTTCTCTACTAAACTGTAACTAAACTCAAACAATCTTAATATGTATTTTAAATATCTTTTATTTATAAATTCAGTTCATTATATTACTACTAAAATTAATTGAAAAACAAATCCTTTTTCTATCATTCCAAAAAAAATGAACGCTTGAAGTACCTGAACCTCACAACATTTGAAAAGCATAGACAGAGAGGAAGTCTCATCGAAACTTAAAAAATATTGCACAACTATAATGATATCAATACCATCCAAGATATGTATAGCCTCAATGAAACAGTCGCATGAGGGACCACCCCCCTAAAGATTTATACTTGAACCCCTGAACCACTCTCTACCTAACCGTGTTGTTAGAGAGTGGAACAGACTACCGGAAGACATTGTTTTGGCATCCAATGTGAATGCTTTTAAAAACAAACTTGTCAGAATCTCCAGATCACAGGACACACACGCATCAGCTTAATAGTTGCTAGTGTATGTGTAATAAGGTCATTGACTGATGAGGAAACGGCACGATTAGTTTATTTTAGCTACTTTCATAGCCTTATGTCGTATGGTCTGATGCTGTGGGGCTCAGCTGCTGATATTGAGACTATTTTCATATTACAGAAACAAGCGATACGAGCAATCTATAGCCTCAGACCCCGTGACTCGCTGAGAGAACTATTTAAAGAAATTAATATTTTAACAGTTGCTTGCCAATAAATTTACTATAATGTTTTATATGTACGCAAGAACCTAGATATCTTCAAAAAAAAAAAACTCTGACGTACACAATTATAATACAAGAAATAAAAATAAACTTGTAGTGCCAAAACTCAGACTTCAAAAGGTTGGTAATTCATTTGTAGGTAACAGTATTAAAATGTTTAATAAAATTCCTCAAGATTTGGTTGACATGCCACTAAATAAGTTTAAAATAGAAGTAAAAAAGTCTTTAATGAAAAAAGGATATTACAAATTAAACGAATACCTTAATGATAAAAATGCATGGTCATCCTAATCTTTTTGACTTGCTCGCACAATATAAATGTATTAAAAAAAATTACATTGTTTTAAAAAAGAAACTATAATATTGTTCACTGAGTTTCTTGCTGGTCTCTCCTCAGTAGAACCAACTTACCGAACCAGCGAAAGAATCATTTTCAAATGATTTATTTACTTAATTTAATATTATATTAGTAATTTCTTGACATGACTGTAAAATTTTGACGTTCATATGTGCTCTTTATGTGCCTAAACTGAATAAACGAAATTGATTCTTTGATTCTGTGCTTTACATAAATAATTAATATTTTTCTATTTAGAAACACATTTTAAAGACTAAGAATTAAAATTGAACCACTAATTAGTTCGCCTAGTTTTTTTGTCTAATGTGTTAACCGAATGTAACATCATTTTCTACTATAAGCTCTAATTTCTATTTTATACTTTTTTTTTTATTTTGATTGAAATTTATTTTACAAGTGCAACAGTAAATCTGTCGTATTGTAATCTAGAGATACGGACAGAAAGTAGATTAGATAATATTGTGAAATGGACTATGTACGATTCGACAAAGGAGATACGATCGCACTTTTGTTATATAACGTTGTATGTAAAGGTGCTACTGTATCTCCTTTGTCGAGTGTATAGGACCTCATCTGTTAAAGGGTCTTAACATTGAGGCCGTGCGGGTGTTTGTGTTACCATACTAAGTTCGTCGTACCGTAGCTTTGTTATCGTATTATTTAACGTGTCCTTGGGGTACTGTCCTGACCCCAGCGCAAAAAAACTCTCGTAATTTTATCGTTAACGTGTCGAGAGAACGAAGCGTTGCCATTGGCAGGCTTCACGCACACACCGGTTCACAGTAGGCAGTCGGCCAATCGCACGGCTCCGTTCTCTAGTGACGTTTATGATACAATTACGAGAGTTTTTCGTGCTAGGGCACTGTAAGCTTAGAATTTATGCCAACTCTATTGACACTACAGCGCGGTTTAAGAAAGATCTACTACTTTGGTACATTGCCATTAACCCCCCCCCCCCCCCCTCCCTCCCCCTTGTTGATACGTGTTCAGGTTAAATACTACTACCCCCTCCTCCCCTGCATGACCTGTATTTTAGTACATAGAAAGAAACTTAAATTTTTTAAATACAGGTATTATGAAGTATAATCTTATTTTATTCTGAAATCAATACAATATAATTATCAAAAATCTTGTCAGATTTGACGAAAGCGTTTGGCGAAAAAATGAATACACGTGATATCTTACTACACCCCCTGCCCCCTTGTGATATTTCGTGATTTTTGTCAAAATCTATCCCCCCCCCCCCTTCCCCTCAAGCCTCATGTGATTAACGAATGACCCCTTACCTTATTCACACATAACGCGTATTTCACGCCGTTTTTGCGATGCATTTTCTTGGAAATACTGTGTTTGCACAGTATATGGACAAGGTAATGGTGGCGGTTTTTAGTTTTTATGTGTTACTTTAGATTTTTTAGTTCTGTCCTTTGTTTTGTCCCATATTTGTTTACTTTAAGTTGTAGTAGGTAATTATGGTAATGTAGTATAGTGTATTAAAGTATGTTGTAGGAGTAAGTAGTCTTGAAAAAACATTATTGTATGAATCTAATCTATTCAGGGATAATATACCTAATAGTCAATAAATACTAAAGTATTCCAAAGAATTTTGTGGAATTATAGAAAAATGAGGGTAGTTGTCGATTAAGTAGTTTTAATTTGGTCATTCGAAAATAATCCCAGGATTAAGTAGACAGCATTTTCTGCCCCGCTAGAGTCTAGACAAGTGGCAATTCGTTGGCCGGCTTTGGTAGAATAGAATGACGAATCTATGGGATTTGACGTATTTGACAGTCGTTAACGCATGTCATAAATGTCAAATATCCCATACATTCGTCATTCTGTTCTACTAAACAACGGCCAACGAGATGCCACTTGTCCAGAGGGGCTAGTTAGATTAAGATGAGGCATTATAACTGAATTGATAACACATTTTTGTTATAAAAATGTGTAATCAATATTACTGGTATAACAATTGGGTGTATTCTAACAGACAATTCAGAAGGCCAATCCTCGTAATATCTGTCCAAAATTCAGTCTACATGTGGCAATCACGAAAATGTAAACAGTATTCTCTCAACAACAGAATTCTGACATTTGGATGATTTAGATTAGATTAGGCTGAATTTTAAGAAGACTGATATTACGAATACTGGTCCTCAGGTCCCTTGAAAATTAAAACGTGCGGGACACGTATTTTAGTGCTGTCTGATCTAATTTGAATAAAGCTTATATTTAATTTTTACAAATCTTGAGTTGAAAATGTCTCCAATACACTGAAAGTTGGTATACTCGGGCCAGGTAGTTGGTTGAGAAATTGTTGTACTATTCATTACCCTGGCTTTAATAAATCCATTTTAAATTGCAGAAGGTGAACGGTAATGAAAAGAAGGAGACGCCTATGGAAGTCGATGCAACTGGTAAGATTGTTTGACTATTGTGATATTGCTTGTATTGCACTATTTTGACATTAATTAATACATACATATTTGATTGCCAACAATAACTCTGTCAATTTTTACTATAGTCTGTTTTTTTAATTTCAGATAGTAAAATGACATTACCAATTAAAAATAGTCATGTGCCACCAGTATCGAAAGTTGTCGACAAATTAAATTTAGTACTGATTTTTGTAGGTTATTGTATAGTTAGCTCATATGGATAGTGTAAGATACTAAAAAACTTTTTAATTTTTACTTTTTTCTTAAAATATATATAATATATAAATATAAAGCCAAACCACTTGTATCTAGGCCACAAACATTGTCTATAGTTTCGAGAACGTCACTAAGCACTAAAAGCTGGTATCATTTCACAATTTGACATTTTCTGTTGTCAATTTACTATCTGAAATATAAAAAAAAAAAACGGACTATAACGTATGTTTTAAGTATATTGTTACTAACAAAATATAGAAATCGCTCCCGAAGACGAAGACCCGTGGTAGTATTTCGGGTATACTACATATTGGCATTTTTTTTTCCGATTTGGTGGTTCTTTTTTTTAATTCGTTCATTTTTCGTGCTTAGGACACAGTTCTAGAATCTTCTACGAAAACCACATTCCTTGAACTGCAAATTTACATTTAGCTTAAATTTGAAATGCACACAAGATATAAAAAAAATTATCTATTCCAGACAATTCCCAAGAAACAGACAAGAAAGATGATACAGAAACAAAAAAATCAGAAGAACAAACACCGGATAGCGAAAAGACCGAGGCAGACCCAACGCAGACAGAGAACTCCAAACCCGAGACCACGGACACATCCAGCCAGGAGACAACAGACAGCAATACTAAGTCCCAAGTCCAGGAACAATCTCCGGAGTCTCAGAAAGACGTTGAAATGTCAGAAGAACGGACAGAGGTGAATGGTACCCCGGAAAGTCAAGTTATTGAACCTAAACCCGTCGAAGTTATAAGTGGTAACCCTATTACCACCACAGCGTGATAGTGTTGTGTGAACGGACAGTACGTTTCGGTTGGTTTCTACGTTCTGGGTTTTGATTGGCAGGGTTAACACATATCCCCCCATTCTCATAGTTTAACGAAACGTTTGATGCTTGACATGGCCTGATGTTGAAGTATGTTTAAAACTTTACTATAAGAATAATATATATTTAAAACTTATTTGAAGTCTGTTTTAATGTTTTATAAAAATTTTAAGACGGATACACTGTGGCAAGTTAGAACAGTAAGTAAAATTTATATTTAAAAATTCAAATTCAAATTTGTGATCTACTGTAAGAGAATTTTACAGTTGATCACGGAATTCAAATTCAAATTTGTGATCAACTGGTACAGACTTTTACAGTTGATCATGGAATTCAAGTTCAAATTTGTGATCAACTGGTACAAACTTTTACAGTTGATCACAGAATTGAATTTGAATTTTGTAATTTAAAAACTTTCAACATCATTTTCACTTACAACTTTCTGTGTTCTACTATTATAAGCTTTCTCAATTATATATGTTTAAGTATATTTTTTATTCAACATTGAGTTCATGTTAACGCATCAATGTTTCTTAGTATTAACGAGAAGATATTTAGTACAATTTTGACAGTTTTTATCAAATAAAGAAGTTGATTGGAATGTGGTGGTTTTTTTGGTTCAAAGCTTTGGGGGTGCTTGTGCCTTGAAATCTAAAAAAAGTAACTAAAAAAATTACTAACGCTAACTTTGCCACCCATCATTGTTACAGCTAACCATTTGTCACTTAACCCTAACGTAAAAATTGGCTTGGAGTACCTTAGCAGTACTTTTTGACACTAAATTTAACACCGTACGGTACCAAATTTCAATATCTATGTACTGTTTGTTTTGTTGTATGTTTACAATAAGTTTATGTATTCGAAGTTGATCTGGTTATAACGGGAATGTTCCACGGTAAAGTTTAATCGAACCAAAATTAGTTTTATACAGAGGCCTCGGTAGACTATAGATTGATTTCTTGCAATGAATTTTTTAGAGGTTGTCGTATAACTTTTTAAAAATTGAATGACGCGCCCTACCATATATTTTAATAATAATAATAAATAAATATTTTACAACGTTCTACCATTCTGCCCATGGTAAGCATAGCTTAACTAGCTCGTGTTATGGAATCTGAAATATGGATAAACATACTTTTTATTCATTCGGTTAGGTATTAACTGAAGGCAAATAATGTTGTAGCGACTTTTTATAAAAACACATATTGAACAAATAAACTGGGCTACCTGACCAACTAGTGGTTCTATTTCGGATTTTAATCTTTAAAATGTATTTCTAAATAAAAAATATTTATAAAATATATGTTTAAATAAATTATGATAAAAAGACCCTTCAAGATTGTTTCTCTTTAGTTAACAAAACGTTAAGATGTGTGAATTATTTCATTAACTAGTCGCGTGATAAATTCGAGTACGCTATGTGTAGTATCGCTAACGTATATACCACAAAACGTCCGCTCGCTTGCGCGTTCTGGCACATTGTGACTAGTTGAGCAACAAATCGAAAAACAATCCTTGTTAATTTGCTTGTGTAGTGGGGCGTGTAATTTGGTTTTAGATGAGCTCTAGTATTCAGATATTGCTAGTAGGTGTATACTTGTTTGACGTCAAAGAAAATTAATGTAATGTTGAGTACAGAGACAAAAGTTAGATTTTTGTACATTTATATGGCAAAGCAACGTACGCGCAGATAGGACATATCTGACAGAATGGTAGTGAAGTTTAAAATATGCAAGAAAGATATATTTTTATCATCTATTAAGTGCAAGTTTTATAAATTATCCATACTAATATTATGAATGCAAAAGTAACTCTGTCTGTTATGCTTTCACGCCAATTTGGTACAGTGGTACATTAGATCTTGAGAAAGCACATAGGCTATGTTTGGTCGCGATAGCCGACATCCACGCGAGCAACTGCTGGTGTTGTATAAAATGTAATTTTATTCCGTTAACGTTCATCGATTTTGATGTAACTCTTCACAATTGGCGATGGCAGTTGAGTTATTAAAAAAGCGGAGTTCCCATTTTCTCCTGACACTTGGGCTTGTGGAGGTTTCCGCACGTAAAAAAAGGAGAGTACCCAACATTGGCATATAAAAAATGATTACAATACTGTCTAAAGTTTACGCGAATAATAATTAGTGAAATAAAAAATACTTTTAATGTATTTTTAACGCGATTTTTTTTTAAATAACAAAAGAATGGTTATATTAACTTTACCGTTATCACTATATCAACAAAAAATTCTCACATGGTTCAATGTCATTTTTATCAATAGTATATCAAACTTGTTCAATAGTTCAATTTCAAATTTATCCAATAATCTTAATTGTACATTTTAATGTTAAACTCTGCGACTGAATGCCAGCACGATGTATTCTTCAATTTCATACCATAGCAACCAACCTCAATCAATTGGGAAATACAATCAATCAATCTATTAGCCCACCAGAGTCCACTGCTGGACACAGGCCTCTCCCAATGTTGGGAGGCTTTGGGAAATACAAAAACTATGAAATGTTGATAAAAAAATCACATTTTTTTGACTTGTCATAGTGAGGTTGGTTTTTATTTTTTAAATTGTTGAAATCGTGGTGTTGCCAGTCACAAACACCGTAGTATTCTCGACTTCGGATACGACAAAGGTCTTACATCGCGAGTGTGCGCGTCGAAATTTTTGTTATATATTTTTTTTTTATTAAATAACTGTATTTCTGTTTGTATAACACGTATTTTGTTTTCTACCGCCAAAATTTTGACAGTATTCTATATTTAAATCACAATTTTTTTACTTCGTCCATTTTGTGGGTAATTGCACAAAATTTTCAATGTCGAAGTGATTATTCATTTGAAATTAAACAAATTAATATTAAAGTAGACATATGTAAGCATAATATAAGATATTACTAGTCTCTGACTGACATATCTACCGACTGATAAATATAGTAACAAAAAAATGTTTGAGAAAATGAAAAAAATTATAAATTATGCAATTTTAGAGAGGATGTTTTTTCGTTTTTCATTCAAAAGGATCTTTAGTATTTAGAAAAGTATCTTACAGTTGCTTTTCAATTTAAAATTAGCCTTTTATTAAAGGGGGTATCGTTTCATTTCTGCTTAAAAGGGGCCTGTAACTTAAGTTCCCTACTGTCAATAGGGTGCCCTTGTCAACAGAAGGCCTACTATAAAACATATATATGGAGTTTTCAGACCGACATTTCGGGCGATTAGTACCATGACACTTTAACGGGCCCGAAGACGGCACATAAAGTAACGTTCGAACGTAAATACTACGTATTTCGTGCGGGCCCTAAATTTCGGATTTCGCCCCTAGGTTATGAAAAATACGTTTATACGAACACAAGGCAGTGTTGTCATCATATCGCGTGCGCATTCGCGACCCGACACTTGTGTAATAGTATCCTTTGCGATCCGTCGCCTTATTGTTAGATTGAGGTTGCTAGAGTAAAAAAATAAATATAAATTAATTAATTATAAGCGAATTCTTCGATTGTTGTATGCGTGTCCTTAGACTGGTACAAAAATAATATCGGGAGGTAGTTAAGTATTCTTAGTGAAACATTGAAATCAGTTAGTAAACGTTATGTTGAAAGTTTTTTTTTTTTTAATTATTTTATAGTAACGTTTTTCGTGCATGATTCTAAAAAGTACAAATTGTACTAGTTCTTCACACGACGCTATATTTCTTAATTGTTATAATGAAGATGAAGTATAATGTATTGTGTTTTCCTAATAAAATAGTGTAACGTATAGTGTTTTATTTTTTGTCGCTAGCAATACTTGTAACTTGGCTGTGTTCTCTCTGGCAACACAACTATATTTGATTTATTGACGCTAGTAGTAGGTAGCCTATGTAGTGGTATGGGTATTGGACTGCTGAGACGAGGTCTCGGGTTCGATCCCAGGTTATCCAAGGCACATACCGATGACTTTTCGATGCTTTTCGAAGTTATGTGTGTATTTATCGCAGGTTTATAAGTGCCCAGTTAATGGCAATAGGCTCGCCACCTATTACATTGGGACCTAAACATAAACCGGCGAAATGTGGATGCTAGCACCTCTGCCTACCCCTTCGGGGATAAAGGCGTGAGTTTATGTTATATGTTATGTTATGACGCTGCCAACATCCTTATGGATAAAAGCTGACTAGAGTTCACTAATACGGACGTTAATATATTTTAGGGGAGCCACACACCAAAACCAAATACTGATATCTTATCAAGCTTTAGTTCTTAGCAATTTGCAGCTAATGCTGCTTTGGTGTGCGGACTCCCTAGTAGATCAAATGTACCCCTATGATGTAATCATGCTTTCCCCAGCAGGCAGCTTTTCTGTAACCTCAAAGTGGTAAACTAGCTTTTAACTTAGCTCGATGGCGGTGACAGTCAATCAATCAATTAGCCCACTGCAGTCCACTGCTGGACATAGGCCTCCCCCAATGTGCGCCATTTCTTACGATCCTCCGCCTTCCGCATCCAGTCCGTCCCAGCCACCTTTTTCAGGTCATCGGTCCATCTGGCTAGGGGGCGTCCTACCCTTCGTTTGCCTTCTCGCGGTCTCCACTCTAGGATTCGTCTGCTCCAACGGCCATCGGTCCTTCGACAGACGTGGCCAGCCCATTGCCACTTCAGCTTGCTTATTCTGCGAGCTATGTCGGTAACTTTGGTTCTTTGTCGGATCACCTCGTTTCGAATTCTATCCTTCAGAGAAACTCCAAGCATAGCTCGCTCCATAGCCCGCTGCGCGACTTTTAGTTTATGGACTAGCCCTACCGTTAGTGTCCACGTTTCGGCACCGTAAGTCATAACAGGTAGGACGCAATGGTCAAAGACCTTTGTTTTCAGGCATTGCGGTAGGGGGGAAGAGAAGACTCGACGTAGTTTGCGAAATGCTGCCCAGCCCAGCTGAATCCTTCTGGCTAGTTCTTTCTCGAAGTTGTTTTTACCGAGCTGGATAACCTGGCCCAGGTATACATATTTTTGGACAACTTCGAGCGTCGCCCCTTCGATGGCAATCGGTCTCGGTGCAACATGTTCGTTGAACATGATCTTGGTTTTATCCAAGTTTACACCGAGGCCGACGCGTCGAGAAGCTCTATCTAGACTGTGCAGCATCTCGCCCAGTTTTTCCAGCGATTCCGCAACAACGACGATGTCATCGGCGAACCGAAGGTGTGAGATGTACTCTCCGTTAATGTTGATACCCCGTCCAGTCCAATCCAGAGTCTTGAAGACGTCCTCCAATGCATTGGTGAATAGTTTGGGGGATATAACATCCCCCTGCCTAACTCCACGCTGGAGGCTTATCGGTTTCGTCTTCTGGTCTTGGAGCTGGACGGACATTGTGGCAGTGTCATATAGGCATCTCAGCACCTCAATGTATCGCCAATCAACACGACACCGCTGCAGGGCATCCAGAACTGCCCAGGTTTCGATGGAGTCGAAGGCTTTTTCGTAGTCCACAAAAGCCATACACAGCGGCTGATTGTATTCTTGACTTTTTTCTACAATCTACCGAACAGTATGGATGTGGTCCACGGTGCTATAGCCTTTTCGAAACCCGGCTTGCTCTGGTGGCTGGAACTCGTCAAGTTTACCCGCGAGGCGATTTGTGACGACTCTCGAGAACAACTTGTAGACGTGACTCAGGAGCGAGATGGGCCTGTAGTTCTTCAGCAAGGTCTTGTCGCCTTTTTTGAAGAATAGTATCACCGCACTCTCTCCACGCCCTAGGTGTTAGACCCTGTTGGATGACGGAATTAAAAAGACTTGCTAGCTCTTTGAGGATTGGAATCCCGCCTGCTTTCAGGAGCTCAGTAGTAATTCCGTCATCACCAAGACACCTGTTGTTCTTCAGTTGCCTGAGAGCCGTCTCTATCTCGCACTGCTCGACATCGGGTATCTCCTCGGTGTAATGGCGCGTGAGCGGGGCTCTGTGGTCTTCTTCATCACTGTGTCCCGTCGGTTTACTCATCCGTGATGCATACAGCTGTCCATAGTATTTCTCGATTTCTTCAAGCATCCCGAACTTTGAGGCAATAATTTTGCCATCCACAATTTTGAGTTTCGTCAGATGGGGCCTCCCAAACTGCTGAGCGAACACTTTCGACCCCCTATTTTGCTCAATCGCCTCCTGGACGGTGCGAGTGTTAAAGCGTCGGAGGTCGCGTCGTATCAGCTTTTTAATTCGTTTGTTTAAGGCCCTCTCATCTGACGAAGACGACTGTGTGGATGGTTGTTCACGCCTCTTTCTCATTAGTTCGAAAGTCTCAGGAGAGATTTTGGACTCTTGCTGTTTGCGTTTTCCGGGAAACAACTTTCGAGACACTTCTTGTAATGTTTTGACCACTGTGTCGGTTCTCTCGTCAATGCCGCTGGTGGTTTCCAGACTTGCGAAGCGATTTTGAAGTTCCAGGTGGAACTTTTCGGACCCTAGAGCTACTTGGAGCGGCGTAGGTCGGAGAGTAGACCGTACCATTCGGAGTCTTTCAGCTCTAATGTTGATATTTAGAGAGCCTCGGATAAGTCTGTGATCGCTTCCGGTATTAAACCTGTTGATCACAGAGACGTCTCTAAATATGTGCCTACTGTCCGTTATGAAAAAGTCTATCTCGTTCCTTATCACAGAGTCCCGGCGTTGCCAAGTCCACTTCCTGTGGGGTTTCTTCTTAAAGAAGCTATTCATTAAGAAGAGCCCCTGTGATTCGAGGAAGTTGACTAGCATTTGCCCTCTGTGATTTCTGCGCCCCACCCCATAAGGTCCGATTCTCGTTTCGCCACGTTCCTGTACTCCCACTTTGGCATTGAAGTCCCCCATAACAACGTTGTAAGTGGCCTTGGCGGTGTGATTTATTGCCTTGGCAATATCTTCATAAACAGCCTCGGCGGTATCGTCGGCGTAGCGCAAGGTGGGCGCATATACCTGTATCACCTTCAGCGAATGACTGTTCGTGATTTTTAGGATCAGGTACGCTACCCGGTTCGACACACTGCCGACTTCAACAACGCTGCCAATGAGGTCCTTTTTTACCAGAAAACCGACACCTCCCTGGGAGAGCAGATCACCTTCTCTGAAGTAGAACAGGTCGCCTGACTCAAGGGTTATCGTGTCCTCCCCCTGTCTTCGGATCTCGGACAACCCCAATATGTGCCAGTTTATGCGACCTAGTTCTACCTCGAGTTCTGCGAGGTGATGGTCCAGCCTTAGTGTACTACAGTTGTAAGCTGCCAGTAGTAGTTTTTTACGGTAGCCTCCCGTAACCCGGAGATTCTTAGCACCCCCCGCCCCGCCGTTACCCGAACCGCTACCATGGCTGGGAATAGCGGGACCACCGGGAACTGGGGGCCTTTTGTTGTGGCGTCTTTCCATTTAAGGGGGGGTTTTAGCCTACTCTTGCCACGCCGGCCAGACGGGTTGGCAAAGGGTTTTATTTCAAGTTTTCCTTCTCTCACAGCGATCTCGTCTGTGTATTCTTCCGATTTGTCGCCTCTTACGACACCCTCGGATGATGGGGTGGCAAGTGAAAAAGTGAAAAAGAAAAGTGAAAATAGTTATTTGTGCAAAAAGTGAGCAAATTTTTTGCTGCGAGTGATTGATTCTAAGGTAGAATCCTGAGCATGGTGAGGGATTCTTATTTTTCTCTCATGTGGCACACATTAGGTACTTTTCACTTTAGCAACGAGAACACAATAAATATTACTCAGAATATGACACAATGAACATAACATAAATTTACAAAAAAAAAAATATCTATATTTATTTCATACAGCATACATAATAATTTAACTAAAACATTGATTTCAAACCCTCCTGGGTGTACTGTGTATGCGCCATTTTGTGATTTCCTCGCTGAGGTGGGATGAAAAGTTACATGGTGAAAGTTCTTCGCAGACGATTCTTTCGATATTAATCTATGGTTGGCACTCTTTAC
This sequence comes from Eilema caniola, assembly GCA_949126895.1. NCBI lineage: Eukaryota > Metazoa > Arthropoda > Insecta > Lepidoptera > Erebidae > Eilema > Eilema caniola. The sequence continues at coordinate 1,373,286 of OX421486.1, read as the reverse complement.
TAAAAACATTAAAAGTTAGAGCAAAATTGCATTTTGCTCACTGTTTTTACTCACCAAAACTTGCATGTTCGAGCTGATGAAGTGCAAATGCTATTGATACTTCATTTATCACGACTGTGCAGAAAAAAATCATTTTTCCATATACGAGCAATAAGGGCCAGTCCCCACTGAAATAGTAACAAAAGTAAAAGTAAAAGTTTTGTACTAGAAATTATCACGAGCAGACGCGCGCGGCCGCGCCTCCTATGACTATGATCTTTTTCTATTCCATAGATAAAACTCAAAATGGTTTGTAAAATTATACCTCAAAAGGCCGCTGCGTTTTCAGTGGGCATTGACCCTAATTGACGCCATCCATATGGAAAGAGCGATTCCGTGAAATAGCTCAAATAGGAACTAGAGTTTACTGTCAAACGCATACTGTTTTATTGTTAGAAAAAAAAATTAGCACGATTTGACAATATTGAAGAGACAGTGGCGGATCCTTCAGTTAACGGGAATGTTTAGTTTAGTCTGCAAACTTCGAGTGGTGTTAAACACAGCTTGTCAAATAGTGTCAATATACGACTTTCAATGGTGGAGATGCCAAAGATAAATGAAACAGCTTTTTATTATCGATATGGTTTATTTATCAAGTTGCAATAACTACACATTTGAAGTACAAATACTACGCTACACGCGTGTTGAGCTTGAGCGTTCGTTAACGATAGCCGACAGTAACAGTGGTTACTTGGTAATGTAATATGTGTGCACCGTGAACATTCCTTGGCAAAGTGACGGCAATAGACTCACTCATTTTACCTAAAACCGAAAATCACTGTGCGAAATGTTGCAGTTAATACACCTGTAATTTGGGTGTTATCAACCTACACCTTCGGGGTTTTACAAGCGCGTATGTACAGTAAGTTCAATATATATAAAACTAGTAACGTTTAGAAAAATTTAATGAATTCTGCATTACGTGTTGTACTTTGTTTTATTTTGAATTTGCAATACATTTGAAAAATTGCAGACGAAATGGGAGAGGCCTATGTCCACCAGTGGACTGCAGTGGGCTAATTGATTTGATTTTTAACATTTAGAAAATTTTGACTGGTCAGACTGTAATCGCTGTAATATAGCCCAAAAACCAAGCTGCATCATATTTAAGCCGCCCTTGGATTCCAGAGGTGAAAGCCCACCGGCACTAACATAAGGATGATGATATTTGGCAAATCTTATCTAGGTATACTAATATTATAACGAGGGAAGATTTGTAAGTATTTTTGTAATGAATAGGCTTAGAAACTACTTAGCCGATTTTAAAAATTATTTCATCATTCCTTTCAAGCTACATTATTCTACGTGAGTAGCATACCTATTAGATTTTCAAAAAGTTTAGGGTGCCGTACGAAATCCACGGAAACATTTTTGCCAGCCGTGCGAAGCCGGGGCGGGTCGCTAGTAACAAATATTTGTAAAAAATCTGAGGGCCATTTCCAAGATTCTACGAGTAAATGCGCACTAAGTGTCATAGAAAGAGAGGTGAGGCTACTTCGCATCATCTTCTTAATGCATGGCTTCTGCAGCGAATCGCCGCAATTTTTCCAATGTCAAGTAAAATGTATTATAAAATTATTACTGGCGAAACGCCAAAGGCTACTTATTCATAACCCACGAATTGACATCAGCCACCGTAGACAAGCGGCAATTCTTTCGCCGGCGCATAACGGAATGATGAATGTATGGGATTGACACGTATTTTGATGTTTATGACATTAATTAAGTCGCAAGGGGTACCTATAACTCGATTTCTCCCGGCTTGCCCTGCAAAAGGAAGCATGGCTGAATGGCAAGATGTTTGAAAAATTCAGTATCAGTATAAAATTAAGCGCACTCAATATTCCTTAAAAAAAAGGCTGTTGTCATTCTAAAAGGGCTAAGATTTATTGTTACCACTGGCTTCCCTTTCGAAAATGTTGACCCTTCGCCACTGATACCAACGTGTGTCAATCCCATACATTGATCAATCTATTCTAAAAACGTATTGCAACTTGTCTAGAGGGACAGGTTCACGGTGCGCACATTTACAATTAGTTTGGTTGGTTTTATACGATTACACATAGAATTTACATATAAAATTACGTTTTTATTTCTCTACTTATGTGATATCGTGATAAAAAGCCCTTTGGCGAAACCTAAAAGGCTTCTTCTCCAATTTAAGTAAACAACATTTTTAAAAAGAAATTTATCACATATAATTATATAGGTGATAAATATAATAATTATAAAAGTATTTAAACTAACGCGGCCGCGTGGGAAGCCACCTGTTACAAAAATATCACATAAATACAATGTTCCCATATTAAAATGAGGTAAACACGCCATTTAGCCTATCTCAAAGCATTTTCTTTTCGCAACAAGCGTAATGTCTTGGGCGCGGTTTATATAGAAAAGACGTGGCGGGTAGTAATGCAATATGAACCTTATGGAGTGCGCAATAACGTCGTTTTTGTCTTAGAGGAGAATTGCGTCCGCGCCTCCAGGCGACGTCCCGCCAGTGACCCGTCGCAGTAGATTATCCATTCTATAGACACAGTAAGTGGCAATACAACGCTGCGTAAAAAATCTACTACTTTGGTACAAATTGACATATACATACATACGATGACGTGCACACATCTTACTCACACATAACGCGTTACTCAAGGCGTTTGTTTTGCGATGCATTTTGTTAGCCATACTGTGTCTGTATATAAAATATATTTTATAAAAGAGCAATAAGGTATCGAGTAAACATTTTGTCTTTTTATCTCATTTTAATATAAGATCATTGCATAAATATATGTATTATTAAAATGTTAACTAAATATGCAACATGTATTTCAAAGATGTTTTTTATTTCATTTCTTGGCACTTTGTAATGCGAGGTTCTGTTGTTTGTTCAGTTTAGTCATAGTATTTGAGGCCATGGCACAAAATCGCCACCCTAAACCAGAGACCGATATTTTTAGCAATCCACGGATTCTCCGTGCGGGTGCCGGGTCCATTGGGAACTCGGGACAGTGCCTGGGACTTGCGACCCAAGTGTAGGTTTAGAAGGGGCTCCTTTTGTTGTTGTACATCGACACTCACCTTCACTACCCAAGTTCCCCTCCCTGCCTAACCAAATTTGATGCGAACCTACTAGTGCCGCTTTAGACATTCGTCCTAGTAATGAGCTTATTGTAGCTGGCCTATCTTTAAGTAGGTCATAGAGAGATTTTGCTGGTATACCCTCTAAAATTATTTTAAATGAAATTTTAAGGCAATTAGGTTATGATTTTTTTCTGTATATTTAGATAGGAAAAAGTGAGTTTTCAAGATAGGACATAATCCCGCGACCAATCCCAGTGGCTCAGTGGCCAGAGCATGCCCTTTGTAACGGACTGGCCGCGGGTTCAAATACCATCTTGGATGTTTTTCTGATCTAAATCACACACATTATTTTCTTCATCTGTGGCTGGTTATACAGTGTATACCCACATGTATACTGTACACCTATATTGCCGCTGCAATTTCTTCTAAGTTAAATTAGTATTTGTATGAAAATTGAGCGGTTATGTTTTTCGCTTTTACAGCCAAAGGAAATCTTGTAGACTATTTCACACCACGCTATTTCTTCGAGATTTTAAGGCCCGAGCAGTAACGTATATGACAGAAAGCGGCTTCCAGAACAGAACTGGCGCAGTGTTGTACTTGACAATGAGTTTTAAACGTAACCCTATAGCAAGTAGACGGCGGATTTCCATCAACTAACATAAAAGGTAGCACCGGTGTAAAGTTAAACCAACTTAAATGTGTTGGCTAATATGCACTTGCATATAGTAAAACCAACAATCCCATGAACTTAAGGAAGCCGCCACTTTTCCTTCAATACTGTCAAATCGTGCTATTGACTTTGTGTCTAATTTTAAAACAGTATGCATTTGACAGTGACATCAATAGTTCTGATTTTAGTCACTTTACTGAACTCATTACAGTCAAGTGTCACAAGGGCCCTATACTTGTACCGAACGGCCAATAAAATTACACTTGCAAATTATTTATTAAACAATTTATTGGCACCAATTAGGAATTTTTATCAAATTAGTTTAATTAACATTCTTCAAGTCGCAACATCTTGCATATTCAGTCAAAACTCTTGTATTCAAACAGTTACAAAGTATCTTAAATATAATTCAACAAGTAATTTGTTTGGATCGTAAAGAAAAAACATGAATTCGAGTGTAACTAATACAAAATTGTACGCCTCTTTCGTCTTTTTTTAAACCTATCACATAACCAATTCAAATTTATTCCAATAAATCCATTTATTCAGTAATAATAGGCAATTATCCAGTGACTTTCGAAAATTATCCAGCAACTTTCGTATAAAATTCAGTGACTTACCAAATTATTGCTAGAAATCACGCACAAAGTACAAATTCACAAAAGGCGCACAATTTACAAAGATATCTCTGTGATATTAATTGAGATTATAATAATTGTCGGACTAAACGTCCTGTGACGAAGCTCTGCAAATCTCACTTCTTTTAAACGGTCTCATCGCATAATTTCCTTTTCTCGAAATGTTCTTTCTCATAATGTCCCTTTCTCAAAATCAGGATTAGTCTTTATATTGTGATAGTTGCGCAATCCGACTTCGTTAGGTTAGGTTAGAAGGCTAATGCGCATTAAGCCTTCGTGGTTATTGTTTTTTTTAACCATGCAGAAATCCATGCAGACAAGGACATTATGAGAAAGAAAATTTCGAGAAAAGGACATTAGGCGATGGGACGTTTTAACACATATTTTAAGTTAAACTAAAATGATAGACATGTGGAATCTTACAGGCATTAGTGAACCAACTCAATAAAAATATAAAAAGGCCATGTAGGGTTCCCGGTGGAGAAAAATAGGGCCACCCTATCTCTTCCCGTGGGTTTTTTTATAGCACTTAGGTGGCAGACAAGCACACGGCCCACCTGATGGAAAGTGATTACCGTGGCCTATGGACGTGTACAACCCTAGGGGCGTCGCACTCGCGCTGCCGACCCTGAAGAAACCTTCTAATGCCCTTCTTGAAGAACCCCATATTGTAGTCGCTTGGGAAAACCACAGCAGGGAGCTCGTTCCACAGCCTGAGCGTGCGTGGGATGAAGTTCCTTTCGTACCGCACGGTTCGCACCATTTCTGGTCGCAATGTGTGAGGATGAACTCCCTGTCTATGGCGAGCGGTGCGGTGATAGAAAGTAGAAACTAGGGTGTTGTAGAAAGCGACTAAGAAATAGGACTGTTATCCAACTGACAGTGAACAAAGTGCCAAAGACGGCAATATGCTAGTCTCCTATTACTAGGGCCCAAAAATCATAGTCAACGGAATGAAAGTGTTAACAGCGCACAAAATACTTAGTGGGTTGCTGATAAGCACACAACCCATCTGATGGGAAGTGATTATCGTGACCTTTGGACGTGTGCAGCACCAGGGGCTTCACACTCGTGCTGCCGACCCTACAGAAACCTTCTAATACCCTTCTTGAAGAACTCCATATTGCAGTCGCTCAGTACAATCAAAGCAAGAAGATCATTCCCCAATAAGCCCTAATACCTATAAGTGCTTCATATCTATCATTCTAAAAAGTGGACAAGCAGATTCATATTCGTGGTCAAAATTATATACATACAATTTTGAAGATACCCTTCGTGTAAATAATATTAAAGTACACACACATACCGACACATGAAATCACAAATAGTCATTATAAATGTCAACACAGGGACTAGGGATTTCAAAATATGCCACGGGTGAAGCCTTGCAAGTCTGGCTAGTTATACCAGTTAAGTGGCAGACACGGTTCACCTGATGGAACGCGGTTACCGTGGCTTATGGACGTTTGCAACACCAGGGGCGTCACACGTATGCTGCCAACTTTATAAGAAACCTTCTAATACCCTTCTTGAAGAACCCCATATTTTAGACGCTTGGGAAATAAAACTCATGTCATATCGTGTGTGGTACACAGTCAGCAACAGAACGATCTTGACTACCAAGTCTTAAAATGATTTCAATACCAAGGCATTAAGAGCAAATCAAACTATTTTTTTCATGGCAAAACCGCGGTACCACACTGTTACCAATGCCATTTAACTTTAGACTTTACTGTATTACAGTTAAAGTCCAAAATAAATGACAATCTTGTAGAGTGTAGGACAATGTTGACTCTTTCTCTTTTCATTTTGCACTTTAATACTCAGCCATAAGGTCTCAAATTTAATGACATTTTATGCAATGTCAGCGGTGTAACAGTGCTTTTGCTATGTCATAAAATTAGCAGACTCGGTGGCCTTTTCTATTGATTAAAATTTTATTATTGTCTGAACTAAAGGTGTGTAGTCAACAGGAAGGTGGAAATACTAAGGTTTTAAGATAATTTTGAGTACTTTGTTCATCAAGGTCTGATGCTGACTAGATGTGTTACATGTCAGTATGTGTGTTGTACTAGTGTACGTTATAAGCGACAGTATAGCTAATAGTGAATAGAACACCATCACTCGCCAATGTCCGCGTCCTCCGGATCGTCTGAAACAAACACTACAAATAAAAACTCTAGATTTTGAACTTTTTTTTAAACGGCTGATTTTATAATCTTTTCAGAGCGAAAGATTTTGGATACAGTTTTGATAGGTTAACCGCCTGGAAGTATGGTTTTTTTTTTCGTGCGGGAAATACCCACGGAATCCCCCCCCCCCCCCTTCGGAGCCGAAGGGGAGGTTATGTCGGACTCGAACCGACTAAACCGCACGCCGTCTGTGGGTCGATGTGCTAGGCCGAAGGTGAGGTTGCCTCGCGACATATCCTTCGCACCCCGGCTGACCCAGGGCCATTCCTCTAGGTCTGGCCCTTAAAGGGAGGGGCGACCACGCCCTGGAAGTATGGCAAAGGACACCCATATATTATTCCGTTCACTTTATTATTTTTTACTTCCAGACGATTTCGCACATTGAAACTGTGCCCAAAACCTTTAGCTCTCAAACGACTTTAAACTCACCTGGTATTTTTAGTACTAAAATGTCTTTAAGGCCCAAAATCTATTTATTTATTATTCTATGGAATCCCATAGATTCGAGGTTCCTATTGGTTGCAGGAGGGCGATCATCTTATGACCAACGCTTGAACGAACTTGGTCTCACTCCACTTGAAAGACGCAGACAGCGAGAAACATATAAGATACTCACTGACTACTACAATGCCCCAGGAATGAAGGATATGTTTATAGAAAATGAGAATAAACATCTTCGTGGACACTCATTAAAACTACGTAGAGTACCATTTAAAGCAAACACCTTAAAACATTTTCTACCCAACCGAGTGGTCACTGAATGGAACAGTTTACCTGAACATGTCATAAAGGCACCCACTGTTAATGTGTTCAAGAATCGACTTGACAGTATCTTCGGATCCAAAGATACACACGCATCAGCTTGATGAGCTGCTAGTGTGGGTTTATAGTAATAATAAAAAAATGTTACTCACCGTTGGGCGGGTGTCCATTCTTGAGCCTCATCTGTCTGAACATCTGCACAGGGTCGTCCGCAGACATGTTGCTTTCCTCAGCGTCCTCGAACTCGTCCTCCCCTGCAAGAGTACATTGTTAAGGGTCAGATAGCTCTATATCATAATTCCTTGGGTACCTGCGGCGAGACGGTGGGAGTATTGACCAATTGACGGTCACATTTGGTCAGTTCACTGCCAACGCTCACGGCGGTATGTCGTATCTAATGGATGTATTCCCTTTAGATACGCTTTCCTCTTTTCCTTGCTCTTCCTGTACCTAGTCCCCCGCCACACCGCGCTTTCCTAAGGCGCTGTCGCGGTAATACTGTAGTTAGATTTGCAAAGGCCCATATTTTTGAATACCACACAGCCGAACCTCAATTTATCTGGGTAAAGATTGTATACACATATAGACAAATTTGACAGGTTGTCTGGTAGATTGTCTATACAATTTTCGAGATTCAGCCGGGTGGCATTCTAGAATATGGGCCTAAGGCGCAGTTTATACGGAACAGACGTGGCGGGGACGTATGACGTAGCGGACAATTTAAGTTACACAATATAAACCTTATGTAGTGTACAATAACGTCACGGATTTGACGCGCGCCACTCGATACGAGTTCAAATTCAAAATCAAATTATTTATTTTGCGAAAATGGGTATGTACAGTAGGTGTTAACATATATATAATTGAACAGCCACATTCCGCCACAAAGCGTGCAAATTTATTATAGGCAATTTATTATATAAATTTAATTAAGTCGACAGGTACACAATTATTTCAATTTTATATCAATAAAGTCATCAACCAAAGTCACGAATATCATAATAAACAAAGTTACAATCATCTGTATTATGTCAATAAGCAAATCAATATATAATATAATGTCACAGTGAATAGAATCAACAATTAGGTACTTAGTTATATAATATTTGATTCACAGGGATTACACATACACACACTTATCTATAGGTATTCTTGTATACTATAATATGCTTTGTTTATTAAAATATTTTTTAATTTGTGTTTAAATTCATTATCAGTGCTGCATAGTTCGGTTGGTAGTTTGTTGAAAATCCTTGATCGCAAGGCAAGTGACGACAGCGCGTCACTTTAGTGGCGGGATGTCGCCTGGAGGCGCGGATGCTATTCTCCTCTAAGTCAAAAACGGCGTTATTGTACACTACATCCCCTAAAGGAAGCATAGCCTACCTAGTTTGTGTTATGCTTAGATCTAGAATGCGGCTAAATATGTTACTTTTTTTGTAATGACGTTTTATACATACACATTATAAATTGTAAGAAAGAGTAGGAGACACCCAGAACAATGTGAATATATATAGATAAACAAATTTTTGCTATTCTCAATTACTATTTTCATATGACAATCAGCCAATGCTGTGCATATCTATAATTGGTGTAGCACATACCCAATAATATCTCACCAATGTAACCTATAGAACAATGTTGTATGCGTAGACGGAGAATCTATAGACTGCTGGATAGCTCTATCTCATTCCCGCACATATCGACAAAAGCAGGATGCAGTATGTAAGAATTGCTCATGATAGAAAAGGACAAATTCAAACTATTGCCATCCCTCAGAGCGTGCCAGTTTTTTCAAGGCTAAGCGCATAACTGCGCTCAGAAAGTCGATGAACTTTTGACGTTTTTCCTTAGAGGAAGAATACTTTCTTGCGTTTTTATTGTTTGTTTTATTATTTCTTGGCAGGTGACTTATTTTTATAGTGCCTAAGCCTACACTTTGCTTATCACGAACGATGCGGTGCTGTGTTTTATTGTGCAAAAGTGACACCGGTGATAGTTTGCCTGGATTGAGCTTTCATTCGTAAGTGTATGATTTCTTAACAAATTCTGTATTCTAACGGTGAAAACTTAAGTAAATTTTATAGTATACATTTTACTACTGAACATTCCATAAAGTTTCTCGGTAATAAGTGTAATCATCTCATTTTAATTGCAATTTCAACATTGGTTAAATATTCAGTGTTGCTAGATCCGGATTGTGATATTACCCGGGATTCAGTGTCGTTACTAATGAGTACTTAGTCGCAACCGAGAGTTGAAAATTGTAAACGAGGCACCCTTTACGGTTCGATACCCAAAGAATAATAACAGCACCCTATTACTTAGACTCCACTGGCCGCCTGTTTGTTACCAGGCTGTAGCTCATAAACTTTTTTTGCTAGACATTTGACATTGCGCTAAATAAAACATGCTGTAAGATGTACATATAATAAATGCTTATACATGATTACATAGGTACATTTTTTATTTATTCCATGAATTTTCTTCCAGCTAAGTAAAGCGTCACACTTAGACGCGGTCTGCGGTGGCGGTCAATACAACTGACAACGTATAATTACAAAAATTTGCATTGACACTTTTAAGACTAGACGCACTATATAACAATCAAATTCAATTTAGAATTGTATTAACATATTTGTAAGTATTAAAACCTTCCGAGTCTTGGGGGAAAATCATATTTTATAGCAACACTGCAATGTTTGACTATTGACCTTAGGTAAAAATCTTCTATCTCATTCGGCCACGCCGTCCGTAACTCTATACCTACTTTTCTTCCTCTAAGGTTGTATGTAAAATAAAATAAACATTTTTTAATTGCACTGAGTGGGAATAGAACCTGGGATGTCTAAGTTAGTTGCTGACGATCTTCTGGTAAAATTATAATCAGTATGAATATTTTACCGTGCATACCTTCATCAAATTCCTCTCCATCCATGTAGTTGTCTTCATCCTCATCTGGCGACTGGTTGGGGTCCGGGTTCAGGGTCTGGCCCTGGCTCATAGCGTTGTACATCGCTTGAAGGTCATTCTCATTTTGGGGTACGAACCTGTGAGTCAAAAAAATTGTGATTTACAATACAACTCTTGTGGTAGTTATGTCAGACCCGAATCGACTAAAACGCATACAGTCCGTGGATTGTAGGCTGCCGGATATGACATAGTATGAGTGATGTGTATGTACTTGTAGGCATATATTGACCGCAGGCGCCGCGCCTCAGTGGGTAAGTGTGGCCGAGCGCCGACCTTGTATGCGTGCGTGCCATCCAAGGACTTATACTGTACTTACGTGTATGTATGCGTGCCTGCACTATTCAGTTATAAACTAGCTTCTATCTGCAAAGTTATTTTACTAGCAGCTAACATCTCAATGAGCCATAATCTCTTGCACCCCAGGCAGCTAGTGAACTACGGTTCGGTAGATTTTCTTATTAAATGTATTCAAGCCGAGTAGAATTGGACCGCCGTAGCTCTTCCTGTGGGTGTAGTAAAAGGCTACATCCCTAGCATATATTATGGTGCCAAATAACCGCTTGCCCTGACAATTGTCGGGCAATTACGAGCAAGTTTTGATTGAAGATTGTGCAGTTAAAATATGTTGTCTCTCACCGAAGTTGTGTGTAAGCCTCTTCACCATCGAATTCGTTGTCTTCATCTTCATCTTCGGGCGCGTCTCCACCGCCAGACGCCTGACTGTTCTGTCCTGGTAATCTGGAAGGAGAGAACACTTGAACACACACACACACCAGAAGTATACAGTTTATTCAGGTGTCACCTGCTTGAGAGCCACCCTCGCACGGCTTGTGAATTGGGGTGTAGCCATGATAAATCTGGCCCTCCTCAGAAATTTCTGACTCCCCAATAAGAAAGTTTCCCACCACAGTTCTGGACTATAGCAAAACTACTTCCAGTATAGGAGGGAGCAGGCGTCTTCTCGAATGACTGAAATATCAAAATAACAACCACCTTGGACAAGCTAAGCACAATATTTCTAGCCGAATGTATTGGCATAACGAGAGCGGCGGAGACGATTGCCGCCAGAGCTGTCAGAGATCTAGATATAAAGATCATCTCAGACAGTGCATCCGTACTCCAAGCTCTCCAAAGTAACACCATAACCTCTGTCCTCATATTGGAATGCCATAACACACTCCAATCCATTGCAAACACAAACAGGGTCACGCTGCAATGGATCAAGGGACACAGCAACTCCCTCGGCAACGACGCAACCGATGAATTGGCCAAGAGAGGATCAGGATCGACAGTATATGGACCGGAACCAATACTACCCATACCTCAAGCACAGGTCAAAACTTGGCTACGAAAAAGTACAGAAGAAACCCATCTAACAGAATGGACAAACACTGAAGGATGCAGGCAAACAAAAAATGCAGTTCCGGTAGCATCAAAAACGTTTAGCAGAAACCTCATTAGGCTAAAAAGGGACCAAATCCGCAAGGTCACCGGCATCTCGACCGGTCACTGTCCCCTAAACAAGCATCTGTTTACAATAGGTGTGACGGACAGCCCCCTATGCAGAGGCTGCATGGGGGCAGAAGAAACGCCATGGCATGTGCTTACAAAGTGCACCAGCGTGGCCGCACAGTGGATGAAATTCCTCCAGTCACCAGCGTCACTTCGGGAAGCATGTGGAAACCTGAAAAGGCTGCTGGCTATTTGGGAGGATCTGGGTTGGTTGGAATGAGAGGTAAGATAGTATGCACAATGGCCCAATCAAGAGGCTAAGTGCAGAACTAACTAACCAACTAGGATGACCTATACTGTAGGAAATTTTGCTGTCTATTTGTAACCCCCGAGGATTGAACTTGAAGGATGCGTCACCTCAGGTTATACCTGATTAAACATAGGGCAACATCTGAACATTATGGAGGTTCTTCATATATGTATAGCTATCATTTCCTCTGTTACTAATTTGTTAAAAGTACTAGGATTGCCATTAACCTAAGCTTAGGGGGTGGTAGTGTAAGAGGCCAGGATTTTAAGCTGGAACATCCTGATTGTATGGCCTTCCTTAGCTTAAAAAATAGGTACTCTGAACTCCTTTACTTACTTACCTCTCTAACTCTCCCTCTTTTGCTGTATCAATGTTATCTCATTTTAGGCTAAAAAATCAAGTCAGGAAAGGAGAATTTTTTTTTTGGATTCTAGTAATGGAAGATCCACTATCCATAATCCAGGATACTTTATATGCACTGTTCTCACAACCAAATGCTTACCTCAATTCATAATTGATGACCATATACAAAGCAGGTGAGGGTGTCCTCTGCACTGCATGCATTGAGATTGTGGGGTAAAGCAACTGAATTGTCGGCGAAGGGGCTCCGTTTATACTTTCACCACCACCCCACACCACATTGCTGAAAGAAAGTAAGATAAAATTTTATAGGTTACTTTCCTTTTAGGCAATGAAAGGGCTTAGAGTAGGTCCCTGTTGCATTCTTATACCTTGATCACATGCACAGAGTGGAGTGGCAAGACATTTCACTTCATTTTTTCACACATATTGAGCGCTCAGCTGAGTGCACTGTCTCGCTGTGCATGATCAAGCCATTACAGTGCCTTTTCACAGCCTGCAGTTTCATGGATGCATGTGTGAAATTGCAGATTATGCAATGTGATAGTGCTGTCACATTTTTTATAGTACATGTGTCCATGTCTGTGCTTGCCACAGGGTAAGACGGCGGCAAGCGGGTGTTATGGAGTCAAATAAATTTTAACACTACGTAATCTGATTAAACTCTAGTAAATATTGGATGAGTCTAAGTCTGAACATTGTATAGCATTCTATGCATTAATTTATCGTCAAAACTAGATGTGACCCGCATTTCCGCAGATGGTTATAAAAAAAGCCTCTGTCCCTTCCCAAGCGCTTGTCTATCTCTATTAGTCTGTTCAGTAGATTTAGAAATTGCATATGAATTTGTATTATCATAATTCTTGACTGTGGGTTCGAAGTGGACACAAAATATACTGAATGTTCTTATTACTGTATAAAAAAAGAGACATGAGAGTTGGTAAAGAATCTTCATCATTTCAATGGAAATGCAGCATCCTTAACCACTAAGCTACAGATAAATACATTAATAAAATATAGCTGTGCATATCATGTTTAAAGGTATTATAATTTCCTTGCATATAAAGAGAATTTAACCATTACTGGGCTTCATTATAGGTATGATTAAAAAACTAGTATTGGCCTTGTCTAGTCAGCCAGGTACTATGAATGCATATTCATTGTTGTAATTTCAACTTTTATACAATAAATAAACTAATAAGAATTCAATTAGGAGACATTTTCTCTTAATAAAATCTTAAGATATTTATTGATTGGTCTAAGAACAAAAAAAGAAGACATCGGGAGAGGCCTATGTCCAGGGGTGGACTGCGGTGGGCTGATGGATTGTTAACAGAAACAATGCGAAAAATGCGCAGACTTTTATGATTATTTTGTTATTCCATTGTTATGATACAACAGCCCACATTGACACTGTCAGAAACTCATAGAAAAATGCAATTTAAAGTTATAGGATAATTTCAGCTTACTTTTCTGTGATGTACAAAGTAGCTGTGCCCACATCCAGGTTATTAATTATTAGTTTTGTGTTCGGAGTTTGCAGTAAAATACCCTGGGCCGGCGCGGAAAATGTTGACGATACCACAACCATTTTTCTTATGCAGAGAATTAATGCAATTAATTAAACTATATATGCGCTAATCAAACTTCTATGCGTATAAAAGAGATTTCAGCGCATAAGTAACAGCAAAAAATGTAATAATAAAATAAATTCACGCGAAACACGCTTCGCCAAAGAAAGAACAAGTGCGTTTTGCATTTGCTTTTCATAAAATACTACACCAACCAGTCACAACTAATGTGAATAATAAAAAAATTGAGTCCTAGTAGAATTTAAACAAATTAAGTTAATAAAATACAATTCTTTTATAAAGTTACTTTTAAAAAGAACTAATAAAAATTTATTGATATTTTAAGCTTATTTTTATGGTGTTGATAACAAAACGTTAGTGTTACCGTAAAGTTTTTTTTTTATAACAGAAAAAAATAGAGTATAAAGAACCCGAAAATTTAATATTTTTAGCACATATAATAATTTAGTCTCCTCTCTCGCGTTCCTCTCTCTAAATTTCCAAATAATCCCTGATGGTGTATCAGTATCTACCCCTACCTTTTAAAAGAAAACTCTCTGATTTCGTCCGAGTATGCTTCAGGATTTCTATTTAAAACATAGCTTTTAGTTTTTTTAATTTGAATTTGAATAGCAAGGTGAAAGTTTATGAGGATGTTTGTTTTGTTCAAGCCCCGCTCAGTGCAAGTATTTGTACGTATGAATATGGGTATTTGCAATGGTCTGATCGTGTCTTGGAGAACACGTTAGGCCGTCGGTCCCAATTGTCATATGAACATGTATGACAGTCGTTGTGTTGAGGAATCGAGTGAAATTGCCCCACTCCCACACAAAAGGGCTGAACACCCGTTTGGTCAGCGGTGTCCCCGTTGACAAAAAGACTGAAACTTGGAACAGAGGTTTAATTATTACTTATACCTATACTCTGGCACATAGGTCACTTTTCAACTTGAAAATGGCTGTGAATCGCTGGAATGGAATCAGCGTTTCACGTAGGCAGATCCGCGGGCAAAAATTGGTAACTTTTATATTTGAACTTGGTAACACAAAATTTATGTCATTTTTTTAGTCAATGTCAATGTCAATATTGCCCATTGTCAAATCAATAGCAATTTTCCGATTCTTATAAGTGTTTTATTTGTGTAAAACATTCAATTTTTAAATGGAACATTGCAAAGTAAAGAGCTCTGGTGCTCATTTCATTGATACGTCAAGTGATACAGTAGTTGGACTTGAAGATATTCAGAAATTCATTAAAGAATATGATGATGTTAGTACTTCACTAAAGATTCTAAACAATCGCTTATTTCTATTTAAGTTTTACTGCACTGCTGCTATTTATATTCCTTAATTTTCTGGTTTATTATTCCTTTTCCTCACTATAACGATTAGGTTTATTTTTTCTTCATCATCATCATAATCAGGCTATATTAGTCCACTGCTGGACATAGCCCTCCCCCAATGAGCGCCATAGCGCCCCGTCTTCAGCTTGTCTTCTTATTTTTTCTTACTAACCTTTTATTATTTTAACCATCACAAAATAAATAAATAAATAAATATTCCACAACATTTCACACAACGCTATCTAGATCCACGGTAAGCATAGCCTAACTAGCTTGTGTTATGGAATCTAGAATGCGGATAAACATACTTAGATACTTTTTTTTTTTGTAAATACATACATATTATACATAGAAACAGCCAGACCAATGCAAATACCCATATTCATACATACAAATATTTGCACTGAGCGGGGATCGAACCCGCGCCTCCTGCGTAGCGGCCGCGTTCACTACCGCCACGCCACGAAGGCTGAAAATATTTTTGGAGTAAAAACTTAAGGTGCGTCAAGTACTTTTTAGTGAACAAAAATCATTTAATTCGCGTCACCCACCCCTCACCGAATGCGTCACGTCCTTATTTTTTTTTTCACTTCAATTCAATTCTTGATGAATGGCTCTGTGCTTTCAGCATCAATTCCACCGTCCCGTAGTACATTTTCACTTCAATCGGCAGTCTTCAATATTGACAGCACTGCATTATTTTTTTATTTTTTTTAGCCTTTACAAGACACAATCTGTGAAATTGAATCAAAATTCTATCGAGTAAACAGTGTAGTGTTTGCTGAACCATTTGAAGAAATTAAAACTGAGAATAACCATCACAAAAGTAAGATGAATTGTATTTAAACACTTTGCCCCTCCTAACTAAGGACTCTAGCCAGCTCTGTTGGAAAGTGGTACATCGGTCTATGGATGTATGCGATACAAGGGTCATCACACCCTTACTTTAAAAAAATAAAAACTCTTTATTACCTTCATAGAGACTTCCCAGTTCCATAGTTTGCTTCAGAGCCCAAGTTTCAATTATATGTTTATTCTAATGTTGACTACTGTCAACGTCAACAGAATAACCTACATTGGAGCCATGTCTGTTAATCAATAGGTGATATTGACATGGGCCTTGGAGATCTTGGTGAAGTCCTATACCCAGTTACACAGATAATCCTTTTATTCAACTTAGGTTGCTGACAAGCACTCCGCCTGCCTTATAGCGTGATGTGTTATCATGGCTTATGGATGCATGCCACACCAGGGGAGTCACACTTGCACTGCCAACCCTATAGAAACCTTCTTATGTAAAACCACAGCAGGGATTAATAGCTTGTTTCGTAGATTCAAACCAATATCCTTTGATTGTATAATAGGTGCAGGGGCACAGCAGGATGAACTTATTGTCTTAGACAATGTGATAGTACAACATCGGAAAGGCAAGAAATACAAAAAATATCACATAAGTACTGAAGATTCTTCAAGTCTATCTTGTCCACAGGTATTTATTTATATACATTATTCTTTACCTCATTTATATAATCTGTATATTTAAGCCTTTCCACTCGGAGTATGCAGGGGAAATAGAACGATTTTTGCCTCTATGTTTACAATTAAAAATATAATTATAATTAAAAATACAATTATAATTAAAAATATAATTATAATTAAAATATATATTATTAAAATATATATTTATTAAAATATATATTTATTTTAATTATTAAAATATATATAATTATAATTATAATCAAAAATAAAATTATAATTAAAAATATAATTATAATTAAAAATAACTCTGCCTTACGATTTACGGTTCAAATACTGGCTATTACAGTACCAATGTGAACCCACTCCTGGTACAAGCAATCAAGCTTATTTTTAGGGCTTAGAGGGAATATTAGTAGTTTCGACAATATTGCTTGCTAACATTCTTTAAAAAAAACATAACCTAATATACCACACTCTTTATGCTCAGAGCAATAAACCAACCGGAGACGCCACTAACACGCATACCCCGCTGCCAAAGGTATAAGACAGCGGGTCATGCACGTTATATAAAACTAGTTGCCGAGCTTTCCGCGCCATTTCGACGCATGGCTCACTGAGTTAACTTCTCCTATTAAAATGCCGATTTGCTGTGTATTTTGGTGTAAAAAGCGATCAGCGACATCAAATAAAGAAAAGGATAACATTACCTTTCACCTGTAAGTATAATTTCGTTCAAATATTATCAATTAATTCATTAAATTATCAAAAACCAAAAAAAGTATGCTAATCGACAGTGTTACCAATGTATGAACTAGACTGAAATCTGGGGTAATTTTTAAGCTAATGCTTCTTACAATTTAATCAATTTTTTATTAAGCTTAATAATATTTTACACAGTATATTTTTTATACCACTTAGATGGCAGACAAGCACACGGTCCAACTGATGGAAAGTGGATACCGAGGCCTATAGCATGTTTATAGTTACTGCGTAAAAACCGCGGTGAGCCGAGTTCATAAATAATAATATTGTTGACATTCTAAGTGGAACATGACGCTCAACTTTGCTTGAAGTTTAAATTATCGCTGTAGTTACGTGTTGAAAGCTATATTTACTATATCGAATAAGAACGAAGGGATCGTTGTTTAAAACAATACCTAAGTCATATCTTCAATTAATATAAAGAAATATTTATTTTTAACTTATTGCAACATAATCTAGTTTTTCAAAACCCTGTAAAGATTACTAACATTCAGTTTATTGGCTGCCCTGTTTGCTGGGATAATTATGTGCACATAAGACGTTAATAATAGGTATGTCAAAATTACATTTGCTGTCATAGCATCATAGCCTTTCAACCAATAGTACCAATGCACACAGATATAATTCAATATGAGAGTATTGTTATCTTACATTCGAAAATAAAATATTTCGAAAAAAAAAAGCGAAATATTTTGTAGGAAGTTGGCCACACTTTGCCAGAATTAGAGCTGGGACAGCATAATGACCAATATCGATATCAATATTCCAGTACCATATTAACAATTTTAACGTAAATTTTTAGATTCCCAAAAGAACTATTACTTTGTACCGCTTGGGTCCAATTTTGTGGGAACCATGTTTCGTGGGTGCCGAGAAGTACAATTTGCTCACAGCATTTTAAAAGTTCCTGTTTTAAGAGAAAATTGATTCAGGGCGCTGTACCAACGTTGATATTACCCAAGGTACATTTTATTATTGTACTAGGTCCTGATTTTCAGCTTAGTAAGTAGTTAACCCTTCTAATATTAGGTATACATATGAAATTGGTGTTATAAAACGATTTATAAGCTTATTTTTTTACAGTTTTTTTATTTAATCAATCAAAGTTTGTACCGTTGTTATCTATGCACTTTTGCCATTTTATAGGCAGTTCATTGATTCCTTTGCTGAAAAAGTTGCGGGAGCGAGAATCAACAATCTTTTAATCAGATTGTTGATTCTCGCTCCCGCAACTTTTGTGTTTTGTTTTGTGTAGTTTGTGTAGTTTTGTAGTTACTTACTTGTGTAGTTTTGTTTTGGACTGCCTAATCTGAATTGAACTTTTTTCAACTAAGAAATACTCCAAAAATACTCCAGATTTGTGGAGTGGAGTGGATCAAGGTCCGGGAAGTATGGTGAGTGATGGGGACATTCCAACATTCCTTCTCTACTTTAACGACCGTCTGTTGGTCTGGTGTGGTCTAACGTTGTCCTGAAGCAGCAGTGGGCTAGAACAGTTCACCAATCTCGGCCGATTAACGGCTAGCTGTGCTGGATGTTGCAGATTAAAATGGCCAGTTCTATACAACGCCAATTTCATATGTAAGGAGTATTAAAAGTGTAGAAAAAGTATTCAATAAAATAAAAAGCCTTTTATTAATCACTTATTTAAATTTAATATAAATAATTAACTTATTTATTGTTGCTTTGGTACCTGTATTTCATACGAGAACCCCTTATTGAGGGACTTCATCGTCGGGTCCCACGACTGATTAAAATAACTCTAATGGAATTTATTTTGGTCAATTTTTGGCCATTTCAAAGTGCTAAATCTACAAAGACTTACAAAATTATTAGCAAAACCCCTGTACACAGTACCTATTTCATTAAAGAATGCATATTCTATTTAATAAATATTATTTTAACGACGTTATAATACGTAAAAAAGTCATCACATATGATAATTGATAATTACCTTCACGCATTTGAAACACAAAATCCTCGATACATAATATCGACATGGTCAAGCTCTAGCTTGTTTACATTAATGAGATGTCACTGATAGAGGTCCCTGTGTGCGAATGTGAGTGTGTGCGTATAGTTTAAATTAGTGTTCAACATTTTTGTTGTGTGAGTGCATAGCGACGTGATTTAAAAATGCATTAGTAATTGACAATTAAATTAGTGTGCGTCCCCCGTCCCCCGCTGAAAGTGGCAGACTTTTGTTCGTACAAAATAGCGCGCGAGTCCACTCCGTTTGGTTTATTGCTCTGAGTCTTTATGGCATACTAACTACACTGAGGAATTTTATATATAGATATATAGATATAAGTACTCAATATAATTCAAATGTCTGTTTGTTAAGTTTAAAATTACAGCTATTAGAAAACTGATATTTATGATAGTTAAAATAAAACTCATGAATGTCATTAGTGCTTACAATTTTTCTTGACAAGCCGTTGTCTGCGGCTCTCCTGTCGTGTATGTAGGTTACCTTAACGAAACATAGCCTTGTAATTTCTCAAAGTCTAGTCAACCACTGCACTAAATTTCATCTAAATTGGTTCAGTGGTTAAAGCATGTAAGATAAGCATAACAGTCTGGCAGAGTTCCTTTCGTATTTATAATAAATGTACAAATAAATTTGCACAGCATAACTTAATGATTTCGTGATTTGTTACAGCCCAACTGCAACCGTACATTCTCAACCACAAAGCTTCTAAAAGCACACATCCGTAAGGTCCACTGTGCTGACAAGGGCAGATACGTCTGTGAGACGTGTGGAGATACGTTTAGTTGCCGGTACCTGCTCGTTAGACATGGGGCTGTGCACAGTGGCAGGACGGTGCAGTGTTCTGTCTGTGATATCGTGCTGAGTGAGAGAACCAGGTTGGTTTTGATTCTTTTTTTTATTTTAAGTCCACTGTGCAGACAAGGGCAGATACATCTGTGAGCCATGTGGAAAGTGGAAATACATTTAGCTGTCATTACCTGCCTGCCAGACATCTGGCTATGCACAGTGGCAGGATGATGCAGTGTTCTGCCTGTGATATTGTGCTGAGTAAGAGGACTAGATCAGCTGCGATTTTTTTTCAAACTAGCCCTAGGCAAGAGGTCCGTGACCTCACCCGCCTAGTATTTCTGGTAACCCATGGGAAACTGTTATAGTGATAAACTTTCAGCGGTTTTTACATGAAATATTAACAAGAAGAACCAATCGCAACTAGTATTTTTTTTGTCTACAGCCTAAGCGCCCATTTGCGGACACACTCGGGCATCAAACCCCATGCCTGTGCGGTCTGCGGCAAGTCGTTTACCCGCAAATCCACGCTGGACAACCACCTCAAGTTTGTCCATAGAGACGGCCAGCTGCAATGTCTGAAGTGCCAAGACAGGTAAACTGAGAAACACTTATATTTATCCGATATCGTAACGTCATCATTTTGAGCTTCTTCCCAAGTATAATTGTGATGCGGCTGAACTTCGATATTTTCCGCGTAGCGACTGCCAACTGACCTCCACAAACAACGAAGTTCTGTAGTTAGATTATTCACACTTTTGAGGGTTCTGACTACTTGTAATGACTGCTATAGATTGACGTCTTAACGTGCTCTCCGAGGTACGGAAAGACCCAGATCAAATTGACACAAATATTTGCACTGAGCGGGAATCGAACCCGCGCATCCTGCGTTAAGTTCTCATC
Source organism: Eilema caniola (assembly GCA_949126895.1). Taxonomy (NCBI): domain Eukaryota; kingdom Metazoa; phylum Arthropoda; class Insecta; order Lepidoptera; family Erebidae; genus Eilema; species Eilema caniola. The sequence continues at coordinate 1,351,973 of OX421486.1, read as the reverse complement.
CACTACCGCAACACTATAATAGTCTAAGCGTTTATAGCTAATGAGTTTATAGCCTAAGCTACACTAGACGGAAATTCCATTGCGTATTTTATGCGTTGGACCGCCAATAAATGAGAATACTAATAAATAACTATCAATTGTGGCCTAGTGGTATGGGCAATGGACTGCAGAGACGAGGTCTCGGGTTCGATCCCAGGTTTTCCATGGCACACACCAATGACATTTCGAAGCTTTTCGAAGTTGTGTGTGTGTATTTATCGCAGGTTTATAAGTGCCCGGTTAATGCCAATAGGCTTGCCATCTATTACATTGGGACCTAAACATAAACTGGCGAAATGTGGGTGCTAGCACCTCTGCCTACCCCTTTGGGGATAAAGGCGTGAGTTTATGTTATGTTATTTTATTTAATTATCAATTTTTTGAGATGCATGAAACTTGTAATTAAACATAACTAGCTTTTGCTCGCGGTTCTGCCCGCGTGGATGTCGGTTCGCTATAATATCGGTTATCGTTATAAATTGCAGCCTATGTGTAATTCTAATGTATAAGCAACATTATTGTAAAGTTACATTCAAATCCATTCAGTAGTTTTAACGTGAGAGATTAACAAACATCCATACATTCATACAAACATAAATGTCAAGTTGCCAGCCAAGCTTTTGTCAACCCGCCTCGAGTCGTGTCTGGTGTAAAGGAATCCAAAACACTGGCCGCATTTTCGCGCTGAATTGCAATAGCTAAGCCTTTGCACCAGGGGCCCGTTTCATAAAACTACAAATTACAATTACAATTCGATGTACACTGCGTAGTTAATTGGCCATAAATGATAAAACCTATTTAAATAACCAATTACCTACGCAATGTACATCGAATTGTAGTTGTAATTTGTAAATTGTAGTTTTATGGAACGGGCCCCAGGTAGGTACGATACGGAACGAGAGTGACCAGTTTTATCCCTTATCGTATAACCAGACAATACTAATATTGTTAATATTGCTCGTCCCATATATCATAAAACATAACATAAACATAAACTCACGCCTTTATCCCCGAAGGGGTAGGCAGAGGTGCTAACACCCACATTTCGCCGGTTTATGTTTAGGTGGCGAGCCTATTGCCATTAATTGGGCACTTATAAACCTGCGATAAATACACACATAACTTCGAAAAGCATCGAAAAGTCATTGGTGTGTGCCATGGAAAACCTGGGATCGAACCCGAGACCTCGTCTCAGCAGTCCATTACCCATACCACTAGGCTCCCCATATATCGTGTGCCTAAAATGTGCTCTATACCTATACGTACAGTACGCCTTTCTTGGATGTGTTTAGAGGATAGTGCAACGGCGGTGGACGAGCTCAAATTCACCATGTATAGATTACTAGCTTTTGCCCGCGTCTCCGCCCGCGTGGATGTCGGTTATCGCGACCAAATATAACCTATGTCCTTTCTCAAGGTCTAATCTACACCTATAACAAATTTCATCAAAATCGGTTCAGTGGTTTAGGCACAGAATAATTAATAGTACTAACATAGTTTAGGCGTGAAAGCGTAACATACAGACAGACAGACAGAGTTACTTTCGCATTTATAATATTAGTATGGATTACAAAATAATGCGCGCGCGCCAGGGCCCTTTATATATATCGATTTAGGTCCAAAAAAAGATATATAGAACGAACAATACAATTTTTTTTTCTTATTTAAGAATATAAAAAAAAAATGTTTATTTGTTTAACTTGTACAATTTTAACTTTATCCATGACGAGGGTATCCTTTTAAGTATAAGCTATACTTGTGTTAGGGTACCCCCTCTTCCATAACAGTTGTTATAAAAAAAGTAGGTACATAATACAATAATACCTTACAATACTGGGTTATGAGAAATTATCAATGTATACAAAACTTGTGTGTGTGTGTGTGTGTGTTTGTGTGTTTGTGTGTGTGTGTGTGTGTGTGTGTGTGTGTGTGTGTGTGTGTGTGTGTGTGTGTGTGTGTGTGTGTGTGTGTGTGTGTGTGTGTGTGAGAGTGTGCGTGTGTGCGAGCGTGCGTGCGTGCGTGCGTGCGTGCGTGCGTGCGTGCGTGCGTGCGTGCGTGCGTGTGTGCGTGCGTGCGTGCGTGTGTGCGTGCGTGCGTGTGTGTGTTTTTTGTGAATGCATGTGGTAACAAGACCTATGACCTCAATCTTGGGATCCGGCACTGTTGCCACTTGTTATCTAGTACATCGTTCATTCACGAATTGTGTTCATAAGTGCCTCCGTTTCTTCATAGTTTTTACTTTTTAACCATGACATTAGCGCCTTCAATTCATCTGATAGATCATCAACACTTCTCAGCCTCGTCTATGTGTGATCGGACCAACAAAAATAATACCTTGCAATATCTTTCATCGCTTCCAACACCTGATTTCTCCCCGTTCGTTTTTGATCAAGTATCTGATTGTGGTGTTAAAGAGTGTATAATGTCGATAAACTCCAGTGCTGTTGGAAATGACTGCATAAGTCGAAACATGGTCCTTCCCATCCTTGATCAAATTCTTCCCATAATTTGTCATGTTTTAAATCAGTCACTCAATAAGAGCATATTTCCTGACGCTTGGAAGCAGGCACAAATTATCCCATTACCTAAAAAATCCAATCCCTCATCCCCCTCCGAATATCGACCTATTTCCATATTACCTTTTTTCTCAAAGATCCTAGAAAGGCTCGTACATACACAGCTTAGCAAATACCTCGCACAGAATAGCCTTCTAAATCCTCTCCAATCAGGTTTTCGACCCGGGCACAGCACAGTAAGCGCACTGATTAAAGTCACTGATGACATAAGGTTTGGTATGGAGAACGGAAATCTCACAGTACTCTCCCTTCTTGATTTCAGTAACGCGTTCAATACTGTGGATTTCCATATCCTGCTCGGCATTCTGCGCTCTATTAACATATCTCTAACAGTTATTGATTGGTTTCATAGTTACCTGTTTGGGCGCCGACAGCGTGTACGTGTAGAAGATTCGTTTTCTTCTTGGTGTAGTACAACTGCCGGTGTGCCACAGGGTGGCGTGCTATCTCCTTTACTTTTCTCTATCTTTATAAATTCCATCTCTAAGTTTTTACGTTCTTCCTACCACCTTTACGCAGATGATCTTCAAATATACACACAAGCCCCATTACACGAATTGCCAGCAGCTATCTCTTCTATTAATGCTGATCTGACGCAAGTATGTGAGTGGAGTAAGCAATATGGGCTTAAAGTGAACCCTTCTAAGACTCAAGTTATTATTGTGGGCAGCTCCGTAATGATAAGCCGAATAGATTGGTCACAATTGCCAGACGTAATATTTAACGGTGTTACTATTCAAATAAGTAGCGAGGTAAAAAACCTAGGTATACGGATAGATAAGACACTATCCTGGGGCCCTCAAATACGGGAAGTCAGTCGCAAGTTGTTTGCATCGGCAGGTTCCATGCGTAGACTGCGAAACTTCCTACCTACTGCCACTAAAATTGCACTTGCAGAATCTCTTCTTCTTCCACTACTTGACTACGCTGATGTCAGCTATCTTGATCTCACTGAGGAGCTACTTGATAAGCTTGAGCGCCTTCAGAATTTCTGTATTAGATTCATATTTGGTCTACGCAAATATGATCACGTATCCCATTTCCGCAACTTGCTCAAGTGGCTCCCAATTCGCCTTCGACGGAATGCTCACATTTTTTCCATGCTTTACAGTATTCTCTTCAATCCCCGTACTCCTACTTACCTAAAAGAACGTTTTGTGTTCCTCAATGACACACATTCAAGATCCTTGAGGTCGTCATTAACATTGCAATTGTCCACGCCCTCTCATTCTACAACATTTTATGACAAATCTTTCACTGCCCAGTCTGTACGGTTGTGGAATGCTCTGCCTGTATCCATCAGACGCGCACAGTTTCAACAAACTGGCCACTTTCAAAAAAATGATAAAAGAACACTATTTGCGTTCTGGATAGTTACTTTGCTCGCTGTGTGTAGGTATATCTTGTACTTATGAAATATATGTGTATATCTAATAATTATGTATGTATGTTTATGTAAATGTTATGGATATTGAATTTAAATATGTGGGTACTTAGTTATATGTAAAATACAAAGTATATAATATGTATATAAATATATGTCTATATACTTATATATAGTTTAAGCTTATGACTACAGTAATAACTACCCATAAGTTATTATCGTTTAATCAAATATGTCCATCCAAAGGTTGCCTGGAAGAGATCGCTTGTAGCGATAAGGCCGCCATTTGTACATTTTTCTTATGTTGTCCGTACATGTACTGTATTTCTTTGGTGTACAATAAAGATTTCTCTTATCTTATCTTATCTTAAGATGTTCATTCATTGTGTTGTATAAATGCATCGATAGTCTAACAAATATAACAATATTAGTAATCGAAATTCCACTATTATTATAAACGCCAAAGTTTGTAAGTATAGATTGATGGATGTTTAATAAACTCTTTCACATAAAAACTACTGCATGGATTTTAATAAAACTTTACAATAATATAGCTTATACATCAGAATAACACAGGCTACAATTTGTAACGATAACCGATATTATAGCGATAACCGACATACACGCGGGCGGAGCCGCGGACAAAAACTAGTTACTAATATTCCCTCTAACCCTGCCAGTTAAGTCAATTTGCTTGTAGACATCGGTAATGTTATGATCAGGATTTAAACCTGGGACTTTTCAATCGTAAGGCCGACTCATAAACCAATAAGCTACCACAATGGCCCAATCAAGAGGCTAAGTGCGGAACAGCCCAGGTAAACTAAGCTACCACCCGACACTTCATTGAAAGAGTACTCAATCATTAAGCAATTATCACAGTCCAGTGCTGGACATAACGAGGCTTTGGGCTACTGTGTCCACGCTGGCTGTAAGGGTTGGTACAGGGTTTTATGTCGTGGTTTCCTTCTCTCGTAGTGATATCGTCTGCGTATTTTCCCGCTAGTCACCTTTTACGACACGCTTTGGATGAGATGGCGAGAGGTGAGAATATTATATTACTTCAAAATGTCATCAATTTTTGAAGTGAAAACTTCTTTAGCGTCGTTGGATGGGTAAAAACTATTAAACTCGCGCGTCAGGATCACTTGACCTTTGAACCGTAACCGATGACTGACGTCATACAACATTAACAGACTGTTAATTTTGCAAGATACGACAAGAAGCTTTGTAGTTTAACGGTGAACGCTTCGACTGTAAGTCCTTACGGTTCCAGATAGTACCAGGTTCGAACCTGGGCTTCTGACACTGTTTGTGATTCTTTTCCTTTTTCTAATTTATTACTTTTTGTGATTATTTTTTCTGTTTGTAGTTTATTAATTTCTTCTGACAGAAAATTAGCAGAAAATTTGTGGTAGATTCTATGATTGTGCTATATGATAGGTATGGTATGGTATGTTCCTTTTAACTTCTTCTCTGTATATAACGAAGAAAGAAAGAAAGAAAAAGTTTTCACTTCTGCCGGCACTCCCGGAGTGCAATCCGTGTTTTTTTAGCCGAGAGGCTTTTTTGAGGGTTTAATCAGTGCTACTGTCGCAGGTTCGAAACCCGTTCGCAGTGGTCCCTGCACATGGCGACACATCGCGCGGAGAGGCACGATGGGGCTCCAAACTGATGGAGATGGGTAAGTTTGTTTACAATCTCCCGCTGTGGCGCGACCTCTGTGAGGGTCGTTTTTTTATACCATTTAAGTGGCAAACAAGCACACGGCCCAGTTGGGAAATGGTTACCGTGGCCTATGGACATGTGCAACACCAGGGGAGTCACACTCGTGCTGCCGACCCTGTAAACACAGAGAGTTTCTGTGCCGTCAGTGTAGAAGACAAAGCAGGAACAGCCTTTGGTCTTCCCACTGACAGCACAAAAACTCTCCAGTGAGCTCTAGCTACCCTACACATATTTATTACTGATTGCATGAATACGTTTATATGTACTTTTTAGGTGTTTATATGTATAATTTTTATACATAAAAACGCTCACGCCTATTTTCCTCCAGGGTAGGCAGATAACAAACTTTTTTTTTTTATCCTTACGCACTACACGAGCTTCTTCTACTATTATAAAACCTTTCATATAAGGCTACCAGTTTTAAATGCTTCTGTCCTAGCAGTATTTGTATATTATACCTATTTAGAAAAAAATAATTGACTACTCTAGTCGATTGAGATAGGAAAAATATCAAATCGGTCTAGGCGGGGTTTTAACCCGTGTTCTTGCCTTACAGGGGCAGAGCTTTGGCCACTAAGCTACCAGACCTCGCCAGAACCAATTCGAATTTCTTTTTCTACCGATATTTTTACGAACTATCGGAACCAATGAATGCTGTTTTCATTATTTTTAAACATTGGTATTTGACTTCTTCGCCCAAACAAGTTGAATGCAATTTCTAATCATTTTTCATCATAAATATTCAAAGCGATTAAGCTAACCGCGTGGTCCCCCCCTCCCGAGGAGGGCCAGACCGAGAGGGATGGCCCTGGGTCAGCCGGGGTGCGAGGGATATGTCGCATGACAACCTCACCTTCGGCCTAGCACAACGACCCAGAGACGGCGTGCGGCTTAGTGGGTTCGAGTGGTGTTCGAGGGGGGTATCCCTGGGGATATCCCGCACGTAAAAAAAAAACTAGGAAAAAATTTGAATCGGTGTAGGTGGGGTTTGAACCCGCGATCTTTGCCTTACACGGGCAACGCTACCAAACCTTGCCCGAGCCAATCAGATTCAATATTTTTTCTATCTTAATCGATTTGAGTATTTAGCTTGCATCTTATTCTTATTCTTAATCTTAAAAATGTGATTCAAAATATCTGAGTACTTTTATGCAGATTCTAGAACCCATTTCAACCAGCTAGTTAAGTTGGGTATCTGTGTGGTGACGAAGAGTGTCGTAAGAGGTGACTAGCGGAATAACACGCGATATCACTGCGAGAGAAGGATAGCTCTAAATAAAACCCTGTACCGACCTGTCTGGCCAGAGTGGATACAGTAGGGCAAGGCCTCCTACCATTGGGATAGGCCTATGTACAACAGTGGAATGTGAAAGGCGCCACCTATGCTCGGGCCCTCCCCGTGAGTAGCGGCAAAAGCCGTGAAACCAATTACTACACCACGATGGCAAACCAAAGACCAAATAGTCCGCTAAACAAGCCGGCTCTGTGTGTAGTCTCGGTAAACATCGAAGGGTTCGATTGACTGATAGATAAGTTATTGTGGGAGGTAGGCCAATTGAGTAGTCCCACTGGGGAAGTACCTCGGCCCTACAGAATACCGCGGCTTTAGTAACCTCGTGTTGTGTTCCCGGCGGTGAATAGGGTAGCCAGAGCTCACTGGAGAGTTTCTGTGCTGTCAGTGGGAATACCAAAGCCTATATTTGCTTTGTCACACTGACGGCATAAAAACTCTCTGTGTTTACAGGGTCGGCAGCACGAGTGTGACTCCCCTGGTGTTGCACACGTCCATAGGCCACGGTAACCACTTTCCATCAGGTGGACCGCTTACTCGTCTGCCACCTTAGTGGTACCTATAAAAAAAGTTAGGTATGCTAAATTTCAATTTAGAAAGCGTTATGTTGTCCTATAATGTTTGTTCAATCTCTACGTATGATGACCAAATAATCTTTTATCAATACATTCACATCTTGACAATAAAATTGCATTCGTTACGATGTTATTTTCTCACAACAACCTCTGTCTACCCCACTTCCGCAGAAATCATAGTGCTGCCTCCAGATAAGTATATTTCCTTCCTACCAGTGGTGGTGGGAAAATAAACTCTTTGAACACTGGATAAATTAGATGTCTGAATCAATCAGGTTGGCTGAGAACGAAGGGCTGTAGCCACAGAATCGATACAATAATGGATATAGGGCATTATTCCGCTTGAAAATGAGTTTTAAGGTATGTTTCCGAAGCCGACCGCATACGAAAACTGCAGACGCGTGCAGCACATACATTACATACATTACTAAACTTGTTAAGCTTCGATAGGTACGGGTAAAAAGGACCATTTCATTTTTTATTTATTTCTTTATTTACATGTACAATTTAAATTTATCATATAAACCTATATTAGATTTGTGCATGAAATGAACATGAAAATTAATTATATTACACAGGTTTATCTATCTGTATACATATATAAAAATCAATGCCACTTTTCGTTGTAATTTTATAACTCAAGAAAGGGCTCACCTATCCAAACAGGCTTTGTTCGAACTATTTAGTAGATGGTTTATGTGAAGTTTGCACAACATCAGTCGAGCGGTTACATCCACGCGAGCGGAGCCGCAGGCAAAAACTAGTACATTATATTACACAGGTAACACACAATGGTTGGGATTTGAGTTGGCCACAAAAAGTCGAAGAATATTATACAATTACGGTAAATATCTCATTAGCATTTATAGAACCCGGCGCGTGGTGCTCGGCCATGTTACAGACACAGCCCCCACCAACAAGAGACAAGTCCCTGTACTATACGGGTGCTCTAGTTCTTGCGGTCACCGGTAGTAATATTTTTTTAAGGCTATTTTTATGTCTCGTGCTTTTTTTTTTCATTTGTCCCGGAATTTACAAGCCGCAATGAAATACGCGTATCTGCTGCATGCGTTTGCAGTTGTCGTATTCGATCACATTCGGAATCTTACCTCGAGGTTGTGACATAACATGATAAGACGATGGATTTATATTGGTTAACATATGCCGGGTGTGATAGGAACGCTCCCGAAGTCGAAAGCCCGTGGTAGTACTCCGGGTACACTACATATTTGGCATAAAATTGATTTTCGATTTGGTAAAAACATTTTTTTTTTTCATTCTCTATTGTATTAGGCAAGCTCAATGAAATACCAATTTCATAAAAAAAAAACATCACTACAGAAAAATTAAATGGCCCCAAGCGCTTGCTTTTTGTGTAATGATGTTTTTTTTATGAAATTGCCGATGCCAATATGTAGTAGGTATACCCGGAGTACTACCAGCAGGGCTAACATGCACGCCACGAGATAGCTATCTCGAGGCATTTTGCCGTTTTATGTCGATATGTCGACTGTTGGTAATATGCAGGGCTAACATGCGCGCCACGAGATAGCTATCTCGAGGCATTTTGCCGTTTTATGTCGATATCGACTGTTGGTAACATGGCAAATTTCATGGCGATCTGTCAGATGTCGACATAACTCGACTTCGAGAAATCATCTCTACTTGGTGTCTGCAAATTGTAACATACGTGCCCTTATTTACTCGAATTTTGATATTTAAAATGTTTTGTCTCCCGTCGTTCATTTGGTCGACGAGAAGTTATCTCGTATATTCTTTTCTTGAGCTCGGTTCATTTTGGACTAAAACAGCGACTGCAAGCCATTTTCGACCTTAATGACATTTCCTTTGTTACGTGTCTTTTCGCATTAATTGATGACGCTGATCACGAATTTAAGAAAAAAAAATTCAATTACATGTCATGTCAATAAGGTCGAAAATTGTTTGCACTATTTTTTTCTCTTTTTTTCATACCTAGCGTCCCTAACTAGTCTGTGCTTTCGAGCAAATGGCCGTATCGGGCCGATTTTATCGGATAAATGTGAAAACAGCAACTAACATGTTTAAAAAATGTTTATGCCATAGACAATAATTGAAAAAGTTTGACGCGACAAAATATGTCGACGTTACTTCGCTCGAGAAGACTCGAGATGATATCTCATCTCGATTCGAGATATTTGACGACGCGCGCATGTCAGCCCTGCAGGGGCCTTCGGCTTCGGTAGCGTTTCCCTTACACCCGGTATACTATTATATCATTGTAAAGCATTCGTGTCTGTAAGTTGTAACAAAATTACCTCTCGGAACTTTGGGGACTTGGTCAGTAGTATTTTTTTTCCTACAGATAATATTTTCGGATACGAAGTACCTAATTAGGTATATCACACGGATCGGATGGCGCACATTGGGAAAGGCGTATGCCCTGCAGTGTACTACGGTGGGCTACTTAATTGATTGATTGAATCATATCACACAAAGATTCACCAGTTCCTTTTAATATAAATTATATATTTAATAAGTTAAATTGCAGATTTTTTGAACATACATACATATATAAAATCACGCCTGTTTCCCATAGGGGTAGGCAGAGATCACGGATCTCCATTTGCCACTACTCTCGCTTCATTCACTCTCATTAGATTTTTTGTAGATATTTAAAATGCATTCGATTGCGGGGGTTTAGATTACAACTATAAATTAATTACGAAAATTGTAACTGCAATATCACTAGACTCGCAATACATCTTCAATTTTTCATATTAATAATAGGGGTTAAAGTATGCAATTGCCGTTTCATTGTAATAGGTACTTCGAATTGACATAGAACCTTCATGGTTTGAGATTTTTGAGTGAAACTTTTTCCACATGGTACCTATGTAGTTCTTCATTTAAAAATGTGCAACATTCGATTATCGACTTTCAGTTGTTTTTTTTATTCAGCTTAGACAAGAAAGATGGATACTTACTTCGAAAATTCGATTGATTTTTGAATACGAGTTCCGACGCGGAACTAACGCGGCAGAAACAGGTCGCAATATCAATGTTGCGTTTGGAGAGGGGACTGCTAATGAACGCACCGTGCGATTTTGGTTTAAACACTTTCGTGATGGAAACTTTCATTTGAAGAACGAACCACGAGGAAGGCTGTCCACACAGGTGAATAACAATGAATTGAAAGACATGGTGGAAGCCGATCCGAGCCAAACTACCAAGGAATTAGCTGCATGGTTTAACGTTACCTTACCAACAATATTGACTCATTTGCGTCAAATCAATAAAATAAAAAAATGTGAAAAATGGGTACCTCATGATTTGACTGATCTGCAGAAAGAAATGCGTGTTGAAACTTGTGTTGCCTTGTTGAATCGATACAGAAATGAAGGAATATTGGATCGAATTGTGACATGTGATGAAAAGTGGATTCTTTACGATAACCGTAAGCGAAAAATGCAATGGCTGACCCCAGGTGAAACGCCACAACAGTGTCCTAAGGCAAAGCTTACCAATAAAAAGGTAATGGTAACTGTTTGGTGGTCTCAGCATGGTGTTATTCACTATAGCTTTCTACGATCTGGTCAAGCAATAACGGCAGATGTCTACTGTGCCGAACTCCGAACAATGATAGCAAAACTAGCAGTGAAACAGCCCCGACTCATGAATCGATCTTCACCATTATTGCTCCATGATAACGCGAGACCTCATATACAGCACGAGAAACCGTTTTAACTCTACAGGAACTGCAATTAGAAACTATCCGTCACCCTCCGTATTCGCCAGACCTTGCTCCAACAGACTACCATTTTTTTCGTGATTTGGACAATTTTCTATGTGATAAAAAGTTTTCTTCTCAGGAGGCAGTACAAAATGCTTTCACACAGTTTGTCGAATGTAGATCACCAGAGTTCTATCGCAAAGGCATAAATGACCTTCCTACTAGATGGCAGCAATGTATAGATAATAATGGTAATTATTTTGATTAAATAAATACGTTAAATTAAAAAAAAAAACGAATTTCAATTTGTCAGTACAAATCGGCAATTTCATACTTTAACCCCTAATACTTAGAATATAACGTACGGGACGTTATATTCTAAGTAGAAATATGATGAATGTATTCGATAGCCGATTCCTGTCTGAGGCTGAGGGCAGTGAATTCATTTCCGATGCGAATTACAATCTTGTTTATTGTAGTTTTCTTGTATTGCTCGCTTCATTTGTATCGTTTTGTGTAATTTGTTTATACGAGTATTCAAGCGCTCGACTCGGTGCGGTTGGCTTGACTGATTTGAATAATTTGTGCGGATAGATATTCCGTTCGGTTGTTGTTATTTGTAAGGAGATGTTTTAAGGGAAGAATAGGCGTACCCAGCTTTCTTCAAGGGATGGGGAAGAAGTCAAGATTGATCCAGGTTGGTAGGGCGTACCCACGGTGGGGAAATGGTGGTACGTTTGCCTCAATCTGCTCTCTGACCTGAAGTAATTTTTTTAGAAAATATTCACAAAATTAAAAAAGGGTTTTTTGAACCCCCTCTCAAACAGAGCTGGTCGTCTACTAATAGCTGGTCGTCTACTAATACTATTAGTTTTAATATTATTGATACTTTTAATAGAATTAAGACGTATCGCATTTCAGTGCACACAAATGAATATACAGATTGGAAGATTTTAACCTTACCTGGAGGGGAAGTACCTACTCTAAATATTGGAGATAGCGAATTTCGCTTAAAGGAAACATTCCTTTATTTTTTTAAAGAATCAAAACTGCATTTAAATGTTTTTGAAAACTCGTTTTCCACACCCGGTAATCGAACCGACTAAAATCCGAAAAAGTAACATCCTGTATTTTATGACAACAATCGATAGTGTGTCAATCATAAGGATTAAATCTGTATACGAAACATAATAAATTAAATGAAAGGAAGTCCATAAAAATCGTAACTAATAAAACCAGTGCCAGCAGATACAGCATTTTTACCCAAGGAGTCATCAGAAACCTTATCAACAATAAATTTATCTTTGAAGCCAAATATTTATTAAAATGAGTAAATACTAAATGACAAGTTGACACCTTTGTTTCCTGTTTAGAATGTAACTTTATTGGGTAACTGTACGAGAAATGAAGGCAGGGTAGCTTTCAATTTAGGATGCTTGATTGGACACCTCCACGCGGTGCACCCTAGGCAACGGGGATGGCGAGAGAATTGCCGTATTGGTGAAAAAGACAAACTTTAATCCCCTAACCCTATCCTTCCCCCTACTCCCATTTTCATGATAAAATGTAGCCTATGTTCGTTACCTAGCTCTTATCCATGTCTGTACTAAATTTCATAAGGATATTTAAAAATAACAAACTTTCATCCCCTATTGCCCTCCCCCTTTAACTCCCCTTTTCGCGACAAAAGGTAGCCTATGTTCGTTCAAGATTGAGAACGAACATAGGCTACCTTTTGTCGAATCTATCTCTGTACTTAATTTCATCAGGATATCTTCAAAATTGTCAAAATTTTCATATTTTAATTTCATACCATAGCCATATTCCCCCCTTCTACCCATTTTTTTGCAATAAAAGGTTACCTATGTCCGTTCCTAAGTACTTAACTATCTCTGTACCAAATTTCATCAGGATATCTTCAAAAATGACAAACTTTGATATAAACATTCATTCCATGTGTGCAGACTCCCTTCTACCCTCCTTTTCACGATAAAAGGTGGTCTACGTCCGTTCCCAAGCTATAATCCACCCCTGTACTAAATTTTATTAGGATATCTTAAAAATGACAAACTTTCATACAGACTTTCAACCCCCATTTCTCCCCCTTGAACCTCCTTTCTCGCGATAAAAGGTAGCCTATGTCCGTTCCCAAACTCTAATACACCTCTGTGCCAAATTTCATCAAGATCGGTCGGTGGTTTAGGCGTGTAAGCGTAACATACAGACAGACAGACATACTTTCGCATTTATAATATTAGTATGGTATAGCATAATAATATTATTATCAATAGATTTATAGGTATAGTTTCAAAAGATTTACTGCCATGTTGGTTCCCGCTGAAGTGGAATAGGGTCACCCCACCTTTTCTCGTGGGTGTTGTACAAGGCGACTAAGGGACAGGGCTATTCTCCATCTGACAGCTAACATACAGCCCAGGAAGGACTAAGTGCCCGCTTGACTCACCCCCCCATTACCTGGGACCGAAAATTATAGTTGACGAAATGTGGGTGTTAATACACCTCTGGCTACCTCTTCGGGTATTTACAGGCGTGAGTGTATGTATGTATTTTCTTACAATCAAATTGAAAATTGTACAAAATATAATAATAGATGTTTTGTTCATTCCGAACTCCGAAAATAAAAATAAACTCAGTTCTGAATTAATTCCGAGGTTAACTGCTAAGAGACCCGGGCCGATAGTTAGTTTCTCTTTATAGCATCAATAGCTTTTGCCCGCGGCTCTGCCCGCTTGGATGTAGGTTATCGCGACTAAACATAGCCTACCTTTCTCACCCTTTCTCAAGGTCTAATCTACCCCTATACAAAATTTTATCCGTGGTTTAGCCGTGAAAGAAGGACAAACAGACACACACACACACACACACACACACTTTCCCATTTATAATATTAGATATTAGTATGGATTATATTTATAATAATTAACCGTTTACTTATATCTATCTATCTATCTCTATATCTAATATATAAAATTCTCGTGTCACAGTTTTCGTTCCCAAACTCCTCCGAAACGGCTCGACCGATTCTCATGAAATTTTGTGGGCATATCGGGTAGGTCTGAGAATCGACCAACATCTACGTTTTGGACCCCTCCCACCCCCTTGTCACACAATGTCACACTTCGCGGACCCCCTCCCTACCCCTGACGTAATTTATGGATGGCCCCTTATCGATAGGACTACATATCATTTGATTTGCCCGTGCTCCAATTGATAGAACTATGGAAAATTTGATTTGCACGGGGTTCGATTGATAGAAGGAACTACTTTTTTTAACACGCTATCATTAGCTTCACTTGTAACTATGTATGTAAGAAAATCTTATTTTGACCCACTTCCCGGTCTTCGATTAGGAAGAAATTTTGCACACGCTCTGAGTCTGAGTTCTGATGACAATACATGACTGGCTAAGAAACGTCATTACAAATCCAAAATGGCGGCCTCCCCAAGACGGCGGACTGACTGTTTGAAATCCACCCCCATGATATGGGTATCAAATGAAAGGGTTTGCTGTCAGGAAAACGAAAGAAATAGTCACGTGACTTAAATCCAATATGGCGGACGTGCTTAAAACGTGTTTTTTTTTAGTTTTTAAACTATTATATATTATTTCTATATAATGATACATCAAAACGTACATTGGTTCGCACACTGTTTCAAACATGGGTGACGTACGGTAAGCCTAGATCGGGCTATATTTATAATAATATGTGTGAGACTAAAAGAATATTTAAATCTAAGTTAAAATACTGCCAGAACAATGAATCTCAAATTAAAATGGATATTATAGCGAAAAATCATTCAAATAAAAACTTTGATAATTTCTGGAAAAATACGCGTAAGTTGAACCATAAATCGAGTTCACCGGTGAGTGTGGGTGGTGTACACGACCCACATGATATAGCCTGTGCCTTTCAGACTCACTTCAGTGTATCTTCACCTCTCGGGCCTTCGTCGCAGGTGCTCGCGGCGGACGATCGTCCCGGGAATATTAACATCAGATTCTCTGCTAAGGAGATTGCCCGAGTTATAAAAAACATGGTAAGAGGTAAATCCCCGGGCCACGATAGTCTCAGCATCGAGCACTTGCAGTATGCGGGCGTACATCTGCCGAGAGTACTTGCATTATTGTTTAACCTGTGTATTAGTCATAGCTTCTTGCCAGACAAGTTAATGTGTACCGACGTTGTGCCTGTTGTAAAAGATAAGACTGGCGACCTGTCAAATCTGTCTAATTATAGGCCAATTTCGCTTGCGACTGTCATTGCTAAGGTACTGGACAGTCTGCTTGACCAACAGCTGGGGCAGCACCTAGGATTACATGACGCTCAGTTTGGGTTTAGGCCCGGGTTATCAACTGAGAGTGCTATTCTCTGTCTCAAGCAGACGGTTCATTACTATACAACTAGAAATACACCAGTATACGCTTGTTATTTAGACCTGTCAAAGGCTTTTGATCTTGTCAATTATGACAGATTATGGCGGAAGCTACTGTATGATACTGAGTTACCACGTGAGATCGTATATCTGTTTAAGTACTGGTACAGTCGGCAGCAAAATAGAGTAAAATGGTCGGATGCGCGCTCAGACATGTATGAGTTGGAGTGCGGCGTTAGGCAGGGTGGTATATCCTCGCCTCGTCTCTTTAACCTGTATATGAATGGGCTGATCGGTGAGCTCAGCAACACTAATGTTGGCTGTTCTATTGATGGTGCATTTATAAATAATATAAGCTACGCTGATGACATGGTGTTGCTGAGCCCATCGATCGGTGCATTACGTAAGTTGATAGACATCTGTGAATCATATGCGGCGTCTCATGGTCTTAGGTATAACACCAAGAAGAGTGAGCTTATGATTTTTAAAGCCGGTACCAAATGTTACTCAACCATTCCTCCAGTCACTCTTTGCGGTACGCCTTTGAACAGGGTTAATAAGTTCAAGTATCTTGGCCATTGGGTCGCCGATGATTTATCAGATGATCTTGACATTGAGAGGGAGCGTAGGGCGCTGTCCGTTCGGTGTAATATGTTGGCGCGCAGGTTTGCGCGCTGTACGACACCAGTCAAGGTTACACTTTTTAAAGCATATTGCCAGTCCTTCTACACGTGCAGCCTGTGGGCCGACTACACGCAGCGGGCGTACAGCGCACTACGAGTTCAGTACAACAATGCCTTCCGGGTGCTGCTGAACCTGCCAAGGTTTTGTAGTGCATCAAAAATGTTCGCGGAGGCACATTGCCATGATTTTTATGCCATTATGAGAAAGCGCAGCGCATCAATGTGTGCTCGACTGCTAGGCAGCACCAACAGCATCCTGAAGGTATTGTCCGAGAGGTGGGACCTTCCTGTCCTACAAAGGTGGACGCGCCTGCATGCTAGCGCGTCCCCTCGATTTATTTTGTGATTGTGTCTAAATGTAATTGTACTAACATACTTGTAAGCTCATTGTTACTAACACATATAGACTACGTCTGAAATAAATTATTTATTATTTATTATTATTTATTATTATTATTATTATAGGTACTCATTCTTACTGACCAAATAACGATAAGGAAACGATTTTGAATAGAACTCGAAGAACCCGGGTTTTGATTCTTAAAACCCGGGTTTATTTTTCGTCCCGAAATCCCGGGTATTTCGGATCCGGGTAAACCGGGGCTCGATGCTCTATGCTTACCATGGATCTAGATACCACCGCTGTGTAGAAAGTCGTGGAATATTTATTTATTTATTTACTATCCTCAACTTTTTATGATATTCTGAACTACATTTTTTGAAAGATTTGAAAATATTGTCCAGTCAGCAAGGAAAATGCTAAAAGTTCCAATCGATCCTATTTCACATGGGAATCAAAAACCTTTATAAGACCATCGAATGAAATTTTAAAGCATTTACAATGCTAACTTTTCAAATCGATTAAGTGAATGGCTCAGGCGGGACTCGAACCCGCGATCTTTCCCTTACAGGGGGAATGCTCTGACCACTGAGCCAACGAGCCACGCCTGAAGTTTTATGAGACCTTTATGAGACCATTTAAGAAATGAGTACTAGAAATGACAAAAACCGTAAATAACGATTCCGATACATATATGCCGGTAACTATACCTCATTAGGTACCTACATTCTAGCCAACCTGGGTTGCACACGTCCATAGGCCACTGTAACCATTTGCCATCAGGTGGACCGTGTACTTTGCTGTTATCCGCAGCTCACGACTTGTGGATGACCACGAGTAAATAGCCTATGTCCCTTCTCAAGGTCTAATCTACACCTATACCAAATTTCAATAATATTGGTTCAGTGGCTGATACGTGAATACGGAAGCGTCACATACGGACAGACATACAGAGTTACGTAGATAATATGACATAATGTCTAATACAAAAACACAAATTAAAGTGTATAATCTGCAAGAAGCATATAGCATCATACCTCCGCAATAGAAAACAATGCACACAAATAACACACCTATGCCCAAAACTAAGATCTGAAATTAATTTTTTGTCAGAATATAGAGAAAATAATAGGGGTATCCCGCAAGGTAGTGTGCTGGGACCACTTTTATTTAACGTTTATATTAATGATTTACCGAATGTTACAGGACATCCCACTATCCTGTTCGCTGATGATAGCACAGTTTTGTTTACGGGTACGGATAAGACACTTCTTGAATCTGACATATACAATACTCTAGGTGACATAATACAATGGTTGACATCAAATAATCTGAAAATTAATTTAAGTAAGACACATATAATGACATTTAGAAATAGAATTCCTATATTTGACACAAACATTGACATTAATTATGAAGGTGAAACGATTCACGAAGTAGACACAACTAAATTCTTAGGTCTGACTATAGATAAAAACTTAGACTGGAAGGTGCATGTAGAGAATCTGTGCTCAAAATTAAATTCGCAGTCATACGCGCTTTATATGCTAACTAAAAAATTGAACCAACCGGCTGTACTGGCGGCTTATCACGGTTACGTAGGTTCTATACTGAGGTATGGTATAATTTTCTGGGGTAACTGTACTGAGAAAGAACAAGTGTTTAAATCACAGAAAAGATGTGTAAGGGCAATGTGCAATCTACAAAAAATAGACAGCTGTAGGCCTTACTTTAAGAGTTTGAAAATATTGACAATGCCGTGTTTGTACATTTACGAAACTGCGGTATTTGTTAGATCCAATTTAGGTTTGTTTGAACACTATACAAGTGAGCGCCACAAACACAAAATATGTTGCCCTCAGCATAAGAGCGCGTTAATGGATAGTAAGCGTTTTCTGTATGGCGCCGAGGATCTACAATAACTTACCTAAGGTTATTTTAAGTGTAAGAGATATCGACAAATTTAAACATGAAATTAAATCATTTCTATTCGAAAAAACTTACTATAGTGTAAACGAATTCCTAGAAGACAAGACAAAGTAATTTATTGAGATTTAATTTATTGGAAATAAACAGTAGGCGAGATTTAATGTGATTTGAATTGTTGTAATTTGTTTTGTTATGATTTGGTCTATTGTTATTTTTTTAGTGTAATTTGAAATATTCTATTGATAATAATATGTATGTACTCCTTATGATTTTAATTGTATAGATGACTTATTTTATTTTTTTGACATTTACTCATACTGACATAATTTTTTAATACAATCAATTATTGGTATGCAATTAAGAAGCCCACATAAATTGTTTAATTGCACATATTATAAATAATTCTTATTGTATGCCTTGAGGCGGAGAATGGAGAAACCACATTTTATCACAACACCACTATGTACCCATTTTCACAATAAAATGATTGGAATTTGAATTTGAATTTGAAGAAATTAATTGGATTTTGTCGCACAGTGGTTCAAATTGTAAATTTGAGGGACTTCTTACTTTCTTTTTCCATCTTTTTCTTTCTCCTGATGAATAGAATATGAATGAAATTTTTAAGCACATGCTAAATATTCAAATCGATTAAGATAGCAAAAATTTGTAATTGGTTCGGACGGGCAACTTGGTGGTCAAAGCACAGCCCCTGTAAGGCAAAGATGGTGGCAGCAAACCCCGCCTAGAAGAATTCCATATTTTTCCTATCTTAATTGATGTTTTTTTTTTTAAAGAATATTAACAACCGACATTATCGAAATTACTAATATTCCCTCTAACCCCTCCAACTAAGCTAAATTGTTTGTGCTAGGAGTGGGTTCACGTCGGTAGTGTAATGGCCAGGATTCGAACCCGGGACCTCTCGATCGTAAGGCCGACTCCTTAACCACTAAGCCACCGACGCTTTAAATATTTAACATGTAAAATGCTTAAAAATTTCATTCAAATTGTTTGGGCGGTGTAGTCAAAAATCAAAGGAGAAATTTTAATTATTTCGGGTGAGGTCTGGTAGCTTAGTAGTTAAAGCATTGCCCCTGTAAGGCAAAGATCGCGCATTCAAACCCCGCCTAGACCAATTCAATATTTTTCCTATGTTAACCCACCTGATAAATAGAACTTATTAGGTCTACATACATATAATCACGCCTTTATCCCCGGAGGGTTAGGCAGAGGTGAATTAACACCCACATTTCACCAATCTGTATTCGGTCCCACGTAATAGGGGGTGAGCCTATTGCCGTATTCCGGGCACTATTGTTGACTCGAGCCATGCATCTGAGGCTGAGTCTGGGCTGTACATAACTGTCTGATGTTGAAGTTAATCAGCCCTATCCCTTAGTCGCCTTGTACGACACCACATGGAAAGAGAAGGGGTGGCCTAAATTCTACTCTGCCGGGAACCACGCGGTTTTTAGTTCTAATCATAACTATTCTAGATACTATAACTAATATATGTATTAAATATTGTGATCCCATATGCATATGATCAATATTAATTAATCTAGTTTGTTTGCACATCAATTTTATTGCTGCACATCATTACAATACGGACCTGATTACGATATTGGATCGCAATACAATTTTCGGTGTCTATACGCGCCCTGCCGCCTTTCACCCATTACTTATCAGCAATGGTCCTGCCGGCTTTAAGGGGGACATAATTTTTTTGTAATTAGAGTAACAATTAGCTTATATACATTAATTTCCATTATTTTGTAGTTAGTTATTAATGATGTCTTTACGAGGTAAATTATTATTAGTCATAAAATAAGTATTTAGAGTCTGTTTAATTAACGATTGTAGACACAATTTGTTATTAAATTATTTTCTGTTTATTCGCGATGAACTCAAAATCTACAGAACGGATTTTGTTGCATATTTGTTTTGTGAGAAAATATTGGTCAGACTTAAAATCTGCTGTATCTTGATTGCAATGGGTTATTTAGAATTACGTGGACTTCGACGCGGGCGGATTCGCGTTCATCAATTAGCATTAGTTATTGGTCAAGAAACTACCTAATAATTGTTTTCAAAACTTACTCAACTTACTTTAGTGGCATACAATTGAAAATTGACACAATGCAACGTAAAATACAATTGTTTTAGTAGGCCCTTACAGAGCTTACAGAGACAGCTTCTGTGGCGTGGCGGTAGTGAACGCGGCTGCTACGCAGAGGAGGCGCGGGTTCGATCCCCGCTCAGTGCAAATATTTATATGCATGAATATGTATATTTGCATTGGTCTGGAAGTTTCTATGTATATTATGTATGTATTTACAAAAAAAAAAGTATCTAAGTATGTTTATCCGCATTCTAGATTCCATAACACAAGCTAGTTAAGCTATGCTTACCATGGGTCTAGAATGAATGAATATTTGTTATTTATTTATTATGAAATTGGCGTTTTAAATGGAAAAAGAAAAACTATTTCTTATGTTGTTATGCTGCTATTTGATAGGCAGTTCTTTTATTCCATTGCTGAAAAAATTGCAGCAGCGAGAATCAAAAAAGTCTTTGATAGAAGGCGTTTTGGACTGCCTCATCTCAATCGAATTTTTATTCACTAAAGAAATTATCCAAATTCTTAAAAAAGTTATAATCAGTTGGAGCAAGTTCCGGGAAGAATGTTGGGTGAGGGAGATATTCCAATCCTAGCTCCTCTAGTTTCGCGGCCGTCTGTTGTATAGTGTGTTGTCTAGCGTTGTCCTGAAGCAGCAGTGGGCTAGAGCAATTAACCAATCTTGGCTTTTTAACGGCCAGCTTTTCCATCATGGTTTCTAATTGTTAGCAATACAGATCTGTCGTAATCATCTGACCAGACCTTAGGACGATATAGTGAATGACTCCAACCAATAATTTTTTTTAGTCAACTTTCGCCTGGGGCAGAATTTGACCGGTTCTTCAGGTTTTAACTACTATGATTTGTGTTTCAGATTATCATATATGATCCATTTTCAATCACAAGTAATAGCACGATTCAAAATCCCCTCGCTATTATGACGGTCGAATAACGTGACGCAGCAGTCGACGCGTGATTGTGGGTTTGCTTCACTTAGTTCATGCGGTACCCATTTTTCAAGCTTTTTCACATTTTCAATTATTTAAAATGGTTTGATCACTCACACGTAAGCCTGAAACTCTGGCGTGGTTTGAGATAGATCCGCTTTCACGATCACTTTCAAATCCTCATTGATAACTAGGGTTTCTGGCCGTCCACGAGCTTAATTCTGGAGGTCGAAATTTCCAGAACCCTAAGCGCTGGAACCAAAAACGTACTGTGTTTTCTTCAACAGTGGCTTCTCCGTACACATTATTAATCCTTCGAGCTGTTTCTGCAGCGCTGGTGCCGCGATGAAACTCGTATTCGAAAACAATGCGATATTTTTAGTTTTTCCATATTGTGTGCACAAAACAATGTCAAATTAAAATTAAATAGCGGGAAAACAAATGAATCACATTCGAAACACAATTAAAATTGAAATTAATTTGAATTTGGAATTCCTAACCAAACGTTGGATTATTGAGATCAAAATGGCCAGTTCGATAAAACGCCAATTTCATATTAGGTATGTGAAGACCTAATATTAAATTATTATCGCACGGTAATGGTGTCGCGAGCAATCTTCTCCATATTATTTTCAATTGAATATGAATATAAGAACATAATTTTACTGACATCAGAATACTTCAAACAAGTTATAAAGATTAAAAAAGAAATAGGCAACCAAACAATAATACATACTTGCCTTCTTAAAGATACGCACGACAGCTTTGGAAAATTACGTAACACGACATAGGTACGATCTTTTATATCTAACTCAATTGTACAACCGACATTTTGTATCAATTCACTATTATCTACATTAGTTTACTTAATGGCCATTACCTGTTTTAAAATCATAACTCCAACTTCAACTATTTTAATTAATATCGCGGTATTTTATTTTATATAGTGCATAATTTTATGATAGAGCAGGGATATGTTGCATGCATCTTATTTATTTATTATTGTGGAAGGCGATACAGCGGCCTCATAGCGCTCTCCGCTCACACCTATTTTGTTGTCGACTGGCGGCCATGTTGCCCGATGCGCCGCACCGTCCGCACAAACCCGCCAGTTTAACGCGGGCACCGAGACGCGCATACCGTTCACGTTCACTTCGCGCCCGCACTTAAATCCGCACGCGATAGTGCGAACAAACGTACAACGTCGTAACTCGTCGCAGCGCGGTGCAATTTTTTTTTAATAATTTCCAAAATGGTTAGAACGAAAGATGGAGACGGGATTAAAAGTAGTTCGATTATTAATGAAGTAAAGAAGAGGGCATGTTTGTTTGATACGAATGATCCTAACTACGGCGACAGGGCGGAGAAGGCGCGATGCTGGGAGGAAGTTTGCGAGAGTGTCGTGCCCGGCTGGGTTGCGCTCGGGCCGCCGGAGAAGTTTGCGGCCGGTATGTTTAGTGACGTTTTTATTAACCAGCTGATTCGCGGATGTCGGCCCGCGGTCGACGTGCGAGCGTCGCTAACGTTCGCGGCAAACGGGCGCATTGTAATTGTCGCGTTAAGTTGCGTGCTCTTTGTTCCAACGTTTGGATGCTTTCGAAATGTTCCTAGTTCGAAATAACGTTCCAATTTATATGGCACGTGTTGTATAGGATATTATATTACTGTATTGAATTTGCAAGCGCCATTTTGATGAGAATTGTTTTTTTTTTTCTTAACAGGTTTTTTCCTCTAGCTCCGACGCTGTTAAACAATATTAATTGCGTTACATCATTATGCATGCTATTTTCATTTCAAATATTGAACAACATAAAATATTAGTACGTATTTGTGTACTTGAAGCGTTCAATGCGTCACTTAGATAATGCGTTTACACACCCGACAGCGATAAAAATATTTTACAGCAATAAGTATTGACCGTCACGAGGATAACAATTTTTTTGAACACATGCGCCTAATATAAAATCTTATTATTTAAATTTGTAGGTACAATTTTTTTTCAATACGTTTTAAAAAAATCTTTAAAACAGTGGGTGGTTTTTCAACTCCTGTCTAAAACTTTTTTTTGTTCCTATTTATCATAATAGGAGTAAGGACATAAAAGCCTAAAATGGTATGAAACAAACTTATACTAATGCCTTGTTGAATATAGTCCTAACATCAACAAGAAGGTGTAAATTGTAATTTGGGGAAATGGGCTAAATATTACTGACACTAATATAAATCATAGTGTTTGACGAATTTCAGTGAAATTGCGTCACCAATATACTTATGCGGATAACTTAAATCACGTGCTCATTGTGCGATAATGACACGCGAGGTAGACTCCGTGGTTTTACCTAACAATATTTTTGTAAGCAAGCACACTCATACTATGTACTTACACCTACGAATAAAAAAATAGATTACCGCGCTAAAATATGAGAACCTGTTTTACCAACAAACAGTCTGTAGGTTATAATTTGAGGATCACACTCATTTCTAGTAAACTCCTTACATTGTGACCTTTCGATGTCGTCATAGTTTCTTACTGGCGACTGAGCAAAGCAACGCGTACGAATAATAACAGCTACATTTAATATTAAAAGATATTTAGGTATATAAAATACAAGTCTCTATTTCCTGTGAATCACTATCAATATTTCATAGACAGATTAGGTTATGTAAACCGCTTGCATATTTTTGTTTTTACGCGCAATTACAATGTTTACTATAGAAACTTATTTATTGTATTAATAATTATGTAGTATAAATGAAATAATATTATACAATTAATTAATTTACTGCGCAAATTGAAGACAAAAGTTGTTTGTTCTTCAATAAAGTACAACACAGTAAAAAAAGTTGCAATATAATAATAAATAACATTTTAAAAAATTGTATCAATGAGTATTAGGTGGTATTATATACAAATGACACAGTTCCATGAAAGTAGGTAGGTGATACACGCTCACGCTAAACACACAACTTTATTAATTGTTTTGGTTCATAATTAAAACTTTTTCGTCCAATGTGCAGATTGTTCGTGGTTCAAATTGTTCAAAATATTAATTTTAATTCAGGTATTTTTACAATTTGTGAAGGACCTCTTTCTAAAAAAAACATTTTGGCATTACGATTATTATGTACCATAGACAAATATCACTGCATGATTATAAAGGGAAAATATTAAAATATAGGTTACATAAGTACCTACTAATAAAAAAAAGGAGTGTACCATCAGATTTTATTTTTTTAATGAAGTACCGTTTGGTAACGTTGGGTGTAACACACTTGTATTTATTTCCCGGGTAGTGTGATAGTGGGATAAATCAGTGCCAATTGTACCATCAATGGTACTGACTACTGACTAATGGTACAAGTGGTTCGGCGGGGATTTGAAGAGAGAAAGTTTTAAAGTCGGTTATTTAAAAAGAAAAGTAACGATGGTACATTTTATTTCTTAAGTAGGTACATATACCTAAACAAAGAATGTTGGTATTGCATACCTACACAAAATAAATAAAATAATTGAAATTTGAAAATCGCCAAGGTTGTGATGTGACCTTAACATCTACCTATTTTAGTTGCGCCATCTTGTTATTAGGCTGGCCGTTTTGAAAAGAAATCACATTAAAAAAAGATTACAAATGTCAGACAGTAAAACAGAATGATCCTAATTATAAAGAGTAGGTCTTTTCCCGCGCATTCCTTTCAATTTTAAACACTTTTATTTTCGCGGGAAAACAGTTCAATATTAGTTATTTATTTTTTCTTTTGTAGGTACCTTTCGGAACACGCTAATTTTGTTACACCATATTATAATTTTTTTTAAATATAAATTATAGGTGCTCAATATCGTTTACAAATGATGTTTATTCGTCATCGTGTTACAATATCTTAATTTCACTTCTAAAATAGTTTTACATCAGCCAAATTAAAAACGTTGACATCACCGTTTTAAAGCGAAAACGCATTGCACCAAGCCACGTCAGAGGAGCTAAAAACTAGCAAATGACAACTATTTCTAAATTTTCTATTCTAACTGTCTGCCTAGTTTTGCGAAACAAAAATTTCAGGAATAAAAATTGTTTTATAAATTTAATTACTAAAAATATTTAGTAATGTTATATTTTTTTTAATAACACATAATTACGCTATCGTAAAATATTGTACCTACGCAATAATTATTTTAAGCACAGATAAATTGTACAGTATTTTTACTGAAGGTACACGACGGTGTTTCCGTCCAATTGAGCAGTAGATACCTATTAAGCGGTATTACAGACCAAGGAAACATCCCTTTTGTGGAACTTTCAACATATTGCATAAGATCTGCATCATCTTTACACCGAACGCTTACCTACGTGTGTATAGTCTAATATATTATGCGTCATATTAAAGAAATATTTCGAGTTTCTTGATACAATTTACATCATCATAAATAGATATTCCTGTTGTGTCCTAAGTTTGGACTTTTGAACACGGATTTCATTTATTTTTTTGATTGATATGGTAGGTATATGGGCTCCTCCAACCTCAACCTTTTTAAAGGAAAGCTTGAGTCAGAGCCTCGTCTGTTATATCAGGTGCACCGACTTGCAAGTGGCTTTGGGCCCCAAAAATATTGGTGCGCCCTATAGGTACCTCAGATTACCCAACAGTAGCGTAAGACGAAAATTTACTAAAGCGAAGCCGGTGAAAAAAAATCTTACCTATTATAGAATGATCATAGTATGAGTTTAAACATCTCTACCACGTCTTCCCTTTGTAAAGCAAGCCGGCAGGAATCGGTTTATGGGGCCCCTCGCTACTGTTACTTACCTAATTAACTTAGGGCTGCTTATACTGCCTTGCACTGCTACCCACAGGCGGCGTGCGTTTAAGTCGGTTCGAATACGACATAACCTCCCTCTCCGGCAGGGGCAGGGGGGGAGGTAACCGGGGGAATTTTCTGCACGTAAAAAAAAGGGTTGTCTGTATTCCCTTTTGAGAATATTTAAATATTTTTAGATACCTTATATTATTTGTCAGACAATTATTTTTGTAAACAACCATAAAAGTAGAAACTGGGAGCCAGTTTGGAATGATCGAAGTCAATATCATTATTATTGTGACCTTGACCCCGGCTTGTGCTTCTCAAGGACTTTTGTTCCGTTTCGCGGTTGTGTGTATTTGTTAAACATTTTGCTTGATTTTATTTGCTAATTATGTATTATACAAGCATGTGGGTATGTGTGTGTATTTATATAAATTTAACGGTCATTCGGATCTGCCCGCATGAATAAGAAATTCTTCGTAATTTTCCTTGTAATTAGATACTTCCGGTCAAAGTAAAAGAAAAAAAATCTTTCAAGTTATGGCGCGAGTGTATTCGCGACCAAGGTATTAATATACCTACTTACTTTTTCGTCAATAATAATAAAATTACCTAATTTGATTATCACATACACGAGAAACTAATTTTAAATAGGTACCTAACTATTTTGAATTTTATCCTCCTCTCTAAGATCACTACTGCCAAATTTATAACAAATTATGCTACTGCTCGCAAAGTAGTATATTTATCAACAATTGGGTATTCTCCTGTAGTTAAAATAAATTATTTATCTGTGGTTATTAAATTACGAATGGTAAATGAGCGGTAGAAGTTGCGTCTTTCCTTATTCTTTCGTTTCCAGGGTTCCGTAGCTAAATGGGAAAAAACGGAACCCTTATGGATTCGTCATGTCTGTCTGTCTGTCCCTCCGTATGTCACAGCCATTTTTTCCGAAACTATAAGAACTATACTGTTTAAACTCTCTAAGTAGGTGTTAGGTATTCTGTGAACCGCATTAGGAATTTTTTTTTGTGTTCATGGATAAGTCTTCAAAAATGATATTGAAGTTTCTTATATCATTTTGTTCTAAACTGAATAGTTTGCGCGAGAGACACTTCCAAAGAGGTAAAATCCCCCCCCCCCATTCCCCCTTGTAAGTTCAAAAATCAGAGAATGATAGGATTAAAAAACATAGGATGTAGGTACATTAATACGTCATAAATCGTAATCCTACACGAACTTCTATGTTAAGTTATTTGCTGTTACGTAAGGGTTTGCAATTACCGGTTCTGCGGCGGGATACAGATTCCAGACCTGCACGGTTCTAGACCTGCACGTCCTGGAAAATTCGGTACCAAACACAAATAAATTAAATGGGTATTTCAGAGGTGGAAAGGAAATGTTTTACAGGGCCACTCTACACCTCGGCACTCTAGACCCGAGAGTGTGTGCGGTTTTAGTCGGTTCGTGTCCGACATAACTGATTATCCGTCCGATTTATGTAGGTATATTCTAAGAAAATTGGGCATTTCACCATCTTAAATAATAATTACGGTATCAAGTATTTATAATCAGTTTGGTTTATTTATACTAAAATAAAAATTTGCAACATAAACAATCATTAACATGGGCCGTACCAATCTTCTAAAGCCTGTCACATGTTTTATGGATATAATAATAATTCAATCAATCAATCACCCACTGGCGTCTACTGCTGGACATAGGCCCCTCCCAATTCAAATACTTATTGAAACGATGTAATAATAATGCGAATCTTTGAAATTAATAGTGATGAAATAATAAAATAACCGGGACGGGAAGTCCCGGATCTTGTTGTTCAGAACCGGGACGGAGTAAAAGGTCAAAAATGCAATCCCTTACGATACCCTTCATGGACGAGTCCGACTCGCACTTGGCCGCTTTTTATTTATTTTTAATCATTCACCCAACCTATAATACAAGTTAATGATTTGACTAAAAAATGTTATGACGTCACAATAAATTATGTTACATAGAATTTTCCTCATAACTTACCGTTTTGACGTTTAGTAAAAAGTAACTAATTTGACTAGTCAGTCAAACACCTATACCTTTACATTGTATTGTAACGTGCCAAACAAAAATAAACCAAAAAACGACAAACTAGTATTAAACACATCCGCCATTTTGATACGCACGGTTCTTTATAATGTCTTCGCCGCTATATACATACTGCTCATTCAATATCATATTTTACCTACCTACTCGTAACCTCTGTGAGCAATAACATTCTCAATGTTACACTATTATTTGCAAATCTACAACATAACCTATAAACTGTATTACGTTGGTTCCAATCCCGGTAGAGCAGAATATGGTCCCCCATCTCTTCTGTGGGTGTCATAAAAGGTGACTAAAGCCCCCTGTTTCAAAGACCCGAAAATCACAACTGGCGATATTGGGTTCACACCACTGCCTACCCCTTCTGAGATTTACAGGCGTGATTATATGTATGTTACGTTTTAAGAATGAACACCCGTGGCTATTATCAGATACTAAAGACAATTACTTACTGATAGGCACATAAATTACATAATTTATGGATTACTGCGGATATCTCAATTCTTAATCACGTTTGACGCTTTTAAAAACAAGACTAGTTTGTCTATTAAACATTCCATTTTTGAAATTTCCCGCCAATATTATTATATTTCCTCCTTCCAGAGTATTATTTTATTTAAATTAACTAGCCACCTTCCTTTGAGCTGCAGAAAAAAAAAACTCAACCGTCGTCGACTTCACAAGACGTGTCAACTGAGACCCGCCATGTTAATAACCACTATTATTTACCGGTAGACACGTAATGTTCCTAATACATTACTCCTCTTACCTGGCGGTGCAACAAAAACTTTGTTACAACAAAGCAATGTATATCGGTAACAATGAACAGAGCATGGACTGTATTATCGTAATAGAATGCAGTGGTAGGAAACAGTGCGGCGTTCGTGACTCAATCGACGCAAGGGGCCGGCCCGCACCCGCTTATTCATAACCAGCCAGTAATATACTCCACTAATGCAGACTAGCTCTGATAAAATCCATTGCTGTACAAGTAACGGGTTTATTAGATACTAGAGTAGACGAGCCATCGATGTAAAGCGAATATTGAAATGTATACGACAGCGGTGTATAACCTGCGTTATCGACTGACGCTTAATTCTCGCTCGTCTCGTTTTAAAAGGAACTCAAATAGTTATGAAATGGTAATTTGTTATTATTCAGACTAATTTAGTTTATATTATCTACTTAGGTATTTATTTATTGTTGACTACCACTGGATTCTCAATTCGAATTTAAGTTTTTTTTAATAACAAAATTGATCAAGGTATTTTATACTTCATTCAGATGAGTAGGTTAGCTAGCTACCTTTAGGGACTTTTATAAAAACTTCTATTCTTTAAAATAAGTTTCTAAACAAAAATATTAACAACTGAACTTTTCAAGAAAATATAAATAAGACACACATTGAGAATGTTTATGTGTAGTTAATTACCTAACCGAATGAAGAAGGTATTTATGTAGATAGATATTACGTGAATTGACATTAAAACAAGATGGCCGATCTCGATACATCGCTGAGACGTTATTTATTATTATATACTTATTTGTCGACCGGTTGATTGTTATATTGTGATTTCTTATCTTGCTGTTATTGTAATCATTACTTTTCGAAAGTATGGATGACTGCTCCGGATTTTCCGCTTAAAAACTTAATATGCAAAAGGAAAATAGTAGCTTGGTTCTGTATAATTATATTCTTAAGAGGACAATTACCTGCAGAGATTCTATATGTCGCCGCCAACTAGCTTAATCAGCCGTCCAATTAACTGCCTAGGCAGTTAACTAAACGGCGCCATTCAATTAACGGCCTGAATGATGTTTAGCCGTCTCGTTTATTACATCACTTAACAACTTGGCTGGCTAATGCTAAGGCCAATCGTAAGATAGGGCAGTTCCTCGAAATAAGATAGAAAATTACATACACACATATACTTACACCTGTAGATCCCCGAGGGGGTAGACAGAGGTGTATTCACAGAAAATTAGTGATAGGTTTTTTTTATTGCCGTTTTATTAATTGGCTGATCACCTTTCAGGCGGCGTTAAATTAACTGCCTAGGCAGTTAAGCTAGTTGGCGGAGATATGTACATGGTAGTGATATAAACTTAAGAACACAGACACGGACAGAGTGTAGTAAGTCTGTGTTTTCGGTATCTGGTTAGGTTAGTCGTTTTGTTGAATGAATAGAATTTAGTTATCAAAAAATCCAATTACAAAATACTACCATAATTATGTATACGTAACTAGAAACCTTAAATTAGATGTTCACATTCACACACACAATCACTCTGTCTGTCTGTCTGTATGTTACGTTTTCACGCCTAATTCTTGGGTAGATTAGACCTTGAGAAAGGACATATGCTATGGGTCGCGATAACCGACATCCACGCGGGCGGGGCCGCGGCAACAGCTAGTTTTATAAAAAAAAAAAAAAAAAAGTGCAGTTGTATTGTTTTCATATTTTCAAGAAAAACCAGAATAAATAAAATTTGATGGAGAAATAAAAAAACTTTTATCTACTCTGATACTATAATACAAATATTATAAAATTTAAATCAAAAATCTTATGAGTATGACAAACAATACGCACAGGCCAAAAAAAAAATTTATTAATATAAATAAAATAAATAATAAATAAATTCCACAACATTTCACACAACGCTATCTAGACCCATGGTAAGCATACTTGTTTTTTTTGTAAGTACATACATATTATACATAGAAACACCCAGACCAATGCAAATATACATATTCATGCATACAAATATTCGCACTGAGCGGGGATCGACCCCGCGCCTCCTGCGTAGCGGCCGCGTTCACTACCGCTACGCCATCATTAAATAACTTTTTAATCTTTCGTACAAGCTCCATCTGGACTGAACCTCTACTTTTTTTTAAAAATCCGCCGATTCGGAAGAAAAAAAGAAACACGCATGCGATGTTTGCGCCTTGGCGCCAATATTTTACAAAGTTTGGTTTTGTTTGTAAAATAAATTAGTTTATGTATTATAGTATAAGAGTAGATAAAGTAGTGTATGACACTGTTCATAACTTGGTCTTATAACACTCGTGTGATACTATAAAAAAACTCGCCTACCCGCCTACCTATACACAATCTGCCTCGTGTGATACTATAAAAAAACTCGCCTACCTGCCTACCTATACACAATCTGCCAGACAACCTGTCAAATTTGTCTATGTGTATTGCTTGCTCTCATGTTGCTCGTGGAACGTTAACATATTTATGTATATGGTATCTACTAGCTGGAGCCCGCGACTTCGGTCACGTAATAGACGTATTTTGCATAATGCATGCTCTAAATTTTTAAGTGAAACTTACCACAATACATTAGAGAAAAAAAAATGGATCAAAATTGGTCAAGCGGTTTCTGAGATTAGCGTGCACAAACATTTTTATATGTACATATGTATGGTATAGATTGTCAGCGCGCAGTGAATGTGTGTACCTACACAAACCTTTTGTGGTTTTATTGGTAGAATATATGTACAATTAGTATTAAGTTTTGTAATGAATAAATAAATAAAATAAAATAAAAAATATAAAAAAATTCCACGTAAACCAAGGTTCAGCTGAGTAGCATTTTAGAAGTCGGGTCTAAAACAGCTAATTTGCCTGAGCCAATTTTCTTGTATCTCCTATCTTTCCTCATATATTCCAAAACACACTGCATTTATAGTCACCGATGAACTATCTGTAACATTTATTCCCAGGTAAACTGGAAAATTTTACGCATTCTTCCTTGCGGAAAGTCCATTTCTATTACGAAGAGAGCCCGTTGCAGTATTAATTGACGGGTGGTGCGTTTCCTCAGACGTGCAGAAATATACCAACGCATTGATTCAATAGATTGTGAGCGACGTACCATCTTCAATTATTAGATGTCCATCTCATTGATAGACGGTTACATCTCTGATGCAAGTGGAAACGCATCCATGAAGACAAGTATACTGGGCAGGGGTGCCAACATTTTTTTATTTTTAGAAAAATATATAAAAAGTATGTACGCTTCAAAAAAATATAGTATTTGAGTAAAGTACCTACGTAATTAATTCAGTGCCAAGAGCACGAATAATACTTAAATTCGTAACGTTAACGTATCGTGAGAACGAAGCTATACGATTGGCCGCCTGCCTGCTACGAACCAATCGCAATGCTCCGTTCTTACGAATGTTTTTCATGCTCGGGGCACAGGTCTCATACTAGTAAAACTTTTTTTTAAATATTTTAGTGTTGCAAAATGTAAACATCGACCTATTATACTGAAATATAGTATTTTCGCGTACTATAAATATAGAATAATGTTAATTATTATATAATATAGTACGGTTGGCAACCCTAATACTGGGCCGCAGTGCGACTAGGGTTGCCAGGTAGCTGACTTTAGCTTCAGATCTTACTTTGGTTTAAAACAACCGTGTCCGTTATACAGGTCTAGCTTTTGTTAGCTTTTCGTCAAGACTGTCCCTCAAAAGATGCTGAAAAAAAACCCGCTGGAATGAGAAAAAACGGCTCCGACTAATTTTTCAAAAGTCCCCTAGGGACTAATTTGGATTTTTGTCCACAAGCATTCTCCAAGTAATTCATAATACATAATAACTTTGAGAGTTGATTTAATATCAAATGTATAAAATAAAGTTTCATTTTCTTTAACTAAAAGCAAGTCTTTGAAGCGACAATGGACTATCTACCGACTTTCTAACCAACTATCGGAACCAATGAATGATTTTTCAATCATTTTCAAACATTGGGAAATTTGAATTGGTTAGGGCGAGGTCTGGTAGCTCAGTGGTCAATACATTGGCCCTGTAAGGCGAAGATCGCGGGTTCAAACCCCGCCTAGACCAATAAATATTTGTCTATTTTAATGAATGCATGAAATATGCTTAAAAATTTAATTCAAATTAAAAACAGTGTGTCGGGTTTTTCAAGTAAACCAATCAATCAATTAGCCTATTACGGTCTACTGCTGGACATAGGCCTGTACCAATGTTTACAGGCTTTGGACTGTTTTTTCCACGCTGGCCAGGCGGGGGTTTTATTTCGAGTGTTCCTTCCCTCGCAGTGGTATCGTCTGCGTATTTTACCGTTAGACGCCTCTTACGACACCCTTCGAATGAGATGGGGTATACTTGTATTCTTTCGCCGTCACCACACGGAAAATATCAGGTTAATTATGGATCTGTGTTCGGCTTTTTTATCTTTCGGCCTGGGTACTACCATGAATCATGCATGGATGTCCAAGATAGTGCGAAATGGTGTAGGAAAATCTGTAAAGCGGACACCGAGCTCCGAGGTGCAAATATAGGCACTAATACTGCATGCAAGTATTTACCCTGAACAGAATCGAATCCGAACCCCTTGCGTAGCAGTCGAACGTTCTAGTTCTACGCCACAGAGGCAGTAATAACTATTTTACCTAACCGTAAAATATAAACATGTAATCGACTGTATTAGATTATCAAAATATGTTAAAAATACACATTATTCAGGGAATTCAAAAGGTGTTTACACGTATACCTTTATTGGGTAGGGGGGAATCGTACCCTAAATAAACGCGCGTGTCGCTACTGACCAAGGCCGATTGGGGTCCCAGAGATTTCATTCCTCGAATACACCTGGTTCCCCGGTAACAGGCAATCTAGGACACACTGTGCGGATTTAGTAGGTTATGTCCGATAACGTTGGCTGCAGTGGGGTGAAACCGTTTATCGAACGTAAAGAGGTAAAAAAAAAATTGAAGTTTGAATAAACGTCGATTGCTCAGTAGTTATGGAACCGCCTTACGATCGAGAGGATCCAACCGTTACACTAATGACATACACCCACTACTAACTTGAGCGATTGAGCTTAGCTTATGAACTAATATTCTTATGAAAAAAGAAATTAGAACGGGTTCCATTAAAAAAAAAGTTGCTAAGATTACATGGATCAAATTTGCGGGCAAAAGCAAGTCACAGGACAACACGAGCAGGTGCATTAAGACCTGGAACTCCTTGCCAGCTCACGTGTTTCCCTCTTCCTACAGTCCCGGGTCCTTCAAGCGGGCCGTGAAAAAGCATCTGATGAGGCCGTCAAGCTGAGTGCCACCATTGTTACCATGGTACGTGTATGTAATGGTGACCATTTTTCCTTTGGCTTTGCCTTCAGCTTACCATCAGGCGAGGTGAAGTCAAATTTCCGTGTATAGGACATTTATATTAAAAAATAACTATCTCCATGCCCAATCTCATCTAGCTAGTTGGTTCCCGGTGGAGTAGAATGGGCTACCCTATCTCTTCCCGTGAGTGTTGTAGTCCCACTGTAAACAATAAGTTCGCTCCCTATTATGTGTAAACTAAAATCATAGTTCGCGAAATGTGGGTGTTAATACACCTCTGTCTACCCCTTCGGGAATTTACAGGCGAGGATACGTATGTGGATCCATCACTGCCCTCTATAACTAGCTGGACTGGCTATTCTACAGAAAATGACTGCTTACTTTTTGTGTCGATTTGAAGCGCCACCGTGAGTGTACTGACAACTAATTAGTTCGCAAAAGGACGTTGTTCGTGGTTTTTATTTATACGTTTACCATAAAAAAAATTAAAATGGCCATATTGTTAATTTGATACATAAGACCCATCGTTTTTAAGAAATTATCGATACGAAGACAATTTGTTGTCCATCATTAGTATTAGTTCCAAATACACTCACTACTGCGTGCCGCAACTATCAGCGCCAATATGGCGATTTTCAATTCGACACAATATATGGGTACCGATCACCAGTCCAGCGAGTACTTATTACAGGTTAGTGAGATCAATTCATCCGTTTTTGCGTGAAAAAATAACAAACATCAGTCCATTCATACAAACTTTCGTAATTAAAAATGGTCACCCACCCATTCGCAGGCCGACGCGCACAGCGCTTAACCTTACCGTTAATTACTTCATTAGTTAGTGCAACTGTCTATAAACGAAGTACTAGGAAGAGTGAACGCACGGAGCAGGTGCGGTGATGTCATCTGCGTATAGCAGGCACACGTTTGCGATAGCACGTACTCAAATGTGTTGCTAGCTTATGTAGTATTTATCAATCAGATATTTTACTAAAGAATCTTAGACTATATTAAAACTACACCTAGAAGCAGCAGGTTTCATTTCAACGCGACCAAAAAAATGTCTACTATTTCGGTATAAGTTGATATAAATGTCGCCGTCAATCCCTTTCATAGATGCAAGTTGTTAGTATTTCACAAATCACGTGGCGTATCCTCTATTTGCCCCTTACCGGGGACGATGGCACTTAATTTGTGTTATCTGGCCCGCTAAACATATATTATCAACGGGCCAGATAAAACTTTTTTTTCCCATGTGGCCCGGCACCGGGCCAAGTCACCGGGGCAGATGGGATACACCCACTACAGCTAGCTTAATAAGTCGTTCAATTAACTGTCTAGGCTGTTAACTAAACGGCGCTATTCAATGAACGGCCGGATGATATTCAGCCGTAACGTTTATTATAATATTGAGTAACCTGGCTTGCTAATGCTTAGACCATTTGTAAGATGGGGCACCACCCCGAAACAAGACAAAATTACGTACATACATAACATATACTCACGCCTGTAAATCCCCGAGGGGGTAGGCAGAGGTGTATTCACAGAAAATTAGTGATAGGTTTATTGAGAAAGCTGTGCAATCCGACTTGGATAGGTAAGGTTAGAAGGCTAATGTGGGAGCGGAGCGAATCCCGCATTAGACTTCGTGTTTTTTTTTTAATAAACATGTAGGTAAAGGCCAGTTTCAAGGCTGTTTAATTAAATGGCTTGGCAAGTAATTAAACATCACCGATCCAAGCTACTTGCCTAGCCGTTTAATCAAATGACTGAACACCATTCAGTCCGCTAATTGAGCGGCGCCGTTCAGCAAAGAGGCTAGGCAGTTAATTGAATGGCTCAGTAAGCAATTTGGCTGCGACACAAACATCCTAAAACATGCTCACGTGGACAGTTTAAAGAACAATATTGACATTTGCAAACACGCACAAATCGCGTTTATCGCGCCGTTTTTTGCGATGCATTCTGTTAGCAGGCTGTGTCTACAGGGTTTTTTCTGTAATTAACACCCTGTATACAGTATATTGTCTAAGTGAAAAACAATGAAGTGGTCGGTAACTAAGCTACATTCCGATCTAGATATTCAAGGTTTGAATCCATTATACTAACGATAATAACGATACATTTCAAATTTTCATGGAAATCCTGATCGTTGTTGACATTTGGACGATTGAAATTAGATGTAGACTGAATTTTGAACAGATATAAATTACGATGGTTGGCCTTCTGAGCTAGTCACCACGCTGAGGGTGAGTTATCGTGACGTAAGACGCTGGAGAGACTGCTATTAGCAGTTGTATACGGTCGAGTCGAGTCGCTAACGATGATTGATGAGACATAGCTGATAATATTGTATTTATTTGTGATTATTTTTTTGTAATCATTTCCATTTTTTTAGGGTTTATTGTTTTGTTTTTATCTATGTAGCTGTTGATCTGTGCCCTAGTACGAACAACTATTGTATGGTACCTACTTTGTATGTGAAGCCGGCCAATAGCAATGCTCAATTGCAATGCAATGCAATATTTACGATTACGACAGTTGTTCGTGCTAGGGGTGCTGTTCGAGGAGGGCCAAACCGGGAGGGATGGCTCTGGGTCAGCCGGGGTGCGAGGGATATGTCGCATGACAACCTCACCTTCGGTCTAGCACTACGACCTACAGACGTGCGGTTTAGTCGGTTCGAGTCCGACATAACCTCCCTCTCCGGCTTCGAGTACCAAACATAGAAAACATCTTCACATAACCATTTTTTATTTTCCTTGAACTCCGGCTGGAATACATTATATATAATGATTTTTCAAAGCATTTGCACACGTCGATAGGCTACGGTAATCACTTTCCACCAGGTGGGCCGCGTGCTTGTCTGCCACCTAAGTAGTATAAAAATTGGTATGCTAGTTATTCAAATCTTTTTAGATTGAAAAAAAGGGAATGCTCAAGATGAGACTCGAACCCGCTACCAATCCTTTTTATACCACTGAGGTGGCAGACAAGCACACGGCCCACCTGATGGAAAGTGATTACCGTGTCCTGTGGACGTGTGCAACACCACCCTTGTGCTGCCGACCCTGTAAACACAGAGAGTTTCTGTGCCGTCAGTGTAGAAGACAAAACAGGAATAGCCTTTGGTCTTCCCTCTGACAACACAATGCCCTGATCAACTGATCTACTTGGGTATCTCTTGACGAACATCATTTTTTTTCTTAAATCTGATATCTCATGTATCCTTTCTTTATGAATGCTTACATTACGAAATAGTATTCAAGAAAAGTTCACCTTGTGTGTGATTCATGTATTAGTATGTCGTCATCAGTGTGTTGTTTAAGTTATTTGTGCTTGCCGCGTGGTTCCCGGTATAGTATACAGCCAAACACAAGGACTACTTTATCATTTAAATTTTATTTATTAAAATATTAGACCCGTAATGTACTCGTCATGCTTGGCCTTGAAAGCGACGAATAAAAGAACTGCATGTGGCGGAGATGAGAATGTTAAAGTAAATGTGTGGTGTGACGAGAATGGACAGAGTAAGGAATGATTATATTACAGGAAGTTTGAAAGTGGCACCAGTGCATGAAAAATTGAGAAGCGAGCGTCTGTCGTGGTATGCACATAGGTATTGTGAGAAGAGATGAAAGTAATGTTGTAAAGAAGGTTCAAAGTATGAATGTAGAGGGCTTTAGAAGCAAAGGTAAGCCCAAGAAAAGATAGACGGATTGCTTGAAAGATGATATGGCAAACTAAGGCAATGACATCTGATAGGAATTTATGGAGGAAAATGACATATTGTGCGCCGACCCCAAATAATTGGGGCCGGGTAGATGATGATGAGTAATATTAGAATACACTATACACTTACTACAATACACTTTAGCGGAATCCTGCTCAGGCTTTTCACCGGATTGTCAACGGTGAGGTGGGTATTTCGGATTCGGAGCGACTAAAACCGTTTGTTGTGTACCCTGTTTCGTTGCCGAATCTGGTGTGTGCCAGAGAAGATATTTATGGAAAATATTTAGCTATAGAGCTCCGTGATTTGGAGAGCACGTTAAGCCGTCGGTCACGGTTGCCATATAAACACGTCGTTACGGGTAGTTGGAGCCCTCAACAGCCCTCACAGAACATCGATATCGCCAATTGGTTATGACATTCAGATGGCAGTCGCTTCACGAAAAATATCAAAATATAAGCGCGTCGAAAACGTGCTCCCCAAACCTCGCCTTAAAGTTTCAATCCGTTCACGCGGCACGCTACCGCACCAATAATTATGAACTAATGAATCAGCACCTTTATATCAGTTCTTGTATCAGTTTGTTGCGATACATAGTATATATTATGAAGTACATGTAGGTACATATATATTTATAGCATTCTTTGTTATTTGATCCAAGGACGGGGTTACTGATGATAAGCTGGAAAGCGGAGACGTCTTTGTGAGGTACGTGACATGACAAGACATGACATGTTACCTTAATAGTGTAGACGAGTGTGTGGTAGTAATGAGAAATGTAATCTTAATAATATCCTCGAAATCAATAGCTGCGTTTACACGTACAGAATCGGAACGAAGGATTTGCCACGTGCCAGTCCAAAACCGTCAGTTCGGCACGAACGTGTAAATGCTAGCGACGCGCCGGAAACGACAGTTCGATGTGACTGACGGTTAGCGCGCGCACATCGCATCACAGTTTTATCCGCGCTCGAATAGGTATAAATATATTTTCGCAAAATGTCGTTTAGGGCGCGAAGGACATTACACAGTTCTAGAAAATTGTCTCGTAATTCTTTTATCATTGGTATGTATCTATTTCTTCGCCTTTATTTCTTTTCCTAAATTCGATGTCTTCTGGCGCTGTCCAAACCGACAAGAACCAAGCCAACGCTACTACCACATGGGATTCCATTTTTAAACAACACAGGAATGTGAAAGATCTGCCGTTACGAACTGTGGTCATAATTAAGCCCCAATATATCACCACAGTTCGATCTGCAGTCCAAACCGACAGATCGAACCGGCGGCGCGGCGGTTTCGAACGCGGTCCCGATGCGCGGTTAATAACTGTACGTGTAAACAGCGCTCATAAGCCTATTGCAGTCCACTGCTGGACATAAACTTCTCCTAATGCTGGGAGGCTTTGGCGTACTGTGTCCACGCTGGCCAGACGTGTTGGTACAGAGTTTTATTTCGAGTGTTCCTTATCTCACAGTGATATCGTCTGCGTATTTTCCCGCTAGTCAAATAATTTGCCAATAATTCTACTTTCTAATAATATAAATATGATAGTTTTATCCAATCATGCCTAAAGATTGAACGAATTGGGCGGAAATTGTTTACAGGAATACGTTTTAAATCAAACTATACCTACCTTCCTATTTTATTGTTCACTAGCTGACTACCACTAGGCTTCAGTAGGTCGTTAGTAGGGCGGGTAATATTTATTTTTTTCATTTAGACGAGGTAAGTTTCTCGCTCGCAAGACACGATTCTCGAAAGTAGAGAAGTTGCTGTTGCTAAGTCCAAACATTCGGAAAAACAATTGCCGCTCGTCCACGCCTGGCGAGAATTGCCTCGCAATTGAGTTTTAATAGTGTCCGTCTGAACAGAATCTAAAGCAATTACATAGGGCATAAAGTGATAGGTATGTCACTTGGTAATCTCGTATGATATAAACATAGGTGAGAATCGAGTGGTTTGCCTGTGTGTAAAGATATTGGTACGATAATTGTAGGGCGATTATTTATTAGTGCGAGAAACTTGCCTCGTCTAAATGACGCCTTGTTGTTCACCCACGAAATAAAACTTTGTTATGTTTAACACCTTTATACCTTCGCTATATCAATTTACATCGATGCGGCAAAAGTAACACGCGTAAATAGTATAAAGCTTCTACTAACGCCATCTGTAATTTTCGAACAGTACCAGGGATGATAAACAAGAAAAAGGTTTTTAATTAGAACTTAGATATAGCGAAAGGGAACCTTTTACCCTTCCTCCTTTTAAGGAATTTAATTAAATTGTTTTTCTCTAAATTTAGTGAAAAAAAAACGAACTTTTGGGGGAAATTTAGTGGGTACATTTTTGAAAGAAGAATTAAATGCCAATGTCCAGCAGTGGACTGTGGCTGCAGTGGACGTCCTTATTTATGCGAAATGGAACCACACTGTTTCATTCCGCACACTGGGTGGTTCCTTTCTGCATAAATAGTCAAATATGGACAATTGATAGGAGAATTTTATTACACAATGGCACCCATCTATCTAATATATAAAATTCTCGTGTCACATTTTTGGTTCCCATACTCCTCCGAAACGGCTTGACCGATTATCATGAAATTTTGTGGGCATATCGGGTAGGTCTGAGAATCGGCCAACATCTATTTTTCATACCCCGATTCGCGATAACCGACATCCACGCGGGCGGAGCCGCGGGCGACAGCTAGTTGTATAATAAAATTCTCTCTTGTTAAGGAAAAATTAGAAATAGAATTCAGAATTTTAACATACCTACTAAAATGAAACCTAAATTTAGTAGAAAATTATCATCTTTTAATTATTTTAGATTAAGGGGTAAATATTTTTAGTGGTTGGCAACACAGGTACATTTAACATGCTATCACAGATTACCTAAGATGTATTTAATATGCTATGGATCGTTAAATAAATTATAAAAAATGTAGAAATATACTATGTTCCTTGGACCTTGGCTCATATTATCTGATATTTACTACACGAATAATAAATAGACTTTGGTTTTGTTTGCTTAAGACCATGGTATCTTTTTGCTGGGGTGTGAGGTGTGTCTTGTATCACTATAAATAACTTTATCATCATTACATAACACACACACCGGCAGAATTAGCGGAACACAAAAAAGGAGAGTATATAAGCTTTATTTTTAAACAAATAATAATTAAACATAAAACAACAACAACATGTTTAATAACGAGTGTTTCCCCCTCTTGCCCTGATTAAGGTTTCCATCCGTCTGGGCATGCTGCGAATGATGTTGTCAATGATTTCTTGGGGCAATCTCTGCCATTCTTCAACTAATGTTTCGCTGTTCGCAGATCGCCCAGATTGTTGGGAGGCGGTAATCTTGATTTGAAACTCCTCTTTAGCAAGTCCCAAACGTGTTCAATCGGATTTATATCCGGGGACCGTGCTGGCCACTCCATTACCGTAACACCAACATGGTTTAGGTATGCCTGTAGTGAGCGAGCACTGTGCGCCCGAGCATTATCCTGCATTAAAAAAAAGACGGGTTGCACTCCGGGAGTGCCGGCAGAAGTGAAAACTTTTTCTTTCTTTCTTTCTTCGTTATATACAGAGAAATAGATAAAAAGAACACACCACGCCGTACCATACCTATAATAAAGCGCCAATCATAGAACCTATCACTAATTTTCTGTCAGAAGAAATTAATGAATCACAAAAAGAAAAAATAATCACAAAGAGCAATAAATTACAAAAAGAAAAAATAACCACAAACAGCAATAAATTAAAAAAAAAAAACAAAACGTAATAAATTACAAAAAGAAAAAAATAATCACAAAAAATTTCAGAAGCCTAGTTCCGAACCCGGTACTATCTGAAATCATATGGACTTACAGTCGAAGCGCTAACCGCTCAGCCGAGAAGCTTCTTGACGCACCTAACAAAATGAACAATCTGTAGCTGTTGTAATGTTGTATGACGACAGTCGTCGGTTACGGTTCAAAGGTCAACTAATCCTGACGCGCGTATAACATTTTTAACCCATCCAACGCCGCTAAAGAAGTTTTCACTTCAAAAATGCAGTCGTTACCAATAAATGGGGCAAATGCCACAACATGTTCCTCTAGAATCTCCCTGATATACCGATCAGTAGTCAGATTTCCGCCGTCGACTACCACTAACTCCAGGGCCGTCTTAAGGCTATATAGCGCCAGGGTGCGAAACTCAGACTGCGCCCCCCCCCCCCCCCCCGTGTCAACAAAAAAAGAAACGCAATAAATTTTTGATGTTTCATTTATTTTTCTCTAAGATCATCTATCTGTAAAAAGATGTCTAATACAATGTATTATTTTAAGTGCGTTTCCTTTTTCTGTTTTGGGCACCCGATGGTTTCTTTTTACCATCCCCTAAATCGGCCATCTGCAATCAAATAGATCATTTAGCATATAAATATTTCACTCACTTCAATGAAATTATATGAAAGTAAACTTACTTAAATAAAATGTTATATGTTATAGGTATAAATTATTATTTATAAATATATTTAAGTATTAAAATTTAATTTTTATTTATTTATTTAATCAATAACAATGTCACATTGTGTTTGATATACATTTTTGTGGATAAGATAAATTAATGTTTGCTATTATAATAATTATGATGTAGATATTAACATACAGCAAGACAAAGAAAAGTACAACACGAATTTGAGGTAATGTCAACAAAAAAAACTACAAAAGGTCGAAAAAAAAGAAGTATCAACATGTCAAAAATAGTATTAATACAGTGATTAAGTCAAAAGGTACCCATGTCAAATGATTCGAAAAAAAAGTCGAAAAGTCGAAAAAAAAAAACGTATCAACATGTCAAAAATAGTATTAATACAGTGATTAAGTCAAAAGGTACCCATGTCAAATGATTTATATTCCAATAAAATGAATTAAAAAAGAGAAAATCAATGTTATTTAAAACTAAATTTCATTCGATATCAAACCTTACTATGCGTTTCAAATAAGTTGATAACTGTCATAATGACATTTTGATACGTGTCGATAACTTCATTGTGTAACGTAAGGTCAGCAAATACATTTTTATACTTCACTGTTGCTTCACTGTTGTTAATATATTTCCAATTAAATATTTATGATGATTGTTGAACCATATTCCCTTTTCAATATAGATAAGAATAGGGTAGGATAAGTACATACACATTAAGTAAAAATTAAATTATCGGTTCTTTTTATATTTATTTATTTTTAATCGGGCGGTAATTTTGAATTTATGAATAATTATAATTACTAAAAAATTTGATAAGTGCTTAATGAAAAGAATTTAATAATTAGGTCGTTGTTACCATACACGTATGAACCTGTCCGAAATGGAAATTTTGTTGTTAGCTGTACATTTTTCATGAATACGGAATGAAGTTGCCGCGGTCGCGATTATCTTCTCATTTGAAACGCATAGTAGTTATTACTTTCATCATGTGACACAAATTCCGATATGGAGTATAAACACTTTTCCAATAAAAAGGCCTTGAGTTCCATTTTGAACTTATTTACACTAAATATTAATAACTTAAGATGAATAGGCAACTTGTTAAAAAGTTCCACTGCCTGATACCCAGAACTGTGCTTAACAATATCTAGTTTTGGAAAAATTGTATGTTTTATAG
The DNA here is from genome assembly GCA_949126895.1 of Eilema caniola. Lineage (NCBI taxonomy): Eukaryota > Metazoa > Arthropoda > Insecta > Lepidoptera > Erebidae > Eilema > Eilema caniola. The sequence continues at coordinate 1,307,843 of OX421486.1, read as the reverse complement.
CCTTCCTTCGCGTACTCTCCCTGACCTTGCGCTCTTTCTGTGACTCGTAACGACTATGTTTTTTGCTAAGTCACTTAGTAGAACCAATATGTACAGACTGGGCACTGTCAGTATTTTTAATTTAATGAAGTGCTCTCTGCAAGATTCGAATTGTGGAATTTTGACCATTGTTCTGATTGCTCGCTTTTGTAAGATGAATGCTCTCTGACTATTATAGGCATAACTGTTTCCCCAGAGCATTATGCTATATCTGATCCTAGATTCGACTAACGCGTAATATACTGTTTTAAGTTGACCGATATCTAATTCATCCCGAAGACTCCTTAGTGCATAACAAGCAGAAGATATTGATGAATCCATCACTCCAAGTTCCTGTTTCCAATTTAATTGTGAATCCAATTCTACACCTAAAAATCTAGCATGGTCTACAGGTTGATTTTTGTTACCATTTATTTCTAAATTTATTATTTTATTGTTCAAGCCCAAGTAAAGTAGTTATCATAAATTATAAACTCACTCGTACTTATTGTGTGTGATTATGATTAATGATTACAAATACCACGATATGGCATCAATTAGATATGTAAGTTTATTTTTTATTAATTAATTAGTAGGTAGGTATATCAGTATTGTAACTATGTTCTAATGTAACAGTAGTTATATCTCAATGATTGTAAGTAATTGTAACCGTAACAAAAATAGGTAACTCTGTAAAAATAAAATTTAGGTCCTTACCTTGACAGTATTAATTTCCATTGTTTATGATTTAAGTAGGTACGCACTGAAAAAACTCCATCCATTTGCACATTATTTTTTTACGAAACACAACACAATCAATTAACTCGATATTGGTGGGCCTAACTGAATTTCCACTTGCTAGAATCAATCACAGTCTAAACTGCTAGAATTTTTAGTGCTCACTCGGCGGCTATCGCAAATAGGTATGATGAAAAAAAAAATCCAAATTAAGGAAAAGAAATGGATTTAATATTAACGTTTCACAGCATTAAACAAAATCAAACTTTAATTTTCATGCAATAAGATTCAATTGTCATAGGTCGTCTAATGACATCAATCAGTAACCGACACTCAGAGCCGCATCGCGAACTTACATTACAATATACACCCTAAGTTCATAATTATAGAGGCCATTTTGCTTAAAGTGCGGACGCCAGGCGGCTAGGTCAAAGGGCCTCTTTGAATGGAGATATTGCCGCGTGCGTGTTAAATTAATTTAATTTTTATGAGTATCCTAATAAGAGCTATTTTACCTTGCATATCGTGAGCGGGATGACACTTGCCGAAAGGCAAAAGTGACAATAATAGGTACAATGGTAAATTTTAATATTGGTTGATGCCTATATTTTTATGCATGTAGGGGTTTAATTGACGTAAGTGTACGAAACATGGGAATGGCGTTAATATTGTACTCATGAGTTAAAGGTTAAATTAGGAAATATCGAAATGTTTAGAGCTCGGCCTGCGCCCCCTCGGGCTACGCGCCCGGGTGCGGCCGCACCCTTGAACCCCCGGTTAAGACGGCCCTGACTAACTCCGTGCGAGCTCCTAAACATATCCCTCCCCAGACCATAATTTTGTGTTCCGCTAATTCTGCCGGTGTGTGTTTAAAACAAAGTCGCTTTTCCTCTCTGTCTGTCTCTATGTATGCTTATATCTTTAAAACTACGCTAAGGATTTTGATGCGGTTTCCTGCAATAAAGAGTAATTCAAGAGGAAAGTTTATATGTATTATACATGGTTAACCTAGTAGAGAGTGCAGCGGGAACGGGAACTGACGCCAGGCGGGCGAAAAAAAATTGGCGCTACGAAGTTCTCCGGTTCAATCAATTAGCCCACTGCAGTCCACTGCTGGACATAGGCCTCCCCCAATGTGCGCCATTTCGTACGATCCTCCGCCTTCCGCATCCAGTCCGTCCCAGCCACCTTCTTCAGGTCATCGGTCCATCTGGCTAGGGGGCGTCCTACCCTTCGTTTGCCTTCTCGCGGTCTCCACTCTAGGATTCGTCTGCTCCAACGGCCATCGGTCCTTCGACAGACGTGGCCAGCCCATTGCCACTTCAGCTTGCTTATTCTGCGAGCTATGTCGGTAACTTTGGTTCTTTGTCGGATCACCTCGTTTCGAATTCTATCCTTCAGAGAAACTCCAAGCATAGCTCGCTCCATAGCCCGTTGCGCGACTTTTAGTTTATGGACTAGCCCTACCGTTAGTGTCCACGTTTCGGCACCGTAAGTCATAACAGGTAGGACGCACTGGTCAAAGACCTTTGTTTTCAGGCATTGCGGTAGGGGGGAAGAGAAGACTCGACGTAGTTTACGAAATGCTGCCCAGCCCAGCTGAATCCTTCTGGCTAGTTCTTTCTCGAAGTTGTTTTTACCGAGCTGGATAACCTGGCCCAGGTATACATATTTTTGGACAACTTCGAGCGTCGCCCCTTCGATGGCAATCGGTCTCGGTGCAACATGTTCGTTGAACATGATCTTGGTTTTATCCAAGTTTACACCGAGGCCGACGCGTCGAGAAGCTCTATCTAGGCTGTGCAGCATCTCGCCCAGTTTTTCCAGCGACTCCGCAACAACGACGATGTCATCGGCGAACCGAAGGTGTGAGATGTACTCTCCGTTAATGTTGATACCCCGTCCAGTCCAATCCAGAGTCTTGAAGACGTCCTCCAATGCATTGGTGAATAGTTTGGGGGATATAACATCCCCCTGCCTAACTCCACGCTGGAGGCTTATCGGTTTCGTCTTCTGGTCTTGGAGCTGGACGGACATTGTGGCAGTGTCATATAGGCATCTCAGCACCTCAATGTATCGCCAATCAACACGACACCGCTGCAGGGCATCCAGAACTGCCCAGGTTTCGATGGAGTCGAAGGCTTTTTCGTAGTCCACAAACGCCATACACAGCGGCTGATTGTATTCTTGACTTTTTTCTACAATCTGCCGAACAGTATGGATGTGGTCCACGGTGCTATAGCCTTTTCGAAACCCGGCTTGCTCCGGTGGCTGGAACTCGTCAAGTTTACCCGCGAGACGATTTGTGACGACTCTCGAGAACAACTTGTAGACGTGGCTCAGGAGCGAGATGGGCCTGTAGTTCTTCAGCAAGGTCTTGTCGCCTTTTTTGAAGAACAGTATCACCGCACTCTCGCTCCACGCCCTAGGTGTTAGACCCTGTTGGATGACGGAATTAAAAAGACTTGCTAGCTCTTTGAGGATTGGAATCCCGCCTGCTTTCAGGAGCTCAGTAGTAATTCCGTCATCACCAGGACACCTGTTGTTCTTCAGTTGCCTGAGAGCCGTCTCTATCTCGCACTGCTCGACATCGGGTATCTCCTCGGTGTAATGGCGCGTGAGCGGGGCTCTGTGGTCTTCTTCATCACTGTGTCCCGTCGGTTTACTCATCCGTGATGCATACAGCTGTCCATTGTATTTCTCGATCTCTTCAAGCATCCCGAACTTTGAGGCAATAATTTTGCCATCCACAGTTTTAAGTTTCGTCAGATGGGGCCTCCCAAACTGCTGAGCGAACACTTTCGACCCCCTATTTTGCTCAATCGCCTCCTGGACGGTGCGAGTGTTAAAGCGTCGGAGGTCGCGTCGTATCAGCTTTTTAATTCGTTTGTTTAAGGCCCTCTCATCTGACGAAGACGACTGTGTGGATGGTTGTTCACGCCTCTTTCTCATTAGTTCGAGAGTCTCAGAAGAGATTTTGGACTCTTGCTGTTTGCGTTTGCCGGGAAACAACTTTCGAGACACTTCTTGTAATGTTTTGACCACTGTGTCGGTTCTCTCGTCAATGCCGCTGGTGGTTTCCAGACTTGCGAAGCGATTTTGAAGTTCCATGTGGAACTTTTCGGACCCTAGAGCTACTTGGAGCGGCGTAGGTCGGAGAGTAGACCGTACCATTCGGAGTCTTTCAGCTCTAATGTTGATATTTAGAGAGCCTCGGATAAGTCTGTGATCGCTTCCGGTATTAAACCTGTTGATCACAGAGACGTCTCTAAATATGTGCCTACTGTCCGTTATGAAAAAGTCTATCTCGTTCCTTATCACAGAGTCCCGGCGTTGCCAAGTCCACTTCCTGTGGGGTTTCTTCTTAAAGAAGCTATTCATTAAGAAGAGCCCCTGTGATTCGAGGAAGTTGACTAGCATTTGCCCTCTGTGATTTCTGCGCCCCACCCCATAAGGTCCGATTCTCGTTTCGCCACGTTCCTGTACTCCCACTTTGGCATTGAAGTCCCCCATAACAACGTTGTAAGTGGCCTTGGCGGTGTGATTTATTGCCTTGGCAATATCTTCATAAACAGCCTCGGCGGTTTCGTCGGCGTAGCGCGAGGTGGGCGCATATACCTGTATCACCTTCAGCGAATGACTGTTCGTGATTTTTAGGATCAGGTACGCTACCCGGTTCGACACACTGCCGACTTCAACAACGCTGCCAATGAGGTACTTTTTTACCAGAAAACCGACACCTCCCTGGGAGAGCAGATCACCTTCTCTGAAGTAGAACAGGTCGCCTGACTCAAGGGTTATCGTGTCCTCCCCCTGTCTTCGGATCTCGGACAACCCCAATATGTGCCAGTTTATGCGACCTAGTTCTACCTCGAGTTCTGCGAGGTGATGGTCCAGCCTTAGTGTACTACAGTTGTAAGCTGCCAGTAGTAGTTTTTTACGGTAGCCTCCCGTAACCCGGAGATTCTTAGCACCCCCCGCCCCGCCGTTACCCGAACCGCTACCATGGCTGGGAATAGCGGGACCACCGGGAACTGGGGGCCTTTTGTTGTGGCGTCTTTCCATTTAAGGGGGGTTTTAGCCTACTCTTTCCACGCTGGCCAGACGGGTTGGCAGAGGGTTTTATTTCAAGTTTTCCTTCTCTCACAGCGATCTCGTCTGTGTATTCTTCCGATTTGTCGCCTCTTACGACACCCTCGGATGATGGGGTGGCAACATTTGTATTCTTTCTCCGTCCGGTTATGAGTTATGAATAATATGAATGAAGCGTCGGTAGCTAAGTGGTTAACGAGTCGGCTTTATGTACGAGAGGTCCCGGGTTCGAATCCTGGCCATTATACTACGGACGTGAACTCACTCCTAGCACAAACGATTTAGCATAGTTAAAAAGTTAAAAAAGAAATTTCCTACAGATGGACTATATTATTTGTAAATCTATAAATCTATACATCTATAGGTACATTTAGATAAAATTTAAGCGTCTGTTTGTAATATTGAAAGAACCGTTTTTTACTAAATGCATATATTATGAATATAATACGGTACATATACCAAAATATATTTTTTTTTACAATATTTGTCTGTCTGTCTGTTTGTTCCGGCTAATCTCTGAAATGGCTGGACCTATTTTGACGGGACTTTTATTCGCAGGTAGCTGATGTAATAAGGAGTAACTTGGGCTACTTTTATTGTAGAAACTCAACACTAAGCGATAACCGACATCCACGCGGGTGGAGTCGCGGGCAACAGCTCATACTAGCTGACAATTCAGACTATTTACACTGTTGATTGTGCCCCCTTGGCCCTTAAAATCCAACCACACGTCCTGATCGTCCACCTGAATCTCGTGGGGGCCGGACACACGGAAACAAATTTACTGGCGTGGCTATCGTGGCTCTGGTACACTTGAAATTGGCGTTTCGCCATTAATAGTTTTAAATACACTTTAATTGACATTGGCTTAATTGTGGCGATTTGCTGCGGAGGCCATTTTGAAGAAGTTGAAGTAGATGACACTTTGTGGAATTTTCCACAGTATTTATTATTGGACCTGACCGGTTTTGCCTCACGGCATTTTCAAATGTTTACATTGATGTTTATGAACATTTCTAGTCTTAAACACTACTTTGTTTGGCATTTGTAGTTTTAAAATTTAGTGTACCTGTTGAAAACTTTCCCCAAAATATGGGGAAATAATTATGAGTTGGCTCTAAAGTGGAGTTCGTACAGTTTGTACATTTTATATATAAATAGTAATACGCCCTGTATATAAAATATATATCGATAACTATAGTCAATTCACATCACAAATGGATACTAAAAGTCATGATAAGAATAACAATATAGGTACTTTGATTGTACAAAAGGACCATTTGACATTGACATTGTAGCATAGTGTATAATTACTACAACTGTCGAAGAATATGTATTTATTGTTAACTAAAATTAATATTTATTTCACACCGACATTAGTGTCCATATTACAAACATTATTGGGATTTTATTTTCTCAAAATCAGCCCTAAAAAGTTCAACAACTACGGGTCTAAAAATACCACATTGTTAAGTTTTAAACTGTATACAAAATTAGTTCACAATCTTGTCGATAGATGGCGTGATTTAGATCGCGCTGTTAAGATTCTCCGCAACTGAATGACCCCACCGTGTAGTTGCTAATAAAATTATCTCGTCCTGAGCAAGTGTGTTTCATTAAGAATAACAATACCTTGGCTGGCCCTCAAGACGTTTTCTGGGAAATATACAAACATTGAATGATTCCGCTAAGAACAAGTAACTAGTAACTATGAATTTCCAGTACCCCTAGCACGAAAATATTGCGATTGGTCGGCTTCACACGTACACAGGTTCAAAGTAGGCAGCCGGCCACTCGCAATGCTTCGTCACAGATAACATAATACTAAAGTACAGATACCTCATCCCATACAAAAAAATGAGGCCATCACAACTCGGGCAATTTTACGGGCTAAATTTAAATATTAATATTCGCCACTAGATGTCAACAATATAGCCCGAGGTTCAGCTTACGTTTTACAGTAGTAGCTGCTAGATGGTGGTGTACTATATTTTCAACGATAAGAAGTGTCATACATAAATGACAATATAAATAAACATAGGTAGGCACAATATTACTACTATTTATTTAAGAAGATTGACTGTGAATGATGTTAGTATAGACCGCATCTCCAACTCGCAATCGGGCTTTTTCCACAGCGGATCTTCGCAAGAAAAAAGGGTAATACCCTCGTTTGCCAGATAAGAGGGTTCTTGAGTGTGTTGATAACGAATTAGATGTCATTTTTGGAATCCATAATGGCCACCACGGTGTCCTAGCTAAATTGCAATATGGGTATGGTTTTATGGGTTTTCGAGTATGCTGAGTTCGAATTTGACGTCAGTTTTGGCCTCCAATATGGCCGCCGCGCTGTAGATAGAAAATTGCAATATGGGTATGGTTTAATAGGTTTTTGAGTATGCTGAGTGTGAATTTGATGTCATTTTTGGAATCCAATATGGCCGCCACGGTTTCCTAACTAAATTGCAATATGGGTATGGTCTAATGGGTTTTCGAGTATGCTGAGTTCGAATTTGACGTCAGTTTTGGCCTCCAATATGGCCGCCGCGCTGTAGGTAGAAAATTGCAATATGGGTATGGTTTAATAGGTTTTTGAGTATGCTGAGTGTGAATTTGATGTCATTTTTGGAATTCAATATGGCTGCCACGGTGTCCTAGCTAAATTGCAATATGGGTATGGTCTTATGGGTTTTCGAGTATGCTGAGTTCGAATTTGACGTCAGTTTTGGCCTCCAATATGGCCGCCGCGCTGTCGGTAGAAAATTGCAATATGGGTATGGCTTAATAGGTTTTCGAGTGTGCTGAGTGTGAATTTGATGTCATTTTTGGGATCCAATATAGCTGCCGCGGTGTCCTAGATAAATTACAATATGGGTGTGGTTTAATGAGTTATCGAGTATGCTGAGTTCGAATTTGACGTCATTTTTGGCCTCCAATATGGCCGCCGCGCTGTAGGTAGAAAATTGAAATATGGGCACAGATAACATAATACTAAAGTATAGATACCCCATTCCTTACAAAAAAATTAGACCACCATAACTTGGGCTGTTTTGCGCATTATTTTTAAATATTATTTTTCACCACTAGATGTCAACGAAATATCCCGAGGTTCAGTGTACATTTCGCAGTAATAGCTTCTAAATGGTGGTGTGCTATAGTTTGTCAAGAAGTATAAATAATTAATCTAATATTCTCGTGTCACAATGTTCGTTCCCATACTCCTCCGAAACGGCTCGACCGAAGTCTAAGAATTGGCTACTATTTATTTTACATACCCCAGTCCGCGATAACGGACATCCACGCTGGCGGAGCCGCGGGCAATAGCTAGTGATAATATAAATTACCAAAGAGGTAAAATAATATAGATCGCATCTTCAAACTTGCAATCGGGTACTTCACATTTCTTGTATGCTGAGTATGAATTAGATGTTAATCAAAGTCCAATTTATACAATATTGCAATACGGGTATGGTCTAACTTGTTTTTGAGTAGGTGTGCTGAGTACGAATTTGTGTCATTTTTGGTGGTTATGTTGAACTCGAACCGATTAAAAACGCACACCTCATGCCAGACTAGGTATATCCAGTCGAGTTCAACATAACTGTTATCACCGGCGGCTGGCGCGGCGGCACGGCGCGGTGGTCGGTGGACATGTCGGACTCGAACTCGAACCGACTAAGCCGTCGTGGATGCACCGCGTATATGTCGAGTACGACATAAGCAATCCCGCCTTACATATGTACTTATGAACGACGTGGGACGTCGGCATACCTAGAATGGGACAAGAATATGTAAATATCGTATGTAGGTATCTATGCACCTATATACACGAATAAATATGACTAGGTTCCTACTCTCGCCATTTTGTTCCGGCACGACGAACGGCTCAAAACAAAGTGCCTCAGCCCCTTGACTTTTACATGAGCGACTGCCGTTTGACCTACTATCCTCAAGAAGCAAAATTGCACGACAGTCGCATCCATTAATCAGTGGGTGGTACGAATAGCTCAAAATGACTCAGCCCCTTGACTTTAACATGAGCGACTGCCGTTTGACCTACTATCCTCAAGAAGCAAAATTGCACTAGAGTCGCATCCATTAATCAGTGGGTGGTACGAATAGCTCAAAATGACTCAGCCCCTTTGACTTTTACATGAGCGACTGCCGTTTGACCTACTATCCTCAAGAAGCAAAATTGCACTACAGTCGCATCCATTAATCAGTGGGTGGTACGAATAGCTCAAAATGACTCAGCCCCTTGACTTTTACATGAGCGACTGCCGTTTGACCTACCTACTATCCTCAAGAAGCAAAATTGCACTACAGTCGCATCCATTAATCAGTGGGTGGTACGAATAGCTCAAAATGACTCAGCCCCTTGACTTTTACATGAGCGACTGCCGTTTGACCTACTATCCTCAAGAAGCAAAATTGCACTAGAGTCGCATCCATTAATCAGTGGGTGGTACGAATAGCTCAAAATGACTCAGCCCCTTTGACTTTTACATGAGCGACTGCCGTTTGACCTACTATCCTCAAGAAGCAAAATTGCACTACAGTCGCATCCATTAATCAGTGGGTGGTACGAATAGCTCAAAATGACTCAGCCCCTTGACTTTTACATGAGCGACTGCCGTTTGACCTACTATCCTCAAGAAGCAAAATTGCACTAGAGTCGCATCCATTAGTGGGTGGTACGAATAGCTCAAAATGACTCAGCCCCTTGACTTTTACATGAGCGACTGCCGTTTGACCTACTATCCTCAAGAAGCAAAATTGCACCAGACTCGCATCCGTTAATCAGTGGGTGGTACGAATAGCTCAAAATGACTCAGCTCCTTGACTTTTACATGAGCGACTGCCGTTTGACCTACTATCCTCAAGAAGCAAAATGTGCCAGACTCGCATCCGTTAATCAGTGGGTGGTACGAATAGCTCAAAATGACTCAGCCCCTTGACTTTTACATGAGCGACTGCCGTTTGACCTACTATGCTCAAGAAGAAAATTTGCATTAGAGTCGCATGCATTAATCAGTGGGTGTACGAATAGCTCAAAATTCCTCCTTGACTTTTACATGAGCGACTGCCGTTTGACCTACTATCCTCAAGAAGCCAATTTGCACCAGAGCCGCATCATCCGTTAATCAGTTGGTGATACGAATAGCTCAAAATGACTCAGCTCCTTGATTTTTACATGAGCGACTGCCGTTTGACCTACTATCCTCAAGAAGCAAAATTGCACTACAGTCGCATCCATTAATCAGTGGGTGGTACGAATAGCTCAAAATGACTCAGCTCCTTGATTTTTACATGAGCGACTGCCGTTTGACCTACTATCCTCAAGAAGCAAAATTGCACTACAGTCGCATCCATTAATCAGTGGGTGTACGAATAGCTCAAAATTCCTCAGCCCCTTGACTTTTACATGAGCGACTGCCGTTTGACCTACTATCCTCAAGAAGCAAAATTGCACCAGACTCGTATCCGTTAATCAGTGGGTGGTACGAATAGCTCAAAATGACTCAGCCCCTTGACTTTTACATGCGCGACTGCCGTTTGACCTACTATCCTCAAGAAGCAAAATTGCACCAGACTCGCATCCGTTAATCAGTGGGTGGTACGAATAGCTCAAAATAACTCAGCCCCTTGACTTTTACATTAGCGACTGCCGTTTGACCTACTATCCTCAAGAAGAAAGCTTGCGCTAGAGTCCCATCCGTTTATCAGTGGGGGTGTACGAATAACTCAAAATGACTCGGACTCCTTAAATTTTACCTGACCGACTACCGTCTGACCTACGGGTCCTACCCCTACTGTTAGGACAGTAGAAGAGCTAATGGAGCTAATGGAATCTTTCAACAAAAATTCTTTAATTGAGGAATGGTCACCAAGTCACCAATCCTATGAGAGATTTGACATCGGTCTTCGAAGGGCTCCAACTTTCTTTAACGATTGCCATTTCGCATTTGCGATATTCGTGTAGAAGCGAGAAAGTCGTCTCATAGGAGCTCGTTATAGGTAGGTATATCATCCTCGCTCGTATATCGGCTCGTCGCCGTGTGTCGTTGTATGTGCGGTAGGTACTACTACTACTGACTACCTTGATGTAGATACATTTTATTAAGTTCGCTTTATGTACTTAGGTATAAATTTTACCCTATTCCTGTTGAGTAATTGATCTGATATTAAATTTGATAGGTAGGTAGGTAAGTAGGAAGGCGTGTGTCTTTTCAGACGACAATATACCTGCCTGAGATGTCATACTTTCAATTAATAAAGCCGTTTAACTAAAAGGTATTACGTAGATACCTACCTACCTTCTTGTTATTTTCACGGTCACCCATCCGACCCACCGACCTGGCTAATATCGCTTATAACTTCAAATGTTAAGAACGGTCACCCAGGGTTGTGCAAAAGTAGAAAGAATACTAATTTGGATACGGATTCTCAGTCGGGCGTCGGCCACCGGGGGTCTAAGCTCCAAAACCCGGTACTTACCGATTGAAAAAGTAATTTTAAGAGTTCTAACTCCAGTGGAAACTGGAAAAATGCCTGTGGCAAAATTATATAAATTCATTATTTACACTACACCAACTCAGAAAGTACCCCAGTAGATAGGTAGTCTTTAAAAAATGAGGCAGAAAGTAGGTACCTACCGTTATTATTTCAGTAGAAATATGCGAGAAATATTCCAAATATCATGTTTTTTTTCAAATCCGTACTCAGCATGTTTAAAAGCCCTTGTTATTTCTAATAGGTAAGAACAGGTAAGAAGCAGGTACTACCTACCTATCTAGTACTACCTACCTAACCTAGTATTACCTACACAAGGCGCGCGCCACAGGAGCGTTATTTTTCTTAATTTGTTTAAATTGCTTTAAATATTTCAAATTGACTGCTCCCCGCTTAATGGTAAACTGGGGTGCAATCCATAAAATGCTGTCCCTAGTTTGACAGTTTTGACACCCTCAGAAGGTATTATGCAAGTGCCTTCTAATTTTCCCTTATTTTAATAACCTTATTGATAACTAAGAGCGAAAAAAAATAACAAAATACATTTTGGCGCCAAAAATCCAACGTTTTGCTTTTGTTCACCCAAGTACTAATATGTGAACTAACATGAACAAATATGTACCCTAGAACACTGGGTAGAGTTTTTATAATTTTTTAATTTTAAACAAATAATATTATTATGACTTATTCTTTTCGCGTGGGGGGTTAAAAATAAATAAGCATTCTAAACGTTTTATAGGATTGTTTAATTTTCATTGACAAAGTGACAACCCTAACACTCAAGTTGGCGGCGTTGTATGTTCGGAACAAAGGGCGATACCTACGAAATTTCGTAGATTATAAAAACAGCGGTTTTCTTCAACAATAAACGTTAAAAAAATACAGAACAGATGTAACTTTTTAATTGTTAGTTTTAATCATACTCCTAAAATAATTAAAAAAGAAACTAATCAATTGTTAATTGCAGTAAATCTCGTTCGATATGTTTTTGTTTGAGTAACAGCCGTGAAAATATAGAGAATTGAATAACACGCCATCTATTGTGTGTAACGTAGTGCACAGTATCGGCAGTATCATTATAGTACCGATAAAAGACGGGAAGGGCGCTGCATAATTATAACAAATTGTCGAAATTAGGTTTCAAAGTTCATTATTATATGTTTATGAGGAACAAATATTAAAGTTTTATGAGAAAATAATATTTATAGGATTCAATTCTTGTTCATTTAGAATTTTATGTTAAATTGATACACATAACGCCATCTAGAATATTTTATTAGTCACTAATAAAATTTGTTCGTAGTGGGGACCCAGTGGCTTCGTTCTCTCAATACGTTTGCAATAGTTTTTAGTGCTAAGGGTATAGTAGATCTCAATAGATTCCTATACAATCGGTAAAATGGTCACTCTAATGATCGATCCTCGCTCAGTGCAAATGTTTCTATGCATGAATATGGGTATTTGCATTGATCTGGTCGTGCCTCGGAGAGCACGTTAAGCCATCGGTCCCGGTTGTCATACAAACATCTATGGCAGTCGTTACGGGTAGTTGGAGCGTTGAAAAGTCCAGCAACTAGTCTAGCTGCAATGCTTCGATATCGCCTTTGGGTTGTGGAGTGGAAAATATCGAAGTTTAGCCAAAATCCTCAGTTAGACTGGTAAAAAGCGGACCCCAGACTCCAAGTTGAAAAGCTTCGGAGGCGACTGGGATTAACGCTAGGATGAAGAAGATTACCGAATGAAAAAATATTATCCCTACCTTTTATACCTGCTGGTTTGCAATACTTCGATATTGCGAATGGGTTACGGAGGTCAGGTGGCAGTTGCTTCACGGAAAATGTTGATGAATCAGCCAATGCCGCAGTTAGACTCGAAAAAGCGAACCCTAGACTTTGAGGCGAAAGCAGAAAGAAATGTTACAGATTTCCTTAGAAATGATGTCATCCTGAGACAATCATTGTACTGAAGTTAAAGAGCGGGTGACGTAGAGAGCATAATATAGCTTCAAATAGCTTCAAAGGAGGTAGGGCTCGACTGTCTTTCCGTCCAAGTGAACAGTCCGACTAGGAAGTACCTCCGCCCTGCAGAATACCGCGGTCACCCTCTGGCTACCCTACTCCCGGCGGTGAGTAGGGTAGCCAGAGCTCACTGGAGAGTTTTTGTGCTGTCAGTGGGAAGACCAAAGGCTATTTCTTGCTTTGTTTTCTACACTGACGGTACAGAAAATCTGTTTAGATGGTCGGCAGCACGAGTGTGACTCCCCTGGTGTTGCACACGTCCATAGGCCACTGTTCAACATATAAAAGTGAATCAGTGCAGCGGAACCATAATTTAGTTCCACTTGGCTCGCTAGATGGCGTTTACACAAATTTTTAAATCACGGTATGGTTTCGTTCACACTGTTGGTATAAGAACTAAGGTATTATTCGATATTAGTGTCGGGCTCATAACTCTGATAGCTTGCGATAAACATTGTGGTGCCCTCTGTGGGAATATACGTGTTTGTAACAATAGCCGTCTATCATTTACCTCGCTCACGATCCCGTACCGTATTCATGGTCCTTACGAGTCGGATCTGTTGGATCGTGTGAAGCGAGTATTTTTGTAGTCTTCACGGTGAGACGGCTATAGACCGTCGTTGTTAGGCAACTGAGCAGTGGGTCGCTGTTCAGAGCAAATCCTTCCAGCAAAGGCTGAAGGAGGACCGGATCAAGCTACATCCTGGTTGGCGGTTTGGCGGAGTGTAGCTGAGAGCGGATATCCGGAGGAACAACGCACGGGAGGCGCTAAGCAGAGTCAGAGTTGGAGTTTCGGTCGGTCACCCAGCAGGTGGCGCCACTGGAGGTGAATTCTTCGAATTGTGTGGCTAAGTGTTGTCAGTGCGGAAATAAAACTGTGAGTACATTTACATTATAATTCAGAAGAGCAAGTTAGCATAGCATCATAAATTCAACGTTCAGAAACTTTCAAACAGTTTAACTTTAATCTATAATATATAATAATAGTAAGTTAAAAACTTAGCATTATTTCTGTGTTCTTTGTGTGGTGTTGGGACTTGTAGTATTTTAAGTGAAACTCTGTTGAGACGGGGAACCTATGCCCGATTTTGTACCCATCCAAATAACGCAAAAACACTTAGAATATTTCTGGTCCAAGTTGGTATACTTTATGATTAAACTTAGCATAAAATTGTTTGTAGTTTGATCTTGTGATAAAAGATTATAGTTTGTTTCTCGTAAGTTTCACTAAAACTGTTAAGTATGGAGTCGTTGGAGAACCTACAGGAAGACCTTGCAAATAAAATAGAAAAGGCATTAAGTAATTTTAAAAAGTCTTCGAAGGAACGGTTAACAGCTTCATATATGGAAACCAGGTTAGAAAACTTGGAAGCACAGTGGACGTCATTTTATAATAATCACAACAAAATAGTACAGAGTGTCAAAAAGACTGACTTCCAAGTTTCCAACTATAATAAGAATAGAATTTATGATACAGTTGAAGAACGATACTTAGATTTTAAAACTCTGTTAAAGGAAAGGTTGCTGGACATAAAGGGTACGTCAACTCAGTCTGAAGTAAAAGACGGCTCCTGTAGTCAGATAGTTGCTAAGGTAAAATTGCCAGAATTGAAAATGGCTCCATTTTCGGGAAAGTACTCCGAATGGAGCACCTTTAGGGATTTGTTTATGGGGGTAGTGCATGACAATAAAAATATAGACGACGCACAAAAGTTTTATTACTTAAAGGGACATTTGACCGGAGAAGCCGAACAATTAGTAAGACATATAAAGGTCACATCAGACAATTACAAAATTGCTTGGGATATGTTGAATCAAACGTATAACAATAAACGGTTCTTGGCAGTTAACATATTAAAACGTTTGTTACACCAAAAAAGTATTGTACATGAATCTGCGTTTGAAATCAAGTTATTGTTGAATACAACAACGGAATGTTTAGATGCACTTAAGAATTTAGGTGTAGACATTGCTTCTTGGGATATTTTTATTGTTTATGTGATTAGTCAAAAATTGGATAAAGAGACTCGGAAGAATTGGGAGTTAAAGATATCAGAAGAGGGTGGTGATGAGTTGCCTACTAAATCGCAATTCTTTGCGTATCTTAACAGTCGCTTCCGAGGGCTCGAAAATTTAGAAGACTCGCCTGGTGAGCGTAGGAAAGTAAAAATATCCAAAGAAACGCAATCTTTACATGTTGTTAAAAATAAGCAGGATGTAACTTGTATATATTGTTCCAAAGATCACAAATTAAAGACTTGTACTAAATTTGGTAAGCAGTCTAACGATCAACGACGTGAGTTCGTACGGGAAAAGGGTTTGTGTTTTATATGTCTGAATGGTAATCACGCTGCTAGGTTCTGTAAATCTCCGTCCAGATGCCAGATGTGTAAACGTCGTCATCATACATTGTTACACCCCGCGGATGTTTCCGGAGTAATTGATGATTCCACTAGTGCCACACAGGTGGCAGCCTCCTCATCGAGGCAGGCGGATGGCAACGATACGGTTGTCCAAGCCGAGGGATCAAGCCAGCCATTGGTCTCGCATCTTTCGACAAGGGACTGTAGAAATACAGTATTATTAGCGACGGCCTTGGTAAAGGCTCAGTCGAAAGATGGGAGCTATCAGGTCATTAGAGCACTGTTAGACCAAGGGTCGCAGGGATCTTTCGTAACCGAGGCAATGGTTCAGCATTTGGGTCTTAGGAAACGTACAACGAAAAACACCGTGTTAGGTGTAGGGGGAGACAAAGGTGTTACTTCTAAGTACACAGTCGCAATGAATTTGAGGTCACGCAAGGATTCGAACTTGCAAATAAAAATTACTGCTTTTGTGCTGAAGTCAGTCACAGCTCTTCTCCCAGTTGCGAGAGTAACTAGGGTAGAATGGGCAGACTTGACTGAGGATGACCTAGCTGACCCGGGGTACTACAGGCCTAACAAAATAGACATTTTGTTAGGTGCTGAGGTTTACAGCCAAGTCATCCAAGCAGGCATTAGGAAGCACTCGAATGGAACGCTGTTGGCCCAGGATTCAGCCCTGGGATGGATATTGTCAGGCATATCCGAGGTGGATAATACATCCAATAATCTTTATTCTCACATCTCAGTAATGCATTCTGCGGTTCAGACAGATGAACTCCTAAAACGGTATTGGGAGTTAGAAAATGAACCGTCAGAAACCCAGAAGATACTTTCTGAGGAGGAGGAAAGATGTGAAAATTTATTCGCTCGAACCACGAAACGAGATGAGAGTGGCAGGTACGTGGTGCGGTTGCCATTTCGTGAGGATAGCCAGGTTGAACAGCACGGTGAGTCCAGGTCTATCGCTGTAAAAAGATTAGTGGGATTGGAATCTAAATTAAGTAAAAATATTCAATTAAAAAGTGAGTATGCCTCAGTCATACAAGAATATTTAGATTTAAATCACATGCAAAAGGTACCAAAAGATGATTTCAATAATAAAACAGCCATATACTTACCTCATCATGCTGTCATCCGGGAAGATAAGGTTACGACCAAAGTGCGTGTCGTATTTGATGCGTCCTGTAAAGGTTCCAACGGGATGTCATTAAATGACCATTTAATGGTAGGGCCAACGTTGCAGGCCGACTTACGTCATATTGTTATGCGTTGGCGAAAACATCCAATATGTCTAGTTGCTGACATAGAGAAAATGTATCGCCAGGTCTTAGTAGACAGGAAAGATTCAATGTTTCAACGAATCGTCTGGAGGGATAGCCCTGAAAAAGAAATTGAAGATTATGAGCTGATAACAGTAACCTTCGGAACTGCCTCAGCACCATACTCAGCAGTACGTGCTCTGCATCAGGTGGCTTACGACGAGTGTCAGAGTGAGCCAGAAATATCGAAAATCATTTTGAACGATTTTTACATAGATGACTTCATGTCTGGAGCTGAAAATATTGAACAAGGGTTAACTATTTGCAAAAAGATTAATACAGTCCTATCGAAAGGTGGGTTTAAATTGCAGAAATGGGTTAGCAACAGTAAGGAGTTAATGGACAGAATAAAGGATGGGGAAAGGAAGGGTAAGGACGAACTTTTAAATATAGAAATGGATAATGTTACAAAAATTTTGGGACTTACCTGGAATTCCAATGATGACTTCTTTCAGTATAAGGTTAAACTGCCGCCGCTGACTGAACCTGTAACGAAAAGGAAAATTATTTCTGATATTGCACGTTTATTTGACCCTTTGGGATGGTTGGCACCAACCATAATTTTAGCAAAGGTGTTCATTCAAAGGTTATGGTTGGCAGGCTTAGCATGGGATCAAGAAATTCCAAGCAACTTAGTTAACGAATGGGTTACTTACCGTGCCGATTTGATTTCTTTGTTGAACGTGAAGATACCACGCTGGGTAAACATTTGTTCCACTAATATAAAAACCGAATTGCACGGGTTCTCAGATGCCTCAAAGGTAGCATATGCTGCGGTTATTTATCTTCGGATAATAGACGATGGAGGTAATGTCCATGTTGTTTTGGTAACATCTAAAACCAAGGTGGCTCCTATTAAACAGGTGTCTATCCCAAGATTGGAACTATGCGGTGCAGTACTTGTAACCAAACTGATTGCTGAAGTAGGTAGGGTTATGGATGTACCAAAGGTGGACTGGCACACGTGGACGGATAGTGAAGTGGTTTTGGCCTGGCTTAGTAGCCATCCCAGCCGCTGGAAAACCTTTGTCGCCAATCGGGTTTCCCATATTTTAACCCTCTTGGACACACGTCACTGGTCTCATGTACCGTCCAAACAGAATCCAGCTGACTGTGCGTCTCGTGGTGTTTCACCTGCCGAACTTCAATCAACTTCTATTTGGTGGGATGGTCCACAATTCTTGCGGCAGCAAGTGATTGAATATAAAAGAGCTAACACCAAGAGCACGGATTTGGAAGAAGTTGGGGTGCACACAGTCATGATTGATCATGGATTTTGGAATCGGTTTTCGTCTTTGTCTAGGTTGGTTCGAGTGATAGCCTACTGTCGAAGATTTCTTAATCTTCTCAGGAAGGGATCAGCTAGACATTGTACACGGTATCTAGTCAAGCAAGAACTAGATGATGCTTTACACGTTTGTGTTAAAGGATGCCAAGAGGAAGCGTTTGTCGAGGAACTTAAGGTACTAAGGGGAAACAAGGTTTTAGAAAACAAAAACAGTAACCTAAAGTCATTGAATCTATTTCTAGATTCTAATGGAATTATCAGAGCCGGAGGCAGATTGGAGATGTCACAGCTTAGTTACGATCGTGTTCATCCCATTCTGATTCCGAAAGAATCCTTTCTGACTAACCTTTTGGTCGCGGATTCACATGATAAAACTCTGCACGGTGGTCCACAATTGATGGTCACCTATTTACGCTCGAAGTATTGGGTTGTAGGGGTCAAGTTATTGGCTAAAAAATATGTGAGGAGTTGTGTCAAATGCATACGCTATGCAGCTTCGACTAGAACCCAGCTAATGGGGCAATTACCGGCTGCGCGGGTAACGCCAAATAAGCCATTCTTATGTAGTGGCGTAGATTATGCTGGTCCCATAAATATAAGAGTGTCGAAAGGTCGTGGCAATAAATCGTTTAAAGGCTATATAGCATTGTTCATATGTATGTCCACTCGGGCGGTGCACTTAGAAGTAGTGAGTGATTTAAGTACTAAGGGATTTTTGGCAGCCTTTAAGCGGTTCGTAGCAAGGCGAGGTCGGGTGGCTGAGTTGTATAGTGACAACGGCACCAATTTCGTAGGCGCGGCACGAGAGCTTCTTTATTTGTATAACGAGGAGAGATCTGGTCTTAATGAGCAGCTAGCTGAATATCTCTCAAATAATGGCACTCAGTGGAGCTTTATTCCTCCTCATACGCCCAATTTCGGGGGACTTTGGGAGGCAGGGATAAAGTCGACCAAATTCCACCTTAAGAGAGTGATTGGAAACTCTACGCTTACATTTGAGGAAATGGCTACCTTGTTGTCACAGATTGAGGCGTGTCTTAACTCTAGACCATTGTCCTATGTGGAAGATCACGATAAGTTGACGATCTTAACCCCGGGTCATTTTCTGGTCGGAGAGCCACTCGTGATAGTTCCAGATTCAAATTATGAAAAATGTAATATGCTTACCTTACCGAGATGGCAACTTCACCAGAGAATGATGCAGGATTTCTGGAGGAGGTGGTCGCAAGACTACCTAAATCAGTTTTTACAGCGGCATAAATGGGCTTATCGAACCCCGGAACCATCCGTTGGCGATGTGGTGCTCGTGAAAGAGGACGATTTGCCACCTGGCAGATGGTTGTTAGGCAGAATTGTTCAGAAGCATCCGGGTCCCGATGAAATCACTCGGGTTGTTACACTGCGTACGCAAAATTCTCTGATAAAGCGACCTACCTCTAAACTTTGTATGTTACCGGTCGCTCAGTGAAATGTAATTTTTTATTATATTTTATATTGCGTAAAATTACTTCATTGTTGTGTATTTTAAGTTTAAACTAATGTTTTCTTAAGGTTGAGATTTGATTGTTGTAATGTAGTTGTGAGAATAATATGGAACACTCTCGCCAACGACATGGTTAGTGTTCGAACTTTTGATGCGATATTTGCATGGTGGGCGGTAGTTAAGAACATTTTCATGATGTCCTTGGTGGGCGGTATGTTCAACATATAAAAGTGAATCAGTGCAGCGGAACCATAATTTAGTTCCACTTGGCTCGCTAGATGGCGTTTACACAAATTTTTAAATCACGGTATGGTTTCGTTCACACTGTTGGTATAAGAACTAAGGTATTATTCGATATTAGTGTCGGGCTCATAACTCTGATAGCTTGCGATAAACATTGTGGTGCCCTCTGTGGGAATATACGTGTTTGTAACAATAGCCGTCTATCATTTACCTCGCTCACGATCCCGTACCGTATTCAGCCACGATAACCACTTTCTATCAGGTGGGTCTTGTGCTTGTCTGCCACCTTAGTTGCATAAAAAAAAATATATTTATAAAATGATGACCTTAACATATTTCTTTTTAAACATGAACGATTTTTTTATTTATCATACTTTAACTACGTATATTTAATTTAATTCATTATATTTCCTCTATAATAGAAGGTTATAATGTTAAAGCTGTATAAAATAGGTTTATAACAACATAAGGCTTGTTTTTTCGTTTCTTCCTCTGTCTACATCTACACTACTATTATAAAGAGGAAAGATTTGTATGTTTGTAATGAATAAACTCAAAAACTACTGTGCCGATTTCAAAAATCCTTTCACCATTGAAAAGCTACATTCACCCTGAGTAAGGTAGTATTATATGGTAGGCTATATTGGATTTCCACGAGAACGTCTTTACCACCCGTACGAAGCCGGGGCGGATCGCTAGTACTATTATAAAATTGTAAAGTGGTCTTGTCTGTGCTTTGGAGATATAAAAAAAATGTTTTTTTTTTTTATTCTTGCTTGCCTGTTTGTTTATTTGTAATGGACGCAAAAACTCCTGAACGGATTTACAGAAAATCTGTTTACAAGGTCGACAGCACGAGTGTGACTCTCCTGGTGTTGCACACGTCCATAGGCCACGGTAACCACTTTCCATCAGGTGGGTCTTGTGCTTGTCTGCCACCTTAGTTGCATAAAAAAAATATATTTATAAAATGTATATAACCTTAACATATTTCTTTTTATACGTGAACAACTTTTTTTATTTATCATACTTTAACTACGTATATTTAATTTAATTCATTATATTTCCTCTATTATAGAAGGTTATAATGTTAAAGCTGTATAAAATAGGTTTATAACAACATAAATACCATCATGCTTGTTTTTTCGTTTATTCCTCTATCTACATCAACACTACTATTATAAAGAGGAAAGATTTGTATGTTTGTAATGAATAAACTCAAAAACTACTGTGCCGATTTCAAAGATCCTTTCACCATTGGAAAGCTACATGCACCCTGAGTAACATAGGCTATATTGGATTTCCACGGGAACGTTTTTACCACCCGTGCGAATCCGGGGCGGATCGCTAGTACTATTATAAAATTGTAAAGTGGTGTTGTCTGTGCTTTGGAGATATAAAAAAAATGTTTTTTTTTTATTCTTGCTTGCCTGTTTGTTTATTTGTAATGGACGCAAAAACTCCTGAACGGATTTTGATACAGTTTTTTTTTTGTTAGCAAGGTCTTGGTGTATACAGGGGGAATCAACCCCTCCCCCCGCCCCCTGGAAACGAAAGCAGACAATACTATACTAATGACGATTTTCAAATAACTGGGTTAATTTTTTTTAATCGTCCGCAGTAGGTCTCGCCCTTTGTGTACGTGTTTGGGAGCGTTTCCCCGCCGGCGTTTGAAGCGCCGAGGCGGGAGCTTGTGACGGCCCCGGGGGTGAGAGTGCTCACGTTCTCCACCCTGCTCGCGGCGATGGTCCGCTGCGCGGATGCGTGGGCGGCCAGCGCCTCCTTCTGTGAGCAGGTCATGCTCGCGAAGGAGACAGCAGAGCGGGCGCGGCGCAGCGAGCGAGAAAGACTCGCGGACATCGCTGGCCGCGTTCGAAGGCGGCTCGGGCGTCGGAGGGCGCAAACCGACCCCCGCCCCCCATGAGCGCGGGCCTGAGGATGACGGGTGGAGACGCTCGTCACCCTAGCAGAAGCAGGCCACGGCGGCGGCGCGCATCGTAGCGGGGGCGAGACAGGGACCCCGTGGTCCCCCCTCCCGAGAAAGGCCAGTCCAAGAGGAATGGTTCTGGGTCAGCCGGGGTGCGAGGGATATGTCGCGAGACAACCTCACCTGCTATGTCGGACTCGAACCGACTAAACCGCACGCCGTCTGTGGGTCGATATGCTAGGCCAAAGGTGAGGTTGTCTCATGGCATATCCCTCGCACCCCTGCTGACTCAGGACCATTCCTCTCGGTCTGGCCCTCCTCGAGAGGGGGGACCGCGCGGTCCCCGACTCGCCCCCGGTATGGGGGGGGGGGGGGGGGCTCACACTGCCCTTCGTGACATACTGAATACTTTCTAAGCAAAGCTGGTTCCATTTATAATACACATTTTACAATAGTAGAAATATTTCATTAATAATAGGTACATACAATATTTTGGTATCACCAATCCTAAAAAGTTTTATCCTAAGGTATGGTTCCACTTCAAGTCGGTTTCTAAATTTATTTTTAAAATAAACTAGTGTTGAATAGTATATATTTAAATATACATTAAATTAAATACGGAAGGCGGAGGATCGTACGAAATGGCGCACATTGAGAGAGGCCTATGTTCAGTAGTGGACTGCAGTGGGCTAATTGATTGATTGATTGATGATATACTATAAGGGGAATTGGGTAAAATGGCCCCCGCAAAAGGGCAGATCACCCGTACGGCGTCCCCCGCTGGAAGAAAGTAAGTAAATTCATATACCGATCGATAGTAGACATTATTTTAAAAAAAGGGCGGAACTGGTGCGCCTCGGTATTTTATTTTGATGGCCCGGCACCGGGTTGCGACCCAGCAAACGGGAAACGCTGCCCTAAGAAATGTCCAGACTCTCTTTGACCCCTAGAAGGGGCGTTGACTTCAGGGTATTGGACACTCAAGAATGTCCTGTAAAGACAACACCCCTTGTATAGCAATAAATAGGACTTGTCCATGAATCACACATTCTTTGGTCGTATTAGTCAGATTATATATCAGATATGTTGCTTACGGTACATGCCGATGGTCACTTAACCTACGGCATGTGTTACTTATAAGTGGCTAGCTGTAGCTCACGGCTCTGCCCGAGTGGATTTCTGATCCCGTTTCCGCTGCCGCCCTCCTATATAGCGTAATAATATATGTATATTATAGCATTCCAGCTTTTGCCCTCGGCTCCGCGTGAATGTCGGTTATCGCGACTAGGTTTAATCTACCGCTATACCAAAAGTCATCAAAATCGGTTCAAAGGTTTAGGCGTGAAAGCGTAACATACAGACAGACAGGTACATAGTTACTTTCGCATTTATAATATTAGTATGGATGATACTCTAATAAAATAATGTGGCTTTCTGTTGGTTGGTAAAAGTTTGATCTTTAAACACATCATGATTTTTGCTGAAAATCGCATAAAAACCGTTTTTGTGAGCTATCGGATGGCTGATGACTTCTTAGATTTCATTTAGGATGTTGTTTTCATCAATTCTACCAGTTTTGAGCTGGGTACGAATTAAGTTGGTTACGAAACCAGACTGTTAATGTTATTTTATCTACCAAACTTGTAGATAAAATAACATTAAGAAAAAAGAAAATGTCCAATTTCTTATTGATATTTTGGCTTTCATAACAGACCGGTATTTTATAACGTGACCTAGAATTTCCTTCGAACCATCACCATAAGATATTTCAAATAATCCCAATAAGGAAAATTTACACTAAATTGGGTATTTCACTGTCTAATCCACGGGACAGAATCAAATTAGTTACATTATAGGTACTGAACGTAAAAATGGTATGTTATAAGGAAACTTGTATGAAATATAAAAGTATAGTCATAGTTTTTTTCAATAATTAACTATTATTGGTTGGGTGAAGGATTAAAATAAATGAAACGATAAGAACAGACATAAGACGAAATAAGAACAGACGCAACTTTTACCATTCTTAATTTAACTGCAGGAAAGTACTGAATAAATTTATTATTATTTTTGTTATGTTGGTAACAAGTTTTGGTGGTGAATCACGAAAGTGACGTGTCAGTGAATTCTATTTACATACATATTTAGCTTACGTTACTTAGGTAAGCGGTAAACGTCCATGTTCTGAGATACCCCACTGATTTCGTGCCGGCCTATGACGAACCGAGAGCTAGCAGCACAGCTGACGCAGTTTTTCAACCCTATTTAAAATAGAGTTAACTCAGATTTTTCATTGGAACAATAAAAGAGGTAATATATTCTTTCTTTCAAAGCTAGATAGCTCGGATTTGAGAAAAAAGTTAGATTATTATTTATTTATTGTACATAATTTATTTTATTGTATCGAAAATAATGTTTTGTTCATGTGCGAAGTCAAGTCTCAAGTGTCCATTTCCTTAATTAGAAAAACCGCATATGGAATTCCCTATCGCGATCAATCACTACCTATATGTTATGATTAATCATCATGATTATGATATCAAGAGACGTCCATGGTTGAACTCAATATGTAATATGAATGCTAAATATGCAATATATTATTTAAAGAATAACATATTATGTTAAAATATTTTAAGAATTTAATTTCGTCGAAACGACTGCTATCAGCATCTTCGCAATCAATGACGATATCGATGCGATAAGTCTATTTTTCTCATGGATATTTCGTCATTCTTACTTATTAGACGTTACAGTTTGTATATATATTTACACACACCGGCAGAATTAGCGGAACACAAAAAAGGAGAGTATAAAATAGTTAGATTTATTTTTAAACAAATAATAATTAAACATGAAACAACAGTTAATTTAACATGTTTTGACATGAATTTGGAACACCATACTTAAAGTTTGATTAAAAAAAACTCAAGTAATCAAAATGCATTTGATATTTTTAGATTTTATGACGGTACGGAAAATAATTAAATGATTGTTTTCTTTCTGTTTCCCTCGCGCCCTGATTAAGGTTGACATCCGTCTGGGTATGCTGCGAAAAATCTAAGAAAAATGCATTTTGTTTAGTTAAGTTTTTTTATTAAACTTTAAGTATGGTGTTGCAAATTAATGTCAAATCATGTTCATTTGACTGTTGTTTCATGTTTAAATATTATTTGTTTAAAAATAAAGCTAACTATTTCATACTCTCTTTTTTTGTGTTCCGTTAATTCTGCCGGTGTGTGTAGTTCAGGTGAAACATAGACGCTTTTTCCAAATCAACTGGGAACGTAACATATTATTATAAGACACGTACGTGTCTGTAGACAGTACTTATACCTATACCGATTTGCTTCTATATTTTAAGATTCATCGACAAAGCATATTGCTGCAAACTGGGTACTATCATGGGTTGTACATAGATTTACTGTGGAGAACAACATTTTCAAGCGGGCGGAGCCACGGGCAACATCTAGTACTTTATAAAATACCTTCGCAAACTTATCGCTTGGCGTGTCGTGCTATTATCTGTAGTGCGGCTTGGCTCCCGTATTATTAAAATTTATTTTATCAATGCTGACCTATAAACACTGCTAACTGCGCGCAATATCTAGACGCCAAGTGTGCTAGAATTATACGTTTCGCTAAACAGTATACATAATTCAATATGATTCATTAATTATAATAAATTAATTATATGTTATGTATTTAACTCTCATCTATAACGTGTGTAAACAAATCTGGAAGTCGATTTTAACTGCATAGAAAATATGCATTTATTTAATAATTTTTTGTACCGTGATTGCACATTTTCTGTAAACAGCTATGCTTTTGTTCCGTAGAGTAATTATTAAAAGAAATCTTAACGTTGTTGCCGGCCAAATTACATACTTATTAATTAGTTACTTAATTATTAATTAGCCCATCGCAATCTACTGCTGGATATAGGCCTCTCCCAATGTTGGGAGCCTACTACTTCTACGCTGGAGGGTAGAAGCAATAGACCAAAGATGGGATTTCCTTCCGCGTGCAAACAGCGTACAAGGTTTTATTTTGCTTCTCTCGCAGTAATTTTATTTGCGTATTTTTCCGTTAGACGCGTCTTTTTTTTTTTGTAAATTACAAATAGGACATTATTACAGTATAGTAGTATCAATAAACCACTAAGGTTTGTGCTAATACTACAAATAATATAGTTGAAAGCACGTAGGTGGTACACAATTAAACAAAAAACAAAATAAGGGCTACAATAACTACTTTACGTCTTACGACGTCCTTCGGATTACATGGAGTGGTGATTCTATTCTTTCTTCGTCACCACACGATTATTAATAGATTTTTTTTTTATTTATTTTTTTTATTTATTACCATTTTCACAAAACAATATATAAAAATCAATTATAATAGCACAAAAAAACCACTAAGGTTTATACCTGTGCTATTGACAGTTTTCATTATTTAATATCATATCATCAAGATCATAATACCAATTAAACATTCGCCAATTTTAAACCACTGCTTTTATATTTTTACATATATTTGCAGCTATAACAACCTACGCCTATAAATTTGTGTGGATAATAAAACTCTCCAGCCTAGAGTAAAAGCTGGAAGGCAGGCCTTGGATGCGAGCGGAACTAAATCGATGATGATGATAATGTTTGGAATACTTTTTGATAGAAAGTGGTTACCGTAATCTGTAAATGCATGCAACACTAGGGACGTCACACTAGTTCCCAGTTAACTCCTCGAATTAGGTATATGGTTTATTTAAGCTAATGCCATATGGAGCAGCATTACAGCGTTCGACTGCTAAGTTAGATATCGCGGGTTCGATTTCCACTTAGTGCAACTTTTCAGTAGGCTTGTATACCGGGTGTAGGGGGAAAAGCCGAAGGCCCGTGGTAAAACTGTGGGTACACGACATATTGGCAAATATGCAAAAAAAAATTTTTTTTCGATTTGGCGAAAATTTCTTTTTTCCTTTTAACTAGCATTATTTATTTATTCTCCATCGTATTAGGAAAGCCACCAAGAACATCAAAACAGAAAAAAACATGGCGCCAAGCGCTTGCTTCTTTTATAGTGATTTTTTTAATGAAATTGCCGTTTCATTGTGCTTTAGTAAAACGATGGAGAGTAAATAATGCAAAAAAAAACTGGAAAAAAAATCCTAAGATTTCCTAAGCTTTCCCCTTACACCCGGTATAATATGATAATATATCCAAACATGCAAAAGTCGGGAAAATCACGACATTTAAAGATATTTCTCACGACACACCTCAGTGGGAACAGTGTTGTTTGCACAGCAATTGTTAATTATAAGACACTCGCCGCACAAACGTAAACCAGTTTCGTATTAATTGCCTAGAACTGTGTGACTGACTGGTGGTGGTTGGTGGCGTTAAAAATATCAATTAGGCATGGTCTGTGTAATTTTTAATTTTAATTTTACTATTATATTACCTAAATTTTGACTATCGTTACGAAGGTTACGCAAAACGCGTGAGGTCTATTAGTCGGTTCGAGTCCGACGCCGCGCCGGGTGGGGAGGTTTTCGTGGATGGTGCAAAAAAGTCTAGGCTTAGATTTGTTTTTCGTGGCATAGAATTAGTAATGGCAAATAAAGATATAAGATGGTTTTCTACTCGCAGTGATTTAGATGACACAGTTAATCAAAACACAACTGAGTTTATCTGAAAGATAAGATTTATTCTTTTATTTTACATGTATGATTCGAAATAAACAATATGCATTAAGTAAACAACAAACTTTACCTGTAAGAAAAGAAACGACATTTAATGTTCTTAATCGCAATGTCGATTCCTAAATCACAATTAACTTATTATTCTATCAACAAATATTAATCTTCAATAAATTGCTTTCTCATCTACGACATTGACAGCCCAGTTTATAGGTTATGAAATAGATAAGATATGGTAAGTCGCGTTCTGTCACGATGACATTTAATACGCGGGAATATTTAAAATGAAGAAAATTATACTTTTCTTCACAAATATAACACCAGTTTGAAAGAAGTCAATTACCTTGCATTTGGGCAATTTTGTAAAATAATAATATTCGGTTGTTTTCGTGGGTCTCTGCTGTAAATCGTAGTGTGTAGGAGTTACAAGCGGTGGGCGAGCGGGAAGGGATCAGTACCGCAGAAGGGGTACTCACTTTTTACACATTCAAACATTATTATTAACTCTCGTAGCCCCTCCAACTGACCTGCTAGCTTATAAGAAGGATCTATAGTCCATTCGGTTAGGTTAGGTTTTAATGTCGTATTTAAAAATACATACATACATATAATCACGCCTTTATCCCCGTAGGGTTAGGCAGAGGTGAATTAACACCCACATGTCAACAATCTGTATTCGGTCCCACGTAATAGGGGGTGAGCCTATTGCCGTATTCCGGGCACTATTGTTGACTCGAGCCATGCATTTGAGGCTGAGTCTGGGCTGTACATATCTGTCTGATGTTAATATTAATCAGCCCTATCCCTTAGTCGCCTTGTACGACACCACATGGGAAGAGAAGGGGTGGCCCAAATTCTATTCTGCCGGGAACCACGCGGCGGAAAATGTAGTTTATTAATCCTATTATTATAATAAACGCGAAAGTTTTTAATAATGGATGGATGGATGTCTTTTAATCTTTCACGTAAAAGCATCGAATGGATTTTAATAACACTTTACAATAATATAGTTTATACATCAGAATAACACATAATACAATTTATAACGATAATTGATATTATAGCGATAACCGACATCCATGCGGGCGGAGCCGTGGGCAATAGCTAGTGGTATGGATAATGGACTGCTGAGACGAGGTCTCGGGTTCGATCCCAGGGTTTCCATGGCACACACTAATGACTTTTCGATGCTTTTCGAAGTTATGTGTGTATTTATCGCAGGTTTACAAGTGCCCAGTTAATGGCAATAGGCTCGCCACCTATTACATTGGGACCTAAACATAAACTGGCGAAATGTGGGTGTTAGCACCTCTGCCTACCCCTTCGGGGATAAAGGCGTGAGTTTATGTATGCATGTATGTATTCTATTTATAAACTTATGGGCATAGAAACGAAATGGCACCGTTAGTGAGTTAGCCTAGTTTATTTGTTTAATATATATGGCGCCGCCAACTAGTTTAATCAGCCGTCCAATTAACTGCCTAGGCAGTTAACTAAACGGCGCCATTCAATTAACGGCCTGAATGATATTCTATTCAGTGTCTCGTTTATTTCATTATTTAATAACCTGGCTAGCTAATGCTTAGGCCAATCGTAAGATGGGGCACTGCATTGAACTAAGATAGAAAATTACATACAAACATATACTTACACCCGTAAATCCCCGAGGGGGTAGACAGAGGTGTGTTCACAGAAAATTAGTGATAGGTTTATTGTGATGGCTTCGCAATCCGACTTGGTTAGGTTAGGTTAGAAGGCAAATGCGGGAGCGGAGCGGAGCGGGGCTTCCGCAAAAGCCTTTGAGGTATTTTTTTATAACCATGCAGAAACAAGTCATTTTTTTAACTGTTTAATGAAATGGCTAGGCTAGTAGTTAAACGTCATCGTTCCAAGCTATTTGCCTAGCCGTTTATTTAAATGCCTGAACACCATTCATGCAGTTAATTGAATGGCGCCGTTTAGTTAACTGCCTACTACAAGATTGTTTACCTATAGTTGAGTACATAACGAATGAAGTATACTTCGAAAGTGTCTTAGTTGGGTTAGAATCTACAACCTTTTATACAAGTCCACTGCGTAATGAAAATCATTACGTACTGTAAATCTGCCCGATAGTGGCGTATATGCATATCGATAACTGTACCTTGAAACAATAGCCGATCGATTCAGGTGAGGTCGACAGCTGTTCTTGATATAATTGGAAGCAGGTACTCTAGATTTTCTATTCAAGACTTGGATATATGTAATTACTAACATGTATATAATATTATGTCGTATTGTACCTTTGCGTGACATGAAAAAGCATCTGATAATTCCGTAAAACAGTAACAACAAAGTAACATATCGTAGGTGTCTACTATGGTGACCTTCTTGCCTGAGACTTTGCTTTCAGCTTACCATCGGGTGAGGTGAAATGAAATTATCGTGTCCCATGTAAAAAAGATAAAGAGAATAATTCTTATGTACACACTACGTCAATAAAAAATAATTTAGGCACTGAAAATGAACGACGGACTCCAGATATTTTTTGAGATATTTTTGCACGTGTTATGGTAGTATGTTGCTGAATTTTTAAAAACTAAAATGTACAAACATTCAGACTGTATGAACGTTTAGACTGTGAAAAAAACGTAAGGTAATAATTCCGTTTTTTATTAACATTTTAATTGAATTAAAAAAAGCGAAACGCTTGGAAATATCTCAGTGTTTTTGAACCGCTTGAAAAACTTAATAATTTATGTAATGTACATAATATCCATTTTTTATATGATTACAAACGTATTAACGTGGTTTTAATGTATCAGTTATATATACATTAAAACCACGTTAATATGATTTTCTCGGGACCGGACGAAAAACGCGTCTTAAGGTGATTTTCCACCAGAGTGATGAGACGAGGCGAGGCGAGGAGAGAATTGTAATTTGTATGGCAAATTTTCAATCCTCTCCCAGCGTTTCTTTGGTGGAAACACTGTGGATTGACGAGAATATGCGAGGCGTGAATTGAAATATTTGTTTGTGAAAAATTAACCGTATTGGTTCCGATATAGAGTATAAATCACCTTCATGGTGATTTACTACCAGAGTGGCTAGGCGAGGCGAGGCGAGGAGAGAATTGAAATTTGTATAGCAAATTTTCAATCCTCTCGCGCTGGCAATTTTTAATGGAAAAGGGTCAGTGCGATTTCAATTCTTTTCTCGCCTCGTCTCGTCTCGTCACTCTGGTGGAAAATCACCTTTATGCGGGAAATCTTAGTAAGCAGGAAAGGGAAAATTAAACGTATTATACTACATATTATTATTATATATGAATCATATATATATATATATAAGTCTCGTTAAGTACATAGTGTAATTATGATACTTTATTTATAATAATCATTTATTTTTGTTTAACAATAAGATTTCGATGCATTCGTAATTATAAGATTTTCCACGTAATTTAAGTTTTACAATGCCTTTACTCAAAGAGGCTACATAGCGTCTCTAATCGTTAACGGCTGATAATTCCTGAGCATTAGACATAACCGGAGAAGACTCATCTTCGTCATAATCACTTAAAGCCTTTTTTATGTGTTATTCACATCCATACTTATATTATAAATGGGTATGTGTGTGTGTGTCTGTGTCTGTTTGACTGTCTTTCACAGCTAAACCACTGAACCGATTTTAATGAAATTTGGTATAGCGGTAAATTAGACCTTGAGATAGGACATAGGCTATGTTTGGTCGCGATAACCGATATGCACGCGGGCGGAGCCGCGGGCAAAAGCTAGTTCTCAATTATATCTTCAAATGATTGAATTTTATACGGTGTCACATTGTCATCAATGGAAGAATATCCTGGAAAACCTTGGAAGTGTTGCGAGTTCTTCATATTCTTCTAACACGACATCAACCTCGCTTTTTTCTGAAAACTCGTTTTTATTAAGGAGTTTTGAATGGAATTGTTTCCCATGCCGCTGTGATGTTTAGAATAGAATCGCATCATGCACAGTCAAGGGTAATTTTGCAATCAGGATCTTCCATTTTTTTGAAGATAGATGTACAAGTCTTGTCCTGTAACCTTGTTTAAGGACTGAAACTAAACGTAATCTACTTTGCAGTATCAGCATTTACCGTGAGATGGTGACATGTGACGTATTTCATCAATGGGATTGGGGGATTTTTTTTTTTAGGTTAAGTGGTTCCTTCGCTCTGTTGGCGATGAGATACCTTCAGTTATAATAATTATTAAAGCGTCGGTAGCTTGGTGGTTAACGGACCGGCCTTACGATCGAGAGGTCCCGGGTTCTAATCCTGGCCATTACGAGTACACTACCTCCGTGAACCCACTCCTAGCAGGCTTGGAGGGCTTAGAGGGAATATTAGTAATTTCTGTAATTTCGGTTGCTAATATTGTTTCAAAAAAAAGAACTTGATTCCCGAGATAGAGAAATTATTTGAATAAAAGTTCGTAAAACCCTCAATCTGTGAATCAGTCTCAGACGTTTCCGGCCTTACCCTACGCGCGTAATTTCCGTAACTCATTGAAAATTCAGACTGAACAGTTTGAAAGGCGTTAGAAAACAGAAATTACTATTTATATTATAATTTATATTGATAAGAGATTTACCGACGCTCTATAAAATAAGACTTTATAAATAAATTGGGTATTTGACTGACGAGTCAAATAAGTTACTTTTATTAAACGTCAAAACGGTAAGTTATTAACTTGAATGAAATAAACAGTTGTGACGTCATAATTTTTAATTGTCAAATAATTTACTATTGAATTTAGGGTTAATGATTAAAAGTAAATAAAAACGATAAAATAAGAACAGGCGCAACGTTTGCCGTTCTTTTACCATTCTTAATTCAATGAGCTCAGTTACATTAATTAATTTCAACTAGAGCCTATTTTGTATTTTTTTTTTTACGTGCGGGAAATCCCCACGTATACCCACCCCTCCGGAGCCGGAGGGGTAGGTTATGTCGGACTCGAACCGACTAAACCGCACGCCGTCTCTGGGTCGTAGTGCTAGGCCGAAGGTGAGGTTGTCATGCGACATATCCCTCGCACCCCGGCTGACCCAGGGCCATCCCTCTCGGTCTGGCCCTCCTCGGGAGATCTGGCCCTCCTCGGGAGAATATAACTAGCACCTAGCACAATCAATCATCAATTAGCACTGCAGTCCACTGCATAGACATAGGCCTCTCCTGGCGACTCCACCAGGAAACCGTGGAGACATGGAAGGTGCGACTTGAGCAACCAAAGGGGGGATTCGCCACAATCGCGGCCGTCAGACCGGTCATGGAAGAGTGGCTGGAGAGAAGACATGGTGCTCTCTCCTACCGGTTGTCACAGATACTTACCGGGCATGGTAGCTTCGGTAGATATCTGTGGCGAAGACATCGGGAAACCACGGCCGAGTGTCAGCACTGCGAGGACCGCAGCGACGACACATCGCTCCACACGCTGGTGGAGTGCACAGCGTGGGCGGAACAGCGCCAGGTCCTCGTGGTGGGTCTGGACGTGGACACTCTCTCGCTCGAGACCATGGTGCGAGCCATGGTCTCCAGCGGGAGTAAGTGGGACTGCGCCGTCTCTTTCTGTGAACAGGTCATGCTCGCGAAAGAGGCGGCGGGGCGGGAGCGGGAGAGAACTCTCCCACCCGAGTTCCGCAGTCGGCGGCTTGGGCGCCGCCGACGTGTCTTCGCCGAAGACCATCGGCCTCCATGACCGGGGTCCTGAGGACGGTGAGTGGGCTGCTCACCGTCCTTACAGAAGCAGGCCCATGACGGCAGCGTGACGTGAGAGATCACGCACGCCGCTCCTCCCCCAAGAAGCGGGGTGACACCCGAACCCCCCCCCATAGACGCGGGATAACACCCGAACCTCCTAGGTGAGGCCGCAGCCGTAGGTCTGTTGGTAGTCCTGGGACATCCTTCCGAGGGCTTACCCGGGGCTACCAACCGCAGGCTATTAGGCGGTACGTGAGGGTTTTTTAGTCGGTAGGAGTCCGGCATAGCATCCATGAAGGATTTTCCCTCACGTTAAAAAAAAAAAAAAAAAAAAAAAAAAAAAAAAGGCCTCTCCTGGCGAAATGTGGGCGTTTTATTCGACTCTACCTGCGCCTTCAGGGATATACGAAATGTATGAACTCCTAGATTAAAGTGAATATAGGTACTCACGCACTTTAATGCACGACCTTTAATTTACACTTTAATGCAGATGCTTAAAAGTGTAAATTGTTCGAACATAACACTGAAAAGCGACTTGAGGTTGTACGAAGTATCTATTTTTATGATTAAATATCATATTATACAATATTTTATAGCGTATGTATCGTGAGCTATGTAGAAAGTAGATTCTGGATTGACGTAAAATCGCTTAAAGCAAAACACACACACACAGAAATTGGAATGCTCTACTTTAATATCCCAGCCTGTTAGTATTTTGTCCCACAATTTTATTAAACTAATAAGTACTAATTAACTTAAAAGAAAATCACTAAAGTCGCATCATTTTATTTGTACGATAGTATTATCAGATCAATTTATCATACATTATATTACTTAACTTGAATTTGGATCAATCAGATACAAAACGATCAGTTGATTTGCCTTATTTGTACATTGAATAGTGAACGAGAATATATCATGCCCGAATAAGTACTAAAATTCCATTCCTTTCTCTGTGTAAGGGGATTAAGTTGTATGTGTGCTCTTGTCTAGCCACCCTCAACGCGAACGTTATTAAAGGGCTGTTCTATCCGTTCATTCACAGCATCATTCAATCAATATTCTATTTGGATCGTTCATTTAAATGTGCATTCGGTTCAGGAAACATTAAAGCGATAATTTTATGATAAAATTACCGAACGGTAATTTTTTGTAGGAGCATAACCTCAGTGTGTCCTTTTATTTCTAAAAAAAACAAATGTGTATACCTAATACATAATTCCAAATTTAAAAATACTGAATGTCAATTTTAATTTTAAATTAAATTTTTAATGGTCTTATTCACACATCGAAAATATGGTGGACTTTACACAGGTAAACGACTCTACATTTGAATTCAAAATGATTTAGTTGAAAAACATCTACTGATCATGAAAATTGAAGTAAAAAGACTCGCTCGTAGAATATTTCATTTTAATTTACTTTAAACGCGGACAAGAGAACGGAGTTAGGTTATTTATATACTTGGAAACGGTTGTATATTGTATAGGTAGCGAGCGACCGAAGCCTCACACTGGCGGCAGAGTAGTTCAAGCTGCCGCGACGGGCGCTCGTTGTTCGAAAAATAAATTATCGAACGCCAGTAATAACGTTTCATTGAATAGTAAATTGCGAATTTAAAAATCGAAGATATAATTACGCCATAATAGATTTTTACCCGCGGTTTTATTGTTCGATATCAATAAGATTTCTTTTTTTTTTTTAGAACGCGAGCGTTCTGCATTATTTTGTGCGTGTTTGTCAGTTTATTTTTAGTGTAATTGTTTCAATTTTATTGACTGGCTCTGTGTGTGTGCCACCATTGTTCAGACAAGAAAATAGAACGGTTTCAATTAAATAACAGTCTCAGTCGTCACATTTAATCAAGTTTCCTTTCTTTGCTGCATTTGTGACGGTTTCATAAAGTGTTGCATTATCTGTGCGCCAATTGGATTCTGAGTTGTTTTTATTTTTCACAATTTATTGCACAAGCAACCACCGTGGCTAGTACCAGTGCGATGAAAAAGAAAACCATGAGTAAGTAAGAGGTTCTGCTTATTTATTTTTAAATAAGAACTTTAACAAAATATTTATTTGGTTTTGTTTTGTTCTAATTTTAAAATACAAGGAAATAGTTATAATTTCCGTATGTATTTTATATCTAATAAATAGGTACTTAGATAATAAAAATAGTTCATATACGCATTTATAAAATTAATTCTTCCTTATTGTTTTTATTGTGTCCTTGTATAAGTTTAATAGAAAATGGTTTATTATTTTTATATTTAATGGAGTAAAAATATGAACTACAAACAATTTATAATCATATTTGCGATAAAGAATGCGGTCATGGTATTAGCCACTTAAATATCAATGATAGGATTATGTAGCGCAATTTAAGGTCAATAACCTCATACATTATTTAGTATGGATTCGTCCGCCGGGTCTGATGTAGAAAAGTCCAGAAATTTAAATGGGTTATTGATCTAATTTATCTTTTTATTTTTATCGTACTTACGTATAAATATTTTTGTTACTCACAATTCTCAATTTCTCTTATCATTGTGTACTTGACTATCTAGGAAGTAGTTTAATATTTTTAATGTTGACGTTTTGCAAGTACTAACCGCTTTAATGGTCTATACAGAAAAAAAATTAACTTTGATTTGAGTTAGATTAGTTACATTTTACTGAACGGTTAATACTGAGAAAACATGTAAGTATGAAATTTTAAAAAATATGACGTCGTACTTATAATCGTCAAATTATGTGCTATTATAGATTGTGTGGATCACTAAAAATAAATTAAAAATATAAAATAAGAACAGGCTCAACGTTTACCGCTCTCTTACAATTCTCAGTTAAATATACTAATTAATTTAACTTCAGGAGAATACCCACTTATATTAATAAGAAAATTCGAAAAAAAAAAAACATTTTTAAGCTTTATTTATTAAAAAGGTTTAGTTAAAATACAGTTACATAATACAGTCACTGAATATATCAAACTATTGAGACCATTTATACCTCTTACATTATTTAATCTGTAGTTATACTTAGAAATATGTTAGTATTTATAAATAAAATACCTCTGTATTAATGTCACGCCAATTTATCGTTGTTTATGTAACATAACCAAGTACTTTAATGTGGATTAATAAAATTTTACTAGCTGATGCCAGCGTGGATGTCGATGTTTACGAGTTTTTGGTCGAATCTCCGGTTCTACTCAACCGATTGCGATCAAACAAACATAAGATTCTAACTCTGACAAAGACCTTTCAAACAAAAAAAGCCTTATCATAATTGCTTCAGTAACTTTTGCGTGCATCGGGGACAAACAGACAAGAAATCCAAAATATATATTTATGTTTAGAACCGTTACGTAAATCATAACTCAACATATTTTTTTTTATATTTCCAATTTAAAGACACGACTATATTATATAATGGTAATATAGATAGACTCTGGAACTACTAAACCAACATAACGTGTAACACGAGCTCTAGAATACATAGACAAACTTCTATTCGTTTTTGTACGAGTAAAATTCCGAATTACTGGATCAAAGGCTTTAATGAGGAATAATACCTACTTGCGCGCTAGTACCTACACCATAGTATATTGAATTTAAGTGAATGAATGTATTTACAAAAAAAAATGTATCTAAGCATGTTTATCCACATTCTAGAAGCCATAACATAAGCTAGTTACGATATATTTTCTTTGG
Organism: Eilema caniola; assembly: GCA_949126895.1. NCBI lineage: Eukaryota > Metazoa > Arthropoda > Insecta > Lepidoptera > Erebidae > Eilema > Eilema caniola. The sequence continues at coordinate 1,270,706 of OX421486.1, read as the reverse complement.
GTCTGAATAACGCTGTGTATAAAAATATTTATTTAGTCATTTAATAACATACATAAATAATTTTCCTGTAGTTAAAACAAATTATTAAACTGAGCTTAATAAATTGTCAAATCTTTATTAATAATTCTAATACATTAGGTCACTATACATAATACAAAATAAAATTTAGTCAATAAATTAATAATTAATCGAATAACCCGCCCCTGATCGTTCCCGGCGCAAAGTACCCATCACACTCGCCGCGTTGCCACGCTGGATTGCGATGTCTAGCCTTTGCACCAGAAACGCTCCGGAGCGGGAGTCACCAGTTTTCTTTATGAGCCTCTCTCCGATTTCCTTTATAAACTTATAAAGTTTTAAACCTCCCTGCTCCAATTAAGAATGGTTAAAGTAGCGTCGGTTCTTTTTTTATCGCTTTTATTTATTTTTAATCATCTACTTAACCTGTAATATAAAGAGTACTTAGTTTATAAGAAGTATTATATTAAGAAAATAAAAGCCTCTGTACCAACCCGTCTGGCCATTGTGTAAAACAGTAGGCCAAAGGCTCGACTAACATTGTAAGAGACCTATGGCCAGCAGTGCACTGCAATAGTATAATTAATTGATATTAAGAAAATAGTAAAAATCATTTCACAATTAAAAAGTATGACGTCACAATTGTTTATTTCAGACAAGTTTCCCAATAAGCTACCGTTTTGAAGTTTCGTAAAAAGTAATTAATTTTAACTAGTCAATGTAATACCCAATTATATTAGGTATCATATCACAGAACTAGTTAATTGATTATTAATTATTCCCACAGTAGTTTTTTTGCTCCCAGACTACCATCATACATCAAATATTTTGGCACTGGGCATCAAATGTATGATTTCAACATAACATAACATAAACTTACGCCTTTATCCCCGGTGGGGTAGGCAGAGGTGCTAGCACCTACACTTCGCCGGTTTATGTTTAAGTCCCAATGTAATAGGTGGCGAGCCTATTGCCATTAACTGGGCACTTGTAAACCTGCGATAAATACACACATAACTTCGAAAAGCATCGAAAAGTCATTGGTGTGTGCCATGGAAAACCTGGGATCGAACCCGAGACCTCGTCTCAGCAGTCTATTACCCATACCATTAGGCTATCGCGGTTGCGGTATGATTTCAAAACTTATGAAAACAAACATATTATTCAAGCCTGTAAATTCCCGAAGGGGTAGGCGTATATTAATACCCACATCTCGTCAACGATGGCGAATAGGTGGCGAGCCAGTTGCAGTTAAGCGGTCACTTTGTCATGGGCGGACTAAAATTAGTTGTCTTTCCCCTTCATATGCTTTGCATGTGGCAATCTAAAATATAACTTGTACCTATTTCAAGCTGTCCTCCATTCAATACACTTAAATCAGTGACCTAAATAAAAGATTAGTGTAATTGGCCGGCGGGACGGTTATTCCAACAAAACAAGTAAATCTGTAAATTCACTTATTTTTCTCTACGTTATTTTATACTTTTTAGTTTTTGAAGTCGGTTTGTTTAAACGTAGGAGAGGTACACGACGGTATTCTCGTCCAACTTAGCAGCCCGATGGGGAAATACCTCCGCCCTACAGAATACCGCGGCCATAATAACCTCGTGTTGTGTTCCCGGCGGTGAGTAGGATAGCCAGAGCTCACTGGAGAGTTTTTGTGCTGTTAGTGGGAAGACCTAAGGGTATTCCTGCTTTATCTTCTACACTGACGGCACGGAAACTCTGTATTTACTGGGCAGCACGAGTGTGACTACCCTGGTGTTGCACACGTCCATAGGCCACGGTAACCACTTACAATCAGGTGGGCCGTATGCTTGTCTGCCACCTCAGTAGTATAAAAGAAAAAGAAAACGTAGTTTTTTTTATTTCTAGTTACCAAGACTTGCTTGAATTTCATTACATTTTTATAGTCACATTAATTTGGAAAATTGAGGTGAGATCGAGGTTGAATTTTGAACAGATTATGAGAATTGGAAAATTTCAGAAAAGAGTATTCTAATAAAATTGTCGGTTACATTATATTCGTTTGTAGACATAAAATTAAGTACTTACCTAATTTTTTTATCGCATGTATATTTACATAATTAATGAACATAAATCGATACTATCGTGGGAACTTCACATCGTATTCATCCGGTTTCTGGCAGTAATCGTCTTTTTTCACAAACATAATATCAACCGAAATTATCGGAATTACTAATACTCCCTCTAACTCGGGACCTCTCGATCGTAAGGGCCGACTTCTTAAACACTAAGTTACCGACGCTTAAGAAAGCTTTCTGTATTTAGAATCTTATATTTTAAGGTTCTAAAATCTAAATACAAAAAGATTTTGTCATTTTGGAATTTTAATAACAGTTTGGCCGGATTTTTTTTGCCAACCTACTAAATATAATTAATAGGTCGTTACATATGAAATTGCGGTTATTTACAATTTACGTTCTTCGTACAGTTCTAACAATTGCGAAATTGGAGGAAACGCAATTTGCAATACCTACTAACATTTTTGCATTTTTTTAGAAATGACAAATCCAAATTTTACGATTTTTTTTTGTGTATGAATGAGACGTAGAGCATTAAGCTAACAGCAACTTTAATTACATATTTGAAAAGTGACCGCTGTAAAAAAGTATTACGAAATTTATCATCAAAATGGATAGCATTTAGGAAGCACTTTTTTTTTTATATAAAGAATATTAGCAACCCAAGTTATCGAAATTACTAATATTCCCTCTAACCCCTCCAACTAAGCTAAATTGCTTGTGCTAGAAGTGGGTTCACGTCGATAGTGTAATGGCCAGGATTCGAACCCGGGACCTCTCGATCGTAAGGCCGACCCCTTAACCACTAAGCTACCTATGATATAATCAATTCAATTTATCAAGCGGCCAATAAAAACAAAATTTAATATGGAATTGTAAAATCTTGAAATCAACTTTCAAACAAAGTATAAATAATGGAAATAGCTATTAAATTACAGGAAAAACGAACTCATGAATCTGTAGGAAAATTTCGGTAATTTCATAGGTAAAGACCTCAGTAAAGACTATAATATGTCATGTACATCAACAAAAGGGACCCCTTTTAAACCTACACCTGGGTCGCAAGTCCCAGGCACTGTCCGAGAGAGAGAATCCATGGATTGCTAAGAATATCAGTCTTTTATAAGTACAAAATACTTTTCATTCAATTAACAGATGGGTAAAGGTTGTTACTAATCCCATCCTCTACTACTATATCCGCAAAAAAAAACCACCAAATAAGGGATAGCCTATCCACGAGCCTGACCAAGCGTTTGTGACGTTTATGACAACTGTCATAAACGTCACAAACGTCAAAATACGTGTCACTCCCATACATTCATCATTCGATTCTACAATACGCCGGGCCAACGAATCAAGGAATTGCCACTTATTTAGGAGGGTTGTTTACATTTTCTCGTTTCTCTGTTTATTCCCCATATTGCAGGACCCCGATTCTGTTAATAGCGTTGTGTCCTATTTCTTATTATTATCGTAAACTGTACCTTTTACACAATGAACTGTTAAAGTGAAATATTATTATGGTTAATAATTTTAAAGATTGGTGATTAGGTTTTGACATTCACATTTCTCGAGCCGCCCAAAAACGCTTCGTACAAAATCGCAGCACACTGTGACGTCATTACTGAGGTAAACGTCACAGTGTGTTGGCGCGTACTGCAAATGTATGGAGTGCAAGAGAGTATCGCATTTATGTCGGTCCACGTTGCGTTTACACATTTACAATACATAATAAGATTGGTATCAAATTTAATAATTAATCTATAAAAATAATGAAAAGTGATCGTTTCAGTTTTATTCGACATCTTAGTTTACTGTGCATACCTATTTGTTGAGCAAAAACTACGCCATTAACCAGTATTGGTGATGATCCGTTGACTTAGGAGTCAGGACACTACACTTTTATATCCACAGGCACTGCAAAAAATTCTACTTAATTGTAGACTTTATCTAAATGGTTTTAAAGACGAAAATTAAATGGCATTTTGTAGAGTGAATGAATTTTTTTTAATTAACTCTGTTTCATTTAATTTTGGAATTTAAGTGTAAAACTTATGAATTGATGAATGAATTTATGTACAAAATTTTATTTTTAAAATTTTAGGGATGTCAGTGGTTGACAATAATTAGTAGATTCTGGCCCCTGTTTGCATTCCCGCGTTTCCCCAGTTTATTGCTGCTCGTTGCCGCTGCAATGGGCTGAATGTACGCAGTAATAATAATATTTCAATCAAGGTATAGTACAATAGTTATTATTGCCTAATGCCTATACATATATTTACGATCTAAAGGCATTTTGTGATGAAGTCATGTCATGCCTCGTGTAGAGAGTACAGATAAGCCATTTAACATGCTGATGTTTTGCTTACACGGTCATTTTGCAATGTACAATACCTAAGGTGATGTCCATCGCCGGGTACGATTTTTTACTGACCATCTAACTAAAGAAATGTAGGTTTAATATCGTGTCGCTGAGCAGCGGGTAATGTGAGATGTCAGGTCGACTAAATCCGCACGCCGCCGTCTCGGATTTACATTTGAGAAGCGAAATCGGTTAGGTTCTTAATAAATATCGTGGACAAGTGCATTATCATTTTACATATATTATTAAAATGAAATAAATTATTCAAAACCATAAACCCGACTGATGCTGTAAAGATCGAAGCAAGTTTGATAGCAGGCGGTACCTTCCTAATTTTTATCCGGTTTATGATTTGCAAATGGGTACCGCTACCGCCTGCTATCAAATTTGCTTTCAGCATCGTCAGTCGGGATTTTTATTTTTAATACTTAATTTTTACCATTCTTATTTTTCCCATTAGAGTAGAATAGGGCTACCCCCACCCCATCTCTTCATATATACTTAGTCTTGCCATAAATATTGTCACGAAGAAAATAAAAATCTTTTTATTGCAATTAATATTTATTATTTTTACTGTGTTAGTTTAATATGGTTTAATACATAAATATAAAATAATTTAATATATAAAAAGCTTACTCGAAGTGGTCTCCATTTGCTGCAATACAGTCCTTTAAACGTTGAGGCCAGTTATCAATAGAAGCACGCACTCTTTCCATGGGAAAATTCTTCACTGCCAATCGTATGGATTGTTTTAGGGACTCCAAATTATAATGGCGTTTAGAGCAAGCCGTACTCTATAAAACTGACCATAAATCATAATCCAGCGGATTAAGATCGGGACTAGACGACGGCCATTCTTCAGCTCTGATGATGTCCGAAACGTTCACTTCCAACTGTTGTATATTTGTCTATTAAAATAAATATGTTGTCTATGATTGTCTATGACAGCGCCCTCGTCCCCGCACAGTACCGGCGCCCGACATTCATTCCTTATCATGTAACTCAAGTGTGTGTGTCTCATAAAATAAATAATAAGTCGTAAAGTCGTTTTCATTCAATATCAGCCATCTCACCACGAACCCAAAGCATGGTGTCATAAGTGGTGTCAAAAGTGGTGTCTAAAGTAATATAAGAAGTAATGTAAGAAGTGGTGTCATAAACGTTGCTTGTTGGAACTAAAAATAATCGCGGGTAAGTCAAAAGTAAGAATTTCAAAAAATAAAAAATACAAGTCATAGTCGTCATGTCAGACAAAGGAATTCTTGTCCAACTCAAACCGTTAACGATTCAAAATACTGAGGATCCATCTAGTAAATGGAAAAAATGGAGATTACGTTTTGAAATTTTCATGGATGCGAACGAATTTGAGAAATTTACAGACAATAAAAAGACTGCGATTTTCCTAAATGCGATTGGTGATGATGGCATAGAGATTTTTAATAGCTTCAATTTGGACAGAACTAAAACCAAATTCGAGGCAATTCTGAAGAAATTTGATGAAAAATTTAGTCCACACTCTAATTTGACGGTAGAGAGATATAATTTTTTTACACGCTACCAGAAAAGTGATGAATCTACGGATGAATATCTAACGATTTTAAATAATTTAAGTGGATCTTGTGAATTCGGAGATCTAAAAGAATCATTGATAAAAGACATGTTTGTAATCGGTATTAAAAACACTCATATAAAGGAAAGGCTACTACAAGAAGAAAATTTGACTATAGAGTCGGCAACAAAAATATCCAAAAGCTTAGAATTATCACAAGAAAGATCTAAAATGCTAAATCATGAACATAAAAATGAGGTTATACAAGGAATCACTCAAAATCAAAATTATAGGGGTAGATCAAGGTCACGACAAAGAAATAATTCAAAGAATAGAAATAATAGTCATTCTCGAAATAATAGTAGAACAAGAGATCAGTTGTGTTTATCCAACAACAGAAATAAGTCACAGAATAGAAACTGTACTCGATGTGGTCAAGTACACAGACACAAATGCCCAGCAATGGAAAAAATTTGCTCAATATGCAAAAAACAAGGACATTTTGCAAAATTTTGTTTTTTCAGGCAGCCAGGAAAAAGTAACAATCATAAAGTGAAAAATATTTCATGCAATGACGCAGAACCACAGGTATTTTCTAATCAGTTTATAATAAATTCTATTCAAAATTCTAATTATAATAATAAAGATTGGTTGATAAATGTTTACTGTAATGATTATAAAATTGAATGTCAAATTGATACAGGTGCTGATACAAATGTTATTAGTAAGAACACATTGAATAAAATTATGTCTTGTTCTCATTGTAAAATTAATATTTTTAGAACAAATAATAAGCTATTCACCTTTTCAGGACAATTAGTGCCAAATGTAGGTACATGTAAAATTGATTGTGAATTTGAAAATGGTATAAAAACAAAATTGTACTTTGTTGTGGTTGAATGTGACTGTAAAACAATTATAGGATGGAATTCATGTGAAAAACTTGGAATTGTAAAAAGAATCTATGGAATTCAGAACAAATCAGTGCAACAAATTGTTTCTAAATATGCTAAAACATTCGAGGGTCTTGGTTGTTTACCATATAAAGCTCATCTAGACATTGATAGCAATGTACCTCCTAAAATTTGCCCGGTACGTAGAATACCATATTCTTTAGAAAAACGTCTTAAAGAGGAATTAGAGAGTATGGAAAAATTACAAGTCATAGAAAAAGTTGTTAAACCAACTAAATGGGTTAACTCAATAGTCTTGGTAGAAAAACAAAATGGTAAATTAAGGATATGTCTTGATCCTAGAAATTTAAATACAGCTATTAGACGTCCTTACTACCCGTATCCAACATTTGATGATTTAAGATCTAAAGTTGCGGGTGCATCAATTTTCTCAAAGTTAGATGCTAGTTCAGGCTATTGGACTATTTGTTTAGATGAAGATAGTAGTGATCTCTGTACCTTCAATACACCTTACGGAAGATACAGATTTTTGCGATTACCCTACGGAATTAGCTCATCTGGTGAAATTTTTCATAGTACTATGAATCAATTATTTGGAGATTTGCCTGGTGTAATTATCTTTGTAGATGATATTTTGGTCTTTGGGTCTACTGTCGTGGAACACAATCAAAGGTTAGAATCTTTATTTGAGCGTGCCTCTAAAGTCAATTTGAAGTTCAACAAATCAAAATGTCAATTTGGTATGTCAGAAATTTGCTATGTAGGTCATATTTTTAATAAGGAAGGTGTTTCGCCTGATCAGTCGAAGGTTGAAGCAATTTCAAAAATGTCAAGTCCTACTAATGTCAAAGAGCTTCAAAGATTCTTAGGAATGATTAACTATTTAGGTTCCTATATTCCAAATCTTGCAGAAGAAACCTCTCTTCTAAGAGAACTTCTCAAAAAATTTAATAAATGGCAATGGTTAGACCAACATGAAAAACAATTTAAAAAATTAAAATCAGTATTATGTCAGTCGCCTGTTTTAGTCCACTATGATATTAAAAAACCAATTAGGTTGTCAGTCGATGCTTCTAAGAATGCAGTAGGTGCAGTAATTTTGCATGGAAAAAACCCCATAGCATATGCTTCCAAGTCATTGAATAAAAATCAAATAAATTATGCACAGATAGAAAAAGAATTGTATGCAATAGTCTTTGGATGTAAAAAGTTCCACCAATATTTATATGGCAAACCTATTCAGGTTGAAACAGACCACCAACCATTGGTTACTTTATTCAAAAAACCTTTATCCGAAGTGCCAGCTAGATTACAACGTATGATGATAACGTTGCAAGCCTACGACCTAATTGTTACATACACAAAAGGTTCAGAAATGTATATTTCAGATACTTTGTCACGTGCCCCAATAAATGATAACAATTTTAACCAAGAATTAGTTTCTTTAGAAGATTTAGACTCAAATATTAATATTCATGTGAATTTTTTGACCTCTAATTTAGCTATTTCTCCAGAAAAACTTGAAAAAATTTTGTCTCATACTAAACAGGATTTAGTTTCACAGAAATTAATTGAATACTATAAAAATGGATGGCCTAATTGCAAACAACATTGTGATACTTTGTTATTACCATACTGGAATATCAAAGAGGAAATCCATGTCATAAATGATATTATTTTCAAAAATAGTTCAGTTATTATTCCACAGTCTATGAGATCAGAAATTCTGAATATACTACATGAAAGTCATCAAGGTATTGAAAAGACAAAAAACTTGGCAAGAGGAGTAGTTTATTGGCCTAATATTAATCAGGATATAGAAAATAAAGTTAGACAGTGTGAGTCATGTGCTATTTATTCTGCAAATAAAACAAAACAACCTATGTTATCCCATGAAATACCATTGTATCCATGGCAAAAATTGGCTACCGACTTGTTTGAATATAAAGGTAAAAAATATTTACTTGTAGTAGATTACTATTCTAATTACATCGAAATTGCCAATTTAAATAAAGATAGTCGATCATTTAATGTAACACATTTAAAGTCTATCTTCGCACGTCACGGCATTCCCATGCAGTTAGTTTCAGATGGAGGTCCACCATACAACTCCATTGATTTTCAAAAATTTTTGTATGAATGGGACATTGAACAAATTGTCTCTAGTCCGCATTTTCCAAGGTCTAACGGCTTAGCTGAGGTCTCTGTGAAAATAGTAAAAAATATTTTCAGAAAAAGTGATTATTCTGGTACTGATCCATACATAGGATTATTACACTATAGGAATACACCTAGGAATAATTTAAGTTCGCCTGCACAGTTGTTAATGTCTAGAACTTTAAGATCTAAACTGCCTAGTCAAATTAAAAACTTGCGACCTAAGATTGTTAAGCATTCTGAACATTATCAAAAGAAACAAACTAGTTTACAAAAATCAAAATTTTATTATGATAAAAATTGTAAAAGTTATACTGAATTTCGCATAAATGACAAAATTTATTTTAAGAAAAATCCTAAAGATATAATTTGGACTGAAGGAATTATTGTATCAAAAACAAAATATCCTAGATCATTTATTGTCAAGGATTGTAATAATACTACTTACCGTAGAAATAGCCAACATATTCGATTGAAATATAAGTCAAATAGTCAAAATTCAAGTCAAAATAATGTCTTACAAGAGAGTGATAAAAAAGTTCACTTTAAGGAAACTTTTCCTAGTCAGTCGATAAGTCCAAGTCAGTCATTAAGTTCAAGTCTATCTAATCAAAAACATATTAAGTCAAATAAAAAGTCTTATTTTGTAGAAGAGGAGGATGATAATTGTACATTCTTCTATACTCAAATATGTGAGTCAAGTCCTGATACAAACTCAAAGTATCAAAGTCAAAGTCAAGAGTCTAGCAATGACTCAGATTCATTTATGTCGCTTGAATCAAACTATTCTTGTCACACAGAAAAACAAAAGAGTCCTAAGTCAAGTCATTCCCAAATTGTATGTAAGTCACCCGAATTTGTAAATATGGATGATACCATTGTTTCACCTGAAAGTTTACATGACTACAGTGAATATGAAAGCGAGAATCCAATTCCTATATCATTGTCGTCCTCTGATAATTTAGATAATTTAGAAAACATACTTACAAGTCCTATTGAAACAATTGAAACAAGTACTTTACCTCAAGCAAGCTCAAGTAGTAATATTTTACCGTCACAAAGTCGCAATAGTAACACAGTATTAACTTTTAGTGACGATGCAACAGCTGAAATAAAATATAGCTCTAGAGGTAGATTGCTTAAGAAAATAGAAAGACTGGATTTATAATTTCTGTAATAATGTACACAATAGACACTTTTACAAAACTAAATATTGACATGACAATAATTTGTAAGTAATCTAATAGAATGTAATTCAATTTGATAATATGTTGAAATGTAGACTCAAATTGTATTAATTGCACGAAAACACTTCAATATATGTTTTTATCACGGTAATTTTAAATAATTTAATGTTAATTGTTTAACGTGACTTTGTTTAGAAAAGTAAGGTTATCTTTTTGTTTATATTCATATGTCATATGTCAAAGCCAGTGTCAACGTCAATTGTCAAAAAAGAAATAAATTGTCATTTCTTTTTCTTAAAGAAAAAAGGGCATGTTGTATATTTGTCTATTAAAATAAATATGTTGTCTATGATTGTCTATGACAGCGCCCTCGTCCCCGCACAGTACCGGCGCCCGACATTCATTCCTTATCATGTAACTCAAGTGTGTGTGTCTCATAAAATAAATAATAAGTCGTAAAGTCGTTTTCCTACAATATCCGCCATCTCACCACGAACCCAAAGCACCAACTATATAAGACTGCGTGGACCGAGCTTTATGACCCGACGCCCAGTCTTGTTGGAAGGATCAATATTGTTTATTGAACATGGCTTAACTACCTTCTCAAGAATGGTATCTTGATATACTTGTGCCGATGTCTTGATACCTTTTCACAAAAATATGGCTCAGTCACTCTTTCATAGCTAACAACCCACCAAACCATCACTGAATACGGATAATGCCCACGTAGCACTCTGACTACTAATTGGCAAGCTTTCTTAGAGCTTTGAGTCTAAATAATTTCATTTTGTTTGTTTAAATGTTGCTCAATTGTAAACATTTTCTTATCCGTTAACAATTTTTTCTGTGACCTCCCTTTGCGTACCGCTTCAGTAGTTGTTTCGATTTTACCACCCTATTCTTTTTCAATTATCAGCTAAAAAATGGCCAGTGCGTCTCTTATATAGGCTGCAAGTTCTAAGTCATCTTTTAAAATACGCTACTTGGTTCTGGGTGCTATCTTCATCTCACGAGATAAAATCTATGGCTTTCGGACAGGATTTCTTCGAATTCTTTCCCTTACTGCTTTGGCCACCTTTTTCGTACGAACACCACGTGGACGGCCAGATCTTTTTCTGTCACAAACAGAGGAGGTCTCATTGTACTTATAAATATCCCGGTACAGAAACATTTGACTAATACCAGGCTCTATACCAACTTTGTGTAATGCAATCACAGCAATTCGGTTCACTTTATCACCCCAATCCATTTTAGTATCGCAAAATATTGTACAATGTATTGATTGGCGCCAAAATTTGAAAACTCAATGAACAATCGTATAAAAATGACAGATTCTAAATTCAAATGAAATATCTTACTTATTTTTAATTGTAACAGTATTTATGGCCAGACTGTTTATATGTCGCTGCCAACTAGCTTAATCAGCCATTCATTTAACTGCCTAGGCTGTTAACTAAACGGTGCCGTTCAATTAACGGCCTGAATGGTGTCCAGCTATTTAATTAAACGGCTAAACAAATAACTTGGATCGATGACGTTTAACTGCCTGTCTAGCCGTTTAGTTAAACAGTTCGAAAAATGACTTATTTCTGCATGGTTATAAAAAAAATAACTACGAAGCCTTAATGCGGGAGCTACGCTCCGCTCCGCCCCCGCGTTAACCTTCTGACCTAACTGCGAATTGTGCAACTATCACAATAAACCTATGACTGATTTTCTGTGAATACACCTCTGTCTAGCCCCTCGGGGATTTACAGGTGTAAGTGTATGTATGTATGTATGTATGTAATTTTCAATCTTATTTCGAGGTAGTGTCCCATCTTACGATTGGCGTAAGCATTAGCCAGCCAGGTTATTAAATGATGTAATAAACGAGACGGCTGAATATCATTCAGGCCGTTAATTGAATGGCGCCGTTTAGTTAACTGCCTAAGCAGTTAATTCGACGGCTGATTAAGCTAGCTGGCGGCGACATATCTTAATATATATAAATCTCGTGTCACAATGTTTGTCCTCAATGGACTCCTAAACCACTTAACCGATTATAATAAAATTCGCACACCATGTGCAGTTCGATCCAACTTGAGAGATAGGATAGTTTAAATCTCAAATTATAGTCCGATTCGCGATAACCGACATCCACGCGGGCGGAGCCGCGGGCGACAGCTAGTATAGTATATTAATATCATAATCGCCTTCTCATTTCCTTTATTTTAATACCCTACTCGATAAGTTGGGTGAAAATATTTTTTGACAACATACGTTTTGGTGCCAAAAATCCACCATATAGCTTTTGTTCACATTTTATGTATCCTAAAATACTTGGGAGAAGAATACCTTTCGTTTGAGATACCTAGACATTGAATCCGTCTAGTGATTTGGAAGATATGAAGTAATTAAGAATATTACAAACTTCTTGGCAGTCGGGTAAAAAGAGCTGTAAAAGTTGCAGTATCTTCTTATTTTATTGTTTTTATTTATTGTTAATTTAATTTGATTTATCTGTCGCCATAATAATAGGGGTTGCCAGCGAAATAGTAAATCTTCTAACAAAACGTAGTCTCGAGCTATGGTGTCATATTTATCATTTTGAGTTTTGAGTACCAACATTCGATGACAAAATAAAACTTTGCTGACAAAAAAAATGCATTTAAAAGTAGCCGTGCTCGCGAACCTATGTCTAATGTTCTTTTTTTAAACGATTGGAAACAATTCAAAGTATAAATTCTTCATAATTTATTATTTTTATTTTGAAAAACTGGCTAAAAATATTACCATAATGGCGGACGCTAACTAAATGAATAACAGTTATAGTTTTCTGATTCAGCACTGGCACCTTGTTTTTTTGCATCTGTGTACACTACTTGTTGTCGTGTCGAATCGTTATGTTGACGAAGCCGATGTCTTTTGTGATGGTGACATTATTTATAAAATGGCGACCTTGTAATGATGCAACGTTCATATTTCATATTTTTTGAATAATTCTGTTTAATTTAAATAGATGGCGTTTCAGTGTCTGCTTATGTATGATGTATATATATGATACTCTGTATAGTGCCAAAGTTAAACGTTAAAGACCGCAGAACAGAAACACTCTGTTCCGTGTTGAAGACTCTTCTGCGTAGCGGTAGAGCTTTCAACTGCTACGTCGGAGGTAGCGAGTTCGATAGCCGCTCAGTGCAAGTATTTTTTGGAAGAATGTATGTTACATTTGCCCGGGTGTTTCTATAATAATATCGGTAGTTAATGAATCTGCCTTACTATCGAGAGGTCCCGGGTTCGAATTCTGGCCATTACACTACCAACGTGAACCCACTTCTAGCACAAGCAATTTAGCTTAGTTCGAGGGATTACAGGGAATATTAGTAATTTCGGTTGCTAATATTCTTAAAAATAAAAAAATGTAGGTAAGTAAGAATGTATTTACAAAAAAAAATATCTATATAGGTATTTTTATCCGCATTCTAGACTCCATAACATAATGGGTCCAGATAGCGTTGTGCGGAAGAATGTTGTAGTGTAGAATATAAATATTTATATAGAAATATCCATATACAGTGATCTTAGTTTTTAAGTATAGTATTTAAGTATTTGCAGATGTAGTGTGTGAGTAGATGAAAATGTATCTAAGCAGGCTTATTTGTTTTTTAGAAACTCCTATAGGTACTCACCATCATTTCACACTGATTTTCCTTATAAAGACTAATTACTTACCTGCTATCTTTTACAAGTTATATTTTAAAAGGTAAGGTAAAAGCACCAATGGTAGACACTTTAAGAACAAATCAAACTTCACTCTACAAAATAACACATATTTTTTAAAGAATGGTCGTTACGTCCTTTTTTAACTGTTAAAGCAAAATTTAGATATTAAATTTAGCAAATAAAATCTTTAAAAACTAACATATTTTTACTTTAAATACAATTATTATATACATGGTCGTAAACACCAATAGTCGATAATCACTTAAAACCGATAAAAAACTAGCCATAAAAATACGGCAATGGTCTACGTAGGTCAACAAGTTACATATTTATAACATCCGTTCTAAAATTGTGAAAATCATTATTAATAAATAAAAAATCACACCTATTAAAAATCACTACTCTTAACAAAATCTTAAGAAACAACTGGTGCCAACTCAATATTTAGTCATGACAGTGTTGTGCATTTTTGAACATGTATTATATAATATACCATTAGATGTTTTTTAAGTAAATAGTCAAGTAAAAAAATAGTTACTTTTCCTACAGTAAAGTATTTTTTTCTAAAGTGTCGACTATTGGGTCAGTGTCGACCATTGGGTCGTTTACCTTAAGTAGTTCTATATAATAATAAAAAATTAATTACTATGGTATTTTTAACGAGTAGTAATCTATGTAACGGAAATTCTAATTTACTCTGTATCCAAGCTTTTTTCATTTAAGCAGGATTTTTTCTTAAGTTGGCATCACTATAAAATAAAATCAAAATAAAATTGTGGTTATATCATTGCTAACAGGTTTTCCTAACTAATCTTGAAGTAGCTACCTAATTTAGTCAAATTGGTTTTATTAATAACCAATTAACCATAATAGATTTATTTATTAGTTACTTATATATTAAGGAGAGTGTTTTTGAGGCCATCTGCAAGCCTGCTGATTGACGGATGTGGTTCAGGCTTTGTGACCGGAAGCTCCAAATTTGAAATTTTAGAGGGTACCGGAAAATTGTTATGAGGATGCTGTTTTTTTTTTTTAAGTTTTTATTGGCAACTCAACAACAAGTCCTTAATGCCTAACTTAGTAATAAATTAAATACTTTTTAAATAACAGGCTAAAAAAATACATTTTGTATTTTCCCTACCGTACTAACTATATAGTGAATAGCTTTGAAATATTTAGAATCACTTGAAAAGTTTATTTAATTCTGTTGGTACTTCACAGTCACTATCACTCACGCTTTGAAGTTCAGAAACTAAAACTAAACGTTCGATATTAAATTTTTGACATTTTGGCTACTACATTTAAACAAGTGTCACATTTTCCGTTATGTAAAATTTTCAGTCTTGCAAGATGAGCTGATGTTCTACAGTGGCCAAATATTAATCTGTTGAATATTGTTATGTAATTCCGGCAGTTTATCTCTTTCCTTTTATAATAAGGATGCTGATAATCTTTAAGGTGGCAAGCGTTAGATGCAGGACAAGTGGTTGACTTTAAAGTCTGTAATTTTTTTTAGCCACCTTCTTTTTTTATGCCACTTAGGTGGCAGACAAGCACACGGCCCACCTGATGGGAAGTGGTTACCGTGGCCTATGGACGTTTGCAACACCAGGGGCGTCACCTGAGTGTCATCCTACTAATTTTATAAACGCGAAAGTTTGTAAGTACGGATGGATGTTTGTTACTCTTTCACATTAAAACTACTGAATGGATTTTAATGAAACTTTACAATAATATAGCTTATACATCAGAATAATACATAGGTTACAATGTTTAACGATAACCGACATTATAGCGATAATCGACTTCTACGCGAGCGGAGCTAGTGAAAAGCTAGTTTTCGTAATAAAAATCTGTACAAAATTCAGTCAATACCCAAGTGTCGTAAGTCCTAACTCAATTTTCATTGACATCGTGATCGTTTTTTCCATTTGAGAGATTGAAATTAGATCGAAACTGAATTTTGAACAGATTTTTATTCCGAAAGTTGCCCCGCTGATGGTTGGTAATTGTTAATAAACATTTGTCATATTAGAAGTAGGCTCATATCGATACTGTGTGGGCTTCGGACCCGAAACGTCTTAATTGGAGTTCAACGTTCAAGAGTACGCTAGTATACCGCACGTGACGTCATCATTATCGTAAGTACATACACGAAATATTATCTAGCACAATATAGTTAGCGGAATATATCTTGACCCCAGTCACAAAATGTATTAACACCAACGTTTCGCCAACCATGAATTTCGGTCCAGGGTAGGCGTAGGGTAAGCGGGCACTTTGTCTTGGGCTCTTTGTTTACTGTCGGATTAAGAACAGCCCTTAGTCGCCTTTTAGGACACCCACAGGAAGAGCGCGGGGTGTATCTGTAGTGGAGAAGTTCAAATACACAAATCATAGATTATATCAGACGAAGCCACGCGCAGCAAGGGCTCGTTTCCCTCGCCTCAAGATATATGCTGAGAACTATACCACCTGGCTAATTATACTACTTGTAGTATACAAAAGCCAGAGACACCCACGTGAGACCTTCGTACTTTGTATAATACTTAGAGTGTAGCGACCTTTTCAAGAACAATGTCCTGTCTTTTTACTAGCTCTTGTGGGCAGGTGGGCTTACTGATCGGTAAACGATCAGTGTGTTAAGCTAGTTAGATATGGTTGCCATTTGGATGGGTGACCAATTAGTAGTATTTCATCTACTAAGCGCTTCCATGCGTCGGAATGCACATTCGGTTCCGTTTCTAGTCGTTAGGTGAAGTCGGAGGTTTACCTTTATGGGCGACCTGAACAACTCTGTCAGTGGTTGGCCAACGAACCACTCTGGCTGGAAGGTCAGCGTCAGTCGCTCCCAATATAGCCGAAAAAGAAATGGTAGTCCTCGGTTAGACGGTCTGAAATCCTCTATACATGTTTTTTCAAGGATTCTGGGGACTTAATTCCAAGTCTTTGTGGTGTTGAAAAGAGGTACCGTCTCCACCTAAAAAGATTTCACATATCGGATTTCACCAATGACTATTGCAAACACGTCAAAAGCTTTTTGTGGTCTATATCGTTCTAGAAAAGCCATTCTTTTCACAGCGCAAAGAGACCTATACTTGTATATTAACTATTACTATTAAAGAGTTCGCTTAGTCAATCAAATCTTTATGATCAAAACGATTATATAAAACCGGTATTCTAATAATGCATAACGCTAAATAAATGGCGTCTAATTGGCTCTATGAGCGCGTTCGCTCATTAAACCGCCAAATATTCGAAAATAGAACTTCTAAAATCAAATTCTGTTTGTTTTGTACGCTTTACTTACGACTTTTCAGTTTTGAGTAATAAATACTTTCTACCTGTCATCCTTGCTCACAAGTTTAAATTGCGAATAGAATGTTGTCTTTTCCATTCTTGACAGATGTAAAATAACTGGAAATACCACAGGCTGAATAATACCTACACTCTGGCTATGGCAAACTTTGAGGCTTTTATCAATAAATTATTATTGTTTTATATATAGAGGGTAAACGTTATACGAAGAATATCTTATTATGCCTCCTCAGAAAGAGTTCTGTATGCTAAGTATACCTCTTAGGCTGGCCGTTGGCTTTCCACTGGACTAAATCTCGGTTTCTATTATTATTAATGAAATCCGCTCATTAAGAAACTGGGTTTAATTTTAATTGATTTAATATATGTAATCTTTTTATTATGTTTACTACCACAGATCTAGTGACCCACAGACAGAATTTTATTGTTTTAAGTAGCCATTTCTAATAGAACAATGTACATAATCAGTATTTAATTCTGACTTGTGGTGAGAAAATAAACTATTTTTTTTGTTATTATTATTATTTATGACACTATCAGATGCCCGGTGCTCTACCCGCATGAATGTCAGTTACCGCAATATTGGTTATGCCTCCAATTCTATTCAACAAACTCTATCTTAATTTTCATTCCTAAAATTAACTATGTTAACAGCCCATTACATTACTATTGCATTACTCAAATTTATGTATTTATCGCAGCACACTTACCTGTTAGATAAAGTATCGAGCGATAGGAAGATAGTGCTGCCAACATAACTGTTTAGTACTTATTATGTAATGTTGTTGCAACTGCGGCAATACTGCCAACATTGAAAATAAATTACGAATATTATTTTACACGCTAACTTGACGACCTGTTTGGTTGGCGTGGCGGTCGTACATTTTCTTTATTATAGTAGTTAGTGCTTATATTAATTAAAATGCTTTTTCTTTTTGATTTTATTGTCTTACCTATCCATAAATGGCATTAGACTTAGACAATCTAATGTTATTATTTATACAAGAGCGTGATTCTTTTTGCAGAGGTGCGAAGTGCCTATTAGTAAACAGTAAAAAAAACGATTTTACTTAATTATGAAGAATATTTTTAACGTGAATTTGTAACTAGATGAATTCAGAATCATACAGTGCAGTAAAGGCTTGCCTGTCGTTACTACTTTATGCTTTGTATTTTAATTATAATTTTTCTACCAAGACAATCACCACAGAATAAATAATAGCCATCATGTAGGGTTTATATTTATAACATAGACAGCATTCTTTTTCAATTATTCCCGCTAACCCCTTCAGCTAAGTCAAATTGCTTGTGTTAGAGTTGGGTTCACGTCGGTAGTGAAATAGCCAGGATTCGTAACCGGGATTGCTGGAGCCTAAGAAAGAGTCTGAATCAAGTTTAGTGGTTTTCGGAACCAGGGACACCGTAGATCATGTGAAGTGGAGGCGAAAGAGTACGAAAACAGACCCTGAGCGCAATTGGAAAGCTTTGAACCCAAGAACTAACTGAGATAAAACTCTGATTCATTATTTTTGCAGGATCATCATCATTCGACATTAATAATGTTTTGTAGGAATATTACCTATCTTAGTATAAAATTCACGGCAGTTCTTTATAACTTTAGAATTAAATAACAATAACGCATAAATTATGTAGCGGATATAATGTTTTTCATTCAGTGTACATAAGATCTCGGCATACACTCAAAAATTAACATAGCGTGAATTTGCAATCTGGGACCTGATTCTGCTAATTTTATATCGTAACAAAACCACTGTCATACTAGTTACACTTCAAAAATGCCATTTAATATTAGACTTTACTGTTAAGGTTTTAAAGTTCAAAATTAAATGGCATCTGGTAAAGTGAATTAAAAAAAATATGACCTCTTTTTCATGTAATTTTGGACTCTATTATTTAATTTCTGACTCTAAAACTTAGTCTAAAATTAATTATGTATAATAAAATAAAATTAATTAGTTATGAGAATGAAAACGAGTTCATTGCATTTTTTTAATTCCCTCTGCCATTGCCATTTAATATTAGACTTTAACAGTACAATAATAATTTAAAATTAGGTAGCAGTTTTTTTTGCACTGACACTCAGTTACATGAGTGGTTTTTCTATGCTATAAAATTATCAGAATTGGAAGAGGTCACCGTTAAACCAACTGACAGCAGCGCTGAAACCATAATATTAGCATTTTTAATGTTGGCAACATTGTTGTCATTGATTGACATTGAATAGCGTTCAGCGCTATTAAAAATAAACGAATAATAAATCTTATTTTTATGGAGACGACATTATCTAACAACTATTCCTAATTAGATAACTGAGTTACGGTCATAAACTTCTAAGACCAGATAGCCATGTTGTGAAAAAGTGTCTTTCCATGGCTACACCTGTGTCTACAATTCTCTAAGCATACAACGTCGAACACAGCGCTGAGCAATGACAATATCTATCAAGGTTGTCTCTTGATACAGATTGTCATTGGTCGATCTCCAGTGACGTCACCCAGTCCCACCAATGACAATCTCTATCAAGGGACAACCTTGATAGAGATTGTCATTGGTCGATCTCCTTTTTTTTTTTACGTGCGGGAAATCCCCACGGATACCCACCCCTCCGGAGCCGGAGGGCTAGTTTATGTCGGACTCGAACCGACTAAACCGCACGCCGTCTCTGGGTCGTAGTGCTAGGCCGAAGGTGAGGTTGTCATGCGACATATCCCTCGCACCCCGGCTGACCCAGGGCCATCCCTCTCGGTCTGGCCCTCCTCGGGAAGGGAGGGACCACGCGGTCCCCGACTCAACCCCGGTGTGGGGAGGCGCGCATCGTCCTACGATGCGCGCCGCCGCCGTGGCCTGCTTCTGCTAGGGTGACGGGCGGCTCCACCCGTCACCCTCAGGCCCGCGCTCATGGGGGGCGGAGGTCAGTTTGCGCCCTCCGACGCCCGAGCCGCCTTCGAGCGCTTGCAGCGATGTCAGCGAGCCTTTCTCGCTCATCGCGCCTCGCCCGCTCTGCTGTCTCCTCCGCGAGCATGACCTGCTCGCAGAAGGAGGCGCTGGCCGCCCACGCATCCGCGCAGCGGACCATCGCCGCGAGCAGGGTGGAGAGCGTGAGCACTCTCACCCCCAGGGCCGCCACAAGCTCCCGCCTCGGCGTCTTAAACGCCGGGCACTCGGTGAGCGTGTGCAGCCCCGAGTCCACGCTCGCGTCGCAGTGATGGCACTCGGGCGTTGGCTCTATACCCATCAGATGCAGATACCGCCCGAAGCTACCGTGCTCGGTGATAATCTGCGTCTGACGGTACGAGAGGCTACCGTGTGGCCTCTCTAGCCACTCCCCCATGATGGGCCTTACCGCCGCACTCACGGCGTGCCCTCATTGGTCGATCTCCAGTGACGTCACCCAGTCCCGCCAATGACAATCTCTATCAAGGTTGTCTCTTGATAGAGATTGTCGTTGGTCGATCTCCAGTGACATCACCCAATCCGACCAGTGACAATCTCTATCAAGGTTGTCGCAGCGTTTTGCTCGAAGCTGTATGCTTAGAGAATTGCACGGCAAGGAAGAGGGGAAGAGGAAGATCTCCTACCACCTGGATAACTAATGTCCCACTACAGCCACACCTTTAGAGGGCTACTCGAAGGATTTCCACGTGTCCTTCAACTGAAGTCCGTTTTTTTGTTAATTCAGACAGTAAATTGTCAACTGCAAATGTCAAATTGTGAAATTATGAGTGGCGTACTCGAAAACTATCGACAATGTTTGTGGCCTAGATACAAGCGGTTTGGCTTTATTATATTTTAAGAAAAAAGTTAAAATTAAAAAGTTGTTTAGTTTCGTAAACTATCCATATAAGCTAACTATAAAATAACCTACGAATATCTGTACTTTCGATACTGATCGCACATGACTATTTTTTAATTGCAATAAACCGGCAACAAAGGTAATGTCATTTTACTATCTGAAATTAAAAAAACAGACTATAGTAAAAGGCACAGTCGAGATTAGGTAAGCTGGCGGCTGGTTCTCGAAACGCGGACTGCGGGTAAGGACGCGGTTTTAGTCCGTCTGATTCTCGTCGTGTGCCATACTAGTACGCTTAATGTGAATACACCACCTACATCAACATAAAATTAGAACAACTCACAGATGGAACTATCTCGAATATAAAATAAATTATGCTCACTTGTCTTTTTCGCCTTGTATTTGTTAAATTATTAACTTTAAACTGAATTTTCGAGGCCGAGCGCAAATAACGTAATAAACTATTGAAAAATATTTCCTAATCACATCCCACAACCGCAAATGAACAAAAGATAATACTTAAGTAAAATATTACTATATTAAAGTGACCGGGTTCTCTAGTGTGCAGTCTGAGCCAACTCAGTGGTGATGATGATTGATGATTGAATTAAAGAAAGATCAATATAGGACCTTTTTTGAATTAAATTTTTAAGCATTTTTCATGCTAAATATTCAAAATCTATTTAAATAGAAAAAAATTGCAGCGGTCTAGGCGCGTCTCAGTCAGGGACGGATATGAAAGGAGAATTTTGGATAGGTTAGGGCGAAGTCTGGTGGCTTAGTGGTCGAAGCATTGCCCCTGTAAGGCAAAGATCGGTTCAAACCCCAAATAGACCGATAAAAAAATCTGTTTAAATCCACTATAGGACCTTATAAGAGCGCTGTACTGCTCCCATGGTTATGCGCGGCGTGGCGGGACCGGGCGACAAGGAAACAGAGAGATAGACAGAGCATTAGCTCAGAGTAAATAAGATACCGCTGTGAGCGCTAGCGGCGGTTCATATCGCTCGCTCTCATTTCAGCCACACCACGCGTTTTTTTTTATACCACACAAGCGCACGGCCCATCTGGTCGAAAGTGGTTACCGTGGCCTATTGACGTGTGCAACACCAGGGGCGTCACATTCGCGCTGCCGACCCTCTTAGAACAGAGAGTTTCTGTGCCGTCAGTGTAGAATATAAATCAGGACAAGCCTTTGGTCTCTCCACTCACAGCACAAAAACTCTCCAGTGAAATCTGACTACCCTACTTACCGCCGGGAACACAACACGAGATTATTATGGCCGCGGTATTCTGTAGGGCGGAGGTACTTCGCCAGTCGGACTACGCATTCTCAATCTCTCCTACAACTTCCTTGGGCACGGTAGTGCTCGCGGTGCGGTCATATTATAGTAACCAAAATCACTAATATTCCCGCTATACCACTAATATCCCTCTCCAGATATAAGCTAAATTGCTTGTGTTAGTACTGGATCCACGTCGGTAGTGTAATGGCCATATTGGAGCTTGTGTCGGCGGATAAGGCCGACTTCTTAAGTGAACTTCTTGTCTAGTAAACAAACAAGTCCTTAATAGAAATGAAGTTATATACGGTCCCGAGTAATAGGGGGTCTGCCTATTGCCATATTCCGGGCACTATTGTTGACTCGAGCTATGCATCTGAGGTTGAGTCTGGGCTGTAGATCATCCGTCTGGTATTACCCTCATCATGAAATGACGTAGGTATACTACAATACTTCTGATATAATAAAGTTGTGAATATATCACAATGAAATGAAGAATCCGAACGCAAATGACTAAGCAATACTACTGTGATATGTACGATTATGAAATAGGTAACGAAAGTAGCGTCGTGGCTCGAGGTCGGCGGGACGTTCGTCCGAGTCAAGTTGAAGGCCACACACATACATGTACCGTGAAGTTGTATTGAGCGTTTCGAATTTTAAAAAAATATACTCATTATTATATTATTTTATTACACAAAATATTATTCTGAACACGGTTTCCGAACGTGGGTGTGTTCAATCGATGTTCTTCTTATATCTATGATGTTTACGGAATGGCGGGAAATAGACAGTGGTGCCAACCATATGAAATAAATGCATTTCGGAGGGTATTTTTTTAATGTAGAGTAGAAACTGTAGGAATATTATGTACCTGTATACAGGTTTCTGCTTAGCAATAAGTGACTAATTATTTAAAAAGTAATTAATAATTCGCTGTAGCGTTGCTACTTATGAGAAGATTAGGTGCGGACGGTTCACCATTTTTTATACGCTTGTATCATTTTTACCTAGTAAGTAATAAGTAAGTATAGATATTTGATTTTTCTCGTACGGTTAGGTATACCCCCAGATACCCCCTCCCGCTTCCCGCTAGTATTTGTAACTGAAGAACTCAGTAACTTAGTAGTTTGAAGTAGGTACCTAGATATGAAAGAGGACCGGGTCTTACGTTAGGTTGAAAAAAAAAAGACCAACAGTACAAATCGGTTTCAATATTATGCCACAGTTGGATACTGGACGGTAGTAGGTAGGTAGGATGGGAACGTTGTAGTACCTATGAATAACTATCAAACGGGAATGAAAGCGGGAATTTAAAAAACTTCATATACGAGGAAACTGTATTTAAAGGAAATAAATCTCTTCATACTAGACCGACTAAACTTCAATCCTAATGCTACAAATCTTGTCTCCAGGTAAAGAAGTGCAGAAGCGATGGCGCTCTATCCGCGACTCTTACACGAAGACCTTCAGGCAGGGCAAGTGCGTGCTGCCGGAGCAGTGTCCCCCCAGCAGCCGGCGGTACCAGTACCACGAACAGATGTCGTTTTTGTTGAAGGCATTGCAGAACAAGTGAGTATCGTCTTACTTACGTCTTACCTAACCTAACCCTCGTATATTTACAGTCGACAAAGGAGATACAGTCGCATTTTAAATATATAATCTTTAGGCTAGAAATGGAGATGTCGGGAATAAGTTCCTGTGGGTTGTAGGAACGCGATTGGAAGGGAAGAGGGAATTGAAGCTGTGGGTAACATGTTGCACATGTAATCCGTAGTAGTAAAACAAGTCCTTTAGCCCCTCCGAACCTACTAAAACCCCACATCGTCTTGGGTCTTCAGTCTACGCTACCTATTAAATCCTTAAAACAATAAATTTGAATTTATTTAACTTGTAACAATTTTCTTCTATTACAGAAAACCAAGATTCTCCCAAGACAAATACGAGTCATTCTCAGAACTGTCAAACTCGCCACAACACCCGCCACCGGAAGACATACTGCCAACAAAAATAAAAACAGAAATCATAGACAAACCTCTAGACCTCAAAACAAAACACGAAGAGAAACAAACGTCAGACAAATGTAACCAAGCGAACTGCACAAACGCACCAAACTCGTTAGAAATCAAAATCGATGCTAATTCGATTCTACCCGATGATCATTTTGATGATGACAAACTATTTATGAATTCTCTAATACCTTTATTCAAAAAAATGAATGATGATACTAGATTGCTATGCAGAATTGAAGTTCTAAAAATCATCAGGTACGCTCTCCAAGGACATAAGTGCTTTGAAGCCTTGAAGGTAGCAGAGGATAATTATTTTAAGGATAGAATGAGTGGCATCCTTGCGAAGGAGGAAGATGTGTCTACTAGTTCGCTGAAGAGTCAAGAGTCGGGGTTGTCAATGACAACGCGGTCTGCTGATGGCAGTAGACCGGTTAGGAAAAGGAGAGTTAGTATACTTTGTAATTATACACTAGTAAATAGACTCAGGAAAAGAGATAAGGCAAAATTCACGCCCGAAAAAAAATCTGAACGAAGATTCAATAAATTAATTACAGGTATTCTTTTATTATAGGCCCGATCACCTTCTCCATTGCCGGTACCAATCAAGAAAAGGGGTCCCGGCCGTCCTAGAAAGGTAAAAATAACTAAAGTTTTTGATTTTGAATAACACATTCTGCTTATTTTAGAAGTGCGTTCACTCTCATAGTAGATATAATTAGGATTCGAACCTTAGACCTCTCAACATAAACACACTCGTAACACAGGTAATACAGCTTAACTGGAGGCGTTAACGGTAATATTATTTATTTCGGTTACTAATAGTCTTCAAAAAAAGAATAACCATACTGTAGTTCTCTTCTCTCAAATTTCCTTTATTATACATATTCCTTACTAGCTTTTGCCCGCGGCTCCACGCGCATAGATTTCGGCTATCGCGAACAAACATAGCCTATGTCTTTTTGTCAAAGTCTGATCTACCCCTATACCAAATTTCATCCAAATCGGTTCAATGGTTTAGGAGTGAAAGACGGACAAAACAAACAGATACACACATACACTTCCCCATTTATAATATTAGTATGGATTCTGTCCATTCTTGTCACACCACTCATTCATCTCAACTTACTCATTCTCAACTTACCCTACAACAAAATATTTTTCATTATCAGAGGTATCAGGATATTTACCATCTTGCACTGTTGCGAGTTTCCCGATATTTCAGCGCTGTTGCAAGCACCACGATCTCGGAGGAGCTGGAAAATTTCTTCTACCCTATTTCGAGTTCTGTTACTACGCTTGAGTTCAAAAAATTATAAATATATCAAAATATCCCGATACCTCTAACAATAATCACAGTATCCATGTTATTTTAAAATACCTAAAATCTCTGTCCTTCCAGATCCGCCCCCCTCCTTCGGATTCGGACGAGGACCACCACCTCGCTCCAAAGAAACGTCTCCCGAAGCTGAAGGTGCCGGACACCTCCTTCGACGAAGACTCTCTGGGCAACGCCACGAGTGTCGCTCAACTATCCACGCCGATGTTCATGAAGGTAGTTATACCTACAATGTTTATTATAACCAGGTTTATGGTAGATAGATAGATAATTCTTAATTGTACACCAATAGATTTTACAGTAGTATAAGTAGGAAGAATGTATGTGTGCAGCCTTTAGAGCATATCTAAACATTTTTAGTGAGATCCGTGCAGCCTTTAGAGTACCTATATCTAAACATTTTTAGTCAGGTCCGTGCAGCCTTTAGAGCTTATCTCAACATTTTTAGTCAGATCCGTGCAGCCTTTAGAGCGTATCTAAACATTTTAAGTCAGATCCGTGCAGCCTTTAGATCATATCTAAACATTTTAAGTCAAATCCGTGCAGCCTTTAGAGGCTATCCAAACATCCAGACATCTTCACAAATATCCACATTTATAACATTAGTAGAATTAATAGGCCCTTATTTTAGTAGTATTGCCAGAATAGAGGATATCAATATCGCTCGCCATATGAAAAAATTTAAATATAGTCGTATAGTAGATTCTTTTTGAATGAATTTTTTTAGAATTAGTTGGAAGTTGGATAGAAAACCTAGATAAATGCGATATTATGTACATCTTAGTTTTAATTTCTTTTTAATTCCAGATGTACAACCTGGAACGTACCAAAGTCGCCCCAGCGCTAACACCACAAACCCTACCGTTCTCAATCAAGGCGGAACCAGCCAGCCCCGAACCTAGCACGTAAATAAATTAACTAGAATAATATTGTAATATATAAACAGTAATAATATAAAAGTATTGTCCTACTTATGGGCCCAAAAAATGAGGACCCAAAAGGCCAATTCTCCTAATAAAAATCTGTTCAAAATACAGTCAAAACCGATGTCTTCAACTGTGTCTTCAGGACTAGAGTGAATAGGTTACCTTTAGGTAAGCGTGCTTCACCGTCGACCGCATCGTCACTTACCTACTGATGAGATAGTGGGCAAACTTGAGCGGGATTCCATCTTTTGTCATAATAGTTTTTGTCCTAATTTAAATTGCCATAACAAATTAGGCATAATTTTCTTTGTCATAATAATAGTCTGCCATAATTGGTTTTTAGCATACTGTGTTATTAAGCATAAATATTGTATATCCTAATGTTTTTATTCATAACATTGATACGCATAAAGTTGTAAAGCATATTGTTTATTTGTCTAATACTTATTTGGTATAATGATAAACGCCTGCTAACATGGTGCTAGCAAGCTGGCAAGGATCTGGATGCAATCTGGACTTTAGGGCACCCCGACTCGGATAGGTTAGGTTAGAAGGCTAATGCGGGAGCGGAGCGTAGCGAAGCTCCCGCATTAGGCCTTCGTGGTTATTTTTTTATAAACCACCTAGAAGTAGGAGCCCCGCGTAGCGGGGCTCCGTCGACCAATTAGATCAAAAGAACATTAGGTTAAATGAACTTTGATGCGCCTACAAGTTTGACAAGAGCAATGTATAAAATAGTGTAATATTGTTAATAAAAATTTTGTAGTGATTTGTTCGGAATAGTTATGGTTATGCGTGGTTATGCTTAAGTAAACTTATGCTTTGGTATATTATGCTTATTAAATATTATGCTTATAGTAAATAGGAGTAAAAAAATTATGCTTAAAAAGTTATGGCAAACGAGTATTATGCGTAAATAATGTTATGACAAGTAACATTATGCAATGTTAAATTATGACATAAAATTTTAGGAATAAAAATAGAGAACCAACTTGAGCCTACCAAACATTAAAAGAAACGATTATGATTTCCATGAATGAAGGACCAATTCACGTAATATTTTTCTTCTTCTTTGTTCTTTTCGTATCGTTAGTGGCCAACCTGTGACAGAGTTGTTCAGGTCGCCCATATAGACCTCCGTCTTGATCTAACGACGGTTGACAGCCTCGACCGACTTTTAACGTGCTCTACGAAGCACGGAAGCGCTCAGTTGTAACACCACTAAACGGTCACCCATCCTAATGGTAACCTTCGCCTATTTAACTTACCGGACCGTAAGTTTAACCCATCGCTTCGTGCACTCGCTGGTGCCTCGGAAAGCGATCACTATTTCAATATTCTTTATTAAAATTGTGTTATATAAAAATGGTTTTGACTTTTCTAACTAGATAGCATCGATGGCCTATTAATTTTACACGCACGTGTTAATATATCAAGAGTTAATTCCCCGACTCTTGCGGTATGTGGTACTTTCATACTGCAAAAATAAGATCTCATCACGTCATCTTTAAAACTGTAGAAACTATGGTCAAAAGGGTCTGGTATCAGGGGGCTTCAACCATAGAGTGTAATGTAAGTGTATTTTGCAGTATTTTATACATGATGTTCAATTAAAGATAAAGGTTAATTCGTTATATTTAAATTGTGGGTTGGATCCATTTTGATGCACTTGATGTTGAGCAGTTGATGCGGTTATAAGAAATTTTATATGCAACAGTTTTTATTACACATTCTTTTAAGATTATTTTTTCTTATTAATCTGTTCCTAAGGGTCTTGATGTGTGATGATTATAAAATTAATCTATAACCTTCCACAAGAAGTGGGTAAAGTTAACAAAAATAAATTTTCAAATCGCACTACTTCCTAGTTCGGAAAATTGTAATCATACAATATTTTTTTGTGATTTAGATAATTTATTAAACAACATATTTTTTTATTCCGGATTTATCAATTCTTTTTTACAAAATATTAACTAATTCCAAAGATGAAAGAAAAACAATAATACCACATCAACATCTTAAAAATATAATTTCGCATTCTACTTCCGGCTGGCCATTTGTCCTTACACATTTTTCTATTGTTATAGCCTTTCAAACAAGCCCGCTACTCTCAAGTAAGCACTTGAGTGACCATATTTTCAATTTTAATTTGATTTTTATATGTCCTGCTAGGTCGACCTCGACATACCTACCCTTATAATTTCAGAGTTTAGTACGCAGAATCGGCACTATTATTTATGTAAGATGGCGGATACAATATCGGAAATAAAACATGTCCTTGTAACAGTTTTAATAGTAGTACTATACATACGATCACTTAGTGTACGATCGCGCACCTGTTTTACACGATCATAACACACATATTATTGATAATATTAATTGAAAGCATTTATACACAATCTGTAATGTTTCTGAACGTTCATAAATAAGTCTATGATGAGTTGTTTATTAGAATTATCTTTTTTTGCTCCAATAGTGTTAAGTATTATATATTCAACTTAATGTCTAATATTTATAAGAAAATATCATTGAAATTGTAATAATTATCAAAATAGATGCAAGTTTTATATTCTATTTTGTTGATAAACGTCATATTTTTATTAAGTTGTATGTGGTGAGTGAAATGTGATATAATTTTAGGATTTATTGTATTCTGGTGTATATGTAAGTTGAAATTGAATTGTTATTTGCAATAGAACGTAAATCTTATTTTAAAAAGTTTAACCAGCCACCACTAGTGTATTGTGTATTCTTTTTTGCAGTTTTCATTGATGTAAATTTTATTAGTCGAACGTTTAAAAAAGAATAACTTAGATCATTGATATTGTATAGTTTCTCACTAATGTTGGTACAATTATCGCCCCATTATTGCCAAACATCCTATTCTATTTTGCCGTTCGGAGTGTTAGATTTTTATGTGTAGGTAATTAGTATTGGTACATGGTACAAGTTATTTAGTTTCATACTATGAAATTGGGCTTCACTTTCCTGTTCTGTTGGCATTCATCATGGTCTTGAACTATACATAAACGTTAAAAATAATGCATATTTTTTCTAAGACAGTAGTCAAGATTATTGTTAGTGGTGTCAACATTTATTGTCTCAAAAAGTAAATGATGATAGTTTGATTGAAATTTGAATAGTAATTATTTGCAAAACGCCTGATAAAATCGATCAAACGAGTGATCTCAAAAGCGCGCCACAATGCACAAAAATATATGGTAGCTAGTCTTTTGTCTATGGTTAGCCATTTTGCATTGCGCGGGTATGTTATATTCTTTATTCGAAATTCGAATGAGTGTTATTGTAATTTGAACGCTGTGTTTATTAGGTCATTGTGTGAAAACATAATGTATTTTTAGTTTATCAAAAAGCATTTTGTAGTTGTTAACGTTCATTTTATTATTTTTAATAATGTATCTGTCCAAATAATAATAATATGAAGTACTGGACGTCTAGATACGTCCCAAAGTGTTGTTGTAAAGCTAATTGTGTAAGAATATTGTGTTTAACACGACTAAAGTAAGATGTCTGTACATTCCTATAGTTAGGAGTCATGTAGAAATATGTGGAATGTACGCCACAAAAATAAAAGATTAATTTTACATAATATTGTTTTATTTATGAGGATATAACAGGATTAACTATAGATATATAATAACCACCATAACCTTGACCCCAATCACGTCACAACATGTACTATATATGTGCAGTACGCGTGTTTTGGGTATCTTCTGAGGATAGCGCGGGGTGCTACGGCCGCTGAGGAGCTTAAATCCACCAATAGGCTATTTGACTACTGCTGGAAAATAGTATTATATTATTTGTTATTGCATAAAATACAAACCATTTTAATATTTCCTGGAGATCTGTCGTATATACGGAGAAAATCAATGTTAAAGTTTGAATTGAAAAATTACGCGCCAAAACGCAATTTTTGCTATGGCGCCTGGTTGCTCTGACAGATGACGTCACACATAAGTAAACAACAAACTATTGTAATAGTTTTGAAATTTAAATAAGTAGAAAATAGGTACTTACGCTGCCGTTTTACATTTTTAAGTTCCGCTGCATAAAAATCTGGATTATTTCTAAAGAATTGTCCAACCATAGTCGCATCTACTTTGGGTAAGTTACTGATGTCAGCTCGCACAACATTTCTCTCCATTTTATGCACAGAACTTTAAATAAACAAAAACTGTAACAGGACGGCTGGGAAATAACGTAAATAACACGTAGATCGCACGATCAATATAAAGAAAACCAGAAAGCATACACTGAAACTAACGTTTACTTCTGTGTGACGTCATCAGAGTTGCAACCAATTACAGAGCGTTTTCAAACACGTGAATAAACCACAAAAAAAATTCATTTATGTCTTTTATACAGAAAATGACCTTATTTTTTCAGAACATCAATAAAATATGCTTTTTACATTACATTTAATTAGGATGATAACAAATTATTCCATATTTTAAACAAAAGAAAAATACTACATCTATGTTTTAAACACAGTCAAAATGCCTATTATAGATTATATCAAACCAATCCGTGCGCGCCATGTCTTCAGGACCTTCTTTCTATTCCGACTTGAGGTCAAGATATATGCCTTCTTTTTTAATTCGCATGTAAAATATCGTCACCAGGTACAGAAACTGATAATTCACTAAATTGAACACGGAGGCCTTCCCTCTGCGGAGTGCAGGTCATAGGTCCAATAAAATATTTGTCTCTAGTCGGCATGACGCACAGTCTCAATAGGATCCAAGTCACATTATCTGTGGAGTATTTGACGCAAACCGCGTTACCCTTCTTGCTCATGCGTAGATAAAATTTCCTGGGGTTGCCTACGTAAACACCTGAAAATAGAAAGGAATAACTGTCAAGTATTTTTTTTTTTCATTGATATACTGCGCAACGCAGACTTTCTGCAAATGGAATATAATTTAGAATCTATTTGCAACTCCGGGTTTTAAAATGCAAGCTTTCATGTTTTAAACTTACGTATTTTTTTTAATGGATACGTCAATTTGATTTTATTTTGCCTGAAAATAGTAAGCTAGAGGCTCTCGGAAATTGTGCAAAAAATGCTGATGCAGTTTTACAGCCACCTGTGCCTCATATATGTGTATGTTTTTTTTTGCCCGAATTTGTGCAAATTATTTGCACAAAATTACTTCAAGAAATTATTTGTTCAATCAGGCGCCTGCTGACCGAAGCCGCGTTAGACCTGCTGGTTCTAGCGAGGTCCAAAGGGTATTCGAGGGCATGTCCACACTTAAAAAAGCTATAAGTACCTGTACGAATATATGCACAAGTTACCTATAGTCAAAAAAATCTATTTACGTATGTAATTATTTATTCATTTTAGATTATTTTAATAATAGCTTTTAATTTTCAATTTCATTTACTTGTTAATTTCTTTATTTAAATCAATCTACAAACCTGTTCCCCAGTCCGACAGCTCATTAGTTAGCACACTGGACATCATAGGTTGGCCATCATTGTACTCGATACCCGCCTTCAACCAATGCTTTTCATCCAAGTATAACATGAGACCAGCCTGATCGTACAGCGTCGTGAAATCTGCTTCAATACAAACCTGGAAAAACGTAAAATCTGGCCAAAACGGATAAAACAAAAACGCTACACTTAACGTTTATACTAAGGATTCTGGCAGCCCTGTCCTAATTTTTAGCCTTCCTGTGATAGTGGGTGAAAGTCGCACAGGAAATAATTATTACAACGTACAAAGAAGGTTTATCAAGTTGAGATAAAAAAACAATTTCAAATGACGAAGTCTCTATTGTATGTTGGAGAAAAGGTAAATAATTAATCTGTGTTAATAATATAATAATGTCTAACGCTGTTGTAAAGAATCCATACTAATATTATAAATGCGAAAGTAACTCTGTCTGTCTGTCTGTCTGTATGTTACGCTTTCACGCCTAAACCGCTGAACAGATCTTGATGAAATTTGGAACAGAGGTATATTAGAGCTTGAGGGCATAGGCTACCTTTTATCACGAGAAAGGGGGTTTAAGGGGGGGAAATAGGGGATGAAAGATTTTATGAAAGTTTGTCATTTCTGAAGATATCTTAATGAAATTTGGTACAGAGGTAGATTAGAGCTTAGGATCGGACATAGGCTACCTTTTATCGCGAAAAGGGGGGTGGAAGGAGGAGGGACTAGGGCCTTGGGAGGAAAGTTTGTCATTTTTGAAGATTTCTCGATGAAATTTGGTACAGAGATAGTTTAAAGCTTGGAAACGGAAGTAGGCTACCTTTTATCGCGAAAAGGGGGGCGGACTAGGGCCTTGGTATGAAAGTTTGACATATTATCGCGAAATTATATTTATATTATTTATTTATTATATATATATTTATTTATTTATTATATATATATATATATATTATACCTTTTATCGCGAAAAGGGGGGAAGAAGGGGGGGACCAGGGCCTTGGGATAAAAGTTTATCGTTTTAGAAGATTTCCTGATGAAATTTGGTACAGAGATAGTTTAGAGCTTGGGAACGGACATGGACTACCTTTTATCACACAAAGGAGGGTAGAAGGGGGGGACTAAGGCCTTGGGATGAAAGTTTGTCATTTTTGAAGATT
This sequence comes from Eilema caniola, assembly GCA_949126895.1. Lineage (NCBI taxonomy): Eukaryota > Metazoa > Arthropoda > Insecta > Lepidoptera > Erebidae > Eilema > Eilema caniola. Next base: position 1,237,459 of record OX421486.1, on the reverse strand, counting down.
TCCTGATTAAATTTGGTACAACGATAGTTCAGAGCTTGGGAACGAACATAGGCTACCTATTGACGCGAAAATAGAGGCATGGGGGGGGGGGGGGCTAATAAGGGATTAAAGTTTGACAGTTTTGAAGATGATGAAATTTTGGTACAGGGATTAATTAGAGCTTGGTAACGGACATATGCTACCTTTGATCGCGAATAATGTGGTAAAAGAAGGGGGATAAGGACTACATAGTAAAAATGAAAGTTTGTCATTTTTGATGATATCCTGGTGAAATTTGGTACAGAGATGGATTAGAGCTCGAAAATGGACATAGGCTACCTTTTATTGTGAAAAAGGGAGTTGAAGGGGTGGAATAGGGCAAGGGTATGTAAGTTTGACAATTTTGAAGATATCTTGATGAAATTGAAGAATTTCTTTTAAGGTGTCCTCATGAAATTTGGTACTAAGGTGAATTAGAGCTTCGGAACGGATATAGTCGAGTAGCGAACCAAATATAGAAGCGAGTGGAGAGGCGAGTAGAGATTGTTATAGGGACGAGTGGATAGGCGTGTAAAGATTGGAAGTCGAGTAGAGTCGACTACAGGGGCGAGTAGATATGCGACTAGAGCCAGTGGAGAGGCGAGTAAAATCGAATGGATGGGCAAGTAGAGAGGCCAATGGAAAAGCGAGTATAGAGAAAAGTACAAAGTCGAGTAGAGAGGGGAACAGAGAAGTCAGTAGAGAGTCAAGTATAAATTCAAATACAGAGGCGAGTAGAAATTCGAGTAGAGAGTCGAATATAGAGGCGAGTAGAAAGTCGAGAACAGAGGTGAGTACATAACTAGTCGAGGACAAAGTTGAGTAGAGAGGCGAATTTAATGCTCAATAGCGTCGGATCAATACTAAACGATAACCGACATCCACGCGGGCGGAGCCGCGGGCAACAGCTAGTAGTATATAAATATAAATAAAAAAAGCAAAAAAGGATTGCATGCTTTTATTATTATTTTATCATTGGCAACACTGCAGTTAGCAATTCATATAAATAATTATAATATCTACGTAATCGGTGGACCGGTGCGGTGGAACACAAATCTGAGGTTATAGATAATTAATTCTCACCTGAAACACGGAGTCGTCTTTGAGTTCAATACCATAAACATGGCCAGTGTTAAAGTGAAAATTGTAATAAGTTCCTTGCCAAAAATCAGTTTTAGCATCCGTAGTCACTGAAAGTACATTATCCTTCACACTCCACACCTTTGGTTCATTTAGCCACTTACATTTCTCAAAATTAATTTCTTCATAGCAGTTTGCTTCCATTTTAACAGTGTAAGGTAAAAATACAACGGAGATATTGTAAGGGACTGAACAAGAGAAGTTTATTTATAGTTTATATATAGGTACAGCTAAACACTTAAGAAGTTAGAAGATAGTGCTACTAGATGTAATTTATATTATAGATATAAGCTTAAGCACAATAATAACAAGATAACGATGTCCTTATTATGAAGTGCTGCTGAAATCTATAATGCCATTAAATATCTTATGTAAGTACGTTTTCGAAAATATACATTGCTAGGAATTATAATTATTTCGTCTATTTTAAATAAAAGAGAGCTCTTATTAATAATTTTATATGTCGTTGGTAGGTTTGGCACTTTTGGTTATTTTATTCTAGTAAGGCAGTTTCTAAAATTGTTCCAATTTGTAAACATACTGGCAACATTGTTCACTTCTCTTTCTGACGTTTAAAATGTAGTCATTTCCGGAAACGGCGGCGCGCTGTGACGGCTGCACGCACGGAGCACAATAACCAGGCTCCGTGGCTGCACGCCGTTTGTATTGAGACTACAATTTATAGCTGTGTTGAAATGGCAAAAGTTAATTCTTGATTCTTTGATTGAAGTAACCATATAAGAATGGGAAACTAGAATCAAAACCGGTACTATTATTTATGTAAGATGGCGGACACAATATCTAAAATATCGAGCATCTCGTTTGCACTGTGATATCGAGCGGCTCTCAGTGCTGGGTATCAATCTCTTTGGAGATGAAGTCCTTCGTTTTTCCTGTTAAAATCAAAAATTGAAAGTTGGAATGCTTGAATATTTAGATGGCTTCTCGAAGTATACGTGGGTAAAAGTGTGATGTGGTGGCTAGAACCTTCGTGTTCTGAAATTCGATGACATGATTACCATCCTCCTGAGTGTGTTCTACAATTGATGACTTGTTGAAGTGGCAGAGGCGGCAATTTCGTTCATGCTCTGAAAGGTGGATCTTGATGCTTCTTTGAGTAGTGCCCACGTATACAGAGCCATATGAGCAGGTGATTTCGTAAACTCCACGTGAAAGTAATGTGTCCTTCACTGAACGGGGAAAATTACGTAGCTGCGTCGTGGGCTTGAAGATCTGCTTGATGTTGTGAGCTTCTAGCAGTCTTCCGATACGATCCGTATGCCACGAATGTATGGCAAAAGACCTTCCTAGGAGCAGGTTTTCCACATCTTGGTTCATTCGAGAAGATTTCCTCGGGATGAGAAGCCATTGGCTTGGAAGACCGAGTCCAAATAGAAAGCCTTAAGACTTATATTGATCTTATTGTAAATATGGCAATTTGCTGTCCATTTCCTTTATTTACGACTAGCAATCCGCCCGGCTTCGCACGGGTGGTAAAAACGTTCCCGTGGAAATCCAATATAGCCTATGTTACTCAGGGTGAATGTAGCTTTCCAATGGTGAAATATTTTTTGCATCGGCACAGTTGTTTTTGAGTTTATTCATTACAAACATACAAATCTTTCCTCTTTATAATAGTAGTGTAGATAGTGTAGAAGTGTAGATAGCTGATTCCTCGCACCTGTTTTACACAAAAAATTAATTAAAAGCATTTATAACACCCTTTTAAATGTTTCTGAACGTTATGGTGAGTTGTTAATAGAATTACCATTTTTTTTTTGCTCCAATAGTGTTAAGTATTAAATATTCAACTTAATGTCTAATTTTATAAGAAACTAGCTGACGCGCCCCGGCTTCGCCCGTGGCATACTTCAACCTCGTAGTACCCCTAAGCCATTATGCGTCACTCAATTGTTTTTATTTTATTTTATTACCCTCCTGGAACCTCTCCACTATCTCTTGAACTTTATGATATGGTATGAATGTTCAAATTGACTTTAATGTAGGTATTCTTACTAATCTTTTGTATGGCAGTATAGAAAAGTGTTGAGTTTAGGCTCTTATAGTTCCTTTTTTTTTAATTTATCTGCGTAGGAACCATCCTCTTACTGCAAGTCTTCAGAAGTAGTACAAGAATTAGGTAACAAAGTACATTCAACACCGTTGTTTAGTTTCATAATCTTAAATTTGGCTTCACTTTCCTGTTCTGTTGGCATTCATCATGGTCGTAAACTACACTTAAACATTACAAATAATGCATATTTCAGTTTTTTTTTTAAGATAGTAGTCAAGATTATTGTAAGTGGTTTAAATATTTACAAAACGCCTGATAGAATCGATGAAGAAGAAGAAGTTCCAGACTGCCATTCGACGCATGAAGAGCCGGAAAGCTGTCGGACCGGACGATGTCCCCATAGAGGCTTGGAAGGTAATGGGTGCCCGTGGTGTGGGCATTCTGTCAAACCTTTATAACCGCGTACACCTCACCGGTCGGATCCCGAACCAGTGAAGGCTGAGTATCATTACGCCAGTCTTTAAGGGCAAGGGATCGGTGCAGGAGTGTAGCTGCTACCGTGGTATAAAGAAAATGTCCCACACCGTGAAGCTCTATGAAAGGATAATCGACACCCGTATCCGACAGAATACTTAGCGTTAAACTCAACAGATCACACGCGTCCGCATAGGCGATGACTTGGTCGAGCGCACGGACCAGGTTAAATACCTGGGATCTGTATATGTGTGTGATCACGTGATTGGTGACATCCACAATGACGTCGAGGTACGTATTGCCGCCACGTGGGCCAAATGGCGGGACATGACTGGCGTCAAATGCGATCCTAAAATGCCAGTCAAGTTGAAGGGACAGGTCTATAAGACGAATAAGACGATCATTAGGCCTATCCTTTTACACGGCTGTGAGGTGTGGCCGCTGTTGGAGGGACACAAGCAGGAGCTGCGTGTCACGGAGATGAAAATGTTGCGGTAAATGTGCGGAGTCACGCGTAAGGACCACGTGAGGAACTCTCGCATACGCGGCAGCCTTCATGTCGGTGACATCGTAGATAAAATGCGAGAGAATCGCCTTTGCTGGTGTGGCCACGTCTTGCGGCAATAGCCAGGCTACGTGAGTAACAAATGCCTGGCAATGGCGCCCCCGCCGGGTCCAGGTAGAAGGGGCAGGCCCAAAAAGTCCTGGCTTGACGTCGTGCAGGGAGACATGCGTGCAAATGGTCTCACTACCATGGACGCCCAAGATCGTGTGAAGTGTAGAAGAGTCGGAAGGCAGACCCTGAGCTCCGAGGGCATCTAGGACTCGGATGCAATCGGGATAACGTCTAAATGTGGATGATGTGGATGATGAGAATCGATCAAACGATTGATCTCAGAAGCGCGCCACAATGCACAAAAATATATGGTTGCTAGTCTTTTCTGTGGTTAGCCATTTTGGAATGTTATATTCTTTATTCGAAATTCGAATGAGTGTTATGTTCTTTTTTCGAATGAATGTTATTGTAATTTGAGCGCGTGTCATAGGGAATTATGTGAAAATATAATGTTCTAGCTTTTGTCCCCGGCTTCGCCCACGAGGATGTCGGTTATCGCTATAATATCGGTTATCGTTATACATCGTTTTGCCTATGAGTTAGTCTGATTGTAAAGTTTCATTAAAATCCATTTAGTAGTTTTTACGGGAAAGAGTAGAAGTACACGACTAGGCTAAGTCTGTACATTTCTATAATTAGGAGTCATGTAGAAATATGTGGAATGTACGCCACAGAAATAACAAGACTAATTTTACATAATATTGTTTCATTTATAACGATATAACAAGATTAACTAGGCATATATCTTGACCCCAATCACGTCATAAAATGTACTCGACATGCGCAGTACGCGTTTTTTGAGTGACTTTTGAGGATATCGCGGGGTGCTACGGCATCGGAGGAGCTCAAATCCAACAATCATAGATTATATCAGACAAATCCGCGCGAGCCAGAGGTTAATATATATGCCTTCTTTTTATCTTCATTTTAATCCGCATGTAAAATGTCGTCACCGGGTACAGAAACTGATAATTCACTAAATTGAACGCGGAGGCCTTCCCTCTTCGGTGTGCAGGTCATAGGTCCAATAAAATATTTATCTCTAGTCGGCAAGACGCACAGTCTCAGTAGGATCCAAGTCACATTATCTGTGGAGTACTTGACGCAAACCGCGTTACCCTTCTTGCTCATGCGTAGGTAAAATTTCCTGGGATTGCCTACGTAAACACCTGAAATTAGAAAGGAATAATTGTCAAGTATATCTTTTAAATTGTTGAACTGAGTATACGTAGACTTTCTGCAAATGAAATTCAGTATAGAAACGATTTACAACTCCAGGTTAAAAATGCAAGTTTTCATGTTTGAAGTACGTATTTTTTTATATAGGATACCTCAATTCGATTTTATCTCGCTTGATGATAGTAAGTTGAAGGCTAAGTCTCAGAAATTGTGCAAAAAGTGCTGACACAGTGTTACTGCCACCTGTGCCTCATTCATGTTGTTTTTTTTTTGCCCGAATTTGTGCAAATTATCTGCACAAGATTAATACTCAAGAAAATATTTGTTCAATCAGGCGCCCGCTTGCCAATGCCGCGTGAGACTCGTTTATGAACATAAGTGAAATCCAACTATAACTACTACGAGGAGGCCTTCTCTTCTATGATATGTATTCTATGGGCCTGGGTCTGTCGTGGTGTGCGAGGGATATGCCAGAGGCTACCTGACCCCCGGCAACCGATGGCCCACGACGGCCGTGCGGTTTTGGTCGGTCCGAGTCCGATATAGCCAGCCCCGCTGGATCCAGCGAGGGGGTATCCAAGGGCATTTCCACACGTAAATAAGCTATAAGTACTCAACGTACGAATCTATGCACAAGCTATTATTTGTGTATGTAAATATTAATTTATTTAATTTTTTTGTAATAATAGCTTCTAGTTTTCAATTTTATTAAGTTGTTTATTTCTTTATTTAAATCAATTCACAAACCTGAACCCCAGTCCGATCGCTCATTAGTTAACACACTGGACATCATAGGTTGGCCATCATTGTACTCGATACCCGCCTTCAACCAATGCTTTTCATCCAAGTATATCATGAGACCAGCCTGATCGTACAGCGTCGTGAAATCTGCTTCGATACAGACCTGAAAATCGTCAATATAGAATCTATATTGATTCTGCCAGATACTGCAGTAATTGTAAAAGTGAGAGATATAATGCACTATGCCACTAGATGGCACATAAATGATTAAATTAATAGCACGATTCTCACGAAATCTATATTTATTACATTACCAGGGAGTTCTATATGCTTACATAATCATTATGTTTAAGTTCTGAAATAATTTATGTGATTCTAAGACAGTATTTTTTATAAATGAGTCGTCTAGTGCCATCTATTAATTTTTGAGTATTACTAAAGATATTTTCATAAATCGGTACACAAATCTGAGGTTTTTTTTTAATTCTTTAATGAAAGGGCTTTGTCGCTAGAGCGATTATGTTGCGATTGGGTTATAATAAAATTATATAATTAAATTTCACCTGAAACACGAAGTCGTCTTTGAGTTCAATACCATATAAATGGCCAGTGTTCAAGTGAAAATCGTGATAAGTTCTGCACCAAAAATCTGTTTCATTATCTGTAGTCACTGAAAGTACATTATCCTTCACACTCCACACCTTTGGTTCATTTAGCCACTTACATTGCCCAAAATTAATTGCTTCATAGTTTTTTGCTTCCATTTTAACAGAGCAAGGCCCCCAAATTAGCTAAAATACAACGGAGATATTGTAAGGAACTGAACAGATTATGTTTGCTATCGCTAAAACACTTAAGAAGTTATAAGATAGTAGTACCTACTATATTTAATAGAAATAATAGATAAGCTTAAATATTTATTATGTTCCATGATAAGGATGTCCTTATCATGAAGTGCTGCTCATATGCTCATATCTATAATGTCATGAAATATCTTACGTAAGTTCATTTTTGAATTATAATGTTTCCGTCTTTTATGTTGGTACGTTTGGCACTTTTAGTTACTCTCTTCTGGTAACTCCGTTTCCACAATTGTCCCAATTTTTAAACACATTGGCAACATCGTTCAGTTCTTTTCATGACATTTAAAATGGAGTCATTTCCGGAAACGGCTGCGCGGTGTGATGGCTGCGCGCCGTTTATATTGAGATTACAATTTATATTTGTGTTGAAATAGCGAAAGTTAATTCTTGATTCTTTGATTGCAGTAACTATATAAGAATGGGAAAACCAGGTGAGTTATTTTATTTATTTTTATTCGGTGAACAGAGTGTGGTTACCGCATGGAAATTTATATTGTTGTATTTACTCGTAATTACTTTAAAACAACAGTATCTTCGTTTAGAGTTTTAATTTTCATACATTTGTAATAATAAGTCTTTGTGTAATATAATTAAATGAAGCCCACATATTAGCTGTTTAATTTTTGTGTATTTTAGGTTAGGTTTAATCGGCATCAAGTGACTGGTATTTTTTATGATAAATACAAACTTATTCATACATTAATAATGTTTCGTAGGCTTGTAGACTACCAATAATGTGTTTAATACAACTCTTACAAATAAACATGGTAGATTCGGTCATTTTGTTTTGTACACCACGCCATAACCTCGATATCATTCGTGTCGAGGTTCGAGTCCCCCACGTGTTTATTTACCGAAGCCCTTGGGAGGCCTAATTTCATAGCGTATGTTGTAATTAATTATTACAATGTTAAGACAACTAACACCAGAACACAATTTGTTATAGATTAAAATATACCAATCGAATCATGAACCTCCTCTTTGAGTCAGTTAAAAATATAGCACATGTTTTTTGTTTAGTATAACAATTATTGTGGATCATAACAAATTTATGGACAGAATGGGGATAAAACAAAATTAAGGGCACCATACTTATCATGGCAGTTTATAAACTTAATATATTATTCAGGCCATTATTCCAGAGTCGCTCAGTTGAGAATCGACTTTCACAGTGACATTTGAACAGTCATTTAGAATACAATCTGTTCTCAGATCTAGTTATAAAACGAGATTCAGGACTCAGAATCGTTCTAGAATATGGGTAACAGTTTTCACAAAATTTAATGAATGGAACATACACATTTTAGTCCCATTAAAATTTGGAACCTTGAGCACATGGCGAGTTTAAGAACTCCTTATTTCAAAAATATTGGTGAAGACTGAGTTACAAGAATAAACATAGTTTTTGGCCCACATTATCCATGCCCAACTGTATGATTTACCATATACATTCAAGGCTACAGTGCCTGTTGAACAAATTTTAACTGAAAAAAAGGAGGAAGTTCTTAATCCATGGTAGTCTTTTTAACATTTATTTTTAATGTAGTGCAATATATACCTGTTTATATATCTCTTACACCTAAGAATACATTGAAACAAACTGAGGATCAGACCTGTTAACTATTTGCTGTCCGAACCAACCTCGGCTGAGGCGAGGCTATGTCATTTGGTCACATCAGCCAAGAATCCACAGCATTGAGTGAGGTTTACAGTATCTTTTGGGTATTTTGAGTGCAGGCTGGAGTTTTGGTTGGGTTATGTTAAAACTAGTCTTGGAATTTACGACATTTATAGGTATTTTTTTTTTTATTTAAATATATGTTAAGTATTTACTGGTATAGGGTATGATGGGGGTTAACATATTTATGTAGTTAAAAACCCTCAAATAAAAACTTACGAAGTCTAGCTTTGCAGTGAAACATTTTACAGCAAGTGCAACTCCACAGAGCTAGCAAACAGATTTGAGCAATAATTAGGCTATTCCCAATGATGATTGTGGTCCCTCTAATCTAGACCTATTCATGAAGACTATGTCCACATACCCACTTCTGAGATACCATCTCATCGTCAACATATGTTCCATATAATTATCATAACTAATTCAGTTGTCACTTTGCAGAATTTAATGGCGGTCGCGGTGGAGGAGGCGGCAGAGGTTTCGGAGGTCGTGGCGGAGGCGGGCGAGGGGGCGGAGGTCGTGGAGGTTTTGGAGGTGGAGGTGGTCGAGGAGGTTTTGGAGGCGGAGGACGAGGAGGCGGCGGCGGGAGAGGTTTCGGCGGCCGCGGCGGTGGTAGTAAGTAACTATTGAGCTGATGCGTGTGTCCTGTGATCTGGAGATTTTGTCGTTTTTTTTTTAAAGCATTCACATTAGGTGCCAAAAGCTTAGTATGTTCCACTCTCTAACATCGAGGTTAGGTAAAGAGTGTTCCCGGGGTTTGAGTCTGAATCGCATTGTGCAAAGCTTTAGATGAATCCTCAGTTGACTGTTTTCATTGAGGCTATACATATTATTGATATCATAATAGTTGTTCAATATTGTATAAGTTTTGATGAGACTTCCTCTGTGTGTTTCTTGTCATATTCTGTCCAGAAATTGTGTATTACACCCGCTTCGGGTTAGACTGCAAGTAGACTTGTGTGACACAAAGTGGGGAAAAGGCATGGGGATGACATTTATTTTCTTGTCAAATAGACGAGTGTTGTTACTGTGAATTTTGTGACTAAATGTTAGCTGCACACAGTAGTTTTTTTGTAATTAAAAACATACTAACTTTCCATTCTTTTAATGATATTTTAATGCATTTAGCATGCTTACTATTCAAATCAATGTTTAACAATAATTGAAAAATCATTCCTTGGTTCCCATAGTTCGTGAGAGTATCGGTTGGTTGCCCCCACCGTCGCCCTAAAGACGGACATATGAAAAATTTGAATTGGTACAGGCGCAGTGGTTCAGTGGTCAGAGCATTCGACCTGTAAGCGAAAGGTCGCGGGTTCGAATCCCGCCTGAACAATTTTTTTTCCTGTCTTTATCGATTTAAATTACAATATTTTAATGTGCCAGTGTTGTCACACAGCAACTCCCAAATGATAATTGTGGTCCCTCTAATCTAGACCTATTCATGAAGACTATGTCCACATACCCACTTCTGATAGAACCCGCTTCATAAACGCACATTCAAGTCCTCTCCGAGAGCTAACATTTGTATGTTCTCCACAGGCCGTGGTCGCGGTGGCGGCGGCCGAGGACGGGGCGGAGCCGGCGGAGGTTTTAAAGGAGGCAAACAAGTTATTATTGAGCCACACAGGTTTGTCTACTTTTGTTTATATTGGGTGATTTTATAGTAGTTTCAGATAAAAAGTTTTTGAACAGTTTCGACAGCAAATCTTGGAGGTATTAATTTGGCGAAAATAATTTTCTTTTTTATGGCCCCCATACATTATTAGGCGCGGTTTATACAGAAGAGACGTGGCGAGGACGTATGGCGGTAGCGGACAATTTAAGTTACACAATATAAACATTATGCAGTGTACACTTTAGTGGCAGGACGTCACCTGGAGGCGCGGGCGCAATAATAATAATAATAATAATGTATATCATTATTGTTGTACACAAAACGGACACAGAAAGATACAGTTAAGTAGTATCGCGACATAACAAAGGGCGGCCGTATTGCCCAAGGTAATCTCTACCAGGCAAACATGGACGTAATTCACCTCCTAGACAAAAACGACGTTATTGTACACTGCATAAGTTTTATATTGTGTTACCTAAATTGACCGCCACCGAAATAAGACCCCCCACGTCTCTTCTGTATAAACCGCGCCTTACTTTTACCGGTAAAGTTGTATTTCCATACATCATTAAAAAAAATACATTAATACTTTCAGATGTTTTGTAATCGAAACTATTCAAAGTTTTTTTTTATCCGAAACCGCTATATAATAAGAATAGTAGCTCAGAAGTACTAATTCTCGTAAAAAATATCGTTAATATTCAGTCTCGGTTCGATCCAATCTCAATCTCCAAAGTGTCAAAAATTAATTTGCATTATATGTGTGGTGACAGAGAAAGAACACAAGTATCACCATCCGTATCCAAGGGTGGCGTGTGCTACTAACGGTCAAATACACTGACGATATCCACTGCAAGAGAACTCTAAATAAAACCCTGTACCAATCCATCTGGCCAGCTTGGTAACAGTAGGCCTCTAAACATCGGGAGAGCCCTATATCTAGCAGTGGATTGCAATAGGCTAATTGATTGAGACATTATACTTTAACATTGTGATAGTTTTTGACATTAAATCTTAAATAATGACTGAAATTGGAACATTGCCTTTGAGGTGATTAGGGTATTTTAACTTACTTTAAAATGATGTTATTCAATATAACTTTCGTTCTTCTGAAAGCTAATGCTTGAAGCCAACTTATATTACTGATTTACTTGTTCTAAATATCTCTTCTTCATCATCTATGTTTCGTTTTAACAACTAAAATTTTGCTTTTAGACATCCTGGAGTGTTCATCGCAAGGGGGAAAGAAGATGCATTAGTGACCAAAAACTTAGTGCCTGGTTCAGAAGTGTATGGCGAAAAGAGAATATCGGTTGAGGTTTGTATGGCTCATCTATACATGACTGCAAAAGGAGGGGTTATGATAACTATTAAGTGATAAATATAGGAATAAAAGTATTTCTGAAAAGATAGAAGCCCGTTGCTAGAAATGTTATATTCATAAAAGTTATACATAGTAATATCTAATGATGATTGTGGTCCCTCTAATCTAGACCTATTCATGAAGACTATGTCCACATACCCACTTCTGAGGTCCCCCTACCCTCACACTTCACTCCCCCTATTATTTTCCAATCTAATCCTTGCATTTATTTCACAGACTGATGGAGAAAAGGTTGAATACAGGGTATGGAATCCCTTCAGATCTAAGTTAGCAGCGGCAATCATGGGTGGTGTGGATGCCATACACATGCCTCCAGGGTCCAGGGTATTGTACCTTGGAGCCGCCAGTGGAACTACTGTCAGTCATGTTTCAGATGTTGTTGGACCGGTAAGTACCTATCTTTTTAAATATTTATATAGGAAATTGATGCACTTATGAAATGTCCTTCAAGCCCTGTGAGTTCAACAGTGGCGACTAGTGAAATTATCAAAAGGAAATCCGGTAGAAAGAGATCTTACCTCCATCTAGTTTGTCATGAACCTTGCGAGTCATTGGGAAGCCAACAGGGACCTTTCGACACTGCCATCCAAATACTTAAATGATGTTGTGGTTTTTCCAAGCGACTACAATGTAAGGTTCCTCAAGAAGGAGATCAGGGTTTTTCATTGTAACCAATTCCCATCAGGCACCTACATTGTATCAAAAATAGTGTGCTCTAAAAACAACCTTAAAATAGATGATAAACTGTGGAAAAACCTGATCACAGCCTTTTTAAGATTGTTCAAAAATTTTATGTAAACAAAATACATAGGTTATGGTAACCGCTTTCCATGAGACAGGCCATATGCTAGTTTAGCACCATAGTAGACTATTTATATGATGATTGTGGTCCCTCTAATCTAGACCTATTCATGAAGACTATGTCCACATACCCACTTCTGATTTATCCCTAATACTTTCTCCTCCGGATTCTCCCGTAAGTCACACTATTCTAATACATTGTAATTTTATCCAACAGGAAGGACTAGTGTATGCGGTAGAATTCTCACACAGATCCGGTAGAGATTTAATCAATGTTGCCAAAAAGAGAACTAATATTATACCAATAATAGAAGATGCGAGACATCCTTTAAAATACAGGTAACTTCCAACGCATTTTTATAGTCTAAGTTCCCAAGTATAACAGCCGGAAAAAATCTTGAACAAATATCAGACAGTTCGCACGTATATTCCATAGTATTCCAACTTTACATACAACTTTATATGTAAAGGTGGGATATTATCGATTTTGTCGACTGTAAATAGATTATCCAGTTTTTAGAATAACCAGTTCCTAAAATGCCCAGAGCATTTTGGGAACTGAATATTCTAAATCTAAGCTGCCCCACGTTGCCAAAATGTCCAGAGAATACAAAACATCCACACCCAAAATGTCAGATACCCCAAAAGGTCCAATTAAAAAAATCGTTTACAGACATTCTGGTGTTTTGGACATTTTAAGATATTGACATTTTAGGTATAGATATTTTGTACTCACTGGACATTTTGGAAACGTTGAGCCCCTGATTAGTTTAATATAATCACGATTGGTTAGCTGCTGCGCCTCCCTGCACAACCACACAAGATACCTGAAACCACTTTCTGTGTAGACAGAGTATATTGTCAACATGTTTGCCGGCCATTATAAACTCTTTACCCACACATAAACTTCACAATGATGAAATAGTTCAACTAAATCTTTCATGTTGAAACATTTGAACTCTCTCTCTGACTCCCTCCACTCTTACTATCTCATACTCCCACTGGAGCGTCTGCTAACACATTGTTATTTTACAGAATGTTGGTCGGAATGGTCGACTGTATATTTGCTGATGTAGCTCAGCCGGACCAAGCTCGAATAGTCAGTCTAAATGCACAGCACTTTTTAAAGAATGGAGGACACTTTGTTATATCTATTAAGGTAAGTTGATAAAATTACTTGAGTTGATAAAATTACTTGTTATACAAGAATGCCAGCTCGAGAGTAACAGGCTTGCCCCCTATTGCGAGAGACCAAAAAATTATATTTGACGAAATGTGGGTGTTACTGTTAATACACCTCTGCCTAAACCTTCGGCGATTTACAGCTCTGTTGTTCAGGGCATACCCAAAGGACTGGTTACGGGTTTAAGTACCTTCAAACTTTACTGTTCATATGAGTTATGCAGTTTAGGCCTACAAATATCTTGGGTACTCTGTGGTCCCGCACCGAGGAGAGCCAACTTGACAGAGATGGCCCTGGGTCAGCCGGGATGCAAGGGATATGCACATGCTCTATAGCTACCTCATCTTAGGCCATGCACTGCGATTCACAGACGCCGTGCGGTTTAGTCGGTTCGAGTCCGACATAACCTCTCCCTCCAGTTTTGGCAGGATATGAGCATGTTAAAAATGGCCTAAAAATATCTTCTATACAAGAAAACTCAATCCTGCATCGACAAATCACATAGGAAAGATACAAAATGGCTTCTATAATATATTATTCCAGATAATATATATATACAGATATATACAATGATTACCTATGACGACAAAAACAAGCTAAATTTCTCATGTTGAAAATTGAACTCTCTCACTGAGGTTTTCAAACTCGACAACAATAACCCTTATATTCAACCCCCGTATATGTATATAAAACATGTTATTCTCATCCCCAGGCTTCCTGTATAGATTCCACCGCACAACCAGAAGCAGTATTTGCAGCTGAAGTCAAAAAATTACAAGCGGACAAATTAAAACCACAGGAGCAATTGACCTTAGAGCCTTACGAGAGAGATCACGCCGTTGTAGTGGGTATCTTTAGGCCGCCAGCGAAGAAATCATAGAATAATATATTTGTAATTTTAGTGTTAAAATAAGTGTCACTTTAATTTTTTACTAGACAAACTGCCCCGGTTTGGTCCGTGGCATACTTTGAACCCCTGTATCACTCCTTAGAGCCATATAAAGAATATTATAATGTATGGGACTTTCTTGATAAGTATGATTACTGCTACGCTCCTTTGAAGAGTAGCGTGATTCATAAAACAGACTATTCAACATAAAAATAATCTTTTAATTCGTGCTAGTAGTTTATGAGATACGTTTATCTCAGAAACTGCTAGTTCGAACTGATAAATTCATTCAAACAAACTTTTCAGCTTTATTTTATATTAGTATAAATAAGTGAGGTTACTTTGTATAATGACTGTTATGTGATGTCGGTTGCATCTATGTGAATTAAAAATGGACTATTTTGTATAAATTTCGTATAAAAGGATATATATGTGATGTGATATATTACTTGTAAATGAAAATACGGGTCGATCATTTTAAACTACAGTTTGGATACCAGTTTTAGTCAAATTTTAAGAGAAATTAACATACACATTAATTCAAATAAATAAATTGTAACATGCAACTGAAAGCGATTTAGTTGCAATCTATTTTTTAGTCAATTTGCAATTACATTGAAATATTAATTGACTAACGCCCATAACTGCCAGTAACCCATTATGTCTTCATTCCGTGTATAAGACGGTAAGGAGTTTACTAAATAAGCCCTAATTCAAAGTATTTAGTTGTAAGTTGAACACATACTTGAAGTATGTTATAATATTAAGTGATGAATGAAATACAATGGTGCGAATGACTACATAATTCTGTTGTTTTATTTGAAGTGCCTAGCTGTTGGCCGCGGCTCCGTCTGTTTGGATGTCGGTTGTAAATCTTCAAAATCTCCTATTTGGAACTTCCACACGTTTTTTCGAGATGAAAAGTACTTTGACCTTTCCCAAGCTATACGACCGTATTACGGAAAAAGACCGAGTTCATCTTTGTGCATAATTTCATGAATATTGATTCAGTAGTTATGAAAGCTTAAAGAAATAACCGTAAGAGCGTTTTCACACTCGTCCGATATCCGATATCGGTGTCGGACGCCGACAGCCGACAACCGATAGCCGACACGTTGTGCTGTTTTCACATTTATCCGATAAAATCGGCCCAATACGGCCATTTGCTCGAAAGCACAGACTAGTTAGGAATGCTAGGAGTAAAAAAAAAGAAAAAGTGCAAGCAATTTTCGACCTTATGGACATGACATGGTATCGAGTTTTTTTTCAATATTTTAAATATTCCTTATTAGTGTCATCAAAAAGCGAAAAACATGTAACTCAGATAATGTACATAAGGTCGAAAATTGCTTGCAGTCGCTGTTTTAGTCTTTGTGTTCCGATATCGGGCCAAAACAGTAGTGTTGGCTCCGATAACCTATATCGGGCGGCGGGCCGGACCATGTGAAAGAGAGATACATATCTCATACATTAGACTGCCTCCGATATCGGATGAGTGTGAAAACGCTCTAAAGCGTCTAGAGGGCTATTCCCTCTAGACAAGTGGCATTTCGTTGAACGGCGTTGGTTGGATTAAAATGACGAATGTATAGGATTTGACGTGTATGACAAGCGTTGATGACAGTCCGCAACGTCAAATCCCATACGTTCTATTCCACCAAACGCTGGCCAACGAAATGCTACCTACTTGTCTTGAGGGGCAGACAATTTACTTTCGTAGTTATAATATTAGTCAATCCCCACTGAAAGAGCTGCGACCAGACTTGTACTATTGTACGTTGACTCATCGTTGTCTCTTTACCAAGTCCTCTAACCAATCAGGGCTCAAAAAATTATAAAATTCACTGACGGCCGGCTTACGAAATTGACATTAAAGGATAGATCAATTAGATACTTTGTAAAAAAAAATATATTTATTATTTACAAATGATCTAGGTATATTTCAGCAGGCGTGCGCTACCCCTCGTTCACCTTCAAAATGACTACGATCTTTTTCTCTCATAGATAAGACTCAAAATGGTTCGTAATATTATGCCTCGAAACAGCTGCCGCCGACCGGTACTCTTTTTAAAATGGGGATTGTCATTATCCTTCGTCTTAGCAACCAATTTCGAAATAAATGTGTTCAGTGAAATTGATTGTTTCAAACTTCGATCAGTAACTGCAGACGTTGCATGTTAGGCCTCAGTGACTGCGAAGGATATTTTATGTCAGAGGCTACATCAACTTCGGCAGCTGATAGCCTGAGACTACTGTACAGTTATGGTCGGTTTGAATCCGACAACCACCCTCGTCGGAGCCAGCGGAGGGTTATCCGTGGGGATATCCGCACTCTAAAAAGGCCTCCAGCGGCGAATGGTGAACAACTGGTGGAAAGGTTTTTTTCTCGATATAGTTTGTCATGCACCATACTATCCAAGAAGCTGACAGGAATTGGGTGTGAATAAAACGAACGCATATAAAATCAACAATGTATTCTCAATCTCCGTCGGACTCGGGCCCGTCGGGCGCGTCCGGGCCGCTGTCGAACTTGTCGTCCCCCCAGGACGCGGCGCTATCGGACGCGTACGCGTCCGCTTCCATTTCCTCGTCCGATGATGAGTCTGTTAACATTTAAAAAACGTTAATTTCTTTCGTTATGTTCTGTTAGACACAACTTACAATATGCATCGCAAAAAACGGCGTTAAATAGGCGTTTTGTGGGAATAAGCTTTAAATTTATTTATTGTATCGTTATTTGAACTATCAATGTGTGCATAATAAATAAGTGATGTATAATTAATTTCTCAGGTAAGCATATATTTCTAGATGTAATAAATAAAATTATTTTTGGAATGGATCCTATCGCGATTTATTTAGTACTAGCGATCCGCCCCGGCTTCGCACGGGTGGTAAAAACGTTCCCGTGGAAAAACAATGTAGCCTATGTTACTCAGGGTGAATTTATATTTCCAAAGGTGAAAGAATTTTTGAAATCGGCGCTATACTTTTGGAGTTTATTCATTACATAAAAAATTTACTCCATTTCCCTTGACACTACTGCGTGACACTACCAGTAGTGTCATGGGAGATTTCTATTTCCCGAGACACTACCAGTAGTACCATGGGTAAAACTGCATTTCCCGTGACACTACTCTTTCGCAAGTAGTGCCACGGGAAATTTCATCTCCCTTTATCTATCCTTTTTGATAATTAATTTAATTTATGAAATGAATGAAATGAAATATTTATTTGCAGAAATATGGTAGGTAAGTTGGTAAATTCAGTGTTAGATCACATATTTCGTCAGTCCATGCTCTGACATGCAAATTTCTAATGTAAGCTGGAAGGGATTTATTTTTATAGATGTTCACTTTTACATAATTTGTATTAGTATAGATACGAGTAGTAATCAATTAAGCAATGTCCACTTCATACAATTATAATCTCTAAATTATCATTAAAATGTCATGTAAATATAATTAATTAAATAGAAATTATCAAATAAAATTAAATTCAAAATATATAGTTATCAATGAAGCAATGTCTACACAATTACAATGTCCACACAATTATAATCATAATCAATTATCTCACATATATGAATTCATTCAATGAGTATAACATTTTATCCAACAACCACAGTTTCAAGTTCTTTTTAAATTTTGTTGTTGGCAATTCTCTGATGGACGATGGCACCTTATTAAATATTTTAATACACATGGCGTAGCAATTTTTATAGAATAATGCGGTTCTAGGCACAAAATCCAGAACCAATCTTTCGCTATCACGAGTGTTACGTGGATACATATCCTTGGCCGTCTTAAATAGTTTAGGGTTATTTCTAACAAATACACAAACTTCAAAAATGTACATACAAGGCAGAGGTAATATTTTAAATTTTTTAAAGTAAGGTATGCATGATTCATACGGAGGAATACCTGCCATAGCTTAATTAAATCCATTTGATTAAACGGCTAGGCAAAGAGTTTGGATCGATGACGTTTAACTACTTGCCTAGGCATTTAATTTAACAGTTAGAAAAATGACTTATTTCTGCATGGTTATAAAAAGAATAAAAAAATAACCACGAAGGCTTTAATGCGGGAGTTACGCTCCGCTCCGCTCCCGCATTAGCCTTCAGACCTAACGTAACCAAGTCGGATTGCGCAGCTATCACAATAAACCTATCACTAATTTTCTGTGAATACACCTCTGTCTACCCTCTCGCGGATTTACAGGTGTAAGTATATGTATCTATGTAATTTTCTATCTTATATCGAGGTAGTGCCTCATCTTACGATTGGCCTAAGCATTAGCCAGCCAGGTAATAAACGATGTAATAAACAAGACGGCTGAATATCATGCAGTTAATTGAATGGCGCCGTTTAGTTAACTGCCTAGGCAGTTAGTTGGACGGCTGATTAAGCTAGTTGGCGGCGACATATAGACCACATGAGCGACGTTACTTACTACCTACTTATACTCTACTACTTCTTGCTCGTTACCTACTGTTGTAGTAGTGTCACTGGTAATAAATAATTAACGGGGAATTAATATAAATGAGTTTAACCAGCCAATGAGAATAGTAGTGTCACGGGAAATCAAAATCTCCCATGACACTACTAGTAGTGCCACGCAGTAGTGTCAAAGGAAATGGAGGCAAATTTTTCCTCCTTATAATAGTAGTTATTTAGTATTAGCTGTTGCCCGCGGCTTCGTTCAAGTGGATGGTAGTTATCGTGACTAAACATAGCCTATGTCGTTTTCAAAAGTCTAATCTATCTCTTTACCAAATTTCATCAACATCGATTCAGTGGTGTAGGCAAAAAAGCTTAACAGACAGAGTTACTTTCGCATTTTTAATATTAAAATGGATTATTTACAATTAGCCCGACGTTGATTGAAGATTGAAGATCGTGTAGTATTAGCAGTAGTGTCAACTCACCATCGTTGTACGCTAGCACGGGCTCGTGGTCCGGCGGGCCCTCGTCGGCGCCCCGCTGCGCTATCGTGAGGTCCAGGCGGCCCTTCAGGTTCAGCAGCTGGCACAGGTGCGAGCGCCTAAGGACATCACCAGCATATTAACCAAATACCCTTTCCCAGTCCACAGCTGGCCATAGGCCTCTCCCAATGTTGGGGTTATACCGGGTGTAAGGGGAACGCTCCCGAAGCCGAAGGCCCCTGGTAGTACTCCGCGTACACTACATATTGGCATATTTTTTTCGTTTTCATTTTTTTTCTTTTCTTTTCCGTTTCATGAGCATTATTTATACTCCATCGTATTAGTAAAGCTCAATGAAACGGCAATTTCAAAATCCCTACGAAAAAAGCACACGCTTGTCGCCATTCGTTTTTTTCTGTAGTGATGTTTTTTTATGAAATTGTCGTTTCATTAGCTTTTCTAATACGATGAACACTAAAGAACACTTGCCACACTTCTAAGTAACACTTGCCTAGGTGCCGGGACATGAAGGCAATACGGGCAATGGAACAGCGCAGGCTTCCCTTCCGAGGTTGGGAGATTAGACGTAAGTTACGTGTCGTTACAGTTTTGACGGGTATATGGAGCACTACAATGGTCCGCTTAGTGTAGTCTAACTACAGAACTTCGATATCGCCATTTGGTTGTAGAGGTCAGATTGCAGTCGCTTCATGGAAAAATTTAGCCATATCACAGAAAAGGGTCAGAGAATGATGTCTCAGTGTATGTCTGTAGTATATAATGTTACCTGAAGCGCACGTGGACAGGTGCGTTCAATGTTGGGTACACGATCAGTGGGTTAAGTTACCTAGGCAAAGGTTACCATTGGGATGGGTGACCGTTAACTGGTGTTACATCTGAGCGCCTCCGAACCTCGGAGAGCACGTTAAAAGTCAGTCCCGGCTGTCAATAGTCATTAGGTCAAGACGGAGGCCTATATGGGCGACCTGAACAGCTCTGTCAGGATGGCCACTAACCACACAAATAATAAGTGTTACCTTTCGTTACCGTTACTGTATCGTTATAATAATTAATTATGTCCATTCAAAGGTTGCCTGGAAGGGGTCGTTTGTAGCGATAAGGCCTTCATTGGTACATTTTTCATATGTTGTCCATACATGTACTGTATTACTTTGGTGTATCTTATATTATTTTATCTTATCTTACCTGTGTGTGAATATGGCGAGTAGCTGCGTTAGGTGGTCGGAGGTGCGAGAGCCCAGTGTTGCCAGTAACAGCGCCGAGTGGCAGCGGAGCGTGGCTCGCAGCCACGTGCATACCGCAGAGCATCTGCAATGATATATTCGGTTAGACATCTGACCACAGATTAGATAAAAGTTTGACTGTAATAACCGCTGTACTGCGCATTGAATATAAAATCATAATACCTTCACAACATTTGCCAATAGTGACTAGTTCTTCACCCTAGCGTTAATTCCAGCCCCACCTGAAGCTTCCACACCTCAGAGTCTGTCTGTCTCCTCAGAATCCTCCACAACTCAAACGCAATATTGAAGCATTGCAGTTAGACCAGTTGTTGAATTTTAACGAGCTCCAACAACCCGTAACGGCTGCCATAAGTGGTCTTATGGCAACCGGGACCGAGAGATTAACATGCTCTTCAAGGCACGACCAGACCAATGCAAATACCCATTTCATGCATGCAAATATTTGCATTGAGCGGGGATCGATTTTTTTTTTATTAATGGCAACAGGGCACAATTTGTTAGTTATAAAATTCTTTTTACAACTCAAATTACATTAAATTAAACAAAATCAAATGAAATAAGAAGAATATAGGAAGAAATAAGAATTAAGAAGAAAAAGAAATATATTTCTTCCACATACAATGACTATAAAAATATAGTTTGAATTGAGATTTTACACCTGAGGCAATATTATTTTTTTTTATATTAGATGGTACATTGTTTTAAGCATCAAATGTGAGAGTAAATGTGTACCTATCATATTCCTGTATCAATGGCGAGACAGTTTTAAAGTGGTGTACTCACTGGCTAGTTTTCCTGCTGGCCATATCTGCCAGTTGCTCCAGTAGCAGAGGCACGCAGTCGGCCGGCAGGCCGCCCACGGTCCGGAGTGCGACTCCCGGGTCGTCCTTTTGTAGCACCGTTAGGATTATACTGCGAATTGGATGTTATTTGTTAATATTTTAAATTGGAATACCAATCGTGCGCGTGTGTTGGAATTACACACGGGGTGAAGCCAGGGCGCACAGTTAGTCTATAACTATTGTATAATTGTTAAGTGTTCGTGTCTGTACATTGAAGATATTAAAAAAAAAATCTTGGGTTGTTTTATTAATGATACTGATTATATACCTACATATATTTTTGAATTCTAGTCTGTTTGTCCGCAATGAACACAAAAACTACTGAATGGTTTTGATACAGAGTTTTTTGTTTTGTTCACAATATGGTATTTGACGGATTCGTTAAATTTGTTACTTTTTACTAAACATCAACACGGTAAGTTATCAGGAAATTCGTATGAAAAAATTTATAGTGACGTTATTATATTTAATAGTCAAATCATTCTCTATTATAGGTTATGATTAAAAATAAAAACCGGCCAAGTGTGAGTCGGACTCGCGCACGAAGGGTTCCGTACCAGAAAAAAGGCTAAAAGCCATGAAAAAGGGTTATTATATCAGGTTTTTTGTATGGGAACCCCTTAATTATTATTGTTAGTTTGTTTTTAGTATTTGTTGTTACTGCGGCAACAGAAATACACAATATGTGAAAATTTATTACGGTTCTTGAGGTACAACCTGGTGACAGACGGACGTACAGCTAGTAATAGGGTTCCGTTTTTACCCTTTGGGTACGAAACCCTAATAAAAACCATCAATACATGAACCGACGCAACTGCTACAGCTCTTTTACCATCCTTAATTTCACAAGCCCAGTTAAATAATTTATTTTATCTACTCTGATACTATAATACAAAGATTATAAAATTGAAATCAGAACTCTTATGACAAACATTACGCACAGGCCAAAAAAAAAGTTTTATTACGATACAGGTCTTGTATGGACACCTATATCATAAAATAACTTTTTAATCATAACGATACACCTATACAACCTCCATCTGGACCAAACCTCTACTTTAAAAAAAGAATCCGCCGATTCGGGAAAAAAAAGAAACACGCATGCGCAATCAATGCTTGTGCCTTGGCGCGAACACTTTTTTTTTTGTTCTATACATTTAAATTAAACATAGTTTGGTTTGGTTTGTAAAATAAATTAGTTTATGTATTATAGTATGAGAGTAGATAAAGTAGTGTATGACACTGTACATAACTTGGTCTTATAACACTCGTGTGATAATATAAAAAAACTCGCCTACGGCTCGTTTTTTTAAAACACACTCGTGTTATAAGAACCCTTATTATGCAACAGTATCATAAACTACTATTCACTAAAGGAAATTACCCCTTTAGTTTAAATAGAATCGGTAATATAATCAAATGTCACGATAACCCTCATGCCCACCCACGCTAGTAGTTATGCAATAGAAAAGCTTTGGATCCTCACTTCTTATCCTTAGAGTGGAGTCCCTGCATCAGCAGCTTGGTAAGGTTCTGGTTGACGGCAGACCGGCCGCGTCCCTTCACGTCCAGCGCTAGGTTGGCCAGGCGAGCTTCCATGGGGACCTCCACCTGCAAACAGACCAGATTTGTGAAAGAAGAATTAGGTACTATTATTACCGCTAGTGGGGACGCCAGTGACCGGAAGGGTGATCAGCCCTTCTGTACCCGCTGAGGCACGATGGGCCGTCGTATATGCAAATAACCATACTCTGCTTACAAATGCATAAGAGATAGGACACCATGGTCTTCCCGTTTAAATGAGAAATCCGAATAAATGAATGAATGAATGAAATGAATGAATGAATGAACGATATGAATGAATGATATGAATGAATGAATGATAATGTATTCGCACGAAATACGGTACATTATAGTTACAATGGTATTCGGTTATTACAATAGGTAGCTCAACGTATTTCACCAAAATTGGCATGCAAAATTTCAAGAATATCAATTAATTTCAAAGAATGTATAAATGAATATATAATTATATAAAACTATGTCATTGAATTGATGGAAATAATAAAACAATATTTTGTAATTATTAGTTAAAAGGGAATGTCAAGTGTTCATATTATTAGGAAGTACCTCCGCCCTACAGAATACCGCGGCTATAATAACCTTGTGTTGTGTTCCTGGTGGTGAGTAGGGTAGCCAGAGGTCACTGGAGAGATTTTATGCTGTCAGTGGGAAGACTAAAGGCTATTCCTGCTTTATCTTCTGCCCTGACGGCACAGAAACTCTCTGTGTTTACAGGGACGGCAGCACGAGTGTGACTCCCCGGGTGTTGCCACGGTAACCACTTTTTACATTATACTAGCTGTCGTCCGCGGCTCCGCCCGCGTGGATGTCGGTTATCGCGAATCGGGGTATGAAAAATAGATGTTGGCCGATTCTCAGACCTACCCGATATGCCCACAAAATTTCATGAGAATCGGTCGAGCCGTTTCGGAGGAGTTTGGCAACGAAAACTGTGACACGAGAACTTTATATATTAGACTAGCTGTCGCCCGCGGCTCCGCCCGCGTGGATGTCGGTTATCGCGAATCGGGGTATGAAAAATAGATGTTGGCCGATTCTCAGACCTACCCGATATGCCCACAAAATTTCATGAGAATCGGTCGAGCCGTTTCGGAGGAGTTTGGCAACGAAAACTGTGACACGAGAATTTTATATATTAGATAGACACAGACTGCTAACAAAAATGAATGGTAAAACCAGCGTGAAATACTTGTTTGTGTGATGTATGTATATATGTGTGTAAGTAATAGCCATATTTACGCCGAGACTAAATGACACTTGCTGTGTCTAGGTATAGAGTTTGTATATTGTCTAGGTTTAGTGATATAGGCCATCATAGGTATAAACCGGTAAAATTGGTATAAAACCTTATCGAGCTCTGATGTTGATGCATGCCTTAGCGTTTTCTACGAAAGGCTTTTTGATATTATTAGGAAATACACACCAATCTCTACATTAAAATCTATAAAAAATTACCCAATTTGGTACAGCAAATCCCTGATAAGGTGCAATGAAGAAAAAAATAAATTCCACACACTTTTCAAAAAGTTTCGTAATCCCCGAGATTATGACACCTTTTCTTTATTACGCGATAGTTTCAAACGAATGGCTGATAAATGTTATTCGGAATAATATATATTACTTCAATTGAAGACTCAATGAGTAAGAATATTAAACAGTTCTGGACCTACGTGAATAACAGAAAAGGTCATGTTTCAATGCAAAATGTCATGTACTGTGGTGACTGTTCTTTCATTAATGGTCCGGAGATATGTGAGATGTTTTCTAGATACTTTGGATCGAATTTTGACACCAACAACCTCAATGGTATACAATCTTTATTGGGGTCATCAGATATCACTGAGCAATTAATTGAAAATAGAACATACAACTCACTCACACACATTTTTATATCTGAAAGTGACATACTTATGAAGATTAAAAAGTTTGATTCTACCAAAGGCGCTGGGCCGGATCAGCTCCCTGCATCATTTATAAAACAATGTGGTAAAGAGCTGAGCACTCCGCTATACATCATATTTAATAAATCACTTTCTTGTGGCGTCTTTTCTAAGCTATGGAAAACAGCCCATATAATACCGATCTTCAAAAATGGAGACAAATCCCGTTGTGAAAACTATAGGCCTATCAGCATATTGTCTTGTCTGGGTAAGCTGTTTGAAGCTTTGGCTTATGATCATCTTTACAACCATTTTAAGCCTTTTATCTCTGATAAGCAACATGGTTTTGTTAGAGGCCGATCAACAGTTTCAAACCTTTTAGTATAAGATTACCTTTGCAGAAGCTTTGCCAAGGGTGGGCAGGTTGACTGTATCTATACAGACTTTTCAAAGGCGTTCGATAAGGTCAATCACAAAATTCTCTGCGCGAAACTGGCTTCTTATGGCATCCACGGTAGCTTATATAGCTGGTTAACCTCGTACCTCAGTAAAAGGAGCCAGTTAGTCATTATAAAAGGCTTTTTTTCAATTTCAACTTTAGTTACATCTGGGGTACCACAAGGGTCCCATTTGGGGCCGCTTTTATTCATTATTTTCATTAACGACCTTATCGAGTGTATTTCATGTGAATGTTTGCTTTACGCTGATGATTTAAAAATATTTAACACGATCTACAGCTCTAATGACTGCAATCTGTTACAAAAAGATCTGAATACCATTTCAGGCTGGTGTAGGGTAAACCATATGTATCTTAACATCAGTAAATGCTTTGTTATAACTTTCAGTAACAAGCATTTTTCCATCATTAATACCTACTCGATTGACAGCCAAATTTTGAAAAAGAGCGACACAGCTAGGGATTTGGGTATTTTATTCGACAGCAAGCTTTCATTTCGAGCACATTACGAATATATAACAGTGAAAGCCTATCAGCTCCTTGGTTTTGTATTTAGATCCACGAAAGCCTTCAAAAAACCAGAAACATTACTGTTTATATTTTATGCACTGGTTAGAAGCATTCTGGAATTTGGCAGTCCAGTATGGTCACCATACTACAGGGTCCATATAGATGCAATTGAAGGCGTGCAAAGAAAATGCTTACGAATATTGTGCTACCGTCAGCAACTGGGTCGCACAAATCATGATTATGAAAGTAGGCTCATAAAATATAATATTCAAAAGTTGAAAATCCGTCGCATATATTTTGATTTGGTTCATCTTTATAAAATAATTCACTCAAAACTGGATACGCCTTATTTGCTATCTCAAATTACATTTAACACTAGACACAGCGCTCGCAGATCCAATCATACAAGTCTCTTTGTCTTACAGGTTTATAAAAACAATATATTGTTCTATAACCCCCTGGTCAGGATGGCCCGTCCCGATTTGGCAAAAAATAACATAGAACTTGACATATTCGCTAAAATCGCAACGTTTATTGGTTCAATCAAGGATGTCCTCTATTCTGCGCCCAACTCTGTAAATCTGTAGTCTGACTAACTAACTACTATAAATAAGTATGTATTCCTTTGAATGGTTATTACTTAGGGTTAATTAATTTCTTTTGTTTTTTCTGTTTGCACAAGTTTTTGGATTGCAATTCAGACTCTGATTGTTGAATCTTATTTCTGTTATAATCATAATTGTAATCTGTGTTGTGTAATAAATAAATAAAAAATAAAATAAAAAAACTAACCTTGCCTCCCGGCGTGGCTCGTTTCCTGGCGACTCCGCCCATGGGCTCCACATAAGTGACCTGCTTGGAGTCGTCAGACCTTGTCTTATTGACGTTATCCGACTGTTTGTGCTTTTTCTTCGTCTCGCGAATGAGTATCTGTGTTTTTGACTTTAAATCTGGTGTCTGTGAAAAAAAAAAATATAGTGATGGTTGTATTCCATTGAATTAATTTATTCAATATATAATATGGTTACAATTTCTTCTACATCCTAGCGTTAATTCCAGTCGCATCCGAAGCCTTCAATTTGGAGGCTGGGGTCCGCTTCTACCAGTCTAAGTGCAGATTAAGCTGAACTTAAACATGGTTACAACTTATTATATTCAATTTAATTCTACTTGAGCCAAGTTTATCGGCACTTCCAAGGCGCTAGTGGAGAAGAAACGACACAACAAACTCCACTATGGCATTTTCAAGACGTCAATTTACAATAAACAATTTCTTAAAATTAAATGTTGACGAATATATATTTTTAATACAGTTGCTCAAAAAGTGGCGTATTGCAGGAACGTGTAGCGTTCGGGATCTGGGCTATTTCACACTCGTGTTTTTTTTTTGCCCTTCCCGAACTCGTGCGTTTTCTTTCCCAACTGTCAAAATAATTTCTATTAAAAAGAAAACAACCATGATAAAAAAAATCATAGAAGTTTTTGCGATTCATGCAAATAGGTTTATTTGTTTCTAAAAAGAAGCTACCTATACTAATTTGTCCAATATCAGAATTAATTATTTGATTGAATGAGTTAGATAAGGTTTCAGTTCATTTCATATCATTAAATTTCAATTTCATTTCTTATAATAAAAAATAGTAAGTACTAAAGACTTGGCTGTATAGGCAGTTCCCTTTGCCTACCAGAATGGGTGAAAAAAAAACTGCTTACATTTTACGGTTGGCGCCATTTTCCGAATTTTTTTTCGCGAGTTTAGTTGTTTTTTACACAAAATGAGTAATTTCGACCTAATTTTTTTTTAATTAACACCACCGGAACTCAGTATAATTGCACAAAATGCTTCGGAGAACATTTTACCGGAAAAGTCAAAAAGTCGCTACATATGACGAATTTATTGCGTGGAGAGAAGAGAAAAAAGCAAATAGTTTTTCAGAAAATGTTATGTTGGCATACTTTTCCGAACTCTCAGCAAAATTAAAACCTTCTACGTTATGGTCAAGGTTTTCGATGATAAAAAGTATGCTGAAAATAAGGAACAACGTGGATATAAGTCAATATCCAAAATTAAATGCTTTCTTAAAACGACAATCAGACGGTTTTACCAGTAAAAAGTCGAAAATATTAACATCGAATGACGTGGAAAGGTTTTTGAAAGAAGCTCCCGATGATTGTTATTTAGCCACAAAGGTAATTTATTAATAAGTATACTACATCTATTAATTAATAAGTATCTACATTTTTGTTCAGTTTACAAAATCGCAAAATACAGTCAATACATTATTTATATGAATCAAATCGTTTTGTTTAGGTTGCTCTGATTTTTGGCGTTGTTGGAGCTTACCGCAGAGAGGAGTTAGCCAATATTACTTTAAAAGATATTGAAGCCCATGGAGAAATGCTACTTATCAAGATTCCAAACACAAAAAATAAGATACCGCGAAGCTTTGTTGTTGAAGGAGATTTTCTCACAATAGTGAAAAAATATATGAACCAGCGATCCCAAAAAGGAAAATCCGACCGTTTTTTTCAAAATTTCCAAAAAGGGAAGTGTACAGTTCAAGTAATCGGCATAAACAAATTTGGTAATATGCCAAAAGCTACGTTTCTTGGTCTGCCGGATGCTGAGTGTTATACTGGGCACAGCTTCAGAAGGACCTCTGCTACATTATTGGCAGATTCAGGAGCCCATTTGACATCCTTAAAGCGACTAGGTGGTCGGAAATCGGACAAAGTTGCAGAAAGCTATATTGGTGATTCATTAAACAACAAACTAGAAACTGGGAAAAAGATCACACAATCCATTAATTTAAGGTCCAGTCCGTCTCCTTCACATGCTGAAGAGAACGTTCGTCCATCTACGAGTACCTTCGTTGATAATGATAATTCATCAGATCCAATTCCATCAACTAGCAAACGCCATTGTATGACAAATATACATGAACAATCATACGAAATTAATAATAGTTTGTCTCAAACAGTAAATATGCAACCTAAAACTGCCCCAGTTAGTATAAAAAACTGTACCAATTTCAATATATATATGTGAATTATAACTTTTATGAGAAATAAATGATTAGTTAATTGAGTTTATTGTGTTTTTATAATTTGATTAAATTGCTTCATTTTTTCGCAACTGTATTAAAAATAGTCGTTCAGTACACGTACGGAACCGTCATTGCAACTCGTTCCGACTGTCAACCCTTGCCTTCGGCTCGGGTAGACATTTGTCGGAACTCTTTGCAATGACAGCCATTCCGTACTAGTAATGAAATATACTATTGTCTCATATCAAATTTCATTATAAAGTAGATATGTAAAAAAATTATAATAAAAGAATTTATTAAACCCATGTTAAAATTGGTTAAAAACGGCACATAGTGTTCTTAATACATTTGCCCTTAGATCAGGGATTCTCCCGAGGAGGGCCAGACCGAGAGGGATGGCCCTGGGTCAGCCGGGGTGCGAGGAATATGTCGCATGACAACCTCACTTTCGGCCTAGCACTACGACCCAGAGACGGAGTGCGGTTTAGTCGGTTCGAGTCCGACATAACCTCCCCCTCCGGCTCCGGAGGGGTGGGGTATCGGAGGGGTGGGATATCAGTGGGGATTTCGAGCACGTAAAAAAAAAGATCAGGGATTCTGTGTGGGCCATTTCCTCTATATAACGACTGACGTAGATGTTCGTGTGACAACCAGAACCGAGCGATGGCACACCAAGACTAATGCAAATATGTAATAACTAGCTGTTGCCCGCGACACCGCCCGCGTGGATATCGGTTGTCGCGGATCGGGATATGAAATATAGATAGTAGATTCTCCGATTCTCATACTTACTGAATATGCATAAAATTTCATAAGAATCGGTCGAGCCGTTTCGGAGGAGTATGGGAACGAACATTGTGTCACGAGAATGTTATATATGAGATAATACAAGTATTAGCAGTGAGCGGGAATCGAAACAGCGCCTCCTGCGTAACAGTCACAGCCAAAAACCTCAGTTAGATAGGAAAAAGTGGACCCCTAGGTGAAAGCTTCACATGTGACTGGCATTAACGCTAGGACGAAAAAGTGATAAAATTAAAGTTATATACTATACATACCACTCTCTCAAATAGCATGACGGGTGGGTCTATGTACCCCAACAGTAGGTCTGTGTGTGTTAGCCTGCAGCATTGTAGAGGCAATGGCCGGGCCTCGTCACTTGATACTTGGATTGTCACCGAAGGCTTAATAGGTTTGGTCGAGGAGCTGAAAATCAAGAATAATCCATATAAATGCCAAAGTAACTCTGTCTATTACGCTTTCACGCCTAAACCACTGTACCGATTTCGATGAAATTTGGTATACAGATAGTTTAGAGCTTGGGAAATAATATGGCTACCTTTTATCATGGAAAAAGGGCTTAAGAGGGATGAAAGAATGAAAATATGTATAAAAATTAATCATTTTTAACGATAACCTAAATTTGGTACACAGATAGATTAGAGATTGAGAAATCACATAGGCTATGTTTAGTCGCAATAACTGACATCTATAGAGGCGAAGAAACGAGCAACAGGTTCATTTCATAAAAAAAAAACCAAGGTACTCACCCATTCAACATATGTCCATAATAATGCACCACCCCACTCCTCGTGGCCGCTGCCAGCCTCAACCTGGTCGCTCCATCTATCTCCTTCAAATCCACATCAATGATCTTAGGAGCATCTTCCAATACAAAATTGTACGTAGAAGTGATGGTGGAAACTGAAGATTTTGATATTGATTTCCTTCTCTGCTTCTTGTGGGGTGTCTCTTCACCGTTCTGTTGGGGTATATGATCTTCTGAGATGGTGACATCCCAGAATGACAGAAGACGCTCATTTCTGTAAAAAAAAAAAGAATCTCTGATGGGGCTTTGCTTTAATATTTTTCATGAAGCCACTGATATCTGATCTCTAAAACCAATTTGCGAAACTTTTTTTTTATAAAGAATATTAGCAACCCATATTATTGAAATTACTAATATTCCCACTAACCCTTCCAACTAAGCTAAATTGCTTGTGCTAGGTGTGGGTTCACGTCGGTAGTTAAATGGCCAGGAATCGAACCTGGGACGTCTCGATCGTAAGGCCAACTCGTTAAACACTAAGCTACCGACGATATCGAAGGTCTGCAGTGATTTTTATATTCAGCCTATCAATTGATGGACCCTGCTGGATGGTAAGAAGCTATGGTGAAGTCTAGTTACATTTGTGGTGATAACTCATACATATTGAACAAATGAACTAGGCTAACTAACTGACTAACTACTGGTTCGATTTCGGTTTTAAGTCTTTGAAATGAGTTTCTAAGCAGAAAAATAATAATAATCTAAGTTTCTAAATAAAACATATTAAGAGATCCGATTCTCAGCACTCCATGGGTTCACCGTGCGGTCGCCGGGTCCATAGCGTGGTACAGAGAGTAACACCGTGACGGCGACCGGGACTTGCGACCCAGATGTAGGTTTAGGGTCCGTCAGTGTTCCCCCCCGCCCCCTACCTATCCATATTTGGTAAGATCCTATCAATCCCGCTTTTGATGTTCGATTTAGTAAAGAGCTTACTGAAGCTCTTGGCAATCCCAAGTCTTTAAGTAGGTTATATAGGGATTTAGCTGGAATTCCCCTTGCTCCTACTTCTACGGCATAGAGTTTTTGGTTAACTTGTTAGTCAAGTCAAAGTATTTGTTTGTCTTTATAGCGTGGTCTTTAGGTATATTAGTTTCCCACGGTACTGTGAGTTCTACAAGCACTGCACGCCTATGCGATCGTAAAAAAAAGAATATGTCCGGTCTGGATGATGAGGCAGAGATGAAGATTAACATCAAGATTTTTGACGTATGAATTAGGTGGTGAAATAAACAGTATGAAAACTTGATTTGACTTAGAAAATTGAATGCAGTTTTTTTCTACTTTCTTTAGTTTCGTGAATAAATTAAATAAGTAATAAATAGAAAATGAAAAAAAGAATGTAAGAGTTTGAGAACTGTTTGTTCTATGTGTTTAGTTGCTTGGGAGAAAGTAAACTTAAGTATAATAATAATAATGTTTGTACATTTACAAACATTTGTCAAATACCTAACCGAATGGAGTAATTTATACTGTGGTATAAGTTAAATTAAATTAATAAAGTTACCTACTATATATACACAATACTAAATAAAATCTAAAACTAAAAGTTAAAATGCGTCGTGGAACTCATCCGCATCGCATGCCTCTTGTGGTAGCGTTCCCAGAAGACTGGCAGCATTGCCACGTTGTATGGCAATGCTTAAGTATAGGTATAAGTAAGTACATACATGCATAATTTTCCTAGTGTCTCAAGTATGTGGAAAGACATTGATATGATATTAGTTTCTCTTATCAGTTCTATATTATTATCTATAATCTCTTTACACTATAATGTATCAATAGGTATGATTGTTTTGCAAAACACTAACAGGGAATTTACAAGAATAAAAGCAGTTGCATCATTACTAAACGCAACTGCCATTTTTGTAATCATCTGATCAGAAATAGTTGTTTTTAATTCTTGAACTTTATCCTAACTTACCATTTAATGGGGTGCAGTAAAAGTGACCAGTCATAAAAATAAATATAAAGCTTGTTACTTTAATTTGAAAATATAAAACATTTTTTAAATTAGCTATATAGCCAACAATTCCCACCAGTGAGGTTTAGGGTAACTTGAACAAGAACCAAACTTTAAAGTCGGCTGGAGTTTGGGTTTAGTGGATGTTAACTGTGGTTTTTGTTTATTATATACTAGTATAGGATACAATGGGGTTGCTATATCTATTTAGTTAGAAACACCCAAAAAAACCAGATTAAAACAATTTTTTTTATACCACTGAGGTGGCAGACACACGTCCCTCCTGATGGAAAGTGGTTACCGTGGCATATGGACATGTGCAACACCACAGGAGTCACACTCGTGCTGCCGACCCTGTGAACACAGAGAGCATCTATGCTGTCAGTGTAGAAGACAAAGTAGGAGTAGCCTTTGATATTCCCATTTAGTTAATATACCCCTATAGTTTAATTAAATATAAACAACCTTGATGTGTCTTTTCATTTTAAGAATTTATTTTTATGTTAAGAAACTCTTTTAATGACTAAAAACCAAAATTGAACCTTGCTACAAGATTGTTTAACTTTAGTTGAGTACCTAACTTAATGGTGTGTAGTTTACATTGTGTTATTATGATGGAATAACCACTCTATACTTTTAATTTATTAACCATAAAAGTAACTTACTGCGATCCCTCTATCAACCAGCAGACATTGTTCAACTCGGCTATGCTTAGCAATGCCGTAGGTGCTGCGTTGTGTCCCAGGTTCTTGATAACGGTTGCTTCTCCATCGTGTAACCTCCATACTCGCACTTGGTATGAGGCTGCCACAAGGTATCGCGCTGATGTGTTCTATAAGATAAAAATACTTTTAGGTTTGCTGTACAGAACTAATAGAAACAAATTATAGCAGTTATATTAAAAAAATATTTCCAATTGATTTACATTTCAAAAAACAAATGGCCAAGATATTACACCAGTCCCTGAATTATATTGTTTAGTATGATAAATGCTTTAAAATTTCATTAAATCAATGTCCAACCCAGTATTTACAAAACCCAGGTTAAAACTAGCTAAAAATCAGAACTTTATTTATTTATTTACACATTATACACTATCTTTACAGGAGTCCAATTAAATAGTGCATAATGAAAAAAAATAGAATCAAGAATCATCAATTTTATTATACAATGACACTTGCCACTTAGATGGCAGACAAGCACACTGCCACCTGATGGAAAGTGGGTACCCTAAAGTGAAGTTACACTTGCACCTGCGGCTCTGTCCACATGTATGTTCCATCTTCAACTAATGACTATTACACATTTAGCAGTTTTTAAGTATGTCAAATCCTATTATTATTAATGTGTCTAAATTTATTTCATGAAGTCCAAAAATATATTTCTGAGTGTTACTGTCTGACGTTTACATGAATATCACTCATTTAGATTTAACGACTTCAAAACAGATTATATTGCAATTAAATTGGTATTTTATATTTAGCCCAACTTTTCAACAAATTTTTTGTCACCAAATAAATCATTAAGGAAACTGCTAAAAAGTGATTTTATTTCAATATTTCTGTGTTCAAAGTCATTACACGTTTTCAATAGCTTAATAGAAAATAAGCAAACTCACCTGTTTATGTGGTACAATTTTAATAGCACTGACGTTATTTCCATGTTTGCTCTTACTGTCAATATTAACGTTATACTTATATCTAATTGATGAATTGTTCAAATCCCATTCGTGAATATGATTCTCCTTATTACAACTGTAGAGTCCATATTTCCTGTGCCAATCTAATGTGGTTATGTTGCTTTGAGTTGCATTGTTTGATAGAACTGTTTCTACTTTAGCTTCTGCTACAGAATATATTAAAATCTTTCCGCTTGTAGTGCCAAGGGCTATGTAATGTGTTTCTTCCGTTATGCTTTTCCGTTTTGATCCTTTTTGGGGTGTGACCTGCGAATTAAGTTATTGCTTTGTCAATCTGGATTTAGATTATTAATTCAAGGTCATTTTTATATGATTGTTAACAATGTTTTGAGGTTATGTTATGGTTTCTGAATGATATTATTTAGTAAGATAATTCATTTAAGCTCTGGATTTAATATACTAGCCGTGGTAAGTATGCTAAAGCAGTTATATCTGGTATTAGATAATGAATATGAGTACCAAAACAAATCGTATTTTCGAAGCTACATTTTACTGATATAATTTTACTGTTGTAATGAAACTGTGTTAACTTGAGTAACTTAGTGACAAGCTATCCTAAGTTACAAATACATTGATATTCGCGGTTACACCGAATAATTACTTTAAAAAGAATATATACCACGTGTGTACTTACAGCCGACTGTGATGCCGAAATCCATTGCAAACATGAAGGCGGTGAGGTCAAATGTAAGTCTGGGGTGTACTCCTGTTTAAGTATATTAGTTTCCGTGTCCCATATTCGCAATCTGCCATCCTGTGTGAGGGCAGAATAATATTTTCCATCATCAGAAAACGCCGCCTCTGCCATTTTACATTGCGTGCGCCAACTGACAGTGACTGATTGACACAATTGACAGCTGGCGCCTGGCGTTTCTTTTTCATTCAGTTTATCACTTTATCACCACGTGACGTTTTTGAAATGTTTTCAAAATGACTGAAAATTATAATTGTATGTCAATTAGAATGTTTTGATACCCTAAAAAAACTATAAAAGTATGTGTTATACTAGTCAAAAAGTGAATTTAGTATAGTATATTGGTTTATAAATTAGTGTTTCCGTTTGATCAGCGTTTATTTTCCGCGTTAAATGTAACGTAAATGACATTTAACACTCAGTGCTTTAATATTAAAAAATACAATATTTGCGTTTTGATATCACAGTTTATTTCCATTAAAATTAATACCACACTTTTTTGATTACCATAAATCTATTTAAAGTAAGTTGTTGATAACCATTAAGTTCAAATGCTGGTTTTAAATTATAATTAGTCAATAAAATGCATTTTATTCTTGCGGAATGGAATGTTGCCAAATGATTAATACAATACAATCACCCATTGTCGCCAGTTTCGTGTTGGACGTCATAAACACCTGTCACTTACATATACGATTGACTGACAGACATTATATTGTTGAGATTTCGTACCTTTCGCGTTCAACTCTGCTCGCGAATGTAGGCGGAGCTCATGATTTTTTTAGTTTTGTGCTCTCGTTCCACTTTTGATAATATTCTTTTATAATTAATTTCGAATTTTCACGCTTTGTGCTGCTTTATCTTGTAATTTTGTGCCTTGAGTGATGTGTGGGGGTTGTTTGTGAGTTGCTATATTGTGAATATGATGTCACTATTGTACGTGATACCTTGAAAACATGAGTGTTAGTGTCGAAGCAGACGTGTCTAGCCCTCTGTCCGACGGGCAGGATGCAACCCTGGACCAGACGATATCAAAGTCGTCATCGGACAGCCATAGCTTGAAGAATGAGGAAGTTGAGGCAGGTCAAGACAAGAATTCTGAGCCGAGCACACCAAAAGTGCATCCGATGGCCTTCACCATCGATTTTGGCGAGGGAAAGTCTGTTAATAACAGCCGTTTGGAAGAGTTAGCAAAGAAATCGCAGGCTCGACATCAAAGAGTGCAGTCTATGTCTGCTGGCACGACAAGGCCAAGCCCGACTCTCCAGCGGCCTCCTTTGAGCGCCAAACTTCCTCGCAAAGCCCAAGGCTATAACTCTGAAGGTTATTTTTCGTCTGATCAAGAAGACAGCGGTCTGTCAGGTTCCGTCAAGCTTCGAAACAGTCCATTAGCTCAAAATGCTACGCACACAAACAGTCCTATAGTAAATAGAAATATGAAATCCCCTATTACAGACACTATCCAGCCAAAACGCACGTCCAAAAGTCCTATAGTCGATAACATAATGTCTAGAAGTGATAATTTTATGTCCCGTCAAGGTTTGAACTTGCCATTAAAAAATAGTATGTACACTAGAGAGGTGTGCAGGACACCAAGTTATGGCAACATTAATAGGCAAGCTATGGGAGATATTATTGACCATAGCCCTGAAGCAGTCATGCTAACAGACATATCAAGTCCAGAGTTAGATATTTTAACCCCAGACAACGGTCTTTCTACCCCTGAACAGACCAAAAGTCCTTTTATGCGCAAACCTAGAGCTACTTCCGAAACCCCTGATTTGTTCAAAAAGTGTATTACAAATGAGACATTGTATATTGACGATGATATTGATAATCAATCAAATAATTCGTCAACTGGTACATACACCATTGAAGGTGACAATTACACGGAAGAACAAAAAGCTAGAATGAGTATTGATAGAAGTTTTGGTACCGATTTATTACTGAATTCAATTGAAGAGACTCTGAAAAAACGGTCAACTGAAAGTAGTGACCCAGAGTTAGTATTTGACTTCCCTAATCCCAAGGTAATCACAAAAGAACCCAGAAGAGATGTGGGCTTACGTACTCCATCTCTAAATCAAACATTTGAATTACCAACCAAAATATCAAAAGATAAAAATGTGTTAGAAATCTCATGCTGCTACGAATCACCAACAGAAAATGATTTAGCAGCTCAGACTTCCAAACAGATCAAGTCCACTCGTAGTTATTTAGAAAAAATAAAAAATAGAGTTAAAACTATAACAGAAAAAACATTTGCAAAATCACCACCAAAACACGGTGATGATGTAGATATTGGTAGTTTCACATCGGTCACAACTTCCGGTGTTCTAAGCTCAAATAAACGTCCAAAAGCTGAGCCTATGAAACGTAGGTGCAGTTTAACTAAATCTGAAATAGATCAAACGGATTATGTTCACCGTTTAACAAGAGAAACGTCAGTCCCCGTATGTCTGAATAGCTCACCGATGTTAGATACCACATTTGAAAGTTCAGTGCTAAAATCTGCTCAGAAGGCATTACGAGAGGATAGTGGAGTGTCTTCAGATATGACTCCTGACCAAGTGGTTGGTAAACTGTCGTATCTGAGCCTGAATAGGTGTAAAGGGGACAAAACTTGGATACAGGACTGGGCTGAGAGTGCTAAGAAGTACAATAATAATGGCTTGACTAAAGAAACTAGTATATTGGCGCTAGACGGTGACAGACCGCCGTTGAGTCCTCGGACACTGGCTGGCAAACGTGAGTACCTAATATTCTATTTATTTTTGAATTTGATATTTTTGATTAGCTCTTACCCGCGGCTCCGCCCGCGTGCATGTCGGTTATCGCGACCAAACATAGTCCAATGTCCTTTTAACACCACACAATAACAACAAACCAACAAAGTCTTTTTAGCTTCCTACCTTGAAAACTGCAAAAAGTCTCATATGAAATTTTACACCCTCTCTTAAGGGGTCGGGGGCTGATTTCCAAAAAAAAAGTGATTTGTGATTTTTTTTGTTAGTCACAAATATTCGGCATACCATAAGCTTTCTACCTTGAAAATTGTTCCATACAAACTTCTACCCCCCCCCATTTTAGGGAAGTGGGGAGTTACAAAGAGACAAAACATAGCCTATGTCACACTCCATTACTTCAACTATCTCTACTAAAAAAATCACGTTAATTCCTCGCTAGTTTTGCCGTGAAAGACGGACAAACAAACAGATACACGCATACACTTTCCCATCATAATATTGGTATGGATACTGCCAAAATTCAAATTCATATTCAAAAAATTTGGTGCTAGCTGTTGCCCGCGGCTACGCCCGCGTGGATGTCGGTTATCGCGACCAAACATAGTATATATCTATCTGTATACGAAATTTCATCAAATCGGTTCAGTGGTTTAGGCGTGAAAGCAAGCAGATAGACAGACAGGTGGAGCTAGGACATGACGGTATTTTCTTCCAAGTGAGCAGTCCGACTGAATACCGCGGCCATGATAACCTCGTGTTGTGTTCCCAGCGGTGAGTAGGGTAGCCAGAGCTCATTTGTCGTCTGCACTGACACAGAAACTCCCTGTTCGTACGGCAGCTCGAGTGCGAATTCCCTGGTGTTGCACACGTCCATGGGCCACGATCCGTCAGGTGGGCCGTGTGCTTGTCTGCCTGTGGCTTACTTGTGGTATTATTTACATTTAGTACAATATTGTGTCACTATGTAACAACTACCATATTTAGTCACGCCGCAAACATGGCTGCAGAAAAGTAGCCGAAACATCGGGCTTAAACTAATTGTAAATAACACCAAATAAATCGCGACGGAAATCGTTAAACAGTATATCATTATATATTCACTAAACGGATATGAAAAGACCCTTCGTTCTCTTAGGTTCCTGTTACGTCCACATTCAAAGAAATGGACACTTACAGAACTGGACATTCAAAGAAATAGACGCTCACAGAACTGGACATTCAAAGAAATTATATAAATAATATTATTTTTGACCACAATGTTTGGTTGGACTCTATCATGAAAACAACCGTACGACCTTATTTTAAAACCCTTTAATAGACGAGGTCTAAACATTTGGGTCCTACGGGTAGAGTAAGTATCAAGTGGATCTAAATGAACAAGTTCAAAATGATCCTAATTCTTTAATTTCCCCTCCCTTCCTGTCGAAGGATTGTTCTGATTATTTGTTACACACCTTTAACTCGGACAATAATACAATTTTAATCAATAAAACAGTTTGATTTTAATATCATTTTCAGTCTTTGCAGTCAAGATATTTCTGACGGTGACTGTATGTATGTAGCCTATTTCTTTGGTTTACATAGTTTCCAACCTTCGACCGAGCACGCTTAGACTGCCCAAATCAGGAATCGACCATATACGGCATCGAGATATATCTAACTTATCGCGTTAACTACAAACGCCGTGAAAGGCTGCGAATTTTGATTGCGTGATTCACTCGCCAGTGCCCAGGTTCAATGTCCAGACAAGACATTTTTCTGGCTTATTGATAGAAACTTTGTTCATCGTGTTTTATAACTGTACTAGCCGGCGCGCCCCGGCTTCGCCCGTGGTATATATTGAAACCTCGTATCATCCCTCTAAGGCAAATATGCCTGCAATTTGTAAATTTCCAAATAACGTATGGAAATTTGGCGGATTTGTTGCCCGCTGCTCCGCCCTTGTGGAAGTCAATTATCGCGATAAAAAATACCCAATGTTATTTCCCAAGGTCTAATCTATCTCTGTACTAAATTGTAGCAATCTCGGTTAAGTGGTTTAGTAGTGATAGTAGCAACAGACAGATAGAGTTACTTTACTTCTACGTAACGATTTAAGAAGAAAAATCTTTGTCAGGAGTAATAAAGGAGTTACATTTTAAAAATGTAATGAAATTCCTTCTTTCTACAGTCCCAGGTTTAAATCAATTAAAGCTTAGAAAAGGCGAGGGTAGGACGCGTGACGCTTTATTGCGATAGCTGCTTAATCGTGTCTGCGCCTTATACGTGCCACATTCGTGCTGTATCGTTTCTGTATAATTGTCACTCAAAGCGTGACAAGAAAAGGCATCTTTCAAGGTCGTCAAGGCAAGATAGGTCAAGGTACTACCATTTAGACCGATATAAAGTAATAATTTGACCTTTGAACCGATCTCAAATAGGAGGAGGAGGTTCTCAAATTCGACCAGAGGACCAATTCTCTGATGTACAGTCCAGAAGATACGGACCATAATTTCTGATGCTTTTGGTCTTATAATGGTGGTTCGGGTTATAAGAGAGAAACACGTGCGTGGGCAGAGCATTC
This sequence comes from Eilema caniola, assembly GCA_949126895.1. Classification (NCBI taxonomy): domain Eukaryota; kingdom Metazoa; phylum Arthropoda; class Insecta; order Lepidoptera; family Erebidae; genus Eilema; species Eilema caniola. Next base: position 1,197,074 of record OX421486.1, on the reverse strand, counting down.
CATTTCTTTCCCGTGCCGCAGAGGAAGGTGGCTTCAAACCGCTTCGTGCCATACGGACGTTATGTACGTATAGATTCAAAATTCAGTGTCAATCTTATCTCAATTACTTAGAGAACAATATTGAGATCATATAAAGAGTGAATTTGGAACTTATTTCATCACCAGAATTGGCCCTCTGTGTTTTATCTTTTCTATTTCTTTATTAGAGTTTCGACTCTTAATGTCTGTCTGTCTGTGTGATAACTAGACAGTTGAAATTTTCATTATGTGAGTATTTTATGTTGCTGCTATAACAAGGAATAGGTACGGAACCACTCAGTACGCGAGTTTGACTCGCACTTGGTCGTTTCATTCGGGCGAAGTCAACTTGTAGAATAACAAAAAAGTGCTATTTGTAAGTGCTATAATTAATCTACCTTTACTATTATATATGTTACTATTTCCGTTTGTGCACTGAATTAAAGTATTTTTCCTGTAGTTGAATAAATGTAAGTCATTACTTATTGTTGAGGAAAATATACGTAATATATTAATACAAAATCACAATGAACGTATAGGTACTTACTAGAATTAATAAAAAGGAAAAATATATTAATTAGAAATTTGATAGTGCATTATTGCATTCTCATTATAATTATCCTTGCGACCGCGCCTAAGGTCCCATTCCTTAGGCCTTCAGAGAGTCCAGGGCTCACTTATCCCAGTCTAACTGGGACACAGCCGAACTTCGCAATATGTATAGTTACCGGCATGAATCATGATCCTAATCACGTCTCGTATTATAAGTTTTTTTGAGTATCTGTTGAGGATAGCGCGGTGGCAGGCGGTGGACTAGATGATATCAAACCAATCCGCGTCAAGGCCTCGTTTCTCACGCGATTTGTGGTCAAGATATATGCCGTGAACTATTTCTTATTTAGTTTCGTGGTACTGTCGGTTTCGTGTGCTAATTTCGTCCGAACCAATTCCGTAGTTTTCTATGTCAAGGGTGAGCGGCCATTCGTGTTGTTTTTAATTTACATTAATGACTTCTGGTCTGCCACGGTGAATGTTATTGGGGCAGTAAATCAATGGTGAAGACAATTAGATAGATAAATTGCTAGGGAACCAATGTCTGCTAAACAAAAGCTAGACAAAATTCTCTTATTTGTAGTAGGGAAGAGAGGCGGAATTTTGAAAAGATTGATGCCACCAGGACAAAAATTGGCGGGAACGAATTTTGAATAGGTATCGAATTTGGAACGGGGCGCAGAAACTACAAGAGTTCATGAATTTTGACACCTCATCTTCATGGAGACGTATGTTTCTGATTGCATCAGAGGCCATGGAGAACTCGGAGCTCAAGGTCCGCGTTCCGGCTCTCCTTTATCCAATTCGCACGATCTTGGGCTCCCATGGACTTTCTTTTCTTTTTCGTGTGGCTAGGACAACCTGTGACAGAGCTGTTCAGGTCGCCTAGGCTGTTCAGGCCCCCGTCTTGATCTAACGACTGTAGACAGCCGGGACCGACTTTTAACGTGCACTTCGAAGCACGGATGCGCCCAGATGTAACACCACTAAACGGTCACCCATCCCAATGGTAACCTTCCGCTAAATAACTTAACCCACTGATCGTTTACCGAACAGTGACCGCACCTGGTCACGAGCGCTTCGGCGTCGATGGTAGTGAGACGATTTTCATGCATGTCTCCTACACGGCGTTAAGCCAGGCCTCTTGTCGGGACCCGACGTGGGCGCCACTCTCAGGCCCAAATCCAGTATGTCACTGAGCTGAATCGTGATTTATCTTAGGAAAAATTGTATAGACAATCTGCCAGACGACCTGTCGAATTTGGCAATGTGTATATAATCTTTTCTTAGGTAAATCTAGGTTCAGCTGTGTGGCTTTCTAGAAGACGGGTCTCAGATGTTTGATACTTGTTAAATTGTTAGCCTAGCTTATTCCGTATAACAAAATTGCATTCTTATTAGACAAATGGTAGTCCATCGGGATACCTGTTTTTAGCGCAGTCGGCGCTTCGAATACTGTCGACCATCAAGAGTGGATTTTTCGGACTCGAACCGACTAAACCACACGCGGTTTTAAGATTTCGAAGTAAGAGTGTTCACACTCCGGTCTTATGAGATACCTAATCGCCTTTTTTTCTTCCGTATAGCCAGTCTCGTAGTAGGTTTGAATCTTTGGTCTCTGTGCCAAATTTCATTCATTGGTCGATCTGCAGTGAAGTCACCTAGTCCTACCAAAGACAATATCTGTGAAGGCTTTCGCAGTACTGTGGCCGTCGCTGTATGCTAATAGAATTGAACAGCAGAACCTTTCAACATCTTAGCATGATTAAGAGTAGCAAATATCACCCAAAAATCCGCACGTGTCTCTTTCTGTGGTTTCTACAATCGCAAAACTAGAAAAGAAATCGATAGATTGATTTGATACTTTTTGATATTTACGCGAAGCCATATTCTATCGCGAATTATATCATCATCATCATATAATCACGCCTTTATCCCCGGCGGGTTAGGCAGACGTGAATTAACACCCACATTTCACCAATCTGTATTCGGTCCCACGTGATAAGGAGTGAGCCGTATTCCGGGCAATATTTTTGACTCGAGTCATGCATCTGAGGCTGAGTCTGGGCTGATCAAATCTGTCTGATGTCAAAGTTAATCAGCCCTATCCCTTAGTTGCCTTGTACGACACTACATGGGAAGAGAAGGGGTGGCCCAAATTCTACTCTGCCGGTAACCATACAGCTAACTATATCGTGTAAATAATAATTAAATCACGATAGAATCTTTTAAAAAGTGTTTTTATTTCAACGAGATCATGTGATTTTCACCCACGAGTGATAATAATACACACTTTGCACCCGGAAGTTCTCACCGGAACGGGGCAAATGACTCATGATTTGTTACAGTTCTGTTGCTATAGTGACCGTAGTCATCGTTTTACACATGATATTATGCCGTGCTGGTTCTTGGGGCAGTAGAATAGGGCCACCCAATCTCTTCCTGGGGGTGACGTAGAAGGCGACTAAGGGTAAGGTTGGTCTCCATCCGTCAGGAAACTTACAGCTCATGACCAAGTGCTAGCTAGACGGTAATACTCGCTCCTATGTTATAATGGGACCGGAGATTGACGAAATGTTGGTGTTATTACACATTTACCTACCCATTGGTGGATTTAAATAAAAAAATTCAGGACAGTACTTACAACTCTAAGGTATTTCAATTATATACATTGCACTCACAGAATATTGATATTAAATGCACGCCCATGAATCCCTATGGAGGTAAGTAAGGCAAAAGCGACAATGGTAGACACTTTAAGGACAAATCAAATCACACAACAAAATTACACATATTCTTTGAAGAATGGTTTTAACTGTTAAAGCAAAATTTAGACATTAACTTTAGTAGATAAAATCTATTAAAAACTAACATATTTTTGGTCGTATCACTAATAGTCGGCAATCGCTTAAAACTGATGGAAAATCTAGCCTTAAAAATACGACAATGGTCTACGTAGGTCAACAATGTTACATATTTATAACATCCATACTAAAAATAGTGATGATCATTATTAACAAATAAAAAATCACACATATTAAAAATCACTACCCTTACATCAAAAATCTTAAGAAACAAACTGGGGCAATTAAAGGCGTAACCCCTTCTCTTCCCATGTGGTGTCGTACAAGGCGACTGAGGGATAGGGCTGATTAACTTTAACATCAGACAGATACCTATGTACAGCCCAGACTCAGCCTCAGATGCATGGCTCGAGTCAACAATAGTGCCCGGAATACGGCAATAGGCTCACCCCCTATTACGTGGGACCGAATACAGATTGGTGAAATGTGGGTGTTAATTCACCTCTGCCTAACCCTCCGGGGATAAAGGCGTGATAGTATGTATGTATGTATGTAATTTATTGAATCTTTTGAGGTAGGACACGACTATATGCCCGTCCAATTGAGTAGTTCGACTGGGGACGCGGCCATAATAACCTCGTGTTGTGTTCCCGACGGTGAGTAGGGTAGCCAGAGCTCACTGGAGAGTTTTTGTGCTGTCAGTGGGAAGACCAAAGGCTATTCCTGCTTTGTCTTCTATACTGACGGCACAGAGACTGTGTTTACAGGGTCGGCAGCACGAGTGTGAATCCCCTGGAGTCCCCCCCCCCCCCCTCAGTTGTATAAAAAAAGTAATAAAAGTCGCTCTGGAACCGCTGCACTACTGAGGCTTATTTTATTATCTCCAATTTCCATTACTGTGGGTAGCCGGCTGTCTCCAACAGCTGAGAGACCCAGATTTCACCGTTTATGTTGTCATACATTCAGTTTACCCATAGGGGGTAAGCAGAGCGTGACAATGTCATTGGAAAGTAATGCTATGCAGGCCTTGAAGATGGCTTCAATGTTTTTGCCGTCAATTTGTCTTCATCACGCCTGATGGTAAGCTAAATGCCAAGATTCAGGCAAGAAGGTCGCCATTGCAGTGTAATAAGAAAGACACGTACCATATTACAATGGTGGCACTCAGCTTGTGATGGCTTCATCAGATGCTTTATCACGCCCCGCTTAAAGGACCCGGGATTTTAGGAGGAAAGAAACACGTTTACGGGTTTGCACCGATTGGCGACACGGTACAGCTAGAATAAAATTTAGTAGTATTAATTATGTGTGCGTACCCGGGGTAAGGTGGGGACACCGTGTTTCCCAATCCCAAGGGATAATAATGAAGATGGCCCTGGGATCGCCGAGGTGCGTGGGATATGCATTAAGCAATATGTATTGCACTCTATCTGACCCGAGACGGCGAGCGGTTTTAGTAGGGGTATCCAAGGGGATGTCCACATGATAAAAAGGATGATACCATAAAATAAAGCCAGTTATCTTACAAATGTTATGCAGAGGTAAATGTTCATATCTTCCTAATCCATTTCATTAATAAGATTGTATCCTATTTTTTTTGTTATTGTAAACTATACGTTTTATGATAATAAAATGAGCTGTTACAGTAAAATATTCTTATGACAAATAGTTTTAAAGATATTTCGTTTTTGAAATTTCAATTTCTCGAGTCGCCCGAAAACACTCCCATACAAATTCGCAGCACGCTATGACGTCACAATGCGTTGGCGCGTAGTGCAAATGGAGTGACAGTCCACATTGCGTTTACACATGTTCAATGCATGATAACATTAATTTGAAGTTTAATAAGGAATCTTAAAGTTATAAATGTTTGCCTTAATTCAGTTGTTTATATTTTGACCTATTTTGGGAATTAAAAATAATGAAAAGTCATAGTTTCAGTTCAGTTATGCAATATCTTAGTTTACTGTGCAAAGTTGAGAAAAAACTACGACGTAAAGCAGTATTGGAGATAATCCATTGTATCAAGACACTACTCTATTCATAAATCATTACCAACATAAGTGACAAAACTAGTAAAAAAAAAAACAAATTAGTAGGTACCAACCGACAGAAAAGGACGAACGTATTCTTTTTTTTATTTTTGGAATGCATCCCAGGCTTTTGTCTTGAAGGTCAACGTTCCCTGTGTATATGTATGGTGCACGCTATCTCATTTTAATGTTTCACGACTACTCTTTAGAAAGGAAACGGTTTTGAGTTTTTAATCGTTTTTAATTTGTTATCTGGGAGCATTTGTTAGTCACTAGCTGGATAGATAATTGTTTATTGCACATCAAATAATCCGTGTGATGACGGAGAAAGAATACAAGTATTACTACTCATCTCGTCCGAAAGGAGTCGTACAAGGCGACTAACGGAAAAATACGCAGACGAGATCACTGCGAGAGAAGGAAAACTCGATATAAAACCCTGTACCAACCCGCCTGGCGCCAGCGTGGAGACAGTAGACTAAAGACTCAATATTGGGAGTGGCCTACATGCAGCAGTGAACTGCAAAAGGCTAATTGATTGCCATCAAATAAATCAACAGTGTATAAAAAAATATGTAGTACTAACTGTCGCCCGCGGCTCCGCCCGCGTGGGTGTCGGTTATCTTGACTTTTGACCATATCTCCGGTTCAACTTAACAATTGCGTTCAAATCTAAGTCCATTTTTAAAAATAAAAAAATCGACTGAAGCTTAGCAGGCGGGAAGCATTCATTTTCATCGGGTTTCAGATTTGCAAATGCGTACCGCCTCCCTCCTCCTCCTCCATCCTTTTAATTTCCTTTATTCTGATACGTCACTAGATACATTTAAGTGATTCTTTTTACCACATACATTTTGGCACCAGAAAATCAGCATATAGCTTTTGCCTCATATAACCTTTGATAACGCCGTGAGGTGAAACCGGTTAGGTTAAAAATAAAAACAAAATAAAGTGTGGAAAAGTACAAGTGATATCATTATTCAATATATATAGCTTTTGTTCATACTTTATGTACCCAAGAACACTTCGGTAATAAATAACTTTCATTTGAGACAGGAATCATTGAAATCCGTACAGTGGTTCAGAAGACACGAGGTAATTAAGAATATTACAAACATACATATATCCAAACACAAGATACGAGCGAAAAACATAACCATTCTTGGCAGTCGGGTAAAATACCTCATCGTATTCTGTTCAGTGGATTTTGCGTTATAGAATTAGAGATTTGCCTCACTACGACGCCATAGTGACGTCGCCGGCTATGTATCCAAGTGACAATTGCCTATATTGAAATATCATGTATGTTTGTCAAGATGTCGCGTGTCGCCAAGCGAGTTAGGTACCATACATTTCAATAATAACTGCTTGGATACATAGCTAGCGACGTCGCTATGGCGTCATAGTGAGGCAGAACTTCTTAGGTCCATATTCTAGAATTTACTGAAGCTCCACTTAGCTGAACCTCAATTTTTCTGGGGCAAGATTGTAAATAAATATTGACAACAGGATGTCTGGCAGATTGTCTATACAATTTTTGCTCAGATTGAGATTCAGCTGGATGTTATTCTGGAATATGGGCCTTAGTCCATCTATCTATATATATTATAGTCTGGTACTGTTAAGTCTCAATACACTTAGGTAAAATTAAGCCAATTAAATGAATTTATGAAAAAAATTGGAACAGATATCAGCTGTATAAATACAAACGGTCATTCAACCCTTAAGGTAATTGTTCACTAGCGAGGTCAGGCACGGTCTAGATTTAGAGGGTCTGAATTATAAATAAGTTGCTGTTGCCTGAGGCTTTGCTCGCATGGATGTCGGTTATCGCGACTAAATATAGCCTATATCCCTTCCCAAGCTCTAATCTATCTGTGTCTCAATCTTTACAAAATTACGTACTTTCTTACAACCTCAACCCCTTTAATACTTTTTTTAGCGATAATAGGTAGCCTATGGCCTTCCTCATGTTCTAATCTATTTCTGTACTAAATTTTATTGCTATCGGTTAAATGGTTTAGACGTGAAAGCGCAACAGACACAGACAGACAGAATTACTTTCGCATTTATAATATTATTATGGAATTAAGGATAAAACCAATTAAATAAAACCCATATTTCATGGCTAATTTATAAAAGCTATGTTTTACCCACGTGTTGTTCAGTTTACCATCAGGCTAGGTGAATCATATAGACGTGTCATAAAAATAGATGATCTTGAGTAAAAGCCATTATTGAAAAAAAAACTTTTTTTTTTTGAAGTTCACGCGAATTTCACTCATTGAAATAAAACCACTTTCTCCTTTTTTTGGCCCGACGTTACAGCTACTTTTCAGCAGTCCCAACAACAGCAAAGATAGTACTTTTCAGATAGTTTGAAGTGTAAGTTATCTCAAGTGTAAGTCGTCGTAGTTAAGTATACTATATTGTAAATATGTCATACGAAATAAATAGCGACAGTATCCGTTAAATGTTTAATTAAAAAAACCTAAATAATATCTTGCCTCACCAGTGGAATAGCACCTTAACATGTCAACTATGAGTTGTCATCCAATCAGGAAATACTTTACACTATAATTTAATTTCATTGACCTTTTCCATGTCATTGCCTGTGCTTCATAGATTTTTAATACATAATATCCATATAATCACAACTATATACTAACGAATATATAGTAAGACTAATGTGGAACTATTAATATTTCTAAATCGCTAGCGTTTTTCTTCTTGGATAAATAAGATATTGAGCATCGGCTTCGAAGATTGGCAACACCTCCATAGGCCATGGTAACCACTTCCCATCAGATGGACCATGTGCTTGTCTGCGACAAAAGTGGTATAAAATAAATAATTTAAGTCTGAGGATATGCCATTTAAAAGTTGTGAATTGAAGCACCGTGCATTACCAACGCCAATTTACTCTTAACACAAGCAATTTAACTTAATTGAAGTTGACAAGTCTGTATTAATAAGCAGTTAAATAGTGAGTGACAAATATGGAAAATCTAGAGATCAGCAGATCTAAAAAGACCACATTTTGTTTCAAATTCTGATTTCGTACTTGTAAATCAACATATTTTGGTTGAATTGATGACATATTTCACCAATTCCACATCATAATGATTCTATAAAATATATGGACTATTTTCCGTATTTTCATAAAAATTTCATTCAAATAGGAAATCAAAAAATGAAACATACAATATGGCCTCTTTAGACTTGCAAAACCGGGTGCTGCAACCCTACCAATCTACAACGACAAATAAGTAAAATTAAGAGTGTCTGGAACGTTAAAAAAACAGCTTTTTCAGAAAAACTCTAAAACACAATTTAAGACCCTACCCCCAGCGAAACGCTGTTAAGAGCGTATTTTGGTACATTTTAAACGGCTATCTACTCGTTAATTGTAAGATATATAGAAAAACAAACACAGTCCATATTTCTACAATATCATAACCTTTCCATTATACGACTCCAATTATTTATCAATGCAATAAATATTCAGTAAATTCGTTAAAAAGTGAATGATAAAATTGAAATGTTACAATTAATAACATGCGTTACCTCATAAAGCACACACAATTTTAACTTGAAACTAATACTAATGGATAGATAATTTCATATAGAACAACTACTAAGAAAAAAATTTTCAATAAGAGCCAAAATTGATTAGTTTAATAAAGATAATCATAAATCTGTACGTATTTGCTAGGAACACTCTGGCGCCGCCGCGCGCCGGTTCGAGAATTCAGTGCGTTGCAAGCTCTCAGACGAGAAGCCTGTGTCGCTTGTCATCGCGCTCGCCTAGCGCACATTTATTGCTATAGTCACGGTATATTTGTTTTAGCAGTATTATAAGTTCGCACTGTTTTTGGCTGCTTACTAACTTTTTTCTTTACTGCGAAAGGACGCTTTGTGTATATATTTTCTTGTTTGTTTATGTTTTGCAAAAAGACGCAATTAGACAGACAACAAAATCACAAAATTATTTTGTAAATCCATACTAATATTATAAATGCGAAATTAACTCTGTCTGTCTGTCTGTATGTTACGCTTTCACGCCTAAACCACAGAACCGATCTTGATGAAATTTGGTATAGGGGTATATTAGAGCTTGGGAACGGATATAGGCTACCTTTTATCGCGAGAACAGGGGTTTAAGGGGGGAAATAGGGGATGAAAGTTTGTCATTTTTATATAGATATCCTAATGAAATTTGATACAGAGGTGGATTAGAGCTTGGGAACGAACATAAGCTAGCCTTTGTTGTGAAAAGGGGGTTTAAGGAGGGGATAGGGTATGAAAGATTGTCAGTTTTTTAAGATATCCTGATGAAATTTGGTACAGGAATGCATTAGAGCTTGGGTATGAACACAGGCTACCCTTTGTTGTAAAAAGGGGGGATTAGGGATGATAGTTTGTCAGTGTTGAAGATATACTGATGAAATTTGGTACATAGATGAATAAGATCTTGAGAACTGATATATGCTACCTTTTATTGCGACACTATGCCTTTGAAGGGGGGAGTGGGGTTATGAATGACATTATTTGTGAAATTTGGTACAGAGATATGTTAAAGCTTGGGACCAGACATAGGCTACCTTTGATCGCATAAAAGGCAACGGGCATGGCGAGAGAAATACCGTGTTAGTGCCTTTCTTCTTCTTCTTCATCTTAGCGCTTTCAACTCAGAAACTGGAATTCACTTTACTAGTGTAACTGCGGGTTTGGCTTACCTTCGATATTTTCCGTAAAGCGACTGCTATCTAAGCTCCACAACCCAAAGGTGATATCGAAGCATTACAGTTAGACCGGTTGTTGGACTTTTTAGAACTCCAACTACCATGTAACGACTGCCATAGATATTCGTATGGCAACCGAGACCGATGGCTTAACGTGCTCTCCGAGGCACAGTCAGATCATTGCAAATACCCATATTCATACATACAAATATTTGCACTGAGTATGGATCGAACTTGTAGCCGCGTTCACTTCCGCCACACTACAGAAGATGTTATTTGAGCCCTGAGATGGCGTGCGGTTATAGTCGGTTTGAGTCCGATGTAAATCCCCTACTGACCAGTTGCGGTATCCGCAAGAAAAAAAAAGTAATTTTATTAAAATATCGAATTTCATTGTTAGTATGATATCAGATGAGCCTTTGAGATAAAGTGCTTTATTTAGTCTAATTTAATTTATAAGTTTAGATTTCAAGGATTTCTTTTCATTTAATGTACCATGTTTGTTAGAGACATTTGATCCATATGATTGACCCTGTCGATGGATGACATAAAAATAGAAATTGTTATTTTTTCAGATTTTAGTCGGTTCGATTATCGGGGGTGGCAAGCGAATTTTTGAAATTTTTGAATGCTATTTCATTTTTTTTTAAAAATAAAGGAATGTTTCCTTTGAGCGAAATTAGCTATCTCCAGTATTTACAGTACTTCCCCTCCAGGTAAGGTTAAAATCTTCCACCCTGTTTCTCACCCAAAATAGAAAAAATGATAAAAAAAAATTTTTATGGTTCCCATACCTAGAACTGATACTCAAAAAATTTTTTTTCATCACTCCCTTACGTGTTTCATCAAACCCATCTATGGATAGGTCTTCAAAAATGATATTGAGGTTTCTAATATAATTTTTTTCTAAACTGAATAGTTTGCGCGAGAGACACTTCCAAAGTGGTAAAATGTGTCCCCCCCCCCCTCCCCCCTGTAACTTCTAAAATAAGAGAATGATAAAACTAAAAAATATATATGATGTACATTACAATGCAAACTTCCACCGAAAATTAGTTTGAACGTGATCTAGTAAGTAGTTTTTTTTAATACGTAGTAAATCGTAAACCAAAATTTACCTACTCGCTGCTACGGAACCCCATAATGGGCGAGTCCGACTCGCACTTGGCCACTTTTTTTTTTGTTACCTTTATAAATTTTCATCTGACTGTACTGCTTTTGCTGAATCAATAGGTTTTTTTACTTATGTATCGAGTTGATAGAAGTAAAATACTTATCAAAATTTAATAAATCCGGTTACTGGGACAAAGATCCTAGTTACAAATTTCAACAGTAATATGATCATGTCTATGCCTACAAGATGGCAGACTGTAAAAACAGTCTTAAATTTTAATATAGAATGCAAAGAAACTTTTTCACGACCTTACTTCGCCCCCGTGATACTTACATACCTGTAATTTACTAATTTTAAAATTATTAGTTCTAAAAAATGTATTAAAAAAGTTTCCCGATTTATCAACATCACTGCCACGCTTCCCTGGGTAGCAGGGTGATGATGTATAGTTTACCCCGAAAAATAGACTATCCAACACAAAATAAATATAATTCCAATCCAGCCAGTACTTTCAGAGATTAGCGTGTTCAAACTAACGTTTCAGATTTATAATATTAGATACATAGATATATTATTATACTTAGTATAGATTATTTGATTGGAATTAGAAAGGGGAAGAAGTATGCCATGGGTGAAACCGCGGGGCACAGCTAGTGCATAATTAAAATGGGTTATCACTTATCAGTGAGACTGTTATGGTGGAGCCCATTCCCGAGATAGTTTACCTTCAGCTTACCCTCAGGCGGGGTGCAGTCAATGTAGGTATGCAGGTATAAAAAAATATGCGTTATGTAAATGTATAAATATATATCAATGTACTTACCATGTACTTACCACATATCTGTTTTACAAAGCATCATAAAAACACTTTCTTTCAAAGAAATAAATATTTTTATTCATTGCCGTATGTACATAGGTAAAAACTCGATGCTGTTATTACTGCGCGTTGTTGGAGAGTTCGCGCTGTAGTGTTTTACGGAATATTATAGAGGGGCCGCGGGGCAGTGGGGCAACAAATACGCGAATGCGCAAGGTCATTTGCTACGGGTAGCACCTTAAAACAAATATCTCTCTGTCTGTTTGTAACGGGTAATCTTTGTTGTGGCTAGACCGATTTTGCCGTGATTTTGTACTGTAGATAACTGATGTTATAAGGTGTAACTTCGGGTATTTTTATTTTTGATAACTTAGATGAGTTCAACGCAATATAATTAAAACCCAGACCGCAGTCAGTTTGTGTTAAAACAGGGTTAGTGTTCTCGGCGAGAAAGACGTGTACATATCTCCCTCCCTCTTTCTCGCCCGGAACACGTCATAGTAGACCAACTGACATATGAAATGAAGTTATCATGTCAATTCACACGTCATCATTCAAACATGAATACTAAGAATCGTTTGTACTTACAAAACTGTTTTACAAATACATACTTCAAAAGATTATATAAACATAAATATTACCTTTTTCTTGGCGGTTGTGTAAATATTTGGACTTGAGTTTTTGACAGCTGGTATTTTGTTTATTTATTGGGGCTATCTTAAAAAACAGTTAGGTTTGTATTGATCAAACTTTTCAAATGGGGAGCTTTGTAGATGAGATTCGAAAACTAAACTGTTTATCAAACTGTCTTATGGTTTCGTACCCAAAGGGTAAAAATGGAACTCAAACTAAAAATGGAATTACTTAAACTTTGCCGTATGTCTGTCTGTCGCTAAGCTGTATCTCAAGAACTGTGAGATAGGGACACAAAAGAAAAATGATTGCTACAGTAAAAGAAAACCACAGATGGCCTATGGTCAGCCTGTAGCATTCCAGTGTAGCGAGTGAATCAAGTGTTGGATTGCTACTGGAATATTGTATACCATCACTGGAAAGCGCACATTCCAGTGCATAATCCAGTTGAGTCACTCAGTTCAAATACATGCCCGGTATCTTTGTGTCAGCTCTCTGTACCAATAGTACTTACTATATTAGTTCAGCATTTTTATTATGACTAAATTTCAATCACCGCCATTTTGAACATAAAGTAATATTGGAGGGAATTTAGATAGACGCTATAATTGAATTTCGAAATTGAAAATCGAACTTTTTAGGCAGTCTTTATTTAACAATTTGTGGTTTCTCCACAAAAAAGGCTTAAGTTTTTTTACAGACTGGCAGGGATTTTGTACGGTTATTAAGTTTTGTAATTTGAAATTGTCTCGGTTCGTGGAATAATTTAATATGGACGCATTTTTCAGTTCAAAAACTCTGGTAGAGAATTGATTCTTTTGTAATGAAATTTAGTAACTTGTAATAAAGATACTGCATATATGTTGCTTGAGCCCAATTACGTCATAAAATGTACACTACGCGTTTTTTAGTGCATTTTGAGCATAATACGGTGTGTTAAGGTAGCGGAAGATATCAAACCAATCCGCGCGCGCCAGGGCCTCGTTACTCTCGCAACTTAGGGTCAAGATATGCTGGTTCTATACCGCTCAATTGATGTTATAAAATCTTCCAAACTGTTATTCAACATTTAAAGTATTTGTACACATAAAACCATTGAAATTACGAGTGTTGCGCGTGTTCAGCAAAACTAAAAGCGAATACAACATACAATTGGATAGTCACGCTGTAGATATAATGTAGACGCCTACGTTCCGTTGGAGGGAACCAAACTCTATGAATAATATTGTATGAACATTGTTCAAGTACTTAGTCATTAATTACCTACATCATGCCTACAACGGCTACACGTAAATAAGGTCAGGTTCTAAGCCGTACGCCTTGCGCGCACGCGTAAGCTGTGGAATATTTTCCTTGCTGGGGTTTGCCCAAGCGACTACACTACTACAGTCCACTGCTGGACATAGACCTCTCCCAATGTGCGCCATTTCGTTCGATCCTTCGCCTTCCGCATTCAGTTCGTCTCAGCCATCTTTTTCAGGTCGGCAGTCCATCTGCCTAGCGGGCTCCACTCTTAACGCCTAATTATTTTCTTTTTTGAAGTGAAAACTTCTTTAGCGGCGTTGGATGGGTAAAAAATATTAAACTTGCGTCAGGATCGCTTGACCTTTGAACCGCAACCGACGACTGACGTTATACAACATTAGCAAAAGATTGTTTATTTTGTCAAATACGTTATGAAGCTTCGTAGCGTCGCCGTAAACGCTTCGACTGTAAGTCCTTATGGTTTCAGATAGTACCGGGTTCGAACCGACACCTTCTGATATTTTTTTCTTTTTGTTATTTATTACTTTTTGTGATTATTTTTTCTTTTTGTAATTCATTAATTTCTTCTGACAGAAAATTAGTGATAGGTTCTATGATTGGCGCTATATTATAGGTATGGTATAGTATGGTATGTTCTTTTTATCTTTTTCTCTGTATATAAGGAAGAAAGTAGGAAGAAATAAGTTTTCACTTCGGCCGGCACTCCCGGAGTGCAACCCTTCTTTTTTTCTACAATCATAATCGAATCCTTAAAACGCTACTACCCGCATTCTGACTAATCAATAACTGTTTGTTTCAGCCCGATCGCCTCATGCGGGTACCCCGACTAAGATACCCAGCCCTGTAGGCACGCTCATGCATCGGAGAACGCCGGTAAGTGCCATTTTAACCTTCTACTATAAATATACTCATCAATCTGGAACTTATTGACGAACAGCTTGCAAGAAATGATGTATACCTAGTGACCGGCAAACATTTTGATAATACACTCTAGCTGGGATTTAGGTTGTGCGGGGCGTCATTAACGGAGCATGAATAATTTTGCACCAATCACAGGTTCAAAGGGCTCGCGTTGATTGGTTGTTCGGTTCTACTATTGGTTGGTTCCTCCGTACCTCCATAATCCCGACTCTTGTTCACGATGTTCTACATCCTAGCGTTAATTCCAGTCGCATCCGGAGCTTTTAACTTGGAGTCTGGGGTCCGCTTTTACCAGTCTAACTGCGGATTTTCTGAACTTCGATAATGTTCACGATATTTGCCGGTATACCTATTTTTTTGTGATCACGGCAAGTCAAAACCTTGTATAAGCCAAGCGTCAATACGACCCTTTCCTTGATGGGAGGTGTATAATTATCTCAGCCCCACAAGGCTCCGCATTTATTCACGAAAAAAAACACGTAACGCGGAAATCCACATGTCAGACGCAGAGGATTTTTTTTGTAATTTCATCATGTGGTAAATTGTTTATCTGCCTTACATAACATACATATACTTACGCCTGTAAATCCCTGAAGGGGTAGGTAGAGGGATGGTCTCACGTATCACTGTGGCTCGCCCTGTCTGTTGTCATCAAGCTGACACTTACCTAGTCATGTATGGGTTTACATAAATAGAAGCAGAACACATAATGACTTACCCTATAAGATTACTAAAGTATCACGCACTTGTACCTACATCGCGATAACAGCGTACTGATAACGCTGATAAGAGATAAGAAATATCGCGTGTGCAGTGTTGCGTTTATCAGCCCCTCTAGACAAGTGGCAATTCGTTTGCCGGCGTTTGATGGGATAGAATGACAAATGTACGAGATTTGACATTTATGACAGTCGTCAACGCATGTCATAAACGTCAAATCCCATACATTCGTCATTCTATTCCATCAAACGCCGGCAAACGATTTGCCACTTGTCTAGAGGGGCAGGTTCCTTTTGTAATGTAAGTAAAATTATAAAAAAACGACTATACCGCCCTTTTATGGAGAGTAAATGCGAGTTTTTGTGTGGTTGGTATTTATTTTTACGAGTGGTCAGTCAGTGCTGAAAGGTTCCTAGATATATATCTCGGAAAGGGCATCATTTAGGGAAATTCTACATTTTGGGATTACTACTTTTACTTATATGCAACTTGATAGTCCGCTTTCGGTTATACTTTTATTGAACATAAATGAAAAATATAATGCTACCTATATTGTAATGCAATAATAAACAAATCCAACACAGCTTTTTGTTGCTTTTCATACATTCATTTTGAACGAATGTGGACCGCAGCTGATACTTAATTATTATTATACAAAATTCAAATAGAAACTGATATGACATCCTTTTCAAATGCCATGTGCCCCGGATACTAGATTGCACGCACCGCATTGCAGCTAAAACATCTGTTCACCCGGAATTCAGTTAGTAAAAATAACGTTGACTTTGCAGGATGCACAGGAATGCGCCATCTCCCCGCCAGCTTATACCTCGACACCGCTTTCTACACGACGGCGGTTCCTACAGGTTCTTATCCCATCCTAATTTCCTACTTTTCCTACTTAATATTATAACGTTTGGACGTTTATTGTTCAATCACGCTATAACATTACCCGCAGCACGAAAGATATTCGAATTCGTAACTTGAACGTATCCAGAGAACGGACCAATGTGATTGGCCGCCTGCCTACTGTGAACCAATCACAATGCACCGTTCTTTAGTTCGTTTACGTTATGTATTCGAATGTTATTCGTGCTCTCGACACTGTGAAAACGTATCGAGAGATACTCCGAGAGCGATTGGCCGCCTGCTTATTGTGAACCTGTGCGTGTGTGAAGTCTGCCAATCACAATGCTCCGTTCTCTCAATACGTTTACGTTACGAATTCGAATATTTTTCGTGTTCGGGGCTACGTTCTATTGCTTCACCGTTCGCCATAGACAGGGAGTTCATCCTCACACATTGCGACCAGAAATGGTGCGAACCGTGCGTTACGAAAGGAACTTCATCCCACGCACGCTCAAGCTGTGGAACGAGCTCCCTGCCTGGTTTTCCCAAGCGACTAAAATATGGGGTTCTTCAAGAAGGGCATTAGAAGGTTTCTCCAGGGTCGGCAGCGCGAGTGCGACGCCCCTGATGTTGCACACGTCCATAGGCCACGGTAACCACTTTCCATCAGGTGGGCCGTGTGCTTGTCTGCCACCTAAGTGGTATAAAAAAAACTGAATGGATATGGCTGGAAATTGGAACACTACCACAAGAGACATGCGATGCTAGAGAATGCCATGATAATAGGTCGTTACATATGAAATTGCCGTTTTATTAAAGAAATTGGAGGAAACCCAATTTGCAGTACTAACATTTTTGCATTTTTTTTAGCAATGAAAAATCCATTTTTTTCTGTATGAATGAGACAACATTAATCTAACAGCAACTTTTATTATATTTGCATTTTTGAAAAGAGATAGCTGTAAAAAGTAATACGAAATTTATCATCAAAATGGATAGCATTTAGGAAGAACTGTTTTTGAAGATCGAATTTAATTTATCAAGCGGCCAATAAAAACAAAATTTAATATAGAGTTGTAAAATCTTGAAATCAGCTACAGCAATTACAGGAATAACGAACTCATGAATCTGTCAGAAAATTTCGGCAATTTCATATGTGACGACCTGATATATTTTAGGTTAGTTAAGCTACTATAGTTATTCTTTTGTATTAATGGCTCCCGGAAAATATTATACGATCGGATCTCGCAACTTCGGAGACGCCTTATCGTCGTTCATTGATTAGAAGGTATACCAACTAGCAGATGAGGTTGCCTTGGGTTCTAAAGATGTTAGTGTACCGTGGGTTACGTATCAAACCCCGGAATGAACAAAATGCCAAAGCAAAATCGAGAAACATCCAGTCAAATGAACGTTTGGGGTTTTTTGTAGAAAATACTGCTACCGGGCTGTTGGCCGTGGTCCATATGAAACTTGCGTTCCATTCGTTTCGTCGATCATTGCGGCCATGGAAGCCTAAAGACTTATATTTTGGGTCTTGCTCTTCGATATTTCGTCCATCGGTGAATTAAAATCTCGAAGTTCACAACACCGATGGACGAATAATCGAAGTGTGTCAAATAAATACTAATAACACAATAAAATATGGTTGGGAACTCTAGTCCATACCGACTTATATCTTAATGAAGATGTTATTGCAGAACCGTCACCGTGTAAGAGAGACATGTGTTTCGAACAGCGCTTGGCTACAACTTGAGGGTTTGTCTCCCGAATCTCCCGATAGGGACAGCCTGTTTTCCTGTACTGGCACCTACGCGGTATAAACATATTTTGTTCTTAATTATTTGAAGTAGAAATAGCAGTTAGTTTAGTTTAGATTTGGATTCTATTTAGCGATATCGCCGTTGGAAACGTTCACCATTTCCTTAGGACAGCAGCATCTATTGGTAGGTTCGATCAAAAATACAATTTAAATCAATAAGAGTTTGCTCTAAATACTTCAGTTTTAAGATAATTTTGGGACGTTGTAGTCAAGATATTTCTGACGCTGACTATAAAATCATCGGTATAATGTATAGTACAGGAGAAT
Source organism: Eilema caniola (assembly GCA_949126895.1). Lineage (NCBI taxonomy): Eukaryota > Metazoa > Arthropoda > Insecta > Lepidoptera > Erebidae > Eilema > Eilema caniola. The sequence continues at coordinate 1,178,513 of OX421486.1, read as the reverse complement.
TTCGAATATATATATATATATATATATATATATATATATATATATATATATATATATATATATATATATATATATATAACTATATATATATATATATATTGAATTTTGCGATACGTGCATGGAACCTTTTCTAGTTTCTTCGTGGGACACAAAACTCTGTTTCATATGAAATGGAAACCAGCGTAAGTGATACAATTAAAACCAAACGCCAGTATTAGCTCTTATAAATTAAACTCGTTTGGCCTCACCCTTACTTTTCCGCTTTCCCCTGCCTTTAGCGGAACCGTGTTTTTTGCAATTTGGTTGTAAAAACTTGTTGTTTTAACTCGTATACTGTCCGTTCGTTGGGAAATGTACGAAAAGCTGGCGTTTAGTCTTTGGTGTAGATAAGGCATGGCAGTGGCGAACGGTGAAAATTTTCAAAAGGTTTTTTTTTAATTATAGGACACGTTAATTTGACTTCACCTCGCCTTATGGTAAGCTGAAGGCAAACTCTCAGGAAAGAGGGTCACCATTACATACACGTACCATGTTAACAATAGGGGCAGTCGGCTTACCTAGATTCTTGGTTGACGTACACCATGCGACACGTTGGGACGCCGGCAGGAATCGGGTTATAGGGGCTCTTCTCCACTGATGCATGGGTTTCGCCCGGAGTTAAATTCGTAAAAATTCCTACTAGAACATCAGCGAGAAATAATAATACAATACATAAAATCCATATTTGGACTGGGTTAAAATTTGAGATCAATCGATGCAGAATTTTTTGTGTTTTTGAAGCGTACACAAACCAACTTAACATTTTTAAATAACTAGGACCCGGGTTCCGGCTTCACCTGGCAATAACCCGATTTTAATGCCACCTACCGACACGAAAAGTAGATAACGGCCATCTATAAAGCGACTTGTTCCAGTACCTATATCATGGCAAAATTTTTGCCCAATCGATGCAGCTGTCAAATCAAATCAAATCATTTTATTGCTGAACATGTAACATTAATTGTACATCTAAGTTAATGTGTGATGTTAAAGAAATACATGTTCTACCAATTTCGGCATGCAATATTGGAACATTGGCAGTAGGTACATAAATATTAAAATTAAAGATCCAATATAATAGTGTCACAAAATACCACAATAATTAAGAAATAAAAAAATAAAAACAAATGAAATAGGAATTCAATGTCAAATAATAATAATGTCACTAATTAAATTACCATACATAATAAAAAAGAGCTGTGTAATTCTCTAAGCGTATAGCATCGAGCACAGGGCAGCGACAGCCTTGATTGATTGTCATTGGTCGGTTGCAGCGCTATGCTTGAAGCTGTATGCTTAGAGAATTGAACAATTCAAGTTTTTGAGTTTAGAAGTGTACATATACCAATTTAACAATTTCATATATGTCGCCGCCAACTAGCTTAATCAGCCGTCCAATTAAATTCCTAGGCCGTTAACTAAACGGCGCCATTCAATTAACGGCCTGAATGATATTCAGCCGTCTCGTTTATTACATCATTAAAACCTGGCTAGCTAATGCTTAGGCCTTCGTGGTTATTCTTTTTTATAACCATGCAGAAACAAGTCATTTTTCTAAAAGTTTAATTAAATGGCTACTGGCAAGTAGTTAAACGTCATTGATCCAAGCTATGGCTATTTGCCTAGCCGTTTAATTCAATGGCTGAACACCATTCAGGTCGTTAATTGAACAGTTAGAAAAATTATGCATAGAAATGCTGTAATATAGAATTGTTTGTAAATTACGAAGTATTTAATTATGTAATTCGTAGCGTAGGTTAATGAAATAAATCCTATCAATAGTTACCTAGAAAATAGTTGTAGTAATTAAAATTTGTTGTGTAACTGAAACTGTACTTGTAAAGATTGCTACAAGCGTGTTGCCATATTTGTAATCATGGATAAGGTCCAAGAAAAGATGCGTTAGTCACGATTCCTCCCGATTTTTTTTGGTATTGATAATAGCGTGAGAAAACGGTAGTTTACAACTGTTAAATTTTCAGGGGGAATCGCGACTAATCAGAAAAGATGTATGTAAGGATATGGCAAAGTAGAAATTGATTGAGCAGATGACGTCAGATGATAGTAGTCCCCCTGGTCACCCATCTAAACACGGACCTGCACCCCTAGAAAAGTGACAATTCGGTGTACCTATTGTAGAATAAAATGACGAATGTATGGGATTTGACATTTATGACATGAGTTGACGACTGTCATATAAGTACGTCAAATGCCATACATTCGTCATTCTATTCTACCATACACTCGCTCCCTAAAATCCAACCACACGTCCTGATCGTCCACCTGAATCTCGTGGGGGGCGGACACACTTGACACATCTGGGACATTTGACATTGCTGCAAACGCCATTTTGAAGAAGTTGATGTTCTATCATACTCTGGTCAACGAATTGCCACTTGTCAAGGGGGGGGGGGGAGGGGGGACTAGCATTACATAAGCAGTTTCAAAGATAACAAAGTATATCGAATTAAAATAACATAGATTACTTTTTATTTTAGGACCACACTAATTCTTTAAGAATATTCAACACGTTTTACCCGATGAGCGATCAAGAGTAACTGAAGAAACCTAGTGTTACCCGTGCACAAAAATCGGAATTAGTGTTGAAAATAACTTTTTTATACATATATTATAGGATACTGTATGATGTATATTTTCATTTCATTTGTATTACGTAGGTATCGGTCATTCTGCGCAGGATAATATGCTCTATAGCTACCTCACCTTCGGTCTTACATTGCGACCCACAGACGGGCGGCGTGGGGTTTAGTCGGTTCGAGTCCGGCATAATCTCCCCCTCCGGCTCCGGCGGGGGAGGTATCCGTGGGAATTTCCCGCATGATAAAAAAAACATATCGATCATTCTTGCGTCCTACCGCAAGGATGCAACAATGACTGACTGTTTTGTCTTCTATAGGAACAATTGCCATATTCTGATCTCCCGATGCTTAGAGGAAAGCTTGCTTTAGAGTCTCATCCTGCAGCATATACCAGTTTGCAGGTCTTAGTCTTAGGATCTTGGTAGGGCCAATTTACCACCTCAGAAGTAAAAGTTACGTCACGTGTGGAAGGGAGCTCTAAAAAGGCCTTCGATATTGTTAATGGGTTATGGAGATCATATTTCAGTTGCTTCAGAAGTGAAATTAACAAAATATCCTTTTTTGGAAAGTAATTTTCACTAAAACCACTAAAACAGGCATCAATCGTTAAAATTACAAGTTTGTAGCCTAAGCGTGTTAGTTCTATGGTATAGTTGTGGAATGAACTCACTGTGGTTTGCCCAAGGAACTAGAAAATGATGGGCTTCTTCAAGAAGAGATTACAACGATTGCAGAGTCGGCCTATGGTATAGGTATAATCTTTCTGCTGTGGTTTCCCAAGCGACTACAATATGGGGTCCTTCATGAAAGGCATTAGAAGGTACCTACAGGGTCAGCAGCACGAGTGTGAAAAACGTCCATGTGCCACGGTAACCAGTTCCCATAGATGATCGCAAAAGTCTCTTCTTGCCTCTACCGTATGAAGTGTATCATTTTCGTTTTGCACTGAATTCTATTTTAACATGTTATTCTAGCTAATAATCATATTCTAGCTGAATTCGGACATAATTCTAAATAAGAAATGTTTCGTACAGATTACAAAAATAATCTTGCCGCGGTTTGTAATGGCACTCGAAAGATGTTTTTTTTTTTTATTTTTTTTTTTTTAAAGAATATTAGCAACCGAAATTATGCAAAAAACTAATATTCCCTCTAACCCCTCCAACTAAGCTATATTGCTTGTGCTAGGAGTGGGTTCACGTCGGTAGCGTAATGGCCCGGATTCGAACCCGGGACCTATCGATCGTAAGGTCAATAATAAATGTGAATACTTAGTATCAATGGGATTTTATAAAATCAATATAATAAATGTATACACTAGATTCGTATGTTGTAGGTTTGGGGGCTATGGCGTACATTGAGAGACCTTTGTCAACCAAACAATTTATCTGAGCACAAACCATTGTATAGGCGGTAGAACACATACAGCGAGGCAAAGTCCCTCCTGAGGCTGAGAGGTTCCACATCGCCTTGATTGATTGAGTTGCCTTGATTGTGTAATAAACATTCAAACACCTTCTCAAACTTTCACATTTATAATATAAGTAGGATTTGTTGTTACAAATGATTATATTGCCAACATACCGAAAAGTCAGTAATGTATGAAAATAACTGAATATATCCACTGTCGTTATCGTTAATAAAAGTTATTTTGTCTAGAGGCCGATGTCAGAGCGAGACTGCATTGCGAGCGAGAGATATCGATCGGTCGCTCTCCTTTGAGAAAATTTGCACCGTAATTTCTATTGTTTGTACAATAAATACGTATTGCATTTATACGTTGTTTCACCCATAACAAGATCAAGGTTAATTTGTAGATGCTTGTAGTTGTTTCATGTTCGTTTGATAGGGTTATTCGCGAATTTTCATCATCCTCCAGTCAAGTCCATCCAGGCATCGTGTGTGCCGCCATAAGTAGTGGAATGCCTTGTCTGAATCTGTTTCTAGATAGCTACAACTTAGATGTCTTCAAGACTAGAGTGAATAGGTTATTTCTAAGCAAGCGTGCTCCACCGTCGACCACATCGTCACTCACCAACAGGTGAAATAGTGGTCAAACGCGAGCCTATTATCAAGCTTAAAAAAAAGAATCTCCCTAACCTTAAGTCCTCCCGACAATATTTCACTTATTAAAATAGATAGCGTTTTATCACGCTATTATAAAACAAAAGCTATCCGTGTGGTGACAGAGAAAGAATACAAGTATCACCAGACACCACTACATTTTACCTGAAGGGTATCGTAAGACGTGACTAACGGAAACATACGTAGACGATATCATTGCGAGAGAAGGAACACTCGAAATAAAACCCTGTACCAACCAACATTGGGAGAGGGTTATGTCCAGCAGTAGACTGCAATAGGGTAATGGATTGATTGATATGAAACAAAACATTTCGGGTGGATTTGAGAATGAGAGGACTCGCAAATAACACGTTTGAAATGATATTTACAATGATTATTTCGGGTTGATGAACACGTTAGTACCTACATAAACTTTGTTCTGGACAGCGGGAACGTTTCGTGTTTTTAATGTAGTTGTTATTTTTAGAATATTTGATTTGAATTTAGACGTTTCACTATTCATGTGTAAACTGTTGCTAGCTTTAGGAACAATATAAATCAATGGTTGCAGAGAGCATTATTTACGCAAAGAAACGTAATATTTTAGTATTTTAAGTTTTAAGTGACTTCTTTTAGATCGCAAGCAGAAACAACTCAACTTACTTATTCCTAGTATTTTTTTAAATTAAGGTCTTCATATTGTCTGCACTTAAGCTGGGGTGCTGTCCAAATAATGACAGCCATAGTGCTGCCTCTAGAATGGCGATCCCTACGTAATAGATACGCAAAGAACTCGACAGAATAGGTACAGATGATTTATCACGCCTCGCTTAAGGACCCGCGACTTTAGGAAGTATTTATTTTATCAACTTAAGTCCTAAAACTGGTATTCAATGAAAATGTTTTTGGCCACCCACTAAACGTATTACCATTATTATATGGCATAAGATCAAATTTTAGTAGTTTTTATTAGTTTTATTGTTCCAATAAAATATATTATTATGTATCCTTTTTCAAATATGGCGGATTTATACAGGGTGTAATAAATGTATGGGAGTGTTTAATATCAAAATATTAGATACCTCTCGTTTGATTTTTAAAAAGTTATTGATGTCATTTTATTCATTAGGTAACGTACTTTCGATATCAGTTTAAAGTTTTTTGATATCTGTGATAGTTACGGAATAATCGCCTGGACACACTTAACGATTACACCCTGTATAGTGTTTCAAGGTAATATTTTTATCTTTTTATAATATTTGCATTAAAATTTGGAGATTTTTATATATATCTATTCGAATCTATGCAAAACCAGTGTAGAAGCGGTTACCTATGCAAGATAGAAATCTCGTCCATGTCACAACATAAGTTTAAATTGCAAATAGTAACCTGTAGATCTTTGTACTGTTGCGTCAATTAATCAGAATACTAGTTGATAGTACTTAAGAAAAGTGTGTAGTCAAGGTTGCCTGTGAAAATCTTCAAGGGCTAAGTGAAGCCTACCTGTGAGTGAGTGCACCAGACGATTTATGGACTAGTATTTGGTGCAGGTTTTCCTTTCGAGATTGGAGACACAGACAGTAGTCGGTCCCGTAAAAGCTAATTAAACCAAATAATGGAATTGAAGGAGTGGACCTCAGGAAGTGTAAGATTTGGATTCTAGATCTTATTAAATACCTACTAACAGCTCAACAGCTTCAGCTCTCCTTTTTCTTCCCGGCATTGGTTATTGATTGATTAAGGTAAAATGGGTACTAGATCACTTAAAATAAGGAAACTAAAACCTTTCTAATAATCTCATACTAAATGTATGGGAGTGTTTAATATCAAAATATTAGATACCTCTCGTTTGATTTTTAAAAAGTTATTGATGTCATTTTATTCATTAGGTAACGTACTTTCGATATTAGTTTAAAGTTTTTTGATATCTGTGATAGTTACGGAATAATCGCCTGGACACACTTAACGATTACACCCTGTATAGACTGGACCAAGAAGGCCAGGATGTGTAAAAACCTTTGTGAAAGATGTTGCCATTTATAAAAATAATGATGCTTCACGGTGTTGCCAAACAGTAGTTTATCACAGATTAACGACAAACACAAAAGGAATTTTACGATTTAATTTAATGTAAATATCGTAAAAGACTCCGGTTTGGAGCATGAAAATAATATTGTTTTAATACAGTGAAGTTTATATGTTGTCTGACCAAAATCGTAGCTGGTGTTTTAAGTAGATCAATTTCCCTGTATATCCTTATAGAGCTTCGTTATATAAATAATTCGCCAATACACTAAATAAGTCTATTATTAATGTCGTCATCAATAATGTCACAGTGTCGGTAGCTTAGTGGTCATGAAGTCTTGCTCTATGATCGAAATTTCCCGGGATCCAGGGCCAGGATGCCCTCACACGGCTGACTTTGAAAGCACTGTTAGAACGAGCAATGTGTCTTTAGAGGTATCGGGATTGTTTCGAGTTTCCGTTTCCGAGGCTGTTGCAAGCACCAGAATCACGGAAGAACTAAACTAAGTACCTATACGAGCAATTTAGTTTAGTTCCATCCGATAAAGCAGAACTGATTGTGCGTTAGGTTGGAAAAAGTAAATGTTCAAGATGAGATTTGAACCTTTGAACTGAGCTACATGAACACGCCTTAGACATTCAAAATTCTCCTCCTAAATAACTACAAAAGTGAGTTTCGGTAGTAATCTGTGTTTAAAAGATTGAATAAATGAAAAAGTTCGCTGTTATTCGTTACTCTTTATCATTTGTGTGACTTTTACGCGATTTACCCATGTAATACACTGATTATATAAATATATTTAGTTCAAATAGATCAATAAACATTTTTATTACGCAAAAGCATCCAATGTAAATGTATTGTTTGATCGTAAAATTGTGGGTAATAAATATTTTGTGGCTGGCAACACTGATAGCTGTATAAAGTTAATATTTGACGTGTTTTTATACACGCCGCTGTACTTTTAATAATTCTTAAAATATGTTTTTATTACAGGGGAGCATTGAAATAGTAAGTTATTATTGTCGTGTTCGAAGTAGGTACAATCGAATTACTTTGATAAGTCAATTGTACACATGTAACCTTGTAACGGAGGAATACAATATTTCAAAGTTAGAACGGCACAATTTATTAACAGAAAACTTAAAATATATTTCATTATTTTATTTAAAAAATGCGGTGTTCGCGATTTTCGTCAAAACGAAAAAGTTTTATCAAATAAATCAAAGTTATAGGCTATCAATACCTTTTCAGAATAAATGCATTCAATTCAGTTCATTCGATTCAGAGATTTTTGAAATCCTTATCGATTTGTCCAATTTAATTGGATTTTAAAGCATGTCACCTCACTATGAAGCAAACGTCATTAGTAGCTTTTAAAAATTATTCGACTGTAAAAGCCGGATGAGACGATAATATAGGTATAGCCTATATCCTTCCTCGATAAATAAACTATCCAATACAAAAAGACTTGTTCCTTTCGAACCAGCTACAGCTTAGAAGTTACATTATCAAAGATGCATCGTGCATGATATTGAGATTTATATAAGAAATAATGACACAGTGCAGAGTTTGTTTAAAAACGAAAATTTGGAATACAGATGATACACGTAAAGTAATACAGATTATAAATAACCATAGTGAATTAAGTGAAACCATGTGCTTTCCACTGCGTTCTGGTCTAAATATTCTGGTTTGCTTGCATAATTTTTGATGAGATTATCTGTGGTCCAAAAGATTGTTACTATGTAGGTAGGCGGCACTAGGCGGTACCTTGTGTTACATATTCTATTGTTCAATATCTTTTATACTTGCGTCGAGTGTCAAGAATTATTTTATACCTACTCGTTGAGTATTATCTAATTTTGATGTCATATTATCTAAATATATCATCATAATTCGAGATAAAATGCCGTCATATTTTCTTATATAATATGAATTTTTGGTGGGAAAATTCAATTCGACAACATTGTCAGTGTTGTCACGATTTTTGAAATTTAAATAATAATTGAAAATATAATTTGCATAAGTAGGTACCTACCTTAGTTTAATAATACTTACTGTAAATATAAATAAAACAATAACTTTAAAATACAACCTTGGATTTACAAAAGATATACTTTGTGTGGAACTGCATACCTAATTATTCAGTACCCAGAAGAAGTTGGTTTTTGTTTTAGTGCTACTTACCATTAGCATTATTAGCTCTAATTTTAGTTTGCGACAAACAGTTTAACTCTAAACCATTTTGTTGTAATACGTGACTAAACAAGGAAGCTTTGTTTCTGTGTCATTTGTTATAAATAGTGTCGATATTTTCACTAACAGCCGCCATGATGTTTGCATTTGGCGCGAAAGTCTATACCATAGTTTTCAAAATATTTTTAATAAAGAAGTGTGTGGAGGAGATGTGTGCTCTTTTAAGATACGACACTGAGGTTGCCAAAATAAACCCAAGATTACATAAAGAACCAGCGGTTCGGTGACTCTTTTCTTCACCGCACCATAAGGTCTTGGAATTTCTTACCAGGTCACGTGTTTTCTTCTTTCTACAGTCCCGGATCCTATAAGCGGGGCGTGAAAACGCATCTAATGTGGCTTTCAAGCTAATGGCCACACCATTGTAACATTGTTGGCATCTGTAATGGTGACCCTCTTGCCTGAGACTTTGCCTTAAGCTTCCGTCAAAAGAGGTGAAGTCATAATGAAGTGCCATATGTAAAAGCGAATATATTGCATAAATCTCACCGCAATAATTTCAGTGCTTACTCATATAAGAGGAAACGCTGCATCACATATTATCAAGTAAGGTGACGTCATAATGGTAGTTTATTGTTGGAGATTATAATTGACGATACAACGGTGTTAAAGCGACAGAATATTATATTAGAAATGTTTAAATGTCATGAAATTGTGTGGCTTATGATCTTATTCCAGAATTAAAAAGTCGGTGACGGAGATAGAATTCAAGTATCTTTACCCCATCTTATCCGCAGGCTCTCCTAAGAGGCAACTAACGGAAAAATACGCAGACGATATCACTGCGAGAGAAGGAAAACTCGAAATAAAACCCTGTACCAACTCGTCAGGAAACCATGGAAACAGTAGGCCATGCCTTCCAACATTGTGACATTATCCAGTACATACATACATATAAATACGCCTTCATCCCCGGAGGCTCGGGCAGAGGTGAATTAACACCCACCTTTCAGAAATTTGTATTTGGTCCAACGTAATAAGGGGTGAGCCTATTGCCATATTCCGGGCTCTATTGTTGACTCGACCCATGCATCTGAGGCTGAGTCTAGGCTATATATATCTGACTGATATTAAACAGCTTTATCCTTTAGTCGCCTAGTACGACACCACATTGAAAAAGATGGGGTGGCCCAAATTCTACTCTGACAGGAACCACGCGTGACGCGACATCACTTTCATTGAAACTGTCAAACGTTTTAAATTCACTAACCAACCACAATCAATCCTAAAATCAGTAGGCAGAATGTGTTGCTTCCATGCCTTTGCTAACTACAAAGTAAGTAACCATAAAGAATGTAAAGTCGTGATTCACCTGTCAAACTTTCGCGCGCGAAAAATAGCGCGGGCTCAACAAAAATGGCGCTCGTGGCTAATGAATCACATTGCGGTTTAAGTTTTTTTATTTTATTTCAACACTAACTGCGACTCGGGGTTATTTTTTGTCTGTAGCTATCTCAGTTCCAAATTTTACTCCAATTCGTTGAGCCGTTACATCGTAATCAAGTCAAACATTTACTCACTCACTCGTAAACTTTCACGTTTGAATTATTTCTGATGTCTTTTGTTATGCATTATTTCTATCTCAAAAATTAAAGATTTATCGCCACGAGCTGTATCTAATCGTAAAAGAAAGTTAATACTTAAATAAAATACTTTAGTTGTGTAGTGGTTTGGGACTCAGTTTATTTGCGTCGTTAAGTTTTGAATTTGTTCGTGAAAAGACATCTCACGCATCTGAGAATGACTTAAGTGAGTGCAAAATTAATTTAAGCATAAACACATCGCACTTTCTCAAAAACTGAAAATAGTTTTATATCGGTGCTAACTGCTAACAACCAAAGGTACTAAGTGTAATGAATGGCTATTATATATAGTTGATAATGTACAATCGACAAAGGAAATACGCTTGTACCTTTGCATATAAAGTTGAATGGAAAGGTGTGAGTATCTCCGTATCTCGTTTGTCGACCTTAGCCTTAGCTGCTGCGCTGAATTTCTTTTTTTTTTTCAGGCAATCGCATTATTTCTCTGTACCTACACTACAAGACTGATTGTACGGGATCAGAAATAGTCTTAATTCATCACAGCCTTTGATTCAACAATTCTGCGAACTGAGTAGGCCGCGCTACCGTTCTTTCAATGCTATCAAATGATGCTAAATTGTCTGTGATGTGCAATAAACCCTTTGACAGGGATAAATGTAGTTCAATTTTAGCCATTGCATTGAATCGTTAAATACAATACTTTTGTAGTTGCCATACACAACATTACAAAGTGGCATAAAATAAAGTCAAAATATCATACAGATTATCCGTCTCGCCCTAAATTCTAAATTCATGCCCGCCTCGTTCAGGAATCGTGAAAAAATTTGTGTTCTAAATAGCACGGTAAACATTATTACATATTTCTACATAGGTAATTACATAACATTTAATTTACATGTAAAGTTTCCAAATTATATAAAACCATGGTATAAAACAAACTATTTTACACACAAATTTAATATTTCGTATTCAAAGTGATATAACATGCAATGTCCATTAGCAGGATTGATGATTAACTGCTTAATTAATTACTTAACTATGATTGACTATAATTATTTGACTAATTAGGTACATATCTATATTTGTAATTACTTTTGACAGTGATAACGGATCTAATATTTATGCTTTGGTTGCAAAATATGTCCTAAAATCACATTTTGGTAGTCTAGATTTATTTTTATGAATCCTTTTTTCATACCAGACTTCAACTTCAACTTCAACTTTTGGTTTATGGCATACCAGACTTTGAAGGTCGTTGTCCTACTAGGCGTGATTTCTATGGGATGGGCGTAAATTAAAAGTACGGCAACTATCCACGCCTTGCTTATATTTGGTGTACATGGATTAGCTGAACGTGGATGTGCCAGGCGAGTTAAAATATTCGTTGCAATATTAAATTCTGTTGCTCTCAGGATAGAGTATTTATTTACTTTGTCTCGCATTGGCCAACGTGGAATAAAAGTGCTACTTCTGAGAGCCACTCATTTTCACCAAACCAAAATGTAAAAAAAAAACATTTATTCACAAAAAATACAGATACAAGGTACAATAAGTTAGGTATTGTTACAAGAATACTTACAGAAATTTTATATTTCACGTCTTGAACTAGGTAAACCTGTATCTGTAGCCCAGTTACGTCGCTTTTGATTGGTAATCGGCTTACTCGGGAGCCAATGCTGTATAACCTCCCAACCCGGACAGTAAAGCCTGAACTTGGGCCCCGGCGGTGTTGGCAAAGCCCTGAACACCTGAGGGTAACTATCAATTGATTATCAAGCAATTAGTCAATCGTAGTCCACGGCTGTCTCTCCCAGTGTTGCAAGGCTTTGGCTGTTTCCGCGCTGGCCAGACGGGTTGGTACAGGGTTTTATTTCGAGATTTGCTTCTCTCGCAGTGATATCGTCTGCGTATATTTCCGTTGTTCGCCTCTTATGACTCCCTTTGGATGAGATGGGGTGGTGATACTCGTATTCATTCTCAGTCACCACAGGAATAAATCATCCTACAATAAATCCAACAATAAAAATATCAATGAAAATAATTCTGTTGGTCCGTTTCTGCGACATTTATCGCAACGGAATGCGAATATAACCTATGGAAACCGGTTTCGAGATGTTATTTCAGTAAGAATCCTGCCAGATGGCGGCGATCTGCGACACTGCTTAGCTATCTATCTGAATCTTGCATTCCGATTGAAGATTATGATATTAGATAAACGATGTTATTGCGGCGGTAATACCTAGAAATTTAGTTTCCCCCGTACATTTTCTATGTTTAAATAATTTTTATTTAGAAGAAATGTGTGCAAATTTCTTTCATGTAACTACCTACCTACTATATTTCTGGTCTTTGCGGGAGCGACTGCCGTATGACCTCCCAAGTCCCAATCCAGAAAGTTTAGGGTCAAGTGTTACAATTCCAGTAAGCCCCTCTAGATGAGTGGCAATGACAAAACAAACACCGGCCAATAGTGTTTGACGGAAGAGAATAATGAATGTATGGGATTTGACGTATTTGGCATGCGTTAATATTATATCCGTCAAATCCCATAATGCCCGTCAACGAATTGCCAATTGTCTAAAGGGGCAGGTTGGCTTAGGCTAAATACCCAGTTGAAGACAGGGCGAAGTGAATGAGTAAAAATTAGAAACAGGAACCGGGGTAAGAGAGATAACCACCTCAGAAGCGGCTGGGATGGAGCGAGATGATGATGGCCTACACCTGAGTTTAGGACCTTTTTTGGTCCGCAAATGGGCCTCTAAGGTATCGGTACGTGACCATACACCGCAGTCATGTGATGCTGTCTTATTGTTTGTTGGTAATTCCATTATTTCCATTAAATCTAAAAACCCATTTAGAAATGATGTTAATTTAAGCAACTAATATGAAAAATATTTCAGCAAAATATTGTTTTAAGGCCATAGAGCTACGCTTAGTCACCGACAGAAATGGCCTTAGCGGTTTGACCACATTACCGAGATTATAGAATACATTTATTATCTGTGCCATGTTGAATTATTTAAATATTCATTCTGTGTGCTAGAAAATGGCCATGTTTCATGTACATTGTTCAAATGGTCACTTTGATCGTTAAATAGATGTGTAATTATTCAAAGACACTGAGTACTTAAGGTTACAAAAGTGTTAAATACAAAAAGGTAGAAAGATAAAGGTAATGTATAACAAAAATAAAACACCTATAAAACAACGTCGTGATTGACTATCACTTTCATACGAGTATGAAGTCAAAATGTAAATGTGTGTTATTAGTTACCTACAATAGTTACGAGCTTGACTAGGAGCCTTGGCCAATCGCTTGCAAAATAGTGTTAACTATCATCAAAGCATTGTGGCAATTATGACAGAATAGGTCTATATTGACCGGTGTGCCCTACGAAGGCGGGGCCGATCCCAGTGCATGTCGCATTTGCTCTCTTGCTCACTGTGTCTCTCCACCTATACTAGGTATCTAGGACCTTTGTAGAGCAATAGAAAACGCTGTAGTTGTAGCATTAGCCAAGTTATTTTGCCGACAAAATTTCAAAATCTAGCCTGTATACCAGATCTGGTGTATAGTGCCTAAGTTTTTAAGTTTGACTCGAAGAAGAAGCAATTGCTACAGGAACTTAAGATTTTGTCTTATATTTCGTTCCACTAAACAATATTAAATTTCATTCAATTCCACTTTTGAAGGTCTCTGCGATTTAATTTATAATGACTTAATTAAAAACATTTACATAAAAGTGTAGCTTGCGCGCCGCCGGCTCATTGTTAATCTTAAAAACCACTGAACTAGCTTTGATGAGGCTTTCACTATTTAAAACCTTGCAATTGCGGTTTGATATTATACAACTAAGTCATTAGGGATATTACTTTCGGGGCCAGCGTAAAATGTGGTAAATTGAACGCTGACGGCCAAAATGGCCGCCAGCTAAAAGTGTTTATGGTTCGTTATATTTTTTATCTGTGACTTATCTAGTGTTAGCGTTAAGGTGCGGCTACATCTCATGTTTTTCGCAACAATCTCACTAAAAGCACACAACAAAACATGGAAATCTATACATCTTTACCAAACAATTTAAACACAAGCAAATTAGAGAAAGTATTCTTTCTCTATATATATTATCCCGCCAAAAACATTTTCATGTAAAAATGTTACCAAGACGAGTTACGTACCCTGTGAAAAAGTTATCAGATCTCGTAGAAAGCCAAGCTCTAAAGACTGCACGCTCTAAGCCTAAGGTAGTGTAGAGCTTGTAGGTTTAGAGCGTGCAGTCTTTAGAGCTTGGCTTTATACGAGATCTGATAACTTTTAATTTATTTTTGTAAGTTGGTTAAAAATTATGACGTACGTATTATTTATTTGATATAAGAAATATTTTAATTAATTTTGACTTATGTAGCACAACTGTAGTGCAATTCTCATATACAAACTTCCACCGTAGTAGGTAATCTTTGCTTCCACCTCCTATTCCCAGGGGATAGGTTAGGTTAGGTTTTTTAATTTTTTTGTTGTCTTCGTAGTAATATTAGCTTACATACTAAATTTCAGCTTTCTAGGACTTCAGGAAGTACCCTTACAATTTTGATGATCAGTGAGTGCTGAGTCAGTGACTAAATTAAGGGTTTTGAGACATTAAAAAAATCTAAAGTATAATAGCTACGACATTCAAACTTTGTATGTTTAATGATTGTACCGATGGCATTCTATCTTGGAAATTTTAACTATTTAGCATCATCCAAAGCAAAGTTATGAGAGTTAAAAAAATGACGAAGCTTTTCGAGAAAAGGTAGGTAGTGCCCTTGTGCTTCGCTTGGCTCGTCTTGGCGAGGGCACTACCGTGCCCCCAGATTATACTCATACTACAATATGAATTAGTCCAACATTTAATCAATTCAGTAAATTTATTGTTTCCTTTTTTGTATGAAAAATATTAATGTATAAAATCATTATGCAAAATATTTAATAGGTAGGTCTGGCTGGTTGGTTTTTTATATTACAAACTTAATGGCAAAACTTAGGAAGCAAGAAGCAATGCAAATATTTTAATGTATAATTATGCAAGGTGTAAATATTATATGTTTAAAACAGATTCTACATTGTCTGTTTTAAATGTTTTAAGTAACGTGAAACCCACTCCTAACCTCACGCAAACTAGTTGGAGAGAGTTGGTTATAGAGAATATCCAAACTTCTATACTATTACAAATGCGAAAGTAACTCTGTCTGTTACGCTTTCAGACCCAAACTAATGAACCGATTTTGATGAAATTTGGTATAGGGATTGATTTGACCTTGAGAAAGGACATAGGCTATGTTTGGTCGCTATAACCGACATCCACGCAGGCGGAGCCGAGTGCAACAGCTAGTTAGTAATAATTTCGGTTCCTAATATTATAAAAAAAACTTCTGGTTTAGATTGTAATGTGTGGAATCATGCCGAATTTTAGAGAAGAAAATTTGAAACTTAGAACTTTAGTATTATTATTCTTTATGATTTAGTAATAATAAATATTGATAAAACAGTTCTGATAAAAAGATATTTTTTTAACTAATTACTTAGAAAGAAAGTTATAATCTTATGATTTACGAATAAATTTATATTTTTGTTTCAATAGGTCGCCTAGGTGGTTCCAAAACATAGTTATTTTATTACTTTGCTTGTATAAATTACCTCCACTTATGTTTCTTCACATGAATAATAAACACATAAATATTATAGTTGTTTATTTGATTAGTTTTGTTTGTGGCAGTAGGTTGAAAAAACTATCGGCTACCCATCAAAAATATCAAAACTATACTAACTATAGCGCTCTGAAAACATAAAATGAAGTAATAAAAATTAACGGAGCTATATTTATACAATAAATCATAAAGTTAAATAAATAAACAGCAATTCTTGCCGGAAGTCATCCCTCGGCCATGTTACTGCCACAGCGCGGGAGTCGGGGGCAACGCTCTCTAGTCTATGACTCAAGCATTGTCTCGAGTGCGATAAAAAAAGTAAAAATTAAAAAGTGTAATTGCCGCTTGGAAGTGTCGTTTTGTAAACTGTTTAACTACAAGATTGCTATTTAAATGATATGGTTTTTAATTATCCTAATAATGTTGTAATGATTTTATGTTTTTGTATGGCAACGGAAAGAAAAACTTTATATAAAATGTGCTTTATGGAATGGAAGTAATACATTTTTTTTTAATTCTATTAAAACCATAGATGTAGTATTTTTCTTAAAACAGAGTTAGCCGTAACTTGTTCTAATAGATTGCCAGTGCGAGTATTTATTCATAAAGTAGGTACTCGTTCAACATCCAAGGTTCGACGTTTTCACAAAAACACTCGTACGTCCTCATTTTAAGATCCCTTAGACCATAAAAATATAATAATTAGAGCCTCCGTTGGATCTACCATAGATTAAAACTACTAAAATTGAACAGGTTGAACTTCTTTTGCGTCTGTAATCACAGAATAAATAATAGTGCTCTATAGCTAAATTTGGCGAAGACAGAAAACTCGATATAGGCGATGACTTGATCGAGCACATGGACCAGATTAAGTACCTGGGATCTGTACTTCACGTGACTGGTGACATCGACTGCGACGTCAAGGCACGTATTGCCGCCGCGTGCACCAAATGGCGGGAAATGACTGGCGTCACATGCGATCCTCAAATGCCACTAATGCCAGTCAGGTTGAAGGGGCAGGTCTATAAGACGATCATTAGGCCTGTCCTTTTACACGGCTGTGAGGCGTGGCCGCTGTTGGAGCGACACGAGTAGAAGCTGCGTCTCGCGGAGATGAAAATGTTGCGGTGGACGTGCGGAGTCACGCGTAAAGATCGCGTGAGGAATTCTCGCATCCACGGCAGCCTTTATGTCCGTGACATCGAAGATAAAATGCAAGAGAGTCGCCTCCGCTGGTGTGGCCACGTCTTGCGGCATCAGCCATGCTACGTGGGTAACAAATGCTTGGCAATAGCGCCCCCGCCGGGTCCAAGTAGGGGTAGTCCCAAAAAGTTCTGGCTTGATGTCATGCAGGGTGACATGCGTGCAAATGGTCTCAATACCGTGGACGCCCAAGATCGTGCGAAGTGGAGGAGGAAGAGCCGGAGGGTGAACTCTGAGCTCCGAGGGTATCTCGGCTTCGGATGCCATCAGGATAACGTCTAAATGTCGATGATGATATAGTTAATGTTATAAATACAAGAGTAACTCGGCCTGTCTGTCTGTTTTTCTGTTACGCTTTCACGCCTGAAATACTGAACCGATTTTGATTAAATTTGGCACGAACGTTGATTAGACCTTAGGCACAGTGTTCGGAATGATTATATTACGAGCTACTTTAGGTACAAACATCATGGCAATATAAATTGAAATTTGCAAGTGATTAGGGTACACCATTAGTCATACAACTCGTTCCACAAAAAATTTGCCGATTCCGAGAAATGTTCACCGCTCAGCACTGCTCCAATCCTACGCGATAACAATACCGGTCAGTCGATTTTGTTAGCCGCTAATTATCACACGTGTTTACGTTTCGTTCTTACAACAGTTTTTGAGTTTTTTAAATTAAAATTTTTGGTTCATCATGCGTTCCACATCCACAGGTAAGATATACACTAATTCGTTAATCATACATAAATTCGTATTATGAGAAAATAAATAAAATGTGAATTGAAAAAAATAACGAAATGTGCAAAAAGTATAAACGTTCAATAGACTCCAACTTTTTCCCAGCCAATTCCAGCCGTCCATGTTTTTTTGTGAAACTCGAGTATTTATCTAGCTTTCTAATGAATCTAGTCTCCATATTCGACTCACCTCGACTTTTGAATGATGTATTTTTTTCGTTCACCAGGTGTTACCCGAGGAATAACACGCCTTCACCTTTTCGACCTTTTATGTCGGCATAATCTGGTCAACCAAGCAAATAAGGTATCTTCTATTGCTCGGATGGTTGACTATGTCTCTTCAGAGGTTCCAGGACTTCCAGAAGAAGTTATTAAAAATAAAATAAAGGTGTTTTCTGCTGTGCTAACCAAGAAATGGAGTGCTATCAGGAACAAAGAGAAGTTTGTTTTAAAATGCAACGACTGGCTGCAAGAAGAGCTTTGGTTAGTACAAAATCAAGATGCCGGACAACCTGAATGTACACCTGCTCGATCTGCTGTAACTCAAAAGTTGGATTTTGTTGGTTTAAGTGCATCAGCAAAGAAAAAGCGGACGAAGATGTTGGTGGCGGGATTCTCCAGAAGAGCTTGCCTATGCCACTCAAACAAGTTTCACAAAAATTGGTAAGCGGAATATGGCCACCGTTATAAAGGCAGTAACTGTGTCGTCACCTAAATCACTTCGGGTGATTAAAAGAAGGAAACTAACGCCAAGATTTATACGTCCATACACTCCAGATGAAGCATTAGCTCTGGTAACAAATACCAAACTGAGCGTGGACCAGTATAAACAGATTCGCAGAGAAGCTAAAGAGAGAGGGTGTGATATTTACCCATCATATGATAGGGTTCTGACAGCACGAAAAGAGTGTTACCCGAACGACATAATAATAACTGAGAGTCGTTGCATTTTAAAACAAACTTCTCTTTGTTCCTGATAGCACTCCATTTCTTGGTTAGCACAGCAGAAAACACCTTTATTTTATTTTTAATAACTTCTTCTGGAAGTCCTGGAATCTCTGAAGAGACATAGTCAACCATCCGAGCAATAGAAGATACCTTATTCGCTTGGTTGACCAGATTATGCCGACATAAAAGGTCGAAAAGGTGAAGGCGTGTTATTCCTCGGGTAACACCTGGTGAACGAAAAAATTACATCACTCAAAAGTCGAGGCGAGTCGAATATGGAGACTAGATTCATTAGAGAGCTAGATAAATACTCGAGTTTCACAAAAAAACATGGACGGCTGGAATTGGCTGGGAAAAAGTTGGAGTCTATTGAACGTTTATACTTTTTGCACATTTCGTTATTTTTTTCAATTCACATTTTATTTATTTTCTCATAATACGAATTTATGTATGATTAACAAATTAGTGTATATCTTACCTGTGGATGTGACACATGATAAACCAAAAATTTTATTTAAAAAACTCAAAAACTGTTGTAAGAACGAAACGTAAACACGTGTGATAATTAGCGGCTAACAAAATCGACTGACCGGTATTGTTATCGCGTAGGATTGGAGCAGTGCTGAGCGGTGAACATTTCTCGGAATCAGCAATTTTTTTGTGGAACGAGTTGTATGACTAATGGTGTACCCTAATCACTTGCAAATTTCAATTTATATTGCCATGATGTTTGTACCTAAAGTAGCTCGTAATATAATCATTCCGAACACTGTGTTAGGTAGGGACGTGGGCCAAGTTTGGTTACGTTTATCGACAACCACGAGAGCTACAGGGAACAGCTGGTAGATAATAATTATATTACTTAATGAGCATCTCTAACTAGAAACGGAAACCAACAAGAAAAATATTAGGTACGACTATTGTTGAAGTCAGTGAAACGTATGATTTATGATAATAATTAAAATTATAACTAGTTTTTTTCGTAATTGCCCGTGATTTTACTTACCTATTGTATACGTGTGTAAATAATCGTAAAATGTGCGTAAACAATGTGAAACATTAGTAATTTAACACGTTCACTCGCGTTTTCTTTTGAAAGCATAGGCAGCAAGGCCGTGGGGCCTTTCGTTCTACTCGTGAGCCGTGATGTCATACATGTTGACATGTGCCGGTTTCAAGTTTAAAATTTTGTATTCCATAGATAATTTCTGCTCTTTATGGCTGGGCGCTTACACTTGGTTTTTACACAAATCCTTCGCCACATTGTAAAACACCTAACACACTATAACGTTCAATAATTGATGGGATACACACCATTTAGTTGGCAATACGCGATTTCACGGTACTCCATAGACAATCCGTTCCATAACTATGGAATTAGAGTGAACGTGAAGTTTTGTCTATCCGCATTCTAGAACCGATTAGCCACACTTACTTTGTGTCTAGATAAAGCTGTTTGGAATGTCCTGGAATATTTATTTTTTATTTTGTGTCACCTTTTTACTACTCAGGTCGGCTCTCAATTTGACTAAGACTATTAAAAAAAAACATTTTTGACCATAAAGAATTTTCACGCGGGCAATCGCAGTCAGAAGTTATAATACTTACAGATCATAAACATATCTTAAGTACAGTTTTATTATTATTTGAACTATAAAACTTGACGTCTAGAAATTCCTTCCTCATGACGTTTGAGTGGACAACTCCGTTACTAAACAATAGATTGGAATGTCATAAAGATAGTTGACATTTGACATAACTGTTATTCCGACAGCTATGATCTACTAAGGCTATGACACGATAGATTAAAATGCTTCATAACTTAGGAATCGCCATATTACAAAAAAAAAAAAATGCTTCTTAGTTTCTAGTCACAAGTCTTCGTCCTTAAAAACATGAACTTATAAATTTAATTAATACTTTTCTTCCAATATAAATAAAATTAAGTTGTAAATTCTCTTTCAGTTCCCTTTAATATATTATATTAACATATTTTACAATTTCGTCGATTTATTTACATATTTAATATCTTTTTTTATCTTATCACCTATTAGTTTTTTCTAACAAAGTTTATTAATACATTTCTTCCCAAAATTGTCCTTGGCGGTACATCTAATCCTTTGTCAGCTGGGTCTTTCGATTACTTGTCTTTGGCGAAATTGCGGTAGCTCTCGCAGAAGCCATAAACCAAAAGTTGAAGTTGAAGTTTTTATAATTAATTTTATACATGTTTAATTTCTAAATATTTAATGAACATGCACGCAAACCACGAGTTAAGTCGTTATCATTGCCCGTTGAAAATATTAAAATAATGACATTTTAAAGAATTAATGTGCAAATTTTTCTTATAAATTTAGTTCGAAAAATGCAACATTCCGGACGGGACGGTTACTAGACTCTGACCAACTGAACTACATAGACACGGATTAAATATTCAACATGCAGAAATCCCCGCCGGCCACCGGGGGTAGTTACGTATGTCGGACTGAATCGACAAAAGTGGTTCTCAAGGGGGATGCCGACTGCGCTTTTATCCCTACAGAGGGCGCCTCGAAATGGCCAATGTTAACTGTCATCTATGTAGATTTCATTGTTTGTCTCTTCAAATCTGACAGCTATGAGGTCGTGACTGTCACAAAACAGATGGTTATTGTTGTTTGGTCATATGCTGCCGACATCAACAATTGTAAGATCCGTCCGTCTTCTACTCAAGAAGACGGACAGTTGTAAACCGTTCTTCACCGAATTAAAGATATTGACACTACCTTGTTTGTATATACTCGATATTGTGCTATTTGTAAAAAATAACATTAATAGCTACTGTAAACTTAATAGTAGAAGGCATAACCTAAAACTATGTCTCCCAACAAATAAAACAGCCTTATTTAATAACAGTATATTTTGCATGGCTCCACGAATATATAATAATTTGCTTAAATCAATCCTAGAAATACATAGCATGGAGACCTTCAAAAGTAAAGTTAAGCAACTACTGGTTGAAAAAGGGTATTACTCCATAAATGATTTTTTAACTGACAAATTATAATTAATCATAATTTCTGAAATCTATATTTTTGAATATGACATTGATTTATGAATTTGATGAAATTTGAAATTTAATTTTTTGTTTGACATGCCCTGATTTATTTATTGTTTGATATTTGTATTATGCACCCATACTGCATAATCTTAAATATTGATGCCTGACATAATTGTTATACGTAACCTGTTAATGAAAATATTAACAATCATTTGCATGCCGTACTTATGGTTGAATATGGTGATACTTCCACAACAACAATCAACATCAATGTACAATTTTATACCCATATTTCGCAAATTATGAATGAATAAATGAATAAATGAATTAATTTTGCGTCGGCATCCCCATTACCGCGGTGTAGAGTTACCCAATAAGGCAATTCCTATTCCTTTAGGCCCGATTGACCATGGGTCATCTGCGGTTCTTAGATATCTCTATGATAACCCAGATGGGGAAGGGATGCGAGCCTGCTCCTAGTGTACTGGGTTGAGACTTGAGAGGCGCTGATGGGCACTACTTATCCCGTACCTCTGCGACATAGTTGAATAAAGTAGTCCTCTTCATACTATTGTAGGACGTAGAACACGACGGTTTTTCCGTCCAATTGAGCAGTCGGACTGGGGAAGTACCTCCGCCCGGCAGAATACCTCGGCCATAATAACCTCGTGTTGTGTTCCCGGCGGTGAGTAGGGTAGCCAGAGCTGACTGGACAGTTTTTGTTCTGTCAGTGGGAAGAACAAAGGCTATTCCTGCTTTGTTTTCTACACTGACGACACAGAAACTCTCTAGGTTGATAGGGACGGCAGCACAAATGCACACATCCATAGGCTACGGTAACCGTGACAGGTGAGCCGAGTCCTTATCTGCCACCTAAATTGTATAAAAAAACTTTTCCTACTTTTGATTTAATTCCGTCTAAAGTCAGCTCTATCTTTAATCTATTACCTATATAAAAATGAATCGCTAAATGTGTTGCTAAGCGCAAATCTCGAGAACAGCTCAACCGATTGCGCTAATTCTTTTTTTAGAATATTCCTTGCAGTACGGGGATGGTTCTTACGCAGAGAAAAATTGTGCAGAGATTCCGGGAAGGCAAAAAAATTAGTATGCTACGGGCGAAGCCGAGGCGGATCAGCTAGTTTCTAATATTATAAGAATGAGGTGGCCATATCTGCCGAAGGATCGACATGAACGCCGGAGCAAACGAGTCCTATAGTGGAGACCGCGAATGGGCAACTGGAAGGTGGGACTCCAAATAGCCAAATGACTGACGACCTGAAAACGGTGGTCGGGAAAGATTGCAGAAGGTGGAGGATCGGGTGCTATGTCGAACATTAGAAGAGATCTATATCCAGCAGTGGACTACAATAAGTCTAATTAATGATTATAACAAACAATAATTTACAGAAATATGATTTAAGTATTTCGTAAATATTTAAGAGTGAACTAGGTAACGTTTTCAGCAAAGTCATTGACTGTTATGTATGCCACTAGACACTACGGAATAAAATACTGAATATTATATTAGAACTAGTCGACCCGGCCCGGCTTTGCTCCTGGCATACTTCAATACCTCGTATCAGCCCTTTATGCCCGCAATTAATTAATTTTCGAATAATGTTTGGGAATCTGTCTGATGTCTTGACATTTATTATTATTGCTCACCTCCTTTAAGTATTAGCGTGATTTTATATAGCCTATAACCTTCCTCGATAAAGGGTATATTCAATACAAAAATATTTTTTCAATTCAAATCAGTAGTTCCTGAGATTAGCGTGTTCAAATAAACACACAGACAAAAAAATCTTCAGCTTAATAATATTAGTACAAAATGGAACGACTCGCATTCACTATCCATTGGCGATATCGAATCATTACAGTTTTGTTGGAATTTTTAGGATTCCAACTACCACCCGTAACGACTGCTATGGAGGTTCGTATGGCAACCGGGACTTAACGTGCTCTCCGAAGCACGACCAGACCAATGCAAATACCCATATTCATGCATACAAATATTTGCACTGAGCGGAGATCGAACCGGCTGTGTAGCGGCCGCGTTCACTACCGCTAGGCCACAGAGGTTTGAATAGAAATCATTATGTTAAGTAAAAGATTACAATCAGAGATTTCTTAGAGACAGGTACGTTCAAGAATGTGTAAGACTGTTCCCAGACATCGAACCTCACACAATGTCTTTCATATGCATCCTTTCGACATGCCGTGCATAACAATTACGCATGGAGCTTCTAAGAAGCTGTAAGCTATTAAGTAAGCTATCGAAATCCCAGCTAATGGTATGTCAGTCAATTGACTTGCATTTTCAAGAGCATTGTGAATTTGTATGAGATAGAATGTGTAATTGAATTACTTAAAACTATTTATAAGGTATTCTATCGTGATTTATTTAGTAGGTATTATTTTAGGTATATTTGTGAATATGTATGGTATAAAAAAGATATATCGCAGGAGCAGATGGCGGGATCTTTTCTCTGCTTACCCCAGAGCTTATACAAATTGAACAGTTACGGTAATTTTAAATTCTTCCCCCCTAGACAAGTGGCATTTCCATAATAGAATGACCAATGTATGCGAGTTGACGTTTATGACATGCGTTAACGACTGTCAAATACGTCAAATGTCATACATGTCATTCTATTCTATCAACAAATTGCCACTTGTCTATTCTGTGTCAAAATTTTCATTTGGGGACGCCATATAGACGGCTGTATGAGAGCGTTCCATTATACTCGAATCTCGTATAATTTACATATGCCGCCTCTTCAAATAATAAACATCACTGCGAGGCAAACTGAACTGCCTGAGGTCACAGAATAAATTATAGTGCTGAGGTCAAATTTCACCTGTAGGTACAAAAGCTTTCAAGTCCAACTAATTTTTGGTTTGGGACACGATGAAACTTACATACATATACATAAACTCACGCCTTTATCCCCGAAGGGGTAGGCAGAGGTGCTAGCACCCACATTTCGCCGGTTTATGTTTTTAGGTCCCAATGTAATAGGTGACGAGCCTATTGCCATTAACTGGGCACTTATAAACCTGCGATAAATACACACATAACTTCGAAAAGCATCGAAAAGTCATTGGTGTGTGCCATGGAAAACCTGGGATCGAACTTAATCACAGCAAAATTATATTATGTAAATATTTTGATGCGATTCAACATTGGTAGGTACATTAACTTAAACGCCTCAGCATCTGAATCAGTAACTAACAAATTAATCCATACTAATATAATGGGAAAGTATGTGTGTGTCTGTTTGTCCGTCTTTCACGGCTAAACGACTGAACCGATTTTGATGTAATTTGATGTAGGGGTAGAGAAAGGATATAGGCTATGATTGGTTGCGATAACCGACATATACACGCGAGCGGAGCCGCGGGCAAAAGCTAGTACAAAATAAATTGCGATAGAAGCTGTAGTTTATGTTTCAACATGTATTATTTCCTTTCCGACTATATCATATCATCATGGTCGTTAAAACAAAGGTAAACTATGATATGAAGCGAAATAGCGTGCTCAATTATGATGACCCCAAGGTCACAGGTCAACCGGAAGTGACCTCGACCTTGAGGGAATTGAACCATCGGTCGAGCTGACCATTGGTTTAGCTGTTATTGCCATTGTATTTATTTAGCAGTTGAAAACAACAGTGTATGGAACGAATTACTTTTTATTTACTGAATATTGCAAATTTTAGGCTTATTACGTTTTCTAAACTATGTATTGTAAAGTAATCGTGTCTACATTGGAGGTAATACTTTGGTTGTGTATATTATTTTAATTATTGTCTTTTTATCAGCATGAACGCAGAAATATCTTGGTCAGAGTCAAAATATATAATTCTGCTTGCTTCCGATTAATTTGCTCGGTTCTGTAGAACGATAATATATCTCTATCCGAGGTCATCCGTTAAAGAACCAAAGTTACCAACAAAGCTCATAGAATAAGCTAGCTGAAGTGACAATGGGCTGGCCACGTCTGTCGAAGGACCGATGGCCGTTGGAGCAGACGAGTTCTAGAGTGGAGACCGCGAGAAGGCAAACGAAAGGTAGGGCGTCTTCTAGCCAGATGGACTGATGTCTAGAAACAGGTGGCTGGGACAGACTGGATGCGTAAGGTGGAAGATCGTACGAAATGGCGCACATTGGGAAAGGCCTATGTCCAGCAGTGGGCTAATTGATTGATTGATTGTCTACATCTCATCATATTTTAAAAGCACTTGAAATGTTATAGTTCTAATATTTAATAAACAAACGGTTTTACCTGCTCTATAAAGATATCAAGCAGTCAGTACGATAGAATAAGCTCCATATAAAATCAATCTCTTTTTATATAGGACATATTAATACAAACCTCGTCTGATGGTAAGTTGCCTCATCAGATGCTTTTTCACGCCCTCCTTTAAGTTGCCAGCCGAGTGCCTGCTGTTCTTAATATCGGAATAATTTCAAGATAGTAGGTTTCTTTGAATCGTTATATAGGTACGCTAATTATGGTATTATCTGCTCATGATCATAATGTATATTGTTGTGATTGCTATCAGTCAATGACACGGCTTATCTGCCTTACAATATGGCAGGAAAACGTGCTATATGTAGTTATAATCTTGCTACCTACAATGTTATATTGTTCATTATAATACTATGTTTAATCGGCGCAGTAAACATACAATGCATGTTGTGCTGTTATTCTGTACTTTGTAATGGACATAAAAGTGCATGTTTAATATGAATTGTAGAGTATTGTACATTTTAATTGAAATTTGGCAGTGACTGTACATTAATATGTAAATATTCTAGGAAAATTTACCCGAAGTTACCGTGTCCGGTAATGAGCTGCGTCTGAGGGTACGAGAGGCTACCGTGTGGCCTCTCTAGCCACTCCCCCATGATGGGTCTTACCGCCGCAATCACGGCGTGCCCTGCGCGTGGTTGCTGAAATCGTCGCTCCCACCATGTCCCTGTGGAGCCGGGATTTCTTGGCCCGAATTTCTTCGGAACCGATACAGTGCCGAAAGGGTCCTCGCTTCCAGGATCCACGGTGGCGATCCGGCCAGGAGACTCGCCGCTTCAAAGGATATCGTGCGGTACCCCCTGATGGTCCTGGAGGCCACCGTCCTCTGCACCGTATGGAGCAGTGGCAGGAATCCGGCCCCCAGGGTGTCCACCCACACGGGGCACTCGTAAAGGGCCATGGACCGCACGACACCCGCGTAGAGTCTCCTCTGGGCCCCTCAAGTTGGGCAACAGCCGGCCTAAGGCATTCGCCGTTGTCACCAACTTGGGGCGCAGGACGAGACCCAGGTATTTCAACCGGGGCTTGATGTCGATGGGAGTGCCTCCCACTGTAAGCTAGCTCCCAGGTCTGGCCTGCGCCGAGGGCCATGAAAGACATGGGCTCGGTCTTGTGCAGAGCCACCTCGAGACCCAGCCGCCGCCGGATCCGTTCCACGACTTGAGCAACCGCGGTCGTGGCCCTCAGGGTCGTCACACGCATGATGGCATCCACAGTGGAACGCCACCGGCGGAACCCAAACTGGGTGTTCGCCAGGTCCGGCCCCACTCTAGAGAGATGCTCGACGCCTTCCTGCTTTGTCTTCCACCCTGACGGCACAGAAACTCTCTGTGTTTACAGGGTCGGCAGCACGAGTGTGACTCCCCTGGTGTTGCCCACGTCCAATTACCATTCAGTGAATTTCTTAAGCTATTGCATCATGCAGTTAATAGGTTTGGAATGGCTCCAATATTTTATTGATGCTACTTTTTGGCATCCCACTTTAGCAGAACTGTATAAGGAAATCATGCCAATATAATGGCAGTACATTTGTGTAAGAGTATTGTAATTTATCATAGTGAATCACTTGGTGAACTGCAATAAAAACGTTTGACAGCCCAGTCAAATTGTAGTAACACTTGAAGTTTATGATATGGAATTAAAGTTCAAATTGAATTTTAAGTATTTTACGAATCGTTTGTATGGGAGTATAGAAAAGTGCTGTTTTTAGACTCTTTCGGGAATATTCTAAAAAAAAAATTATGCGATATCGGTTCCATGGTTTTTGAGAAATGCGCTTAGTAAGACATTCACTGATTCATTTTTATATAACATAACATATCTTAAACTCACGCCTAAATCCCCGAAGGGGTAGGCAGAGTTGCTAGCACCCACATTTCGCCAGTTTATGTTTAGGTCCTAATGTAAATAGGTGGTAACAAAAACGATAAAATAAGATCCGATGCAACTTTTGCTGCTTGTTGACCATTCTTAATTTAATGAGCGTAGTTAAATAATTTATTTTAACTACCTACAGAAAAGAACCCGATTCCTACAGTCCTGGATCGATTAATCGGGGTATAAAAAAGCAATTGATGAGGTCAAGCTGATAGCTACAATTTCGTCAGGCTGAGACGCTTATATAAATTACTAGCTTTCACCAGCGGCTCCGCCCGCGTGGATGTCGGTTATCGCGACCAAACATGTCCTATCTTAAGGTAATCTACCTTTCCAAATTTTATCAAAATAGGTTCAGTGATTCTGAGCCGGGAAAGACGGACAAATAGACACATAAACTTTCCATGTATAATATTACTATGGAATGGATGAACACTTTATATAGTGTAGCTGAACTTTAAAATAAAGTTGGTGACATTTAAATTTCAAGAGACCAATAAAACTAAATCTAAATGTCATGGCTTACAACTGTCTTGTGACTTGTTAAGTTCATATTTCTATTATCGCATGATTGTCTCACCATCTCAGAGCTTAGTTCAAACGGTATATGATTTCTTTATCTCAAATCTCAAACGGAACTCAAAGAACTTGTCGTAACTGTCTCTTTAATATCTATGGCAATAAGACGTTACAATAGCTATCCATTTCATAGATCTAGATAGATTTCTTTTGTGGTAAGATCGGAGCTATTTGTAGTTCAAATACTCTTATATCTTGTGGGTTTTAGAGTTTCACGCCTTTTTTTTACTTTGGCCTAGGCAGGGACAACAGCAGCCCATCATCTGCTTATAGCGTCAGTTGTTTTATATGTGTGAGAGGGATTTTCGTACAAAAAATACATACGATTGCGACAGTGGGAACACGTGGACTGCACAAGTCAGCAGACGTCCTTAAACACTTGACGAGCTTCATCTAAAATCATTAAACATTTTATGCGAGCGACCTGTTTTTTTTTGAGGTGAAAACTTCTTTTGCGGCGTTGGATGGGTAAAAAGTGTTAAACTCGCGTCAGGATCACTTGACCTCTGTACCGTAACCGACGACTGACGTCATACAACATTACAACAGCTACAGATTGTTTATTTTGTTAAGTGCGTTAAGAAGCGTCGCAGCCTAGCAGTAAGCGCTTCCACTGGAAGTCCTTATGGTTTCAGATAGTACCGGGTTCGAACCTGGGCTTCTGACACTTTTTGTGATTATTTTTTCTTTTTGTAATTTATTACTTTTTGTGATTATGTTTTCTTTTTGTAATTCATTAATTTCTTATGACAGAAAATTAGTGATAGGTTCTATGGTTGGCGCTATATTATAGGTATGGTATGGTGTGTTCTTTTTATCTTTTTCTCTGTATGTAACAAAGAAAGAAAGAAAGAAAAAGTTTTCACTTCTGCCGGCACGCCCGGAGTGCAATCCGTCATTTTTCTTCCCTTTTTATTAATAAATTTTATTCTTTTTTTTCAGGTAAGTAAATTCGTTGACACTCAGAACATGAACAAAATAAACAAGATAAAGGTAACATTTTTAGTTTAACAAGAATGAACGGATAAAATTATTGTTTTGTAGTATTGATTATATTAGGGGTTAAAGTAAGAAATTGCCGATTTGTACTGACAAATTGAAATTCGTTTTTTTTTTTAATTTAACGTATTTATTTAATCAAAATAATTACCATTATTATCTATACATTGCTGCCATCTAGTAGGAAGGTCATTTATGCCTTTGCGATAGAACTCTGATGATCTAGATTCGACAAACTGTGTGAAAGCATTTTGTACTGCCTCCTGAGAAGAAAACTTTTTATCACATAGAAAATTGTCCAAATCACGAAAAAAATGGTAGTCTGTTGGAGCAAGGTCTGGCGAATACGGAGGGTGACGGATAGTTTCTAATTGCAGTTCCTGTAGAGTTAAAACGGTTTCTTGTGCTGTATGAGGTCTCGCGTTATCATGGAGCAATAATGGTGAAGATCGATTCATGAGTCGGGGCTGTTTCACTGCTAGTTTTGCTATCATTGTTCGGAGTTCGGCACAGTAGACATCTGCCGTTATTGCTTGACCAGATCGTAGAAAGCTATAGTGAATAACACCATGTTGAGACCACCAAACAGTTACCATTACCTTTTTATTGGTAAGCTTTGCTTTAGGACACTGTTGTGGCGTTTCACCTGGGGTCAGCCATTGCATTTTTCGCTTACGGTTATCGTGAAGAATCCACTTTTCATCACATGTCACAATTCGATCCAATATTCCTTCATTTCTGTATCGATTCAACAAGGCAACACAAGTTTCAACACGCATTTCTTTCTGCAGATCAGTCAAATCATGAGGTACCCATTTTTCACATTTTTTATTTTATTGATTTGACGCAAATGAGTCAATATTGTTGGTAAGGTAACGTTAAACCATGCAGCTAATTCCTGGGTAGTTTGGCTCGGATCGGCTTCCACCATGTCTTTCAATTCATTGTTATTCACCTGTGTGGACGGCCTTCCTCGTGGTTCGTTCTTCAAATCAAAGTTTCCATCACGAAAGCGTTTAAACCAAAATCGCACGGTGCGTTCATTAGCAGTCCCCTCTCCAAACGCAACATTGATATTGCGAGCTGTTTCTGCCGCGTTAGTTCCGCGTCGGAACTCGTATTCAAAAATCACTCGAATTTTCGAAGTATCCATCTTTCTTGTCTAAGCTGAATAAAAAAAACAACTGAAAGTCGATAATCGAATGTTGCACATTTTTAAATGAAGAACTACATAGGTACCATGTGGAAAAAGTTTCACTCAAAAATCTCAAACCATGAAGGTTCTATGTCAATTCGAAGTACCTATTACAATGAAACGGCAATTTCATACTTTAACCCCTATTATTATTATATTATTGATGGAATGGTGGATGAATGGATTGACGGAATGATTTTTTTATATAGGACACGTCAATTTGACTTCACCTCGCGTTATGGTACGCTGAAGGCAAAGTCTCAGGAAAGAGGGTCACCATTACATACACGTACCACGTTAACAATGGTGGCACTCAGCTTGACGGCGTCGTCAGATGTTTTTTCACGCCCCACTTTAAGGACCCGGGACTGTAGGAAGAGGGAAACATGTGAGCTGGCAAGGAGTTGAGAGTGCCACTATTGTTAACATGCTACATGTATATAATGATGGCCCTCTTTCCTGAGATTTTGGCTTCAGCTTACCATCAGGCGAGGTGAAGTCAAATTGACGTGTCCTATATAAAAAAAAGGAATAATAGATCTCGATTCACGTCACTAGTGAAATCCGCTCTAATCCATTTTATTTATATTCCTTGAAATTAGCGACGATTTAGATAAATGAATTCGTTTAACTTATATAAAGTAAGCTTGCGTCATTATTTAGTCAACGTTACTTCACTTCACGGAGAATAAATTGAAATTATAGTCTATCGAGTCTTTAATAATGTTTATAAATAGATATTTCGATTTAAATAGAAAAAAATGAATTGGTCCAGGTAGGGTTCGACCCCGCAATCTTTGCCATATAGGGGCAATGACACACTCCACTGTCGCCTCAAGACATACTTAATAGAAGGAGATATTTGAATTGATTCGGGCAAGGTCGCGGGTTCAAATTCCTCCTATACCAATTCATTTTTTTGTATTCAAAACGATTGAATATTAAGCTTGAAAAATGCTTAAAAATTTAATTCAAACAGTAATTTTTCGTTATATATATGTAATAGGTATTTTACTTATTGAAATACTCAAGTTGTTGCTCTGTAATCAGAGAAATTTATTTTATAAAGGAATGATAGGAATGACAAATCCTATTACAATAATGCTAATCCAAACTACACATTTATAATCAAATCATTTGCTAACAATTACTGACCTGTAATCAGAGAAACAACACTGAATCTTATTGTTTCCACAGGTAAATAGTTATCCAATTATTTATATAATTAAATGAAATTAAAATATTGCTTGTCATATCAAGAACCAAAAATCTATCCTTCTTATATCATAAACCACAGAGATATACCATAGTGTGTTCACTCTCACCACAGTTAATACTAATAATAGAAACTCAAATGTATTTTATTTACATCTCCCCCCCCCCCCCCCTTTATGGTATCAAAATTCCTATGATACCGGCATAAGTTTCGTAATATGAAATAAGTTTGATTCAGATTTCTTGTATCCCGTGTTGATCTTATAGATTGAGTTTGATATTTTATCTAAAACTTTGTAAGGACCAATTTTTAATTCATCTAGTTTTTTTCTATTCAATCGGTTACCATTTTCTACATACACATAATCTCCTATTTTTAATTGGATAGGTTGTTTGTGTTTGTCAAATTGTGACTTATTATATTTGTGTGATTTTATAGTTCTTTCCAAAGCAATTTTTCTATCTTGTAATAAATCAGTATGGGTTTTATGTTCTTTTAATTCATCTGGTACTATATTAATAACTCTTCCTTCCATTAAATATGTTGGCGAAAACCCTGTTACTGTGTGTACAGTTTCATTATATCTCTGAGTGCATTCATGAGCAATTGTTGTCCATGCTATCTTCTTATTTTTTTCATTAATTCTACATCTAATCTTATTAACTAATGTTTGATTTAAGCGTTCATTTAAACCATTTGAAAAAGGTGCATTTACAGCAGTAAAGATGATGGGTATGTTTTCTTTTTCCAAAAAGCTTTTGAATTCTTTCGAATTAATGCCTGGGTATTGATCCGATAGGATCATTCCAATTTCATTTTCCGGAATAACCTTCTTTATAAGCTTTATAAAATCATCTGCATTTTGAGTTTTTGATGTCAATATGTAAGCATATCTGCTGAAATGGTCTACCAGAAGATGTAGATATGTTTTTGTAGAGCGAGAGCCACCAAATCCACCAATGGTGTCTATCGAGACAATTTCAAATGGTTGAGTAGCTGGACCTAGATGAGACATCAGTCCATATTTAAATTTTGTTCTAGATTTATTTTTTATGCATATTTCACAATTATCACAGATTTTGTTTATATTATGTATTAAGTTTTTTGCTGCATAAAATGGTTTGATAATATTTTCTGTCTGTTTCTTTCCTATATGACAGTATGTATAATGTAATTTTTTTATAATTTTCTTACTAAATTCCTCAGTGAGTAAGATTTTTTCTTTTTTACCTATTCTTTTAAAGTATACATTATCTTTAAATATTAATTGGTTTTTATATAGTTTTATATTTTCATTTTGTTGTTGGTCATTTTGAATGTCTCTTAGTGTAATAAAATTTACAATGTTTAAAACTTCTTCCTGATTTACGTGTGATTCTAATACAGGATTTCTACTTAAACTATCTGCTTCTAAGTTATCTTTTCCCGGTGAATATATCACATCAAAATTAAACTGAGATAAGTAATATGTGAGGTCTCCTAGTTCTTCATCTGTTCTTGCCTTAATATTTAGTTTTTCTAAAGGTTTATGGTCTGAAAATACTTTAAACTTTTTTCCTAAGAGCCAATGTTGCCAATATTTTACTGCTTCTTTTATGGCTAAACATTCCAGATATATGGCTTTTTTTCGTTTCTGACTTTCATTTAATTTTCTCGAAAAATATGCACATGGCTTTTCCTCTCCATTTTTTTGTGGTTGTTTCAAAATAGCCCCTATACCCTGAATACTAGCATCTGTATATATATGTATAGGTAAATGCGGATCAAAAATTTCTAAAATAGGTTTTGAGCAAAGCAGTTTTTTAATTTTATCAAAAGATTCTTGACATTCTTCTGTCCAGGTAAATTGTTGGTCTTTTCTTAACAAACTATGCATAGGATCTAATATGATAGATATATTTGGTATATATTTCCCATAGAAATTTATCTTGCCTAAAAACTGTCGAATATTTTTCTTTGTTTTTGGAACTGGAAAATCTTTTATAGCTATCAGATTATCTTTTAACGGAGTAATTGTATTATTTTTTATTATGTGGCCTAAGTATTTTACGGAGTCCTGTGCAAAAGTACATTTAGAGAACTTCAATCTAAAACCTTCTTTTAGAATTGCTTCCAATAATAAGGATAAATGTTGAATGTGTTCAGAGAACGTTTGGGAAAATACTAAAATGTCATCAATGAAATTTACTGTAAAATCTGATAATTTGTGTTTCCTTATAATGCTACTCAATACTCTTTGAAAAATCGCTGGCGCCGTCTTTAATCCGAAAGGTAAACAGGTCCATTGGAAATGGTTTTCTTGAGTAACAAATGCTGTTTTCTTTCGATCTTCCACTTTTAAAGGTATAGACCAGAATGCGGAATTTATGTCTAATGTTGAAAAAAACTTACAATTTCTTGTTTTTATTGTTAAATCCTCTATAAGTGGAAATTTTTGTGACTGAGGGAAAATCTATGCATAATCTAGATCTTCTAGCTTCTTCTTTTTTATAGGCTAATGTTACAGGAGCTGCAAATGGACTATATGATTCTTCAATTAAATTTCTTTCCAATAATTTTGCAACTTGCTGTTCTATTTCTTTTTTATCTTCAAAATTGCATCTATATGGTCTTTTGCTACAATAAGTATCTACTAGTAAATCTATATGTGCTTCATAACCCTTAACTGACCCAACATCATATTTATCTTTTGCAAATAGTGATTTATATTTATCAATTAAATCATCTATTTTTGATTTCTGCAGAGTGTCTAAATGGTTAACTGCTATGTTGAAGTTTGTAACTTCTATATGTTCATTAAAGTTAACTTTACACTTATCATTTATATTAAAAATATTTTTTATTGACGCTTTCCTATTTTTATTTTCAATGTTGTCACCTGTAAAGCCAGGAATATTTTCATTATTTTCTTTTATATCTGTGTTTATGGTTTGTATGATTTCTAATTTTTCATTTTGGATAAGTTGAAAAGATTTTATGCAATCTAATCCAATTAGAAAATCATAATCAAAATTGTGATCATCAATGACAAACACATTCATATTTTTTTCTATTTGAAAGATCTTTATTTTTAATGTAACTATACCTATAGACTTTTTTACACCATTAATCGTTTTTAAATTCGCCTGATTATTATTAATATTGTTGTTCGTGGGATTTTTAATGGATAATAATCTTGAATTAATTAGAACTTACATTTGATCCTGAATCATAAACCCCCAATGTTTCTAAGGAATCATTTATAATTAACTTAACTTTGATTAATGGTGGAATTATTAGTTTTTTGGATCTATTTCATTTAGACTCATTTCTAATTCAGAATTATTAACAGTCCTAATTGGTTCTTTTCTTGAGCGATCGCTGTCTCTATTTTTGAACCAACATACAGACTCTGGATGATACCGAATACCTTTATTTTCTTTTTCACAGATTCTACATGGTCGGTCTTTTAAATTTTTTTCTTTTATTTTACTTTCCGAATCAATTCCCTTTTTTTCCCAAATCCTCTTATTCATCAAATGTTCTAAGCCCCGAATACTACTAAATAAATCCTCTGTCTCATTCAATTTATTTCTATCAATTTCATCTGCTATAAAATTAGGTAGCCCAGTTACAATTAAATCAATCAAAGTAGGTTTATCTATTAATTTGTTTATCTCTAATAAAAGCCTCTCTTTCTTGAGTGCATAGTCCAATAGTGAGCCCTGTCTATACTTAAATAAAATAGCATACCTTATTGGCGTCCAGCCTTTGTTCATATATGTCTCACAAAAGTTTTTTTTCCAAATATCCCATAGTGAATTTAATGTATATTTTATAAGCATAGAATTATACCAATCTTGGCAAGAATCATCTATAAATAAACGGAAGACCTGAATCTTTTGAATATCTTCATCTACACCTATACGGGCACATTCAGCTTCGAAGATAGTCATCCACTGTGTTACACTTGATGTTTTTTTTGTGAATTTTTCTATGACCATTTTTTCAGATATTTGTTTCAGATTAAACTGTTTAGGTTCCTTCTTCAATTCAGTAAAATTTTCTAGGATTCTTGTAAGAGCTTCTGTTGACACTTCACTCGTACTCAATTGTTTTGTCGTTGATATAATTTCCTCCAGTAAATATCCCTTGAACTGCATATTTCCATCTTCATCCTTATATGCGTTACTTAATTCTTCTGTTAGGGTAATCCAAACTTGCCTTTTTTCATGTCTTCTTTGAAGCGTACTTTTAACTCTTTGATAAATTTGGGTTTGTATTAGGACATCATGCAACTTAACTGGTTGTAACTTTTCCGGGACTAGAAATATGTTTTTATCTTCATTCATGATGGCAGTTATGCAAATCACATTTGTTTTCGGATCCGATTCGCTTTGTTTTACAACAAATTCAAATTTTAATTTGCTCATTGTGTAAGTACAAAAGTCGCAGAACAGTGTTGTTTTGTAATAGGTATTTTACTTATTGAAATACTCAAGTTGTTGCTCTGTAATCAGAGAAATTTATTTTATAAAGGAATGATAGGAATGACAAATCCTATTACAATAATGCTAATCCAAACTACACATTTATAATCAAATCATTTGCTAACAATTACTGACCTGTAATCAGAGAAACAACACTGAATCGTATTGTTTCCACAGGTAAATAGTTATCCAATTATTTATATAATTAAATGAAATTAAAATATTGCTTGTCATATCAAGAACCAAAAATCTATCCTTCTTATATCATAAACCACAGAGATATACCATAGTGTGTTCACTCTCACCACAGTTAATACTAATAATAGAAACTCAAATGTATTTTATTTACATATAAATAAATAAAATTGATGTCTGTAAGTAACGTT
Source organism: Eilema caniola (assembly GCA_949126895.1). NCBI lineage: Eukaryota > Metazoa > Arthropoda > Insecta > Lepidoptera > Erebidae > Eilema > Eilema caniola. Next base: position 1,141,322 of record OX421486.1, on the reverse strand, counting down.
CAAATACTTAGCTTTTTAATTAATGTATAAATTACAGTATCTACTTTACTACATAGTATAAAACAAAGTCGCTTTCTCTGTCCCTATATCCCTCTGTAATGCCTAAATCTTTAAAACTACGCAACGGATTTTGATGCGGTTTTTTTTAAATAGATAGTGTGCAGAACAAAGACACGAAGGTGCAGTGACTAGAACAAAAGACAATTTGTGTTTGTGTTTATATGATAAATAACAGTGTAATAGAATAGGTAAATAGTATATAAGTTAGTATATAAGGTATTTGTGATAAATAAAGACATTTTTAACAGACAAATAGGGCACTAATGTAAATAGTCTTAAGCAAACTGCCATTGTTTACATTTAGTCGTAAGAATTTTATCATTGATTTCTTATATGAATCTTATTAATATTGAATCCCATTAGCATAAGAATGTAGAAATATAAAAACTATGTACATAGCAGTAGTATATAAGGAAATAAAGGCACGTCAGGATTTTTCATTAGGCCGCATAGGCACTAAACGAGTTAGTTAAACGCAACTGACAAATCAGATTAAAGTAGTCAGAAACAGACGCGTGCCTATATTTCAAGGTCAATCGAACCATATAAAAACAGGTGCCATGTTGGCACAACATCTCAGTAGTCGGACAGAATTTGCACCAATAACAAGTCGAAATAAAACTCTGCAACATTTTTGTCAAAAAGTGTTTATTTCATCAAGAAAGAACCCCACACTCAGCTCGCCCACACCGAACGAGGTACCCCGCCGAAGGTGTCTTCAGGCTTCAGCCCGTGACGACTCTGCAATCCCAGCAGTTCCCGGCCTTACTCAGCGCACCCGCCGTTTCTGTTCTGATAAAAGTCTGGCGTTGAGTGTTGGGCCGGGAGCGTGCACATTTTCTGGTCCTGTCGAGCCGGATTAAGGAGCGTCACGGACACCAAAGGGTCCCTTCGTTTGTGGGGGTGAGTAGAGTGCAGTGCGCGAGTAAAATCGAGTGCAGTGCGCGAGTAAAATCGAGTGCAGTGCGCGAGTACAGTCCGTTTCGTGTGCAATCGAGAATCTGAAGATGCCGACTACGAGGTCAGAGCAGAAGAAAGCAGCGTCCGTCGTGGGGGCAGCTGGACCTGGGGGGGCAGCGGAGACCGCAACAGAAACGTCCGCCTCAGACAGAACCCCGACAGACATCAGTACAGAAACGGTGACCACAAGAGAGGCACCGTCAGCTTCGGAGCCACCGCCGTGTCCCGAAGTCCTACGGCAGTTGAAGATACCAGCACCTCGTCCAGCCACCAGCAAGAGGGGGGGAGGGGGTGCTTCAGCATACTCTAAAGCGAAGTCCGTCAAGATCGCGAAGGCGAAAGAAGAGCTACTCCGTCTGCGCATCGAACTAGCCGCCGCCAAGCTAGCCGCTTTAGAAGACAGCGAAGAAGAAGACCTGGAAGATCAGGATGATCCAGAACAGGTATCAGCAGCAGCAGAGGAAAAGGTTGGGGAATGGTTCAGCCGTCAAGAGCCACCCCAGCCCGCCGTCCTCGCTATTGAAAACACGCCGCATACAGAAGAGCCGAGTGCGACGCAGCCGACAGCGCCACCGGTTCAGCAGCAGCAGCAACAGCAGACACAGCAGAATTTCACCGATCTGGCCGTAGCTATTACACAGGCGGTGAGAGCAGCGCAGCGACCGAAGCTCATAGAGCTTCCAAACTTCAGTGGGGCTCATCAGGAGTGGCTACCATTCAAAGCCGCTTATGCAGAAACCGAAGACAGTTACACCGCCATAGAAAACTTGAACAGACTACGAAGAAATCTCCGTGGGAAGGCCAAGGAAGCAGTCGAAAGCCTTCTCATGACCAGTTCACAGCCATCTGATGTTATGAAAACATTAGAGTCAAGATTTGGGCGACCAGAAGCCATCGCGTCGTCTGAGTTAGAAGCACTACGAAACCTACCGAAGTTAACAGAAACACCAAGAGACATCTGCATCTACTCTACGAAGATCACCAACGCCGTAGCAATATTGAAGACTCTCAACTGTGTGCATTATCTATACAACCCGGAAATTTCAAGATCATTAGTAGAAAAATTAACACCAGTTTTGAGGTACCGTTACTACGATTTCGCCGCTACACAGCCAAGAGAGATGCCAGACCTCGTGAAGTACGAAAAATTCATCAGAAGAGAAGCCGATCTGTGTGGGCCATACGCCCAACCTGAAAACTTCGTAGTGCAACATCACAGCGTGCAACAGAGGCGCCCTCAGCGTGTCAACAACGCAACTGAGCCACAAACAAGTAAGAAATGTCTCATATGCAGTGAACAGCAGCATCCGGCTTTTAAGTGTGAGAAATTCAAAAAAGCGGACCTCGATACGAGATGGGACATCGCTAAAGAAAAAAGGCTGTGCTTCAGGTGCTTGAAATATCGTGATAAAAATCATACGTGTACAGAGCGGCGGTGCGGAATAGACAACTGTAGCAAGACTCACAATACATTGCTACACTACAGAAGAAAACCCACTGAAGATAACAGTAATAACACGACTGAGGCTATCAACTCGGCGTGGACAGCAGCCAGGAAACAAACCTTTCTGAAGATTCTGCCGGTTCAATTATCAGGACCAACAGGTACAGTGAATACGTTCGCATTATTAGACGACGGTTCAACAGTGACTTTGCTCGACGACGCCGTGGCCGACGAAATCGGCGCGTCGGGACCTACAGACCCTCTTCGTGTGCAGACAATTAACAATTCGAAAACAGGATATCAACAGTCTCGTCGTGTCACACTGAAGATCAAAGGGATCAATACAGAACAGAATTCAGAAGTTCAAGCTAGAACAGTGAAAAATTTGGTAGTTTCGTCTCAACGTGTCACCTACAGACAGCTGAGAGGATGTAGCCACCTCGAAGACCTGGTAAGTCAACTTACGTATGAAGAGGAGTCGAACCCGAAGATTCTCATCGGTCAAGACAACTGGCATCTGCTGCGCGTCTATAACACCAGAATAGGTCAACAAGACCAACCGGTGGCTTCACAAACGCCGCTCGGTTGGGTGCTGCATGGGAGTGACGCGAGAGCTTCAGGACGTCGCCACGAGTACATCTCTCATATGTTTGAAGAACAGAACGCAGACAACGATCTTGAGAAAATGGTCAAGCAGCACTTCGAGGTGGACAACCTACTCCTCAACCCGAGAAAGCCGAAATCCGATCCAGACGAGCAAGCTTCTTGTATTCTACAGCAAAATACAGTCCACACAGCCGACGGAAGATACGAGACAGCGTTGCTATGGAAACAACAACAAGTGTCATTACCAGACAACTACGAAGCCACTCTGAGACGACTACACAACATTGAGAAGAAATTAGACAGAGATCCCGACTTCAATCAGAAGTATACAGAGCAGATGGACGCATTATTATCCAAGGGGTATGCAGAGCTGGCGCCATCTACGAAAACCAAGAACAAGACTTGGTACCTGCCGCATTTTGCTGTTTTTAACCCTATGAAGCCGGGTAAAATCAGAGTCGTCCACGATGCCGCTGCCAAGACGAGAGGTATATCGCTCAATGATACATTGCTGCGGGGCCCAGACCTACTCCAATCATTACCGGGGGTGGTGATGCGCTTCAGACAGCATGCAGTTGCAGTTACAGCGGACATCGGGGAAATGTTTCTACAGGTAAAAATCAGAGAAGATGACAGAGACGCGCTTCGATATCTATGGCGTGGTAATCGCCGAGACAACGAACCACCAACAGAGTACCGAATGACGTCGCTTATCTTCGGGGCAGCGAGTTCGCCGTCGACTGCAATCTACGTCAAGAATTTGAACGCCGAACAGTACAGATCCACTCACCCCGAAGCCGTCTCAGCTATAGTAAAGAAACATTACGTCGACGACTACTTAGACAGTTTTCAGACGTTAGAAGATGCCGTTAAGATCGCCTCTGACGTCCGAATGATCCACCGAGAAGCCAAGTTCGAGTTGAAGCAGTGGAAATCAAACTCACCGCAGTTGTTAGATGCTCTCGGCGTGAATCAAGAAGATACAGCTACAGAATTATACAAGACAGAAGAACAGACCGAGCGAGTACTGGGTCTAATCTGGAAGCCGGGTACCGATGAACTCACCTTCAATCTCAACCTCGCACGCATTCCAACGCCACTATGTGACAAGAAGACGCCTACCAAGCGAGAAGCACTTCGGATCGTCATGTCGCTGTTCGATCCGCTGGGGTTCGCATCGCCGGTCACCATTCGAGCCAAACAGCTGTTGCAAGACATATGGAGGCGTGGCACCGGGTGGGATGAAGAGGTCGACGAGGACATAGCCGTGAAATGGAAGGACTGGATAGAGCATCTGAAGAACCTAGCCACCATCTCTATCCCGAGAAGATATCTGAGCTACAGTGATTGTAAGTCCCTCCAGTTGCACGTATTTACAGACGCCAGTGAATCGGCCTACTCAGCTGTGTTGTACTGGCGAACAGAAGACTCGAACGGGGAAGTGAACCTGTCACTCGTCGTCGCCAAAGCAAAGGTGGCGCCACTGAAGCTCACTTCAATACCTCGTCTCGAATTACAAGCCGCAGTAATTGGTACAAGACTCGCCGAAACAGTAATAGAAGAACACGAACGTAAGCCCGACTCCAAGACCTTCTGGACAGATAGCCGTACAGTACTCACTTGGATCAAGACTGGTTCCCGCTCATACAAGCCGTATGTAGCGCATCGTTTAGCGGCTATAGAAGACAGCTCAACAGTAAGCGAGTGGCGCTGGGTCCCGACGAAGCTCAACGTCGCCGACGACGCCACCCGAGATGTACCTACCGACTTCAGCACGCAGCACCGTTGGTATAGAGGTCCTGAGTTCCTATACCTCCCAGAAGAGTCATGGCCGCAAGACACTTCAAAGATAGAAAATACAGAAGACTCGGAAGAGAAGGTACATCAAATCAACAGTAAGATAACAGATAAACTTTCAGAAGCCCTGCCGGTGGTCTCCCGCTTCTCTAGCTGGGATAGACTGCGCTACACTACAGCCAGAGTCCTTCAGTTCATACAGCTGTGCAGAAAGAAGACAGAAAACGTCAATTATCGTCGGACTCTTAAGAACAAGACAGCAGACCCAGACTGGCGTAGAACAAACGGAAATAAAAACAGTAAGTCACCTCCCACACAGCTGAGTACGTCGGTCGCTGACCCGTACTTGCCGATCTCCGCCGAGCTTCTGCGCGCCGCCGAACATCTACTCATGCGAGCCGCGCAACAGGAATCATTCGCTGCCGAAATACAGGATTTACAGCAGGGGAGAGCCGTACAAAAAGATAGTCGTCTACACCAGCTGAGCGTCATCACAGTCAACAGTATTCTACGGGTCAGAAGTCGTATTCAAGCCATCCGAGACGTGTCTGAAGAATTGAAATCGCCAATGATTATAGATGGCGATCACCCAACCGTCAAGCTGTGGATCGAGTCCGTGCATAGAAGATTGCATCATTCGGGAGTCGAAGCAACGATCAACGAATGCAGACAACACTACTGGGTCGTTCGCCTACGCCCAGTAACCCGCTCGCTGCTACGGCGATGTTTACATTGCCGTATTCGAACCCAAGTGCCGCCGTACCCGAGGATAGGTGATCTGCCGGAGTGTCGCTTAGCTCATCATAAGCGACCCTTCACACACACAGGTATCGACTACTTCGGACCATTAACGGTTACAGTTGGACGTACCAATCAGAAGAGGTACGTCGCCATCTTCACCTGCCTCACGACGCGCGCCATACACTTAGAAATGGCGCACTCACTCAGTACCGACTCAGCCATCTCCGCTCTACGTCGGATGATGGCAAGAAGAGGATGTCCCGAAGAGATCTGGTCTGACAACGGGACCAATCTCAAAGGCGCAGATCGCGAGCTTCGAAGATCCATAGACCGAGCTACAGAACAGGAAGCAGCCAAGAAGAAAATATCGTGGCGCTTTATCCCTCCTGGTGCCCCCTTCATGGGTGGGGCCTGGGAACGTATGGTGCGGTCAGTCAAGACTGCGTTGGCCGCCACACTGCACGAACGACGGCCCTCCGAAGAAACCTTAACTACTCTACTGGCAGAGGTAGAGTACACCGTGAACAGTCGCCCACTGACACACGTGTCGGTGAACCCGGAGGACCCCGAAGCACTAACTCCCAACCACTTCTTGCTGGGAGGACCTGGAGGTGTGCAGCAGCCGGGCGCCTTCGACGATAAGGATGGCGCCTCGAAGTCCAGCTGGCGAGCAGCTCAACGCCTGGCCGACCTCTTCTGGGCCAGGTGGCTCCGTGAGTACCTGCCGGAGCTGCAGAATCGTCGTGTGCCAGATGGACGTGGACCCACAATAGGCCAGAATGACCTGGTCTTGCTGGTGGATCCCAACGCGCCCCGCAACATGTGGCTGCGTGGGCGAGTCATCACCACCTACCCCGGACCTGACGGCGTGACGCGGACCGTCGACCTTCAGACCAAGGGAGGAGTGCTGCGACGACCGGTGAGGAAGCTGATAGTGCTGCTAGCTGCGAGTTCTGCACCGAAAGAGTGCGACTTCGTCCCACGGGGGGAGAATGTGCAGAACAAAGACACGAAAGTGCAGTGACTAGAACAAAAGACAATTTGTGTTTGTGTTTATATGATAAATAACAGTGTAATAGAATAGGTAAATAGTATATAAGTTAGTATATAAGGTATTTGTGATAAATAAAGACATTTTTAACAGACAAATAGGGCACTAATGTAAATAGTCTTAAGCAAACTGCCATTGTTTACATTTAGTCGTAAGAATTTTATCATTGATTTCTTATATGAATCTTATTAATATTGAATCCCATTAGCATAAGAATGTAGAAATATAAAAACTATGTACATAGCAGTAGTATATAAGGAAATAAAGGCACGTCAGGATTTTTCATTAGGCCGCATAGGCACTAAACGAGTTAGTTAAACGCAACTGACAAATCAGATTAAAGTAGTCAGAAACAGACGCGTGCCTATATTTCAAGGTCAATCGAACCATATAAAAACAGGTGCCATGTTGGCACAACATCTCAGTAGTCGGACAGAATTTGCACCAATAACAAGTCGAAATAAAACTCTGCAACATTTTTGTCAAAAAGTGTTTATTTCATCAAGAAAGAACCCCACACTCAGCTCGCCCACACCGAACGAGGTACCCCGCCGAAGGTGTCTTCAGGCTTCAGCCCGTGACGACTCTGCAATCCCAGCAGTTCCCGGCCTTACTCAGCGCACCCGCCGTTTCTGTTCTGATAAAAGTCTGGCGTTGAGTGTTGGGCCGGGAGCGTGCACAGATAGAGTGATTCAAGAGGAAGGTTTATAAAATAAAAATAAATAATAAATAAAATATTTTTATTTTCTCACCAACAACCAAATTACATAGTGTTTACACAACTTAGGGTAATATTTTATTATACATATAATAAAATATTATATAGTAGAGGGTGCAGCGAGAACGGGATCTGACTGACGCCACGTGATGGAAAAATATTGGCGGTACGAAGTTTGCCAGGTCAACTAGTATAAAATAAAATATATTTATCTTTTTTTACTCTTATTCATCTGTAACTATATTTGACTTGATTAAACTATAAAACGTCTGGACATATTTTAACTAGTATTCGCTAGCAGATAGCTGCTATTCAATTCTCTAAGCATATAGCGTCGAGTACAGCACTGCGACAACCTTGACAGATTGTCATTGGTCTGAATGGGTCACGTCACTGCAGACCGACCAATGACAATCCCTATCCTGAATTCTACACAAAAAAAATAAAACCTGGTTCTCACACCAAGCGAACAAAGTCGGTATCACAGCTAGTTATTATTATAATTTAATTGGTCTAGGCGGGGATTGAACCCGCGATCTTTGCCTTACAGGGGCAATGCTTTGACCACTAAGCTACTAGACCTCGCCCTAACCAATGTAAAATTTCTTATTGAAATCTGTCTTTGGGGTGATCCCCTTTATTCGATTTAAATAATTGGCATGAAAAATGCCTTAAAAAATTGAATTCAAATTATACTTTCATTAAAGAAATCAACGTGTTATTGCTCTCTATTTTCAATTTTTACGATTAATGCGTTCTCAAATTCAGACATAAATGTAATTACTTATTTATTATAAATAATAAGTAACTGTTTCAAAGTAGTATTTTGGCTCAAAAAGGTTTATTATATAACATCTTTCAAATTGAGTTATCTTTCTATGTATAATTAATTATTAGCCTCAACTTATAAATTAAATTAATAAATTTGTTATCTCTAAGTGTTACCGGTATAGCGGGGTATTAAAATAGAAGAAATTAAAAAGCGATAATTTTTTTAAATTATAAATTAGTGAAATACCTGCCTGCAGTAGAAATTATTACGTATTTGATTTTTTACTTGTAAAAAGAATATACTACTTCCACTTTTAAGAAAAAAAATTTGTTGTGTGAGTATTTTGAGTACTTTTTTACACACACCGGCAGAATCAGCGGAACACAAAAAAAGGAGAGTATAAAATAGTTAGCTTTATTTTTAAACAAGTAATAATTTAAAATGAAGCAATAGTTAAATTAACACGTTTTGACATTAATTTTCAACACCACACTTAAAGTTTAATAATAAAAAACTTAACTAAACAAAATGCATTTTTCTTAGATTTCGTAGTGACAGAGAAACAGTTGAAATTTTTAGATTTTATAACCGTTTAAAATTAATTAAATGAATGTTTAATAACGAGTGTTTCCCCCTCGTGCCCTGATTAAGGTTTCCATTCGTCTGGGCATGCTGCGAAAAATCTAAGAATAATGCATTTCGTTTAGTTAAGCTTTTTTTTTTATTAAACTTTTTTTTTTTTTAAAGATTTTATTGGCAACTGGATACAAGTCCTTAATGCCTTTTTATTAAACTTTAAGTATGGTGTTGCAAATTAATGTCAAAACATCTATATTTAACTGTTGTTTCATGTTTAATTATTATTTGTTTAAAATAAAGCTAACTATTTTATACTCTCCTTTTTTTGTGTTCCGCTAATTCTGCTGGTGTGTGCAGTTAAGATTGATCCAATGCTGAGTGTGAAGACAGTCTATATTATTTGTAGCCATTGGCTTGCATAGTCTAAAAGCAATTAAAAGTATGTAACACTAATTAACAACAATAAAAATACATACGCATCTAACATGTTCATGATTTAACAATTTTCATTTCCGTTCTAATAATTTTCATTGAATCGTAATGGAAACTCACTTGGTTACGTAAATTTTTTTGTTCATGAGAAACATGTTTATAAATAAATAAAATGTATTTTTAAACGACATTTTATATTTTGCGTTTATTGGACAATCAAAAATATCATGTATGCGAATATTTTTGAACGATATGTCGTATTTTTAAAGCGTAGGTAGGTTAGGTACCAAGAAATGCAAATTTCATGCGATAATTTTTAAACAATTTTTGGTGTTTTTGTAACTAAGAAATTTAAATTTTATGCAAATAGCTTTAAATGAATCTTTATGATATAATTCTATTTTTATTGCCTATGGCAACACAACTAAATGTTAATTGCTTAGTAATGAGGGTCATTTGGTGAATCGCAGACTTGGCAAACATAGATTATAAGTAAATAAAAGAAATACACATTACAAAGTTAATTTAAGATGTAAATAATGGTAGTTTAGGTGAAGTTTAACAATAATATTTGCACTGAACTCATTTAGGTATACTGTTATTGTTTCAAATTAAGTTTTTGTATTTTAAGAGTTCTGTAGATCAAAAGTAAACATAATCTGAATTCTAACAGAGTAATACATCTGTAAATTATGTTATTTTTTTAAGTCAGTGCAACTTTTTTGTTGAAATTTTATTTAGTTTTCTTTTAAATGAACTATACGTATACCAGATTCACCGATTCACTATAATATACTCTCATCAAAGTATTTGAAAACTTGAAATTAACCTTCATCCAGTCGAAACTTCTGAGCTAAAGTTACAATTGAATTGATAACCTCCAGTCAAATAAAAATCCTCTAATTAAATCGGTTGGTTGTCCGTCTGTCTGCGTATCCTTTCGGGGATTAGCTACTAGACACGTCATACTAATAAGTACTTTGCAAAGAACTAAATAAAAACACTCTCCTTTGTCGCACTATTAAGACCTGGAACTCTTTGCCAGCTCAGGTGTTTCCTTCTTCCTACAGTCCCGGGTCCTTTAAGCGGGGGGTGAAAAAGCATCTTATAAGGCCGTCAAGCTGAGTGTCACCATTGTTAACATGGTACGTGTTTTTAATGGTGACCCTCTTTCCTGAGACTTTTCCTTCAGCTTACCATCATGCGAAGTGAAGCCAAATTCACGTGTTCTTTATACATATAATCACGCTTTTATCCCCGTAGAGTGAGGCAGAGGTAAATTAACACCCACATTTCACCAATCTGTATTCGGTCCCACGTAATAGGGGGTGAGCCTATTGCCGTATTCCGGGCAATATTGTTGACTCAAGCCAATGCATCTGAGGCTGAGTCTGTGCTGTACGTATCTGTCTGATGTTAAGGTTAATCAGCCCTATCCCTTAGTCGCCTTGTACGACACCACATAGGAAGAGAAGAAGTGGCCCAAATTATACTCTGCTGGGAATCACGCAGCTTTAAAAAAAAGTTATAATGTAAATATATTTAAAAAATACTCATATCGGCGATGTCTAAAATTAGAAAACCTTGTGAATCTAGTGATATATTTATTTGTTTTACACACAGAGCTTTTCTGTGTTTACACCATCTGCCAATTACCAAATGATCGTCGATGGCCTCATTATTATTCAAACTGTTGAGTGTTGCCATATATAGACAGATGATAAAAAAGATCCGTTCATAACATCAAACATGAAATAATAAGTAATTGCTGAGAAATAACCTGTTTTTAATTTGATATTTATGCGATAACGAATGCTACAGACTACAGATAAATAAGAAAACGGGTTTCGGTTAGGTAGACTATGTTTAACTTCTTCAATTTTATTATTAACTGTATACATTTGTGCTTGTCTCTGCACTGCACATTGGGGATATTTAAAAAAATGGGGTTATATTTTTTGAAATTGTCTAGGTACCTACTGTTTGTCAGCAGTAGACGCAAAAATAAATACCTAAATAAATACGGTAAATTTTAAGTGTGACCAAGACCTTTTTAATAAGAGCAACCGTATCACAATCCGTTCAGTAGTTTTTGCGTCCATCGCGAACAAACAGACATGCGGACAATATTTTTGGATTCAGACTCGTTAATTTAATATTTCCAATATTCAATTAGGTACAATTTAGTTACAATTTTATAATAGAATAGGCAAATATACATTACATTACATACCTATGACATTTTTCTCTTTTGTCTTCTAACTGCGAAAAAATATTTTAACGTATTACTAAACGAAATTTAGCTTGTTTAAAGATATTATTATATTTCTGAATTCATATAAATATGTGACACAAGTTCACTACTCCATAAAGAGACGAAACTATAGATACCTACTAATAGAAATGCATGTCAGCCTACTTGCGCAAAAACAATTGCACATTAACAAGAAAGTACCTACTACTATCTACATAATATAAATACTTTATACACGTTATTATTACATACAAAGAATGGAATAGTCAGCCAATCACAGTACGTGAATTTCGCGCCATTTTAACCCGGATATAGACTTTTTTTTCATGTAAGTAGAACAGAAGATCCTCTTAAAAACAGATGTTCATACTTCAATCTGCTCTCAATCTACTCTCAATCTACTACATGTCAATAAAGATCGCGATTTGAATGAACAGATTTTTTCATTAGTTTTGTCACCATCTAGTAATTGAATATTGTGTTACAAAAAAAACCGTGTTTGCCATTTCATTTCATTTTGACAGGTACAGACTAAATGTTGAATAGTTTTTTATTAGGAGAATTAGTATTCAGGGCAAATTCGTTGTTCTGAAATATTGTTTAGGGGACACCTAGACAAGTGAAATACTGTACTAACCGCTTCCATACATGGCTAAAATGTACATCAATCATTATGTATCAAGTGAAAAATAAAAGGTAAAACATTTAATTCACGTAACGACCATATGAATCAAACTGTCATATTCAAACGACGGATATGACTCAATACGCCCGTTCCCAAATCACACATTTCAAATCTACTTATTGTCTATATCTTGAGTGAATGGTTGGTAAACTCTATTGTCAATGGTCACTCGGTCATTGTCATTCTTCCGTTATGATGTATACGTACATTAGCTTCGTTTTACTAGCCTAATTAGACCATAGGTTAGACCGCAGGGTCCTACGCCTATTGTTGAGTTGATATCGTCTGCGTATGTTTTCGTTAGTCGCCTTTGGATTAGATGGGGTGGTGATTCTTCTAGTCTTTCTTCGTCACCACAGGGATATTTTGATATTAGACAGATAACATTAACACCAACATTTCGCTAACTACGATTTTCAGTCTCACGGACTAGAGGGCGAGCCTATAGCTACCAAAAGGGCACTTTGTCATGGGCTGTAGATATAGGTATTTACTGTCGGATTAAGAAAGTTTACTGTCGGGGCTGGGAGCTCATACAGCAGTCGCTATAAATACAAACTGTTTGTTTTCAAAATTGTGTAATACTATTACAGCGTTTTGACGTCCTATTCTGCTTAAAACTAAGTTTATCACCGTTTTCTTGGCGCTAGTGGAGAAGAAACGGTATTGCGGCACCACACATACAAATCAGGGCACGCAAACTTTGGGCTCCAAAGATAACTTATGATCATGGTATAGGTACATGCATACCTTTGATTTACCTGCCGTTCAGGTCACACCGGCCGTGGTCACAGGCGTTAATTTTTGTTATCATTATTCAATAGAACGAAACTTTACAATAATAATACCTACCTACTATGTTTATATGACCTCAGTATTCATTAAATATTTTTATAACTATATTCAACAGAATATATTTAATTTAAACAACAGTTGAAACTCGAAGGAGTGGCTAACTTGAGCTTGATGTCATGTTTAACAGCTACGTAACCCGAAATGAACCTTACTGCACTTTGTTTAAGATATAAATTTATAAAAGCTGAACGAGACAGGGTGCGGTGTGTGAATGTTCGCGATTTGAAAATGGAATTTCACATTTGACAATTCGCATTTTTTTAAGGTTGTTAGGTTAAGATGTCAAATATTAAATGTTATTTACATGCGTCTCCAATCTCCACTTGTAAGAAATTTATTGCCATTATGATAGCAAAAATAGATACTGGGTAGGTAAATAAATTGTAACCAAGTAGGTCATTGTGCACGCTACATAACGCTATCTTGACCCGAAGTAAGCATAGCTTAACTAACTTGTGTTAAGAGTTCTAAAACATATCTAGAATATAAATAGGCTTTATAAACCTAATTCAGCTGAATCATTTTTGTAACTATATGGGATCAGAAGCGCTTTTGGCCAAGGTGTACTCACTGCTCGATAAAAGATAAGTGAGTTAAGATACCTAGATGCGATTGCCACTTGGATGGGTGACCGCTTAATTTCATTGACCGACCGAGCAAGCGAGCGAAGAATCTCTGTTTCGACAAGGTGGCCAATTTTGCTTTTGTCCACATATTTGTCAGTTCCTGTGTAGAGTGCGCATTTCTTACCCGATCTTAACCAAACTGTGATTTAAAACTCAACCTTTGTCGAGATTTTTTTTTGATAGGCTTGTAGATGGGAGAGAAAGCGGGATGATTGCTGTCGCATTATTTATGAACAGATAGATCTTAATGATCTTTTTGGCTGAAACATCAAGTACATGATTCCTTACAGGTTGTTACGAAACATCCCTCGTTAAGGTGAATTTCGTTTTAAAAAAGACCGATGAAAAAAAAGTTGGAAGATTGTCTATTTTTTTGTTATATAAAATATCCATCGCTGTTTAAAATAAAAAAAATACGTATCGCTATTTTTAAGGATACCTACTGTAGTTTGTGTAACTTGCAACACTGTCTCGGGCCACATCGTGGTGGAAGAGTTTAGGCGCGAGCGCGGGAAAAGCGCACATCGCGGTATTATTTTATTTTTCGAAATTGGTGTGAATTCGAATTTTTATGTGTAAAAATTGTGGGTTTTTAGACATAACGTCTTGGAAAATTCGCATAAGTGTAGGAAAGTGGGATATTACAGTGAATTGTGACATTTCGTGTTCGTTCCAAATCTCCTGGGGGAGCTTTCAGTAAAGTCCCCACAACTTTAAATCATCACTCATCGTCATCGTCATGGCAATCATCACTCATCGTCATCGTCATGAAAAGTGAATAATCAAAACTAAATAAAGACATGGCTTAAAGGTCTTGTAACCAAGCCAAAAAACTTCAATAAAAAAAACATCGTGGTGGGATGAAAAGTCAACATGACATAACTAGAGAGCCGGGAGGCGGGAGTTATGGACGGTATCATCTGCTCATGTTGGAGGCTGGCGAGCCAGTGACCCTAACATAATAATATAAGTGTAGGTACTACAGATGCCAAATTTAATGAATGGTACCATAAAAATGTAAAAAAGGGTGGTCGCGATTTACAGAACTACAAGTGTAAAGCCCATATTCCAGAATGCCACTCAGCTGAACCTCGATTTGTCTGGGGTAAGATTGTATACACATATTGGCTAATTAGACAGGTTGTCTGGCAGATTGTCTATTTGATTTTTCCTTAGATAAATCGAGAATTAGCTGAGTGACATTCTAAAATATTGGCCTTAATCTTAAATTCAACTTCTTCAAAATGGCCTCTGCAACAAATCGCCGCAATTCACCAATGTCTAGTAAAATGTATTATAAAATTATTAATGGCGACACGGCGGTCATAGGAGAGGAGTGACAGTGACAATGCCTAACCTTCACAATTACTCTGTATTTGAACACTCGTTATAAAGAGATCAAGTGATGTGCAAGTCGGAGTCGTATACAAGAATGGTTCCGTACTATAATAATACATCATCTACTTGCCCTGGTTCCAATTATTTAGGGTCGGCCAACATAATCATTCTCCTCCATAAATGCCTGTCAGATGTAATTTTCTCAGTTACTCCCTTCTTTCCCATATCATCTTTCAAGCAATTCATCCATCTTATTTTAGACTTACCTCTGCTCCTTAGCCCTCTACATTCATACTTTCAACCTTCCTTACAACATTACTTTCATCTCTTCTCATAATATGTCCATTTCAATCACTGGGGCCACTTTCACACTTGCAATCTGGAATAAAAATTGGATTCTTTTAAGTTTTATTAATTTTTTACAGCGACCAGTATAAAAATTCCCACATAATTTTACGTTGTCAATATATCAGCTCTCTATTGCGACTTTATTAGATATAGAAAACCTAACAGATTGATGGATAACGGAAGCAAAGACTGGATTTACGTAACTGACTTTTTACTATTAACCCAAAAAAAAACATTTTTCAATTACAAAAAGGAAAAAATCATTGTGTAAAATGTGCAACCGCAGTTCTATTCGAAACTAACATGTCTATATGGATTGATGAAATCTAACCACGGAGGACAGAATATGATTAAGTAGCGGAGATGCCACAGTCAAATTTCTCTTAAGAAAAACGCGTGACCAAATGCGGGTGGGAAGGGAGACGCGGGGGGCATGACGTCATACCTCGTCCACGTCTCCATCTAGTGCGTCATAGCGAAACCGAACAGAAACAGACCTTGTCATTTTTGTTATATAGTTTGACTATTCGCCACTAAGCTCTACACAGATTTCTAGAATAATCTATTTTAAGGAAATAATTTTCAAAAATAAGGCCATCTTTTGTATTATAGCAAAATCATTTAGGGGACTAAATGATTTGGCCTTATACCGACAGATGGCCCAATTTTTTTTACTTTAATTTTCAATTTTAGCAAAATATTCCATTTAATAAATAATATAACATTTTTGAAATTGCTAATGAAGTCGGGCGAGATTATTGTGATCATTTTCATAAAATGAATTCAGTTATTATTACAACTAGTATACATGCCAGACTAGGTTACTTATTTCTTCTCTACGCTAGATGGTTCTGTTAAGACATTTTTTTCGGAGAAATTAAAATTTAAATAATAGTGGACTTACTGATGAAATGTTATACCCTTAAAATGTTGAAATTGTTTATTTTTACACTTTGTACGTCCTTGTACTGTACACTTCATTCTTAAACCAGGTTAAAGCTATTTTTATCCTTGAACTTTTGACCAAAAATGACAACCGAACGCAAGGACGTTTCACTAGAACTGGATGGTGACGTCACAGACCAATTGAGTCGTTTTGACATATGGAAGGCTCGCGACTCGATTCCCTTGTAACATCTCCGCTATCATTTCCTTCTCCATGAATCTAACCTTAACGTGCCATTGGTTGCTCTACGGAACCTTAGATATTGTATAGTACAATGAGTTTCTTTTCAATCTTAAACAATAAAGTTTATTTCGCAGAAGATCAGGAAGTGAACGTTTGTTTTTTTTTTTAATACACCATAGATCAGGGACGTGGGAGTATGTTTTTAAGTTCAGTTCAGAAACCGTTATATACTCTGTATTATTTTAATCATCGATTATGACGTTTTAACGGTTTATATATATTATATACAGTATGGGGTTCTACAATAAGGGCATCAAAAGATTCTTATAGGGTCAGCAGTACGAGTGTGACTTCCCTGGTATTGCATACGTCCATAGGTCACGGTAACTGCTCCCCACCAGGCCAGCCGTGGGCTTCTCTGCCATCTAAGTGGTATTAAAAAATAGGGGCCGCCAAGATCTTCGTGGCTAAGCCATCTTCACCTGCTAGGTGGTACTTACACCAGCTGATGGACGCACGAGGCTTCGGGGGTGGATTTACTCCCCTACCCCTTCCAATGACAATCTCTCAAGGCTGTCGCTGTACAGCTAAGTATTTCCGCATGAATGTTCCGCAATGAACATGTCTCAAAATGTGTATATTTTATTGAAAATTTCCGTCCAAATGAGCAGTCCGACTGGGGAAGTACCTCCACCCTACAAAATACCGCGGCTGTAATAACCTCGTGATGTCTTCCTGACGGTGAGTAGGGTAGCCAGAGCTTACTGGAGAGTTTTTGTGCTGTTAGTGGGAAGGCCAAAGGGTATTCCTGATCGGTCTTCTACGCTAACGGCACAGAAGCTCTCCGTGTTTACAGGGTCGACAACACGAGTGTGACTCCCTTGATGTTGCACACGTCCATAGGCGACGGTAACCACTTTCCATAAGGTGGGCCAGTTCGCCACCTCAGTAGTGTAAAAAAAAATGTTGAAAAAAAAATCACTGGTCATAACGTAAATGTATTTTAATTTATTGACATAAGACAATCCAAAACTCATGCATAAATAAAAATCACTCCTTAAGCATAAACAAAATAAAATTTTGTCAGTAGGACGCACCTTAATGGATTTGATGACCGTTACTTATAACATATTTCATGTAGGTGTTAATAAATGGATTTTTGAAGTGGATTATGAGATTATTAATATGTATTATATTCATATTTATTATTCATACAACTGTCATGTTAATAGTAATTTAAATATTGTTGTCTATGCGCCCTCCAAAATGGCTCCTTTGTTATTTGATTTCAGAACAAACTGTAGCAAATTGTCAGAACGTTTTCAATTACAGTAAGTAAAACGTCATTGTAACTGTCACGTTTTCAAATACATTTTATTATTGCACAACTGTTACTTGTGACTGCGCCTGAACCGATCCCGTTCTTACGACACAAAGTGGCCTATTCCCGGGCTTAAAATAGCCTATTTCATATTCTAGACTATTCATTTCATCTCATAAGTCAAATTTCATCCAGATCCTTCGAGTAGTTTTTGCATGAAAGAGGATGAAATTTCTAGCTGCGAAATTAGGCAATAATCGAAAAAATGTTAGATTTAGATTAAATCGATGTTAGATTCAATAAGTAATGTAATTGATTGAAAAAATAATTACATTTCATGAAGGATACGAGCTAACCCATACTTAATAATTTTACATACGTACCTATTTATTCAAGATGCAAGACATACATCTATTGACATATCCATTTGACATTGAAGGTCACTCATAAATATTCGTATTGTATTTGTAATAACTAGAAAATAAATAGCGAAGCATAGCTGACTGTAAACAGAAAACCTATCATGAATAAATAGATTCGAAGTCGAGAAGCGAAGTTTCGGTCAATCGGTTCCAGAAGACGTAAAGTTGCAGGCCTATTAGATCTACTTAATTTTTTTTATATGGCACACGTCAATTTGACTTCACTTCGCCTGATGGTCACCATTACAGACACCAACAATGTTACAATGGTGGCACTCGCAGCTTGACGGCCTCATCAGATGCTTTTTCACGCCCCGCTTAAAGGACCCGGGACTGTAGGAAGAAGGAAACACGTGAGCTGGCAAGGAGTTTCAGGTCTTAATAGTGCGACAAATGAAGGAGTCGCCTAATTTTGACACCTGTCAATGTCATCTGTATGACCAGCTACAAAAAGTTGCACCATAAATTTGTGACCAAAGGTCTTCCGCGCTACATTTTTTTGTTACGTACCTACCACAAACTTAGGTTTGTTTTTATTTTTTCTTTTTTATACTTATAAATAGATCATAAAGAAGACTGCACTCTGCCTGCTGGCACACTGGGGTGTTTTTTTGGTTTAATTTTGTTTACATAAGACAGAGAAGTTGGTTCCAAATTTGCCGCCTCTAAAAAAATTCCTTCCTTTTTACGACATCCACGCGAGCGGAGTCATCATCATCTATATTTAGACGTTATCCTGATTACATCCGAGGCCAAGATGCCCTCGGAGCTCAGGGTCCGCCTTCCAGCTCTTCCTCCTCCAATTCACACGATCTGGGCGTCCATGGTAGTGAAACCATTTGCAAGGTCACCCTCCACGAAGTCAAGCGAGGACTTCTTGGGCCTACCCCTTCTACCGGGACCCGTCGGGGGCGCCAATGCCAGACATTTGTTACCCACGTAGCCAGGTTGTTGCCGCAGGACGTGGAGCGGAGTCACTGGCAGCAATTAATAGCAATACAAAACAGTGATGTAGTTTCTGAATAAATTACATAAAACATACATTTTATTTAACTATATAGCGGAAGGTATCGTTATTCCGTCATTGCCTTCTGAGAGCCGTGATGATGAGAATTTAATTGTATTTTTTACGAGAGTTTTATTGACTATAAGTTATTTCATAGCACACTAGCCTACTTAATTCAAATATTAAGTCTCTAAAGTTGTCTGCATAAGTATTTAGAACTAGACGTGGCTAACAGCGTTACCTGCGTGAAATTCCAAGTTAGTCGCGATTCCCCTCTAAATTAATTCCGTTTTATCACAATATTATTATATAAGGCAAAAAAATTCGAGATAGTCAAGATCGGAATCGCGACGAAATTGCGTTCCTGCATTTCCGTATCTTTTGGGAACATATGCCAGGAAAAAAGTCCGTGTTATTCCAGACTGTAATCCAAATTTCAGTTAGATCTGTTCAGCAGTTTGACCGTGTTTGAGTAACAAACATTCAAAAATCTGCAATTATATTTTTAGTGAATTTTGAGTAAATAAACAAAAAAAATCTATTCAATTTGCTAGGTCCGCCTGCTATTACGTGGGGCCGAAAATCATGGTTGGCGAAATATGGGTGTTAATACACCTCTGCCTAACCCTTCGGGGATTTACAGGAGTGAGTGTGTATGTTCAATTTGAGCACGATTTGGCAAGAATACGCGAGCGGTGGTTTAGAGCATAATTGTTAACAAGAGTTTACGGTTCGATACCCATAGCGGGACTGATGCGATGACTCAACGTACTAGTGGTGACAAAAGATTTTACGGTTTTTGTTAACCGGTAAAATGAGAAACATGATTTTTTTAACCGGTAAAATGAGTTTTAATATTTGTTTTTTTTTTACCGGTAATATGACCTATTTAGCTCATTTAAAGGTCAATATTTCATAAATTTTACTGGTAAAATGAGGCAAATATTTCAATTAGCCTATTGCATCCCACTGCTGGAAATAGGCTTCGCCCAATTATCTAGATGACCCGGCGAACTTCGTACCGCCAATATTTTTCCGCCCGCGTGGCGTCAGATCCCGTGCCCCTGCACCCTCTACTATATTAAACATGGATTGTACTAAGAAACCTTCCTCTTGAATCATTCTATCTATTAAAAAAATCCCCATCAAAATCCGTTGCGTAGTTTTAAAGATTTAAGCATACAAAGGGATATAGGGACAGAAAGCGACTTTGTTTTATACTATGTAGTGATTATAGGATATTCTGATATACTTCTCTACTAAACGCTATTTAGACCAAAAGCAGAGCTTACCTAGCTTTTATTTCTTCTGGGTTCTAGAATGCAGATAAATATACTTAGATATTTATTTGCAATGCATAAATATTATATACAGACACCTAGACTAATGCAAATATACACATACATATTCCAGCGTACAAATATTTGTACTGAGCGGGTATCGAACCCCTGACCTCTGACTTAGCAGTTGAATAATCTAATTGCTACACCACAGAGTTCATCAAAATATGTATACCTACATAGTGACAATTTATTTTAATTCAGTGGCATTTTTAACAATATTATTTTCTATGACGTAACGGCAACACTTTAGTACTGCTATTTTGCAACTAACAAAAAGTGACTGAATAGCAAAAACTAGCTTAATCACTTTATGCCGCAACTATAGAAAGCAAAAACCAGTATTCAGGGCTAGAATACAACATACTCTATTGTAAACTATAATAAATTGTTATACATAAATGTTGGACGATTATACAACCGCATGGTGATGTAACTAAGCGGACATCAGCATCCTTATGTTGGCAAGAGGGTATGACTTGATCATTATGACTGTTAACAAAAATAAAATACGTATTAAGAAAATTTCGTAATGGCAACTTCGTACATTAATAAGTACCCTACACACGATGTAATTTCATAATCAATATGTCGAATCACAAATACTGGTATCACTGACGGATCTATTCCACTAACTCGGACCCAGTACTTTCCTGGTGTGCGAATATTTAAGCATAAAGCGTCGAGCATAGTACTGCAATAGCCTTGATAAAGATTGACGTCACCAATGACAATCTCTATCGACTGTCAGCCATCATAGCCTTATGATAGGACAGGTGGGTGCTCTCCTCCTCTGATAGATTATCTTGGTTTTAACGGGACCAACCATACCCCAATGGTAAAACCTTCACCGGAGTCACATCCGTCATTTAACAGGATAACGTTTGTTTGACCCCTTTCTTCCCCCCCAATCCAGCGGTTATGTACATTGGTTTGACCTCAAAGGTCTTCGTAGTACCCTTTAGTATCTCACAGTTTTAAAACCCAATGGTCTAAATCATTCTTAGCCTTCATTTGGTTGAAAAAGACCCTGATTATGATATGAAATTCTAAAACCAATTTTAATTAACAATAACTCAAAGAGCAAAGAACTAAGAATAATTATATATAGAACAAAGAATATTTGAGTGTACACTTAAATTTATGGACAGATCATTATGTCAAACAGCTTAAATACGGACAAATTATGTTCTGTTGAATACATTTATGTCTGCGAGTGTTCATTAAAAGATGATTATTTAGATAAAGCATTGCAGAAATGTCGGAAGCCACCGCCAGGCGTGACGGCGGTGGATTTATATCACTTTCCTCTGCTTTTAGACATGTGCCAAGAGTAATTTCCTCATATCTATGGTTCTATATTTAAACTGGCTACACTTATATAGCTAATAATATTAATAAATAAGTTTTGGCTTCAACACGAAGAAGGACGCATTTTTTCAATTGGTGTGAATTCCAGTATTCATGTATAAAAATGGTGGATTTTTACACAGCATCTTAGACAACGCAAACAAGAGTAGGTAAATCGAATATTATATTACCGTGAATTGTAACTTTTCGTGTTCGTGCTAAATCTCCCTGCTTTTAGGAAAGTCCCCACGACTTTACTGAGGCAGCAATCATCATTCATCGTCATCATCATCCTTATCATCCACAAATAGAGATTATAATCATTCAAATTAAAACATTCTTAAAAGTCTTGTAACCAAGCCAAAAATATTCATAAAAGAAAAAAATCTGTGCTGTGGACTAAACGCGCGAAACGTTTAGCCTACATTTGAATCAAAATGTGAATATCATTTTATGTTGTATGCATTTGATTGTATAATACAAGGATGTTAGTTTTAATCTTTAAAAAATATGTATGTCGGTAAATAAATTTTAATTGCTCGTTGAATGACTTTAACAAAAAATATCGCTAGTATTTTGTGATTATATTGTATTCATATATTATTATGTTCAATGTACTAAAGACGCAGTCGTACTCGTAGGTACGCCAATTCAAAAGATGTTCAAAATTCAGTCAGATCTAACTTCAATGTCCCTTTTTTTTACGTGCGGGAAATCCCCACGGATACCCACCCCTCCGGAGCCGGAGGGGGAGGTTATGTCGGACTCGAACCGACTAAACCGCACGCCGTCTCTGGGTCGTAGTGCTAGGCCGAAGGTGAGGTTGTCATGCGACATATCCCTCGCACCCCGGCTGACCCAGGGCCATCCATCTCGGGAGGGGGGGATCATGCGGTCCCCGACGCAACCCCGGTGTGGGGAGGCGCGCATCGTCCTACGATGCGCGCCGCCGTCCTGGCCTGCTTCTGCTAGGGTGACGGGCGGCTCCACCCGTCACCCTCAGGCCCGCGCTCATGGGGGGCAGAGGTCAGTCTGCGCCCTTCGACGCCTGAGCCGCCTTCGAGCGCGTGCAGCGATGTCAGCGAGTCTTTCTCGTTTCGCGCCGCGCCCGCTCCGCTGTCTCCTTCGCGAGCATGACTTGCTCGAACTTCAATGTCCCAAATGTCAGCTGGCCCTAGGCCACGGTAACTACTTAATATTCGGTGGAACGTGTGCTAGTCAGCCACCAAAATTTTATAAAGAAAATCGAGTCGAATACGGCAGACCGTGTGACATTGAATGCGCAGAAAGTGGTCCATCGTATATAAGTGAACACAATCGTTTCTGTGTAGTTCTGATGCATTGTGATTGTTCATTGTTCGCGAATTGCTATCTCGTGTCGCGATTTATTTGGATCGTGGGCTATCAAGATATCTACGCAACTGTCGGAAGTTTACTTGAACATCACTCATTGAAATAAAACCACGTTTAACAGTCTATATTGCGGTTTATTTAGTACTAGCTGACCCGGCGAACGTCGTACCGCCAATATTTTTCCGCCCGCGTGGCGTCAGATCCCGTTTCCGCTGCACCCTCTACTATATTAAACATGTATTATACATATAAATCTTCCTATTGAATCACTGTATCTATTAAAAAAACCGCATTAAAATCCGTTGCGTAGTTTTAAAGATTTAAGCATACAAAGGGATATAGGGATAGAGAAAGCGACTTTGTTTTATATTTACATTTGCCCCACGTTCGGCTACTTTTCAGAAGCCATAGTCGCGAGATGACCAAGGATGACATTAAATTTGTCACATACTTTGAAAATTACACGTTGGTCTAAGTGTAAAATCCCTATAATAAGTATTAGTATCTATCAATAACGGAACTGTAACTGCTCATTTTGAAGCAGTCAGTCATGAAGTTAGTTTTTTTAAACATTGAAATAAAATAAAAAACTAGAGCACTATATTATAAAACAGAGGCGAGGCACCAGCTACTGACAGCGACACGTGCGCGAGTTTTTATGCAATCATTTTTTTTTCTTATAATCATGTAATTAAGTGTATAGGCACTTAATTATGTTTATTGTAATATATGTAATAGTAAATACGCAACAAATTCACTAGACATTGGTTTGTAAATCGCATTAATTTACTTGTAACAAAGTAATGCGAGGCTTAAACTTTTGGTCATTGGTACTTTTACTCTTTTTGTGAAATGTAAATAAAATTCGATTTTTATTCTTAATGATATAAAATAATAGTTTATTAATTAGACTAAACAACTAAAAAATTACAAGTATTGGTCACTGCGTATTTATATAATCGCGACAAGTATTCTAAAAAATGTGCTCTTTGCTAAGAGAATTATACCTAGCTTTTTATTCAAAGTTTTTGCTCAAGCAACGGTGAGCACAGATAAAAAATGAAGTTCCAATTAGTTTGAGAAAAATAAAAACCTCAAAAAATTTAATGAGTTAGGTACCAGGTATTCGTTGTCTCTATAACTCAGAAATTAAAAAGTGAATTAATCTTCTAGTATCAACCTAAATACAACACTAATGTAGACCATATCTAGGTCTAAAAAGTGTTATTTGCATGCTTAGAAAGAAATGTCGATTGACAGTCCTATTCTTAATGGAAAAATAGTACATATAATCTACTTATTTCAACACAAGCCTCCGAAATTGTGTACATTCCTTTAGTTAAAATTAATAGCATAACAGAGCTTTTTAAACAACTTACGGCATACTTTAAATCTATTCATGTGGTCATACTAACATACTTCGTTATCTCATAAAAGATTCCATGTTAAAAAAAAACTATTGACTAGACAATTAAGTACTCGTGCGATATGAACACAGATAATAAAACCTGTTAGATATTCGAATTTCAAAATAATGCCCTTCTAAATAAACCACATTTGGTTCATTCCGTTCATTCAGTGTGATAGGTGCTATACATGAAAGATTTCGTGCAATATTGAGGCTCGGCCATAACCTCGCGATGGTGAAATTATGCTAATTAAATTTTGCCTAATTAGTGCCTCAAGGCTACTAATAATTCGTACCTACATTATTTACTCACGCTGTTAAAGGTTATTCCTTTATCTTATTACCGCTATTTTTCTACGTCCATGACCGCCATATTGCATTTTTTAGCTATGATAATTGATGAGTCGTCATTACCATAGTCAACCATTTTTTTTTACTATCGTGGTATAAACTCGTTTTTATTTATTTAGTTAACTCGTGCTACATCGCACCCGAAATGTGGAAAAGTAAGGTTCCAAAATTTAATCACGAAATACTAAAATTCATTTATATATTTTTTTAAGTTGTTAGATGTTATTTTATATTGCAGTTACACTTTTATTGTACTTATTGTATGTAACTTTTACTGCTTTTTTGTTTCGATTAATCTCCGAAGTGGTGTCAGAGCTGTGACTGTCATGATTGTACCACACATTGCTGATGTTATAAGGTGTAACTTAACCTACTTGTATTTTAGAGAAGCTTTAAGTTACGACGGACGGGGTCACCGGGCACAGCTATTCTATAATAATTTGTTAGAAGACTCTGCGCAGATTAACTAAATAGTTGATAATCTGGGCTCCAAAATAAATAATACCCGTTTCACATTATTAAAGTAGCATTCCCGTCCAGCGTGTGAATCCAGTGCTGAAATGCTACTGTAATAATGTGAACCATCACTGGAATATTCCTATCCCAGGGACTGGATTCTTTTTATTTTTATAAAAGAATATTAGCAACCGAAATTATTGAAATTACTAAAATTCCCTCTATCCTTAACCACTAAGCTACCAACGCCTAAATTTGCTGGTCTACTTTTACACTGGAATAAAACAGTCCATTCTAGCTCTGGGCTGGATTGATTCGCTGGATTACTGGACTGAACTTTGAGAGTAACCGAGCAATCACCAGGAAGACGATTGACCTCAAATTATTGTGGACAAGTTCTCCATAAAAGCTAAGCACCATTTGAACAAACTTTCACCCCCTATCTTAATGGTGTAACCTCGAGGCTAACGCATTTTGTGTGTAACGGAAGTGTGTAACGTGGTAAGACATCGTGTGTTATTGATGGAGCAACTTGACACGAATTGACAATAACGATTGAAGTATCACGCTTAGGTGATCACGACATATGGTGTGGCGTGGTACAAGGCAGAGGTGGTGACGGAATAAAGAGACCTTCTATATCGATGTAACCTCTATATAAAAACCTTCGAAGAGGTTGTAATAATACTCTAAATATGCATTATAATGGTGTATCTTCAACAAACCTTATTTATGTTTTATAATATTAAAATAATATAATGGTACACTTAATAATACGTACCTGGTGGAACTTAACGTTTAATCTCAAATAATTACGATTTTTACTTTTTACCATTCCTCAAGGACTAGTATATCTTTATACTAAATTTTATCAAAATAGGTTTGTGCTTTAGGCTGAAAAGCGTTACAGACAGACAGATAGAGTTACTTTTGCATTTATAATATTAGTTCGATGTTTATAAAATTACACCAACACTCGGCAACTAAGGTTACCTGAACGTGATTGTTTTATTGATAACAATGCCCATTATACATTGAACTGGTATATCTGTTATCTATTGGTGCGCAATGAAGAATTTATCTAATAATCTAACACAAGACCAGTCAAAGTAAGCTGCAGTACCTCTGAGAGTCTGGTCGCCTTGACCTGACCGATTGCACTAAAGTGAAGCCAATCGCATAGCATTTATTGTCAGACTGATAAGATTGACCCACTATCGTACCAAATATAACTTAATAGCAATGATTCACATACCTACAGTAGATACAGCGAAACTATGTAAAACCATTTTTTTTAAATTTAGTCTAAGTTTTTATACTGTCCTCTGTATTTAGTGTGCAATAAAGTGTATTTATCTTATCTTTTGGCTTATTTCTCTTGTTGAGCGTTACTTCCATTTGTTGAACATTTTTTAATGCAGTTCGGCTAACGTGCGCAAAGTCCCTACGGATACCCCAGCACGCTCGTGCCTACGGTGATTATGTCGGTCTCCAACAGACTAAAACGCACACCGTCTGTGAGTGGTAGGTTCTGGAGGCGAGATTGGCTGAGAAATATCTCCCGCACCCAGGCCAACCCAGGCCGTTCTCTATCGAGCTGGCCCTCTTCGGGTCCACGGAGTCCCCATCCAGCCCAAGGCGCGTATTGCGCACCGCTTCAGCCTGCTTCTGCTAGGGTGACAATTGGATCATTTAATTTCACGTTGTTGGCTTCAAAACGCTATCTCTTCTAAACTTGGGCCTCAATGTCGTGGCATAGGGCAATCTAATGTTACCTGCACCTGCCAATGACGTCATATCCGCACATTGTAGCCACCACCGAGGCCTTTGTCCCTAAAACAAATGTGTTATTTTTTTGTTCTAATTAAAATAAGTAATTGTTTTATTCCAATTGTCTGTGTTAATACCTTTGTTATTCATTTTTCACCTTGAAATAAGTATCATAAGATCTAATGTGTAATAGCCATCACTGGAAGCTTGATTGAATGACGTGTTTAAAGCATGTGCTTTCAAAACATACGAAAACTCATAGAACTCAAACATAAGTACACCTCTAAGCTACCGACGACGCTTTGATGTGATTGTGAACCAACAAACGCACATATAAAATTGAAATTTCAAAATCTTGAAAGTTACCGTCTGTACCCGAGAGGAGTCATCTTAAAACCGTAGATGGCCCAGGCATAGCCGGGCAAAAATGCCTTATTGGGTAACCTTACACCATGTCATCTGATCTTGAAGCGTCGGTAGCTTAGAGGTTAAGGAGTCGGCCTTACGATCGAGAGGTCTCGGGTTCGAATCCTGGCTATGCGACGTGAACCCACTCCTAGCACAAGTAATTTAGCTGAGTTGGAAGGGTGAGAGGGAATATTAGTAATTTCTATTATTTCGGTTGCTAATACTCTTTAAAAACAAATCTGAGGACCTAAGACGGCGTGCGCGTGCGGATTTAGTCAGTTCGAATCCGACATAACAATCCAACATAACGTGAAATGTTGAAATATTACGACATTTACCTTTTATGACATTTGTGAGATCAAGATTAGATCGGAAGTATATTTTGAACATATTTTTATTATGTTATGAAACAATTTTATTATGAAAGTAACAAACTCCGTGGCGTAGCAAAAGGTGCGGATTCGATCTCCGTTCAGTGCAAATATTTGTATGCATGAATATGGGTATTTGCACTGATCTGGACGTGCCTCGGAGCCATTGGTCCCGGTTGCCATACTAACATCTATGGCAGTCGTTACGGGTAGTTGGACCCCTCAAAAGTCCAACAACTTGTCTAACTGCAATACTTCTATATCGCCTTCGGGTTGTGGAGGTCAGATGGCAGTCGCTTCACGGAAAATGTCGAAGTTTAGCCAACTCCGCAGTTGGACTGGTAAAAAGCGGACCCCAGACTCCAAGTTGATATCTTTGAATGCGACTGGGATTAACACTAGGATGAAAAATAATTATGAAAGTAAAAGAACTGAAAGTTTTATGCCAGGATCGTAGCAGGTGGAAACATATGGTCTCTGTCTACTATGATTTATTATGTACAATGACCTTCAGATTTATAATTATATGCACCCCAATAGTTTATCCGTAGAAAAGTACAAACATATTGTACTTTATTGTTTTAGCGTCGGTATAGAATTTTTTATGACATCATCACATTGATATGTGTATGTTTCGCGAGGTCGACCCCGGCTTGCCTGCCCACTTACCTTAAATATAAACTTGATGCATCTAGAAAGAATTCCTTAAATAACACTTCTCCAAGGATATTTTCGCAAGTATTATATTTAAAAGGAAATTACTACCAATATTTGGAGCATTAAAAAATTTGCAAATCACTGAAATTACCTTTTAACTATAAGGAATAATTTTGTGCACAATTTATATAAACCCAATTTTGTAGTACTAACATTCTTGCATTTTTTTAGGAATGTCAAATCTAAATTTTATGTTTTTTTTGTATTTGAATGATTCAATATTAAGCTAACAGCAACTTTTATTACATTTTTGAAAAGTGACGGCTGTAAAAAAGTAATACGGAAATTATCATCAAAATGGATAGCATTTAGGAAGTACTGTTTTTGAAGATCGAATTTAATTTATCAAGCGACCAATAAAAACAAAATTTAATACAGACTTGTAAAATCTTGAAATCAACTTTCAAACAAAGTATAAATAATGGAAATAGCTATTAAATTACAGGAATAACGAACTCATGAATCTGTAAGAATGTTTCGGCAATTTCATAGGTAAATACCTAATAGAAAAACGCATCTCCTAGCGCTCTTTTACCTTTCTTAATTATTTATTTTATTGAGCTTATTTATAAGCTCAATTAAATAATTTATTTTACTTACAGGAGAATACCCAATTGTTTATTTTATACTTGTTTTCATATAACTTACCGTTTTTGTTAAAAAGTAACTAATTTGACTACACAATCAACTAACCAATACACCAAGGACATATTTCTATTTTTAAACCAAGATGTCTGCCCACAATGTTTTGAAAGAAACGTATTAGCAATTGACCTAAATATTAAGCTTTGTTTACATTTTTTTCGTACGTTTTAGCCGCGACCGCTTTCTAGAATAGTAATAATAGATTGTGCACCTTATAGAGAGGCACTATATAATTAAATAAAGCTCTGAATGAGACATGACATAACTGGAGGCCAAGTTCAAATAAGCACAAAAGAATCTTGCTTGTCGACCATTTTTGGACAACACCTGTGACTCAGAGTTGAGTCAGTGATGTGTGAGATCATATTGTGGTCATGGCTTTATTTGTAAACTGTATATAAGATGAGATGAGTAAGATTTGGATAATTGTTCGATTGTTTATTAATCCGATACCTTACCTTACCAGTTCACGTGTTTCCTTCTTCCTACAGTCCCGGGTCCTTTAAGCGGGGCGTGAAAAAGCATCTGATGAGGCCTTCAAGCTGAGTGCCACCATTGTAACATTGTTGTTGTCTGCAATGGTGACCCTCTTTCCTGAGATTTTGCCTTCAGCTTACAATCATGTGAAGTGAAGTCAAATTGACGTGTCCTATATAAAAAATATATATCTTCGATAGTGCGAAGCGGACCCCGGAATGTAACCTGGATTAATTCCAAGCGACTGCAATATGGCAATATGGGGTTGTTAACGAGGGTTCTTGAATAAGTAGGCGACACGATGTATGGTTGAATTAATATATTGTACAAGTAGGTTACAAATAGTTCAGCGCGCGTGTTATACAAATATGGTAGCGAGTGCTTCGGTGATCGCTCGGCGGCGGAATGAATGCGCTGGCGCGGCCCGTGTGGGCGAGCCGGTAGGAAGCCCGCGGGGTGCGGGGCGCGGAGCACGGAGCGGGGGACGCGGGCGGGCGAGACGCGCAGCGGCGCGTTAACAAGCTGGCCCCCTTGGAGCAGGAGCAGCATCCTGGTCCAACTTCGTTGGTAGTGGGCAGAGCCTGTTCCAAGCTCTGCGTATGGTTCCTGATGTGGTTGCAACGTCTGCCACCCGGTTGACGCCGTCGGTGCCTGGGTATACTGTGGTGACACGTCCCAGCAGCCATCTGTTGGGGGGCAGCCGATCGTCCTTAATGAGGACCATCTCTCCTGGTTGTGGTTGTTCTCTGTCTGTGCGCCACTTGTTTCTAATCTGCAATTCTGAAACGTATTCCTTGTAGTAACGATTCCAAAAATGTGCCCTTAATGATTGTATCCTTTTGTATCTGGAGAGCGTGTGAAGGGGAGCCTGGTCTACCTGGGGAGCAGGCAGCATAGTGAGTGTTCGTCCAATTAGAAAATGCGCAGGTGTCAAAGGAACTAAATCTGATGGATCAGATGACATTGGGGTAAGAGGTCTAGAATTAAGTATTGCCTCGATTTGAACCAATACAGTGTTCATCTCCTCGTAATCTAGATGAGCAAGTGATAATACATGATTTAAATGTTTTTTAATCGATTTGACTGACCCTTCTGCCATGCCGTTAAAATGTGGACTATAGGCGGGACTAAATTTGAAATTGATTTCACTTTTAGCCGAGTATGACAAAAACTTAACTTAGCTATTTCCTTGCTAGCACCCACGAAATTAGTTCCGTTATCGGAATAGATTGTAGCTGGCTTACCTCTGCGGGCAATAAATCGATTTAAGGCGGCAATAAAGCCTTCCGAAGTCAAATCGGTGACAAGTTCAACGTGCGCTGCCCTTACTGCTAGGCAAACAAAAACAGCAATGTATGCCTTCTTCAGCTGACAGCCACGACCTTTTCTGTTCGCAATCATAATGGGACCCGCGTAATCCACAGCTGTATTAGCGAATGGATAGTCTGCTTGCAATCTTTGTATAGGTAGATTGCCCATGATAGGCTGGTAAGTCTTGCCTGAGAATCTAAGGCAAGATATACACTCTCGAGTTGTTTTTCTACAAAGATTACGACCATTTATTATCCAGTATTTGTGACGCATTGTTGATAATAACAGCTGTGGTCCAGCGTGCAAAAGAATTTTGTGATAGTGTGCGACTAATAGTTTGGTTATGTGATGTGATGCGTCGAGCAAGATCGGGTGCTTTGTGTTGTAGTCGTAGTGTGAGTTTGACAATCTGCCTCCTACTCGTACAATACCTACACTGTCCATGAAGGGGTTAAATTTGAGTAGTTTGTCTTTATGAGACAGGGAGCGTTTTTGAAGTAACTGTGAGTATTGTTTACAATATGTATCACGTTGTACTTGTTTGCATAAAACTTGTAACGCGTAATTTAGTTCTGTAACAGTTAATGGACCAGTTATTTTATCACTAGTATTTTTACAGTTATGAATGAATCTTCCTACGTAAGCTATGGTACGTTGTAGTTTAGTAAAATTAGAAAAATTGATAAAATAGTTAATGTTGTGACAATGTGACTCTTCTGTAGACAAATGACATTGATGTTTAATTTCTGGCAAACTAGCAAAATTTATTTTCTGTGGTTGTGTGGGCAACTGCATGTCCACTTGATGCAGGAAGTGGGGACCTCCCCACCACAAAAGTGAAGATTGAAGCTGTGACGCGTTTAAACCACGGGAACCTATGTCGGCCGGGTTCATGTCTGTGGGAACGTAATTCCATGAATTAGGATCCGAATTGTTAATGATCACATTGATTCTATTGTAAACGAATTGTTTTAGCCTTAACTTGCATGTTTTGATCCAGCCCAGCACAATAGTTGAATCACACCAAAAGAGAATTGTGTCAATTTTTAATCGCAATGAATGAGTAACCTTTTTCATTAAATTTGTAGCCAGAAGGGCACCGCAAAGCTCTAGCCTAGGCATAGTTAGTTTTTGCTTGAGTGGCGCTACTCTGCTCTTTGCAAGTAGCAGATGGACTTGTACATTCCCAGTTTCGGACACTGAGCGAAGGTATATACAAGCCGCATACGCCTTAATGGAGGCATCACAAAATGCATGTAATTCGACCTTGTCGTAGGAATCACACAGTACTCTACGAGGGATTTCAATGTTAGTAATTTCTGGTAAGTATTTAATAAATTCATGCCATTGTGACTCAACTTCGGCAGGTAAATGGTCATCCCATGTGATGTCCCTAGCCCATAGTGTTTGCAGTATAAGTTTTGCCTGTAACATGCAAGGGTTGATCAAACCTAGCGGATCAAACACTTGAGCAATGGTGGATAAAATGGTGCGTTTATTTGTGTTCTGTTTGTTTACAATTTTATTTGCTGAGAATAACAATGTGTCTTTCTTGCAGTCCCAGAGCAAACCTAATGTTTTTGCACGATCGTCTTTGTTTAAGGTAAGTAACTCGTCTGTGTTGTTTTTATTAACAATGTCACTAAGGATAGACGGCTTATTGGACTTCCACTTCCGTAAATGAAAATGAGCGCCCTCTAACCTCTGAATGACGCCTTTGCATAATTGTATTAAAGTGGTTTCATCATCATGCCCTGATATGTAGTCATCTATGTAGAAATCGTGTAAAATTGTTTCGCGGACATCCTCTATGGTGCATTCTTGGCCTAACTGTACTAGACATCTGGTTGCTAGATACGGCGCCGACGCCGTCCCGTATGTAACAGTGTTTAATTTATATATCTTAATAGGCTGGCTGGGGTCAGACCGCCAAAGTATTTGTTGTAAGCATCGTTGTTCATTGTTTACATAGATTTGTCTGTACATTTTTTCTATGCCTGATGTTACAACAAACTTATGCTGTCGAAATCGAATCAGTATGCTAAGTAAATCGTCCTGTACAGTTGGCCCAACATGCTGTATCTCGTTGAATGATTTGCCTGTGCTTGTTACAGCTGAACAATCAAAGACAGTGCGTAACTTTGTTGTGAGACTGTCCTCACGTAAGACACCGTGATGAGGCATGAAGTATGATATGTTATCGTTTTGTGGGGTTGTGTTTTCTGTCATGTGCCCTAGAGACAAATATTCGTCGAGGAAATTTGTGTATTTTTGTTTGAACTCTGGGTTACGTTTAAATTTACGTTCCAATGATTGGAACCTTGTTAGAGCTTGCTGTTTGGAATCACCTAAGGATTCAGGTGATTCTTTTAATGGTATAGTAACGATGAATTTGCCATCTGGGTGGCGTTTTGTCGTTTGTGCAAAAATTTGTTCACACTCACTCTCACCTTTAGTATGGGTTTGTTGAGTGGTGGGAACTGATTCTAGTTCGAAAAACTTGTTTAATCTCTCTTCGAGTTCAGCATTGTTTAGAAAAAAGCAATGGACTGTAAATGATTGATTTATGTTAGATTTAGAGTTGGATGATTGTATAGACCCTGTGACAAGCCACCCTAATGTCGTTTCAATTAAAGTAGGCTTGTTCTTGCCCAGATTAATATGTTTGTTTAGAAGGACATCCCAAAAGATGTCCGCCCCTAGCAACATGTGTACCTCAGACGGCATAAAGAAAGTTGGATCCGCGAGGTTTATGCGAGAGGGAATAGAAAAATTGTTGCAATTAATTTGTGAAGTAGGTATCAACTGGGTGATATGTGGCACAACAAAACAATTGACGTCAGTTGTATAACCACTGTCTGTGAGTGACGATATAGTGACGTTACATCCCTTTGTGATTTTTGAGGATTGATTGTTCAATCCTTGTACTAGTAGTGAAGTAGAGTAACGAGGTATTCCCAATTTTGTTTGTAGGGTTTCTGTGATAAAACTAGAAGTACTTCCGTTGTCTAGTAATGCACGAACCTTGTGTATATGGCCCTTGGCATCTTGTATGTTTATTATAGCAGTGGATAGAAGTACTTGATTGTGATGTATAGCTGAGAGTGTGACACTACTGGATTCAGTTTGTTTCTGGCCTTCCGTGCTGGGTAAGACCACACAACCCTCTGGTTGGTTTGAAGTGGAAGGTTTAGGAGTAGTGTTGGTATTAGGTTTGTGTAACATAGTGTTATGACGTTGTGTACACAGTCTGCAGGAGCTGAGCCTGCAGCGCTGCTCGTCATGTCCTGAACGCAAGCAGTTTGTGCATAGATTTAATTGTTTGACTCGTTCAATACGCGCCTCGATCGTCATTGATTTGAATTTCGTACATTGGTAAATTGTATGACTGTTTTTGCACACAGGACATTTGAATTGTGCTTGTTTTTGTGTTTGATTGGCAACAAATGTTTTTGGACGGTTGTGAGTAACATCGCTGTGTCCGCGGTGTGGTTGTTGTTGTTTTGATTGTGATGGTTTTTCTTCCACAGTTTCCAGCAAGTCGGCACGGTTTTTTTAAAAAATGTATTGAAATCTTGTAAAGTAGGTAAACCCGTAATATTGTTGCGTTCCTTTTCCCAGTCACGTAGTGTAGATGGGTCCAACTTACTAGTCACCATGTATATAATGAGAACGTCCCAGTGTTCGGTAGGTAAATTTAATGTTTTCAAAGCCCTCAAGTTTCGGTTGACCGAATCTATTGCGTTTCTTAAGGCTTTTGAAGACTCTTGACTAATTAGTTGTATATTGAATAATGCTTGTATGTGATTGTTGACTAAAATTCGATCATTATGGTAGCGATCACACAGCAAATGCCACGCGACATCATAATTATTTGCTGAGAATTCTAACGACTTAATAATTAGTGATGCACTGTCCTTTAATGAATTGCGCAAGTAGTGAAATTTATGTATTTTAGGTATTGTAGGATTGTCGTGTATAAGGGACTTGTAAGTGTCGTGGTATTCTAGCCACTCCTGGTAGCGGCCAGAAAAGGTCGGCAAGCTGATGGTGGGTAGTTTAATATTGGGCCCACCTGATGGTCCAGTGTTATTACTAGAACCCGTCACCGATCCGTCCTCCTGTCCCGCAGAGGCAGCGCTGAGCAGCTCCTGCGCAACAGCCACGCAGCCGAAGTAGCTGCTCTCGAAATTTGCCCGTTCAGTATACTCATCACCTGGAATATCCACAAGACCTTCTATGTCAGTCTGAACTGAATCAAACTCGCCATACATATCTAGAATTTTATTTAATCGAACTGTTATCTCAAGAGCTTGTACTTTATTAGGATTTCCATTAGGCAAAAATGTATCTATATATGTTTTAAATATGGTAAGCTTTGCTTTGTAACTAGCTCTAGTTTTCTTTAATGATTTTAGATCCATTGTGCAATTAAACAAATGCTAAGCTTTAAATGAAACCAATCTCAAACTGTCCAGCTGGAAGGCAATGAATAATTAGG
This sequence comes from Eilema caniola, assembly GCA_949126895.1. Lineage (NCBI taxonomy): Eukaryota > Metazoa > Arthropoda > Insecta > Lepidoptera > Erebidae > Eilema > Eilema caniola. Next base: position 1,105,720 of record OX421486.1, on the reverse strand, counting down.
TTGCATACGTTTAAATATTAAAAAAAAGAAGTGAAAAGCATGTAAAGCAATACTTAAATTTTCTTTTTAAGTGTGCAGGTAAGTCGGCAGAAATAGGGCGAAGCAGCGAGGGTAAGCGCAGTGCGATAGGCAAGCGCGCAAACAACGAAACCGGTTCGCTCGCTGCACGACCGCCGCGAGTCACGTAGGCCGCGCGCGTGGACTTTGGACCCTTGCCTCGCGCGTGTTTGCTAGAATGTTCGAAAATAAAGAAATAATTAGAAATTAACAAAGGATTGCACTGTATTGGTAAAATAAGCACAACACATTAAATAGGACCTCAGTAAAGGAAATTTTAGGCACCACCAGGTGTTGTGTATAAAAATGGATGGAAAATAAAGATAGAAATGGAATCTAATATAAAATAGGTTGGTAGGTAGAATAGATTGATATCGTTATGGTTAAATGCGAATGGATTATGTAAAGAGGAAAGAAATAACTATTGGTGATGAACGAATGAACGTGAATAATGGATAATTAATATCGTGATCGCAGTGGAGATAATCCAATAAAACAATAAACCTAGTGCGCAACTGGAAAATGGGAATAATTGGAACGAACTCACAAATAGGTACCACACTGCAAACCCTTTCTTGGTTTCTCGAAGGCACAGCAACTTCTTGAATTCGTCGTATTTATTATAGTTTGGATTTCTTGATGTTTGTGATTCACGCCGTTTGTTGCCGACGCGCTGCGATGCAATTCGTGTCCCGACGTTTCTCGAATGTTCTCGTCAATGTCGATACTTCTTTGTTCTCCGCTTGTCTTCGGAACGGTTTTCAAAGTCGTATCCGGCTCGAATCTTGTTAACGAGGGTTCTTGAATAAGTAGGCGACACGATGTATGGTTGAATTAATATATTGTACAAGTAGGTTACAAATAGTTCAGCGCGCGTGTTATACAAATATGGTAGCGAGTGCTTCGGTGATCGCTCGGCGGCGGAATGAATGCGCTGGCGCGGCCCGTGTGGGCGAGCCGGTAGGAAGCCCGCGGGGTGCGGGGCGCGGAGCACGGAGCGGGGGACGCGGGCGGGCGAGACGCGCAGCGGCGCGTTAACAGGGGTACTTCCAGAAGGGCATTAGAAGGTTTCTTCAGGCAGCGCGAGTGTGACGCCCCTTGTGTTGCACACGTCCATAGGCCATGGTACCCACTTTCCATCAGGTGGGCCGTGTGTTTGTCTGCCACCTGAGTTTTACAGGTATAAAAAACAAAAAGCAATTTAGCTTAGTCGGAGGAGTTTGGGGGAATATTAGTAAGTCCGACTCCAATATTCCTTAGAGCAAAAAAAAAAAAGATTTTTACATATTATAAGTAATAAAAGGAGTTCCTTTCATAAGCCATCGTGCCCACCGTTACCGCATGCAACGGCATCCAGTCGAGTCCATGTGCAGTTGGTGCTCGTGCAACAGCACAATATATTTAATAGTACGTAATAAAGTAATTGACATTACAGTATAATTTATAACAGCATTTTATAGCAAATAAAATGACAAATAAAACATATAACTACTTTCCAACATGTAACTGTAGAACTGCGATATCAACAAGCAGTTGTGGAAATCTGCCCCTCTAGACAATTCGTTAGCTGGCGTTTGATGGAATAGAATTACGAATATATGGAATTTGATGTATATGACAATCGTTAACGCATGTCAAATACGTCAAATCGCATACATTCGTCAATCTATTCTATCAAACGGCGGTTAGCGAATTGCCACTTGTCTACAGTAAACAGTATGAATTTGAAACTGACAACCTTAGCTCCTATTTTCGGCATTTCACGGTATCGATAGTTTTAAAATAAATATGCACACAAAAAAATATTTGCAGTTGCATTTGGCATTGTACAACAGATAACAGACAATTAATTTCCTGGCAACACTGAGATACAATCCTGCAATGCGATAGTTACGTCAGTGAACGAATAAATTGTTACAATTTGCCTCGAATAAGAATGACCCATTTAAAATTGCTATATTTTTGTGAGGCAGGTCGTCGACTATTTTACAAGAGTCTTCAGTTCATATTACATCGTGGAATTGGTTCAAGGACTTAGGTAAATATAGTATCTCATGCACAGAGCAAAACCTTATATCTGTTTACCTACATATCCTGGCCTAAGGCCTAGTCTGCTAATTAATAAGGTTAAAATTCAGTTTCGATTCCAAATCTCATACTCTTAAATGTCAAAAGCAGTATTTTATTTTTCTATTCTCGTGATTACTCGTGATCGTTTTAACATTAGATCGAGGCAAAATTAATGAATAAATTAGTAATCGGCCCTATTTACATTAAATTAGATTTTGAGCCATTATAAATTAGCAGAATTAAGCCTCTGATTTATTTGACGGATTGATTTATCAACACAGAGCCTAAACCGCTCGTACTTACAATTCTAAATCATAATTGTTAATGCTTTTTATGTTGTAACACGTAAAAGAAGTTTTACGAATGTCAATCCTAAAAGGGTAAAATAAATTATGAATGGCAGTAGACATTATAAATAAATAGAAAGAAAGATAGAAAGAAAGAAAAATATTTTATTTGCGACCACACACAATGCACGATGGGTACAATAATATGTTATAAATTAATTTTTTACTGAACATTGTGCGAGCCCCAAATAGGGCCCCACATCTCAGCATAAAATTGCTGCGTACAACGCGACGCGATTATACGCAGCGCTGGTTTTCAGATGTGGCCGCCACCACCAGCTGTTTCCCACGGCTCCATAAGGACGTGGGTTGTTTTGACCAAACGTAGCTTTAGTTCTATTCCAAGCTCCAGTTTTTTCTTCTATCACTTAGGTGGCAGACAAGCCCACCTGATGGAAAGTGGTTACCGTGGCCGTGTGCGTTCGCGCAGCGGAATGTTGTTGAATTTAAAGATTTTAATTATGCAGATATTTAGTGTATGACGTCGTGTAATTGTGTATGGTAAAAAAAAAATTGTGCATGCAGCCGTTGTAGAGAAATTCGCTAAAAATTGATTCCGCTGGGCGAACGTTGTCCTGGCGGAACTTTTTTCTAATCCATGGACTTAGAAGAAAAGAAATGTGTCCAAAAATTAGTGTGTATTTGTGTGTAATTGTGTATGTATGAATAAAATGAGTGCATGCATAAACTTCGGAGAAATTCATGTTTCCGCTACGCGAACGTTTGGCCATTAGCTAGTTTTCATATAAAGCTCTTATATAGAGAGCTGTAGATTTTTACATAGGTTGTTTTGAATTTGTTTAAATTTGTTTAAAAAACAGATTTAGAAGAAATCGTAGGGTTTAAAAGATAAAAATATAAACGTGAAATACGCTCATTAGGTCTTAGTTCGTGAAGTAGCCACTTTGGGGTCTAGATTTTCACGTATAAACAAACCTTGTAAGTGTCTGCAACATGTTGCCAAGTATCAATGATGGTTCGTTAGTAATTAATGAGTTATAGGACAATTTACCATGAGTAGACCACTGTTTGCAAAGCAGTCAAATATCAAGACGTTCCAAAGTAATTGCATAGTAAAATGTATTCCAATAATTAGTGTATTAATTCAACTACTTGCATGCAAAATTTCATCTCATTAAATTCATAAATTAAAGAGGAACAATTAAAACACTTACAAAGCAGCGAAAACTTACATAACCCGACCAAATTCGGATAGATATAAAAAAGCGGCCGTTCAATATATCTAGGTAACATTCTAAAATTTACAGTATAATACCGGTATTTAATTGGTACAGGTGATAACACAATTGTTTTGATATAATTTATAGGTCATTTATTTTTCTACACATGATTTTTTAAATGTATTTGACTACGACAGTAAGTACTATTTACGTAGCTACTTTATACCTTTTTAATATGATATTACCGTTGTACTGGACTTATGTATGTGGGCGTGTTCCCGCGCACTCCGCCAAAATATTCAGAATTATTTTGTTCGAAGCGGTACACTTAAGGCTAGTCCTTTGATTAAATAGTCTAAGTATTGTAGTTAGGAATTGATCAAAAATATTATGCTAGTGTGAAAAAACAGACAACGCGCTGCGCGCAACGAGCGATAGAGGCGGCTTCCCTCTTGAAACGGTACTTCCATCTTTGAAGAAAAGAGAGCGCAATATGTTTTCATAACTCACATAAGCCACGGCCTGCGCGTATTCGTTTGCTGTTGAACTTGAACCTGGTTTTGTTTTATCCCCATTCACAAATTTGCACTCAAGGACAATGTGCGTATGCGCTGTTGTTTTGCTATGTATCGCCAATTCTCCGTAATAATAATATTGACAGTGTGTTATTAATGTTATAGTGTAACAATTATGTGGTAGGTATATTGAGTGAGTGATAGTGAGAAGCTGATGTTTAATTAGAACTTGTTAATTGAAGATTTATTCTTATCGCAGATAGGGGCGGTATTATTAAAAAAATATTTTTCATTCTAGAAATGCAATTGTTTTATTTTTTCCTAACGCTTGTGTACGCAACTGTACCATATTAATAAATACTATACTGGAAGGTTAAGAACGTTACTTAGAAATATGGCACGGTCGCTTTTTTGTAGCCATCTGAACTTGGTCGGGTTATGTCGGTTTTCGATGCTTTGTCAGTATTTTAATTGTTTCTCTTTAATTACTGAATTAAATGAGATGAAATTTTGCATGTGAGTAGTTGAATTAATACACTAATTATTGGAATACATTTTACTATGCAATTACTTTAGAACGTCTTGATATTTGACTGCTTTGCAAACAGTGGTCTATACATGGTAAATTGTCCTATAACTCATTAATTACTATCGAACCATCATTGATACTTGGCAACATGTTGCAGACACTTACAAGGTTTGTATAAACGTGAAAATCTAGACCCCAAAGTGGCTACTTCACGAACTAAGACCTAATGAGCGTATTTCACGTTTATATTTTTATCTTTTAAACCCTACGATTTCTTCTAAATCTGTTTTTTAAACAAATTTAAACAAATTCAAAACAACCTATGTAAAAATCTACAGCTCTCTATATAAGAGCTTTATATGAAAACTAGCTAATGGCCAAACGTTCGCGTAGCGGAAACTTGAATTTCTCCGAAGTTTATGCATGCACTAATTTTATTCATACATACACAATTACAATTAATTTTTGGACACATTTCTTTTCTTCTAAGTCCATGGATTAGAAAAAAGTTCCGCCAGGACAACGTTCGCCCAGCGGAATCAATTTTTAGCGAATTTCTCTACAATGGCTGCATGCACAAATTTTTTTTACCATACACAATTACACGACGTCATACACTAAATATCTGCATAATTAAAATCTTTAAATTCAACAACATTCCGCTGCGCGAACGCACACACCGTGGCCTATGGACGTGTGTGGACACCAGGAGGGACACTCTCGAGCTGCTGACCCTATAAGCACAGAGGGGTTCTGTGCCGTCAGTATCGAAGACAAAACAAGTGTCTCTCTGCACCAAAATTTATTCAATGGTTTAGGTGTGAAAGCGTATCAGATATAGTGATTTTCCCAATTATAATATTAATATGGATATTTAATATAATTTGTACTTCAATTATAGGCACTCTACAATATTTCACACCTTATTTGCTACTATAGCCTTCTACCTAACCTTTCCCAACGTTACATGGTGTTATCTCATGTGCAACAACATAAATACCAGTCATATTTCACAATAGATCTCACATTCGCCATAGCCATCGCATTCCAGCACGTCACTACTTTCACTTCTCGAATATGTTTTGATTTTATTCAGACACTGTGACGAATTATAGTTATTATCTGTGGCGGAGTTAGTGTTCGATTTTATTGGTGTGGCAATATTTTATTTGTATAGATAATCGAAGTTAAGGCGATTAGTGGGTGACGGTAGCAGAAAATTGACAGCTTTTTTGACAATTTTGACATTAAATAAGTTTAAATTGGAGAAAGAACTTGGAATTGGCGCTATGTCATTTTTAGTTATATAGAAATTAATATTTAACTTGATATTCTTTCAAAGGAAATCAATCAGCAATCTTTTTAGTACATTTTTTGAGGTTACAATCCTAAACGTAATTTTCAATAAATGGCAAGTCCATTCTGATTATTATCTAATCATAAAAAAACACAAGAAGCACTGAATGACTATCAATATGCCAGATATAATAGCTTCTTAATTACTTTTAATATTAATAAACACGATATCTAGATTTTAAGATTATGTTTTATGGCCTGTTCGTGATGAAAATCTAAATGTCAAGCGCGTACAAAATACTGGAATGATGTAAACAATAGGTACACAGTCCAGTACTGGACTGGATTGGATTACTGTAATGGAATAATGTTAACCATGCAAAAGAAAAAATAATTCTAGTGAAGTTTCATCAAATGAGCACAGTTAACTCTAAAATCGACATGAAAATGTACTCATACATTCAGAATATAAACGTTTACAATTTTAAATAGATATAATAGATACGAAATGTTTCAATAACAAAACAATCTTTGAAGTCCGCTATAAAACAGTGTTCAGTGTTGCAACTAAAATCTTCGTAGCCGATTGAAATGTTTTTGTATTTTGAGCTATTTCTAGAGCAATGTTAACATATTTCTGGCTAGAATTAGTAGTTTAATGAAACGTTAAAGCAATTAGTATTTATGTTAAATTTGCTTGTAGATCTAGATTGAATATCTACACTAGACAGGTAAAGCGGATCCCAGACACCAAGTTGAAAGCTTCTCATGCGACTGGGATTAACACTAGGATGCAGAAGATAAAAAAGAGAAACTTTTTTTTATCTAGGTACGCACATTATATAATACAAGATTTTATTGGTAGAATAATAGTTTATTGTCTACCAAAATAGATAAAGGTTATCTAAGATTATATTAGGCTATTTTCTTGTTCCCTGGAGAGGCTATCGAGATATTAGACCCACAAAAGGTCAAGCTGTCGGTCATACATAACACAACATATAAATGGCACAGAAGAACCTAATCTAATATTTAGATATCAATGAACCCCGCAACCAGCTCCTTACAGGGAATGCTGTGACCCCTGAGCTATCGATCCTCGCCTGAAGCGTTCCAAATCCTCAACAATCGTCTTGAGACGAAGGTAGGCGCCATCTATCGATATTCATAGGAACTATCGGAAACAATAAATGATCGCGGGTTCCCGCCTGAGGAATTCAGTTTTTCTATTCCTAATCTATTTCAAGAGTTAGCATACTAATTACTATAAAAAATCATTAAATCTAGAAGTCAACCCTGTTATTGATTCTATGACTTTTTAATCAGCTGTGACACTGAAACTAGGTACTTTTTTCCTTCTCGTGTGGAAAATCCCCTCAGATATGGTTCCCGTTACGATTACGGTTCGTTTCTGAGATAACTACCCCGCGGGGCAGGGGCAGTTATGACGGACTCGCTCAAATCGACTAAAACTGCCGTTTGCCTTAGACATATTTCTCGCTCCCCAGCTGACCCAGGGCCATCTCCGGTTTTTGAGCTGGCCTTACCGAATGTGAGAACACTGGGAACAACGGTTAACAATCGTATCACCCCAGAGGACCTAGATACCTGAATGGGAATTTTAACACGACGTTACCCAACAAACATTATAGTGCTTACGGCAGCCTTTTTTAAGAGCTTTTAGTTTTATAAATGGTATATAAGAACTCCGATAGCAACATGACTCTATAGTGGGGTTAGTTATGAATGATTAAACCTCCCAGAGGAATAACAGTTATAAAAGAAAAAAATATAACTTCAGGCGGTAGCATGGAGTTTATCGAAACCATTGTATAAATTATTCTTACAGCTTTAAGAGGCATAAACCAATAAAAGCAATTGTAAGGTGTCTACTAACACTTACTAACGGCTGAGATTCTACTACTGAGGTAGTAAAATGTTTTGTAACACCTTGAGGCTTACCCTTATAACCTCAAGAAGTTTTAAACGCTGTAAGTGATTGTTAGGCGTGTACTAACTCTTACTATCTCCTGGTATTGTTAAGAAGAGTTTGATAAATACTTTGTACCACCTAAGAAGTTTTCTCGAGTCTTAAGAGTTAGTAAGAAAGCTATAAGAGTCAAAGAAGTGTTGATTATAAGTCCTATAGACCTAGATTCAGCAAGAGTTAGAATACACCTTTAAATGATTGCAGGCTACATAATGGAGTTTCTTGGTGAACCTGAAGCAGTATTGTGATTTTTATAAAACCATATACAGGGTGTATTTTTGAAACGGGGCAGTAAGGGCAAGTACCTTAACCGTTGCAGTTACAGCAAAACGTTCTTAAAAGACCTTCCCTAACTTTTTGGGACATTTTGAACTGCATTCACAGATTTTGTAAAAACCTTACAGTTAGCAAAAAAAATGCAAAAAGTTCAAAATTTTTTTTTTATGCCAATCGATTTTATTTCATGTGGGGATCAAAAAACTCTATGGGACCATTTTAGCTTTCAGTACTAGAAAAGACAGAAATCGCCAAAGACCTTTCCCATACATTTCGTACGGAAATATGATAAATCAACTCGAAACTCATAGGTCAGGTAAAATTTTGAACTTTTTTAAATAAAAAAAATCATTTAAACATTTAAGAAATTGGTTTATGAAATAAATTGCTCAAAATGATTTCCATTTTCACGAATACATAAGTCTATCCTTTTTTGCACTGAACGAATGGCGGCTAATAATGTTCTGGGATGAATATTACGTAAAATGGTCATTAATGCATCCTTGAGCTCTTGAACACTGGCGTACGTCGTCTTATACACCTCGTTTTTCACGAAGCCCCATAAAAAAAAATCAAGTGGTGTTAGATCGGGGCTACGAGGTGGCCACTGTGTTGGACCATGTGTACCGAATAGGCGGCTCAAATTGGAACGTGAAAGGTGACTGTTATGTGGCGGAGCACCATCTTGTTGAAAATGAACTTTTCGCAATTCCGACAGGGGCCATTCGTCCATCTCGTTTTCAAGATGGTGTAAAATGACTTCATTATACATGGCAGAATTCAGTTTCCCTTCATAAAATTCCACCATTATGACTCGATTGGACATTATACCACGCCAACAGTTGAATGAGAAGCGAACCTGATTATGACTTGCCGTAACTCTTAGTGGATTTTCTTTGGACCAATAGTGGTGATTTTTTCTGTTTTACATACCGTTATTGGAATAATTCGTTTCGTCTGACCACAGTATGTAATTTAAAAATTCATGATCTCTGCTTATTTTTCCTCTTAGCCATCTGCAAAAAGTAAGCCTTCGAACATCATCACCCGGATGTAACACTTGAACTATGCGCCCATATCGATAGCACTTGTAGCCGTATTTCTTCCATATCTTTATCACAAGGGAGTGGGATACACCTACTTCAAGGGCGACTGCCTGGACGATACCCCTGGATATGCTTCGACATAAGTTAGAACCGCAATCTCCGTGTCCATGTCCACACGAGGCTGCCGCTTTCTTTTGAAAGAACCCTGCAATTCCAGGTTTTTCAAAAGATTTGTAATAACCTTTCTTGTTGGCACATGCCGCAACGGATACTTATTGCGGTACCACACTAATGCAGCTCCCGCATTTCGATTATTGACAAAATACGCTTCTAATAAGTCAATTTTTTCACGATTAGAAGACATTTTAGCGAAAATCCTTAATTAATAAAATAACTCATACGAAGTTTCTCAGCTGAAACTAAGAATAACACACAGATTTTCGAATCAAATTCGAAATTTGAGGGTAAAAATTTTTTTTATTTACTTTACAGTCAATTCTACCCACTTCCTGGCCATAACAAAAAGTTAGACCATCGTAGAAATTTGTTTCTGTTGCCGAAATGTATGGGAAACGTTTTTGGCGATTTCTGTCTTTCCTAGTACTGAAAGCTAAAATGGTCTCATAGAATTTTTTGATCCCCACATGAAATAGAATCGATTGGCATAAAAAAAAATTTTTGGACGTTTTGCATTTTTTTTTGCCAACTGTAAGTTTTTTACAAAATCTGTGAATGCAGTTCAAAATATGTCAAAAAGTTAGGGAAGGTCTTCTAAGAACGTTTTGCTGTAACTGCAACGGTTAAGGTACTTGCCCTTACTGCCCCGTTTCAAAAATACACCCTGTATATATCAGCAAACATTATGTGCATATTTTATAACTCTTTATTATCACTTTAAGTTGAGTAATAGACTTTAAGTCACTTAACCTCACCTAACCTCAAATACTGTAATTTGTTACCTTTGAAACGCGGCGTTTATTTGGAAATATTTAAATGTTTCAAAATGAAACCATGGACAGTTAAAAAACAAACGGGCGGAGTCAAAAGAAAGGCCTTGAGAGAATATGAAAATATCATTCCAATGCGACGAGCCTACATCAGTTCAGGAAAGAAAAATAACGACACAATGACAGGAGCAGCATTATTGCAAATAGTGAAGAAACCGTGTTTCCTAAATCAAAATCCAGAAAAAGGTTCTGATGTTATCCCAGGCAACAGTTCTGATATCAATAGTTCAAAATACAAATCCAGTGAACTCCATAACGATTCATATCAAGATCAGCCATTTAAAACAGGGTTCCGTACAGCAGCAACTTATCTCTGACGTTTAATATTTTCTAATTTATGACGATCCGTTACCTCTCAGTAGTTCAAACTCGGATGATGAACAAGGAAGAGAACATATGAAAAATATACATTTAAAAAATGATTGAATGAAATGAGATGAAATACCCTAAAGATGTGAAAAGTAAATTAGTTTGTATAAAAAAAATGAAACCTATTTTATTTACCTCTTTTACATATATACATACATACAAACATAAAATCGCGCCTGTTTCCCATACGGGTAGGCATCGATCACGGATCTCCATTTGGTACAATCCTGACATACTACTCTCGCTTCATTCACTCTCATTACATTTTCCATGCATGCTCGTCGGTTTAGGGTACTCCTGACCTGTCCCTTTCCTAAACTTTCCCGATTTGGTCCAGCTATGTGCGCCTAGGTCTTCCCCTTCCGACGGTACCATCCACACTCGCCTCATACACCTGTTTAGTTAGTCTCCTTACATTAATTCTCTCAACATGACCGAACCATCTTAACACCTATCTCAATTCTCATCACTACATCTTCTATCACTCTACATCGCTCTCTTATCATGCTATTTCTCACTCTATCTCTCAAAGTCAATTTACATATACTTCGCAACGCACGCATTTCTACTGCACTCACTCTATTCTGATGCTTTTTCTGCAACACCCAAATTTCGCTACCATACATAAGAGTCGGCACCAATACTCTTCCATGTACAGCAAGTCGTGCCTTTTCAGACACTTTCCTGCTGCTCATAAAGTTGTGTAGTGCCTCATTTACTCTATTTCCAGATGTCTCCTTTCAACATCTTCTTCATGCTTCCCATCTCTTATAAACAATGTTCCCAAATATATGAACTCATTCACTTATTCCACTCTTGCTCCATCTATACAAATCCCACTCTGTCTCGCATTCATCTCTTTCAAAAACCATTACTTTTGTCTTACTAACATTCACTTTCATTCCTTTCCTTTAAATACAGTTAGAAAATAAAAGATTGCTATTTTAAGAAATTGTGTTTTATTTAAAATAGCTTACACTACTACTGTCATTTGACATATCTACTAGTAATATAATCAGTCAAAAGTTATTTAATCAGTCAGAGATAATTTAACAAATTCAGACTATGAAAATAAACAATAAAAACAATAATATAATACTTAATCGTAATAACAAAACAAAAATCAATTTAAAATAAAAACTTTTACGGGTTTTCTTCAAACGACAACAGAACCCCAAACATGATCAGCTTACAGTTTCACGTAAAACTATTAAAGAAGTTAAACCTATAAACTCTTTGTTTTTCACTGTTATAAACATGTTTTAGAACTTCTAGTGCCATGGCAGTGCTTACTTTTAGTATTTAATCACTATGGGAGGATTAAAAGAGTTACCAGGATCCTTAAGTAATAAGAACTAAGACGCCATTTAATTAAGATGACCCTTAAAAAAAATGTGAAGGAAAAAACTTATTTAAATGTTACTGGTCCACTTATTTACTTACATTGTTCATATATTTCAATAGAAATGTTTAAAGATGGTACTAGAATATAATAAATACGATAAAATAAGGAAAAAATAAATTTCGGGCAGAATTTTTTACATCATTTTATCAGCAGAAATAGTTTATTTTTAAGGCGCTTCAAAAATGAGATGGAAACTAGTATATATTGTTACCGTAAACTGTATGCATAATGCATATATAACCATAAACATGACTTACCTTTATCATATTGTTAAAGTACAACACACGTCACCACCATGAAAAATACTTGCTTTAAAATATTATCAATATTACTATAGACTTTAACAAGAACCTAAAAATGTATGAAAACAGTTTAAATATTTAGCGCTTTCGGTGATATTAATTGCTACTAAAGAAGTCCGATTATATTCTTAAGTTATTTATTGGTTACAAGAAGTAACCATGTGTAACCAAAAAAGGCATTAGAGTGGTTTCCATAACTTGTTTATCACTTTAGCTTGCCGTTATAACCGGTGTATTGCTTATAAAACAGTTGAAGTGGTATGCACTGCTGCAATAGCACTGTTTTACCGATTCTTAATCACTCATTTATCACTACTCTATAATCATATAACCACTTTAAGCTCTAACACGTACAGGCCCAAACCAGGGTTATAAGAGAGTTACAGCGCGCTATACCACCCAATGGTTAGTACCTTTACAGAACCTTTGGTTCTAAAAATCTCTTAAGCAGCTCATGTAGCACTTATTCTTATAACCAAAATGTTAGTTGGGTATTTCCGTCCAATTGAGCAGTCGGACTGGAGAAGTACCTCCGCACTACAGACTACTACGGCCAAAATATCCTTGTGTTGTGTTCCCGGCGGTGAGTAGGGTAGCCAGAGCTCACTGGACAGTTTTTATGCTGCCGGTGGGAAGACCAAAGGCTATTTCTGCTATGTCTTCTGACGACACAAAAACTCTCAGTGTTTACAGTACACTAAGTCGGTTCGCGTCCGACATAATCACCCCTCCTACTCCGACGGGGAGGGTAGGTATCTGAGAGCATTTCCGCGCGATAAAAAAGTTCATTCTATCACTATCATTCAAGTAATTCGTTTTAAGATTTTACACGAATTTATCTGTGTTTTATAATTTGGTTAACATCTCACAATACTATTTCGTACTGGCAAATATCGAAGTTAATATATTATGCCCGTCATGTCAGCCACGTAACGGGTAACATTGAACAGACGCCGAAATCAGAGCGCTGTAATCACTATCCAAACTGAGCTTTATAATTGACTAGCTTTTGCCCGCGGCTCCGCCCGCGTGGATGTCGGTTATCGCGACCAAACAAAGCCTATGTCCTTTCTCGAGGTCTAATCTACCCCTATGCCAAGTTTCATCAAAATCGGTTCAATGGTTTAGTCGTGAAAGCGTAACATACAGATAGACAGAGTTACTTTCGCATTTATAATATTAGTATGGATGAAAATGGATTGCTGTAGAAGTTGATTTTCGCGCCTTTTAGCTATATTTCCCGTGCTACTCAATCTTTATTCAACCGATTAATTTATAAGTTTTAAGAAGCTTTTCTTGTAAAAAATGAAATCATAATCCATTCAATACTTTTGCCTTCTATCGTGAACAAACAGCCAAAAATTCCAATTCATTTCGAATTCTACCGATTTTTTTAATAATTATGGAACTCTGCCACACTAATTAGTAACTTTTCTGATCACGCCTCAAATTTAATGAAGCTTAATACCACATTGTCATACTTTGACGACTGTCTTACTCTTCAAAATACGTGTAATACAAACATTGATTATTCTATTCTTGTAATGCCCCCTAAAATCCGACCACACGTCCTGATCGTCCACCTGAATCTTGTTGGGGGTGGACACATGGACACAAATTTACTGGTGTGGCTAGCGCGGCTCTGGTACACCTGACATTGGCGTCTCGCCATTAATAAATTGTATACTATATTTTATTGGCAAAATTGTGGCGATTAAAAAAGATTAAATAGAGGCCATTTTGAAGAAGTTGAAGTTCTAACCTTACAATACGCCGGATGGCAAGTTTGCCATCAACCAACATACTTCTCCACTAACCTACATCATATCGGTCAACCATGGAGTGAAGCCATTCACCTGTCACCGTTGTCCTATACGGTAACACACCATTAGTTCCACCATATCATCATTATGACACACTTCGGTGGTTGCCAGTTTTGGTCAGGCCGTTTTTTCGTCAAGGTTGAGTGAAAGTGATTTCGGTCATTGTCTTACTTAGAATGACAGACGGATTCCACGTCCGACTTGCTTACTATAGTTAAAATAAACTTGTAGTTTATTAAATAAAGAGCGATAAAAATTGCGTCCGTTCTTATTTTTAATACACACACCGGCAGAATTAGTGGAACACAAAAAAAGGAGAGTATAAAATAGTTAGCTTTATTTTTTAAACAACTAATAATTAAATATGAAACAACAACAACATGTTTAATAACGAGTGTTTCCCCCTCTTGCCCTGATTAAGGTTTCCATCCGTCTGGGCATGCTACGAATCATGTTGTCAATGATTTCTTGGGGCAACCTCTGCCATTCTTCAACTAATGTGTTTCGCAGCTCGCCTAGATTGTTAGGAGATGGCATTCGTGATTTGACACTCCTCTTTAGCAAGTCTCAAACGTGTTCAATCGGATTCATACCCGGTGACCGCGCTGGCCACTCCATCACCGTAACATCAACATGGTTTAGGTATGCCTGTACAGAGCGAGCACTGTGAGCCCGAGCATTATCCTGCATTAAAATGAAGTCGTTTCCAATAAATGGGGCGATTGGCACAACATGTTCCTCTAAAATCTGCCTGATATACCGATCAGCAGTCAGATCTCCGCCGTCGACTACCACTGACTCCGTGCGAGCTCCTAAACATACCCCTCCCCAGACCATAATTTTGTGTTACGCTAATTCTGCCTGTGTGCGTAGTTTTAATGTATTTTTACTGTCAGTCTGTCACCGGGTTTTATCTCAGAAACCGTGATAGCTAGAAATCTGAATTTTTCACAGATATGTATTTCTGCTGTCGGTATAACAACAAATATAGGCGGGGCCTATGGGCGTGAGCAACACCAGAGGAGTCACACTCGTGCAGCCGACCCTGTAAACACAGAGAGTTTCTGTGCCGTCAGTGTAGAAAACAAAGCAGGAATATCCTATGGTCTTCCCACTGACAGCACAAAAACTTTCCAGTCAGCTCTGGCTACCTTTCTCACCGCCGGGAACACAACACAATGGTTATTATGGCTGCAGTATTCTGTAGGACGGAGGTACTTCCCCAGTAGGACTGCTCAATTGGACTGCTTTCCATCAGGTGGGCCGTGTGCTTGTTGTCTGCCACATCAGTAGTATAAAAAATACTAAAAACAGAATAAAAAGTCTTTTAGGGAGACTTCCATATAATGTTTTATAGATAATGGTACAGAACCCTTCTTGCGTGAATCAGATTCGTACTTGGCCCGGTTACTTTTTATTCAGCGGTCACGCCCAAGTAGCACACAAGTGCTGTACAGTTACAGATTTACGGTTCACTTAGGTAACGATAGCAGTTGTAGTTAGCTGCATAATAGCTGAGGATGCGTATCCTACGGCGCTATAACTCAGATTTGGGCACTAACTTGACTGCAATTAGTTCTTATCTGCCTGTTTGATTGCATCTTAACGACGTTATATAAGCATTAATTGGGGCACAATTACCCCAAGAGCTGAACATCTGCTGAAATCGAGGGCGTGTGTTACCTCTTAGGCAGTTAATGCAATTAATTGGAACAGTTTTTTCGCTTCTATACTGTCGAGAGCACAATTTTGGATAAAATTGTGTCTTTAATTAATTCATTCGTCTTCAATATTACATAAGTAAATTTAAATGGTGCCAAACAAAGTATTGCGGCGAGAATGGTAGAGAGTTACTATATAACTTAAACTCTCATTTTTCATAATTCTTACGTGAGATCTTATTGGGAATGCAAGTGTATGGTGAAATACTATCAATATTAGTGGAAAATTTTCACGCGCCCCGAAAATATGAATGTTTTAACAGAAAAACTAAAACCAGATATGGGTCTACTGGTACACAAATTAATTTAAATTTGTTTTATCTGGAAATAGAGTTAGAACTAAATTCTTTGTGCGTAAAGAACTTAAAATTAAAGCTTAATTATTCAGTTGTACAGTTTCTAAAATCTAAAATAAGTTAACAATTAAAGTATATTTTTATAGGTTATAAAAATGAAAAATGGTGGAAAATCAATGTGAAACGTATATACTACAATAAAATGCAATATGCTGTATGTACGTTCACTTGTCCATAATAATTCAGTAACGAGTAAGAAAGGGTGGTTTATGTGCCATGGAAGTAAGCCAATGGCAATGCTATGTAGTAATAATGATTCACATTTACTTCGAATGCTCAAGAGTGAACTGAATTCATGCTCATTATGCATTTACCTTTTATAAGCTTTTAGGAGCCCTTATTTGTTCACGTAATGGCGTCCACCGGGAAGTGAACGTCTAACTGAATATATATGAATGTTCACAAAATCTCAAAAATACCAGCTATGGCATTAAAACACTCTGATTAAGAATCATTTTATCATCAACACTAGATTAAGTGCGCAGCCAGTCTGATTATACAGCCTAGTCATGAATAGAGAGGTGCATGTGAAACGAATTAAAGTAGTTTGCTGTTATACATCAGCAGAAAAGCTCTATAATAATGTTCTCGTGAACCACATAAATGCCGTTATAAGAGCAGTCATAACAGCTGAAGAATACTGTCGAAGTTCAATGAAATACAGCGTGATGCATTAAAAGATGGTTAACAAAGTTCACTGAAAAACTGCTTGCATTATAATAGTCCAAATGTTCTTCCTTAATATGCAAGCAATTTAGCGATCCACGCGTGACCGTTAATATGACAATAATCATAATGTGCATCTACTAAAATGCTCTCATAATGCTTACGATGTCCACAACTGCTAACGGCTTAATAATACAACTTCGGTGCACAATACTAACATCAAGAACACTATAGTGGCGTCTTCATGATATATAATAAAGTCATTGTTCAGCAGAATGTTTTAAATTGGGCCTGAATTTCTGATATTCAGCTGTTGCAGTTGGAGTAAACCCTTATAACTCATTTAAGATGCTCATAGGTCCAATGTGACCTAGTGTGATAAATTATAATGCACTTTTGTGCTACTTGGGTTCTAGTGCCATGGCAGTGCTTACTTTTAGTATTTAATCACTATGGGAGGATTAAAAGAGTTACCAGGATCCTTAAGTAATAAGAACTAAGACGCCATTTAATTAAGATGACCCTTAAAAAAAATGTGAAGGAAAAAACTTATTTAAATGTTACTGGTCCACTTATTTACTTACATTGTTCATATATTTCAATAGAAATGTTTAAAGATGGTACTAGAATATAATAAATACGATAAAATAAGGGAAAAATAAATTTCGGGCAGAATTTTTTACATCATTTTATCAGCAGAAATAGTTTATTTTTAAGGCGCTTCAAAAATGAGATGGAAACTAGTATATATTGTTACCGTAAACTGTATGCATAATGCATATATAACCATAAACATGACTTACCTTTATCATATTGTTAAAGTACAACACACGTCACCACCATGAAAAATACTTGCTTTAAAATATTATCAATATTACTATAGACTTTAACAAGAACCTAAAAATGTATGAAAACAGTTTAAATATTTAGCGCTTTCGGTGATATTAATTGCTACTAAAGAAGTCCGATTATATTCTTAAGTTATTTATTGGTTACAAGAAGTAACCATGTGTAACCAAAAAAGGCATTAGAGTGGTTTCCATAACTTGTTTATCACTTTAGCTTGCCGTTATAATCGGTGTATTGCTTATAAAACAGTTGAAGTGGTATGCACTGCTGCAATAGCACTGTTTTACCGATTCTTAATCACTCATTATCACTACTCTATAATCATATAACCACTTTAAGCTCTAACACGTACAGGCCCAAACCAGGGTTATAAGAGAGTTACAGCGCGCTATACCACCCAATGGTTAGTACCTTTACAGAACCTTTGGTTCTAAAAATCTCTTAAGCAGCTCATGTAGCACTTATTCTTATAACCAAAATGTTAGTTGGGTATTTCCGTCCAATTGAGCAGTCGGACTGGAGAAGTACCTCCGCACTACAGACTACTACGGCCAAAATATCCTTGTGTTGTGTTCCCGGCGGTGAGTAGGGTAGCCAGAGCTCACTGGACAGTTTTTATGCTGCCGGTGGGAAGACCAAAGGCTATTTCTGCTATGTCTTCTGACGACACAAAAACTCTCAGTGTTTACAGTACACTAAGTCGGTTCGCGTCCGACATAATCACCCCTCCTACTCCGACGGGGAGGGTAGGTATCTGAGAGCATTTCCGCGCGATAAAAAAGTTCATTCTATCACTATCATTCAAGTAATTCGTTTTAAGATTTTACACGAATTTATCTGTGTTTTATAATTTGGTTAACATCTCACAATACTATTTCGTACTGGCAAATATCGAAGTTAATATATTATGCCCGTCATGTCAGCCACGTAACGGGTAACATTGAACAGACGCCGAAATCAGAGCGCTGTAATCACTATCCAAACTGAGCTTTATAATTGACTAGCTTTTGCCCGCGGCTCCGCCCGCGTGGATGTCGGTTATCGCGACCAAACAAAGCCTATGTCCTTTCTCGAGGTCTAATCTACCCCTATGCCAAGTTTCATCAAAATCGGTTCAATGGTTTAGTCGTGAAAGCGTAACATACAGATAGACAGAGTTACTTTCGCATTTATAATATTAGTATGGATGAAAATGGATTGCTGTAGAAGTTGATTTTCGCGCCTTTTAGCTATATTTCCCGTGCTACTCAATCTTTATTCAACCGATTAATTTATAAGTTTTAAGAAGCTTTTCTTGTAAAAAATGAAATCATAATCCATTCAATACTTTTGCCTTCTATCGTGAACAAACAGCCAAAAATTCCAATTCATTTCGAATTCTACCGATTTTTTTAATAATTATGGAACTCTGCCACACTAATTAGTAACTTTTCTGATCACGCCTCAAATTTAATGAAGCTTAATACCACATTGTCATACTTTGACGACTGTCTTACTCTTCAAAATACGTGTAGTACAAACATTGATTATTCTATTCTTGTAATGCCCCCTAAAATCCGACCACACGTCCTGATCGTCCACCTGAATCTTGTTGGGGGTGGACACATGGACACAAATTTACTGGTGTGGCTAGCGCGGCTCTGGTACACCTGACATTGGCGTCTCGCCATTAATAAATTGTATACTATATTTTATTGGCAAAATTGTGGCGATTAAAAAAGATTAAATAGAGGCCATTTTGAAGAAGTTGAAGTTCTAACCTTACAATACGCCGGATGGCAAGTTTGCCATCAACCAACATACTTCTCCACTAACCTACATCATATCGGTCAACCATGGAGTGAAGCCATTCACCTGTCACCGTTGTCCTATACGGTAACACACCATTAGTTCCACCATATCACCATTATGACACACTTCGGTAGTTGCCAGTTTTGGTCAGGCCGTTTTTTCGTCAAGGTTGAGTGAAAGTGATTTCGGTCATTGTCTTACTTAGAATGACAGACGGATTCCACGTTCGACTTGCTTACTATAGTTAAAATAAACTTGTAGTTTATTAAATAAAGAGCGATAAAAATTGCGTCCGTTCTTATTTTTAATACACACACCGGCAGAATTAGCGGAACACAAAAAAAGGAGAGCATAAAATAGTTAGCTTTATTTTTAAACAAATAATAATTAAACATGAAACAACAACAACATGTTTAATAACGAGTGTTTCCCCCTCGTGTCCTGATTAAGGTTTCCATCCGTCTGGGCATGCTGCGAATGATGTTGTCAATGATTTCTTGGGGCAACCTCTGCGATTCTTCAACTAATGTGTTTCGCAGCTCGCGCAGATTGTTAGGAGATGGCATTCAGGATTTGACACTCCTCTTTAGCAAGTCTCAAACGTGTTCAATCGGATTTATATCCGAGGACCGTGCTGGCCACTCCATCACCATAACATCAACATGGTTTAGGTATGCCTGTACAGAGCGAGCACTGTGAGCCCGAGCATTATCCTGCATTAAAATGAAGTCGTTACCAATAAATGGGGCAAATAGTACACCATGTTCCTTTAAAATCTCCCTGATATACCGATCAGCAGTCAGATTTCCGCCGTCGACTACCACTGACTCCGTGCGAGCCCCTAAACATGTCCCTCAGACCATAATTTTGTGTTCCGCTAATACTGCCGGTATGTGTAGTTTTAATGTATCAGTCTGTCACCGGGTTTTATCTCAGGAACCGTGATAGCTAGAAATCTGAAATTTTCACGGAGATGTATTTCTGCTGTCGATATAACAACAAATGTAGGAGGGCCAAATGGGCGTGAGTAACACCAGAGGAGTCACACTCGTACAGCCGACCCTGTGAACACAGTTTCTGTGCCGTCAGTGTAGAACACAAAGCCGGAATATCCTTTGGTTTTCCCACAGACAGCACAAAAACGGTCCAGTGAGCTCTGGCTACCTTTCTCACCACCGGGAACACAACACAATGGTTATTATGGCTGCAGTATTCTGTAGGACGGAGGTACTTCCCCAATAGGACTGCTCAATTGGACTGCTTTCCATCAGGTGGGCCGTGTGCTTGTCTGTCACATCAGTAGTATAAAAAATACTAAAAACAGAATAAAAAGTCTTTTAGGGAGACTTCCATATAATGTTTCATAGATAATGGTAAAGAACCCATCTTGCGTGAATCAGATTCGTACTTGGCCGGTTACTTTTTATTCAGCGGTCACGGTAACTAATCAATTTACCGGTCTGGGAATCTACCACCAATTGAACTAAATGCGGCCGCACTCATACGTCGTTGGCCATCAATACTTATTTTAATTTACCTTTATTCATTGTTTACAATACATAATAATTATCTATACATATAAATAAAATTGATGTGTCTGTTTGTAATATTGAAATAACCGTTTTTTACTACATGCATATGAATACAATACGGTACCTACACACACCAAAATAACATTTTTTACAATTTTTGTCTGTCTGTTTGTTCCGGCTAATCTCTGAAATTGCTGGATCAATTTTGCCGGGGCTTTTATTGGCAGGTAGCTGATGTAATAAGGAGTAACTTAGGCTAATTTTATTTTAGAAAAACAGCGTTAACTCAACACTCAGCGATAACCGACATCCACGCGTGCGGATCCGCGGGCAACAGCTAGTTTTATAATAATTAATAATAAAAATCGAAAATGAATTTTAGTAGGTTTCAGTAGGAATTTTTTGAATATGAAGTTTTTAGCGGAGCTTGTTATATAAATAATAGTAAAATATTGAATAAATGATAGTTCAAAAGTACCTAGGACTCCAAACTGGTAAGCTTACCTGCCCCTGGGCAGGTAATGCCCCTCTAGACAAGTGGTAATTTGCTAGCCGGCGTTTGCTGGAATAGAATGATGAATATATGTCATTTGACGTATATGGCAGTCGTTAACGCATGTCAAATACGTCAAATCCCATACATTCGTCATTCTATTTCATCAAACGCCGGCTAGCGAATTGCCACTTGTCTAGAGGGGCTGGAAAGCTTTTATGACAGTAGAGGATGTGATGTTCTCTGTGTTTACCCCGGAGAGGGAGAAGGCGTTTGTGAATGTCTGTATGAATGAATGAATGAATAATCCATACTAATCTGTATCTCTCTAATCTCTAATCTGTATGTTACGCTTTCACGCCTAAACCACTGAACCGATCTTGATGAAATTTGGTATAGGTGTAGATTAGACCTTGAGAAAGGACATAGGCTATGTTTGGTCGCGATAACCGACATCCACGCGGGCGGAGCCGCGGGCAAAAGCTAGTAAGAAATAAAGAAACAAAATCAGTTTGCGGTGAGCGATAACAATTACGTCTACAATTTTCAATTCTGGTGGCTGTTAACGATCGCAAGGTCTCTAATTGAAATGCTGGCCACTCCTAAGACAAGCAACTTAGCTTAACTGAAGATATTAACGGAAACACAAGTAATTTCACTTACTAATATTATTTAAAAGAGCAAACATGAATTTAATAGCCTTTAGATGGTGGAATCTGTGGAATAGGCCAGTCAATATTTATAATAACTTAACATAAATTCACGCCTTTATCCCCGAAGGGGTAGGTAGAGGTGCTAGCACCCACATTTCGCCAGTTTATGTTTAGGTCCCAATGTAATAGGTGGCGAGTCTATTGCCATTAACCGGGCACTTATAAACCTGCGATAAATACACACATAACTTCGAAAAGCATCGAAAAGTCATTGATATGTGCCATGGTAAAACCTGGGATCGAACCCAAGACCTCGTCTCAGCAGTCTATTACCCATACCACTAGGCTACCGCGGTTTTGTATTTGTAATAACTAACTATAAATGCTAATGAACCAATAAAAAAATCACCTTGTGTAACCATAAACTACAAAGTTAATTATTTAATAAAAATTTAATGCTGGCAATAAAAATAAATGCTGCGAAAGTTATCGTTTTTATTTTACGACAAATTAATTATGATGAAATATAATGTTTGTTGTATTATAATTATAAAGTACTAACTGACCCGGCGAACTTCGTACGGCTAATATTTTTCCGCCCGCGTGGCGTCAGATTCCGTTCCCGCTGCACCCTCTACTATATTAAACATGTATTACACATATAAACCTTCCTCTTTAATCACTTTATCTATTAAAAAAAACCGCATCAAAATCCGTTGCGTAGTTTTAAAGATTTAAGCATACAAAGGGATATAGGGACAGAGAAAGCGACTTTGTTTTATATGTAGTGATAGAACAAGTCAGGGTTGAGTAGTCTCGTCACATCATATTATAAGCATGTGTGAAGGGGGAGTTTTTTGACCATTTCGGAGGCCAAAAAGCTCCCGGCTGCGTCGATATTGACGGGATTTATGCTGTACCTATACCTATAGCCGATATTATAAGGTGTTAACTTGGCTACTTTTATTTTAGAAAAGTATTGGGATTCCTCGCAAAAATTTAAAACCGTTCAAATTTTTCAAACGGAATTCTCACAGCTAAATATAAAACTGTTCAAAATTCAGTCTCAATTTTTAAAATACAGGTTTACTGCTAACTCGACGTTTGCCTTTTAAAAGTCAATTATTTCGAAAATTATTGATTTTCGGCCATACATATAGGGGGTCAAAATAAAGCATTTTGCGTCCTCTAAAAGCTCCTGAATTGGCCCTCAATTTTAAGTTTAAGGAGCCAAAAAATTTTACTCATGCCCTACGTCAATTGACACGTAGAAAATAACATTCTAACCATATCTTTTGTCTTTTTACAGGATCTCATCCCGCCTCAAGACACAGAATCATATCTACTAAAAACGCAAAACGCAATCACAAACCTTCAAGCTCAGCTTCAGTCTTCTAGACCAAATAACTTCAGCAGCATTCCTTCTCAGCTCACCTCCAGTCTTATCAGCGAAAAGACCGCCATATCTCGACTCCCGATCTCACAACTCAGCCGGTCTAACTCACTAAACTATCGCCTCAGAAGAAAAGACACCTCAAATGACAGTAGTCCTCTCAGAAGTCCTGGCAATTACGTCATAACTGGTTCATCAAAAGTTCCAGAAAGTACCAAAATACTTCTAAATGCCGCAACGAGGTCTTTAGACACTGATCGACGACATGATTCTAATATGAATAGTCCTTCATCGGAACGAGGTTTGCTATCAAATAGTTCTGATGATAAAACACTGTCCAATAGACCGCAGTATGATGTCGAAGCAATATTATCACCGCACAGAAATTCACATTCCAGAAACCGACAATTCGACGGCAGAAATATAGATAATGTCGTCAACGCGAACCCGACGGCAGTATGTCTTAAGACTGTGTTAAAAAACAATGCCTTGGATTCGAAGTATCCAAGAATTGATCAAACCCGTTACCATGGGGACAAGAAAAGCCACCAGAGAGTCATGAGCGATAGTCTAAAATTCAAATCGAATAACATCGGCTTTGGATCATCGATACGAAGATCAAGCTCTTTCAGTACTGTAAATAAAAACAACAATTATGTCGATACTAGAATAATCTCTAGACGTTCTAGCGGACACTCTGATGAATATAAGGACTATTCAGACGAATCTGACAACGGATCTTACAACAAATCACAAGAATTCAGATACAAAAGACAGATTGTTGGCAGAAGTAGAGATTCGCCAAATTTGAAGTCTATAGCGCCGGCGAATTCGCCAAGATGTCCTAATACACCAGAAATGCAGAGGAAGTTTGGGCCGGGGTTGGTGAGGAATTCTGTAAGAGTGACGGCTAAAGATAGAGTGATGAGTCCTAGGGTCTCTGAGCAACCGGCTGTGAGGGAGGAGAGGACCAAACCAGCTAATCATCAGAGTAGAAGATCGGCGGATCCTAGGCCAACGACTTTGAGTAGGTTAACGAAGTCGAGGTCTTCTACGAGAGAAGTTATGCAGCCGAAGAATTTAGATAAAGGTATGTGTTAGTAGTATAAGTATATGAGTTTTTTAAGTAAATTAATAGGTGAGTTTAGGTTTTATTTTATTATCTACTAGCTAATGCCCGTGCCTCCGCTCGCGTGGATGTCCGGTATCGCTCCTTTTGGTCATATTTCCAGTTCTATTCAACCGATTGCAATCAAATTTACTTATTTAAGTCCGAGCAAGACCGTTCTAACAAAAAAAAATCACATCACACGCTAATTTTGGCGTCCATCACGAGCAAACAAAAAATAAAAATTAAGTAGGTATTATTTTTTGTTCAGTATCATAAATCTAAAATAACTCAAGTACTTATTCTTTTTAATATATTTAGTTTACATACACATCTACTTTTCAATTATGAAAATAGAAAAGAGTATAGATAAATGTGCAAATTAGACCATGCTCGTGCCCATTAGAGTGCCAAAAATACTAATACAAGAATGTCCACCTATTGCAGATCAAACTAATCTATATTTTTATCTTACATATCTAAAACTGGCATCTGATATTTGAAAAGATAAAACTAATCTCCGATAGCGATACAGTTTTTAAACCCACTACGCAAAAGATATAATGTCGTTTGATGCAATCATGTTTAGAACCATTATTGCGATACAATTTACAACATTCTGCGGATGTTTTAAACTCCGTTCTGTCCGTTCTATAAGCCGAATGTCATTAAGTTTATTTGAAGGGGGCAGGCAGAGGTATATAGCCACATTTCGGCAACTATAATTTCCGGTCTGACGTAATAGGGGGCTTGGCTATTGCACTGCTTTTATTTTGGATAGAAACTCTACTTTGCTTAAAATCGATCTGCACCAAGCTGTGCATTGTAGGTATAAAATTACTTGTATAATGTTATTCTGAACCTGAAAATATTATTTGGGACTCTTGTCTGTGTGTTTATGTGCAATAAACACAAAAACTACTGAACGGATTTAGGTGCGGATCGCAATTGGTTGAGCAGAACCAGAGATATGACCAAAAGTCACGATTACTGACATCAATGTGTAGCGAATCAATTAATAGTATTTTAACATTAGTGAAATAGGCACACCGAATCGGCACTATTGTACTATTGTCTTACGATCTTTCAGTTTTAAAAACTATTTTTGATTACTAAACCTGACCCTCTAATTACCAGCGCCAGCCGCAATAAACGGAAGTGATTCAAAAGAGGTTACCTTATAACCTTCAATGACCAAAGAATTTCACAAGAGAGTATACAATTGATCATTTCTATTGAACACACTGCGTTGCTAATAATCAATCCGGTTACCCTTGAGTCGTGCGCGGTTGTTTACAATTCGTCACACTTGCAACACCGGCGGCCATATTGGAATGCAATTCGGTTGCCGCCAAATTGCGGTTTGACAGATGTTTATGATGGCGGATAGAAGATTAAATATTTGTGTTTTGTTTCAAATATAGACTGGTGATGGAATGTTAGTAAATATTAGCGTCATAATAATGTTATGAGATCATTATTCACGATTAATGTTATCGAATGCTAGATATAATCGATATTTAGCATTTTAGTACTGCAAATGTATTATTAAGATAATAGCTGTGGTCGCGGCTCCAACCCACGAGTTTGTCGGTGTTCGCAACTTGTTTGGTCATATCTTCGTATCTATTCAACCAATTGCGTTCAAATAAACGAAAGATTTGTAGACTGACGAAGAGCTTCAAATAATAAACCGAATTAAAAGTCTTCTTCGCCTTGGAAGCGGTGGTAAACTTCGCTTAAGCAGAATTATTATCGACGTCAATAAGAAATAATCATGATATTCTAGTTTGAATAAAAATCTTTGACTTTGAGTAGTTCTTGTATCCATTGTGAGCAACAGACAATTTCAATTACTTACAATATTTCGGAGTATCATTAATATAATAATAACCCAAGTATTTTTCTTTTAATATCTTCAGTATATAGACGTAGCTACTTTACACAATTATGAATTTTTTTTAAACTAATCCGAAAATTAGTATTGGTTATTTACTTACGTTATGTTTTATGTTTGTCTATATGTTACCGGCAATGTGTATAATCCGGTATTCTATACAATGCCTAGGCAATTTATATAATACCGTACGCGCAGCCGGCAATTTATGAAATTTTATCTATCAAAAAACATAAATGGTACTACCACCTTAGCACTCTAACCGATATCTATTCGATCGGGACATGCAGTGTCCGCAACTCCGCACCGAGCAATTTGACTTGAATAGGTTAGGATAGATTGTGAATATTTTTTTAAAGCCATCCAAATATAGTACTACCGCAAAACCATCCGCAAATATAGAACAAGATATATATATTTTACACATTGCCGGTGGAACAATAGGTATTCTATGCCGGGTGTAAGGGGAGCGCTCTCGAAGCCGAAGGCCCGTGGTAATACTCCGGGTATACTACATATTGGCATGACTTTTTTTCGATTTGGTGAAAAAAAAAAATTTTTACATATTTTTCGAAAAAAAAAATAGATTTTTTAGCATAATTTATTCTCCATCGTATTAGGAAAGCTCAATAAAATACAATTTCATAAAAATCATCACTACAGAAATCGAAAAAAAATTATGCCTATATGAATTATACCCGGAGTACTATCACAGGCCTTCGGCTTCGTGAGCGTTTCCCTAATACCCGGTACAAATTGCCGGTGACATATACATTAATCTAGATTTCGATTCATTGATTAAAGTTTACTTAGGGGAGTATTAAATAAAGATGAATGGCCCCCATAAAGTTATGTGACACGAACCTCACACATTCTTCACCTATTAAGTCTATGATAACCATGACCAATTTGCTATAATCTGTTTCAAGGCTTGTGGAACACATTTAAGGCGCTTAAAATGGCGGCATGTTTCGCTTTGATAGGATTTAAATTGCTTAAATACTTAATTTAATTAAATTTCAAGGTCCACTAATTTTAGAAACTGGGGAAAATTATTGAATCTTAAAGAATGGCATGGCGAAATAACCTGGTATTTTATATCCTTGAGTGCCATTGTCGAACCCTTTTTGTATGGTAACACCTATGGGTACTAGCGGTGAGATAAGATATGGGTGTGTCGAAATAGAAGCGACCTAAAACTATAGAATATTGTAAAACTTCCTGTATCATCCAGGAACTGTGACCCTATTTTTCTCGTCTTGTATGTATTTATGCTTGACTAAAATGCTAACTCTACTGTTTTCATCCTCCCCAGGACCAAAGAAACTCAGCCAGCATCGCTCATCATCAGCCCTCGCGACCAAAGAGATAGAGTTCTCGAACTGGAAGAAGCGTTCTTCGTACGACCCCATGAAGGCAGCCCAGGAGGGCAAGCGGAGGCAGCAGGTCGCTAAGCGACAGGATTGCAACAAAGATGATCTTAGCTCGCCTAGGTGAGGAACTGACGCTTTTTTACACCGGTTGAGTAGCGGATAAGCTTTAAAACATGCGGTCCAACTGATAAATGTAGCCTATGGACGTCGTGCCGCCGATATTGACTCTAAAACCTTCGATTACCCTTTTTCAACACAGCACCAGACAGGCAAACGCACGTGGCTCATTTAATGAGAAGTGGTTACTGTGGCTTATGGAAGTATGCAACATCAGGGGCGTCACACTCGTGCTACCTACCCTGTAAGAAGTAAGACCTCAGCAAGGAGATCATTCCAGTTGGACAAGTTCAGTCCACGGGATGACATTTCTACCCTTTGGCAAATACTGTTGGCCAGCAGCCACCAACATTTATCCAAGCTTAATCATCACATATTTTCTCAATTTTCCAGCCACTCATCTCCCGTTCACCGCTCTCAATCCTTCCACACGACCAACATTGCCGATTTAGAGACCCTGGACTACTCCTCAGAAGAAACGGAAGACGACCAAGTAGTCACTCTGCCAGTAGACCCTATGATCACCTCCACGACGTCTGATATACTGGATCTGAGGCCCAAGGACTACAGGGAGAATTTGAGGAGACAAGCCATGACGAATGATGTAGTCATATCTAGGGATTATGTCACTAATTTCCAGGTGAGATGATTATTTTCGTTAGTAAAATGTGTAGCGCAACGGCGATGACGTTCATACTTGTTACGCTGACAATAAGAGTGTTATGAAAAATTTATAAAATTACCTGGATAAGCGAAGCCAGCAGATACATTGGACCTTTTAGGTTAAGGGCCGTATCGTGTGGTTATTTGGTCATTGTTGCATTGGATTCAGAAAAGAAAACACTGTTCTATACTTACAACAATATTTAATTGTAAATTGTTACAACATTGCATGCAAAACACAGTTAATATAGTTTTGGTAACTTTATTCTATTACAGTACTATTTATGTGCAACAGCACTACGCCAATATCACTAAATGTACTTATTATAACTAGTTGTTACACAGATAGGGTAACCTGGCAGGGTGGCCCTATGATTAAATTTGTGATCTTGAGATCAGCTAAATATATTATAGCCTTGAGATACGCCCCTACGTACGTCAAGACTTCAACGTTTGTCGTTAAATACCACCAGAGCAGCGACAACTAATATCATATGATGGAAGAATATCTTTATTGGCTAAATATTACGTTATGTTTTTTTTAATAAGTTTTCATTCATATATTGTGTATTGAAACTTACTTATTGCGTGTAACGTGATGTCGAGTAGACCATCGCCAAACGCTACTCAAATCATAGACTCTAAACTATTGCTTAGTTGAAACCAAACATAATTATTTAATCCAAACGGATCGGTAAAATATGCTTTTTTATATATCCTAAAGTAATATAATTACTAACTAAAATTTATATTTAAAAGTAATCATGCATTAAAATAGTTCATTCATAAGTTGGCTGTCATTTTGTTATCTGTGGCAGATCGCTGACCGATTGACATGTCAGATGCAAACAGCTGTATAAACAATTTATTAACCAAACCTATAATTATTGTAATTGTGTAATTATGTTTTAATATTTAAGTAAATCTAGTGTGTGAACAATCTAACATGAAGCGTAGAATTCCAAAAACAAGGTGAGTGTAAGTAGCACTCGCTACAAATGATATGAAGAAAAAGTTTTAGGAAATATTTTAAGTTAGTTTAAGGTAATATTTTGATATTTTCCTGTGGTTAAAATAAATTATTTGGCCGAACTTATTAAATTAAGAATGGTAAAAGAGTGAATACAGTTGCGTCGGTTCTTATTTTGTCGTTCTTATTTATTTTAAATCATCCACCCAACCTTTAATAGGAAATGATTTGACTTTTAAATATTATAAATATATAATATAATATTATATGACTTTAAAACTTACCGTTTTGCCGTTTAGTTAAAAGTGAAATACCCAATTATGAAAGTTGCAAAGGCGTATCCCAGGATCGTGGTATGTGGGAACATTATGTCCCTGGTTAGTATCTACCGCAATGAGACAGGGGCGTGACTGTGTGTATGTATGTTGGCGGCCAATTTACTGGCTTATTTAATCAGATGGTGGCGACATAATTTTTATAAATATTGAGGGAGTCCGATTAAATATAAAAGAGGACTACAGCAACCCAAAAATCGTTTTCTGGCAAAAGAATCAATAAACGCAGAAGAGAAATCACCAAACAAGAGTTTTTGACTGAGCATAGATCGTTTTTTCTCTCATATTCAATCAGATTCATTATTCTAATTTAATCAGAATTCATGATTAAGATTAATCAATAAATAGGTTATCGATTTCTACTAATAAGTCTAATATATTGATAAATACTATGTTTCTCTTTAATTGCAGGTAAACCAATACTCACGTTCAGACAAAAAGCGTCGAAACGATCCAGAGAAACGCAAAACGTACATCATAGACGATATCACCCCAACCAAAGAGAACATAGACTTTTTGACAAAGACAAGACAAGAGGAGTCGGCCATAGATAAGAGAAAAACTTTCATTCTCGATAGTGATACTAATTCTACAACAAATGGGAGTAGTCCGAGGAATTCGTCGATATTTAGCCATGAGAAGAATTCTTTGACGACTGGAACTAGTGATACGGAGGGCGAGAGCGGGACAGAGAGTGCGCCGGTCGTGATGAGGCATCAGGGGGGGAAGAGGAGTGCACCGGTGCAGGCTAAACAGAGGTAGCTTTTTAATTATCTTTAGAAAGCATCATTTAGCGTTATCATTTCGATTGATCTATAGTTTATTCGGTTAGGCACTTATCTAACTTAACATTTTTGATGTGTCTTTTTACCCGACGGCCAAGAAGGGTTATTATAGTGTTTTTGTTTAAAAAGTCTCAGTATATTAATATTTTTCTGTTTTGAAAATCGTCAAC
This sequence comes from Eilema caniola, assembly GCA_949126895.1. NCBI lineage: Eukaryota > Metazoa > Arthropoda > Insecta > Lepidoptera > Erebidae > Eilema > Eilema caniola. The sequence continues at coordinate 1,074,635 of OX421486.1, read as the reverse complement.
ATACACTCGACTTGAAGCGAAGGGAATTGCTCTGCTCTATTGCTCTGCTCTGACTGGTTTCAAGTCCCGCCTGAGTAAATCAATTTTTCCAATATTAATCGATTTGAATAGTTCAACTTCATTCAACAATAACCATGTTTGAATACTAGACTTTTCTCTAAATCTCCATCATTCACCAATCCCATATCCCCATGTTTTTGCATATATGTCGCTGCCAACTAGCTTAATCAGCCATTCCATTAACTGCCTAGGCTCTTTACTGAACGACGCCGTTCAATTAACGGCCTGAATGGTGTTCAGCCATTTACTTAAACGGGTAAGCAAATAGTTTGGATCGATGACGTTTAACTAACATTATTATACTAACATTATAAAATATATAACATAAATTAACAGTTAAAAAATTATTGATTTCTGCAAGGTTATAAAATAAATTGATTTTTAAAGAATATTAGCACCCGATATCACTAATATTCCCACTAACCCCTCCAACTAAGCTAAATTTCTTGTGCTAGAATTGGGTACGACCAAATATATATATTTGGTCCATCAATTGATTGCACCACGCTAGTTGGTAAAAAGCTGAGGTGCAGTTTAGAAGATACGGATCACCGGCCTTAAAACTTAATGGTCTTGTTGGATATTTTTTCATGGCTCGCTTGTACCCAGGTACAGCGGTGACTATTCAATGTCATCGTCGACGACCTCCGTGAGCCGCAAGCAGCCGATCCAGCCGCGGTACCTGGACATATCCAAGTACAAAAACGAGCAGTCTCCCAAGAACTTCCTTCGAAGGGACCCCAGCAAGACCTATGTGGGGGTTCTGGGCGAGACCAAGGCTGTTAGCAAAGGAAGTGCGCAGCACTATGAAATGGGTAAGTTTGAATTAGCGGTGATGGCTCCCGGTGAAGTAAAATAGGGCTACCTGTTATACCTATGGGTGTCGTAGGAGACTAAAGGGTAGGGCTGTTCCAGCTGTCTCCATCCCACAGTAAATATCCAGTTCATGACAAAGTTATGTGTGGGCGAAAATCATAATTGACGACATGTGGGTGTTAAAATCTACCTATCTCTCGGGGATTAACTGGCGTGAGTTCATGTATGTATGTACGTATTTATTTGTTTGAAATCGATGTGAACGAAAATTTGCCCGTCCATATTGAAGTCATAAAACCATTTATTCTATATAGAATTAGGTATAGACCAGTAACACTGCACTTACAAAAGTTGTTTAACAAACGTTCCATCGAGCCGAAACGCTTGCCCCACTCGAAAGGGTTCTGGCAAGAAACTCAGCTGCATTTTTTGGTCTGTTTACAAGGTATTCAAAAGGTTCAAATTCAGATATACCCTTTATAATAGATGATTGTGGTGGAGCTTAATCTTAGTGAGGCTAAGATTCTGAGCCAATCTCATCTTCAATTACTTTATGCGGTCAGAGGGTTAATTCACTTGGCAGTGAATTTAAACCGTTAAAAACCGTATAAACCAAACAAAAAGGAACATTCGTCTCATTAAATCGGACCCTGGGCTCTGAGGTGACAGCCTTTGCTGCAGCCATTAACCACACTAAAATGATGATGGGACCAAAATATCATTTATTTTCTTTTAAAATTTCCAGAACAAAAGAAGCAAGAGTTGGAGAAGTGGAAACGTAGGGCTTCATACGACCCGAGGAAAGCGGCGGCCCTCGGGAAGTCGACCAAGACTCCCACAAAGTCCGCCAGGTGAGCTGTCAAATTACTGTTGTCTATGGTAGGCCGTAGGTGATTGATTCCTTGGTCAGTGTACTTGTCTATGGTCAGTGATGGGATTTTTTCAAGCAATTAAAAAAATAAAAAGCCGGTCTTGACAGCTGATTGTACCCTATTGAAACTCATAAATTGAAAGATAAATTAATGGGTACTGCCTGCTGTCCAACTTGTTTTGATCTTTTAGATAGCAGTCGGGTTGATTGCAAGTTTAATTGCAATAAAAATTTGCCTTACACTGTCTGTGGCGGGCCGTTTGAAATGATACCACAGTCAGTTTACTGCGACAAAAACATTGGCAACACTGAAAAACTCTTGTTGCAGCCATCTTATTCTTAATCCTTATTCTTAGTCCCATGCTTATTCATTCAAAAGAATAAGTTATCTTTTTATTAAGTATCTGTCTATAAATTATTATGTTTCCAATATGTAATGGAATTTTAAAAAAAAATCTTGTCTGACTATATAACAATTTATATTTTAGATTTTTGTTGTAAAGTGTGTAAAGGCAAAAGCAAATGGCGGGCTATTGGGCCTGCCTACCCTGATGGGACAAAGACAAGAGTAGATGTATGTATCGCTGAGATGGATGTTACACTATATTATCTTTTTTTTTTCATTTTAACTCGTGATAGGTTCACCATTATCAGTCTCGACGTATGTGATTAAAACTAAGGTTAACAATAATTTTACTAAACGCAGGTTTAACACTTTCAGTTTGCAATTAATTAATTGTTTCTTTGTAAAATAATATATCTTTCATTTGTAAATATCCTCTTTTAACATATTCTTTTGTTTTCTTAAATTAAGTCTAATTATGTTAATAAGATTATAAAATAGTTCATTGTAAATTTTAGAGCGTGACAAATCTCAAAATGCATGCAATTCCGTATAAGTGACATACGGATCGCCGTCTTGAAGTGTAAGGTTAGTCAAATGTCAAAGTGACAGTTGTGGCCTCAGCTAATTGTCAAACTGACAATAATTGTACAGTACTACTGGGCTATTTTGGTGGTTCCTTTTTTAAAATTAGCTTTCAACGCTTCACAAAGCCCTGTAAGTCTTGATTTTTCATTTGTTATATTTTTTTTTAATATTATTTGGTGATTTTTATATTTTTTTATTGTAAGTTCTGTATGAGAAATCAAGAGCGTGCTTGTGCACTTTGCTTTTATATCACTAAAACTTCAACAATTTTCCGAGACTGTGTTCTTTATTAGGATATTTTATGGTTTTATGGTGCAATTGTAAATACTGCATTATTTTCGCTTTTATTTAAGCTTTTTATGTGTCTTATACGATTATTGGGGTTATTGTTTTTTTTCCATAAATGTAATCGTCTACAATTAGCAACTAATTGCAACCTTCTTTCACACTTTGCACATTGTAATGGTTATTATTGTCAATGTTGCCCGAAACGAAATCAAATCTTGCTTTGTTTGCTCAAATGTCACACGTCACTTAGATTCCCCTCACCTTTAAACCTAACCAAGTTTTAAGCACTATAAAGGGCACATTGCTATTTAATTATACCTAAATTGAATATATAGTTATTGATTTGTGCACTTCTGAACTCCTTGCTGTTAAATCAGAATTTCTATCAAAATTATGGGCTTTCTGCCCACACTGGCCAGACTTAAGTGTGTGAAAACAGTTGTCCCGAATCTTGTTTATCGCCCGTTATATCCATCTTAAGCCTGGAATTATTGGAAATTATTATGAGAAAAAAACATTAATAATAGTAGCTAAAAATTTCGTAATAAATTACTTCGAACTAATCTTCTTTCATTCTTCTATTAATATACTAAACTTTTGACGTCATTAAACATTTTTTACAGGTATAATAATTAAATAATATAAATTATCTGAATGCTTACAGTAGCGTTCTTCGGTCTCAATCGTTCCACGGTCCGGTGACGTCATCCCCGGGGCTCCGCCCACCGCCTGACCAAATCTGCGAGACGTACGACGCCTCCAGCGACAACGACTTCTAACGACCAGTCGACACCGGCAGCGTTGTTGACCACGATTACTGATATCCGCGCGTTACTCGTATTCGAGATAAAAATCTGTCATTTGTATTGTAAAGTTTTCGTAGTGTTGTATCGATACAAAATTATGCATTTTATATGGTTTTCACCAGTAATCCTGGGGAACCGCTGTTTTGACAGTTGTCAAAAGTGACATCTGTCAAAACTCTGAACTGAATGACGTTTTGGCTGCTGTATTGCTGAATTAAACGAGATTGTCTTTGAATCGATACATGTAAGTACAACGCAGTGTGTTCATATTTATATCAAGAAACACCGACAAAAATTCAATTTAAATATTTGAAATTCGTATTACATCGGTGTTATGTCAGACCAGTTACGAGAGAGGTGACTGTAACGCATAAGAATGCAATGTTTCCTAATATAATCTGTAGTCAATGAAAAGCGCGGTTAAAATAATTTACGATCATGTTATTTATTGTTGTGTAGTGTTTTTGGTGTTACAAGCCTCTCCTCACTATATGTGGTAGAAATGATTATTTAGTTTTGTTAGATTTTTTAGTCTAACATTTAAATGTTTTTGCGAAATTATAACAATCAAATTTCCGTGTTTGGGGGTAACAATTGCAACATAATTTGGTTAATAGCCTGAAACTGTTGTGATGTGTAGAAATTATTTTGAAATTTATTTTAAATGCATGTTAAAAATTATACTGACACCTGTCAGTTTACCCACCAAATACAATTAAAATCGGGATCAAATAACGATCAACGATTACTTTAAGTGTAGCGTGATTTCAACGATGATTTTATAATTATTGACGATTATTATGAAGTTTATAGATTGGGGGAAGATGCAATTTTTTTTATTATATTTAAGTTATTCCGGCGCACAAAGAGAAAACCAGTATATGTATCTGTGTTTTTTTTTGGTACTCTTTACACTCAAGTACTTGAAGTCTTACTTTGTAATATACTAGTTTTTTTTCTTGTAAAAATAAGACGATTAGGATAACGTATTATAATAATTGAATGTGATTTAATAAGTAATGTCTCCATTATCTTTAGAATTGGCTAATTTTATTTTCCACTAAAAGTGTCTGAGATTTGTTTTTTTTTTAAATGTATTATGTCCAATTTAGGTAATTAGTACTCGCTAAATAAATCATATTAATATACCCCTTTTATATTGCTCATATCATTCGTACATCGATGTATTTTAGAAGTATTTAACCTCCTTTGTTTCTTTTTTTGTAGTGCAATACCACGGCATATATTTGTCGTTTAAATTATGAACAAAGTATTTCATTTACATACATATTTTTGTATTTTTTGAGTATCGCAAATGAATTACGCCTATAAACAGTTAATTTAATAGAATAAATAAGTAAATATTTATAATTGCGTGATTGTTACATTTACAGCTAAACACAGTATTTTTGGCATAGTTTTAATACAAGATGATGATTGTTATCGAAAAGGTGTTGCCAGGCTATAGAGATCGCATAGATTTACCATATAAATATATTTCCCTATTTAAGACCCGTGCTCTAGAACGAAACTCAGTCCTGAATCGGGATTTATCTGAAGACAGATTGTAACAAATAGTCTATTCAATCTGTCCTCAAATAACTCGAGATAAGAACTGAGTACCATTCTAGACTGTGGCCCTAAGAGATTGCTCGCTGTGAAATATCTTTTTGTTTACAAACAAAAGTGGCGCATAATATTTATACTTAATAGAAACAATATCCATTATTTGTTTTTTTGTGAGCGTATTTTTGTTTATCCATTGAAATATATAAAAAATAATCATATTTATTTATTGACTTTTATGTGTACTGCTAGACAAGCTATTTAAAACAAAAATTGAGTCACTGCACAGGGGCAGGGTTGCGGGATTAATATGCTCAATAGGTATAGATAAATAGGAAAAAAAGCTATTTCTTGCAATAAGTGTAAAAGGTACATATTCAAACATATTTATCAAATACTTTGTACAAATTATGCGTAAATTTTATAAAATACGTGTAGAACACCTACACGTATTTTATAAAATTTTTAATTAATAATAATTTTTGCGCCATGCTTTGACATTGACAGATGACTGTTGCTGGATTATGAAACGTCAGTGACCATTTTTTTTTCATACATTCTGCCTAGTGGTATACATATTATGTCTTTGTATTTATTTGGTTTAATGATTTTGTTATTGAGCCCACTATATATTTTTTTCGTATGTAGTGAATTTATAACTTGTAGAAACCTGGCTTTATTTAAATGAACGCGATAACGGAAACAAACGCTGCAAGCGTTAATATTTGTAAACAATTGATGTTTAGAGTTTTGTAAAAATATTATTTAAATAGGAAACAAATAAAAACAATATATAAAATTAAATGCTCTTTTTTTCTATGGTAGTTTTATCCTTATGAACGAGACATGAGTAAAAGAACTATGTAACTGCTTGTATGTCAAGGCTCCAAGTTGTAACTGATTGTTGCCATGACCATTGAATCTAGATGTATAAAGCTATCCCCGTACGCCTCTCGTATTCAAACCTACAATTCCCAGCCGCGCTATCGTCTAATGACCTTCAGACCGCTTATCGTGATACGCAGTAATCCGTGATTCTATAGAAAAATGGGTTGTGAAAGACCTATTCCTTATCGTACTTTATCTACAATAGAATTCATGTATATCCCAGTCCTAGTTCCCCAACCTAAAGTTCACATACTCTTATGATTGTAACTCGTATTTACTTTAACATACCTCTTAACAGATTTGTCGCTACTCCAACTTTACTCCGTAGTCAATCCACAGTTCGTCACCTTATTTATCATACTAAACTCACAATATAACATACAAATTCACTTATTTACTTAGTGGAATACGACCAGACAATCTTTTGACAACTAACATTCTTAATGACGTTTGAAATTTGACAATATTCACCGCCCTTCATTCAACACTTAGCACAGAGACACCTACCACATTACGCTTGTACTACACGTAAAGTTAGAATCAACTAAACTAACTGTCAATCATTCAATACTTCAAATTATAATTGTTTTCGAGGATACCAACAGAGGTCGTGTTATTCAAAATAATACACAAACAATTACTATCAGTGATAATTTATAGTTAAGATCAACTCATCGTTGAAACTTCTATAAATCTTTATTATTTCTGTAATATAGTGTATTTTCCCCCCCCGTGTATAAGAAATGTGGCCCCGTGCTCGCCACATTCAGTAGGACTCGCCACTAGTACCAACATAGTCCTTCCTATACCTAAGTAGGTATTCAGGAGACAATTTTAAAGTCCCCTGCCCACTGTATCGAGGCATCCGATACACAAATCCCCAATTCTATTTTCAGAATAGCGTAACTCTAACGCAGGACTTCAGTCCTATTGCCGTAATTCCTTTAATATAAGGTATTAAGATGATAACACAGAATCATCGTTCTAAGCGTCATTTTAGGACAATTATATTAGTATCTATCGCAGTAACTTCTGCGCTGATTGTTAACGATAAGTTTAGTTAGGAAAAGCTCATTTATTAGCACAGACCTAAATAATTATAGTAAATACTAGAACCAATTCACTTCTGAATAATAATGTCTATAAAGACACTTCAGAGAGAATATATTCTCACCGAACACTTGATCGAACTACAATAATTCAGCTCAGATATAGCTTTTGCTTCACCCTAGCGGATGACAAAGTTACTATAAAATAGCGATTGAGCGACCATGTGCATTCAATACAGTACATATAATAGCTGATTATGCAACAGTGATTAAAATGTCCAAACATCATTATTTGTGTGTTTGTAGCCATGGTAATCTCATGTGTAAGATCTTGCTCGTACACAAAGAACAATAGTAAAATAACTACCTCTGTAGCTAGTCTGTCAGATACTTCCGACCCTTCAGACTTCGGTGGTCTTGCACATAATTCTGTAGCCAGAAAGGTTTCACTAGTGTGAATGTACAATATACCGTTGTGTTGTTGTTCAATAATGGACCAGCAAGGATCTATATGTAAATAATAAATATTATATCAAAGATGGTTAGGACAGATCAATCACTGTGTTTTTACCTTTGACAATATCTGAATTCTGTAATGAATACACCAGTTCACTGCCTCCATTTCACTCACAATCACTCACTTCACTATTAAATCACTCGTCGTGGTGTTGCAGCATTCGCTTGTAGTTTTATTTTCACCATAATCTTAGCGTAATTATTACACAATCCTGTCACTATAACCCCAGTAAATCCCAACAACGTAAATCGACATGAAAATTGGCTTGCAAAAATTAGCGGGAAACTTTCATTCTTCGGTCACAAGATGGCGGTCATTTACAAATCTGCTTTGTTGTAATTGAACCAATTGTCTATCTAATTTCCCAATCAGATTTTCATGATTTACAATAATAACAACTTAGATCACCCCTTTACAAGCGCAATACTACCTACCTAATATATATATTCATATGTTTGCTATTAGTGTGTACCTACTCACCTACCTGACTAAACTAACCATGTATCAACAAACATTCAACTACGTTAAACGTGAAATGTGTAAAGCTAATCTAACTGACTAGGGCGCAGGTAGTAAGCCTGACTTTGAACTATCACTAATACCCCCTACGAGCAAGAGACCACGGCCGGAGCCAAGGATGTGTTCTCTCACAGGACAAGGACATAAAAGTGTGTATATATACATATATAAAGATAGACAGGACTGATCCGCTCTGGAGAGCGACAACCGCCTCCTCTCCAGTCACAAACCATCCTGGAAGCTCACGGATCCCTTTCAGGCAAAATCCGTGTGCTGAGCGCTTCAGACTATCCTCAGCATGCCTAGCTGAACAGAGGTCAAGAGCTTCGTTATCACCGATAGGTATCAACTCAAGGCAATCACGTCGATTGACTTCCTAAGCGGGGGAACCTAGCTAATACCTATGGCCTCAACCGTCCCTAGCCCTACCAAAGTCCCACAAAGAATCCCTATATAAACATTTTATCTCATGTATGGCCCTGTACCGCAGACTCACAGTACAGCTGATATTCTGAATTGAACACGAGATTCAATTCTTAATCCCAGAGATAAAGGTGTCTTGTCTGGCTCATACGATAAAATGTTCATTTCGCGAATTATAAACTTCAATAAAGGCGAACTACCTAATTCCTCTTTTCACTAATTTAAACACTATATATTTACTAATTAAACTCAATTATTCACAATCAAAGTAAAAAATCTTCACGACTTTAAATGTAAAATTCTCAAAATTCCCGCCAAAGTACATTGTACAGAATACCTTTCGCGAATCGACCAACCCCGAAGCCAGCTCAAAGAAAAAGTGTCCTTGAATTCCCTCGTAGACCTTGCTTCAAGGTCTCCAACACCCCCACAGCCAATCAGAAGATTCGATTTTCCCGCCAAAAGTCACAATTTCTGAATAATTGACAACAGCGCTAGGTTTTCTATGGCGCCTGCGTTATAATTATGAACTAACTTAAATCTTCCGTGAACCAGTGGCCCTTTTTTAAATATTTATAAGCTATTTACATACTTACACTCATTGATTCTAACTGTCAATATTTTCATAATAATATAAGATTAATTTTATGTTTAATAAACATCCATATTATACTCAATAATAGATATAGAAAATTATTCAATAATCATTTGACCTTTAAACAATAATAGCCAATCAGAGCCATTTTCCATAGCTCTGAGGCACACAGATAATAAATAGTATTTATAATCTCTTTTCAACAGTACTTTATTGCATTAAATATTATAATTATTGTTCCTTGTAAATAATTAATAAGTTTTAACTTTATCTGTTTATTCTTTTCCTTATTAATTTTATTATAAACAATACACAAAACTATTATAATATTATTCTTGTGTAAATATCCATAGACTATTTTTCTTAAATTCTTTCAATCATAGTCCCATCTATAGGTACTGTATATATTAAACTACATTTTAAATTTATTTGTTCATAAAACATATTTACTTGCCCTTTGCAATTTAACAGAATAATTTCTTTATGAATCAATTTTTTCTTTGACCACATACCATAGTGTATATTTATTCATCATTTTATTTACGTATAAAAAATTCCTTACTTAATCAACTAGATGGCGTTTTACGACATTGAATTATTTTCGTTTTATAAAAAACCAAGTGATATTCAATTTACTAGTAGAAATTCTTACTTAATTACTAGATGGCGTTTTACGACATTGAATTATTTTATTTATTTATGTTTTCTTGTTTTATAAGAACCTCGAAACGGTGTTTCAGTCCGCTACAACTATAAGGCTTAGTCAACACAGTGAACTAGTGAACGAACTGAAGATCGACGAACTATACAAGACCGTTCGTTCAGAGGTCGCGGGTTCGATTCCTGCTCAATGCATACAAATATTTACAATCATCAGGAATGAAACCCTTGTGCTTATCCCAGCCACTGTGTCTATTCACAGACATGAAGACTCACATAAACAGGACGACAAATGAAACACGATGTATATACATTTATTAATAATGATTTTATTCTTGAATATCAATTACACTTGTTATTATTTTATAAATTTTACAATTTCCTTCGTATTTTATGTATTATGTAGGTAGATAATATATAAATGTGCTTTTCTCTATAATTTAACATTAGATTACTTAACACATCACTAGTCGCATACAAAAAAACTGGGCACATTCAAACAACAAAAAGATCTGTGCTATTTATTATTCAAAAAAAAATTGTCCTGCTTTTTTTCAAAAAATCGTTTTCGTTGTTCTGAACCAGTTCCGAACGCTTAATTTAAACCTCCGCTGCTTTGTGCGGAATACGCGTGCTGGTGCCCGTCCGTTGTGCAATACATATGGACAATTTTTTGCACAATATGTGTGCAAATTGTCTTTTGCACACAGCAAATTAACTGCACGTTAGTTCAGCATTATTTGCATGAACTAGGCGCTCGCATGCGCGTATAAACACAACCCAACGCAGGCACTAAAAACTCAAAACATGAAGAATAACATTTCATAGTCACTCTTTCTTTTAATTAAAAAGGAACTCTTTAGCCATCTTGTCTTGTTCATCCGTAACTATACATAAGTCACAACCACAATATACATATTCTTATTAAAACAAAGGTATAAATGATTCATCTTCTAGGTTAGAAAATAATTTCTAATTTGAGCAACTTTAAAGTGACAATCAAACGTTATCCGTCACAGTTGTCTCTAATTTTAAAGTCGTTTGTCGACATTGATTGACATCTTCCTAGATTTGTCATGTTTTTATTTTGATTAAAATACATTTTTTTCTTATATACATACAGAGTTGAAAAGTTCAACTTCAAACTGAAACACAACACTAAAATGTTATTATATAGTTAACTTTCAGCGTTTATTAAACTATATTCATTCGGCACAAAATATTCTTAAAACATTTCCTGTATTATATACTGTGAAAACATTTGACAAACTACTTTGAGTATTTCAAGAGTACTGATTTAATTATTAACAATTATTATAATAAATATCTGGCATTGAAATATATGAGGTTATGGGTTCAACAATTACTTATCCTATAAAAATAACTGAATATTTCGATAATTGTAGTTAACGGTTATCTTTCCTACCTTCCAAAAGATTTCTTATTTATTTTTGATGACACGTAAGGACGAAAAAATGCGTCAAAATGGCCTCAGCCAGGTCTATGACGCATATATGCATCCACAACAGAACTATCGAAAAAAAGTACCAGTCTAATTGAATAACATAAAAATAATAAAAGAAAACAGTTTGGGAATGAAAATAACCAAATTACGAGAAAAACTGTAGAAACTTATACCGTTTACAATAACCTAATCACTTCGACGACGGAGCGGGCCCGGGAGGGTTACCAGACTCCCGGTCCGGCTCAGACATTGGTGGTCACTCGACGACCTCCGTCCTCCATGCACCAGGCCTGCCTCGGGGTGACATAAATTGAGCCCTTTCATCCTGCACAGGCAGGCCGGGAAGACGGACGCCGTGTGTCCCACTTTCGAGGAGCCCCATCGAAAGTGGGACGGTGTGGAGCATCTCAAGAAAATTTCTTGTAGAAGGCATCAAGATAGCACCTATCTACATGAAGAAATAGAATGGGTAATGGGTATTTAAAAACTGTTTCCAACTTTGGCTGTGCAATCATAAAATCTGGAGACAAATACCATCAATGTATAACCATATTCTTTTGTGAGCCAATAATTTCAATTTGAAATTATTATCGATATTCATTATCTAAATTTTCATTCGTTTAGTTTAAATCGATTTTTACGTTGCATTGCATTGTACACAGCATTAATTTTTTTTATCAAAAGTCTGATTTGTAACATCTTTTTTGATATTACGTCAATGCCTTTCGGAGTATAAGACCAAGCGTGTACACGCAAGCGGGCGCCTGCGCTTCGGACTGTTTCGTGCAAATATTATTTTCAAGCAGTCGCCTCTTGCTAGATTTAAAAATGCACAGCCAAGTTATTTCAGAATTACAGAATTTTGTTAGGTAGATATATTATATGATAAAAGAAATACATTTGCACAACCATAAGTAATGGCATTTTTTTAGTCACAGCCGCAGCTGAGTAACATAACAGATGTACACAAAGTTTTAGTTAGAGTCAACACTTATAAGCTTAAAAGTAGTTTTCGACAAATTTGTTTACGAGTTTTTTTAAATTTAAATCCTGGGAAAGGAAAGTTTTTTACCCTGTGATTTCATGCCTCAAAGTAATTAAATGCGTATATAGTTATTATGTTGCCAGTAACATAATAAAAGGGCACTACTCAGAGTGAAATAAAAGATATTTGTCTCTTAGTCTATCTTACCATAATTAAAGCATCCATGTTTTATACATGTTCAATTTAATACTGATATACATACATATATATTTTTATATATATATAATTCTATTTTTTATACCTGCTACGTGTATATTATTAGATGGCAATACTAAAAATGAATGTTAGTTCTAATGAGTCGTTTATTTTAACATCACATAAATATTTTTACAAACAAAACACGTATAATGTACGATTTTACACCTACAAAATGTAATAATATGCGTTTTATTTTAAGTAAATAATACGTGGTAAGGGCGGATTTACACCAATCTCTACTTTCCTTTTATATTATTTACAAATACTTTAAGCGATACTACGATATTTTCTAATCACTTAACTTTAGAAGTGAAAAAATGGACCTTCCGAGATTTTTCTTGTGAGTTACCTAATGTAAATTGAAAAATTACATATTACATGTCTTGTATAATACTTATGAAAAGTTTTATACAATGTATATTGTACATTGTATGTATTAATAGTTAATAAAATATTAAAAAAATCAACGAAAGGTCCCGAAGATCAAACAAAATATACAGATCCGTAGATAATTCGTATATTTGCCTTAAAATTTTAGATATTTCTGAAGCAAGTTTCTCGCATGTGCGTTTCTTGATACAATATGTAAAGTTCAGATTACAATTCTTCTCAAATATTGTAACAAATCCTTGTTCCTGCCCCCCCCCCCCCCCCTAAGCCAAGTGGTAATTCGTTGGCCGGCGTTTTGTAGAATAGAATTATGAGTGTATGGGATTGACACATGTTTTGACGTTTATGACAGTGGTCAACAATCGTCAATTTCATACATATTCTACAAACGTATTGTTACTTGTCTAGAGATAAGGGTGTGAGTTTGTTTAAATTTTTATATAAAATTAAAATCTACGCTACATAGATTTGTATAAATATTTGAGACTAACGACTAATCTGTAAATTCTTAAAGATGGCGTAAACAATTTTTTCTACAATTTGTATGAAATAATTTCTAATGTAGCCCAATTTATTCGTAAAAGTTATTATTCAATGGAGATCTGTTATTCTTTTAAAATATCTAAGTAGAAAAACTAATTGTTTATGTTATGTATTCCACCTAATTTTTTTTGCAAAATATCGAGTAAATTGAGCAACAATAAACTATGACTAAAAGCGGTCAGAAAGCCTTTTTTTACAAATAAACTACTCAAAACGAAAAAATATTTTTGTACACGTATCAATAAAATACAAATTTCAAAATAAATATATATTTTTTAATATTACGTAGTCTTTGACAAAGTCTATTTATTATTAAAAAAATATTTACAACTAATATTAGGTAACATTGCACTAAGTGTCACGGCGGCACAGGAGGCCATCACTGTCAGATTAACAGTTGATTTCGGAGTCCCCGACAAATTCACCATTGCTACCCTGTTTGATCACTATATTCCTATCCTCGAATTTCTTGTTTATCGGATTGCTGCCAGAGCTTGACGAGGCGTTGTCACTATCCGCATACGGTACATCAGTCATCGGGCCGTTCAGCAAACTAGCAGCTGAATTCGACTGTTTTAACTTTCCCTTTTCTTCCTTCGGCTCATTTTCTTTCGGTAGATCATCTATTACTGCTTTCTTGGGATCGATTTGTATCGTTTTAGATTCTGATAATTTATTTGGTGTGACAACATTAATATATGGCGGGAGAATATTCATAGTTGTCAAATTGACAGATCCGCTATTTTTTTTCAACGCGTTTAGATTCTGCTCTAGTTGTGCCGCGTCTAAGCATAGAGGTTTTGGCTTAGGACCATATTTAGGCGGGTTTTCTTTAGCCCAGGCGTTGATCCGCGGTGGATCGGGTGAAGCTATGGGGGCTGTTTTACGTTCTGGAACTAATGCGTTCTTGTGGTTTGTTTTATCTACAACATTGGATTCTATAGCTTTCGATAAAGCATTTTCGGGTGGTTTGGGTGATGTTGGAGTAATGCTTATTAGTTTTTCAACCTGCAAAAAATATCATTATGTAAGTTACTATTTAGAAGATAAGAACAGCATTAATAGACCTTTCCTATACCAATAGGAACCTAAGAAGTACTGCAGCAACGTGCGAATACTACCTATAGTATTGCATACGTCGAAGGCGTGACCAAATGTATGCATGTATTTATGCGTAAAAATAAATATACGAAACAGCAATTTAAGTTATATAGGTTGTTTTCCATTACATTTTTATCCGGCTCGAAGGACCAATAAAAAAATTGTGGTACAAATTATAATTAATTGAGACTCAAGGTTCCTCATACTAGCGTTAATTCCGGTTGTAAAGCTTTCACCTCAACTTCGAAATTTTCCGTAAAGCGACTGCTATCTGACCTCCACAACAAATTGGTGATGTCAAAGTATTGAAGTTAGACCAGTCGTTTTTTTTTAGGGCTTACAACTACCCATAACGACTACGATAGATATTCGTATGACAACTGGGACCGACGACATGACGTGCTCTCCAAGGCCCATTGAGACTCAGTACAATAAAACAACTGGAATATTCATCTCAATTGAAACTTATATTAATGAGTAATTGCCAATGGCGGAATAAGGGGTAGGACCAAGAAGTCCTGGCTTGACGTCATGGAAGGTGACATGCGTGCCAATGATCTCAATACCATGGACGCCCAAGTCTGAAATGGAGGAGGAAGAACCGGGACCCTTAGCTCTGAGTTCATGCAATCAGGAAAAAGCGTCCCCATGAGGATGATAATGATGATGATATAAATGAATGACTACTCACAACGGGTCCATTATCAGTGATCTGCCGCGGCTCTGGTTTCGGCTCGGTGAATGATGTCTCCCATATGATTGGCTTGTCATTTGCCTCCGAAGCTGTGTCATCATCTAGCGATGCATCTTCTACTGAACTTAGCAACCTGAGTGGAAAAGAATGTTTAAGTTTACAGCTTTTGACTCCTATAATTATAAGTAAAAACAGGCCAATTCCCCTAATTCAAATCTATTGTCTCGATCTCCACTTGTCAAAATTAAATAAAATGTCAAAAACAATGATGTATTTTTATTTTTTTACTTTTTTTATATTTAGTGCTTGCGCCATTTTTGAAAGCCGTCACGTTCCTGCATGACGTATCTTTAGTTTCACATAATTGGTCAGAAACTGTTTTTATTTCGTAGCAGAATTTTCACGAAAGAACATCGTTTTTAACATTAGATCGTAGCTTAATATTGTAAAAAAATGTTATTACTAGAATTGGCGATTTCATTGAATTCGTGGTCGCGTTAAAACATTTAATTTGATTTTGACAGATCGAGATTGAATGTTAAATATATATTTTCATTAGGAGAATTAACCTCCAGGGTCTGCAACCTTACCTGTCGGTGGAATTAGACGGCAGAAACTTTGTGTTGGTCCTTGTCTCTGCGCCGGAGGTACCCGAGGCATCGCGTCTTGCGCCGCCGCTGCCGCTCCGGCAGACCATTGGAATGTTGCCATAGTCTGGTGATGCTGAACCGAGACGGTATAACTTATTTCAGATCTCGAAATCGGATAAAATATTCATTATCTTACTGAAAACACATTTTGGAGTCGTTTCTTAAAGTGGTCTACTGTTGATATGAAGGAATACTGGTCTGGTCTCTGACATTTATGCCAAAGGGGCATTACTGTACTTTATGCGTAGCTAAAAGAGTACATTGTCAAATTATTTGCCGGTCATTAATGGGCTCCCTGTTTTGTACGAGGTACCAGTTTTCTGGCATTCTTACTGCTATACTTTTAATTAAATGTAATACTAATACAAAAGTACTCATAACTGTGGAGTAAAAATTATAAATGCATGTAAACAAATTAGGAAGTAGGTTTTCGTACCCACTTGGCTTATTATTTTCATTCCACATTCGTAACTTAACTTTCGTAATCAACTACGAATGGCAATGGCTGTTCCAAAAATGTATTCATATATAACCTCAAAGATAACATAAATACATAGAATCTCACCTCTCAGTAGAGGTGGATATTGTGAATCCTCCGTTTCTGGACGGTCCTGTGCCGCCGTTGGCGATTTGCTATGAAGTACCAGCTGATCCGTTGAGCTATAACAACATCTTTGATATAATACCTAATAATATTTAATTTAACAACGAACATAAACTTTTTTGTGCAGAAATGATTCACAAGCCGAACAGACGTGATGTACTGCCAAAGTTGAATAAAGAAGCAAATAAAATAGTTAAAATAGAATTACCAACGTTCATATGACTGACAACAATGTTTACTCAATACCTATATCAATATACCCAATGAATACCCAATGAATACTCAATAAAAACTCAATGAATAACCAATAAATACCCAATGAATACTCAATGAATACCCAATGAATACCAATGAATACAAATGAATACCCTTCATATGAAGATATTTTTCAAAAACAAACATTTAATAGAAACAATTTGGCAGAAAACATATATTTAAAATTTATAAGTAATTCAAATATCTAAAGTCTTTCTTCAAGTAAATTTATATGTTTTTTTAAGCATAAGTTGCTTTAAAGAATCGCTTTTAAAATGGAAAATTTAGTGGAAAGGAAATATCGGTGACTAACATGCTGCCACTGCTTCGTCTTTTTATAGCAGTTCAATTTTGTTACTGCTCACTTTAATTGAAATTTTCTCGATTTTCATAAATTTCAAAGGCTTCTTCTGCAAAAAACTGTGCTATTGAATTTTGAACTATAGTAAAATTGAGTATAGGTTTTTGTTTTAGATTTTTTCATAATAGAGTGTTGATAAATTTGAAAATTGAGAAAATTTCAGATGTTTTTACGATACGACATCGAAGTGTGAAAGGAGGTGCAACATTTATGAGTTAGATTTAGAAATTGCTGTTTTATTAGTGTTTGAGGATGCTGGCAGTCTTTCATCTCAATACCTAAACCATTTCATGGTTTAATTTTATAGTGAGGTATTCACAATGGCAGGTTTAATAGATTTCTATAAATTCAGCTCAAACTTACTCGTCTCAGACCGAATTTCAGATTTCCAATTTTCCATCATTTTTTTTTATTCTTTTCATCGAAGAGTATTTCTATGTGGGGATATACCATAAAACAATAAACAATTTAAATATGTATGGATAATAATCCTAAGTTTTTTTTATATATATCTGGATGATGTTTTGTGCTTGCCAGGTCATTTTTGATAGCACCAACTTCATTAAAATAAACTATCAAACAAATAAACTTTTTATATATCTGGATGATGTTATTATCTTTCCAGAAACTTTGCATAGCACCCATTATTATTAAGATTAGAATATAACTGATTAATTAATGTTAATATTTAATATTTAAATGTTTTCTTTTTAATTTCTTGTAACATAAAAAAGAATTTTCAATTAATCTGTAGATTTAAGTTTTCAATTGAACTACCATTCAAGTATTTACAATTGTGAACTTCCCTTAATAAAATTCGATTCTGTAAATGGTTAAAATAGGAACTATAGTTATCACTGTCAAATGCATATTGTTTTATTGAATGTCAAAGAGAATTAAGCACGATTTGACAACAATCAAGGACGGTGGCGGCCTCATACACTTCATGGAATTGTTAGTATTGCCATAAATTCTCCTTCGCACTGTTATCTGCCCCTCTAGACAAGTGGCAATTCGTTAGCCGGCGTTTGATGGAATAGAATGACGAATTGCCACTTGTCTAGAGGGGCTGTTTATCTTTTTAACAAGACATTGGCAAAATTGTGGTGAGTACTACCACAAAATCCACATACAATTTTTTTTTTACTTTTTCGTAGTAGGTAACCTGTCTTATTCTATTGTTGGAAGTCTGCCAGTGCCCTCGTATATAAAATGCGGTGTTACCTATTACTCGCCGGAGTGTTGTCCTGTGGCGACATCGGCACGAGGTAGTCGCACGCCGGCGCTCGCTGCCAACATGCCACGCTCAGTACACATCACACAGGGCGATTTATTTTACTAATTCTATTTTACTTTTATAGCTTTCCGGGATTTTTTTTACACTTTTTTCTTTTTTTTCATTTTTGTATTTAGTAATGCGTTATGGATAGCTGAGTATCCGGGTACACAAAGCTGCATTGCCACGATCTGCAATTTTACAGACGCGTGCCTGATTTTGTGGAACATGCACAGTAAACAGAGGCTCGTCCGTGATACTGCAGACACGTTCGTCATAGTAAATGCGTTTGTATTTGCGTCCGCGTCCGTGGAACCACATAACGTGGACAACCGGCTTAACTCTTTATTAGCATCCATTTAGCACAGGCTAAAAAACCAACGCAATGCGATAGTCCTATGGGTTATTGAATTTTTTTTTTCAATAGATTTTAGGAGTGTATGAAACTTGTTACATTTTTTAGTTATTTCAAATGTGGTACCTATACTGTTTTCTTTTTCAAGCAGTAAAGGAATGCTTTACTTGACGAACGTTTTATAATAGGTATTTATATTTTTATGTTTTATATTTATGAAACGAAAAATAATTTCCAAAATTATACATCTTAATGAAAAATCACGGAAAAGCTGTTATCTTTTTAAAGTTTTTTATTTTTTTATAATCACCCTGTGTTCCACTTTTAATTCTACGCGTGCATACCATTGGGGTTTATAACATTATGTTTTTAAAAAATCCAATTTGACGCATGTATCTATTCAAAACTATAAAACCCAATGGAAGGGACAAAGGTAAAATAAAGAAAATAGATATATAGGTAATAGATTCCCGCTATAGCTACTAGGCAAGTAAACACCCAAATGTTTTAAATTAACCGCCACAAGAGATTCTTTGAAATGTCAGGAAGCATTGTGGTTGAAATTAAAAATTAAATGAATCTTGTTACATGAAACATGCATTTTTATGATGGCAACATTGCAATGAATCTCCTTCTAACTACAGGGGAGCTAATTTCTATGCGATTCTCATTCAAGGACAAGGAGGTATAGTAAAAAAAAAGAAAATGGATTTCCATGCGACCTTGTAAGCACGGGGTCTGAAATACTAACACTGAATTTAAAAAAATATTTAGGTATCTTTAGTTTTTAATTATTTTAATGTTAATAAAAGAAAAAAAAACATTTACTTGCTTCTAGTAGCCAGAGCGAAAACGTTTGAAAAAAAAACACGTCATTACGAATTAGTATTTCTTTTTAAACACGGTCATTATATTTTTATATACATACACAGAGGTTTATTACCACATAATATAAAATTAAGAAGAATCGCCCTTTAGTCTTATAAACCTCGTTATTAGAGATATTAGTGTCGCGCAACGTCTAGTTTTTATGACCAATTACGTCACACAAAACAGTGACGTCATTGATTATAACTTCGAACGATCATAATATGTCAGTTAGTAGCCAAATGCGTTACAAATTATGTTGATCACCTGTACAGCATTGTGGAACAAGCGATGGCTACGAAGCATCCCTTATTAATTTTATATTTTGTGTTCATTACACTCGGCCAGGTTTATGTGGGGGTATGCTTGGACTAAAGAGTGTGTTTCGGTAGAGGCGTTGTTCTGGGTAGTGTGGGTGGGTAATGTGTATTAATAATACCTTTGAATCGTGTTGTGTGTTTTAATAGATGGTCACAAGTATAACTATAAAAAGAAATACAAAATCAATTTAGTGTAGGTACTTTATACAATAATTTTGGAATTTTAATTAGTACTTATTGTCTATCGCTGAGATTTTTGTACCTTTTGACTGGTTTCCGGCTAAAGAGAGAACGAAAAATTTCGAATTTGGAACGAAACGCAGGAACTTTACTTTATGAATGAATTAATTTGAATTGCGACACCTAGAGAAATAGCGTGCTTTTTTT
This sequence comes from Eilema caniola, assembly GCA_949126895.1. Classification (NCBI taxonomy): domain Eukaryota; kingdom Metazoa; phylum Arthropoda; class Insecta; order Lepidoptera; family Erebidae; genus Eilema; species Eilema caniola. The sequence continues at coordinate 1,054,135 of OX421486.1, read as the reverse complement.
AGCTGTTATCTGTATGACAACTGACATACAGATGACAGCTAAAAATATAGCGGCTAGTAATTCTTAAACAATTAAATCGTGTGCTACCGACTATCCCTGTATCCAATATTATTTTGGAGGTACTTGCGTTTTTCTACCATGCAATTTTTTTCAGAGCCTTGTCCGCCAGTTAGCGTGTGTAATCTTTACACAAGGGCTAAATTTCACCATTTTAAATTTATTCCACTAAACTGAGTGATTTCCGTTGTAGAGTCAATTTGAGTGAGTCAGAGAAATAATAAATTAAAAGAAATGTAATGAAATGGCGCACATTAGTAGAGACCGGAAATATTCGCTTACTTGATGAGCGAATGGCCTTAAAAATTCTATATCATCTCCTATTTATGTATAAGAACAACGCCTCCTATCTCTCTATCATAAATAAACAAATGAATAGCTACACACTCACCTGGGGTCCGTTAGCGTTGTACTGCACGTCCGCAGTGAGCGGCAGCAACGATCGAACTACCGGCAGTGGCGCGCTCACTATCGCTGCATCCTGAACAAAATGGCCGATAACGTTACTATAAAATGGCGGACAACGATGCCTGTAAGGTTGACATCTCAACATTCATTCTCTTCCTAAACATACTATTTTTTACGCAGTCCATCTCTTCTTAGGTTTCCTTTCCCTTTGTAGCCATCCACTTCCATAGTTAATGCTCGCATGGGGTTCTTGCAACAATTGTCATCGAGAACCTTGCTTATACAGGGTGTAATCGTTAAGTGTGTCCAGGCGATTATTCCGTAACTATTACAGATATCAAAAAACTTTAAACTGGTATCGAAAGTACATTACCTAATGAGTAAAATGACATCAATAACTTTTTTTAAATCAAACGAGAGGTATCTAATATTTTGACATTAAACACTCCCATACATTTAGTATCAGATTAGTAGAAAGGTTTTAGGTACGTACACCAGAAGAGACTTCTCTATCAGGGTACTCTCTTCTGTAGGCTATAATGGCCACTCTTTTGTTACAATCATATTTGCAGTAATTTTTTAGCATATCTGTCTTTTCTCTTTTGGAATATGCCATTTTCCAATCAATAAATGAAACAATCACGATAACGCAAATGAAAAAAAAACAACGATAAATTGGCGGGAACAACAACCCGATATAAAAGTTTTGAATTTAGAACGAACACCAAAGAGTATCTTTTTTTTGTAGTGTTGCTTTTCAGTTAGCTCAAATTACTTAATGCGATATTGAAACGGTTTATTACTAATTTGAAGTGGTAAGATAATTAATTTACACGTGTATTATATCTACTTGAAAATCATCACTGTCATATTATACGTAATCATAAAATATGATTAAGGTAAAATGGGTACTAGATCACTTCAAATGAGGAAACTAAAACCTTTCTACTAATCTCATACTAAATGTATGGGAGTGTTTAATGTCAAAATATTAGATACCTCTCGTTAGATTTAAAAAAAGTTATTGATGTCATTTTACTCATTAGGTAACGTACTTTTGATATCAGTTTAAAGTTTTTTGATATCTGTAATAGTTACGGAATAATCGCCTGGACACACTTAACGATTACACCCTGTATACTGATACAGCCGTCCTAAGTCTCACAAGCTTGTGCGTGACCTGAATAAATAAAGGACTGCACTGTTGTTCTGGGTTACCTGTGTCTCTAAAAAAAGTCACGCAGTGGGCTATGGAGCGAGCTGTGCTTGGAGTATCTTTAAAGGATAGAATTCGAATTAAACACATAGCTCGCAGAATAAGCAAGCTGAAATGGCAGGGGGCTGGCCACATCTGTCAAAGGACCAATGGCCGTTTGAGCCAACAAGTCAGAAGGCAAAAGCAAGGTGGGACGCTAGTGCCAACTAGTCAGATAGACTGCCGACCTGAAAAAGGTGGCTGGGACAGACTGGATGTGGAAGGCGAAGGATCCAGAGCAATGGCACATATTGGGAGTGGCCTATATCCAGCAGTGGAATATAATTGATTGATTATTTTTTAAATATTAGCAACCGAAATTACTAATATTCCCTCTAACCCCTTCAACTAAGCTAAATTACTTAATATGCTAGGAGTGGGCTCACGTCGGTAGTGTAATAGCCAGAGTCCGAACCCGGGACCTCTCGATCGTATGGCCGATTCTTTAACCACTATGCTACTAACGCTTGATCTGCTTACACATAGACAAGGGTGTATTTACATCTTACCTGTAGGAACGTCTGTAGCGTCTCAAACATGTTCTGGAAGGTGGGTCGCGCGTTCGGAGTGGGATTCCAGCATTCACACATCAGCCTGTATATCTCTTGTGGACACCCTGTAGATTTAATAGTTTATTTTTATTTATTTCTAACCAGGTAACCAAAAATGCCTCTCTCTACTAGGATCCACAGTTTAGATCCACATGTGGATCATTGGATACTATTAATTCCTTTTTAATCCACTATAGAGGAGATTTAATATTATAATATTAATTTTATATGCCACTTACGTACTTACGTATCCAATGATATTATTATGTTTCTATGGCACTGAGGCCACGGACAGATTTACAATAGTTCTAAAGTATATCAATATAAAATTCATCATCGATCATTTAGCCGAAAATAGCTCTCAGTTATACTACTTATTATACTATTGAAATTATTCGTGTCTGTATTTTGAAAATATTTTATTACCTTTAGAGACCAACCCATCTAGGAAATTGGATAGTAGCCGCTACCATTGTTATCGGCAAACTTTGTTAACAAACGTCAAACATGTGCAGTAACTGGACATGTGGCAATGGGGATATCCACGCAAAACTAATTGTAGATGGCAGCAGGGGCGCAATGTCCAAATAACAATAACTAACTCAGAGCTGTTAGATTTGAAGCGACTTGTTTTTTCTTTCTATCATGTTTTTTTTTGGTATTTTTTCTGAACTTACTTCAATATGTATTCAACTTGAGCAACTCAAAGCAGAATTGAGGAAAAGAGGTGCAACTTAAACTGGATAGAAAGCTAACCTCATCAAAAGGAAATCTTTAAATTTTATTGCTTTTTCCCAAGATATTGTGTTGTATAACTCTTAATGCAACAAAAAACACTGTATCTACCTTAAAACATTGTATCATGGGTTTGAAACCGCTTAGAACAATTTGCGAATATGAAGTAGGTACTGCTTCAGTAACAAGTTCAGCTCCTATATTTTAACAATGAGCCTTATTAATTCCAGTTTGGAGTCCTATGATCGCATTTTATTTCGCCCGTGTTGAAGCTGAAACTTTATCTTCTACTCAAATGGACCTAAGCTAGAATTTTCAGTAGCCAAAATATTCTTTCATTGTATAACTGTCTACCACTGTTTTTTTAGCTTAGCATTTTGAGGAAATAAATGCACTCCACTATCATTATATCCTGGTATTGAACAAGGCGGCATGTTACCCCATCATAAAAAATATCAGACAAACAATGAAATTTACGTCGATGACAGCTAACATTGGCCATTGCGGCGATACGCCCTCTGTAGGGATAAAAGCGCAGTGGATATCTCATTCGTTTTCCGACGTTTGGTAGAATAGAATGACGAATGTACCTATGGGATTTGACATATTTGACAGTCGTTAACGCCAGCCAACGAATTGCCACCAATGACGCGAGCGCAGCTGGGAAATAGGAGGTTAATGACTGCTGATGTCTCACCATAAGGTTTCTCGAGCCTGCCACCTCCGGAGACCATCTCCATCACTTCTCGGTTGGCACACCCGGTGTACGGCATCACGCCCAGCGAGAACACCTCCCAGAGAAGTACTCCGAAGGACCTGTGTCAGTGGAAATATTCTAGAACATTCTGCACAGCGCTATCCGGACCAAACGTAAGCAAAGTTTGACTGGATTGTGTTACGGAAACTATAATACGTCCTTTAAAAAAATCCTTCATTAAAATCCTACTAATTGACATAAACTTATTTTTTAACTGATTCTATAGCGGTATATTTAGAAGGTATTATTTACATTTATCCCGACGTTTCGGCTTCTTTTCAGCACCCATGGTTATTGGGGCGGTTAAAGATGGTAGTTGTCACATAGTTTGAAGTGTAAATCATTTCAAAGCACCAATCCCTTAATAAACTTCCTCCCTTGGTAAACTTAGTTTAAGTAGTGACGTCAATAAAAAACAGCCATGTTGTTCTCGATTGAATAAAAATCTTTGACTTCAACTTTAACTTAAAAAGTAATTATACCAAAAATACCCGTTAAAAAATAATTTTATATAATAACAGTGAGTGAGCATCAGACAGTACAATCCTACTAATATTAAAGAGCCGGAGGGGGGGCTATGTCGGTCTCGAACCGACTAAACCGCACGCCGTCTTTGGGTCGTTGTGCTAGGCCGAAGGTGAGGTTGTCGACGACATATCGCTCGCATCCCGCCTGACCTAGGGCCATCCCTCTCGGTCTGGCTCTCCTCGGGAGTTATAGTTCCCACAATCACGTAACAAAATATACTCAACATATTATATGCGTATTTCGGGAGTCTTTTGATGATAGCAAGGGATGCTAAGGCGGTGGAGGAGCTCAAATCCACTTATCATAGACCATAGATTAACCCCATTTCTTTCGTAACTGGGGGTCAAGATAAATGCCGGTATGCCAGAGTCATAGCACTCTAAAGATAACTCACCAAACATCAGTCTTGATGGTGAACACTCCATCGATGTAAGCTTCCGGTGGCATCCATTTTATAGGCAGCATGGCTTTGCCCCCCTTCTTGTAGTAATCTGAGCGGTAGATATCACGGGCCATGCCGAAGTCGGCGATCTTCACCACTCTTCCTGGACCCCTTGAGGTCAATAGGCAGTTCCGAGCCGCTATGTCCCTGGAGGAAGGTGCAGAAGCGGTCAAAATTTCCACTGGAAGAGAAGCCCGAGTGGCTTCTTGGGGCAAAATATTGTAAGCCATTTTGAATCTTAAATATGGGAGAAAAAGTATATATTCATTTGAAGACAAAGGACGGACAGTGCGACGCCGTGTTACTACACGAGCCTTCTCGCAAATATGGCCGGCTGCGGGCTGTTCCTATTTCAGAAAGAACTCAGCTGATCCATAACCCGAGTTGGAGAAAAAGTGTACAGAATCCATCAATGGAACCATTGCGTCGGCGTGAACTGAAGCATCGATAGCTTACTTGTTAAGGAGTCGGCCTTACAATTGAGAGGTCCTGGGTTTAAATCCTGGCCATTACACTACCGACGTGAATCCACTTAATTGGAGGGGTTTGAGGAAATATTAGTTATTTTTGTTATAAAATGGGCAAGGGTCACCAGTTATATCCAAAAAAAGAAACCTGTAAACCATGTGAATACCTGTGAATAAATCGTTTGGTCTCCAAGTATCTGCAGCCCTTGCAAACGTCCATGGAACACAGCAGTAGATCCTTCATGGTGAGCGCGCTGGCCCGCTCGGGCTTCGGTCTGCTCTCGCGCAGGAAGTTCTTGAGATCTCCTCCTCCCAGGAGTTCCAGGACTATGAACCTGGAAGTTGATGGACTATTTATTTATGTCGATACTATTAATTTCTTGTGGAATTGTGAACAATAAAGAGTTATCTATCTATGTACACTATTATAACATTATAAATTAGTTGCGTATCACTCGAAGCAACAGAAAAAAATCGGCATCGTCCGATCAGCCCCTCTAGACAAGTGGTAATTCGCTAGCTGGCGTTTGGTGGAATAGAATGACGAATATATGGAATTTGACGTAAATGACAGTCGTTAACGCATGTCAAATACGTCAAATCCTATACATTCGTCATTCTATTCCATCAAACGCCGGTTAGCGAATTGCCACTTGTCTAGAGGGCAGTTGATCGACACAGTCGGACCACACTGTCACCTTGGAACATAGATTTAAGAAAATTTTGGTTATGTCAAATTTACCTTAAAATACATTTCAAATCTCAAAACACTCTCATAGTATTTTTTTTGAAATTCGTGTCCATTTATTCATGATAGACGCAAAAGCTGTGACACGAATTTTGATAAAGTTTTCTTAAAAGTTTTGTTCAGATCTAAAATCCAATCGCAATTGGTTGAGTGGAGAACCGGATTCAAAGTCCCGAACACCGACTTCCTTGTGGTTGAAGCCGCGTGTTTTAGCTAGTAAGCAACAATAAGAAGCTGGTGGTATGCTCTAAAGTTTGTCTCACCTGGGATGTCTATCAAAGCAGACACCGATTAGGTGCACAATATTTGCATGGTTAAACTTTGCCATGATAGCAGCTTCCATTAAGAAGTCGGACTCTGCCTGCCCGGTTGACAGCTCTGGGAGCGTCTTGACAGCAACGGGCATCTCTGTCACATCTGTTCTGTAGCGATAGAGTCCCTGGTATACTTCGCCGAATGCACCTTGTCCCAAAGCTCTGGAAAAGAACAGGTTAATTTCTTATCAGTATGGTAGGTAGGACTCTGCGGTGTTCCCGTCCGAATTGAGCAGTCAAAAGTCCACCCTACAGAATACCGCGGCCATAATATCCTCGTGTTGTGTTCCTGGCGGTGAGTGGGGTAGCCAGAGCTCACTGAACGGTTTTTATGCTATCAGTAAAAATACCAAAGGCTTATCTTGTCTTTGTTATCTGTACTGAAGGCACTGAACATACCCCTTCTAGCTGTACAAAATGAGCGGGACCGGATCAACTGTCGAAGGCCGTCATATGAGGAGCCGGCTCAAGCGAACGGATTGTCAGTCGTATCGCTACTCAATGCTGAACTGCTGAGCAGGAAAGTCATCGATGAGGTCAGTACTTTAGTACAGTAGTATTTTATAGGAGGGTCGGCAGCACGAATGTAACGCCCCTGGTGATGCACACATCCATAGGCCATGATAACCTGCTGGTAGAAATTTTATGGCAAAAATTGACACAAATTTCAGCCGGGTGGGTACCACCGTGCACGCTTGCGAAAAGCCCTCCATAGTAATCCAATCTCGGTTGGATTGCGTTCAGGGATCAGCAAGTGCAGCCGGGCAGGGGGGATTGTGGTCGCGGCACTAGTGTCAGCATCTGATGAGGCCGTCAAGCTGAGTGCCACCATTGTTAATATGGTACGTGTATGAAATGGTGACCCTCTTTCCTGAGACTTGCCTTTAGCTTACCATCAGGAGAGGTGAAGTCAAATTGATGTGTCCTATATATAATTAAAAAAAAGCACTTTACATCACTTGGAAAATAAAAGGGCTTGGAGACTGACGACTATAGGGAATGAGAACTCACTTGACGAGCTTCAAGTTTTCCCTGCCAACTTGTGGGAGCCCCCTGATGTCGATGCCCTGGGGTAATATGTTGTCACTCCCATAATGAGGGTTGAAGTTCGTTAGCATGTCGTTCCCAGCCGTATTGCGGAGGCTGAAGAGAGCAACATCTTGTTCCGTTCTGTATTTCTGCTGTTGTTCCGATTCCTTCCTCTTCTGGTAGGTGTTGTCTAAAAGAAAAACTGTCGTCAGGATTGCACACTATTGTGGTATTAAAAAAATAGTTACCGAAACTACTATAGTCCGTTTTTTTAAATCCGATAGTAAATGTCAAATTGAGAAATAATGATACCAGCTTCTAGTGCTTGATGACGTGCGCGAAACTATCGATAATGTTTGTGTGACTAGATACAAGTTGTTTATCTTTATTATATTTTAAGAGAAAAGTTAAAATTGAATTTTTTTTATAGTTTCGTACACTATCCATATTAGCTAACTAAAAATTACCAACAAAAATCTGTACTAAATTTAGTTTATCGACAACTTCCGATACTGGTAACACAAGGCCTTTTTTTAATTGCAATAAACCGGCAACACAGGTAATGTCATTTTACTATCTGAAATTAAAAAAAAAACAGACTATAGTTAACCCCTTTTAAGCGAAATAGCTTGTTAAAGAAGTGTGTTCACGTCTGTAGTGTAATGGCCAGAAATCGATAGGTCCCCTTTAGATCGTAAAACCGACTCCCTAACCAATAAGCTACGAATACTGTGCAAGCTATCATGTAAAACATTATATTTCAAAAGAGTTCGAAGTGAGTCTCCGAAGGGGTAAGTGTACTTACACCTACATTTCGCCAAAGAACTATGGCTTTTGGTCTCACTTCAAGCGGGCACTTCTTCAAAGGCTGTACGTTTAACATCGGATGGACACAGTCCATCCCTTAGTTGCCTTATGCGACAGCCACGGGAAGAGATGGGGTGGCTGATGACCGTATTCTTTTCTTCCGAGAACCGACTTATACTTAATGGTGGCACTTCACATAGCTATTTGTATTTGTGTATTTGACAAAATAATTACCATGTGTGGACAGTGTAGTTGAATTTGAAATTGCCTATTTGACAAATACGGCCAATATCAAATACCTTCGCACAATTGACAAATTATTTTGTATTTTTGAAGTGAAAACTTCTTTAGCGGCGTTGGATGGGTAAAAAGTGTTAAACTCGCTTCAGGATTACTTGACCTTTGAACCGTAACCGACGACTGAGGTCATACAACATTAGCTACAGATTGTTTATTTTGTTAGGTACGCTAAGAGGCTTCGCAACTTAGCGGTAATCGCTTCGACTGTAAGTCCTTATAGTTTCAGATAGTACCGGGTTCGAACCTGGGCTTCTGACACTTTTTGTGATTATTTTTTCTTTTTGTAATTTATTACTTTTTGTGATTATTTTTTCTTTTTGCAATCCATTAATTTCTTCTGACAGAAAATTAGTGATAGGTTCTATGATTGACGCTATATTATAGGTGGGTATGCTATAGTATGGTATGTTCTTTTTCTCTGTATATAATGAAGAAAGAAAGAAAGAAAAAGTTTTCACTTCTGCCGGCACTCCCTGAGTGCAACCCGTCTTTTTTTTTAATTCTGTATGGCCAGTAGTACCTTCCTCAGCTAAAGGTAGCCATTACCGATACGTCCGTTTGGAATGCTTCCAAGTGGGATTCTTGCAAATTGATGTACTCCAGACTAAAGGCACACTGACTGACGTCCATTTGAATGTACCAGCCGCCGACGCGCGTGCGTTTCGACCGCTGGTGTACCTCTCAGAATTTTACTGATTTCTTTCTCTATGGTGTACCTCAGTATACCTTCAATGGAATGCACATCTTTAAAAAAAATAGGTAAACCATAATAAAAACCAATATGGTTTAAGCGGGTGATTCATTCACTACATACATATATTCTTATATATTATTATACCTGCTATAAACATTATTATACTTTGTAAATGTAATGTAGTATTTGAAAAAGAGAAATAAATGTACACCCGCCATTCAAACGTTTGTAAACTGTGGGTGTACCGTTCATTTCTCTTTCTCTACTTTTGATATTACGTACACGATGTGTACCTACCATCCGCCATTCAAAAACATACTAATATGAGACAGGCCTTAACTCTCCATTAGCGGCCATGTGCTACAATACAAAATCATGCGCAGACCTAGACATAATTGCAAATAAAACAAAATGTTTCATTGACTCACATGTACGCCCCGTTGATAGTGAGCAAAGACTAAGACAAAAATCATAAAGAAATGGACGTCGTTTTGTCCATTCACAGAAGATTCAAACGCCTTCCAAATGGCAAGGCGCATGTTGTAGGCCGCGGATGACGTCTATTTGGATTGATCGTTTTTTTGGCATGCATTTACAAAATTCACGAAATATTTTTTTAAGACGTCCACTCCATTTAGATTGATGGATGTATCGTCAATGGCTACCTTAACAGACACCTCTTTAAAGTGTGAATACTTTTTTGTGATGCAAATTGTATTAATCCGTATTTGCATGTTTACATGTTCATCAAATATCTTGCCAAATACAACAAACGCCCAATAGTAAACACAAATAGAAGTGTGAAGTGCCGCCTTAATACTATACAGTGTTACAAATAGACGAGAACTCACAGAGGTACAGACAGACGCACAGCACGGCGAGTACGCACATGCACATGGCTATCGACAGCCCGATGATGATCATGGACTGTGGACGTTGCCATGAGGTCTCCACTGCAAACAGAGACACATGTTACTCATAGTCAAGCTCGAGTGATTAGATGTCAAGCTGAAGATTGGAAGTCAAGCAAGAGATTGGAAGTCAAGCAGGAGATTGGAAGCCAAGCAAGAGATTGGAAGTCATGCTGAATATTGGAAGTCAAGCAGGAGATTGGAAGCCAAGCAAGAGATTGTAAGTCAAGCAGGAGATTGGACTTCAAGCAGGGGATTGAAAGTGAGGAGATTAGATGTCAAGCAGAAGATTGGACGTCAAGCAAGAGATGGGAAGTCAAGCAAGATATTGGAAGTCAAGCAATAGATTGGAATTCAAACAGAAGATTGGGAGTCAATAAGAAGATTGGAAGTCAAGCAAGAGATTGGAATCCAAGTAGGAGATTGGAAGTCAAGCGGAGGGTTGGAAGTCAAACTTAGGAAATTGGAAGTCAAGCTCGGGTGATCGGAAGTCAAGTTCGGGATATAGATGGGTTTATAAGAATACTTACGTATACACTTGGTGGGGTCGTTCGCGTCCGCGGTCCATGTGGGGGGGCAGTAGCATTTCACTTCGCTTCGGTACTCGTTCAGCGCCACGCATACGTAGTCGCAGCCGCAGTCCTAAAGCGGAGATCGTTTGGTTAAGATTTCAATGGTCTACTTGTTAAATTATGATAAAGTTATTACAATCCACTGCTGTCTAAACTATTAGGCGACAGGGTGTCAAATTCAGCTTCCCATCCTCCATCTTTTGCGTGTGGTATTTCGTCTCAATTTACCTTTACTGGAGTTAGCGGTGAGATGAGGTGAATATATCAGACTCGAATCGGTGTTTTGGCACATTCGTTGCTGGGGATCAATTTCCTGGCTCCCCTATAGAGAGAAGGCGAAGACCCTGAGACCCTCGACTTTGTACCATAGTGAAAGTTCCCATTGACAGTCATGGACCGCACGATACCAGCGTAGAGCCTTTTTTCTGTGCAGGAGGCGAAAGGGCCCTTCCAAATAGGGTAGCAGCTGTTATAACGCTAACGACCTTCTCGTGGACGTTATCAGACGGCAGTCAGTCAAGTGTAGAAGAACTGGTTACTGCGTGCAGTACCAGGCGCGGTGCCACAGCTAGTGGGTACCAAGGGACTCACCGGCACGGTGGGGATGACGAGCAGCTCGCCGGGCGCGGTGCCACAGCTAGTCGGTACCAAGGGACTCACCGGCACGGTGGGGATGACGAGCAGCTCGCCGGGCGCGGTGCCACAGCTAGTCGGTACCAAGGGACTCACCGGCACGGTGGGGATGACGAGCAGCTCGCCGGGCGCGGTGCCACAGCTAGTCGGTACCAAGGGACTCACCGGCACGGTGGGGATGACGAGCAGCTCGCCGGGCGCGGTGCCACAGCTAGTCGGTACCAAGGGACTCACCGGCACGGTGGGGATGACGAGCAGCTCGCCGGGCGCGGTGCCACAGCTAGTCGGTACCAAGGGACTCACCGGCACGGTGGGGATGACGAGCAGCTCGCCGGGCGCGGTGCCACAGCTAGTCGGTACCAAGGGACTCACCGGCACGGTGGGGATGACGAGCAGCTCGCCGGGCGCGGTGCCACAGCTAGTCGGTACCAAGGGACTCACCGGCACGGTGGGGATGACGAGCAGCTCGCCGGGCGCGGTGCCACAGCTAGTCGGTACCAAGGGACTCACCGGCACGGTGGGGATGACGAGCAGCTCGCCGGGCGCGGTGCCACAGCTAGTCGGTACCAAGGGACTCACCGGCACGGTGGGGATGACGAGCAGCTCGCCGGGCGCGGTGCCACAGCTAGTCGGTACCAAGGGACTCACCGGCACGGTGGGGATGACGAGCAGCTCGCCGGGCGCGGTGCCACAGCTAGTCGGTACCAAGGGACTCACCGGCACGGTGGGGATGACGAGCAGCTCGCCGGGCGCGGTGCCACAGCTAGTCGGTACCAAGGGACTCACCGGCACGGTGGGGATGACGAGCAGCTCGCCGGGCGCGGTGCCACAGCTAGTCGGTACCAAGGGACTCACCGGCACGGTGGGGATGACGAGCAGCTCGCCGGGCGCGGTGCCACAGCTAGTCGGTACCAAGGGACTCACCGGCACGGTGGGGATGACGAGCAGCTCGCCGGGCGCGGTGCCACAGCTAGTCGGTACCAAGGGACTCACCGGCACGGTGGGGATGACGAGCAGCTCGCCGGGCGCGGTGCCACAGCTAGTCGGTACCAAGGGACTCACCGGCACGGTGGGGATGACGAGCAGCTCGCCGGGCGCGGTGCCACAGCTAGTCGGTACCAAGGGACTCACCGGCACGGTGGGGATGACGAGCAGCTCGCCGGGCGCGGTGCCACAGCTAGTCGGTACCAAGGGACTCACCGGCACGGTGGGGATGACGAGCAGCTCGCCGGGCGCGGTGCCACAGCTAGTCGGTACCAAGGGACTCACCGGCACGGTGGGGATGACGAGCAGCTCGCCGGGCGCGGTGCCACAGCTAGTCGGTACCAAGGGACTCACCGGCACGGTGGGGATGACGAGCAGCTCGCCGGGCGCGGTGCCACAGCTAGTCGGTACCAAGGGACTCACCGGCACGGTGGGGATGACGAGCAGCTCGCCGGGCGCGGTGCGCGGCAGCACGGCGGCGCGGCTCCAGTCGCGCACGGCGCGCGCCGCGGCGTGCGACCAGCCGCCGCCGCCGTGCAGCCCCGCGCCCGCCGCCGTGTTGCCGCCTGCGGATACGGGCACAGGTCTCGTAAGTCAAGCAGGGTGGGGAATTATTCAGTAGGTATGTTCATATTGGGCACATCACTCCAATTACAAAAACCCTCGTTTCAATATGTACATATAAATATTCTAATATTATTTCCAAAAAATCAGTTGGTCCTTCGAGCCGGATAGAAACCTAATAGATCAGCAGTTTATAAGAACAACAGGTCGGTTTCCATTAGGTTACTCACAGTTTTTCCAGCTCGATTACCCCAGCAGCCCGCCATCTGCTTCTATACTTACATACTTCTGAAGCCTCCTTTACCGTCATTAAATCTTGCATACAAGCCCCCCGCTTTCGAGTGCCCTTTTCTTAATACATCATTAATTTGGTCAACGATGTTGTACGAGGTTGCCCTGGCTGGCTTGTTTATTTACCTGTTGTGTCTGAGAACTACAATTTGTCACTACAATTTTCTTTTTAATCCTGCTTGATAGAAACCTAATAGAAAAGAAACTTTCGCCATATATTTTCTTCAGAAAACAATAAGCTAAACTACTGGTGGACGTTACTCACCAACCCATCCACCTCCCCCGCCCCCTCGCAAACAGCCGCCTCCGCCGCCACCGAACCCACCGTGTGCCTGCCCCGCGCACGCCGCGCCCCCCACTCCTCCCTCGAGCAGAGCTGCGCCACGGACTATCTCGAAGCCTGGTGTAGTAGGCCCAGAGCGAGCTAGCCATCCTCCACCGGCCCCTGGGTACAAAAAAAATGTTAGTTTCTTGTAATCTTCATCATTCAGAACTTTGGAGTACCACTCCCGGTTGCATCCAAAACTTTCATTTTAAAGCCCGGGGTTCTCCCGCCTACTCCGTTTTTACATAATTTGGTTTATCTCGGCTTCTTGGTGTATGAGGGCTCCACGGGTTTTCACTTCAGGGTTAACCCAATATCACCTGCCTGTACACCTGCTGACTGCCCGACGAGCCTCTGGTGCAAGCTTTCCTCTTATGGAATGTTGTATAAGCCAATCGAAAATGAGAAGTACCCACCCCCAACACTAAGGTGTCGGTAATAGTAGCAGTGTCACAAAATCAATAGTATTCTTCTACTCATCTCATAAAATGACAACATCTACGTGTATCTAAATACGCTGATACATAATATTCGTACATACTTATATACGATGTTCCCATTAAAAAATGGCCGACGCACCTAAAGAAGTTTCCAAAACCCAAAAAAAATTGGTAGGTTTGACAAGACACAAATAAACCTTACCAGAAGTTTTCCCCGGCTGTCCATACATGTAACCCGACTCTGGGGTAGCATTAGTGAGAGCCCTTGCATACTGGGAGCCGTCGTCGCGAAACCTGCCCACGGATATCCCGCCACCCCCACCAGCGACTAGGAGTGGAACTGGTTGGTCATCCTTGTCCAGCTGGAAGGAAAGGAACTGTCAGGAACGCTAAATTTGCAAGAAGAGTTACAATATTAGAAAGTATGTTATTAGTCTAGGTTGACATTTTGACGTGAAACGAATTTCATAGCTACGAAACTAAATCCAGGCACAGAATAGTTAAAAGTACTGTCCAACCTAAGTCACGTGGCAGTCTATAAAAAAAGCAATATAATTAGATACGGCACATTATTGAATGCGCATGTTATATTTTAATTTTCCGGCAAATTGCCTCCTAACTAGAGCTGCTTTTGAGAACATCTTTTCAAAAAAGAAAAAACCTTTTGCAGTGCTGGTTCTAGAATCTATCTTTCAACCCTACATTATCGACCATCTAAATCTACACTACTATTATAAAGAGGGAAGATTTGTATTTTTGTACGTTTGTAATGAATAAACTCGAAAATTACTATACCGATTTGAAAAATTATTTCGCTGAGTAACATAGGCTTTATTGGATTTCCACGGAAACATGGACCATTTGCACGCATGTCACCCTCCACGAAGTCAAGCCTGGAATTCTTGGGCCTACCCCTTCTGCTGTGACGTACTGCCACGTAGCCTGCCTGTTGCCACAAAACGTGGCCACACCAGCGAAGGCTACTCTCTTGCATTTTATTTGCGATGTCATGGACATGAAGGCTGCCACAGATGCTAGAATTCCTCACGCGATCTTTACGCATAACTGCGCACATCCACCGCAGCATTTTAATCTCCGTGACTCGCAGCTCCTGCTTGTACCGCTCCAACGGCGGCTACGCCCTACAACCGTGTAAAAGGACAAGCCTAATGATCGTCTTATAGACCTGCCCTTCAACCTGATGGCACTTTAGGATCGCATGTGATGCCAGTCATTTCCCACCACTTTGCTCGCGCGGCGGCAAAACGTGCCTTGAAGTCGTAGTCGATGTCACCAGTCATGTGAAGTACAGATTTCAGGTACTTAACCTGGTCCGTGCGCTCGACCAAATTATCGCCTATGCGGAGAGGTGTGGGATCTGTTGAGTTTAACACCAAGTATTCTGTCTTCGCCACACTTCAATTCACCCTTCAACCCTAAGTAATTCTGTAGTATAAAAACACATGGTTGGATAATAATATGAAAAAGACCCCCAATTTACACTGTCCTTCGATAAAATAGCGTATCATACACACCAAGAAGACGTAGGTAGCCCCTCCGCCGCCTCCACCCCCGTCAGACACGGTGGTGTTCCGAACTTCGTGCGTCTTGCTCGTGAACACTAATGAAGTGTTCGACGGCTGGCGGGAGCATTCCTGGCTTTCCTGGGCTGATAACGTCTGTGGGAGAGAACGTTTTGCTGTAGATTATGAGATGGCCCTGGGTCAATATGAGTGCGAAGAAATGCCTTACGGCCCACGTAACACCCCGGCGTCTGAGACGCTAGTCGGTGGTGTACAGTTTTTTGATTCTAGTCTGACATAACCGCCGCGGCTTTTCAGGGATTACTATACGAATAAAAAACATTCCTGGATATTCTGCTCCGTGCTATCTAAACCCAAAGTAAGTATAGCTTAACTAGCTTGTGTTACGAATATATAGAAACACCCTGACCAAAGCAAATATACATGCTTATATGCTGAATGGGAATTGACACCATGACCTTGGACTTAGCACTCGAACGTTCTACCACTACGCCAGGCCACAGAGGTCATCTGGTATTCGAAGAGGCCGGTAGTGGACTGTTACAGACTAATTAATTGAACACAACTCACCTTTTTACAAGCGTTTAGACCCTTCTGTCCGACGAGTACGTACAACCTCTCAGCCTTATGAAGCTCTATCAGCACCCGGACACTGGCGGCATGGGACACGCCTGTCCACGCCGAGCCTAACCCACCACTTGCACCTGTTGCTATCAGCCTATCGAAAAGAGAAAAAAAAATAGTTATATCTATTTTTATTTTTACATTATAATTTATGGAGGAACACTCCCTGATGTTCACTTAGGTTGCAGACAAAGTCATGGCCCACCTAATGGGAAGTGGTTACTGTGGTGTATGGACGTGTGCAACACCAACACCGAGCGTCACACTCGTGCCGCCGACCTTGTAAAAACCTTCTAATGCTTTTCTTGACGAAACCTATATTGAAGTCGATTGGAACAACCACAGCAGGAAGATCAGTCATCAATTGAATTGAAAAAACGTGCTAGGAATGAATCCGAATAGGTAAAATTATGAAACGTAGATTAAATAAAATTTCAGCTTAAAATCCTGTAAGATTTTGCTCCAGTGGGATGAATCCCAAAGGAGGCTTCACACGCGTCAACTAGACTAGTTGCTTTAAGAAGCTAAAGATGATATACCAAGTGGTAGTTCTACTCACGTATACAGCCCTTCAGCCGGCACCTCCCACATTTGTATCCCCTGGTAGGCACCCTTCTGCACCACGGTGACCGACAACGGCGAGTTGTCATATTCAGCGTCACACATGGTTTGGTTTGGCCCGTAGCGGCCCGTAGCACCACATGTTGTGAAGCGGTAGTCTAACAGAAAAGATATCGTATATATGATACTGTTGGTAGTTTACGCAAATATGACTTATTGAAATAAGACTAGTCAGTGGCGTCTCGCCATTAATTATTTTTAATACATTTTACTTGACATTGGTAAAATTGGGGCGATTAGCTGCAGAGGCCTTTTTGAAGAAGTTGAAGTAGATACAAGACTATTTTTAATGGATTCTATTGAGGATCCGCCTACGTTGATGTCAGTTATCTTGCAAACATAGCCTATGTTCTTTCCTAAGCTCTAATATATTTGTGTTGGTACCAAATTTCATCAGGTTATCTTAAAAAATGATGAACTTACATACAAATCCCCCACTTGAAAACCTTTAACCCCTTATTTTCGCCATTAAAGATAACCTATGTCCATTCCCAAGTTCATTAAAATCCGTTCAATGTTTCAGGCGTGAAATTGTAACAGACCGAACAAATGGATTAATTTAAATAATAACACTGAGCTCGTAGTTTCGGTTGCTTTTCAGCAACCGCCTAGTGAGCATGGCTGTTGAAAGACCATACGACGTCGTCAAAAATAAATATATTACGAAATGATTTTCTCAACGATTCTGTCGAAAGTGAGGTTAATCAAAGATTTTCTGAGAACCCCATATCTATCCTTAATTAGTTACAAGGCCTTCCTGATGTTCTATTGTCAAGAAATTTCATTATAGATTTTCTAGGAAATTAGTATCTAGGAATTCTACTACTTATCCGCGTGGTCACGGTGAAAGAATACAAGAACGAGTATCACCACACCACCCCATCTCATCCGAAGGGTGTCGTAACAGCCCCTCTAGACAAGTGGCAATTCGCTAGCAGGCGTTTGATGGAATAGAATGACGAATGTATAGGATTTGACGTATTTGACATGCGTTAACGATTGTCATTTACGTCAAATCCCATACATTTGTCATTCTATTCCACTAAACGCCGGCTAGCGAATTGCCACTTGTCTAGAGGTGCAGGCAACTAACGGAAAAATACGCAAACGATAACACTACGAGAGAAGGAAAACTCGAAATGAAACCCTGTACCAACCCGTCTGGCTAGTATGGAAACAGTCGGTCAAAGCGTCCAATATTGGGAGGGGCCTTTGTCTAACTGTGGACTGTGATAGGGCATTGATTACTACTGGGTATTTCTAAATATTCTTAACTATTGTATGCCAGCATGATCCATTTCAACTTACATGGTCTATCAGCAAACGCGGGATGAGGAGTTGTCTTCTCCTCGAAAACTGGATCGTAGTAGCTATAGTCCCCTAACTCTTCAGGGTCCACGTTCAGACCGAAACACTCCGGAGCCATAGAGAAGTCGTCGATAGCGGAATCGGAGTATATTCGCATGCCACGGCGTGTCTTGAATTCCAAATAGTACCTGAAATGGATGAAAGAGATTAACTCACTGTCAAGTATGATGGCTATGATCAGTGCTACCATGAAATATCCGCAGTTGCGGATCGAATGTTCCATGGAACATATTTTTCCTGAAGAGGGTACAGTTTTCTCGTGGTAGGGTATGCCATAACAATTGAAATGACTTCTCAGTTTCTACTTGGCGAAATACTACGGACCCAAAATTTTGGATTTTTTATGGTACCCCCTAGCTATTGTCTCGCTCTGTTAAGCAGTGTGCATTGTATGGCGCAAATACATACAAGTTCGAATCAGTGCCCCGATCACGAAAAATATTCGAATTCGTAACGTAAGCGCATCGAAAGCATTGCAATTGGTTCACAGTAGGCAGGCGGCCAATCGCAATGCTTCGCTCTCTCGATACGTTAACGTTACGAGGATATTATTCATGGTCGAGGCACTGTTCCGGGTAAATATACAGAATTGCACTCATCAACTTGAGTGGTGGACATCGTTAGTAATCCCTCCCACACGTCCACTATTTTATCTCCTGTACACCAAGATCAACAGCAGAAGTAACAGCTGCCCCTCTAGACAAGTGGCAATTCCCTAACCGGCGTTTAATGCAATAGAATGACGAATGTATGGGATTTGACATTTTTGACATGCGTTAACGACTGTCATATATGTCAAATCCTATATATTCGTCATTCTATTCCACCAAACGCCAGCTAGCGAATTGCCACTTGTCTAGAGGGGCTAATCAACCCACGAAAACACAGAGTTATGTACTTCTCTTGCCGCTCTTTGTCGTACCAATAAGCTGTATTATTTACTAACAAGCTGAGCGCCATCATTGTAGTTTTTTTGGTATCTGCAATGGTGGCTCTCGTTCCATCTTACAGCATGTCCACGTCACTCCTACCCCCACTTTCTTTTAATGAGGACCAAATTGCCTAAAATTAATAACTCTGATTGTGTGCTAAGAGCATTCTTCCATCGATTTATCGCTTTAAGGCCTAGTGTGGCAACTCTTAACTTACCTGCTCGTGATGTTAGGCAGTATGATGGAAGCTCTGTACCAATTCTCGCCCTTATCCTTGGTGGAGAACCAGAGCGATGTGGTGATGTTGCCTCTGTTCGTCAACTCCACCACGTTGAGGCTGAGGGAGCCGTAGTTGCGACCGTTTTGTTGGTAGTAGAACCTTATCTGTGGGACAACCATAATCAGGATTGTGATTGGTAGATTCTCTACGATGTGAAGTTTTGCAAGGGAACAATGCGAAGATGATTTTTTTTTTTTTTTTTTTTTATAAATAGGACACGTCAATTTGACTTTACCTCGCCTGATGGTAAGCTGAAGGTAAAGTCTCAAGAAAGAGGGTCACCATTATGTACACGTGCCATGTTAACAATGGTGGCACTCAGCTTGACGGCCTCATCAGATGCTTTTTCACGCCCCGCTTAAAGGACCCGGGACTGTAGGAAGAGGGAAACACGTGAGCTGGCAAGGAATTCCAGGTCTTAATGGTGCGACAAAGGAAAGAGTCACCGAACCGCTTGGTTCTTGAAGGAATGTTCTGCACCGTATAGGGGTGACATCTAAGTCCTGCACGTGTCGTCCTGTATAGGAAGGGGGAGGGTGGGACTAATTGGAATAGCTCTTCAGAACATTCACCATGGTAGAGACGGTAAAAAACTGCCAAAGAAGCAACATCTCTACGCATCTGCAGAGACTCGAGGGTACTCGTGACCTCAGGATTTCCGATAATGCGGATCGCACGTCGCTGCAACCTGTCGAGAGCATCTAATAAGTACTTTGCGGATCCATCCCAGAGATGTGAGCAGTACTCCACGCAGGAACGAATTTGTGTCTTGTAAAGAAGACACCGTTGCTCCGGCGTGAAAAACCGTCTCACTCTGTTCAGGACTCCGAGTTTACGCGAGGCTGCTTTGATGATACTCTCGATGTAGTTTTTGTTGTTCAGTTTGCAGCGAACATCCATACCTAGGATATTGAGGTTGTCCTGCAGTGGCAGTGGCGTGCTCTGAAGAGTGGGAAGGGGAAGGAAAGAAGATACCTTTGCTGTAAACGCACATGCCTGCGTCTTCTTGGCATTGAACTCGACCAGGTTCTCAGAGCCCCATTGGGAAATGTGATTCAGGATCCGGTCAAGCTCAGTGACAAGAAGCTGCCTTTTTTCCGCGATATGCGTCTGCTTATCCGCAGGACGTCCATGATAACTCTCGTGTAGGGTGCTATCATCCGCATAGCAATGAATGCTGCCGGTCGACAGCATGGCATTGATATGCAGAAGAAAGAGAGTTGGCGATAGGACAGATCCCTGCGGTACGCCGGCATTTACCTGCAAGAATTCCGAGGCTCGTCCATCACAAAGGACGCGAATACGGCGCTCCTGCAAGAAGCCGGCAACCCAGTCGCACAGTCTAGGAGGCAGACCAAAGGCTGGTAACTTGGAAAGAAGCGACTTGTGCCAAACTCTATCGAAAGCTTTGGCGATGTCAAGGCTAATTGCCAATGACTCGCCGTGCTTGTCCATAGCCTCACCCCAAATATGGCTAACATACGCCAGAAGATCACCCGCTGACCGTTTCGGCCTGAAGCCATATTGCCGGTCATTAATTAGGGAGTGATCTTCAAGGTGACGCATGAGCTGTTTGTTGATAATGTGCTCGAACACCTTGCACAGCACTGAGGTGACGGCTATGGGTCGATAGTTGTTTGGGTCTGAGCGATCCCCCTTCTTGGGGATCGGCTGTACATTCGCCTCTTTCCAAGCCGAAGGCACTGTACCAGAGCTATAGGACAGCCGGTACAGCCGCGCAAGCATTGGAGACAACTCCGCTGCACATTTTTGCAGAACCACCGCTGGAATACCGTCCGGACCACTGGCTTTCCGGACATCGAGTGATTGCAACACCGCTCGGATATCGCGTTGCCTGATACGAATATCAGGCATTGCATGGTCACTGACGGGCAGTGTCGGCGGCTCCATACCACAATCATCGACTCGGGAGTTGGCCGCAAAGAGATTAACCAGCAAATTTGCTTTCTCTTGCGGCTCATGGGCCAGGGATCCATCGGGATTGCGCAGCGGGGGCAGCGAAGGCTGGCAGAAGTTGGCTTGCACGGCTTTGGCCAGTCGCCAATAGCCACGGCTACCCGTGGGATGCTCTACTAGCTCCTGACCAAGCCGCGCTATGCGCTGGGCATCCGCTCTGACATAAGCCCTCTTGCAGGCCTTTGTGGCTCTGTTGTACGCCGCCTTGAAGTAGCCCACGTTGGGATCGCACGTAGCGCGCGCCCTGATCCAAGCGCGGTACGCAGACTGTTTATGATTAACAGCCTCCGCGCACTCGCGCCCGAACCAGGGGCGTGCCCTGCGGACACCGGCGACATCAGTGTAGGGGATATAATATTCCATGCCCAGACTGATCTCACCGGCGACAGCAGTTGCGGCCTCAGATGGGTTCTTACCTCCAAAGCAGCGTTCAACCCACGGGATGGACGCAAAATAATCACGCAGTCCATCCCAGTCCGCTGACGAGTAGTGCCAGAGACGCCGCTTCCCCTGCACGGGACGTGGGGGCGCTAAAATGGGCACCTCGGAACGGACCAGACAATGGTCGGATTCACCTAAAGCGGCGCTCACCGAAACACTGTACTGGTCCGGGCGACTCGTCAGCAGAAGGTCTAGCAGAGAGGGCTCATGGTCCGACCTTTTTGGTATCCTAGTGACCTCGTGTACCAATTGGGTCAGGCCATGCGCCAGAGCAAATGCATGGGCGGCTCTTCCCGCGTGGGTTGTTTTGGCGGAGCCCAACCAGATCTCGTGGTGGGCGTTAAAATCCCCCAAAAACACCAGTTCAGCGTTCGGAAACCGCTCCTGCGCATCATCTGCCGCCTGACTAAGGTCCCAGCTCAGGTTTAGTATTAGTGTAGTAGACAGACAGACAGCCAGGCAGAGTTACCGTCGTAATAATTATCGACTGTCCGTTCAACTTCGAGAACAAAGCCTGCATGCGCGTCTCATTCAAAACTCTGGATGAAACCCTATTTTAATAGATACTTTCGTATTTCTCATCGAGTAAAACATTAACAATTCAACATATATATGTCACCGCCAACCAGCTTAATTAGCCATCCAATTAACTGCCCGGGCAGTTAACTAAACGGCGCCATCCAATTAACGGCCTGAATGATTTTCAGCCGTCTCATTTATTACATCATTTAATAACCTGGCTGGCTAATGCTTAGGGCAATCGTAAGATGGGGCACTACCTTGAAATAAGATAGAAAATTACATACATACATGTAAATCCCCAAGGGGGTAGATAGAGGTGTATTCACTGAAAATAAGTGATAGGTTTTTGTGATAGCTGCGTAATCCGACTTGATTAGGTTAGGTTAAATGGCTAATGCGGCAGCAGAACGGAGCGTAGCTCCCGCGTTAAGCATTCGTGGTTATTTTTGAAGTGAAAACTTCTTTAGCGGCGTTGGATGGGTGTAAAATGTTAAGGAAGCGTCAGGATTAGTTGACCTTTGAACCGTAACCGACGACTGACGTCATACAAGATTAGGTACAGACTATCTATTTTGCAAGTCACGATAGATAGCGTCGTAGCTTAAAGCACTTCGACTGTAAGTCCTTATAGTTTCAGATAGTATCGGGTTCAAACCACCTGGCCTTCTGAAACTTTTTATGATTATTTTTTCTTTCTGTAATTTATTACCTTTTGTGATCATTTTTTCTTTTCATAATTTATTAATTACTTCTGACAGAAAATTAGCAGAAAATAAGTGATAGGTTCTATGATTAGCGCTATATTATAGGTATGGTATGGTATGTTCTTTTTTATCTTTTTCTATGTATATAACGAAGAAAGAAAAAAAGAAAATGTTTTCACTTCTGCCGGCACTCCCAGAGTGCAACCCGTCTTTTTTTTATAACCATGCAAAAATAACTCATATTTCAAACTGTTTAATTAAATGGCAGAGCAAGTAGTTAGCCTAGCCGTTTAATTAAATGGCTGAGCACCATTCAGGCCGTTAATTGAATGGCGCCGTTTAGTTAACTGCCTAGGCAGTTAATTGGGCGGCCGATTAAGCTAGTAGGCGGCGACGGATACATAATGTTGAATATATTCACACCTATAAATCTCTGAAGGTGTAGGCAGAAGTAGATTAATGGCCACATTTCGCCAACTATGATTTATCGGTCCCGTGTAATAGGAGGTGAGCCCATTACTTGCAAGGGGGCTTTTTGTGACAGGCCATATATTTACAGTCAGATGCAGAACACCCATGGTAAGAAATTGGTTTGCCCTAACTCTAGTCTACCAGCAGGGCTAACATGCGCGCGTCGTCAAATATCTCGAATCGAGATGAGATATCATCTCGAGTCTTCTCGAGCGAAGTAACGCCGACATATTTTGTCGCGTCAAACTTTTTCAATTGTTATCTATGGCATACACATTTTTTAAACATTTATCCGATAAAATCGGCCCGATACGGCCATTTGCTCGAAAGCACAGACTAGTTAGGGATGCTAGGTATGAAAAAAAGAGAAAAAATAGTGCAAACAATTTTCGACCTTATTGACATGACATGCTATCGAATTTTTTTTCTTATATTCGTGATCAGCGTTATCAATTAATGCGAAAAGACACGTAACAAAGGAAATGTCATTAAGGTCGAAAATGGCTTGCAGTCGATGTTTTAGTCCAAAATGAACCGAGCACAAAAAATGTTTACACGAGATAACTTCTCGTCGACCAAATGAAAGACGGGAGACAAAACATTTTAATTTAAAAAAGAGAAAAAATAATGCAAACAATTTTCGACCTTATTGACATGACATGCTATCGAATATTTTTTCTTATATTCGTGATCAGCGTCATCAATTAACGCGAAAAGACACGTAACAAAGGAAATGTCATTAAGGTCGAAAATTGCTTGCAGTCGCACAAAGGTACTAAATTTTGATCCAAAATGAACCGAGCACAAGAAAAGTTTACACGAGATAACTTCTCGTCGACCAAATGAAGGACGAGAGACAAAACATTTTAAATGTCAAAATTCGAGTAAATAAGGGCACGTATGTTACAATTTGCAGACACTAAGTAGAGATGATTTCTCGAAGTCGAGTTATGTCGACATCTGACAGATCGCCATGAAATTTGCCAAGTTACCAACAGTCGATATCGACATAAAACGGCAAAATGCCTCGAGATAGCTATCTCGTGGCGCGCATGTTAGCCCTTCATGCTACCAACAGTCGACATATCGACATAAAACGGCAAAATGCCTCGAGATAGCTATCTCGTGGCGCGCATGTTAGCCCTGCAGGTATCAACGCGGCATTTTTAATAAGCTTTTATCTACTCTGATACTATAATACAAAGATTATAAAATTGAAATCAAAACTCTTATGACAAACATAACGCACAGGCCAAAAACAAAGCGTCGGTTAGTGCTTAAGGAGTCGGTGTTATGATCGAGAGGTCCCGGGTTCGAATCCTGGCCATTACACTTCCGACGTGAACCCACTCCTAGCACAAGCAATTTAGCTTAGTTGGAGGGAATATTAGTAATTTCGATAATATCGGTTGCTAATATTCTTTAAAAAAATAGTTTTATTACGATACAGGTCTTGTATGGACACCTATTTCATTAAATAACTTTTTAATCATAACGATACACCTATACAACCTCCATCTAGACGGAACCTCCACTGTAAAAAAAGAATCCGCCGATTCGGAAGAAAAAAAAATTGAAACACGCATGCGTAATCGATGTTTGCGCCTTGGCGCCAACATTTTACATTTAAATTAAACAAGTTTTTAGGTTTTGTTTGTAAAATAAATTAGTTTATGTATTATAGTATGAGAGTAGATAAAGTAGTCTATGACACTGTACATAACTTGGTCTTATAACACTCGTGTAATACTAGACTACTTGGTCTATAACACTCGTGTTATAAGAACCCTTATTATGCAACAGTATCATAAACTACTATTATTTAACTTGCAATTTATGTATGAAATTTGTTCGGATGGATACTTGCAACACTATTTTGAAGCTGTCAATCCTCAGGTGATTTTGAAGTTTTTTTTAAACTTAGGTTCTAAAATAAAATAATACTTACAATACAACAGTTATAATATCTCGACGTAATATTCCCATGGACCTTCGGTGGGGGGTTGAATATGGCAGTTCTCATCGCAGCCGTAGAAGCGAAGTCTGGCTTCTCCTGATTGGGCCCCGTAACATTCATGTTTACAAAGAAGTAATAACCCACGCACTGGGATATGGAGTAGTTCATATGGGCAGGGAAGAGTGGCGGGACCACCAAGGTTGGATGGGTGATGGCTGGACCACAGGTATGGTCGTTATTTGGACCGGTTTTGTCGGTTGGAGTTGGACCGTTGTGGCGAGACCATTTTAGAATGGACCTGTGAAAAAATAAAGAATTAGCTAAAGATCTTTATAAATTGTGTAGTCACCGGCATATAGGTATTTGACCCAAAGTCGCGGGAGAAACTAGACCCTGGAGCGTGTGGATTGGTTTGATATTTGATGTAATCTGTTTGGTCATTGGTGGATTTGAGCTCCACCCCCGCCGTATTACCCCTTGCTTCTTCATATGACACCCGTATTACCCCTTGCTTCTTCAAATAACACCCGTATTACCCCTTGCTTCTTCAAATGACATCCGTATTACCGCTTGCTTCTTCATATGACACCCGTATTACCCCTTGCTTCTTCAAATAACACCCGTATTACCCCTTGCTTCTTCAAATGACACCCGTATTACCGCTTGCTTCTTCATATAACACCCGTATTACCCCTTGCTTCTTCATATGACACCCGTATTACCCCTTGCTTCTTCAAATGACACCCAAAAAATTGCGTACTTCGCAAATAGAGTATGTTTTGTGACTAGACTGGGGAATAAGATATATGCCGGATATTATACGCTTACTATAACCGACACTCAAATTTAATTTATGTGTTTAGAAGAAACCCTTTAAAATATCATTATCTGCTCCATTCGCTTGATTTTGATTATCTTTTTTAATATGTTTTATTTAAAAACTCAGTTTATTAATATTTTTCTGTTTAGAAACTCATTTCAAAAACTAAAAACCGAAATTGAACGATTAATTAGTCAGTTAGTCAGTTATTTAGCCTAGTTTAAGTATTTAATACTGGAAGTCGCTTCAAGATTGTTTACATTTAGTTCAGTAGTAGTGGTAGAAATTTGATGGCAAAATTTGTCACAAATTTCGGACGGGTGGGTACCACCGTGCACGATTGTGAAAAGCCTTCCATAGTAATCCAATCTCGGTTGGATTGCGTTCAGGGGTCAGCAAGTGCAGCCGGGCGGGGCGTGGGCGTAGCACTAGTGGGGCCGGTGGGTGCCACGCCGTGCTGAGACGACAATCCACTTTTGATGAGGCCGTCAAGCTGAGTGCCACCATTGTTAACGTGGTACGTGTATGTAATGGTGACCCTTTTTCCTGAGACTTTGCCTTCAGCTTAGCATCAGGCGAGGTGAAATCAAATAGACGTACTTAACCGAATGGCGTATGGTATAGCATAGTTAATATATTGCTTACAGAGAATCAGAGACATTCTCGAAACCACATTTGTCCATCTCGAAATTGCAGTACGATCCATACGGCATTTTGTCTGTA
This sequence comes from Eilema caniola, assembly GCA_949126895.1. Classification (NCBI taxonomy): domain Eukaryota; kingdom Metazoa; phylum Arthropoda; class Insecta; order Lepidoptera; family Erebidae; genus Eilema; species Eilema caniola. Next base: position 1,027,339 of record OX421486.1, on the reverse strand, counting down.
ACAAAAAACGTTTCTCACTTAAAGTAAAAATTAAAAAGTAAAAATCATTTTTTTTTTCGTTTTCTTTAGAATGAATAAACAGCTGCCCTAACAGACATACAATATGACCTATGGTAGACAGCACGACAGGCATTCTTTAAGCCTTTAAGCGTCGGTAGCTTAGTTTTTTTTTTTTTTTTTTTTACGTGCGGGAAATCCCCACGGATACCCGCCCCTCCGGAGCCGGAGGGGTGGGTTATGTCGGACTCGAACCGACTAAACCGCACGCCGTCTGTGGGTCGTGGTGCTAGGCCGAAGGTGAGGTTGTCTTGCGACATATCCCTCGCACCCCGGCTGACCCAGGGCCATCCCTTTCGGTCTGGCCCTCCTCGGGGATCGGTAGCTTAGTAGTTAAGATGTCGGCACCACGATCGAAAGGTCCCGGATTCGAAACCTGGTCATTACACTACCGACGTAAACCCACTTAGCACAAGCAATTTAGCTTAGTCGGAGGGGTTAGAGGGAATATTAATAATTTCGATAATTTCGATTGCTAATATTCTTAAAAAAAAAACTATACAACGTTGTAAGCCACTGTAAGGGTAAGCAGAAATGTATTAACAGCCACATGCCCCGTGGTGTGAGCTTATTGCCGCCCATCGGATACTCGCTCTGTATGTTAACTGTTCGATGGACAGCCATCCATTAGTCGCCTTCCACAAATCCCATTATCATCCACCTATCTTGTCCAACAATATGTGGTCGCCGCAACGTGTCATTTTGCTCCACACAATCCAGTTAGATGTCATTTTGTCATTTCCTGTCATTCCTATTTTGAACCTACCTCTACTTTTGTACGGCTTTCTACGACATCATATCTATAATATAAAAATGAATCGCAAAATGTGTTGGTAAGCGCATAACTCAACAACGCCTGCCCCTCTAGACAAGTGGCAATTCGCTAACCGGCGTTTGATGGAATAGAATGACGAATGTATGGGATTTGACGTATTTGACATGCGTTAACGACTGTCATATACGTCAAATCCCATACATTCGTAATTCTATTCCACCGAACGCCAGCTAGCGAATTGCCACTTGTCTAGAGGGGCTGGACCGATTTCGCTAATTCTATCTTTAGAATATTCCTTGCAGTATGAGGATGGTTCTTACGCAGAGAAAAAATAAAAAAGTGTTAAGCCGTCACGGGAACGGGAACAGAATTCCACGCGGGCGAAGTCGCGGGCATCAGCTAGTATGCAATAAAAATAGCTACATTATCTAAAAGAGTAATTGTAAACTTACCACAGTTCTGATTCTCATCACTTCCGTCGTCGCAGTCCCGCACGAGGTCACAGACTTGCTGTAGCTTTATGCATGAGTCTCTCTGCAAAATAAATTCAATTAATCAATTAGCCTATCACAGTCCACAGCTGGCCATAGGCCTCTCCCTATGTTGGGAGGCTATGCCCTGCTGTTTCCACGCTGTTTGAGATTTCGTTCTCTAGCAGTGATATCGTCTGCATATACACACATCTAAAAAGTCTAAGCAACATGTACTAATTTAAATTTTAGGATGGATCTTCACATTATAAGAGCGTTTTCACACTCATCCGATATCCGATATCCGACATTCGATATCGGAGGAAGTCAAATGTATGAGATATGTGTCTGTCTTTCACATTGTCCGGCCCGATATCGGGTATCGGAGCTAACAGCACTGTGTTGCCCCGATATCGAATCACAATAAGACTTAAACAGCGACTGCAAGCAATTTTCGACCTTAATGACATTTTCTTAGTTACGTGTCTTTTCGCGTTAATTGATGAAGCTGATCACGAATATAAGAAAAAAAATATGAATAGCAAATATATCGCAAGCAGCAATATATCGATAGCATGTCATGTCAATAAGGTAGAAAATTGCTTGCACTTTTTTTTTTTTTTTCATCCCTAGCATCCTAAATAGTCTACGCTTTCGAGCAAATAGCCGTATCGGGCCAATTTTATCGGATAAATGTGAAAACAGCACATGGTGTCGGCTATCGGATGTCGGCTATCGGCGTCCGCCACCGATATCGGATATCGGGTGAGTGTGAAAACGCTCTCACGCTATATTTTATTTTTAAAATTATTACAAAATGAAATTTCTAAAGAAAATGAATTTATTGTGAAAGAATAGGACAATTTAATACAAAGTATGGCCGCCTCTGCTATTCAGAACTTGTCGGCAACGATTATTCATTGAATTAATGAGACTGTTTATGTCATCTTAAGGTATTCGCTCCCAATTGAATTTTAACAAATCCTTCAGCTGTTGGGGTTGTTGTCACTCTATCCAAGTCCTTCAAAACACGTCTCTGGAGCATGTCCCATGCGTGCTCGATGGGGTTGAGGTCTGGCGATTATGCAGGCCAGGGCAATACCCGAATGTTCTTCGTTGCCAAGTATTTACGTGTTCGCCGAGTTGTATGTGAATGCGCATTGTCATGCATTAACGTAAAATCGAAGCCAAAGGTTTGTGCAAATGGATGGACATAAGGTCTGAGAATATCCTCAATGTAATTTTCAGCGCTCATGTTTCCATTTACAAAAACGAGCTCAGTTCGCCTGTTCTTGATAATACCCGCCCATACCATAACTGTTGAGCCGCTATATGGATGAATTTCCTGAACGCACCTAAGCCTTTCAGTATTTCCGGACCGACGGTACACTCACACCCTTCTTGTATTAGGCCTAAACCCGAATCGCGACTCTTCGGAAAACATAATTTTATCCCATTGTTCCTGGGTCCTTGTTATGCGTTCTCTACACCATTCATTTCGACAAGCGCGATTCCCGTGACGTATCGGTGGGCACCCGATTGGGCGTCGAGCTCGTAGGCCGTACTCATGCAGTCGATTTCACACAGTTTGGGGACTTACATCAACACCACTTGAATTTTGTAGCCTCAAACTTATCTCTCGAGCCGTTAACATCGGCTGGCGTCTTGCAGTCAGTTGTATGTACCGGTCTTGCCGAGTGGTTGTACTCCTTTTACGGCCTGGATGCTGTTCAGCGGGGTCCCCTGTATTATTATAGTGCTGCCAAAGACGACATATAACATGAATGCTAAAATTTCGAGATACCTGAGATTGATTACTTCCCGCCTGCAACATCCCTACAGCTCTTTGCATTTCATCTGCCAAGTGACGTCGCTCCATGACGTAAAAAAAATTTAACGATTCAATTTTGTCGCTAACTTTATTTGAATGATTGGCAAAATTATAAAATCAAGACAGAACGTAGCAATTAAAACGCACTTAAATTAAAAAACATTCGCAGTCATTTGAATTTTATGAAAAAACAAAACATAATCGATTTTTTTACAACCAGCCAGTATATCATCAATAACAAAAACGTTTACTTACCTACGCACTTTGAGTGAATAAATACTTAGAAATTATTCAATACAAATGGTAAATTTGTAATATCATGCATGTTGCTTAGACTTTTTTGATGTGTGTATTTTTCATTAGTCACCTCTTACGACACCCTTCGAATGAGATGGGCTAGTGATACCTGTATTTGTTCTTTCTTCGTCACCACACGGATTTACAAGATTTTTTTGTCATATTTTGGTAGTATTCATATCAACTTTAAGTTCCGGTTGCATCCAAAACTCTAGACTCATAGCCAAGTTCTTGTCACCCACAGCGATTTCCTAGTTGCGTCCAAAATTTCTGGAGCCTGAGGTCTACTGGTTGGTATGTCATCTTTTCCAGTAATGACTAACTTCCTACTCCGAGAGAAAAGTTCTCTAATGCCCTTCTCGAAGAATCCCATATTGTATTCGCTTGAAAAACCACAGCCTTTTTATTCCACATCTTGAGCGTGCGTGGGATTGACTTCTGTTCGTACATCACTGTGCGCACCGTTTTTGATTGCAACGTGTGAGGATGAATTCTCTGCCTGTGGCAAGCGATGCGATGATATTTTATCATTTTAGTATCCGTGGATATCATGTCGAACAATCCTTCTGATCACAGATACAGGCTGTAAAACACATACAGCGAAGCCAATGTCCTTCCTGAGGCTGAGAGGTTTCACATCGCCTGTGAGTTAGGGGTTGTGGACGATCCTCAGTGCCCGTCATTGCACGCAGTCAAAGGGGTCAAGCTGGGATGCAGGTGCCCTAGTAAAGGTGACAGCGGTACTCTATGAGAGGCCGAACTTACTTACGACTTATGGAGAAGAGTAAATAACTGCGTCACCCTGTTGAACACTCCTAATTATAGTGCCAGTTCGACCTTGTCTTCCAAGTAATTGCGGCACTTGACGTCGAAGGCGGCAGACGACAATTTAAGAAGAGAGATGAAAGGAATACTTACGTGCATGATCTTGCATTTCATCTGTCCTGGAGTACAGGTGCCATTCGGAGGGACCGGAGGTTCAGGCACGCACTCCGACATGCGTATGTTGTCTATCGCGATGTGAGGCAGGGTCTGAGAGAGGCTCACATACGTTGGGCGGGTGACCTCGATGATAATTCGTACTTCTTGCATCACCTTGCCGATGGTTAGGTACATGGGGTACCATCTGCGAAGAAATTATGAGTTAATATACGTGATACCTTCTGAAGTTACGCGAATGTCAGTCATAGAAATGGAATGTCACCTCGCGACCATAGCAACTGAAAAGTAGACGAAACGTCGGGCTAAAAGTAAATATGGCATTCACGGATATACGGGACGTGGTTGCTATAAGGAAATTGAATTGTATAAATAATAATGTAATAAGTAAGAAACGCGACAATTTGTGAATATGGATGGATGGATGCCGCGTGGTTCCCGGCAGAGAAAATTTGGGCCACCCCTTCTCTTCCCATGTGGTGTCGTACAAGGCGACTAAGGGATAGGGCTGATTAACTTTAACATCAGACAGATATGTACAGCCCAGACTCAGCCTCAGCATGCATGGCTCGAGTCAACAATAGTGCCAGGAATACGGCAATAGGCTCACCCCCTATTACGCGGGACCGAATACAGATTGGTGAAATGTGGGTGTTAATTCACCTCTGCCTAACCCTCCGGGGATAAAGGCGAGATTATATGTATGTATGTATGTGGATGTTTGTTACTCTTTCACGTAAAAACTACTGAATGGATTTTAATGAAACTTTACAATAATATAATTTATACATCAGAATAACACATACGCTATATATCATCACGCTACTACCCAAGGGAGCGGAGCAGTAATCATTAATATAAAAATAGTCGAGGACAAAGTTGAGTAGAGAGGCGAATTTAAGGCTTAATACAGTCGTCGGCTCAACATTAAGGGATAACCAACATCCACGCAGGCGGAGCCGCGGGCTCTAGCCCCTTTACACAAGTGGCAATTCGCTAGCCGGCGTTTGGTGGAATAGAATGACGAATATATGAGATTTGACGTATATGACAGTCGTTAACGCATGTCAAATACGTCAAATCCCATACATTCGTCATTCTATTCCATCAAACGCCGGCTAGCGAATTGCCACTTGTCTAGAGGGGCAGAACAGCTAGTTGTAAAAAAATCGGTGAATATACTGATCAACCCAACTGTGGTATCTTTATTCTTATACCCGCAATAGTAAATAATAACAAATAAATCGCTACATATACAATCCTTAATAGAGAAGCTGGTCAGAACAAAAATTATCTCCCAGTCCCTTTGCGGGCATTTGGAATTTGGACACAAAAATTTATAGTGCAAGTCTAAACTCCAGCACGCCTGTTAAAATATACCTTTTTAAAATTGAAGTAAGCAGCACGTTACAAAATATCCCGTCGTTGCCCCAAGATGGTATAAGAGAATTTGGAATGCTCAACTCGTGTCTCGATAGCTCAGTGGTCAGAGCATGCCTCCTGTAAGGGACTGTTCACGGGTTCGAGTCCCGCCTGAGCCATTAGTTTTTCCATTCTTAATCGAACTAAGATTAAAACTAAAATATACTTCCATGATGTGAAATAATATTCCCATTAACATTATTGAATAAAACTAAAAAAAGCCCATGAAAATCAATAAATACTTTAATAAGAATTCGTTAACTACTGGAGAAGTTTTGTGCTGTCAGTGGGAAGACCAAAGGCTGTTCCTGCTTCGTCTTCTACACTGACGGCACAAAAACTCTCCGCGTTTACAGGGGCGGCAGCACGAGTGTGGCTCCCCTGGTGTTGTACACGTCCATAGGCCACGGTAACCACTTACCATCAGGCGGACCTTCCGCTTGTCTGCCACCTCAGTTGTATAAAAAAAAACCTGTCATAGTGGAAGTTAAAGAATTTGATTCTATTTAGAACAACATTGTTGTTTCTTATTTACGTCCATAAAATTCTATTCTTATTTTACCACCACTTTCAGGGCGCTGGTGGAGAAGAAACGGCACTACAAACTCCACTGCGGCAGTTTTTAAGACGTCTACTTACAATATTTATATCCTTGAGGCTAAATGTGGACGAATCTACATTTGTCTCGTGTCTGAATGAACATAGTGGGGACATTAAGTAAACATGCGTCTAGCAATTACAACAAATATGGGAACATTATTTCTTATGCCGCGTACACACGTATGAACAAATTTGTTGCGTTCCAGGATTCGCAACAGCTTGGTTCGCACGTGTATACCACTGACGAACACCGAACACTCGGTTCGTCAAACATGTTCACGATCAACCTCTCTGTATGTTCCGTATGGACGGTGTTCGAATAGTTTTAATAAATATTACGTAACAAAACTGTTCATATAGAACCTGAAAGGGTACAGGCGTTTATTTATTATACAAATCTGTTTCCCACCATCTAGGATCCGCTTTAATTAATACCTTGTGAATCTTGTAATTACTAAAAATCTTTCCGCTACTTCGACCACTTCGAACGGCGTTGAGTTAGCGACTGTTGTGCGCGAACTCAATTCAAACTATGTTCGCGTCTATGTTCGGGCATACCGTCCAGATGTACAAACCAAATGTTCATGTTTGATGTTTATGTACACTATGTTGGTGTTCGTGCATCATCTGTACACGGTGTAAGAATTCCCTAGTCCAAGTACGTCCCTACGAACAAATACAAACAATTTACGACCCTGTATTAGCGATGAGGTCCTGCAGTCCTGCTCCGACTGAGTTGGAAAATAGCACAGTCGCGTTAACAATGTACTTTTTATGCGTATTAAGTACGCAGTTTCTTGTCTTTTCAGGAAGATGTAGGCTCCTCCACTACGGTACCTAGTGGAGAAGCTGGTAGAGAATGCCTTTGGCATTAAGTCCGCCATAAATAAATCCACCAATCTTAGATTAGGTATATCGAAACGATCCGCGCGCGCCAAAGCCTCGTTTCTCTTGCGACTGGGGTCATCATATATGCCGGTAAATTTACCTAATACGAACATGAAAGAAGTACTTACTTCCCATTGTTGTTCCCGGCGACCTCCTGTAGGATCCACTGGAAATCTGTCTCTGTTGACTCGAAGATCAGTCGGATGCTGGCGTTCTGCATCTTGCTTTGGTGCAGCATAACTTCGAACTGGACAAAAACATCGTCATTATGTACAAGATAATCAATGGTACGGGAGTAATTCAATAAGAAGTCGGTATGAAAGGAACTTCATCCCATGCACGCTCTAACTGTGGAACGAACTCATTGCTGTGGTTTTTCCAAGCGACTATACAATATGGGGTTCTTCAATAAGGGTAGAAAATTTCTTCAGGTTGTAACGCCCCTGTTATTGCATGCGTTCATAGGCCACGGTAAACACTTTCCATCTGGTGGGCTGTTAGATCATCTGCCACCTAAGCGGTATAAAAAAATGTGACATTCTATAAGCGATCTAACTGTTATCTGTGACTCCGCCCGCGTAGACTTCTCATCTCGTTCTCGCAGCTGACCATCCCTGGCTTTGCTCGTGCTATACTTCGAAACCCCGTTGCTCCCCTTTACCTATATGTATACCAGGTGTTAGGAGAACGGCCCCGGAACCGAAGGCACCTGCTAGTACTCCGAGTATACATACTACATACTGGCTTACACCCGGCATAATACCTATCGCCTCATCTGAGGAACCACCACTTAGCCCAGGTTTTATTGACCTGACCTGAGTCAAAATTCTGTTTAAGGTCTATCAGGTGATACAGCGAACCTTGGTTGGATGGGCCAAGGAGAGTTTTCTGATAATCACCGAATATTCAAAGTACTGGTGGTAGAAACTGGATGGCACAAATTTGTCACAAATTTCGGCCGGGTGGGTACCTCTCGGCAAGTCTCTAGCAGGTCTCTAGCCGGACAGAGGGGCGTGGGCGCAGCACTAGTGAGGCCGGTGGGTGTCACGCAGTGCGCAGACGCCAATCCTCTTTTGATGAAGCCATCAAGCTCAGTGCCACCATTGTTAACATAGTACGTGTATGTAATGGTGACCCTCTTTTCGAGACTTTGCCTTCAGCTTACTATCAGGCGAGGTGAAGTGAAATTGACGTGTTTTATATATAAAAAAACTCAGGTTTGTTGTTTTAGCCGTCTAGTATTTAAATTATTTTAGTAGAGCTATCAGGATATCGGAAACTTTTAAACAATACAAGGGAAATATCCCGATAGCTCTGGTAGTAACCGTCGAGAGTATGATACATACCTTACAAAAATCCCATAGTCCTTGGAATGGCGGTGATTTTATCACCATATTCTCCATAGTAGGGTCTACAGCCAGGTAGAGGAAGTGACCTGGTGACAAAGAAAAAAATTAATTAGTTTATGGATACAAATCGTTATAAGTAATACGACAGCCTGTCTGACGTGGCGGTAGTGAACGCGGCCACTACGCAGGAGGCGCAGGTTTGATACCCACTCAATGCAAATATTTGTATGCATGTAAATGGGTTTTTGCATTGGTGTGGTCGTGCCTCGAAGAGCACGTTAAGTGTCGGTCCCGGTTACCATACTAACATCTATTGCAGTCGTTACGGGTATTTGAAACCCTAAAAAGTCCAATAACTGGTCTAACTGCAAAGATTCGATATCGCCTTTGGATTATGGAGGTCAGATGGCAGTTGCTTCACGGAAGTTCCGCCAAATCTGCAGTTAGATTGATAAAGAGGACCCCAGACTCCAAGTTAAAAGCTTCGGATGCGACTGGGATTAACGCTAGGATTAAGGAGAGTTGCACAAAGTATCAGCCCGCGTGGATGTCGGTTGTAACGACTTTAGGTCGTATCTCCGGTTCTACTAAACCGATTGCGATCAAACAAACGTAAGATTTTAAGTCTGACCAATACCTTTCTACAACAACAAAATTCATTCTGTATAGTTATTTCGTCTACCGCGAATAAACAGACAAATACTACAAGAATTCCAAAAATATTTTTTTGGAATTCTTGTATACTGTGTCGTGTATACTGAGGTGGCATTCGAGCTCACGGCCCACCTGATGAACAGTGGTTACCGTGGCCTATGGACGTGTGCAACACCAAGAGTCTCACTCGTGCTGCCGACCCTGTAAACACAGAGAGTTTCTGTGCCGTCAGCGTAGAAGACAAAGCAGGAATAGCCTTTGGTCTTCCCACAAACACTTATCGTGATCCAGTAGTTCAGGCACCAAAAGCAAAGTTAGCGTCGACTTCTAAAAGAACAGTGAATCTGTAAATTCAGTTATTTTTCTCTAAGTTATTTTACGCTTTTCAGTTTCTGAAGTCGGTTTTTTAAACATAGTTTTTTTTATCCTAATTTAATCGATTTTAATAGTTAGAATGCTTTATTTTTTGTCATTTAAAAATTAGAATTGTTTTAACAGGACCAATATATTTTTGAATCTACCAATTCATCCTACTACAATTTTCCTATACAGTGATAGTATACATCTGGCGGGCGGTAAACGATCAATTTGTCTCATAAAACTCGTCGAAAGAACACAAAATGGCTTTATTTGCAATAATTGTAACGTGATTATGTCTCCCCAGGGATAACAGTAGGGTGCATATTGTAAATAACCCGAAAAAAACAAAGAAACATTCTTTTTCTTTTTTATACTACTTAGGGGGAGGCACACGGCCCACCTGATGGAATATGGTCACCGTGGACGTGTACAACAGGATGTCACACACATGTTGCCGACTCAGTAAGAACAGAACTTACCTCTTCAGGGATTTACAGGGATGAATGAATGAATGAATATATAAACTGTGGGGTAAGTATACGTATAATTCATTCATAAAGCCTCGCTTCTTGTTAAGATAGCAGTGAGCTGCCCACGCAACAGAAGCTGTCTAGTGAGTGGGCGGTAACCTCTGCCTTGTATTGTGATATTTCATTGTGACCTTAATCATTTAGGAAAGTAATTATTAACAGGGTGGTTAATGGCGGCGCGACATTCAACTTTACGTGGGAGTGGGATAATATTGCTATATTGGCTAAGCTATCCCGATACCTAAAGGAATAGTATTGTAAAAATCCGACTGCTGCAGAAAAGTTTGAAACAAGTTTGATGGCAGATGGAATTGGATTCTCATTCGCGTGATGGCCTCTGTGGTGTAGAGGTTGTTTTACTATTAGGCAGAGGGCGCGGTTTGGATTCCCGCTCAGTGCAAAATATGTATTTGTATGCATGAATAGGTATGGTATAGATCTGAGTATTTCTATGTATACTTAATACACAAATATTATGTTTATCGGCATTTCAACGGGTTGTGGAGGTCATATGGCAGTCGCTTTACAGAAAATGACAAAGTTCAGCCAAATCCGCAGTTAGACTGGAAAAAAGGGGCCCCTAACTCCGAGGTGAAATTTTCGAATGCGACCGGGATTAACGATAGGGCGAAGAAGATTAACTGCATTCTAGATCCCATAACACTAGTTAAGCTATGCTATAACTACATATTAGTTGTTCTGCCCCTCTAGACAAGTGGCAATTCGTTGGCCGACGTGTGGTGGAATAGAATGACGAATGTATGGAATCAGACGTATATGAACACGGACCACTGATGTATATGTCAACGCCAACTTAGCTTAATCAGCCATCCAATTAACTGCGTAGGCAGTTAACTAAACGGCGCCATTCAATTAACGGCCTGAATGATATTCAGCCGTCTCGTTAATTATATCATTTAATAACCTGGCTGGCTAATGCTTAGGCCAATCGTAAGATGGGGCACTACCTCGAAATAAGATAGAAAATTACATACATACATATACTTACATCTGTAAATCCCCGAGGGGGAAGACAGAGGTGTATTCACAGAAAATTAGTGATAGGTTTATAGTGATAGCTGCGCAATCCGACTTGGTTAGGTTAGGTTAGAAGGCTACGCTTTGCTCCGCTCCCGCATTAAGCCTTCGTGGTTTTTTTTTATAACCATGCAGAAATAAGTCATTTTTCTAACTGTTTAATTAAATGGCTAGGCAAGTAGTTAAACGTCATCGATCCAAGCTATTTGTCTAGCCGTTTAATTAAATGCCTGAACGCCATTCAGGCCGTTAATTGTACGGCACATTAAGCAAGTTGGCGGCGACATATATAAATCAATCAAATTCCATTACACGCCGGCCAATGAATTGCCAATTGTCTAGAGGGGCTGGCTATGCTTCCTTTTTTTGGGCAGCGATGTGCAGAATGTCGTACAATATTAATTTACCTACTACTTTTGCGCCGGGAACGGTCAGGGGCGGGTGTTTATTTATTAACTAAATTATATTATGTATTAGGTATGTATTTTATATTTGTGGAAATATGACTGAAAGATCTGATTCAATTATATTTGCCTACTACATTTGGTTTATGATTTGCAAAGCAGTAGATACTGTCTGCAAATGGACATAAATAAACACCTAGTTCTTTGTGTGTGCTTCATATCTTACACCCACTCAACAAATATAAGTAGGTACTAATTCGCTGAACTAACGGGGAGTTCAGACTATTATTAGAATGTCTCGACGAGAGCTGCATCTAAAATAATTGCTTAGAAAATGGTGGAATAATAATATACATATAACGTGCTCAGGGACGGGCTTGGTTCGCGCTATTAGAGCATGGGTAGTACTATTCATTATTCTGTGGCATGGGTGCGGTTTCATTAATTCACACCAAGTACAGTATCACAGGGAAATTGGGCAAGGTAGCCGGGGTCGACTTCATAGAACATCCACTGAACTAATCAAAGAGGTATTAAAAAAATATATAAAAGGACAGGTACCGAACAGGTCAATTGGGTATTATCCTGTACTTTGTGGTAATTATTTAACGGATCATAATAAATTAAGAATGGTACAAGAACGGTAAGAGTTGCGTCGGTTCTTGTTTTATCGTTTTTATTTATTTTTTATAATCCACCTAACCTATAATAGTAAATGATTTGACTATTAAATATTATGACGTCACAAATTTTCAATTTCAATTCAATACGCTATTTGACAAAATTAAAAAAATACTAGATACAAATAATGGTCATCCTATCAGATAATAGCGTAAAAAGACATTTAAAACTATAAATTAAACTAAAATAAGCATATTTTTTGAGAATTTCGCTTAAAAATATCTAATACTTTATCGAATTTTTATCTGTGACGAAAACGATCTGTGATCGATCACAGCACTGCTGACGTCACACGCAAGTAACACGGCTTTGTGACAGAACAGAACAGAACAGAAACAAACAGTTTTTGTGGATTATTTATAGACGTACTTATTTGTACATTGTGCAACTACACACCATTCGACAGCGTCCGTGGCGTGGCGGTAGTGAACGCGGCCGCTACGCAGGAGGCGCGGGTTCGTTCCCCGCTCAGTGCAAATATTTGTATGCATGAATATGTATATTTGCATTGGTCTGGATGTTTCTATATATAATATGTATGTATTTACAAAAAAAAATACGTATCTAAGTATGTTTACCCGCATTCTAGATTCCATAACACAAGCTAGTTAAGCTATGCTTACCATGGGTCTAGATAGCGTTGTGTGAAATGTTGTGGGATATTTATATTTATTATTATTTATTATTATTTATACGTGAAGTGAAGTGTGTAAGGATAGAAAGACATGGCGGGCTGTTGTCTGTGCCTACCCCAGAGAGAAATAGGCGTGAGTAGGTACATATGTGTATGTATGAATATCGATTAAGATAGAAAAAATATTGAATTGGTCTAGGCGGGTCTTCGAACCCGCGATCTTTGCCTTACAGGGGCAATGCTTTGGCCAGTAAGCTACCAGACCTCGCCCAAACCAATCCAAATTTCTATTTTACATCTTAGAGACGACGGTCGAGGGTCTACCGATATTCTCACGAACTATCGAAACCAATGAATGCTTTTCAATCATTTTTAAGCATTGATTTTTTTCTACTCAGCCTATACCTATACATTAATATTCTTATCTTATACGATTTGAATATTAGGCATGCAAAATGTTGTTGTTTTTTCCATTAATAATTAATAAATATATATACACATTTTCAAACCAACCCTCCGGGGATGGACGCACGCAATCTGCTTCTATCAATTTCAATTTCTTTCTTCGTCAAAATAGTACATTACAATTAAACATGTCATGTTAACATGGTACATGTATGTAATGGTGACCCTCTTTCCTGAACCTAAAGCCTTCAGCCTATTATCATGGCACGTGTATATAATGGTGGCCCTCTTTCTTGAGACTTTACCTTCAGCTTACCATCAGGCGAGGTAAAGTAAAATTGACGTGTCCTATTCATAAAAAAAAAAATATATCAGGCAAATTAAAGTCAGATTGACGTGTCCTATATAAAAAAAAATACATATTTTTGATGTCAAATTCTACTTTAACTAATTTTACCGCCATTTCCAAGGCGCTGGTGGAGAAGAAACGGCGCAACAAATTTCACTGCGGCCTATGGCATTTTTGTGAAGACAATTTACAATAAGTGATTTCTTTTAAAACTTAATATGGACGATTGTACCCACATTTGTCTCGTGTCAAAGTAATTAAAAAGTAATATAAAAAAACCTAAGTTAAAATATGGTAAAAAAGTTACGCTATATTACACACGTTTCCTTTACTGTCATTCAATGTTTCATTGAAGCCCACCGGTTACGAGTGTTTCTGACCTACCCTTTTCCACAGCCTTTTTTTCAATAGATACATTATTAATTTGTTCAGTATATCTCACTACCACGGATGCCCAAGGTCTTACAAAGTTAAGAAGGAAAAGCAGAAACGTATGCATAACAGCTAAAAGACGTGCACTGTTGTATAAAAAAAAATGCGTTCATTTCTTTCGGCTTACTGCAGCACACAAAACAGATCAACTAAAATATAAAACTTATACTATATTGACGGCGAATACATTTTAGATAATTTTACATACCTACTTAATTTCATTTGAATATTTTTGTTACAAATAATTCAATTGTAATGAGGTATGTTAACAGTCTAATCTATACCTACATAGTATTTAGTAAGTAGTCTAGTATATAGTATAGTATAGTCAGTGTTCTTTCGCGATACCAATTGCTTTTGTTACATTGAAATCGTCGGTTTGGTTTTAAACGCTTTTATTATGACACATTTATAACACGAGGTGACTGAAATAAGATACATACCTACGTTTGTTTACGTCTTTAGATATTTTTAAATAGGTCGCGTTCAATATTTTTACCTCGGTATCTTTCCATGGGAGCAAGATATCATTTTAATTACGGCGAAATTTCGCACATGATTCATTGAAATATATATATCTGAGCATAGGCATAACTACTGTAAGTATTTTTTAAAGAAATACTGTCTCAACCATGCTTTTTCTATCGTATCGATGTAATTTCGACTCTCAAACTTAGTTTTTTTTTTAGTGCAGCACCGATTAAACAATTAATCATGTACCAAACTAACACAGGCACACAAGTAAATTATACACAAGTTTCCTAGTGTGCTGCTATTTGAATTGCGTTCTCTGAGGTGCACATGAGTTTCCCTGTAAGTTCGGAGAGTTTCTGTGCTGTCAATGCAGAAGACAATGCAGGATAAACATTTGGTCTTCCTACCGACGCGACAACAGCACAAAAACTCTCCAGTGAGCTCTGGCTATCTTACTCACCGCCGCGTCGGGTATGAAAAAATCTTTAGTTATGCTTTGTTACCGATTCAGGGCGTAGTTTATGACCTAAAATAAATTTATGGGTCACTTCCTTGTCAAACGGAATCTCAGTGGCGATCTATAATTAAATACGACCTATTTGAACGTTATCGTCTCAGTGTGCCTAACATAACATTTTTGTTCAAAGTAGTTACTTAGTTATTTTTGCGACTTTGCATAGGTAGTTTTTAAGGTACCGTAGTATTCGTCATGTCTGTTTGTCCGTCCGTATGTCACAGCCACTTTTAACGAAATTTTATTTAAAAAAAGCAATACATTTTGGGGGTTCCCCATACCTACTTAGAACTGAACCTCACAAAAGTTTTTTCATCAAACCCATACGTGTGAGTTATCTAAAATGGGGACATCCCCCCCTCTCCTGTAACTTCTAAGATAAGAAATTGAAAAACTAAAAAATATATGATGTACATCCATGTAAGAGGATGCTCACTGCACTGAAATTTTGCGCCACCGAAACTGAAATCTTTTTTGTGGTTAAAAAAATGTGCTATAAAAAATTGGGTCCGTTAAAATTGCTGTATCGCCCTTGAAGGCGAAAAATAGAATCTTATAATTTTATCCAAACAAAAAATTTCTATGTTAGCCTACGAATGAATCGAACGAATGATCGCGTTCATTCTCCTTCTCTTAATTATATGAATAATAATTAAAAGTTGGTTTAGCCTGCGAACTTTTCAGCCCACCTGTTACATAGTTTTTTATACATTGAAACACTCGGCCAATGTAAAACTCCATATTCATGCACACACATGATAAAACCCTCGACGTAGCAGTCGAACGCTCTACCGAAATCACCAAGACTTAAATCACAGGTTTTTTAGTCGTACAGTTTTTACCATCATTTACAGTAAAGGATGCCTTACCCTCCCGCAATCCGTCTCTTCGTTTTGGATTCACTTAGGTATTTTTACGCACACATTTACACAATTTGATATTATTGGAGCTTTACGGGAGCGGGAGAACTCTGAGATATCCGAGTGGATATCCTCAGTAAAAAAAGTTCTTGTAAAAAAAGGGTGGACTTGGATCCCGAAATCTTGAGTATCTTGATCGAAGTGGCAGAACAGAACCGGAGATACCTATCGTAGTCATATCTCCGGCTTATTATCAGCTAGTCCCTTTTGGCCAAATTCGGCCCTGGTAGACTTCCGTCTCGACCCGGTACCGGGCCATCAAAATAAAATACCGGGTCGCATCATTCCCGTCATTTTTTTTTTAATAATACCTACTATCGATCGACGCGACGCTTTGAATATAAATTTAATTGAAGCTGGGTTTTCAAAACTAGTTTTCCTTAAAAATAAATATAGAAACCGACGAAGTGAAACCAGACCTTAGGATAAAACTTTCATCATTTTCCGCAAACTTGTATTCTTTAGTAAAAAAAAACTAGCAACAGCACCATACTTTGCACTAAAATTTTGTAACTAAATAGGTGATACCAAAATATTGTATGTACCTAGTATTAATAAAACATTTCTACTAATAATAAATGTGTATTATTAATGGAACCAGCTTAGGTTAAAAAGTATTCAGTGGGTCACGAAGGGGCAGTGTGAAAATTACCGGGCCCTGGCAGAACAAAGTTTGGGAAACACTGACTTAGTGCAAAATGCACTTGCAGAATTCTATAAATATACGTAAGTAATTTATTCTATCCAAAGACCGCCTCTGCTAAATTAAATGCATCAAACAAAGGGACGCTAAAATTACCCGCCTTGACGTTTAGACGGTCACTTCTACACTATGCAGGGATTTTTTTGTCTTTAAGGATTCTGTACCCAAAGGGCTGTAGCCCAAAATCCGTGTAATGACGGAGAAAGAATCCCCTCACATCCAAAGGGTGTCTTAAGATGCGCCTAACGGAAAATTACGCAGAAAATATCTCTGCTTGTGAAGAAAATTCGAAATATACCCTGTAGCAGTAGCGAAGAGTGAAAAGATAATTTTCAAAAGGCAAGGCTAGGCTATGAAAAGTTTGGAGTATAAATGTAAGCATCTGGCTTTTCTTGTAAGAGCAAGCCTTCAAGGTTACAGGGACCCCTCGCTACTGCCCTGTACCAGCCCGTCTGGGCAACGTGGGAACCAAAGCCGCCTATAACATTGAGAGAGGCCTATGTCCGCCTATGCAACAGGCTAATTGATTGATTGATTGACTCCGCTGTCCGTCTGTCACCACATTGTAGACATCTCATGAACTGCTATAGCTAAACTGTTTAAATTTTCACAGATGACATAGGTATTTAAAAAAAACGGCCGGTAAATATTAAAAACCAAAAAAAAACAATATTTACGAGGGACTCTTTCGGAACTCTTCAGGCGAGAGTCCGACTCGTACTTGGCTAGTGTTTTATAGTCACTAATCTCTTCACCTGATGGTAAGCTGAAAGTAAAGTCTGGGAGAGGAAAATCACATTACAGACACCATTTGCGGCCTTTGAAAGTGGCTCGTGGTAAGCAAGTAGGTAACACTAGCTAGATCAGTCTCAGGATGGGGGACCGTTCTTAACACAGTTGCCGTGAAGCGACTGTCATATGACCTCCAGTTTGTCGGACTTTTCAGGGCTGCAACTCATCGTCATCCTTGTGTTAATCACGGCCGCATTTGAGGCATCTTGAAATCCAGGGTCCAACCACTACGCTGAACCTCGATATTTTTCGTAAAACGACTGCCATATGACCTCTAAATATTAGCGACATCGAAGTATTGTAGTAAGATTAGTTATCAGATTTTTAGGGCTTGAACTAACCGTAACAACCGCCACAGCTCATCGTATGGCAACCGAAACCGCCGGCTCGACATGCTCCTCGAGACTTGGGTAAATGTCAAAGGTGAGCTTCCATTGCAAGGAACAGTTGTGTCTTGCCTGTTGCTATTCATAAGTACGGTCTTAGTAGCCATGGCAACCCTCCCAACTAAGATAGCTTTTGCCCACGGCTCTGTCCGGAAATATTGATCCTGTTGCACGCAAGTGATACCGTTAATAGAATTGTTTTATTTCAGGATTTTCATTACCCGGAAGTGTAATCAGGGGTATTGGAAGGATCTTAGTGGGCGGGAAGAAAGTATAAACAGATATTTCTATTTGTACTATGGCGAGAATGATTATATCAATCAGTTTTGAGAATAACTTCTATTACGTACTTTAAAAATAGAAAGAAACAGAATACCGCGGCCATAATAACCTCGTGTTGTGTTCCCGGCGTGTATACGGTAGCCAGAGCTCACTGGAGAGTTTTTGTTCTGTCAGTGGGAAGACTAAAGACTATTCCTGCTTTGTTTTCTACGCTGACGGCACAGAAACTGTGTGTTTACAGGGTCGGCAGCACGAGTGTGACTCCCCTGGTGTTGCATACGTCCATAGGCCACGGTAACCACTTTCTATCAGGTGGACCGTGAGCTTGTCCGCCACCTCAATGGTAAAAAAATAATGTTCACGACGAATGCAAAAACTCCTGAACGGATTTTGATACTGTTTTTGCTTTAAAAAGGTCTTGTATTAGACTTGAAATCTTACATTTATTTGATTGCAATCGGTTTATTTGAAACGGAGAAAAGAGATCCACGCGCGCGGAGCCACGGGTGGCTAGTAACAACACAATAAAAGCACCAGTCTTGTCACAGACAACAAATAATTAGGGGGAAGAGGAAATATTTTTCGCCAGTAAAATTTATATTTCTTCATCAAATGTTTGTACTCAGGCCATATATGACAAATCTACCGCCAGATATGATATGTACACTGTTATCAAATATATCGACTATTGTTCGCAGAATATGATACCTCACACCTCACACTCCGACACGGATAGATATATGTAGGTTAGAAGATATTAACTAATCGGAGAATTATTTGTGGAGGTCAGATGGTACTTGCTTCATGGAAAATTTAGAATTGCAGCCACGTTACTATTAGATTGGAAAGCCCATACAAACCGAGTTGGAAAAAGGCTAAGAAGATCAAGCCCCACAGATTTTAGCGAAACTCGGATTAACACGTAATAAGATGATGTCTGTGGTGATGAGGTCTCATAAACAAACTCAGAGTCGCTCATCGAGCTATGGAAAGGGCTATGCTCGGTATTTCCCTACGTGATCGCGACAGAAATGATGATATCCGTAGGAGAACAAAAGTAACCGACGTAGCCCAGCGGATTAGCTCGTTGAAGTGGCAGTGGGCGGGACACATAGCGCGCAGAACAGATGGCCGATGGAGCAAAAGAGTTCTGGAATGGCGACCGCGTACGGGCAAACGCAGTGTAGGTCGCCCAACGGCCAGGTGGAAGGACGACCTCATCAAGGTCGCCGGGAAGCGGTGGATGCGGGCTGCTTTGGATCGGTCATTCTGGAAGTCTATGGGAGAGGCCAATGTTCAGCAGTGGACTGTGTATGGCTGATATGATGAAGATGATGTCAATCAATTAGGCTATTGCAGTCTACTGTTGCCTGCTAGACATACCTTAACCTCTCCCAACGTTGGGAGGTTCTGGCCAGACGGGTTGGTACAGGGTTTTATGTCGAGGTTTCCTTCTCTCGCAGTGATATCGTCTGTGTAGTGTTCCGTAAGTCTCGTCTTACGACACCCTTCGGATGAGATGGGGTGGTGATATGTCTCTTTTTTATACCATTGAGGTGGCAGACAGGCACACGATCCATCAGATGAAAAGTGGTTACCGTAGCGTAAGTATGTATGTGTGCAACACCTTGGGACTCACACTCGTGCTGCCGACCCTGTAAACACAGAGTTTCTGTGCCGACAGTGTAGAAGACAATGCAGGAATAGCCTTTAGTCTTCCGACTGACAGCACAAAAACTGTCCAGTGAGCTCTGGCTACCCTACTCACCGCCGGGAACATAACACGTGGTTATTATGGCCGCGGCATTCTGTAGGGCGGAGGTACTTCCACTGTTCAATTGGACGGAAATACCGTCGTGTCCTATCTCCTACAAGATGTGTGTGATGTTTGATGATATGTACTTGTACTCTTTCTCCATCACTACACGGGATAAAATCATGCTGTATATACAATGGGACTGCAATGACATAATTAATTATGAGAATTTACCCCCAGGCTAAATCATCGATGCAGTATGCCTTCTGCCAAGAACTAAACATGAAATGTACAAAAAATTAGGAAAAGAAAGGCAGAAATGTATCACCCCTGATAGGTTGGATTGGGTTTAATATTATCCACTGAAATACCAACCCGGATGGAGTAGAAAAAGGGTCACTGCATCTCTTCCCGTGGACGAAGAGGTGACTAAGGATAAAGGCAGTTCACCAGCCAGTAAACAGACAGACCAGATAGTAAACATAGCGAAATGTGGATTTTAGTACACCTCTACCTGCCTCATTGGGGATTTACAGGCGTGAATATATTTCCGTATGTATTCCCAAAATTCTAACCCTGAATGGCCTTGAAACTGTGAGGAAAAAAACCTCTATAAAAATCCTGATGGCCTGATAGTGGAAATCTGGGCAGCTTGCCTCTTAACTAACGGCCTAAGGATGTCGTCGCGAACGGTGCACTTTTAGCTTAACTTTATAAAATAGCTAGGTCCTCTCCAAAAAAGGCAGTTCCTTCGGCAATGGTTCTAATTTAACGAGTAAACTACTTCTCCTTGCAAGACGTGTATTATCGAAACTGTGATATTGATGGTTTAAATCTGTTTTAGTCGGTACGATTTCAGAAAATATCAAGGTTCAGCCAAACCCACAATTAGACTAGAAAATACGGACCCCAGACTCCAACGTGAAAGCTTTAGATGCGACTGGGATTATTACGCTAAGATGAAGAAGAAGTCGGTTCGATTTAGACTTCAGAGGTGGAACCGTCCGGGTTCCGCCTTTTTCCAATCCAATCGCGAGATAAGAGCCGGGGGTGTGACCGGGATTTGCGATATAAGTTTGAGCTTTTACGTGAAGTCCTTGGAGTCACACGGTTTTTTAATAAATCTCCAGATACTTTTTCCCAAGTCTAAATCGAACCGACTTCTTCTTCATCTTAGCGTAATAATCCCAGTCGCATCTAAAGCTTTCACGTTGGAGTCTGGGGTCCGTATTTTCTAGTCTAATTGTGGGTTTGGCTGAACCTTGATATTTTCTGAAATCGTACCGACTAAAACAGATTTAAACCATCAATATCACAGTTTCGATAATACACGTCTTGCAAGGAGAAGTAGTTTACTCGTTAAATTAGAACCATTGCCGAAGGAACTGCCTTTTTTGGAGAGGACCTAGCTATTTTATAAAGTTAAGCTAAAAGTGCACCGTTCGCGACGACATCCTTAGGCCGTTAGTTAAGAGGCAAGCTGCCCAGATTTCCACTATCAGGCCATCAGGATTTTTATAGAGGTTTTTTTCCTCACAGTTTCAAGGCCATTCAGGGTTAGAATTTTGGGAATACATACGGAAATATATTCACGCCTGTAAATCCCCAATGAGGCAGGTAGAGGTGTACTAAAATCCACATTTCGCTATGTTTACTATCTGGTCTGTCTGTTTACTGGCTGGTGAACTGCCTTTATCCTTAGTCACCTCTTCGTCCACGGGAAGAGATGCAGTGACCCTTTTTCTACTCCATCCGGGTTGGTATTTCAGTGGATAATATTAAACCCAATCCAACCTATCAGGGGTGATACATTTCTGCCTTTCTTTTCCTAATTTTTTGTACATTTCATGTTTAGTTCTTGGCAGAAGGCATACTGCATCGATGATTTAGCCTGGGGGTAAATTCTCATAATTAATTATGTCATTGCAGTCCCATTGTATATACAGCATGATTTTATCCCGTGTAGTGATGGAGAAAGAGTACAAGTACATATCATCAAACATCACACACATCTTGTAGGAGATAGGACACGACGGTATTTCCGTCCAATTGAACAGTGGAAGTACCTCCGCCCTACAGAATGCCGCGGCCATAATAACCACGTGTTATGTTCCCGGCGGTGAGTAGGGTAGCCAGAGCTCACTGGACAGTTTTTGTGCTGTCAGTCGGAAGACTAAAGGCTATTCCTGCATTGTCTTCTACACTGTCGGCACAGAAACTCTGTGTTTACAGGGTCGGCAGCACGAGTGTGAGTCCCAAGGTGTTGCACACATACATACTTACGCTACGGTAACCACTTTTCATCTGATGGATCGTGTGCCTGTCTGTCACCTCAATGGTATTAAAAAAAGTCATATCACCACCCCATCTCATCCGAAGGGTGTCGTAAGAGGAGACTAACGGAACACTACACAGATGATATCACTGCGAGAGAAGGAAACCTCGACATAAAACCCTGTAGCAACCCGTCTGGCCAGAGCCTCCCAACGTTGGGAGAGGTTAAGGTATGTCTAGCAGGCAACAGTAGACTGCAATAGCCTAATTGATTGACATCATCTTCATCATATCAGCCATACACAGTCCACTGCTGAACATTGGCCTCTCCCATAGACTTCCAGAATGACCGATCCAAAGCAGCCCGCATCCACCGCTTCCCGGCGACCTTGATGAGGTCGTCCTTCCACCTGGCCGTTGGGCGTCCTACACTGCGTTTGCCCGTACGCGGTCGCCATTCCAGAACTCTTTTGCTCCATCGGCCATCTGTTCTGCGCGCTATGTGTCCCGCCCACTGCCACTTCAACGAGCTAATCCGCTGGGCTACGTCGGTTACTTTTGTTCTCCTACGGATATCATCATTTCTGTCGCGATCACGTAGGGAAATACCGAGCATAGCCCTTTCCATAGCTCGATGAGCGACTCTGAGTTTGTTTATGAGACCTCATCACCACAGACATCATCTTATTACGTGTTAATCCGAGTTTCGCTAAAATCTGTGGGGCTTGATCTTCTTAGCCTTTTTCCAACTCGGTTTGTATGGGCTTTCCAATCTAATAGTAACGTGGCTGCAATTCTAAATTTTCCATGAAGCAACTACCATCTGACCTCCACAAATAATTCTCCTATTAGTTAATATCTTCTAACCTACATATATCTATCCGTGTCGGAGTGTGAGGTGTGAGGTATCATATTCTGCGAACAATAGTCGATATATTTGATAACAGTGTACATATCATATCTGGCGGTAGATTTGTCATATTTGGCCTGAGTACAAACATTTGATGAAGAAATATAAATTTTACTGGCAAAAAATATTTCCTCTTCCCCCTAATTATTTGTTGTCTGTGACAAGACTGGTGCTTTTATTGTGTTGTTACTAGCCACCCGTGGCTCCGCGCGCGTGGATCTCTTTTCTCCGTTTCAAATAAACCGATTGCAATCAAATAAATGTAAGATTTCAAGTCTAATACAAGACCTTTTTAAAGCAAAAACAGTATCAAAATCCGTTCAGGCTCAAACTTATATCGCAAATCCCGGTCACACCCCCGGCTCTTATCTCGCGATTGGATTGGAAAAAGGCGGAACCCGGACGGTTCCAGAGGTGGAACCGTCCGGGTTCCGCCTTTTTCCAATCCAATCTGCTGAACGCTGACGCGAATGACCTTCGATATTTCAAGCCGCTATTCCGAAAGATATTCTACAGCTTCTTA
Organism: Eilema caniola; assembly: GCA_949126895.1. Taxonomy (NCBI): domain Eukaryota; kingdom Metazoa; phylum Arthropoda; class Insecta; order Lepidoptera; family Erebidae; genus Eilema; species Eilema caniola. Next base: position 1,003,690 of record OX421486.1, on the reverse strand, counting down.
ATATAAATGGCAAAGAGTGTAATGCCCTATCTGATTCCGTGTTTCCATCTGTAACCTTAGGAGTCTTCAAGTCTAAAGTGAACAGTCTGCTTCTAGGCAGGCATGTTGCACCATCGACCACATCATGATTTACCAACTGGTGAAATAATGGATACCTACTATCGAAAGTTTATTCGAATATCACTTTTTGACAGATTCTATCGCGATTTATTAGGTATTATTTTTATTATTTATACCCCGTAACCGTGGCTGCTGAAAAATCGACAATTTTCGAAGATTATAATGATGGATTTCAGTAAGTTACCATCTACCATCGTAATAATAAATAATTCTTCATATTTTATCTTATAGACACAAAAATTTAAAACACACAAAAGCTTCTAAAACTGTCAAAAACTACCACACTACACCAAGAACCCACCTTCAGGATTCCCTTCAGCATCAGTCGCTGGTCCGGTGAACTTCATCCCTCTGGTAGTTTGGTTCATCTCCAATAAGTCTGCAGCTGTCACCACTCGGAATCCGAGCCCGTGACTCGACACTGTTGAATTCCACTGCCACATACACATATCACCGTCAAGAGTCACATTCTCGAAGTTACAATACACCCCTGTAGCTTGTGACACGTAATTCCTATACACAGTTTCATACATTGGAATATTGGGACGAAGACTCTTTATTTTCTTAATTTTATTATCCGTCAGCGGGTAGCTGGAGTCGTTGCTCTTTTGATTTATAGCTATCGCTCCTTCATTGTCATTCATCATATCGTTATAGTTTCTGTTTAAAATATGAAGTCGATCCACGCTAGATTTTTCACCATTCTTCCGATGTCTGTCGTCTGTGCGATTCATAAGAGAACTCAATTTATGAATTGAGCCTCTCTCCTTGCCTGGATTGGCGCTTCTGAACTTCTGTCCTTTCTCCGCCGCCAAGGCTTTTTTCGTTTTATTTTCCGTTTTGATTTCATGGTCGCCAAAAACGATGGCAACCATGACCAGTATGGAGAGAAACTTGCCAAGCGCCATTTAGTGGTCCAATATTGTTTTCAGATGTACAGGCCGCTTGGCGCGGGTTGTCGTTTCGGATGCATAGTTCCCCGAGACGTATATACTCATAACAATAGTTAACACCAAAGTTCGGTACGAAATAGGACTGCGATTATCTTGTTAAGCGCGTGTGTCTGTCGCGAGTGTGTTGGAAAACGGCCAGACGTGCGCTCTGCACGGTCGATACACTCCCCCACAAATACATGATGAAACAACACTCATTTGTAGAACAACATCTAACATTACAGTCTATTACAACACTCGGAAAATTCCCTTTTACCTCGAACACCCTCAATCCCTCAGAAAAATGGGAACTAATGGACGACGACACCAAAATTTTGGAACTACGCTGTACTACACAGTCCCACACTTCTCGCACATATTTAGCCACAATACCGCAGCACTATATTTGTTTTTTCTCACTGATACAAATTAAAATAAAATGTAATTTATCAATTTACAATACATTTAATACATTTTAAAATCCATATAACGAGGTAGGTACGCCGCGGTCGGTCCCGTGCGCAGCGCCGCCACGGGAATATGCGGAACTAAACGCCCGCGGACAGAAATAATCATTACTTTTCGCGAGATGTGATCTTGAAGCGGCGTCTGGAGGGATGCTGCGCAGGTGTAATCCCGCCCCGGACCATTCCCGGGCTTTCCGCGCAGGATGTAGTCGCATCGCACGCCGGATATTGCATTGGCTCAAATTAGGATCACCGCTCACGGAACACTCCTCTGATTGGCTATATCCACAGGTAGCCCGCCGTTATTGGTCGACGATGGAAATGCCGCGAAAGCTCACCAGTCGTGAGCGAAACCGGATATTGTATGAAGAAAATTTCCTCAGAAATTTGTTTACGCGATCGGCGGGTGGTAATCGTTTTTTACCGACTGCGGATATCAGATTGGCTGTTTTATCGCCTCCATGACCAGTTATTTCCTTGGAAAAATGTCGTTACGATCAGTGCGGATAGATTGAGACTAATATCATCTTATAGAACCACGTATCAGTGCCATTCCGTTTACAAAGTGATCGATAAAAGATGTCCTTTTGTTTACTTGCTGAATGAAAAGTATTTGTTTTTATTAGTCGTAGGTATGTAGTATAATTTGGTGTTTTATTGGAAATTCATGCAACGTATGTTTGTTTATTATTAGTTGAATACGGTTGGATTGGATAGCATAAACAATTGAATATGTAAATGTGTATATGGATGTTTTGTATGTGTATGTATTGAATTTGATATTGACAGATTATCACAATTAAAAAAATACGTTCTAAATCGCTTATTACAGCATTTCTAAAAAATAATGCTTAGTAATATTTAATCATATATTACTTAAAATCTAACTGATAGAGTGAATATGAGCGTCTATAACAAATATCAGAGGGTTTATTTTCTACATTGATATCCTTTTAATTCCGATTATAAAGTTTCTTTGACAGAACCAAAATTAATTATTTCGGTTTCAGAACGAACGCTGACAGACAATCAGTCAGTGCAGTACAGTGCGAAACACCACTCCTTGCGATTTGTTGTGAATGTTGACTAACTATAAATAACTGCATTTTTATAACAATTTAAGCGATATTATTAACATTATTAATATAGGTATTTGTCTTTCAGAGTGTAAATAACTGTCTTAATACTAGTGGAGTGATGTCTGCAGTGTAATATTTGGATTGATCTCAATTGTTTATTAAAAACGGTGAGTTTGAACACTACCTTTGCGCTAATTTAAAAAAAAAAAACAAAATCGTTAATCAATGCTTTTTGTTCCGTATTTGAAGTAACGTCTGGCGTGGCGCGAAAATGATTCATAATTTTTAATTGTATGTATCAATTAGAAATTTTTCCAATATTAGTGATTCATGTGCAGTCAATTATTATTTGTTTAACTAATAATCTTATCGGTCTGAATAATTACCTGATGATTTTCGCCACATTATATGTATAAACAATGGGTAAATAGGTAACAAAGCCCTAAAAATATTTACTTGTGTTAGTGCTTCAGTTGTCAGAGAATAACAGGTAAATTAACATTATTCATTTCCTTTTAACCATAATTTTCCGAGTTCATCATAGTTTATGAAATAATGATGATTGATATATAATAGCATATTCTCAAAACTTCTCAACAAGAAAAATACAATCTCAGAATTTTTATATCTCATAAAATCTACAATAAATGGGTATAATGAACTATAAAATGTGACTCAAACTACCGTTTGATAGTCTCAGCTCAACCTAATTAATGCTAATACATACATACTGTAAATTCATGCCTGTAAATCCCCAAAAGGGTAGGCAGAAATGTAATAACAGTTACATTTTGCTAACAAGGCTTTTTGGTCAAACATAATAGTTAGCCTATTGCCATCAACTAGGCACTTAAAAATGGGCTGTCAAATGGAGAACTTTTAACTAGGTTAATTATTGTTCATTAAACATGTAAACAAATAGATAGGTATGTCAATAACTTTGAGACTTATTTTCAAATTAGAATACTTAACAAAACTCGGTAGTCCATCTAAGCTAAATTATGTGTGAGGAATGGGTTTATATTGTTTGTGTAATACTGATTGCTCAGGTAGTACTAGATATTGTAGATTTTTTCAACTATTATTAATAATCCTTTAAGATGAGCAGCTGAAATCTGATGAGGCCAGCTCAACAATAGCCGACCGTCTTCTATTGGCACAGAATTCGTTGAATTCCCCAGCATTCAAGTTGATTATCACAACCAAACCTAACCTATGTCCTTTCACAAAATCTAATCTATCTCTTAACTAAATTTCATCAAAATTTAATGGTATAGGCATGAAAGCATAACAGACAGACAGAGATACTTTTGTATGTATAATATGTAATAGAATTGACTAATTAATTTTGATTACTTCAAATGTTCATATACATGTATTACTTATTCTATGTACCCATCGGCAAAGGCCTCTTCCAATATATGTATTTAACAGATGTATACTCTAAGTCAGTCAGTCCAAACATTGTTCTGCCATGGCCCGGTAATTTTCACATTGCCCCTTTGTGACCCACTGAATACTTTTAACCCAAGCTGGTTCCATTAAGAATAATACAATATTTTGGTATCACCTATTTAGTCACTAATCTCCATCTTAAAAAATTACGGTGACAAGCAAGATTGCAGCAACGCAAGCTCACCTTTATTCCCCGATAGCTGCTGCAGTCTTACATGTCACCCTTATTGGTAGAGTCACACATCACACAATAAGGTAAGTTTGGGAGAAAGTGATCGAGAAGTGTATACGAGAGGAAAACGTGATTACCCATGATTAACCAGTTAACCAGTTCGGGTGATTAACCAGTTCGGGTTTATGCCTGATCACAGATGCTATTTTTGCTCTTCGCCAACTGTGCGAAAACTATAGGCGTGTGCGCACAAAACGTGCACAAGGAGTGTGTGGATCTCGAGAAGGCATATGACCGGGTATCCAGAACGGTTCTGTGGTGGGCCCTGAAAGAGAAAGCGGAAGTACATAGAGTTGATCTGTGCGATCATAGTCGTTTGAAGGCAAAGGCGAGAAATCACACAATGTACTGCCGATCAAGAACCTATGTACGATCCGCTGCTGGCAACACCGACGAGTTCAATGTGGCGGTAGGCTTGCATCAGGGCTCGGCGCTAAGCCCCTATCGCTTCTTATTGATAATGGATGCCTTGACATCAGACATACAGGTGGAGAGCCCCTGGTGTATGCTGTTTGCTGACAATATTGTCCTCGTTGGTGTAGATGGGCTTGAGGTACAGAGCAGATTGAGGAATTGCAGTGTACACTGGAGAGTGTAGGGTTGAAAATCAATAGAACCAAGACTGAATGTTCTGTGCTTTCGGTGGTCTCTCCAGTTCTACACCCATGGTACTAGATGGTGCAACAATACTAGTCTGCTCCAATTACCGGTACCTCGGCTCTCTTATCCAGGTGGATGGGGAAATTGATCGAGCAGTGAAGCACAGAATAGATGGAGGGTGGATGAAATGGCGGCAGGTCAGAGCCACAATATGTGATCTCGAATTTCCCCTCAAGCTTAAGGGGAAAATCTATAAGTCCATGATCAGACCTACCGTAATGTATGAATCACCATGTTTGGCCTTGAAAGTGACGAATGAAAGACAACTGCATGTGGCGGAAATCTGAATGTTAAGGTGGATGTGTGGTGTGGACAGAATAAGGAATGACTATATTAGAGGAAGTTTGAAAGTGGCAACAGTGAAAGAAAAATTAAGGACAGCGCGACTGTCTTGGTATGGAAATATTATGAGAAGAGAAGCAAGTAATGTTGTAAGGATGGTTCAAAGTATGAATTTAGAGGGCTTAGGAGAAGAGGTAAGCCCAAGAGAAGATGGATGGATTGATTGAAAGATGATATGGGAAGGGAAGGGAGTTACATCTGACAGGAATTCATGGAGGAGAATGACATGTTGGGCCGACCCCAAATAATTGGGACCAGGGCAAGTAGATGATGATGATGACCTATTTAGTCACTAAATTTTAGTGCGAAGTATGGAGCTATTGCTTATTTTTTACTAAAGAAACTAGTTTGCGGAAAATGACGAAAGTTTTATACCAGCGCCAAAGGTCTGATTCCACTTCAAGCCAATTTCTATATTTATTTTTTATCGTAAACTAGTATTAAAAACCAGCATCATTTAAATTAATATACGAGGCGTCGTTCGATAGCAGGTATTATTTAAAAAAAGGGGCCGAAATGGTGCGACACGGCATTTTATTTTGATGGCCCAGTACCGGGTCGCGATCCAGCAATTGGGAAACACTGCTCTATGTCAAAAAGAATGTATTTACAAAATTTAAAACAGTGTTTTCTAAAAAAAAAATTAGATTATGCGTTATGGAAATATAATGAGATAACTTTTACGCTATTCTATATGATGTTAAAAAACATGCGTATATTTCAAGATTCTTAACTATATGTTATGAGTACAAAAAAAAATCTCATTTCTTTAATTAACATAGTAATTTAATAATAATTGTACTTACTTATCATAAAATTAAAAAGAAAGTTTCGCTGCTCTTTAATGTTTTGATGTTACCATAGTGAATGGTAATTTTTAAAGTATTCTATTTTTTTGACAGTGTTGTAATTAAAAGTATATGATTATGTGATAGTGTAGACTCGTAGTAAGTCAATGACCGAACTTCCATGATATTTTAATAGGAATATGAATTACTTTCAATCTTAGTAGTGTTTAGTTACATACATATATATACTCACTCAATCCTAGGCAGAGGCATATTACCACCCACATTTTGCTAACTATGATTGATGGTCCCACATAAAAGAGGGCGAGCCTATTGCTTTCAAGTGGGCACTTAGTTACGGGCTGTAAGTTTATTGTCCAATGGCGGATGGACATATCCCTTAGTCTCCTTTTTTCAGTTATTTTTATGTTTTCTATGTGCAACTAGGCCCTTATTATACTTGACCAACTATAAATATATATATATATATACTAGCTGTCGCCCGCGGCTCCGCCCGCGTGGATGTCGGTTATCGCGAATCGGACTATAATTTGAGATTTAAACTATCCTATCTCTCAAGTTGGATCGAACTGCACATGGTGCGCGAATTTTATTATAATCGGTTAAGTGGTTTAGGAGTCCATTGAGGACAAACATTGTGACACGAGATTTATATATATTAAGATATAACACACAATAGTGGACATGTTTACTGGTTCTCTGAGTGAGTTCACAAGGGCATCATTGTCCATTATTAGTTATAAGCTATAATAGTACCTACCTAACTTTTAATTAATTTATCATATTTGCATGAGTTGCTTACTACCACATGGAGTAACCTGTAATGGTAGTTGTTTTTTTTTTTTTTTTTTTATTAAAAACGTAACTACTGATATTTGTATTAACCGACATACATATGGTTTAGTTTTATACCAGTTCTACCTTTTATGATTTTTTTGTACCACTTAAATGGCAGTACACGGCCCACCTAATGGAAAGTGGTAACTGTGACCCATGGACGTGTACAACACCTGGGGAGTCAAACTCGTTCTACCAACCTTTTAAGAACCCGATATTCTGTACCGTCAGTGCAGAAGACAAAGTAAAACGAGCCTTTGGTCTTCTTACTGACAGCACAAAAATTCTCCAGTGAGCTCTCTGACTACCCTACTCACCGTCAGGAACACAACACGAGATTCATTTGGGATGGGAATACCGTCGTGTTCTACCTCCGTCATTATCACCGTCATGTCTATCTTATGACCTCCGCCATACCCTTCTAACCTAATCTATCCATGTCGGAATGGCTGTAGTTGTACTAGAGACATGCATCGCGCCATTGTGCAGGCCTCCTTCTACTGGGGTGACAGGCGGCATGCCCTCTGCTAGGGAGACTTCAAAGGGAGAGTGGAGAGCCTACGAGCAGCCCTCTACAGGGACCGCTCCCGCCTCGGAACGAATTGGCCATAGGCAGCAGTATCGTTTAAAGGAATCTAGGGGTATAAAACACGTGTGTTATTAGAGATATTACTTACATGTAAAAGCTTTTAGATATAGGAAATATAACTTTTATCAGAGCTAACTTATCAGTAGTGGTCAATAGTATGATGCAATATTGCATAATTATATACGCAGTCTGTGAGGCCCCACCAAAAGCTATGATCCCAAAGGAGCCTCATCAGACCGATCACCCGTCCTAAAACTAACATTTAACACAGGCTAGACCCAAATTGAATATGTAATCCTTATATAAGTTCCAGAAAGTGGAATACATAATTTATATATCTCGTTTTTTACTAATGGAGCCTGGAGCAATGGAAATAGACATTCTATACAATATAGCTGAAGCCCGCGGCTCCACCCGCGTAGATGTCAGTTTGCGACCAAACATAGCCTATGTACTTTCTTAAAGTGTAATCTACTCCTATACCAAATTTCATCAAAATCGGCTCAGGAGTATATATTCCCAACCGGCGGGAATAAACACTTTTTTTCGTGTGGACTGCGTCTTTTTAGATCTTCACATGAAAGAGTGTCCCTGACCATCTCTGGCTTCGAGATCCCTCGTGTGCAGGAACCATGGGGGCTCCATCTTGCCCCCGAAAAGGGAAGGCAAACATGACCCTTGAATATCAGTCGATCGCCACACGACGGTCATAATATTACACACTCATTCGCTACCTTAGTTTTTAAACCCCCCTTTACACCCCCCTTTTAAACCCCCCCCCCCCCCCCTTCGGAGCCGAAGGGGGAGGTTATGTCGGTCTCGAACTGACTAAACCGCACGCCGTCGGTGGGTCGATGTGCCAAGCCGAAGGTTAGGTTACCTTAGTAATATAAACAATGTTAGACTTGGCTATATCCATAAGAGTCAATTCCCACTGAATAGCAACGGCGCGTTGCTGCTTTTTGAGGCAAAATATTACAAACCATTTTGAATCTTATCTACTGGAGGAAAAGAGTCGTTAAGGCAATGTCGAGAAATCTCGCGAGCCTTCTTGCAATCATTTCTAGTGACAAACTCTGGCTTCCGCTGTTCTATCAGTAGGTATTGACCCTGAGGAGTTAAGTTGTCGCCAAAATAATAAGGCTTGTCTGCAAAATGGTAGATTTTACTTGCAAGCCCTTGATAGTCTCGAGCGACTTTTGACGGGGTATTTTCGTGCATTATTAAAATATATCAATGTATCAAGAACCAAGTTGTCCGGCGACTCCTTTTGCCGCACCAGTAAGACCTGGAACTCTTTGCCAGCTCACGTGTTTCCATCTTCCTAGAGTCCCGGGTCCTTTAAGCGGGGCGTGAAAAAGTATCTGATGTGGCCTTCAACAAGCTGACTACCACCATTGTAACAAGCTAGGTGCCTGTAATGGTGACCCCTTTTTCTGAAGACTGCCTTCAGCTTACTATCAGGCTAGGTAAAGTCAAATTGACGTGTGCTTTATAAAAAACCTAACACGAAGATATGGGTGGGAGATCTATAGGAGAACTCCGCCAATCTCTTCCAACTTATCCATGTCGAGGCGCGCGATGTTTCTGCTGTCAATAAGCGATATATTTGGGGACAGATCTACCATTCTGAGTCAAAATAGAAACTTTGCTGACAAAATATATATTTCCCATTCCATAAATAGAGTTTTTAAAATACCTTGAGCATGACTGGTGCTATTCGAAGTGATTATAAAAAAAGTTTACCTGCTTTTTGTTACATTAGCAGCATAAACAACTTGTAATAATGTTTTTTTTGTTATGTTTACCGGGCAAAAAGTTTCTTATATGTGTTTTTTGATATTTCCGTGTTGATCTCCCTTATCGCCTTATAATTTAAACATAGTAAATACATGTGTGTAGTACTGGCAGTCGGTAGCCTTCCGGCAATGCTACGTGAGTAGCAAATATCTGGCAATGGCACCTCCGCCGGTTGTCGGTAGGAGGGGTACACGAAGAAGTTTTATTATACCATTTAGGTGGCAGACAAGCACACGGCTCACTTGATGGAAAGAGACTACAGTAGCGCCAGTACACCCACAGATTAACAGCCCTGATGTAAGCTTTCCTCTCAGACATAGGACCCAAAAAAACCTAGATCTAAGTCAAGTTTATGTACAACATTTGTCAGCTAGTAGGTACTAAATACTTATAATTATTATTATTTTGTTCCAGATGTACTGAAAGATGTCAGGCGGTAACTCCAAGAAGTCGGGTCGGAGCAAGAAGCATGAAGGGTGGGAGGAAGCGGGGGGTGAGTTCTACCAGGAGTTGTACCCTGGCGGGGAGCAGGAACTCTTCGACAACCTGCAGAGAGCTGACGCTGCCAAACTTGCTACGCTACTGCCTTCGAAGCAGGCTAGGAACAGTAAGTTTTTTTTAAATTTTGATTTTTTTTATACCCCTTGGGTGACAGACTAGCAAACGGGCCACCATAGCAAGTGGTTACATTCCCTCCCCCCTTATCCCCGTCGTGTTGTGTTCCCAGCGGTGAGCACGATAGCCAGAGGTCACTGGAGAGTTTTGTGCTGTCAGTGGGAAGACCAAAAGCTTGTCCTGCTTTGTCTTCGACATTGACGGCACAGAAACTCTCTATTCTTACTGGGTCGATAGCGCGAGTGTGACTCCCCTGGTGTTGCACACGTCCATAGACCACGGTAACCACTTACCATCCGGTAGGCCGAGTGCTTTTCTGTACTTATGTGGCAAAAAAAATGTTTAGAACGGCCATGCTTACACTTTTCTTGGGCATTCCTAGTTTTTCACCTAGGATCCTTTATTTCAATGCCCAGGGGATCGAAAAGCACTTTCTATTCCACTACGATCCTTTAGAGTTGTATCTAAGGACTTGGCTAGATGTTTTACTACATTGCCCATTATCAAGCTCATTTAATCATATGACAGGGACATAGATAGTTAAATTAAAAAATATATTTTTCCTTATCACAAAAAATAGAGTGGATAATACCAATGAATCAGATATTTATCAATAAATCGTAGACGCTACCAATAAATCAAAATATTGATATCAATAATATGTTTATTGTTAGCATATCTTTTATTATTTATATCGATAATACACCTACTTCCTGTGATAGTGTATAATGACCTAAAAACTGGTCTTTGTCATTAATATCACACGAACGACATCGATTTTTGTTTAGCATTTCTATATTATTATAATAAAATTGTCAACCATTATATCTACATAGTTTAAGACAAAGTCGCTTCCCTTGGTCTGTCAATGTAAATACGCTTAGACCTTTAAAACTATGCAACCTCTGGTGTTGCACACGTCCATATTAATATATGTCCACGATAACCATTTTCCATCAGGTGGGCCGTGTGGGTGAAAGACAAGCTCTTTCACCTCAGTGGCATAAAAATAAAACGGATTTTTTAGAGGTTTCTAATGAGATGTCGTGAATAAACACATTTTTTACGCTTACATTGCAAACGCTGGCCTATGAGATAAATCAAAATAATGTTCTACGGAAATGTGTAGGTATACAGATAAGAGATCAATACAGAAATAGCATAGGTATGTGTATCTTCTTAGGATAACCCACAGTAACCATTTTTATCTTTTACAAATTACACAAAAATAATGTCATTTATGCAATGATTTTAAGCAATACGGCATTAATCCTTATCCAATTAAATACGTTAGATACGTTGTGCATTTAATGTAGATCAAATTTCAGACTAATTACTAGGAATAACTTAACATCGATTTAAATTGAAAAAATGGAACCAGTCGAGGCGGGGCTTGAACCCGCGAACTTTGCCTTACAGGGGCAATGCTTTGACCACTAAACTACCGGACCACGCCCTTACCAATCCAAATTTCTCCTTTAAGTATATCTGTCTTTGAGGCGACAGTGGAGGCATCTACCGACATTCTTTCGAACTATTGGAACCAATGAATGACCAAAAAAAACTTACCCCACGGATACCCCCCCCCCCTCCCCTTCGGAGCCGGAGTGGGAGGTTATGTCGGACTCGAACCGACTAAACCGCATGCCGTCTGTGGGTCGCAGTGCTAGGCCGAAGGTGAGGTTATCTCGCGACATATCCCTCGCACCCCGGCTGACTCAAGGCCATCCCTTTCGGTCTGGCCCTCGGAAGGGGGGGCCACGTGGTCCCCGACTCGTCCCCGGTTTGGGGAGGCGCGCATCGGAACGATGCGCGCCGCCGCCGTGGCCTGCTTCTGCTAGGGTGACGGGCGGCTCCACCCGTCACCCTCAGGCCGGCGCTCATGGGGGCCGGAGGTCGGTCTGCGCCCTCCGACGCCCGAGCCAGCGATGTCAGCGAGTCTCTCTCGCTCATCGCGCCGCGCAGGCAGGCCGGTAACAGTGGGCTGGTCACTTCACACTGACCCTATCTACAGAGTCTATGTAGCACCCGTGCAAAGTCGGGGCGGACCGCTAGTACAGAATAAACTATTTTTGACTTTGACCTTGTGGAAATAATCTTTATAATTGTTTGTCCGCAGCCACAACAGTGAAGCGCGCCCGCTCTCAGAATGAGAGGCGACAGTCTACGTACGCCAGGACCACACAGAGCAGAGATATTCACCTCTCCATGCTGCCGGATTTGTCAGGTATGGCCTTCTAACGTACCTTCATTAGCTTTAACTGTAACTATGTATCTATAGTGCACCGTGTGGTCCCGACGGTGTCACTTATTAGATATTGCCTGCGGCTCCGCCCGCCTAGAAATAGTGACTTATAGTCATAAACTACACGTTTCACTAGCTATCTATCTAAGGGCCAAACCAAACAATTTTGTAAAGAATTCCAATCACCACTTACCACCAAGTATGATTGAGGCCTTTTCCGGAGTTTGATGAGGACACCGTACTTTCCACACCCGAAGTACGAGGGCAAGCGTTTCCCATTTACCGGGTTGTGACCCGGTACTGGGCCATCAAAATGAAATATAGTATCGAACCATTCTCACCCTTTACACATCCAAGAAAAAAACTGATTTGATCTCCGGATTTGTCCTGAGATCTCCGGATTTTTGGAATTGTCTCCGGATTACATACAACTTATGTAAACATTTGAAAAATATGTCAATGTTTTCAATATCACCAGCTCCTTGCGTGAGGAGTGACGTGCTTTAGGTAGAGTCTAGGGTGGTAATTAAAGGACGTGCAACGCGCCTGCAGTATTTGACAAAAATGATAATAGGTAAAGAAGAGAAGTAGCATTTTTTTTGCTCAATTTCGGAACCTGTAATAAATCTCAAGATTTTTCAATGGAACTCAGGCTTTTTCTCCGGACTTTTGAGTTTTTCCATCTGGTAACCCTTACTACAAGAGACTTGAACTCGCTACTTCTGAGTAACGAGGTCGATGTGTTACCAAAGTAACAAATTCGTGCCAATTATCACATCATAGCGAACAATCTTGGGAAAACGAACTGTTCAAGGCGAACTAACTCTGAGAATTATTAATAACTACATTTCTGTGCATTGTATGTGCGTCTAGCGAAGCTATTTAGGACTAATTTCTTGTTCCATTTTGGGCATTTTTATTAATATACTTACTAGCTGTTGCCCGCGGCTCCGCCCGCGTGGATATCGGTTATCTTGACCAATATAGGCTAGCCAAACATCCTCGATTCTTCGACAATCTACGCAGGAGGCGCGAGTTCGAGCCCCGCTCTGCAAATATTTGGATGCATGAATATTTGCAACGGTCTAGGTGTATGTATTTACAAAAAAAAAAGTATCTGATTATGTTGATCCGCATTCTAGATTCCACAACTCAAGCTAGTTAGGCCATGCTTACTATGGATCTAGATAGCGTTGTGTGAAATGTCGTAGAATATATTATATTAAGTAGAATATTATCCTTTCTCAAGGTCCAATCTACCCCTATACCAAATTCCATGAAAATCGGTTCAGTGGTTTAGGCGTGAAACAAAGTTACTTTCGCAGTTATAATATTAGAATGGAAGTTCCTCCCCTTTTGTACATTATATGGTTTTTAAGGGAGCGACTGGCTTATGATCTCCCAATCCCGAAAGGGTAAACGACAGAACCTCTTTCGGACTATTATACCACTTAGGTGGCAGACAAGCACGCGGCCCACCTGATGGAAAGTGCTTACCGTGGCCTATGGAAGTGTGCAACACCAGGGAAACCACACTTGCGCTGCCGACCCTGTAAACACAGAGTTTCTGTGCCGTCAGTGTAGAGGATAAAGCAGGACAAGCATTTGGTCTTCCCACTGACAGCACATTAGAAAGTTCCTACAGCACCCGACCATAGGTAATCACTTACCATCTGGTGGGCCGTGTGTTGGAGTGCCGCCTCAGTGGTATTAAAATTACATTACGCACAGACAAAGAAATCAATCACACACAAACATACGATGACACTTATTAATATAAATACTGATAGCAGGTACAATTTTGAACTAGATAATATCTGAATCCAACAAGGATAGCTCATTAGGTAAATGGATCACAATCGATAAGGAATTTATGATTGTGGTATTCACCCTGAATCGCGATATCGTTTTGTTCTAATCACATGCTTATTGTCGGAAGTATGCGCGAATAAACATACACACATTAAAATAAAACATATTTATTTTAATTAAATTTTTAAGCATTTTTCATGGTAAATATTCAAATCGATTTAAATAGAAAAAAATTAATCGGTGTCGGCGGGGTCTGTTGCCTTAAAGACAGATAGCTTAGTTGCCAAAGCATTGCCCCTGTAAGGCAGACCAAATCAATTTTTTTATTTAAATCGATTGAAAACATTTTCTTATCTTTGAATGAAATTTTGAAGCATTTACTATGCTAACTTTTCAAATCAAGATAGGAAAAAATGAATGCCCACGTGGGACCCGACGATCTTTCCCTTACAGGGGGAATGCTCTGACCACTCACTTTTTCCTATCTTAATCGATTTTCTTATCTTTATTTTAAAAAGAACAAGAATATATTTTACTAGCTGACCCTTCCAGGCTTCGCTCGTGATATACTTAGAAACCCGTTGCACCCCGAAAATTTAACTTATAAATGCATGCCGATAATTTATTAATTTTCAAATAATAAATTGTGCGTGGCTCCGTCCGCGTGGATGTCGATTATCGCGACCAAATATAGCCTATGTCCTTTCTCAAGGTCTAATCTACCCCTACACAAAATTTCATCAAAATCGTTTCAGTGGTTTAGTCGTTAAAGGCGGACACACACACACACTTTCACTTATAATATTAAGTAGGTACTACTGCCCCACTCCCTTGAGTAGTAGCCGTCCTTAATGAACGTACTATCTTATGCAAAAATAATATTTCAATAATACATTTTATTTGACTGTGGCGATACCACATGTACCCAGCGCCATCTAGCGACATCAAGCCGAACTACAACGATACTACAAATCCTGCATCGCGAAAGTGAAGTTCCTGCGCTGGTACAATACATATACAACATCCCGACGACAATCGTTGGGCCGCGGCCCGCCAGGCGTAATAACCTTGCCTGGTCGGAGGATCCTACCTTTGTGTTGGAGGAACATCACACCTCGTTCCTCCACATGACATTGGCAAAATTGCGGCGATTTACTGCAGAGGCCATTTTGAAGAAGTTGAAGAATGTTTCAAAACAAGCAGACAAATAAAATCTTTAGCTTTATAATTAGTATATATTAGAAACTAAAATTCTTAGTATTTCTGTTAACTTCTCCAGTTAATCTGAATTGCTTGTGTTAGTGAATGGATTAACGCCGGTGTAGTGTAATGACCAGGATTCGAACCTGGAAGCTTTCGATCGTAAAACCGACTCCTTAACCACTTAGGAAAAGAGCTAGGACACGCAATATTTCCTTCTAAATTAGCAGTCCGACTGAGGAAGTACCTCCGCCCTACAGAATACGGCGGCCATAATAGCCTCGTGTTGTGTTCCCGGCGGTGAGTAGGGTAGTCAGAGCTCACTGGAGAGTTTTTGTGCTGTCAGTGGGAAGACCAAAGGCTATTCCTGCTTTGTCTTCTACAATGACGGCACAAATTCTGTGTTTACAGGGTCGGTAGCACTAGTGTGACTCCCCTGGTGTTGCACACGTCCATAGGCCACAGTAACCACTTTCCATCCGGTGGGTTAGGATCTTGTCTGCCACCTAAGTCGTAAAGAAGCTAATACTCGAATCTGATCAACAGAAAACCTGTCAAACGAGGAACGAACCTGGGAAGAGATAATGCAGATCAAGGCGATGCCAGTACCCATGAACCAGAAGAGGGATCTTAAAGCTAGATTACAGGTATACCAACCATTGTTACTCACTTACTGCCAGGAGAGGGCGCCGTTGATATGACGGGATATCTAGGAACCATAATTTTTAATAAAAATAACTGTTTTTTAAGCATATTTATGCTAAATATTCATATCTTTTTAAATTGAAAAAAATAATTGATATAGGCGGGAATCGAACCCTACTGTCCACGAAAACACGGTCGCCTCAAAGACAGATATAGAACGAGAAATTTGAATTGGTTAGGGCGAGGTCTGGCAGCTTAGTGGTCAAAGCATTGTCCCTGTAAGGCAAAGATCGCTTTTTCGATTCCCTCCTAGACCAATTCCATTTTTTTTTGTTCTTTCAATTTAAATCAATAAGAATAGTAGTAACCGAAAATTGATTAAAATAGGTAAAGTTAGAATCGGCCTAGGCGGGGTTTGAACCCGCGATCTTTGTCTTACAGGGGCAATGCTTTAACGACTAAGCTATCAGACCTCGCCCTAACCAATTCAAACTTATCGTTCTATATCTGTCTTTGAGGCGACAGTGGACTGTCTACCAATATTCTTACGAACTATCGGAACCAATTAATGATTTTTCAATCATTTTAAAACATTGATTTTTGTCTACTCCGCCCATACAGTTTGAATATTATATTTTCTTCATTATTTTTTATAAATTTTATTCTATTTTAATCAATTTGATTATTTAGCACGCTTAAAAATTTCATTCAAACCGAAAATTACAAGCATTTTTATTTATTTTATTTGTAGTAAGTACATAAACATCTTATGCACTAATATGTTGTCTGTTTGACTGTGGGATTAGGAATTATTCCTTTTAACCCGTCCAGCTAAGCAGCTCGCTGACGCAGAATGAAGCAATTTTAGCGTATTGTATTGCTTTGGAAGTAAAAAATACATGTGAAATAATTATTTCGTTGTGTCAATTAATTTCCAAGTAATGAAGTTCGCGCTAGATGCGTATGACGTCACATACTTCAGCTCGCTTGGTCTTCCATAAAAATCTAAGGAACTATTGCTGTATCTAAGCCTCTAAGCAATCAGCGACATGCTCTATCAAGGTCGGTCGCAACCGTAATGGCTGATAGAGCATTGGTCGATCTGCAGTGACGTCACCCGGTCCGACCAATCACAAACCTTAGAGAATCGCACAGCTGGTTGCAATTGAAAAATTACTTTTGTATTGAATAGTCCGTTTTATCAAGGAAGATATAGAAATGTGATTTAGCACACCTATTAACATTCCTCATTGTTACATCAGCCGTCTACCATAACTAATTTTAAACAATGTTCAATCAAATACCGTATTATAGTCCTTTTGTTAAAGTTTTGTTTTATTCAATTTCCCCAGTCGTGTAACTCGTGTATATTAGTTACGAAATCAATTAAGATTAGGAAAAGTTTAATGCTCAGGCGGTGACCAGTAAATATACAGGGGGACTATTGACTTCAATAGTCAATAGTCCCGCCTGAGCATTAATTTTTTTCCAATCTTAATCGATTTGAATAGTTAGCATACTAATTAAGTGTCGATAGCTTAGTGGTTAAGAAGTCGGCCTTACGATTGAGAAGTCCCGGGGTCGAATCCTGGCCATTACACTATCGACGTGAACCCACTCCTAGCAAAGTAATTTCGCTTAGTTAGAGGGGTTAAAGGGAATATTAGTAATTTCGATTATTTCGGTTGCTAATATTTTCATTAAATAGTTGCGAAGTAATACAAAGATCTATGTCTCTATTCACAGAATGCTACAAAATTACGCCTCCAAGGGCTAGAACAGCTCCAATGGAGACAACGGAAGGTGTGGCACCGCTTCAGAATCAGATTTGCCGAGTTAGTGGGGAAATTGGAACTCTGGCAATCCCCATTGAGGGAGATCGAGGGGAAGTTCGGCACCGGAGTCGTGTCCTACTTCATATTCCTAAGGTGGCTGCTCTTCTTAAATATCACTATATCTATAGTAATAATAATCTTCATGATACTACCAAAAACATTGTTAACGGAGACAGATCACTTATGCGAAGAATTTTACATAAATTCTTCAATATGTTGTTCTAATGCGTATCTGACTAAAGATCCAACTCATTCCAACATATTCTTAGATGTTATCCAAGGCACCGGAGTAATGGAACGTACAATTTTATTCTACGGAGTATATTCAGATCAGATTTATTCGTACAACCTACCAAAGTTATGGGATAAAGCACTGTATTACAATAATCCTATGGCTTATATTCTTGTAGCTATTTCATGGCTCCTACTATCTTTAATAGCTATAGTTAAAACAGCAGCCAAAGGTTTCAAAGAACGTTTAGTTGAGAGCGAAGGACAATTTTACATGTATTGTAATTTGGTATTCGGTGGTTGGGATTTCTGTATTCATAATGATAAATCAGCAAAAATTAAACACAAAGCTATATATAACGAAGTCAAAGGTTGTTTAGAAGCTGAGAAATATAAAGAAGAAAAGCAATTGAGGAGTAGAGAAACTCAAATATTACTTCATTTGAAACGATTACTCGTTAACATCATAGTTTTGGCCATTCTTGTAGCTTCTGGTATATTGATCTATGTAACTTATAACTATTCTACGAATAGATTAAACCAAGAAACAACTAATACTAATAATGAAATCTTGAACGTAACAAAATCAGCATTAACTTCAAGTATTTTAGACAAAGAAGGAATCACATTCGATCAATTTGAGACCACTCTCCTAGAATTCTTACCTTTCATTACAATAGTAGTACTAAACTTAATAGTACCAGAAATATTCAATTATTTAATACAATTAGAGAATTACACTCCACCACACAGTATATTAGTAACGTTACTAAGAACGGTCTTACTAAGACTTTCATCGTTAGCCGTATTGCTCAGTCAAATGTATATATTTATAAGTAGGAATGGGTTTGTATGTGTGTCTGACAGTAACGACAGTAAGATAGAATGTTGGGAGACGTATGTTGGACAGCAACTTTACAAGCTGATTTTGACTGATTTCGCTGTTCAATTTGTCACTACATTCTTTATAAATCTACCTAGAGCGTTCATAGCTAGGCACATGCACAATAGATGCCTAAAAATGTTAGGCGAGCAAGATTTTTACCTCCCAAAACACGTTTTAGACATAGTCTACATTCAAACTATAATCTGGATGGGTTCGTTCTTCTGTCCGTTCTTGCCATTGATAGGTACTATATTTTACTTTTTAATATTTTATATAAAAAAATTTACTTGTTTAACTAATTGTACACCTTCCCCAGTAGTGTACAAAGCTTCTAAATCAAAATCTCTATTCATGTCTGTGTTACTTCTTGGGTTCATTGTATCTATAGCTCCGGTGGCTTATTCGGTCGCTGAGGTCCTACCCTCAATCAACTGTGGACCTTATAGGGGGTATACTACTGTATGGGATTTTGTTGTAACTACTTTTGATGGGTTCCCATACGTTATAAGAGAGCTAATATTTTTATTAGGAACATCAAATTTTGCTGTACCAGCTTTTGCAATTCTCCTACTATGTTTGTACTATTATTGGGCAGTGGCAGCGGCAAATAGACATATGGTGACGGTACTCAAGAACCAGTTGGTTCTAGAAGGTCATGATAAGCAGTTCTTGCTGAATAGGCTCAGTGCTTTTATAAGGCAGCATCAGAAACGATGCGAGAGACGGAACAGGGCTAGTTTTGCGGATGATGATTCTGAAATTAGACAAAGTTCTAGGTAAAATATTATTGAATTTCAATGGTCTGTTGTGGATTTTTTTAGTTCATGCTGTGTATTGAGCTTGAGGTTTAATGGTAAAAAAGTAGGTTAAGCAACTAGGTCAGTCTTAGGATGAAATGCCATTCTTCAGAAATGCCGTCTGTACTGGTTGCCATACGAACGTCTATGGCAGTCTTTACGGGTAGTTGGAGCCCTAAAAAGTTCGACAACTGGTCTAACTGCAGAACATCGATATTTCTAAAGGGTTGTGGAGGTCAAATGGTAGTCGCTTACACTCTATAGATGTCGATATGATATCTTGCTGTGGTTTCCCTAAGCGACTATAATATGGGGTTCTTCAGTAAGAGTATTAGATGGTTTCTTACAGGGTCGGCAGTGCGAGTGTGAGGCCCCTGGTGTTGCACACGTCCATAGGTCACGGTAACCGGTTTCCATCAGGTTGTCGGTCTACTACTAAAAAGACGCTGGCATACATATCATGAAATATAAAAATTCACATAAGACCATACCTTTTTATAAGTACACCATAATATAATAAAAATGAAGTATGTTATAATATCAATATCAGTATAGATATAAAAAATGCCATTATTAATTGTCTTTCTAGTGGTGAGTTGCCATGTTAAAAAAAATATTTTACCCATGATTTTGTATTATCAATTCGTATTTTAGGATCAATATTATTATAGTAGGGGAGCCGATGATGTTGAAAGTGTAAAAATTATTTCTTGACCTCCCCTTCTATAAGACGAATGCTCAAACCATGACAATCATACAAAAAAATCTTACTAGTATTCATTTTTTAAATCAACATTTCTCATTCAAAAAAACCCTATAAACTCTTTGCCCGATCCGGGAATCAAACCCGGGCCCAGGCGTGTAACATATTTGTCACTATTTCACCCAACCGTGCCCTTTACTTAGGGGCTCCACATTCCTATAACAGAAGTTAGTCACCGTATCAGCCCCTCTAGAGTGGCAATTCGTTGCCACGACACGTTGGCATGACATGCGTTGACGCATGTCAAATACCTCAAATCCCATACATTCATCATTCTATTCTAAAATACTATATCTATGATTCTACCAAACGTCGGCCAACGAATTGAAACTTGTCTAGAGGGGCAGTTAATTGTCTTCTAACCCAGATATAAGACTGAAAAGAAATTGCAGAAAATTGTAGCCAATAAAAATGTTTCTTTTTTTATTAGGGAGCGAAATAATAGGGAATATGTGACCAAAAAGGGACCTCAAGTGAAAAAAGTTGATTTCGAGTAAATCGAGTTCGAAGTTTCGGGTAGAAACATGGTGTAATTTTGCCTCGGCACACAAAAATATTCATAAAAAAAAAACTACGACACCTAAAAATATTGTGGTTAGACCAAAACAAAGCTAAAAGATCATAGATTAAAAAATTCAATAAAAAATAAATAACGGTTTCCAATCACTCCAGGTCCCTTTTTGGTCAACCACTCACATATACATAAAATTATTTAAAAATAGACGATTAGGGTACCAGCTATCGACTTTTGGTTATATCTCCGGTTCTACTGAACCAATTATCAAACTGTGTTTCCGGATAGCTAGGGTGTCTTCAAGACCAGTCTACATCGTCCTTGACCACTAAGTGAGATAGTGGTCAAACGCGGGCCTAGCCTACTAATATTAAAAACGCACAAGTTTGTAAGTATCGATGAATGTTTGTTTTTCACGTTAAAACTACTGAATGGATTTTATTGAAACTACAATAATATAGCTTATGCATCAGAATAACACATGGGCTACAATTTATAACGATAACCTATATTTAAGCGATAATCGACATCTGCGCGGGCGGAGCCGCGGGCAAAAACTAGTCAACCGTAAAACAAACTTAAGACTAAGTCTAACCAAAACTTTGCAAACAAAAGAAACCATCAAAATCTGTTCAGTAGTTTTTGCGTCCATCGCGAACAAACAGGCACGAATTAAAAAAATAGACTCACGCCGGTAAATCCTCGAAGGTGTAGGCAGCGGAGTATTAACACCCACATTTCGTCAGTTATGATTTTCGGTCCCACGTATTAGGAGGCGAGCCAATTGCCGTCAAGGTATCATGAGCTGTATGTTAATAAAAAAAATAAAAAAAACTGTCGGTTGGAGACCAGCCCTATCCCTGAGGCGCCTTCTAAAACATGGAAGAGATGTGGAGGCCTAAGTCTCTCCAACGGGAACCAACACGGCAAAAAACATGAATATTTCCATTATGTTCATGATGTCAATGAACTAACGACTCAAATTATAACGGCCGTACTATATTTTTTGTTTTTATTAATATTTATTAGGGCTTGGCATAAAACCATCAGCCTAAACCTTAAATATCTTCAATATAATAGATTTTCATGACGATGACGATGAGTGATGATTTCTGCCTCAGTAAAGTTGTGGGGACTTTACTGAAAGCTCCCCCGTAAGATTTGGAACGAACACGAAAAGTCACTCACTGTAATATGCCACTTTCCTATACTTGTCTGAGCTGTCCAAGACGATGTCTAAAAACTCACCATTTTTATACATAAAAACTCGAATTCACAACAATTTCGCAAAATATAATAATACCGCGATGTGCGCTTTCCCGCATTTGCGCCAAAACTCCCGGCCGTACTTATTGTTATTTTGCCATAAACAAATTCTCTTTTTTCATATCGTCTAAAACTATTGTAATATAATTTCTTGTTTCGATTAAATCAAAATTTTATGATGCCACAAAATATTATACGAAGTATATAAAAAAAATTGTATATTAATTAAAATTTTATATGTATAATGAAAATGTATAAAAGCGGGGATGTTCTAAAATTTTCAATGTTAAATTACTGTAATGTCTTGCTCAAATGAGAAGACTTTTTTGTATATTCTTTAGATAATTTTAAGGGTATGTGTATATGGGGCACTTTGCGTCGTCTAATCCAATTTGAAAACAAATACTCCTAAATAAAATGCAAATGTCTGTTTGTAATATCTAAATAACAGGTTTTAGGCATATTATTAAAGTATGTATGGTATATTTTAGCTATCATAAAAATGCTATTCATAAAATTATGTCTGTCTGTCTGACGAGACTTTCACTGGAAAATAGCGAATATTATATATACAAAGTATATTATATCCAACAAATTCTTAATGTAAAGTAGCTTAAAAATATTTTTATTGACCACTATGGTATCAAAACTCACAGAAAATAATGAATCAAACATTAAGCATTATACTTGGTCTTCTACAGACCATAAAACAACTCAAACATCAATAATACATGTATTTCTATTTAACAAAAAATAAGGGTTGTAATTATTTTAGTGTTAATCAACTTATGTTATTTACCGTAAATAAGACTACTTTGGTTTAAGAAAAGTGAAACAAAGATTTTTTTTCAACCTAGAACAAAATGGTTATGTCTTATTGACCTATTCGTCTTAACCTAAGTTTACCAACAAACTCCAACTCGCGCAAGAAATAATGTAATATAAATTATTTGTCTAATTTTTCTCTCAGGACACTTTGTCCGTTGCTTGATAGATAATCTTAGTATTATCTAGGTATGTAATATACATCTGCTTCACGAGCTATTTATAGCGTAGTTAAATAGCATGAATAGACGACCAAAAGTGCCCCAACGTGCCAAAGCCGGCAGTCTTCACCCAATGCTCATTCTTACAATTTTGTATCCAATTTTTAGCGGTTTTTTATCATTGCGAAGCTTCCTTTTGTAAATCTGTACATACCTATACCTAGCATTTATTAGTATATAAGTAGGTAGATTTTTTCTAGTGATCTCACTATAAAATCCTTGTATAATTACTAGATCAACCCTAGACTGCAGGTTGAACTGTTTTTCTTTTACTACATAATTATTATATTTTAATTATACAATTTGTATAATGTATGATACATTATATTTACTATTAATATACATCTCAATAGTATCCATTTATTTCATAAGAATAGGCAATTTTATTTATTTAAATTTGTTAAATAGTATGAAATCCTTAGATTTAAATGTAAAATGTCTGTGAGGCGATTGTTTGAAGACTGAAAAACATTGTTTCTTTAAATAAATGTCTCAATAACTCCATTTATGTGACGTTTTATATCTCTAGTCAGACATTTTAATATAAACTGCAGCCAATTCATACTGATCTAATTTGTATCCTAGAAAAATATTTTTTGGTGCTGTAAAAGGGGATGAATAAAAATAAAATGTTTTGTTAAATTTTGCAGTTGATTCTCTCAGGTGAAATTATGGATTAATTGGAAGGAAACGTCGGTAGCCTAGTGGTTAAGGAGTCGGCCTTACGATCGAGAGGTCCCGAGTTCAAATCCTGGTCAGTACTCTACCGACGTGAATACACTCCTAGCTTAATTAGGGTGGTTGAAGCAATTGAGGTTACTTACAATCTTTAAAAAAATCAATGTTATTATCAAACATCACTGGTTACAAGCGTGAAATTTGGTAAAAGAAATTATTAAATAAATCTAAGAACAATTCCTATTCACCCCGTTTTACTCGGTATTATGTTGTATCCTATATTTATTACTAAGATTTAGTTCTATTTTTATTCTGCAGATACATAAAATTAAAAAAGAATGTAGGTACTACTAAGTGTGTAAAAAAGTTTTTGAAGAAATTATTTTGTGTCAAGTATTAGTAATCAATTCAGTTTATTTTTTTGATTTTTCAATAATAATTGATATAGCACAGATTTTTTTACTATGGTATCCTGTAATGAAAGATTTCCTTAGTGAATATCTAGTGCTAAAAAATAAGCAAAGTCGCGGGGGTAATCAATGTATATTTTACAGTTGACTACAAAATTATGCCACGACACACTGCCATAATAACACTGTCTAAATATTTATTATAAATGTAATTATAAATATAATATGAAAATAAATAATTGTACACCTGATTTTGTGTTTCTATTTCCGTGCACGATTGCGATAAACCTTCCATAGCAATCCAATCTCGGTTGGATTGCGTTCAGGGGTCAGCAAGTGCAGCCGGGCGGGGCGTGGTCGCAGCACTAGTGGGACCGGTGGGTGTCACGCGGTGCCGCGACAACCATCCTCTTTTGATGAGGCCGTCAAGTTGAGTGCCACCATTGTAAACGTGGTACGTGTATGTAATGGTGACCCTCTTTCCTGAGACTTTGCCTTCAGCTTACCATTAGGTGAGGTGAAGTCAAATTGACGTACGTGTGTGTGTGTGTATGTCTGTGTGTGTGTGTGTTTGTGACGTAAAAAGTTACGCCGCGTTTCCGAATCTATGATTGATTTCGAGTTTAAAATATTCATCGAAATTTGAGGCCCATTAATTTACCTGTACCTATGTATTGTCACGGATTCAATAAATAGTTGGTATTGTAAAATACATTATATTCTAAGATATTCTACACAGCGCTATCTAGACACGAAGTAGACGTACCTTAACTAGCTTGTATTATATTTCTAAAATGCAGATATACATTAATTTATAAATGTTTCTATGTATAGAAAAGAAATGAACTTTTAACACCGTTTGACCGACCTTGAATGTTGGCATCTACGAAACTAATGTTTATTCATTAGTTTTAATGTACTTGTTTTACTAGAAATAAAGGTGCAGCAAGTATTTTTTATTCCAAGAAATTCCCTCAGTATTTATGAGAACGAAAAATAACACTAAGCAACTTTAAATAAAAAACGACCATCATAACATAACTTTTATTAATAATTATTATCTTGCAGTACACAAAATACAAAACTAAATTATTATATTCATTATATTTTGCATTTAAATGTAACTATAACTAAATATATATACTATGGGGCATATTTATATAATACCCCACACACTCTAAAAATCATTTAAATACGACACGAAGTCAACATATTACCAGCTGTCACTTCTGACAGCGCTTATATCTGACAGCTGTCACTTTTGACACCTGTCATATTTATATGACATTAGAGCGTTTGTTAGGGCATGGGTAATTCTTGCTAACGCAATAAAGTATCCAAATTCGAAGCACCTTGCTTTAAAACTATACCCTGTGTACAAGTGTTAGCTACGTATTATGTATATGCTTACGTAAACAATAAATTCTACAGAATATTATTAATTAATTAATCTAATCACCGAGCTTCTTATATACCTGAAATAAAAAGGGTTGATTTAACAAAGAAGTTGGATAATACTACCTATATGTTATGACTTACGGTGCCGAAACATGGAAATTTTCAACCTTGTCTGCCCCTAATAAAATGACGAATGTATTGAATTTGACGTATCTGACAGTCGTTAAACGCATGTCATAAACGTCAAATCCCATACATTCGTCATTCTATTCCATCAAATGCACGCCCCTCTAGACAAATGGCAATTCGCTGGCCGGCGTTTCATGGAATAGAATGACGAATGTATGGGATTTGACGTATTTGACATGCGTTAACGACTGTCATATACGTCAAATCCCATATATTCGTCATTCTATTCCATCAAACGTCAGTCAATGAATTGCGACTTGTCTAGAGGGGCTGTTGCTTAACTAGTGCATTAACCAGCTCATGAGGTTGGCTTGGCATCGCGATTGCATCCGAAACCAGCCATCCCAGCAGGTCAACTTCGCACGGTCTTGGGCATCAATGGTGGTCAGACTATTGGCGCGTGTATCACATTCTACAGCATCAAGTCAGCACTTCTCTGTTCTACGTCCTCTACCGAGACCAGGCAAGGAGGACTTTTTCAGACATTTGTGGGCGCTGGTTCAAATCCCGCTTAGTGCAAATATTTGTATAGCTATTCACATTGGTCTGGTCAGTAGGCCCGTCAGTGCAGAAAACAAAGCAGGACAAGCCTTTTCTCTTCCCACCGACAGCACAAAAACTACAGTGAGCTTTGGTTATTCTACTCACCGCCGGGAACAAAACACGAGGTTATTCAAGAATTCTGTAGGGCGCGACTAGGATTAACGCTAGAATGAAGTAGAAGGTACAAGGTGGTGTTACCGTGTCAGTTGATGGTGGCGGAGTGAGTGAAGTCGCCCTTGTCGAGGTGCCTCTGCGGCGCCTTGGGCTCGTAGATCAGCATGGACACGCGCTCCGGACTCGTCTTGTTGCGCTGCATGTCTGCCGAGGGAGGGGACCGAGGTGTAATATAACTATTTTTAATGAATATTCATTTGGTATTAGTTTATTTTCGGTTTATTTATTCTTGTAATCTAATGTTGGTGTACCTACAATAAAGAGTTATCTATCTATTTATATTTATTTTCAGTTTATGCAAGTGGCAAATCGTTGGCCGGCGTTTTATGGAATGGAATGAATGACGAATGTATGGGATTTGACGTTTATGACATACGCTAACGACTGTCAAATCCCAAACATTCGTCATTCCATTTTACTAAACGCCGCCGTCCAACGAATTGCTACTTGTCTAGTGGGGCTGTAGAGACAATAATATCCGCTAATAAAGCAGACAGAAATTGCGGACACTACCACAAAAACCAAGTTCCTTCTTCTTGGGGTCGAACTATCAAACAGCAGTCCCTCACACCATAGCACTGTAATCCAGATTATAGAAAGGAGACTGGAGAATTACCTGAGTAGACGTTGACGATACTTCCTCAAATTCTAAATTCAGAAACCGGTCATAAATCTATTTTATATTTAGAATTAGCTGTTACTCGCGGCATCGTCCGTTCCCGCTATCAGTTGTGTGAAAAATATCAGCCCCGCTAGACAAGTGGCAACCGCTAATAGGCGTTTGGTGGAATAGAATGACGAATGTATGGGATTTGACGTATATGACAGTCGTTAACGTCAAATACGTCAAATCCCATAGGTACATTCGCCATTCTATTCCATCAAACGCCGGCTAGCGAATTGCCACTTGTCTAGAGGGGCAGAACTCTACGCGGGTGGCATGGGTACTTATTCCAGGAATAAAAGTTAAGTCCCATGTCAATATGTTATTCCAGATGATTCTTCTGTAAATTTCAGCAAACTCCATTCAGCCATTTCAGCGTAATGACATGCTTTCACATTTATTTATAACATCAGTAGAATTTAGATATATATAAATAAGTTACTCACATCTCAGACTCAGCCGTCGTTTATGCTGCGAACACAGCTCCAGTTGTCTCCTCACGAGGGCGGAGGCCGACGCGGGCCTGGGGCTCAGGGGGAGCGTGGCGGCCTGTAGGGTCACCTCGGAACACGCAGTCTTGTTGTTGTAGTCTGAGGGAGCATACCGCACTCTTAGCGTATTATTTTGTTAACTAGAATAGGTAAGTGCCAACAAATTTAAACAAAAATAAAAAGCCCGACTGATTTTTGTAATCTTCTTTTAATTTCCATCATTTTGATACCCCACACGATATATTTGAGTGAACGTGCTCTCTGAACCCCAGAGAGTCCCATTGTCACCCAAAATAGTAACCTTTCAATGTTTTAACCTCCGAAATTACTACTTAGGTATTCCATCCATAGAAGCTTAAATCAACCAAGTTATAGAGTGAAGTAGAAGTTACACGATGTATTTCTATGCAACCGGGTTCGATTGCTCGGATGAACAAAAAAACATAATTCTCACCTCTATCATTTAGTACGATTTCTCTATGCATCTGCGACAGCTCAGCGGCGCTGACGAGCACAGTCTGCTTCTTATCCGGCATGTCCCATGTTCGGTTCCGGTCTCCAATGTACCCTAAGTCACCGTCCTGCCTCAAGTCCTCATCCTGGAGAGACGAGTCCTGGCTGGACGGTGGTCCCAGCTAGAGGGAATAAATAGAACGGATCTAGGAGTATGAATGCCCATCATGGTCTGAGGGGCTAAAGTCAAACTGATATCAGTCGGTAGATATATACAGTAAAAAGTTTCTACAGGGTCGGCAGCGCGAGTGTGACGCCCCTGGTGTTGCACACGTCCATAGGCCTCGGTAAACACTTCCTATCAGGTGGGCACGTATTTTATTGAGAAAGTACCACACTTAACAACATTGTGGGTAATATTTTTTATATATCTACCACTTAGGTCGCAAACAAATATACGAGCTACCTGATGGATATTGGTTAGTGAAGCCTATGTACTGTGCAACGGTAGGGCGTCACACTCGTGCTGCAGACGCTATAGAAACCTTTTAATGCCCTTCTAAAAGAACCCCATCTGTATTCGCTTGAGAAAACCACAGTAGGCAATTCATTCTACAGCTTGAACGTGCGCGCAATATGTACAGTTCCTTTCATAACTGACTATCATCATCATCTTCATGGGGACGCATTTTCCTGATTGCATCCGAGGCTGAGGCGACCTCGGAGCTCAGAGTTCACCTTCCAGCTCTTCCTCCTCCACTTCGCACGATATTGGGCGTCATACCATGAACGCATGGGGCCATTTGTACGCATGTCACCGACCACGACGTGAAGCCACCACTTCTTGGGCCTACCACTTCTACCTGGACACGGTGGGGGCGCCATTGCCAGGCATTTGTTACCCACATAACCTGGCCGCTCATAGCTCACTGTGCGCGCCGTTAGATAACAGATTACTGCAATTTTAAGCAATTACCCTTCTCTCGTCCCTTCACCTTCAATTTTGCAAGCGTTCCTAAGTCACGGTAACCACTAACCTCTCTAAAAAGAAAAATGTCTTACACTTACCTTCATGTGTTTCTTCAATGTGGGACTAGATTGCGGTCTATTCTTGAAATCGATATGCTGATTCGCAGAACTCTTATTTCGTACAATCGGCGAAAGTTTTCTAAACTCACTCCTCGGCTCCAGCTCTATCCTAACGGTTTCTACAGTAGAATTACTGGCCCTACCAAACAGCGGTGATAATTTTGGCTTGGCAATACTAAGGCTGTCAGAGTCCTCAACACTCTCGATTGTAATGGTCGAATCGATGCTATTAGGGTCGTGGGTGATAGGTTTTACGATTATAACACCATGTTGTAAGTCTTCGCTACCGATTTTGGTAGATTTATCGAGATCGAAATTTGGATTTTCGAATCCGGTCTGAGTAGCGATTTCATCGCTCATGGCTGTGAAAGTTTGTAATGTGGTATTGGATGCTTTGTTTTGCATTCGTTTACGTCTCTCCAAGTCTGCATGTATGTCGGTCTGTACGCGTAAATTGATGTCTCCATATCGACGTACTATGTAGTTGAGGAGCCAATGGTACCCTTTACGGAGGCCGGGATCGATTTTAAGCTTTTTAGATTTGGGGTTTATTGTGAATGCGCTGTAAGATTCCACTAAAGTTGGACACCGGTATCTGAAAATAGGTTGATAAAATTGTACTATGGGTTTTAGAATATGGATAAATATACATATTGAAATCCATTATAATTTAATGAAATTTCTTAATGCAATGAATATGCTAACTATTATTCAAATCGATTTAGATTGGAAAAAGTAAATACTCAGGCGGGAATTCAACCTGCGATCTTTATAGTGCCATAATAAATGTTCACGCTCACGCTTTTACCCTCCGGGGGTAGGCTCAGACAACCGTTCTGCATTTGTTTGTATGAAGAAAATACTCAAATCGAATAAAATAGAAAAAAATATTGATTTTGTCTAGGCTGGGATTGAACTGCGATCTTTGCCTCACAGGGGCAATGCTTTAACTAAAATATACTCACTTATTAACTAACGGCTCGATATTTAACTTATCAACCACATCGATGTCGTCCAAAGCACCATTTTTGTCCTGCTTGTTGGCGAGCACCAGGATTGGTTTACCTGGAAGGATTCCACAGTTAACCAGGAGAGATCAAGTTACACTAACTGCATATTATCAAAAGAGTTCTAGTTCCCGTCAACCCCTCTAGCTAAGTTAAATTGCTTGTGTTAGGTGTGGATTCACGACGGTAGAATAACAGCCAGGATTTGAATCTAAGATCTCGTGATCGTAAGCTGGACTCCTTAGCCAGTTAGCTACATAAGAAACGAAATGATATGACCATCCTTAGAAGAAAATACAACTAACCCTAAGCCCAACGATTGTCTCCCCCTTAATACTATTTGTTGCCTGCGGCTCCGGCCGCGTGGATAACGATTCCCGACCAAACATAGCATGTACTTTTCTAAGATCTAGTCTTTCTCTGTACCAAATTTCATGCTACATTTCAGGGAATTATGTGTGAAAGTGTAAAAGACAGCTTCCTCTAATATCATTAAACCTTTCATACAAAGCCAGCTTCGAGTACTTCTTACCAGCTGCTCAACTCTCTAAGCATAGAGCGTCGAGCACAGCCCTGTGACCGATCTTGACAGAGCTTGTCATTGGTCGGGTTTGACGTCACTGAAAATCGACCAATGACAATATCTCTCAAGACTGCCGCACACTGTGCTCGACGCTATATGCTTAGAGAATTGAACAGCTGCTCTTTTTTCAATACCTTTTTAATTCTATCAGTGTATGTTCTAAGAGGTCTACCCCGGCTGGTCTGCACATTCAGCTCTGCTTTACATAGGTATAATTTGATTTCTATTTCTATTGTTTTTGTTATAACAATGAGTCATTTAATTATATTCACAATTAGAGGAGTGCTATCACTGAATTAAAGTGACTATCACAGAATTTGCCAAGCCACCGTGCAATGAATAAGTTTAAGTTTTATTAAGTAAATTAATCAAATGCTAAGATTTCTATTGCTCATATGATAGGGAAAAGTCTGATTATTATTTCTACTGAAAAAAAAAGTAAAAACACTTGTTTTATACATTTTTCTTCTTTATCACAGAATTAACCAAGTACACCCTACCTGGTGCCTCGTTCGTTCCGTACGTAGGAAGTACGACACAGCGGCATTCCCGTTTAAATGAGCAGTCCGTCTGGGGAAGTACCTCCGCCCTACAGAATACCGCGGCCTAATAACCTCGGGTTGTGTTCCCAGCGGTGAATAGGGTAGCCAGAGCTCACTGGAGAGTTTTTGTGCTGTCAGTGGGAAGACTAAAAGCTTGACCTGCTTTATCTTCTACGCTGACGGCACAGAAACTCTCTGTTCTAACAGGGTCGGCAGCATGAGTGTGACTCCCCTAGTACTACACACGTCCATATAGGCCACGGTAACCACTTTCCATCAGTTGGGCCGTGTGCTTGTCTAGCACCTAAGTGGCAAAAAAATGCGTTGTACGTGCCAAAACCACCTTAGCATACCCTTTAAAATCCTTGTTACTTAATATTAGTTGGGATCGAATTTCCACAGTCTAACTGTGATACGACTGAACTTTGATATTTTCCGTGAAGCGACTGCCATCTGACCTCCACTACCCATGCCACGCCATCTAACCAATTTGCGATATATCGTTGATTAAAATAGGAAAGGTTTCGAATCAGTCTAGGCGGGGTTTGAATCCGCGATCTTTGCCTTACAGGGGCAATGCTTTGACTACTAAGCTACCAGACCTCGCCCGAAGCAATTCAAATTTCTCCTTGTTTATATAGTTTCTTAACACTAAATATGAATTATATAATATGTAGGTGATCTCCACTTGCCGCCAACAACGTTCCAGCGCACTGCTCCGATAAACAGCTTATTATATGTAACTATTTTCGCATCAGTAAGCAATGCCGCGCTGATAAGGTTTAATTAAAATTAGTTTTATCGACATATTACTGCTATATATTCAATATTACCTACCTAGGTATTTATGTTCTAGCAGTTTACTATCGAATGGAGAACCAAAGGAGGTAGGCCACGATGGTATTTCCATCCAATTGAGCAGTCCGACAGGAGAAGTACCTCCGCCCTACAGAATACCGCGGCCATAATAACCTCGTGTTGTGTTCCCGGCGGTGAGTAGGGTAGCCAGAACTCACTTGAGAATTTTCGTGCTGTCGGTGGAAAGACCTAAGGCTTGTCCTGCTTTATCTTCTACACTGACGGCGCAGAAACTCTCTATTCTAACAGGGTCGGTAGCGCGAGTGTAACCATTTTCCATCAGGTGGGCCGTGGCTAACAAGCACACGACACACCTGATGGGGGAAGTTGTAAGCGTGACCTATCCACCAGATGCTAGAGGTCCCTACAACACGATTCCTGCCGGCTTGTTTTGCAAAGGGTAGCGTTGGCAGAGATGTCTATATTTATACTCCAGCATTTCCAACGGCTTGCTTTCTGAAAATTTTCAACCTTCGCGACTGCTATGCACTGTAGACGTATGCAACAACAGGGGAATGACGTTCGTGCTGCCGATCCTATAGGGACCTTCTCATGCCGTACTTGAAGAATCCCATATTGTAGCCGCTTGGAAAATATTTTTTTAGAACACTTAGGTGGCAAACAAGCACACGGCGCACCTGACGGAAAGTAATTACCGTGGTCTATGGACGTATGCAACAATAGGAGCGTTACACTCCTGCTGCCGACCCTGCAAATCATCTAATGGTCTTCTAGAAGAATCCTATACTGTTGTCGTTTGAAAAACCCACAGCAGTGAGATCATTTCAAATGATCAATCATTTTTTCGTGATGTTGAGATGAAATATTCCGTGAAGAGACTGCATTTGACCTGACCAGTCGCTAGTCGTTCGAATTCGCTAACCACTACGCCCCACAGAGTCATGATGTCGAGCTGATGACAGAAACATAAGCCAATGTGAATGTAGATCGAGAGAGCGGTTATCCATACCATCCATACTAATACTTAATATTATAAATGGGGAAGTATGTGTGTGTGTCTGTCCATTTTTCACAGCCAAACCACTTTACCGATTTTGATAAAATTTGGTATAGAAGTAGATTAGACCTTGAGAAAGGACATAGGCATATGTTTAATCGCGATAACCGACATCCACGCGGGCTTAGCCGCGGCAAAAGCCAGTAACTTATAAAACACTAGCTGACCAACTTCGTACGGCCAATATTTTCCGCCTGCGTGGCGTCAGATCCCGTTCCCGCTGCACCCTCTACTATATTAAACATGTATTATACATATAAAAGAACCTCTTGAATCACTATCTATTAAAATAACCGCATCAAAATCCGTTGCATAGTTTTAAAGAATTAAGCATACAAATGGGATTTAGGGACAAAGATAGCGACTTTGTTTTATACTATGTAGTGATAATTCACAAAAAATTGGGAAACAAGTAACTAAAAAGTTAAACCGCGGATACAAAAGTTTTACGAGAATTGGCTTGTTTATAGGTCAGACCGATAGCCTATTGATCGCTAAGGGTTCACACTCACGGTCTCCATGGAGGCCACGACACCGGTTCTTGACCGTCGTCGCTGATCGATAGGTTTATCAGAACGACTCTTGTAACAATGTATAATTCAGCTCTAATTCGACCTAGAAGTCTAACATTTCAATTTAAAGTCTAAGATCCCAAGCGGTGCGATCGCACCGCGAGTCTATTGTTTACCTATTGTGTCTATTATTTACTCACTTGACAGGTTAATGTGGACTTCAATTTTAAGTCTTCGCACAGTTTGCGTGTGAAGAATTTTCTTATAACTCGTATAGTTTGTTATGTACCGTTTATTTCGTGTGGAAATCTTAATGGATGCAGGACTTGAAAAGACTAAAACTGCTCGCCCGTCTCGTGTCTCAATTACCGGGTTATCCAATGAAGCATTTCTCTCACACCCCGGCTGGCCCTTAGCCATCTCCGATTATAAAATGGCCCTTTTGCTGTGGTAAGCACGGTGTCCTCATCTTTCTCCGGAAAGCGGGATCTAGGGTATTTGTTATCTGGCTGCCCTCAGAAAACTTCGACCAAAATCACGTTAGGCTTCTTGTGGTCTATTTACAAATACCTTTATTATACCACTTGAAAGAAAAGCGACCAGCCACTGTCCACCTGTGGCAAATGGTTACCTATGGACTTGTGCAACACCAGGGGCGTCTTACTCGTGATATCGACCCTCAGTTCAATGCTTTTTATTAAAGGTAAGCCAGTTTCGAGTAGCCAGTCACCCTTTTCCAAGAACAGCCAGTGGAAGTTATATGACTACGTCACGCGATCAAGCAACCCTGAAATCTAAACCTAGGTATTGATTTTCACTAACAAACACTTTCCCTTTTAACATGCTCTTGTGTTTTGTCAAGTCTTTTGAAGCTCATGGTGACACCGTGGTTCTTACACACGAGAAGGGCTATCTCGAAACCTAGATGGCCTGTGGGTCAGCCAGGGTGCGAGAAATTTGTTTTTGGCAATCTCACCTCCGGCAGCTGAAGACCCAAAGGCGGCGTGCGGTTTTAGTCATTCGAATCCGTCATAACTACACCCGCCGGTTCCGAGGTGCTATGATCTTATGTGCATTTTGAAAGCGGTAAGCTATCGATCTTCATAGTCTGAATAGACACTATTTGACCGTGTCTAGTCTAGTCTGAATAGACCCTATTTGACCGTGGAAGTATCACCACCACTCTTCAACATGACTTCACACCGTCAGAGAAGCTACTCCATCGAAATCTTTGCAGCCGAACCAACCTGAGAAGCAAGCCGGTTTGCCTGGAGATGGATGGGCGAGACTTTAACTCAGGTTTTTCAGGGTCAGACAGAGGGCAGTTCCACATAAAAGTCAACAATAAACCAAATTATGAAAAGAACTGGTAGGGGACAAGGAATTGAGCTTAAAAAATGAAATATTGGTAGTAATCGGAACGGTGGGAGGAGTAAAAACCGAAGGGTAAGTGAAGAGTTCGAGATGAGAACCACGAACGAGACCGAAACCAATGCGAAGATGATGATAATGATGATCACGATTGAATACAGTCATTTATATTCTCTAAATTCACAATAATTACTGAAAATTTCAATCTAATAATTCGGCAAATCGCGAATAGTTCGGACGACTTTTTCAAAACCGTAGATATTTCTATCCTACCATGCATGGTTACCATGACAATATTAACAGCAAAATATTGTAAAAAGAAAACACATACCTGATATTTTGTCGTTCGATAACACCTCTTCGAGCACAGCTCGGCATTCATCCAACCGTGAAAAATCACTTGAATCGATAACAAAAATTACACCATGCACTTCGCTGTAATATTGCGACCATATTTGACGGAAATGTGGGCCTCCGCCTAAATCGTAAATAGTCACAGGTGTATCTTTATGCACAAGATTCACAGCTTTAAAACCTACAGTCGGCAAAACCTTATCATCTTTTTCACCAGCTAGGTTATTGACAGTTTTTGTTTTTCCCGCGTTATCAAGTCCTACCAATATTAGTACGATGTGACGACGCTGGTTTCGACGCCGAAAAAAGTTACCACAACAGTTTCCCATTATAAACACAACTTATACAACTAGATTAACGAATTAAAAAATCACTTTTTCATATTATAAATACGTGCTTCAAATTTGAATTTGTCACCAGTAGCCATTTGTAAACAAAAAACTTTTGTTGACACATCGGTTACCAATAGCGATCGAGGTGAATGTGGCCAGTGTTATCATTGGTCTGAACTCTTTGGTTATTTTATTTGAAAATATTTTACCTGATTTTACCTAATAAATTTTATGAACCGAAGTACTTAAATCCGCAGGTTTACTCAATTTTAGTTTTGAAAAGCACACTATCTGTGAAACTGTAATCTGCGATGGCAGTAAACTGAAAAGGCACTGAATTTGTTACGTCCGCAGCGACAGACGAACCGCATCAAATGACGTGATATTTTATAATAGTAGATAAACGGCAGTAATTACTGATAACAATATTATATCAGAAAATTCTAACCAAAACCTTAGCAAAATCAGAGGCAGTCTAAAAGCGTTGCTCGACCAAAAGAAATTTCTTAATGTTGCCCTGTTTAGCCCTGTTACATTTTTGTCTAGCAAATAAATTCGCAAAATAAACCAATTTTCAAAAACCACCTTCACCTAAATACACAGTCAAATGTCGAAAAGTGCATTGATCTTACGTTCTAAAATCTGATTCGATTATTTTTATTTTTTACACTATTATTTATTTTCTAGTCGTGGACTCATTTAAATAATAAATCACTTTAATTAATATTTTAACACAAACACTTGAAGTTTTTATAAATTTTATTCAACTTTTTAATGCTTTATAATATTAAGTTGAACCTATTCACATTAAAATTGATATGAAATTGATTACAATGTCGTCTTGTTCAAGGAGACAGCTGTATTGAAATTAAACAAATTCATTGTAAGTGAAAGGTCACAGGTGTTCAGCTATTAGTGTAGGTTTCATGACTTGGAACAAGACAATGTTTGTTCTGTTTTGGTGCTGGTTGGTAGGGTTGCCAAACATTCCTTCCTATTTAGCTGTTTATCAAAAATCAGACTAAACAATAAGGTGCGATTCACAACAATAACCTCCGTCCTCCATGAGCACTGAGCTAGTTGCACTTTCGAGGCGTCCGGACTCCGGAGCCTTTCGAAACGTGTCCGTAAAAGACCGCTGACCCCTATAAATACCGATCGATTTGCTAGAATTCTATACCTATCCGGCACAGATTTATATCTCTTCCAAAATTCATAATCCGCTCTAACATTTTCAGTGGAAGAAATCCAACATACGTTTTGCACACGTCTTAACATGTTATATCTGGCAACCCTAGTTGTAGGTGACCTACCAGTAGGTACACACGCTTAATAGAATCGTCAATATGTCTTTTATTGTTTTTATTTCACTATCTCGAGTTGTTTAATTACCAATATTTTTATATATCTTCCAATTAACTTCTACATGTCGAACAAATACACTTACGATAAGGACAGACAAATATACAATACAGATATTGCTCTGCAATTCTCTAAGTTTACAGCGTCGAGTATAGCCCTGCCGCAGCCTTGATAGAGATGGTCATTGGTCGATCTGCAGTGACGTCACCCAATCTAACCAAAGGCAATTTCTATCAAGGCTGTCGCAATGTTGTGCTTGACGCTGTATGCTTGCTAGGAATGAAAAAAAGTGCAAGTCATTTTCGACCTTATTGACATGACAGATATCGGTTTTTTTTTCTTAAAAAGCTATCGGCGTCATCAATTAATGCGAAAAGACACGTAATTAAGAAAATGTCATTAAGGTCGAAAATTGCTTGCAGTTGCCGTTGCGTACCAAAACAATGATGTTGGCTCCGATAACCGATATCGGGCCAGAAAATGTTAAAGAGAAATACATATGTTGTACATTCGACTTTCTCCGATATCGGATGTATGTGAAAACGCTCTAACGCTAATCACGCTGAGGTCCGTCCTTTTCTCCAAGGTTTAGTATGTCTTCAAGCGACTGCCTGCAATAGAAAACCAGAGCCTCGTCATCAATCAGCAGATGCACCGGCTCCAATTGAGTTGGGAAAAGGTTCAAATGATGGTGACGTCTGCCGATTCGATATATAGGATATATAGTCGTGAACATATACAACGAGCCTATTTACAAGTGATGCAGTGTATCTCAGGCCGAAGGGGTAGGTAGAGGTGTATTTACACCCACATTTCGATAACTATGATTTTTAGGTTACACACAGAGAGCGAGCAATCAATGAATGGCGCAATCAGGTCCTTTGTCATAGCCTGTATGCTTATTGTCGGATGCAGAAAAGCCCTATCCCTTAGGCGCATTCTACTCACGGAGTCAAGAGATGAGGTGGCGCTATTTTGCTCCACTGAGAACATCCAAAAATAAAACAACCATTTAAAAATACATAATTGAACATTTATTTTGAAAAAAATAATATTCACCATAAATACAGGTACAATTTCGACATAACATTTATTTACAAAGCTCAATATGATTCATAAATAAATACATTGAAATGCGCGCCAATTAAAATCAACGGCCATATTTTATTGTGTTGCCAGTAGTGCAAAGAAAATTACCTAAATCTCACGAGAATAGTGTCACCATTTTTCACAGAAAAGTAGGCAAGATCTTTCATGACATTATCTAGACATATTTCTGCACCTTGCATTTGGTCATCTAACAAATGTAATGTGGGATTTCCCTTATAACTTTGTCCCTTCGAGAACAATCTTTGCGCCAGTGTTACCAGTTTCTGTACAAGCATGGAAGATGGGAATTTCTTTTTCAATGTTTTGCCATTTTCGTCTGTTAATATTATTTCTAGGAGTTGGGATGTGAGAGTCGTGGTTTTGGGTTTTTTCACAAGTAAACTGTCTTCTGGGATGCCATATTCTGTAAAAACCATTTTGAGTATTATTTAATACAAATAAGGTGGGCGTATGAAACGGCCAAACTGAAGGTCTCAAGAAATATGAGAAATAGCAAATGATTTGCAAAACCACTAAACTACCGATGCATATCGCATACCGACGATAGTAGAAGAAGCCACGGGTTTGATTTCCATTCAATGCAAATATTTGTTAAATAACTAAGCTACATGTGCCTCGGAGAGCACTTTAAGCCCCATTGTCATATAAACATTGTGGCAACGTGGCAGTCGTTACGGGTAGTTGGAGCCCTCAACCTCAGTCCAACAACTGGTGTAACTTCGATATCGCCTTTGGGTTGTGGAGGTCAGATGGTGGCAGTCATTTTACGGAAAATATCGAAGTTCCGCCAAATTCGCAGTTAAACTGGTAAAGTGGGCCCCAGACTACAAGTTCAAAGCTTCGGATGCGACTGCCAATTAGTTGATTGACCCTGCAATGCTTTTGACTGAAGCCCTGTGTCGCCCTGAGCTACCTTCCACTTCGCACCGTAGCTTCATATAGTCATTTGGTTGTGGAGGTCAGATGGTAGTCGCTTCACAGACGAAGGTGAAAGCATCGAGGCTTAGCTTGACACTGAAATTATCATCAAAAGTATACGTACTGTCAATAAGCTGATTGAACCTGCAATGCTCTTGACTGAAGGCCTGTGATGCCGCAGGGTCCCCCTGAGCTACCTTCCACTCCGCTCCGTAGCGTTTCATATAGTCATACTCCGCCCCGCGGCGTAGTTCCCGGGTTATTATGGAGCCATTCAGTTCCTGTGTAAGAGGGAAAATAATTACACGACTGCACAAAAACGGGTAATAATAACAGATACAGGTAGGACACGTCGGTATTTCCGTCCAATTGAGCAGTCCGACTGGGGAAGTACCTCCGCCCTACAGAATACCGCGGCAATAATAACCTCGTGTTGTGTTCCCGGCGGTGAGTAGGGTAGCCAGAGCTCACTGGAGAGTTTTTGTACTGTCAGTAGGAAGACCTAAGACTTTTTCTGCTTTATCTTCTACAGGCTCGGCAGCGCCAGTGTGATCCCTCTGGTGTTGCACACGCCCATAGGCCACGGTAACTACTTTCCATCAGGTGGGCCGTGTGCTTGACTTCACCCTAAGTGGTATAAAAAAGGTGCAAGCTTACTTTGCACCTTTTTTATACCCATTTAAACTGAAAAGCTATGATTGTGTGGCGATACCACATGTACCCAGCGCCATCTAGCGACATCAAGCAGAACTACTACGATTCTACAAATCCTGCATCGCGAAAGTGAAGTTCCTGCGCTGGTACAATACATATACAACATCCCAACGACAATCGTTGGGCTGCGGCCCGCCAGGCGTGATCATCACACCTTGTTCCTCCACAATTGGAAAAATTTTATCGCTCAGGCGGGAAGTTGAAGCCGCGTTCAGTACCTTACAGCTTGTGTGGGCCGTGTGCTTGTCTACCAGTGGTGTTGGTATAAGTATAAGTCTGCTAGCTGGTAACCTTCTCTTTCAGTGTTGAGGGGTCAGACGGCCGTCTAGTAGGCATACTTAGTTAAAGGTAAAAGTGTTTTTGTTATGAAATTTCAAAGCATTTTCATGTTATATTTAAAAAAAATTGATTAAAGTAGGAATCATTTTTTTCATTCATAATCGTTTGGGCGGCGTAGCCAAAAATCACTGTTTTAAAATGATTGAAAAATCATTCATTGGTTCCGATAGTTCGTAACGCTCCACTGTCACCTCAAAGACAGTTATAAAGGAGAAATTTGGATTGGTGGGGCGAATTCTGATAGGTAAGTGATCAAAGCATTGCCCCTGTAAGGCAAATACCGCGGGTTCAAACCCCGCCCAGACCAATTAAATTTTTCCTATTTTATTCGAGGTATGTTAGAGGTATGTCCACTTTACCTGTAGTGTATCAATCTTGGCGATGATGAGCTGTGAGCCTGTGTCGTAGTCCTCCGTGTCTTGGATAGGGTTCCTCAAGAAGTACAGCTTCTTAAGGCGGCGCAACTTGTTCAGTTCGCTCATTGATCGCCACTGAAAACATCATATCATTTAAAATGGCCGTCTATATTATTCACCCGTATTGATCTATTGATAGTAAAACGTGATGCTGTTGTACAAGACGAGCAAGAATAGGGACCCTGATGCAAGTGCACCTCTTGAGTTGCAGGGTCAAATGGCAGTAGCTCCCACCCCCAATCCTCTTAATGAAAAATAATAAATCCGCTTACTATGTACATTTGGCATGGTACATATTAAGGTGCGCAAGGAACTTCATTTCACACACGCTTAAGCTGTGAATTGTCCTCCCTGGTGTGGTTCACTCTGTGGTGATCTCCACGTGACTATACAATAAGAGGGTTCTTCAAGAAGGGCAGCAGAAGGTTCCTTAAGGGACAGCAGCACGAGTGTGACTCCCCTGGTGTACACACGTGCTTAAGCCACGGTAACCACTAACCATTAAGTAGGCTGTGTGCTTATCTGCCATCTAAGGGTAGCCAGAGCTAACTGGAGAGCTTTTGTGCTGTCAGTGGGAAGACCAAAGGCTATTCCTGCTTTGTCTTATATACTGACGACGCAGAAACTCTGTGTTTACAGGGTCGGCAGCACGAGTGTGACTCGCCTGGTGTTGCATACGTCCATGGGCCACAGTAACCACTTTCCATCAGCCACAATAACCAATTTCCATCAGTTGGGCCGTGTGCTTGTATTGTTGTATAAAAATATTGAGTGCGAAAGTAAAAATACTGCAAACGCTGCAATCTTATGATGATGTTAAAGAAAAAATAACAAAAAGCACTTACATCATTGACTCTGTTCCTATTCAAAAACAACACTTCCAAATTCTCAAACATATCCACTTTCTCATCAGGGTCATCATTAAACCTGATCTGCGATATCACACAATCGTTTAAACTCAATATCTTCAAATTCTTCAGCATTCCGAGGTTCATGATTTCATACCAAGATTCTAAAGGATTCCCATCCAATCGTATAGTGGTCAGAGTTCTCATGGTGACTGAAGGTGGTATGATTTTCTTGATTCTGTTGTAGGCAGCTATGATTTCGTTGATCTTGGGCCATAGGTGCGAGAGCGATAGTATATCAGCCCATTCATAGTCGCAAACAGATATGTTAAGTTTCTCAAGGCTGGCAAAGTTGATGGACAGCTGGGTGAGAGTTTCCTCTGGCATATCGATGGCCATGCGGTTCTTGCTGGAAGGAAAAACAGGTATTTATAAAATTTTGAGATCCATCATTATATTCAACGTTATTCAATGTTTGATGCCCATTCAGTGTGGTAATGCCTCGGAGAGTACGTTCAGCCGACGGTCCCATTTGTCATACGAACATCTATGGTTACAGGTAGCTGGAGCCCTAAAATGTCCAACAACTAGTCTAACTGCAATACTTCGATATCGACAATGGGCTGTGGAGGTCAGTGGCAGTCGCTGCAGCTGCAGCGGACTAACGCTAGCATGAAGAAGAGGGAGACGGAGGCGGAGGGGG
Organism: Eilema caniola; assembly: GCA_949126895.1. Taxonomy (NCBI): domain Eukaryota; kingdom Metazoa; phylum Arthropoda; class Insecta; order Lepidoptera; family Erebidae; genus Eilema; species Eilema caniola. The sequence goes on along the minus strand of OX421486.1, from coordinate 961,437 downwards.
CCTGATGACTTGTACTCTACAAGGGATGGTATTTCAACTTACCTGACATCCAGTTCTCTCAGATCTGGCAGTTGAGCAGACAGTTGGATGATTTCACGCCAGTTGGCGAACAAGTTGCGCGACACGTCCAAACTCCTCACGTTTGGGCATAGACCCGCCACGTCACCAGGCTTGGCAATGTTCTGATCGTGCACGCACACTTCTAAAAGGCGGTCGAAGTTTCTAGAAGAGAAAGTTGGAGTTTAAGAAGCGGGGTTTTAATAGCTTTTGAAACTTAGCTTATTTAGCTTGGCATTTTTTGGGCTTCTTGTTTTTAAATATCTTTTTGTGAAGTTTTGACATTTGGATAGGTACGTAACTAAAGGTAAACAATCTTGTAGCGAATATTATAGAAACACTAGCTTTTGCCCACGGCTCTGCCCGCGTGGATGTCGGATATCGCTATAATATCGGTTATAGTTATGAATTGTAGCCTATGTTTTATTCTGGTGTATCAGCTATATTATTATAAAGTTTCATTAAAATTCATTTTTTTGTTTTATTTATTGTTTTTGCGTGAAAGACTAACAAACATCCATCTCATCTCACCTTATTTACAATCTTTCGCGTTTATAATATTAGTAGGACATTAAACAAATAAACCATGGTAACTAGCTGACTAACATTCGATTCAATTTCTGTGCGCACTCGCGCTGCCGACCCTTTACAAACGATCTTGAAGAACCCCATATTGTAACCAAAAGCTAACCAGCTAACCAAATATCCATCAAATTGATGTGTCCCATAAATAATAAAAAAAACTGGTTGATAGCACTGCCAGCTGACCCCTTCGAGAATATATTTAAAAGGATCGCAGGTCAATTCCCTTTGTATGCACAAAGAATTGATAAGACGTTGTTGACAATATTGTTTTATGTAGAATATACTGCTTCCGGGCTGGTTGGCCGTGGTCCATGTGAAACTTGCGTTCCAGACGTTTCGTCGATCACTGCGGTCGACATCTTCAGTGGCGCAGGGCCGGGCGACGACAACTTCGGAGACCTTGCCTCGCCGGCGGCTGACCTGCGAGTGGCGCGATGGCTTGAGTCACTGCTGTATTTATAGGCACGGCCGGAGCGGGGAATCGAGGAGCAGTTTACAGAATCCCCTGCTCATGTGGCTCGGTATACGTGGGCACCACCCAAAGAAGCATTAAGACCCGCCTGTCGGAACATGAACGTAATTGCCGCCTCTGCCACTTCGACAAGTCAGCGGTTGCAGAACACACCCAAGAGGATGGGAATCATACCATCGAATTTCAGAACACGAAAGTTCTAGCTACCACAACACATTTCTTCCCACGTATGCTTCGAGAAGCCATCGAAATATTCAAGCATCCCAACAACTTTAATCGAAAAAACGAGGGATTTCAGCTCCAAAAAGATTGGTACCCAGCACTGAGAGCCACTCGGTATCACAGTGCAAACAACCAATCAGGATCGAGAACGTCCGCGCCACAGCGCTTGGCCAATCAGAATCAAGTGAGTCGATTCCCCGCTCCGGCCGTGCCTATAAATACAGCAGTGACTCAAGCCATCGCGCCACTCGCAGGTCAGCCGCCGGCGAGGCAAGGTCTCCGAAGTTGTCGTCGCCCGGCCCTGCGCCACTGAAGATGTCGACCGCAGTGATCGACGAAACGTCTGGAACGCAAGTTTCACATGGACCACGGCCAACCAGCCCGGAAGCAGTATATTCTACATGCAACGCCGGCCGTGAAAGCCTGAAGACTAATATTGTTTTATGTACACAATATAATATAATAATGCGGTGTCACTAACCCTAAAAGTCCACTAAATGGTCTTATTGCATTAGTTCAATATCGCCAATGGGTTGTGGATGTCAGATGGCAGTCGCTTCACGGAACTATCTAAGTTAAGCCGCGTCGCAGTTAGACTGGAAAAGCGGACCCTGGACTCCGAGGTTTAGGCATCGGATGCGACCGGGAGTAACGCAAGGGCGATGATGATGATGATGATGATGATGATGACTATGGTGATGATGACGATGGTGAATATGGTGATGATGATGACAACAATAGTGATGATGATGACGACGATGGTGAATATGGTGATGATGATGACAAAGATAGTGATGATGATGACGACGACGATGATGACGACGACGGTGATGGTGATGAAGATTGTGATGATGATGATGACGGTGGTGATGCCTATGGTGATGATGATGACGGTGGTGGTGATGATGACGATGGTGGTGATGATGACGGTGGTGGTGATGATGACGGTGGTGGTGATGATGACGATGGTGATGATGATGATGATAGCGATGACGAGTTATCAATCAATCAATTAGCCCATTGCAGTCCACTGGTGGACGTAAGCCTCTCTCAATCATCATCATCTTCATAAGGACGTATTTGCGTGATTGCATGCGAGGACAAGGTGACCTCGGAGCTCAAAGCCCGCCTTCCGGCTCTTCTTCCTCCATTTCACACGACGAGCGACGTCAAACCAGGACTTCTTGGGCCTATCTGGACCCGGCGGGTGCGCCATTGACAGCCATTTGTTACCCACATAGCCTCTCCCAAAAATACATAATTTACAAATATATAAGAAAACGCACTGTTTCTGATGTATCTTCTCGAAGCCGACCATCTCAATGAAAGGGGCACCCATCTCTCTCTTCCATTCATTGATGACAGTTCTGCGATGAGCAGCCACAGTTTCATCCTGAAAGCACAACATTAAGAATATTAAACATGGGTTTATGTCCATATGGTCCTCGTGAAATAGAACATGGGGTAATTCCACCCAATAGGAAGGTTACTGTTGCCTATGGACTTGAGCAACACCTCTGGTGTTGTCAGTCAGTTGTGGTGACAACTGCATGAGGCTGCACGCGATACATGGCTAGACGCAAGTCCAATGCCTCAGCTATTAAACATTAAATATTTATGTGTGGATAATGACTTAGAAGAATTTAGAATAATAAGTAAATAGATTTTGACTATTTGAAATAACACTAATGGTCTTTTTTTTGTATTCCTAGTTTGCAATACTCATTTATGAGATACTGGTTAAATGGGGACCTTTCCTTTTCAATAGCCCTAAACCATAAAAAAAAAGAATATCACAATAATATAATGTCTATTCAAGTTATTAGATTAAATTAGTCAAGAATGAATGAATAGGGTACTGTCGTGTGTCAAGGATCATCACTTAATATCCTGGATTTTTCTCAAGAAATTTGCATAGTAAGATGTTGTGTGCCGACTGCGCTTTTATCCCTACAGAGGGCACCTCGTAATGGCAAATGTTAGCTGTCATCTACGTAGAATTCATTGTTTGCCTCTTCAAATCTGACAGCGATGAGTTTGTTATTGTTGTTTGGTCATATGCTGCTGCCATCTACAATTAGTTTTGTGTCGGCATCCCCATTCTCAAAATAGCTCAAAAAAAATTATAGAAATATGGTAAAATTTGTAACTTCTTAGATTCCTTACTAAATTTCAAATCAATCTTATTATCCATTGTACATGTGTAAATGCAAGGTGGCCTGACAAAAATGCAATACTCTCTTGCCTCCATACATTTGCACAACACTTCTTGCACACTCCTTACAAGATCCCAGCACACTGTGACTTCACAGTGTGCTGGGATCTTGTAAGGAGAGTTTTAGGGAAAACGGAAAACACTGGTCTAGAGCATACTTTAACTTACTTGTGTTGTGGAATCTAGAAGGCGAAATGTGTACTACCTACAGGGAGACATGTTTTGGCACAGGTAGTTGTGCGATGAACTTTGGAGTAAGTACATGAGTCCATTCAATTAATGATGTAGCTAACCTATCATTGTCTCTATATTAAAGTGTATGTGTGCAGGTTTTAGAAAACCATGGGAATAGGGTATTTGACTAATTTTGGAAAACCATTTTAAATTATTCCTTAGCATATAATATGCAGATGCACACTACATCGATATTTCAAAAAAATATAAACGGATTTGAACAAAAAATCGATGTTTAAGTTTAAATTTTCAAAAACTCGCGAAAAACGCTGTCACCTTGTATGGAGCCGATTACGTGACGTCACACATTTTGTATAACCTTAAAGCAGTGAAGTCAAAATAAATAATAAAGTTTTTCTTCAAACTTTGTGAATAAATGGTGTATAAATGGTGTGTTGCAAAAAGTTGCACAATGTACAAATACGTCTATAAATAATCCTCAAAAACTGTTTCGTTTCTGTTCTGTAAAGCCGTGTTAACTTGCGTGTGACGTCAGCAGTGCTGTGATTGATCACAGAGCGTTTTCGTCACAGATAAAAATTCAAAAAAATATTAGATATTTTTAAGCGAAATTCTCAAAAATTATGCTTATTTTAGTTTAATTTATAGTTTTAAATGTCTTTTTACGCTATTATCTGATAGGATGACCATTATTTGTAGTATTTTTTTAATGTTGTCAAATACCCCATTGTCATTACAAAGGATAGTCCTCATATTGACCAGATTTATGGTCGTTGTACACACACACATATTACAATAGCAATATGGTTATTCCAATAAGTAATTATTTTTATAAGTTAGTACTTTTAACACATATTTCCAGTCATGACTTATGATAAAATGCATATATGTACACAAATGGACATTACACGCACATCATCATTCACCATCATAGTCTAGAAGGAATCGAGTGTTATCAGACTACTTTTGACAATAAGATGATTCAATTTAGTGGGACAAGTGTAAAATTGCATATGTTGTCTTCAATTTCACTTTATTACTAATGGACTATAATGGACTTTGCTTCATTCCCGAAACAAAACAATACAAATAGGAACCTTGACAAGCCAAAACAAACACAAAGTAAGCATTCAACACCCACACAATCACTTATTACACATAATCAGCAATAAGGCTGAGTAGGTGGTATGATATAGGCTTTTCTCTCATTTAAAAATAATATTTAAAAAGTTAATTTCAAAAGCTCACCTCCCTATCTCCGTAATATTTCCGAATAGCATCGGAACAAGTCCGAAGCGGACTTATTTTGTTCGGGCGAATGAAAGAACCTGCCCCAGGTTTTGATGCTTTAAAATACTGGACGTCATCCACAGATCCATCATGTTTCCCTCTCATAGGATTATCCCACTCCACGCCGTACCAAACACCTTTGTATCCTTGCACTTCACCAATATATTTCACCGTACCAAAATCATCGTTGCACTTTACGCGACTACCGATGTGAACTTGTATTTCGTTTTCGTCAGTACCATTGTGACTGTCCATGGTACCGTTGTAAAATTTTGGTATTAAGTTAACAGGCATTGCGCCCACCATTATTTTTGCGTTTTCGAAAAAGGAACTGTTTATCAAAAGAAAAACAGGCTGACTTCTTTTTCCCGAAAACTGTTGTCATTCACTGTCAAATTACTAACATTTACTAATAGAGTGGTGCCAGTTTAGAGGTTTGGTTTGGAATAATTCTTAGTACCTAGTCATAGGCGATTCCGGTTTCTGCGTTGATGGAGTTGTGATTTGGTGGACACTAAATTAAAATGTGAAGAAATAAAATAATTAAAAATAACCATCCTCCTTTCCTTCCCAATAAGAATTTCTATCTAATATTCCAATATAAGTAAAAGTATTGCCACACTAAAAGGAAATTTGTTTTTTAAAATAGTTTTGTTAATACACAGAAGATGGTAGCACATGTATAGTTTTTTAAATAATAGTCTAAAAGACGATTGGCGGTCGACCGGAGTGGTGTATTATCCGCCCAAGTATGGTAGAAATAAAGGACGAAAGATGTAAATTTGCGTTCCGTATCGTACATTGAGCTTCCAAGCTGCCACTTTTTCTGTCAGTGATTATATGTTTATCCTTCAACGTGGAAGCTTATCGGAAGCTGAGTTACATTTTTAAGGTGCGATTCGGTTAACATTGCATAGGGATTTGCGATCGCCCGGTTCAATGTTCCATTTATTTTCATTCGTTGTCTCGGTGCGGCGCTAGCGTCATCTCGCTCATAATTTTCCGAAATCGGGATTCGGGACGTAAAAAGTGTTTTTTGACAAAAATGGCTACCGAAAATGTCCCAGCCGTAAACTCTAGGCGATAATACGGAAATGTCCGTTTGTGTCAGTGGAAATATGCAGTTTATAAGTGAACAATTGTTTCGTGCTGTGCAGTAGTGCATACGGATTGGTCACGACAAAGGATAAGAGCGTCAAAATGAGGTATGTACATCGAGTTCATCGCACCAGAGCTTTCGTTAACAAAACAAATAAATAATTACAACGATCATCTTGCACGCGTCGATCTATTTACGTCCATAAAGTATTTACTGCATCACCGAGCTTCCTTTCTTAAAGTCAAGATGTTATTTTTTCAGTGATCGAGAACGTAAACACAGCGCGGGTGTGCGGTAGTTATGGTTCATCGATTAGTTGATTACAATCGTACATAATTACACACGTTTATGAATGACATCGCAATCAAAGGCTGTAAAAATGTGTGCTTTAGCCGTTCTTTATTGCATACTAGAAAGAATAAGACGTTACAGACTCATATTGATTTTTTCTTTGCATTTTTTAAGGGTTGCCCCTACGAGGTTTTAATTTTGATTACTTTTCGTATCGGGAATTGCAATAAGCTTGACCTTGCGTAAATATAAAGGTAATTTGTTAAACTAGGGCACAGTTTGTCCAAGGGGGATGTCCTTATCGTAATGTTTCGCCGAAATGGGGTGTTTGGACCCCCAGGAAGGGGTGTCTGTCCATATGACTAATAATACACACCCTACCGTTACTGCTGCGTAAAAATAAATGTCTGCTTATTATTATGATGAAATGAGTTTCTACAGAAGTTTACTCATCACCTTATCTGAAATAGATAACTGTAATAATTGATTGCCTGAGATAACAGGTTAAACTAGAAATAGTTACATAGGTGTATAAGGTTGTGTTTCTTTAATATACGGATATAAATTCACATCTGTAACTCCTTAAAGGGATAGGCAGAGATGTATTAACACCTCTATTTCGCCTACAATTTTGGTTCTATGTAACAGGCTAGCCTATTGCTGTCTAATGGGGACTTTGAATAATACCATACCAGCTTTATATTCAGTTTCAGGGAATTAAGATTTATGTGTCAACAGACTTATAATGAAATTCATTTGTATTTAAATGTAATCCTATCATATTCAATGAGGTTGAGCTGCAACTAACTGTTTTTTACATTAGCTTCTCTTGCAAGTAGGATGAAAAGCTCACATACATGTGGGGAGGGGTCCCTACTACATGTTTCCTGCTGGCTTGCTCTGCAAAGGAAAGTCATATTAGAGATGTTTACATTTTACTACATTCCCACCAGCTTGCCTTTAGAAAATTCTTACTCTTTGCCACTGTCATGTACCAATGTGTGAAATTTATGGTGAAACGAAAAACAGCTGTAATACAGATTATCCTTCAAAGAACCAAAATTGGATTGCCTCATTTCAATATTTAATTATTTACCAGTTATATATTTATCATAGTATCATACTGTCCGTAAAAGATCACACTCTACAGTGATAGCCAAGCGGCGCTGAAAGCCCTAGGCAAGATAGAGACCACCTCGGCAATAGTAAAGGAGTGCAAAAAGGCGTTGGAAAGTCTGGCTAGAGCAACCGACGTGACGATTGCCTGGGTACCCGGACACGAAGGCAATATGGGCAACGAGGTAGCCGATGAGTTGGCCAGGAAAGGAGCTGATGAAAACCAAGTGGGCCCTGAACCCAGGCTGCCAATAGCCCACAAAATTACCAAGGGAGTCATCAGCAGGAGCATAGTGGCAGAAACCAATCGAAGATGGAAAACATCACCTGTCATGAGACAGTCGAAGGTGTTCATTAAAAGCTTAGACACAAAAAGAACAAGCCAACTGATGAAACTATCCAGGAAAAACATGAGGCTTGTCGTAGAAGTGATAACGGGTCACTGCCGACTGAACAGGCACCTGACACTAATAGGAGTGAAGACCGATTCCAAATGCCCGGAGTGCATGGATGCCGAGGAAACCAGCATCCACCTGCTGGCCGAATGTCCCATGTACGCGCTGAAAAGATGGGAAATCATGGGAACGGATGAACTAGATCTCGAAGACATTCCCAATCTGAGGGTGGAACAGATTGTAAGTTTTTGCAAGGAAACAGGTAGGTTTGACGAAACGCCGTGATTGCCGGGCACCCCTATCCGTTACAGGATAAATAGGGGAAATGGGTGAAATGGCCCACACCGAAGGGCAGATCACCCGTCCGGAAACGGCGTCCCCTGCTGGCAGTAAGTAAGTAAGTAAGTATCATACTGTCCGACTTACAAACAATGCAAATGTAATCAACATTCTAATCTATAATCAAGAAAAAGAAGTGTAAAAAGTAATTTACTCAACTATATACATGGAGTATTTATTATTATATTATCATTATTAAAAGTTACATTACCATAAAAGTAGATAACATTAATTTTATTTAAAATTATAAACAAATGAATAAAATTAAACTACGCATCTGTTTTTGATGTAAAATACCAGCTTTTCAATTAATGCATATGAATGTAAACACAGTACCTACTTATTTGTATTAGTAGGCCTTTGCATTTTAAATAGATGTCAAACAGCATCTATATGACATACTTATGACATCAAAGAATCTCTTCAGCTAAGGTAAATTACTTGAATTAGGAGTGGGGTTGCATCAGTAGTGTAATGGCTCGAAATTGAACCTCGTACATCTCAATAGTTTTTTATATCTCCTAATAATCATTAAGCTAGGATATGGGGTTCTTCAAGAAGTGCAAATAAGAAGATTTCTTCAGGGTTGGTAGCACAATATAACGGCTCTGGTGTTACACACGTTCATAGGCCATAGTAACCACTTTCCATCTGGTGGGCTGTGTGCTTCTCTGCCATCTTAGTGGTATTAAAAGCTACCATTGCTAATCTAATATTATATAGTGTAATTATGCTACATTTATTTTAGAAATCCTCATCTAAGTGCATACGAGCAATTTTATTTACATAACACACCTTGCATGCACATGTATAACCTTGACATGAATAGCATAATGATTTAATTATTATTATTAATTCATTTATTTCAGACATCAAATCCATATTATGTTAGTATGACTTAGCCTATGTTAGTAAAATTCTAGTCATTTAATTTCATTAATATCTTCGCTCCGGCACAGGTACAGAGATATGCCTTCCGCAGCAATGCCGGAGAAAAGAACAATCTAATCTGGATGCAATCATCATCAGTACGTTGTTGTCGCTGGCCCGCACCCTGCGCACCAGTGAAGCTGCACGCGCACGCATAGTCGCGTGGAAACATGCAGTCCGCGCATCTGCAAACATCCCCGATGCGCTGCAGTGCCGGGGCAGCCCCAACAACATCCTGAGACTATTATTATACAGGACGCGGAGGTCACTGTAGCGTTTCTTTGTGTAATCGGCCCACAGACTGCAAGTGTATAAAGATGTACAATACGCCCTGAAGAGCGTAATCTTAACTTCAGCTGAGCAACGAGCGAATCTGCGGGCTATCATATTCGCTCTGATCGAAAGTGACCTCCGCTCCCTGTCGATATCCTCGTTATCCTTGAGGTCAACGGTGACAATATGCCCTAGGTATTTAAAATGTTCCACCCTTTTTAGAGGCACACCATTCAACAAAACTGCAGGTACTTCCCGCGGACAGTTGCCACCCGTCTCAAAGACCATCCATTGACTTTTCTTCGCATTGTACTGTAGGCCGTGACCGCACGCGTTAATAATATAAATAATTAAAAATAATTAAAAGTCGACTATGACATGGATGTTTCCAGTAAAGCAACTCAGCCATGCAATTTTTTATATGAGTCATACAATACTGAGAATTGGATGGTGAGTAATCAGATTTTGGATGAATTATTATTATATTTTATACCACTGTGGTGGCAGCACCTGGCCCACCTGATGAAAAGTGGTTACTGTGGCCCATGGACGTGTGCAAAACCAGGAGTCACACTCGTGCTGCCGACCCTATACACACAGAGTTTCTGTGCCGTCAGCGTAGAAGACAAAGCAGAAATAGCCTTTGGTCTTCTCACTGACAGCACTAAAACTCTCCAGTGAGGTCTCTGGCTTCCCTACTCATTGCTGGGAACACAACACGAGATTATTATGACCGCGGTATTGTGTAGGGCGGAGGTACTTCGCCAGTCGGACCACTCAATTGGACGGAAATACCGTCGTGTTCTACCTCCTACAATATTTTAGTAATATATTTCCATGAATGAATTAATGACTGGTATAAGTGACAGTAATGATCATATTATCTATCGGGGTGGGTCAGCAGCGGGAACAGGATCATAAGTTCACACGGGCCGAGCTAGCGGGTAACAGCTAGTTTATAATAAAAATGGACCTGGTAGAACAATTGCGTTGTATGATCTTTTTACGTATTTATTCCCGGGTGAAGCCAGGATGCGTGTCAATAATTAATCATAATCCAACTTAGCAAGCGAGAGACAACACCACACCAAAATGCCTTGCCAGCTTATAAAAGAAACATGTATTTAATTACAATATACCCTTGAGCATTGTAAAATGTTTTGCAATATATCAAGTTTTGAATGTTGCCATACCCAATATGGACGGGTCCTACCCCAAGAGACCTTTTCGTGCTTAATTATTGCAAAACAATGGCCTCTCGTACCTGTCGTACTCGTACACCCATCCTATAGACGGGTTTTGTTAAGCCAATTAAGGATAATATATTCGTACAGTATTAAATTTTTAATGTGTCGATAGCCCAGTGGCGATCGAGAGATCGTGGGTTCGTTTCGCATCCCAATGTTTAACCAGCTCACAATTTGCCCGAGTACCACTCTTATGATTTTACTTCTTTATGGGTCTAATGGGTTGATGACGCACAAGACTTCATTATGGTGATAAATTAATTATTTTGCGGGAAAACCCTATTATTTTGGCGGCATAAATCACATCTCCTTCCCATGGCCCTATCAACCATCTTGGTTATAACGGACCGAATCTTAGGATATACGCGCCCTAATGGCGTCCTGCTATCTTCCGGGGCGCGTATCCAAGCAGTTTGTATAGAAATGTATGGTTGCCAAGCTGTCACCAAGTGAGTTAGGTACCGTACAGTTTAATACTAACTGCTTGGATACGTAGCGACGTCCCTATGGCGTCCTAGATCTATAGCAGTTATAAAAAGTCGCCCATTTTTGCTGTTCAAATAATGTTGTGACTGGTATAAGTGACAGTAATGATAATAGTGTCTATTAAAAGGAGAGACGGTTAGCACACCCCTTGACAAGGATGGAACACACAAAATGGTTAGGTCGTGTGGTTCCCGGCAAAATAGAATTTGCGCCACCCATTTTCTTCCCATGTGGTGTCGTACAAGGCGGCTGAGGGATAGGGCTGATTAACTTTAACACCAGACAGATACGTACAGCGCAGACTCAGCCTCAGATGCACGGCTCGAGTCAACAATAGTGCCCGGAATACGGCAGTAGACCCCCTGTTACGTGGGACCGAATACAGATTGGTGAAATGTGGGTGTTAATTCACCTCTTCCTAACCCTCTGGGGATAAAGGCGTGATTGTATGTATGTATGTAAATAGTGTTGTTTCGCGATACAAAACTTTTAACTTTTAACCGTAAGATAATATATTATATATTACTGTAATTATCTTGACAAAACCAGTTCAAGAAAGGGCCATCAGTTATGGACCGGCTCAACTGCAGAAGTATAAACCTCTCTTAATATGGCTTTAAGTAACGGTATCGTGTATGGCGTACGGTTTATGGGAAAGGAAGGATATAATACTTTTTCAAGTGGTCTCTAATTGCACGATTGTCCAAAAATGGATGGTATTTTGATACCAGTGGCGTAGGGTCAAAAGAAAATTTTCACAAGGGAAACCGGTGAAAGTAAATGTCTAGTCCATCTAGTTTGTCATGCACCATGTGTGTGTCTCTTTGGGAAGCCGGCAGGAATAAGTTTATAAGGATCCCTCGCCACTGTTGGACACTTACAATTATAATAGTGTATTTAGGCCACAGGCTATGGGTCCTATGTTTGGGGTCAGGGTACCCAATCATAGGAATCGTGGGCTTTCACCTCGCAGCCCGGGGTCCGGTTATTCCTTCTCCTATTGATTAGGCTTATGCCTAAAACTTTTATGGGATCGACTGACGTGGTGAGGAGATAAATGCTAATTACAAAAGAAGTAATAACCCTTATTGGCAGTAGGGTAAAAAGAACAACAATAATACCAGTTACTCAACGTTCGAAAACTATTACAATGCAATGCAACACAAAAACTATAAAGAAATTATTCCGGAGGTGACCGCATTCAACTACTTACACACGCAGCAGATACGCGTAATTCATTGCCACTTCTTAATTCCCGAGGAGGGCCAGACCGAGAGGGATGGCCCTGGGTCAGCCGGGGTGCGAGGGATTTGTCGCATGACAACCTCACCTTCGGCCTAGCACTACGACCCAGAGGCGGCGTGCGGTTTAGTCGGTTCGAGTCCGACATAACCTCCCCCTCCGACTCCGGAGGGGTGGGTATCCGTGGGGATTTCCCGCACGATAAATAAAAAAACAAAAAAAGCCACTTCTTAATTGTCCCCTTTATCCGTATCGAAGTTTAACAAGTAATGTATGTAATGTATACGATCGGCTTCGAGATCATGCTTTTATTTATCTGTGCTGGTGTGCTTTTTTCCTTCATTTAATCAATAGCTGTTGCCCGCAGCTCAGTCGTAGATGTTGCTTATTGCGACCTAAGATAGCCAGTCCTTTACGAAACTGTCTATCTCTGTAACAACAACATCGGTTCACTGGTTTACCATGCACTCGTAACAGACAGAGTTACTTTCACATTTATAATATTAGTTTGGATTCCAAAAAGTCAATAATCAATTTTATTTCGTTCATCATGGGTACAAAGGTGTGACATAAAAAATATGCACCTCTATGTTCCGCATAGCGGCATACGAAAAATATTTTATTCTGCCTTCCTTCGTAAGCATACTACTGCTCCTATAATATACAAGTTTATGGTTACATAACCCCACGGGGAATTGCATTTCACTCCGAAATTACGTGACACAAACTCGACATCCTCCTAAACTAACGGACATACAATTAGTAGCAATTAATATTATTTTACATAGTTAGGGAATATAGTATGTAGTTTGTAAATTGGAGAGCAACCTTGCTGAGTAATTTTGTAGATATAGTGACACGTTTTAGGTATACAGAGCCCTACTAGCAACCAATCAAGGGTAAAAAAACAATACTGATCCTAGTATGGGATTATAGGCACACTAGGTTTCGCCCGCGGCTTCGCCCGCATAGATGTCGGTTATCGCGAGCAAACATAGCCTTTCTCAAGTTTTAATCTATCCCTATACCAAATTTCATCAAAATAGTAATAATAATACACATAGACAGACAGATTTACTTTCGCATTTATAATAGATATAAGTATGGAGTATGGATGGTCCAGGTGGCCGGAGGGCTATAGTCACAGCGAGGCGAGGGTCTGATGCAGGCTTTCCTGTCAAGGTTGGGTGATCTGGTGGCAGTCGATCCCGGCAAAACCTAGTAGTATCTCGGTCTCTAAATTGTAATGTTAACCTACATGGCAACTGGGAAACCGCTAGAATGACGATGAGTTAAGCTTCTCTCCCAGCTTTTCTCGTGCACTGATCCTGCTACATATGAGGATATAGGCAGGTAGAGGCCCCTACTGGATCCCACCAAGATCTTCGAGATCAAAGCCAAACTCAGGAGCAAGCATGTTGATTTTTAAAAATAATATTAAAAACCGAAATTACTAATTGTTTTTCCCCTACTGAGGTGGCAGACACACGGTCCACCTGATAAAAAGTGGTAACCGTGGCCTATGGACGTGTGCAACACCGGGGAGTCAAACTCGTGCTGCTGACCCTGTAAACATAATAGTTTCTGTGCCGTCAGTGTAGAGCACAAAGCAGGAATAGCCTTTGGTCTTCCCACTGACAGCACAAAAGCTCTCCAGTGAGCTCTGGCTGCCCTACTCACCGCCGGGAACACAACACTAGGTTATTATGGCCGCGATATTCTGTAGGGCGGAGATACTTCCCCAGTCGGACTGCTCAATTGGACGGAAATACCGTCGTGTCCTACCTCCTATAATATTCCTACTAACCCCTCCAACTAAGCTAAATTGCTTGTGCTAGGAGTGGAATCACGTCGGTAGTGTAATGACCAGGATTCGATCCCGGGACCTCTCGATCGTAAGGTATATCCTCGACCACTAAGTTATTTTATTATTATTAAAATAGAATAGATAACAAACTATTAAAATTGTTTAATGGTATCTCTGGCCAAGTTAGAGTTGATAAAACATGTCTAAGTACGAATGTAAACAAACCATGTTGTTACAAAACTTGTCATAGGTTGTTTTAATATCTAGACGCAGGTGGACACTGATGGCTACTCCATGGGTGTTTTAAATAGTTTTATTCCTTTTTTATACTAATGCTCCACTGAAACTTAGAAAAAAAGACATGTAGAAGTTAGATGACAGGCACTTCGCGAGTTCAGACGCAACACATGGAAAAGCCGACCCCGGGAAAAGCTCAGGTAATAATAAGTCAAAAGTCAAAGATTTTTATTCAATCTAGAACAAAATGGTTGTTTCTTAGTGACGTCAATATTAATTCTACTCAACCTAAGTTTACCACCACTTCCAAGGCGCTGGTGGGGCAGAAACGGCGCAACAAACTCCATTGCGGCAGTTTTAAGACGTCAATTACAATATTTATATCCTTAAGGCAAAATTTTAGGAATCTACATTTATTTTGTCTCGTACTAAAAACTAAATACTAAAATATTTAACCTAAGTTAAAACATGACAAAAAAAATCACATTCTATTCTAGGAGGCGCCTGCACCACGCATATGATAACTATAAAGCTCTAAAGCTCCATCTGCCGTTCTTTCTTATGTTCTAACGCGTATATAATGGTATGTGCTCAGATGAATTGTTTGACATGATGCCGACAGCTACTTTCTATCATCGTACCTCTCGCCATAGACAGGTAGTTCATCCTCACACATTGCGACCAGAAATGGTGCGAACCGTGCTGTACGAAAGGAACTTCATCCCACGCACACTCAGGCTGTAGAATGCTGTGGTTTATCCAAGTGACTACAATATGGGGTTCTTCAAGAAGGGCATTGAAGGTTTCTTCATGGTCGGCAGCGCGAGTGTGACGCCCCTGGTGCACACGTCCATAGGCCACGGTAACCACTTAACATCCGGTGGGCCGTGTGCTTGTCTGCCACCTCATCATCATCATCATCATCATCATCATATCAGCCACACACAGTCCACTGCTGAACATAGACTTCTCCCATAGACTTCCAGAATGACCGATCTAACGCAGCCCGCATCCAGCGCTTCCCGGCGACCTTAATGAGGTCGTCCTTAGTCTGTCTACCACCTAAGTGGTAAAAAAAAAAAACTTCTACCTACTTTGTTATTCCAGATTATAAGATAACTGTGCCTGTATTTCAGAGCTAAGCAGAGGTGTATTAACACCCAAATTTCGCCACTAATATTTTCGGTCCCGCGTTATTGGAAGCGAGCTTAACGCCGTCAAGCAGGTATTTATGGGTTGGGTATAGTCGGATGGAGCACAGCTTTATCCCTTAGTCGCCCTCTATGACACTTACAGGAACTTTAGACACAACTAGGAAATCACTATTAGGGATCACCCTATCATCCATCATCAGATAATCCTTCTAATATTGTAATAATAGGGTTTTTCCATTATACAGAGCTAAGCAGAGGTGTATTAACACCCAAATTTCGCCACTAATATTTTCGGTCCCGCGTTATTGGAAGCGAGCTTAACGCCGTCAAGCAGGTATTTATGGGTTGGGTATAGTCGGATGGAGCACAGCTTTATCCCTTAGTCGCCCTCTATGACACTTACAGGAACTTTAGACACAACTAGGAAATCACTATTAGGGATCACCCTATCATCCATCATCAGATAATCCTTCTAATATTGTAATAATAGGGTTTTTCCATTATACAGGTACTGGGGAATAGCTTTTGACATTTCTTTTTATATGTCAAGGTACAAAGTAGCAGAGTATTAAACGTTTTCTAATGGTCGTTTATTTATGCGATCGAGTGCCACTATACAGTTGTACAGCAGAAGTATGACTTGTCATGGTAGTTTAGATTTTGATGATATTTTAGTACAGAGATGGAATAGCTTCGGAAAGGTTATGTTTGGATTACGGGTATTAACTAATAGACTATAAAATAAGACAAAATATTTCTGCGATAAATATTCGAGACTGTATTTTACGAGGTCATGTATTTTTCTGGTAATGTCGTCACTTGGTGCAGGTAAAATCTCTCTCTTTCCAACGAGACGAATGACTGCTGTCTAACCTCCAAACCCCAGGAGCAAGCCTGCACCAAAGCCTCATCCATCAATCACCAGGTTCTGATGGACTTGCGCCCCGTAGGTTTTGGTGGGACTTAAAAAATACTCTTTTTTTTTTTTTTTTTTTTATTAAGGTCAACCAACAACTGTTTACATTCATACAGGTTCATGTAGCAATATAAGTATGTACAATTCATAATGTAACAGTTACTTATAGGTAGACACAGCATGCAATGAGAATCATAAAAAAAGGAGCAACATACCATCACAGCAACAAGGTTATTTGAACAAAGTACAAAGTAGTTAAATTACATGAAAGTCTGGAATACATCAAACTACACATAACAGGAGTGGTTAGTGTTGTCTTTATATACTTATCTTATCGAAGTACTAACGCTGATTGTCATAATATTGAATAAACGTGCCCGCTAAACGTGATTACCTCTGAATATCCCAGCGTCTACCGTTGGGCCACGGCCCGCTAAACATGATTACCTCTACTGATCGGAGTATCTTTCCTTTTTGTTGGAGGAACATCTCACCCTATTCCTCCATATATTGAATTCAACGCTCATAGCAATTTCAGCTTTATTGAAGTTTGCACTTTTATAGACATGTTGACTGCCGTCTTACCGCCCGACTCCGAGAGGAGAACTAGAGCCTCAACCGTTATTAAGCAAGTGCCCCCACTAGCAGTTGAGCGTACCTTGACCTCAAAGATGTTGGTACTCTCATACAACCCTATTAAATTCATCGTTCAACGTAAGAAATTCATAGAAAAACAAACCTAAACTGCTTTGTGACAACTGCTATAAATGTTATATTGCTTGTACCTAAAGCACTTTGTTTCCATCAAGCCCTTTACGACCTATAAACAAAGGGCTAACTGGGAAAACAAAATGTTTTCCTAAAGGTCAGATTCTGTATGCAAAGTGCCAATATTACATCGGATTTTCCGACATGACATTCATGTACAGTCGACATGGGATATAAGCGAATGAAATATGGGTGTTGCAGATGGCGACTAAGGGGTAGGGCTGATCTCGATATGCCAGTAAACATACAGTCCATTACGAGGGCCAGCTTGACGGTAATGGGCTCGCCCCCTATTACGTAGAACAGAAGTTATAGATTTTTTTATACCATTGAGTTAGATGGTAGACTAGTATTACAAAATATACTTGAGTAGAGTACATTGTGATCTAAATCAATTAAAATATTTGATTCTAGCATGATAAAAACGTACTCAGAGAGCCTTGACAAACTTCATTTAGACTATGTAATGAGAATAATAATCTAAATAAAAAATACTTTACTCGACCCTCTGTAGTTAGAACTTTTTTCGATACCACTGACTTGGCAGACTATCCCACGGTTCACCTGATGGAAAGGGGTTACCGTGGCCTATGGATGTGTGCAACACCAAGGGAGTCACACTCGTGCTGCCAACCCTGTATGTAAACACAGAGACTTTCCATGCCGTGAGTGTAATAAAGCAGGAATAGCCTTTGGTCTTCCCACTGACAGCATATAAACTCTCCAGTGAGCTCTGGCTAGCCTACTCACCGCCGGGAACACAACACGAGGTTATTATGGCCGCAGTGTTCTGTAGTTTATAAAAGTAGTTTCCAACATTGCAAAAGTTAATTGCAATGACTTGCTTGACAGCCAAATTAAATGGATATTTTAATTCACTGGCTTATTCTCTTTGTGACAGTAAGTGGAACACGTAATAAGTTGTTAACTCTCAGTTGTAAGCTCACATCGGGATTTTACAACTATGATAGTTTAAATTGCAAAGTTATCTGCGAAGGGATTTATGTTATGTAGGCCTTATATTTTTGCTGCGAAATCGTATTTAGACAATTTTACTAACCCTTCAATGCTTTATGGAGGACTAGCCCACGGTTGCACCTGTGTGGGTGTCGGTTATCGCGAAAAAACATATAGCCTATGTCCTTTACCAACGTCTAATGTATTTCTGTATCAAAGTTTATCGAAATCGGTTTGACTGTAATACATACCTACATACATATAATCACGCTTTTATCCCCGGAGGGTTAGGCAAAGGTGAATTAACACCCACATTTCACCAATCTGTATTCGGTCCCACGTAATAGGGGCCTATTGCCGTATTCCGGGCACTATTGTTGACTCGAGCCATGCATCTGAGGCTGAGTCTGGGCTGTAAATATCTGTCTGATGTTAAAAGTTGTCGGGTGTAAAAGCGTTATAAATAGTTTCTTACTAGTTTTAAGATCTCTGTAATGTAACCATATCCGATACAAATAAATTGATTGATTTTTTTATTGTTTTAGCCCGTATAGTGCACATGCGCGAACTACCCAAATTCTGTACCTCTTGAACAATAATCCATGGCGCTTAGTAATCAAGTTATATTTCTACGACAATGTCAAGTTAAACTTCTGTTTTCCAATTGTATTGTGTTCATTCTTAAATGCTCTGACGAAATCTCGCTAACGATCTTATATTATTTTTAATTGAACTCGAATTACTTTTGTGTAACTTTTAATTGGAAAAGAAATGACAAGCATTTTTGTTGTTGGCAACTTTTTGAAGTTGAGAACATGGGTACCAGACCTTGGATAGCGACATATCTGGATTTTTTTTAATGAAATTTTAAGGCATTTAGTATGCTGACTATTCAAATCGATTAGGATAGGCAACATTGAATCGGCTCAGTTAGGATTAGAACCTGCGACCTTACAGAGCATTCTCCCTGAAAAAGAAAGATCACAGATTCGAATCCCGCTTGAATCGATTCAATTTTTCGTATCTTAATCGATATCTTGATTTGTTTTTAGTGAGGTAGGGACTTTGTTAAGGGCGTGAGACCTAGTGCTTATCGCACTTTGGGCGAGGCCTACGTTTAGCCGTGGATGCGTAGACATAGGCTTTTTCTAACGATCGCAACTCTGTAACAAATTTAATCAAAATCAGTTTAGCCATTTAGGCGTGACACACAGACACTAATTACTTTTCCAGATTACGATTACGTTTATCCAGATCTAATCTACCCCTGTACCAAATTTTAATCAAAATCGATTCAGTAGTTTCGGCATCAAATCTTAACAGATATTTTGTTTTTTATACAACTGAGGTAGCAGACAAGCGCACGAGCCACAATATGGAAAGTGGTTACCGTAGTCTATGGACGTGTGCAACACCAGGGGAGTCACACTCGTGCTGCCGACCCTGTAAACACAGAGTTTCCGTACCGTTAGCGTAGAAGACAAAGCAGGAATAGCCTTTGGTCTTCCCACTAACATAGTATTAGTAAACAATCACGTCAAAACTAGTGCCTTACATTCAATTTAAAAGTGATCTCACAACAATAGATTTTATCGTAACCGTATGCAAATAACAATGTAATATTATTCCAAGTAAAAGTTAAGCGTAAGTGACGCCATTAGTAACAATTGTGTTGAGTTGCGTAACTGTTACAAAAACCGGTTGCGTTGTACGTTGTAAGTGACATTTTGATATACCATCGCAGATTTTCTTTGTTGGGATAACGGTGCAAGTGATCAGGTCAAGTCAAAGATTTTTATTCAATCACTATCACTACATAGTATAAAACAAAGGGTCTTTAGTCGTTTCGCACCACGCATTTTCGAACCGCGGTTCGAATCGCCCAAGTACTATTTCTGAATAGGACCATTCACACCGCAGTGGTTGGAGCGGTGCGAATAGCCGAAAGTATCTTTTGGAATGGGTCGATTCGGAGCACTGAGCGAAATTGTAGATCCTGATTTAAACTCATAGAAATAATTTCTAATGATTTATTTGTACAGACGATGAGAAAAGTGGTAAGAGCATATCAAGTGTATAACAAGTGTAATATTAGTTATATTTTTATAGTAAGACGGTAATGGTTTAAAATCACAGTTTGATCATCATGTTACCACAGATTAGGATTTACATAATGTTGTGATAATTATATCTAACGACAACGAGGTTGTCTTTGAATAAATGTCAGTTGTGGTCCGGTGCTTGGTGGTTCCATTGAATTTACAACATGGTGACAGCGGTATTCGGTTTAATATTGTCATAATTAGCATTTTCATGCGCAATATTTGTGATTGCAATGGAGCGCGCCCGACCTCCCGCGGAATTAGGTTTGGACGGCGCCGGAGGACCGGCTGGCCGTGCCGAGGTATGGAAAAAGTGGAAAATGCAATTTCAATTGTTTTTGAAGGCGTTAGGTGTAGACAAGGAGGCGGCGAGTGTGCAGTCTAGTTTGTTGGTGAACCTGATTGGCAAAGAGGGCTTTGAATCGTGTGAGACTATAGGGCTCGTTAAACGTCTTAGATCTATTCAGATTTCAGATTACAGTGATCTATTTAAAGGCTTAAGGTGTCTGCCAGGGTAATATCATAATATAGTAATCGATAAATCGGTTCCACCTGTTATTTGTGCTCACAAAGTTCCTCACGGGTTACGCGACAGTTTAAAAAGTGAATTGAATGCCATGGAACAGAATGGAGACATCAGGAAGGTTAGTCACCCCACTCGTTGGGTACATCCGTAAGTATTAGTTGCAAAAAAGAATAATGGTATTCGAGTGTGTTTAGATTCACGTGAATTGAACCGCGCGGTACAGCGCGCGCACTTCCAACTACCCACTGTAGCGGAGCTAGCCACCCGCCAGCACGTTGCGCGGTACTTCTCGGTCGCGGGGTTTTGGACTATACAGCTGGATGATGAGAGTGCAGACCTGTGCACATTCGCTACTCCATTCGGCAGATTCCAATTCCTAAGGTTTTGTTTTGGGGTAACCTGTGCTTCTGAAGTGTTTCATGCTAAAATATGACCACTTCTGAAAGACTTCGAAGGAGTAAAGAGTTATATTGACAACATAATTGTATGGGGTTCTTAGAAGGAAATTCACGATTAGAGGTTAAAATGTTTACTTGAAAGATCGAGAGAAATCAATTTAAAATTCAATAAAGAAACACGTAGATTTTTTTGTGGTGGAAGTTTAGTATTTAGGGCATGTGTTTGATAAAAATGGAATGAAGCCGGATCCGGAAAAAATTAAGGCTTTTAAATAAATTCTTACAATGTACTTGCGTGTGCATACCATCACCTTTTTGCATCTATTTAACATTGTTTACTACATTTTAAGTTGATCAATATATTTAGTAAATAAAAAAGGTTACCTATCTTAATCTCGAAAACGTTTGGGCATTTTTTCAATAACCCGTTTTTTTTCAAATTTCGAAGTTTTATTTGCCATATAATCGCAACTCCAAATTTCATTTGCCCATTTATTCATTTGTACGACGTTTTATAATCCAGATGGACGAGTTCCAGACACACGAAATCTAAATACACAAAATCCACATGACCGTAATCCATATACACGAAACCCGAATATTTAAAACACAAATTTTTGAAATGTAGCTAATTGATATTCAGACAAACAATATCCAGATTTTTAAACCTAAAACTAAACCTCATATGGCGTCTACTAACTAAGCTCGACGGAGCCCCGCTTCGCGGGGCTCCTACTTCTGAGTGGTTTAAAAAAATAACCACGAAGACTAAGGCGGGAGCGAAGCGAAACGGAGCTCCCGCCTTAGTCTTCGCTGTAGTCTTCTAACCTAACCTATCCGAGTCGGATTGCACTGAGTCAAGGTGTTAACGATAATTAATTTCGAAGAATTAAGCGATTATAATAGAATCTGATGTAGACAAAATGATACTAGGTGAACCACAAGTGAAAAGGAGGAAAAAGTATATACAAAAGGAGAAAAACTGCAGAAACTTATAAAAATAAAAGAAAATTTAAGTGAAATTAAAAAATTAAAGTGAATTTCTAAATTACTTACTGTACCTAATAAATGAATCGTACTAATTTAGTGAGTTTTACTATACCTGTATATAGTTTAGCTGGAACACGATTGCATGGGAACCAAATAAAAAGATTATGAAAATTTGGTAATAGTTTATTTGGAAAATAGTACGATGGGAAAAAAATTCTGAGAATCTGGATTATGACAATATGGGAAACAAAAAAATACTATTTGAAAATTTGGTTTTAGTGAACCTGGAAATTGATTCATCTGGGAAATTAAAAACGGAATTATAGAAAGTTGTCATTCATTACATCTGTCTTTTAAAAGTTCTACCAACCGTTTTCGGGGTTTTAAGATTCGGGTAACAGAAATTCGATATTTCAATAGGTTACCAGTAAAAAAATGTACAGTGCAATAGCACCAATATTTTATGTAGCGGGCTTATGACAAATGTAATTGATAAATTATTTTTTGTTATTTTGTGCCTGGTTGTACAATAAAACTGGATGTCTTTTCTGTCCGACTTCACCTATCCATAAAGTGAAACAATGTTCCCTATACTGTGGTCCGAATCAACTCATTACCAAAAGATCTTGGGCGATTCGAACCGCGGTGCGAAACGACTCATTGAAGAAGAACTCTTGGGCAATTCACACCGCGGTCCGAACCGCTTACGGTCCGAAACGACTAAAGACCCAAAACAAAGTCGGTTTCTCTGTCCCTATGTCCCTTTGTATGCTTAAATCTTTAAAATTACGCAGCGGATTTTGATGCGGTTTTTTTAATAGGTAGAGTGATTCAAGAGGAAGGTTTATATGTATAATACATGTTTAATATAGTAGAGGGTGCAGCGGGAACGGGATCAGACGCCACGCGGGCGGAAAAATATTGGCGGTACGAAGTTCGCCGGGTCAGCTATAGTCTAGAATAACATGGTTGTTTATTATTGACGTCAATAGGCACTCAATAAGAAACTGCCCCTCTAGACAAGTGGCAATTCGTTGGCCGCCGTTTAATGGAATAGAATGACGAATGTATGGGTTTCACGTTTATGGCAATCGTTAACGCATGTCAAATGTGTCAAATCCCAACTGATGGCAATAAAGTTGTATGTACCCCATTCGGTAACTAAACGTGAACAATCTTGATGTGTCTTTTAAATATGTTTTATTTAAAAACTCAGTTCTATTTTTGTGTGTTTATTATCTCATTAGCTTTTGCCCGCGGCTCCGCCCGCGTGGATGTCGGTTATCGCTATAATATCGGTTATCGTTATAAATTGTAGCCTATGTGTTATTCTGATGTTGCCATATTATTGTAAAGTTTCATTAAAATCCATTCCGTAGTTTTTACGTGAAAGAGTAACAAACATTAATCCATCCATACTTACAAATTTTCGCGTTTATAATAATTATTAGGATATTTAAATCTACTTACACGAAGGTAATTAAATAAATTATGGATGTGTGTAATGCATGTCTACATTGTCTGATACTGTTGCGCGCCGCAAGGCTAATGTTGTGATATACTTACTTGTGATAAATAATTAACATACCAACTCTCTATCAACATTATATTTGCAAAATAAATTAATCAGATTTTTTTTAACGACTACTAGTTACCAAGTGTGTCGTAAGAGACGACTAACGGAAAAATACGCAGACGATATCACTGCGAGAGAAGAAACCTCGAAACGAACCTTTTACTAACCTGTCTGGATTCTGGCCAGCGTGGAAACAGTCGGCCAGTGCCTCCCAACATTGGGTCAGGCCTATGTCCAACAGTGGACTATGATTGTCCAATTGATTGAGAAGAACCGACCACGTTGTTCAAACTGTAAGTTTTAAATGCAACCAAGATCAATGGTTCTAAAACAAGAGAAGATAACCAACTACAATCAGCATCAGAGCGATCTCAACGAGCAAAATACTCAAAATATATATTTTTTTTTATGTAGGACACGTCAATTTGACTTCATCTCGTCTGATAGTAAGGTGAAAGCAAAGTCTCTTACAGACATGTATAGCATGTTACAATTGTGGCACTCAGCTTGACGGCCTTATCAGATGCTTTTTCACGCCCCGCTTAAAGGACTTGGGACTGTAGATAGAGGGAAACACGTGAGCTGGCAAGGAGTTCCAGGTCTTAATGGTGCGGCAAAGAAAAAGTCGCGGATCCGCTTGGCTCTTGATGGAATATTCTGCATTGTTGGGGTGACATCTAAGTCGTCCCCCCCCCCCCCCGCCTGTTGAATAATTGTTCTGATATTTGGTAATACACCTTTAGTTCGGACAATAATACAATTAAAAATTAAAATTAACAAATAAAAAAAATCAATAAAACAGTTTGAGTTCTTAATTTTGACACTTTGCAGTCAAGATTGTTCGGACGCTGACTGTTTCATTAACTTGGGCTAGACACATTACTACTGAATCAAAACAAGTTTATTGCTTGCGAACAGAAACTATCGATTATCTTGTTGCCCTTTGAACTGATATGATGAAGAATGCGCAGGAGTTGTTTTATGGCTGATAAAGTAGAACATCCGTGTTTCGCGATCCCTGGTAGTGTACAGACGGATAGTCACAATTTAGGATCCATTAATGGGTAGGCAGAGAAGTATGTAAAACACATCCAAATATCGCTAATTTGGCGATAAGAGTTTGAGGGCTACATCAGAATTCGTCGATTCAATTCTTGTTCAATGTAAATTATATGCTTTCTTTATACCACAAGCACACAGCCCACCTGATAGAAAATGGTTACCGTGGTCTATGGACGTGTGCAAGACCTGGAAAGTTGCACTCGTACTGCCGACCCTATTAGCACAAATAGGGTCGACAGTTTCTGTGCCGTCAGTGTTAAATACAAAGCATGACAAGTCTTTCCACTGACAGCACACAAACTCTACAGTGATCTCTGGCTACCCTTCTTACCCATTTTCATTGGTCTGGGTAATATCTAAGTATCTATATTCATACGACGATATTCCTGCATCAACGATATTCATATATACAAATTTCCGGCCCACATAAAAGGTTAAGATCTAAATAAAAACTCGGTCAATGTATGCAGAACCCTGTCATAGTTCGTACAGTTCGCGTATGGAGCGGAACGTAGATTGAATGCATTATGTATGCGCGGTGCAGAGTGCATTGTGACGTCACTATTAAATGGAGGGTAGTCGGTGAAAAGCGGGCATTATTGAATAGACCCAGATTTCCAAGCGACTACAATATGGGGTTCTTTAAGAGCGTATTTGAAGGTTCTTGTAGAAGGTTGTGAGAGTTTGATGACCCTGTACCCCTAGTACGAACAACTGTCGTAATCGTATCGAAAACGTATTTATAGAACGGAGCATTGCGATTGGCTGGCTTCACAGTATGCAGGCGACCAATCGCGTTGCTTCGTTCTGTAAATACGATTACGATACTTGTTCGTGCTAGGGACACACGGTAGGTAACCAGTTCCAATCAGGTGACCAACGTGCTTGTCTGCCAATTAAGATGTTTAAAAAAGATTAGATGTAGGTGCAAAAGGTGAATGACAAGCAAACGGCCTATCTGATGAGAAGTAATTACTACCTATGGACGTGTGCAACACCAGGGGAGAAACACTCGCTGCTGACCCTGTATAAACCTTCTAATGCCCTTCTTGAAGAACCCAATATTGTAGTCGCTTGTTTAGTAAAGTCACCTTAAAAAAAATTACGAGCACACTTGTATGGGATAGAGTTGTACAACGGGGGTTCGAAAACGGTATTTTTGAAGATCATACTACAGCTTACGCGTGCGAGGGATGAAGCTCCTTTTATATGTCATGTCACTGTGCGCACTATTTCCGGTTACAACGTGTGAGGATGAATTCTGTACTCATGTATCATCCTATACAAAATGGAAACAAAAATTTTGTTGCTCTTGATGTGAAGCGGGAATGAATTTTGCCTTGGGAACGGCACGCAGAAACTAGATAAATGTTTTAATGAATTTAGATTTTTGTATACGAGTCGTCATACTTGTCGTACAAGTCACAAAAAATGTTCGCTATACTCAAACGTATAGATTAATCGTCATGTCAGTTATTTCCGTCGAGAGCTTTCGATTTGTACCTTTTATAACTTGTATGCGTCACTTTAGCTCGTCAATATTTCGCATTCCTGTCGAGGCACAGAGGTACGGTATATTTGTCTTCCTCACTCTTCAGTCGTCTAATTGGTATTCAGGTTCAGGAATGCGTTAGTAATTTTGTTCAGATTATAGTTAAATATATTTTTAGGTTTTCTAACTAAGGCTAAATTATTACGGTTGAAATTTAGATTAGTTTCATTATCATTATTGAAAAATGGGCAATCCGAATCCCTCATAGCGATTTCAGAGTTGCGTCCAGTTTGCACTTGGGAACCGGAAGTCCGATTTTTGATTGGTTTGTTGACTATTCCGGGAATGACTGCCATTTGAACTTCTAACCCCGAGAGGTAAATCTGAGTCTCGTCCGACAATCAGCACAGGTGAGGCTACTATAGTTTGAAATGCCTCGACTAATTGAATGATTAATTAACGCAAAAACTACCGAACTTATTTTTATCGCAATTGGTTGAGTAGAACCGGAGATATGACCAACATCTACCCGGGCGGGGCTGCAGGCATGAGCTAGTATTATATTGATGAGTGCCCACAAACCAAATACAGTGGTCACAATCGGGCTATATTGTCTTTATACAATTGTTGCGCTGTTTCCTGTCCCAATGCGTATATGCGCGTTCTATTGTCATCGGTTAAATTATGATATGCTTCGACTGTATACCGAAAATAAATACGCAATGAACGCTCGTGGGTACGCGCACTGTTCGTTATACGATCAGTGGGTAAGCTATCTAGAAGGGCCATTTGGATGGGTGACCACTTAGTGGTATTCTAGCTGAGCGCTTCCGAGCTTCGGAGGGCATGTTAAAAGGTCAAGACGGAGGCATGAGTGACAGGACAGAACTCAGGTTGGAAGGTCAGATGTCAGTCGCTCCCAATATAGCTGAGAAACCCAAGCCACATCATATTGAAGTTGACCTGGAGAGTGGGAGTTAAATATTTCAATTATGTTAGCCATTTTAGTAATTTCCCCATCCCACGAAGTCTGGCGTTTCCTGAGTCCCCGTGGCTCACACGGGTGCGGTCCGCTTCGTAAACAATTATTTTAATTGGACTGTAGATAATATACTTTGTTAGGGCTAGGCGATATTACCTAAATGTTATACTTTTAGTTCTTGTTAAAAAATCGTAGGAAATAAAGTCGAAAGTTTATGTATATATCAGTTAGGTTGGGCTTTAACTCCCGAAGGGGTAGGCAGAGGTGTATTAACACAACACCCACATTCAACCAACTATGATTTTCGGTCCCATGTAATATGGGGCGAGCCTTTTGCCATCATGCGGGCATTTCGTCATAGACTATATGTTGACTGTCGGATGGGGAACAGGTCTATCCTTTAGTCGCCTTCCACGATACCCACGCGGGAAAAAATGGGATTTAGTCATTTGCGATCTTCCCGAATTGCCATTTAGTCAGTCGGGTTTAATCACCCGTAAACCCCGTATATAATAAAGGGGCCCTAATGAAGGGGCCTAAGACCTGCAGAACCACATGCATGCCTACCGACTGGCACCTAAACCTACTGCTACTTAAAGTAAATGTTAGATGTAGAATATACTGCTTCCGGGCTGTTTGGCCGCGGTGGTTTTACGTTCCAGACGTTTCGTCGATCGACGCAACGCCGGCCGTGAAAGCCTTAAGACATACATTTTAGATGAAAAATGATCACCAAAGTAACCTAATCTAAAAACTCTCTGCCACTGTAAACATCAATCTAACTGTTTCTTTCGCAAAAAGCGTATATTTTTAGAGCATAATGGTGATAGATATCGCTCTAGGCAACAACAAGTTACTAGACGGCCATTTTTTACGGAAGAAATTAAAAACTAACCAACCGTGGCGGGGCTCTTTTTACGTTCGAAAATATAAGATGAACTATTCTCAGATATACGTACAAAGAAATAAAAGTAAAATAAAAATTAGGTAGGTAGGTACGATGGAGTTGACATATTCTTATTGGATCAAAACCCCTAAATCTAATTTAAAAAAAAAAAACTTGATAATTAGTTTTCAGTTAGGTGTCCTAATGCTTTCCTATAAGTTCATGAGAATATAATATACCTAATTAATCTATATATATGTACATAAAAATCAATACCAGTTTTCGTTGTAATTTCATAACTCAAGAACTGGCTCACCTATCCAAACCAAATGTTTCGTTTGTTCGGACTATTTAGTAGATGGTTTATTTATGTGAAGTTTGCACAAAATCGGTCGAGCGATTACATCTACGCGGGCGGAGCCGCAGGCAAAAGCTAGTAGTTTATAAAGTAACCCAAAGTAAACTAAAATCCTATTATACTAATATTATGAATGGAAATGAACTAAAATCTGTGAATATGTTTGGATGTTTGTTACTCAATCACTCTTTACCAGCTGAACGGATATGGCTGAGATGTAGAAGAAAGATAGATAATATAGTCTGCTATAACACCTAGGACGCAGGCGACAGCTAATACTTTAAATATTTGACGTAAATTGAAACAGCTATTAACAAACCAACCCTAACTCGAGAACGCACTATTTCTGTCAGTTTTTTTATTCTCACACAAAAACGTTCATTACTCATCCGAACAATGTTGTCTTGACTGTGCGCCGTAAAAGAGGGTAATGTTTTTTGAACTTATTTGCTTCTACTGACCCGATGTCAAAGCTTTCTGTAACAAGAATGGAGTATTGATGTGATTTATGTAGAGTGACTCGAACATATTACTGTGGTGAAACACTTTGTGAAGGTTTCTCATTAGATCTGTTCATTCTCGGACTATAGAATTTTGTAGTGATGGTAAAAGTGATTACATATACTCTAACTATACACAGACACAGTATTCTACCTAAATTCATCGCAAGAAGCTGTTTGCAATACGCGTTATGTGTGAGTAAGGTAATGTCAATATTTTTCTTTAAACTGTCAATGTGTGCTTGTTATTGGATGTATGTTGTATGTAATATCACAGATAATATAATATAATTTTTATACAGATGCACAATCAGGAACAAATATGGTTACACTCGTAACTTCAAAAAGCAGGCAGGCAGCATTTTAGTTCAGGAGTTATGACTAGATGGCGACATTGTTTTGGCAAAATTATAACATTTATAGTAGGGACAAGATAATAGGTCACTTTTGACATTTCATCAAAATTCAACAACGTAACCTTGTAACGGCGGGCATAAAATAAGAACTGCACAATTGCTTAACTTTTTTCAATTACGTTTACATATTTATTGTAATAATGACCGATACGAGTAATTTTACGATTTGCTTTCACTAATAAACCATTCTAAACATAATAAACAATTTCTGATCTAAAGAACTGAACGTCGTTACAATGTTGCGTCAGTCAACCCTTTTTCTTTTTAAACACTAGGGATGTTACTCTAAAAATCGAAAGCTGATAGGATTGTAAGTTGAATCGAATCCAATGATTACTTATGAAGAAAAATCACCATAAATGTATAACCACGTTGTGATTATAATAAAACCTAATTATACATATTATTTATTATTCTTTTAACTAACTATAAAAATACAAAAAAATAACTAAATAGAAAGGTCATTGATGTTGGGTGCAATTTAGGTGGATGTTGCTGGCAACACCAGTGCCTGTCGATGACGCATGTCATGTCGCCATAACATGATGATGACGCAGTCTTTTGTTGTTGTGCGAAGTGACTGTGCGTTTTTGGTGTGCTCTCTGTTATTTTCTTCTGATCCGGCTTTTTCATTGAACTGATCTTACTGACTACGTTTACCTGGCTATAAATTGGACTCCGATTGCTTAACGATTATTAAACAAGAAAAACATTACAGTCTTACTATGTCGAAACGGGGGAAAACTAAACAGTCAATCTCGCGAACTAGTGCTGAAATTGTACAATTATTTTGGACGTGAATCAGTTAACGATGGGCCTCTTTTACCATTGAAACCACCGAGAGAACGCGTTGCCGAAGCATTGGGAATAGGGAAGAAGACAGTAACTCAAATTCTGAAAGAGAAATACGGACCATCAGGCTCAGAAGATAATACTTTACGTACAACGAAAAAACGAAAGAGGGAGAAGAAAATTGTTGACGTTGATAATTTTGATGCTGCTGCAATTCGCAACCACATTTATGGATATTACTCGAGAAAAGAATATCCTACACGGGAAAAGCTATTGAGTTCGTTAAAAGGCGCAGGCTTATTTTTTGGAGGCAAATCGTCTCTATCAAAGGTTTTGAAATCGATTGGCTTTAGATTTAAAAAATCCGACAAGCGGAAAATCCTGCTAGAACGCTACGATATTATTTTGAAGAGAATAACATTCTTACGTCAGGTAAATAAAATTACGGATTGGGACAATGTCGTGTTTATTGACGAAACATGGTTGAATGCGAACCATACGGTTGCGCGGACATGGACCGATGATACAGCGGCCTCCACCTCAAAAGTTCCATCGGGAAAAGGAGCCCGACTTATTATATGTCACGCGGGATCAGCTTCTCAAGGTTTTATTCCAGACTGGCTCCTCGCATTCGCCTCTAAAACTACAACAGATTACCATGAGGTAATGAACTTTGATGTTTTTAAAAAGTGGTTTGAGAAGCTGCTAGTCAGCTTAGAAAACCCATCGAAAATTATAATGGACAATGCTCCGTATCATTCTGTACAAGTTGATAAACCACCAACTCAAGCAAATAAAAAGCAAGAAATTGTCTCGTGGCTGGTAAGAAATGGTGTGGAGGCAAGTCCAACTTTATTAAAAGTTGAGTTGTTAAATCTGGTAAAAGCAACTAAGCCGTCCAAGCTCCGCTATGTAATCGATGAACTAGCCCTAGAGCATGGACACGAAGTTATTCGATTGCCTCCCTACCATTGCCAGTATAACGCCATCGAGCTTATTTGGGCACAAATAAAGGGTCATGCAGCGCGGAACAATACTGAACCACCCTTCAGTACTGCTAAAATGATGACTCTGCTACAAACTGCATGTGCAGAAGTCACTACAGAAGACTGGCGAAAAGTCGTGGAGAAGACAAAGAAAATAATTTTACAAGATTTTGAACGAGATGTGAGAATAGACAATATTATTGAAAATGAATTAATAATATCTCTGAGTGCTGACAGCAGTGATGAAGATAGCAGTTCCGATAGTTCAAGTGAATAAAAGCAATTTTTTTGTTAAATTACGTAGGTACTTGTCTTATTTTGCTCCTTTAATTTATGAAAGAAAAAATAATAATGGGACAGGGATTCGCATGATCATTTTTAAAATTCACATATGTTTCAAGTCTGTATCGATTCATTAATTTAATCGATGTTTTTAAGCAGGTCACCTCACTATGAATATAAAACTGACATCTGTCAAAAGTGACCTATTATCTTGTCCCTACTTTAGTATGAAAATTAACTTATCAAAAATACAACATACCCAAAACACATTATTGAGCAAGACTGAATAAAACTATAAATATTCTAATCTATATTGATTCTTGCAAAATCTGCAGTAATTGTAAAACGACAGACATAATGCC
Organism: Eilema caniola; assembly: GCA_949126895.1. NCBI lineage: Eukaryota > Metazoa > Arthropoda > Insecta > Lepidoptera > Erebidae > Eilema > Eilema caniola. The sequence continues at coordinate 929,434 of OX421486.1, read as the reverse complement.
CTGGACTAGCGGTCCAGGGCATTATGTCTGTCACTGGCATACTACTCAATGGCATAAAAATAAATAAATAGCACGATTGTCACGAAATCTTTATTTATTACATTACCAACGAGTTTCTTATGCTTACATGCTTACAATATCATGTGTATACGTTCTGAACTTGTTTTTTACCGTCAGGGTAGAAGACAAAGCAGGAATAGTCTTTCGTCTCCCCACTGGCTACCCTACTCACCGCCGGGCACACAATACGAGTTAAACTGGCTGACCTGACGAACTTCGTACCGCCAATATTTTTTCGCCCGCGTGGCGTCAGATCCCGTTCTCGCTGCACCCTCTACTATATTAAACATGTATATTACATAAAAACCTTCCTCTTGAATCACTCTATCTATTAAAAAAACCGCACCAAAATCCGTTGCGTAGTTTTAAAGATTTAAGCATACAAAGGGATATAGGGACAGAGAAAGCGACTTTGTTTTATACTATGTAGTGAAGTAAATAAATAAAAGCGTACAAAGGCGAGCTCTCAGACTAAAATATTTTTTCTAAGAGTAAGACTAAAATATATTATTCTTTTAGTCTGAGGAGGAACTTTTAGTTTTCTACTAACACACCTCATTCGGTGAGGTACTTAACTGAACGTAAACAATCTTAACTAGCTTTTTAATAAATGTTTCATTTAAAAATTCATTATCTAAATATTTTTTCATTTAGAAACTCATTTTAAGGATTAAAAACCGAAATTGAACTACTGGTTAGTCAGTTAGCATAGTTTATTTTTACCCGACTGCTAACAACAGTTATGTTTTTCACGCGTATCTTGCATGTATGTTTGTAATATTCATTATTACCTCATATCTGCTGAACCACTATATGGATTTCATTGATTGATATGTCAAAAGCTATATGTTAGATTTGGGGGGCCAAATGTATGTTGTTAAAATATATGGTTATCAAAATGAAGGAAATTATAAGGCGATTACCAAAATATACATATTAATGTCATAACTAACAAAGATAAAATAAAACTAATTATTAAAAATAAAAAAAACCCGACTGATGCTAAAAAATTTGAAACAAGTTTAATAGCATGCGGTATACCCATTTGTAAATCATAAACCAGATAAAAATCTGCCGCATTCTATCAAACTTGTTTCAATATTTACAGCATCAGTCGGGATTTTCAATTTTAATAATTAGCTTTTTTAATGTGTTTATATAAACAGTTGCTACAAGATTGTTTACGTTTAGTTAATTACTTAACCGAATGGAGTATAGGCTGTCTAAAATATGTTCACAACGTATTCAAACGTCTAACAGTACCTATATCTTTTGGTCAGCAGAACAGGTTTGCTGTACAAAATAATAATCGTAGAAGTAATACCGTGGCGCGTGACGCCGCGGCGCGTCGCTAGCATCACGGTCGGCCAATTTTTTAGCTGCAACCGTTCAATGCTCGGGCTTAGTAATTAAGTGTGGGCCGAGTTATAAGCGAAAGCGGTTAGCGGATCGCTCTAACCTAAAAGGTATACGATGAACGGACGAGACTCTGGGGCTAGGTTAAAGGCTTCTTCTCGGTGTTGGGAGGTTGGACAGCAGTCGTTACCTTGGAAGTCAGGATAAAACATTCCAGTCGTCAACGCATTTCAAATACGTCAAATCCCATACATTCGTCATTCTATTCCATCACACGCCGCCAACGAATTGCCACTTGTCTAGAGGGGCTGGAAGGGAAGACAATAGGAGTGCACCCTGGGCTTCAAAGTGTGAGCTTTACATATATGCGGGGTTGCGGGGTTGGCGGATGACAATGTGCGGCTTAATTAAAATGTTCCTCACTGGCAAGCCGGTACGTCTGTTGATTTGACGGACGAAGCTCGAACGTAGGCTTCCTCTTAAAATTTGGGAGTCATATGGCAGTCCTTCCTGTCATAAAACGGAGCCAAATCAAGGGATGGTTGACAAGGAGAGCGAACCACGGGCTGCAAAGTGCAAGGATTACTTTGGATGGAACCTGGGTGGACGCTCGGATGCAGAGGAACAAAATGGCCGGACACTTTTTTATACCACGCAGGTGGCAGACAAGCACACGGCCCGCCTCATAAAAAGTGGTTACCGTGTGTAAGTGGGGCCTATGAATGTGTTCAATACCAGGGGCGTCACACTCGCGCTGCTGACCCTGTTAGAAATGAGAGTTTCTGTGCCGTGAATGTAGAAGATAAAGCAGTTGTTTGGGCATTTTGTTTACAGTCGGAAAGACTAGTAATGATAAATGACTCATTCGGCTATAGACAGTTTAGTTTTTTAACAGGAAACTGAAACTGGAATACCTTTGGGTTATTAATTACTACAATTTAATTTAGATTTGAACCATATTTTCCTTGTTATTAAGGTAAACACTTCTGTGAATTGGGTTTAAAACCTAATACATACAGCCCTTAACGCAGGAGGCGCGGGTTCGATCTCCGCTCATTACAAATATTTGTGAATATAGGTATTTGCATTGGTCTGGTCGTGCCTCGGAGAGCACGTTAAAGCGTTGATCTCGGTTGCTATATGAACATCTATGGCAGTTGTTACGGGTAGTTGGAATCCTTAAAAGTCCAACAACTGGTCCAACTGCAATGCTTCGATATCACCTTTGGGTTTTGGAGGACAGATGCTGTCGCTTCACGGAAAATATCTAAGTTCAGTAAAATTCGCAGTTAGACTGCGACTTCGAGGTGAAAGCTTTGGATGCCTCTAAGATTAACGCGAAGATGAAGAGGAAGGAAACAGTCAAACCCATTGGGGTAGACAGAGACATGATTCTGGCATATGCCTGTCGCTTTTAATTTTGCTATTATTTTCATACACGCTGTCTCCTTTCGTTTGCACCACATATTTACAGTTAGGGGCCCTGACCACGTTTGATTTAATAGTCTCATCCGTCCGGAAATATTGTACTACAATTCGGTATTGTCCGGCTGTGTTCGGTACACATGCGCCCGTGCATTATCTGTTGAAATTTAACTCATTCTCGTTTCGGTCGGCTTATAATTCTAATAATACCACAGTGTGTGACGTAACTTTTGTAGCTCTTAGATTCAATTATCATTTATAATTATGTTTATTATTGTTATGTGGGTAATTAGAATTTTTATTAATGGAGAATGAATAGACTGCATATTATATGCGTACATTTCATTGTCATGTAATAGGTTTATATTTTACGTTTTTATTTATGAATGCGTTTTTTAAGTAAATTGTGAGGGTGTCGAGTCTTTAAGCCTTCATCCCCTCTAGACAACTGGCAATTCGCTAGTTGGCGTTTGGTGGAATAGAATGACGAATGTATGGGATTTGACGCACTTATTTGACATGCATTAACGACTGTCATAAATGTCGAATCCCATATATTCGGCATTCTATTCCACCAAACGCCGGCTAGCGAATTGCCAGTTATCTAGTGGGGCAGTATCGTTAATATAATATAACCTATATATATATATATATATATATATATATATATATATATAACCTATATATATATATATAAGCGTCGGTAGCGTAGTGGTTAAGGAGTCGGCCTTACGATCGAGAGGTCCCGGGTTCGAATCCTGGCCATTACACTACCGACGTGAACCCACTCCTAGCACAAGCAATTTAGCTTAGTTGGAGGGGTTAGAGGGAATATTAGTAATTTCGATAATTCCGGTTGCTAATATTCTTTTTAAAAAAAATATATATATATATATATTACTGGAGCTTTTGCCCGCGGCTCCGCCCGCGAGGATGTCGGTTATCGCTATAATATCGGTTATCGTTATAAATTGTAGCCTATGTGTTATTCTGATGTGTAAGCTATATTAGATGTATTAAAATCCATTCATTTTTACGTGAAATAGTAACAAACTTTCGCGTTTATAATACATACATACATATAATCAAGCCTTTATCCCCGGAGGGTTAGGCAGAAGTGAATTGACACCCACATTTCACCAATCTGTATTCGGTCCCACGTAATAGAGGGTGAGCCTATTGCCGTATTCCGGGCACTATTGTTGACTCGAGCCATGCCTCTGAGGCTGAGTCTGGGCTGTTAGTATCTGTCTGATGTTAAAGTTAATCAGCCCTATCCCTTAGTCGCCTTGTACGACACCACATGGGAAGAGAAGGGATGGCCCAAATTATACTCTGCTTATTAGTAGGATTTTTCTATAAATATTTCAAATGTACTTACATACATCACTACTTAACAATTAGGTACATATTAGTACAGATGTGAAATGAATGTGAAAAGGGAGAAGGTATCCTTTGGAGTTCCTGTACGAGAAAAAGGGTGCTTTGTCTGCCCCATTGCGAGAAAGACTTACGAAGACTACCCCCATGGAGCTGACAGGGGTGGGATGTAGTATTCGAACCGACTAAAACGCACGCAGTCTTTGGTTCTTCAGTTGTCGGTGGTGAGATTACTGGGCACAAATCTCATGCACCCCGACCGACCTAAAGCCGAAAAGAGATTGCCTTTCGTATGTGGACATAGACAACACTTGTAATTTAAACTTTTTACGCCAATTGAAGAAAGAACAGTCGGTATGTAAAAAAAGTGTATAAAAGTCTTTAAAAGACAGGTTACGTGCGTGTGATCTTGTAAGGCTTCACTTTTACACACCATTACACGTGTCATATGGCGCCAGATACAGTGTCAATGGACAGGTGTTGATGTACTCAATGGTTAACGGTGTGAGTTTTTATTTTGGACCGGCTGTATTCTTTTTATTTATAACTAGCTGTTGCCCCCGGCTCGCGACCAAGCATAGCCCATCTCCTTTCTCGAAGATTTATCTATCCCTATACACAATTTCATCAAAATCGGTTCAGTGGTTTAAAGCGTTAAGCAAACATACAGACAGACAGATAGTGATAGATAGACTTACTTTCGCATAAATAATATTAGTATGAACTCTAGATACCAATACACAGCGCTAACTAGACCCATACATAGGTACAAATATTTGCACTGAGCGGGTATCGAACCTGTGAACTCTACCGCTACATAACAGCAGCCCTTGAAGTCTTCGGCCGTCTTATGGGCCCATCAAACTTTATGCACTAAGCAAATCTGCTTTAGAGAGTTATATCTTGACCCCAATCACGTCATAAAATGTACTCTTTGTGAGCAGTTGGTACGCGTTTTTGGATGTCTTTTGAACAGCGTTTTATCAAACCAATCCACGCCCCAGGACCTCGTTTCGCGATTTGAGACTACGATATATGCTGGGAACTGTATGTCAGGTTATGTACTATCAAAAGCGGCTGGATTGTTTGTGTTACAATATACATATTTCGAGCACAATCCGGGCTATTTTCGGCTTGCTATCATATTAATATCTTAGTAAGTTCCGGCCGCGTTGTCTGCTGTTTACGATACTGTTGATTTGGAACTGTTTGACCTTTGTGTGGGCGAATACCAGAGGTATTTACGTACCGTATCTCCTTAATTATTCCCGGTTGCTTTCGTATCTTTCAACTCAGAGCCCTCCGCCCTACAGAATACCGCGGCCATAATAACCTCGTGTTGTGTTTCCAGCGGTGAATAGGGTAGCCAGAGCTCACTGGAGAGATTTTGTGCTGTCAGTGGGTAGACCAAAGATTTGTCTTGCGCTTTGTCTTCTACACTGACGGCACAGAAACTCTGTGTTTCAGACGTCCAAAGGCAACGGGAACCACTTTCCATCAGGTGGGCCGTGTGTGCTTGTCTGCCAAAAAAAGCGTGTCCAGGGTATACTTCTTATTCGTTCGTTTTGTTTTACGTTTTCACGCCTAAACCACTGAACCGATTTTGATGAAATTTGGTATAGGGGTAGGTTAGACCTTGAGAAAGGACATAGGCTGTTTGGTCGCGCTAACCGACATCCACGCGGGCGGGGCCGGGGCATCAGCTAGTAAAATATAAGATTGCTAAGCTTTATCTTAAATATTTTACCACAGTTTCATGAGAGATCTTATCTCTGCAGCTTGAGCGTCGCCACTCGGTACACACGACAAAAAATGGAATTTCAAAAAATAAAGTTCTTTAAATTCCGAGCCCGTAGAGTCTTGATGTAAAGCATGTGGTGCACCGGGATCATGCAAATGACGCTAATTACAATGAAAACGTATTCTCTTTTTGGAGGTTCCTTATTGAAGTTTAAATCTTATATTCAAATTTTAATATAATATATAATCTAAGATTTAAATCTAAAGTTTAATAGAAAAAATAATATCTAAGGAATTATATGAGCCAGGGAGATTATTGATACTGTTACTGCATTTTTTTATAAATAACACTTACCGGTTGCAAATATTACCTCCTGGACAGAACCTCACATGGCCAGTATGGAAGTTTAGTCTTTGAATCATATGCGTAGGTACACTACTCGGCCGGTAGAAACACAATCTATGCAGGTGGGGAATGTGAGACACGAGCCTGACCGCATGTGACTGAGCCCCCCGTGAAGTCCATTGCGCACTTGGTTTCATGTCCTCTATGTCCTACCTCCTGCACTAAAGACAACCTATATAAAGCTATTAACACGAATCCGACCGACTCCCGCCGATCTCTTCGTGTTATGTTACTTTTGTGATAGTGCACGAAGAAGTCCCCGTGGACGTCGCTCGATACTAGATTTTGGCAGTAGATGTACTATTTTGCTGACAAACCCTATTATTTTGGCGACAGCTTAAATCACATCCCATTTTGTTTGCTGCTGGCCCTCTTCGGATGTGGGGACAACGTAGTCCCCATCTTGCCACCAGGTATGGGGAAGTGCGCGTGGTCTGCTTTTGTTAGGATGACAGGTGGTTCCACTCGTCACCCCCAGGCCCGCGCTCGTGGGCGATGGAGGTCATTCGGCGCTCTCCGACGCCCGAGTACCCTCTGAGCTTAAATCACACCCGAATAATATTAAAGTGGTGAGGTGTACCACAGGCCTAGAGGTGACGAATCTGGGCCATCGCCCGGGTCGCCCCACTCGGCCGATGCAGCGCTTAATATCCGGCCCTGACGCGTCCGATTTAATCTCAATGCAACGTGAAACGGTTATTTTGCAATTAAAACGTATAATTTGTTGGTGTAGGTGCGGTTTTAGGGTGGCTTCCGTATTGGTAACCGGTTACAATACCATAAAATAGGTATTGTAACCGGTATACATAAAGAAGAAAATTGTAATTTTTTCTCGTCACCAAGTTACAAACGAAGATGTTTTAGGTCTCCGTCTTTGTAACTTTTTGGTGTTCACGGAAGTTTCTCTTCAGTTACCTAAAAAAAATTTATCATTTTTTCTCGTAATATGTAAACATTAGGTCTGTTTTCGTAACTTTATGGTATCCAACAGTTACTACCCACAATTCGCCAACTTTGATTTTTTCTCCCACGTAATTGGGGGCGAGCCTATTGCCGTTAAAGGGATACTTTGTATTGTTATGTTTATTGTCGAATGGAGAACAGCCGTGTCCCATGACCACCTGCTACAACACAATCGGGAAGATATGGGGGGGCCCTATTCTACTCGACCGATATACTCACATTATGCACGCCTTCACCCCTCTGGGGTAAGCAGGGACATCATCCCGCCATCTGCCTCCATGCTTACACACTTGACAAGCTTCCTCTACTGTGCATAAACATTTAATTCAAGCCCGCAGATTTCAGACAAAAAATAATTATCATAATCATATAAATTAATGACACTTACACCGCCATCTATTAGTACAAAAACATAATACGAGGTCAACACTGTTTACGTGATCTATAACAATTAGTTCGCTCATTGGAAGTTCGAGGGAAATATAATGGATGGCGCTTTTATCAATATTATTTTAATATTTTTTTTAAAACTACTTCACTTACATTGATAATAATATATTTCGGTTTTCGGTTCGGTTCGGCATACCATTGAATGTGAACGGAAGAAATGTACGAGTATTATCGTTTTTAGGGTTCCGTAGCCAAATGGCAAAAAACGGAACCCTTATAGATTCATCATGTCTGTCTGTCCGTCCGTCCGTCTGTATGTCACAGCCACTTTTTTTCCGAAACTATAAGAACTATACTGTAACAAAAAATTTAGGGGGTTTCCCCATACTTAGAACTGAAACTCATTTTTTTTTTCATCAAACCCATACGTGTGGGGATCTTTGGATAGGTTTTCAAAAATGATATTGAGGTTTCTAATATATTTTTTTTCTAAACTGAATAGTTTGCGCGAGAAACATTTCCAAAGTGGTAAAATATGTGTCGTCGTCGTAGTCCGTAGCCTCCCCCCCCCCCCCCCGTAACTTCTAAAAGGAGAGAATGATAAAACTAAAAAAAAAAGTGATGTGATGTACATTGCCATGCAAACTTCCACCGAAAATTGGTTTGAACGTGATCTAGTAAGTAGTTTTTTTTTTAATACGCCATAAATCGTAAACCGCAATTTACGTACTTGCTGCCACACCTACGGAACCCTCCATGGGCGAGGCCAACTCGCACTTGGCCGCTTTTTATTGGGATGTGCAATTGTGCCTGCTACAGTACTGAAATACTGAATATCAAATCAAAAAATTACTATCGTAGTATCCCGTAAACTCTAATAGTAATTACCTTTTTTGTTTGGGAAACATATAAACATTGAAACGCTATATATATGACATGTTTATTTGACTTCACCTCGCCTGATGGTAAGCTGAAGGCAAAGTCCCCAGGAAAGCGGGTCACCATTACATACACGTACCAATGGTGGCACTCAGCTTGACGGTCTCATCAAAAGAGGATTGTCGTCGCAGCACCGCTGTGACCATATAAACGAGATTGGATAACTATGAATGGTTTTTCGCAATAGTGCACGGTGGTACCCACCCGGCCGAAATTTGTGCCATCAAATTTCTACCACAAGTAAACAAGGAGGACAACATTGGGTGAGAGGCGCTGCCATTTCCGTTGCCCAGGGTGCACCGCGTAGAGGTTTCTGGGCCTCAAACCCCCAGGTTATTGTGTAACCCTAATTGAAAGATACATTTGAATGTGTTGAATTAATTTAATGTTTTTCTTTTCAGGTACTTACGAACACATTTGTATATCTAGACTTTTGTAAGTATTGTCGCTATGATTGAAGTTGTATATTATATTATACCGTAATTACTAAAAAATATTAGTATAGTAATATTAGTATATTAGTCCAACTATTAAAACTATTGATTAGTTATTATTTTATCTTTATTTAGATAGGGGCTTTTACTATAAAGTAGTATGTCAGACTCACACAAGTCTCATACGAGTATACCCTGGATACTACAGAATTATAGTATCAACACCTAGTCTGAAGTTTCGTGAACTTTTCAGCAGCGATGGCCATGGTAGACTGAAACGTAGCCGAAACACCGGGAACGTGTAATAAAAATAAAATAAAATAAAAAAAAACAAATAAATCTCGAAAAAATCCATTAAAATTCGCGTAAACTTCCAACAGTATGAATATACTCGTTCTCATACAACTTTGTATACCTACTTAAATCCTTTGTCGAATAGACATTATTATTCTTTTAAAGTTCGCAACATACTTATACAATTTGCCGAGTAATTTCACTCGAGCAACAAAAGCCCTTGTATAAAACTAATTACGCACCCGTACATGTTTAACCGTACAAAAGTTTGTCCACATTTCATTATAACGCGAGCATTGTTTCTAGAACATACAAGAATCCTTTATCGAGCTATTTTATTTCGTGAATGGATACATATTTGATTTAGTGCTTTTGGAAGGGCAATTATTTTTTTTTCTTCTGTTCTATTAAGGGAATTTCGACTCTCAAATTTAATTGCTAAGCTGCGGCCTTGGGGCATTCGATCGCCCTAGGTAAACCGGGGTTCCCGCAGCAGAAGATGGCCTACAGTCTACAGTGTCATCAGGGGGGACCCCACGATAATCCTTCGAAGTGGTATCAGTCTCCTTGCCAGAACCGTGGATCCTGGATGCGAGAGCCCTATCGGCGCTTTACAGGTTCCGAACGGAGGTGCGGGTGCGGGGACACGATGCCGAGCCTGAAGAAACTCGAGCCGAGAAGTCCCTGCACACAGGAACATGGTGGCGGAGTCGAAGCGGAGATTTAAGCAACTCCGCGCAGGGCACGCCATAATAGCGGCGGTAAGACCCATCATGGGGGAGGGCTAGAGAGGCCATGCGGTGGTCTCTCGTACCGGCTGACACAGATGATCACCGAGCATGGGAGCTTCAGGCGGTATCTGTGTTACAAGAGGAAAGAGCCAAGACGCGAGAGAGGACTCGTGGCTGCACACGCTCACCGAGTGTCCGGTGCGGAAGGCGCCGAGACGGGAGCCAGTGGCGGCCCTGGGAGTGGGAGGGAGAGCTCTCACGCTTGCCACCTTGCTTGCCGCGATGATTCGCTGCGCGGATGCTTGGGCGGCCGGCGCTTCCTTCTGCGTGCAAGTTATGCTCGTAAATGAGGCGGCGGGTCTAGCTGCCAGCCAACTGAGGCAGCTCGAGCGTCGGAGATCGATGAATGACCTCCGTCCCCCATGAGCGCGGGCCTAGGGGTGAAGCAGGCCACGGCGGCGGCGCGCGTTGCGCATTCGAGCGTTGCTACTTGCAGAGGGTTCTTCTTGAAACGAGGATATTAAGAAACTGTACAAAATACAGAATCTATTGCTCTTGGACCTAAATCGCGATATATAAAAGACCCTGGCACACGCGGATTGTTTTGTAATAAATGTAATAATCTATACTTGGTGCATTTGAGGTCCACGGCCGTAGCGCCCCGTGCTATCCTCTAAATAGTTCCAAGAAACGTGTACCTACTGCGCGTCTTTAGGTCCAAAATATACACCTTTAAATGGTACGAGCAATACTCGGTTGCGTATTCTCAAAATATAGATAAAAAATCAATATTACGCTGCGGTCGTCTATCAGTTCGCATTTGACATAGATTTGATCTATATCGTATACATCTATGTAATAATATGTTTAGTACATTATATACCTAATAATTTTAGTAATTATAAGGCTATTCACGGTATGCCCACAATTAGTGTTAACAATTTCTCGTAATATTTGTGCCTTTACGCTACAAATGTACATGTGTAATTGGCCTAAATACCATATAAATTCATCCCATAATTAACCTTAATGCTAAGCTCTTTCACTTATTTTACGTTAACGACTGTAAAAGGATTTGTTTGTTAATGTATTTTTAACAACTGGAAGATAGAGAGATAGGGTTTTATTCCATTAGTTTAAGTAAACAGAAATGTGTAGAATAGCCATTAGTTTTGTTAGAAATATCGATCGCAACAAGTATAATATTCCTTCCCCTCACAAAATAAATCTATTAGGAACACGCCAATACCACCACAGGATAATATCGAGGCTTTCCTCTCAGGGTTGGGAGATTCCAACCCTGAAGGGAAATGGAGGAATGACTGCTTCGTCCTTGTAACCATAATAAAACATACGTGTGATAGAAATTTGAGTTACCACCATGCCCGATTGCTAAAAACCCTCCATAGTAATCCAAATCTCGGTTGGATTGCGTTCAGGGGTCAGCTAGTGCAGCCGGGCGGGGGGGTGTGGGCGCAGCACTAGTGGGACCGGTGGGTGCCACGCGGTGCTGTGACGACAATCCTCTTAAGATGAGATAGGCAGAGGTGTGTTTACACCCACATTTCGCAAACTATGATTTTCAGTCATCGCTCATCAAGATTGTTTACGTTTAGTTAAGTAGGTACCTGACAAAATTAAGTATAGGTGTATCCAATTGATAAGAATACCGTCATAGCTCAGAATATGCCAGTTATAACTCAGAATGCCCAAGACAATGCGTTTTCATTACAAAGCACCTTAATTAACGAAGCGAATCTCACTAATTGTCGACACTCATCGGTAGCAGCTTGGATTTGCATGAATAGATAATATCTTCGGAGCTCAAAACGAGCTGAATTCAATATCAAATCAATTAACCCACTGCAGTCCACTGCTGGACATAGGCCTCTCCCAATGTGCGTCATTTCGTACGATCTTCCGCCTACCGCATCCAGCCCGTCCCAGCAATCTTTTTCAGGTCATCGGTCCATCTAGTTAGGGGGCGTCCTACCCTTCGTTTGCCTTCTCGCGGTCTCCACTCTAGGACTCGTCTGCTCCAACGGCCATCGATCCTTCGATAGACGTGGCCAGCCCATTGCCACTTAAGCTAGCTTATTCACAGGTGGCAAAATATGGGTATCTTGATCTTGGCCCCAGTCCCGTCACAGAATGTATGTTTTGTATTTTAATCAATTATGTATCTATATTACTATTATAAAGAGGAAAGATTTGTATGTTCGTAATGAATAAATTCAAAAACTACTGTGCCGATTTCAATAATTATTTCACCATTGGAAAGCTACATTCACCCTGAGTAACATAGGCTATATTGGATTTTCACGGGAACGTTTTTACCACCCGTGCCAATCCGGGGCAGATCGCTAGTGTAATATAAACTGTAGATACGTTGTCCAGACTTTAAAATGGCGAGAAAAATATAATAACATTGGTCATAATTTTATACACCAATCAGCGATTAGACAGTGCGTTACGGAATAACATAATTCATAATATTGACGTATTATAATTAACTTTTTTTTAAATTTAATGTTAAAAAAAGTCGATTGCTATACGCTATAGAACAAGACTCGAGAAGCACCCGAACCCACTGGCACTCGTATTAACCAATCCTGAGCACAGGCGAAGACTAAAAACGCTTGCAATAATGGACCTACCAAACTAGACATAGCTAGTTCAGCATAATGAATGATAATTCTTAATGAAGAAATTACTCTGCAACGCCCTACATATATCATATCTATTCATAGTTTACCGATTGATCGCAAATAAAAATCCAAAAAATAAGAGTTTTCCCCATTTTCGAAAGCGGCCATGTTCCTGTATGACGTATATCTAAAGTTTATATAATACGTCATTGATTTTAATTCTATTCTTTACGAGAAGTATTCACACAGTACCAGCCTGTGGACTACACACTATTGTCTGACCATGTTTTGGAACGGGTCTTATTTCAATCGACGTCTGCATGAAATATTAAAACATAGTACATAGTTACATTGGTATCCAGTGTCTAGTGTAGCGGTAGACATATTTCATAAACACATATTTATTGCAGTCACTTTTTTTACCACATAGGTGGTAGATACGGCCGAATGGGAACTGGTTACCGTGGTCTATCGACGTGTGCAACACCATGGAAGTCACACTCGTGCTCCCGACCCTGTTAAAATAGAGTTTCTGTGCCGTCAGTGCAGAAAACAAAGCAGAAGGAGGTCTTCCCGATGACACCACAAAGTAAACTCTGGCTACCCTACTTGTCTCGTCGCTGTATTCTGTAGGGAGGAGGTAATTCCTCCCCAGTCGTACTTCTCAATTGGGACGAAAATACTGTTATGTCCTACCTCTGGGACGTAACGTAAAGGCTACAGTATAACAGGATTTTACGGCCTCACATCATCATTTTCTGAGCCGTTTTCCAACATAGGTGGGATCGGCTTTTCAGTAGATATTTATTTATTTTATTTACATCACTATTAGACTAAGACTGCCATCGGAACTTCACAGAAATTAGCTATAGTTAGACTGGTCGAACTTTTTTATACTGAGGGCTACAACTGCCATAGATGCTCGTATGATAACCAGGACAGACGGCTTAACGTACTATCCGAGGGATGGGTCTTAATCGCTTAATAATGGTCACCCATCCGTACAATTAGCCACGAGCCGCTCGGGGTGAGCGGCTCGATATCCGGTACACACCAAAAACCAAATACTTAAAGTTCCTACGACAATAATCAAAGGAAACAAAGATGTAACTATCAAACTAAACAAACTACTATAAATCTCGAATGTCAGTCGCATCCTCCGACAGATTCATCTCAATGTACCGGGCATTGTCACTCGGTGTAAACACGCGTGACAGTGATTATACGCGTGTTGACGACAGATGGGACGTCGCAGTTTAATTGTTTTGTGCCTAACGACACCTGTGTAGGTACCTACATGTTATAACAGAACATTTGATTAATACATCCATTTCAAATCAACAATGAATCGCTTAATGAATCTTATGGTAAAGATATGGTAACTGAACAAAATTAATAAAACGAACTGATACTTGCAAAAATAAAGACTTATCCTACACATAAAATTCAATTCTCAATTGAACTCGGTCTACTGTCTAGCAAATAAGTTTGGCAGTTTCAATAGCACGTTTTGCACATTTCAACTGCGCTCAAATTGGATCACACGTGTCAACATTTGTAAAGCTTTCACACTGCAGTTTGAATAGTTTTAGTTTAAATACTGGTATTGTGCCTTTTTTTAGAATAACACGCCCGCTGGCTATTGTTTGTCCGGGAATGTGTCCGTGATTTTTTGTGTAATAAGTGCTATAGTTTTTTGTAGCAGTATTCCAGTAATTTGTGAATGTTAGTTGCGATATGGCTTGTCATTTTAGTGATGAGTTAATTAATATGAGCGTTAACCGTTAAATAATCATCAGATCAGATGGGTGTTGTCAAATTAATGTATCATCAGTCATCACTTCATCAACCATATATATAGTATGTCACAAAGTTGCAAAGAAAGAAGAATATCGATGACAAAATCTTGAAGTTGGTTAAATTGGACTTCAGAGATTTGTTTACATAATATAACCAATTCATTACCAGGAGAAGCCAACAAAAGTATAAACCCTAATGATAATCCCACGTATTCAAGACCTGTCCAAAGAATAAATAGATGTACACCCAACTATACCAGATAAACCCCCTTCACAGAATCAACATACTTGCATCTACACAACTCTTTAACAATATTATGTCTACTCTGCCGACTAATCTTAATCTTCACGTCAAATTACAAAATATTACTTCAACGAGACATAAACAAATCACTACCCATCCCTTTCTTCCCTCGTCTTTTCCTTTCACACGCGTTGTTTACAATTTTCCCGCGCGCTGCCTCAGTTGCGCGGAGATCTTGCGCGGACGCAGGCGTATTGATCTATATCGATGTTTATTTTTTAACGAAGTTTAGTGAGTGATATATAAAGTGATTATTTGGTTACAAAGACCCTTTGTGATTGAAACGGTTCTACATTCCATAGTGTAATGGTGTAATAATTATTTATTTTTTTATAAACCGACCTTTTTAATGAGACACGTTAAGGTAGTATTGGGATTCTGACTTGACTATAAGAATTAATTAATAGCTTGAGAAAAAAAAATTGTTGGCAAAAAATAGTAGATTTTTTCGGTAGGTACCTACTAATTAATCAGGATATTATAAAGAATGTTAGTTCTTTTTATATAAATAGAGGAAATACATTATTGCCGGTAAAAAATAATAAAAACGTACATGTAAGGAACTATTTTTTCTACTTCGAACTTATTCATACATAGGTATCTGGTTAATACTCAGATAACAAACTCTGCTTGATTGTCTAAAGCACAA
This sequence comes from Eilema caniola, assembly GCA_949126895.1. NCBI lineage: Eukaryota > Metazoa > Arthropoda > Insecta > Lepidoptera > Erebidae > Eilema > Eilema caniola. The sequence continues at coordinate 913,916 of OX421486.1, read as the reverse complement.
CCCCTCGGCCAAACCCCAAATTAAATACAGTGTAGTAACCCCTTTTTTCTTACGGAAATACCCACATAAACAACAGTCTAGTATTACCAACTTTGCACGTGTAATGGAGAATCTAAATAACAAACGTATATGTATTTTCAAGAACATGTTTTATGTATGAGACCATCGGAATATCACTTATATTGACATATCAATAATCACTTTTTAATATTCTGCATCCTGAGACTTTGCCTTCAGCTAATCATCAGGCGAAGTGAATTCAAATTGACGTGTCCTACATTAAAAAAAAAATAACACCAACAATTCGCCATTTTTCGGGTACTTTGAGACAACTCACACTACAAACTGTGTGACAACATATTTTTTCTTTTTAGTCACTCCACGACGTGGCTACTGAAACTTCAGGCTATATGTAAATCGATTTTAGACAGCTTCTGTGGCGTGGCGGTAGTGAACGCGGCCGCTACGCAGGAGGCGCGGGTTCGATCCCCGCTAAGTGCAAATATTTGTATGCATGAATACGTATATTTGCATTACTCTGGGTGTTTCTATGTATATTATGTATGTATTTATAAAAAACAAGTAAGTATCTAAGTATGTTTATCCGCATTCTAGATTTTATAACACAAGCTAGTTAGGCTATGCTTACTGTAGGTTTAGATAGCGTTGTGTGAAATGTTGACGAATATTTATTTATTAATTAGCCTATCGGAGTCCACTGCTGGCCATAGGTCTCTCCCAATGTTGGCAGGCTCTGTCCCACTGTGTCCACGCTGGCCAGACGGGTTGGTACAGGGTCTTATTTCGAGTTTTCCTTTTCTCGCAGTGATATCGTCTTTTCCCGGGGGTGGTGATACTTATATTTATTTATTTATTCTTCTTGCACAAATATAAAATAAATGCACAAAGGTGGTCTTAATGCCGTGGGCATTTACTTACCAGTCAAACTTAGGGTGATGCAGAGATTTGCCGAGGTGGGTGCTCGAAGTGTTAATCTAGTACGGTGTACAAACAGTAAATATGAGTGAATATACTTAAATAAGTTAGTAACGATAATATATATTGAAATATTCTTTCTCCGTCACCACACGGAGAGGCATAAATATAAATAATACCAAATAAATAGCGATAGGATCCGTTAATAAATTATTTCATTTGAATCTTCTAAGAAATTTCTTTAACATGTTCGATTGGAAACGTCTATTTTTGCAAGCCGACAATAAAATCTCAAGTGATTAATTATGAATTATAGTGATTTTATTTCAAATTGTGTACAAATTTGATTTGACTTTATAAGTACAATTATGTTTTAATTGTAATTTTTCACACACTACTGGCGACCGAACGCGCAAAAAAGATACACTTTCACATTCTTACTTTTAGTACTTACTTTACGTATTGTACTACTTTTTCATTTTATTGACTTTAATTTGTATGTTATATTGCATACTTTACATGGACTAACTAACTGATTCCACTGTCTCCGCCCGCGTAGATGTCGGTTATGGCGAATTTTGGTCATATCTTCGGTTCTACTCAATCTATTATGATCCAACATGATTCGTAAGTCTAACAAAGACCTTTCTGCCGCATCTAAATACGGTCAGTAGTTCTTGTGTTCATCGCGAACGTATAAGCAAATGAACAGACTAGCAGTGGTTAAGGGTGATTATTTTTAAAAGGCAAGCCGATGGTAAAGTGCCTACCTCGATCTTGTTTGTCGTGCTCATGCACCATGCGATCTATTAGGAAGTAGGAGTCGGATTATAGGGATTCCTCGACACCGCAGGCTAGTTATCAAAACAATTAATTGTGTTTAGAATCTTTTATTTAACATAACCCTAGTATTATTATAATTTAATATTAAATCCCTTAAAGGGGAAATGTTTTGACCACTGAGTTACCTGAAGCGTTAGTTGCCCTGACCGACCCAGGGCCATCTCCCTCGATCTGGCCCTCGGCGGTTGTGGGGGGACCACGGAGTCCTCAATTCGTCCCCGGCATGGGTAGGTCTGCTTCTGCTAGGGTGACAGGCGGCTCCACCCGTCACCCCCAGGCCCGCGCTCATGGAGGACGGAGGTCTTTTTGCGTCTATACCATCCGCTCCACCATCGCCCCAAGATCGCCTCAAGACGTGGCTCTTACAGGGGAATGAGCAGTAATGAGCAATGAGCTTAAGCACTAATATGAAATCATTTATGATTTTATAATAATAAAGATTAATAGTTTGCACAATGCCATTGGTTTATACAACACACACATACAGTATTAATTACATTGCGGTTTTGATAACAGCACGGCCATGTTATGTACATAAACATAGGTACATACATATATGTATGTTTGGTATTTATTAAGTACGAAACGCTTTTATCGCATCCGTAGGAATCATGCGAGTTAACGGAACTATGGGCTCATAAGGAGTGTGTAGTAATGAGGCCCATGATAACCTGGCATGGGATTTTCTCACTGGGGTCAGTCGGCAGTCACCACCGTAAAAAATTAGATAAAATAAAACATAAGGTAAGGAGTGTGACATTCTTGCACAAAGATGTACAACAATGTGGACTTCCAGGCATCACAATCATCAATCAATCAATTGCCTAATGCATTCCAAATCTGGACATCAAACAAAAATCAATTCACGCGTCATGTTGTGCGCTATCAGCTGGAAACATCGTGCAATCGTGCAAAAATCTTCAAATCCATACTAATATTATGAATGCGAAAGTATCTGTCTGTCTGTATGTATGTATGTATGTTACGCTTTCACGCCTAAACGATTGAACTGATATAGATGAAATTTGGCATAGGGGTAGATTAGACCTTGAGAAAGGACATAGGCTTTGTTTGGTCGCGATAATCGACATCCACGCGGGCGGAGCCGCGGGCAAAAGCTAGTATATAATAAAGAGAATGGGAATTAACGTGATCATGGTATAGGTACTTTCCTTGCTTGACGTTTCGACCAGGTAACTCCGGCCGTGGTCACAGGCTGACTGGCTCAGCGGTTCACGCAGACGGCCAACAACCTGGGCCCTGATTCTGCTATTATTTTTTCATGGCAAAACCACTGCGGCACCGCAGACACTGTACCCAATGCCATTAAACTTTAGACTTTATACCGTAGAATTAAAGTCTAAAATTAAATGACAATCTTGTAGAGTGAATGAAAATAATATAAGCTCTTTCTCTTTTCATTTCGGACTTTAAGACTCGTGCATAAAGTCTAAAATTTAATGGCATTTTATGCAATGTCAGCAGTATGACAGTGGTTTTGTTATGCCATACAATTAGCAGTTGGGGGCCCGGTCGAAACGTATGGTATGTAAGTACCTATACCATGATCGCGGTAATTCACGTTATATCTATTATACATCACGGAACACGAGAGTTTAAAAGTTTATCTGCAAATATAATGTTAACCAACTGCAAACGTATAAATTTATAGATAGGTACTTTGAGTTTCCTTCCGTTTACTTTCTCAGAAGTGGCCCGCACACGATGTCTGACAAGTGACAGGATACACAAGTCACACGTTTATTACTTGAAAGTTCTAGATTCGATTCGTATAATTTCGAAGTACTATCTTCCGTTTTCTATTTTAGGGATTATATAGTGTTTCATAGTGTCGATACGATACATTTTCTTCTTCACTTATCTTTAATGTCAGACTCGAACTGAAACTGCAAGCCGTCTCAGGTCTTAACTTGGATGTTAAAACCTTAGCATTTTTGGGTAAACACCTTATTAAGGATTGACCTCACACTCCGGCTGACCTAGGGCCTTCTACGGTTTTAGGATTGTCTCTACGGGTGTGAAGCACGGTGTGTCTATCTAAACCAGGTGACAGATTGTTTCATCTGTCATCCTCAGCCTGCGCTCGGAGAACCAGCCCGTTCCTTGCATGCTCTCTGCTAGTAAGGAGGACACGTGGAAAGCCTCCAAGCAGCCCTATACAGGCCCGCTCCTGCCCCGATACAACCGTAGGCGTTCATTGCCCAGGGACATCACATGGAGGTGCTAGGTTCTAGCAGTATAACTAGACTTACATACATACATTTGCTCACGCCTATTCCCCACCGGGGTAGGCACAGACAACAGTCCATTTCCTTTTATCCTTACACGCTTCACGAGCTTCCTCTCGTACTGTCATGAAATCTTTCATACAAGCCCGTCTGTTTGGAATGCTTCTAACCGAATATGTGACTGATATATTTCAACTGTAACTAACATCTATAGCAGTAGTTACAGATAGTTGGAGCCACAGAAATATATGAGAATAGAACGACCATGAAAACGAGAAATGCGTGGCAACTTCTTAGTCAATTCCTGTCCTATGAGACAAGAACTTTTAAACGCTTACTCTGTACTGGCAAGACTAGCTTGTAATGACATCGTGAATATGCCATATTGTGCTATTTCTAACTAGAATGTAAATTGGAAAGCTAAATTTAAAAAATAAAGGTACTTTATTACCTGTCGTGAGTATTTAACAGTGAAAAAGTCGCCACGCTCGACATGCAGGTGAACACTGTGTATGGCCGCTCTATCCTAATATATTTCTATGATTATAGCCCACAAGACACCGACTAGTCTAACTGCAAAAGTATATCGCCAATTTATTGTAGAAGCCAGATGGCAGTTGCTTCGCTGAAAATATCGAAGTTCAACCGCAACACAGTTGCAGTCCAACTTCGATATCTTCAGCGCAGCAACTGCCAATCCTATCCCAAGTGAGTTGTTTAAAAGCTCAAAGGTATTTTAACTGTATATCAGGTACTGCTGTTTGAACCCAATAGTTGTTATTTCGTTACCTTTAGCCAGCCTATTACTAAAATTAAATGACTTTCTCTCGAGCCCGACCTTCTTTGGTGAAGGTGAAAGGATTGGCGGTAACGCGTCATTTGTCTCAGATATAATGTTTCACGTCTCTTTGAAAGTGCGTCGCCATTTTTAGCTAACAATAGAATCTGATTGTTTACTTGCGTAACTTATTGTCTTATTATTATAATCTTGAGTTTATTGACTGTGGGTGGGTTTTCTTTTTTTATTTATTGCTTAGCTTAATGTCCGTGGCACGGTAATCTACTATACAGTATTGTAAATTCATATAAACGGACAGAGCGTGAGTCATAAGGTCATATCTATGCGCCTCGATCTCGGCATGCGCTCGGCACGCTCCAATGCAGACTTTTTTTACTTTAAAATATAATAATAAAGCATTATGTACGTCTCAATATTTTATATATATTTTATTTTATTATTATTAAATCAAACATTTGTTTTAAATTAAATCAAGACGCAATATGCATTTTTATTGACCACATACTATTCTATTCATAAAGTATTTAATTTGTTAAAATAAAATAAAAAATAGGTGCAATCATTAAACTATATATAGAAAGTCAAAGTAGGTAGATGTAATTAAAATGCTGTAGGTGGGGAGCCCTATCGCATGTTTACGTACTGCGCGGCCGTGGGCACTTACTTCAAAAATACGGCCGAGTTACAATACTGTATGAATATTATTACCGTGTCCTTGGTTTTGCCCACGCGGTATACTAATCTACCTAATAGCACCGTCTTCATACAAAGCTTACAATTAAGATCCCGGAATCATCCTCCTACTCTCCTGATTTCACTTTTACGGGTGTGACCTCGCAAACCAAGTTGGAAGTCAGCAGGTGTATCAGTTTGCAGGTTAAGTTGTCTGTTTCCTCGAAGCTTTTGGTGGGAAAGCAGAGGCACACTAACATCCATATAATGCCATTTTTTGCTCCTGGTATTTACCGGTGAACAAATCTCTTCCTAAGTCGCGTAGTCACTCACAGACAAAGATCAGACCCTTACTAATAATAACCGTATAAAAAATCTCTATGAAAGAAAAAAGCTATGATTTCACACATAATAACACCATAACGGAGACAGAGCGAGTCCTAATCGCATTCCTGTTGGCGGCTAGTGGGTATGTGGGGAATGTTAATGGGCTATTGCAATAGTTCTAGCCCATCACAATTACATTACGTGTAGATGGCTATGAACATTTTTATACGCTAGCTATTTGTTCCGGGAGGTGTTTTTGACCTAGCTCTAGTTTTAAGAAACGACTGCGAATTTTATACGATTTTAAACATGCATACGTACTAACGGGTAAGGCCTCAATTAGGATAGGCAGGGACAATATTTATCCACTGGCTACGATCCTGGTAAGACAGTGCGAAGTGGAGGAGGAAAATCCTCCCCCAATGTGCGCCATTTCGTCCGGACCTCCGCCTTCCGCGGTCCAGTCCATCCAGTCTGTCCCAGCCACCTTTTTAGGTCGTCAGTCCATCTGCCTGGGGGGTGACCTTCCGTTTCCCTTCTTGCGGTCTCCACTCTAGGACTCGTCTGCTCCAACGGCCATCAGTTCTTTGACAGACGTGCATGGCCAGCCCATTGTCACTTCACCTTGCTTATTCTGCGAGCTATGTCGGTAACTTTGATTTTTTTGTAATATAGGAACACGTCAATTTGACTTCACCTCGCCTGATGGTAGGCTGAATACAAAGTCTTAGGAAAGAGGGTCACCATTACGTACACGTACCATGTTAACAATTGTGTCACTCAGCTTGACGGCCTCATCAGATGCTTTTTCACGCCCCGCTTAAAGGACCCGGGACTGTAGGAAGAAGGAAACACGTGAGCTGGCAAGGAGTTCCAAGTCTTAATGGTACGATAACGAAAAGAGTCACCGAACCGCTTGGTTATTGAAGGAATATTCTGCACCGTATACGGGTGACATCTAAGCCCTGCTCGTGTTGTCCTGTGTAGAAAAGTGGTTCTTTGTCGGATGACCTCGTTTCGAATTCTATCCTTCAGAGAAACTCCAAGCATACTTATTTCCACTAATCCCTTCGGCTAAGCCAAATTACTTGTATTTAGAGTGGATTCACGTCGGTAATGTAATCGTCAGGATTAAGTAGAACCCGGGACCTCTCCATCGCAAATCCGTAATACGGCACGACACAAATAGAATACAGTTTTTCTCTACACTTTGACGCATATTCTCCTCAAATTTCGATAAAAAGTTAGTTATTTTTACTTCATCTCGCCTGATGATAAGCTGAAGGCATTAACAATGGTGGCACTCAGCTTGACGGCCTCATTAAAAGAGGATTGTCGTCACAGCACCGCGTGACTCCCACCGATGCCACTAGTGCTGCGACCACAATCCCCCTGCCCGGCTATGCACTTGCTGACCCCTGAACGCAATCCAACCGAGATTAGATTACTATGGAGTGTTTTCGCAATCGTGCACGGTGGTCCCCATACGAAATTTGTGAATTTTCGACTGTAAGGGCGAACATTTTTAAAATGTTCAATATTTAAGTCGTAGAATTATCATGACGATGAAAACAACATTTCATTAACAAAAAGTAGAAGCGAACTTTCAAAACAAACTAATTAGGGCTTTGCCACGAGACAGTTTCGCAATAGTACCAGGGTAGTAGTACCCTCCGCTTTTAGCGAGAGCTCTGAATTTCAGCTTTCAGCAATTGAAACTTGTTCCATTTCACGGTTTCGATAGGTTTCTTTCTGTGCGTTACACTCATTTGGGAAAATGGAATTAAAATCATTATCTTCACGCCTGTGTATCACCGAAAGGGTAGGTACAGGTGCATTTAATACCTGCATTTCGTCACGTATATTTTCTGTACCTCGTAATAGTTTTGTATCTTTTTAAAGATAAGGAAACGTTTCCTTTGAGTGAAATTAGCTATCTTCAATATTTAAAGTACTTTCTCTCCAGTAAGGTCAAAATCTTCTACCCCGTGTGCACTCGTATATGTTTTGGATCTAATGAGATTTTTAGGCCGCCCTTTGTGCATATAAAGGACAACTCTGCTATCTATCTAACTATCTAAATATATCAATAACCACGTTATTTTTTTTTATAACCATGCAGAAATAAGTAATTATTCTGTTTAATTAAATAGCTAGGCAAGTAGTTAACGTCATCGATCCAATCTATTTGCCTAGCTGTTTAATTAAATGGCTGAACACCATTCACCGCCGTTAATTGAATGGCGCCGTTCAGTTCACTGCCTAGGCAGTTAATTGAACGGCTGAGAAAGCTAGTTGGCGGCGACATTAATATTATAGGTACATAATATGTGTTGTACTGTCAAACATCGTGTCCTAAAACTCGTAAATAGGTACTAATATAATATTAGCGTTATGTTCTGTATAATTATAATTGAATAGCGCGACATTTGTCATTCGTCACACGTAGCCAACTAGAATTTGATATTAGGAACGTACGTTATATATCATTTCATTAGTATTCAATGCGTTTCTATTAATTAAGTATTAAATATAATTACTTTTCTAGTGAACTTTATTACATATCTACTAGTATCACGTCCCGACTTCACACAGTATGAATCCGTAAAACAATCCCATAAATGGCGATGGCAGTGATACCTAATGTATCCCTTAATTGTATTATACCGAGTGTTTCAATCAAATTAATTAATATTTTGCAGCCGCTCCCATCGAAGATATACCGAATGCATTTTGAAAGTAGAAAGAGCAGGACAGAGCGAATCAAGTGTCGGTAGCTTAGTGGTTAACGAGTCGGGTTTACAATCGAGAGGTCCCGGGTTCGAATTCTGGTCATTACACTACCGACGTGAACCCACTCCTAGCACAAGCAATTTAGCTTAGTTGGAGGGGTTAGAGGGAATATTAGTATAATTTCGGTTGCAAATATTCTTTAAAGAAAAAAAAAATCACGGACTCCTAAGCGAAAGCTTTGTATTCAACCGAGAATACATTTTGGTTAAAGAACGAGAAAGGTAAAATACAAATATACACTCACGCCCATTTCCCTCCGGGATAGGCACAGACAAAAGCCCGCCATGTCCTTCTATCCTTACACACTTCACGAGCTCTACTGTTATAAAACTTTCATGCAAATCCGCCGGTTAAAAGTTGTAAACACAAATATGACGAAAATCCAGACACTCAATTTAGCAACATTCAATGTGACAGCCACCAGTCTCCACGCATTTATTTTCTCTCTGTGACATAAAAACTACCTACTAAAAACAAGAAATAATTGATATCCAAATTGTAAATGAACTACGAAAAGCCAGAGGTGCATGACCGGGGATCGAACCTGAACCGTGAGATTCCAATGTTAGGCTACCGTATCATTGCTATTGTTTCGTTAAACTAATCATTATCTATCCATGGTGTTGCCATTCAATAATTAATCCTAAATTATATTCAAAACTGTATAATACAGTGTTTTTATGCTTGACTGGCTGTTGCCCGCGGCTCCGCCCGCGTGAATGTCGGGTATCGCTTAGTGATGATTCAACGCTATTGTGCATTAAATATTTCTAAAGTAAAAATAGCCTAAGTTACTCCTTATTACATCAGCTACCTGCCAATAAAAGTCCCGTCAAAATCGGTCCAGCCATTTCTGGGATAAGTCGGAACGAACAGACAGACTGATAGTCAAAAATCGTAAAAACTGTTATTTTGGTGTATGTACTGTATTATATTCACATGCATGTAGTCTCACCTGTTGGTAAGTGAAGTGTGGTCGATGGTGGAGTAGGCTGCTTAGAAGTAACCTATTTATTTTTGTATTGTAATAATTGTGGTCTACTACCATTGCATTAGGGGCAACCTGTAATAATGGTAGTATGAGGAATAAATAAATAAATAAAAATATTTACTTTAGTCTGGAATACACCTAAGTTGTAGCTATCGGGAAATAGATTCGGGCCCGGCATTCCACTCCTTGGCAATACGCATGATGATGATTCCCTGGTAGATTGAGCTGCGATTGTCGGGATACGCTCCTGGTGATGCGCACGTCCATAGGCGACGGTAATCACTTCCCATCAGGTGGGCCGTGTGCTTGTCTGCCACCTAAGTGGTCTACATTTTGTTACCTACTCGCAAGTTAGGTTGACTTTGCCCTAAAGGTCTTTATTGGGAGGGGGGTCATTAGACACACCCAATTAAATTCAGTAGAATAAAGGAACTCACTGTAGCCAGCCTTAATCTGTAGATCGGTTCAAAATAATTATATACTTACCGAAATATCACTGTAAAATATAACCTCTGCGTGCCTTTTTTGAGATAGACAGGCGTGATTATATAAAAGAAGTACCGCATAAACATTTAATACACCATAAAGTAATTAACGTCGGTTCGTGGGAACGTTGACAGAACCGTTGTGCATTGTTGAGCTCCTCAGCCGATACACCGTCAAGATACAACACTACATATGTTATTATATAATCTGTATTGTAAAAGTTGAATAACCGTACCTACCTATATCGTGTACCGGTGGAGATCCCGGGCACGATTTCACTTCACCACGCCCGATGGTAAGCTGTAGGCAAAGTCTAAGGAAAGAAATATTCACCATAACAAACACGTGCCATGTTAACAATGGTGGCACTCAGCTTGACGGCATCATCAGATGCTTTTTCACACCAAGCTTAAAGGACCCGGGACTGTAGGAAGAAGGAAACACGTGAGCTGGCCAGCAGTTCCAGGTCTTAATGGTGCCACAAAGGAAATAGTTGCCGAGCCGTTTGGTTCATGAAGGAATATTCTGCACTGTATGCAGGTGATATCTATGCCTTGCACGTGATGTCCCCTGTGTGTCATAGTAGGTGACTAAGGGAATCATAATTCACGAAATATGGGTGTTAAATCTACACCACTAATAAAAAGAGGAAAAATTTGTATGTTTGTAATTAATAAACTCAAAAACTACTGTACCGACTTAAAAAAAAAAACACAATTGGAAAGCTACATTTATCCTGAGTACATAGGCTATATTGGGTTTTCACGGGAACGCTAGTGGATATACAGACAGAGGTCTGAAAGCCTCAAATTTAACCGGTCACATTGCCAAAATTATTCTGGCTTGCACGTCTCAAAGAATTCCATTGAATTCCTTGAGACCTGCAAGCCATAATAATTCTGGTTCTGTATCATATCTGTCATCATTCTCCGAGTCTTTTGCCCTGTTGAGGTCGGCTTTCCAGTCTAACTGTGATTCAGCTGAACTTCGATATGTTCCGTGAAGCGACTGCCATCTGACCTCCACAACCAGTATTGCAGTTAGACCAGTTGTTGGATTCTTAGGGCTCCAAGTACCCGTAACGACTACTATAGATGTTCGTATGGTAACCGGGACCGACGGCTTAACGTGCTCTCCGAGGCACGGTATCACCCAGACCAATACAAATACGCATATTCATGCATACAACCATAATAACCTCGTGTTGTGTTCCCGGCAGTGAGTAGGGTAGCCAGAGCTCACTGGAGAGTTTTTGTGCTGTCAGTGGGAAGACTAAAGGCTATTCCTGCTTTGTCTTCTACACTGACGGCACCGAAGCTCTCTGTGTTTACAGGGTCGACAGCACGAGTGTGACTCCCCTGGTTTTGCACACGTCTATATCTAAGACACGGTAACCACTTTCCGGGACGGGAATCGAACCGACTAAAACCGCACGCAGTCTAGGGTCATTTGTTGCTGAAGGTGATATTGCCTATGGGCTCCTAAAGATATTTAGGCTCTTTCTGTATACTATAGCTACACATGAAATACACAGCAGATGTTACAAGTACATTACCAGTTTACCAGCAGGTGGACGTTGCTTTAATTAGTAAGAAATTCATTAGTTATCAATGTTGTCACTAGTAGAGCCACTAACTGGTAATTAAAAAGCGGATACCGATAGGATTAGAAGCGGTGCACCTGCGTAACTTTATCTTTAAAACTAGCTTCACTTAAAACCATACAGTTGTTCACCTGTTTCAATATAGACAAATCAAGTTGAGTTACAGGCACATATCTGGACCCCAGTGACGTCACAAAGTGTACTTTATTTGTATAAGCAGTATCGCGGTACGCTTTTTGGAGTGTCTTGAGGATCGCGCACTTTTATACAACTGAGGTGGCAGACAAGCACACGGCCCACCTGATGTTAAGTGGTTATCGTGGCCTATGGACATGTGCAACACCAGGTGAGTCACGCTCGTGCTGCCGACCCTGTAAACAGAGAGAAACACAATACAAGGCTATTATGGCCGCGGTATTCTGTAGGGCGGAGGTACTTCCCCAGTCGGACTGCTCAATTGGACGGGAATACCGTCGTGGCCTACCACAGGCAGGGAATCCATCCTCACACGTTGCGACCTGACACAGTACGCACATTCAGTTTTGAAAGGAGCTTCATCCCCCGCACGCTTAATTTGCGGAATGAACTCCCTGCCGGGGTTTTTCCAAGCGACTACAATATCGAGATTCTCCAAGAAGGGTTTAGAAGGTTTCTTCAGGGTCAGCAGCAGCACGAGTGTGACGCCCCTGCTGTTGCATACGTCCATAGGCCACGGTGACCACTTTCTATCAGGTGGGGCGTGTATTTGTCTGCCACAGTAGGTAATCAAAAACCTCACGCGTCAGGGTTTCGTTTCTGTCACGACTTAGGTCCCGTAAATTTACCTATAATAATATGATCTAAAAAGGTTCGCCCTTTTAGAAGCCTGTAAAAACGTGTCTTTCAAAAAGATAATTAAGTTAATATATGAATAAAATACTACATACATCCCAAGAATGCGCAGTCGCATGGGGTTTTATTGCTTACTGTACGAATGACTTATGGTAAATCCTTAAAAAGTAAGCAGGTGCAAACCGTTCCTAGAGGTAATTAAAAAATAAAAAGACATTGACCTTATTTTTTTTTTAATTACCGCCTTAGTAGAAAGTTATCTTCATTCATATCCGTTTGATATGAATAAGAGAACACGTCTATCATGAAATTATAGCTTACCATCAGGTGAGGTGAAGTCAAATTGACGTGTCCTACGTAAAAAATGCTTATGAAATAAAAGTCTAGCCTAATGCCGTCATCTTGCTTGTTTACTGTGGAATAGAGAAATTACCTTCCAAATCCGCAGTTAGACTAGTAATAAGCGGGTCCCAGACTTGAAAGCTTCAGATACGACTAGGATTAACGCTAGGATGAAGAAGAGAGAAGAGTTATTTTAGCCGAAAATGATAAAGAAAAGGCTAACATAAGACGAGTCGAAGACATTAAAAAAAGGCGAGGAAACGGTACGGTGCACTTTTATACAGGCTCCAATACGTTGCCATCGTGAATAACGATTTTCGCGACGAAACATTGCCTATGTCCTTTCCCAAGCGTCTATCTCTGTGCTAAAATACCAGCGAAATCCGAAGGTAAAGACGAAACAGACCGACACGTACCGACAGATAGACAGAGTTACTTTAGCATTTTATGAGTATAGAGTATGTATTACTATCGATACGCGCCTTATGTTTACTGTGCTATTAAATTCATACAAAATCAATATAAAAGCTTAAAGAAACTCACTAATAAAGCTCCTAAAACACTTTATTAAGAAGTACATAAATATTAAACCGTTAATAGCGGTTTTTAACGCCAACAACAAATCTACCTCGATCAGACATCCAAAAACAGTAAGGCGCTAAAATGTACCCACGTTCAAGACTTATTGGTTTTATGTGGGTAGTTCGATTTTAAACATAAATTTTAAGGTCAACGCATACGTAAAATCGTACCAACAATTCTGCGAACTGAAAGAGCTCGCCACCGTCAATTTGATTGAGTCAAAATTGTCTTTGATTTGTAATAATATCTTTTTGCCCCTTAAAATACAACCACATCGTCCACCTGAATCTCGTGGAGGCGGACACACGGAAACTAATTGACTGGCGTGGCCAACGTGGCGCTGGTACACTTGACATTGGGGTTTCGCCATTAATAATTTTATAGTACACTAGGTGACCCGGCAAATTACGTACCGCCTCAGAATCAATAAAAAAAAGTTACAATTTCCCATATTTTCTCACCGTTTAAACCTTCCCTAGACCTACTATGAGACTAAAGAACCACAATTGATTTATATATATATAGATTTCACTTGACATTGTCAAAATTATAGCGATATGCTGCAGAAGCCATTTTGAAGAAGTTGAAGTTGATTTGTAATAAAACATAATGCATTTAACATTTAAATTATTGCTTCATCTATACTAGTGTTTTAGTGGTAATGGGTGAATTTGCGACCGCAAAGTGATATTTCCAGTGTCTTCAGTATGTAAGTACTGTGTACTGTTACTGATATTTGAATGTAGGTACCTATACAGTGTACACAATGTAGCGGTTGGTTGCTAGTTTTTACGTAGCATACGGACGTCTCATCCGGTAACTTGAGGTCAGATTACTCGAATGATAATAATTGCGTTCAAATCTACACACACTGGGCCTATACATACATACTCACGCATGTAAATCCTCCAAGGGGCTGGCAGAGGTGTACTAACACCAAATTTCGCTGGGGTTATATATGTCGTCGTGTCGTCGTCGCAGCCAACTAACTAACGTAACTAAACGGCGCCATTCAATTAACAGCTTGAATTATATTCAGCCGTAACTTTTATTACAACGTTTATTAAACAGCCCCTCTAGACAAGTGGCAATTCGCTTGCCAGCGTTTGATGGAATAGAATGACGAATGTATTGGATTTAACGTTTGTGACAGCGTTATGCGTTAATATGTCATAAACGTCAAATCCGATAAATTGCCACTTGTCGAGAGGGGCTGGCTGGCTAATGCTTAGGCTCGGGCGTCGGAGGGCGCAGACCGACATCCGCCCCCCATTAGCGCGGGCCTGAGGGTGACGGGTGGAGCCGCCAGTCACCGTAGCAGGAGGAAGATGAGTCGGGGACTACGTGATTCCTCCTCCCGACGAGGGCCAGACCGAGAGGGATGGCCCTGGGTCAGCCGGGGTATGAGGGCCGGAGGGGGGAGAGGATTGTGTGTGGGGATTTCCCGCACATAAGAAAAAAACCAATTGTAAGATGGGGTACCACCCCGAAATAAGATAGAAAATTACATACATACATATACTCACGCCTGTAAATCTGGGCAGGGGTAAATAATGGTGTATTCACAAAAAATAGTGATAGGTTTATTGAGATAGCTGCGCAATCTGACTTGGATAGGTTAGGTTAGAAGGCTAATGCGGGAGCGGCTTTTAATTGAACGGCGTCGTTTAGTAAAGAGCCTAGGCAGATAATTGAACGGCTGAATAAGCTAGTTGGCTGCGACATATACACTGCAAAATTGTGCGAAAGTGGGGTATATTCGCTTTTGATTACATTCCGATCCACACAAAACCGGCGGGGCGTTTATTTCGGACTCGCGAACCGACTAAAACCGCACGCCGTCTTAGATCTTTAGATACCGGGGTGTGAAATTGTCTAAGTCATAGCCTCGCAACGCCCTGGGACTGATTGCAAAAAGTAGCATGTCTGTGTACGTTAGCCTTTTAAAACCCCAGAAAGCATCGAGCAGTATTTGGTCAGTCTTGCGTTGGCGTTAAACGCGTCTGGTCGTCTTATATGGTTTTTGAGTGAACTCTTTATAGAGAGATAATAAATGTTAATCGACATTTTTGTTCGAAAATTTGCGACCAAGATAGTGGAATATCATTGAATCACTTTAAAAAGTTAGATCTTTTTAACTTCGCTCTACTTCGGTTTTCCATCCAATTGACGGAATGAACAATACAAAAATGTATGAGAAATGATTATAACAATCAAGTTATTATACCACGATTGGTTTTTTTTTTTATAACTACAGATTCTTGTCGGTATGTGATTTCACAGTTCGTATCCGGGCCGTGTTCGTGATGGCTTGTGGTTTATTGTCATTGGGACACCGTGACGGGATCTTGGGATGGGAAAAAACTGGGCATGGTACAATTTATAAGCATTGGATTAAGAGTTTTATAGAAAATAGCTGTTGCCCGCGGCTCCGCCCGAGTGAATATCAGTTATGGCTTAGTGTTGAGCATTAAATTTTTCTACTTATAATAAAAGTAGCCTAAGTTACTCCTTTATACATCAGATACCTGCCAATAAAAGTCCCGTAAAAAGTGGTCCAGCCATTTCCGAGATTAGCCGGAACAGACAGACAGACAAACAAAAATTGTAAAATATGTTATTTTGGTGTATTTACCGTATTATATTTAAATGCATGTAGTAAAATACGGTTAATTTAATAATACCAACCGATACTTCCATTTTATTTATATATGTTTAGATTAGAGATGGGCCGAGTACTCGGTTGCTACTCGGTACTCGGCGTACTCGGCGGGTTTTTTGATACTCGTACTCGGCCGAATAACTCGGTTTAAATGCCGAGTATACTCGGTTTAGATAAAGCAATATATTTAGGTTGTTGACGTTAACGCAAATGGCTCACGATTTTCCGATATTTTGTTGGTGTAGCGCGAAGAACAATTGTGCCTGATTGACTTGTTTGCGTGTGTTAGTACATAATTAATTGTATATTCGGTGCTGCACTGAAATAAAAGGTTTTACTTTCTTCTTTCTTCTCCTTTCAAAGTTTCATTTTCCAAACCTTTAAACTCTTCTGTGTGTTTTATTTTAAAATGTTAAACCATTTTAAAATAAAACACACAGAAGAGTTTAAAGGTTTGCTGTCGTAGAAGCCTTTCGTCAAACACCACTACGTGAAATCAGAGAATTGCATAAGGTGAGAATTGCATAAGGTGCATTTCACTTTCGTTTTATCTTCTTCAATTTAAAACGGCCAAATTCGGAATCTATTACGTGAAGTCATCACAGTCAATTGTTAATTAACAAACTTTTTCAATTATTTATCTACCATGACGTGCAATGTAACGTCAAAGAGTATATAATAGGTTGACGTATTTGTTTGTAAACTAGCAAGCGACAGATAGATGAAAGGCGGGGCGGGGTGAGGGGTGTATCAACGTGAGCCGGCCCCTCGTGCCGCAAGAACCTATTTGTACTTGTTTACGCGCCCGAAACGGGGATTTGATTGAACAGAGTTACTCGGCCGAGTACTCGGTTGGAAAAAAATTGAACCGAGTAAAACTCGGTACTCGTTACTCGGCAAAAGTGCTACTCGGCGCATCTCTAGTTTAGATGTAAAGATGTCTATAAAAGTATGTTTTTCCGTAGTCTGGAGCCTACAATATATGAGCTAGTTATGTTATGCTTACATTGGGTCTAGATAGCGTTATGTAGAATGTCCTTCTATAAGTTGCTGCAACAGTTGAGTGCTACCATTATAACAAGGTATACGTGTCTGTAATGGCGGGCCCCTTTCCTGAGACTTTGCCTTCAGTTTACCAGGAGAAGTGAAGTTAAATTGACGTGTCCTGTATAAAAAATGTACATTTTGTCTCTGTGGTACAGTCGGCAAAGGAGATAAGTATACAACTTTATATGAAAATCTCAGCTGAGTGTACATGGACCATCTTAGCTTTTGCGGGAGTGATTGCTGTTTTATGCCTTTAGATACACCCTAGTATTTAACGACCAGGGTCCATACACTACCTCTTCAGTAATTTCTACCCCTGAAACACTGGGACAGAATGGATGCGGAAGGCGGAGGCTCGGATGAAATGGCGTACATTGGGGGAGGCCTATGTCTAGCCTAACGTTCACTTCAAAACCTCTACAGCTTGCAACTTGTTCCACTAAGTTCCGCACTGGTGCTCCGAATAGACAACATCGGTTCCACAACAATTGTCACAAGACATACCACACAGAACTTCATCCCATTACCACTTTACCCAAACGGCATAAGGCATATATTCTTTTATTTTACTTACAAGATAATTTAGTCAATGTTATGCCATCGCTCTCAAGGTTTCCGAA
Source organism: Eilema caniola (assembly GCA_949126895.1). Lineage (NCBI taxonomy): Eukaryota > Metazoa > Arthropoda > Insecta > Lepidoptera > Erebidae > Eilema > Eilema caniola. Next base: position 896,133 of record OX421486.1, on the reverse strand, counting down.
ACTCCCTTTTGTGAGAAATGTGTTCTTCATTACTGCCTCCGTGGCTACCGCCTACCGCCATATGAATGCAGCCGCTACGCAGTAAGCGCGGGTTCGATCCCCGCTCAGTGCAAATATTTGTATGCATGAATATGTATATTTGCATTGGTCTGGGTGTTTCTATGTATAATGTGTATATATTTACAAAAAAAAATATCTAAGTATGTGTATCCGCATTCTAGATTCCATAACACAAGCTAAGTAAGCTATGCTTACCATGGATCTAGATAGCGTTGTGTGAAATGTTGTGGAATATTTATTTATATTATTATTTATTTATTTTTGTATCTAAAGACGGTAGGTATTACGATTGCTAGGGCTTGTGAGCGAAATATAGGTGTACCCTACTCCTTTGGCCTTTGGATGAAACCGCGACCAGTTCATTACAAGGGGATGCTCTAGCCAACTGAGCTACCTGAACACGTCCTGAATATTCAAAGGTCTTGGGGCATCGTCTCCCGTCTTGAGTGTTCATATTGTCCGACCTTCTCCAGGAACAAGGATACTAATCGCTTTAAACTTTCAAAAATTATATACATACACACTAGTTGCAACCCGTAGCTCCGCTCGCATGAAATACCTGATAGATACCGCGTTCTCGGAGTTAATGCTATTCTAGACAACTATACCACATTTTGCTCAAAAATTTCATATTTATAACATTAAATAGGATCGATTTATATAGGTGAAATTGAATCGGTTGAGGCGGGATTTGAATCTGGGATCTTTCTATTACAAGCAGAATGCTCTGACTACTGAGCAGCTGAACCATGCCTGAATTCATCTAAATTGTACTTTATATCAGTCTTGGGGTGACGTTTGGAGCCATCCTGAATCGATTCAATTTTTCCGATCTCCCTGTAAGATCGTGGGTTCGAATCCAGCCTGAACCGATTCAATTTTTCCTATGGTAATCGAATACATACATACATACATACATATAATCACGCCTTTATCCCCGGAGGGTTAGGCAGAGGTGAATTAACACCCACATTTCACCAATCTGTATTCCGTCCCACGTAACAGGGGGTGAGCCTATTGCCGTATCCCGGGCACTATTGTTGACTCGAGCCGTGCATCTGAGGCTGAATCTGGGCTGTACGTATCTGTCTGATGTTAAAGTTAATCAGCCCTATGCCTTAGTCGCCTTGTACGACACCACATGGGAAGAGAAGGGGTGGCCCAAATTCTACTTTGCCGGGAACCACACGGCCTTACAGGCGGTAATCGAATACCGCGGCCCTAATAACCTCGTGTTATGTTCCCGGCGGTGAGCAGGTAGCCAGAACTCACTGGAGAGTTTTTGTGCTGTCAGTGGGAACACCAAAGGCCATTACTGCATTGTCTTCGACACTGATGGCACAAAAGCTCTCTGTGTTTACAGGGTCGGCAGCGCGAGTGTGACTCCCCAGTTATTGCACACGTCCATAGGCCACTGTAAGCACTCTCTATCAGGTGGACCGTGTGGTTGTCTGCCAGATGGAAAGTAACGATTTGAATAGTAAGCATACTGAATTCTATAAAATTTCATTCAATTAAATAGAATATCTATATTACGAAGTACTTTATAGCCTTTCATAGCCAACTGAAGATTATATCTTATAACTTGCAATGCATTCCTTCAAACATATTTGATAGACTTGCATTCTTACTTGAGGCTTACGCAGTGAATGCAGGCTATACACACAAGACTCCATCCAGACTTGGTGCAAACAGCTTCAGGCTGTAGGATATGTATTTTACCCTGTGTTTAGACTTCATTTTGATTCAAGTTGGTATACGTTTCTTTCACTCAATTTTTCATCTGTTCTACCTAATTTTTTTTAATGAAATTTTAAAGCTTTTTGCTTGCTAAATATTCCAATCGATTAAGATAGGAAAAATTTAATCGGTCTAGGCGGGGTTTGAACCCACGATCTTTGCTTTATTAGACTGTGGCACATGACCTCATAGGCTATATTAATAGTATAGTAATGTGATCAACAGTCTTGTATTTACGTATGTTCCACTGTAGCTCCTAAAGGAATGAGGTATCAATAGATATGTCGCCGCGAACTAGCTTAATCAGCCGCCGAATAACTCTTTTTTTAACGTCCAATTTATCACTTTGACCATAACGTATGTACTACTAACTTTTAACCGCGGCCCCGCCCGCGTGGATGTCGGTTATCACAATCATATCGGTTATATCGTTATAAATTGTAGCCTATGTGTTATTCTGATGTATAAGCTATATTATTGTAAAATTTTATCAAAATCCATTCATCCATCCATTCATCCATCCATCCATCCATCTAAATGTAAGGTAAAAAAATTCGGATCTGACTATCGTATCGAGTATGATGTCAAATGCAAAAGGCTTCTTATACGGCCATACAGTCCGGTTCATTCATTGCCACGGACTGGTGCTTACCACTATAACAATAACTGGCCCATCGAAAGTCTGTTCCACCTCATCAGGCCACACTTTCGATTGCGATGCTCTATAGCTGCATAATTACATATTGTGACTTAATATAGTTTTACGCGTAATGCGTTGTGTTAATAGCTTTATTATGCTTCGTTGCTTACTGATTTATATTTTTCTTGCTACACGAGATATCTTTAGGATCGGTTCGAGTCCTACATAACCCTTCAATAACTCCGATGCGGTGAACTCTTTAGACGTCTTCCGCACGCGAATAAAAACAGTAGCATCAGATTTTTCGAAGTGAAAACTTCTTTAGCGGCGTTGGATGGGTAAAAAGTGTTAAGCTCGCGTCAGGATCACTTGACCTTTGAACCGTAACCGACGACTGACGTCATACAACATTAGCTACCGATTATTTATTTCGTTAAGTATGTCAAAAAGCTTCGTAGCTTAGTGGTAAACGCTTCGACTGTGAGTCCTTATGGTTTCAGATAGTACCGGGTTCGAACCTGGGCTTCTGACACTTTGTGTGAATATTTTTTCTTTTTGTAATTCATTAGGTTCTTCTGACAGAAAATTAGTGATAGGTTATCTTTTTCTCTGTATATAACAAAGAAAGAAAGAAAGAAAACGTTTTCACTTCTGCCGGCACTCCCGGAGTACAACTAGTCTTTTTATGTCAGTCTATTCTCAAACAGGAGCTGGCAAAAAGAAATGAGAATGCATAAAAAATCAAACCACAATAACTTCAAGAATATTGCCAACTATCTCAGAGAAATACAATCGTAATGTTATGTTATTGACGTGTATGTAAGTATGTGTGATGAGAACACGAGCACAATATGAGTTGGTAAAAAAAAAACGAGCAGCCGCCTCTCATCCGGCGGATCTCGTCAATGTCACCGAGGACCAGGCGCATGAGCACAGTTAAATTAAAAATTGTGCTAAGCTACTTTTTATTACGAGTATCGTGTTTGAGGACCACAGTAACCTAGTAAAATAGTAAATAACAGTGACTAATGATAAAAAATTTCAAAAGGTAACCAGTAGGTTTCTTTTACCTTGAATTTTTATACTACTGAGGTGGCAGGACAAGCACACGCCCCGCTTGATGCAAAGTGTTTACTAATGGCCTATAAACGTGTGCAATACCAGAGGAGTCACACTCGTGCTGCCGACTCTATAAACACAGAGAGTGTCTGTGCCGTTAGTGTAGAAGACAAAGCAGGAATAAGCCTGTAGTCTTCCCACTGACAGCACAAACTCTCCAATGAGCTTTGGCTATCCTACTCACCGCCGGGAACACAACACGAGGTAATTATAGCCGCGGTATTCTGTAGGGTGGAGGTCGGACTCAGTCGAACTGCTCAATTGGACGGAAATACCTTCGTGTCCTACCTCGTACTATTACGATCTAGTTTGTCACGCACCGTACGGTCCATTTGTGAAGCCGGCGGGACTCAGGTTGTAGGGACTCTTTGCCACTGGTATACAGGCTATTTTGGAGACTCAATAACAACTTCGAGGTCGATCCCCTCACCCGCAAGCTGGGTACAAGTTACATGTTGCATGTCCGATTTCTGAATTGAGAATTCGAAGTTGAGAGTCATTTACGCCGCAACGCGCGCAGAACGAAATGCCACTACAATTTTTCAATACAGATTGGCCATCAGGGTATTAATTTCTCCCGTTAGAGTGGCAGCTGATCCATCACTTGAGAGTTGTGATTGTGACCATGTCGCTGTAACATTAATTGTGATCCTATGGGGGCCACGATTGCCCCCTTCCTGTTAACGCACGTCCTGACTATAATTGTGTTCGAGTTATTAGCCGTACTGAGATGACAGTAAAAAGACCTCATTTCCTGTCATTTGGACTTGGTTAGTTCCGTAGCTCATTTCGATCAAACAAAACCCAGAACCACTGATTTGTACGGCTGTCTGTCTGTCAAGATCTTTTTCTCAGTAATGCATGATGGCATCAAGTTGAAAGGCATACCTATCAAATTCTTAGTGCGTACTGTGCGGCATGAAAGGAAATTCATTCTACGTACGCTTAAGATAGATAGATAATTCTTTATTGTACACCAATAAATTTACACTAGGACAAGTAGATAGTATGTATACAGTTTAATGTACAATGGGCGGCCTTATCGCTGGAAGCGATTTCTTCCAGGCAACCTTGGGATGGACAGTAATGTGACAGAAACAGAAGATATGGTGTAGTTATCAAATAAACTAAACTAAGACAAAAATGTACGAGAGAGAAGTACAAATAAAATGAAATAATAAATATACGGCTTTATGTATGCTGCCTGCTGAAGTTTTTCAAAGTGAGTACAATATGAGGTCCTTTAAGAAAGGTATTAGAAACTTCCTACAGGGTAGGCAGCATGAGTGTAACCCCACTGGTATTGCACACGTCCATATGCCACGCCACGGTAACCGTTTTGAGGGAACATGTGTATGTCACCTAAGTGGTATAAAGAATAGAACTGGGAGGTCAGACAGCACTCGCTCCTAGAAATGTCTACATACCGATCAAAATACTAAACAGTCCCCGAGCACCAAACAACCCTATCCCTCAGTCGCCTGGTACGGACACCGTATGAGAAGAGATGGGGATGGCCCAAATTCTACTCTGCCGAGAACCACGCGGCACGGTGCTCGTCTTTATAAGAACAATAGATAACGCAGAAATTTAAACTAGCAACAATGGAGCAGATAGTTTAATAAACTGTCCCTTTCTTGAGCAGTGTTGCCAATTAACGATGTAGCACAAATGTTATGTGAGATTCGATACCTGTTGTAAGAAAGGCGATTCTTAGTAGTTCTGCTAGACATGGAATGATATTTGAATCCATGCACACATGAACGTTTTATCATCAAACATTTTTTTCGAAGCGACCATGATATGGGGTTCTTCAACAAGGTCGGCAGCACGAGTATGACTCACCTGGTGTTGTGCACGTCCATAGGCGGGAACCTTACGATAACCACTTTCCATCAAGTGGGCCATGTGCTTGTCAGCCACCTTATAAAAAAAAAGGCTCTGAAGCTTTCATCTACTGGTTATAAGAACAGAGGACAGTCGCCGTTAAAGTCAATATGAGTCAAAATATGAGAGACCTCCGACTCCAAGATAGCAAACTTTTGAATGCGACCGGGGCTTTCGCACTGTAATGATGATGATGATGACTCAACTAAGTACTCAGGAGTTAGCTTCCTTTGATATAATCTTAAAGTAGTACGCTCTCTCTCACACGTAGGTGTAGATAAGTAGCGTAAGCAGGAAGGCAGCAATCGTGTGCTCCCATTGACCGACAATTAGCGACCGTTGACAGAGGATGTGTTCGTAATGAGTGAATACGAGAAACGAGTTTATTGCCTTTTATGATTTGCGTGCTTTCATTAATATTGACCATGTACATTGCTTTCCTTGAAATGTATAAGACTGTATTGTATATTCCAAACGGGTGTACAGATAAACAATCTCCCTCCCCTTTTTTTTTTTTATTTTTTTTTAACGTGAGGGAAAATTCTTCATGGATGCTATGCCGGACTCCTACCGACTAAAAAACCCTCACGTACCGCCTAATAGTCTGCGGTTGGTAGCCCCGGGTAAGCCCTCGGAAGGATGTCCCAGGACCATCTCCCTCCCCTAGAACTTTATAAGGTGTTTGCAAGCTAGTACACCTGTCTACTTGTTCTCCATTCGACAGTAAACATCATAACAATGTGATACCCACTTGAAGGCAATAAGCTCACCCCCTATTATGTGAGACCAAAAATTCTAGTTGGCGTAATTATGGGTGTTAATACATCTCTGCCTACTGCCTACAGACGTGAATGTACCTATATAATAATATGTACACCTACTGTATTTTACTGAGGATTTCAGTTCAGAATCCAAAGATGCTTAGTTCTTTGGTTCCTTTATTTTTGATTTATACAGCTTTTCTTAAAGAGACGGCCGTCTAACCTGCCAACTTCAAACGAAAGTTTGCTCTAGAACCTCGTCATAGAAGCTTACATATGAAATTGACTTGGGTCTAACAATATGCAGCTTAGACAATAATCTGACCCCTTTGGCTCGCAATCAAACCGTTGACAATTTCACATGTGTTTACTATGAAGAATGAACAATAGTGTCGGACTCGAGTCCAATTGACGTCAGAGCGGACCGTTTGTGGAAACATTTCCACGTCGGCTGGCCTTACGTGGCTATAGGTATGCGAATTCTTCTATCCTATACCACGTGGCACGTATCTTGGACCTTAATCGCGAGACAAATGAAGCCTTAGCGCACGCGGACCTAGAACGTACTCTACCAGCAGTACACGTTTCTTGGTTGTCTTTTGAGGATAGCACGAGGTGCTACGGCCATCGGCTGACCCAGGGCCATTCCTCTCGGTCTGGCCTTCCTCGAGGGGGGACGGTCCCCGACTCGCTCCCGGTATGGGGGGGCGCGCATCATCCCGCGATGCGCGCCCTCGCCGTGGCCTGCTTCTGCTAGGGTGACGAGTGGCCCCACCCATCACCCTTAGGTCCGCGCTCATGTGGGGCTCTAGACTTACTTCCAAGATGTCCCTAAATAAAACCAAATAAATTCAAACTACAAATTGTAGTATCGGACACCAACAGACCTTATCGCCAGTGGCTTCACTTCCGTCATGGTTAGTGTGTCACTGTTATGATAACACTTGTAATATCGCATTTTTATATTCATAATATGAGACCGCGTCGCCTGATTGATGATTATTGCTTCATCATGTCTCCCGGCGAAGAGTGGTGACTTCCCGTGAGTGTCGTAGAAAGAGATTCAGGCCTACGCTATAATAAACGGAAATTCCGTACCGGATCTCCCGTGTCGGGCCGCCAATTATATGTTATTGCATAAAAATCGACGCGTTGGAGCGGCAGATTATCTGCGTTGACAACCAAATCGAATGGAGGATAAAGAATAAGCTGAACCCAAAGCTTCTGATGCAACCAATAATAAGGCTGCGAGGATGATGAGGTCTGGTTGGAAGTTGCTAGGGACTCTCTCTTAAGAGAATAGTTTATAGACAGAGTTCATGATAGTTTTTATAGTTCTAGTTTGGAACTTATGGCGAATAATTTGGAAAACTTATAACAATAAGTCCCGAACTAGGAGGAGGTAGGACCCGACAGTATTTCCGTCCAATTGAGCAGTCAGGCTGGGGAAGTACCTCCGCGGGGGAATACCATGGTCGTAATAACCTCGTGTTGTGTTCCCGGCGGTGAGTAGGGTAGCCAGAGCTCACTGGAAAGTTTTTGTGCTGTCAGTGGGAAGACCTACGCTTGTCCTGCTTTATCTTCTACACTGACAGCATAGAAACTCTGTTTTAACAGGGTCGGCAGCGCGAGTGTGACACCCCTGGTGCTGCACACGTCCATAGGCCACAGTGCCCACAGTAACCACTTTCCATCAGGTGAGCCGAGTGTTTGTCCGCCAGCTAAGTGATACCACTTAGCTGGCAGACAAGCACTATAGCATATATATAAAAAAAACTAGTATATAAAAACTAAGAGTTTGTCTGAGTCTTTTTCACAACTAAGCTGGAGTCTGCTTTCCAGTGTAATTGTGAAGTGACTGTCATCGTACCTTCACAACTCACTGGTGATATCAAATTTCTGCAGTTAGACCGGTTGTCTGACTTTTAATAGCTCCAATCACCCGTAACGACTGCTACAAATGTTCCGGTGCTAACCGGGCTATTTCGCTCATCGTGCATTGTCATCCATCCTAATACTGGCCAGCCAGGCCGGCCGGTCTTAACATGGACGACAATGTCACAGAACAACAGGAAAAAGACAAGAGTTGCCTGCATGATATTAGAATGGCTAGTTAGACAGTTATCACGTAACCGGGTAACCGGCGACCTACATTCCCTATCAGCACGTAAACAAATACTTCTGTTTACCCGTCGTAATCACTCCGCTACTTATGCTGTTTATCGGATATTTACCATTTCTGTGTCCAACACCTAATTGGTTTGTAATTTAGTAAACATTCGATTGCGTGGTGACCTGTGTAACATACCTAGCGGTGTAAACAATGTACGCGGTGTAATTTTGTATAACTACTACGATATTGCCAAGGGATGGAGATGGTCCCCTTCGGATCAGTTGTACTGCTGAGTAGTTCAACTGGTAGTACAAATCAGCTGAATGTGTACTAAGACTGGACAGTCGGACGCCGGACTCCAAGCTGAAAGCTTCGGACGATGAAGTAAATTACGGTTAATACTCTACTCCCTTGAGTAGTAGCGTGATGATACCTTCCGAGCTATTGAACACAAATAAAATTTCAGTTCGAACCTGTAGTTCAAACAAACTTTAGTTTAATAATATTAGTGGGTCACAAATGAATATCAAATGTTTTCGCATGAAAGCAAGACTTGTCATGATTGATCTGTTATCAACATAGGTGTGGTAATCTTATAGGAAATGATTCATGATAATAACCAGATCTTGGTGACTGATGAATGTGAAATAAAAAAACATCGATAAATACTCAGCCTTTACAAGGATATAGAGAAGTTACTGTTTATTACCAAGAAACATACGTCATTCGTGTTACATTCTTGTGCAGTTTCGTATTAATATAGACAGAAAATATTCTAAAGAATTGCGATGTGTCAGCTGTTGAGTTAAACTAATATTTCAACGCGGATTCACTCGCGTGTTATATGCATATACGACAAAGGAGATACGGTGACACCTTTACATACATTTTTATATGAAAAAGTGAAACTGTGTCTCATTTGTCGACTGTACTTAATCGTATTAAAACAACTGCTGATGCTGAAGTGTGTATATAGTGCAAACAATTTTGAGGGCCCCACCACGATCTTCGCAAGCTAGGACACCTGTTTCAACAGTCGAGGTTCTGGCGGTAGGGGGTCAGATGGAAGTCACTCCCGTTAAAGTAAACACACATCGCAGGAACACAAGGCCAAGCCTTACGTATATGTATGTATGTATATGTTCACGCCTGTAAATCCCTGACAACAATGATTTTCGGTCCCACTTAATTTCGAACTTATTGCTGTCAAGTGGACACTTTGTCATTAACTATTGAATGGAGAATAGCTCTGTCCCTTTTTCACCTGCTACGACACCCAAGGTAAGAGATGAAGTGGCCATACTCTCTACTCTACCGGGAATCAACACCGGTATACACAGCTATTTACCCGCGAACTCACGAATATAAACTGAATCGTCCATCAGCACAGACGTACATCTTAATTCATTGCAATTAACTCGAGATTGAACACGCAACAAATCTTTGTGTATCGCTTTCATTAGGAACAAGATACAATTAGATCAAATGGTACTTAAGGAACACTGCACACTGTAAGACTAGGTTACAAACTGCGACGTTTTTATTTAAAACGCTATTAGGGCTCGCTTGATGACAATTCTCCCTCCCTCGACTGTAAGTCATGGTTGGCGAAATTCGGGCGTTAATGCACATCTTGCAGGCGTGAATTTGCTGCTTCGCTCGCATAGATGTCGGTGATCGCAATGAAAGCATTTTGTACTTTGCTTAAGATCTAATCTAAACCTGTACCTACCAACTTTCAATTAAATCGGTTCAGTGGTTCAGGCATAAAACCTTCAGACAGAGTTACTTTTCAATGTATATAAGTACTGTATAAGTACTGCTAGATTGACTTACGGAAAGTAAAATTTTGTTTATCGATTTAAGACCACTTATCGACGAGCCATATTTTGACAGCCACAATACGCCACAGATAATAATATGAAAAGGCATGATATATCTATACGGATAAATCAAAGTCTTTCATTTATGTAAATCATAAACATAACATAAACTCACACCTTTATCCCCGAAGGGGTAGGCAGAGGTGCTAGCACCCACATTTCGCCGGTTTATGTTTAGGTCCCAATAGGTGGCAAGCCTATTGCCATTAACTGGGCACTTATAAACCTGCGATAAATACACACATAACTTCGAAAAGCATCGAAAAGTCATTGGTGTGTGCCATGGAAAACCTGGGATCGAACCCGAGACCTCGTCTCAGCAGTCCATTACCCATACCACTAGGCTACCGCGACATTAATAAAGAATACAAGTATCACCACCCCATCTCATTCAAAGGGTGTCGTAAGAGACGACAGACGGAAAAATACGCAGACGGAAAAAAAACCTGTACCAACTCGTCTGGCCAGCGTGGAAACAGTAGTCCTAAGCCTCTCAAAACTGGGAGAGGCCTATGCCCAGCTGTGGACTGCCATAGTATAATTGATTGAAGAGACAGTAGCGCCATCCCTCAGTTCACAGAATTGTTGGTTCAACTATAAACAGCTTGTCTAGTCTAGTAAATGTTCGCGTAAATTTACTTCTAGTAAAATGATGTCACCTCGATTTGCTACGACTAATTCTATTGTTCTGCCAGAGACACTTGTACGTAGATGTATTATAAGTAGTACATGTATGTTTATACAATAGATATGTAACATGTTATACATCATGTGAAACATATAACAATGTATAATAGTTACATAGTTATCGTAATATATTAGTACCTAATAGCTATATTTTATGGAGGATAATTGATTACGCTTATTTGTTATTATAAATTCACGCTTGTAAGTTAGCTAAGGGGTAGATAGAGGTAGAGAATATATTCATCATCGTCTTTGTCCGGTTTTCCAGTTTAAATGCTAAGCGGCTGATATTTTCCGTGAAGCGACTGCCATATGACCTCCATACCCACAATCCACTGCCGATATTAAGAAAATTAATACTAATTTGTAAGTTGGCCTGGGCCCCGAATATATAATACCTTCGCCTATGAGATCTTTCACATAAAAAAAATACCAAACCTACAAAAACAAACCTCGTTTTGCTCGAACTATAACAAACTGACCTATTGTCTTGCTTGAAGTATGTCTGTGAAGTAAGTTAATTAATTCATAAATCCCATACCTTTTCTTAGATATTAAAAACAATATCCAACATGGACGGATCGTATTACTACTTTCCCACCCAATAACATTGCACTAGTTCACAATTACCCACAATATAAGCAAAAAAGCCTATCCCAAGACTGTTCACACGAAAATCGCTTCTCAGTAAAGTGCCCTTACCGTCATCGGGGATCTTTTCCCTTTAAACATTCCATGTCGCTTGCACCATTTTAGAATTCAACAATAAATATCATAGAGTAAATCAATTGTAAACTTTAACACGTGGTAATACAGCCTACTTACGCGCATTATCAAACATCTGATCGATTTTAAACTTCGATTGACTTATAGCACTTATTGTTATAGGAATAAAGTCGTGATTAGCCTATAAGTTAGCTAATATTATCGAATGTCAAGTCAGATAACGGATGAGTTTCAAGTGTCAGTTTGACATCTGTGTCACAGTGTCAGTTCGTAGTTGCAAGGCTGCGTGTACGCACGTAAGGCGGTGGTCGCGTTATATTAGGTCATATTTAGATCGATGTTTTTGTCCTTGTGACAGTATAATTACTTATGCACCTAATAGTAATGAATTACCGGACAGTGGTGTGTGAAAAATAAATTGTACCAATTTGAAAATTAACAAAATCTTGTTTAAAATTGAACTTGTGATAGTGAAAAAACTGTGATATATTTTATCATTCCAAAATGAATCGACGAATGAAGTTAAACATAGACCCAGATTTGGGAGATCTTGAGGAGATGCTAGCAAACGTCCAGAACCAATTGGAACACGAAATAGACCTGGAGAAAGAACGAGATTCTAAAATGCCATCGCTGATAAACGTTCAGGAATCCCCAAAGATGGTGAAAAGAAATTCCTCCTTCAATAAAAGCCAAAGTTTTGAATTCCGTAAGAGTTCTTCAAAACCACCTCCTGGTAGGTCAGAGTCTAGTTACGCCTCCTTAAATGGAAACTATGGAGAATACAAAAATGGGAATGATAGCCAAAAAAGTGAGGAATACTCCCAGCCAGAGATCAATGGGAAATTCAAAGGGTCTCAGTCAAGTTTGAAGTCTGATGAGGGGTCCCAGGTTTCGTTTCAATCGTTCCGCTCCGAGCCTATGAATCAAAGGAATTCATTGCTCAGTCTTCGGGATGAGAAGCGTGGGTCTTATGCGTCACTGAATGGGAGATCCAGGACTGCTACGCTGCCTAGAGGATATGGATCGACTAGGGAGAAGAATTGGGAAGAATACTGGTCTTAGTGAGTATATTTTTAACTTTTTTATAATTTTTATGTAGATGATAGACTCAAATGTACTCAAGAGTAAGAAACAAAAAAAACACTTGACCAGCAGAAATGTGCGCCTTTTTGTAGCTGTCATAAATATGTCATTACAAAAATGTGCCCTATGTCTATATGGATAGGTGTCAAAAAAATATTTAGTGTCTGCGTACCGTTCCAAATTCGAATTAACAAATTCATTGCCGCCTTACCCAGTGCCAGGTACCATGACACAATATTTTTTTCTAAACAACTTTTCTTGTTTCGATGGAGTTGTCGTACCCTGGAGTGTATCTTTTTCACTTTTTCATTCATTCTTTATCTCTTGTCTTGACACATGTCAAACATGACAGAAGTCAATGATCAGTGAAGTGAAGACAGAGTGATAAAGTTTGTTTTTATCTTTTATACGATTTAAACTTGGCTCCATGTGTAGTATATCTGACGAGTTCTTGCTATTTCACCCACTGCCACAGAATTTAAGTTTTACATAGCCCTTATTTAAAACAATGAGTAAATTGCGTACGGATGTGGTTGAAATTTGTTGCAGGGCTTGATTTATAGACTGGAATGACATACAGCCTGCATCCCTGGAACAGGTTCCCTTGGGATCAGAATTCCACGCAGGCAGCAGCTTGAAGTCAAAAAATCTGAAAGAAAATCGTGTTTACCTGTACTGATAACTATGCATTCTAAACAATTCCAGCTTTTCACTTTTTTTTTTACCTTAGGTACCTCTAAATAAGAGATTCAAAGAAAAAACCGCCTGTTCTCACTTTTTTTATTCAGCTTTCGTGTTCATTCAAAAAACGGTAATTAGAAAAAGGTTCATTCTTAGTAGAATTGAATGGTTTTTGTTACTTGGGGTAATGAACTTATTGTAGGCTGTATAGGCAGCGACCGTTGCCTGCTTTTTGTTCATTGTTGATTTAAAACAATATTATTTGAGTTGTAATTTGTCATGGAGACGCCATTGTAGAAAATAGCGGGAAATAGTAATGTACTAGCTTTGCCCGCCGCTCCGCCCGCGTGGATGTCGGTTATCACGACCAAACATAGCCTATGGCCTTTCTCTAGGTCTGATCTACCCCTATACCAAATTTCATCAAAATCGGTTTAGTGATTTAGCAGTGAAAGACGGACAGACAGACGCACTCACACTTGTCTATTCATAACAGTAGAATGGATTTTTAATCCGTTTTACTGTGAAGTAGTTAATAGAGCATCAGTTGAATTCTTATATAGTCAGCATCAGACCCCCCCCCCCCCCTAATGTTGACCAGTTGTTCTGATATTGTACACACCTTTCATTTTGATGATAACGCAATTTAAAGACGGCACAGAAACTGTCGGAACGGCTAGTGATGGGTAATTGTCCGAAAAATTTCAAATGCCGGAAATTTTTCAATAATTTTTCTGAAAAATTGAAAAATTGGAAAAATAATGGAAATATATCTTTTTATCGAAATTATTAGTTTAAATGAAATAGTTTATAAAATATAGTTCATAATAAGTTGAAATTCAAACGATTTAATGGCTTTACATGTTGTTTAAAAAAAAAACTAATGTGCAAAGTTATATTTTAATACAGATTCATGGTCAATGGTTTATTTTACACATTGTCGTGCGGTGTTCCACAGGGTTCGGTCCAGGGGCCACTCCTGTGGAACATCGGTTACGACTGGGTGCTTCGCGTACGGTGCCACCGTCACGTGTTATGCGGACGACACGCTGGGGACGGTGAGCGGGGCTACGCACCGCGAAGCGACCCTGAGGGCCACGACCGCGGTTGTTCAGGTCGTCGACAGGATCCGGCGGCTGGGTCTCGAGGTGGCTCTGCACAAGTCCGAGGCCATGTTCTTTCATGGCCCTCGGCGCAGGCCAGGCCCGGGAGTCAGCCTTACAGTGGGAGGCACTCCCATCGACATCAAGCCCCGGTTGAAATACCTGGGGCTCGTGCTTGACGGTCGATGGGACTTCGGACAGCATTTCCGAAGTCTGCGCCCCAAGTTGGTGCTCACGGCGAATGCCTTGGGCCGGTTGTTGCCCAACTTGAAGGGCCCAGAGGCCTCCTGCAGGAGACTCTACGCGGGTGTCGTGCGGTCCATGGCCCTATACGGGTGCCCCGTGTGGGCGGACACCCTGGAGGCCAGATTCCTGCCTCTGCTCCGTACGGCGCAGAGCACGATGGCCTTCAGGGCCATCAGGGGATACCGCACGATATCCTTCGAAGCGGCGAGTCTCCTGGCCGGATCGCCACCGTGGATCCTGGAAGCGAGGGCCCTTTCGGCACTATATCAGTTCCGAAAGGAGGCGCGGGAGCGGGGATTCGATCCCGAGCCCGAGGATATTCGGGCCGAGAAATCCCGGCTCCACCAGGTCATGGTGGCCGAGTGGGAGCGACGACTTGGGCAACCACGCGCAGGGCACGCCGTGATTGCGGCGGTAAGGCCCATCATGGGGGAGTGGCTAGAGAGGCCACACGGTAGCCTCTCGTACCGTCAGACGCAGATTATCACCGGGCACGGTAGCTTCGGGCGGTATCTGCATCTGATGGGTATAGAGCCAACGCCCGAGTGCCATCACTGCGACGCGAGCGTGGACTCGGGGCTGCACACGCTCACCGAGTGCCCGGCGTTTGAGACGCCGAGGCGGGAGCTTGTGGCGGGCCTGGGGGTGAGAGTGCTCACGCTCTCCACCCTGCTCGCGGCGATGGTCCGCTGCGCGGATGCGTGGGCGGCCAGCGCCTCCTTCTGCGAGCAGGTCATGCTCGCGAAGGAGACAGCAGAGCGAGCGCAGCGCGATGAGCGAGAAAGGCTCGCGGACTTCGCTGCACGCGCTCGAAGGCGGCTCGGGCGTCGGAGGGCGCAAACTGACCTCCGCCCCCCATGAGCGCGGGCCTGAGGGTGACGGGTGGAGCCGCCCGTCACCCTAGCAGAAGCAGGCCACGGCCTCCCCACACCGGGTTTGAGTCGGGGACTGCGTGGTCCCCCCCTTCCCGAGGAGGGCCAGACCGAGAGGGATGGCCCTGGGTCAGCCGGGGTGCGAGGGATATGTCGCATGACAACCTCACCTTCGGCCTAGCACTACGACCCAGAGACGGCGTGCGGTTTAGTCGGTTCGAGTCCGACATAACCTCCCTCCTTTTATGAGTGTTTTTGACTGATCTGACCCACAAAACTGCCATTGTTAGTAGACAGCGATGTCCAAAGGTAAGCACCTAAAACTAATATTTTACTATTAAACAGAAATACCAACAAACTAGTAGGTATCTATCTACTTAATATCGCACGTTCGTATAACTACTCGTACACGTAGCATTATAATATATTTTAGACTCAGTGGCTTTGCCTTCGTGTGAGTTTATGTACCTAGGTATGTTTATTTGTTTTTCAGAAAAGATTATACTAGCTTCAGATAGGGAATCAGATACTGAAATGAACTGTAATTTTGACAATATGCGTAATGAATCAGAATATTTATTCACTGAAAATGCTGATTACATTCCAAGAAAAAAAAATAAGCTTTCAGAAGTCGCCGGAAAAGACAATACTCCAAATTGCAGCTTACCTAGAAGTGATACGTACATATCAGAACCAGATGAGCACAGTCAGTACTCTCAACGTTGGTCAAGTCCAGATTATACAGTTAAAGAATCCCAAAAACAAATCCCAAATTCAGAAAAACAGTTTTGTGATGCGGCAGTGTTGACAGAACCAGAGTACAAAGCGGAAGAAAATGAGAACATTAGAATTTCAAATTTAATGATTTGTAAATTTATCTCGCATGAACTTGACCGGTATACCGGTGATGAACGGTATCATCTTATGCAAGAAATCATAAAAGTCTTTAAGAAAAATAATAAATAACAGTCTTAGTAATAGGGTACGGAATCCTAAATATGAGAAATTTTAGTGTTTTGGTAAAAAGTAACAAATAAAAATTTGTTATCTTGTTTTATTTTCTGATCTTGGTCGACTCCCCATTTTTTCCAATATTTGAAAAATATTTGAAAAATTGGAAAAAATTTGGAAATTTTTCATTTTTTCTTTTCTTTTCATTCCGAAATTTTTCCATTATCCATCACTAGGAACGGCAGCGCGAGTGTCAATACTGAAAGAATAATGTCGTTCTTTTGGTACGAGCCGTATACGCTATCATTGTCCAAAGAATTGGCAACCCTACTGTTTACTTATAATTGTAACCAATATGTCGCATATTTGCTTAATTAAGATAATGTCAACGATCATTCCGGTCATAATAATAATATTATTGTCCTTCATTTCGTTTGTATATGGTATTGACTGTATTGAGTAACAAATTATGCTACATGACAGTGATTGAGAACAAAGGGAAGCTCGCTTTGTTGCTTACATTTATTTGTATTGTTGATTTTGCCCATGGCTTCGCCCGCGTGGGGTTTTAATCTCGTTCCCGCAACTCATGGGAACCTATTCCCGGGATAATAAGTAGCCTATGCCTTTTTCTTGTATGTAGTCTATCCATGGAGAAGGAAATGATAGCGGAGATGTTGCAAGGGAATTGAGTCGCGAGCCTTCCATATGTCAAAACGACTCAATTGGTCTGTGACGTCAGCATCCAGTTCTAGTGAAACGTCCTTGCGTTCGGTTGTCATTTTTGGTCAAAAGTTCAAGGATAAAAATAGCTTTAACCTGGTTTAAGAATGAAGTGTACAGTACAAGGATGTACAAAGTGTAAAAATAAACAATTTCAACATTTTAAGGGTATAACATTTCATCAGTAAGTCCACTATATTTAAATTTTAATTTTTCCGAAAAAAATGTCTTAACAGAACCATCTAGCGTAGAGAAGAAATAAGTAACCTAGTCTGGCATGTATACTAGTTGTAATAATAACTCAATTCATTTTATGAAAATGATCACAATAATCTCGCCCGACTTCATTAGCAATTTCAAAAATGTTATATTATTTATTAAATGGAATATTTTGCTAAAATTGAAAATTAAAGTAAAAAAAACTGGGCCATCTGTCGGTATAAGGCCAAATCATTTAGCCCCCTAAATGATTTTGCTATATTCCAAAAGATGGCCTTATTTTTGAAAATTATTTCCTTAAAATAGATTATTCTAGAATTCTGTGTAGCGCTTAGTGGCGAATAGTCAAACTATATAACAAAAATGACAAGGTCTGTTTCTGTTCGCTTTCGCTATGACGCACTAGATGGAGACGTGGACGAGGTATGACGTCATGCCCCCCGCGTCTCCCTTCCCACCCGCATTTGGTCACGCGTTTTTCTTAAGAGAAATTTGACTGTGGCATCTCCGCTACTTAATCATATTCTGTCCTCCGTGAGTCTATCTCTGTATCAAATTTCAGTTAGATCCGTTCTACCGTTAGAGCGTGATTGAATAAGTGAGAAAATAAAGAAACTTTCACACTTATAATATTAGTAGGCTAGAAGATAGTCGGTGAGAGGGTAGACAGAGATCCTCATTACGCCAGTCTACCATACCATTTGTTTACTTACTAGCTTTTGCCCTCGGCTCGGCCTGCGTGGATATCAGTTATCGTTATAATTATAGCCTATGTGTTATTCTGATGTATATGCTATATTATTGTAGTTTCATTAAAATCCATTAAGCTGTCACGTGCAATAGTAACAACCATCCATCCATACTTTTTTTTTACGTGCGGTATATCCCCAAGGACCCCGTCCCGTCCCGTCCCGTCCCGTCCCGTCCCGTCCCGTCCCGTCCCCTCCCGTCCGGAGCAGGAGAGGGAGGTTATGTCGGACTCGAACCGACTAAACCGCACGCCTTCAGTGGATCGTAGTGCTAGGCCAAAGGTGAGGTTGTCATGCGACATATCCCTCGCACCCAGGGCCATCCCCCCCGGTCTGGCCCTCCTCGGGAGGGGGGACCACGCGGTCCCCGACTCGTTCCCGGTGTGCCCACGGTGGCCGTGGCCGTGGCCTGCTTCTGCTAGGGTGACGGGCGCCTCCACCCGTCACCCTCAGGCTCCATCCATCCATACTTACTAACTTTCGCGTTTATAATATTAGTAGGATGCTCTTCAACTCCTTGTGCTCCATAAATAAGACAGTTTAGGACGACTGTGTGTAATCAATAAGGACACATTATGACAAAAATGTTTCCTGTATTATCGACCGATATAACACACCTGTATTGCGGAGGCTTTATCATTAAAACTTGTTTCACTGGAGAGTTTCTGTGCTGTCAGTGGAAAGACTAAAGGCTATTCCTGCTTTGTCTTCTACACTGACGGCACAGAAACTACCTGTGTTTACAGGGTCGGCAGCACGAGTGCGACTCCCCTGGTGTTGCACACGTCCATAGACCACGGTAACCACTTTCCAAGAGGGTCGTGTGCTTGTCTGCCAACTCAGTAGTATAAAAAAAACGTTTCTAAATAAGATTACCCCGAGGTGTTTATAATATAGCTATGCAAGTTTCGACCTTGACTAGTGCATAACAGAATGCGCACAAACGACGTTATGTGGGCATGCGTTCGCATCTCAAGTAGGTATTTCTCTGTAGTTTCCTTTTTAAATCCTTGCTTATGCGTTTACCCTTCGTTTAAATATATCTTGTGTAATATTTGGACAAGTAGGAAGTTGAATTTTATTGGACGACTTTCCTATCCAGCCCCTCTAGACAAGTGGCAATTCGCTAGCCGGCGTTTGGTGGAATAGAATGACGAATGTATGGGATTTGACGTATATGACAGTCGTTAACGCTTGTCAAATACGTCAAATCCCATACATTCGTGATTCCATTCCATCAAACGCCGGCTAGCGAATTGCCACTTGTCTAGAGTGGCTGGTTGTCTGATAGAAATCACAGACCGCGATAAGACTGACTATTTTACAATTCTCTCTACCATGTTACTGTTCTATGCATTCTATGTTTGGTGTACAATAAAGAGTATTTACCTATCTATCAATCAATATCCTACTCAGTCCACTGCTGGACATAGGCTTCTCGCGATGTGAGTTGTAGCTGATTCTCCGCCTTCCCTATCTCGACTATCCCAGTATAAATTCTATAAAAAAATAAATATTTTTTAGTTATTTTCGGGCTTTGTCGCTTGAAGACCACATCGCCCCGTGAAGGCACATAATATATACATAACAATACACATCTTAGCTAGCTAATGTCTAATGTATCTATTCTAAACATAGATCAGCTAGGGCATAGAGATTGTGTGCTTCAACCGTCGCAGGGTTGGCTAAAAAACTATTGCAAAGGCCGATACTCAAATCTCTCGCGACACCAAAATGCATCTCTCTGTACGCTCTGTTTCGTACACATTCCCAGAGAGCGTGTACCACGTCTTCGACCACACCGCAGTCCTCGCAGTTAGGAGAGGAAACTTTGCCCATTAAATACGCGAACTTTTTTGAGCCTATATGACCTGTTCTCAATCTGAGGGCCGCGGCCGTCACTAATGGTCTTCTACTTAATCCTATCTTTTCGATCCATGGATGTTTCGATATTAGCGGCTGTATTGTACGGTACCAGATACCTTTCTCCCTCGACCTCTCGTCAAAATATTCCTGCCAGCATTTCCTACACTGTTCCTTTACCCGTCTAAGATGATCAGAGTATAGAGGAGTTAACTCATTGAAATGCCATCTGAACAGGCTTCCCTTGCTAGCTGGTCAGCAATATCATTCTATAAATATAATAAGTATTGTATGCCATTATTAGATAATGGGTTTTTTCCCTTATACGTCAATATGTATTTGTAAGTACCTACTTCACATCAGTTGCTGGTCAACACTACTGTAGGTACCTTAGAGTTTATCCTTGAAATTAAATAATGTTTTAACCTACTTGGGTGCCCACTTAGCCACAAGGGCCCACGAGCCTCTCCACGCGCCGTAGCACCCCGTGCTGTATACAAAGACGCTCAAATCACACACATATAGTATCTGATGATTTTTGTTTTATTAAATAGGTATCTTCAATGTATGGCAGCAGAAGTGTGTGACACTCCTGCCCCTCTAGACAAGTGGCAATTCTTTGGCCGGCGGCCGGAGTAGAATGACGTATGTATGTAATTTGACGTATCTGACAGTCGTTAACGACTGCCATAAACGTGCCACAAACGTCAAATCCCATACATACGTCATTCTATTGCATTAATCGCCAGCCAACGAATTGCCGTTTGCCTAGAATGGCTAGTGTCGCACACGTCCATAGGCCACGATGACCACTTTCTATCAAGTGGGCCATGTGCTAATCTGCCGCCTTAGTGAAAATATACAGACACTATTTTACAATTTTGTAACAGTATAGATAAAATATATACGTACTATATTATTATGGTACTATTAAAACTATCAATTTGCGGATATCGTAACACCAAACTAAATGGTAATACATTATTTAGGTTAAGCACCACCCACTTAGACTTAACTAGGCCGTTTAAAGAGGCGATCAGTTGCTGGTGTGACCTTCTGAAGCAATCTCACCTACGACGTCCGCTCTGTACGGTGGTTCTTGCGTAACTGAGCTATAGAAAGAGCTATGATTATGGCGTATGATCTCCCCATCTCTCCCTGTGGGTGTCAGAAAAGGCGAATAAGGTACAGATTAATTAACTAGTTGGAAACTTAGGGCTGTACTGACCTGTAATAGTACTCGCTGGACTGGTGATCGGTACCCATATATTGTGTCGAATTGAAAATCGTCAAATTGGCGCTGATAGTTGCGGCACGCAGTAGTGAGTGTACTTGGAACTAATACTAATGATGGACAACAATTGTGTTGATATCGATAATTTAATATAAACGATGGTTCCTTACTTCCTATGTATCAAATTAATAATATGGCTAATTTAGACATTTTGTATGGTAAACGCATAAATAAAAACAACAAACAATGTCCGTTTGAAAACTAATTAGTTCTCAGTACACTCACGGTGGCGTTTCAAATCGACACAAATAGCCAGACCAGCTAGTTATATAGAATAGCCAGTCCAGCTAGTTATAGAGGTCAGTGGCTAATTTCCATCCGCCAGTAAAGATACAGCCACGACAAAGTGCCCGCTAGTCTGTGATACTTAGTAAGGAATCGCGAGCCTTGACGAGGCTCTGATGCGCGCGGATTGTTTTGTAGTAAAATATGCTTGATGAGTTTGAGCTCATCCAGTGCCGTAACACCAAGTGCTACTCTGAAAAGATATCCAAGAATCGTGTATTGACTACGTGTAAAGAGCACACATTACGAGTTCAACCAATATGCCGGTAACTATACTGGTTGATTTAAAGTAGTTTCGGATAAAATGATTTTGGTCACAGTTTCTATGGCAAAATCGTCTGGAAGTTATAATAGTTTATAAGAATATCGGTAGACACGCTCCACTGTCGCCTCAAAGACAGATATAGAAGTAGAAATTTGAATTGATCAGGGCGTGGTCTGGTAGCTTAGTGGTCAAAACATTGCCCCTGTAAGGCAAAGATCGCTCCCACCCAACCACCTTAAAGGCCGGCAACGCACCTAGTACCCTTCTGGTGTTTCAGGTGTCCATGGGCAGCGGTGATCGCTTACCATCAGGCTATCCGTCTGCTCGTTTGCCTCCTATGTCATTAAAAAAAAACCCGCCTAGACCGATTAAATTTAAAAAAAAAGTCGATTAGTCTGGAAGTATAAATGGAGCGAAATAAATTGTTTTACTACAACTCCCATACATTAATCCTTTCATCTGTACATTATTTCCATTCATTATAAAGGCATCATCTCCTACCTCTTGGGAAAGAGGCACTCTCGTCTCGGTTGAACCCCAGTCGAACATCCTAGATCAAATGTAGAACATGACAAAACTTTATTTGATTATACATTCTGATAGGATAATGGCTGTTTATATTATCCCTGTTTTCGCCTTGTATATCGGTACGTAGTCACCTTCCTGTCAGTCAAGTGACGCACATACATACATTACTTGTAGCTGTGATGGTATTCAAGGTCAAAAATCATTTAAAACTCTCGCGTTACATTATTTATAGTTAGGAGAACGGGAATTAATGCGATCATGGTATAGGTACTTACATACCTTTGAATGCCTGACGTATCGACCAGGTTACACTGGCCGTGGTCACAGGCTGTCACACAGGGTGTCAGAACTTATGCCTGGGACCTAAATCGCAATATTTAAAAAGGCCCTGGCGCGCGCGGATTTGTTTTGTAATAATCTATACTTGTAGAATATACTGCTTCCGGGCTGTTTGGCCGTGGTCGATGTGAAACTTGCGTTCCAGACGTTTCGTCGATCACTGCGGTCGACATCTTCAGTGGCGCAGGGCCGGGCGACGACAACTTCGAAGACCTTGCCTCGCCGGCGGCTGACTTGCGACTAATGCCGAACCTTGAATCACGGCTCTATTTATAGGCACGGTCGGAGCGGGGAATCGACTCATTCGATTCTGATTGGTCGAGCGCTGTGGCGCGGACGTACGCGATCCTGATTGGTTGTTTGCACTGTGATACCGAGTGGCTCTCAGTGCTGGGTACCAATCTTTTTGGAGTTGAAATCCCTCGTTTTTTCGGTTGAAGTTGTTGGGATGCTTGAATATTTCGATGGCTTCTCGAAGTATACGTGGGAAAAAAATGTGTTGTGGTAGCTAGAACTTTCGTGTTCTGAAATTCGATGGTATGATTCCCATCCTCTTGGGTGTGTTCTGCAACCGCTGACTTGTCGAAGTGGCAGAGGCGGCAATTCCGTTCATGTTCCGACAGGCGGGTCTTGATGCTTCTTTGGGTGGTGCCCACGTATACCGAGCCACATGAGCAGGGGATTCTGTAAACTCCAGCTGACGATAGTGGATCACGTGGGTCCTTGACCGAACGGTGAAAATTCCGTAGCTGCGTCGTGGGCTTGAAGATCGGCTTGATGTTATAAGCTTCTAGCAGTCTTCCGATACGATCTGTAATGCCACGAATGTATGGCAAGAAAGCCTTCCCTATCGGAGCAGGTTTTTCCTCATCCTGGTTTGTCTGCGAACCTTTCTTTGGGTGAAGAGCTCTCCGTATCTCATGTGCAGAGAATCCATTAGCCTGGAAGGCCGAGTCCAAGTGGCGTAACTCGTTTTGTAGGTGTTGAGGTTCACAGATAGTCTTAGCTCGGTGGACCAGTGTCTTGATAACTGACATTTTTTGTCTGGGATGGTGGTTGGAGTCCTTGTGTAGGTAACGGTCTGTGTGTGTCGGCTTTCGATAGACTCGGTGACCAAGACTGCCATCTTCTTTTTTGGATACTAGGACATCCAGGAATGGTAGCTCCCCGTTCTTCTCAACTTCCATGGTGAATTGGATGTTCGGATGGATGCTGTTTAGGTGATCCAGGAACTTAGTCAGCTCCGAGTCCCCATGAGTCCAAACCACGAAGGTATCGTCCACGTAGCGGAACCAGACCTTAGGCTTCTTGGGAGCTCTATCCAGAGCGTCTTCCTCAAATGATTCCATGTAAAAGTTCGCGACTACCGGACTGATGGGGTTTCCCATGGCTAAACCGTCCACTTGCTCATAGAACGTGCTGTTCCACTGGAAGTAGGAAGTCGTCAACACGAACTCGAACAGATCTGCGATGTCCTTGGAGAAGAGTGGTCGGATACGCGACATTGCTTCCCTGACCGGAACTCTCGTGAACAGAGAGACAACGTCGAAGCTGACTAGACGATCGTCCGGATGTAGTTTTAGGTTCTTAAGTTTCTCCACGAAGTGGCGAGAGTCTTTGATGTATGACGAGGATGATCCGACATGTTGTTGAAGCAGTCCGGTGAGATACTTCGAGACTGGATGAGTGGGTGAGCCGATAGTACTCACGATGGGCCGGAGCGATACTGAAGGCTTATGGATCTTTGGTAACCCATACAAGAGCTTCAGACTTCTTGATGAAGCTTTGCGTTTCTTCTGGGATAGACGAACCCTTGATCAGGTTGTTTACCTGTCTCAAGATTCTTGCCGTTGGGTCTTTTGGAATCTCCTTGTAGGTAGCTGGGTCGAGAAGATCCTTGATCTTGGTCTCATAATCCTTGGTGTTAAGAACCGCTGTGGCATTGCCCTTATCAGCTTTCAGGATAACAATATCCTTGTTCGCTCTTAGGTACTTTAAGGCTTTCCGTTCTTTCTCTGTGATATTGCTCCTCGGTGGCTTGGCTCGCTGTAGAACTCTAGACGACTCTTGGCGGACCCTCTCAGCCAGTTCTTGGGGGAGTTTACGAAGGCTTGCGTTCCAAGATTCGCAAGATATCATCGCAAACGTCGAAACGTTTGCGATGATATCTTCCACCGGAACTGATCTTGGGGCAATCCCATCAGTCCGGTAGTCGCGAACTTTTACATGGAATCATTTGAGGAAGACGCTCTGGATAGAGCTCCCAAGAAGCCTAAGGTCTGGTTCCGCTACGTGGACGATACCTTCGTGGTTTGGACTCATGGGGACTCGGAGCTGACTAAGTTCCTGGATCACCTAAACAGCATCCATCCGAACATCCAATTCACCATGGAAGTTGAGAAGAACGGGGAGCTACCATTCCTGGATGTCCTAGTATCCAAAAAAGAAGATGGCAGTCTTGGTCACCGAGTCTATCGAAAGCCGACACACACAGACCGTTACCTACACAAGGACTCCAACCACCATCCCAGACAAAAAATGTCAGTTATCAAGACACTGGTCCACCGAGCTAAGACTATCTGTGAACCTCAACACCTACAAAACGAGTTACGCCACTTGGACTCGGCCTTCCAGGCTAATGGATTCTCTGTACATGAGATACGGAGAGCTCTTCACCCAAAGAAAGGTTCGCAGACAAACCAGGATGAGGAAAAACCTGCTCCGATAGGGAAGGCTTTCTTGCCATACATTCGTGGCATTACAGATCGTATCGGAAGACTGCTAGAAGCTTATAACATCAAGCCGATCTTCAAGCCCACGACGCAGCTACGGAATTTTCACCGTTCGGTCAAGGACCCACGTGATCCACTATCGTCAGCTGGAGTTTACAGAATCCCCTGCTCATGTGGCTCGGTATACATGGGCACCACCCAAAGAAGCATCAAGACCCGCCTGTCGGAACATGAACGGAATTGCCGCCTCTGCCACTTCGACAAGTCAGCGGTTGCAGAACACACCCAAGAGGATGGGAATCATACCATCGAATTTCAGAACACGAAAGTTCTAGCTACCACAACACATTTTTTCCCACGTATACTTCGAGAAGCCATCGAAATATTCAAGCATCCCAACAACTTCAACCGAAAAAACGAGGGATTTCAACTCCAAAAAGATTGGTACCCAGCACTGAGAGCCACTCGGTATCACAGTGCAAACAACCAATCAGGATCGCGTACGTCCGCGCCACAGCGCTCGACCAATCAGAATCGAATGAGTCGATTCCCCGCTCCGACCGTGCCTATAAATAGAGCCGTGATTCAAGGTTCGGCATTAGTCGCAAGTCAGCCGCCGGCGAGGCAAGGTCTCCGAAGTTGTCGTCGCCCGGCCCTGCGCCACTGAAGATGTCGACCGCAGTGATCGACGAAACGTCTGGAACGCAAGTTTCACATCGACCACAGCCAAACAGCCCGGAAGCAGTATATTCTACATGCAACGCCGGCCGTGAAAGCCTGAAGACTTATAATCTATACTTGGTATATGTGAGCTCGTCCACCGCCGTAGAACTGCGTGCTATCTTCTAAAGACATCTAAGAAACGTGTACTCCACGTGTAGAGCACATTTCAGGTCGGAGTTATATGAAACGAATCGATTAAGGTAGGAAAAATATTCAATTGGTCTAGGCGGGTTATGGGGTATACAAAATGCTTAAAAATTTAATTCAAATTATATGAAACGAGCAATAATATATACTTATTTTTTTATTTTTTTTTTATATTTTTTTATATGGAAACTTAACAGCATATATAACATGGTGCATGAGTAAACTTAAAAATACATTGGATTGGATAGCCAATAACAAAGTTTCCCGACAAGAAAAATTGCGTTCACAACTTAATACTTATTTATGTAATTATACATTTCCAATATTGTAGACAGGTATTTTAATTTATCAAGATATGAGTCAAGTGCAAGTTACTTATATTATTATACAATACAATACAATCTTCATTCTTGTAGTCATAAGAATGATCGTAACTTTTTAGCAATTTCCTTTTTAAAAACACTTTTCGAAAGGTAATAATAATAATACAATATGCTTATGTCTTTTCCGTCCGGGAACGGCACAGACAACAGCTTATGATATAATAGTTTTTATTCCTTAGATAGGTACCTGCCTATATGCTAAATTGTAACATGTACCTACCCAAATATTTTTTTTGGATAGTATCTGCAACTGCTGCGTAGGGCCTGATGACTTATAATACAGGTCTTTTAGACCTCCAACGAGCACCAGCTCTTACAATGTGGTTTTCATAACACGTATTAAACTCAGACCCTTGTATTGTTGCCAAACTGAATACCTATTCTGCCGTCCTAAGAAAGAAGGCCGTAACTAGCAATTTTGTCAAAAATGAGTTATTTACATCTTCGGAATCAGTAAAGAAAATGCTCCCTTACGCTCTTACTCTCAAAGCTGTAACTTGTATGAGAGGCTAGATATCATAAAGATTTTAGCCTTAACTACGGCAAAATTTCAGGACTTTAAAAAGCCATAATTACAAAATAAGTCAACAAATATTGATCAGAGTATGCAATTAATTTTTTTTTTTAGCCTACTGCAGTCCACTGCCGGATATAGGCCTCTCTTGTGCGCCATTTTTGCCAACCCTCCGCCTTCAAAATATCAATGTTTACTCATTTTTTTGTAAAATAAATCATCAAATTAATCATAAAGCCATTTAAACCCCTTTTTCTAAGATGGCGGTCGTGGAACAAGGGTTGCAATCCCAGAAACTGGAATATAACTTAACTGACCCCCCTTGATGTCTTAAGAAGAAAAATGTATCGTCCGACAAATACAGCCTAAAAAATATAATTTTCAATGGACTAGTATGTAATTGATTAAGATTGGATAAATTGAATCGGTTCTTAAGAGTACCGGTAGATGGCTTCAACCGTCACCCTAAGACGAATTATATTGGCAAGTTTAGATGGATTCAGGAGTGGTTCGGTGGCTCACTGGTCAGAGCTTTCCACCTGTAAGAGAAAGAACGCGGGTTCGGATCCCGCCTGAACGATTCAATGTTGCCTATCTTAATCAATTTTAATAAGTTAGCATACTAAATGCTTTTTTCATTAAAATGACTTGTATGTAGGTAGGTATAGATACTATATCTACAATCCTACTAGTATTATAAACGCGAAATTTTGTAGGTATGGATGGATGTTTGTTTGATACTCTTTCACGTAAAAATAACTGAATGGATTTTATTAAAACTTTACAATAATATAGCTTATACATCAGAATAAGAGCGTTTTCACACTCGTCAGATATCCGACATCCGATTTCGAAGGAAATCAAATGTATGAGATATGTGTCTGTCTTTCGCATTGTCCGACCCGATATCGGTTATCGGAGCCAACACCCCCGTGTTGCCCCGATATCAGATCACAAAGAGAATAAAACAGCGACCGCAAGCAATTTTCGACCTTAATGACATTTTTTTATTTACGTGTCTTTGCGCGTTAATTGATGACGCTGATCACGAATATAAGAAAAAAAACTCGATACCATGTCATGTCAATAAGGTCCGAAATTGTTTTTTTCTTTTTTATCCTTAGCATCCCTAAGTACTCTGTGCTTTCTAGCAAATGGCCGTATCGGGCCGATTTTATCGGATAAATGTGAAAACAGCACAAGGTGTCGGCTATCGGATGTCGGCTATCGGCGTCCGATACCGATATTAAATATCGGATATATGTGAAAATACTCTTATACATAGGCTACAATTTATAAAGATAACCGATATTATACCTATAACCGACATCCACGCGGGCGGAGCCGCGGGCAAAAGCTAGTCAATCATAAATCAAAACTGTTACAATACGAAAGTGCCCTTCTGTCTGCCCTTTTAGTGAGGCGTAGGACACGCGTAGGTCGCTGGGTCGGTTCGGTTACGTAACTATTAGATTTACGTAACTATAGGTAGGCGGATGAAGGGTCCGTAGTCGTAACACTTGTTTATGATACTATTCATGCCTGTAATTCTCCAAAACGGTAGGCAGAAGTGTATTAAAAGTCACATTTAGCGAACTATGGTTTTAGGTTCCGATAATAGGGGAAATAGGATGGGTGACCAATCTTAAGATATTAAGACCACTCTGGGCTTCGAAGAGCACGCTAAGACATTGATTCCATTTGCTATACGAACATCTATTATGCGTTTCAAATGAGAAGATAATCGCGACCGCGGCAACTTCATTCCGTATTCATCAAAAATGTACAGCTAACAACAAAATTTCCATTTCGGACAGATTCATACGTGTATGGTAACAACGACTTAATTATTAAATTCTTTTCATTAAGCACTTATCATATTTTTTAGTAATTATAATTATTCAAAAATTCAAAATTACCGCCCGATTAAAAATAAATAAATATGAAAAGAACCGATAATTTAATTTCTTACTTATTGTGTATGTACTTATCCTACCCTATCCTTATCTATCTTGAAAAGGGAATATGGTTCAACAATCATCATAAATATTTAATTGGAAATATATTAAGTACTATTATTAGTGTCCAGCAACAGTGAAGTATAAAAATGTATTTGTTGACCTTACGTTACACAATGAAGTTATCGACACGTATCAAAATATCATTATGACAGTTATCAACTTATTTGAAACACATAGTATGTTCGTTGTCACTGGTACCTAGTCGGAGCCTTAAAAAAGTCAGAAAACTGTTCTAACTACAGAACTTTGATATCTGGATTATGGAAGTCAGGTGACAAACACGGCAAGTAACAGTTGACATTTTTTTTTAATTATAAAAGACTTAATAACTTTTGTTTTATAACAAAAGTAATTGAAACTGACAGGACTGGATTTACATAGACGCCCTTAGTCATAAGTTATTTAAAAAAAAAATTAAACGTCCATGTTCATTATAAATGTCACGCTTTGATTCATGTTTCATTTGATTACTAGCTGTTGCCTTCGGCGCCGCCCGCCCACTTTGAATACTGACTGCGTTCTGACCCACGGGAACTTGTCCCCGGGATAAAAGTAGACTGTTATTCCTGTATATAAAGGATGTGTGTACTACTAACCTACCTACAGAAGAGTTAGAAGCCGCCGGTCCTGAGTACCATACGTACATACATTTACGACAGTCGTAACTGTTAGTTGGAACCCTAAAAAGTCCAACAACTGGTCTAACTACAGAACTTCCGATATTGCCAATAGGTTGTGGAGATACACGAATAATATTCGAATTTGACGTATCCAGAAAATGCAGCAACGCGATTGGCCGCTTGCCTACTGTGAACCAATCGCATTGTTCCATTCTTTCGATACGTTCACGTTACGAATTTGAATATTATTCGTGTTCGGGGCACAGAAGGCATTTACTTGTTTTAGTTAGACTGGAAAACACGAACCCCGGACTCTAAGGTGCAGGTCTCAGATGCAACAGGGACGTTTACACTTTACAAGATTTCTAGGTAATGTATGACCTCTAACTAATTATTAATCGAAGTGTAAATGGGGACTAACGCAAGGATATTAAAATTATTGATGATGGTGTTAGCTGCCATTGAAATGAAGACAGAATGGTCTTCACCCCAAACAGAATAAAAACAAATTGTCCCATTGAGAAATTATCCAGACTATACGGTACATTCATATAAAACATCTGACCGAAACTGGTTCAACCGCTTTGTACTTACAATGTCGGTAGAAGCTGCTCAACGAACAAACTATAAACTATAGTAATAATATTCCTTTAAACCACTAGGTTAATTACAATAAAGTTGCTTCCACGGAATTCTGTCACGAAACACGTGTTCGCTCTCTGTTTGGTAAAAATGATCAGTGGATTATAGTAGTTTATGATACTGTTGCATAATAAGGGTTCTTATAACACGAGTGTGTTTTAAAAAAACGAGCCAAAGGCGAGTTTTTTTTATATTATCACACGAGTGTTAGAAAACCAAGTTATGTACAGTGTCATACACTACTTTATCTACTCTCATACTATAATACATAAACTAATTTATTTTACAAACAAAACCAACTTTGTTTAATTTCAATGTAAAAATGTTGGCGCCAAGGCGCAAACATCGATTGCGCATGCGTGTTCCTTTTTTTTTCTTCCGAATCGGCGGATTCTTTTGTTAAGTAGAGGTTCAACCTTCTAGGTCCAGATGGAGGTTGTATAGGTGTATCGTTATGATTAAAAAGTTATTTAATGATATAGGTGTCCATACAAGACCTGTATCGTAATAAAACTTTTTTTTTTGGCCTGTGCGTAATGTTTGTCATAAGAGTTTTGATTTCATTGTTATAATCTTTGTATTATAGTATCAGAGTAGATAAAACTATTTAAGCTTGGTTGCTATTCAGATGGGTGACCGCATAATGGAATTTCATCTGAGAGCTATGCTTTGAAGGGTAGGTACGTTAAAATATCGACGCTTCTCGTGATCCAAAAGCGGGTTCCTTTTTTATTTAGCAAATAATAAGCGGTGTCATACAACGTGGCAATGCTGCCAGTCTTCTGGAAACGTTAACACAAGAGGCATGCCATGTGGAGCAATATATTTTAGGTTAAACTTTAGTTGTTATTTAATCTTACTTGTAATGCTAAAGTAATCTATTTCAATTCCTTTATTTAAATCGTTTTAACCGCATTTAAAAGGAGGAGGTTCTCAAATCGATTGGTATTTTTTTATACATGTACATCGATTAATATAACATTTTATAATCCGATTTACATGATCCAGAAGAGATTCTTATGCAGTTAGGTGCAGACAAGATGCTATTCGGTTCCATAACAACATCGACAGTAGTTTTATTTTGTGAATATTTATGTTTTTAATACACTAAATATATATACATTCTGAACATACTCAAAGCTAAAAAATATGATGTACAACTTCAATCGTCAAGCCTTCTTTATCGTGTTCAAATTCCCACAGATATTCCCACCGGAGCCAGCGGGGGAGGTTATATCTCGGGGTATCAGTTGCAAGGGATGGGCTAGCCTTTGGTATATCCCTCGCACACCCCGGCTGAGCCAGGGCCATCGTAGGCTCCTTGGGTCAATCGTGACCCGTTCTGTTACCTTTCTCATCTCATTCTAACTCTGTTTTCTTTTTCTCTTCCAGTGAACAATCAATAAGCAGCGCAAGAGCATCTGTGATGGTGTACGATGACGGGCTCAAGCGCTGGGTGCCCTCAGGCTCCAGCTCTGGGCTGTCCAAGGTCCACATATACCACCACACGCAACACAACACTTTCCGGGTGGTGGGGAGGAAACTCAACGATCTGGAGGTAAGTAAATGTACTGACATAGAAAAAAATAACTGGATAGACTTTTGTAGAAGTAAATTTCCACCAAATTCTTCAGGGTTTAAGTCATCCTCACTTGCAAGCCGATACAACTGTTGATGTGCAATTCTCTAAGCATACAGCGTCGATAGAGATTGTCATTGGTCAATCTCCAATGACGTCAGTTAGTCTCTATTA
Organism: Eilema caniola; assembly: GCA_949126895.1. Lineage (NCBI taxonomy): Eukaryota > Metazoa > Arthropoda > Insecta > Lepidoptera > Erebidae > Eilema > Eilema caniola. The sequence continues at coordinate 863,778 of OX421486.1, read as the reverse complement.
ATGTTGGTCAAAGACGCTAGAGTATAACGCAGTTGATTGACGAATTGCTCTGGTGCAGACTTTTCTTTTGGGGTTGGGGATCAGATGGCATATGACCGGGTAAATGACCAAGTTTTGGAAATAATTATGGAGCAGAAAACCGTAGTCAACCCAGTATCGCGTATGATGTCAAATCTTGATAATATCAGTCATGTGATAATCATAAGATGCAATCCTTTTCAGACATTTTGTTATCCATATAAAAAGCCAGTAATTTTAGTAATCCATATAAAGATACATTGTTGATGCGTTGTTATTTCTAAGTAGGTAGGTTATATAAAGTTTTAACTATATGTTTAGAATACTTTTTCGTTATACAGTTGTGAAATAATGAATTTATTGATTGGTTCCCTATTAATAATTATATCATTAGCTTGTTGCTTTTAATAATGTTAAGCAAGTACGGGAAATTATACAACGCAGTTGAAATGTTGTTGATAGTAAAAAGAATGACTGTACCGTACCAGCTATACCTACTTTCTGCTGTCAATATTATTGTTAAATAAATGGCCACACCATAAAAATAGATTTTCCTTGACTAACTTTTATAGTCCGGAACGTTTCAAATAGGTATCACTTCAATATTAAGTCGGGAACTAGATGAAGCGTTCAATATTGATAACAATGACATGATTCTATGACAGATGTATCTTTTTTAAAGATAATTTTATCATAGTGTACTCTAAATGAAGGCATTCGAATGGTTTTGCATGTAACTAGAAATAAAAATGTTGCATAATGTTTTAGTAAGGCACGATTCTACAATGAACATTGGAGTCTCGCAGGGCTTAACTTTCGGTCCGTCCATCCTCGGTTGGTTTTCATCAATATCATTTTTATTAATGTTAGTCTAGTGTGTACTTTCAGTATAGTTTGTCAATGCTGTTACGATCAGAATTCTTTTCAATAATTACAATATTATGAAGAAAATGAGTTACCTCATTTCAATTACCCATAGAGATAAATAACAGAAGAAATATAAATATATATTGATTGTACAATAGTCGATCTTATCACAGTCTGCGATTTCTCCAGACAATCTTTGTATGGATTACATGAAGTAACAAAGCATGTTAACAGTCAGCGTTAGTAGCTTAGTGGTTAAGGAGTCGACCTTACGATCGAGAGGTCACGAGTTCGAATCCTGGCCATTACACTACCGACGTGAATCCACTCTTAGCACAAGCAATATAGCTTAGTTGGAGGAGTATACTCTTTATCAGAAATAATAATTAGATAACTAGTTGACCCGCCCCTGGTTCACCCGTAGCATACCTCGAAACCCCGCGTCACTCCTATTTGTTATAGGTACATGTCCACAATTTATTTATCAAATAATGTATGGAAATCTTCCGATTTTGTTGATGTTTATGTTTACTGCTCCACTTCCTTGACGTTATATAGCCTATAACCTTCTTTGATAAACGGGATATTCAACATAATAACAATTCCTTAATTCGAACTAGTAATTCTTGAGATTAACAAACAAATTCTCCAGCTATTTAATATAGATTAGAAGCTCAAACCAACAAATAATTCCCTCCAGGTGGTGATAAACTGCGGTATAGTTCGCGGCCTAAAGTACAACCAAGCGACGGCCACCTTCCACCAGTGGCGTGACGCCCGCCACGTCTACGGGCTCAATTTCTCCTGTCGCGAGGATGCTGATAGCTTCGCGAGGGCCATGATGCACACGCTCGAGGTAAGCACCTGATAACTGTAAAAATACAATAACTACAAGAAGAAAATATCATTAATTCGTGTCGAGTTCAGCTGGCATGATGAATACATAATATGTAATGCTTTTTTGCAAATCTTTGATTATTTGACATTCTGTCTGATAATTGTACATCCCAAATGTCCATATTTCAGGGCATTGTCAGGGTGCCACAAGACTTATCTTATCACCCAATCCTTAATTATTTAATAAAATGAGAGTTTTTCTTTTTGATTGTGTCTATTTAATGTTTTTCCTAAAGTAAGAAGTGCTAATTTTCTAATTGGTTAAGTTGCCGCCGCCCGAAAATAATTTTAACTTCTCTAATAATATTTTAAGACTCCGTATCTGTATTTGTGCGTAACTGTAAGCCTGTTAAAGTCTACTATTTCTGCGGAGTGGTACGTCCAGTTTTAATGATTGTACCAAGTCCTTGAAATATACTTACTTGAATTATTCCTGTTATGTTTCAGATCCTGGCGAACAAACCTATCGGCAATTCCGCTCCACCGCCCCCTCAGCCGCCAAATCCCCCAGTGCCGTACAATGGACACAACAACGCGCATAATTATGACGAGGACATGGGATACCGGTCAGTAGTAGACGGTAGACATATTCGTAAAATTCTGGAAGCTCCTTTTTTTAATCGTTGACAGGCTCGCGTTTGACCTGTTTTTGACCTAGCACAACGACCCACAGACGGCGTGTGGTTTAGTCTCATCGAGTCCGACATACCCCCTCCCCCGCACCGGAGGGGGTAGGCGTGGGGATTTTCCCAAAGTTGGAGTACGTTTGCCCAGTAGTAACCTATTCACTCTGGTCTTGAAGACATCAAGTTGTATTTATCTGTAAACACAGATTCGAGCAAGGTGTTATACACCTTGGCAATATGCATGATTCATTCTTCAGAAGACTGAAATCAAAAGAATCTTGTGCAGAGTTTCTACTGTGTGCTAGTGTTTTGGTGTTCCTCCAAGATCTTCAGAGCCAAGTTAACTTGAACTGAAAGCCAAGTACAGTTGCTGATTGAGGCTTTCTTCTCGAAGTCAGGAAGTCAGACGACATTATCTTCTGGAAAAGCCAGCGCACTGTAATTGAGTATTATCCTGTACTTGAAATAAATTATTTAGCTGCACTTATTAAATTATTTTGTCGTTCTTATTTATTTTTAATCATACATCCAACCTTTAATTGTAAATGATTTGACTATCAAATATTATGACGTCACAAATAAATTTTTCATACAATTTGCGTTATAACTTACCGTTTTGACGTTTAGTAAAAAGTAACTAATTTGACTAGTCAGTCAAATACCCAATTACGAGCAAACGTACTTTGGTTTTCGAAGTGCCAAACGTTTTCCCAGTTGCGTTCGAGCAACTGGGAAAACGTTATGTGGATTACTATGACATAATGTTACTTTTCGCTTGTTACGCCGCGTTGGTTCTCAGTGGAGTAGAATAGGGTTATCCTATCTGTTCCCGTGGGTGTCCTAGAAGGCGAGTAAGGGATAGGGCTCCCTCCATCCGAAAGTACATGTACAGAGCATGACAAAATGCGCACTTGACGAACTGTAACCTCGCTATTATCATGTGGGATCGAGAATCATAGTTAATGAAAAGGGAGTGTCCTGCCCTCGAGGATTTATATCGGTAGAAGGCTCCCATAATCAGCCCAAGACGGTTGTATAGGAGAATTTGGAATGCATCAGGCGAGACTCGGTAGTGGTCCAGAGCATTTCCCCTGTTAGGGATTGGACGCGAGTTATATTTCCTGTCGTGTTTTCAGAACGATGACCCGCGAGGACGCGGCGATATTCCAGCAGCCGCAGTACCATGCGCCGCACAACCCGCACCCCCAGCCCCATCAGCCGCAGTACCACCAGCAGCCGCAGCCCAGCCAGTACCACGCGCCTCACCAGCACCACCAGGTATGTGGCTTTAAACACGCACCTTTTTACTCCTTGGAGAACTAACAGGTGTATGTTAGTTCTCCAAGGAGTGGAAAGGTGCGTGTTGTTTCAAGTTTTTTTTTATATTACTACTTAGGTAGCAGACAAGCACACGGCACTACTAGTGGAAAGTGGTTACCGTGGCCTATGGACGTGTGCAACATCAAGGGCGTCAAACTCGCACTGCCGACCCTGTTAGAACAGAGAGTTTCTGTGCCGTCAGTGTAGAAGATAAAGCAAGACAAGCCTTTGGTCTTCCCACTGACAGCACAAAAACTCTCTAGTGAGCTCTGGCTACCCTACTCACCGCTGGGAACACAACACGAGGTTATTATGGCCGCGGTATTTCATAGGGCGGAGGTACTTCCCTAGTCGGTGGCCACGATACTAAGTAGTTGACAAAGGACAACGTAATTTAGTGGCCGGATAACGTAATTTCTAAAGTTATTCCGAAGAAAATATATAAACATGCGGAAATCCCCGCGGACCACCTAATGTTGCAGCCATCCGAGTTATCAATTGCCAGGGGTGAAGCCATCGAAGGCCCTTTCACGTGTGTAGTCGCCTCCGCGCTTATTACCTGGTACTTGCCAAAGTAACCGCAATACCAACTCCATACTCACACGTTGTATTAGGGGAATGCTCTGATACTCTTTCAGCTTTTATAAAATGACCTATATATGATACCTATAAATGCCTTTTAGAATAGTCTGGCTGTCACGGGCTCTTTTAGGTCACAAAAGGATACCAATGTTCTGTACCGAACAGCCAGTTTATTTCGAAAATTTAGGTTACTAATATTCTTTTTTGAAAAAACAAAGTTTTGACTGTGCGTTTCCGTGTAGGGGGCCGCGGGGGGCCCGCCCGCGCCGCCGCCGCACGGCGTGCACCACACGCTGCCGCACCAGCCCAGCCAGCCGGCCGCGCATGCCACGCCCGGCCATCACCGCACCAACAGGTCAGTACTATATGTGGAAAAAGTGAAAGGCTCAACAAGGGACTTAAGCCCCGAGCACGAAAAACATTCGCACTCGTTACGTAAACGTATAGTAACGACGAAGCATTGCCAACCAATCACAATGCTACGTTCTCTCAATACGTTTAAGTTCCGAATTTGAACATTTTTTACGTTCGTGGCATACTCCCTAACAACTGAACAACCTGAGCATTCTTATTGTCTTGAGCATTCAATATTCTCCTATACAACCATTTTGGATCTCCGATTTTCGAAATTCGATTTGGAAAATCGATTTGAATAGTTATCATACTAACTACTTGCTTAAAATTTCATTAAAAAGAATTCACTTCAACATTTACATTTGACATTTTTTTTTTTTGAAGTTTTTTGGCTTGGTTACAAGACCTTTAAAGCCATGTCTTTATTTAGTTTTGTTTATTCACTTTTCATGACGATGACGATGAGTGATGATTTCTGCTTCAGTAAAGTTGTGGGGACTTTAATAGAAGAAAAAAAAGAAAAAAAATATTATATAGATTTGGAACGAACATGAAATGACACAATTCACTGTAATATCCCACTTTCCTACACTTGTGTGAATTGTCCAAGACATTATGTCTAAAAATTCACCATTTTTACACATAAAACCTCGAATACACAACAATTTCGGAAAATAAAATAGCACAAGGATGTGCCATTCTGCGTTTTCCCGCCAAAACTCCTACATTTGACAGTTGATCTGTAAGAGTTGCCAGTTAATAAATTAAATAGTAGTTCAGTAAAATATTTTGTGATGGATAGTAGAAAATCTGTTTGCATTTTGAAGCTGGTCCGCTTATAGTTTTTGATTTGTATGTCGACTTTTCGGGTGGGATTGCCGTCTGACTTCTTAACCCTAATGCTTTGATCATACGCACCGAATAGAGTGGCGAGACAGTGCATTCGATACTTGTGAAGTACTCGGCGCTATGTTCGTACGTACCGAGCACTCGGCTGAATGCATTGTCTCGCTACTTCACTCAGTGCGTGTGTTGATTAAGGTATAAAGAGGAACATTCACAGTCTCATTCTTTATTTAAAAAGTACATAGACTAGCAGGTGAGGCTTCAGCCTCCACACCCAATGCAATAGGTTGAGTAATGTGGCAGTACCAACTACTAAGCCTCCCAACGTTGGGCGAGTGAGTGGGCCTATGGCCAGCATGCACAGCGAGTGTAACAGTTCCCTGCCCGCAGCGCGCCCATGGCGCCCAACCTGGCGCTGTCGGCGGCGGGCGCGGCCCCGGGCGCCCCCGCGCCGCCGCCCGTGCCGCCGCACCAGAACCTGCCCGCGCCCGCCAACGTGAGTAGTACTCGCCGGACCGACCTTGTAATGATCTATGCTTGCTGAGCTTGAGCTCGTACACCGCCGGAAGACCCCGTGTTATCCTTAAGAGACACTCAAGCGCGTATAGAGCACATTTTAGGTCTAAAATAGGTATATCCCGAGGTATACTCTCCGTTCACACAGTCTTAGAACTGGTTTGGTACTTGGGACAATGTGCGAATGGGACATTGTGCGAAGGGTATATGGTGCGAATGGGACATTGTGCGAATAGAACGCTGTAAGAATGGGAATGGGATATTGGACAATTGGGACATTATGCGAATGGAACATTATACATAAGGGGTATTGAACGCTTTCTGTTAGCGCTCGCGCTCTTCGCTTAGTCGCTAGGGCTCTTCTGTTGTATAACATAAGACAGATTGCCGTAAAAACCATCAAAATGTGGATATCCAAATAAAACTACGGTCAATTAGTCGACGATTAGTTTAGTCACAAGAAAACAATAAAATAAAATATCAAACATGATTGCATTCGATGGCTATCGCAAAAAGTCCACTTCGTAAAATGTCCCTTTCGCATATTTAATGTCCCTTTCGCAAATTAACCCGTTTTCAACTGTTAATTTTCCGCAACTAAATATTCTTCATTCTGATAAAAAAAAAAACCATGTTATTATTTAGGAGCCTAATGATTCTAATCTATTGTGGACAGTTTTAAAGTAATAATTTCTGTTGTAGGGTCCACTAGCGCCACCTACACCACAGGCCGCACCTCAACCTCCTCCAATGGTGAGTCTTTTATATAAAACTAACGATACTGATGTTATTAACGTAGACACTAGATTCAACGATTACAGCGCCACCTACTAGGTCGAATTATGAATCTAAACCAGTGGTTAGCAAACTTTCTCGATGGGGCCATAAAGTTTAAGAAGTTTCAAAGGATACAACCCCCCCGAACTGGAGGAACAGGTTATGTCAGACTCGCATCAATTAAAACGCAAACCGTCTGTGGGTCTGTGGGGAACTGTCACTCCTAGGGCGATCACTAGCTCCCGCCGCAGCGTCTCATACGGATTCTCGAGCAGTGCGAGGTAGAGGCGGCTCTAAACAAGCAGCTACTGTGACACCGGAATTCACTTTATACTTCTGACCGGTCAAATAATACTGTTGAAATCGAAGGACCGTTTAGTTTTCCACTTGCTACGATCCTGGCATACAACTTTCGCTTCTTCTTCTTTCATTATTGTTTTCATACATGCTCGCCGGTTTCGAGTAGTCTTGACATGTCCTTTCCTATCTTCCTTCGATCTCATTGACATACGTATGTCTAGGTCGACCCCACTGACCTATAGTACTCGGTGAACTGGTGACCGGTACCTATTGTGTCCAGTTGAAAATCGCCATATTAGCGCTGATAGTTGCGGCACGCAGTAGTGAGTGTACTTAGAACTAATACTAATTATGGACATCAATTGTCTTGGTATCAATCATTTAATTCAAACGATGGGTCTTATGTATCGAATTAACAATATGGTCATTTTAGACATTTTTTTATGGTAAACACATAAATAAAAACCACGAACAACGTCTATTTGTAAACTAATTAGTTCTCAGTACACTCACGGTGGCGCTTCAAATCGACACAAAAGTAAGCTGTCATTTTCCATCCAGCTAGTTAAAGAGGTCAGTGGTCGACCCCTACTGGGTTGCCCAGTCACTCTCGCTTCATAAATCTGTTTTGTCAGTTTTCTTTCGTCAATTCTCTCCACGTGTCCGAACCTTCTAAGTATCCCCTTTTTTCTCTTAGTCACTACATCTTTAATAACACCACAACGTTCTATTATCACGCTGTTCCTCACTCGATCCAAAACACTTTAATAAAAAAAGATCTTCAAATTGTTTATAATGTCCACCAAAATTTGCCCCTGACTATTACAATAACACACAAATACACACAGTTTCTTACTAGTACTTCAATATACAGATGGTTAGAACAATGATTTGATTAAAAACTAAAAACGGTTAGATCATTCAATGACGTAGCCTTTTAGTAATTACATTACACACTACAATTCAATTCTGTATTGAAGCTGTTGATTGTCGACCTAATTTCTTGGAGCGTAGTCGCTCCAGTATTAGATCTTGGTGTACACATGTGTCGTGTGAGTTCTGTTTTTGTGTAATTTTTGTGTATACTATTATTATAAAGAGGTAAAGTTTAGTAGTTTGTGACGTTGAAGGAGTTAATCTCTGGATTTACTGAACTGATTTTTATGCCACATTATTTGTGTCATAGGTTATTATGGATGAAATAGTGCGCATTGGGAGAAGCCTATGTCCAGCAGTAGACTGCATTGGGCTGATTGATTGATTGATACGCTAATATATATATTATCACGCTGTCGGATAGGGTCAGGGATCGGGATCAGAAGTCCAGGCGAGTGGAACCGCGGGCAAGAGTTAGCGTAGTGATAAAATCGTTAATTCCATAATATCAAAGAATCAAGAATCAAAGAATCAATTTCGTTTATTCAGTTTAGGCACATAAAGAGCACATATCAACGTCAAAATTTTAGTCATGTAAAGAAATTACCAATATAATATTAAATAAAGTAAATAAATCCTTTGAAAATGACTCTTTCGCTTTGCTTGATGCTGATATGGATGTGTCTAATTGGTCTGTCTTGGCAATTGGCATGTGAAAATTAATTCTGGAAATCTGTAATACTTTTAAGTCTCGATTTTTATCTAAATGTTGGGAATCAGCATTGGTAAAAAGAAACAAAAATACAATTGAAATTGTAGAGATTCCTGTTGGGTCCAAAACGGTCAGGTCATTTAGGCCGTAAGGACGATCCCGGGATTAATTTAAAAGAGCACTAGGAATAATTTTTCGCACTGGAACGTTACGTGTAACACCATTTAAACGAGACTGCCTTTTTTTTTGTATACTAGGCGAAAATTAGTTTGGGGCGAAATGTCCTAAATTATTGTTTCTCGTTATAAATCACAATGTGACTCTCAAAAACACTAAGGATAACACTCATTTGTCGTAACACATTAGAAACAATTTTAAAAAAATAGTTTGGAAAAAGTAATAAAAACATTAAATACAAAAAGGTCGTGTTCAATAGAATAAATAAATTAATATACCTACCTATTACTTGTTCATTTCATGCAACTTCGTATTTAAATAGACTTTTACCCAAATATAACTTTTGTTTTCGTTCTGTTTAAAACTTTAAGCATATTCACCATTTTTACACAGAATAAAAGGAACCTCATTCTGTTTAGTCTGTGGCCAGTGTTGTCCGCAAGTACCAAAAAGTTTTACAATTCGTTTTAACTGGTGAAATTATAGTAATTTATTAATTAAAATGTCTACAAGTATGTACTAGTTATGAAGAAAATGATTTATGTACCTAGTACACCGCCCGATATATACTCATATACTGTATAACGTCGAAAAAAAGGTGACAACCACAATACACACATCGTCCTGACCGAAACCGCCCTTCCCCAGGTGACCCCGCAGCAGCCGCCCGCGGCCCCCGCGGCGCCGGCGCCGGCCGGGCCCCCTCCCCCGCCGCCGCCCCCGCAGGCCGGGGGGGCCGCCAGCGTTACGTCACCGCCCCCGCCGCCGCCGCCCCCCGCGCCCGCGCCCCCCGCCGATATCTCTGGGCTGGCGGCGCAGTTAGCGGCCGCCAGGCTGAAGAGGCAGGCTAAGGTAGGTACCCTTTACAAGTTAAAATTGTGTATTCTGTATGTACTATTAAAAAAGTACTTCATCCAATGATATACATTACAAAAACGTCATTAACTTCATCACAATAAAAAATATAGACTATTATTTTACAAATGGGCCCACATCGGTTCGGGTCGTTATGAAGGTTTATGAAGCCTTATTAATATCTGCATGGTTAGAGAGTAAGATGACAATCACTTGCCTGAAGCCAAAATGATAAAAAATCAAAAACATAATATCTTTTAAAACTTCCTGTCGATCCTCTCTCCTTGGCACAACAACAGAGTCGCGGCGCTTAATTCCACTCTGCCCCCAGTCCAACGGCCCCATGCCGGAGGCGGCGTCCCCGCCGGGCGGCGCGGAGCACTCGGGCTCGTCGTCGTCCTCCTCCTGCTCGGCGGCGCGCGGCACGCTGTCGTGCATGATGAACGAGATGCAGCGCACGCTGGCGCGGCGCCGCGCGCACCTCGACCGCGCAGAGGTACCCGATGTAATGGCGCACTCCCTTCTAACCTTTAGCGCATACAGACAGACGGCTGATTCACTATGACTCGGTTGATTGACTGTAGCACGATTGATTGACTGCGATACCATAATTGACTACACGATTGATTGACTGTAACATGATCGGTTAGTTGTAACATGATCGATACACGATCGATTGACTATGAAATGATTGATTGACTGTAATACGATGGATTGACTGTAATGCGATTGATTGACTGTGATACGATTGACTGAGTACAATACGACCGATTGACTGACTATAATACAATCGATTGACTGATTGTAATACGATCGATTGACTGTGACACGATTGACTGAGTATGATACGATCGATTGTCTGTGACACCATTGACTGAGTATGATACGATCGATTGACTGTAACATGATTGACTGAGTATGATCGATTGACTGTGACATAATTCACAGACTGTAATACGATCGACTGACTGACTGTAATACGATTGATTGATTGACTGTAATACGATCGATTGACTATGACACGATTGACTGATTTTGATGCGATCGATTGACTGTGACACGATTGACTGAGTATAATACGATCGATTGACTGTGACACGATTGACTGAGTATGATGCGATCGATTGACTGACTTGTAATACGATTAATTGACTGACTATAATACGATCGATTGACTGTGACACGAACGATTGACTGTAATAGAATCGATTGACTGTGACATGATTGATTACCGCTGACATGATTAATTGACTGTGACATAATTGATTGACCATAATACAATTGACTATTGGATGTTTAACTGATTATAATTTATGATTGAATATCAATTATTTGCCATAAAATGGTGTTTACTATAGAATAACTAATTATTGTCATTATTGGATATAATGGACTATACAAAAAAATAATAGATGGACTATAAAAGTTTACTAAATTTAATGATCATAGCAATATATTTCTAGCCACTAATAAGTCCCTCCCCTCCCTAGGAGTCGTCGGCAGACAACTCGGTGACGAACACTCCCATGAAGACGTGGGAGCGGTCGGCCACGCTGCCGCACCGCCTGCCCAACGCCGCATGTAATGGCAACACCCGTGAGTCGCAGCGCTTATCTTTATTTTGCTATATTTACTTCTTTTTTACACAACTAAATATAAAAACGATATGTATAAATAAAATTTGAGTTACCAACAAGCGCGACCTGCTACAGCTACAAATTCAAATTCAAATTCAGGCGTTGCGTGTAGAATATACTACTTCCGGGCTGTTTGGCCGTGGTCGATCACTGCGGTCGACACCACGGCCCAGCAACCCGGAATCAGTATATTCTACACTGATACATTAATATAATTGTTAACACAAAACCTTCAATCAATGCAGCCACCACTTTACCCACTGTTTAGAAATTGCAGCAGTGGTTTTCCATATACATATCATCCGTTAATCTAGTCAAACTATATACTCTATTCGGTTAGGTCAACAACTCAACAACGGTCAACAACAACACTTCAACAAATTTTGATTTTTTTTTTTAATTTTTTATTTGTAGACTCAGTTTATTAATATCATTCTATTTAGATACTCATTTTAGAGATTAAAACTCGAAATTGAACCGCTAGTAAGTCAGTTAGCCAGCATATAAGTGTAGTACAACAGTCTCCTCTCATACTAAAACTTTTGTTAAAACTTTAGCATTTTTTTATCCTGCTTATATTTGCTTCACGCAATATATTGCAAGTAGTAATTTATACATACATTTTTTATCATACGAATGTGTTCCCCAGCTAACTCGGAGTCGTCGACGCAGCAGGCGCCCCAGTCCCCGCGCTCCGTACGGAAGAGGTTCGGGTCTGCCAGCGAGGAGACTATTCTTAAGGTAGGCCTTGACTTTACAGGTATTTACTGCCAAAGAGTCTTCCGTTAGTTCCACCCTCTCGTCATTCTCTGAACCTTTTTCTCAACTCAGTTGGGGCCGCTCCTCTACACAAGTGGCAATTCGCTAGCCGGCAGTCGTTAACGCATGTCAAATACGTCAAACCCTATACATTCGTTAGTTAGTTAGTCTAGAGGGGCTGGTTTCTCTTTCGCGTCTTACTATGATGCGGCTGAACTTCGATAGTATCCGTGAAGCGACTGCCATATGACCTCCACAACCAAAAGGCTTGTGTCCTATTTTTTTAATTATCGTAAACTGTATCTCTACAATAGTATAATGAACTGTCAAACTGAAATATTCGTATGACAATTATTTTTAAAGATATTTAATTTTGAAATTTCAATTTCTCGAGCTGCCCATCACAGTGTGCTGCCGCGTAGTGCTAATGTCTGGAGTGCGAGAGAGTATCGCATTTATGTCAGTTTACATGTGTATAATGGATAATAAGATTGGTTTGAAAGGTTTAGCCGTTGAAGATGGACAAACAGACACACACTTACCAATTTATAATAATAGTATGGATTATTTTCTCAGCAAGTGAACGGCGGTAACGACAGCGGTTGTATGACTGCTGCCGAGATGGACGCGTTCAAGCAGGAGATGTTACGCGAGATGAGACAGCAGTTCAATCAGATGAAGAAGGAGCTACTAGACGGTGAGACACTTGCATTTAATACATACTTACATTGCTGCTCTTTGATTTTATATGCTCTAAGCTAGTGACCGACGACCTGGTGAAGGTCGCGGGAAGGGCATGGATGCGGAAAGCGCAGGACCGGTCATTGTGGAAATCCTTGGGGGAGGCCTTTGCCCAGCAGTGGACGTCTTTCGGCTGAAATGATGATGATGATGATGATGAAGCTAGTGACTAGTAAACTAATGAAAAATCTGATCTTTTATAGGATCACTTTAATGCATATACATTATAAATGAAGGCGGGAATAAATGAAAAATGTTATAAATAGGAAAATTTTAGCACAGCAGGCAGATAAGCACATGGACCACTTGATGGAAAGTGGTTACCGTGGCCTATGGACCTTTAAAATTTATTATTACAAGACATATTCTGTTGCAACCTTGTCACAATATTCTAGCAAATAAAGATTATTTCTATTATTATTATTATTATATTCTTGACCACTTTTTTTATATAAGTATTCCTTTTTTTATGAAACATGCTTACATCTTTTTGCCCGGTATATTTGTTCCTTTATGGTATTATCAAGACGAAGCAGGCAATGTATTAATCTTGCGAATGCCACTTAAGATATAACGATATCCTTAGCATAAAAAAAATATCGTAATAATAACGTTAACGTATCGAGAGAAAGGTGCATTGTGATTGGCCGGCTTCACATACACACAGGTTCACACTAGGCAGGCGCCCAATCAGAATGTTCCGTTCTCTCGATACGGTACGATTACGAGTTTTTCGTGTTCGGGGTACGGTAAGTAAGTAAGTATCTCTTTATTGTGTACACCAAGGACAAGACATTTCCTATTAATAGGTACATTGCAGGCATAGACAATAGGCGGCCTTATCGCACGGTGGCAATCTCTTACAGGCAACCTTTGGATGGATGAAAGAGATAGAATCCATATTTGGGTAGTATGGTGTACAAAGTCCTAACAATAATTTAATTAGTAGGTACTATTTACATAGGTGTCGGAGAGAACATAATTTGTAGGAGTACTCGTAATATATACCTACTCACCTTAAAGTACAGTCCCTGGCCAAATTATTAGACGCACTGCAAGATTTTATGTAAAATATTAATTACCGAGTGATATTGTACTGTTTTAATATTTTAAATCGATTTGTTTTTTATTTTTATATTATCCAATCAATTACCGATTTATTTGACATAAATAAAACAGCATTCATTTAGAAAAGTGTAATTTTATTAAGTTTTAAAGAAAAATGAAATGAATGTTAGTGAAAGTCAATATTTAGTTGAGCCACCTTTAGCCGCTATCAGAGCTTTAATTCTGCGCGGCATGCTATCAATGCAAGACTGTATTGTCTCCTGCATTTGAGGATGGTGATTCCACACATAAATAATCTTTTCTAGTAGCTGGGTTTTGTTGGTAATCACATCTTTAGCCACTTCTCTTTTCATCAGCTCCCACACATTTTCAATGGGGTTCATATCAGGACTATTACCCGGCCAATCCAACAGAGGGATATTTTTTTCTGCCAAAAAAGCTTTAACAGATCGTGCAGTGTGGCAGGGAGCTCCATCTTGCATGAAAGTGAATGGTTCCCCATTTGGAAACCATTCTCTGAGCTGCGGAATCAACCGATTTTGTAACACTTCTTTGTACTGATCTTGCCTCATTATTCCTTTGACGACGTACAGACGTCCAGTGCCCTTGCAGCTGATGACTGACCAAATCATCACTTTGGTGGGATGTTTAACCGTCGGGACGACACAATCAGGATGGAACTTTTCTCCAATGCGACGACGGACATACTGAGCTTTGTTCTGCAAAATTTCGAATGTGCTTTCATCACTGATGCAGACCTGTCAAAAATAGGAAAAATAATAAACTTCCTTGTTTATTTGCTTTATTTAACTGAAAATGATAACAATGTATCAATTTTTTATTAAATTTCTGTAGCTTACCGATCTCCAGAAGTCCACATCTTTGTCTTGCCATTGTTTGGCCCACTTCAGGCGCTTTGCTTTCGTTGCAGCTGTTAACTTGGGTTTTCTGGCGGGGCGACAGGCCTTGAAATCTAAGTCTTTCAATTTTCTTCGAACAGTGCGTTCAGAAGCAATTACGCTAGCATCCTGGAGTTGTGATTTTATTACCTTTATGGTAGCAAATCTATTTTCTAGACAAATTTTCTTCAGACATCTCTCTGACCGTGGAGTGAAAATTGGTTTTCTACCGCATCTTTTCTTTCTTTTCGGGCTTAATTCCTCCCCTGACTCAATTTTCTTTTTTATGCGTCGTACACTAGCTTCAGAAACCTTCAATCTTCGTGATATTTCTCGGTTTGTAAAAGTTTTCGCAATCACAAGGGCCTTCACTTCAGCTTTTTTACGTGGAGAAAGATCGCCTTTTCTACCCATGATGAAAATAGTCCAATTACTTTTTTAAAACACTGCATACAAAATAAACTAATAACTGAGTAGTATAAAACTGTTAAACAAACAATCACAGTCCTTAAACCCACAGAAACACGTCCGTACCTGACTCGATTCCAATCGCGACTGATACAGGTTTGTACGTGTTTACGTTCATGTATCACTTTGGCAACACAGTGTTGCCATATGTTAAAAATAAATACAAATAAATAGTCTACAACAATTCTTTAAAATAAAAATCAATAATATTGTAGCTTAAATATACCATTATTGCATAAAAACTCTTAAGAAACATAAAATTACTAAAAAAATACAGTGCGTCTAATAATTTGACCAGGGACTGTATACATATTTATATAATCGAATGTAGCAACCAGATGCGATCTATCACATAACAAAAAGAAAAATAATCCCTAAATTATGTCAAATATCAGTGAGAGGACTGTTCCGTACTGTTATAGTATTATTGTATTACTTTATGTAAACTACATGTTCGCTCTCTTTCTCTCTTGTGCTATACTATGAATACTCTTTTGTTGCAATAGAATATTTTTATTTTCATAACAGGTACAGCATTCCAGACAAGCTCAAGTGGCTTATGGTTTGCTTTCTATGTATTTAAATTGTATTTTTGTAAATGGTAATCATTAAAAAAAAAAAAGAAACTGAATCTGTAACAAAAACTAATGAGAGTCTGTCCGTGTGTTGCAGCGATGAAGGCAGAGTTCGCGCGCAGGTAAGATCGCGGGCCGCGCCCACCGATGCTAGTCCACACCCCCGCGCATGTGAACATATATCTTATTGTACCGACCCCTCTGCCTACCCCACGCACCATGCACCGTCGGTAACAGGAGTACCAACCAACGTGTAACACTATTTTATATTGTAATAGTGTAATTAAGACTTATATTACATAAGTATTACTTTGTAGTTGGGAGTCTAAAGGACTCATACCTAGATGGCGCCATTTGCAAATTTAGAAAATGAAATGTCACGTTTGACAGTCAGGTATGTTCGATTTTTTTTTAAATTGAGTATGGCGAAATTGCGGTAGCTCTCGCAGAAGCCATAAACCAAAAGTTAAAGTTGAAGTTTAAATTGAGTAGCTTGTAGGCAAAGGTACTCGTTTGACAGCCATTAGTGGGAATTATTTCTTTTAAGCTATAGGAGAAATACTGTTTTATAAATCCAATGTGAAATTATTTTAATATAGTACATACGCTACTGAGTATAAATACTTTTTTATTTATATTTACGTTTAGCTCTTCGATTTTTTTTTATTTGAAGTTAGGCAATGATGATATAGCCATAGGTATAGCCAAAAAATCTTGTTTCCCGCTCTAACCTTACAAATTTATGGTGCCATTTCATTTTACAGCAGAATTTGTGCTATATATGTTCTTGGCTTTACAATCACTGCGCTAGTAGTGCGCCAATCAGTGACAGATGTATTATTTTGTATTAGTAGAATTGATTTTTTGACATTCTAATCCGATTTAGAAATTTTGCTACTCGTATGGTCTATTTAGTCTATGCACTATGGTCTAATTGTGATTTCATTTAAATTGTATGTCACTGTGACTCAAATGTTTTTATAAAGTAGGGCCTATATGTTATTACCAGAACAAAAAATTGGCCATTGACATTTGAATTATTAATTTTGCGTTCACATATATTACAACAGCTTTGTATCAATATACACGATTATATATTATAATAATCTACTTAGGAATTGTGTTTTTTAAGGCCTCGAAAAGTTTTTGAAGCTCTTTAATCAAGTTTGTGATACCTATTATTAATCTTTTATATTGCATTTAATACTGCGATTTTCCATTATAATTAAGTGTAATATCATTCTATGGGAAATATGTTTAAAAATAAAATATATGTTCATAAATGTAGATGCGGTTTATTGTGATGAAAATGACGTATTTCGTATTATATAGTGTTTACCCTCCTAGGGTAAAGGAAAAGTTAAAAAAACAACGATGAGCATGGCAACACTTGAGTGTTGCCAGTTACAATCGGTCTAGAAAGTCACTATTCGTCATTAGATATCGATTTAAAATGTTGTAAAATAAATCGATGTCGGAATCGTAAAAGAGCATAGACTTAAACGCACGAATATCGAAAGCATAAAAGCAGTTGTGTTTTTTAATTTTATACTTAAATAAAATATTTATTCGGATATGTATCGTGTAAGGTCTCGAATGTATTGATGCTGACGCCATATTGAATTTTAGTTTTCAAAAAAATAACCGATAAAATAAAACGCTTCACTTCAAAAAGTACAGATTTAAAAAGTGTGTCAAAAGAATTCGTTCGAAAATTAAAATTCAAAATGAGCCGTTTTGAAATAAAAATATATATAATTGTAATATCCCATTAGTGTCAGGTAATGTTAGTATTATTCTATATTTATTGACTTATGCGTAATAACGCCACACTAGAATAGGTTATATTAAACTGATATACTATGGGTAAATAAACTAATAATAAATGTATGTTACAACACTAAACGAATAGGTAATGAGCAGTTAGTAATATATAATCGACTAATTTATCCTTAGAAGTACATAAGTGTCGTTAAAAAAGAGACTTAATATTATTTATGCATTTTAAGGAGGATTTATGACAGTATGCCATAGAGAAAAGATGATGTCTTTAATTTCTTTTCAACTAGTAATACTGTCACAAAATTGTCATGTCATCCATTATAATATACTGTTCATTACCTAAACGACATAATTATTGCCAAGGATAAACCATAATAGGAAGAAATATGTATTCATTCCCAGGACACCCTTTTAGAATCTTCCCATTAGAATGTCTTCCATAAGTCATAAGTTTTGATATCACCAGTTCTAATTATTTTGCACGACAATTCCAATGACAACTATCAGTATTGCCACCCACAAAAATATTATTTTACTTTCCGACACTTGATTCAGTTTTATATTGTTTGTGAATTTTATAAATTACTAGCTGTCGCCCGCGGCTCCGCCCGCGTGGATGTCGGTTATCGCGAATCGGGGTATGAAAAATAGATGTTGGCCGATTCTCAGACCTACCCGATATGCCCACAAAATTTCATGAGAATCGGTCGAGCCGTTTCGGAGGAGTTTGGCAACGAAAACTGTGACACGAGAATTTTATATATTAGATTTGAGTAGTAACTAGGATTATTTTGAAATAACTTATCGTTTTATAATTCAAAGGAAGGACTTCACACATTCGAATAGCTTTTGGAATGCTATTTTTGTTTTGTTGTGAGGGTAGATGTGTTTTGTATTAAAATGAGGCAGTTTTAAAAAGAAAAAAGAAAAAAAGCGGGTGAGAATGGATTTATTAAAATCTGTGTTGGTACAAACAAGATACACGAGACAGATTTCCTATATTATAATATCATGGTCATCAGATGACCTACCCGTCTTCCCTCATAATTAAAGTAGAAATATTCGCACCTTCCAGCAGCCTCAGAATGGCGACATAGATATATCTCTTCGCTTATCTTCGACCAATGATATCGCTGAAAAAAGGTGTCACGTGACTAAAATATCATGTATATGTATGTACATTATCTCTTCGATTTCATTGGTCGAAGAAAAACATAGGTGAATGTCTGTCGTCATGCTCATGCTGCAAGTATGACTGAATAAAAACACAACTTCATCTGACCCTATCAACTTTTTACCTAAGTGTAACAACTCTCCATCTAATCTAAAAACTTTTCACCTAACTCTAACACCCTTTCACCTAACTAGCATCCAATCGGTTACAGTCAAGTCTAATGGTTTTTATAGAATGTTGTAAATATTTCATCGGTTTGTTGTGGCAATGCCTCACTTGAGCACGAACATACGTAGTTAATAATGTCACTTGTAGACTATAATATGGGTGGACATGTCAGTAAAAAAAAATTAAGGAAAATGGATTTGATCAATATTAAGGAGATATTCACTCGAACCTTTATCTCCCTCTAGGGTGGGTAGAGACAAGAAGCCGTCATTTGTATCTGTCCATACACACAATTTGTTTTTATTAGTTGTCTCTATCATTTTCAGAATTGTTGCTTTTAAGTACAGAGGCGTTCGCAATTGAATTTACTGATATGACAGCTGATAGTTGAATCAGTCTATGGCAAGAAAATAATTGGGTTGCCATGAATAAAAAATATTAATTAATATGATTGAAACATCGATAAAGCTGGAATGTGCTTCTATAACTATCTTTATTGACAAGTCCACTGATATTTTGATATAATTCTAATATAAATTTATGATTAGTACTATTATCATTGCATTTAGGGTTATAATTCACCATCATTCATTCAATAATTGTTGCATGTTGTCATTCATTTTTTCATTAATTACATAAAATCATTTTTATACAGTTTCGCAATTTCCCTAGATAATTCCTATTGCAATCCATTTCATGTGCAATGAGGATTGATCTGGGTAAACTTTTGAGGATTAGTAGATGAAGAGATTCTATGATCTCTTTGTCTCGAGGTAGTATAGGTTCTGACTAGTAAAAATTGAAGGTAGCAAAACGTGGCAAATGAAAAAAAAAGTGGAAAAGCTGGTGTCAAGGTATGAAATCCTTTTTTTTTTACTATAGCTGGTGTTACCTGTTGGAACTTAATAAATTGCCGGTTTCAGCTTTCATTAGCCAGAACCAGCTAATCGGTTTAGAACGATGTACATGACGTCATTTTTCCATATAAAATCACTATTGTACATATAATTAAGTGCATTTTCATTATATTATTCTCACCAGTGTTGGGTTGTGATTCTGCATTGGACTTGAGCTCACGCCATCTTGGAACTAAATTTTACGAATCCTCTAAACGAAATGCTAAGTTATTTCAAGTAATACCTAGATAAATATGCTTCAATATTATAACTTAAAGAAAACTGTGAGACTAATTTCTAAACTTTCCATTAGATATTTTCTATTTTACGATATTTTTTTCTGTTATACCGGCTGTATAACGTTAGTACGACCTCCATATAATATGTTATTTTAATAAAAAGTATTTGTACCGTTTTTGATCACTCAGTGGGTGGTTTATTAAGAAACTTCAATATATTTCTATATTAGTAAGGGTGTCCTAATTCCATTTCGTTATTTCAGTATTGCTATTATATTATTATTCAATATTGTAAATACACAATAAATAATGTATAAACGTAAATCACAGTATGAAATATTTGACAGATAAAAAAGAGGGAAATAAAACGTCAACAAACTGTCATATATGTTTTCTTTTTCATTTTGCAACTGCGCCAAGCCCTGTTCGGCCTATTCGTACATAAATCATCAATATAAAGACTATATCGACAGACAAAATTTCGAATGTTTTATGTAGTTTTATGATCCTCTTTTGGGATTTCACTGCTGTCGAAAGTTCGCTTTTGCGTATTTACTCGCATCCATTTCTGTGGTGAAATAAACTTCATACTTTCGGTAACATTCTACGGTTCAGTTTTGTAAATATTTAAATTTACAAAAAAAAAAAAAATAAGTTGACAACTTAAACTACTTCCTTGGGACAAAATATAATTTATTTCAGCTTGATAACGAGTAATGGCAAAAGCGCTACGTCCCCTCTACACTTAAATATATAAAATTAAAACTATGATTGATTTAAAAAGCAACTGGTGCTCAAAATCGTATATTTATTCCATTTTTAATTTATCAAACGACTGAGCATTTATGAATGTGAGTTATTAATTTCTGTCTGAATACAATACCCGAAAAACGTACATTAACAAAATTAGTAGTGATATATTATTAATGTATAAGTAACTATAAGTATTAAAATGTTAAAAAAGGACTAACCAAATTTTAGTTGGGTTATAATATAATTTTTATTATTGGTCTCAGTTATGTCAAAGAAAAGTATGTATGCCATGAAATGTGGATCAGAACGGTTTAGGAAACATTCACTCCGAATCTTTTATTTAAATATTTTGTTGGGGTGATGTAGGTATTGAAAATTTATTTGTGTAGTTCTTTGAGAACTATCGATATTTTTGTTAGTCGATTTTCTAAACACATCGAATAATATCGGCGTTAATATCAGTTTTTTTATTTCAATGAATGATATTCACGTGAACTTCCAACAGTATCATTAGCAGGCCATAAGGAATTTATTTATACGATTGAAGTAATACTAGAGCTATAAAAGGAGTACAATTGTTTTTATTGCGCCACGGAACCTACTGTTTTGGTAGAAATTTCTAGTGTGTGTCAGAAAATCGACTGCCATAAAGAAGTATCCAGTATTTTTGTTTATAAACGACTTAAATTCATATTTTTGTTAGTAATTTTTTGTGGTGCATTAATAATATAAGAAATCAAGAGGTTATACAAAATATATTGTAGAATAATGTTGCTACACTACAATTTGAAAGACACCCGAAATCCTATTATAATGGTAGTTTTATCATAACAAAATAAAATTGAAAAAATAAAAGCGAAATGTTTTGTACCTAAATTATTAACTAAACGACTGATACGAGACAAAATACAGTTTCCGCGATATATTTTGTTCACCTCGCACCATGTATATTGAAAAAAATATTGTGTAATTTATTATGAGACGAATTCTCTTTTGTAACGTATTACACTCTCGCTAGGGTAGGTTACCATAAAGTGTTGTACTGTAATTGTATCAATGTGTATTATTTCCAAGTCACATCATGTAAATAGATTTTTGGTATCGAATTATATTATTTTTGTGATCGTACCTTCTTTTTTATTTTCATTTCCTTTTAGTTGATTTTATTTTCGGTCTTTCGAAGATTTTAATTACTCAATTTGAATACCTTTTAATTCTTTTGAAAACAAAATTAATTTAGTAATTCAGTAATAATTAAGAAAAACACTATTTATTATAACCAGGAGAGGTTATTTAGTTGAACTATATGTTTATGTTACCCTTTCTCATTAGTAGAACTCTTAAATAAGTACCTAAATCAACTGTTTATGTGACATGGCATGTAAAAGGTATTAATTATTATATAAGAGGAATGCGAGTGACGGCATTGTTTCGTATCGGAGTGTTAGCTTATTGTTGTAATTGTACATAATGCTGGCGTCAATAAACGGATATATCAATGATCATGTTCATTTTATTCAAAACCTGCATCTTGGTTGATATACGATCCCTGCACCTTGGCTTTACTTGCCAGAGGTAAAATTTCGCAAATCTCATAATGACGTAATATATTGCGACTTCTCAACTTTTCTCAGCTTATCGTTTTCGATGATATCTCGAAAACGAAAAGCGATAACAAAAAATGAATAAAGCATATGGGGTATAGAGTTGGGCTACAGTTTGAAAAAAAAATGGAACCGGGCACTATCTGTAACGGTGTACCAGTACCAGTGAGTTTCGTATACTAAACAGTTTAATATTATTAGTATACGTATAGTTTTTAATAATAGTTTTTTTTATTTCAGTTGTAAACCTTGACGTTTTTAGACTAAATAAAAAAAAAAGCAAATGATAGATCCAATTTAATTTAATTTTTGTTTCCACAGACTGCTAGTCCGTTTATAAAAAATAACGGTCGCCGCCGGTACTTGCTACTAAACCTCGTGTATCTCTTGCGCTAAGAGTGTTTTTCATTATTGTTTGTCCTAAGTGCATTTCCAATGTGCTAGAAGGTCGTGAAAGGCACGAATCTGTGGTTTTTTTTTCACAAAACTGAGGTGGCCGATTGGCATCGGGCCACCTGATGGAAAGTGGTTATGGATGTGTGCAACACCAGGTTGATTTGGCAACAACTTTGTAAAAAGTATTGTTTGACATTAATAGTTCTTTTCTAATGTATAATTTTATTTATGATTGTATCTATTTCAAATGATAGAATGTCATATGATCAACATCAACATCCATCCACATTTAGACGCTATCCTGATTGCATCCGAGGCCAAGATGCCCTTGGAGCTCTGGATCCGCCTGATTTCATACTTTTGCTTTTGTGGTTACGGGTTGGCGGTTTTCTGGAGGCGACTGCCGTCCCACCCCCCAACCCCGAAAGGGGAGCCAGCGCCAGAGCCTCGTCCCTTATTCAGCAGGTGCACCGGCTTGCAGATGAGGTTGGCTTGGGTCTCGAGGATCTTGGTAGGACTCCAGAACACTGTCCTGTGTCCTGTGTCCAATGTCCTGTCATATGATGTGATGAGGTCATCGCTCCTGAGTTTATTCAAATTCATTATACACAAAGTTTTTACAGTTCCGCAGATCTACCATTCAATGGCATGCAAATATTAGCGTAGGCTCTATTTTAATCAAAGAATCAAATTAAAAAAATAGAATAAAATACATTGGACCGAGGGGGTACAGATGGCAACAAAAGCAGTTTAACACATTCCAATTTCAGCTCCGCGTAACTCCGCTGCTGGTGTTTATCAGGTTTTACTTCTTGAGACTTGTCTACGTCAAACTTGCCAGAATTGTTGATGCATAGGTACTACATCCTTCCGGGGTGTGAGGTATCAATAAGTTCTGGGACAGCATGCGGTTTAAGTGGGTCCCTCCTGCTAAGCGACGGAGAGTATCCGTGGCGATTTTGACGCGAAAAAAGGTAATATTCCTTTGATTTGGTGATGTCCCTAATAAAGAATAGCAAAACTAGCTTTACTTCCAGTTTTCACTTCGTATCACGAAGATAGATGTAAGGGAGGGTACGTAGGTATTTCCACCCAATTAAGCAGTTCCACTGGGGAAGTAGGTACCTCCGCCCTACAGAATACCGCGACCATAATAACCTCGTGTTGTGTTCCTGGCGGTGAGTAGGGTAGCCAGAGCTCACTGGAGAGTTTTTGTGCTGTCAGTGGGAAGACCAAAGGCTATTCCTGCTTTATTTTTTACACTGATGGCACAAAAACTATGTGTTTACAGGGTCAGTAGCACGAGTGTGACTCCCCTGGTGTTGCACACGTCCATAGCCCACGGTATCACTTTCCATTAGGTGCACCGTGTGCTTGTCTGCCACTTCAGTGGTATAAAAAAGTACTATCCATTATCTCCAAACAGATACTCACGCCTTTTTCCTTCCGATGCAGGCAGGGAACAGCCCGCCATCTGTTTCTGTCCTTACCGTCTGGGTACTAACTTTCTGAGTTTCTTTTTTTTTATATAGGACACGGTACATGGTAATGTGAAGGCAAAGACTCAGAAAAGAGGGACACCATTACAGTACCTTGTTATATTTAGCTTTTGGCCTGCCCTTTTTTCAATTCATCATCGTTTTATAGGGTATATTATGTCAAAAGGTCCTATAGTTAATAATAAAAAACCAACGAAAGACTCGGCTCATTATTAAATATATTTGAATATAATGTAGCCGAAGTGAAGATACATAAGACATCGTTTGAAAGAAAGGCATTTTTATTTAAAAAAAAGAGGAAAATTAAATTACATAAAACACATTGCGCAACATTTATAAATAATAGTATCTAATAATATATTTTATACGGATCCACATAAAACATTATGCGTTAACAATCTTAGTTTACAAAAGATACAATTACAGTTTGTCATGTTTTACAATATATTATGAACCATTTCCTTTTAAACATAAAAGTACTTGTGCTACAAATATTATGTACAGGGAGCCGGAGGATCACACATTAATAAATATCGACTAATATTATGTTAAAATCAACTAAAATTAATCACCATTATAACCTCAAACTGTTTTAGTAACAAGGTTTGTCGAGTTATAAATTCAGGCACAATCTGGTATAAATCGAATATAACCAATGTCGAGTCTTTTTTGTCTGTTGTTTAGTACCATACACTTCTCCATTCCTAGGCCTATACATATTTTGTGCCATTGACTGGCCAAAATGAGGAAAATTAAGGCACAAAATATTTGTAGCAATACATAACATTGGCAGTCACTCTAATTAATCAAAACTCAACAATACGCGTACTTAATTACGAGAGAATTACTATTACTGAAAATGTAAACATTCGAGAATAGCCCTAGCCCATCTTCTAACTAGACGGAACGAACTTTTTTATATGTAAAATTGTCAGTGACCCTTGACGTGTACCCACATTAGTTATTAATCTAGCTAGTAGATTAGTTTTAGTAATTAATGAATAATCTCCATTTCCAGTATTAGTCGAAGAAACTACTAGGTGGTCACTGTCAATTATGGCCAAATATTATTAATTACTAAGACAGTAAGGTATAAATTTGAAAGCTCAAAGCGCGTGTATTATTAAATATTAGACTTATTGCACATTCGACGATTATAGATCACAATTTTGTGCGAAAAAGCACATTTAATTAATAACTAAAAAATAAATATTTCGAGATAAACATTCGGTGTTCCCAACAACAAATAAAAAATAACAAAATGGTAACTTTAGTTTTTTACTCTTGTAACTTTGAAAAAATGAGGTAGAAAATTTTGTAAACTTCAAATATTTTAGCAAACCGGTATATTAGAATTTAGTATGAAATGAAATCTAATATCTTGCTTCAAAATTGGCTTTGATGGTGGGCTCTAGCGATACCTAAACTAATCCTAACATTGTAATGCCAAAGGGCATATGATTCACTGAAGCCTTGGCAGTGGAATAACCAGACATGTAACTGGTACATGTAACATATAACCAGACATGTACATGTAACCAGACATGTAACTGAATTCTGACGGATTATAGTATTGTCATACGTTAAAATAGCTTTATAATTTCTAATACATTTAAGGGGATAATTCGAACCATGTTATTCATTCATCGAGCCTGAGTAAATCACATGCCCAGTGACAAAAAGCGGTAACATTTTCCAACATTTAAAATATCCAGCGACGCTTACACACTCTACGTATTACTTAAGGCTAATTTAAAACTTCAGTTTTTATTTCATATAAATATATGTAAAAAAAGCCTAATATATTGTATATATGTCAGCGGGGTACATAATATGTGTTGTACTTAGAGAGATTTTTCTAATAATTTAAGTAGATTTTAAAAAAATGATGCTTTGTGCACAATTGTAAGCGTTTCTCATGAGATGATCACAGCATCCTTATGTTTTTGTCAGCGTATGGAGATGCGATGTAAGTCCTGAAAAAAGGACATAAATTCGTTAAAATAATAAATTTACAAAATTAAAAAAAAAAAAAACAAATAAAATAAAAGGGAATAGCATAGCATTTTATTTATATAAACGTAAAATCTGAAGATAAGTAGGTATATAGCAAAATCGTCTGGAAGTATATATACGGCGGGAAATTTTTTTTTTTACGCCACCCATATAATCTTAGAGGTGGGTGAACTCGAATTACTAACTCGAGCTGCACTGAACTCGAGTTGCACTGAACTCGAATTAACTCGATTTGCATTCTTCCTAACTCTAGTTGGGTTGTAGGTACATGATGTAACAACCCGCGTGAAAAAGCGGGAGCGCAATTCATTCTTTGCGTAAGTACTAACACTACTTACCTACCCGTTTGTACGTAATATTTCTGCTATTGCATTGATGAATGGCGACCATATGAAGTTATCCAATCATAATATCAACCTATATTCACTGGTTACAATTACAGATTTGGAATTTATGGGAAATGTACAAATTATTATTTAATTTAATCCTACCTACGACGTTTAGTAATGATAATGCTGCTGAAGAAGAAATATGTAAATAAAATAAATGAATGTTTTCAGCAGCAGTTCGACTTTGATTTTTTAAATCATTTATTTAATTTACATATATGTACTGCTTATACTGTTGATTGATGGCACTTGGTGGAACTTGCTACACATCTTCAATGAAAACACTTGAAGTGTTTTCATTGAAGATACATATATGTACCCTATAACACTCGGTTAACACATATTTTTCATTGTTGAGACCTCATTGATCAAAATGATGCAAAATCCGTTCAGCCTACATCCTTATAGAGCTGAACAAAGAAAACTACACAAACACAAAATAATTAGCAATAAACTAAACACTTCGTCCTGCTAAGTCGAGTTGTACAACTCGAGTTCAATTCGAGTTACGAGAATTTCAACTTGAGTTAATTCGAGTCGTATTTTTTCCGAGTTTCTGCCATATATGATTCCTGTCACGTGTACATTAGTCCCATTATATTTATTTTTCCTTGCTTTTACCATAATACTCAATCAGCCAATTTTGCTATCGAAATTCTGAACAAAAATTTTCACTACGAAAAAAAAAATCTGCGTGCATATAACTGTAACAAATAGTAACTTTTTACCTATCTTCAGAAATCAGCGCCTCTCATTGGTGGAAAATATAAATAGCTGGCAACAATAAATGTACAACAACAACAATAATAAAATTACATGCAAATGAAACGACATCAATGTACATTGTTCACAAATCAAAACAATGTTAATAACAAAAATAAAAATAAAGCAATCTTTGAAGAAAATCTTAGAAATAAAAAAATCTTTGAAGGAGTCAACTCAAATAAAACTAAATTGATTTATATGGCATAGGACGGCTTACTATTCTAATTGCATGCGTTAATACTATACTGCAACCATAAAGACATCTAAATTCAAGCAAAATATAAAGTAGAAATTAAATTCATGCCACACGTAAAACAAAAACAATTAAATAAATAAATATTGACGTCTACAAACTTTAATATTTTTAAAGAACCTGAGTGAAAATTGCTTGTATTATTTTTTTTGGGTTTTTTTATATATTTTTTTTATTTCTTGCAGTCTTCTCACTTAGCTTGACTATTCACTTAACACAGGGAGCATGGATCTAGAAAAATAGTATATTTATAGGTTAATATTGGATAGATAATATACTTATTTACACATATTACAAGTACTTGTCTATTTATGATTTGCGCTTCAATGGTTCTCATTATGAAAGACTTCGAAGTCTTTGAATATATTACAGAGAGACAGGCTGTACGGAGCAAAGAATTAAATCACTTTTTGCTTATTTGATTTAATCCACTTATCCTCCTCGGTTTAGTTAGCAAGGCGGGACCTTTAAATTTACGGCAAGATGAAAGTACCTAAGTATATTTATAGATAAAAGTGCATTTGTATATTGTAGGTAGAGTTTACTTGAACTTTTGTTACGTGTCTTTCTATGTAAATACATAATAGGTATTTTTAGCACTTCTCACTTACAACCTTCTCACTCCCAGAACTGTAATATTTATTGCTCTAAACATCTTGTCTGTCCATAGAAATCTTTGATTCATATTTCGCAATACTTTATCAAATTTTAAATTTTGCATAGCACAAACCATAAACGACTGAACATAGATATAACGACAGGTAAGGTGTGAAACAAAATACAGAAAGTGACTCGTCATATTAGATATTATAGAGAATAAAAACTATTACATATATATTTTGAATAGTTTATGATAATGATTATATTATACAGTTTTATATAAGCGAAGCGAACTGTGATGGATAAACCTATTTTATATTTGTCTATAAATCTTTAATTTTATTGCAAAACTGTACTTTTCATTCTCCATAAGTTCACAACAAACTATCATTAAATTTTCCTAGCTTGTTGATGATACAGTGACTAAGCAAACTGTGTAAAATATAGGCATATAACTCATATAAGGCGCGCGCTTGAATGCCAGCCACAAAATAATAAAACATTTGTTCGAACCTTCAAACAATATTGATCAAAAGTTTTATAATTTTTTGCAAGTTTTGCAAAAAGTAATTTAAGTTTTTGCTTTTTTTATGTTCACTGTGTAGGCTTCGCTGCATATTCTTTCTCTAGTAATATCAATTGCTGTTTTAAGAGCCGAACGAAAGTGCTGGTGTGCTATTGGAATATTATATAAATAATAACTAAACAAGTACCTTCCATTTCCAAAGCTATGGGAATGGGACCTTTGGCAGCGTTGAAAATAAAAATACATATAAGCAATACAGCATAAATGAATTAGTTCACGAGCCGTCCAAAACTGAACAATGTAGAGCTGTCATACAGAAAGTAACGCTATGCTCTCTGGTCATGGTAGGTAGGTCTCTCTACCTACCATGTCCTTCCCCTCCCCTCGCCCCCCCCCCCCATTACTGGCCTAAAATTTTTGTCCTCAACAACTTGTCTGAAAATACATTAAAATCATTGCTTCGATACAGGTACTTATCGGCTCAAAAGTGTAAAGAGATGCTCATTCTTTTTTTTCTTCATTATCTTAAATTACAGTTCATTCGTTCTTTTTTGGGCGGATCTTTTAAGATTATATTGCGTGTAAGTTACAAAATGCATAATTTATTATATTGTTTACTTCTATCAGAAATATATTATAGTTCTATTTATGGCTCTCATATACAGAGTAGCACAAAAGTTATCATATTAAATGCAGCTATTTAAAGAAAAGTTTTTTCTGATAGAAGTTATAAAGAATGAAAGATCGAATGACATAAGCTTTTAAGTTCTGATATGCTACTATTATTTTTTTATTTAGATATGAAAATTGAAATGCAAGTTAAGATGTAGTTTTGATACTACAGTATTAATAATAATTAAAATACTACTGATGGTATTGTGGTGGGGTAAAGTTTCATAATAACAATTAAAGGACTTGCTAGTAATAAAAAGTATTCAATGAAATCGAAAATCTGTTCATTAAATATTGTGTTTTAATTATTGCAATTTTAAGCAGTCCTTTAAAGTTATTTTTAAGTCGCCTATCGAGCAAAGTGGTAATATTTACATTCATGTATAAAAGTAAATAATACCAGTCAAATTATTTATTTTGCTTTCATTTCTACGTAATATACTTATTTAAGTTCGTAAAAGTGTGATAAAACGTTAAGCTTACCTGTCTCTTATAACAATATTTTGGTATACTGACTTCCATTTCTTTTTTATTAAAAAAAAAGAATTAACAAATGAAAAAGAAATGAAACGTGGCATATGCACACGATGTAGTGCCCAATGTGAAATTCTACTAAATTGGTAGATATTTAAGAAGAAAGAAACACATTTTAAGCTACTATTTTGTTATACTGTAGCATTCATTACTGAATATAATGTGTATAATGACATCATAATATATGAAAAAATTCCTTGCATGGTAAATAGTTTGAACACGAGTCCATCTTGCTGTTAGTCTCAGTGTCTATATCATTTTCCAGTGACAAATAGGTCTACAGAATTTTATTTTCTTCGAATCTTTTTTTTTTCATGATATGTAGTACATTTTCTTTTTGAATTCACGAGAGTTAATGTTGTGGATTGTATAAGGATGTACATTTTCACATTTGTAGGGAAGAGTGAGGCAGATTGGAGGATAGCGTGGTTGGGTGGAGGAAAGAGTGGGGGAAAGCGTGGGAGAGAGGGAGGGTAGTCTGCTGAAGTGGAGGATAGACGATGTTAGGGAGAGTGGGGCGTGTCGGGGCGGAGTGACTCACAGCTCCATGTTGTGCACGGAGGAGCGCGCGCAGGTGCCGGGCACGCGCACGTGGCAGTGCTTGTGGCACTGCAGCAGGCAGTCGCGGCACTCGTAGCCCTGCTTGCCCAGCCGCCGCGCTATCGCCTTGGCGCACACGGCGCACACCGTGCCGCTGGAACACACCACATAATTGCACTTTTTACCGATTATAGGCTCACGTTTGACTTCAATCACACCTAGAGTATGTATTAAGTAATAATGTGGTCAACGATGGAACATGTATATCTGCCTAGATGGAACCCTTTTATTCAGGACTCGAGTGTTACCAGGCACAGATTTCTACTAACACAGGCTCGGGATGCTCATTCCGCTCCTTATCTGTACGCATGATGAACGGGCTGTCGCTGTACGTCTAGTTTTTTATTGGTTGAATTGGCTTGAGGTACCTAAACCAAAAGGCCAAACGTACAGCGATTGTGAAGTCGTGCAATTTCAGTTCAAGTATTCCGAAACGCATATCAAGGTCCATAGTACATGCTAGTTAAACTAGATTTACTTTAGGTCACAGAGAATTTACCTTAATGATGTTTAATCAAAAAAGAAACTCAGATAAAAATCAACGATACGACTTACCCGCTAAGATGTTTAGCTATAAACGTATGTTCATTATAAATATGCAGCTTAATGCCCTTCCGCCTCCATCTTGACCTCTGCGCGATAGTCAGAGGCACCAGATAGTGCTTCTTGATGCCAGCTTCTATAGTCTCCAGCACCAGGGTCGAAGCCTCATGGATGAAGGTCCTGGCTGATGCTGTACTGAATCCCGACACTTCACTAAGAGAGGACCTTTTGGTTTAATTTCGATACAATTAACGGTGGAGTGTAAGAAATATTAATGTCATGCAAGGATATTGAAAGTGCCAATTCAAGAAAATTTAGACATTTATAGAGTTGATATTTTGATATTTGATATTTTTTGACGGTAACAAAGATTATAGAAAAAGAAGAAAATGATATCGTAGACAGTTTTTTTCATGGAATATTAAAACGAAGAAGTGAAAAAAAAAGAAATTAATTAAAATGAAAAATAATGTGCAAGCAAAAGATCATAACAATACATATCATTACAATATAAATAAGCATTTTCATTCCAGCAAATGTAAAAAAAATAGTTTAGTACGAAAAACCAATGTTACCAGATTGCAGAGTGCCATTACCCCCAGCGCATGTGAGTGTTGACAGATGAAAAAAAGAGAAAACATCCTGTTTTAGTATCATAGATGTTATAATCGTAGGTTTCTTTTTTTATGGCAAGACAGCATTATTTAAAGTTAAAAGCGGTGAAGTTAGTTATTATGTATTTCTATATTTTGTTGCTTATATTTAAGTTAGAAATAATGTAGTCTTGCCAAGCTACTACATTCATAAAATCCCATACAGTTGGTTTAATATCCAACTAAGTTTCACAGATCTACAATAGTTTTAGAGATGAGTAAACGAGATTTCATGGCGAAATAATATAAACAGTAGTTTCCGTAAACGAATTCACGTCTATGGAATATGGAAACTACTGTACTTTCACGATACAATGCTACCATTTCTGTATCATTCAAAACTACTAAGCAAGTTACATAGAAGTAAAATATTTGTCCATCTTTAACTGCTTTTTTTTATATTTTTGAGTGTTTTTTTTTTTGTAGAGAGAATTCTCATCATTACCGTTTTGGAAAAATTGTATGAATCAGAACCCCAAAGATTTACAACTACATTAGTAATTCCTAAAATGCAAAACTACAAATTATACTAGATCTAAACGCCCGTTCTACTGAAAAACTGTTTGAGTTTAGGAAAATTCTAAGTATGAATATAATATTAGGTATGAATTTTAGAATGTCTTTCCAATTTGAGATAATAACAATCGAATAGTTGACATTTGGGATACAACTGTACAATTCCTTTAGCATACAGCGTTGAGCACAGCCGCTATACAGATTGTCATTGGTCGATCTCTAGTGACGTCACCTAGTCTGACCAATAACAATCTCTATTATGGCTGTCGCAGAACTGTGATCGATGCTGAACGCTTAAGGTTGAATAAGAAAGAATAACAAACGAATGTTCTGTCACTGTTTGCACTGATAGAATTTGATGGAGAGCGGATAAAATGAACATTAGCTCGTTTGATGTAAATCAACCTTTAAATAATTGCACAGCAGATATGCAATCGTCTTTTTTAAATTTAATAAACGTTTTTTTTAAAATAAATAGTGCTAAAAAGTATATATTTTTTGACCACCTCAAACTGCAAGTACGAGGGGAGTGTTAGAGGAGGGGAGGTAAGGTGTCCGTACCTGCGGGAGGTACGCGACTCGTCGCCGGACTGCGCGGGCGACGCGCCGGCCGAGTACACGTTCCTGTTGGGGATGGACAGCGCCTTGTCTGCGAACGGACCACTTGGTTAGTTCTAGTTAGTTAGCTATAGACTGACTGTACACGTGGCAGGGCTGGGGACGAGGGAAAAACAGATAGAAAGAGCATTAGCTGAGAGCGAGGGAGACACCACTGCTGGCGCTCACGGTGGATCTGTAATTAAAGAACGGACTGGCAGATTACCACACCACTGAATTTATTTTCAGATTTTACAGATCTTTCAAGACTCAAGCCCACCTGATGGTTAATGGACGAGGCTCTGGTGTAGGCCAGCGAAATCAATGTGTAGTGAGAAATTGACAGATTGCAATCCTACGCCATACCAAATGTTGCCAGCTGTTGGAAGCTAAATAGTAGATTTTTACTACCAATAGGGAATATTACGCAAAGGCTCTGTACGCACCAATTGCAACATTCTACGGAACGCTATATGTGAAGTCTAGAATGCGAATAAAAATACTTAGATACTTTTTTTAAATACATACATATTATGCATAGAAACCACCCAGACCAATGCAAATATACATATTCATGCATACATATATTTGCATTGAGCGGGAATCGAACCTGCCATAGAGGCTGTCAAACAGTAAACTTTGTGAACAAACTTTGTCTTTTCACTTGTCAGTTACTCGACATTGGCAAAAATGGCGACGATTAACTGAAGTGGTTTCATGTACAGTATAAAGGTTCAATTTTAATTTTTATCTTTTTTCAGTATTTTTTGTAGGTAATGTATTTTTTAACTAACCATGGCTATTCCTTTCGGCACTGATGCTGCGAATATGACTCTGGTTCTCGATCTCAGAGTCAGTGAGGTCTAGGGACTGGCCACGATTACGAGAGCGGCCCAATCTGGAAATAATTGAGTAAATAACGTTTGGCAGCTTGTTTGATATCCTTTATCTCCATAGCCATGAGAAACACTTATTAACTAATCTAATTCTTTGGATAGTTTTGAGATCAGACACATGGAACTCAGTTGGTCAACGCATTAACCCTGTGAAGGGCTAATAGAGTCTGGTCTTGGATGGTCACTTTTTCTTGACATATGTAAATATATAAAATAATTATATACCTTCTCTTAATAGTTCCAAAGAAGTCCCTCCTCCGCTTCTGTCGTGGTGCAGGTTGCGGTGTGGCGTTTTCATTGCCGTGATGGACGTAGTCTCCTTGCTGGAAATAAAATTCCAGATATTAAATTTTACAACAAACAGCAGCAATTAAATACTCTTATCACATGTCGTTATCTTCAAGTTATATAAAACTGAAATTTAGACGCAAAGAAATTAGTTGGGGTAGATAGATACAATACTCAGGTTGTCTATATTTAATCATAAATATTACACTACAAAAGTTATATTTATCATGTTCAGTATGTTTTTTCTCTTTGAAGCACGTTGCCATAATATCTGGAACTGCTGAATAACAGAAGAAATCTCTGGCATAAGCTTTCTTTTCGGGGTTGCTAGGTCAGACGGCCGTTGCTCCTGGCATAACGTTTTGATTATTATGCCGAGAGCGACAATAAACGGACTTCGAGCTTTGTAAACTTAGGATGCAACTGGCAAATAGCTATGAGTAAGATAATGCCTCTTCGGAGTAGATTAAATAAAAGTAAATATACCTACCTATATAAACTATATAAATGTATAAAAACCAAAACTACACAAAACACAAACTAAAAATTACAATATTAATGTATTAGTATCTGCTAAAATCACAATCAAAACTCTTACCTCCGTATCTCCATTAACTTTGGCGCCATTTTCTTTAATCCTGACAGTTTTGCCTGGCGATTGGTTTGGACTGGGTGTTACAGGCTTTTCTGTCAAACTCTCATCTACTTTAGCACTCTCTTGAGGTACAACTGTTTCCGCTTCCACTTTCTCCACTTCGATGAATTTTCCCGAGTCAGTTATTTCAACCTTGTTTGGTAGATTACGGGAGTGTTAGTGTGGCAACACAGCACACAGGTTTTTGGTAGTTATTTTGTGATATCAAGTTGCAATACATGTGGGGTTACCACTACTTTACTAAATAAGTTACTACAGCTATACTAAATGAGATGCTTTGTTATCTTTAAAATATAAATAAAATATCTGTCTGGTTATAAAATGAAAAAATGAAGATATTTTTTTTGTAATTTTCGTATACTTATAATTAAATTATAGATGCAATGATTGTCACAAAATAACTACCTAAATAACATGCTTAGGATAATAAAATATATTTACAAAATCCTATATTTGGATTCAATTGCATTTAATTGCTCCAGCAAACTCTTAAGCGTTAATTTTAACGCAGAGTTAGCAAAAATTTATACAAGACAACATCTTGTTATTACTAAAAATATTTTAATAAACTACTACGTTTTTGTACATGACAACATTGATTTTAATCTATTATTTTTCTATTTCTCTTAGTGACTCATGAATGAAAAGCGTCGCCTGTTCAACGAAAGACATGTGAGGTCAAAATACCATGCCTATAACGCGAAACCTCTAAAGATTTTCTAAAAACAAAACAGTATTGTTTAGATAGGAAACTCACCTTAATGGATTTCTTCGGTTCCTGTTTGTTATCACAGCACACGCAGGCAATGGAAAAGAAAACCAAATCTTGTTAACTAAATGATTGCACACTATTTACATTATAATAATGTAAATTTGTTATTTTAATCTGTAGTTATTTTGTGTTTAGGAAGATGAAATTCATTATTTTGGAAATTACAAGCATCGCCGTCGGTAGCTTAGGGTGTTAGGACCAGCCTTACAATCGAGAGGCCCTGGGTTTGAATTCTGGCCATTATACGAACGACGTATGCCTAACACAAGCAACTTAACTTACTGGAGAGGTTATTTAAATGTATGTTATTTGATCGCGCTCAAACGGCTGAATGTATTTAGTTTAAATTTCGTACTGGAATAGATTAAAAGTAATCTGGGAAAACATGGGCTTCTTTTTATCCATGGGATTGGTCCCGACCCGATGGGGTTGTGGGGACGAGAGATCAAAGTTATAACAAATATTTTACACGTCGCTAGATGACCGTATGCGATCACGTTTGAGGTTATAGTTGTTTTTACGAATGTATTCCCGGGCGTAACTGGCGACTGAGCCGCTATTTAATAATAAATTACATCCCCTAAACACAATTCAACAACGAGCACAACAGTAGCCTCTTCTACTCCAATAGACGGCCACAGTGGTCAAGCCCGAGTCGTCCTACGCGATACGTACCCTCTGCACAGAGTGTATGATGAGGGTAGATTTGTTTGCAGCACTAGCCGGGCTTAGCTCTAGTTCACGTAGCGCTGATTCTGTCAGTTGAGAGTTTTCGTGACCTGGAGGAAGAAATATACAATATTATAATCTATATATTATAGTCAGTTTGGGCGACCCGCAGTTTGGGGGCGGACTGCCCTGCTTCTCGTGGCGTGCAGCGCGCGTGGGACGACGTTGTTGCGGGGCAGGTTAGGGCGCAATTGTTGGAGGGTGCCTCGGGGGCCGATATGGTCAGGGGCATGGCTACACGCGCTACCCTCACCCCACCTCGGCACCTGGCTGGACGACAGCTCTCTGCGTGTGGCGGTGGCACTCCGCCTGGGCTGCAGGGTGTGTGAATCCCACATATGCACATGCGGTTCCACGGTGGAAGCCGATGGCCATCACGCACTGAGCTGTCGTAGGTGCGCGGGTAGGTTCTCGCGTCATCATGCCCTCAATGATATAATCCGGAGGGCCCTGGTTTCCGCGGACGTCCCTTGCGTGCTTGAACCGCCCGGTCTTAGCAGATCCGATGGCAAGAGACCCGATGGGTTGACGTTGGTGCCTTGGAGGAATGGTAAGTGCCTGTTATGGGACGCCACGTGCGTCAGCACTGTCGCTCCCAGCCACCTTGGCCTTACGGTCCGGTTTCCGGCCGCGGCAGCCGAGGCTGCTGCCGACGGGAAGCGGCTCAAGTACGAGACATTGCAGGCCCGGTATATGTTCGTTCCTTTCGCAGTGGAGACTTTGGGGTGTTGGGGTGTGGAGGCAAAAAGATTTGTGGAGGACATCGGGTGCAGGATCAGGGAGAAGTCGGGCGACCCCCGCGCCGGATCGTACCTGGTGCAGAGGCTGGCCATCGCCATTCAAAGAGGCAACGCAGCTAGCGTGATGGGCACTTTCGCACCGGGTACGGGTCTGGGCGCACCTTTATTTTAAGGACGAGCACGGAGACGTGTAATTTTTGACTTTTTTTTATATTGTGACATTTTACTGTATAGTTTTGATGAATTAAATAATGAAATTTAGATTTATATATAATTATTTTATAATTCAAAATTAATACTGCATTTGTGATAATAATAAAATGTATGTATGTAGAGTATCTATATATAGTGCATTATCTGAAACTGGTGAGCATGTATGAAAATAACTGTGAAAGATCGAAAGATGCTTAGTCAGGATCGTAGCAGGTGGAAACAATTGTTGTTTCTACCCCACACACGAAAGAGGCGTGATTGTATGTATGTACATATTTAGTGTGTCTGGGGTCTGAGGTCTGGGTTCCCACCAAGACCTAAGGGGTTCAATTTTAACCTCACTGGCAAGTCAATTTACCTGAAGATTGATAAACGAGGTTTCGGTGCAGGGTTTCTACTTGAGATTACAAGGTCAGATGCCAATCACTACCATAAAACTTGGCAGTCTTTACGAGTAGTTGGAGCCTTCAAAATTCCCACTAGTCTAATTACAGAACTTTGATATCGCCTATTAGCTATGAAAGTCTGGCAGTCCCTTCACAGAAAATATCGAAGTTCAGCCAAAAATAGATAAACTGGAAAACCAACCTCCAATGAGTCGGGAAGAGGCCCAGAGAATGATAATGATAGGTAACTTTATTGGCGCCCCAACATGGGACACATTGGGTGCCAAGAGTCCCACGTTGGGCGCCAATGTCAAAAAGCATACAATTACCATTTTGTTGTTTGAATATAGTCTTGGTAGTGGTTGTGAGATGGCCATGCGGCGAGAGAGTGCGCAGACTCTCTTTGATCTTCACTGGACGGGAGCCAAGGTCTGGGATGTCGGCTCCTTCGATGAACAGGAACTGTTGGACAGACATTGAATATTATAATATCGAGTTATGATTATAGACTAACCGCACCGGCACATATATCCTGGACGTAAAATGTGCTCGAAATGTACTCTTTACGCTTATTACACGTTTCTTGGGTACCTTTTGAGGATAGCACGGGGTGCTAGTGCGGTGGATGAGAAGAAGAAGAAGAAAATTACGACAAATTCTCCAAGCGAAGATTATTAGAAAACAATTCGCGCGTGTCAAGGCCTTGTTCGTCGCGAGACATATCATCTTAGGTCCAAGATATGCGTGCCGACGTACACTGCGTTCCTGTACACGTGGGGTGAGGTGGGGGGCGAGGGTGGGGAGGTAAAAAAATAGAAACAAAGAGCATGAGCAACATATAGCATGAACTCTTCACGTGCTTTCACAGCTAAAATTGAATACATTAGCCATGTGGTACATCAGCTGCAGTAACCGTAATCAGTCTAACAAGTGAAGATGATCCCCGTAACGGGAATTAGCTTA
This sequence comes from Eilema caniola, assembly GCA_949126895.1. Classification (NCBI taxonomy): domain Eukaryota; kingdom Metazoa; phylum Arthropoda; class Insecta; order Lepidoptera; family Erebidae; genus Eilema; species Eilema caniola. The sequence continues at coordinate 825,091 of OX421486.1, read as the reverse complement.
GATCCCCACTCAGTACATTTGTATGCATGAGAGCACATTAAGCCGTCGGTCCCAGTTGCCATATAATCATCTGTGGCACTCGTTACGGGTATTTGGAGCACTCAAAAATCCAACAACTGGTCTAACTGCTATGCTTCGATATCGCCTTTGGGTTGTGGAGGTTAGATGGCAGTCCATTCACAGAAAATATTTAAGTTCAGCCAAATCCGCAGTTGGACTGGTGAAGCAGACCCATTGAGATAAACGCTAGAAGGAAGATGCAACTGTTTGTTAGTAACATTACCTCGACGGTGAGCGTGCCACTGACGTCGTGCTGCTCCATGGGCCGCGTCTGTAGAGCGATCTGTTGTCTCTGGGACGGGGCCGCCAGGAGCTCGTCTATGCCCACCAGACCTAGGCCAAGGAACCTGCGAATATTAGGCACATGGTTACAAAAAGTAATAAAAGGGGGCAGTGGATTCCAACTTCAGACCGCCGCCGACATCTTTTTATTCCATGGATCGACAGGGCCTGGTATTTTACATTTCACAAGCGACGGATTTTCTCGATCGTATTTACACCAACTTCCCCTCTAGACAAGTGGCAATTCGCTAGCCGGCGTTTGATGGAATAGAATGACGAATGCATGCGATTTGACATATTTGACATGCGTTAACGACTGTCATATACGTCAAATCCCATATATTCGTCATTCTATTCCACCAAACGCCAGCTAGCGAATTGCCACTTGTCTAGAGGGGCTTATCAGAAGGGTGTCCTAAGAGGCGACTTATGGAAACATACGCAGATCACTGCGAGAGCAGGGAAAATCGACATAAAGCTCTGTACCAATTCATCTGGTTGGCGTGGAAATAGTAGGCCAAAATTTCTCAACATTCGGAGAGGCCATGTCCAGCTGTGCACCGTGATATTGACCACTACCCCGACTACCACGTTGTATTCTGGTCGAAGTAATCGCACTCCCACCCCCCAGTCCAGCAAGTATCATATCCTCCCTTCTCATACAGCGGGCACAAATGCGCGTCTTCCCGCAAAGTCATTTTATGGAACTTATGATCATTGCCAATGGGTTGTGGAAGTCAGATGGCAGCCGCTTCACGGAGAATATCGAAGTTTAGCCACAACCCGCAGTAAGGCAAGAAAAAGCGGACCTCAGACTTCGAGGTGAAAACTTCAGATGCGACTGGGATTAACGCTAGGATAAAGAAGATTATCGTTCATTCCGTTTCCTGGACAAAGCTAAATGGTTGCTATCTCTTCGTACCCTGAAGGAGGATAGCCGTGAATGTATGCATACCTGTGTTGGGTCGCGCCTCCGCCTGGGGACGGCGGGCCGGTGCGGTCGTACACCTCGAACAGCAATTCCGCTGTTTGAGGAGACAGGTCACTGCGAAGGAAGTAAAAATAATCTATACTAATATTATATAGCTAATTAAACTGAAGAGTTTGTTTGAACGCGCTAATCTTAAGAGAGCTATTACTACTGGTGGTAGAAATTTGCACGATTGCGATAAACCATCCATAGTAATCCAATCTCGGTTGGATTGCGTTCAGGGGTCAGCAAGTGCATAGTCGGGCAGGGGGATTGTGGTCGCAGCACTAGTGGGACTGGTGGGTGTCACGCGGTATTGCGATAACCATCCTCTTTAGATGAGGCCGACAAGCTGAGTGCCACCATTGTTAATATGGTACGTGTATGTAAAGATGAGTCCTTTTTCCTGAGACTTTGCCTTCAGTTTACCATCAGGCGAGGTGAAGTCAAATTATTCAAAGTATTCTATATTTAAAAAAACTACCGGTTTTAATTGAAAAATCTTTTTGCGTTCATAAGAACATTGGGATGACACACTCAACTGTCGCCTCAAAGAAAGATATAGAAGGAAAAAAAATTAATTGTTTAGAGCGAGGTCTGGCAGCTTAATGGTCAAAGCATTGTTCCTTGTAAGGCAAAGATCGCAGGTTTGATCCCCTCTAGACCAATTCAATTTTTTCAATTTAAATCGAATAGAATATATTCTTCATTATATAGTAATAGTATCCGGTGGAATAGAATAGATGAGGTGGCCACCTCATCTCTTGCTATGGATGCTAAAGCGATTAAGGGATAGGGCTTCTCCATCCGACTGTAAACAGCCCATGACAAACTGCTCACTTGACGGCAAAACCGAAAATCGCAGTTGGCGAAATGTGGGTATCAAATACACAAAACTTACAACAAGAAGTGTTCCTCCCACTGTGGGTTGGTAGTCTCCTTCTTGAAGCCGGTCTGGTTCTTCTGCGGCGGTTCGTCCATCTCCACCACGCAGTACGGCGCTATGCATCCACTCTTACCTGCAGGAGGCAAAATCACAGGTTTAAGTTGTTTTATACATAACACCTCAGATAGTATAATATAATTCTTATACAGATACACAATCAGGAACAAAAAATGGTTACACTCGTAACTTAGCAGGCAGGCAGCTTTTTAGTTCAGGAGTTATAACTAGATGGCGACATTGTATTGGCAAACGTTTCTATTTTTTTGTATAAAATTACCTTATCAAAAATAAACATACTCTAAACACATTATTGGGTATGACTGAACAAAACTATAAATAATCTAATCTATATTGATTCCGCCAGATTCTGCAGTAAATTGTAAAAGTTACCGCAAGATGGCACAAAAATAGATAAATTAATTAATAGCACGATTGACACGAAATCATTATTTATTACATTACCAACGAGTTTTTTTTATGCTTACATTATCAGATGTTTAAGTTCTGAAATAATTTACGTCATTCTAAGTTAGCAAATAAGCGTTTTAACTTTTTTATTTCTTTAAGTGAGTCTACTAGTGTCATCTATTTATTTTTGAGTATTACTAAAGATATTTCCTTAGTATCGGTACCCTATGATAGTACTTAATAAATATTCTAGGGCATTCTACAAAGTGCATATTGGCCCAAAGTGAGAATAGCTTAATTAGCTTAAATGTGAGAGTGTGTGTGTCTGTTTGTCTTTCACGGCTAAGCCACTTAACCGATTTTGATGAAATTTGGTATAGGAGTAGATTAGACCTTAAGAAAGGACATAGGTTATGTTCGGTCGCAATAACCGATAACGACGCGTGCGGAGCCGCGGGCAAAAACTAGTTACAAATAAAAGGAACTAGACCAATGCAAATAATGTATACGTCGCCACCTACTAGTTTAATCAGCCGTTCAATTAACTGCCTAGGCTCTTTACTGAACGGCACCGTGCAATTAACGGCCTGAATGGTGTTCAGCCATTTAATTAAAACGTCTAGGCAGATAGCTTGGATCGATGACGTTTAACTACTTGCCTAGGCACCATTTAATTACACGGTTAGAAAAATGACTTATTTCTGCATAGTTATAACCACGACATAGGCATAGCCTTCTAACCTAACCTAACTAAGTCGGATTGCGCAGAACAATAAATCTATCATTAATTTTCTGTGAACACACTTCTGTCTACCCCCTCGGGGATTTACAAGTGTAAGTATATATTATGTATGTATGTATGTAATTTACTATCTTATTTCGAGGTAGTGCCCCATCTTACGATTGGCCTAAGCACTAGCCAGCCAGGTTCTTAAATGTTGTAAATAATGGCTGAACATCATTCCGGCCGTTAATTGAATGCCGCCGTTTAGTTAACAGCTTAGGCAGTTAATTAAACGGTTGATTTAGCTAGTTGGCGGCGACATATACATATTCATAGATACAAATTTTATAATTATGCATTGGCGGGGATCGAACCCATAACCTCTTGTCCGTCATTGAGACTATAAGACCTTAGTTCGCAGTAATTCACTACATCCGTAGTAATGGCGCTTGTAACAATGCCAAATATTGGAAATCATAAAATAATAAACATGGTGTACCTACCTATTATCCAATAAATTATTACGTATGTAGTGCCCAATGATGTATTATAAACTCTCTATGCATCCGAATTCTAAAATGGCGACAAAAAAATTATGACTGGTCATCATTATATGCACCAAACCGCGATGCGACAGTGCGCTACGGAAAAAATACGTTTTTAATAATAAATTCGTAATAATAATATTAGTATTTAATTAATAATTGTATATTTCATATAAATTAATAATGTTGACGTATTATTTATTAGGAAGTGACTTTTATTTTATTTTATACAATGTACGCGCCATTTTTGAAAGCCGCCATGTTTCTGCATGACGTATCTTTAGTTTATAATAGGTTCGTCATTGGTAGTACTTAACTAATCTTATAAGTAGGCTCGTCCCTTAATAGAAGGGATCGAAATAATAGTTGGCGAAACGTACATGTTAAATGTGAATACACCGTTGCATCCTACCCCTTTGGGGTTTTACAGATGAATTTTTATGTATAAACACATTTTATAAGTCAAAACTTTTGACAGTATATAGATATATTCTATAATAATATTACTATAATAAAAAATTCAAATAAAACTAAAAGAACTGTTCTTGTTAAAAAATAACAATTAAAATAGGTCGTAGAATTTGCATCACTTGCCTCTTGTGGTAGGGTTCCCAGAAGACTGGCAGCATTGCCACGTTGTATGGCAATGCTGATTCTCTGGCCTAAAAAGAGCTGGCCTCTTTCAAGAGAAGAATGTAAATGTGAATTAATTCAAGTGACTATGTATAATGTAAGTGTTAAAGTAGCGTCTTACCTCCTAAGTCTTTAGCCGAGACGACTTTGACGAGTAGCCTCTTGTCGCCAAGCAGCACCGCGCTGCCGGCCGTGGAGTTGGGGGTGGACGTATACATCTGACGGTCTTGCAGCTGCAACAATCAATAAGTTTAGGTTGGTCTTACGATCGAGAGTATATACTTGGGTTTGAATCCTAGCCACCTACAGACGTGGTTTATGAGAAATATTCTATAAAATAAAATAAATTATTAAAAATCAACAAGCCGACTGATGCTGAAAAGATAGAAACAAGGTTCAAGCTTTTAATTTTCATCTGGTTTGAGATTTGTAACCGCATGAAAATTAATGAGTACAACCTGCTATAAAGCTTGTTTCGATCTTTTAAGGATCGTTCGGATTTTTTATTTTAAATCATTTATTTATGCCGCTGGACGTGACCGCACCAGCGAAGGTAGACTCTCTTCCTTCGGAATTTTATAGTGCTTTTCATATGTGTCGATTAGGAGAGTCCAATCTCAGATTGAATAAAGTTTGTTCCTGGATTGATGAACAAAATAAATCACTCCGAACCCTAAATCACTGAAAACATTGCTTTATTTCATTACGCGACAATGTTCTTCAGCTTCTCTTACCATGGCATCATAATGGAGGGGCAGCCTCGGAGGCGCGGTCTCCACGTAGCGGCGGAGACGCGGGCACGTGGGGTACTGCGCTAGGTTGAACTGTAGGTTCGTGCTCCGGAGGGCGCTCACTACTATGTCGCTGGAAGGAGAATATAACACATGAGAGTGGAAGACCAGGAATAAAAATTGAGTTTCCGACGGTGAGTAGGGTAACCAGAGCTCTCTGGAGTTTTTGTGCTGTCAGTGGGAAGACCAAAGGCTTTTCCTACTTTGTAATCTTCACCGACAGAAACTCTCTGTTCTAGTAGGGTCGGCAGTACGAGTGTGATACCCCAGGGTAGCACATGTCCATAGGCCACGGTAACCAGTTTTCATCAGGTGGGCCGTTTGATAGCCTGCCAAAAAGTTATAAATTAATTTATTTAATAACAAAAGGTTTACAATTTCTTATTCACTATGGCATAAAGAAAATAGTCAAATTCTTCTCAGTACCTAGTGGATAAATATAGAAGTATTTTTCAAGAGATCACTTTATTGGTCTATTATGCGAATGGATATGGGTACCATCTCACTGGAGCTAGCGAAGATGTGGCCATATCGGATTCGAACACGGTATTCGACGACCCCGGGTTTATCTTGAGAAAGGAACCACAGGTTTTGGCTGTCTACCCTGAACAGGCTGCCTCATCCTGGAGTCTTGAAAGGTCATTAATGACGCGCAACTTTTTGTTGACCGACAATGATAAACTAGTTGTAACCTGTGGCTTTGTTGCTGTACTCATGGTAACCTATTTCCGATCAAAGTTTATGTAATGTGTTATTTTAGACTAAGTATCATTTATTTCTGTACCAAATTCCAGCCAAATACTTTCAGTCGTTGGAGCGGGGTTGAATAACATTGTTATGGATGGAATATCTGGATGATTGCTCTAATAACGCATTATTTATAGCGTTATTATAAAGATAAATAAAATAATATTGTTATTATATTAAAAAAAATGAATCCCTATTTCCCTTGATCACGCCAACACGCGTGAACGGCTGGACCGATTTTTATAATTCTTTTTATAGATTGTTCCTTGCAGTACAAAGATGGTTCTGAAAAATTTAAAAAAGGGTTCACGGGAACTTGAACTTAATTCTACGCGGGCGAAGCCGCGGGCATCAGCTAGATGTTTTTATAACAATCATCCAGATATCCAAATATTTTCACAAACCTTCACAGTAGACTCATAATATTAGTTGTGATATTAGTAAGATATAGGATAGTAGGAATTAGGATTACTTGGTCCTCCTTTACCTGATAGCGTTTTGCAAGTTGTTCTCAGTGGCGTTGGGCCTTAGGGCTCCGACGGGCGCCAAGGCCACCTTCACCTCAGGCCATCCATCGCACTTCAGCTCCCCAGTCAGTTTGTCTGTCACGCATACCACATTCAGCCGCGCACGGAATCTGAAATATTATATTAACTTGTGTGAGAAGACATTTCTGTAAAAATTGTAAATTAATTTGACAAGGGATTGTTGAAATGCTATGTTGTTATCTGTTGCTGGAGATTTTGATAAAAATTGTGATTGAATTATGTCATGTTTTATAGAATTTTATGTTTATTTTAAGTGATTTTGAGGTTATGCCGAGTACTCTAACGGGTTTTAACAACCAATCAACCGGAGCAATGATCATCAAAAATATTACCTAAAAGTTTTTAGCAAAGAGGTTATCGTGTTATTATTAATAGCTACCTATATAGAATTGCTAAGTTAGCCAATAGGCTAATAATGGCATAATATCTAATGACTAGTGTACCTACATACCTACAGACGTAAGTACACATGTATTGTAAGCATTCAAGAGCTGGCCACGTCTGTCGAAGGACCGATAGCCGTTGGAGCAGACGAGTCCTAGAGTGGAGACCGCGAGAAGGCAAACGAAGGGTAGGACGCCAGATGGCTCGATGACCTGAAAAAGGTGGCCGGGACGGGCTGGATGCGGAAGGCGGAGGATCGTACGACATGGCGCACATTGGGAGAGGTCTATGTCCACTATGTCCAGCAGTGGCCGTTTCCTGCTTTGGTGCTTACTTTCAACTAGAAGTATTTTCAATAAGTATATTTTCTTGGTAACATTATAATCTAACGGGTTTAGTGGGCCCAGTCTAACTGTAGAACTTTGATATCACCAATAATTGGTTGTGGAGGTCAGATGACAGTTGCTTCACGGGAAATATTGAAGTTTAGCCACGTCGCAGTTAGACAGGGAAAGCTTAAATGAGTCTTTTTTTTTTATAAGGTGGCAGACGACGGCTCACCTGATACAAAAAAGGGAGTCACACTTGTGGTGCCAACCCTGTGTTAACAGTGTCGGCAGTGACTACCTTGGTTGACTGATGGCACTGAAACACTCTTCTCTTTACAGAGAAGCCAAGCAGGAATAGCCTTCGGTTTTCCCACTGACAGCACAAAAACTCTCCAGTGAGTGAGCTCAGGCTACCCAACTCACCGCTGGGAACACAACACGAGGTTATTATAGCCGCGCTATTCTGTAGGGCGGAGGTACTTCCCCAGTCGGACTGCTCAATTGGACGGAAATACCGTCGTGTCCTGCTTTCCTTAACCTATACTGTGACCGGGATTAACTCCGAATGGGCTAGGACTATTTAATTTACTCTTTCGATCTATATCTACCTACTTTTGTATGACTGGTTTAGTAAACAATAAAAAGTAGATACCTACTTAGGTTTTTAGTGCTAACTTAGCAAATCTCAGATATCATTTCGTTTATCAATATGAAGTAGTGGGTGGACTAATCAGATAAACTCTCTGACATTTAGTATCTCGTCCATCTATCAGTCAATCCCAGCAGATATCGAATCCATTATATAGACGACCCTCCAACAATGATATTCTATTAAAATTAAGTAGGTACATAGATATGTTATCTCATATGGTGTGACTAACTGAATTTATACGAATAAATAAAGATTTACAAGACCTCTCACAGCTTCTGGGGCGATATCAAATATTTGTAGGTACATACCTAGACATACATACCTACATACAGTCAGGCCTCTCACCCAGTGGCGTTAGGCATATATTTGTATGCCTGAATAAATCTATTTGCATTCGTCTGGGTGTTTAGGTAGTTAAAAAACGTCGACTGTAAAAAGCGAGTGAACACTAAGGATTAATACCGCGATTTACGCAAGAATGATGATTAATAAGAACCGTGTGGGTTGTGTATATTATGGAGGTAGGACACGACGGTATTTCCGTCCCAATAAGCAGTCAAACTGAGGAAGTACCTCCGCCATACAGAATACCGCGGCCATAATAACATCGTGTCGTGTTCCCGACGGTGAGTAGGGTAGCCAGAGCTCACTGGAGAGTTTTTGTGCTGTCAGTAGGAAGAACAAAGGCTATTCCTGCTTTGTCTTTTACGCTGACGGCACAGAAACTCTCTGTTTACAGGGTCAGCAGCACGAGTGTGATTCCCCTGGTGTTGCACACGTCCATAGCCCATGGTAACCACTTACCATCAGGTGGACCGTGTGCTTGTCTGCCAGCTCGGTGGTATAAAAAGAAACTTTGTCAAGGCTGTCAGAATGCTGTGCTCAACGCTCTATGCTTCCAGAGTTACACAGCTGGCCATTACACTACCGATATGGACTCATTCCCAACACAAGCAACTTAAAGCTTAGCTGGAAGGTTTAGCAGCAATACCAGTAATATCGGTTATAAAGACTCTTAAAAAAAGAAAATATATGTCAGTGAGCGTAGTATCTGAGTGTTATGAATGCCAAGTAAAAATTGTTTGAATTTAATAATTTTGTATGTGGCAACATTGGTTATTACTTGAGTGTGTTTCGTTGTCAGTTGAAAATGACATTTGATGTAAACGACACTACGTTGGCGATCCGAGCGGAGATAAGTTCACTTTTGTACGGGACGCGGCGTGAAGTGGTCAGGTCAAGACAGTTAGCCTCACTGCAATCTATTGGTTTGTGATTTATACTAAGTCTAGTTTAAATCCTAAAATATAGTAAGCATCCTTTGTGATTTCTTGTAACAAAGTTAGTGTAATAACGAAGTATTGTGTACCGGACTATATCCCTTATTGATTTTCGAAATACCCTCACATCTGATTACCATCCTGATTTAGTCGTAATAGAACCTTATGTGATGGCGATTTGACCCTTCTGAGCTGTTGCTTCGACATATATATTAACCTGTTCACGTTAACCCTGTAGTGCGATACCTCCACCTTCTCCCCTCGTTGGCTGAAGGCTTTGAGCTGGAATGCTGGAGTGGCATCACAGTCACAGGTAATCGTCTGAAAACAAAGAAATTTTCATATTAGTAAGTAAACGTTCGCCGGCCACTACTGCACAAAGTACACCTTGAGCAAGATTGGTATCATGTACGACGCAAAATGCAGACACTGCGGGGAGGGCGATGAATTCGATGAAACACATACCGTGCGAGTGTCATCCCATAGAAAGATATTGTATCGATCTACCCTAACCAGAGGATTACAGGTATCTACAATTAAGAGGAATAGCCACCTTGATAGAGAGGGCTATCTCTCCTCAGTCTCCTCAAACGTAGGGGCCAGGTTGGGGTTGACACAAAGTATCCAATAGGGTCGAAATATCCGCGATAGGCTACAGAGCACGTATTCCAATAACATGAGATAAGAAAAGATATTAGTAAGTATGGTCTAAGGCTGTGTGTCCCAGTGCAGTAGAATTTATCGTACACCCATGGTAAGAGAGAGAAGGCGAAAAGTGATAGGGCTGTTCTCCATCCAAAGTCCATGACGAAAGTGGCCGCATGACGGCAATTTGTCATGGGCGGATGGAGCTGCAACGCCGCAGCACGATTTTAGGCCAAAGATCGGGGATGTTTTTCCACCAGAGAGAAATTAGGGGAATATCTAGTGACTAGCAGTGGCATGAAGTCAGTATAATCCGACTCCTACCGGTTACCCCATGGGTCGCATGGTGGATAACAAACTAAATGGAGATGAGTAGTCATTACACCAGGATTTCCTTTTAAAAATTTCACCCTCGCCACTGGACTGTAGGTATTAACAAAAGGCACTCAGCGAAATTGCAAAACTTTTACTGTAACAAAATGAACATGTCATTACGTTAATGGCTGCTGAAATAAAACAGATTTACGAATCAGAAAGTAGGACATATAAATATCACTGTGATTCTCTTTATTGAAACACTAGGCGATTATGTTATCAATGGGTTTCATTTCGACTTATATAACTAGAAGTCCTACTTTGAAATGTACTTCCGAAATTGCGGACCGAAGTTTCGGACAGTTGGTACCTATCGAAATGCATTTATTCCGCAATCAGGCCCGTAAACGATGAGGCCCGACAGTTCGTTCGCTCTAACCAAAGAAATCTGAAGCAAATTAATTACTAGTACCTAGCTTCAAGGTCGCCGGGAAGCGCTGGATGCGGGCTGCTTTAGATCGGTCGTTCTGGAAGTCCATAGGAGAGGAGTATGTCTATGTTCAGCAGTGGACTATGTGTGGTTGATATGATGATATAGGTACCTCAGTCTAACGAACTTTTTCAAGACTATTTCAACTTTTATATGGGATAACATATTTCCCCCTTGGTCTTTAGTGTCCGATTAGTAGAACCACTGGGAAAATATTGGCATTTTTTTTTTTTCTGACGCCTTCGACTCGAAGTCGAAGCCCTGTTCTACTGTATAATGCTTACTAGTCTAAATAGATGTCTCTAACCCTCTCAGGGTTCATCATCTTTAACTACTTTAATGCGATACTATTCCTCATTCATTCCGTGCCTCTATATCATACCAGTTCTCGCTTTTATTCCTCTCGCACTTTCTTTCTATCCTTTCATACTTCAACCCTCTAGGGCTCATCGTCTCTGACTATCTTATATCTATATTCTATTCCTCGCTCATTCCGTGCCTCTGTATCATACCAATTCTCGCTTTTATTCCTCTCGCACTTTCTTTCTTTACCTTTCATACATTGGGATATCAGGAAAATGGGGGGGGGGGGGGGGGCAATAATTGCGTTTGTAGTTTATTATCAAAAAATTACAATGGTTCTTATTTGCTATACTTAATTTGTATTTATACAAATGACACTGTGACGGGTTTTTTTTTTTTTTTTTGAAATGTCTTTTCTACCCCTTAGCCAATGTGGTTCATACTATTTCCTTGTTATTATTCTCAATTACATCTTCCACTAGTTATTTGTACATAAATAGCTACGCGAGATGTCTATGTGCTATTCCTTCTATTAACTATTTTTACTATAACATCCCAGTATTCAAGGAAGTATCTTCTATACTTTCTTGATATGAGCACCGGTAGGTTGGTTTTACAGATTTTTATATCTATTTTTTGCTCAAGTGTAAATCGTGCCCCTGCGTGGATTGGACAGTCCGTCAGGAGGTGGACGACCGTCTCGTCCACTCCCGGCTCGCAAGCGCATGATGGGTCCCCCATACACTTGAAACGGTACAAGTATTCGGAGAACCCACCATGCCCCGTCAGAAGCTGAGTAGTGGTGCCGGAGAAATATTGGCCTTGGACCGTGCAATACAACTCCGCAGTCGGACCATGGCCAAAAAACGACTGCATCATTCGTTATCATCATAACAGGGTTAAGCCTTATTGGCTTTTGCAATAACTGACATCTAACGTACCAGCCCCGAGAGAAAAGTCTGCGCTAAGGCCACATCCGTCAATCGATAGATATATGGGCTTGCTAAATTACCGGGTGAGGAAATACTGAGCTCACATCTTAGTAGCGGCTTAAAAGACACTCATCCTTTTCAAGTCTCCAAGGATACCCCCGCCTTCCCCACCGGCGGGAGAGGTTATGTCGGATTCCAACCGCTTAAAACATGCCGACTCGGGTCTCAATTACTGGGGTGTAAGGTTATCTAATCAGGTATTTCCCTTGCATCTTCTCTGACCCTGGCCATATACGGTTTTGAAATGGGTCCATCCTTATACAGGCCAGCCCGGAGAACCAGCCTGCCCCTTTGCCTACTCGCCACTGTGGCCACGTGGCTCCACTTGTCACCCCCAGGCCCGCGCTATAGCTACCTCGCCTTCGGCCTTGCACTGCGACCCAAAGACAGCGTACGGGTTATTCGGTTCGAGTCCGACATCCTTCCCCTCCGGTTCCAGCGAGGGTGGTATCCGTGGGGTTACCACCCCTACCACCACACCTCCATGGATTCCGCACATTAAAAAAAGAGGGACACGTGGAGTTAGCCCTAAATAGGACCGCTCCCGTCTTGGCCAGAGTTGGCCGTAGGAGGCAGCAAGCTTATAAGACATCCAAAAAAAGTAGGTACCTAATGTAAATTTAAATGAAAACGAACATCTTTCGTTCGTATTTCGTATGAATCTAATTTTTTTTTAATTGATCGAAACAAACAAACAACTTTTATAATGAGAGCTTTCTGTCCAAACAATGGAACACAAATAAATCTGACATGAGGGGTCTAACATAAATGGTAAATTGTCATCTACCTACGTAAGTTAGAATATGAGATATTATTTCGTCGACATTAACATATGGGGATATAGCTCAGTGGCAGAGCAATCGACTGCAGATCGATAGGTCCCCGGTTCAAATCCGGGTGTCCCCTGAATTCGGTTACGAAATTTTTGCTACAATTTTTTTTGTTTTTTTTTTTTAAATAATATTTAGAGTTACCTCTCAGAGCCATCATCAGAGCAGAAGTTTTTCTGATTGCATTCAAAGCTTAGTACGTAATTAATTTGAATTTGAATTTTTACTTTTTATTAGAGTTTCGTACCAAAACTAGTTACATTTCACTGTCCGCTTGTCTGTCCTGTCTGTCTGTCTGTCTGTTTTATCTCAAGAACTATGATAGCTAGACAGTTGAAATTTTCACAGATGATGTTCGCGATGAACAAAAGAAAGAGTTTTTGGTGGAACAAACTTATTTATTCCGAAAAATAGGTGGTCAGTACAATTTATTTGTGTGCAGTCTGTAGGTCGAATGTGTGAATGTCGTTGCAATAGTGTTGTGTTGGGTAGGTGTGTATGACGAGTAAGTGACGTATCTGTGTAAGGTGCAATATGATTGGTGGGTGGAGTATGGCTTGATATATTATAATATTATGTGGTATCTTGTCGACCTTAGGGAACATCGGCGTCGACAGATGATATTTGATATTTTATCGCACTCAAGGCGTTAGTTGAAAACGATAACTTTACAGGAGAGCAGATATACTGTTTAACTAGATGTGCTTCTACTTTGACGAAACGAATTATAGATCCTTTATTAACGGCAGAAAATTACGAAAAAATTTTCAGTATGTATCTTAACTTGTACTATTCAAAACTGCAAGAAAAAAATTGACGTATAAGTACTTCACTTTATTTCCTTGGGAGTGCGATATTTCTGCAACAATGTCGCTTGGGAAAGCTGAAGCAAGGAGTTCATTCCACAGCTTGAACGAGATGGGATGAAGTTCCTTTCAAACCGTACGGTGCGTACCGTTTCCGGTCGCAATGTTTGAGGATGAACTCCCTGCCTATGTCGAGCGGTGCGATGATAGAATGTAGCTATGGGCATCATATCGAACAATTCATCTGTGCTTTTGGCTATTATCTATATTGAAACCAGTCACCAAATGTACTCAATATGCACAGTACCTACGTATGCGTTTAGGGTGTGTTTTGAGGATAGGATGGGGTGCAATGGCGACGGAGCGGCTCAGAGCCACCAATTATGGGTTATATCAAATCAATCCATGTGCGCCATGGCCTCGTTTTTCTAGCGACTTGGGGTCTAGTTATATACTTAGAACTGTAATGCATTGGATTGCGCCAGAAGCACGCATTCCACAATTTTAATTATTCGCTTTGTACTTCATTGCTATTTTATTACTTCTTGAGGAAGGTTAGGTTAGGTTAGGCTAATAGAACGCACTACAACTGTTAAAAGCCAATCAATAAGAAAAAATATCAGTAAGACTGACTGCCTCTTGAATGGACCTGAGTATTGAACGGTGATCCGACATATTTATTTATTACACAACATAGATTACAAATATGATTATAACAAAAAATGAGATTCAACAATCGGAGTCTGAACTGCAAGCAAAAAATTCGTGTAAACAGAAAAACCAAGAGAAAATAATTTAACCCTAAGTAATAACCATTCAAAGGAATACATATTGCTACGCCCGGCGCTTGGCAACTTCTTGGCGAGTGAGCGAGACGGCACTATAGAAAGAGACAGCATGCCTTGATGTCACTGTTCTAGAAGAAATCGAATGAATAGAACGAGACGTCAGTCTAGAAAGAGACACAAGACCCAATAGAACCTTCCAGAACGTTCCTGTCTTTTTCAGAACGTTCCTGTCTTTTCCAGATCTTTCGCTACTCGGCCGCGCCCGATATAAAAGGCGAGCTAACAGCCTCCGAAAAAGTTAGTCTACGACTAGTATTCGAAGCGATCACTGCGATAAAGGTGCGAAGCGATACAGTGAGATTATGCAAGTGGCTGTGTATTGTGTAAGGAAGAGTTTTTGAATTTCTACGTGCTTTGCTGTAATTGAAGTGCAGCTGAATAAAATCTGTCTACAACGGTTATTTTCGCATTTTCTATTTAAACTGACCCCCACGCTCGTAACAATATTTATAGTAGTTAATTTGTCAGTTACCGATTACAGATTTACAGAGCTGGGTGCAGAATAGAGGACATCCTTGAGTGAACCAATAAACGTTGCGATTTTGGCGAATATACCAAGTTCTGTGTTTTTTTGCCAAACTATCTACTATTATTATATTGACGGGCCATCCTGACCAGGGAAAATTGCAGTATTAAAAGGATGTCTAGCAGTGACAGGGTACAGCTAATCTATTTTAAAAAAGATAAGTTATACTCACGACGTCATCCTTAGAATCGCACTCGCAGAACACGTTGGAGACGCTGGGCGGATGGCAGTCGAGAGCACGCACCAGCTCGACGCCAATACCTTGCTGGAACAAGAGAAACATTTGTTATAGAACGGATCTCTGACAAGGCATTGCTCTTTTCGAGGTTCCGTACCCGGAGGGTAAAAATGGAACCCTATTACTAGACTCCGCTGTCTGTCTGTCTATCAACAGACCGAATTGTACAGACCGAGTACGTGATAACTATTTAGTTGAAATTTTCGCAGTTCATATTTCTGCTGCCGTTATCACTACAAATATTAAAACACAAAAAATGTAATGGTATGGAAGCACAGAATAAATATACTAATGACTATATTTATATTGTGACTGTGGGGTACCGATACTAAGGAAATATCTTTAGTAATACTTAAAAATGAATAGATGGCACTGGTAGACTCATTTAAAGAAATAAAAAGTTAAAACGCTTATTTCCCTATTTAGAATCACGTAAAGTGATTCTAAATATAATATTATTTTAGAACTTAAACACATGATAATGTAAACATATAAAACTCGTTGATAATGTAATAAATAAAGATTTCATAACAATTATTGTGCTATCTTAGGAAGTTGCCATCTAGCGGCATGGTGCATTAAGTCTGTAACTTTACAATGGGGATACCGACTGCGCTTTTCTCCTTACAAGGGTCGTAATGGCCAATGTTAGCTGTCATCTACGTAGATTTCATTATTTGTCAAATCTGACAGCTATGAGTTTGTTATTGTCACAGAACAGATGGCTATTGTTGTTTGGTCATATGCTGCTGCCATCTGCAATTAGTTTTGCGTCGGCATCCTCATCACTGCAGAATCTGGCAGAATCGACACTTATACTCTTTGGTCTCTTTTAAATCCTCTATTTTGTTGTATTCTTGTAAATATTTAGTTTTAGTTTAGCTTTAAAAATAATTTTGATTAGACATATAGATTAGAATATTTATAATTTTATTCATTCATTTTCAACAATGTGTTTAGTGTATGATTTATATTTGAAAAATTAAATGTTTAATAGTAAATATTAGAAGTTTGCCAAAACAATGTCGCCATCTAGTTACAACTCCTGCAAACAAAAGTTGCCTGCCTGCTTTTGGAAGTTACGAGCGTTACCATTTTTGTTCCTAATTGTGCATCTGTATAAGAGTTATATTATATTATCTGTGCTTATATATACGTTCTTAATCAGTGACTGCAGTCTAACCTCCAAACTCCAAGAGGAAAACCTGCGTCTAATTAGCGCTGTTTTAGTTATAGACGCATTTCGATTTATCTACCAATCAACTTCATTAATCTATGGTTGTAAACTTGTAACAATGCTGACCAATTACGCCTAGACACGTGTGGTTACTTTTGAAACAATTTGGCTGAGCAAGAATTATGTGTTTCTTGTACAATGCCGGCTTTTTATCGCTTTTCACATAAATCTTTCCTGATAAGGACCTACTTCTGCTTCTATGGTTCGTTAAAAATCTATTGTACTCAATATTCCTGTAAAGTAGGAATGGTAGCCCGGGGTTCAAATGATGCGGTGGATGTACTGGACGTGCGGAGTGAGAAACTCTCGCATCCGCAGCAGCCTTCATACCCGTGACATTGCAAATAAAATGCAAGTGAGTCGTAGAAAAAGGTTGGTCCAGGCACTGGGTCCCCACTACGAACAAATTTTATTAGTGACTAATAAAATATTCTAGATGGCGTTATGTGTATCAATTTAACATAAAATTCTAAATGAACAAGAATTGAATCCTATAAATATTATTTTCTCATAAAACTTTAATATTTGTTCCTCATAAACATATAATAATAAAACTTTGAAACCTAATTTCGACAATTTGTTATAATTATGCAGCGCCCTTCCCGTCTTTTATCGGTACTATAATGATACTGCCGATACTGTGCACTACGTTACACACAATAGATGGCGTGTTATTCAATTCTCTATATTTTCACGGCTGTTACTCAAACAAAAAACATATCGAACGAGATTTACTGCAATTAACAATTGATTAGTTTCTTATTTAATTATTTTAGGAGTATGATTAAAACTAACAATTAAAAAGTTACTTCTGTTCTGTATTTTTTTAACGTTTATTGTTGAAGAAAACCGCTGTTTTTATAATCTACGAAATTTTGTAGGTATTGCCCTTTGTTCCGAACATACAACGCCGCCAACTTGAGTGTTAGGGTTGTCACTTTGTCAATGAAAATTAAACAATCCTATAAAACGTTTAGAATGCTTATTTATTTTTATCCCCCCACGCGAAAAGGATAAGTCATAATAGGTAATATTATTTGTTTAAAATTAAAAAATTATAAAAACTCTCCCCAGTTTTCTAGGGTACATATTTGTTCATGTTAGTTCACATATTAGTACTTGGGTGAACAAAAGCAAAACGTTGGATTTTTGGCGCCAAAATGTTTTTTGTCATCTTTTTTCGCTCTAACTTATCAATAAGGGTATTAAAATAAGGGAAAATTAGAAGGCACTTGCATAATACCTTCTGAGGGTGTCAGAACTGTCAAACTAGGGACAGCATTTTGTAATGGCGGTCACTATTTTATGGATTGCACCCCAGTTTACCATTAAGCGGGGAGCAGTCAATTTGAAATATTTAAAGCAATTTAAACAAATTAAGAAAAATAACGCTCCTGTGGCGCGCTCCTTGTGTAGGTAATACTAGGTTAGGTAGGTAGTACTAGATAGGTAGGTAGTACCTGCTTCTTACCTATTAGAAATAACAAGGGCTTTTAAACATGCTGAGTACGGATTTGTAAAAAAAATTATATTTGGAATATTTCTCGCATATTTCTACTGAAATAATAACGGTAGGTACCTACTTTCTGCCTCATTTTTTAAAGACTACCTATCTACTGGGGTACTTTCTGAGTTGGTGTAGTGTAAATAATGAATTTATATAATTTTGCCACAGGCATTTTTCCAGTTTCCACTGGAGTTAGAACTCTTAAAATTACTTTTTCAATCGGTAAGTACCGGGTTTTGGAGCTTAGACCCCCGGTGGCCGACGCCCGACTGAGAATCCGTATCCAAATTAGTATTCTTTCTACTTTTGCACAACCCTGGGTGACCGTTCTTAACATTTGAAGTTTTAAGCGATATTAGTCAGGTCGGTGGGTCGGATGGGTGACCGTGAAAATAACAAGAAGGTAGGTAGGTATCTACGTAATACCTTTTAGTTAAACGGCTTTATTAATTGAAAGTATGACATCTCAGGCAGGTATATTGTCGTCTGAAAAGACACACGCCTTCCTACTTACCTACCTACCTATCAAATTTAATATCAGATCAATTACTCAACAGGAATAGGGTAACATTTATACCTAAGTACATAAAGCGAACTTAATAAAATGTATCTACATCAAGGTAGTCAGTAGTAGTAGTACCTACCGCACATACAACGACACACGGCGACGAGCCAAGCAAGCGGATGATATACCTACCTATAACGAGCTCCTATGAGACGACTTTCTCGCTCGCTTGATCGATTCATCCTATCTCGCTCTGTGTCGCCAGCGCAACAATAGTCTCTGTGGCTGCCGGCCATTGCATTTTAAATTTCTACACGAATATCGCAAATGCGAAATGGCAATCGTTAAAGAAAGTTGGAGCCCTTCGAAGACCGATGTCAAATCTCTCATAGGATTGGTGACTTGGTGACCATTCCTCAATTAAAGAATTTTTGTTGAAAGATTCCATTAGCTCCATTAGCTCTTCTACTGTCCTGACAGTTGGGGTAGGACCCGTAGGTCAGACGGTAGTCGGTCAGGTAAAATTTAAGGAGTCCGAGTCATTTTGAGTTATTCGTACACCCCCACTGATAAACGGATGGGACTCTAGCGCAAGCTTTCTTCTTGAGGATAGTAGGTCAAACGGCAGTCGCTAATGTAAAAGTCAAGGGGCTGAGTCATTTTGAGCTATTCGTACCACCCACTGATTAACGGATGCGAGTCTGGTGCAATTTTGCTTCTTGAGGATAGTAGGTCAAACGGCAGTCGCGCATGTAAAAGTCAAGGGGCTGAGTCATTTTGAGCTATTCGTACCACCCACTGATTAACGGATACGAGTCTGGTGCAATTTTGCTTCTTGAGGATAGTAGGTCAAACGGCAGTCGCTCATGTAAAAGTCAAGGGGCTGTGTCATTTTGAGCTATTCGTACACCCACTGATTAATGCATGCGACTCTGACGCAAGTTTTCTTCTTGAGGATAGTAGGTCAAACGGCAGTCGCTCATGTAAAAGTCAAGGGGCTGAGTCATTTTGAGCTATTCGTACCACCCACTGATTAACGGATGCGAGTCTGGTGCATTTTGCTTCTTGAGGATAGTAGGTCAAACGGCAGTTGCTCATGTAAAAGTCAAGGAGCTGAGTCATTTTGAGCTATTCGTATCACCAACTGATTAACGGATGATGCGGCTCTGGGGCAAATTGGCTTCTTGAGGATAGTAGGTCAAACGGCAGTCGCTCATGTAAAAGTCAAGGGACTGAGGAATTTTGAGCTATTCGTACACCCACTGATTAATGCATGCGACTCTAATGCAAATTTTCTTCTTGAGCATAGTAGGTCAAACGGCAGTCGCTCATGTAAAAGTCAAGGGGCTGAGTCATTTTGAGCTATTCGTACCACTCACTGATTAACGGATGCGAGTCTGGCACATTTTGCTTCTTGAGGATAGTAGGTCAAACGGCAGTCGCTCATGTAAAAGTCAAGGAGCTGAGTCATTTTGAGCTATTCGTACCACCCACTGATTAACGGATGCGAGTCTGGTGCAATTTTGCTTCTTGAGGATAGTAGGTCAAACGGCAGTCGTGCATGTAAAAGTCAAGGGGCTGAGTCATTTTGAGCTATTCGTACCACCCACTGATTAACGGATACGAGTCTGGTGCAATTTTGCTTCTTGAGGATAGTAGGTCAAACGGCAGTCGTTCATGTAAAAGTCAAGGGGCTGAGGAATTTTGAGCTATTCGTACCACCCACTGATTAAAGGATGCGAGTCTGGTGCAATTTTGCTTCTTGAGGATAGTAGGTCAAACGGCAGTCGCTCATGTAAAAGTCAAGGGACTGAGTCATTTTGAGCTATTCGTACCACCCACTGATTAACGGATACGAGTCTGGTGCAATTTTGCTTCTTGAGGATAGTAGGTCAAACGGCAGTCGCTCATGTAAAAGTCAAGGGGCTGAGTCATTTTGAGCTATTCGTACTACCCACTGATTAACGGATACGAGTCTGGTGCAATTTTGCTTCTTGAGGATAGTAGGTCAAACGGCAGTCGCGCATGTAAAAGTCAAGGGGCCGAGTCATTTTGAGCTATTCGTACCACCCACTGATTAATGCATGCGACTCTAATGCAAATTTTCTTCTTGAGCATAGTAGGTCAAACGGCAGTCGCTCATGTAAAAGTCAAGGGGCTGAGTCGAGCTATTCGTACCACCCACTGATTAACGGATGCGAGTCTGGCACATTTTGCTTCTTGAGGATAGTAGGTCAAACGGCAGTCGCTCATGTAAAAGTCAAGGAGCTGAGTCATTTTGAGCTATTCGTACCACCCACTGATTAACGGATGCGAGTCTGGTGCAATTTTGCTTCTTGAGGATAGTAGGTCAAACGGCAGTCGCGCATGTAAAAGTCAAGGGGCTGAGTCATTTTGAGCTATTCGTACCACCCACTGATTAACGGATACGAGTCTGGTGCAATTTTGCTTCTTGAGGATAGTAGGTCAAACGGCAGTCGCTCATGTAAAAGTCAAGGGGCTGAGGAATTTTGAGCTATTCGTACCACCCACTGATTAAAGGATGCGAGTCTGATGCAATTTTGCTTCTTGAGGATAGTAGGTCAAACGGCAGTCGCTCATGTAAAAGTCAAGGGGCTGAGGAATTTTGAGCTATTCGTACCACCCACTGATTAAAGGATGCGACTCTGGCGCAAGTTTTCTTCTTGAGATTTAACTGGCCCAGATCAAATGGCGGCAGCAGTCAGCACAAGTAAAAGCCATGGGGCCTGAGTCATTTGTTTTGAGTCGTTCGTCGTGTCGGAACAAAATGGCGAGAGTAGAAACCTAGTCATATTTATTCGTGTTTATAGGTGCATAGATACCTACATACGATATTTACATATTCTTGTCCCATTCTAGGTATGCCGACGGCCCACGTCGTTCATAAGTACTTATGTAAGGCGGGAGTGCTTATGTCGTACTCGACATATATGCGGTGCATCCGCGACGGCTTAGTCGGTTCGAGTTCGAGTCCGACACCACTGCGCCGTGCCACCGTGTCAGCCGCCGATGCTATGCCGATGATAACAGTTATGTTGAACTCGACTGGATATACCTACTCTGGCATGAGGTGTGTGTTTTTAATCGGTTCGAGTTCAACATAACCACCAAAAATGACACCAAATTCCTACTCAGCACACCCACTCAAAAACAAGTTAGATCATACCCGTATTGCAATTTTGTATAAAGAGGACTTTGATTAACATCTAATTCATACTCAGCATACAAGAAGTGTGAAGTAGTAGCCCGATTGCAAGTTTGAAGATGCGATCTATATTAATTTACCTCTTTGGTAATATATATTATTACTAGCTGTTACCTGCGGCTCCGCCCGCGTTGATGTCCGTTATCGCGGACTGGAGTATGAAAAATAAATAGTAGCCGATTCTCAGACTTCGGTCTAGCCGTTTCGGAGGAGTATGGGAACGAATATTGTGACACGAGAATATTAGATTAATTATTTATACTTCTTGACAAAATATAGTACACCGCCATCTAGAAGCTATTACTGCGAAATGTAGACTGAACCTCGGGATATTTCGTTGACATCTAGTGGCGAAGAATAATATTTAAAAATAATGCGCAAATTAGCCCGAGTTATGATGTATAAGTCTTCAGGCTTTCACGGCCGGCGTTGCATGTAGAATATACTGCTTCCGGGCTGTTTGGCCGTGGTCGACCACGGCCAAATAGCCCGGAAGCAGTATATTCTACGAGTTATGATGGTCTCATTTTTTTTGTATGGAATGGGGTATCTGTACTTTAGTATTATGTTATCTGTGCCCATATTGCAATTGTCTACCTACAGCGCGGCGGCCCTATTGGGGGCCAAAAATGACGTCAAATTCGAACTCGGTATACTCGAAAACTCATTAGACCATACCCATATTGCAATTTATCTAGGATACCGCGGCGGCCATATTGAATCCCAAAAATGACATCAAATTCACACTCAGCACACTCAAAAACCTATTAAACCATACCCATATTGCAATTTTCTACCGACAGCGCGGCGGCCATATTGGAGGCCAAAACTGACGTCAAATTCGAACTCAGCATACTCGAAAACCCATAAGACCATACCCATATTGCAATTTAGCTAGGACACCGCGGCGGCCATATTGAATTCCAAAAATGACATCAAATTCACACTCAGCATACTCAAAAACCTATTAAACCATACCTATATTGCAATTTTCTATCTACAGCGTGGCGGCCATATTGGAGGCCAAAACTGACGTCAAATTCGAACTTAGCATACTCGAAAACTCATTAGACCATACCGCGGTGGCCATATTGGATTCCAAAAATGACATCAAATTCACACTCAGCATACTCAAAAACCTATTAAACCATACCCATGTTGCAATTTTCTACCTACAGCGCGGCGGCCATATTGGAGACCAAAACTCAGCATACTCGAAAACTCATTAGACCATACCCATATTGCAATTAATTTAAGTCACAGCGGCGGCCATATTGGATCCCAAAAATGACATTAAATTCACACTACGCATACTCAAAAACCTAATAAACCATACCATTATTGCAAATTAGCTACGACACCGCGGCGGCCATTATGGATTCCAAAAATGACATCAAATTCGTACTCAACACACTCAAGAACCCTCTTATCTGGCAAACGAGGGTATTACCCTTTTTTTCTTGCGAAGATCCGCTGTTTGAAAAAGCCCGATTGCGAGTTTGGAGATGCGGTCTCTACTAACATCACTCACAGTTAATCTTCTTAAATAAATAGTAGTCATAATGTGCCTACCTATGTTTATTTATATTGTCATTTATGTATGACACTTCTTATCGTTGAAAATATAGTACACCACCATCTAGTAGCTACTACTGTAAAACGTAAGCTGAACCTCGGGCTATATTGTTGACATCTAGTGGCGAATATTAATATTTAAATTTAGCCCGTAAAATAGCCCGAGTTATGATGGCCTCATTTTTTTGTATGGGATGAGGTATCTGTACTTTAGTATTATGTTATCTGTGGTCCAGGGTTTTATTTCGAGTCTTCTTTCTATTGCAGTGATATGGTCTGCGTATGTTTCCGTCAGTCGCCTCTTACGACCTCCTTCGAATGAGATGGGGTGGTGATACTTATATTCCTTTTCAGTCATAGTTTAACAATAAAAGATTAGCATGTCCAAACTATCACGTTGTATTGCGTGTCGAATTGTTGCGTCGTGAGCGATTAAAACGATTCAACTACAGAATGGCAATGAAAGCATAAACTGTGCGATTGGAAATACATTATTATTTTACTTTCGCTACTTTTATAGACAGCTGTGGAACATTTAATTGCTTTTTGTTGTAACTGATTTCGTATTCGCAATCCACGACATTGACAGGTAATCGTGTGTTGCTAATAAAAATATTTATTGTTCCGGGGC
Organism: Eilema caniola; assembly: GCA_949126895.1. Taxonomy (NCBI): domain Eukaryota; kingdom Metazoa; phylum Arthropoda; class Insecta; order Lepidoptera; family Erebidae; genus Eilema; species Eilema caniola. The sequence goes on along the minus strand of OX421486.1, from coordinate 801,118 downwards.
GTCCAATGCTTGAAATACAGATTTTTTATTTATTTATTTATTTTTTTTTATTTATTTATTTGCAATTCTTTGATTTTAGATTTACATTTACATTTATACATTCAAGGATATACATATTTTGTTCTTCATGGGTATACAACATCCGTGTCTGAACTAGATAAATTAATATCTGTATTTCAGACAGCGGCCCTTATAAATAACTAGATATATACTTAAATCTCAATTAAATCAGTAACATTATAACTTAAAAATACGAGTATTATCAGACAATTCATAAATTATTACATTAATGACAGCAAAAAAAAAATGCGTCCTATTATTATCAACCAATCATGGTTTAATTCTCTTATTATGTATTGACGTCATTTATTTGTAGAGAAATAGCAATAATACAATTAATTATTAAATAAATTGATGAATTAAAATATTATATTATTATAATCATTAAATACTATGATTGATTATCAACAACACCACGGGTACTATATTATCTTCAGAACTATAATTATTAGACATTTTATAAAAAATTATAATTGTGGAGTGTGGAGTGAACCTCCTTTTGTGTGAATGTGTGTGTGTGTGTGTGTGTGTGTGTGTGTGTGTGTGTGTTTTTGTTTGTGTGTGTGTAGGAGGTTTTGTGTGTTTATTTTGGTATGTCCAACAGGTGTTCGGTTTCTACATAACTGAGTTTACTAATATACTCAAATATTTTATTCTTACATTCTCTAGGATTTAGGCTTTGAATATCAATGATTTTACTAATCTTATTATAGAGAAATGGACCTAAGAAGGGGAAATATTTGTTTGCAAATTGGTGTTTAAATGCTGGTCTATTAGTGAAGACTATATCTTTACGTCGCTTGGCAATCATGGCAGATTTGTCGAAGGTGAAGGTTGAGTGTTGTTTCATTAGAGTCAGAAGTATGAACAACTGCCGAACCGAAAGGACCCCACAAGACTGGTACAACTGATAAGTAGGGAACAAATAGGGACGAAATGTGCTTACTTTGAGAATAGTTCTCTGAGCTACTTCAAGAGGTTTAATATTAGTTTTTTGTGCTCCTCCCCAGACCGTAATACAATATCCCATTATTGATTGCACGAGTGCCAAGTAGACCTCTTTGAGGAGTTTGGGATCTGCAGCATCTCTTAAATTTTTGAATACATATATTAGTCGTATTAGCCGCGAGGCAGTCAAGTTTATATGATATTGAAAAGATAGATTGTTATCTATCATAATACCCAAATATTTAACCACACTTGTAGCCGTCAGAGAAGGACATCCGCAGATCCCACGGTTACAGCAGACGTGCGCAACTATGGAGCATGTTGGAGCTGGTGATATATTATTACGCATTGAAAAAGGTATGTAGACAGTTTTCTTTGAGTTTAGTGTCAATTTATTGCTCTGCAGCCAGTGGCAAACGGTATCGAAGCCCGCCTGGGCAGTCCTATAGGCTTCCTCCCAGGTATCGGCAGAAAACAAAAGTACTGTGTCATCCGCGTAAGCAATAATTTTACCACCCAACAAGGTAAGATCACAGAGATCATTCAAATATATTAGAAATAGAGTTGGTCCCAGTATACTGCCCTGCGGTACACCATGGGTGATAGGCAAGTCATCGCTAATAATATTATCAATTTTAGTGCACTGACATCGGTTAGAAAGGTAGTCTTTAATTAATTTTAACTGATTCCCACGTACTCCTAGTCGGTCGAGCTTATCCATCAGCAGTGGCACTGAGACCGTATCAAAGGCCTTGGCAAGGTCTAGAAATACACCTATTGTTTTTTTACCTTCGTCAATATTCTTTACTACATAATCTGTAAGCTCATGGACCGCATCACTTGTAGATTTACCTGTTCTAAAGCCAAACTGATTGTCTGAAAGTAGGTTATTTTTTTCTAAGTAATTTGTCAATCTTTTGTTAATGATACGCTCCAAGAGCTTTGAGATCGAGGGGAGGATAGAAATTGGTCTATAATTATTGATCTGTCGTTTATCGCCGGCTTTATGAATAGGAAGAACAACTGATTTCTTTAGTACTGAGGGAAAAATACCTTCGTGCAAGCAAATGTTAAATATGTGTGTCAGTATTGGAATAAGGGAGTGTCTTTTTTCTTTTAGAAGATAATTAGGGATAGAATCCCACCCTGCAGAGCAAGCACTTTTAAGGTTTAGGATCAGGCCTTCAACCTCTGCCTCATCGGTGTCCAATAGCACTAGTGACTGCAAAGTCCTACTTGAGTTCTTTAAAAAATCTTTGAAATGTAGGTGGCTTTCGCAATTTATAATCGCTTCGGAAAGGGTTTTACCAACAGTGACAAAAAACCTATTGACATCGTCAACCGATTTTTTGGGGCAAGCCCTATTTATTAAGTCTGTAGACGTATTTTGAATTTTTGATGTATTTGTGATATTTTTAATTGCACCCCAAATTTTTTTATTGTTTTTTCCAGCTGTCTTTATTAGATCCTTTTCGTAGGATATCTTAACTTTTTTAATTAATTTGTTACAAAAGTTTCTGTATCGCTTATAGATTAATGCATTTGCTTCATTTTCAGGGTGTTGTTTAGCTATTTTATGTAGCCTGTCTCTATGCCTCATACAGCGCAAAAGTCCCGGTGTTACCCACGGCTTAATAATTTTACGTCGTCGCGAAAATTTCACAATACTGGTGTTATTAGTTATTGCAAGTTGAATGGTTTTAATGAAAATTGTCATGGCGACATTGGCATCGGTTGAATTATAAATTGGATCCCAATTAATACTGTCCAATTCTGTGTATAGGTTTTCTTTGTTTATTTTATTCATTTCTGTATGGGCATAGGTTCTCTTGTTTTTATAATTAAGGCACAGCAGTACAGCCTGGTGATCTGTGATTGAAGACTCTAGTACCAAAGTGAGAGCTGATGATTTGGTTTTCAGTATCACATGGTCAATGCATGTCTTCCCATACCTAGTAGGTAGGGTATGCGCCGGCCAGAGACCATGAAATGAGCAGAGGTTTAAGTACTCTGTTTGTGCCGTAAAAACTGTATCAGGGCGGATGTTTATGTTGATATCACCTATTATGGAGACATTTTTGAATGTGGTCAGATTTTGCAAAACATTGTTCAATGTTTGAAGGAAGTTGTCTATGTTTTTGTATGAGGGAGATCTATAGACTGCTACTATAGCAGTTTCCTTGCCAATTTTTATAATTAGACAATTTGAGTCCTGACAATGGGGTTCCTCTACAGTAACATTCAGATTAGTTTTAAAGTAGACGGTCACGCCGTCATTTTGTAAGACGAGTGAGTGGTTAGAAGCATATGATCTGTACCCATCCAGTGTCGGTAAGAATGGACAGCATGATAAACGGCATTCGGTTAAGATGATAATATCACAATCAAGTCTGAGCCTATCTAACATAGCAACCAGGTCACTGAAATGCGCTGAGAGGCTACATATATTCTGCGTAAGGACAATGAGGGAATTGATAGGTTGTTTAATAAGGTTTTGGCAGTCCTCTACATCACAAGCCATTGAATCAAATATTGACATACGATCCATATCCAAGACCGCGTCATCCATCAAATAATATGATATATTGCACATGTTCACATAAAATAAAACCAATTAGAGCTGAGCCAGACACACGATAGCAACAGTATAGAAGACCATTAAAAGATCGTCCCATATTACCACCATTCAAGTCTCTAAACATTTCGGGTGGAACTGCAAGTACCAGAAAGTGAAACCAACAATTTTTGCAGAATTGAGTGATTTGTATGGTATGTAAGTGTAAGGGGTAAAGTACTGTAGATTTTTCATCAGTTTCAACAATAATATTAGATACAAGAGAATATGATACATGGTGCCATTTAGTAGCATGCAAATGACATAAGACAAATATCAAGTATTTACTATTCGCCTCACACGCTAAATTAATTTCAACATGTGAAGCGAATAGTGAAGCATTTTTTTCCATATCTAGTCAATCCGGATTCACCTTCAGCTTAGCTAGATCAGCCTCTTCCTGGATTCGAATATGAGGCATTCCTTCTTTTCTACGAAGGTATATTTTTCCATAGGACGTCCAGCAGTAGGAATACCCGTGGGTAGTTGCAAAGTCTCTTGCCAGGAAAAACAGTCTCCTTCCCTTTGCAGTAAGACTCTCTGAAATATAGATGGGCTTTTGGGGGCCAGGTAAGCCCAGGAGACTAGTGTTTAATTTTTCTTTTTTTTCTTGTAGAGTCAGTTTCTTGAGATTACTTATTAAAGTATCCTTTGCCAAGACAGAGGAAAATTCCACGATGATTGGCTTGATGACATCATTTTTTGAGAAGGGTCTATAAACATCCTTGATGTCCGCAGTATGTAGTTGTAGGTTTACAGTGCTACAGATTTTTTTCACAGTATCACAGAGTACAAGTTTGCTTTCGTTTTGAATTTTTGGTACATTTCTAATTTCTAATTTGACCGCACAGGACTGCCTTTCGAGGATTTCCAGTTTGTTCTCTAAGATTTTTATATAGGTGAATTGTTCTTTACGTTCTCGCCGAATAGATGTCAGTTCCGTTTGTATTTCATCATATTTTTCAGACAGTGTTAACATTGTTGCATTTATGATTTCATTTTGTAATTTTATTTCCGTTAAGCTCGATTCCAGATGGTCTAGCCTCGCTTTTTGATCTAGAGCAAATTTTGAGAACATTTCCTGAACCTGGTGCATAAAGATACTTAATTCGGTTTCCCGCTTCCTCTTTGTGCGCACCGTGTTTGTGTTGGTATTTGCTTTTTTATCCATAGATTGGAGATCGGAGGTACTGCCATCCATACATTCCGAATCCGTCCCTGAAGGTCCCGGCTTTGATGGTGGAGGCGTACGCTTTAGTGGCATTGTAGAATATTTTACAGACGTAATCGGGATATCTAGCAACCCCAACAGCTCTATGCCAGATAGGAGTGTAAACCCAATGACAGTGACAGCACGTTGACCGGCGGATGTCAGTTTGTTGACAGATGACGTTGAGCAAATTGCAATTGATATCGTGCAATCAAATAAAACGCAAAAAGACGATAAGTGGTTAGGGTAGGATCGAACTCAGACCTCCTGTTCGTGAGTCCGATGGCTATCAGCACACGCCACGGACACAACTTACAGTGGCGTCCAAATTTGCTGGTTGCTTTTTATGATGCTATAGTCCCTTGCAATAGGTTGGATGTCTTTTTGACCATATATGGTAATTTGTTTGCTTCATGCAACACAAGATGACTCACCGATTTAACTGCTAACTGTGCACTGTTTGAGAGATTTTAAAAGTTTTTTATTATTTACACCACGTTAAAGCAACTTCACAGATCCTATTTTTTCACAGTTTGCTTGAAATTCTCTTCCGATTCTTAAGGTATATAGTACTTGTCTGTGTTTAGACTTTTTCCGCCTTTATTTATTTTTAGAAGTCTCACGTACTGAGTACACGTCTGACTCACACGCTAGCGCTGAGTGTGATGTGTGATTTATTTAGGGCACGTCTATTTGACTTCACCTCAGCTGATGGTGAGCTGCAGGCAGAGTCTCAACACGTACCATGTCAGCTTGACAGCCTCTCCAGATGCATCTTCACGCCGCCCCCATAAAGGACCCGTGACAGATTACCTATACCTAATGTAAATAGCATTTCTTCTACACTTCCTTTCTGTGTGTCGGCTTACTTTGGTTCTTACATGAGCCGTCTAATCCCCCAAACTAGAAAAGAAAGCATGTACCAGCTTAGACCTCATCTTCCAATCTCCATGTTGAGTACACCCTTGAAGATCTTGGTGGTGCCTTTTATACCTATCATATTCGTAATTATGTGGGTAGTTATAAAAAAAACCCTAATCTGACAGTTAGAGTTGATATATTTGAGGTTTGAAATATTAACTTACAAAGAAGTAATTTAAACGTCATTATAATTGATCATTAATCAACTTAATACATAATTACTGGCATTTCAATCAATTAGTTAAATATTAATTCGGTAACTACATACTACATCAATTAAAAGTAATTAAATTATACGTGTGAAAGAGACAAAGGTATTTACATCGTGTTTTCTATTTGACATTGATGTCGATTCTGTTGCGCATTTCACTAAACTCTAAAAAAATTCGACGTCTTTTTTGCTATCATAGTAGGAGGAAGGCAGTTCAGAAAAATTATGAAGAATTGCGACTTTTATGGCTGTGACAAAACAAACAAACATAGCTAGATTTTTAACCGACGTAACTAGGGTATCAGCGCAAAAAAACCATATCTTAGTTCATGTGGATTACGTCGGGGGTACAGCTTTAATAATTTATGGAAATAATGGTTGTTCAAACGGCACAAAATTTACGAAATATTATACAAAACGGAAAGCAGAGGATCGGACGAAATGGCGCGCATTGGGAGAGCCTTATGTCCTATGTCCATCAGTCGATTGCGGACATAGGGCTGATTGATTTATTGATATACAAAACTAGCTATTGTCGGCGATTTCGCCCGCATGGATGTTAGTTAACGTGACCAAATATGTATGCCCTTTCCGAAGTGCTAGTCTATCTATATTACGCACGTAGGTAGTTGCCTGCCGAATTTTACCAAACTCGGTTCAGTGGCATGAAAGCGTAAAAAACAGACAGACACTTAGGTTGCTTAGTTATGTACTTTCGCATTTATAATATATTAGTAAATATGTAAGTATATTATGCGAGTTAAAAAAAACAAAGTCATTCAAAAGGCAAGTATTTGTACTTGGCTTTGGGGTCGATGGTTCGCCACCCCGGCATTACCCGTAGCATACCTACTTTGTACCCTCGTATAACCTCTGTAACCCACGTATGCTCATAATTTTTCAAATAATGCATGGGAAACCGATTGATTTTTGACAATTATGATCACTTCTACACTCCCATAAAATTCCTCGATTAATTGACTATTCAACCCAAAACGTGTTAATAATGTTGACCCTCTGTCTTAAAACTTTGCCTTCAGCTTACCATCAGGCGAGGTGAAGTCAAATTAACGTGTATTACCTGAGATACAGGCAGATGCTGGATGCGGCAAGCTGAAGACAGGGCGCTATGGCGCTCATTAGGGGAGGGCTATGTCCAGCAGTGGACTAATATAGCCTGATGATGATGACCTGAGATTAGCGCTTCAACAAAACGAACTAATTCTTCAGCTTTATATAATATTTGGATAGATCTTAATCTAGTTCACGAGATTTTGTGACAGCAGAATTGGCACCATTATTAACGTATCTATTTGGTGAGTCGTGAATTGTTTGGCATTGGCACTGGTTATCAATCGGTTTTAGAGGTTTTAGTGACTAATGGATTGATTTCAATGACGTCATAGTTTGATTAGGCTCTGAGAAGTTTCCTTTGCGCACTTTTAGTTGATTGGATTGATAAAAAAATTGTGAGTTATGGTAGTTGAGAGTTCAGTGTTAAATTAATACAAAATTGTGGACATTTCATTCTAAGTAGTACACAAGTAAATAGGTTACTGGTTTTCTAATCGCTATTCATACATACACACACACTTCAATATCTGTGGTTAAAGCAATACCTAATGCTACAAAAGTAGTGGTAGTGATGGCCTGAGCACCAAATCTATCCCTACATACATATAGTTGCTCCTCTTTAATATTGGGGTAAGCAGAGACAAAGTCTTTCGATTTACTTCGGTCCTGACGTAATAGTAAAACCAACATTCCCGTGAACTGAAGGAGGCCGCCACTTTCCTTTCAAGAACGTCAAATCGTGCTGAATTATCTTTGATTTGGAATAAAACAGTATGCATTTGACAGTGACAACCGTAGTTCCTATTTTGACCATTTCACAGAATCGTTGGTTGAAGTGTATAGCTAACGCATCTTAATATTCTCCACTTTTGTACATAAATCTATAGTTAACTAGATGTTGCCCGCATCTTCGCTCGTGTGGGAGTTTGTATCTGTTCCCGATACCCATTGGAACTTAGTCCTGGGATGAAAATGTGTTATTCCACACTGTAATTTATTCCTATACAAAATTTTAGCTAATACTTTATTGTTCACCATTAGATTTACAGTAGGACAAGACAAGTAAGTACCATGTATACAGTTTAGGGTGCTTACATATTGACGCTGGTTTGCCCGCTTCGACCAGCAAGCGGCGATCGGCTTTTGTTTAAACTAGTAGTGTCTATAAATCAATAAATAAATATTCCACAACATTTCACACAACGCTATCTAATCTACCTACCTACCCATGGTAGACAGTCTAATGCGGTTTAACTAACTTGTGTTATGGAATCTAGAATGCGGATAAACATACTTAGATACTTATTTTTCGTTAATACATACATAATATACATAGAAACGCCCAGACAAATGCAAATATACATATTCATGCATACAAATATTTGCACTGAGCGAGGATCGAACCCGCGCCTCCTGCGCAGCAGCCGCTACGCCACGCCACAGAGGCTGTCAATGAGCTTTCATGGTGAACAGTCTTGTTAATTTCTTTTGAAATCTATACCGTCCACATGCAATATATACGTCCACAAATCCGATATATTCCGATACGTTGTTCACTACATAGTATTGAACAAAGCCGCCTCCCGCTGTCCCTGTACGTCAAGATCTTTAAAATTACTTGTTCAACCATACAGGCAACCAAACAAAACTCTGCAGCTTTATTTATATACATATTAATATAGCATAGATTTGCATCTATGCATAGCATAGATCTCAAAAAGAAAGAAAATCAACAAGACATAGATACCCTAAAGAAATATAAAAAATGTCCACCACGCAAACTCATTTATACACACCCTACTAAGTTTCAACAAGCGTCTATCCCGCTGGCTCGCGCTGGCTAACCTGCGTGTCTATGTAAGCACCCTAATGTACAATGCGCGGCTTTATCGCTGAAAGCAATCTCTTCCAGGCAATCCGGGATTGACTAACAAACATACAAATATTTTCACAAACGTTTTTACTTATAATATTAATAATAGGAAGTAGGAAAAATAACGCTATCGTCCACAGGCTCCGGAGACCGCTCGAACTAAATAGTAAATAGTCAAAATGGACCAATTTAATCGGATAAAATAGGGCTAAACGAATTAGACTAATTTATTATGACCTATTGCATCACGAGAATCCCCACAGACCTAAGAAACACGCCGTTCTCACGAACAGCAGACTGTGACGACATTTGGTCAAGGACAGATTTAGGTCAAAATGTCACATCACATATAAATTTATTGAACTGGAGCACGCATTCACGTGTTAACATCTGAATTCCTCTGCTATCTAAGTATACATAAGTCACAAGAGAAACGAGGCCCTCTAGAGTTTAGATGCTAGTTAAATATGCAATTTACAAATTAAATTAACAAATTAATATTTCCTTAGAGAATTCCAAGTACCGGTATCAAAAATTTTAAAAGGTTTATAAAGAAAAAATATTACCTCCATAACCACAAACATTTCATCCTGTATAAAAAATTTAAAAGAGAACAAAAGAAAAATCTAGTTTTGGGCCTGACTATCCAGACTAAGGCCTGTATTCTAGTACGCCACTCAGCTGAATTGCTATATTGCAAATGAAATGTTCAAACTTTGAAGCCGATTATCTCGATATTTAGAAATTGTTAGTTACCTCCTTCATCCACTCACCTCTTCATTTATTTGAGGAAAAATTGTACCTATAGACAATCTGACAGACAACCTGTCAAGTTTGTCAATGTTTCAGCTGAGTGGCATTCTAGATTACGGGCCTAGGTGATTTTCCACCAGAGGGGCGAGACGAGACGAGACGAGACGAGACGAGGAGAGAATCGAAATTTGTATGGCAACTTTTCAATCCTCTCCCAGCATATCTTTGGTGGAAACAGTGTGGATTGACGAGAATATGCGAGGCGTGAATTGAAATATTTGTTTGTGCAAAAAGGTTATTTTCCATGCAGAGTGGCTAGGCTGGGCGAGGCGAGGAGAGTATTGAAATCTGTATGGCAAATTTCAATCCTCTCCCAGTGCATCTTTGGTGGAAACAGTGTGGATTGACGAGAATATTGACGCCTAATTTTTGTTCGGAGTTTTCGGCATTGACGCTAGAATAAAGTTATATCGAGTATTGTGTGTGAGCTGTCTAAAATACATTTATATATGAAGCATACGGGCGGCGGGGCGCGGCGGTCACGCGCGAGCTCGCGATCGCAATTTTTAGTGGAAAAGGGTCAGTGCGATTTCAATTCTCTTCTCGCCTCGTCTCGTCTCGCCCCTCTGGTGGAAAAGCACCTTAGACCCATATTCCAGAATGTCATTCACCTGAATCGCGATTAATTTGAGATTCTTTTAGACAATCTGCCGAATTTGTCAATAGGCATGTGTATACAATCTTTTCCCAGATAAATCGAAGTACAGCTGAGTGGCTTTCTAGAATACGGGCCTAATTCTACCAAATTTTTATGTCAATTAAGTGCTTCTTCGTCTTCTTATTTTATTCAAATGGCACCTTGCATCAGCTATTTGGTTGCCGATGATTCTGCCAACCTCAAGGTAGAGATTAGGTTTAATCGTTTAAAGCGGTCTCTATGTATTTATGAGGCAGTAACAAAATTATGTTTTGCATTCATACAATATTACAACATTATTAGGGAGGAAGAAAAAACATTTTTTTTTTTGATGCAGTTATAGTTCTATTTATAACTACGCGACGAAAAGTATCTTTGTCATTACAGGTGTTGTCATGGCGATTGAATAATATTGAATAATTGACATTACTAGTAGTTTTTTATGAATATTTTTGGCTTGGTTACAAGACCTCTAAGCCATATCTTCATTTATAATGTATCTTCATTTGTTGATGATGATTATAATTCCTGCCTCAGTAAAGTCGTGGGTACTTTACTAAAAGCTCCCTAGGGAGACTTGGAACGTACACGTAATGTCACATTTCACTGTAATATGCCACTTTCCTACACTTGGGTGAGTTGTCTAAGTCGTTATGTCTAAAAATACACCATTTTTATACATAAAAACTCGAATTCACACCAATTTCGTAAAATAAAGATACCGCGATGCGTCCATCTTGGAGTTCCCGCCAAAAACTCCCACTACTAGTGGTATCATAAGGTGACGTCACAATGACGTCACAGGGCAGTCATGAAACAACCTTACCTTTCCCCTTCGTATGGTGTTGAGCATCGATAGATTAGAATGCTATGGGATTGACCCTAACATTTGTTTACGACTTTCATAAACGTAGTAATATGTCAATCCCATACATTGATTAATTCTTTTCTACTTACTCAGTGCCAACTCTATCTCCACTTTTCTTCTTCTTCATCCTAGCGTCAATCCCAGTCGCATCCGAAGCTTTCGACTTGGAGTCTAGGGTCCGCTTTTACCAGTCTAATTGCGGACTGCCATTTGACCTCCACAACCCAAAGGCAATATCGAAGCATTGCAGTTAGACCAGCTTTTGGATTTTTGAGGGCTCCAACTACCCGTAATGACTGCCATAGATGTTCGTATGGCAACCGGGACCGACTGCTTAACGTGCTCTCCGAGGCACGACCAGACCACTGAAAATACACTTATTCACGCATACAGATATTTGCACTTAGCGGGGATCGAACCCGCGCATCCTGCGTAGCGGCCACGTTCATTACCACTACGCCACGGAGGCTTTCAACCTATCCCCACTTTAGATGGTCACGCTACAAACGAATTGCCCCTCCGTTAGGGGGGTAGACAAAAAAAAAATCATGACCAATAATTATTACTGTATTTAAGAACATACTGTAGTTTTAGACCGAACGCAGCCTGTGTCCTTTCTCAAGTCTAATCTACCAAATTTCATTAAAATCGGTTTAGTGGTTAAGGCATGAAAGCGAAACAGACAGACAGATTTACTTTCGAATTTATAGTATGGACTAGACTTTACATTAAGTATCCCCTTTGAAGCACCATCAAGACCTGGAGCTTCTTGCCGGGTCACGTGTTTCCTACTTTCTACCCCGGGTTCTTTAAGCGAGCAAAAATGCATCGATGAGGTCGTCAAGCTGAGTGCCACCATTATCTCTTTCATGAGACTTTACCTTCAGCTTACCACCAGGCGAGGTGAACTCAAATTGACGTGTCCTTGTATAATGAAAGAAAAAAAGGATACTATTTTATGTTTTTATATCAAGAATTTGTGTTACATATAATATACAATAAACGTTAATTCACTTTATTAAACATCACTTTAGAATTCAATTCATTATTGAAACGAATAAATTGAATACACAATATGGCGTTGAACTGATCAGATGGATAGTGCCCTTGACACACTTGGTGAAACAATAGAAGATTATACCATACGGAATACCTAATAGTATTTGGGTGTACCTAAACTTGTATCATCGGAGCCCAAGTCAAGCACAACACAATTCACTAAATTACAATTTTGGTTTCAGAACAATTAATTACATATATACATACATGTGATCGCCTTTATCCTCGTAGGGCTAGGTGAATGAACACCCACATTTCACCAATCTGTATTCGGTCCCACGTAATAGGGGGTGAGCCTATTGCCGTATTCCGGGCACTATTGTTGACTCGAGCCATGCATTTGAGGCTGAGTCATTTAGTTATCGCCATCTTATTTGAAGTTGGTTAAATGTCGATGTCGAATAAATAAATTCGATGTTTGTAAACTATTATATGTACACATTACTTGTAACCATTATAAAAAATAAAATTAGTTGAATGTATGATCGTGCATTCAAGTACAGTAGGTACTTACCGTAGGTACTTTTTGTATTATTTGCGTTGGTATGACTTAAGTATGAGTTAAGAATAGGCGGAATAAGAAATAGACAGCGACAGATCAAGAGTTCTGACCACCCTAGGCTAATTAAGAGGACGCGCCCCCGCCAGGTGTGTTACGGACGGCCTAAAAGTAGTGAGAATAGTTGTAGTGTGAAAATGTCAACATGGCACAACTAGGCTGCACTATTTAAATTCCGAGTTGAACAATGATAAGTTAAAAAATGAGTTAAATTTACGGCCGTTAATGCGAGGCGGATTAAACAAAACTCGCACTAGGCACTCTGTTGCCAGCTCACCCACTCGCTCGACCACCGACCGATTCGAGTATTATAACAAGTCAGTGTTTGATGTACGCGCGCTTTTGAAAATGTCTAATTTATTGTTAAAATTAGTGACTCGCGTATTTAATTTTAGTGTTTTGTCTCGGTCTAGTTGAAATATGTAGAGTAGATGCAATAATGGTAGGTTAGTGCATGCGAAGACACGATTTCACCGGGCGCCCCTCCCGATCCTCGCGCCCTAGGCTGCAGCCTAATTAGCCTAAGGGTTAATCAGGCCCTGGAAATAGATACCAGTTTGGTATGATTTAGGAAGGTATGAGTTTAAGGGATGAATCCGGAACAATCCCTCCATTCATGGAGATTTTTTTAAATACTAGCGCACCGAATTCAAGGACTTATTTCACGAAATAACCTTAATATTTCCCGCGTATTTACGATTTCACGGGATGAGGTAATGTACATATATCTCGTAAAACAATGGAATCCTGGCGTGGCGCCAGATGAGCTGTCTTGCCAGTCTCTGGCAGAGGTTATTGGCAGTGAACGACAAACTCTCAATGCAGATAAAACTCAAATCTATCTTATAACTGTTGTGTATATGTTACCGTTAGAGTGCGTAATTCGTTAATTTGCACATTAACTAGGTAATCTGCAGATTACCTGATACGATCAGTTAAAGTGCGAAATTTTAGTTTAAAAAGATCATTTTCGTACTTTACCTAGTTAATTTGCAGATTAAAGGATGGTACATCGTTAAAGTGCAGAAGACGGTGATCGAAATACCTTTCTTTTACTTACGCACACTGTTCCCGACGGCAAGCAACGTCGACGAAGCTCCGCGAATCTCCTGTTTTTGTACATTATCACAAGGAAAGCGCCGAAGGGTACGGCGGAGGTCTCGAGACATCCGCCTACCCTTCTAACCAAATCTAACCGAGTCGGAGCGCGCGGTGTCCACCACGAACTCGCTTCGCTCGCTCCCGCGAGGATGCATAATAATTTATGACTAAAATACTGATTAAAATTGTTTTATTAGCAAAAAAATCTGGTTTATGAACTTTACCGTATACCTGGGCGTTAATCTGCAGATTAGGTACGTAATTAATGTTAGAACTCAAAAAAAAATCGCTGTTTAATTGACGCAGCCAGGTAACCTGCAGAATACCAATAGTTAATCTGCACTCTAACTAATTTTCGCACATTAATGGTAACACATATATTTATATACTATAATATCTGATGCCCGTGCGGGAGTCTAACTACAGAAATTCGATATCGCCAATTGGTTGTGTGGTGATCAGATGGCAGTCGCTTCACGGAAGAGTTGGAAGATCAGCTGTATCACAGTTTGGCAGAAAAGCCGACCCCGGCTGAGTTGGGAAAAGTATCAGAATGATGCGGATGAGGAGGAGAAGAAGAAATGCGTGAATGTCGGTTATCGCAATATATGATCATATGTCCGGTTCTACTCAACCGGTTGCGATAAAAAGTAACGTAAGATTTTAAAGTCTGATCAAGACCTAACAAAATAAACCGCATTTAATTGAAAAAAAAAATTGAAAGCATTTATGCTTTCAATTTTTTTTTCATTTATCGTGGACGCACAGACAAAAATTTTAAAAAAGGATTTTGTCCGTAATCCATAATCTAACCTAACTTTTTTTTAATATCTTCAATGTACAGACACGACTTCTTTACAATTTTATATACAGGATGGAAGATTTTGACCTTACCTGGAGGAGAAGTACTCGAAATACTGGAGATAGTGCATTTCACTCAAATGAAACATTCCTATATTTTAAAAAAGAAACAAAACTGCATTCAATTAGTTCGAAAATTCGCCTGTCTACTAAAATTCGACTAAATAACATCTTGTATTTTTATGGCATCTATCATTAGGATTAAATCTATTTAACAAACATAGTAAATTAAACGAAAAGAAATTATAGATAAAATAGGATGATTATAGATAGGCTAACTGTACAGAAAAATGCTGCAATTTCCTAGTCGCGTCCAAACTTCACAATTTGCAGCCTAAGGTTCGCTCATTAATTTGATCGGTAAACCTGCTTTTCTGAAAGCGACAGCTTTTGACCCCCCGACCCTGCAAGAAAAGCTTGCATCAGAGTCTCGTCTGTTGTTAAGTAGATACACCTACGACCAGGAGAGGTAGGTCTGGAGCCGAAAAGTATTGGTAAGTAGGGCCTTGTAAACCTAATTTCAAGGCTCCTGTTTGGTCCTGGTCCAAGAGTACCCATGCCCAAGATATATGCCAAGATCGTAGCAGGTCTCTGCCAACCCCACTGAGAAAGAGGTGTGACTGTATGTATGTACGTTAACACCCTGTACTCAATCAATGTCATAAATTCAAGTGGCAACAGCTGATTTGGAAACTAAAAATAAAATCTTGATTTTTCTGTGATAGTGTTGCTAGACGGTAATTTATCTATTTGTTTTTATGATTGCCTTGTTACTGATGTTCAAAATTCAGTTTCGATTCAAAATACTCAAATTAAAATTGACGGTATTCTCGTATTACAATTTTCAAGAAAGACCATTGACATAGTGATCTTTTTTAACGTTGAATGGAGACAAAATTGATGAAGAAATTATTACAAGCCCCTTTTTGGCCGTTTTTAATAGAAATCGTGTACGTTTTTCATATTTCATATACGGAAGATCAAGAGTTATCATCATCTAGTTATCCTTTTTTTAAAATTAAGACAAAGAATAATGTTATTATTAAACATTGTGAGTGAAAGTAATCGAAAACGGATCACGCGAGCCACAGATCCGCGTTCTAAAATTAAAATCTCGCGCCAATCGACCTACATCGCGCGGTTTCCTGACGAACGGACATTTGACAGACTTTAATCTCCGTCAAAATATTAAACACAATTTTATTGATGTAGTTTCATCCTACTAATATTATAAACGCGAAAGTTTGTAAATACAGATGGATGGATGGATGAATGTTTGTTTTCACGTAGTTAATACATCAGAATAACACATAGGCTACAATTTATAACAATATAATCGATATTATTGCGATAACCGACATAAGGAGCCGCGGGCAATAGTTCGTTCATAATATAATAATAATTAATGACACAATCATAGTTCATTCTGTTACTGAAATAATGAGCCTACGCATCAAGGAATAATTTAACTTTTGACAGTTCCATGTAGTTTATTTAACTGTTGAAGGCTACCATTTGTCCGAGTTTACCCGAATTTGTCTTAGCTTAGAAGGTGTCCAGGGAGCGTTCGACTCTGATGTTAGTCCGGGCAAAACTCCGGACTACAATTAAAACCCAAAATACTGTAGTTCATGGAAGTATGAGCTCCATCTCTCCTTCAACGCGACTACCTCGCATAACAGATTGCCCACTGGGTCCTAAGCAGGTTCTGCTAGGACCCTGTGGGCTGACGACTCCACCCATCACTAGGTAAGTGTCAAAAGTAAACTTATTCCTTGGACGGACTATAGTTCATAATTTCAGTAACTAATTGTTCAGTATTGATCAATGCTCATTGATTTTATATTTACAACTATTGTACCAAGAATTCCGTAAAGTGGCTAAAATGTGACTTACGGTTGTCACTATGAAATGCATGCTATTTTATTGCAAATATGATGGCAATAAAAGATAATTTAACAAGATTTGACAACAGTGCAGGAACGTGAACAAAAAAATTGCTATCACCAAAGACCACGATTAAATAAACCTTTACATAGTTGGATTTTCGAATATTAAAATTAGAAATGGCAGCTTACGTAATGCAATGTATGATGTCACCAGTGACGCCACGTATTTAGAATCTCCGCAGCGCGTGTTTTGAATGATTTTGATATCATATGACGTCATCGATCATCCTTCTAGCCATTTCGCAACTCAGTTGGGACCTGTCTTCAGCCTACGAAACAGCCGAACTTATTATTGTCCGTGCAGAATCTGCCATCTGATCTCCACAACTCACGATTGCCCAT
This sequence comes from Eilema caniola, assembly GCA_949126895.1. Taxonomy (NCBI): domain Eukaryota; kingdom Metazoa; phylum Arthropoda; class Insecta; order Lepidoptera; family Erebidae; genus Eilema; species Eilema caniola. The sequence continues at coordinate 784,018 of OX421486.1, read as the reverse complement.
ATCTTAGTTATGTGTGTACCCGCATTTACAAATCATAAACCGAATGAAAATTAATGGTCCCTGCTACCTAACTAACCCGACCTATAAAAAGTGTCTGTAAATCTAGTTTTCTAGACCACTGGCGTGTTAACAGAAGTTAATTTCAGCAAGCGAAACGATCGTAAATAGAGGTTTAAAGGGCGGTAAAAATGAAGTAACAGCTGTATAATCTGTGGTAGGTATACAGTCTGTAATCTATGGTACAACAAAATGGCGGATTAAGAGGTAGTTTCTTGAGAAAGTTTCCTTTTATGTTTGGTGCAAGATTTATTTACATATTACTAGCTGTCGCCCGCGGCTCCGCCCGCGTGGATGTCGGTTATCGCGAATCGGGGTATGAAAAATAGATGTTGGCCGATTCTCAGACCTACCCGATATGCCCACAAAATTTCATGAGAATCGGTCGAGCCGTTTCGGAGGAGTTTGGCAACGAAAACTGTGATACGAGAATTTTATATATTAGATTGTTTGCGAAATATTATGAGGTTGCGCTTTTACATTGGTCTCTTGACTTTTGAAAGAGCAACTATCGTTTGACCTCCCTACACCGTGAGGAAATATTGCACCATAGCGTCGTTTGTCATGAGATGATAATCGTCATTCATCAATCAGCGATTTCTCAGTTGCATCCAAAGTTGGCACATTGGAGCCCGAGGTTTGTTTGTTACTTTTTATTAGTATGTCAACTTTTTCGGGACGGTTTACCTTTTGACCCCACCCTGAGATGAAAGCCTGCCCCAGGATGTGGTTTGTTGTTAAGCAGATGCACTGTCTTGTAGATGAGGTTAGTTTGGGCCCCTCAAGTGGGCCATGTCGATACCAGAGATGGCTTTAGATCGGACAGGGCAAAAGATAACAAACCAGCCCATGCCCAACTATGTATGAAATGTTTGTTCTTTAAATTGTATAGCGTTATAAGCACGGTGGGAATGGCGCTGCTTATCCCATAACACAGACCCTGCAGGCCCTATTTTGGGAAGCAGTGATCGAGTTAACACTATGAATATTGTGTTTTGGCATATTTTTTCGTGATTATAAGTGTGTAAAGGTTAATAAATTAATAAATAAAGTAAATAAATACAAGCTTAGAAATGAGCTGTTCGCTCAACTATGCTACTCAAGCAAACTATCTATTTTATTTAAACGAATGTTTGTAAATACATATACCAAAAAAATGCCCGCTAAGTTTTCGAACCGATGCCGGTGGCCATTTGCTAATTCAGTCTATTTTTTTAATTTGAAGTTTAGTAAGGGCCGTTTTAGTAGTCTATACAGAACAAATGATTTTTTACTTTGACTTTTGAAGTAGACGTGCGGATTAAGTCGGTTCGAATCCGACGTGGGAGGTTACGTCGCTGGGTGGTGGGGGGTTTTTTCAAGGGGCTTAGGTGACGATTCACCCTATAAAAATATCAGCTATAAAGGTGAGTTGTAACCTTTTGAAATCCTTGGCGGTTTACACACCACTGTATGTGAGTTCACTACGTCCAAATTTAGAGGTGGTCAACTCAGCCACCTAATATTTGTAACACGTTTACAACTGTTTACAATTTTTTTGTGCTTATATTTTACCAATGTATGAAGCTAATAAAAAACTTGTCCAATATAATAAAATAGATAGATATAAAAAGAACCGTTAGTTAATGCAGTTAGGTCAATAAACAAAACCAATAAGTACCAAAAACAGATTTCATAAATATGTTTCAGTATGATGTTAGTAAGGCCTTACACCGGTCAATCAGCTGATAGCATACACTCACGCATGTTATTCCCCGAAAGGGTAGGCAAAGGCGTATAAACACTCGCGTTTCGCCAACTATGATTTTCGGTCCCACCGACGTAATAGGGTGCGAGCCTATCACTTTCAAGCGGGCACTTAGTCATGAGCTGTATGTACACTGTCGGATAGAGAGAACAGCCTTATCCATTACCCACCTTTTATGATATCCTCATGAACAGATGGAGTGGCCATATTCTAATTCACCGTGAACCAACCCAGTTGTTAAGATACTAGCTATATACATGTATAAAACATCATCACAAGGGAAATCACACGAAAACTCTGTTAATAATCGGAGTACGCAAAAATATATTGCATCAATAACAATAAATTATCTAGATAAAAATCTTTGCTAAGTAACCATGTAATGTAATACAAAAATATAACTACCTACCAAACTGTATATAATTATTATAGTTGCTTAATGTCATCCTATTAACTATTTTCTTCACTTGGGTGTATTTTGTTTTATCACATATAAGTAAACAACATTTAGCTCTATCCAACTCACTATTCAACAGTATACCGTATTTCTCAAGCCTCCTGAATCATTTCCGCCAGACGTGATGACCTAATTATAGCAATCTGTCACATGTGATCTTTAATGTTCCACTAATTAGATTGACAAATGTTACAAAGACAAAATGATGACGTGATGACTAGACGACCTTTAGACAGCGGTAGTGTTCGACTGCTAAGGCGGATATCGCGGGTTCAACCAACCCCCTCAGTGTAAATATTTGTATGTTTGAGAGGCGTAATAACAGTAGTGGCAGACATGCACACGGCGCACCTGATGGAAAGTGGTTAACGTGGCCAATGGACATGTGCAACACCAGGGGAGTCACGCTCGTGCTGCCGACCCTGTAAACACAGAGAGTTTCTGTTCCGTCAGTGAAGAAGACAAAGCAGGGATAGCCTTTGGTCTTCCCACTGACAGCACAAAAACTCTCCAGTGAGCCCTGTCTACAATGCTCACCGCCGGGAACTCAACAGGAGGTTATTATGGCCGCGGTATTCTGTAGGGCGGAGGTACTTCCCAAGTCGGACTGCTCAGTTGGACGGTAATACCGTCGTGTCCTACTTCTCCTGAAGTATGTCAAGATATAAGTAGGTGGCTGGTTGCTGTCAATACCTAACCTGGAGGGAAATAATTGTAAGCGTAAGTATGTATACACAGACAGACTCTGTTTGTGGTATCATAGTTTCCAAGTAAAGGCACCACGGGTTAGGGCTTTCCGACACGATGAGCTCAATGGGTAAAGCTTACACCTTTGATATTTATTCCTATTCGAGGCTATTTTGTGCTAAGGCCGAAGCTTTTTCAAATTATTTATTTATATATATATTTTTTATTTTATTATTTATTGTACTCTTACATGGCATTTATACAAATAAGAGAGATAATATGTACAAAGGCGAGCGAGCGAATTATTACTTTTTATCACCGATTTTTACGCTAAGTATCAACAATATTTGTCAAGTACCACCTACCATTGGTTCGATTCCCACTTAGTACAAATATTTGTATGCATGAATGTGTATATTTGCATTAGTCTGGGTGTTTCCTATGTATAATATGTAGGTATGTATTTACAAAAAAAAGTATTTAAGTATGTTTACCCGCGTTCTAGATTCCATAACACAGGCTAGTTAAGCTATGCTTACCATGGGTCTAGATAGCGTTGAGTAGAATTTTATAGAATAATATTTATTATTTTATAATTGGCAGTGTGTGCAGTGCAGTCTATATTAGTGCAATCACTTAAGAATGGTGCAGTGAAACTCTGCAGTAGTCGTTAAATTAAAAACTTATAAAGTAGATCACCAGGAGCTTGTAATAAAATATTTAACGTTCTAACTTATTTGTATAAATAAAGTAGATAATATTAAATCTAAAAACTTCATAAACTTCATAATTTATCCAAACTTAATTGTTAAAATAAAATTATTACAGCCCTAATTTTAAAAACATTATATTTGTGTATGATCCGTGTGGTGACTGAGAAAGAATACAAGTATCACCACCCCATCTCATCCGAAGGGTGTCATAAGAGACAACTTACGGGAAATACGCAGACGATATTACTGCGAGAGAAGGAACACTCGAAATAAAACCCTATACCAACCCGTCTGACCAGCGTGGACACACAGTAACCCAGAGCCAGGGAACATTGGGACTGGAGAGAGAGCTATGTCTAGCAGTGCACTGCGATAAATTCATTGACATTTGTATTAGTAATTTTTAATCTTTGAGTAGCTTTATGACTTTTGGACTTCTTTTATAGATTTGATGCATAATTCTTATATAAACTAAACGTGTTAAAAGAAACTGGTCTCTAAAAATACATAAATAATTACATACACATCCAGTCACGACTATTTCACAATGGGTTTGGCAGAGAGCACATGTTTCTACTTGCTACGATCAACATTCAACTGCCCTAACTACAGATTTCCATACATATCAGTTAAAGATATCAAAAATATATGTAGCCGAGTCTCTCACGGTTGAGTTGCTACGCGTTTAAAATGCCAGAAGTTGTAAATCAACAGACAGGGTTGTCGCCTCAGAGAATATTACATTTTTATAGTAATTATTATTTATTTTTTCGTAAATGCAAAGCCTAAACCGGTGAGGCACTAATTATGGCAGTTGATGGGGGGATTGGGAATTAGCAAATATAATGTTGTATGGTGAATATGAAGTACCTAAGTAACGTTGAGTTATAAGTTAAGAGAGGTTTGGAGTAAGTAGGCAAGCTCATTGATGTCAATTATCCTAATAAAAATGTAGTCAAAATTGTTTCGTTCTTTCAAAATGAAATGAAATCGTCTAGAATTTAAATACTTCTAGACAAAAAACTGGAGAGTCACAGAATAGATAATAGTACTAGCGTACAGAATGGAAGCTCACCCCCTCCCACCGATTTCATTTCCTCTCCCCGCACGTCAAAATCATGGGCGCTTTCATGGGCGCCTAAAACAAAGGTTGTCACCGGTAAAAGGTGTAAGAACGGCACTTCGGGAAAAAGAGTGAAAAGTTCGGCTAGCTTCGGTTTTTAAGGCGTCCGCTCTTTCACACATGACTATAGTGAAATTTAACCCTCAAATGCATCTTGCCTTTTTGTATAAATAACTAATGAAGTATTCTCAATATGTGTAACAACAAGTTCCACCAAGGGTCATCAATATAAACATTACAACAGTATTAAAAAAACTAATGAACTGGATGCCAGGTTCGCCCAGGAATAAATAGGTGAAAAATCTTATAAATTATAATAATTTTCATATAGTCCGGGTTCTTTAGAAAATAACTTTAGAACTAGCGTGTTAAGTGACATTGTGGTGGGCCGATATCGATTATAGGTTTACTATTTAGGAACTGCATTTTAGTGGCATTAAATAAGTAAATATTAAAATATTAACATGATTTTTTCTTATTACTTTATTACTATTCGAAAACTATGATTTTAGTTATGTATTTAAGTGAGTATTTACTTACATTGGATAGTTGTAAACCGGAATTAAATTTTACCCAGAAGGTGCGCCAACATTGAAAATTAACACGGCCTATAAAATAAAGGATAGAATACCCAGTTCTTAGTTATTATTTTTTTAACATTATAAAGATTATAACTCAAAAGCATGATTTAGATTAGTATACATTCTAAGGTTAAAAAATGGGCGGTACCTGGCAATGACGGAATCCATGATGGACGACATTAATTGTGACACATTCAAATCGAAAAAAAAACCACACTTCATAGGCGTGAGCTGTCAAAATTCTAAAAAATATAAATAGATATCTTTCCGTGAACTTCCGTTTAGTATAAATTATAATTGATACTTAAGTTAATTAACACTATTAAATTAAAGTGTGCTCAACTGCCATTTTTCTAATTTCCTACTCGCCGTTGACAATTCTAAATAAGTATTTGGATAGTTATTACAAAAACCGGGCATAAAATCCGTGTCATTCAGATGAGGTTCAGAAACCTTGGTAAGTAATAAAAACACCATTTATAAAGAAATGTTTTACCTCACCCTTGGCAATGGAGCATTAATTACTAAGGGATAAATACTAGTAGTTCTGTAAAGAGTTCCAGATATTTTTTTGGCATCTGGAGATCAAATCTGGTATCCTCACTTATATTTCTTGTATACAATACGTATCTTTATTTTATAGCTCTCTGAATATTTCACCAATAAATATTGACAACCCGTTCTTAAAAAAGCCACAACAAACGTCTCCCCTTTTTCTCATGTTTTTTTTTTCCACAACTACCTGTAAGGAATCATGTTCGGATATTGCAGCCAAAAATCATCAATATCCGTTCATAAATAACGCGACAGAAAAGGCACCACTTTTCTCATCCGATTAAAAAAGCTCTAGGAAAAAATTATGTTTTAAATCAAAGAACATGTATGCCAAGTTTGGTGACAATCGGTTAAGAAATGTGCCCTATAGACCGAACGGAACGGAGACTATTTATAATTAATGAAAAATTTCACGCGGGCAAAACCGTAAGCAACAGCTAGTTTTTATAAACACAATCGGTTTTAATTACTCTATAAACATATCAAAGTCGTGTTGTAGTATTGTTTTGTTATTTGTGCCAATTCTGTTGTTTGAAAGGACCAAAATGTATCGCCATATTCTTTTCTTCCGAGGCGAAGAAAAAGATGAAAATACGTTTTAATGTCAAAATCATTAATATAACTTTTTGTAACAGCAGGATTGTCGCCTCCGTCGGATGTGACGTAAATCATGACACCAACGGATAGACTGAGAAAAATCACGCTATCTCACTCGAAAATTAGCTTAAATTTCAAATAGTGCCATCCATGACATTTCTAATTTTCTCACACATCAACACTACCGTGCATGTACACGAGCTATGTTTGTAGTAATTACAACGCGATTGTTTCATACATTTTTCCGAGAGCTTCCGAGGTGTGGGAGAGTTTTTGTGCTGTCAGTGGGAGGACCAAAGGCTTGTCCTGCTTTGCCTTTTACACTGACGGCACAGAAACTCCCTGTGTTTACAGGGTCAGGACAGCACGAGTGTAACTCCCCTGGTGTTGCACACATCCATGGGCAACGGTAATCACTTTCCATCAGGTGGACCGTGTGCTTGTCTGCCACCTCAGTTGTATAATAGAAAAACAATGTACAGATGAATAGAATAGGTGAGCTTTTCGCCCAATAAATACTACTAGACAATTTTGTTATCGAAACTGTTTCAAAACGATTATAAAATCAGCCGGTAGGTACCTAAGTATATCAGTAAAAAAACATATTACTTATTAGTACCTACATAAGTTAATCTGGTAACATGCCAAATAAACGCGACCTATGAGTAGGTACTATGACATCATACATATCTGCTAGCTTCATTAATATTATTCAAACGTCGCAAGCGCATTCGTGGTCCGAATATATTCAGTGATGTGACTTAGGTCATAGAGAAACTATTGAAACATATTTATTATGTAAGGTTAGTTATTCTGTTTTTGAGGCTTTTGGGGCCTTGTGTGTTGCCAGTTTGTTGCACCATTTGTTCTCCACTAGCGCCTAGAAAACGGTGGTAAACTTAGTTTTACCACAGATAATATAATATTAGGGGTTAAAGTATGAAATTGCCGATTTGTACTGACAAATTGAAATTCGTTTTTTGTTTTAATTTAACGTATTTATTTAATCAAAATAATTACCATTATTATCTATACATTGCTGCCATCTAGTAGGAAGGTCATTTATGCCTTTGCGATAGAACTCTGGTGATCTAGATTCGACAAACTGTGTGAAAGCATTTTGTACTGCCTCCTGAGAAGAAAACTTTTTATCACATAGAAAATTGTCCAAATCACGAAAAAAATGGTAGTCTGTTGGAGCAAGGTCTGGCGAATACGGAGGGTGACGGATAGTTTCTAATTGCAGTTCCTGTAGAGTTAAAACGGTTTCTCGTGCTGTATGAGGTCTCGCGTTATCATGGAGCAATAATGGTGAAGTTCGATTCATGAGTCGGGTCTGTTTCACTGCTAGTTTTGCTATCATTGTTCGGAGTTCGGCACAGTAGACATCTGCCGTTATTGCTTGACCAGATCGTAGAAAGCTATAGTGAATAACACCATGCTGAGACCACCAACCAGTTACCATTACCTTTTTATTGGTAAGCTTTGCTTTAGGACACTGTTGTGGCGTTTCACCTGGGGTCAGCCATTGCATTTTTCGCTTACGGTTATCGTAAAGAATCCACTTTTCATCACATGTCACAATTCGATCCAATATTCCTTCATTTCTGTATCGATTCAACAAGGCAACACAAGTTTCAACACGCATTTCTTTCTGCAGATCAGTCAAATCATGAGGTGCCCATTTTTCACATTTTTTTATTTTATTGATTTGACGCAAATGAGTCAATATTGTTGGTAAGGTAACGTTAAACCATGCAGCTAATTCCTGGATAGTTTGGCTCGGATCGGCTTCCACCATGTCTTTCAATTCATTGTTATTCAACTGTGTGGACGGCCTTCCTCGTGGTTCGTTCTTCAAATCAAAGTTTCCATCACGAAAGCGTTTAAACCAAAATCGCACGGTGCGTTCATTAGCAGTCCCCTCTCCAAACGCAACATTGATATTGCGAGCTGTTTCTGCCACGTTAGTTCCGCGTCGGAACTCGTATTCAAAAATCACTCGAATTTTCGAAGTATCCATCTTTCTTGTCTAAGCTGATTAAAAAAAACAACTGAAAGTCGATAATCGAATGTTGCACATTTTTAAATGAAGAACTACATAGGTACCATGTGGAAAAAGTTTCACTCAAAAATCTCAAACCATGAAGGTTCTATGTCAATTCGAAGTACCTATTACAATGAAACGGCAATTTCATACTTTAACCCCTATTATATAATACAGATGCACAATCAGGAACAAAAAATGGATACACTCGTAACTGCAAAAAGCAAGCAGGCAGCATTTTAGTTCAGTAGTTATAACTAGATGGTGACATTGTATTGGAAAACTTTCCAAATTTTTTATATCAAAATTTACTTATCAAAGATAAAACATAACACACACTAAACACATTAATGAGTATGACTGAATTAAACTATAAATATTCTAATTTACATTGATTCTGCCAGACTCTCAAGACGTACTGTGATCACTGCCTACCTCAGAGAGAGAGAGTGCCGTGAGTATATACATGTAAGTCTTCTTCATCCTAGCTTTAATCCCAGTCGCATCCAAAGCTTTTCACTGTGGAGTCAGGGGTCCGCTTTTACCAGTCTTATACTGCAGATTTGGCTTAACTTCAATATTTTCGTGAAGCGATTGCCATCTGCCCCTCTAGACAAGTGGCAATTCGCTAGCAGGCGTTTGATGGAATAGAATGACGAATGTATAGGTTTTGACGTATTTGACATGCGTTAACTACTGTCATTTACGTCAAATTCTATACATTCGTCATTCTATTCCATCAAACGCCTGATAGCGAATTGCCACTTGTCTAGAGGGGCTGATCTCCACAACCCAAAGGCGATATCGAAGCATTACAGCTAGACCAGTTGTTGAATTTTTGAGGGCTTCAACTACCTAGATGTTTGTATGACAACCGGGACCGACGGCTTAACGCGCTCTCCGAGACACGACCAGACCAATGCAATAGTACATTACTGCCGCGGCCACCAATTGTAGTGTTGCCGGACGATCGTGAAGTATGCGGGCCGAGGCGCAGCCGAGGCACGCATTACGGAGTCCGGCAACGCTCAGTTGTGGCCAAGGCTTGTATAGTGCTTTTCTCAAACAATGCGCGGAAATTAAAACTAAGTAGTATCTAGGCAGAATTTTTTAGTTACCTACTTTTCAAAATCAATGACGAACAACGAACAACAGTAATTTTTCACGCGGCGAAATGTTCATTGTTATTTTTATTTTTCTTAATAAACAGCATTCTATTTGCAAGCCAGTTCTATATTTAAATAACGCCTTGGATAAGTTACCTCCTTGGTTGCCATGGTTCGGAGTAAAAGTTGGTTCCATTTTTAAATTACACGACAGATATGAGTTTACATCGTAATTTATTTGGCCGCTAAAACACGACAGATATGGATTTTCATACAACTTTATCCGGCCGCTGCTCGCATGTACAGCAATTTCGATTTATCTCGAAGAAGGTTGTCAAAATAATGTTCACATTTCCAAGCATGTTTGAGAAAATACACATATTCATGCATACAACTATTTGCACTGAGCGGGGATCCAACCCGCACCTCCTGTATTAAACATCAAAGAGTAAATAGGCCATATTATTTGAAGAATAAGCTCTAATAAAACGAATTTACCGCAGTTGTTGGAGTAAGGCCAAGGCTTTGTCATACTGTATTGAGATTAACGGAGCCAAACCATGTGTACAGTGTAGTATAGATATATTATATTGCTGGAAAAATTGTGTCTTACTTTATCATATGTGTACTATCTCTTGGTCATTCATTCATTGGTCTTGTATTTAGAGTAGCAAACTGTTTTCGGCAGTTTAAAAAAAAGAGAATAAAAGCAACCGAAATTATCGAGAATTACTAATATTCCCTCCAACTAAGCTAAATTGTTTATGCTAGGAGTGGGTTCACGTCGGTAGTGTAATGGCCAGGATTCAAACTCGGGACCTCTCGATCGTAAGGCTGACTACTCAACCACTAACCTACAGACGCTTAATGAATTAAATTTCGAAGCAATTAGAATGAAAACTATTCAAATCGATTGAGATAGAAAAAAGTGAAACAAGGCGGTTTTCGAACCTGCGATTAGAACCTTACAGGGGGAATGTTTTGGCCACTGTACTCCCGAGTGCCGAGTGAGAGCGAGTACGGTAGCTCAGTGGTGCATTCCCCACTTGTTGCGGGCCCGAACCGACTCAGGCGGGAGTCGAACCCGCAACAAGTCCCTTGTTGCGGGTTCGACTCCCGCCTTAGTCGTTTAATTTTTCCTATCTTAAAAGTTTAGTAGTAGTTTATGATACTGTTGTCTGGATACGTTAACGTTCCGAATTCGAATATTATTCGTGCTTGGGGTATTGTACTCGTTCGTTTTACTAAATAAGTATACAATATAAGTTCCTCCGTGGCCCTCGGAAGGTTGGAAGCGACCTGTAGTCCAGGGTCAGATATGTGTGATGATAAATTAATTATTTTTTTAGCGTTTTTCTACGATTACCGTCATTACCGTCCATTAATGGCTCAAGGTGGATCAACTTCTTTATGATCATGACCCCCACGTGATCAAGTGGTCGATCAGTTTGCTCACGTTTTGTTGAACTTTAAGCCAGCTTATATGTATAATTAATTTGTAGTTAAGTATGTATGTTATAATTTACTTATCAATGGACATAGGTATGTATGTTGTATCACGAGTTTATCTAACTAAAAGGTTAGGGTCACTCTGATTGCTACGGTGAAGTAGGTACCACTTTAAACATGTATTAATGAGTTTTTGAACGTTTTTTAAACACTTACATGCTTTGGAGCAGGTTTGTACTCCATGGTACATGCATACCTTGGAGTTATCTCTGATCATAGGATACACTACGCACTGCCTCCCAATGGCACGGCACATATATAACATATGTCCACGCCCTATCCCTCCGAGGTATGTAAACAGAAACAGCGGCCTGACAACTACTCCTGTCCTTACACACGTCATGAGATTCCTCGTCTATCATTCACCCTTTCAAAAATAGTTTGGCACTCTCAATCTTATGCATAACAAATAATTCATGAAGGAAGGATAATGTAAATTCCTGCACACATTTTGTATTTGGTAGAAGAACAACTCTTAACAGTTTTTTTGTTATGGTAACACTAGAACACGTTCGTATTCCAGTTTTAAACATACTTACATAATGAAGTCATCTTTTTATTGGCGCTAAAGCTACACCTTATGAACACACGAATCGAGTATGTTCTTGTAGTTAAAATAAATTATTTACCTGAGCGCATTAAATTAAGAATGGTAAAAGAGCGGTACAAGTTGCGACTGCTCTTATTTTATGGTTTTTATTTATTTTTAATCATCCACTCAACCTATAATAGTAAATTATTTGACTATTAAATATTATAACGTCACAATACAATAAATTATTACTAAAATATTAATTATTATTAATAAAATATTAACAATAAATTATTTCATAAAAGATTCCTTACCTATAATTAACTAACCGTTTTGACGTTTAGTAAAAAGTAACTAATAATTTGACTAGCCGGTCAAATACCCAATTACAAACGTTTTTAAATCGACTTCAAAAGGAGGTTCTCATATCAAATACACTGACAAAATTATAAATGGATTTTTATGATTTTTGTTTTATTGGAAAGGGGGTGCTGCAAAGGTGTTCCCATGTTCAGGTAGTCCGAGCCCAATGATGGGATCCTATAGAAAGAGATAATCCAGCTCGAGAGAGATGGCCCTGGGTCTGCCTGGATGCGAGGAATATGCACTACCAACCTCACCTTCGGCGTAGCACTCCGACCCACAGATGGCGTCGTTTTAGTCAGTTCACATCCGACATTACCCCCCCAACAATCATCATGGGGGGTATCCATGATGATTTTGAGCACGTATAACGGGTCCCGGGTCCCGGGGTATGACGTCATTAAATTACGTTGTAGGTACAATTTTACCGTCAAAATGCAACATTTCATAGGCATGAGTCAATGACTTCTATCTCTGTATGCTAATAGGCTGATAAATATTATAAATTACAATATCTTTTTAACAAAAAAGTGTCACGTACAAAGCAAGAAATATGTAGGTATTTTTATTATCATTCCAATTGATAGGACATGTTCACATGTCACTTATCCATACTAATAGGTATTATAAGTGGGAAAGTGTGTGTCGGTTTGTCCGTCTTTCACGCCTAAAACACTGAACCGATTTTAATAAAATTTGGTATAGGGGTAGATTAGACCTTGAGAAAGGACATAGGCTATGTTTGGTTGCGATAACCGACATCCACATGCGCGAAGCCGCTGGCAAAAACTAGTAGTATTATAAATGCACTTTATGTAGACACACTGCATTATTAATATCACTAATATTATTTATAAACATGCGAAAATTGCTAGTCTTGGGAGTTGGTTCACGTAGGTAGTGTAATATCCGGCATTCGAACCCGGGACCTTTCGATCGTTAAGCCGACTCCTCAACCACTAAGCTCGTGTTAGCCAATCTAAGAAACTAAATTGTCAAAACTATTACGAAATTATTCTAGTCTGTAGTACACTAGAGATGAGAAAGTATTAAAAAAAAAACTTAGGTTATGTTTTAATTAATGATTTTGAACGAAAATATCTAATTATTTCTTGTCGGTTGTTCGCTGTGGACACAAAACCTACCGAATGGCTTTTTACAAAAAAGGTCGTGGTCAGACTGATTGCAATCGGTTGAATAGAACTGCAGATATGACCAAAAATCTCGATATCCGACATTCACACGGGCGGAGCCATTGGCATCCAGCTAGTCTCTAATATAAATAAATCTATTCCGAAATAAAATAAAAGCAAATAAGAGCAGAAGGCTAATTTTCATAATAAGTTGTTCAAAATTTAGTCTTAATTTACTTTGAATCTCTCAAATGACAAAAACGGTCACGATTTCAATCACAATATGGCCAATCCTCGTAATTAAAACGTATTCATTAATTTTAGCTCGATTTATTGTTAAAAACTAGTCAGTATGTACTAAACTAATATATAAACTAAACTATCTAACATTTGGTAAAGTATGGATAGCACGATAATGCATCCAGCATTGTCTTGCTATCCATACTTTTTTGTATTATGCGTCGGTAGACTCAAGAATGGATATTGGTATGAATTAAGAACGCGTTCTTAATTCATACCAATATCCATTCTTGAGTCCGTTCGAACGGTATGAGTGAGGAATACGCATTTGGTATGATTTAAAAATGGTATGAGTTCTTGTGATATGAAGACGGAAAAACCTGAGCTAGAACTAGAACAAGAGCATTATTTCTTTTAGAGTAAACGAAACCTCAATTTTGAATAAGCGAAGCATAAAATGAGCGAGCATGTTTAGACTATCCGAACCAAGCAACAACAACGAAGGAATATTCTGTCGCTGTTTACACAAATATAATTTGACAGATATTGTATAGAATGTACATTCGCTCGTCTGATGTAAATCAACCTTTACCTGTATACTGTTTTTTGATATTAAATTTGATATCGACAGATCGAAACTGAATTTTTCAAACTCCACATTACTGAGTCATTATATTCATACAGATACTGATTCACATCCTGTGACAAAAACATACATTACGATGCTGTTCTGAATATACGATGCCTGAAAAATAGTCCTTGTTCCAAAGTAACAAAGCATCAATCCAGTACAGGGTGCATTGATAGTGTTGTGCTAAATGCGGTCAGAAGAAACGATTCGTATCGATAAATAGACCGTGAATAGTGAATAGTGATGTAGCTTTATGTATGAGATAGTAGATCTCTTAAGATTTGAACAACTGTTAGCTGAACATACATTAAAGACCTATAATTCCCCAAAGGGGTAGGCAGAGGTGTATTGAACACCTACATTTCGCCAACTATGATAGGGGGCAAAGCAAAAGTGTTCTGCAAAATAAAATTCTAAGCGGACGATTTCTCGGGCATGATTCCTACAAATACAATAAACTAGCTTTTGCACGCCGCTCTGCCCGCGTGGATGTCGGTTAGCGCGACCAAACATAGCCTATGTCCTTTCTCAAGGTCTAATCTACACCTATACCAAATTTCATCAAAATCGGTGCAGTGGTTTAGGCGTGATGGCGTGACCAAGGGAAATAGGGATTATTTAATCAGCCATTTAATTTACTGCCTAGGCAGTTAATTATACGGCGCCATTCAGTTAACGGCCTGAATGGTGTTCAGCCATTTTATTAAACGGCTAGGCAAAGACTTTGGATCGATGACGTTTAACTACTTGCCTAGCCATTTAATTAAACAGTTATAAAAATTACTTATTTCTGCATGGATATAAAAAAAGCGGCCAAGTGCGAGTCGGACTTACGACTACGGGTTCCGTAGCAGCAAGTAACATAATGTAAAAGTTCTTGTAGTTCGTTGTTACTTTGATCGATGTTTTAATAATGGTGTACGGTTTACGATTTAGGTATGACGTATTAGCTTTTGCCCGCGGCTCCGCCCGCGTGGATGTCGGTTATCGCGACCAAACAAAGCCTATGTCCTTTCTCGAGGTCTAATCTACCTCTATGCCAAATTTTGTCAAAATCGGTTCAATGGTTTAGGCGTGAAAGCGTAACATACAGACAAACAGACAGACAGACAGACAGAGTTACTTTCGCATTTATAATATTAGTATGGATTAAAAAAAAAACTACTTACTGGATCACGTTCAAACCAATTTTCGGTGGTAGTTTGCATGGTAATATACATCATATATTATATTTTTTTAGTTTTATCATTCTCTTATTTTAGAAGTTACAGGGGGGGGGGGGATACACATTTTAGTTCTAAGTATGGGGAACCCCCAAAATTTATTGTATTTTTCCTTTTTTTGTGTGACAATCTTAATGCGGTTCACAGAATACATCTACTTACCAAGTTTCAACAGTATAGTTCTTATAGTTTCGGAAAAAAGTGACTGTGACATACGGACGGACAGACAGACATGACGAATCTCCGTTCCGTTTTTCCCATTTGGCTACAGAACCCTAAAAATAACCACGAAGGCTTAATGCGGGAGCTAGGCTCCGCTCCGCTCCCGCATTAGCATTCTAACCTACCAAGTCGGATTGCGCAGCTATCTCAATAAGCCTATCACTAATTTTCCGCGAATACACCTCTGTCTACCCCCCTTAGGGATTTACAGGTATATATATGTATGTATGTACTTATATAATTTTCTATCTTATTTCGAGGTAGTGCCCCATCTTACGATTGGCGTAAGCATATATTTGTCTTTGAGGCGACAGTTCGTGAGAATCCGATGGTTCGTAAGAATGTTGAAAGACCCACAGATATACAAGCAGAAATTTGAGTTGGTAAGGGTGAGGTCTGGTAGCTTAGTGGTCAAAGCATTGCCCTTGCAAAGCAAAGATTGCGGGTTCAAACCCCGCCTAGACCGATTTTTTTTCTTTTTAAATGGAACTAAGTTAGTATTAATTACACATATCACGATACGATACTCAGTCAATTTCCACTGACAGATTTGATAGATTGTCATCCGCAGTACTACATACTAGTTACTACTACTACTATATACTGCTATATACTAGTTGCGAATCGAGATTCAAGACTGAGTTAACCTCCTTCCTTCAAGAACCAAGCGGTTCGGTGACTCTTTCCTTTGTCGCACCATTAAGATCTGGAATTCCTTGCCAGCTCACGTGTTTCCCTCTTCCTACAGTCCCGGGTCCTTTAAGCGGGGCGTGAAAAAGCATCTGATGAGGCCGTCAAGTTGAGTGCCACCATTGTTAACATGGCACGTGTATATAATGGTGGCCCTCTTTCTTGAGACTTTACCTTCAGCTTACCATCAGGCGAGGTAAAGTCAAATTGACGTGTCCTATTTATAAAAAAAAAAAGTTCTGGAATAAGCGCCTCAGTTTATTAGATGGTCCGGATAGTACACATGCGTGAGCTTTCTAAAGTTCAAGAAGTTTGCTGGCATTTACATACATAGGTAAGTCTGTATGAAACAGCTGTTGTGTGTGTCGTCGGTGACGTAATAGGTTGAGTAAGATAGTAATTTGGCTTTTGAAAAGTGATTCAAATAGATTTTACAAATGGCATGTCAGGCTGGTTCCGGTCTTGGATCGTAAATATAGACCAACGTAAATAATAGTTCGGTTGGCTACGAAATAATACATACATATTAATATATTATATTTACAATCGGATTTGTTGTTGTCATGGAATCTATTTAATAAATAATAATAAATTAGTTTGTGTATGCTTAAAAAATACTACTACTTACTTAAAAAAAACTTTTTCTATATTATACACGTCTAAGGTAAGTATGGAGCTGAAGCTGTGGCTGAAGGCTAATTCTCGCAGTAAAAAGATTTGCGTGAAGTAAATGTTTGAGTTTTTTCGAAACACATCAAGATTCCATTATAAATCGAGGCTTAAATTTGTAAAATACTGTTATTAAGAGAATTGGCCGTCTTTTCATTGAAATCGTAATCCTTTTTGACAATCGGGAGTTTGAAATTAGATCAATACTGATATTTTTTTTATTAGCTCTCAATTCTACTGTCTGACCTTATTATTGGGTAATTCCATTGGATAATGTCACCACATGGAGTTTGTTTACTTAGCTGTTGCAGCGAAATTAATTGTACCTACACTATTTACAAAATTCACCCTGAAAATTATTTTACAGTACAAGATGGAATTAAAAGATTAGGATTAAATTATCTGTACGTACAGAAACGTTTCTTTAAAGAAGTAAATAATTTCAAGCAGCTTCACCTACACTTGAAGCCAATTTGCATAGTGCATAATTATAGATACCTATCTATTGTAAAAATGAACAGGTAACTTTTTAATTACTTACATCAAATTATCGCCCACGGAATCAGAGTGATTTAATGTTGCAAACAAAGTTAAATTCTTAAGATATTAAACCTGTAAAACAGCCCAAAACATTCGGTATCTGCCTATCTCGACCATTGGCACGGAAATCAGCTGTTGCATATTGTTTTAATTAGTTCAGTCCCGGGTAAGCATAAAAATACATAGCAGCAAATATTGCAAGCTGGTATTCACGCTCATATACAAAAAATAAGAAAATCATATGACAGTTTACGAAAATTGGAGGCAATTTGACAGCTTAAGAAAATTGGCGGGTTTTATAACAATTAAATAAAAAAAGTGTATAAATGAAAGAGCAGCAGCTTGTGATATTATCAGCAAATACTAAAATTGAAGTGATGAAACATTTCTAAATAAAATTAGATGGTAATTCTGAACTTTTATAGTTCCTAAATCTAGACCCATAACCTTTCGTGAGGCAAACGTCACGTGGCCTTATGCCAAGGCCTTATAGCGAGGTTATTATTGTTTGTGTATAACTTTAATTTCGTTCAGTAATCAGATGCAAACCACACGATGACAAGCCAATCTCGTTTTAAACAACCTGTTACAGTGGTAGGTAGTAACAGAAAATATAGATAATCATTTTGTCAATCATCATTGTCTAGAGTCTAGAAATATTCTGAACTACAACTTAGCGTGATATACAGATTACAGACAGAGACAGCAGTGCCAAATTCCTTAATCTATAGACAATGATCATTTCAAAGACATCTTTCAAAGTCAAATGCTAAAAAAAAATCAAAACATCAATAAATCTTACCTCTTCGACAGATTTCTTGGAAAATTCGTTCATAGACACAATCCATTGCTGTACAAGCTCATTCACAATAACTAAATCATTATATAACCATGTCAAGAGGTCGTTCACCCATTGCACACTGGGTTGATCAGGTCCCGTACACGTAGGGACTAAGATGCTTTGGTGTTTCTTCAGAGTGAGTTGCTCAGGACCCGGTGACATACGACCCAGCCGTCTCTTGTTCGGCGGAGTCGCTGGCACGAAGCCTGTAGGCTTTGGCGGCTTGCTACTAGTAAACGAAGCACTTTTTACTTTAGCACTAGTCGCTAATACACTATCCGCACTAGAAATAATTTCGTTCGTTGTTTTTTTCGTATCTTCGGTCGGTTTTTGTTTTGTGTCGACCTCGGTAACTTTTTTAGCGAATCTCCCGTACGCCCATTTCGCTATACCGAGGAGGACTATTGAGAACAGAATCCATATGAATATTAACATAACTAGATTGTCCATGGCTGTGTCCATATAATCGAAGCTGCATATAAGATCGTCAACTGCTTCGGCCAGGTCCGCCATAGTTTTCCATGGTGTTAACCACCATTTAGCGGCGTCCGCACCCGCCGCTTCCCTTTCCGATACTGATTGTGAGCTAGACATTTTTTTTCTATTTTCGAACGCACTATTTTGGGACGCAGCTCGCTGTCTCGCTGTCTGTCTCTCTCTATTTTGGATGCGTTCTGAGTTTTCAGTATATCTGTGGGCGCATTGCGTTCGTTCGGAATTCTGGTGATTATAGGATATCCCGTTTATTTGTTGTTTTAGACAATCTGTAACAAGAGAAAATTCAAAATAAATGCATTGTTATTTGACTGATGCGTAAGCTCAACGATTGTGAAAGTCACTTTTAAGTATGTGATCTCGAATTCGATTTCCGAATCATGCAAATCCTTAGGAAGAACATCATCCTCTAAGCCTTTTCCCAACTCATTTGCAATCTGAATTTAGTCTAACTACGATATGATCAAACTTTGACATTTTCCGTGAAGTTATACCATATCCACTAACAACTGGCGTTCTGTAGTTAGACTATTAGTCGAATTTTAGGGCTCCAAATAACCGTAAACAGTACCATAGATGTTCGTATGGCAACCACAACTAACGGCTGAATGTGCTATCCAAGGCATGAAGGGGTTTAAATACTTGCCATATCTTAAGAATGGTTACCCATCCTAAGACCGACCAGGCTAGTGTTGCTTAACCCTGAAATGTGTTAACCTGCTCGGTTACTCTTCACAAAATGCCATTACATTTTAGACTTCATTAAACTTCAACAAGTCCAAAATTAAATAAAAACAGCTCATTACGTACATTTATTCATTTACACTAAGTACAAGAATCGCAGAAAGTCTAAAATCAGAATTACATAACAATTTAGCAATAACTGTGGCATGACAGTGGTTTTTGACATGACTTAGGTGGCAGACAAGCACGGCCCACCTGATGGAAAGTAGTTACCGTGGCCTATATAGACGTGTGCAACACCAGGGGCGTCACACTCGCGCTGCCGAACCTGTAAGAAACTTTTAATGCCTTTCTTGAAGAACCCCAAATTGTACTTTTTTGAAAATCCACAGCATTGGGGAGTTCATTCTACAGTTGCATGTGGGCATAACATAAAATTAGCAGAACCGGGGCCCAGGTTATCGAACTTTCTAGGTATCCAAGCTCCAACTACCCATAACGAATGCCACAGGATGTGCCTATGGTTTGTTGGATTATGGTGTACAAAATGTTAATGGCGAGCATTCCACGGCATCCCACAGGATACTGCAGTCTATTCTCGGAGACCACACAGATGCACTTCCTCAATACAAAATATAAATGTCCTTCCTACATTAAGAGCTATTTTATTACTTTACTTTAACATATTTGTAAACAAAACTTCACTTAATGCTAAATAGTTTTAATATCTACTTATTATAAACTACTTAGCTATACTCGCGACTACGTGTACATGGACTTAAGCCGGATTTGCCACTTCAAAGATTAACTGCAAAACATACAAAAAGATTGACCTTTTTATAATTTTTGTACTGTTATAGATATTAAGATATTTTACATATTCCTAGTAGTCCATTGAAATGGTTACAATTTAAGGACCGATTATTGCATTTTTTAGGTAACGCATTCTATTTTTGGGACATGTGTGGGTCTATAGATGCTTAACCTCAAGTTTGTGGGGTCGCCACCCTTGTCTCTCGGCAGCCATCTTGGAAAAAAGGGTGAAAACACTTTTCGATATCTCAGAAACTATGCGTCTTACAAAAAAATTGTAAACTCATAATTTGTAGCAAATTGTTTTGCCTACAAATATCTAAGTTTATCTAACTTTTTGCCCTAAATTAAAAATTCAAGAAGTTATAAGTAAAAAGTGAGATTTTTTTTATAACACATACATTATCTATACCCGTGCGGGGACTTTGCGCGCGTAAGAAAACATATGTACCTACATATTGTTATACTAAAATTTGATCTGTTAGAGTGAAATTAAACTACTGACACAGTAAAGTAATTATACTTAAAAATAGAGGGGAGCTACCATACGTCACACTCCTGTACTCACCGGAATAGTTATGTGTTTATTGATGACTAGACTCAATCGATAGCTCTGAGCATAGGGTTGGGACAGTCGTCGAAATATCGTTTACAATATATATTTCACGCCTGAAACTCGTGTAAACAGAGGTGTATTCAACACCCACATTTCGACAACTATAATTTTCGGTCCTGCGAAATAGGGGTGAACCTATTCACGTCATGCGGGCACTTTGTCGTGGACTGTATGTTTAAAGTCGGATGATTTGTCTTAACTTCGCTTGATGGCTGAAGGCAAACTCTCAGGAAAGAGGATCACCATTACAAGCACGTACCATGTTAATAAAGGTGGCACTCAGCTTACAGGCATAATATAAACACAAGGCATAAAAACAATCTTGTAGCTTGTGATAGTAGACTCCATAAATTTAGTAATTCTTTCCGGGGCAACTGTATACGCTTTTTCAACAAGCTCCCTAATGAAATTAGAGATTTACCTTTGATTAAATTTAAATATGTAATTAAGACTAAACTGTGCCAAAAAGGCTATTATAAAATCCAAGAATATTTAGATGATAAACAAGCTTGGAAATGAGCTGTTCGCTCAACTATGCTACTCAAGCAAACTATTGTATTTAGACTAAGTAGACTAAGCAAATGCAGGGCCGTCTTAAGGCTATATAGCGCCAGGGTACGAAGCTCAGACTGCGCCCCCTCCCCCCGGTCAACAAAAAAAAACGCAATAAATTTTTGATGTTTCATTTATTTTTCTCTAAGACTGTAATCCATACTTTTAATATTATAAATGCGAAAGTAACTCTGTCTGTCTGTCTGTATGTTACGCTTTCACGCCTAAACCACTGAACCGATCTTGATGAAATTTGGTACAGAGGTGTATTAGAGCTCGAGAACGGACATAGGCTACCTTTTGTTGGGAGAAAGGGGTTTATGGGGGGGAAATAGGGGATGAAAGTTTGTCATTTTTGTAGATTCCCAAATGAAATTTGGTACAGAGGTGGATTAGAGCTTGGTAACGGACATAGGCTACCTTTCATAGCGAAAAGGGGGGTAGAAGAGGGGAGTAGGGCCATGAGATGAAAGTTAGTCATTTTTGAAGATATCCTGATGAAATTTAATACAGAGATAGATTAAAGCTTGGAAACGAACATAGGCTACCTTTAATCGCGAAAAAGGGGGTTTAAGAGGAGAGGGGGGATAGGGGATGAAAGTTTGTCAGTTTTGAAGATATCCTGATGAAATTTGGTAAAAGGATGAATTGGAGTTTGAGAACGGACATATGCTACCGTTTATCGCGAAAATGGTCCCCCCTTTTCACGATAAAAGGGGGGAGTAGGGCCTTGAATGTCTTCTATTGTGAAATTTGGTACAGAGATACCTAATTTAAAGCTTGGGAACGAACATAGGCTACCTGTGATCACGAAAAAGCTGGGTAGAGGGGGGGGATAGGGCCAGGGGATGTCAGTTTGTCAATTTCGAAGATATCCTGATAAAATTGATTTAATATAGAGCTCGGCCTGCGCCCCCTCGGGCTACGCGCCCGGGTGCGGCCGCACCCTTGAACCCCCGGTTAAGACGGCCCTGAGCAAATGTTTGTAAATAGACCAAAAAAAATGTCCGCTAAGTTTCTTGCCGGAGTCTTCTCATGTCGGGGCCGCGTTTCGAACCGGTGGTCCATTTGCTAAACTAGTCTAGATTTTTTAACTTGACGTTTTGTAAGTACCGTTTTAATGGTCTATGCAGAATAAATGATTTTTGATTTTTGACTTGACTTTTGACGGTCTCATCAGATGCTTTTTCACGCCCCGCTTAAAGGACCCGGGACTGTAGGAAGAAGGAAACACGTGAGCTGATAAACTAGACTACGACTTATTGGAAGAGATGGAGTGGCCCTGTGCTACTTTTACAGCGAGCCAATACGGTTGTTATTTTTAACCGACTGCCAAAAAGAAGGAGGTTCTCATTGTTTTTTCTTATGTATGTAAGTACATGTACACCTATTACTCTGAGATTTCTTAAACGACTTACGTGATTTTTTTTAGTTCCTTGCTGAATAGTTGCCATTTTGTCCCATAAAAATTGTACCTATGTAATTTGTTGGAGTTTTTTTTTCTTTTTATGAGCATTTTTGTATTAATCTTTAATTAATTAAACACATTACCTGCCCTTTTATTTAGATTTTTATATAAAATATCATATTAACCTTTTTAAATTAAATTACCCTTGAAGGAATTACAAGCCAATAGGCTTTAATTAAATTGTATAATGGTCATAAGGTCAAGAACATACTGACTGAGTTGGCCGAGTTTACACTTGTTATCGCGCTAACTACAGTATAAATCTACAAAATATTATAGTTATAAATGTTATAATTGTAATATAGATGTGTATTGCAGATAATAAAAAACTTGGGTTATGATATGGCTTTATGTTGTACTAGCTTTTGCCCGCGGCTCCGCCCGCGTGGATGTCGGTTATCGCGACCAAACATAGCCTATGTCCTTTCTCAAGGTCTAATCTACATCTATACCAAATTTCATCAAGATCGGTTCAGTGGTTTAGGCGTGAAAGCGTAACATACAGACAGACAGACAGACAGAGTTACTTTCGCATTTATAATACATATTAGTATGGATTAACGATTGTGAACACAAAAATATTATTCGCTAAACGGCAAAAGGCTCGTCCCCTATCACGTGGGAATGAAAATCATAACTTGCGAAACGTGGGTGCTAATACAAATACACCTCTGCACCCCTCCTCGGGGGTGTACAGCCGTGAGTATATGTATGTAATTTATACTTCAACTTCTTCAAAATCGACTCTGCAGTAAATCACCACAATTTTGCCAATATCAAGTAAAATGTATCATAAAATTATTAATGGCGAAACACCAATGTCAAGACAGAGCCACGTTAGCAACGCCAGTAAATTTATTTCCGTGTGTCCGCCCCCCACGAGATCAGTACGGACGTGTGGTTGGATTTTATTGTGTGTTGTTCTTTCTTGAAAATATCGTTACGAAAGAACTGTTTTTGACATTCATTTCAATTTGACAGATCGAGAGTTAATTTTGAATAGATTTTTATATTATAAGGAGAATTGGCCTTCTGTATGTAACACAATGACTTACTCTGCAGTATGGCTCATATCGCCTAATCAGTCTCGAATTAAACAATAGCCTATTATTACCCATTGTTTACAAGAGTCAACCATGACATATTCCCTCATTCATGCGAGTAAATCGTAGATAGATTGATAAATATAAGTAATAATATAAGTATAAATCTTTGAAACATCTTGTAGTTTTTAGGAATTATATTTTTACTTATTCAGGTAGCAACTCAAACGTCTGTAGCTAAATGATTAAGAAGTAAGCCTTCCCGGGTGCGAATCTAGGCCAGTTTTTATACCGACAGACAAGCACACACGATCACACGACCAACCTGTTGGGAAGTAGGTACCGTGGCCTATGAACGTGTGCAACACCAGGGTGTCACACTCTTGCTGCCGACCCTGTAGGAATAAAGAATTTCTGTGCCGACAGAAGACAAAGCAGGGCAAGCCTTTGGTCTTCCCACTGACAGTATAAAAACTCTCCAGTGAGCTCTAGCTACCTTACTCACCGCCGGGAACACAATAAGAGGTTATTATAGCCGCGGTATTTTGTAGGGCGGAGGTACTTCCCAAGTCGGACTGCTCAATGGGGATGCCGACGCAAAACTAATTGTAGATGGGAGCAGCATATGACCAAACAACAATAATCATCTGTTCTGTGACAATAACAAACTCATAGCTGTCAGATTTGAAGAGACAAACAAGGAAATTTACGTAGATGACAGTTAACATTGGCCATTATGAGGCGCCCTCTGTAGGGATAAAAGCGCAGTCGGCATCCCCATTGGACAAAAATATGCCTACCTTTGTTGCTACAGCCATCTTACCTCCCAATAAAAACCTACGCCGAGCCTGTTATCTACAGTACTATTATTTACTCTTTAGTTTTACACTAGATAATGGGTGTTAATCCAATATCTAATATTTGGTCTAATTATAGCATTTATAGTTGTTACGATTTGTTAGTGTTAAATGGTGAAACAAGGTCAGGAGCTGAACTAACAACACAAGTGCGATGCTTGTGTTTACTTCGTGGAGTATTCGGCACATTGATTGACTATCGAGTTTTTGTAGGTCACTACATACATACATACATACCTGTAAATCCCTAAAAGGGAGGTAGAGATATACTTTTTAAGAGTTAACATCCATTTCAACAATTATGGTTTTCGGTCCTACGTAATAGGAGGCGAGCTTATTGCCGTCAAGCTGGCACTTTGTCATGGCTGTTGGGAGTATTGGTATGTTTATTGTCTGATGAAGAATAGCCCTATACCTTATTGCCTTCTACGTCACCTACGGGGAACCAACACGGCCACATCTTTTGTAGATCCAAAGATTGATATTTAATCATTATAAATGCAAAAAAAAGCTCTGCCTGACGATCTGTTTATCTGTCTTTCTGTGACGCTTTCACGCCTAAATAACTTTACCGATTTTAGATGTGATTCAGGAATATACTAGACTTTGGGAGGGGGTATAGGCTATATTTTATCGCTTGCAAATAACGAGACACTAAAAAGGCTATGTTACTTTACTCGTAAAACATTGGAGCTTAGAAATAATCTAAGCACTGGAGATGCATTTGTATTACCTACTAAAATGCTGCCTGTCTGCTTCTCGAAGTTACGAGTGTAACCATTTTTTGCTCATGATTGTGCACCTGTATAAGCATTATATTATATTATCAGTGGTATTACTTAATTACAGTAATCATATGAATTATTTCATGCATATCCAATGTAGATTGAATCAGGAAATTAGATAAAGGTTCCTTTTCAAATTTCTGATTCAATCTACTTACATTGGATGCACACCTCAGGAATATTTACTGAAACTTTTTATATAACACAATATTATATGTAAAACATTAAGAGAAATGAAGTTATCAAATCAGTTAATAATGGAAACTTAACATGAAACTACGTCATTTAATTCAATTACAATATTTCAAAAAATAGTTTAATGAAACAATTTTGTAAGAGAGAATTTTAGTTACATCAAAGTATGTTCTATTTACGCCAGGGGAGAGATATTTTGGGCAAGGAATATTCAGGATGAATGAAATTTTGGGAAATTGACATTGTGGGCAATGGACATGAGGGTGACGGGTGGAGCCGCCCGTCACCCTAGCAGAAGCAGGCCACGGCGCGCGGCGGCGCGCATCGTAGGACGATGCGCGCTTCCCCACACCGGAGTTGAGTCGGGGACCGCGTAGTCCCCCCTTCCCGAGGAGGGCCAGACCGAGAGGGATGGCCCTGGGTCAGCCGGGGTGCGAGGGATATGTCGCATGACAACCTCACCTTCGGCCTAGCGCTATGACCCAGAGACGGCGTGCGGTTTAATCGGTTCGAGTCCGACATAACCTCTCCCACCGGCTCCTCGCACGTAAAAAAAAAAAGTGGGCAATGGACATTTTGTAATAGGGACATTGTGGGGCAATGAGCATTATGTGAAAGGGATACCTATTCGAAAAAATTTACACTCTCGCACTTGTTGACAATTTTTCGTCATTTGAATGCAAAGGATCAAATGAGGTGAAATCATATAGAAGTGTGCAATTAAATATAAAAAAGCGTCAATGGACATTTTGAGTCGGAGGGCGCGGCCTGTATTTATCTCATCGAAGGAAAGCGCTTTCGATGCATGTCAATGTGGTCTAAGAAGTAATCCAATCTCGGTTGGGTTACGTTCAGGGGTCAGAAATTGGTAATAACCCGTCGTTCCATTGTTACTTTTACCTAGCCTAGGTTCTGTATATGACCAAAAATCGAAGCGTCGTCAGCTTAGTGGTTAAGGAGTCGACCCTACGATCGAGAGGTCCCGGATTCGAATCCTGGCCATTACACTACCGACATGAACCCACTCCTAGCACAAGCAATGTAGCTTAGTTGGAGGGGTTAGAGAGAATATTAGTAATTTGGATAATTTCGGTATTTCGGTTGCTAATATTCTTCACCTATTCAGGTGAAGTCGTGGGCATTAACTAGTGGATAATAATATTATCTTCATTAAAATAACTTAAAAAAAGATAGAGGCTTGATAGTAATGATTTCTTGTTTGCGAGCTTAGTTCATTACAAAAAAGAATTAAAAAAATATATACCTACATACCTAATTTATACTATATGTACACATTTACGAACAAATTAAAATTCATCGGGCACAGGTTTAAAATTGTGTTGTTTGTGCGGCCTCGCGGTGGCGTCACCCAAGGTCGCTGTCGATACAGCCGTTGTTACCTATTACGTGTCATAGGAACCATTGCTGACAGCAATAGGGAAGGAAATTGTATGTTCTTAATGTTAACATAACAATAATTTTAACTAAAGTCATATATTTTAGATAAGGAAACCTGCTGATTCATGGACAAGGTCCAAATATCTTCTTGGAGTTGAAAGGGCTCAGATGACTGTCACTTTTTTTTATGCCACTTAGGTGGCAGACAAGCACACGGCCCACCTGATGGGAAGTGGTTACCGTGGCCTATGGACGTTTGCAACACCAGCAGGGCTAACATGCGCGCCACGAGATAGCTATCTCGAGGCATTTTGCCGTTTTATGTTGATATGTCGACTGTTGGTAGCATGAAGGGCTAACATGCGCGCCACGAGATAGCTATCTCGAGGCATTTTGCCGTTTTATGTCGATATCGACTGTTGGTAACTTGGCAAATTTCATGGCGATCTGTCAGATGTCGAGATAACTCGACTTCGAGAAATCATCTCTACTTAGTGTCTGCAAATTGTAACATACGTGCCCTTATTTACTCGAATTTTGACATTTAAAATGTTTTGTCTCTCGTCCTTCATTTGGTCGACGAGAAGTTATCTCGTGTAAACTTTTCTTGTGCTCGGTTCATTTTGGATCAAAATTTAGTACCTTTGTGCGACTGCAAGCCATTTTCGACCTTAATGACATTTCCTTTGTTACGTGTCTTTTCGCGTTAATTGATGACGCTGATCACGAATATAACAAAAAAAATTCGATAGCATGTCATGTCAATAAGGTCGAAAATTGTTTGCACTATTTTTTCTCTTTTTTAAATTAAAATGTTTTGTCTCCCGTCTTTCATTTGGTCGACGAGAAGTTATCACGTGTAAACATTTTTTGTGCTCGGTTAATTTTGGACTAAAACATCGACTGCAAGCCATTTTCGACCTTAATGACATTTCCTTTGTTACGTGTCTTTTCGCATTAATTGATGACGCTGATCACGAATATAAGAAAAAAAATTCGATAGCATGTCATGTCAATAAGGTCGAAAATTGTTTGCATTATTTTTTCTCTTTTTCATACCTAGCATCCCTAACTAGTCTGTGCTTTCGAGCAAATGGCCGTATCGGGCCGATTTTATCGGATAAATGTTTAAAAAATGTGTATGCCATAGACAACAATTGAAAAAGTTTGACGCGAAAAAATATGTCGGCGTTACTTCGCTCGAGAAGACTCGAGATGATATCTCATCTCGATTCGAGATATTTGACGACGCGCGCATGTTAGCCCTGCAGGGGCGTCGCAATCGTGCTACCGACCCTGTAGATACCTTCTAATACCCTTCTTGAAGAACCCCATATTGTAGTCGCTTGGGAAAACCACGGCAGGAAGTTCATTCCACAACATGAGCGTGCGTGGGATGAAGTTCCTTTCAAAACGCACGGTGCGCACCATTACTATGATAAAAGGAGGTATTTATGCTAAATTAAAAGTCGTATTTGGATCTTGAACTTGGAAATCGACGCAATTGGTACTCCAATTAAGAGAGAATGTATATAATTAGACATTATACGACGACAAATTTATTTATTTTAAGTAATAGTTTAAGAAACCCACGCGGCAGGTTTTAACGAAGGAATGGCAGATTTAAATAACGAATTGTAGGTAATTTATAAAATGCAGTGGCACTTCACTTATAAAAACTTGACCCTTAAAATAAAATAGATACACTTTATACTTTAATACAGAGTTATTAACAGTGTAGCCAGATCAAATATTTTTCCCATTTAAAAATATGCCCAACTTGCGTAATGAAGTTTTCACTTAAAAAAACGATTCCGCAGAAGTGAGATGAAGTGGAGTAGAATATGACCTCCCCAGCTCTTCCTGAGGGTGTCATAAAAAAGGAATACGGGATAGAGCTGTTCTACATCTGACGGTAAACATGTATACAGCTCAAGCCAAGTGCTCGCTAGAAGGTAATATGCTAGGGGGCACTTGTCTTGAGACTTACGTTGGACAGAAAATCAGAGTGGGCGAAACGTGAGCGTTAATGCACCTCTGCCTACTTCGGGGATTTACAGGCGTGAGGATATGTTTGTTTATAAGTCTTTAGGCTTTCACAGACGGCGTTGCAAGTAGAAAATACTGCTTCCGGGCTGTTTAGCCGTGGTCCATATGAAACTTGCGTTCGTCGATCACTGCGGTCGACATCTTCAGTGACGCAAATCCGGGCGGCGACGAGTGCGCAGACCTCTCCTCGTCGACGACCTCTATGCGACTAAAACGTCTGGAACGCCAGTTTCATATGGATAACAGCCCTTTATTAGTATATTCTACAATATGTATGCATGATGTGACAAGTTAGGTTTGGTTTGGGTCAATGCGCTGGCTGAGTAGTTGTCCAAACAAGAATAAATTCATAAAATTTATGTACCTAATTATGTATACTATCTAATCCTACTTAATTCGATAAGAAACGCGTCAAAGTCAATAGCAATAGCACTTATAACGATTCGTAATAACCACTCCCTGAGGCTATGTAGGCCTGAGTCATAGACCACAGACTGTCTGAGCTAGGTAACTTATTAAAATTTGTCAGACGCGGTGACCTAATTGTCGACATTAATGACTTTTAGACACGAATTTAGGCGTTATCTCGTTACGAAACTTTGTTAACATTGGTTAGTTAGGTTAATTAACCTTTTTTTTGTAATGATAAGCTGAAGGCAAAATCTCAGGAAAGAGGGCCACTGGTACAAACATCAACAATGAAAAATGGCGGCCCCTAGCTGGCCCCCTTCTCGCCCCACTTAAAGAACCCAGGGCTGTAAGAAGAAAGAATATTGAACAATAGAAGTGCCCTCTATAAAAATTTGCATTTTCCTATACTTTTCTACCCCCCACTAGTACTGATAAAATGGGAATCAGATTTCACATGTATATGTTCTAAGTGGGTTCAGTTCATAAATAGTAGTTTTTGCCTGTTCATTAAGTATCACTAAATTTTTCTAACCATCTTAATAGTCAGCCATTTTGTGAGCTCATTAGCGCGCTTCCTTCGCCCGACTTGCCGTAAAATATTATGTTCAAATTCAGTCTCAATCCGTCAAAATCACTGTAAAAACTTCATTCTCGTTGGTTTTCAAAGGAAAAAATTATACTTTCAAGGAAAACATTCGAATCGTGATAGTTTTTAACATGAGACCAAGGCGAAATTAATTAACATTTCTTTACGAGATTTTTGGTCCTCTTAATGGTCGTTTTTGACATTTGGGAGATCAATAAAAAGTAGATCTAGACTGAATTTAGACGACCACCTTTTTACAAGGAGAACTGGCCATTTTATAACCCTAAACTTGAAGAATGCCATAGATATTTATATGGCAACCGGGACTAATGGCTTAGCGTGCTCTCTGAGGCACCATACATACCTAAATCTTTTTTATATTACAATACAGACATGACATCATACAAACACAAAGGTTATTCCAAAAATAGCTACAATACTTTAGTTTCTTTGTTAACTATTAGCAAGAAATCGCTTTAATTATGAGATTTTTCAGCTTATTAGCAAGTTGTATTGCATTAGCATTGATTAAAAGCAGAGCTGCCTTCAAGGTTTATGCTTCAAGGATTTAAGAATTAGACATAGGTAGACCTTATGAGGTAATATAATCCATGTCTTCCCGTGGCTGACGTAGAACAACAACATACAGGCCTTGTCCATACGGGTCTGTTAATAAACCTCTGCCTACCACTTCGGGACTTTATTTGGGTGAATATATGTATTAAGTAATTGTATATACAGACGACCAATTTGAAGATATTTGAAGATACGTTTACTTGTTAAAAAGCTGAAACGTTACTTAAAATTTAGAAAAACTAGCATTTAATGGATATTCGTACAGTTTTTATGAAGAATACAATTATATAACAAGGTGGTTGTTTTGCTCACGATACAGGTGAACAATGATTATAATTGGTAATTGTAGTTTTAATTAAAGTTTTTACAATAAGTAGGTACACACTGCATACTTATACAGGGTGTAATCGTTAAGTGTGTCCAGGCGATTAATCCGTAACTATTACAGATATCAAAAACCTTTAAACTGATATCGAAAGTACGTTACCTAATGAGTAAAATGACATCAATAACTTCTTAAAAATCTAACGAGAAGTATCTAACATTTTGAGATTAAACACTCCCATACATTTAGTATGAGATTAGTAGAAAGGTTTTTGTTTCCTTATTTTAAGTGATCTAGTACCCATTTTACCTTAATCATATTTTATGATTACGTATAATATGACAATGATGATTTTCAAGTAGATACAAGTGTAAATTAATTATCTTACCACTTCAAATTAGTAATAAACCGTGTTTCAATATCGCATTAAGTAATTTGAGCTAACTGAAAAGCAACACACTACAAAAAAAAAGATACTCTTTGGTGTTCGTTCTAAATTCAAAACTTTTATCTCGGGTTGTTGTTCTCGCAAATTTATCGTTGTTTTTTTTTTAATTTGCGTTATAAATCGTGATTGTTTCATTTTTTGATTGCAAAATGGCATATTCCAAAAGAGAAAAGAGAGATATACTAAAAATTGACTACAAATATGATTGTAACAAAAGAGCGGCCATTATCGCCTACAAAAGAGAGTACCCAGATAAAGAAGTCCCTTCTGGTGCGTACCTACAACCTTTCTACTAATCTCATACTAAATGTATGGGAGTGTTTAATGTCAAAATGTTAGATACCCCTCGTTTGATTTTTCAAAAGTTATTGATACCATTTTACTCATTAGGTAACGTACTTTCGATATCAGTTTAAAGTTTTTTGATATCTGTTATAGTTACGGAATAATCGCCTGGACACACTTAACGATTATACCCTGTATATTATACTAGCGACCCGCCCCGGCATCTAATAGGTGCAATGGATGTTATTATACATAAATAAACCTTCCCTTCAGTCACTCTATCTCTTAAAAAAACCGCATCAAAATACGTTGCGTAGTTTTAAAGATTTAAGCATACAAAGGGATATAGGGACAGAGAAAGCGACTTTGTTTTATACTATGTAGTGATTTATAAAGCTTGGCAAAAAAGAATAGACAATTGAATGAAATTTTGAAGCATTTTGTATGCTAACTTTTCAAATCAATTAAGATAGGAAAAAGTGAATCGCTCAGGTGGGACTCGAACCCACGATCTTTCCCTTACAGGGGGACTCTGACCGGCACCCACCGAACCTCACCTGAAGCTATCCAAATTCTCCTATACTACCGTCTTAGGGCGACGGGAATATGTAATATACTGTTTCTAGGCATTCCTACTTTTTCATTGCTTTATTACAGCTGAGGTAATTACTGACATCAAATGGTTTGTGAATGCGCACTCAACAGAACGTTAGAACAGTTTTCTGATAAGCAATGCCTAATAGGTATTTTATGATAACAAAAGTGAACAGGGGAGCTTAAATATACCTACCTACCTACTTCAAGCGCGCCTGTTGTATGAATATCATGATCCAATTAGAGTTGAGTACTTTCCTGTAGTTAAAATAAATTATTTGACTGAGCTCATTAAATTAAAAATGGTAAAAGAATCAACTATGATTTTCCGTCCCACATAATTCCTTCGGCGAGCCTATTGGCGTTCAGCAGGGTTTTCACTGTCGCATGGAGATTCCTCAGAGAACCGCCGAATCACGTTATGTAAAATTTCATAGAATATTTTAATTATTTTTTATTTCGGGACCTTAGGTGCTTTATAAAATCCGGGGCTGTAGAAACACATTTGTGGGTAAAGAATTCCAATTCTTCGCGATAAAATGGAGGCACCGAGCCGTTTTGTTCGTGAAGGTATTGTTTGCGCCGTATGGGGGCACACGTGTCGGGATAGGATGGGGGAGGGTGGAGTTCATTGAGAGAGGTAAGAGAATTAATTCATAAATGGTACTAATATTACAAATGTGAAAGTTTATAGGGATAGACGGTATGTGTGTGGCTGTTTGTCAGTTGTTATAACAAAACAGCCGAGCGGGGGGCGGCTTGATTCAATATACAAAACGCCACGTCATCAAAATGTGTTTTCAATTCGATTAAAGTCACTTACTTTTTTGTGAGGTTATTAAACCTTAAGATTAATCAAAGTTTGATTTATTTGGGTCCAAACTGGACATGAGAGGCTGGTCATACTACTGGAGACAGGGTAAGGAGGACTGAATGCTCTGACACAGATTATCCTCTCAGGGTTGTAAGGTCAGTAGGCAGTCACCCAAAACGAGGAGAAGAAAGAAGCCCCAATAGAAGAGAAGGACTAAGCGAATAGGATTTTAAAAATGTTTATAGACACGTCAATTAAAAATGCATTTTTTTAAATAATTTCTGTCTAAATATGTAGAGTTACATACATACCTACATATAATCATGCCTTTATCCCCGGAGGGTTAGGCAGAGGTGACTTATCACCTACATTTCATCAATCATTGTATTCAGTCCCACGTAATAGGGGGTGAGTCTATTGCCATATTCCGGGCACTATTGTTGACTCGAGCCATGAATTTAAGGCTGAGTCTGGGCTGTACATATCTGTCTGATGTTAAACAGCCCTATTCCTTAGTCGCCTTGTACGACACCACGTGGGAAGAGAAGGGGTGGCTCACATTCTACTCTGCAGGGAACCACGCGGCTATGTACAGTTAAAATTCCATAAAAATACACAAAATCACTAAACTAAACGGGTACCTAGCTGTGTTGATCAAATGTTAATTGCAATTAAAAATATAAAGCAATTAAAATACCCGACTGCTGTCTAAAGATCGAAACAAGTTTAACAGCACGCTCTATCCTATTACCAATCGTAAGTCGATAGAAAAATTAATGCGTACCTACCCCTGGCTGTATAACTTGTTTTGACCTTTTAGATAGCAGTCGGGTTAATTGCAAGTTTAATTGCAATTAAAATGTGCCCAGCACTAGATACGTAACGCAATCAGCGCGCGGCGGGGCTAAAACCGAAAATGCCACATTGAGCGATACCGTTGAAAACGAGTAACTTTTGAATTTCAAGTAAATCTCAATAAATTCCTATAAAATTCATAAAATAGTCACTTATATGAGAAGAATCACAACAATTTATTCACTAAGCAGACTCTTGTTTCGTATAACTAAATTTTATCTCAATACGATTCCTATAAAGTGGCCATTTTAGATGCTGATCCCTACCTGGAAGTTTGGTCCGTAATTTTGGACGGATAATAACTTAAATTACCTACCTTATCTACCGTACGGATACTGTAGGTAAGTTTAATAACATACCTACATACATATATTCACACCTGTAAATACCCAAGGTGTAGGTAGAGGCAATAAGTTAAATAAAAGCTTGTTAAAAAAAAAAAAGAATACTAACTTCAACACGGTCTTAACAACATATGGTCGTAATGTAATAAAATAACCTTAAACCTTACCATATTTTTATTATGTCACCGGCGTAAATACACGTAGATAAGTCACACACACACATACAATACAACACAACCACTCGCGTCGATACACACGGGGATACTGACTCATACAGTCATGCAAAATAGTATATGAATTCTTGTAACTTGACCTTCTGTATGATGCAGTCTGTTTTGGAGATAAAATTAAGATATATTTCTAGGTAGGTATTTTTTTACTGCTTAGACGGCAGACAAGTATCCGGCCCACCTGATGGAAAGTGATTATTGTTGCGTATGGACGTGTGCAACACCAGGGGCGTCACACTCGCGCTGCCGACCCTATAAGAATAGAGAGTTTGAAAAACCCGAAGCAGGGAGCTCATTTCACAGCTGGAGCGCGCGTGGGATGAAGTTCCTTTCATACCTGTCTGTGTGTACTGTTTATAATCGCAACGTGTGAGGTCGAATTCCCTGTCTGTGGTATATTATACGAGACTAAGCAGAATGCTATCTAGACTTATGCAAGCTCTAAATTTGTCTATCTAGGTTCTAAAATAGGGATGAATATACCTATGATAGTCCTTCTGCCATTATCCCATACTTATTTGGGGTGGCGCAACTTGTGTACCTTTTCAATTCATCTCTGGTTTCAGTCATATCATTTCTTCTTAGGTCTTCTTCTTCCCTTGTAGCCATCTATTTCTATAGTAAATGCCCAATTTACGACATTACTTTCAACCAACCAACAAATGACAAGGGTAAAATCATTATCACTACATAGTATAAAACAAAATCGCTTTCTCTGTCCCTATATCCCTTTTGTATGCTTAAATCTTTAAAACTACGCAACGGATTTTGATGCGTTTTTTTAATAGATAGAGTAAATAAATAATAAAATAATAGTGATTCAAAAGGAAGGTTTATGTGCATAAAACATGTTTTATAATAGTAGATGGTGCAGCGGCAACGGGATCTGACGCCACGCAGGCGGAAAAATATTGGCGGTTCGAAGTTCGCCGGGTCAGCTAGTTACATATATACGAGTAACCGTATCGGCCATATGGCACTTAGGTTCGAATCGTGGCCAATACACTCTTTTTGGTTGATGATGATGATTAGCGCATTCAAACAAACAAACTCTTCAGCTTGATTACTAATAAATAGCTAACCTATTTCCAGTTTGTTTGGCGTATGTACAAAGTCTGTCACAGAACCGTGGATCGAATCAATATCTTGAGTGTCGGCGCCGCGTCGGCGAGGCGGCTAAATGGCGGGTTTACCCGTAATTATGAATAGACAACACACGCCATGCTCGTGAACGGTATCACCCTATTCACTGACATGACGGTTGGATATTGGACGTGATGTTTTAGCATGAAAATTTTAATATATCTACATACATACATACATACTCATGCCTGTAAATCCGCGAAGGGAAAGGAGAGGTGTATTGACGCGTACATTTCACCAACTACGATTTTCGGTCCCATGTGATAGGCAGCGAGTCCATTGTCGACAAACGGGCACTAAGTCATAGGCTGTATGTTTACTGGATAGAGATCAGCCCTATCCTTTAGGCGCTTTCTTCGACACCCAGAGGAAGAGATGGGGGTGGCCCAGTGGCCCTTTTCTACTGCACTGGGAACCAATTAATAAATCTATCACCAATTTTTTTTTAAAAGGACACGTTAATTTGACTTCACCTCGCCTGATAGTAACCTAAAGGCAAAGTCTTAGAAAAGAGGATCACCATTACATACACGCACCATGTTAACATTGGAGGCATTCAGCTTGACGGCCTCATCAAAAAATGATTGTCGTCGCAGCACCGCGTGATACCCACCGGTCCCACTAGTGCTGCGACCACAATCCCCCCTGCTCGGCTTTAATTAGCAGGTGTAAGTATCGATTAACAGGTAGGGTGAAGTTGGGCCCCAAAGCTCTAAGTTATGTTATGATATGTTAGGAAAAACACAGTAAAAAGCTGTTTTTTTAGCTTCCAACTGGTTTAATTCAAAACCTGCTTAGATAAATTAGTTTTGTAGGTTCCATGTTTAAAAAAACTAGGTTTTGGCTGAGATAACATGATGACATCATAAACATACATTTGTGTTGATATCATGGACAAATTCATTTTTAATTGCTAGTATTTATGGTTTGAAAACGGTCAAGTGCAAGTCGAGCTCGCCCACTAGGGATTGGAGCGTGCTCCCTGCCTTTCTCGTTTGCCCTATAAGTCTTGAAACCTTCGTATTTGGCTACATAAACGGCTATTTCTTTTAATGAAATTGATTTAGAAGTTAGATTTTTCACAGTTTCTAGGTATAGCTGACCTGAGTATTCCTCCACACATTCCCGAGAAATAAGTCTTGACAGACAAACAGACGGACAGCGCAGCGATAGGGTTCTTTCTGAATTTTTCCTTTTTTGGTACGGAACCTTTAAAAATGTAAGCCGTTGTACTGTCGTTAGACTTCCCAGCCTTGAGATGAAAGCCTGCGCCATAACCTCATGCGTCAATTAGTAGTTTTACAAGTGGGCCTAACTTTAGCCATAAAGATCTTTGTGGGTCTCCAAAACATCTGTAGTTATGGCAATTACAAAAAAGTTAGGTCTGTACGTGGTGGTTAATGGTTGGAATAACAGGTGAGCGGGTCAAGGGGCTATTTCATAATCTCAAAATATTAAGACAGTGCACTTCGAAGCATCATTTCATTTATAGATGACTAGCTTTTGCACGCGGCTCCGCCCGCGTGGATGTCGGTTATAGTGACCAAATATAGCCTATGTCCTGTCTCAAGGTCCGAAGTTCTCCGAAGTTCCATCGACCGTAAAGCACTAGCCCCAGGTATTTCAACCGGGGCTTGATGTCGATGGAGTACCTCCCACTGTAAGGCTGGCTCCCAGGCCTGGCCTGCGCCGAGGGCCATGAAAGAACATGGCCTCGGACTTGTGTAGAACCACCTCGAGCCCCAGCCGCCGGATCCGTTCCACGACTTGAGCAACCGCGGTCGTGGCCCTCAGGGTCACCTCGCGGTGCATAGCCCCGTTCACCGTCACTAGCGTGTCATACGTGTAACACGTGACGGTGGTACCGTACGCGAAGTCACCGCGAAGCACCCAGTCGTAAGCGATGTTCCACAGTAGCGGCCCCAGGACCGATCCCTGTGGAACATCGCAGGACATCTCATGCCTACCAACTCTGGTCTGAAGTCCCTTATCTCATTAATTGGAAGTTGTCAGATAGCCCCTTCACTCACACACGTCTTGTTATTCTATTTGTGTTGTAATGCTAGTCTAGTAGTAAATTTACAGAGTAGTCATTGGTAACAAGCGCAAGACGTAAATAAATCGATAGTTCAATTCGATGCGGTGTATAAAACTGTATTGAAAATAGACCGAGCATATCGGTAGCCAAGGACACACAATAGTGTGTAGTTATACAGCGTAAACCGTGAATATTACCTATTTATAATATATCTCGAGAGGATATATTTTGGTTTGAAATTCTTGAAGCGGCTTTGTTGGTGAGGCCACGTCGGACTATGTGAGTAAAAGGGCAGGATAACAAGGGCTCAATGGGAGAGGTAGATCTAAGAAACGCAAGCCTGACATCGTGGAAGAGGATACTGTTGAAAGTTTAGGCAAATATTAGTCATTGTAATAAATATCCATAGAAAAGATGGTTGGAACGTAACATTACACCTAAAAAAAGCAAAATACCTACAACAAAACTTAACGAAACTATGAGCTCATTCTGCGTAATATAACATCAACAATTTAACATGGTTGGGATACTTTGAGATAACTTACTTACACTTCAAACTATGTTACAACTACCATCTTTAGTCAAACCGCAAGCTGCAGAAA
This sequence comes from Eilema caniola, assembly GCA_949126895.1. Lineage (NCBI taxonomy): Eukaryota > Metazoa > Arthropoda > Insecta > Lepidoptera > Erebidae > Eilema > Eilema caniola. The sequence goes on along the minus strand of OX421486.1, from coordinate 745,549 downwards.
AGTACCTAGCCGGGGTTCGGAACTCGGTAAAGACGAGATAAGAAGTGTTATAAAAAAATAATACCAAAGAAATTTCAACGTGACGTGGAAGATAACGTGTGCACTAATGGTCCCACGACCATGAAGTGAAGAAGTAGAAGCCAAAAAGCGATCTCCGAACTCCGAGATGAGAGATGAAGAAGAACTAGCTATATTTTAAACATTCCCAATAAAACCAAGCAGTTCAGCGCATAACATTACACCGGTAACACAGAAAACAGTTATCAAAATAAGTATGATACTTAACAACCTCTGCTTCCCTTCAAGGAAATGTTTTACACACGTGAGCATATAAATCTGTGTGGTGACGGCGACAGAATACAAATATCACCATCCTATCCCATCTGAAGGGTGTCGTTAGAGACGACTAACGGAAAAATACGCAGACAATATCACTGCGAGACAAGAAAAACTCCTGTACAGTCAGCATCAGATAGATCTTGATGAACAAAGTGGTCAAAATAATCTTAATTCCTTGGTATTTCCCCCTTCCAGTTGACAGATTGTTCTGTAATTTGGTACACACTTTTAGTTCGCACAATAATACAATTTAAATTAATAAGACAGTTTGATTTGCTCTTAATTCTAGAGTTTTAAGACCATTTTGAAACTTTGTAGTCAAGATATTTCTGACGCTGACTATACCTACTAATCCGTCTGGCCAGCGTGAATAAAGTATGACAAAGTTTCCCAACATCGGGACAGGCCTATGTCCAGCGGTGGACTGCAATAGGTTAAATTACTGATTGAGCAATAAAATTAAATATTACTACAGCTCAGGACAATTTCTGATCAATACCTCCGCACCAACTCGCAGCGCCGCGCCGTCGAGTCGACCGTCTAACATATTGTCATATCTCTGAACTTTAATAAACACATTCTGTGGGGCGTGACCTTAATTACTTACGTCGTTATGTCACTGGTTCACTCAACTACGTGTGGAACGAGGGTCGGAGTTCTAACAACACATAAAAACTTATCAATGTCATCAATCTACGGTAAGTATTGTTAGCAGTCATACGTTCGACATAAATTGTCTTTGTTTTTACGTATTGCATCTGTGGTCATTATCTATGGTTTTGTTTTTGGCACCAGAAAAAAGAAAAGAATACACATAGCCGCCTTTGTTTTTTTTCACGTTTAGTTAATATAATATATGAATGAATATTATATATTATTATGTACATAATTGAATAATAGTAGTTTATGATACTGTTGCATAATAAGGGTTCTTATAACACGAGTGTGTTTTAAAAAAACGAGCCGTAGGCGAGTTTTTTTATATTATCACACGAGTGTTATAAGACCAAGTTATGTACAGTGTCATACACTACTTTATCTACTCTCATACTATAATACATAAACTAATTTATTTTACAAACAAAACCAAACTTTGTTTAATATAAATGTAAAAAAAAAGTTGACGCCAAGACAAGGCCGCAGACATCGATTGCGCATGCGCGTTTCTTTTTTTTTTCTTGCGAATTGGCCGTTTTTTTTTTTAAAGTAGAGGTTCAGTCCAGATGGGGATTGTATAGGTGTATCGTTATGATTAAAAAGTTATTTTATGATATAGGTGTCCATACAAGACCTGTATCGTAATAAAACTTTTTTTTTGGCCTGTGCGTAATGTTTGTCATAAGAGTTTTGATTTCAATTTTATAATCTTTGTATTATAGTATCAGAGTAGATAAAACATATAATAATTCATTATCATGAGCATGTGAGTATCGATTGTTATTGTATGTACTAGATGGACTAGGAAAAGGAAAGAAATAAAAGCATTAATTTGTTATATGTAATTATGATAAAAGGATTCTTAGCTGATTTTTCACCAGTGGGGCGAGACGAGACAACGCGAGAAGAGCATTGAAATCGCACTATCCCGAAGTGTGGATAATAGTATGCATTTATCACGCGTTGTGGGCCGTGTGCTTGTTTACCACCTATACGACTTTACCTTGCCTGATAATAAGCTGAAGGCAAAGTCTCTGCGACAAAGAAAAAATTCGCCGAACCGTTTGGTCGCCGAATCTAATGCTGTAGAAAGAATCATCTTGTAGAATTGGATGATGAATATATTATGATTGACACGTATTTTGTCGTTTTGACACTTTTTTAGAGAAGTTGTATTGAAAAGTTAAGGGTAAAAAACAGAGAACGTTTCTAGTTTCTCATAGTCTAAAATCAAAGATTTCTTATTGACGTCTATAATAATTCCACTTAACCTAAGTTTACCACCGCTTCCAAGGCGCTGGTGGAGAAGAAACGGCGCAACAAACTCCACAGCGGCATTCTTTAAGATATCAACTTACAATATTTGCCTATATCCTTAAGGCTAAATGAGGACGAATCTACTTTTGTCTCGTGTCTGAATAAACAAAATTATGTAATAAAATAAGTAACCTGACATAAACACCGTTCCCTTGAAAACGAAAACGATTCCACGAATAACCGATTCTTTAATTACATTATCATATGCCGAAAACGTGTTTAAAACGGGGTTACGACCCATTCTCACACGGGGCCAAGGCCGGACCTGTTGACTATGATATTCCGTTTGCATTTCGAGCTGTAATCATTGTTAATGTCAATTAATAAGGCATTGTTACAAACTGAAATTCACACAATTAGATATATGACGTGTTTCGGTTGCTTTTGGTTGAATCACTCTATTGATAGCTGACGCCCGTGGCGGCCGTGGCTCTGCCCGTGTGCATATCGGTATCTTATGGTCATATAGGTATCCGGTTCTACTCAAGCAATTGCGATCAAACAAAGATAAGATTAAAAGTCAGATCAAGCCCTTACAAACAAAAAACACATAAAAATCGTATAAGTAGTTTTTACGTACCTAGGTATACCTATCATCGGGAACAAAAAGTCAAGGATTCCAAAAATAATATTTCTGTTCATATTTATACATCCTCGCCTCATTAGACACAACCTAAAAATTGTTAATGATCAAATACTGAATACCTACTGAATGAAAACCAAAGCTAAGATGATAATGATGATAAAATAACACGAGTTAGGTATACATTTTCCTGTAAGTACCTACTAAGTTTTCATCTAAATTATACAGCTAACATATAATTAGATACCTATATTATTTTTAATTAACTTTACGCGCATACGAAATAACAACATTTTTTGTTTGTCTAAAACCTTTTCACGGTCATAGGCACAGAAGTCTATTATTTGTGGCGTAAAAAAGCGCGCGCTTTAAAAGGTTACGTCATAAATGGTGAACATGACGTCACAATATGGCGACCAGGTGAACAACCCAGGGTTGAAAGAGCATTTAAATTGATTTTTCTTTCTATAAATGTTTAATGTGGTAATTGTCATTTGTCTTCAATGTTTTCTGACCTTGCTTTGCCGCTCGGAGTTATTAACTGGCTACCTATATTTTAATCACTTTGGTTTAATTCTAACTCGAGACTTCTCAGGCATTCTGTTTGTGAATTCTCCTGCCAAATTCACACTGCTTATCCTTGAAGAACAAAGGCTTGAAATGATGTACGTGTGTAACGTACCAAAAGGGTTGTCCGTCTGTCTGTCACCAGGCTGTACGTCTTGAACCATGATAGCCAGATAGTTAAGATTTTCACAGATAATATATTTCTGTTGCCGCTATAACAATAAATACTAAAAACACATTAAAATAAAATATTTAAGGTAGGCTCCCATACAACAAGCGTTTGGTCAATAAGCCTTAAGAAGGTTATTATTTTACATGATCAAATAAAATAAGCCATGTTTGTAATTTACAACATAGGGCTAAGGGCCAGACCCCTTTTAAACAATGTTTGTGTTGTGGTTGCTATGAGGGTACATGTTACTAAGAGGGAGGCCCCCTATGGGTATTTGGGTGGGTACCTAACAAATTCAATCGCCTGTACTGAGATTTTTAAAACTTCCAACCTAATTAATGAGGGTTCTAATACACTAAATAGATAGTGTTGTTGTGAAGGGATTGGTCCCCTTACATACTGGCCAACAACGCGTCGCCGCATATGATTCTTAAATTTATTTCGTCGCGCATAATTTTTAGGTCATATTACACAATATTATTGGCATTTTAATAAGGGTCCCAATTGTTTTAAATCCCAATGGTTAAAAAAAAATTGGGAACGGTCCAGTAGTTTTTCAGTTTATTCTTTACATTTGACGATACAAATCTTTACTTTTTATAATATTAGTTCAATATTACACACTTTTTTTTTTTCGTATACCTACATGGAAACAGCCAGACCAATGCAAATACCTAGGTATGTAAGAATAAGTTGGAAATGACCCTGCGACCTCTGACATAGGCTACGAAATAGGTCGCTTCAAACTATAAAATAAAGTAACAACTGTTGAGAGGAGAGTAAATATTGTAATTACCTACTATAAATAATTGCACAGTAACTAAACATTATAGCACTGTTAGTTTCAAGGTGAAACAACTTGTTTTCTGACTTCTGATGGACACTTTACTTGTACAGTCAGCATCATTAAAATGTTGCTAACAAAAGTAGTCAAAATAATCCAAATACCAAAATTCCAATTTTATATTGGTTATTAGAGTACTCAAATATTTGTAAGTGTCCAGAGTGGTTCAACTATCTTTTCAATCGGTCTTCCAGAATTATGTAAGTTAGTAGAGTATTCATAGTCATATACACAATCACGCCGGTCGATGGTATCCAGACAAGTATAATTTCAAAAAATCTAGACATTCATACTTTTCTTAATAATGCAAGTTGATAGTTCGTGGCTGGTTCAACTGTCAACTTAAAAAAAATACAATAGACATTGTCAATTGACACATTTTGTATCTTTTTCTTACTCATATACCCATCCCTTATCATCCCGCCATTGTGTGAAAGGGATGGCTTTACAAGTAAGAAAAGGATACAAAATGCGATTAAATGACAATGTCTAGATTTTTTGAAATTATACTTGTCTGGATACCATCGACCGGCGTGATTGTGTATATGAATAAGAATACTCTACTAACTGACATAATTCTGGAAGACCGATTGTTAAGATAGTTGGACCAATCTGGACACTTACAACTATTTGAATACTCTTATAACCAATATAAAATTGGAATTTTGGTATTTGGATTATTTTGAGTAGTTTTGTTGGCAACATTTTAATGATGCTGACTGTACTTCACATAATAAATACAGAGACGCATAAGCAGTTCCTTCTGAGAATCTATTCAAAATTTAGTCAGGAACTCAATCTCCAAAATGTCAAAAACGATCACAATGTCAATGTGTTCACCTTAGATTATTAATATGTCGTATTCACGAGGATATCGTTTTTGACCTCAATGTCAAAAACTTCCTGACGAAAATTTTAAATAAATTCTTAAAAAGAAATGCTCAAACGTCTCTGTATTTATTATGTGAACTAAAAGCCGTAACGTGTCCATTTTAGAGATTGACATTTGATCTAAATCGAATTTTGAATAGATTTTTATAGGGGCGGCCCTCAGGCACATTGAACTCCTGTCCTGGACCTCTGTACTCATGTTGGTGCATTCGTTGACCGAGGAAGAGTTCAATTGATAACACCGTGCTGGATAATAAGAAGTTTAGAAGACTAGGTGATATGCACCACTATATGCTGACAATTCCAAAATGGTGGTCTCTAACATGACAGTTAGTTTTTCACGTCTACACGAGCAGAGCTCTACTTCTGTATCATGCAACAAAGGAATGATGTTTCAAACCGTTTGGTTCGAGACGGTATAGTTTCTACCACGTGTAGGTGATACTGCAGACCAGCTAGAGTATTGTTTTATGTGCGAATGGATATCCTCACACAATGTCAGCATTGTAAAAGTGACATTTTTTCCCTGCAGATGAACACTAGCGAGTCAGGATCCCATCGCCATTGCAAGCGGTTGAGGGCTAGCTTTGCCATCCTCAAAACGATTGCCCGAATTCGTCCCAATTCCGAAAGTTTACACTTTCAAAACCCGGTTATGGTTTTAGATTAGTTTAATGATTTTTACGAGAGCGACTGATATCTGACCTCCCAACACTGACAGGAAAGCCTGCGCCTAATGGTTTAGTAGAGCCTTACCGACCCAACCTTTCGTAGGTATGATGATCGCTTACCATCATGTACGCTGTGTTTGTTTGCTACCAGAGTTTATAACATTATAGCTGTTTGTATTGTCGTTTTTAAAGGAATTTCCTTGTTACAATAATAACATAACTACTTACCTACATTATTTGTTAACCGAATGTTTCAAAGTTTGTGGCACCACAAGGTTAATCACCAAAAATTTAATTTATTTATTTTTATATACTTACAACTATAACTACAAGCATACAATGCAATAGTGTAGCAAATTTGTTAATAGGTGGATAACAATTCTTAAATACATATGCTCACGCCTATTTTCCTACGGGGTAGGCACAGACAACAGTCCGCCATGTCCTTCTATCCTTACACATTTCAAGAGCTTTCTACTCTCGTTAAACCTTTCACACTAGCAAGCCGGTGTCGAGCACTTTGGACCTGCCATTTTTTTCGATACATTATTATTAATTTGGTCAGCGTATGATGTGCGAGGTGGTAAAAGTAATGTCAAAAATACTCAGTATTAATTGATCAGTAGGTATATATATGCCCATATGATCAGCTAATCATCCAAGCGCCAATGACGGTTGCCCGGAGTCCAGAGCCACTCTCCTACAGACTACTTTTCGATTTTATAATTTAGTTTATTTTGACATTGAAAGAGGAACTACCGTCGTCGGCGGTCTGACCCACCAACCCCTAAAGGGAACCTACGCCGGAGTTTTGACAGTAACCCTGCAGGTTTTTTTTACGTGCGTGAAATCCCCACGGATTATTCCGCCGGAGGGGGGAGGTTATGTCGGACTCGAATCGACTAAACCGCACGCCGTCTGTGGATCGGTGTGCTAGGCCGAAAGTGAGGTTGTCTCCAGTCATATCCCTCGCACCCCGGCTGACCCAGGGCCATTCCTCTCGTTCAAGTCCTTCTCGGGAGGGGGGACCACGTGGTCCCCGACTCGCCCCCAGTATGCTAGGGTGACGAGCGGCTCCATCCATCACCCTAGTAACCCTGCAGGTATACTAGCCAGCAGATGTGGTTTGTGGAAATTATAGATCTTATACAATAATGATAACGGGACTTAATTCGATTATGGTATATGTATATGTCGCCGCCAACTAGTTCAATCAGCCAAGGTGCTGTGCGCTCAGGTGCTATTCGGCTGGGTGCTCTAAGTGGACTACACCGTTCAATTAACTGCCTAGGCTCTTAGCGTTCAATTAGCGGCCTGAATGATGTTCAGCCATTTGATTACACGACTAGGCAAATGGTTTGATTCGATGACGCTTAATTACTTCCTCAATAAACCTATCACTAATTTTCTGTGAATACACCTCTGCCTACCCCCTTCGGGGATACGCAGGTCATTACCGGACACGGTAACTTCGGGCGGTACCTGCATCTGATGGGCATAGAGCCAACGCCCGAGTGCCATCACTGCGACGCGAGCGTGGACTCGGGGCTGCACACGCTCACCGAGTGTCCGGCGCGGCGTTTGAAGCGCCGAGGCGGGAGCTTGTGACGGCCCTGGGGGTGAGAGTGCTCACGTTCTCCACCCTACTCGCGGCGATGGTCCGCTGCGCGGATGCGTGGGCGGCCAGCGCCTCCTTCTGCGAGCAGGTCATGCTCGTGAAGGAGACAGCAGAGCGGGCGCGGCGCAGCGAGCGAGAAAGACTCGCGGACATCGCTGGCCGCGTTCGAAGGCGGCTCGGGCGTCGGAGGGCGCAAACCGACCTCCGCCCCCCATGAGCGCGGGCCTGAGGGTGACGGGTGGAGCCGCTCGTCACCCTAGCAGAAGCAGGCCACGGCGGCGGCGCGCATCGTAGGACGATGCGCGCCCCCCCATACCGGGGGCGAGTCGGGGACCGCGTGGGTCCCCCCTCCCGAGTAGGGCCAGACCAAGAGGAATGGCCCTGGGTCAGCCGGGGTGCGAGGGATATGTCAAAAGACAACCTCACCTCCGGCCTAGCACATCGACCCACAGACGGCGTGCGGTTTAGTAGGTTCGAGTCCGACATAACCTTCCCCTCCGGCTCCGGAGGGGTGGGTATCCGTGGGGATTTCCCGCACGTAAAAAAAAACCCCCTTCGGGGATTTACAGGCGTGAGTACATATTTATATGTGTATGTATGCAATTTTCTGTCTTATATCGGGGTGGTGCCCCAGCCAGATTATTAAACGTTGTAATAAAGGTTACGACTGAATATCATTCAGGCCGTTCATTAAATGGCGCCGTTTAGCGCCCGCAAGCAGTTAATTGAACCGCTGATTAAGCTATTTGGCGGCGATATATACACATCCTTGATTTTCCTGACGTTTCGACCAGGTTACACCGGCCGTGGTCACAGGCTGACTGACTCAGCGGTGCACCCTCGCCGTCTTCGAGGCCGTGAGGTAGTAGGTTCTTCATCTACCCACACATTCTAGATATTTTTCAATATTTTTTAAGGAATGTATGTATCTATTTGGAACGCGAGAATTTAAAAGTATTGATCTTGTTGTGGGCTTAAGGTCCAACCCCAAGTGAATTTAGTATTCATTTTCAATAAATGTTTGAAGAAAAAGAAACCAAATAACCTTGGAAAGCACAAATGTCGCGATCACACATCAATACCAGTCTTTGATTATATATTCTACCAGTTATATTATCATGTACTGTCATGAAACGGCCACAGACTTGATGGGGTCGCTTTATTTTTAAGGCCAAGTACAAAATGATTACCTAGTGTATAGCATGATGTTTGTGACATGATATTATGTCCCGTCTTGGCAGTATAATTAACTTTAACCATAGTTTGAGTATTATGTTATCTGTGCCATAGTTTAGGCAGTTAAGTTTTTTATACCACTTAGGTAACAGACAAGCACACAACTGATCTGATGGAAATTGGTTACCGTGGCCTATGGACATGTGCAATACCAGGGATTCACACTCGTGCTCCCGACCCATGTAAGAAAAGCGAGTTACTGTGCCGTCAGTGCAGAAGACAAAGTAGAATAATCCTTTAGTCTTCCCACTGACAGCACAAAAACTCTCCAGTGAGCTCCTGGCTACGCTACTCACGGCCGGGAACACAACACGAGGTTATTAAGGCTGCGGTATTCTTTAGGTTGGAGGTACTTCTCCAGTCGGACTGCTCAATTATGATGGAAATACCGCCGTGTTCTACTTCACCTAACCTGTAAGCCGGAACAACAACTGATTGACCGACAGGGCTATGGAGTAAACTTACGTGTCAGGGTTAAAAAAATATTTGAAACTCATTTATTTCATGTGGGTAAAATCTAATTTTATACCACTTAGGTGGCAGACAAGCACACGGCCCACCTGATGGGATAAGTGGTTACCGTGGCCTATAAACATGTGCAACACTAAGGGCATCACAATCACGCTGCCGACCCTAAAATTAAGATAAAAGGTGTGCTGGGAGAGAACTCATTTTGAGTTAAGCGCGCCTTTGTGCACGTTCCTTTAAAAGTTTTATATAATGATCTCTGTATTATGTGTGTACAATAAAGAAATAAATAAAAAAAATAAAAAACACTTGTGTTTAGTGTACCAGGGTTTCTGAAATGTATCATAATGGACAAATGATATGGGTTAGACTGCAATTGCTCACATAAAAATTGTTTCAGAGCCAACATTGCTGATTAATAAAAACTCGCCTAGTGGAAAGGTCCAAAACCGGTCTCGGGCAATACGTAAAAAAGTGTTTCGGACGTCCAAAAACCAGTACTGAAGACCCTCGTATAGACAGGTACTGCAGGTGTACCTTCAAACGGTATGGACAGCTGCTGCGTTGCTCTATAGAATTATTGGAAAAGAAAATTAACTAACCTACTTACTATTACATTACTGCTACTTTTCTGACTAGCTAACGCCCACGTGGATGTCGGTTTTCTCAACTTTTTGTCATATGCCCGGTTCTAATTAACCAATTGCGACAAAACAATGCTTTTAAGTTTATAATGGAGATTGATGGCACTTGGTGGAATCTACTACACATATTGAATAATGATAGCACTAAAGGTATTATAAATCAACAGTTGGATCTGAGCCGCTCACCTCTGTTGCAATGAATAGTGACATCTACATACCTAATTAATTATTAATTAAGTTGACTGACATTTTATATTTTATATATTGTAATTCATGTTATGTAGTACCATTAAGCATATGTCCATTTGACATCTTTAATTTAACAATTCCTTTAATTTAATTCAACTATAATTTTGACATTTAACTTTAATACAACTAGCGTTGTACCTATAATATATTTATTATTTTTTAACCGTTAAAAATAAGAAAACAAATGTTATTAACTTACAAAACAGATATCTACTAGTCAGTTCTATCAGGAATAGATATCGAAAATATATAATTTAGTTTTTATGACGAATTGATGTTGCTTCTTGGCGGTTATTTATTTAACTTACGGTTTTAGATGTCTAAATATTGTGTTAACGCTAATACTTGTTTTAAATCGTTCAGTATATCTGCTAACTATGACGTCTCTAGGTATACTTAGCAGGGGGGTAGCTACCGCCGTATTTGCCGTATCAATTATACGGGGCCCCCGGGTCACGGGGGCCCCCAAAGTGTGTAAGGAAAAAGAATAAAAACTTTCTAATTTATTTTATTTTACAAATGACAAAATTCTATAAAGCAATTCCTTTTTTTCCCGCCTTAAGCGTGCGTTTAAAAGTTGGCAACACTCTACATCGTTATGGCGGGCTGTGGGGCTTCCCCGTTTTACTTACTTCATCTTCAACTCAACGGGGAATTCCCGGGAATCCTTCATCGATATCGCGATGTACGTGTACGTTGTTGCATTGGATGTTAAACCACGGAGTGCAGTACACTGTTTATTTACGCGCTTTATATAAATGTGCATTACATTGTAATTCACTACAAACAATATTGTTCTTCTGGTTTAGCAGTATTAGTAGTGATTTGTAAAAGAAATGAGTGAAAGGAAAAGAGATTATCCCAGCAGCGCTGTGAAAAGAAAAATTAAACAGAAAAGGGACGAGGTTATAAAAAAAGTCCCCAAAATTTCTTCATTTTTTCAGAGACAAGATACTGTGAGTGATTTAGATTGGAAAGGTAAGTACTACCCAACCCATTTATTAGGGGCCTGTAGTGATAAACAAGGAAATCTTGTAATTTCGGTCTGCCCATCTGTCCGTCACAAAAAGTTGTCTCCCCCCTCGATTTTCACAATTATACTGTTTTTAGGGTTCCGTGCCTTGATTAAAAAAAAACAAAATTCTAACTTATCTATAGGATCGATTTGTTTTGTTGTTTGTCTATCAATCCGTATCGTATCGTTAATTGCGTGTTGAGAACTTCAGATGTGCAGACTCGCTTTCGGGTTCTCGTTTTGTATGGCCACTACACGCTGCGTTTAAATAGCACGCAGGTGTATAGCAATGCACGGACGGGCTGCAGGTGATTTTGTATCTACTAATAGGTACGAGCACAATCCGCGTAGAGTCTGTGTGGGTCTGAACTGAACACTCTCTAACTGTGACCCTTAGTAACGTTATTTATTTATATATAACTCTTTTTAGTTTAATATCAAAGCATTCGTATTTATTTTTTAACAATTACTCGTTTATTTTTAGATTCTTCTGACGCATGTTCTTCGTCACATATCCATCCGGAAATAGAAAAAAGTCAAGCACATACTTTATCAGATGTCCATCCAGAAATCGAGGAACCCCAAGTCAACGATTCTGATATATCTGCAGATTGTAATATAATTTCATCAGATAGAGGAAATTTTGGTGACAATTTAACTGAATGCGAACGAAAAATAATTTTTAAATTGGGTCCATTTAAACCACAAGGACCATTTCCAAAAGTTTCAGAAAATAACCGACCTTTTTCGGCTTATTATTATTCATATTTCAATCAGGCAGGCATAAAAATTATAAGACCATGGTTATGTTATTCTAACGTTTTAAACAAAACGTACTGTCACTTCTGTTGGTTATTAGCAGATCGTCAAAACAAATCGTACTCCTCTGCTTGGGTTAACGGTGTTTCGGTTAGAAGCAATTTCACACAAACTATTCTTGACCATGAAAAGTCACAGCAGCATATTAGTGCCTCACTCTCTTATAATAATTGGTTGCAAGGAAATACCATCGATACTCTATTGAAAAGTGAAATCGATAGTAAAATTACATTCTGGAGAGATGTACTGCATCGTATAATTAATGTTATAATTACTTTAGTATCTTGTAATCTACCTTTGAGGGGGCATGATTCTGATTCTGGCAATTTCATGGCAATTTCACGTCTGCTATCTAACTATGATGCAACTTTAAAAGAACTTCTTCTAAAACCGAAAGGTGAAATAAATTATTTAAGCCCTACGATTCAAAACGAAATTATTAGTTTGCTTGGTACCACCGTTAGGAACAATATTATCTCAGAAATTAAAAAAGCTCCATTTCTGACAATAATTCTGGATACAACACAAGACTTGTCAAAAATTGACCAACTATCTGTAGTTTTTCGATATATCTCGGTTACAGAAAATGATGATAATGTGCCTAAAGAAATAAAAATCTGTGAGTCCTTTTTAGGATTTATAGCAGTAACCGATTGCAGTGCTGCAGGTCTGAAAACTGTCATTTTAAATTTGACTAAAGAATATGAAATTGAATTGACTAAATGTAGAGGACAGGGATACGATGGAGCAAATGTTATGTCGGGTGTGTATGGAGGATTACAAACCCTAATAAAAGAGCATGCTCCAAATGCCGATTATGTTCATTGTGCTGCGCACACTTTGAACTTGGTTTTGAACGATGCTGCTAGACATGTTCGTGAAGTATCGACTTTTTTCGATAATTTAGAAAAAATATATACTTTTTTTGGCAATAGTATAAAACGCTGGGCTATGCTAAGTGACGATTCATCTGAAAAATATTTGATTACCCTTAAAAAGGTATGTCCTACCAGATGGTCTTCTAGGAACGACGCTTTATTAGCAGTAAAGAAAAATTTTTTACTAATCATGAAAACTTTGTACCAACTAAATTTAATTTCAAATAAAAAAGATGAACGTGAAGAATGTAAAAGTATAATTAATATTTTAGAGAGTTTTGATTTCTTAGTGCTCGTTACATTTTTTCTTCACTATTTCAAATTATTAATCCTGTTTCTAAAGCTCTACAGCATGAAAATAATGACTAGTATTTTATTAAGTAATCTTTTAAATAGACTGTGCCAATTAAGAAATCAGAATTCATTTAATAGTTTGCTAAATGAATCCAAAGATTTAGCAAAAGAGTGGGGGGGTAACAACTGTTTTTAAAAACAGTAGGCGAAAGATAACGAAGCGTTTTTTTGATGAGTTATCACAAGATGAGAGAATTTCCGACCCGGAATTCTATTTCAAAGTCAATGTATACTATTGCTGCTTAGATATATTAATTTCTCAAACTAAAGAAAGATTTCAGAGCCTTTGCAACCTGAGTAGTATATTCGAAATATTATAACCGGAGAAACTCCTATCTTCTTCAAGCGAAGAGATATTAAACGCTTCCAAAAAACTGTCTGCTAAATACAGTAAAGACATCTCACTTAATCTTTGTGACCAATTGAAGGCTCTAAAAACATGCTTAAATTCTGAAATTAAAAAAATTTATTCCTTAAAGAACTCATTGAATTATTACTAGTAAAATTCAATAGTCTTGCATCCAGTTTTCCCGAGGTAATCACAGCATGCTTTTTATTCTTGACCCTTCCAGTTACAACTGCAACGGCAGAAAGAAGTTTTTCAAAATTAAAACTAATAAAAAATTACTTAAGAACTTCGATGGGACAAGAACGACTGTCAGACATCTCACTATTGTTCATAGAGGCAGAAACTTTAGAAAAACTAAAATCATCATCTGCCATAAATGATTTAATTAATCAGTTTGCCGAAAAAAAGGCAAGGAGAGTGAATATTTAAAATTCGATTTTTATTTGTAAAATGGGTAAATTATGTGATAAATAAATATTTCTTCTCACAATATTCTTTTTCTTTTGTGAAAAATCTTTACCTCCATATAAGGGCCTCCAAAAAGATTTTTATACGGGCCCCGACAAGGCAAGCTACGCCACTGATACTTAGTTAAAGACATACAAATGTCTTGACACCGGTCACGTCACAAAATGTAGGTAGGTACTCTACTCTATTTTGTATACCACTTAGGTGGCAGAAAAGCACACGGCCTACCTGATGGAAGATGGTCACCGTGACCTATAGACGCGTGCAACACCAAGGGCGTCACACTCGCGTTGCCGACCCTGAAGAAATCATCTAATAGCCTTCTTGAAGATCCTTACATCGTAAAAAATTGCTTGGAAACACATTGCAGGGAGTTCATACCAAAACTCGCGTGCAATATGCGCAGTTAGCGGTTTTTGGGTTTCTTTTGTGAATTGTACGGGTTGTGGCGGAGGACCTCAAATCCACCGTGCATATATTTTATCAAACCAATCTGCGCTCGTCAGGGCCTCTTTCTCTCGCGACCTAAGGTTAAGATAAGTAACTATATCTTATTTATCGACTACCTACTATATAGAGGAGATCCACTGTACTTAATTGTATAGATTTTAGCACGTAGGTACAATTAGTAGCTACCTACTTCACGGGCAAGAGATGAGGGACTCTCGTCTAAGGTTAGTACATTGCAAGGTTACGCTACCCTAGCCAGGTCTTTCGTAGGACTCGTAGGTTGAGTGACCATTCCAAAAGTGAGACCCCTCCCTACCTCGGAGAGCACGTTAAGCCGTCGGTCCTGGTTGCCATACGAACATCTATTGCAGTCGTTACAGGTAGTCGAGCCCTAAAATGTCCGAATACTGGTTTAAATATTAAATTTCGATATCACCAATGGCTTGTGAAGGTCAGATGGTAGTCGCTTCATGGAAAACATCAAAATTCAGCCTATTTAGACTCAAAACCAATTGAGTTGGCTCTTAAGATGGCGGAATTCAGCCTTACTTACTTAACTATACATTTCGTTCTGAAACTGTACAATTATGAATGTTGTCTGTATAAAAGATCTTACGTAACAATCTTGTTTTGATCAAAGTTACCGACTTGTAACTACAATAGGACTTTTGTAATACTTCTTTTGTTAATTTTATTACACAGTTCACACAGCTACCTATTAGGTAAATAAAATAAGAAACAATCTTAAACAATAGTGTGATTTACGTCTGCAAATACATAATAAAATCGATATAGGTACCTATATGACTCAGCTGATAAGTGCAGAGGGTCTGGCGCGTGATTTCCTCTCGATGTGAAGGTAAGACGGTAGTCAGTCACTCCCGTAAAAGCAAAAATTAACCAAATAGACTTTCAGCCATCCCACTCCTCACGTCCTCAACGTGAGGAGTGCGATGGCTGAAAGTCTGTCTTGAATTCCACTCAGCTGAATTGTGATTTATCTGAGGAAAAATTGAATAGACAACCTGTCAAATTTTTCAATGTGTATACAATCTTTTCCCACCTAAATCGAAATTCAACTGAGTAGCATTCCGGACTGGCATGACGGAGAAAGAATACAAGTATCACCATCCCATCTCACCCGAAGGGTGTCGTAGGAGACGACTATCGGAAAAATACGCAGACGATATCACTGCGAGAGAAGAAAAACTTGAAATAAAACCCTGTACCAACCCGTCTGGCCACCATGGACACAGTAGGCCAAAGCCCCTCCAAGTCCCAACATTGGGAGAGGCCTGTGTCCAGAAGTGGAATGGGATAGTAATACTTTTTATCACAGGAATTGGTTCCCTTGCGCTGTTTGAACGAAATCAAATTTCCACGCGGGCAACAGCTAATATAAATATCAGTGTTTTTAGTGCCCGGGTGCCCGGGCATAACTTTAGGTGCGATCGTAAAGTCTTGTATTCGACTCCCGGTTCGAATAATTGTTCGAATAATTTGTGGTGTTTTATCTGTTACGCCTGTAGGTACAAAGACCGACCAACCGCGAATGGTCGAAATTCATCAGTCATTATCGCGCACTGTTGAGCGTGTCGTTATAACGTTATATCACTAGGCAAGTGCTTTCGACTCGATCTTCATACCGTCTTGCTCATGCTACTGTAAAATCTACGGGCCCAAGCCAATCTAATCTTTTTTTATACAAGTGGCAGACAACGGCTCACCTGATGGAAAGTGGTTACTGTGGCCTATGGACGTGTACAACACCAGGGGCGTCACACTCGCAATGCGCACCCTATAGAAACCTTGTAAGGCCCTTCTTGAAGAACCCCATATTGTAGTCGCTTGTGAAAACCAGAACAGGGAGATCATTACACAGTTTGAGTGTGCGTGGGATGAAGTAACTATTCCATTTTATTTTCTGCTTTCCGTTTCCAATATAAAATTAATTTCCACCTGAACCAGGAACCGCGATTCAATTTTTATTCTAAACATGGAAGTGAATTGGTAAATAATACCAAGTCTTTGTACTAAGGCAAAGAAATAAGGATGTTTATACTGCGGGACATCTGTTCGGCAGTATGAAAGTAGCCAATACTGGTGTTATTTGTGTGAAGGAAGTGGGAGCTAGACCGCATAATACAGTTGCGACAACGGACAAACAAATATATACCAACGATAGAAGAGAACCATCGTCGGTAGATCAGAGAGTAAAGATTCCTGACAGTTCCTGGGTTCAAATTCTCGCCTATGCCTGAACCCACTCGTAAATAAGTATTTTCCTGTTAATATTTAGCTGAACTTATTGAATTACAGAGTGATAACAGTTACGTCGGTTCTTATTTCATCGTTGTTATTTATTTAAATAATCCACCCTACCTATAATAGTGTATATTTTACTATTAAATATTATGACGTCCTTTTATCTTACCATTTTGACGTTTGGTAAAAAGTAACTAATTTGACTAGTCAGTCAAATACCCAATTCGTAATACAAGCAATTTAGCTTAGGCCTACACAAGTAGCGATTGGGCACACCGTGATTGCGGCGGTAAGACCCATCATGGGGGAGTGGCTGGAAAGGCCACACGGTGGCCTATCAGCCTCTCGTACCGTCAGACGCAGATCATCACCGGACACGGTAGCTTCGGGCGGTATCTGCATCTGATGAGCATAGAGCCAACGCCCGAGTGCCATCACTGCGACGCGAGGGTGGACTCGGGGCTGCACACGCTCACCGAGTGCCCGGCGTTTGAGACGCCGTGGCGGGAGCTTGTGGCGGCCCTGGGGGTGAGAGTGCTCACGCTCTCCACCCTGCTCGCGGCGATGGTCCGCTGCGCGGATGCGTGGGCGGCCAGCGCCTCCTTCAGCGAGCAGGTCATGCTCGCGAAGGAGACAGCAGAGCGGGCGTGACGCGATGAGCGAGAAAGACTCGCTGACATCGTTGCACGCGCTCGAAGGCGGCTCGGGCGTGGGAGGGCGCAGACCGACCTCCGCCCCCCATGAGCACGGGCCTGAGGGTGACGGGTGGAGCCGCCCGACACCCTAGCAGAAGCAGGCCACGGCGGCGGCGCGCATCGTAGCCTCCGAGAGAGATGGCCCTGGGTCAGCCGGGGTGCGAGGGATATGTCGCATGACAACCTCACCTTCGGCCTAGCACTACGACCCAGAGACGGCGTGCGGTTTAGTCGGTTCGAGTCCGACATAACCTCCCCCTCCGGCTCCGGAGGGGTGGGTATCCGGCACGTAAAATAAAAACACAAGTAGCAGAGTTTAGTAGCATAGAATGATGAATGTATGGGATTGACACGTATTTGGACATTTAGAACAGTCATTCAAATAAAACCATTATTCAACGGTTCTATCGCGATTCATTTGTCATTATTCACTTTCAGCCCGACGTTTCGGCTACTTTTCAGTAGCCATGTTCGCAGATTGACTAAAATGGTAGTTGTATGTGTTGTATGTACGAGTAAGGATGATAGAATCCGTTAAAAAGTGGTTTTATTTCAATGAGTAATATTCCCGTTTGTAAACATTAGAAAATTTATGGCAGTCCTCAGCGTAGGTATTTACAATCACCATTACATTCTAGGCCTCTCCCTTTCTTGGTACACACACTCCTATTTCTGCCCCTCTAGACAAGTGACAATTCGATGTCCGGCTTTTGATGGAATAGATAATGACGAATGTATGGGATTTGACGTATATGACATGCGTTGACGACTGTCAGATACGTCAAATCCCATACTTTCGTCTTTCTATTCTACTAAACGCCGGCCTTCGAATAGCCACTTGCCTTGAGAGGCTGGAGAGGTTAAGGGGAATATTAGAAATGTCCGCTTTTAAAAAAATCAATTTCTGTTTGTTGTGAAAGCGTGTAAAAGTAAGTATTTAAGAAGGCCACACGAGGCCGTCAAGCCGAAGACCAGCCAATGTAACATTGTTGGATTCTTCATTCCTGAGACTTCACAGACCTGCTGATGTATGGACGACTGGATTAATAGAGTCACAGAGTTAAAGATCAGGTGGCAGGCGCTCCCTCAAAAGTCATGATAGTTAAGAGAGAGAGGAAAGCAGACCCCGGGTCTAAGGTCAAGTTTTGAATGCAACCGGGACTAACACTGCGATGATAATGATAGGTTGTGGCAGCCATAATTTCTTTAATAAAAACTGAATTTTCGGGTTTTACATAAAGAAATCAGAGAACAGCAAGCCAAATGTGTTAATCAACCATTGATGAAATCCACCCTAAAGCTGGATTCCACCAGTGAAAAAAGATTCAACTAAACCGATTTTAAAGTTATCTAGTCACAGAGAATTAGCCGCGTGGTTCCCGGCAGAGTAGAATTTGGGCCACCCCTTCTCTTCCCATGTGGTGTCATACAAGGCGACTAAGGGATAGGGCTGATTAACTTCAACATCAGACAGATATGTACAGTCCAGACTCAGCCTCAGATGCATAGCTCGAGTCAACAATAGTGCCCGGAATACGGTACTAGGCTCACCCCCTATTACGTGGGACCGAATACAGATTGGTGAAATGTGGGTGTTAATTCACCTCTGCCTAACCCTGCGGTGATAAAGGCGTGATTATTGTATGTATGTATGTATGTAGTCACCGAAAATAATCCTAAATATACCTAATAAGTGCATTCAAAACTAGATCAAATGAGACGGTGAATTCAGTGTGAATGGGCATTCGATTTCTTGTTTTTTTTTAATTAGACATTAAATCTATTAACTAGGTACGTTTTCCAAATAATTAGTTTATTTTGAAATATGAACCTATAGTTATAAAATATTTTATTTATGTGGTGAGTAACAACCTATTAAATACAGTTTTATCAGTGTACGTAATTAAAATTATCTGTAAACCCATACGTTTGGAACGTGGAATACCTACCTATTATAAATAAAACAGTAACAATAAAAATACAATAAAAATTAAGTATAATTTTATAGTATTAAAAAGGATTTTTTCTTGTCACACTAAATATTCAAAAAAGGAACAATTAAATAGGGATGGGATGCTCGCAACACGCTGCCGTTATCGATTATAAAAAAGAAAAGTATTATTCGCTCGCACGTAATACTAATTATAGAAAAGTAATGAATTATACATTAAACTCACCTCATTTTAATTTTAAAAACAATTCCATTATCATAGCACAACGGTTTCAGTGAAGCACAAAATTGTAATTAAAAAGAAAATTAAATTAAACCACTATTAAACGCGAACTTGGCCCGATATACTGATTGACAATGTATTATTTATCACGTTTTCGGTCAAAAAAACATCAAAATAACACTGTCATACAACAGCGAGTAAAATCGATAGACTTGCGCGCGAATAACGTCCCCGTGTGGGCAATGCCGGTGCCGCACTGACTGACTGACATATTAGCTAAGTTACAAAATGGCGAAGTTAGGTAGCTGCCTATCCGAGTTTGCGCAATGTGTCTTTGATCAACTTAAGTATACAAGATCATCATTCTAATCTCTTAAAATATAACAAATTCTTATAAAATTAAGACTTTAGAACATTGTTTTTAACAAACAGGCAGCATTTATCTGAATGTCACGAAAGGTTGTGTTGAAAATCAATATTTACAAAACTAGTCTTATTGTGCTGCGGTATATCGTGGTCGTTGACCTCTAGGAGAAAACATTGTAGTTGAATTCTTTCTCATTAATGTGTAAATGACTGATAAATATTCTAAATGTCTATAGAACAAATCTCAGTTTGCAACAGAGAGCACAGCGCTTGGTTTTGTAGTAGACGTATTGGCTGTTTAATGTTTCTAAGATGTCGTATCTATTAGAAATCTATTAAGTGTCTGTTTGTGATGATAAGATATCAAGCGTTTAATAAAAAGACGATGGTTATAACTTATAACAATAAAAGACATTGGCTATGCATTTGTAACGAGTAATCTCCGAAATGGCTGGTCCAATTTTGACACAATTTTGACTGGAAGATAGTTAATATTATAAAACGTAATTTCGGTTAAGTATAGTTATTTTAGAAAGAGTTTTTGGTTGCCTCATAATAAAATTCAAATTAAAATCTGAATTTCAAATCTGAAAGTCACAAGTAAAGCTAGTTCAATATAAAATCGTTTACATTTTTTTTTAGTACGTCCATTGTGGGGATATAAAAAATGCGACTGATATCGTTGCAATTGTAGTACTGCATTGCAACGTGTGATTTTGAATACTAATATTCACATTGATTGATTGTATTTTCAATGTGAAGCTAATATTCATGTGAACTTCCGATAGTATAATACTACCTAATGTTTGCGTTACCCTTGTTACTCGAGCGTCAGTTTGGAAGCAGGAACCTTAGTGACAGTGATAAGGGAAACTTTACCTTAAAATATCTTGATAAACTGTTGTTGTAACGAAGCGGTCTGTTTTGTTATACTTTATTTATTTGTTCTGGCAACTTTGTATTGATGAAATTCTCAGCAAATTACTGGAAGTTGATCTCCACATTATCATCATCGGCGAAGTTTATTCATTTATATCTATTTCTTTCTACAAAATAATTTGGTTTGTTTTTCGCTTTTACGGAAGCGACTGTTGTTTAATTCCCAACTCGGTGCAAAAAGCCTTCACTAAAACCTACTACGTTAATCAGTGGTACCAACTTACTTGCCGATGTCATGGCTTGGGCCCTGAAGATCTAGTTATTCAAGTTACACTTGAGATGATCCTACTAATATTTTTAAACACGAAAGTTTGTAAGTATGGATGAATGGATTTTTGTTACTCATTCACGTCAAAACTACAGAATGGATTTTAATGAAACTTTACAATAATATAGCTTACACATCAGAGTAACACATAGGCTAATTTACCGCGGTAGCCTAGTGGTATGGATAATGGACTGCTGAGACGAGGTCTCGGGTTCGATCCCAGGTTTTCCATGGCACACACCAATGACTTTTCGATACTTTTCCAAGTTATGTGTGTATTTATCGCAGGTCTATAAATGCCCAGTTGATGGCAATAGGCTCGCCACCTATTACATTGGGACCTAAACATAAACCGGCGAAATGTGGGTGCTAGCACCTCTGCCTACCCCTTCGGGGATAAAGGCGTGAGTTTATGTTATGTTAATTTTGAGATTACCGATATTATAGCGTCAACCGACGCGCACGCGGTCGCAGCCGCGGGCAAAAGCTAGTTCTTTAATATTTTCACCTACCATTACCCACATTATCTCCCGACTTGGGCCAGACCGAGAGGAATGGCCCTGGGTCACCCGGGGTGCGAGGAATATATGTCGCGAGATAACCTCACCTTTTCGGCCTAGCACAACGACCCACAGACGCTGTGCGGTTTAGTCGGTTCGAGTCCGACATAACCTCCCCCGCGGGCTCCGGAGGGCGGGTATCCGTGGGGATTTGCCGCAAATAAAAAAAACCCACATTATCTGCATAAAGAAGTTACAGTTATCGTATTATAATATGTATGTTATAAATTATAATTCATGTCAGTATGTGAGGTAATATTGTTGATCCTCCATGCAGAAATAGCCGAATAGATTTCAGTCAAATTTATTACAGAGGTAGGTTAGGTACATTCTAAACTAATTTGAAGATTACTATCTACTTTACTTAAAAATACACCGCGATTGAATCTGTGAGCCCCAGCCAGTTATAACCATAATCGACCTAAGTTCTATAAAATAAGTAGCTGACTCTGCAGACGCCAACCTATGGAATACGGTGATAAACACACGGTCATTTGAATTTTTGTACCTATAGCATATAATAATATGTCTCTATCTAATATTAATATCTAGCATAAGAACAGACACTCATATTCATTAATTACTCCAACAGACAGACATTGTAATTCTTTCGTCTTTAACTTAGGATAATCCTTTGTCAGATTATGATAAAACTTTATCTTATCTCGTGTAACTGTATAAATAAACAAAATGCCAAAACATCGATATCATTACGAGAAAATTAACAAATTCATCGATTATGTAAGGTGGTGTAAAAATGTGCAAGTGTGGGCCACACTAGACTACCACCAGTAAATAAAAATTTCTAACTTTTGTTAGATTTATTGAATTTCTTATGTAGTTTTTTCTATGAATTTAATTTGATACAACTTTTTTATCCGCAAGTTAAGCTGACAATGTTGTTGAATGGTGATAACTTCTTTTTCGCATTGTTGACATAAATTGAACACACAAATCAAAAACTTTCTAGGTACACAGGAACACTTTTGAATCAAAATACAGGTGATAAACGGCAGACTCAGACATTATCCAATAACGACTTGTAGGTATAGTTAACGACATCTATCTTGACCCCAAGTCGGGAAAGAATTAGAGAAACAAGGCACCGGTGCACGCAGATTGGTTAGATAATAATCTATAATTGATGGATTTGAGTTCCTCGGCCGCCGTAGCACCCCGCGTTCCTCAAAAGACACCCAAAACTCTTGAGTCAAGATAAATAAACAAAATGTTTTGTTCCGTACAGCATGTGTAGTATTGAGTTAGTAGGTATACCTATTTTATAATACGAGTTATTGTATTAACGTATCAATTTTAATCTTCGCTATGTCCATGATAAGATAAACCATGACGATTGCACGGCCATTCCTTACTCTGCTGTAAAGATTTTGTAACTAGATAGCACAAGATCAACACAATAGATAATCCCGTCTTTTGAATTGTTTAAATAAATATAATAAGTCATAATACCTACATATAAAAATAATACTGACTGCAATACTTGGATAGCAGATTGGTGATAGCAGTCATGGTTGCACATTCCACCCTCTTCTTGACTCCGGAATAGATGGAACACGCTGAGGTGGTGGTGGGTTGATGAAATGAATACGATGGAGAAAAAATCCAGATAAATCCCCCAGGGAATTTAAACAGTGGATCCGAGTACACGGAGTGGACTTGATGCGTTCACTGAATATAATTTCTTATTTGAATCGCGTGTTCATACCTTCATACACCTTGACTTATTTGATTTATAATTAGAATGAGCCACAACCGCATTAAATACGGAATGATTTTGATTTCACCTGAAAATTGGTGATACTGTGATATTATTATGAAATGAACAATGAATTCATTCTGAAGTTGAATTACGTGTTGACTGCGTGAAAGTCGCTGACGGAAGGGTGAAGGGTTTCCTATACTAGGTGCAAGGGGAAGCCCCCGAAGGCCCATCGTAGTGCTCCGGGTAAATCACATATTGGCATATTTTTTTCCATTTTCTGCCAACAAAAAAAATATCTTTTTTTTAACTTTTTTTCGTTTAATTAGCATTATTTATTCTCCATCGTATTATGAAAACTCAATGAACGACAATTTCATAAAAAAAACATCATTACAGAAAAAAACAAATGGCACCAAGCGCGTCCTCTTTTTTAAATGATATTTTTTGTATGATATTGCCGTTTCATTGAGCTCTAGTAAGAAATACGATGGAGTATAAGTAGTGCTAAAAATTCTGATAAAAAAGAAAAAAACAATCAGCAAATCGAAAAAAAATGCCAATTACCCGGAGTACTACGAGGGGCATTCGGCTTCGGGAGCGTTCTCCTAACAGCCAGTATGTTGTATCATCTATGGAAGGGGTGTGTTCCTGCAGTATATTACTGAATTTGTATCATCGTACGATTTCTATTGACGAACGAGATCGTTTCTGATGAAGTGTGATACAGATCAATATTGATTGTCGAATGAATTGAATGGCGGGAAGTTTAAATTATGCAAAGATAATGCAATAACAAAAACATATTCATTTTGCGTGAACGAGTAGCTTCACATTAAATATCAAAGTCCAGTTAAACCCACAGTTAGACTGGTACAGCAGACCCCAAACTCCAAGGTGAAAGCTTTCGGATGCGAGTGGCACTAACGCTAGGATGAAGAGGAAGAAATAGGTATACCTAACAACATTAAAGAAGGGATTTTAAGGAGAGTATCTAAAATGGCGACCACTAGATTTTCATTGGATTGCATCCTAGCTTGCCATCAGGTAGTTATATACTCATACTCACGCCTGTAAATCCCTGAAGAGGTAGGCTAAGGTGTACTAAAAGTATTAACACCCACATTCCGCCAACTATGATTTTCGGTCCTACGTAATAGAGGGCGAGCCTTTTGCCGTCAAGTGGGCACTTAGTCCGGCTGTACGTGTACTGTCGGATGAAGAACTCCCCTTCTACGACACCCCCAGGAAGAGATGGGGTGGCTCTATTCTACTCCGACCGGAACCAACCCGACGAAGTGCAGTTTAGATCCTACTAATATTATAAATAGTTTAGATACTACTAATATACTAAATATAAGTTTGTAAGTATGAATGGATGGATGAATGTTTGTTACTCTTTCGCGTAAAAACTACTGAATGGATTTTAATGAAACTTCACAATAATACCTATAGCTTAAATATCAGAATAACACATCATCACGCTACTACTCAAGGGAGTGGAGCAGTGAGCATTATGTCAATAAATCCAGCCGGTATATACAGAGAAGTGACAGTGTCGTTATTTCCGTTGCCAAGCCAAGGCGCTGTGCATCGCGCGAGCGCGCCGACTTAGCGGTTGGCGGTCGAGCAAGCTGCCACAAATTTATTTGAATAAAACTTAGGAACGGACATAGGCTCCCTTTTATCGCGATAGAAGGGGTTATGAATGTGTGTAATTTTTGAAGATATCCTGATGAAATTTGGTACAGAGGTGAATTAGAGCTTGGGAACACTACGCGATAAGCGACATCCACGCGGGCATTGCCGCGGTCCACAGCTAGTATATTATAACTTGTTGCTTCATATAATGGCAAAGAATGTTAAAAGACGTAAGACATTTACTTATCGCGGTAAGTACAACAATTTGGTACGCAACAGTACACGGTGCGTTGCGGAACTAATCTTGGAATAACGTGGGACACATTTCTTGGATGAAATCACGAGACAAACGAAGCTACCCTGGCGCGCGTATTGTTTTATAATAAATATAATAATCTATACGTGGAAAATTTGAGCTCGTCCACCGCCTTAGTATCCCGTGTTATTCTCAAAAAACATCCAAGAAACGCATATTTTAGGTCCCAGATGTGTGTCCCGAGCTATGGTGCCATAATTAGATAACAGTGAACACTGTGGCGCAATACAAAGAAGTTACACTATCTATAGTCGTATCTACGTCTTACGAAACGCCTTAGAACGATAATTGTGTTAATCCACGAAATGGCTAAAATCTAAATTACCTATTTATTTTACACTATTATTTAACTAATTCAATATTGTCAACCAGTTGACAATATTGAATTCGACTGAAGGTGGCGTTTCTTCGTCAATCACAAAATAAATAATAGTTAAAATAAGTAGGTAATTTAGATTTTAGCCATTTCACGGATTCGTTGGTAGATCCTACATTTATTTTGTTTTATTTCTTAACCTAGGACACGACACGTCGATTCGACTTCATCTCGCCTGATGGTAGGCTGATGTGTAGCTGCAGAAGTAAATAAGTAAAGTAGGAAGGTCAACATCACAAACTCGTACCATGTTAACAATGATGGCACTCAGCTTGACGGCCTCATCAGATGCATTTTCACGCCACGCTACAGGACCCGGAACTGTAGGAAGAAGGATACACGGGAGCTGCCGAGGAGTTTAATGTCTTAAAGGTGAGATAAAGGAAAGAGTCAGCGAACCGCTTCGTTCTTGATGAAATATTCTGCACTGTATGCGGGTTACATCTAAGCCCTGCACATGTTGGCCTGTGTAGAAAAGGAGAGGGTGGGACTAATTGGAAGAGTTCATCAGAACATTCACGATAGTAGAGATCGGTAAAATACAGCCTAGGAAGCAATATCTCTACGCATCTGCAGACGCTCGAGGGTGTGTGACCTCAAGATTCCCAATAATGCGGACAGTGCATCTAATAAGTACTTTGAGGAACGGATTTGAGTCTCGTATGGAAGACACCGCTCCTCTGGCGTGAAAAATGGTCGTACTCTGTTCAGAGTTACTTCGACGCTTTTTCAGGCTAAAGTTATCTCTCATTAAACCAATTTTTAAAAAAGAGGACAAAGAAAACATGACTTCCTATAGACCAATAGCTCTAGTACCGGTATTTTCTAAGATCTTAGAAAAGGTCATCCATGACAGGATCAGTAATTACTTTGAGAAATACAAACTCTTTACAGATAGCCAAAAAGGATTCAGAAAAAACAAGGGTATCAATGTTGCC
The DNA here is from genome assembly GCA_949126895.1 of Eilema caniola. Taxonomy (NCBI): domain Eukaryota; kingdom Metazoa; phylum Arthropoda; class Insecta; order Lepidoptera; family Erebidae; genus Eilema; species Eilema caniola. The sequence goes on along the minus strand of OX421486.1, from coordinate 718,702 downwards.
ATATATGATTTTCTAAATACAATTCTCTTTAGAATGGACAAAAGACTGCCAGTCCAGGCGCTATATATGGACATGACAAAAGCGTTTGATTATGTAGACCATAAAATATTAATTGAAAAATTAAATGCCTACGGTATTCTTGGGAATTTATCAAGTTTACTCAAGTCGTATCTTGACAATCGTCAACAAATAACAGTTATAAATAAAATATGTAATAAAACTAAGAGTGAAATTTCGTACGAGTCGGACGCAAGAACCATACGTTACGGAGTGCCACAGGGAAGTATACTTGGGCCACTTCTATTCATTATTTATATTAATGACTTCCCATCAGCCACATCATTTCCAATGACTGTGTATGCCGACGATAGTACAGTGGTATTCAATAGTGATAATATTGATACCACTGTTTCAGTAATCAACAAAAATATTACTTCTTTAATCAACTGGCTGGAAGTGCACAATCTCAAAATTAATTTAGACAAAACAAATATAATGGATTTTAATCAAAGGGTAAACAAAACAAATTTCGATATACAATACGACGATAAAAAGATAAGTGACATTAAAGTGACAAGGTTTTTAGGCCTACAAATAGAAAGTACTCTACAGTGGAATGCACAGATTGAAATAGTGAGTAATAAAATACATCAATATGCATATGCACTATACATGCTTGGTAAAACCGTGAACATGGATACAGTAATGACAGCATACTTTGGACTGGTTGCTTCTACTTTGAGGTATGGAATCATTTTTTGGGGCAATGCAACTGGTAAAGATTTAGTTTTTAAAGCTCAAAAGCGCTGCATTAGAGCTATATGTAAGATTGGAACGACTGATACATGTAAACCTCATTTTATTAGCCTGAAGATACTGACGATGCCATGCATTTACATATTTGAGACAGTTATGTTTGTTAAACAGAACAGGGAGAAATTCTCGGTTGTAACCAGCAGTAGAAGGTCTGATAGGCTATGCTTGGTCCCATCCAAAACGGCCCTACTGCATAAAAGCATATTTGTAATGGCACCTAAGATATATAACAAACTGCCTCAAGCTATTAAATCTTGTAAAAACCTACAAATGTTTAAAAAACAATTACAAGCATTTTTGTTGAATAAAGCATACTATTCAATAGAGGAGTATCTTAATGAAAAAAGCACTTAATTATTCTGATTTCTGACTTAATTTTTATTTAATTTTACATTGATAGAATGTTTTATTTGAATTGATTTATCTATATTGGTGACATTACTAATCTATTGAAACTGCTTGCATTTGTAATAATAATTCTATTTAATTTTATTTTATTTACATTGACATAATTTTTCTGAATTGATTTATCGATATTGTTGACATTACTATTCTGTTGGCATTGCTTGCATTTATGATAATTTTATTTAATTTTACTTTTTTTTACATTTGACATTTGTTAATAATAATATAACATCATTGAATAAACATAAATTGTAATATTGATGAACAAAAAAAAAAATGATTTGCACGCCACATATGGCAGAGTATGTAGAAATATGCATTGTATGATTTATAACATTTGCCCTTTATTTTAGGTAAATTAAGAGTTTACAATTATAATACAGAATAATACTAAATAATAAAAATTATGCTATAAAATACATACAAAAATAACATAAAAGAGGGGGAGAGACTGCAACTTTAGGCATCGAAAAATTCCTCCCCATCGACCTCTACTGGTACCGTGCCTAAAAGGCTGGCGGCATTACCACGCTGAATAGCGATACTAATTCTTTGAGCGAGGTAAAGGCCAGCCCTATGGTCACGGGAAGAGTCGATTAGGCGCTTCGCTATTTCTTTGAATAGCGCGCGCGCGCTTGGACCCCACGGACCCAACGTTTCGACTCCAAACGGCTCAAAAATATAATTACCAGTTAAATTGGTATATTTGCGCCGTTTGAGAGTCTCCGCTGATGCAGCAGCAGCACATGCGCAGTCCATTGTACTTGGAAGATGGGAAGGCGCCAGGGTGTCGACGCAAGTTGCGTCCCACACCAAAGGCCTACCCATCTTCCAAGGTAACAACGACATACCGTCCGGTCTCCTGCCATCGACGCGCGCCAAGCCAACAGGTTCAAGAATAGCTGGCACCCCGGCGGTGACAAGAGCCCGACGGATAACATCGTTAATGTTGGCATGTCGGTACATGCGGCCTGCGCTCCTGCTACAAGATAATCCGTGATGTCCAAGGCAATCGACTGCTTCTCCACATAGACATCGATGCGGAGAGACACACGGTGCCCCCAAACGTAGGCAAGTCGCGATGCGGAAGGTCGTGTCGTCCAACATTGTACCAATGTTGGGCGAAGGAAGTGCCTGGAGCCAAACACCAGATTCCCATTCCCCCACAGCCAAAAGGCGAGCACGCTCAGCATCAGTGGTAGCTGTACTGATTAAATGTTTTTTAACACCAATACTGAGCGGCTCATCCCATTGCCTTTGAGAAGATGGGTTGGCGGGCATGACGGAATTTGGGCAGGTCATTTTCCAAGCATTTAAAGCTTCGGCCTTACCTGGCACATCTGAATTAATCAGTGAAGAAGACAGAATTTTCCTGACTAATTCTTCAGTGCCATAGACCGAAGATAGAAACGCCGGCATACTTACATCTGCAATTTTGCGAACGCCGAGGCCGCCGAGGCGAATTGGGAGGGACGCCTGAAGCCACACTCGGTCGCTCAAATTAATGTTTAGAATTTTGCATAGAGTGTCTTGCAACAGTCTATCCACTTGACCTAAAAGAGACGAACATTTAAAAAGTTGAGATGAACGCAGAGCATGTGTAAATTTTGGTACGAAAAGACAAAACCGAATGATGGTAAAGGCTGAATGAATATTAATTTGGTACAGGCGGTCCGAGACTTCACAAAAATTTTGTATTTTCTCTACCACAAAAGACTCATAGGCATCTTCTAGAATTGGTGACCGAAGGAGGCGGAGAGAATTTTTTTGTAAAACTTTTAAATTTGGAGCCAAAGCATTAAATTTTGAGAGTACCGAAAGACTATCAGTTTGATCACAAAGAAAAATTTCACATTTGGTGAAATTTAATTCTAGGCCAATTGAACTAAATTCTTCTTTTAGAAATGCCAAATCTTTTAATACTGTCTCTACGTCACCACCAAGAGTACCATCATCCAGATACCAAATGTTGAATTTAGAATTTAGTCGCTGAATTATGGGGTGAATAGCCAGGCTAAAAATGACTGGCCCAAGAGGATCACCTTGTTGACACCCTACCGCTGAGTTTAAAATATTATCTTTATAAAGTAATTTAGAAGGGTGCCTATAGCATTGCCAAAGAAATTTAAAAATTTTGGGGGTTTCTAATTTAGCTTGTGTCAACAAAGTGTCCCTGTTAACCGAGTTAAAGGCATTCCTCAAGTCAACTTTGAGCACAACCTCTCCTCCACTACAGCCAAGGAACGTGGATAGGGCGTGAACAGCAGCCTCACAGCCCCCTTTGGAGCCGAAGCCGAGTTGCAGGGGCTGGAATTTATTTGTGAGAGAGTTTCTATAGTCTCTGCAACACAACTTGGCTGCTATTCGCCTGTATGTACAACCTACGGCAATGGGACGAATGCCGCCATCTTTTTTACGCAAGGCGCATAAGTTAGCGCCGTATAGTAAATCAATGATGCCTTCGTCCACATTGCCGGACAACATAAGGTTAATTAGGGCCGTTAGCTCTTTCAAGAGTGCGTCGCCAGCTTCCCCGACGCTTACACCGGTAAGGTCCTTGAGATGTTGTGGAGTTAGGCCATCGAGGCCGCCGGCAGACCCACTCCGGAAAGAGCCAACGGCTGCTAACACGTCCTTGGCTGAAACACTGAGACATTCAGCGTCTGTCTCCAAAGGCTCAGGGAAGGAAAGGTTATCAGCAGGTGATGGGTGCTTGCTCTGCAAATCTGCCAGAGTATCTGGAGAGCAAGGCGCCATAACATCACTGCTGAATAAAAGCCTTGCAGCTCCTCTAATGTCACCTTCTCTTAACTTGGACTCTACATAGTGACAAATTGAATTTTTATGAAAAATTGTGAATTTTGGGTCAAAAGTATGAGACGAAGAGCAGTTTTCTTTTATTTGTGTTGTTAAAGTTTTTTTGGTCGCCTGATCTTTTGCAACATGTAGAATTCTGTAAGGGCAGGTGAGCAATTGTTCCCAAGCGTATTGAGAGTTCTCCCGGACTACCACGGCTATGCACCGGGTGAGATTCTGCGCTACTGATGGCCTAGCGCCTCGGGGAACTCTCTTCAAAATTGGAACTGAGTTTTTAAATTTTGATAATGTTTGCCAAAAAGGAATTTGGGTTGTAGAGGTAGGGGTTTGCGAATTTGTTTGGATCGAAAGTGCATTTTGAGACTTGTGTACTTTCCCAAAAGGCACTTTCAGACCCCGCTTACCTTTAAAAAACGCGATTAACATCTTTTGTACCATATTCTTGCAAATAAATTTAATTTGAATTTGAATTTAATTTGAATTTCTATTTAAATCGATTTGAATATTTAGCATGAATAATGCCTAAGAATTTAATTCAAATTACTTCGATATTTAAGGAAAGTCATTCATCTTTTATCAAACTACTAAAGGTGTAGTCACAGAATAAATACTCATTATATTTATACTGTGGTGTAGTGAAGATGAAACAGCCCACCTCACCGGGAGGCCGGTACACTAGCTGTTTGACGAAGGAGACTGGCGCAGACTTTCCTTCCGGGTTTTGGAGGTCATACGGCAGTCCCTCTTATAAATGCCAAGATAAAATAAGCAGAGGGGCTAAGTGGTTACCCAAAAGGTTAACACATTGCAAGGTTAAGCACCTCTAGCCAGGTTGGACTTGGATAAGTGAACGCCGTTAGTTCTAAAGAATTTTTGGTAGACGGCTCCAGTGGAGCTATAAGAGGTGGATGGAGTTATGAAGCCGTGGCTGCTGAAAAGCAACTAGTAGCACTAACAAAATATCAAATAAATCGCGAACGAATCTGTTAATAATACTTAGTATTATTTCAAGGTATAATAGGTATTCTTGTAAACATCCAATACTTACTTACTTTACTTACTTCCAGCGGGGGACGCCGCAGACCGGACAGGTGATCTGCCCTTTTATGGGGGCCATTTCACCTAATTCCCCTATTCCTCCTATTTGGAGGCTAAGAAATGTCCGACAACATCCAATACTTACCAAAATTATACATGAAATTATATTACCAAAATTATACATTAAATTATACAATTATATAATACTTAAATCTCACTATTTGGACCAGGAGAATAGTTGTACTTGTACATGGTAACGCCATAAGTTGTAGATTCATTGTTAGTCCGTTTGACTGACCACATTTGCCAGTGCAGAGAGAACTTTACGTAGAATAAGTCAACTCAATTTAAATTCAACGGATTGCGTTCGAATACTCTCCGAGTTCGGAGAATCGGACCGTACCAAATCTGGTGATCTGTTAGGACTTTTAAGAAGACTTCTCTTAAATGAGACATTGTTATCCGACATAGATAATGTAAGTTTAGTCATGTTTTCATTTTCAACTTTGCAGCACTAACTCAACTGTCAAATAAGTGTCAATCAATAAAGTCAAGCAGCAGTCAAAACTGGTCAATGTTAAAAATACAAAATAAATCAAATGTGTTTTGGCGGCTACTCGTCGCGCGTTATTATTAATTAATCTTATTTAAATCACTATTATATTATACAATGGCAGAGAAACTCGAAGATTTGAATCTCCCTATGACAGTAGTTACCAGGATAGTAAAAGAAGCTTTACCAGAAGGCGTTTCTATATCAAAAGAAGCGCGGACAGGACTCGCAAAAGCCGCTTCTGTCTTCGTGTTATATGTGACTTCTGCTGCAACAAATATTGTGAAGAATAAGAAAAGAAAAGCATTGACTGGTCAAGATGTGTTAGATGCGATGCGGGATATAGAATTCGACAGATTTGTTGAGCCACTAGGTGAAGCATTAGAACAATACAAATTGATGGTTACCGCTAAGAAAGCCAGCACGGGTAAGAAGAAGGATGAAGGAGACGACGTTGAGATGCCAGAAGATGAGTGATGTGATATTTTGACTTTTAGTTTTAAGTGTATATAAGTAACTATTATTAAATAAAGTGTTTTTGGTAAGCGTTTGAGTTTCTATAACCTATGACCACATTACTTCTGTGACAAAAACTTTAACTTCACTCAAAGAACATATCAGAGAAGTTGTAGTGCACTACTTTTAAAGGTATAAAAGTTCATGGACTAGGTGAAATACATCATTAGTTCAAATAAATATCAACTATTCAATACATATACTTAGTACAGCAAACCAGGTAAGGATTATACCTAGTAGCTCACTAGCTTCTTAAGGAAGGGAGTCTCCCATGATGTAACAAATCAACATTAACTCCCAGTGGTAAGAACCCAATGTCTGCCAGCTTGCTCGGCAAATGGAAGCCGTGGTAGACATGTTTCAATTTTTATATTTTTTTTAAATAGGACACGTCAATTTGACTATACCTTGCCTGATGGTAAGCTGAAGGCAAAGTCTCAGGAGAGAGGGCCACCATTATATACATGTGCCATGTTAACAATCTTGGCACACAGCTTGACGGCCTCATCAGATGCTTTTTCACACCCCGCTTAAAGAACCTGGGACTGTAGGAAGAGGGAAACATGTGAACTAACAAGGAATTCCAGGTTATAATGGTATTTTGGGGAGTATTTTAGATACCGAATTACAGATTCATTGTTTTTTAGATAAAGCATTCTGTATGCATAATATTAAATTATAGTAGGTATACACCAAAATACCATTCAAAATTGCTGTGGTCATTGTATAACAGGTAAGTCATTTTTTTTTTGATAAGAAATACAGAATACACATCAGGCCAAGAAACAAATGGTAGACGGATGCAGAAGGCACCATCTGCTACACAGACAGCTCTAGGAAGGAATCTACCATGCTCTCTGGCTCCAGAGTACGCATCAAGTGTGAAAATAGGACAATAATAAACAGAATGATACCTTTACGCAAATATGCAAGTATCTTTCAATCGGAAATCTATGCCATAATGGAGGATCTAAAGGTGGAACAGATTATGAGATTCTATAAAGAAACAGGTAGGTTTGACGGAACGCCGTGATTGCCGGACGCAATAGGGAAGAATAGGGGAACTGAGTGAAATAGCCCCCGCATAAGGGCAAATCACCCGTCCAATCCATGATGAGTGGATATCCTTGCTGGAGGCAGTGGCGTAACTATAGGGTGGCAGGGCTGGAAAAATGCCACGGGCCCCCGACCCAAGGGGGCCCCGGCCCAAGAGGCCACAAGGTCAGAAATAACCTAACATTTTTAACAAAATTTTGTACCTAAGTACTTGAAAATTATAATTATACTCGTGCTTCGTCCTCTAGATTAGTAAGAGAGATATTATATGAACACAATGTAGTAACGCTTAGGTGTTACCACTTCAGCACTATAGTTTAGAGGGTATTCGTTATACCCATTATGGCAACACAATTTATTTTCCTAATACTTCCCTGCCTGTATTGACATCCAGTCGGTCGAGCTTCATTCGCTTTTTAGTGCTCAACCACTTCGCACAAAATAATTATAATAGTTATTACCGTTAGATATAAGTAATAATGCCAAAACGCGCTAACGAAGATAACTTTAAATATATTGTAAAAAAATTAAAGAAATTAGAAAAAGAAATAGGACGTTCGCGCCGCGATAGACGTAATTGTTTTCCGATAAGTTCATCGTCATCTTCGAGCCAGTCTTCAAGTTCGTCCTCATGCTCATCGAGGGCGTCTACACCCGCGCCGCCGGCGCCACCTGAGAACCCAGACAGTAAGTACCCACACATTGCAAATTATTAAGTGGGTATTGGAATTTAATGTAACAACGGCTATATTACCTAAACTTTAATTGCCCTGATCTTTAACGATCACGTTATTCACGTTAAATGCAACAGATTAGTCTGCAGGACTATATCGACGCATATATACGTAAATAAGGGAGAACTTTTTTTTTTTTTTAAGCCTACTCACCTTTTACGCATCAGATTAGTCTGAGGGACTATATCGCCGCTTATAATAACCAAGGGAGTCTTGCTTGAACTGACACACTATTATGCTTCAGATTAGTCTGTGGGACTATATCGCTGTATAACTAAAATAAGTGTAAGTTAATTGTTGGTATTACCCTTTTTGCATCAGATTAGTCTATGGGACTATATCGCCGCATTTAATAATCACTATATCGTGATTTTCTAACGTTACATTCCGCCGATTTTGCATTTCCACGTAGGTATGCATATTCGTTTCGTCAATAGTCTGATTGCTACCCTCTCTTCACAGACCAGGAAGCAACGACAAACCCTGACGAGCATGTAGACACCATCCTTGTAGACCCACCAGTGGTGGATGACGGTGTATCACCAACGATAGACGTGTCTGTCCCGGCAGATGACATGATCATCCCAAACGGCCACAAAGACTGTAATACTGAGATTCTGGACATATTGGGAGCAGATCCGTCAATAACGGTTGAATACGGACCGGATATAAACAAGGATGTCGCATCCAGATTTGCTCATATCGCAACATCCGGTCTGGACAAAGATGTTCGTAAAGAGCTTGTCAGTAAGTTTTTAGTGCCAGGAAACTGCACTACGATAGGAGCACCACTCCTGAATGCAGAAATTAAAGCCGCCACAAGTGATCAGGTTTATAAAAGAGACAAAGCCATAGAATCGAGTCAAAAGCAATTGGCAGCAGGGATTTCATCCTTGGGCAAGATCATATCAGAACAGCTTGACACCAGGGAGAGAAACAACGTTCTGCTAAATGATGTTGGTCGAATATTATGTGATATTCAACATTCAGAATCTCAAGCTAGGCGTAATTTTGCACTATATTCACTCAAAAAAGAGCTGAAGGACCAGCTGAATACCACAAAGATCGACAAGTTCCTCTTTGGAAATGATCTCGCTGATACCCTCAAAACAGCGAAGGCTGTCTCAAAATCCAGCGCTGAAATGAAACCAGCAACAACCAAACCTAAAGCTTCGACTTCGGCGAATAAAACGTACAACCACAGGCATTTAAACTGGAAGGCGATGATCCCGGCTCTCAGGCAGGTGAGGGGTCCGCCGCCGCAGCAAGCTCCACCTGCTGCTCGGAACGCGCAACCGCACAGGAACTCGTTGCAAGCATTCTCGCAGCGAACCAAGCGGAACCGCCCTCAATAGATCCGGTACGTTACGCGGACAGACTTGCCCTCTTTCTTAAACAATGGTCGTTATTAACGAAAGACCGTACTGTACTATCGTGGATAAACGGTTACAAAATTAAGTTTAATCATCCGGTACATCAACGTTGTGTACCCTCAGCTAATATTTTTTCTGACTCTGAGAAGGCTCAGTTATTAAACATAATTAATAACCTGTTATCCATTGGCGCCATATCCGAATGTAACCCATGTTCTGATCAATATGTGTCACGCGTATTTTTAGTACCTAAACCAAATGGCACGATGAGATTTATTCTTAATTTAAAAAGTTTAAATACCTTCATCAATTCAGAACATTTTAAACTCGAGGACATACGTACTGCGTTGAAACTTGTATCACGAGAGTGTTACATCGCAACTTTAGATCTAAAAGATGCATATTTTCTTATCAATATTCACCCCGATTCAAGGAGATACCTTCGGTTCATTATTAATGAAAAGTTATACGAATTTAACGTCCTGCCCTTTGGTATACGTACGGCACCATTCATATTTACGAAATTGATGAAACCTGTCATTAAGTTATTACGATCGTGTGGTTTTTTATCATCTATTTATTTAGACGATTTCTTTCTTGCTGGAAATACTTACTGGGAATGTTTGCATAACATTGAGACCACTCAGATGCTATTACAAGCACTAGGTTTTATTATTAATGAGGAAAAGAGTAATAAAATACCCTCATGGTCTTGCAAATATTTAGGTTACGTAATAGACACTCACAAATGGGAATTAAGTCTACCCTCTGAGAAAAGAATTAGAATAAAAAAAGAGCTACAAAATTTTAAGAAATTGAAATTTTGTAAGATTAGGAAATTTGCTCAGTTAATAGGTTTGCTAGTGTCTGCCTGTCCTGCCATAGAGTACGGGTGGTTATATACAAAAGAACTTGAACGCTGCAAGTTTCTTAACTTACGAAATAACGATGATTACGAAAGACTCATGACAATACCGCAGTCATTGTTACCAGATATAAACTGGTGGTCTAAGGCCATAGATCATTCCGTACATAGGATTAGGAACGATAGTTACGTGTTAGAAATCTACTCTGATGCCTCAAAAACGGGGTGGGGTGCCGCATGTAATGGGCGAACAGCCAGTGGTAGTTGGTCTAACAGCGAGGCTACGCTGCACATAAATAACCTTGAGCTCTTAGCGGCCTATTTTGCACTCAAAATAATTGCTAAAAATTATGAGAATTGCCAAATATTACTAAGAATTGACAACACCACTGCTGTGAGCTATATTAATCGCATGGGAGGTATCCAATATCCTCATCTCACCGAAATAACAAAAGATATATGGCATTGGTGTGAAGATCGTAAAATTTTCATATTTGCCTCTTACATTAAATCATCAGAAAATGTTATTGCTGATAGGGAATCCCGACGAACCCATTCAGACTTAGAGTGGGTACTGTCTCACACCGGTTATCAAAAGATAATAGATCACTTATTAGTAGTCCCACAAATTGATTTATTTGCTACTCGCATTAACAAAAAATGTGAAAGATATGTCTCTTGGCACAAAGATCCAGGGGCATTTGCGATTGATGCTTTCACCTTAAATTGGTCCAACCATTTGTTTTACGCTTTCCCACCAGTAGCAATGATTCTTAAAGCTTTAAGAAAAGTTATAGCAGATAATGCTGAAGGTATTATGGTTATTCCCGATTGGCCTACACAACCATGGTATCCATTATTTCAGCGATTACTTATCTCCAACGCGATAAAATTTGACCCTAATGATGTCGTTATTCCCAATTCCAGCAACCAAAACATCCAAGCTCACGTTACCCTGGTTGCCGGAATCTTGTCCGGGCGGCCATGCAGCAGCGATGCGTACCATCCTCAGCCTTAGACATCGTGCTCGCGTCGCTGTCGGACAACACTTTCAAACAATACGACGTTTGCTTCAAACGCTGGTATAATTTTTGTTCTGCAAATGAAATTGATATGTACCAACCTTCCATTCCTATCATTTTAGATTTTCTTACACACATATTTAATGATGGTGCCCAATATGGGACAATTAATAGCCATAGAGCTGCACTTTCCCTAATTATTGGTGACATTTCTGACGATGATCGAATCATAAGGTTTTGCAAGGGTGTATATAAACTAAGACCGCCGTTACCGCGGTACAACGTAACTTGGGACGCAAATATCGTTCTAAACTATTTATCCACATTGTTTCCTAACGAAGGCCTAACACTGGAGCAGCTTTCTAAAAAGTGTTCTACTCTTCTAACTCTTGTTACAGCCCATCGGGCACAGACACTGTCTAAAATTAATACTGATCAAATAATTACCTTAAGTGATAAAATTATAATAAGAATTGAAGATCTTATTAAAACATCAAGAGTAGGTACAAATCAACCGACTCTTCATTTGCCGTTCTTTAGCGAGCGACCCGAAATATGCCCGGCAAAAACCCTCCTAGCTTATTTAGATAAGACTATAAATCTAAGAAATTCAAAGCAATTGTTTATTAGCCATCGTAAACCTTTCAATCATGTTACGAGTCAAACTCTTAGTCGATGGATTAAATCTACCTTGAAAGATAGTGGAATTGACGTAACCGTGTTTTCCTCCCATAGCACACGACACGCTGCAACGTCTATGGCATATAGACAAGGGGTAAGCCTTGACGCCATACGACAAACTGCTGGATGGAGCGGCAATTCCACTACCTTTGCTAAATTCTATAACAGACCAATTATTGACAAAGAGGATAATGTAGCCGTAGCAAGGGCAGTGTGTTCCCTTAGTAAGTTAAATAAATGAATATGGCTAATTAACATAGTAGGCAGTTACGTAGATTATAGAACCTTCGGTTTCGTTATGATTATGTATCTCATTATTTTGTTGGCTATAAATATACTAGTTAATAAGCACAATTAGCTATCGATAATTGTTTTTGTTGTATTAAGGGAATTTAAAATAAATGTTTTTATGAGATAAAATTTATTTTAATTAATTTCATATTTCCTGCACTCTCTCTTTCTCTCTCAACATCTACATTGTGTTCATATAATATCTCTCTTACTAATCTAGAGGACGAAGCACGAGTATAATTAATGATTAAACGAACTTACCTGTACGTGAAGTTCGATCATAATTATACGAAGTGCTTCGTCCGAAGAGATTAGTAAGTCCCGCCCTCCCTGGATATCCCAAGAGTTCCGGAAATATGTTTAATTCTTTAAACTAATGAAGCTCGACCGACTGGATGTCAATACAGGCAGGGAAGTATTAGGAAAATAAATTGTGTTGCCATAATGGGTATAACGAATACCCTCTAAACTATAGTGCTGAAGTGGTAACACCTAAGCGTTACTACATTGTGTTCATATAATATCTCTCTTACTAATCTCTTCGGACGAAGCACTTCGTATAATTATGATCGAACTTCACGTACAGGTAAGTTCGTTTAATCATTAATTTTTTTAAGTATTTAATATTAATATATTCCACAACATTTCACACAACGCTATCTAGATCCATGGTAGTATATAAGTATTAAAATCAATCAAAGTGTGACACAACTAAAGACCATATAGAAATTCAAACTAATCAATAAAATGTCAACTTGTCAACACATTCAAATCAAAAAAATGACGAATTTCGGAACGCATTCATTGATTGCTTCATTTTTTGTCGCGGTACATTGGTAACGCGGGCGAACTAGTGACGGTCGGGGAATTCCCTAATTTTGTAGGTCGACAAATAGGCTAGGAGCCAGTGACACGGAAAGTCTTGTCATTGCAGATTTGAAAAAAAAAATATGTAAATCGATAGTGAACAAATATATCAATAAAATCAACTTGGTACGCGTTGACTTAGTAAGCCGAATATATGTTAAATAAAATTTATTATGATAAAAGCAAAAATGTATCTTATTGTTATCGTGGATTTCGATAAGTTTTAGTTATTTCGACACAAAATTTAGCGATATACCTGAAAATTTTGCTGACCAACTTCATTTGGTCGGAAGGGTATAACGAGCCTATTTAAACGGTGTGATAGGAGGTAAAAATGTTTTTCTCTTAAATCACGAAATTTCCTATTGAATGTACTAAAATTCATCAAAAAGCGCCTTAAAGTTTAACATTTTTTTTTCAATAAATTTTATTTAACATATTTTCAGCTTACTAAATCAACGCGTATCGATTTACATATACATTTTTTCAAATCCACGTGACGGTACTTTTAGTTTCATCAGTTGACGGGCTAAAAAAGTTCTTTTGTATGGCAGCCTTCTCAGTGTGGGGGAATCCCGGATATTTATATTTTTTATTTATGAAGAGCTCTATTGCGCATTCATTGTTTGATTCAGTTAGTTAGTCATCTGTATCTTTTACTTTTCATAGTTTTTGTTTTGTTGAACCTGCAAATGGATGTAAAATAAAGTTAATCATGAAAGTTAAATTTCAACAAGTCTGGTTCAAGAAAATATTTAAGTGGGAGCGAAAAACGAAAGAGAAAGAGAACTCGGAGACTCGAGAAAAAAATTAAATGTTACCTAAAATTTTTGAGTATTGTTGAGATATTATGAGATATTATTATTATTATTGTTGAGAAAATACGATCCGATTTTACAAGAATTGTTAAGTAAACCAAAGGGCCAGATAATAAAAAAAAATGATAATAAAAAAGAAATATCTGAATCCAGCCAGGAAAATGCTCAGTTTTCGGTCCACTTTCAGAGATGAAACAAAAAATTCTTTATGCATAAGAGAACTTGCTGATTTATTACTAATGAAGAATCATTTTATGTCGTGCAGCTTTCCAGTAATATATACTGTATTAATGTTATTTGTTACCATTCCTGTGATTAGGTACATAGAACGGTTATTTTCGAAACTAAAATTAATAAAAACCTATTTAAAAAACTATACGGCACAAGACAGGCGTCGTAACTAGGCTATTCTATCTATTGAAAATTCTATGGTTCGATCTTTAAACCTTGATGTGATACTTCTGCGGAACAGAAAGCTCGGATAAAAGAATTTAATTAATAAAAAATATTATTAAAAGTAAATTGTTATTGCATAATAAATATTTGTATAAACCTAAGCTTTTGAAAATAAAACTAATTAGATATTCAACTAAAATGCACAAAATATTATTAATAGTTTTGGGTAGGTAACTACTTACATCAGTGGTTTATTAAAATTAAATTCTAACGTGACTATTTTCTACTAGGACGCCGGAGGGCCCCATCCAAAAAAATTGCCACTGGCCTCAGATGGTATAGTTACGCCACTGGCTGGAGGATACCCTCGACCTGACAAATCCACACAAAATATCTGCTTATGGTAGTGTACTGATCGCAGATAAGCACAGAGAAAAAAAAAACACCCGTCCAGTCAATAATGTCCCCCGCTGGAAGTGATTTTTCCACCAGCTTCCCGTTTGAAATAATATCTCTTCCCCACTACAGTGAGGTTGCCTCATTGCCTGAGGCGGTTTCCATGCTACTGGTATTTCTTACAAGCAAATAAAACAAAACTATTAGTTCATCACTTTATTCAGGAATAAAATCTGTTCAAAAACAATCTCGAAATAACATTGAACTGACGACTTACTCAGGGTACATCTACTTCTACCTATACCTTTTTATTTACATACATCCCCAGTACGCCCCAACCTACCTCTTGAAATAACGAAAATAAATATTCATATCTCTAATATATCATTTTCGAATGCTATTATAATCTAATTTATAATTTTCTCTGATTATAATCTTTTTTTTTTACCTTTTACCATTAATACTATGAATTTTATTAGAGAAAAATGGAAAGATCTTATTCTAAAATAAATTGTCAATATTTTTGTACGACCTATTCATAGAAACTACAGGAAGCAAAGCTAAAAAATGATTTTATTTGAAACTATTTCAATTTACGAATACACTGAACTGTTAAAATCTGATTTTATAGAAGATTTCGAGGGTGGTCTTGATGATGATCCCAATGCAATTTTACAACCTGACCTGCAACATCCAAAAATGTGAATATTCAATAATGGGCCGGTCCAATCCTGATCTACCTACTGGTAAAATGTTAGTTGCATTGAGATCATGTGAGGGTGCTTGAACTTGTATAGAAGGCAATTGATTATTAACTTAATGAATTGGAAACAATCTTGTAGTCAATATCTAGAGACTAGAAAGTAATAATTCAAAAGTCAAAAGAGCATTTTATGCTAACTATACGCCTAGGTACATTTTAATATTATCGGTTTATAATAGACTTTTATGCCAGACTTTGTATTACATATTTATTTTTTAAATTCTAATGAGTAGATAATTATTATCATAAATTATTTTGATTTGTTAGTTACTGTTTATTGGCATTTTATTTATTATAAACAACCAATAAAGATGGCAGTCTTCCTATAATGTTGGGTCCTTCGAGCAGGGCAAGAAAAACTGACGAATTCGTCAAGTAGAAGGCCACCAATTTATAGCATCAGTCATCTATAATGATAACTCTTAGTTTCTGATATTTTAGCTTACTCTCAGGCGAAATGATATCCAATTGAAGCGCTGCACATAAAAGTACAATTTTTTAAAATACAAATCTGAAGGATAACAAGTTCCTTTGCATATTTTGTAGAAGAAAACACCTATACTCTCATTTCCTCAAAGGCAGACAAAGATAGTATAACAATCCTCTCTTCAACTTTTACCATGTAATAGAGATAAAACCTGTTTTCCTTCAGCATTTGACGTGCTTACCACGTTACATTATCTTGTTTTATCTCTCTGGTTTGTGGTGCATTCAATAACTAACAAATCAAAACGCCTGTAAACTTTCAGTACTGGTGTTCTAGTGTTTCAATAAATCTATTATTTGAAAATATACCTACCAATACATCTAAATACTAGATGGGACTATACCACAATATTTATATGCTATCCAATGTTCCTTATTACAGCCATTCACAGTCTAACTGCCAAGCGTTTTGGCGTTCTCCAAGTTTTTGATCTTATTAGGAAGTTTATTATTTGACGAAGCCATTGTTTAAAATTCAAATATTTCATTGGAACATATACCTACTATTGCTAAATAGAGAATATATTTGCGAAATGGCAACATCTTTAAAATGGTAGATTTGAAGGATTAATACATGGCAATACAATAAACTTTACAATATGATCTGATTTTTGAAAAAGACATTAGACATTGTTAGAAAATAATTGCTTATACCTGTATTCCATAGCCGAGTCTATCTTTTATGACGTACAATTCATCGCATGCATGAAATATTAAAACTTGCTTAAAAAACAGTGCACGCACTGTATTTTAGCTGAATTATTTCTCGCATTAGCAGCAAAAGTGTTTTAACTTCCAACACTTACTCAAAAACATATCGAAAAAATTATACTAATACTTTGTATCCGTTCTATTTCTAATGCTAGTATCGGAAATCTTCGAATGAAATAACCGAAATTAAGGCAAACATAAAGAAAACAAAATTATAAGAAATAATGTTTATTGGGAGGTATAAATAAAAAGGATTAAAAAGCGAAACATACTACGATTTTCTCACTCAGACAACGGAACTAACAACATTATAACGATTTTTCTTTAGACGTGTCTATCTAGCACTTAAAAATCATCTATTATTTTAATGAAGCAAATATTAATAATTTTTTAAAATTTCATGTGCTAGACTTTCCCACACACGCCTGGTAAAATTAGGTATAAAATAAAATAAAATATTTCGCTGGTCACCCAGTTAAAACTCTATACAGAGTAAATAACCCTTTAAATTAAATCAGTCCGACGGATTACTCGAAACTATTACTTTACAGTATAATTAATTACAATAAAATGAAACATTCCTTTCACTACTTTACATTTTACAAACATAATTACACAAAATGTAAATTTTACAAACATAAATATAAATATGTATGTAAACTTTACTAATTCATATTGAGATCCGTCACGACCAATTTGTTATTTATTAAAACCATTACTAATCTCACAAGTAAAATGTAACACAGCTCTAGACTTAGTAAATAATATTTTAGTAGGGACTAAATCAGATTTCTTTAATGAGCTAGTGGATTTTACAAATCAGTATGTATGAGTTTTTTGATCATTATTTCTTGAGGGTATTTAAGAATTTATCAGCCAAATACTGATTTCTATGGTCGCAATCAAAAGATGTATTTCAATTTTGAATAAAGTCCTATTGAAAGTTCAAAAGAAACTTTCTTAATAATACCCACATTTTAAAATACATTCTAACTCCCGGTGAACTAATATTTTTACTGTCAAAATCGGCATTACAAAAAATTACATTATCTATGGCTAAAGGTATTATACAATTGCACTAAAACTAACTGGAATAATTATTATATTTACAAAAAAAAAAAGAAATAAAAATACACAAGCTTTCGTTCACAAAATTACTATGTTAAAATTATTTTGTAAAAAAAATTGTCTTTTAATAAATTTTCGTTACACGTTAAATCACATGTTGCGATGTAAATATTAAACAATGAATAAATAAAGTTTACTATTTATATTTAAAATATAGTGAGTAAAATGTCGGTTAATTTTCCTTTTAAGGTCAAAATATGCCGAAACATATCAAATAAGGTCTCAATTTATCTTTTAAAAACAATAAAACTACAATTATTAAAAAAAGTAATGTCCACATAAAATTGCGGTTTCAATGTCGTGTGACATTTAATAAAATAACAGTTCTATTTGTTACAGATAAATTAAAATCTTAATTGGTATGACATCGCCTTGCATATTAAATAATATTTTAATAGCTGTTAGATATTAAAAACAACATACATTTATCGATATATTCAGTTTTTCATAATCCTGACCAGCACGAAACGCTGGTAGGCGTTTTTATTTTGACAGTTTTGACATCTATCAAATATGCTGAACTGTAACTGAATGTAAAATTAAATGCTACAAATCTGCTGTTATTATGTAGACAAACAAGTCGCATTTAGAATTTTCCATTTCAATATATTAATCCAACGATCACACCAGTTGCAAGCCATACAATGAACGGCAATTGCGAGCAATCCACATTAATCTTATAGTAAGCGAAATCTTTAACAATACATATAGCAGTAACTGCCATGTTAATATAAAGATTTCAATTAACGAACATCCAGAATTATTATAAATGTGTGCAACACAGGACCAGCGGCTTCGTTCTTTTTTTTTTTCAGAACGGAAATTAATACTTAGGTAGTGGTCACTGCGGTAGGGGCATTGCAATAGCATATGCTCACTTGACAATAGTTTTCGCCTATGCGATTTGTAGTAATTAACCGCTATCGTTTCAGTTGCGATCTACCCTCTTATCGGTAACAAAATTAAATTAAATTTTATTCTCCATATAACAAATATAACTAAATATTTTTTTAGGGTTATGTAGACAGTTGTATACTGCTATTATTGTATGATTTTGGGCACAGTTCTACAACCGCAGCGAACATTAAATTACGGTTTTGTGTAAACATTGTTTTTTAGAATTTTACGCAGCCTACTCATCAAAATGAGGTATCTCTTCATTTCGTTGATAACTAACATTATGAGGTTACATTAATTTATTTATATAAATGTTTGCTAATCAAACTTATTGCTTTTTGGAATGATATACTAAAATGGCAGTGATATCGGGATTTTTATTAATATACTAACATGTAATAAGCCCGTTTTATTAAATATAACACGATTGGGACAAGCGAAATGTCGAACTATTTGGCATAGCATGTTAGTAGCTAACATTTGACAGGTAACCTGCAGGGTTGCCAGCTGTACGATTTTTGTAAAATTTACCAATTGGAAAGTTTTATAGACTAAAATACTAAGCTAATTTTAATGGGTATTCTTGGGAAATGTTTTAGTCACCTTAGTAAAATATGTTTGAATAGTACAAATGACAGGGTTTGAATATAAGAATGTTGATTTTTTTTTTAATTTGTTCTTCGGTCACCCATTTAGGGATTTAATTCATACGACTAAAATGTGTAATAATATTTTGGAAATTATTTGGTATTAAGTTATGTGTGTTCATGAGATTTTTTATATAATTAGGTCTAACGGCAACAGATGACCATTCGTTTTTAATCATATCATTACAACGAATTCTTCAAACTATTCGACTTTGGTCATAACGAGACCCGTATCATGGTATTAAAACATGTATTTTGTTGATTTATACGCCACTATGGCGTAAAGCCAGAAGATTAAATTTATGTTGATGTTTTAATAAATGTAAACCTTACGATTTTTGCATCGGAACTTTTTGATGAGTCACATTTAAGAGGGTGCCTGTAGATGTATTAACTTCTTTGAATTAGTTGGACACGAGGTGGGTCAGTGCTTAGACCAAAAGGCCTCCCAGAGAAAGTCAATCAACCCACAGTAGGGCCTGAAGACACGTGAAGTTTCGTTGCCTAGATCCTTTCTTTTTTGTATGGCTCTGTGCTTTTAGCATCACTTCCACCAATATCCCGTAGTAGAGCTAAGCCTCAATCCTATCGAAAAAAGTACGAAGAACTTCATGTTACGTATGTCGTTCATGTTTCGCGCGGGCCCGAAGACTCGGATATACACTGAATGGTAAACTACCAGATTTGGTGTTTCAATTAATGATAGATCACGGTAGCAGTATTCTTAAGAAGGATGTATGATCATTTTCCAGCTTTAGGCACCCTCTTAGACATATTATCTCAAAAATATAATCACTCAACGCGAGGCTTAATATACGTATGGTGTTTTAAATTCGGAAGACGTCTTTTTTTGGTTATGACTTATTTATTCTACTTTCTCACATCTTCGCCAACGGAAAATTATAGAAAATGGACGCCTGATACAGTCCAATACGTACGTTACTCCAACTTAATGCATAAGATCTATATCAGGAATTAACATACTATCGTGACATTATGACATTATTCGCATACCCAGCGTAACATAAGTATGGTTCATTTACATACCTAGCGTGACACGATCAGGATTCGTTTAGATATCTAGCGTGACATGATCGGGATTGGGTTACATACCTAGCCTGACAGGACCGGAGTCATTTACGTAACTAGCGTGACACGATCGGGCGTCATTTACATACCAAACGTGACACGATCAAGATTCAATTAATTACCTAGCGTGACACGATCAAGATTCATATAAACACCTAGCGAGCTCGCGACTAATGTCGGACTCTTATACCTACCTAGCGTGACACGATCAAAACTAGTCTAGGTTTCCAACATGATATAATTGAGTTTGATTTCCATACCTAGCATGACATCGGCTAAGTACGGGCTCTTTTACGTTCCTTGCGTGACACAATTAGGATTCATTTTCTAATATTAATTCACATCTCTACGTGTGTAGGTACTGAATTTTAATTGTATTATATTACTATTTATTTATTACTATTTGTATATTCTTTTCTATTTATCCTTTAAAGTTTTGCAGTAGTATTTTTGACAAAACTTAAATGCTTTCTTATATAAATTGAAAACGTAATCTACTTTTGATAATGAAGAAAAAAAAGATGTCGATTTAAATATGGAACATTACTTAGATTAAGAAAATTGATCTTTCTCTAATCTTTCTGATGGTATTTTCTGACAAAGTAATCTGTAATAAAACGTCCGCAAAGGAAACTTGAACTTTTTATTTTAACAGAACAGACTATTTTTGAAGCAATTTAATTTAAGTAGTTAAAATAATAATGAGTAGTTTTAGTTTTAATGGATTCTATCGCGATTTATTTGGTGTTATTTTATTATTTATACTGTTCGCGGCATTTCGCTTGCTTTTCAGCAGCCAAAGATGCTTGCTAAAGAACATAGACGTTTAACTAAGATGCTCCGTGACGCTATTGACATCATAAACATTCTAACAGATCTATAACCCCACCTTGGGTTATGTCTTTGAACCCTCAATTTTGATGTCACTTTAGCTGCCTCATTAAAATCTCAAAGTATAACAACCGATTCTCATTATTACAGTCCAGTAATCCAGCGAATCAATCCAGTCCAGTGTTGGACTGGATTGTAGTGTTCACATAATCCCAGTAGCCTTCCAGCACTGGATTCGCTCGCTGGATCGGAATGCTACTGGGATAATGTGAAGTATTCCAGCACCGGATTCGCTCGTTGGACTGGAATGCTACTGGAATTATATTAACCGGACATATGATGATATATGCGATTCTTATCCACGCCAAGACCTAAACCTGTATAGTGAAATCCCCTTGCAAAATTAAGACATGAGAAATAGGCCTATATCGGGTCCAATGGTGATTTATTGATTGACAGAGGTTATAAATCGTCAATAAAATATCGCTTGGTGAATTTTCGCTTCGCGGATTTGGACCAGTAGTTTCATGTTGAAATTACAGAGACGGTCCCCAAATATATCATAACAGAAGCGAGTTTTAACTTACGATTTCACTTCTCACTAAAGTCGATAACCACCCCGGGCGTTAAAACAAAATGACATTCTATTACCGATATCGCTACTGCAATCGTTCAATAGTGAGAAACTATCTTGCGAAACATCAAAGATCAGTATCAAGTTTGACGCGATTTCCAATAGTGACTTCTATAATATTGGTTCACTGCCATCTATCGAGACAATTGTAAAACTTTTTCTATATTGACTTTGCTTGAATATAGTCAAACACAGTTACACACATGTCAGGGAAGACACAAGCATTGCTTCACGAATCAAAGCATTATTTTTTTTGTTCATAAATGTTCATCAAATAACTTCAAGTACTTATAACACCGTACTTGGACTGCGGAGTATTGGCGTCAATGCCCAGTCGTGTTCAGTATGAGGCTTCGTGACCCGCTAAAATATATAGATCGTTCCCGTCTTCACTTGTCAGCGTGTTGCTTTGTAGCGTGTGCGATTCTAGAACTACCACCCTGGAAATAAAAAAGATAGGTTATTTTTCATATTGCCGTGTTGGTTCCCAGTGGAATAGAACAGGGCCACCCAACTCTTCCTGTGGGTGTCGGAGAAGGCGAGTAAGGGAAAGGGAAAGACTATTCCCCATCCGACAGTAAACATATACACCATGATTATGTGGCAGTTTAGCGGTAATGGGCTCACCTTCTATTACGTGGGTTTGAAATTCATAGTTGACCAAATGTAGTTTTTATATTTCTTCGGGGATTTACAGGCGTAAATATTTATGTATGTATATAAGAATATAGACCAAAGAAGTGCTGGTTTAACGCCGTAGGGGGTGCATGCGTGCCAATGGTCTCATTACCATTGATGTCCAAGATAATGCACAGAAATGGAGAAGGAAAAGCTAGTAAGTGGGCTCTGAGGTGAAAACCTAGGATACAATTAGGACACACACTAAAGTGATG
The DNA here is from genome assembly GCA_949126895.1 of Eilema caniola. Classification (NCBI taxonomy): domain Eukaryota; kingdom Metazoa; phylum Arthropoda; class Insecta; order Lepidoptera; family Erebidae; genus Eilema; species Eilema caniola. The sequence continues at coordinate 695,979 of OX421486.1, read as the reverse complement.
AGTAAGAAGACTGCGAAGTCGACCTGCTAGAAAATTAATTGACAACACTTCTACACTTTCGACTAGCGGGCGACCACGACTTCGTATGCGTGAAGTGAGTTGTACTTTCATACAAACTACCATATACAGTTTCAACCACAAAAGGGGGTTTATTTTTAAGGATACATTATTAGTTACACCTCCACAGCATCTATAGAGCATACATTTTAAATTACAAGTCTTTTAGTTCAAAAATATAGGACTTTCATACAAACTTCTAATCCCGTTTTACCCACTTAGGGGTGGCATTTCGTAAAATCCGTTCTAAGCGGACATCTACCTCTATAAGGAACCTGCTAAATTTCAAGTTTGTAGGTGTCATATTTTTTGAGATTAGTATAATAGTAAAAAATCTGCGGTACTCACTTGTCGTGAGGCAGGAGCCTGTAAGACCGCGAGTGATCTGTGATCTCCTGCGTGATCTCGGCGTTGCGTAGCGACCTCCCTTGCACTCCGTGTCGGTGGAAGGCCAGTACAGAGTCCGCTAGACACACTGCAATAACAAATTATATCATTATAGTAACTACTGTTTGTGGTTTTTGATTTAGAACGACGGGAAGAGAGTGACCAAGGTCGGTGTTTACAACATGACTTTATTAAATGCCCTGTGAAGAATACATTCTAGATGAAATTGTATGAAATTTACGCGAACCTCTCTTTGAAATAAAACCACACTTTTTATGGATTCTATTGCGGTCTCTTGGTATTATTTACATTTAGCCCGACGGTTCGGCTACTATTTAGCAGCCATGGTTGCGGGGTGACTAAAGATGGTAGTTGTCACATAGTTTGTCGGGCTAAATGTAAACAATACCAAGTTTTAATAACCAAGCACTCTGAACTTCTAGGTATCAGTAGTTTATTAGTAGATCAGCTCACTAAAAGTCTTCAATAGTGACTGTCAGCGTAAGTACTTTGATAGTGCGATGCAGCACCAAGCCCCAATAGTTCCTTCGCAGTCCACCTCGGTACGGTAGGGGTACCAGTAGCTCGGTCGTAGTTCGCCTCTCGCCCGCTAGAAGTCGCCAGTAGTGGGTACAAGTAGTTTCGTCGTAGTTCGCCTCTCGCCCGCTAGAGGTCGCCAGTAGTGGGTACCAGTAGTTTCGTCGTAGTTCGCCTCTCGCCCGCTAGGAGTCGCCAGTAGTGGGTACCAGTAGTTTCGTCGTAGTTCGTTTCTCGCCCGCTAGAAGTCACCAGTAGTGGGTACCAGTAGTTTCGTCTTAGTTCGCCTCTCGCCCGCTAGAAGTCGCCAGTAGTGGGTACCAGTAGTTTCGTCGTAGTTCGCCTCTCGCCCGCTAGGAGTCGCCAGTAGTGGGTACCAGTAGTTTCGTCGTAGTTTGCCTCTCGCCCGCTAGAAGTCACCAGTAGTGGGTACCAGTAGTTTCGTCGTAGTTCGCCTCTGGCCCGCTGGATGTCGCCAGTAGTGGCATGTGTGTACTCAAGTACGCTGTCGATGTTGAAGTCGAACTGTATGCGCGAGAGCAGCTTGGCGCGGCGACTCTCGCCCTCTAGATGTCGCCAGTAGTGGCATGTGTGTACTCACGGACGCTGTCGATGTTGAAGTCGAACTGTATGCGCGAGAGCAGCTTGGCGCGGCGCCTCTCGCCCGCTAGATGTCGCCAGTAGTGGCATGTGTGTACTCACGGACGCTGTCGATGTTGAAGTCGAACTGTATGCGCGAGAGCAGCTTGGCGCGGCGCCTCTCGCCCGCTAGATGTCGCCAGTAGTGGCATGTGTGTACTCACGGACGCTGTCGATGTTGAAGTCGAACTGTATGCGCGAGAGCAGCTTGGCGCGGCGCCTCTCGCCCGCTAGATGTCGCCAGTAGTGGCATGTGTGTACTCACGGACGCTGTCGATGTTGAAGTCGAACTGTATGCGCGAGAGCAGCTTGGCGCGGCGCCTCTCGCCCGCTAGATGTCGCCAGTAGTGGCATGTGTGTACTCACGGACGCTGTCGATGTTGAAGTCGAACTGTATGCGCGAGAGCAGCTTGGCGCGGCGCCTCTCGCCCGCTAGATGTCGCCAGTAGTGGCATGTGTGTACTCACGGACGCTGTCGATGTTGAAGTCGAACTGTATGCGCGAGAGCAGCTTGGCGCGGCGCCTCTCGCCCGCTAGATGTCGCCAGTAGTGGCATGTGTGTACTCACGGACGCTGTCGATGTTGAAGTCGAACTGTATGCGCGAGAGCAGCTTGGCGCGGCGCCTCTCGCCCGCTAGATGTCGCCAGTAGTGGCATGTGTGTACTCACGGACGCTGTCGATGTTGAAGTCGAACTGTATGCGCGAGAGCAGCTTGGCGCGGCGCCTCTCGCCCGCTAGATGTCGCCAGTAGTGGCATGTGTGTACTCACGGACGCTGTCGATGTTGAAGTCGAACTGTATGCGCGAGAGCAGCTTGGCGCGGCGCCGCTCGGGCTCGGCGCGGCGCGCGTCGGGCGCCAGCACCGGGATGATGTCCACCACGTTCTCGTGGCACAACAGCACCTGCCCGGGGGATCGTTGTGTAATTATATATTATACAATTATTGAACTTTGGATAAAATTGTCGCAACTTTTCACAAAACGAAATAAAAATATGTTCATCCTCTAAGCCTTTTCCCAGCTCAGTTCGGTACGGCTTTCCAGTCGACGGTCCGCATTCGAGAAAGATACAGTTTATACAGGGTGTATTTTTGAAACGGGGCAGTAAGGGCAAGTACCTTAACCGTTGCAGTTACAGCAAAACGTTCTTAGAAGACCTTCCCTAACTTTTTGACATATTTTGAACTGCATTCACAGATTTTGTAAAAAACTTACAGTTGGCAAAAAAAATGCAAAAAGTCCAAAAATTTTTTTTATGCCAATCGATTCTATTTCATGTGGGGATCAAAAAACTCTATGAGACCATTTTAGCTTTCAGTACTAGGAAAGACAGAAATCGCCAAAAACGTTTCCCATACATTTCGGCAACAGAAACAAATTTCTAAGATGGTCTAACTTTTTGTTATGGCCAGGAAGTGGGTAGAATTGACTGTAAAGTAAATAAAAAGAATTTTTACCCTCAAATTTCGAATTTGATTCGAAAATCTGTGTGTTATTCTTAGTTTCAGCTGAGAAACTTCGTATGTGTTATTAATTAAGGATTTTCGCTAAAATGTCTTCTAATCGTGAAAAAATTGACTTATTAGAAGCGTATTTTGTCAATAATCGAAATGCGGGAGCTGCATTAGTGTGGAACCGCAATAAGTATCCGTTGCGGCATGTGCCAACAAGAAAGGTTATTACAAATCTTTCGAAAAACCTGGAATTGCAGAGTTCTTTCAAAAGAAAGCGGCAGCCTCGTGTGGACATGGACACGGAGATTGCGGTTCTAACTTATGTCGAAGCATATCCAGAGGTATCGTCCAGGCAAGTCGCCCTTGAAGTAGGTGTATCCCACTCCCTTGTGATAAAGATATGGAAGAAATACGGCTACAAGTGCTATCGATATGGGCGCATAGTTCAAGTGTTACATCCGGGTGATGATGTTCGAAGGCTTACTTTTTGCAGATGGCTAAGAGGAAAAATAAGCAGAGATCATGAATTTTTAAATTACATACTGTGGTCAGACGAAACGAATTTTTCCAATAACGGTATGTACAACAGAAAAAATCACCACTATTGGTCCAAAGAAAATCCACTAAGAGTTACGGCAAGTCATAATCAGGTTCGCTTCTCATTCAACTGTTGGTGTGGTATAATGTCCAATCGAGTCATAATGGTGGAATTTTATGAAGGGAAACTGAATTCTGCCATGTATAATGAAGTCATTTTACACCATCTTGAAAACGAGATGGACGAATGGCCCCTGTCGGAATTGCGAAAAGTTCATTTTCAACAAGATGATGCTCCGCCACATAACAGTCACCTTTCACGTTCCAATTTGAGCCGCCTATTCGGTACACAGTGGATAGGTACACATGGTCCAACACAGTGGCCACCTCGTAGCCCCGATCTAACACCACTTGATTTTTTTTTATGGGGCTTCGTGAAAAACGAGGTGTATAAGACGACGTACGCCAGTGTTCAAGAGCTCAAGGATGCATCAATGACCATTTTACGTAATATTCATCCCAGAACATTATTAGCCGCCATTCGTTCAGTGCAAAAAAGGATAGACTTATGTATTCGTGAAAATGGAAATCATTTTGAGCAATTTATTTCATAAACCAATTTCTTAAGTGTTTAAATGATTTTTCTATTTAAAAAAGTTCAAAATTTTACCTGACCTATGAGTTTCGAGTTGATTTATCATATTTCCGTACGAAATGTATGGGAAAGGTCTTTGGCGATTTCTGTCTTTTCTAGTACTGAAAACTAAAATGGTCCCATAGAGTTTTTTGATCCCCACATGAAATAGAATCGATTGGCATAAAAAAAAAATTTGAACTTTTTGCATTTTTTTTGCTAACTGTAAGTTTTTTACAAAATCTGTGAATGCAGTTCAAAATGTCCCAAAAAGTTAGGGAAGGTCTTTTAAGAACGTTTTGCTGTAACTGCAACGGTTAAGGTACTTGCCCTTACTGCCCCGTTACAAAAATACACCCTGTATAGCACTGATTGTTGTTCACGATCTGTCAAATCTGTCAATGAAAATCGAGATTCAGGACTGAGTATCTTCCTGGAATACGGGCTTTACTGCGATTCCGAAGCAGCGTGAAATGTAAAATATCGCAAGTTTTACATTTCACGCCTCTGATCTTGCATACGTCCATAGACTGCGGTGATCATTTTCCATCGTATGTGCAGTGTTCGTCTGCGAACTACGTAGCTGGCTATGAGAGAACGAGAGTAAAAAAAAAGTGTGCTTCATCTGTCCTTTCTTGCCCCTATACGAAATATATAACCTAACCTCTCTTTTTCTATCTTCACTAACTTATATCTCCCTCTCAACTTCCAACGCTGTACGTAAAACAGTCAGTACGCTTTGCGACTCGCGGCTCAATGACATCCCATTGACCTCATTAGTTTTAATCGTCATACCTTTTGTATTACTGAAATAGAACATCTGTATAATCTTTAATCGTAGTTTATCTTAAACTCACGACAAACGTTGGTCCTTCGAGCCGGTTCCTCAAGAGTCAAATGTGCGTAATTTTTTTAATTCAAAAATACAATTAAAGTGGAAACTGTGTGTACGTACCGAGTCCTTACTGAGTTGGTGTACCGCCCGCAGCGTGTGCAGGCGCTCGGGCCGCGGGATCACCGTGTTGGAGCCTCCCACGCACGCCTCCAGCTCGTCCGAGTGGAACCACGTCGCTCCTGCGGACAAGCGGGGAGCGGTTAGCTGAGGGTAACTTGATTCTGTAGGGTTTTCTTGTAGGGTTAGGGGTCAGGCGGCACATGTTCGCTTACAAAGAATTGGCATACTTCACTATTCGGTTACGGCCTTCTATTATCCAATGGGATGGTTATTTTGATACATCTACTCCTGTTGCGGAGTGTGCTGTTGTAATAGTGTGGAGATAAAGGAAACATAACCGGAAAGAAACGTATATTGTTATAGTGTTGTTGCGCCGTTTCTTCTCCTCCAGCGCCTTGGAAGCGGTGGTAAACTTAGGTTAAGTACGAGTAGAATTATTGTTGACGTCAATAAGAAACAACTATCTTGTTCTAGAATAAAACATAATTAACTTTGGGTTTAGTTAAGTAAACAGAATAAATAAGTGGTTAATTTATCCTTGATAGTGAGGTTGATTCGGTTTGACAAAATTCCGACTAAACTAAACTATAATTAGTTTAGTCACGTCAAATTGCGGTTTCTTATTCGGGAAAACACCAACTAACTTAATTTGACAGGAATAAACTATTTTTAGTTTATTTGAATTCAATTTAGTGAAAATCTCCATTTTGCTATTCGGTAAGGCAAAATTTTATTCCTGTCAAACTAAAATCCGACTTATTTTAGTGGCCATATTTTTGCTCGCGATTAAACTAAACTAAACCTTGTTCGGCTGGTTGAAATTTTTAAATTACAGGAAAATGAACGAATACGTTGTGGCTGCTCTTTTCGAGGAGCAAGAAAGGTAAATAAGAAAATTTATCAACTAAATATATGTTTATTTGTTAAAAACTGACCTATAGCAGTAAAAATTCCGCATCAATGCCATTGTGGAGAAGCAGTTGACGACCGACTCGGACACCATGGCCTGTCATGCTGCAGGAACGCGGGGCGAATGCCACGGCACGCCAGCCTCAACGACATAATCCGCCGTGCTCTTGTCATTGCTGGTGTGCCAGCTGTGCCAACTGGATGCTATGTCATTAATGCCTTGGAAAATGGGTAGGACTCTGATGTGGGACGCAACATGCGTCGACACCATTGCCCCTACCCTTATACCTGGCACGGCTGGTTGTGCCGGTTCTGTTGCAGCTTCTGCAGAGGCTGTTAAGCTGCGCAAATACTCCAATCTTATTGGAGATTATGAATTTTTGCCGTTTGGAGTCGAAACGTTTGGGCCTTGGGGTCCGAGCGCCCGCAATCTCTTCAGGGTGATTGCGAAACGTATGGTTGATGCTTCAGGTGACCAGAAGGCTGGCCTCTTTTCTGAGAGATTAAGTATTGCCACACAACGTGGCAATGCTGCTAGTCTCCTGGGAACGCTCCCACAAGAGGCATGCAATGCGGATGAATTCCACGACGCATTTTAACTTTTAGTTTTATTTTTTTTATTATATTTAGTATTGTGTATATATAGTAACTTTAATAATTTAATAGGGTATTTTCCACTTTTTTTAAAACTATTTTATTTTGAAGACTGTGAAGGAATATTTAACAGAAAAATAAAATTTCTGTGATTAATGTCCATTTTCCGCGTTAAAAGTAAAATAAATCTAATTTATTTTTAATGGTTTTGAATTTACCGCCAAAACGCGCCGTGCGCTGACGTTTAACGTGTGACGTCATCTTTGTGTAAACAAGTTGTAAATCCCCAAATACACCGATATCACAGTCCACAGATCACTCACGTCACAATTCTTTGTTTACTCAAAGATGACGTCATACGGTAAACGTCAGCGCACGGCGCGTTTTGGCGGTAAATTCAAAACCATTAAAAATAAATTAGATTTTTTTCACTTTTAACGCGGAAAATGGACGTTAATTAGAGAAATTTTATTTTTCTGTTGAATATTTCTTCTCGGTCTTTAAAATGAAGCAGTTTTTAAAAAAACGGAAAATACCCTATTTAATTTTTGCCAATACATCTGTAATATATGTAAAAATTGTGTAACAATAAAAATAATTGAAAAATTAACAACTATCATAAAGGTTGGGTTTGAAATTTATTTTATGGTTAGAAATTTATTTGTTTTACAGAAATCGGGAAAACGGGCCAGGTTGCTTCGGTCGAAGGATGCATCAAATCCGTTTAAGATGGCCGACCGCAAATTTAGAAAATTCTTTAAGGTCCCGTCATCAGCGGCCAAGTTCCTGTTGGAGATACTTGAAAATCACCCTAAATTAAGCGAAGAGGATTTTTTTGTGATTGTGACATACTCATTTATTTTTCCTCTTTGCACGTAATATTCCCATTACCATGCCGCCAAGTTTGTTGTTTTGGTTTGTTTACTTTTTCAGAGGTTTAATTTACGGTCACGTTTGAACACATGTTTTTTGAAAAGAAGTTAAGTTGTCTCTTCTCACACTTCAACAACTTTTTATTGTGATTGTACTAATTTACCATAATTTTATAGCGTAGACGGCCTATTTTCTTTCTCTAAGGACGTTGTCCTTCGTTCATTGAATTCACAGATTAAAAGGGTTTATTCAATTTAGTCGTGTGAGCTTGACTAAAAATGCATGCACTATTTTTAGTTCGGTGGCCAAATCGAATAGACAAAGCGTTGAACTAAACTAAAATAAGATAATTTTTTGTTTAGTTTAGTTTAATCGGGTGGACATGCCGAATTAACACCAGTGTGTGTGAACTAGATAGAAATTGCACTGATTGTCTCCATGTTTATTGTTTCAGTGCCATCATCATATGGTTGATGGCACTGACATGTCCTTCTAATTAATAATAGTTCAGGGTCCGCTATCCAGCTCTTCCTCCTCCACTTTAAATGACCTTGTGCACCATTTGCACGCATGTTAGCCTCCAACCGCTCGCCTGTACACACTACAAATATGCTGGTTCCGAAGATCTGGGGACCCATATACCCCACTTCTTCATCAAATTAGTGTGATGACTCACCGGAGTTAATATTCAGCAGGTTGAGCCTCATGGGTTTCCTGGTGGCTCCCACGCACAGCAGGGGATACTCCAGTTCAGGAGTGATGATCAGCTCGAACACCAGCAGAGGAGATGGTAGCGTGCACTCGATGTTCTGAACAAGAAGACGTGTTTTAGTTTATTGTATTGTAGAGTTACTAGAATAATTAACTGGTTGTTCTGAAGGGCTCGTGGCCTAAGGGTTACTTAATGGCACCTATGACGTTTCCTAATAGGCAACCATTTTTTTTATACTACTGGGGTGGGCCGTGTCCACCTTATGGGAAGTGGTTACCGTAGCCTATGGACGTTTGCAACACCAGGGGAATCACACCCGTGCTGCCGACCCTGTAAACACAGAAAGTTTCTGTGCCGTCAGTATAGAAGATAATGCGGGAATAGTCTTTGGTCTTCCCAATAACAGCACCAAACTCTCCAGTGAGTTCTGGCTACCCTACTCACCGCCGGGAACACAACACGAGGTTATGGCCGCGGTCTTCTATAGAGTATTTCCCCAGTCTGACTGCTCAGTTGGACGGGAATATCGACGTGTCATATGATATGACTCTCCTAAAAATAATACAATGAGACCGTTATCCCTGCACGGGTGGGGATTGACGCTTCTTTTTCATCCGAATATTTCGTTAGTCGGAATCATCCGGACTAAAACCACACAAAAACTCCAGTCTCAAATGCCGAGGTGTAAGGCACTACTTCCGCCCCCAGGTTGAGAAAGGAGATTAACCCTAATTCTAAGAAGATGGTGGTACCTTGAGCAGCATAAATTTCCGTAGCGGGTCGTACCACTGCATGAGGAACAAACCAGCGGGCGTGGCGCCGCACAGGTACTTGTAGCCGTTGTACGGGTTGCGGGCCACCGCGCACCGCGTGCAGCCTGCGGACATTGGCAATATTCTGAGCAAGGCATACAATAATGCTCTTAAAACAATTGGTTCCCAAATAAGCTGAAGACACTTGAGTATTTTGAGAGTCAGTTTTCTAATCATGTACAGTCGAGAATGAAGATACGGTTGCAATTTACATACAACTTTATACGAAAAAGTGCGACCATATGTATAAAGTGAAGCCACACGCCATCTATTATTTATTTACTGTAAATAAATGATTTTCTGTCTTTCTTTCTCTTCGTCTAACTATGGAGGTAAAAGAGGCTTTTTAATTCTATTAACAGACGTATCTAAAGTTTTCTATATTTAGGTGCTCAAAGAATTATCGATCTTAAGTTGTTCACGGACTTCTGCAGCCAACTGTAAATTGTCCTTGATGAATAATTCCTTATTAGAATACCATGTTCTTAGTTGTAGAAGAATTCACTTGTATGTAGAAACACGGTATTCAAAACATAACTTAATTTAATTGATTACGAAAATTACCTCTCGTATCCGGTACTCTAGTGGTGAGTGCGAACCTTCTAGGTAACAAACGAGGCGGTAATACCCTTAGGGACCGTCCACCACGCGAGCTACCAAGCAGCGCTAACAACTCGTGCCTGTATAAAGAAGGGGTTTTGCCTGTGAACAAAAATATGATAATTTAAATTATTATAGGGTCCAAATGTTGAGCCCTGTGAGACCCCTCTATAGCATATTTTTAAGAGCCCGACTGTTGGGCCCTGTGAGACCCCTGATTTGAAATTTCTTTTTGTGTTTGCGTCATTGATTATTAAAAAAAAATAGCGATAATTCTATTGACCTCAAAGTCATCAAACATTTTTTTGTAACATTAAGCAGAAAAAGCAATCATAAGAGTTCAACTAGTGGTGCACATAGTCAAATGCTTTAGTAAAATCCATCTTTGATTGGAGTCAAATAGTAACGTGCCTTTTTATAAATTTATTACTTTATAGACACAGTATTTCATAGCAAAAAACGAAATGAAATAGGTACGCGTTATGTGTGAGTAGCAAGCTCATAATTTTGTTGATGAATGTATATAATATATCAACTTGTACATTTATACGCCGCGTTGGGCATTCAAACTTACTGTGTGTATAAAGTTTGTACATAGTTTAAGCGTGAATTGACATTACTTAATTACCAGAGAGCGACATAAGCACATCTTTTATGACGTGCAGCCATATTGTTCGTCGTGGACATAGCTGGTCCATCGCCGTTTCATGTAGTTCGTTCAGGTTCAATGTGTAGATGCCTTCTTCTGCGCCTGTAAAGTAAGATACGGCCTTATGTCTTCGTTTCTAACCAACTGAGGTACTTTTGATAGAGTTGTGTGCTTTGGTTTCGTCACGCGTTACTGCGTCTTTATTTATACTATTATATAATAGTAAAGTGGTCGTGTCTGCACTTTGTAGATATGTAAAAAAAGACTTGGGTTATGTTACTTATATTATATTATATTAACGACTCAACACTTTTTTAAATTCTTATCTGTTTGTCCACGATGTAGGCAAAAACTACAGTAAGAATTTTGATGCAGTTTTTTTTTGGTTGTAAGGTTGCACTTCAAATCTCAAGTTTGTTTAACCTGTCAAGTGAGTAAATAATAGACACAATAGGTAATCAATAGACTCGCGGTGCGATCGCACCGCTTGGGATCTTAGACTTTAATCAATCAAAATCGGTTGAGTACAAAAGGAGATATGATTAAAAGTTGCGTTAACAGAAAACTGTGCAGTCAATTAGCCAGCTGCAGTCCACTGCTGGACATAGGCCCTCCCAATGTGCTCCATTTCTTCCGGTCCTCCGCCTTCCGCATTCAGTCTGTCCCAGCCAGTTTTGTATATTACTTACCAATTAATAAATGCTGATCTCTCGTGTCTGGATGTATCCATGAGGCTGTACAATTGATCCTTAGTGGACATCCATTAAATACCTGCAAAGTTATATTTAGATTTTAAACTTATCTCCTTTCTTCCACTGCGTTTGCTGTTTTTAAATCAATTTCCATGCGTAGTTTTCTTATATTATCATTGGCATAATTCCTCTTTTTTTAAAACAGTTGAAACAAATCTTTCGAAACATCTATAACTAGATATTACAGCATCATTTGATCTTTCTACTCTCGGTCATCCACCATATATTTTAGACCTTAATCGCTATCACAAAGGAGGTCGTGGCGCGTGTTTTGTATTAATTTGAATTCCACCACCGTAGCACCCCGTGCCATCCTCAAAAGATATCCAATATACGATTACTGCGCGTATTGAGCATATTTTAGGTCCAAGAGTCCTGAGTTATACCATATTAAGACCCACTAACTCACCTTCGAGAAGCAAGCTCCCATATGCACCTTGGGTGTGGGAGGTAAACCGTTGGGCGCCGCCCTAGCTGGACTATGTGCCCGCCGGGAACGAGACCGCCGCGGTGGGACAGGGGGCACACCCACATTTCCCACCTCCACTGCGACTGGGATATATCAAATATAACTTATTAATTAGATCTATACTTCATTCGGTTAGGCACTTAACTAAACATAAACGTTCTGATGTGCCTTTTTAATATAATTTCATTTTAAAACTCATTTCTTAATTTTTTTGTAGACTAAAAACCAAAATTGTTTTTTTATTTTATAAAAAGGCGCCACAATATTATTTACCTTTAGTTAGGCACCTAACCGAATAAAGTTTAAGGTATTATTACCACTACATGTTACTACACCACGAACATTTAAAACCTGTATTTGACAAGTTGCAATATGTCAGTTCAGTGTGAACGCAAATGTGTTTTCACAACTTGTTGACTATACATACAGAGTGAACGAATGCGTCTGAGACAGTCTCAATAGATGTATAAAACGGTATCCAATTATTTGAAAAAAAAAAAAAAAAACAAATCATTTGACAAACAACGTTTGACAAAATTATAGTTGATAAACTTATCATTTCGCAAACTAATGTTTAATAAACTACTCATTAGACAAAACATTTATAGATAGATAGATAGATAATACTTTATTGTACACCATAAAATTTACACTAGAGACAAGTTACAACCATCTGCGACAACAAGCTCGTGTGGGGCCGCCGGAGCCCCGCAGCGTCGCAGCTGCGTCAGAAACGATGTTTGCTACATGCTACTTGCCTACTGTATGCTATACGCGTGGCTTATGCTTGCTTGTTTGACTGTTTATTAACTGACTTTATTTGGTCAAATTAAATTTTAACAATTGAAATATATTCTAGGTGAAACATTTGGAAAACCTTCATTTATCAAATTATTGTTTTTGTAGTAACACGTTTGCGAAATAAATGTTTGTCAAATGATGAGTTTTTAAACGTTGTTTGTAAAATAATCGTTTGTCATACATTTTTTTTTCTTCAAACAATAGTAAACTGAATAAAGCAAATATTGTGTTTTGGAAAGACTTGTTGTTATAAGTTTTGTATCAAACAAGTTTACAACTTGTTCCTTGGTGAAAACAAGGGGTTCGAGATGTAGGATAACTTTCCCTATAGATTTAGATCTGAAATAGTGAATGTCGTACAAGGCGGGAATTAAACCCTCGAACATTCTCTACAGGGGGAATACTCAGAACAACTGAACACGACTTGGATATTTTAAATTCTCCTTCTACATCTTCTCATCTGCGTAACAGTACAAAATTAATTAATTATTTATAACACAAAGTATTCCAAGAAAACTTACCTTTATTATCAACTTTGGCTTTATCCCTTTGACTATCAGATAAACTTCTTTGCCTCTGACTAGTCTTACTCTCTTCGTCTATCGCTTCCGTTTTGACGTCACGTCCGTTCTCATCCACCATTTTGAATATCTCGTCTACCGAAGATGTTTTTCTCTTTACTTCCAACTCACATTGGCAGAACTGACTTAAATCAATGCCAGCAGTGACTGAATCAGAGTTATGCCTATTGTGTTTCTTTCTATGTTCGTACTTTTCCTCCATATTCATACTTATATCGATTTTCCTACAGAGATCATCGTCTGATGTACCACCATTTTGTAATTTATCGTCTTCTGATATTCGTAATCTGTTTGCAATTTGTAACGCCCTAAAGTTAGATACAGATATCTTTTGTTTTTTACAATGTTCACAATATACTATGCCCGAATCTGTATTTTGATTTGAACAATTCCTGTAATAGCTAAGTATATCTCCATTCGAATTGCACACGTCGCAAGAACACTGAGCCACAGACCTTTGTAGATCACTCAAAGTGTTATTGTCCCTTGGTTCCGGTTTCGGGCATAGTCCACATTCGCAGTTTACATTTCTTTGGGGTGTACCTATTACGTGTTCGTTTTCCTGTTGATCTACGTATAGTATATCTTCGCCTATTTTTCGACATAAAGGATCGTCAATAGATATCCTAGAAGCACCAATAGGACTTTGGAAGTTCGAAGCCAAATTTTGGTAGATATTTGTAGTAGAGTTGTTGAGGAAATTTTGTTTTAATTGTATGCATTGGGATAAATGTTGGTCGTGGATCGAAAGTGCTGAGTTGTTTGCTTGCGTCATTGCTACAGTGTCGGCGGTTAGAGGTAGTGTTGCCCTGCAAAAAAATGTAATATTGGTAGATTTTGGTAGATATTTCGTTACAGTTTTAGTATATTTTTTTGGAATCGCAGTGCTGTTAGGGTTTCCGAAGCCTTTCGAGTGCGGTTAGACACAAATGTGGATAATATTACAAGGTTGGTATTTAGAAAAGCATTTCAACTTATATTTACGTGTTAAATAACAAGTGGTGCTGGTGGGATTTATTCAAATACAGTGAGGATTTTGATTTTTATACCATTGTTTAAGGGACATGGATTTGTGATTTTATTTATTTATTTATTTTTATATTAAGCTGTAAAGCTGCGGGTATTGTCATTTCAATACATGCTTCATGCTACGACTACCTTCTAAGCAATCAAAACTGCCAATTGCTTATACATACTTGAAGTATATTTTCTTTAATTTTCTGACTTTTACAGACCTTTAAGTAACATATTATGCTGGAAAATGCATCAAGCGGCCATGCCTATGCTTTTTTAATATTGGTGAATTTAATATAAATGTTACAGTGGGTGCTATGGCGTACATTGGGAGAGGCCTACGTCCAGCAGTAGACTGCAATAGGCTATATTGATTGATTGATATAATTAGCTAGACAATTTTATATAGTGCTTTACTATTTTAATATTATTAGTAAATTTTGTTATTTACGTGCACCTGATCGGGTAAACTTAATAAAAATTACAATAATGAAGTACGCGAGTCTTTATTCAATTGATAATATAAGTGGTGATACTGGACTCGATATTTTCACTATCAATACATCTCAGATATTTTGAAAATAAGTTAAGGTATGTTGTGCTATGTACGTATTGATACATTGTATAATACTAGCAGACCCGGTAAACTTCGGACCGCCTCAAAATCAATAAAAAAAGTTGCAATTTCCCATATTTTCTCACCGTTTAAACCATCCTTGGACAGCCACGAATATTTCAAGACTAAAATTACCCAAATCGGTTCAGCTGTTCTCAAGTTTTGGCGAGACTAACAGAATTGCAATTCATTTTCATATATAAAGAAGATTATAAATTATCGGTAACACCTAGGTAGCCCCATTAAAAGGTGGGAAAGGGTGATTTACGGCCTACAATTATGGACGATGAAGCACAATCGATATACGCCTGTCGCCGATCACTGCACATCAATAATGAAATTTTAATTTTCTTAGTTAAAAGTCTGTAAATTGAAAGCATTTTCTTTTGATATTGCCATATTTGTTTGAAACAAACTATTATAACATATTATCTACAAACATATAAATATTTCAACAGCTACACTAACTATAGTTGTTCGGAATAGATTTTTCTGTTAATTTAGGATTTGAATATTATTTTTACGATGTAGGCAATTGTTAAGAGCTTATAGCATGTGGTGTGGGACCTATCCCCTAAATAGGGATTTTTCTTTGAGCAGAGTGATCTGGTACCCTACTCAAGAGTAATCATTTGTACAACGGATGCTTTTAAAAAGAACTAAATTTTTAACCAATTAGTCGACTTACAATGGAATAATATTTATCCCGATGTTTATATTTGCCATCAACTTGTAATATCTAATTATTATAATTTCAATGTGATAAGTAAAATTTCATTCTCAAATAAATATCAGGTAAATTATCAAGGAAATGTTAGTTTATTCCATGAATAAACATTTTGTTCTCAAAATTATTCTACAAATACTTAGGTATTCAGAAAAGAGTAGTCCTATCTCCAAATATATTGATCATCCACAGATTACGAGTTATCACCGCACGAACGAACGACATCGCGTACCCCGACACAGATAGATAAAGGTTAGAAGGGTAAGGCGGAGGTCTGGTGGAGACCTACGTCATACCCTTCGTGTTAGGTTCCTTGTGATAATGCACTAAAAGGCCCCCTCTTAGTGCTACTACTACCCTCCGTTACCACTGGCGTGAATATTCAGCCTTTTCAATATAATTAAGTGCGCTATAACATGTATAAACGATATCGATATTATAACCTAATTATATTGAGGTGTTTATTCATTGTAAGCAGAAATACATTTAACTACGGTGAATTTCTGCTGTAACTTCCTCAAGTTACCACATTCATTTATAAATAATTTCAAACCAATTCGATATTATTCCGAACAACCACCCAAGCTATATAGACATACAAACAACACATAATATATATTATATCATGCATTCGTAAACCTCTTGTTACCTGAGCATTAATTCTTCGTCAATATATTGCAAGAGGCTCCTAAAACAAGAAAGACAACAAATAATAGCCTGGCAATACTTACTGTTCTCTTATGGGCAATAACCCATAGATTTTTAGCTAGAAGACTTGAGAGACAGAAAGACAGAGTGAGAGAGAAAGAAGTTTTTACTAACTTTTGAATTCGTATCTTATATTTTTAAGGGGATTATTACCGCGATCATGGTATAGGTACGTATGGACAGTCAGCCAAAAATATGGCCTAGCAGTATTCAATTTTTTTGGGTAGAGTTTCGCTTTACTGATTGACTTAAAAAATTGAGGCAAACGATAAAGAGAGCATTCAACATAATTTCAATTAGTATACTAACTTCTCCTTCTGGGTCTGTTCGTGGGTTCAAATCTGATCTTGGACGTTCAGTTTTTCCGAACTAGATCGAAAAGAAAGCAATTGCCAGTGTCATAGTATTCTAATTCAATCTTGAAATGATGCAAATGAACTTGAATCGTTGAGACGTAGGCCACATTTTCAGCAGATATTGCCGCGAGTGACCCAGTTGAAAAGTATTAAGTTAAGAAGGCCCTACGCATACGAGGGACGGTGGTGAGCAAAATGCTCACGGCGGACTTTATGAGTGATTTGCTTTGTCTAGTATTGCTTAGCTTTGCAATGATCTACTAGTCACTCTATGTATTGTATCATGAGCTACTTTATTTATCACTGAACAAGTACAATAGAAAAAATCACTCTATTTCCAGAACGTTACGCGTGATGGAAAGAGATGAAGAACAATCTCCAATTCTGTCTCTCAACGCGGCTTTTCTCTTCTTACCATTATTAAATCTATGCATACTATACACACATCAATATGAGTTCTGTTAACAAGTTTCGACAACAGTGATACACAGACAGAGGCAATTTGCTCATTCAAATAGTTGAGAAGGGAATCGAACCCGTAATTTCGTCTTGTTTTTTAACTGGCCCATTTTTTAAACAGTACTTATATACAAACTTGACGTTGGGTTGCAATGAAGTTTTTATTTGAGACCCTATCGCTATGTCGTTATGGTCTAATTTTGATTGAATACATTCTATGAATAATGATGAAAAAATTGGTATACATTGCTTGAAATTGGTGAAATTTGTAAAAAAAAGTGTATAATAGTATAATCTAAGGTATATCATACAAATTTAGACCTTAACACCATATATTTTCGATAAAAATCACACTGAAGGCAACACAGCGTCAAACACATCGATTTTGACCATAATACTATACCTTTATGGCTCAACCTATGGGCAAAACCCATAGAGAAACCTTCAAAGCTCACAAAATCCATCACTCAAACTCATGCGAAATATCAAAAGTGTGTCTATACTATCATTTTGTGCATTCACACAACACAGAAAAAAAAACAGTTTTCAAAAAAAACTATTTAAAAAACCTCCACCATTGTTAATTAGCACACTATAAAATCCTATCTGTTAGTTGAAAATAAAATAACAACTTAAAATTTCAAATTAATTCTCAAATAATACCTCAAACTCATTTTCAATATATCATCACCAGTGATCACCCGACACCACTTGCTATAACATAATATATAAATGTATAATAAAAAGCAAATATAAATAAAATATAAGTAAATTATAATATATTTGTGTTGTACATACTTTTCGCTAGCGGGCATCGTGTCTATCGAAAGGTCTTGTGTGTGAGGGTTGTGTTTCGGACAACTCATCAACGAAGCCACGCTCCAATCTTCACTGGATTGCCTGTGGTACACTGAAAAAGAATAAAAAAATTGTTAGAAAATCATCACCATTATTTTACTTTCTGCCAACTCAGTTGGGCTCGGTCAGGCGCGCACACGGTCCTCTTGATGGAAAGTGGTTACCGTGGCCTATAGACGTTTGCAACACTAGGGGAGTCACACCCGTGCTGCCGACCCAGTAAACACAGACTTTCGTGCCGTCAGTGTAGAAGACAAAACGGGAATAGCCTTTGGTCTTCCCACTGACAGCACAAAAACTCTCCAGTGAGCTCTGGGTACCCTACTCACCGCCGGGAACACAACTCGAGGTTATTATGGACGCGGTATTCTGTAGAGCGGCGATACTTCCCCAGTAGGACTGCTCAATTGAACGGAACACCGTCTAATACGGGCCATTCTAGATTGGTACTCAGTACTGAATTTTGGTTTATCTAAGGACAGATTGTGTAGGCAATCTGTCAAATATGTCCACATATAAATCGAGATTCAGGATGAGTGTCATTCGAATTTCGATGCGGCTGAATTTCGATATTTTCTGATCGACTGCCATCTGACTTCCGCAACCAATTAGTGATATCAAAGTTCTGTACTTAGACTAGTCGGACTTTTTAGGACTCCTAGTCTCAACGACTGCCATGGATGTTTATGTGTCAACCGGGACCGACGGATATGTTAGAAAATAGTAAAAATATAAGTATTATATTACTAAGATCTTTGAGGCCAAGCCAACTAAGCCTGCAAACTACTAAACTTGCTTTTTGTCGGACGAGGCTAATGCTTCCGCCTCGGGGTTAGGAACCTCGTTGGGTGTATAAGGATAGAATCAGATGGCGGGCTCTTGTCTCCTACCCCTAAAGGCCAAAGACGAGAGAAAACGAAAGTTTCGTACAGGGATAAATCATAATCTGGAATAACATATAGGGTTTTTATCCTTCGCGGGCAGCAGTATCTACATACATATATATATAGGATAGGCAGTACCACATGTTCCACCTGCTACGATTCAGCCAATATATCTTTAGTTTCTACTTTAAAAATTGTGGCAGCATCTAGTTTTTACATTAAAATATAATACTCACTATTCCTCTTAATAGTATCCCCATCACAGCTCCTATTGACTTCCGCATTGAAATTTATAACCTTCGGCATGGAGCGCACACTCAGATCATCGTCAGCATCCAAATCCACAATAGGGGAGTCATCGTAGACCCCTGACCGGCGACAGGGCTCTCTGCCTTCGCCTGTCAGACCCCTAGCCCGGGCTTGTCCTGAGTCTTCATGGAGGAGAGAATGTGGTCTAGTTGTAGTCGGTACGGCCATGTCAGCTAGTAGACTCCGTGGTCGCACGTGGTTACTCGACCTAGATTGGGATAGTTGAGCTTGTTCGGCTAAGACTCTACGGCCGCCACGGCCTGTGTGTTTTGAGGCGATGCGTTGTGGGACGTTTGTGATGCCCTGGAGTGAAATGTAAGGTGTTTAGAAGGATTAAACATTAATGACACTGCATGTTCCTTCTACTGAGATAAAGAAGCCGTCGGTAGCGTCGGCAGCTTATTGGTTAAGGAATCGACCTTACGATCGAGAGGTCCCGGGTTCGAATCCTGGCCATTACACTACCGACGTAAACCCACTTCTAGCACAAGCAATTTAGCTCAGAGGTTAGGGGTTAGAGGGAATGTTAGCAATTTTGATGATTTAGGTTGCTAATATTCTTTTTAATAAAAAAAATATAGTATCGTGGAAAAAAATGAATATTTGTGGATTTCGTATCTTCTAACAAGCATTCGATACAGTATACCATAGAATATTTTTATGTAAACTTATATTATAGCTACTACACACGTTAAATTTTGTCTAATAGGAGTTTCTATTGAATATTACCTGGGTAATTTGCTGAAACTACCTGACAGGAGGACGAAGCTATATCATGTTTTAGCTATTGGAGGTTGGAGTACCACAGGGTTCAATATTTGGACCACAACAACTGACCACGGCAAAATTTACAATCTAGTGGTTTATCTGTTTGTTTCCTATCTACGTTATTACAAAAACAAAAAGTGACCGATTTTGACAAGGCGTTCGACTTCTACACTCATGTAGTGTAAAACTTACCCCATCTTCATCTTCTAGGTTGTTACAATGTGTCGGCGGGTTCGAATATTTGTGCAGTAATTCTATCGCAAGTCTTTTACTCATGTCTTGTTGGAAGAACGCGTGCTAGAATTATAAAACAAAAAATATAGATTTTAGAAGAAGTCATTGATAAGAAGATGCAAGCGACGTAGATTTTTTAAGAACACGCCTATATCAATTAACCTGGTCTTAGAAAAGAGCCCTCAGATAAGGTAAAAACGACTGAACGGATCTCACTAAACTTTGGTACAGGGATAGATCATAGTTTGAAATACGCCTCGGAAGCGGCTACGGGATTAGAATCTCATGCGGTTGGAGCCGCGGGCAAGAGTCAGTAAATAATCATTCTTATTCCAATTTTGTAATTTAAAATTTGCACAATCGTCATCTACTTTGACACTGACTGTACGCTTAAGCCAACCTTTGCCGAATTGCCTACACCACCGAGACCATACCATACCTTTTTTTTACGTGCGGGAAATCCCCACGGATACCCCTCTCCGGAACCGGAAAGGGAGGTTTTGTCGGATTCGAACCGACTAAACCGCACGCAGTCTGTGGGTCGTTGTGCTACGCCGAAGGTGAGGTTGTCTCGCGACATAACCCTCGCACCCCGGCTGACCCAGGGCCATCCCTCTAGGTCTGGCCCTCCTCGGGAGGACCGAGGCCATACCCAAAAAAAGGTCAAAGAGGAATTCCGTTTATTCTGTTCAAAATTTTACAATTGGGTATTTGACTGACTAGTCAAATGAGTTACTTTTTAAAAACGGTGAGTTATAAAGAAACTTGTATGGAAAATCTTTTTGCGACGTCATTATATTGAATAGTCGAATCATTGTACTATTACAGGTTGTGTGGCTGATTAAAAATAAATAATATTTACTATTTTTAATTTCCAAAGTTCAGTTAAATAATTTGTTTTAATTACAGAAAAATACCGAATTATATCCAGAAATATTATGAAAATATTAAAGTAAATAAACCAGTGGAAAGGATTCTTTCGCTAGTTCGGTAGGATAGTTCTACTGAGAAGATACCAGCAAGAAACTCAAGAGAACTACATCATCCTTTTTGAAATAAAACCAGTTTTTAAAGGCTTCTATAGCTATTTTTTGTTATTATTTACTTTTAGCCCGACGTTTCGGCTACTTTTCAGCAACCATGGTCACGGGGCCATGGCAGCGGCGAAACGTCAGATAGTACCAAATCAAGCGCGATAGAATCCATTATAAAGCATTTTTTTTTCAATGGGTGATATTTGCGTGTACTTCAGATAGTATCAAGTAGATTACCGTTTTTCTTTTAAATATAGTTTTGTTTACCTGTAGTAACTTATCAGCTGTCGGCCTTTTCTTCGGGTTCTTCGTAAGGGAGAGCTTCAAGAACGAGTGGAACACAGCGGACCAGCGTTCCCTCTCCTTGAGCTGAGGCGGCTTGAAGCCAGACTTCGACATGAGGAACAGCACACGCATCGGGTGTAACTCAAACATTGGTGGTTGGAGTTCTGCTAATTCTGGATAGGGGAAAAAAATAAGTTTTTTAAACGCCGTTAGTATAAATAATTGTCAGCCTCTGTGGCGTAGTAGTGGTAAGCGCGGCCGCTACGCAGCAGGCGCGGGTTCGATCTCCGCTCAGTGCAAATATTTGTATGCACGGATATGGGCTGGTCTGGTCGTGTCTGGAAGAGCACGTTAGGCCGTCGGTCCCGGTTGCCATACGGACATCTATGGCAGTCGTAACGGGTAGCTGGAGCCTAATAATCCAACAAGTGGTCTAACTGCAATGCTTCGATATCGCCTTTGGGTTGTGGAGGTCAAGTCGCTTTACAAAAAATCAGCCACATCCACAGTTAGGCTGGTAAAGCGGAACCTAGACTCTAAGTTTAAAGCTTCGGATGCGACTGGGATTAACGCTAGGATGAAGAAGTATAAACAATCATCCGGGTTCGGTTTCCGTCAGATGTCGTCTCCTGAGTCAATCTCTTTCTAACGATAATGTCTTTCACGCAATACATTATGTTTTTCTTGGGTCTACCTCTCCCACTCCCGTGAGGGCAGGGGGCCATCTTGATTTATAAATCCTCAGCATCTAATCAATATCACTTGGTCTAATATTGCTTTGATTACAGAAGGAAGTAGCACCATTTGTTGATAATTACAATGAGAGTTGATTTTGAGTTTCTCCATACAAAATGTATGGTAAATGTTTTTGGCGATTTCTGTTGTTTCTAGTACTCATACATTAAATAGTCTCATAAATTATTTTGATCTCCACATGAAATAGGATCGATTGAAAAAAAATCATTTTTTGGATTTTTCTCGGTGACTACGATTTTGCCAATCTGTAAATGCAGTTCAAAATATATTAAAAAGTTACAGAAAGTCTCCCACGAACGTTTTGATGTAACTTAAACGGTTGAGGTAACTGCCCTTAGCGACACGTTTCTAAAGTATATACTGTATAATATTATAGATGTATCGATTTAAATAGAAAAAATTGAATCGGTCTAGGCGGGATTTGAACCCACGATCTTTGCCTTACAGGGGGAGAGTTTTGACCTGGTCAATTAAAGAAGAATCAAGAATCAAAGAATCAATTTCGTTTATTCAGTTTAGGCACATAAAGAGCACATATGAACGTCAAAATTTTACACTCATGTCAAGAAATTACTAATATAATATTCAATTAAGTAAATAAATCATTTCAAAATGATTTTTGGTAGCTTAGTAGCTTAGATCTGGTAGCTTAGTGGTCAAAGCATTGCCCCTGTAAGGCAAAGATCGCGGGTTCAAACCCCGCCTAGACCGATTCAATTTTTTCTATTTAAATCCATTTGAATAATTAGCATGAAAAATGCTTAAAAAAATAATTCAAAAAGTAAAGATGTATTTTAGTAGTATGAAATAATATTTAAGCTCAATAACTCACCAATAGCCGTGATCCCGCACGCCCAAATATCACAGAGCTGGTTGTAACCACCCTTACGTTCTACTGCCGCCACCTGCAAAGTGATAATTGAGATTCTTAAATACAGTCACTTACAAAAGTTTCTGAACAGTAAAAAAAAAAACAAAGCATTATTCAAAGAAGCCCATCAATAAATGAACGGTGTTCTGGTCCATACGGCTAGGAAGTTAAACAGCAGGAATTGCCATTAAAGTAGTTAAAACCAAACCAAAAAGGAAACGAAGTAAGAGCATCTCGGGCTCGTGAGTCTCAGTTGCCACCGAAAACAACGCTTGGACGAATATAATATCACTAGCCTCCCGCCCGCGGCTCCATGCGCGTGCGATTGCAATCAAACAAACGTAAGATTTTAAGGCTAGGTTGCATCATCTTACTTTAATATTAACAGTGCAGTTAAAGTATCTGTCAGGAATAAAATAGGTTGCACCATTCGGCAACAGTTAAAAATGACGTCAAACCTTGACGCTAACTGTAACCGGCTAAGTATAGCCGGTTAGTATTAATCATATAATAGTACATATATAGACATACCTCAGGCGCCATCCAATACGGTGTGCCGATGAAAGACTTGCGTTTGTTAATAGTGGCTGTGATCTGTGCTGACACCCCAAAGTCCGCCAGCTTCACGTCCCCGCATTCAGTCAGGAGAATGTTAGCACCTTTGATATCCCTGGAACGTGGAGAAGAGAACATAAGAGCTGTATACTTTTCCCTTTCATACAATCCCGACATCTTTAAGCGGGGTGGAAAAACATCTGTCGAAGCTATCACGGGACTGCCGTTCTATGGACAGCGTGTGTAATGGTGGTCACTATTCTTTGAACTGCACCCTAGCTTACCATCAGGCGGGGTGCAGTAAATTGAACAAATGATGACTTGGAATTTTCGATATGCAAGCGGTATGGGATACCTATCGTTACCAAAAGACAGATTTTGCTCCCTTACGTATATTCTATTGCGTATTTTTGGGGCCCCATCAGCATCTTCGAGACCCAAGCTAACGCTGGAAGACCTGAAGGATAAGCCTCTAGTGAAGGCTTATCTCCTAGGGTTTTTAGATCAAACAGCAGTCACGCCTACTGTGGGCGTAGACACCAAACAAAAATGACTAAGTACAATTTGCATTGCAGTTTTAATAACAGTAGAGAAAGGAACAAAAGGACAGATGCAGAAAATGGTCGTTTGTCTCTGCTTACCCCAGAGGGTATTTGTGAGGATGTGAATGAATACAGGAATCTGACTCACCGATGCATCTTGCCCATGCTGTGCAAGTAGGACAGACCCGTGAGTGTCTCTCGACACATGTAGGCTATTTGAAGCTCCGTTAGTGGCCCGGTCACGTGGTAGATGTCCTGGCAATTAATAAGTCAAGGGTATTAGTAGTCTGAAATATTCTTATCAAGTATCTAGGCAAGGATACGAATAAGATTGACAGGCTCACGTTTGACCACTATTTCACCTGTTGTTAAGTGACGATATGGTCGACGGTGGAGCACGCTTGCCTAGAAGTAACCTTTCAGTTTAGTCGACATCCAAATTGAATCTATCCCGAAACTCCGATAAGGGCAAAATATTACTTACTCAACGTACGTAAAAACACTAGCAGTAGGGACGGATAGTTGAATGGTATTTGCTCCCAGAATAGCCAAGATAAGCCATATCAGGAGAAAGGAGTAGGAGACTCTGTCTCCGAAATGCAAGCTTTGATTTCAACCAAGATACGAGTAACGAGGATTATTATGATGAAGAATCATGGGACTATGGACGTGAGCAACACCAGAAGTCACACTCGTAATGTCGACCCTGTAAGCACTGAGAGTTTATGTGCCGTCAAAGCAGGACAAGATTTTGGTCTTCCCCCTTTTATTTAACGTGCGTGAAGTCCCCAGGAGCCGTTGCCGGAGGGGGAGGTTATAACGGACTCGAACCGACTAAACCGCACGCCGTCTGTGGGTTGCAGTGCAAGGCCGAAGGTGAGGTAGCTACAGTGCATATCCCTCACACCTCGGCTGACACAGGACCATCTCTCTCGATCTGGCCTTCTTCGGGTGGAGGGACCACTGGTCTTTCCCCTACATCACAAAAACTCTCCAGTGAGCTCTGGCTACTCTACTCACCGCCGGGAACACAACACGAGATTATAATGGCCGCGGTATTATGTAAGGCGGAGAAGGCGGCGGAGGCGGTACGAAAGTGTCTATGTATCATCAATTCATCACACACCTGCAAGCTCCCTCCGCCACAGTACTCCATAGAAATCCACAGCTTGTCCCTCCTGAGATAGGAGCCGTAGTACGCCACGATGTTGGGGTGCCGGCAGTCCTTCATCATCAAAATCTCCTGCTGGATGATGGCGAAGTCATCACCCGGCTCCAGCTTTATCACCTTGATGGCGGCCAGCTCTCCGTTGCCATTAAGCCTTTTCGCCTGGAAAAGATAATAATATTATATAGATACTAGATAAAATACTGTTCTAACTGCAACCTTTCGATATCGCCAATGAGTTGTGAAGATCAGATGGTAGTCGCTTCACGGAAAATATCGAAGTACAGCTAAATCCGCAGTTCGGATCGGAAAAAGCTGTCTCCAGACTCCCGAGGTGAAAGCGTCGCATACGACTGGGATTAACGCCAGGATGAAGGGATCAGATACCTCCGAGGGAGCATCTTCAAAGCATTTCCGCACTATACAAAATACACAAGACACTGATAATATTCGTTTGATTGCTCAGATAGATAGCGTCAAGTGTGGCAGTTCAAAATAATTAAGTCGCACTTATGAGCAATTGAATAGTAACACACATAAATATCAAAAAGTAGCACTTATGACGTAGAAGCATCCCACGCCAGAAGGAGCTAGCTAAAAGCTATAGATGGCCCATGGTCAATTAGGGTGCAAGGGAATTGCCTTATTGGGTCAAATTGACCCGGGTTGCAGTTTCAGTAGGTTCGACTCCGGAATAACCACCCTCGCTAACGAAAAATTAACAAAGGGTACGTACATTTATCATTTGATATGTTTCAAACTTACTTTCCTCATTCTCTTATACACCAGGATTTCCCGTACATACGATTTTTTGTGTAAAATCAACTTTAAGCGCGGTGAACTTTTTTTGCCGATCATTTTTTGAGATAGGAAAGAAAAACTATTGAACTCGCGACATCGCTACCGACACGTCTTTTGACAAATTGGAACAAATCACACGCGACACCTTTGTATATAAGTATCTTCATATATTAGCCAAGTTTTCACTTCTGTTGGCACTCCCGAACTGACAATTTTTTTCCACTCATATGTACACTGTACACTCAGTCTATTGTTGGGTACATTTTAATTGCAATTAACTCGACTGCAGTCTAAAAGATCAAAACAGGCTTGACAACAAGCGGTACCCATTAATTTTTTTTTGGTTTATGATTGGTAATAGGATAGAGCATGCTGACAAACTTGTTTCGATCTTTTAGACAGCAGTCGGGATTTTTAATTGCTTAATTTTTTTTTTTGTAATTAACATTTGTCCAACACAGTTAAGTACAGTCGACAATGAAAATACGGTTAAACTTTTACATAAAATTTTACATGTAAAGGTGCAACCATATATCCTTTGTAGGTACATAAGAACTTATTTCTGTATAATGATAGTACTTCCTAGTCGAGTGGTTACAAATTTAAAACACAAAGTCCTTGTGATGTGATGCGCGTGCGCAAGCAGACGACGTATTGTTTTGAAGAGAGCGCTCAATTGTTGCAGTTCGTGGTTTAATCATAATAATGACGCCATGTCTTACTTCACGGTGATAAAATCTAAATGAATATTCATATTTTTTTCAAGTTTATCTATCTATACTATTTAAACGAATTGTAATGCGATTGCGTCTGTTCATTGGAGATAATAAGAAAAAATTGTGTTTTGTATTTTTTATACCACTTAGGTGACAAGCTCACGGCCTATCTGTTGGAAAGTGGTTACCGTGGCCTATGGACGTGTGCAACACTAGGTGAGTCACACATGTGCTGCCGTCCCTGTAAGAACAGAGAGTTTCTGTGCCGTCAGTGTAGAAGACAAGGGAGGACAAGCCTTTTGGTCTTCCCATTGACGGCACAAAAACTCTCCAGTGAGCTCTGGCTACCCTACTCACCGCCGGGAACATAACACGAGGTTATTGTGGCCGCGGTATTCTGCAGTCTGTTATGTTAAATTAACCATACTGAACACATTCTTTTTAATTCATACCTGTGCCTAAAAACTACTGAATGGATTTAAAAATTGCATTTACGGTTTTTTTAATAAAAAGGTCTTGTTCGGACTTAAAAAAGGTTCAGTAGAACTGAGGATATGACCATAAGCTGTTATAACGAACATCGACGCAAATGAAACCGGGGGGGAGTAGCTAGTATATCGTATCTACACTAGAATTGAGTGAAAACGCGTGTTCTAGTTATCTCGTTTCCCACAAAAACCCATTCCCGGAATAAAAAAAATATCCCACGTGTTTATCCAAAAAATGATTATTTAAATTTTATTCAAATCTGTGAAACCTAAAATGTCTCTGCCTGTCCTGCTACAAGCCTACCGCTCTACACAAAACAAACATATCTGTTAAACTAATTAGAAACAACATTTTGATGGGATTAATCATCGAGTCTGTCTGTGTGTTTGCGCGTACGTATCTACGGAAACACGAGTGTGTAAACAGGTGTTTATTTCGTATATGTGTGTGTATGTGTGAGGTTAAATAAAGCTACAGGTCAATGTAACGACGCATCATTGTGTGTGTGTGTGTACCTATATTGCTAAACTTGTGACCCTGTTATCATCGTCTGATAAGGTCAAAATGTAAGATTATGCGATTGATGGATACCAGATTCGAGCCAAGCAATCCTGTACCTCGGAGAGCACGTTAACCCGTCAGCTATACGAGCATCATTGGCATTCGTTACGGGTAGTTGGTAGTCCTAAAAAGCTCCGACAACCTGGTCTTACTTGCCAATCTATGGTTATGCTGGTATGTACTCTTTAATATACATACACAATCGACGTCGAATCTCCCTCGGAAAGCCAATTCATTATTCTCCTAGATGTTCAAAATGAAGTGATCTATTCTCAACATCCCAATGTGAAAAACGATCACGACATTTACCATTGAAAATAGTACATTCCCGTAATAAAAATATTCATAAAATTTGCCTCGATCTAATGTTAAAAACAGTCACGTTGTCAATATTCTTACTTGAAAATTATATTACGAGTAAACCGTTATTGACATTTCAATTAACTGACAAATCGAAACTGAATTTTAAACATCTTTCTATTAGAAGAATAAGAAATCTGATCATATAACAATCTTCGGAGCTATCCGACTGTTCTTAAAAGCATAAAAACATTGCAACATGAAATACATGAAAGAGATGAACATCCATCCCTTATCAAGTCATAACAAACGTTGACAGTTTATTGATTCAAACGGGCAGCCGCCGGGAGTCACTGAGAGGGAGGAGGGACCGGCGGCCGGCGGAAACAGCAACTTGCTAAGTCTGTGATACGATTGTGGAAGGGTAGGCTTGGCTGGCTATTGTTCCCTAGCCAGACAACTTATAGCTAGCTTGTAATATAGATACATATGACGGCAAAAGTCAAAATGCAGGAAAGGACTTAAACCCGCCTACAGTATGTTTCTACAGGGAATATTTTGACCAACTTGAGTTACCTGGACACGTCCTGAATAGCCCAAATTTTCCTATACATACGTTCTCAATTTTGCCGGAATCGTTTCAGTCGCATCAGCCACCACATTCGGCATTTATCTGAGCGCGGACAGGAGCCGAAAACTTGTGTACTGCAACACTTTTTCATTCGGGATCTTTCGGTATCGTCATGTGATAACGATGATACCACAAAACATCCGAAACTTCGTCCGCACGAAACACGGACAAAAGACGCAGCATTAAGTCATGTAGGTATCATGAAATCACTGGCATGTACTGTCTTCGGATTCGATATTGTGATTTATACATTTCGGATTCCGTGGGACGGATTTCCCGAAACTTTGCTCTGCAACTGTTGACGTGTACTTTTCTAAATTCGTGCCCTATATCTTAAAAAAATAACTGTAAACTTACTTAAAACAATACATATTCACTTTCCGAACACATCGTGAGACTCAGAAAGAATAATAATACAAGTACAGTCAGCTATAGATCGATCTTGACGAACAAACCGAATACCGCCGCCATAATAACCTCCTGTCATGTTCCCGGCGGTGAGTAGGGTAGCCAGAGCTCACTGGAGAGGTTTTGTGCTGTCAGTGGGAAGACCAAAGGCTATTCCGGCTTTATCTTCTACAGTGACGGCACAGAAACTCTCTGTGTTTACAGGGTCGGCTGCACGATTGTGACTCCCGTGGTATTGCACACGTCCATAGGCCACGGTAACCACTTACTATCAGGTGGGCCGTGTGCTTGTCTGTCACCTAAGTTGTAATGATCTTAATACCTTTGGTTTCTCTCTTCTTAATATCTTTAGTTCGGACAATACTCGTAATACAATTTATATCTCTCTTAATACCTTGTAGAATTTAGACTTTGTAGTCTGGATCGTTCAGACGCTGACTGTACCTACTGTGTCACTAATATGACGGGTAGGGTCAAAGACCCACGCGTCAATACTGCCAATTAAGTACCCGGTACGGCTGTTTGGGCCGCTAACTGTATTTGTGCGAGACCCCAGTACTACGGGCTCAACCAGTTCGCATTTCGTATTAAAATAGTAGCAAACAAGTATGTTTTATTGCTTACATTGTAAGGTGTGGGAGTGTACAAAGTGTACAAACAAGCGGTCTCAGTGTTCAAACCGGGTTGATTCCTACTGTAAACGATATTTTGATGGCTGTCCCAACTCTATGACGCAGGGCTATCGATTGGGTTAAGTGATCGTTAAGCCGACACAATATTCGGGATATTCACAGGAGGTGTGACGTGTCCTCTTTTAGTATCTACACCTAAACTCTATACATATAAATAAAATTGCTGAACTCTTTTTTACTACATGCATATGAATATAATACAGTAAAAACACCAAAATAACATGTTTTTAAATTTTTCCCTGTCTGTCTGTCTGTTTGTTCTGGCGAATCTCTGAAATGGCTGGACCGATTTTGACGGGACTTTTATAGGCAGGTTGCTGATGTAATAAAGAGTAACTAAGGATACTTTTATTTTAGAAAAAAATAATGCTTAATAGCTTTGATTCAACACTAAGTGATAACCGACATCCACGCGGGCGTAGCCGCGGGCAACAGCTAGTTCATTATAATTATTTAACAGTATTAGTAGTTTAATTTCAATCTAACATTACTAATATTATTTATATGAGAAATTTTGTGAAGAAATTTGCATATTTGCTATTCAATCACACTAAACTGCTGAATGGATACGACTGATATTTGGTACAGGGATAGATCACAGTATGGAATATACAGCCTCTGTGGCATAGCGGTAGTGCATTCGACTGCTACGTATAGGCCCGGGTTCGATTCCCGCTCAGTGCAAATATTCCGGTCAACGGTGTTCCCCACTGGAAGAAAAAGTAATAGTCGCCTGGAATAACACATAGGCTACTTTTATCCCGGGAATTAGGTTTTCATGAGTAGCGGGTTTGGTCATTCAGTCCTTTTATTGAGGTTTTTTATTGGCCAGTTTTTGACGTTGGTTCACGAAGTTTACCAATAACTATATCATCTCACTTTTAGTGTGCGCGTGCGTCAGTTCGTTCATTATTATATTAACTGCAGAACTGTATATCAAGTGGCCCGGCCATTTGTCTGGCCCGAGAACTCACGCATACCTCGTTAGTGAGTTGCGCTTGCGTAAGAATTACGTCTCGCTTTTTTTGCTCTGTAAGGCGAGCAGACACAACAAAATGTTTCATAGAAAGATTAGATATTCACTTATTTATCTTAAAAAAAGGGGTTTGCCATGGGTCAGAGAGGTTGTAAGTATCTCTCAGCCAGAGACAATCTCACCTTCGACAATTAATGACCTAAGAAAGTTTACAATTTTGGTCGGGTTGAGTACGAGGGGGAAAAGATTTATTTGGCTGTTACGGGAGCGACTACCCATCTATTAGATCTCTTCAACTGTAATAACCGAGTTGAGAAAAGGCTCAAAGGAGTATACATTTTTCCACCATACACACTAGATTTTGTTATTATTTTATAACATTTTTATAATACTGCAAAAATGCCGCAACCTATAAAACAATACAGGCATTCTGCTCACCCACCTAAATCTATAAAATATGCGGCTAGAACGAACCAAGCGTGAAACTTCACTTTCACTTATATTGTCCAAACGACCTTGCCTGGACATCGAACCGGCGCCATTGACAATGCCACTTAACCTCAGCATGTCAAATCATTACACGTGTTATGTAAAGCTTAACATGTTCATTAAATTAATGCAAATGTATAAGAAAATTAAATATGTTTGTCTGTTTTATTGTTTTACTAGCCCATGCCCACATTGCCCACGCCTTCGTCCAGGGTTCATTAACTCGTTCTTCTCCTTTTTGTTTAACTTATATGGCTTTTATATAAGCGACTAACGTCTGCCCTTCCAACCCATGAGGAAAGCCTGAGCTAAAGGCGTGTCGCTTAATTAGCAAGTGTACCGGCTTGCAAGTGAGGCTAGCTAGGGTCAGAAGGTCTAAATATACTAATACCATACCAAGGGCGAAGTTCGAAAATTTTGAAAAGGGAAGCCGTTGAAACAAGGTTTCCCCGATCTAGTTTGTCAGCCAGCAGCAATTGTGTTTATAGGAACCCCTCGCCACTAGCCCATAGTCTTCCATTATTAACTCAATAATACATTGGCTGTCCCGGCAATCGAGTCCAAGATCTTATGGACAGAAGTCTCGTTCAAATACATCAGTATAATGGATAAAGCGTAGGTATAATTTATTGAAGCAAACGCAAGACTTTCCAATATATTTAGGAGTGTAATGCAGAAATATTTAAAACGAGTATTTTGTAAATATTGAAACAGTTGGTAATGCAAACAAAACAATCCAAATCGCATGTGTGTACGTATAACAATATGGTGAGCGAAACAAAGCTTCTAGTTGCGTACATATTTGAGCACTTTTATTTACCTAAGCATTTTATTATGACTATCATTATCGATTCTGACACCACTTCTGCTAACGGACTGATGGCTGTTGGAGCAGATGAGTTCTAGAGTGGAGACCGCGAGAAGGCAGACGGAAGGTAGGAAGCCCCCTAGCCAGATGGACTGAGGACCTGAAAAATGTGGCTGGGAGAGACTGGAAGCGGAAGGCGGAGGATCGGACGAAATGGCGCGCATTAGGAGAGGCCTACGTCCAGCTGTGGACTGAAGTGGGCTAATTGATTGATTGCTTTTAGCCGTAACATTCCGTGCTATCCTCAACATGTTCTGCGGTTAGAGTATAGTCCAAAATATCTCCCTAGGTAGGTATTATATATCTTAAGGTTCCTAGGAGTTGCGAAACCGCGATCAGAATTCAGGCGGGCAACAGTCAGGATAAAATACCAAACATTACGTTGATATCATAACAATGCGCAAGAATACACCCTTGTAATCATCTGCGTACAGAAATAGCTTCAGTGCGCAAATGTTTCAATAGTAAAGCACTTTTATTCCAAGTGTGGCCACCACATGTCGTTCGGTGACCCTATCGCATCTTGATCCAGACAGTTCTGTGATCTTTTTTGACAATAAAAGCTGTTGGAAGTAAGTCATAATCGTAAGTCGTAACAACATGGTACTAATATTATAAACGCGAAAGCTTGTAAGTATGGATGAATGGATGGATGTTTGTTACTCTTTCATGTAAAAACTACTGAATGGATTGTAATAAAACTTTACAATAATATAGCTTATACATCAGAATAACACATAGGCTACAATTTATAACGATAACCGATTATAACGATAACTGACGTCCACGCGGGCGGAGCCCTGGGCAAAAGCTAGTCCAACATATTAAAATTACCGACCACCTTTCAGGTCCAGAACTTAAAAGTAAAAGAATTACAAAAATATAAATACACAATTATTATTTAACAGATTTACTTCAATGTAAGTTTGTTAATGTTCAACTATTTCTGAGAACCCAACATATGAAATCAAGACGATAAATATCCACGCTTCGCTTCGCTATTCTTTCACCAATGGAGTGCTATTATAATTCCTGAGTAATAAACTTCTTTTTACGGGTTGTTCACACTATCCCCTACCGACTTTGACTTCATTGAGGGCAACTGGTAATTCATTGGCAAAAATATCCTGTTCTC
The DNA here is from genome assembly GCA_949126895.1 of Eilema caniola. Taxonomy (NCBI): domain Eukaryota; kingdom Metazoa; phylum Arthropoda; class Insecta; order Lepidoptera; family Erebidae; genus Eilema; species Eilema caniola. The sequence continues at coordinate 662,817 of OX421486.1, read as the reverse complement.
AATATGGATATACTCACGGACTCAGGACTTTTGGTAATGAAACTATGGTGCTAAGCTCTTTTAAAAAATAATTCCACTTCCAGAATTGGTTGTTTACATACAACAAGTTATAAATGAGTAAAAATTCAACGCAGAGTGTACTGGTAGACAATATCACGATTATAATACATCTCCACCATCAGCAGCATTCAAGTAAGTACGGCGACATGGTGGTACGGCTGACAGACATCCAATTAAATTACATACATATATTCACACCTGTAAATCTCCGAACGTGGTACGCAAAGGTGTATTAATACCCAAATTTCGGTATCATTTAATAGAGGATGATCCTATTGCCAGTATTGCCACGAAGCGGGAACTTGGTGATGGTCTGTGTGTTAACTAACAGATGAAGAACAGCCCTATCCCTAACTCGACTTCCACGACACCCATGGGACGAGACGGGGTAGCCAAATGCTCCACCAGGAACAAATACGGTATGCGTGTATGAAAAAAAAAAAGTTGAGAATGCAAAAGGCGTGTACCAGGCTCGTAGCAAGAAGAATAAGAGAGAGAGAGATACTCTCTCTGCTTACTTCAGCGGAAGCGTTACTATAATGTTTGTTGAATTGAAAAATTATTAATCTTGTGCAATCCTGCTAATAATTATAAATGTGAAAGTTTGTGAACATGTTTGTTATTGAATAACGCACTAATGGATCTGCCCTCTAAACAAGTGATTCGTTAACGCATGTCATAAACGTCAAATCCCATACATTCGCCATTCCATTCCATCAAACGCCGGCCATAGAATTGACACTTGTCTACAGGGGCTGGCTGAAATTTTACATGAATAGTTTGTAGTCTAGAATAACAAAAGTGGTGAGGGGTCCCTAAACGATACCAGCCGGCTTGTCTTTGCAGAGATTGTAGAGACCAATGGGTCACATATGGTGCGTGACAAGCTAGATCGCAGTAAAAAGAAATCCACCAGCTTCGCTGTTGAAAAATATCACCTTTCGCCAATGACATAATAGGCTCCTTTTTATTTCAAGAATACCTGGGTTCCCATGGCTTGCGGAAGCGGTAACAAAATTCAATGTTAATATTTTGCGAGGCTGGCAGCCCTAGACGGCTGTGTTGTATTGTGGGATCAGACTCCTCTGTCTCGAAGTGCATAGCTAAGTGGTGGAGATAAGAGCGCCGGGGAGATGCGACATGCGATCAATATTGTACGCGGTGGAAAAATGTGTGCGTTGTTCTGTTGTTCTATACGACCCTCCACGCAGTAGTGTGTTTTGTATGGCAACCTCCATTTATAATAAATACCTGTGAGGATCCGAACACATAATATTAAAATATTCAAGGATACAATTTTAGCAAATGATTCTCTCACGTGACATTGATAAGGTATAAATTATTTATTATTTTATTTACTTGATTATGATTGTTTGACATTGTTAAAGTACTTCTTATTAATTTGATAACGTTTGTAAGTTTAATTTAATTTGTACACCATATTCCATGGTAGGACATAGCGCACTAATATGTAACTTAGATTAAGAACCTGTACACAAAACTATGATCCACAAATAAATTAATAAATGAAATGAAATGAAATGACGGTATTACGTGCGTATAGAAGGTGACTCTAATGTCGCTTAACGCTTACACATTTACGAAATAAGCGGCCAAGTGCGAGTTGGACTCGCCCATGAAGGGTTCCGTAGCAGCAAGTAGGTAAATTGCGGTTTACGATTTATGACGTATAAAAATAAACTACTTACTAGATCACGTTCAAACCAATTTTCGGTGGAAGTTTGCATGGTAATGTACATATTTTTTTTTTAATTTATCATTCTCTTATTTTAGAAGTTACAGGGGGGGGGGGGGGGGGGTTGCTATATCATTTTTGAAGACCTATCCATAGATACTATTCACGTATGGGTTTGATGAAAAAAAAATTCGAGTTTCAGTTTAAGTACGGGGAACCTCCAAAGTTTATAGTTTTTTTTTCTATTTTTATGTGAAAATCTTAACAGTATAGTTCTTGTACTTTCGAAAAAAGTGGCTGTGACATACGGACGGGACGGACAGACAGACAGACATGCATGACGAATCTATAAGGTTTCCATTTGGCTACGGAACCCTAAAAATGTAAAAGGCTTTGCCCGTGTAGAATTTTGATGCCGTTCGTGAAACCTTTTTTATATAGGACACGTCAATTTGACTTCACCTCGCCTGATGGTAAGCTGAAGGTAAAGTCTCAGGCACTAGGGTCACCATTACATACACGCACCATGTTAACAATGGTGGCACTCGGCTTGACGGCGTCATCAAAAGAGGATTGTCGTCCCAGCACCGCGTGACACCCACCGGTCCCACTAGTGCTGCGATCTCTTACAATCTCCCCTGACTAAGCACTTGCTGACCCCTGAACGCAACCGAGATTGGATAATTATGGAGGGTGTGTTCCGTTCTTTACCTATGAAACTTAACCAGGGAATATTTTTTCCGAAATTTGCCCAGAAGTCTTCCCGTAGTCAACCCAAGGAGTTTTCCGCAATAGTGCACGGTGGTACCCACCCGGTCGAAATTTGTGAAATAAAATTTCTAAATTTCGTAGGATCAAAGTAGCCTAGATATATTTTATTCTAGAGTACAATCTATCTATTTGTACTGTGCCGAATTTTAGCCAGATCCGTTTAGAGCGGGATTGAATAACAAGCTTCGAAACATTTTCACAAACTTTCATATTATAATGTTAGTAAGATTTTACAATATTTATACATTTACAAACAATGTTTAATAGACGATATCCGCAGCCCCACCTCCGCGAAGATATAAAGACAATTTGATACGAGTGATACAATATTCAAAGTCTGATAATAAAAAGTAGGTATATTTGCGATGGACTTAAAAACTACTACATTCTGAACGAATTTTCATGTGTTTTTTATTAGAATGATTTCGGTTACATTTAAAATCTACCGTATGTTTGAATGTAATTATTGGTTATGTAGAATCGGAGATTTGAACAAATCATACACTAAAGCAGCCGCGGGTCTTATAGAAGTGGAGCAGCGTGTAAAAGCTAGTATATGGTATGTAGGTATAAACATAAAAATCAAGTTCAACTGATACGTATCGTTACCTCATATAGAAAACACGTTTGAAGTATTCCTATTAAATCGACTATAAATGTCTATTTATAGTCATGGCTAAATCTTCTACGCATAATACTGATGTCATGTCATGTATAAGGCTGGTGTATACTCAAGAAAATACGTGTGAGAATAAGGAGGTTCTTTCGGCAGCGCGGATATGTCTTAGCAATGTTACACCCAGGCATCTGAAGACCACCGGGGGCGAGTCGGGGACCGCGTGGTTCCCCCCTCACGAGGAGGGCCAGACCGACAGGGATGGCCCTGGGTCAGCCGGAGTGCGAGGGATATGTCAATGACAACCTAACTTCGGCCTAGCACAACGACTTAAATACGGCGTACGGTTTAATCGGTTCTAGTCCGACATAACCTCCCCTTTTTGTTATAAGTGGGGACTTCCAGCACGTTAAAAAAAGGAAATAAGGCATCTGAAGACCCGTAACGGTGTGCGGATTTAGTCGGTTTGAGTTAGACATAACCAGGGAATTCCGCATGAAAAAAGACTCGGCAGCGCGAGTGATAACTGAGTGACCGCTGATGGACAGACAGACGGACAACCGAAATGATTATATATCCCAATAAGGGATCGGTTTTTTCGTCTTGAGGTACGGAACCCTAAAACATAGCTAGAGCCTATAGAGCTCCATGCCTATATAACGAAATTCTATTGGCATAAAGTAATATACATTTGGATTTGAAAAACGTAACTTCATTTATTTTGTACCAGCTTTTGCCCGCGGCTTCGCCCGCGTGGATGTCGGGTATCGCGACCAAACATAGTCTATGTCCATTCTTAAGGTCTAAGCTACCCCTATACTAATTTCATGCAAAAACGGTACGGTAGTATAGGCGTGAAAGCGTAACATACAGGCAGACAGATAGACAAACAGAGTTACTTCCGCATTTATAATATTAGTATGGATTAAAGAAAAGTATGGAATATACAATTAACATAAAGTAACTGAAGTAGACACTTAAAATTGAGATGAATCACCAATCATAGTCAAACTTTAACCAGAACGGACATGATTCATCGTCTAACTATCATAGTTAATTTGAGAATGACCTGCTAGTTTTTGGTTAGTGGCCTAAAATGAGTAACAGATCTTCAGATTTAAAAAATGGTATTTGTAATGTTGTAAATTTTAGAAGTTTCACCACGATCTAAGAAGCCCAAAACCAATTGCACCTGCTATAAGTAATATCTGCTGAATAATTGACGAGCCTCTGCCGCAGACTTCTCTATCAGGGTTGGAACATCAGACAGCAGCAGTCGCTCCCGTAAAAGTCAAGTAAATCAATAAAAGGAGAAGAAGTTCCAAGGAGTAGACTTGAAGTGCAACGCCGGGAACAACATTAAGATTAGTATGAGTTACTTACATTAGATATGAGAGAAAGAAATAAATGTTATTGTTGTTATACACATCGATATATAATATAAAATTAGAAATAAAACATTACAATAATATACTTTTTTTCTTGTTGAAGTGAAAACTTCTTTAGCGGCGTTGGATGGGTGTAAAATGTTAAGGAAGCGTCAGGATTAGTTGACCTTTGAATCGTAACCGACGATTGACGTCATACAAAATTAGGTACAGACTATCTATTTTGCAAGTTACGATAGATAGCGTCGTAGCTTAAACGGTAAGCACTTCGACTGTAAGTCCTTATAGTGTCAGATAGTATCGGGTTCAAACCACCTGGCCTTCAGGAATTTTTTGTGATTGTTTTTTCTTATTATAATTTATTACATTTGGTGATTATTTTTTCTTTTTGTAATCGATTACTTTTTATGATTATTTTTTCTTTCTGTAATTTATTACCTTTTGTGATTATTTTTTCTTTTCATAATTTATTAATTTCTTCTGACAGAAAATTAGCAGAAAATTAGTGATAGGTTCTATGATTAGCGCTATATTATAGGTATGCTATGGTATGTTCTTTTTTATCTTTTTCTATGTATATAACGAAGAAAGAAAAAAGAAATTTTTTTCACTTCTGCCGGCACTCCCAGAGTGCAACCCGTCTTTTTTTATATAGGACACGTCAATTTGGAGGGTTGGAGGATTGTTTTGAACCACAATTAACAATAAATATTATGTAGATAATTATAGATTTGCCTCATGCTACCATTAATAGAATATAAATGGAAGAACAGGAAATGCACAAAAATATTAAGTTCTAAAACCACTGTAACTGTAAGCCAGTGGACCTTGTGATTGACGGACAAGGCTTTAGTACTGGCTTATTGTCCCTCAGGTTAGGGGGGTAAAACGGCAGTGACTCCCATCTCCCAGGTCACTGCCCGTGGCTTGCACTTGGCTTGGCGACGAACGCCTTAGTGGGGCTCCACATCTTCTCTAAACAATATGGTTGTGCAATTTCCAACGCTATGTCACGGATAGGTAAATTATAGGGCGGGCCGCACCGTAACGTTCTTGCATCCGACTCGGAAACAATTGTTAATTATTCATTGTATCACGTTATTCATGTTATTAAACGTAATACTGTACATACTTCTATTCTATTGTTGGTTCTGAACAATAATTTCAACTAAAGAAATAATATTACATATATTAGAAGGTGCTTAGGAATTCACGAAGATCTTCAGCTTATGCGGCATAAGTCAGTGTAATCGTTGCACCGATGATAAACCTGTTAAAACTGACCGAGTTGTGGCTTTCCTCTCGGTCTTGGAAGGTCAGTTGACAGTCACTCCCAAAAAGAGGATAAGTTGACCCCGGACTCTAAAGGAACTGCAAATTTTGGACGTAACTGGGAAAACTGATCTCTTCCCGTGGGTATCGTAGCAGGCTAAGGGATAGGCAGTATGGCGACGGTTCCTATAAATCGATTCCTGCCGGCGTTCCAATGACCAGATTGGGGTAAAATTGTTTTACACTACCTTGCCTTGTGAAAATTTTCACCCTTTGCCACTACGGATAGGGCTGTTCTACATCCATTAGGCCATGACAAAGTGACCGCTTGACGCCAATAGGCTCGCTTCCTATTACAAACATACATAATATATTTACATCTGTAAATCCTTCAAGAGGAAAGCAGAGGCATGTTTATTGAGTAGAGAAGAGTACCCCAGTACGTGGACCGAAAAACATAGCAAAATGTGGGTATTAATACATCTCTGCGTACCTTTCAGGGATTAACAGTCGTGATTATAAGCATATTACATAAAAGTTTGGAAAGTTAGCGTGCACTTTATGGCGTTAGGTACATTACTTTATTTTTAATAACTCACATAATATTACACATTCACGACTAACGATATTTTGTCACGGACTCTTTGCGTTCAAGTATTTTCAGTGTAGTTTAAGTGGATTAGATTCTTTTTATTATAGCAACATAACAATTAGTGAACATTTCGTATTACCCAACTGCAAAGAAGGGTTATGTTTTTCGCGCGTATATTGAATGTTTGTATGTATGTTTGTAATATTCTTTATCTTCTGAACCACCGTACGGATTTCAATCATGTCTTTCACGTTAATGCAAGGTATTTATTGCCCAAGTGTTCTTGGGTACATAAAATATGAACAAAAGCTATATGTTGGGTTTTCGACGCCAAAATGTATGTTGTAATTATTTTTTTCACTCAAATTTATCGAGTGGAATGTCAAAATGAAGGCAATTAGAAGACGATTACAAAAATGTACATGTCATAACTAAAAAGTATAAAATAAAATAAATTATTAATAACAAAAAACCCGACAGATGCTAAAAAGATCGAAACAAGCTTTATAGCAGGCGGTACCCATTTGCAAATCTCAAACCAGATGAAAATTAATGAGGAACGCCTGCTATATTGTTTCGAATTATATAATTTAATGTTTCTAATTATTTATTTTGTCGCAATGTTTTTATTTAACACGATGTTTTTAGTATTACCTCTGGTCATGGGATGGGTTTCAAGTCCCGTTTTGGATGGTATTTTTTTCTAATTAAAATTTCTATTGATATTCTAGGTAATTACTTCAATGTATGGAACCCACCAAGATATTCGAGACCCAAGCCAACTTCACTTGCAAGCCGGTTTTTCTTTTGGGGTTGGGAGGTCAGGCGGCAGTTGCTCCCATAAAAGTCGTATAAGCAAGATCAAAAGGAGAAGATGTAAGCGGACTCTGAGCTCCTATGTGAGTAGGGTAGCTAGAGCTCACTGGAGAGTTTTTGTGCTGTCAGTAGGAAGAACAAGGGCTATTCCTGCTTTGTCTTCTACACTGACGGCACAGAAACTCTTTGTACACAGGGTCGGCAGCACGAGTGTGACTCCCCTGGTGTTGCACACGTCCATAGGCCACGGTAACCACTTCCCATCAGGTGGGCCGTGTGCTTGTTTGCCACCTCAGTCGTATATAAAAACAAAACTTAGAATCTTCAAAATGGCTTTAGAATGAATCATTTATTTAATATCTCACCATTAACATGAGTATGTATGAAACAACTACACTAATTTGGAATTGTACATAGTTTTAAAGTTAGCATAATATTTTCTCTATCACATACGACGCAAAAATAATAATAACATACTATTTATACAGCAAGTAAAGTGCGCACTCTATTTTATATTCAACACTGTAAGTTTACTGAACTAAAATACTTCACGAAATTATAGACCCAATGGATTTTATTTATATCAAGTATAGTTTGGGACATATAGTTTGGACCTAAAATATACTCTATACGCGCAGTAGCACGTTTCTTGGTTGTTCTGAGGACGTTTTGAAGATGGCACGGGGTGCTACGGCGCGGCGGTGGACGAGCTCATATACACTAAGCATAGATTATTATTACAAAACAATCCGCGCGTGCCAGGGTTTCGTTTGTATCACGACTAAGTCCGAGATATCTGCCCGGAGATACGTACGCAATTATTAAAAAAAAAACACTATAAAATGTTAAATTGAGTGGGTGAAGTTCAATACGCTGTAATAGAATTCTATTTTTTTTCTAGTATGGCAGTGTTTATTTTTTTATAAGCGTGTGCGCATATTTTGTGGAATGTGTGTATAGACTTTCTTATAGTTTCAAGGCAGTTTATCATAAAGTAGGTTACATATTACAAACCAACAGTGGACTATTGTCAAAAATGTGAGGAAGCTATAGGCGGCCCAGGGTCAACCGAAGTGCGCGGGAAATAGTTTTATTGAGCTATCTTACACCCTTTTTTATCGTGGGGGAAATCCCCACGGATACCACCCCGGCCGGAGCCGGAGGGGGAGGTTATGTCGGACTCGAACCGACTAAACCGCACGCCGTCTGAGGGTCGCAGTGCAAGGCCGAAAAGGAGAGGTAGCTACGGTGACCCAGGGCCATCTCTCTCGATCTGTCCCTCTTCGGGTGGGGGAGGGGGACCACTGCGTCCCCGCCATCATACACCCTAGCATGTTAGACCCGAGACATTATGCGTCTAATTTATCCCTAATCTATCTTGAATTGTGTTAATTGCTGATACTGGAGTATAATCATATGATATCAGCACAGTATAACAAGTAATCTTGTATGAAGTATGAGTCGTTAGATTGTGATAGCAGTGTAAACAATCTAATCTTAAATCTAAGATTTAGTACTCCTATCTTAAATATAATATTGTGTTTTTTTTTTAATTTGTTTGTATTATATTATTCGAACCAAGGAGCTCTCGATCGTAAGGCCGACCCGAAGTGGCATTGGGCTGGCCACGTCTCTCGAAGTACCGACGGCCGTTGGGGCAATCGAGTCCTAGAATGGAGACTGCGAAAAGGCAAACGGGGGGTAGGACACCCCCTATTCAGATGCACTGACGACATGAATAAGGTGGCTGGGACATACAGACAGATTCCACGGAAGGCGGAGTATCGGACGAAATGGCGCACATTGGGAGATGCAGAGGCCTATGTCTCGATTGATTGATTACTATTTTCGTGATAAATAGTATTTTAACGTTACACTTCAGATTGTCATCATCAAAATTGTGTAATATGATTGAAAATCGATTAAAACTCGAACGTATTGATGTCCGAGATAGATGCATATGGCTCTAGAATTAGATATATTCACCAATCATAAAGTGACCGCAACCGATGTGCCTGTTGTAAGTAGAGCTGATTAAGCAGGCAAGGCCGTGATTCGAAGCTAATTGTCCTAATAGAAACCACACCGGTTCTGTGAAATATTCCACGTGCAATAATTGGGCTGGTGAAGAAAGATAATTATTACGTACGATTTATTCATTATTATAATGCGATTTGTACAATAATAATACAGTACTGCACGGGTCTATTTTTTATGCCACTTAGTTGGCAGACAAGCATGCTGCCCCACCTGATGAAAGTGGTTACCGTGGCCTATACACCAAGGTCATCACTCTCCTGCTGCTGACCGCTCCTTTAAGAACTCCATATTGTATTCTCTTGGGAAAACCACAGCAGCAAGTTTATTCTACAGCTTGTAGTGAGTGTGAGTGTGCACGGGATGAAGTTTTTTTCATACCGCACAGTGCACATCATTTCTGGTCGGAATGTGTGAGGATGAATTCTCTGCCCATGGGGAGTGGTGCGATGATAGAAAGTTGCTGTGAGAATCATGGTTATCACGACTTCTGGTCATATCCTCGGTTTTACTCAACCGATTGTGATCATACAGATATCATATTTTAAGTTCGACTAAAACATTTTGCTGATTAACTACATAGCTACGTGTACTGTGCTAATGATCTATGTAGTCCAGTCGAATAAGGATTTGACCTGGGGATAATCGAAGAAGCAATTTCAGCAGCTAAACACATATTCGCTCTAACCAGGTCTGCAACATAGTTTTAGGCTATTATATAGTAGTAGTAATATGAAAATGGTGATGATGAAACTCCTGTAAATTATCTGAGACTTTCTTCTAATGTGAATCATAAAATATTACTCACGGCAGTCTACATTTCGTTTAGCGTGGTATGGGTTCGTTGCGTTATTCTATCTCTTGAATTTAGGGGTGATCAACTCTTTAAACCCCGACGCAAAAACGACAGGGTGTTATAACTTAGATGACAATATGATAGTCAAATTAGATTTTTTTACTAGTTCTACTGGCATATTGTAGCATAATATTAAATTTGTTGTTCACATTGAGTGTCTGCGTGACTGGTTAGGATGTTATAACTTGTTTTATCACCTGCACTATAATATGTAGGTATTATAGATAGCCACGAAAGTAGATTAACATCATACTATTATTTAATTTGGGCGGAATCATAAAAAAAACGATTGCAATATAATTTATTGTTCCGTAGTTTGTCGCCGATGTATGTAGACAATACAGGCAAATGAGCTAGGTAGCTCAGTTATAAGATAAGTCCCACTAGAATGGAACTATCGTGGATTAGAGTCCCGGGACCCAATAGCAGGAGTGGATCTTGTGGAGATTGCGGGTGCAGTTAACAGTCGCTCCCAAAAAGTGACCTCCTAAACCTGACAGGAAAGCCTGCGGCCTAGCCTCGTCCACGAAACAGCACGTAAGATCGGTTTGATCCTGGGCGGTCATACACTTCAATTCCTTTACTTTCCTTGAAGCAATATTAACTAACTAACATTCATAAACACATATACTCACACCTTTACATCCCCGAAGCGGTAGGCACAGTCGGTATTAACACCCACATTTGACCAACTATTCCTACCTATTTTCGGTCGCACGTAATAGTGTGGAGCCTATTACCGTATGGCTGTATGTTTAGTATCGGATGGAGTAAAGCCCTATCCCTTAGTTGCCATCTAAGACACCCACAGAAAGAGATGGGTTTACTATTCTACTCCACCGGGCACCTAAACGGCATAACTGTGATTTAAAACAACAAATAGAATAAAAAATAAATCAGCATTGACAATATTGATCATGTCGCGACAACGGCGACAATAATAAAACCACAAAATCATTGGCAAGGCCATGACACCTGCACGAGTGGCGACTGGCGACAGACCGACAGGGGAACCGAACCGAAACACGTCTGACTCATGATCGTGGCCATAAGCTGTTGAATCATCGCGTCTCGTACCTACAGGGTGTTTCGTAATAAGGACACTATACGCGGTTATTGTAAGAGCAAGCAGAGAATTGCGAATCCTAAGATGAGCTAATGGCGTGATGTTGAAAAACCAAGGCCGGAAGGCAACACTGCCCACGCTTCAGTCAACCACAATAAACCCGCGACCAGCCAATAACAGGGGGAATACTGTAACCAACTCAGCTACGTGCTACTAAATCGAAAGGAATTGTTACCAAACCTACTACCTGCTTCGAAATTTCATCAATTGAATATTATTTTACAGGTAGTTTCTATCAGTCAACCTAATTCTATCGCAGTCCACTGGACATTTTTTGGACCCGATCAAAATCAAAGCAGCTCTGGCTTGTAAGGCTCTTTCCCCATGAGGTTGTGATGGTAGACGGCAGTCAATCAATTAACGTATTGCAGTCTACTACTGGACATAGACCTCTCTTAATGTGCGCCCTTTCTGCCGATCCTCCACCTTCCACAGAACCCGTGAAATCAAATCTACAGGTGGAGGAGTCAGCGGTCCCCCGATTGCGAAGTGATAATGGATGCTAATGGAAACAACGCTAAGGTGATGATGAGTCATTATGATCGGATTATATGATGACTCTCGAGATCAAGGTGGCAGCGTAAACATGCCGTCTTAGAAGCAAAGTATTAATTTATCCTTTCCTACTAATATTACAAAAATGTGAAAGTTTGTGAAGATGCTTGTTATTCAATCACACTGAGCTGATTTTTTTTGTTTCAGGCAGAAATATTGGATAAGTTGGCTACACGGGGCTGGCGGTTATTACAGACTCTCAATGCCTTCTTATGTCTTCAGATGTTGGGATTTAAATTGCCTATAACACCTGCTAAAATTTAGGCATAGATTATAGTCTACAGAAACACATAGGTAACTTTTAACCAGGAATAGGTTCGCACGGGTTGTGGGTCAAACATACGTATTAATCGACGTGGGCGAAATCACGAGTATCAACTAGTTAAATATTTAACAAAGTTTGCAGTTTATAAATTCATTGAAGTAAAAATAAGAGAATACAGTAATTAAAGTCAAAATATTTTCATAGTGACTCTAGATAATATATTAAACTTTAACAAACTACTTAACTTCCTTCTAGTTTATGTAACAAAAACTCATCGTACTAAATTAAATCAAGGTTATAATTTTAAAGACCTCGGGCTTGGTAGAACATCTGTTGGTAGCAAATGACTAACAATAAAATCAGTATTTATTTAGTGAAAAATGTTTCTGGTTTAGAGTACAATGCTGATAGAATTCTACTATAGCTTTATGGACTATCATGATGTACAATACATAATATTTCTTATAATCAACATCATTTTGATGAGGATTGACTACTATTGGAGCCAGCCACAGCCATCTGACCTCCAAACTTAAAGAGGAAGGTCTACCCAGGGCTTCTTCTCTTGATCAGCAGATGTACTAGCTGGTAACAGACAAGCACACAACCCCCCCAAATGGTTACTGTGGCCTATGGACATATGCAATACCAGGGATGTCACACTCAAGCTGCCCACCCTCTAGAAAACTTCTAGTGCCCTTCTTGAAGAACCCTATATTGTAGTCAGCAAATGACAGAGCTACCGATCATTCACACGGTATGCCCACTACGTATTGGTACAAGAGATATGCTTTCTAGCTTTAAGATGCCAGCCAGCAATTGCACACAGCACTGAGGCTGAACAATTGTAATTTAAACTTAAACTGCTTGTTCCCAACATGTATAATAATATAATTTAAAAACACTAGCATATTAAATTACTACAGAAATTATTCACAACACACATTATGTTAATGTTTATTATTATCTAGAATAAAATTAAGAAAAAGAAACTGTTTTTATATACGACTTAGGTGGCAGAAAAGCACACGGTCCACATGATGGGAAGTGGTTACTGGGGAAGGGGTGTCATAATGCTGCTGACCCTGTATGAACCTTCGAATGCTATATACTCGAAGAACCCCATTTTTTTGTGTGTGTATGTGTGAAATATTAAGTTATTCTATTTCATAAACAAAATTGTCAAATCAGAATCAATATCTCTTTTTATCCATCAATCATTTAGCTTATTGTTGGGTACAGGGAAGTAGCCTATTGCAGGGGATAGGGAGAGGCCTATGTCCAGCAGTGGACTGCAAAAGGCATGGCATAACTTATTATACTCTTACCTATTTCTATGTTTATGGTGGAATATATTTTAAAATGGGAATTATTTGTATTGTGAGTATGACTAATATGGAATGGTCATCATACTTAAAGGATATGTTAAACTAAGGTTACTTTGTCAAAAGTTTAGATAGACATACTCCACAATTAATATAAATTTATGTGATTTTTATAAAAAGGTTTGGATGTTTGCTATTCAATCACTAACTACTGGAAAGATCTGGCTGCAATTTGGTACAAACATATGTAACACAACTAAAGAAATAATACATACACTATTTTTTATCCTTTATCATATCATATTCCTCCTTTTATCAATTCAATGCAGGTGAAGCTGCAGGCAAGGTTTAGTTTTTTTATTAGGTCACATAAATATTACAGATTGAAATAGAATCATTCCATTTAATTGGATTCCAACACTATTTTAATATTCATTATTTTGTTATCTGCCCTATTTTTGACGTTGTGGGTGCTCATTAACAGCTACGGTCATGGGGGTGGGTGTAGATAACAAAATAGAACAGAATAAATAGAAACAGATGATATTAAAATAGGTTTTCTAATGAGGTTATCAAAATATTTGTATAGATTACTTGACATACCATCATTACAACAGTAAAGCTTTCAATTATTGGTTAGTATTAAACTGTGTTCATACAAACTCCCCTAGTGGTTGGGATACCACCTAAATGGACTGACAATCTGATAAATGTGGTTGAGACAGACTGTATGCGTAAAACTTAGGATCGAGCGCATTGGTACACATTGAAAGAGGCCTATGTTTTAGCAGCGGACTGCATTAAGCTAATTGATTGGTGATTGGTATTGGTAATTGATTGATTAACTCAATGTTTAAATTCAAGTTTATAAATATGAATTTATGGAGTTTACCAGTCCATTGTTATTATTAAAACTAGCTGTAAAACTACTTACATATGCTATTTTAATTGCTTGCAATCTTCTAAAGTGATTTAATACAATGAGGTGTTAGAAGAGACAAAGGCATATTATGTGTTTAGAATAACAGCATTGGGTGTGTTCTAACCACTGTACTTATTGCTAAACCAAACTTGTCCTGCATTCAAGGTCATTACAAACACGTGTTTTATCGCAAACACTACGTTATAAACAATATTTATTGAACAAAAACCTTTTAAGTCCAAACCCCCGCTTTACGCCAAATTTAATCGTGATAAAAAAATATTTTCTTCTAAGGATAAGATTGTGACTATAATTTTCTGGATTGGTACATTCTTCAAAATAATCGTAACATGTTTTTCTACAATTAATATACAGGTAAAAGAGAATAAATTGGTCTTTAGAAAGGCCTCCTACCTTGTATACATCGCCGTAGGTGCCAGATCCGATTCTCTGTATGAGTTCATACTCATCTTGTGGATTCCTTCGTGATATATCCGAACTTAAAACACCACCACTATGCGCCATAATCACTATTGAACACTATACTAACATTTATCTACACTTTCATCTCATCATTCACATAATTATTAACACAAAACGTCGTCAAATTAATTTTTCTAACACTAGACATCGTCTGACGTTTGCCACAGTGATATTTCGGTGTTGCCATAAGCTTTTTTTATTAAAAACCAAAACTACCAATAAGTATAATAAATTCAAGTGAAGCTTGCATGACAAAGGGATATTTTTATTTTATTTAACTGAAACAATGTCCTTAACAAAATTGATCTAAATCAAAGAAAATGTATCTAACAAAATTGATCTAAAAGTTGAAATTGAAGATTTTTGTTCCAAGAAACTGGGTCCCGGTCCCGTTTCCAGTTTCGTCTAATGAGAGGTTTACTTTGCAGTAATATTTTTGGATATCTTTGATGCTTATTTATTACAGTAGAATTATTATATCATTTAGACTGATTATACGTTTAGAACAGTTTAAAATAAAGTACACATTCAAAAATCTAGCTCGTTATTTTATTAAAATCCTAGCGATAATCGTAGTTGTATTTAAAGTATGCAGGAGACCCTGGTTTTTCTACTCCGCCTTTCTGAATGGAGTAGGGCAACTGGGTGAGCCCTCAACCTTGAGAAGAAAGCCTCCACCAGAGCCAACCTTAACGGTAATTTAACAGATGTACCTTACACCTACGCCTTTCTATTTTTTTTACTTTGGTAATCCAGTTCCACCGGCTACCGGGGGTGGTTATCGGGTTCGTACCGACTAACATGGGTGTACCGGAGTGTAAGGTTACCCAATAAGGTATTCTCTATTCTCTCGAGCCCGGCTGACCCTAGGTCAGCAATGGTTTTAAGATGGTCCCATCCTACCCCGTAAATATCGGGCACGCATCCAACCCTCACTGTTGCGCAAGCATGCACCAGAAGAACCAGGCCACCCTTTGTTTGCTCTCTATTGTGCACTGCTCCGCTTCCCCCTAGATAAGTAGCACAAAAGAAAAGAATAGGTAAAAGGTCAATCCCCATAGAAGGAGTAGCGGCTGGCAGCGGCTGGAAGGGGCCATAGTTTGTCACAGCAGGCTCTAATATGGTGAATGTTCTGATGTGCTCTTCAAATAAGTCCCACCCTTTTCCTCCTTTCATGCACAGGCCAACACGTGCAGAGCTTAGATGTCACCCGCATGTGGTGCAGAATATTGCATCAAGAATCAAGTGGTTCGGTAGCTCTTTCCTTTGCCGCACCATTGAGATCTGAAATCCTTTCTCCCGCTCACGTGTTACCCTCTTCCTACAGTCCCGGGTCCTTTAAGCGGGGCGTATAAAATTATCTGACGAGGCCGTCAAGCTGAGTGCCACCATTGTTAACATGGTACATGTTTGTTATGGTGACCTTCCCCACACATTGCCGTCAGCTTACCATCAGGAGACGCGAAGCTAAATTGACGTAACCTATAATTAAAAAAAAAAAAATGCCTCAAAAAGCCGCTGCTCTTTCAATGGGAATTGCCTTTATGTATGGGAATGGCCGTTATTTTACCAACGAATTGCCGCTTGTCTAGGGCAGCTGAGGTTGGTTTGGTAGAATAGATTAGGAAGTATCGAGCCCGGAAGGGGCTTTCGAGAACCTACTCAAGCCATATTGCGCAATATTGCACGAAAGGGACATTTTGTGATCTATAGACCAAGACTCAGCTCAGTCAATTGATTCTAATTATTTTGTCGTTTTTCCACCGCAGTGCTAGCAGTTATTGAAACAGCTGTTAGGCTAGCAGCCTAGGCACCCATAACTGGCAAATTCAACCAGTGACCTCTACTCCATTAAGTTAGGTACACAGTTAAAGGTAAACAGTCTTGTAGCGACTTTTTATAAAAACATAATAAATAAATAAACTAGGCTAACCTAACTAGTGGTTCAATTTCGATTTTTAATCTTTAAAAATGAGTTTCTCAAGAGAAGAATATTATTAAACTATACCGTGAGCACGAACAACCATAGTAAACATAATGAGAGAACGGAGCATTGCGATTGGTCGGCTTCACAGCAGGCAGACGGCCAATCGCATTACTCCGTTCTCTCAATACGTTCACGGTACGATTACGATAGTTGTTCGTGCTAGGATTACTAAGTTTTTAAACAAATATTAACAAAGCACATCAAGATTGTTTACGTTTAGGTAAGTACCTAACTGAATGAAGTATAGTTGTCTATCTACTGCGGTGCAACCGCGGCTTAGGCATCCATAACTGGCTAATTCAACCAGAACCCGTACTTTTCCACACTTTATTTTGTTTTTATTTTTAACCTGACCGGTTTCACCTCACGGATTATCAAAGGTTTACTGAATACAATGGTTTTAAACAATTACAGTAGTATTTAGAAATATAATTGTTTAAAACCAATGTATTTAGTAAACCTTTGATAATGCCGTGAGGTGAAATCGGTCAGGTTAAAAATAAAAACCAAATAAAGTGTGGAAAAGTACAAGTGATATCATTATTCAATATGTAGTAGATTCCACCAAGTGCCATCAATCTCCAGTATAAACAGTCTGAACTCATTCTTTCTTTGCGTCTTCTGCGATATAGTACCTACATATATTTACGCCTGTAAATCCCCGAAGGGGTAGCCAGAGGTGTTTTAACACTCTCATTTCACCAACTATGATTTTCAGTCCCACACAATCGCGTCAAACGGGCACTTTGTCATGGGCTGTTCGTTTACTGGCGGATGGGGAACAGTCATGTCTCCCTTTTTGTCGTTATTAATAAAACAATACGGGTTATTGTTAAAATGGTATATTTATTACAATCCAATATCTCCGGCCGGCATCCATGTAACGTCTTACAAAATTTGTTTTACGCCGACGCTTCATAATAACTTCTAACACTTTATTATAAAATTATATAATCTTTTGGTACATTCCATTAAGTGCACTTTTACAAACTTTACCACATATCGTGACGTAAAGGCTACTCGAGTTAAGCATTCGGGGAAATTTACAATTTCCGAAGAAAATATCGTAATACACATCGGCACATCGGAAAAAAACGTTTATGGTCAAGGTGTATAGGCTTATTATTGCTTGTGAACGTTACTCTAACAATACCTGCTTGGTTTCAAAAGTAAAAGTTTGTTTAACGATAATATAAATACTAATAAGTACTTTACATTTGAAATATTTCGACTAACGTTCTCGATCGCATTAAATCTATGATGATTTAATGCGATATCCAAGGCAAAGTTGATCAGAAACACAGTGAAAACATCTCAAATGTACATTTTTTCAAATATTTATATAAAATTGACTATTTGCATTCTCAATTTCATCTATATATGTATATATATATATATATATATCTATAACAAATTAATTAAGCTATTATCTGTTGTCATATGACATCGAGAATTTTCTAGACAGACTCGTACGATTCGCACAAAAAGCGTGACAGAAATAGAAACATGTTTGGTCTCTTTCTCTTGAAGGCGTTACCGATTTAGCAATTAGCCGAACGAGTGCATATTGCAATTGTAATTTTTCCTTTAACTTTAGACAATACGATAAAAGAACATGTATACTGTTTCATTTTCATACAATTCATTGTATCTACATTTTCAACAATGACAATATCAACTTAAAATTTAACTTTATACACTAACAAGTTTTTATATCAAGTGCCTTATGGTATCACGATTTCGATATAGAGTAACATGAAAAAATTTGACAATTGATACTAATGTTCAATTATTATAAATAATTTTTTTTTCCTCCCTTCCACCGATTTTGTACTAAATACTATCATAGTATATTTACACGGAAATGAATCGAAAACAACATTTTTATTTGGTAAAAGCGCTTACAACGACGAGCTTATGTTTATAGACTGGTTGTTTAAAACTACAGCACCCGAGTTTAGAACTGGCACTTCGGGTAGAAGAGAGCGAAGCCGGTTAAGATCGGCTTTCTTCGGTTTTGTAGAGCGTTGTCTCTTTCGCATAGCGCATGTCTACTTGGTATTGGTTTTAACTACTCTATAAAGGTATCTTACTGTCAGTCTGCTATACGATAGAGAAGGCGCTCTGTAACACCGAGGTAGTATCGCGTTTGACCACTATCTCACCTGAACACTCTCCTGCCTTAAGTGCCAGTCCAATTGACGGGTATTGTAAAATCATGAAGAAAGTCTCAACATTATTAGTAAGATCAGAAGTGTATGTAAGAGATTTTATAAATATTTGTAGGCAGTGCAACAACAATTTTGCATAGATTGGCTAACCATAATAGTTAACATTAATAATATATATATAGCCTTTTTGTACATTAAAATTGCTTTTCGTTCGACAATGCACAATTAAATCAGTGATATTTATATAGAGTTGTTTTCATACATCACAAGTGTGACAAATAACTCAGATTGAAGGATATGACAGTAGAAAAAAATTATTGTTTTTAGGTATATCGGAAAGCAGATCTTTAAACAACCCGTGTATAAAATTATAGAAAAAACGTGAAATTAATTACAAATAATTTTGAATTTGCAATGTTTAGAAGCGGGAACATTTTGAAGCATGCTTTGGCACTTTCACCATACATATTACAAATGAATGTATATAGATTTTTTTTTACATTTTTTTCGCCAAGTGGAAGAAACAAATAGTTATACAAACTCCTATTATACCGAAGGAAACATTTACAAATTTAACCTATTATTCTAGTCAAACAAATATACACACACAAACAAATAAATCTTTTAAACATTTACGGATAGAGATCTCTTACGGATATTAGTGGCTTGTCAAAATGGAACTTGGTATTCCATTTTGCGAAATCTTTAGTTGATTTGATCATAACGGCGTTTTGACACATTCGCGCTCGCGGCTCACGTTATCTCCTACGAGTACAAGTCATGGAGCGTTCACAAATCGCCTATATGAACACATCTATAAAGAACAGTATTGTAGCTCTATAGAAGAATAAATTATACTCACAAAATAATTTCACTGTCTACTACGAAAAAGTGTTCAATCACACGAATTTACCTATTTTTAATTATTTTTCTTTTATTATCCTAATCAAAAAATACATAATAACCAACTTCAAATTACTACTAATGGTAAATTAGGGGAAAAAGTATCTTAAAAATTAATAGTAACATTAAATAAAGGGATTAAAAAATAAAAAAAGACAGGTCTAATGTTATTATTTCACGAACTAGGATCCGAGGCTAACTACTTTAAAAAAGAAAGAAGAAGAAATAATAACTTACTTTTTTTCACGAATAAATAATTTCTGCCTGACGGTTTTATACTACGCGTGAGCAAAGCGTCTATTCTTATCGCATCACTATCTTGTCTCATTTGGAATTTGAGGTTAGCTGACGCTATGGGGGGATTTAAGACTACGTTATAGTTGGGCCAGGCCTCTGCCGGCCTCACCTGCGGGCCGCGCGTGGCCTACTGGGCCTCGCACGGCCTCGCTTGGCCTTGCTGGCCTTCACGCTGGCTTTCGCCTTAGCGCCACGCTTAGCTTTGGTATTCGTCGACTTGGCAGACCGGTTGCTCTCAATAGACGCCACTCGTCGATCAGACTCGAAGGAGAACGCAGGGACAACAGTCTTGACTTCTGACGGCGATAGGCTGATTTCCAGCCGCCGCCTTCGAGATCTAGTCATCCTTACATTCTGAGCGTCTTCTACCTCCAGCTTTAGCGGTACAGTCTTGGTTTTCTTAGCCCTAACTATCTTACGTTCAGTGTTCTCCTGGCTGCTCTTTCTAGACGATCGTCCGTTCTGTCCCTTTTCCCTGAGAACGGGTTTAGTCACTTCTTCAAATTTTCTCTTTCTAGTGACTCTTGTCACTACCGTCTTCTCATTCTCTATAGATTCTTTTGTAGCTCTGGTCTTTTCTGTGATGCTTCTACTCCTGAGCACGCGTTTCACGACCTCCGTAGTCTTTGTACCTCTCTTACCGTTCACCACTTTACTGCGGAGTTCTCTTTCTCCGTTTACTTCCGTCTCGACTTTAGGCTCGACTTTTCTTCGTTTTCTAGGGACAGGTGACTTGGATTTCTTAGCGCGACTAGTTTTGGGGAATGCAACTTCGGTGCCTTCTAGCGGTTGACTGCTTTCTAAGTATACGAAGTCGTCTAATTTAGATCTAAGTTTGGCGTAGGTTCGTTCTACTGGTTTCACGGAAGGTATATCTTCGTCATCGGAGAAGGTAGGTTCTGGCGTCTCGGCGACGGGTGTATCTATAGTGTTTGCTTTGATTAGTTCTACGTCGTTTTCTATTGAGTTTTTGTTCATTCTATTTTTGAGGTTATTGATGGTTTCTATTAAGGAGATGTCTTTGATTTCTTCAGGTTCTACGATGTCGGAGGTGGATGTGGAGGTACCCGCTTCGGACGCGCTCGACTTGCGTTGTTTGTTTTTGTATCTGCGCTTGTAGAGTTCAGCTTTGGTCATGTCCTGTAGAGAGAAATAATCGAAATTAATAAAATTATCTTGTGTATGATGGTAATTTGTGTATGGCAAATAGATTTAGGTTAGAAGAGATTACTTGTAATAATACACAGAGAACTAGGGGGCCGCTATATCTATAAGTGTCGTATTTTCATAAACAATAAAAATTTAATAACATAAGCAAATATCTAGTGCTATACGTTTCTTAGTAGTATTTGTCGCCTTATCACATTATGGCTATCTTATTCTAACAATCCGGAAATAATCCTTCTTGTTAGCTTGATCCGATTAAATTACATTATAAACTTTCAATTTATAAGATTAATCTAACAAAATTGACTACAATCCTTTTTATTGAAGTAATTGGATTAATCCGATGTAATGAAATAAAATCCGTTTTACTTAATTAATATTTAAAAAACGCAAAAGCTAAGATATTAAGCAGGGTTGAGCAGAATCGGACGACCTTGTCATCATCCCTATTAGAACTAATGGAACTAATAATCTAACAACCTGAGCTAGGCTGTAGTACCGTATTTATATACCCATTGCAATAAACGTTCTAACAGAATTTTTAGACCAAATGGAACTAATGATCTGACAGTCTAACTAAAGTGTCAATTTTTAGACTAATCGGAACTAACGATCTATAGTCTAATTAAACTTTCGGATTGTTGGACTAATTGGAACTACCAATCTAAGTCGAACAAAAGTGCCGTATTTTTAGACCAACTGGAACTAACGATCTGACAGTCTAATTAGATTTTAGGACAATAAGAACTAACAATCAGATAGTCTAACTGGATTTTTTAGACCAATCGGAATCAAAACCTTAATAGTCCAACTAAGATGTAGTATTTTAGACCAATAGGAACTAACGATCTAAGTCTAACTAGATTTTTAGTCCAATTGGATCCAAAACCTTAATAGTCCAACTAAGATCGATCTAAGTCTAACTAGATTTTTAGTTCAATAGGATCCAAAACCTTAATAGTCCAACTAAGATGTAGTATTTTAGACCAATAGGAACTAACTATCTAATCTAATTAAATTTTTAGTCCAATTGGATCCAAAACCTTAATAGTCCAACTAAGATCGATCTAATTCTAACTAGATTTTTAGTCCAATCGGATCCAAAACCTTGATAGTCCAACTAAGATGTAGTATTTTAGACCAATAGGAACTAACGATCTAAGTCAAACTAGATTTTTAGTCCAATTGGATCCAAAACCTCAATAGTCCAACTAAGATCGATCTAAGTCTAACTATATTTTTAGTCCAATCGGATCGAAAACCTTAATAGTCCAACTAAGATGTAGTATTTTAGATCAATAGGAACTAACGATCAAGTCTAACTAGATTTTTAGTCCAATCGGATCCAAAACATTAATAGTTCAACTAAACTGTAGTATTTTAGACCAATAGGAACTAACGATCTAATTCTAACTAGATTTTTAGTCCAATCGGATCCAAAACCTTAATAGTCGTAAGATGTAGTATTTTATACCAATTGGAACTTTAGCGATTTAACAGTCTAATTAAACTTTCAGGTTATTAGACTGTTGCTATACTAACGTAACGCCTGGTTAGTGGTAATTTATATTCGTACGGTTAATTAGAAAGTTCTTCAGATATAAATAGAGAATATAATCGCAGGTTCTTTAAGCGTTTAATAAAGTATCTGTTGAGGACCATCGGCGCAGAATCAACAGCATCTGGAGTCATCATATTTATATATATAGCTTCAATTATCTATAAGTTTTTCGTTGTGTTTTTTTTTATTTAACCTTTATACACAACTTGTACACAGGCGGACTTAATACCATAGGCATTGCCTATCAAGTTAACAAATTGTCTGACGCTTTGCCAATTGAAATAAAACCACACAACAAATTTTATCAATTTATATATAACATATGCGTAAAACACCTATACCGTACACATAACAATAATATTCTCGACGATGCGCGATGTAGTCTGCGTTTAATTTCTAAATTCTTTTTTGTTTATTTTCCATTGATTGTACATGCATCTTTTTTATTTTACTACTAAGATCGACGGCATATGGAGTCATCGTATCTTCAGGATTAATGCCTTACTTTTTACCATTCAACAAAAAGTAGTCACAAGACAGGTTTTCATCCCTCGTTTTTGACAAGTTTTTATTTCACTTGCACTGTTTGTTTGTGTGTATGTTATGTTTATGTGTAATATGTTAGTTGTCCGTCAAAAATTCTATTACCTCCTAAGTTCACATTCACTTTACTCATTGAAATAAAACCACTTTAATTTTTACTGATTTATATCAAAACATTCGCGTAAATATAACACTGTAACGAGAACAAAACACAATAAAACACTCGACACTGTAATATGCGTTTAATTTCTGAATTCTTTTTTTCTATGTTGTGCTATATGCATCTTTTTTATTTTTTTTTATTTTTTGTTCTTATGTCCCTCCTACCATCCGGCTGTCTCTGTCCAGCGCTGTCTGCTTACACCGCTATGCGATTAGCATTACGCTGGGAGGTGACCGTTACGGTAGTGTGCAACATGTCTTTTTTTTTTCAATATATATTTTCTTTTTTTTTTTTTTTTACTGTGTCTGTCTTCGTCTTTTTGATGTGCCAGCGCCTGTTATCTTCTTTCTTCTATGTTGGGCACCTTCGGTGATCCTCACGTCCGAGACTGCTTTTCGCATACCAAGTTTCAGGAAAGAGGATCACCATTTGAGGATATGACATAACAACGATGGCCTCATCAGATGCTTTTTGATGATTTAGGCCTGGTTACAACCAGGTTATTACCGTATGAATAAAGCCTCGTTCGACTGTGACTCAATAAATTTAATCAATAGGGGTCGGATCTGTTTGATCACGATTAGTTTCATTGGCCAAATTCATAATACCTTTAAATGTTACCGAAAATACCATACCAATGTTGTTACCGTACCACTATAATTACCATATCGTACCAGGCCGTATATAAATAGAAAAGACAACATTACGGTAGTAAGGGTTGTATATTTTTTTTTTTGCTTTTCTTTTTTTTTCGATCACTTATGTATCGTGCATGCAACACTTTACGATACTAAGTTATTCGTCCACATCTTATCCATTTATAAAAATCACATGCAAATCATTTAAAACAATCACACAAAATCACGATATGTATTTAATCAAGAACTATTTCATTTTGGTTTTTTTTTTTTTTTGTCTTTTTTGTTATTTTTTTGTTTTTTTTTTTTGTTTTTCGATCGCTTACTGAATCGTGCATGCTTCACGATACTAACTTTTTGTCAACATATTATCCATGTATAAAAACCATCACCTATGTAATATACCTAACCTATAAGAAGAAATAAAAATATACCTAAAATCTCACTAAAAAGTCCTCTCCTAATTACATCAACCATATTTTCATCATCTACCTTATTCGTCTACAAGCATTCTTCCAAAAACCATCACCCAAACCTAACCTTTTTATTCTCACTGTTTGTCTACATGTTATCGAACTATGAAAATCAGTCTTAGCTTACCTATTTAATCTATCACAACTCCCTCATCGAAATCTTTTCTCCTAATATCATAAAGCGATATATTTATCACCTACGAGAAGACAGTACAATAGAAAGGATTATATATTTTTGTTTGTTTGGAGATCACTTATCTATGGCACTTCACTATATTAACTTAAAACCGCAACCTGTACATATAACCTATTTAATCTCACTGTTAGTCTTTCACTTGGTTTGTCTAAATCTATCCAACTATAAAAATCACAGGCCCTCTCATAATATCATTAGCGCTATTTAAGTCATTTACAAGATATAAAAGTAGAAAGAACTCTTGAGATCACTGACCTATGGCACTTCATTATACTAACTTATTCGTCTATTACTTATCCATTTATTAAAAAACACAGCCTGTACATAACCTATTTAGTCTCACTGTTTGTCTTACTATCTACCCTGTTCGTCTCCATCTTATCACAATTCACAGCCTAAATATAACATATTTAATCTCGATCAAGATCGTCTTGTTCAGTATCAATTCCATAAACGAAATTTTGTCGATTTACAAAATATACCGCGTCTACTTCACCTTCAATTTGATATACACCGTCTTGTTCGACATTATATCCATCTATATAAACCACGTTTTGATCATCATTTATATCTACAATAATTCGTTCTTCGGGAGTCATTAAAACTGCATCTTCTCCATAAAATTCTACATCTTGCCCTAAATCCTCCTCACCTACACTTAAATCCTGTTCATTCTCGCTGGAATATTCCTGATCTGAATCAGTATATTCTTGATCAACGTCTCTATCTACATCCGTATTGCGATCTAGTGATTGTTGATGACATGACACATTGTAATCTGTGTTGCTGTTACCGTTATGTGATAGATCTATATTTCTATATTCAGGATAATTTAAATACTCAACTACTACTCGCGGTTCACCCGGAGGGCACGTAAACCGCCTTTCGAATTCTAATTGACTTTCTAAATATGCATATCGTTGATTTTGAAGAGCTTGCCAAGCAGCCTCTACATTTTGTGAATCTTGTCTACCATGAATATCGAAATCTACATACTGTTCATCTAAATCAGTATCGTTTTCAATAGTATCAAACTGTGAATATTGTTCATTTATATCCTGGAAATCTGAATTTACGTTTTGCTCTGTATCGTGCGCAACTGAACTTGTATTTTGCTCGTCTGTACCTAGCTCTGAATCTTGCTCATTTTCTGTATCCTGATCATCAGTATCTACATTTTGATCGTCATTACTATAATCTAATGTACCTAACTCGGAATCACTGTCATCAAAATAATACTGATCAGCTGAATCTGTACCTTCTCCGTCTGTACTACCATCTAGCGCATCATTCTCTATAGCATTAATATTAAATTGTGGTTCATTATAACATACAGATAATTTAAAGCAGTTGGTCTCTTCAATGTTGACTCGTAGCGCTGCGATCAGTTCGTCTGTCCCGAAGCGCCTGAGAGGGTCGACGGCCAACAGTCCGTGCACGATGCGTTTGCTCTCGTTAGAGATGTTCGCCCAGACTGGTCCTGTGAACAAATTATGTTTTATTAGGTTTTGTTTTTTATTTTAATTGCGTGAAAGAGGATTTGACAAAGAACGGAGTGACATATATGTTATTCTAGACAACAAACCTCGTGAAATAGCAGAAGAGCGGTTGACTGTTATGTCGGAGGTAGCGGTTTCGAATCGCGCTCAGTGCATGAATATGTCTCACAAAAGAAGTAAGTATCTAAGTAAGAACATCCGTATCCTAGATCGGATAACACAAGCTAGTTAAGCTATTGCTTAGTTCTAGAACCGAATGTCCTATAACCATATTTTTTAATTATCTATTGCAGCAACAAATTTGAGCCAGATTCTTTCAGTCATTTGAGCGTGAATGAGGCTTCTTTATCCTAGCGTTAATTCCAGTCGCATCCGAAGCTATCAACTTGGGAGTCTGGGATCCGCTTTAACCAGTCCAACTGCGGATTTCTACTTTTTCTGTGAAGCGACTGCCATCTGACCCTTACAACCTAAAGGTGATATATATCGAAGCATTGCAGTTAGACCAGGTGTTCGACTTTTGAGTGCTCCAACTACCCGTAACGACTGCCATAGATGTTTGTATGGTAACCAGGACCAACGGCTAAACGTGCTCTCCGAAGCACAACCAGACTCATATTCATGCACAAATATTTGCACTGAGCGGGGATCGAACCCGCGCCTCTTGCGCAGCGGCCGCGTTCACTACCGCTACGCCACGGAGGCTGTAGCGTGAATGAGTAACAAACATAATAGGTATAAGCAGCAAGTATGATATCTTACCATCCATGGTGAAGTAGCCGCTTCTAATTCTGTCCATGAACACGGTGATTGGTTCCTTCTTCGAGATGGGTTGGAACGGAGCCTTGCCGGACAGCATGTAGTACTGTAAAGAAAATAGTACATTAGTTATGAGTTATCACATGCAAGCCTTTTTACCCGAAAGGGGTGTGCAGAAGAGGTGAGTCATATTCATAAAGTGGGTCCTCGTTTGTAGTGTTACGACCAGGATTCGAACCCAGATAATTGCTTTTGTTTCAGATAATAGGGTGGGCGGCCAAAGCCGTCAACTAGTTTTTTAACGACAGTTACCTTTACTAGTTTTGTATGATATTTAGGGGGGAAGAAAGGGGGGGTATCCTTGCTTTCAATTTTTTTTTTTGAAACAAGTGACAGTATGATATGTTGAAAATGATTATCTTCATCATAGTGTTGGTCTCAGTTGCATCCGAGGCTTTCACCTCGAAGCCTGTGGTCTAATTTCTCTTTTTTCTGGTTATTATTATTGTAATGGCTTCAAGGTGAGGACGACTCGGCCCTGTACACCTTATTTGTGCGATTTCTTCAATGTTGGTCATTGATTGTGGACTTCAAGCTATATGTAGGCGGGGGGAGGTAGTAAGTAGCAAAAATACGTACATAAACAACTCCAAGGCTCCACAGGTCGCACTGAGGCCCGTAGCCGGGCGCGGCGGCCGAGCGAGCGCGAGACACCACCTCTGGGGCGGCGTACGGCAGGCTGCGGGGGTGGGGCAGGATATCAATAGGAACTATATTGATAATGGGTACATAAGTTTTAATGTATGGTTATGAACTAATGAAAAGACGTACATATTTGTATAAGTATAAAATTCTTATAGAGTAAACTTTTCAAGTAATTGAGGTTCACTGTGACGGAAACTTTTAGTTATGTAATCCTACAAATGTACATGGTATGAGATTTTAATCCGCGACAATATCTTTACCGTGTCATTCTTCTCATATAGCAAATATCAGATGATTGTATAGTTGTTATGATTGTTTTAAACATATATTTATTTTGAAAAAAAAAAAAAAAAAATATTCTGAACAACCCCGATTCAGGACCAAAACTTTAAGTCACTGTTTACAACTAATTTACTCAAGACAAAAACCGATTTTGTTATCCCTCTCATCTGGGCTTGCATACCCTATACATTTCTGGCCTTTATGTAATCAACTACAGATTTTTTTCCTGCTTCCTCCCACATCCATACATACAGACACGCCACACCCTTCTCTCATTTCCAAAAGACACCCAGCTTTTTTTTTACGTGCGGGATATCACCACGGATTACTCCGGAGCCGGAAGGGCAGGTTATGTGGGACTCGAACCGACTAAACCGCACGCCGTCTGTGGGTCGATGAGCTAGGCCTTCGACATATCCCTCGCACCCCGGCGGACCCAGGGCCCTGACACTAAGCAGACCTAGCTACCTGAAGCAGGGCGTCATCATGCGCGGGCGCTCGTCGCAGCCGTCGGGCGCGCGGCGCGCGAAGCCGAAGTCCACCACCTTCACCTTGGCCTCGCTCAGCACGCGGCTCGTCAGCAGAATGTTCTGGAATGGAAGTACGATGTTAGAGTCGCTCTGTAGTCTGTTGGGGACGCTCAATTTCTAATTTTAGGGCCTTTAAATTATTTCTTATTACTCAATAAGAGGATTATGATACTTTTTTTTTTTTTACTAAAATATTGTACAATAATTTTTTCAAAGTGTATACACCCTAAACCACTGGAGGTTTGCCTGGTGCGCCATTAAATATGCTAATCAATATTGTGCTGTTGTTTTACATTACACTTTGGAGCCACCGCTGGAGAGTCAACTTTCCTTTTTCTTAAAAATATTTAGTAAACAGAAACGAATCGTTCCCTCTAACCTCTCTAGCCAAGTTAAATGACTCTCGTTAGGAATGAGTTTCAAGTCGGTAGTGCAATGGCCTAGATTTCAACCCGGGACTTCTGACATCCCGATCCCAGTAGGAAAGCCTACCCCAGAGTCACGTCAATCAGCAGACGCACCGGCTTGCAGTTATGGTAAACTGCCATAAACCTTCCTTCCCCACAAGACTGGTATATATTAACAGCAAGTCCTCACCTCAGGCTTCAGGTCCCGGTGCACAACCCGGCGCGAGTGCATGTGCCGGAGCGCCACGCACAGCTGCGCCAGCAAGCGCCGCGCCACTCGCTCGTCCAGGGCTTTGTCTCCTAGCTGCGCGGACAGCTCGCCACCCGCCGCTAACTCTGTCACTATGTATGTGAAAGCCTGGAAAGAAATATATAGGTTATCATCTCATTTTTTTACTAACAAACTACCCTCATATTCAGATTAGTCGCGCATAAAGTCTCAAACTTGTAAATCCCCGAAGAGGCAAGCAGAAATGTATCAACAGCAATGTATCAAATGTCTATCAGCTTTTTCAGAAGTGATTACCAACTGACCAGCAAACCAGATCGTCATAGTTTAGCAGGTATCAATATACCTGTTAAACTGAGGATGAAATTCGAACCCAGTATATGATAACTTACTCAACTCGAGACTTACTCAAGTCGTGACCACGAGTGCTGCAACGCGCCGCAAACGTTGGCAAAAGTAAGTTTTCCAAAGTTTCGCGATAGGTCCCGAACTAACAAAAGTAATATATATAATGTTCCAATATCAACCAGTAAGCCATGGTTACAAGGTATACTTACAGAATCGTGGAACACTTCATGAAGCGTGATAATGTAGGGGCATCCTTGGCACGCCTTCAGCAGTTCTATCTCCTGCTTGATGTCTTTCTTTTGAGTCGATATGATCTGTTGACCGATAACATATTGTTATACCACTGTATTGAACATACAACAAATAACAAATAAAATTTATCCTACAGTTTAATTTTTAAGGGATGAATTTAAAAAAATAATAATTTACTGTAGTGCAAACTTCTATAGATGCGTTGAATACTTTTTGAGTGAACAAAAAAATCATGGAATTCGCGTGATCGTCACCAAAATTACAATTTAAAGTTACTAAGTTATCACTTCTTTACTATTTGCACCTGAATATTAAGAGATGATAGGCAGAGCATTTATGTTACCAAAGAGAGTGATGCTAATGATCAAATAAAGGTATAAAATAAAATGAAGTATATAATATACCTTGACAGCATATTCCTTGCCAGTCTGCCGGTGAATGCACTTCCTACAGACGGAGTAGGAGCCGTCTCCAAGCAGAGGAGTGCTCAGTTCCACAGAGTACTTTTGGAAGAATGGAGAGTCCTAAGAAAAAAATATATTGTTAATTATCTTAGTATGATCATACACTCTAGCTAGCAGTTCAAAAAGGAATACAACGTAGATTCCCCGAATGGGTAGGCAGAGCTATATTAACAGTTAACACGCACATTTCGCACACTATGATTTTCGGGAAACGAGCCCATTGCCGTCAAGTAGGCACTTAGTCATAGACGGTATGTTTACTGTGGAATGGAGAACAGCCGTATCTGTTCGTCGCCTTCTACAACATCCACGGGAGAGATTAGGTGACCCTATTGTACTCCCCCGGGAACTAACACGGCACTAGCAACTGAAACTATAGTTTTCCTGTTAATCCCTTCAGCTAAGCTAAATTGCTTGAGTCAGAAAAGGGTTTCCATCACAGCGGTAGTCAGCCACGATTCAAACCAGAAATCTCTTGATGATAAGTCTACTCCTTGTTTCTATTACTGAAATACATACATATAATCACGCCTTTATCCCCGGCGGGCTAGGCAGAGGTGAATTTACATCCATATAACACTAATCAGAGTATTCGGTCTCACGGAAAAAGTAAGAGCGTATTGCCGATTTTCGGGTACTGAAATTACCAAAAGTAAAATATATAATTACCTTAGCGACCCATCCTTTAAGTTTCTCATTTTTCTGTCCGGTCGCCTGCATCCATATCTGGTCCGATATGATGTTCTCAGAGAATAGGATGCTGGGAGCCACGTATGAGTAGCCTGCAAAGAAGTTAACATCTGTAAGTTAAATTTGGACATTGTAAGGATAGTATATTGGTAGTTTTGCCTCGGAAATGATGCTTGGATCGACTTGGGAGACTGGGGTCCGTTTTTACCGGCCCAACTGCGGATTTAGCTGAACTTCGTTATTCTCAGTGACGCGACTGCCATTTGAGCTCCACAGCCTAAAGGCGATATCGAAGCATTGCAGTTAGATCGGTTGTTGGAATTTTAGGGCTCCAACTACCCGTAACGCCGCCATAGATGTACTCCGAGGTACGACCAGACCAATGCAAATGCCTATATTCATGCACTGAGCGAGGATCGCACCCGCGCCTCCTGTGTAGCAGCCGCGTTCACTACCACTACGCCACGGAGACTGGTTTTAGACAGCTTCTAAAGATGATTTTTAACCTTCAAGCAGTTGGTGGCAGTACTTACCTAAGAACAGCTTATCGTGATGTTTTGGTGCCTGTGCAGGAGAATCAGTGGGCGGCATGCGAGTGAACTCGTCGGCAAAGTTGCAGGTGTCAGCCGCGTGCGACAGCGCCGGCACGAAGGGCGCGCGCACCTCGCGCCTGGCCACTGCCTGCCAGTCCAACTCCTGAGGGTGGGCATGCTTGTGGTTAAGAGCTTTGTATATCGTGTGTGGAAACAGTAGGCCACCGCCTCCTAACATTGGGAGAGGCCCATGTCCAGCAGTGGACTGCAATGGCCAATTGATTGATATGGTGTGTCAAGATAGTGAATGTAAATCGGTATTTAAAAACTGCTTATACTGTTGATTGATGGCACTTGGTGGAACTTGCTACACATCTTCAATGAAAACACTTGTGGGTACTATTCCACATTATTTATTAAATTCCTGACCGGTTCCGCCT
Source organism: Eilema caniola (assembly GCA_949126895.1). Taxonomy (NCBI): domain Eukaryota; kingdom Metazoa; phylum Arthropoda; class Insecta; order Lepidoptera; family Erebidae; genus Eilema; species Eilema caniola. The sequence goes on along the minus strand of OX421486.1, from coordinate 630,800 downwards.
TACGGCTGCATTTAAATATAATAAATAATTGTGGAATAGTACAAGTGTTTTCATTGAAGATGAAGAAGAGGTATTTAAAAACTGCTGTTTGACGGGATTTTTACGACTCTTTTAGACACGTAATACATTATATGTGGATCCTATATATTGATTTATTCTTTTCTATTTATTAACGATGTGTCACTTGTTTGAAGGGGGGCAGATGAACGGAAACGTTGAAAAATGTAGCTGAGATTAGATTGGAAGTGGAAGGTAAAGAAGAAATTAGGCTGTATGACGACTTGTATGGCGAATATATACATGTATTACGAGATTGTATTGTTTCTCGATTTTTTTGATGCATATTTTATGTGTTACTCCAGGTAAATATTAAACATGGATGTTTCAAAAATTAAGATAACTATCAGTATAAAATTGACCTAGCCAAGAACTCAAACAATACGAGGGAATTCCCTGCTGCACTAATGTTAGCCCAGCAAAATAATAATAATAATAATAATAATATGTCTCTTTATTGTTCACCAAAAAACATAAACATAAATATACATTCCTTTGGTGTTTCTGAAGTGAAAATATATCTAACCTGGAAGAAGCAGTGCCTCTTGAGCTCCTCAGCGTCTTCTTCACCTCCTCCGAGCCTGCGACGCGGGTCCTTCACCAATAATCTAAAAAGAAAATTATATTCTTAGAAACATTGCGATAATACAACGCAGCTATTATTTTCAAGGCACTGTAAGGTTGCTATCTCTATATGGATTTACAGTTTTAAACACATTTTTTAAACAATATTAGTTACTGAAATTACTAATATTCCCCTAACTCACTAGCTGTGTTAGAAGTGGGTTCATGTCGGTAGACTAATGGCCAAGATTCGAACTAGTATCTAAGTATGTTTATCCGCATTCTAAAACATTTAACACAAGTAGTCTTTGGGTCCAGTATATATATTTATTTATTGGTAATTAAAGGTCAATGCCCATTAGGGAGGTGTTACTTAATTAACGACCCGAACATACAAAGCTATCTCATATATAATTTTCCTGTTATACATCTAATAATAGCTCGCGCGATTCCTCTATGAGATCATATTTAAAAAAAAGAACATGTCACTTGACCTCATGACCTATTTAGACTACTAAGAATCCAGATTCTGTTTATATACTCACGAGTAAGTGACCAAAAGGGATAAACCAATATAAATTATACACCCACATTTCGGCAGATATTTTGGGTGTTGGTAAGAAAGGTAAAAGGGAATAGGGAAAATCCAATTTTACCACAGAGCTTGGGGTCCACCGGCCACCTTTAAATCGAAAGCAGGAGTAAGCTGACTGACCCTTGTTTCCGAGGTGAACTGATGCAACTAGGAACAACGCTAAAGTGGTGAGAGACCTGGCGTGATAGCGGAAATCAAACTTACTTTTTAATGAAATCTTGGACCTCAGGACTGACTTCTGGAGGTATAGGATAACTGCACCTCACGATACGTTTTGTGATCTCTTGTTGGGTATTCCTCTCCCCTTCCACTGTGAAGGGTGAGGCTCCGGTCAGCAGTTCATAAGTCAGCACGCCGACTGACCACCAGTCAACAGCCTAGAACAAAGAAACAAAAAGTTAGTATTTAGAAGGAATAAAAAAACAAGTTAAATAAAGCTTTATTAAAGCTGCAAGATTTGGCTAACTCATTGAGTCTGGTAAAACGACAAGGTTGAAGGCAGTTCGCTTTCTTTAATGAGAGTTTTGTAACCTATATGGGTTCAAAAACGGATAAAGAAATGTTGGAGTTTATGCCCCTGTACTCATTTGAAGGTATATCTACATTTCATCAGTTCATTACCGTCAATCGGAAACTTCTTCCAGACTATGCTGTGGCAGTGAATTTTCTACAAGTACCATATCTTTTGACTAGTATCTGTACGGCAGTGGCGTAGGGGCCTTCCTCTCTCTCCTTCTCAATAAATGACATGATGTATAGGTAAGACATATTTTCAACTAGTTTCCCTTTTGAAAATTTTCACCCTTCACCATAGCTGTAAGATTATAGGTGTTTCCCAAACTAGACTATACCGCCCATACTTTGGACATTCCGCTAATATCTCTGTGATGAAATACCTAAGTATATTAAAGCGACACAATTAAAAAGCTGTTGATTTGTATGTGTGTCTTTCACTTGAACACATTGGAAAACAGTAATACAGTTGAGTGTGTGATCGATAAAACCACCGAGCGGCCTTGGACACAATAAATGAGAAACTTCGGTCCATTTCCTTTAGATAATCAGATACTAACTAACACTGATAATACGCGATTGCTACACATCTTCGATAACGACATAATATCTACGTATTGAGTGAAAATATGCAATCTGTATGTCTTCGAGTCAAGAGTATTTGATACTAGGAAGTTCGCGGAAGGAGACAGCTTTAGAATCTTAAAAATTTAAGCAGTAAGTGTTCCTTCATTTGTAACATTCATTGAAGTTATAATGACTTCGACCGATACTTAATCGTTTATGAAGCCTTCATAAAGTTTTTGGAGGAATACAGTCATTTTCGAAAGAAAGAAAATATTTATTCAAACTTAAACCTACGAGATACAGAATACGAAGGCGAAAAAATACACACAATAGTAAAATATAATTTTCTGCTGATGGGCTACGTTAGAGCAAATTAAATAAAAATGTTTTGTAACTCCTATTCGAACTGATATAAGACTATTTGCCACGATAAAATGTGTCAACGTATGTGTAGATGCAGGCAGCAACTAGTTCAGAATTAATTCGGTTGCACTATTGGCTCAAAAACATATTTGATTTCAATTGAAAAGAAAATAGATCAATGAGATATATCTTTGCCAACCTTGAGTAGAGGTCACACACAAGTTTTAGAAACTATGGACATTGCTAAGTTGTTTGAAGTACAAATATACCAATACGCTCATATCTAACACACTTGATAACCTTTTCCCTACGTTCGTTCTAGAAAAAGATGGAACAATTTCTTTTCAAGAAGAATCATAAACCGAGTTTTGATGGAAAAGTCTAGACATTTTAGCAAGACGATGCTGCACTTATAATCTACCATTAATTATATTACTAACAACACGTGCACGAATAAAATTAAATTCTATACGACACGTTTCATTATTATCTAACACGACAAAACTTCGAGTGATGAATCGCAAGAATGTAAATACAGATACGTTTATCAGTGTGGCAGAAGGTAATTCGGAAAGTCACGTCTTAAGTAATTTTAAAATAGACACCAGTGAAAAGGTAGAAAATATTTTCCCAAGACATGCGTTATTTCCACATAGTACAGCCGATCAGTTCCGATGTTAGGCGAGCGACGCCGATCGTGCGCTCGCGACGCTTCCGCGAGAGAAACCCAACCTTGGCGACCGATATAAGCGCCCAGTACGATATTACGACGGTATTGTAAACAAATTTTTATACTGCATAGAAAAAGCAATAATTTTTAAGTAATTAAAATTTTTCCAACGGCTCCCCTTTTGAAAATATTCACAAAATACCGATCACGCTTGAAGTTCCAAATTATTGCTTCGCAAATAGTTGTTTGCCTGTTATCATATACAAGCTTTACCAATGATCTTGCGAATCTGGTTGTATTTCGTGAAGAGTTTCAGCCCAACCTGATGTTCTCTACTACACAATTGACTACTTTTCGTTTCGTTCGTTTCACGGGGCGACCTTTACTCGCATTGTCCTTTAGATAAGAGGATAAGACCGTGTAGTTATATATGTAGATATGTAAATACGGTAGTACTATTATGTCTGTTTGCAGTACTTATACAATCAGTGAAATATCTAGGTACTTTTGATTTTACCGTTTGATAAATAAAGTTTGGCGCCGTTTTTAATTAGAATCTCAATATCTTTCAAGAAAATAGTGCAAGGGAGAAGACAACACATACTTAGTAAGCAAAACAATAATAGAACAGATAATTTTGAAACAACACATCATGATTTGAGTGTTAAGTGCAATACAAAAAAAAGTAGAAAGAAAACAAAGACAAGAACTTCAAAAAGAAGTTTATCTTTCTTTCTTATTTATTTAGATAGCAGAACTCTACCAACGGATGCGGTTCAGGCGCAAGGTTTTCTTTCCGGATTTAAAAGGTAAGGACGGCAGAGACTCCCGGAAAAGTCAATATGGCAATCAAATAGGCGGACCTTGGTCTCTAAAGTGTGGACTTTGGTCGAAAGGATAAGATAACAAACGAATGGCGTCTCTGAGGGATATGATCAAACTTTTTGAGCACTCTTTGTCTGCTCGCGACATTGTTGCTCAATGGCGCTGCTTGTTAGATCCATGTGATTGCTATTGCATCAGCGTCTTGCTACAGACATTATTTGATAACTATGAGAACATTTGACATAATGAGATCATTTGTCATTGGTGCACGAGTGAGATCGGTCTCTTGTCATGCTACAGCCGTGAACCTACTCCTAACAAGTAATGATGGACGCATTCAAAAGGAGTTCAAATAGAGAATTGAAATTTGTATAAAAGTTCGTAATTTTTAAGATAAATTAAGCTCAGAAAAGGACATAGGCTACGTTTTGTCGCGACAATCGACATTCACGCGGGTGGAGCCGCGGTCAACAGCTAATAATGAATATATTCTGTACACAGAGTTTCCAAAATATCTCAAGATCAGTATGTAGTTGAATGAATTCAGTTTGCAAGTCCTTATTGAGATATTTAAATAGGGAAATAGTGCATAGAAAATGTTATGTTGTCAAGTACACGTGTTCTGGTTTTGAACTAATGATAAACTTACTAAGTGCAGGTGCACTTAAGTTAATCTGCTAAAGTAACGTCCTGTTATTTTAAACCACGGATTTAATAGTAAGCGGAAATGCTAGAAATGTCATTAGATCTCGTCAATATAGAACCTAATGTCACCAAATTTCTCGCTATCATGGATGTCTTAAACCAAGCGAACTGGTGAAAGAACAACCGGCACGCGGACCCTGAGCTCTGAGTGAAAGCCTCGGATGCAATCGGGTAAATACGACTTTTGAAAAAGACAGAAGATGAAACGTTTATCAATATAATCTACTCCATCATAGTCTAATTATTAACACCTTTTTCAAACCATAAAAATTAAGTTATCACAACAGTCTTCACAGAAAACATACAACATCCTACTAATATTGTCTATTATGGATGGATGGATAAATGGATAGACGTATGTTACTTCTTCACGTTAAAACTACTGAATGGATTTTAATGAAACTTTACAATAATATAGCTTATACATTTCGCTTCAATACATTTTATAACGATAACTGATATTATGAAGATAACCGAAATCCATGCGGGCGGAGCCACGGAGAAAAACTAGTATTCTATAACTGTGAAACTTATGTAGAAATTGGTTTGCATGCAGCTAATAGGAATCAAACCTTGAACATGCCAAGAGCGAGGTCGCACCGCCAGCGTCGTGGAAGGTTATTTCAACTACGTACACGATAATAAGCTCTATGGAATTTATTGTTAAAGTTATTATTTCTATGAAAACTTGTAATGATGTTTTGGAGCAAGTTTACTGAGTAGGGTATATCGGGAGGATATACAGTTTAAATTGGTTTGATACGTCGGGATAGTGCATCTGTGTCGCTTATTGTAAAGTGGTACTTGGCAGCTCAATTGTTTAGTAATCATTTGGTTTATACAGGTCCAAGACATCCTCAAATGTAAGCCAGTACACCTGCTGATGGACAAATGAGGCTTCTGGAGTCACCACAGCAGCCACTCCCGTTCCCCTAAAAGTCGAGATAAACCGATAACTGAAAAGTGTACCTTAGTCCACACTCCTCAATTAAACCCGATGCTACCGAAAAAGTTTTGGATGAAGAGATATCGCTTCACGTCAATATGACTCTACCTCGCCTAATGGTAAGCTGCAGGCAGAGTCAGGAGGCAAGAGTCTTCATAAGTCAGTTGATTGAAAATTGTGTCAAAAGAGAAATGTGAATTAATACAACTATAAATATTTAAAATAATGGTAATTGATACTAATAGCTATTATTGGGACTCGCCTGCAATACTGCATATCAAATGGTACTTGGTACGGTTCGCGTTATGTAAGTCTCTTCAAAACGATGTTCGTATACACAAATGGATTCGAAACATGACTTCCCTGTTGGCAACAAGGCCGTTCTGATTTGTTTTAAAGTTGCCACAGTTCAGATCAACCAAGCTGCATGTTTACTTTCTGCCATCATCATCATTATTCATCATCCTATCTTAATAGTATAAAAAGCAATAACAAACTAAGTGTTGCCCGCTCCACAAGATCCTATTCCCAGGATAAAGGTATCCAATGTGCTGTTTCTCACTAAAAAATTCTGTGAAATTTAATCTAAATCCGTTAATTCGTTTTTGCGTGAGAGAAACATGAAGGATCTGTTGTAATAACTTATATCCCAACAATAATATTCAATTTGCTAATCTAGCGCTTTGACTGATAGACCTTCCGTTGATAGCTGGAATTTTCCTTACGACGAAAATGGAAAACGAGTTTATACCCTTAGACCATAATATATATATAAGCTTGCAATAGTCAAGCAAAATGGATTCTATTTATATTATATTACATTGAAATCTCTTAGCTATTTAAATTTTTCACTAAATTCTCATATATGGAAAAAACCTTACTTTAATTTTCTCTCACCAAGAAGCGGCAATACGCAAATGGTATGCATAGGTAACTGCATACCATCAGGTGAATAGTAGCTCGTATGTTTCATTGGAGAGTTAGAAAAAAAAAACAACGAGAAATGTCGGAATGAGAATAAAATAATCACGTTTCTTTCAATCTGCGATAAGGTATCTATCTATCTTTATTTAAGTTGATTATCTTAAACAGATACGGCATGTTAGATTCTAGAATAGTGAAAGTCAATGTAATCCACACTATAGGCTGCGAAAGTGACCATCGTTCACTAGACCTGTCTTTGATTTCAACGACAACAATCAAATGATACGAACTCGATGAAATAAAATTGTATAATTGTTTCAAAATACACGTTTTTGCTTAACAAAAACCTTTGTGTCTAATGCTAATGATCCGAAAATAACTTTTGTACGGTGTATTGTTGCCTTCAGGTGTCATTCTTTATTTAGAATTGGTTTATTAATTGTTAAGATTGCGAAATATGCGTTGGCACGCACTTCAAACATGATATTCAATGAATAACTGCTTTTTAGGACAACGGTTAACGCCTAACTGTCATGAAACGTTACAACCCTAAAACGTTAAGCAGTTAAATAACGTTTTACGAGTGTACCTAGTTTCAAGTTATAGTTAAACCTGAGAATCGATTAATACTAAGTATATATTATTTGAGTATAGAGTAGTGATGTATAGGAATATGTATCACAACCAACACTGTTAATCCCCTACAAGTTCGGTAAACGATTTTATACTAAGAAGTTACTGAATACATAAGCATAACTTAACAATCGACTTAAACCTTTGCATGCGATTAAAATAAATGTCATTTTTCTAGCATAACATAATTATGGGAATTACATTTGTTTTAAATAAGGAACAGAAGAGCTAACCGATAAAAGTATCAAGACGTTATGTTTGACTATAAAAAGTATATTACTTGAAAAATATTCGTGTGAGTTTAATGAGTGTTCGTAAAATTGTACTGTTTTAACATACTTAATTTACATAAAACTATGCAAACTAGTTTCAAATAGCATTTCGCTGTACATTGCTGCGAATACAAACATTTTTCGTATGAACTACCCAGTAATGAGATAATGTATGATATTGAAAAAGAAAATTCACTACAAGGATAGCTAATGCACAGTGTAGAGAACTTTCTAGGTTATCATATTGATTGTTGTTAGCAAATCGAAGGTGAAACTGAATTAGTAATGAATGTGAAACACCAGGCAACATGAATCTATAGCGCAAGTGCCTTTTTGCATTTTTGAAACTAACTTTAGTTCTGCAACTTGAAGATCACACGAAACAACGTCATGGGTCTATTAATAAAATTAACACATTAATAATCTAGTATAAAAAATCTGAATAAAATATTAGATATACATATTTAAATTGATAAATCCAAAAACAGTAACGTTAACCGTTTCAAATTAAGAAAACCAGTGATGTGTTTAAGTACCGGTACCGTAACGTATATCGTAAGTAAAACGGCGACCCGTTAGCTCAGTTTGTGGGTGAGCCCTAACAATGTTTCGCATGACATTGGCGCGGCTGTTTCATGAAATTATCGCGACCACAAGGTCGGGCTGTTGCTACGCCTCCTCGAATTGTCGAGATGTTTTTTTTATTATTTATGGCGGAATTGTCTGGGTGAATAACTGTTTAAGATATATTATAATATATCCAGTTGTATAAGAAGGAATAATATGAATACAAAATCTGTTTTGATGTTAATAAGACAATTTTCCTTCTTTTGAATTGGTAGTAAAAAGAAATCGTGAATTGAAAGATTTATGACAAGGAAAATGATACCTTTAAAAGTATTGTGTAGAAAATTATTGCTAACAAGTCTTGATATTTATAGCGCCCTGTTTTATCCAAGGGCGTGAAAGGATGAGACACACGTCGCGAAACTCCTGATAAGTGAGAAATAAATTCCAAGCAACGAAGACGGCTAATTTGCTTTTATGTACGTTAAATGGCATCCTCAAAATATTCTCACCTGCCAGGCGTTATTAATCTGGATCAAGACTCTATAGGGATAATCCCTTTGTACCAGATATAAAGTAACTATATATTTTACAACGATACCGGTCAAACGGTATCATTAGTGGAACGAGTCGTTTTGGTACTTCTATGTAATGTTCAAAGTTCAACCTTTGTCTTTGCAAACAACTTCGTAACTCGTAGGTAAGTTCGCGTGCGCCGTTCGTCCATTATTTAGGGCAGTCACACAAACACTAGTATAATTACAATTTAATTTAGATCGGATATCGGAAGTAGGTCGTATTGGTTTGCGTAAACTAGATTCCGTTTAAATATATTACTGCGTCTTCAAATGCGAGCTCAGGTTCAATTAAATTGATTAATTTTTGACTGATTCCTACAAGAAATATCTTTTAACTGTATTTGAACAATGTAGTTTATAACCTTTTTGGAATAAATACTTTTATTTCAACCGTCTTGAGCTGAATAGTAATATATAGTTTCATCTTCATAGGAAACTAATAACCGTCTTTTCTTAGTTCATAGCCTATTAATGTGCCAAATTCAGTCAAAACCGTCTAGGTATTAGCATTCTCGACTAAAAAAAAATAAACACGCTTAAAAACTTTCACAAATAACGATATTTAGAATATTTTCTCGCGCAAAAGCTGCACGTTGCGTTTCAACGTGTCCGCCTCAATTTCGTGGCCAAACAAAAAAGCAACGCACGTGTTCTCACTCCATGGACCCATTGCCTCATGGCTTCGTCGTTTATTTAAAGCCCTAATAGAACTCTCTAATTGTAAAATCAGTTCATAAATAAATAGTTTCGATTAAACCCGTTACGTTATTACTGAATGCGGAAGATGGTTTCATAAGTAGTTTTTGTTATTAGATGTAGGAATTTTAATATACAGACTGTATGTATAAGATTAAACATCTACACCTGTATAGTTTGAGGGGATAGGCAGTGATGTACTAGATTAACTTTTCGGAACCTGTATTTTAATAACATTATTCCTTTAAATGATTTGCGGTAGGAATTTTCTAGTCATCACATAAGGAAAACGCGTTATGATATTTATCGGTGCCGTACACTGTAGGTACAGCTTTTTGTGCCAAATTATCAGAAACCACCTATTGATGACTACCGGGATGACCTATTGGCGTCGGTAAAAGAAACTTACAACGCTGCGTAATTACAAATTTGCATCTCACACATTCTAAAGATTTCATTTATACAAATTAATTTATTTTATCTACATATTATTCTAAGTTTTGGGCTTAATATCAATATTATACAAAAATTACTTCCTTGTACAAAATTATTATTAATTTCTTAGTAGATGTTATGATGATGACCGATTATGAAGTTCATCAAGGTATCTAAAAAGGAATTTCATGTTGCTGACATCCCCCCTCCCCTATCCGCCATGTTGACTAAGTACCAACGTTGTTTACAGACAGACCCCACGTGACCGCTACTAAACACGTGAGCCGAGTGCACGCACACAGGCACACCGCTCCGTGTACAAACTTACACAATGTTTATGTGTTGGTACATTGTTTTGTTTAGTTGGAAAACTGATTAATTTCTTGTGTCCTACGCATATAGATTATTGACCGAAGGAGTTCCTTAATTACAATAAACTATCGGAGGAACACATTCTCGGAATAAAACGGCCTATGTTTAAGTACTAAAATTTCAGTCAATTTCATACAGTTTTGACAAGACATTTCTTCTTTAGGTTGTAAAATACAGGGAAGGTGAAACATACCGATAACTCGAAAGTAAACACACTCACTCATCCCTCAATTCAAACTATCTAAGCATCCCTTTCTACATCAATCCACACGCTTTTACATCTGGGAACGATACTGTGTGTCTTTACCAATATTACAAGATGGGTGTCGATATCAAATTGCTAAAACAGCATCAAGGTAACTCATCCGAATTCATCATAAACCTTGGTGTACCTACACAAGATAAATTAAATTAAATTCCTCTTCAAACAATTCTAGAAAACTGTAACGAGGTTAATTCTATCGTATACCAGACAATTACAGACTTAAATGGATAACAAAAATTCAAGTCTTCATACCGGTTAGTTGGTACATTTTCCGGCACTTATCTTGACCCAGTCAGGTATATGCGCGGTATCACGTTTTGCATGTCTTGAGGATAGTACCGAGTGCGGCGGTGGCGTTGTGGAGCTCAAATTCAAACCACTCATAGATTATATCTAACCAATCCGCACGCGTCAAGGCCTGGTTTCTTGCGCGACTTGGGGTCATGATATATGCCGGTAGCTGTACCTATAACCGGTACCGTTTGCCGGTGATCGTAACGCGCTGGCAACTGTACAGGGAGTTGGTTCACTTGCAAGTTTTTCTATTGATAGTACTGTTAAGAATATAAGTTAGTCTTTGCTGCACAGAACTTAATGCAATATTTGTTACACAACGCTTGGAGCTTCTATAAGTTAGAGATAACCGCGAATGTGTAGTGTATTTTTTTTATATAGACCTCGTCAATATTTCTTTGCCTCACCTGATGGTAAGCTAAAAGCAAAATCTCAGGAAAAAGGGACACCATTATAGACAACAACAATGTTACTATGGTGGCACTCAGCTTGACGTCCCCATCAGATGATTTTTCACGCCGGAGGCCAGGACTGTAGTGAAATAAATTTAGCTGTGACACGTCTCTACCTAACGCTTAGAATATACACAGGTTTAATTATACATACATATACTCACGCCTGTGAATCCCCGAAGGGGTAGGCAGAGGCGTATTAACACTCACATTTCACGAACTGTACTATCGCCGTCAAGCAGGCACTTAGACATGGGCTGTATGTTCACTGTCGGATGGTGAACAGCCCTGTCCCTTAGTCGCCTTACGCGACACCCATGGGCAGAGATTAGGGTGGCCCTATACTACTTAACCAACACGGCACAGGTTTAATTATATACTTTCACAATGCCCCTTTGTCATATTATACAATAATTGGCTTGCCCTTCTCAGTGCACGCAACAAGCAAATCGATGAGAAACATCGAATCAAATGTTACAACACAACTAATAGATTCGATTGCGAATCGATTACTTGTCATGACAATAGTGAAAGTATCGAGTTAATACTTACATCTGTTATTAAGCTGAAGAGTTTGTTTGTTTGGTTGTACGTAATCTCTGGACCGACTGGTAACTATTGAAAAATGATTTTTGTTTGGAATAATCCATTTATCGAGAAAGGTTTAAGGCTATATATTATTACGTTACTACTAAAAGGAGGGTAGCACTGATGATACATTTCAACAAATCCGGTAAATTTCTATACATTTGAAAAAAAATACGGGCATTTAATTCGAAGTATGCCACGGGCGATGCGAGGCGGGTCTGCTAGTAGTAGTCAATATAGTAATGTCAATCTTCGTTAGCGATTCTATTGCTGATAACAGTGCTGAGAGAAAGTGAATTCGTATCTTTTGTAGTTGATTAATCGGTAAAAAAATGGAATTTCGCTACCTTAGCGCGTAGGCACACTGATTAATTTTTTAGGCTTTGTTGTTAGGATAGACAAAAGCACTAATCTTTCTTTTGGGTCTAATAAGTAGGTTGAGTTGGTATATTTTGTCCTACATTTTTTGAATGATGTACCTTTTAGCTTAATTTATTGTTATTCAGCTTATTCAGGCTATAACGGGTGCGACTGCCAGCTGACCTCCTATTCCCAAGAGGAAAGTCTACACCATAGCCTTGTCTGTCTATCAGTAGCTGTAAAAAAAAACTGGCAGGTGAGGCTGGCTAGGACCCGTAGATGTTAATATAATCCAAAATATGAAGCTTGTTACGTCACAGTAATAAGTACAGATGGAAATATCAAGTTAATAGGAAAATTGTACATTTAGGTGTTTTTCTTGTTCATCAGATCACCCGTCGACGAAATCTTTTAATCACTTCTGTAGTCCAATATGTAAATTATTATTAACGTAATTGTAGTAATATTTTTATCTCTGTTGTGTACTGTATACTTCAATCATCATTGTCAATAAATCCATTATTTATTCCTTTTATTGGCGTCTATTGTGTTCTAGAATGCGGTACGAGCAGACTAATTTACTATGTAGTAGAATTTGAATCTAGATAGCTTTGTATAAGAGAATATGATTAGCATTTATGAATAGTAAAATTAAAGTTAGATTTCACCAGTGATAAGTTATACGTAGTTTTCAGGTTTTATTCAACGTAATGTATTAAGTTATGAATAAAGTATGATAGTAATGTGTTAACGAAATAATCATATTTACAACCCTCTCCCCTTACTCTATTCTCGATAAAATTCTGCTTAAAAATAGTTTTATTCCAATGTTTAAATATTCGCATAAACTCCCGACAATTCGCATAAACTGAAATAGACATTCTAGAAAATTCTACTTTAAAAAGCTTCAATTATTTTCTAATAGTGTGGGATTTTGGTGCATTATGTCATATGTGTGATATAACATAGCGAATCCCAGACCAAGTTCAGGGCTGCATGACCGGTCGGATCCGCGAGGCATACTTACCGACGACCCACTGACCCAGATGGGGCCGGCCTCTAACGCTCACCATTTTATTCAAATACTAACTTTATTCCAAAGTACTAATGTCGATATTTCTTTGTTATAATGGCGAGGATAAAAACATAGGCGCTCTTGATTTTATTAAATGTTTAATTAATCTGTTTGGTAAGGACCGGGTAAAATTAATGTTTATACATAGACATTTAATTATCAAAAAATACTATATGTATAGTACATAGATAACCGTCTAATTTTATAATACTTCTTTTAAAAAAAAGCGTGCATTTGAAATTCAGGGTAGTCGCACTCGTCAGTCAGCAGCTAAGGAGGTTTACAGGCTTGTAAGAAAGATAGGTTTGGGCCTGGCCTGTCCACTCCTAAAAATGAATACTTTTACGCAGTCTACAACCTCAAACCTCATGCAACTATTACAACAACAAACTATTTGATCCCAATAAAAAAGTAATGTGTAATCATATACAAGAACAAAATTTGGCAATGAGCATAGAGCTAGCATCTACTGTCGTATTAAGGATACTTCTAGATAAATCAGATGGTATATCTAACACAAATGAAAATGAGGCTACCTTTTAGAATCAAATAACCTGGATAATAATGACGTCAAACCTGTACAAAATAGGGCTGTCCCTAGCATGGGATGATCTAAAAATAAAGCCGGTTTAAATGACAACGCCCACGATCCGTTCGGCGGTTTAAGAATTACCACTGTATTTATAGGTCACCCATTTGTATCTATTAATTAGAGCGACATTTCTTTTCGTATTGTTTTCACGAGCAAATAAAATTTAACCGTAAAAGTTTTTAGATTTCCGATAAAGAAGATTATAAGACAGACGTACTTACAGGTTTTTTATAAACAATAAAACTTTGATTTATAAGTGATAGACAGTCCATGATAACAAGTCAATCAGAAAGCGACTAGCAAACTTTAATAATAATAATGATCCCTTCTAGAACAGTCTATGAAATAGAAAAGTATGAAACTCTTTGAAAAATATCGTCAAAGGCGTAGGGTAAGAGTCCATATAATGTTATGTCTGTTCACAATTGCATTATACTTAACCCAACCTTTATTAGCCACTCAAATCCTTAGGGACCTTCAGTATTATTACGCTGCAAAATTGACCTGTTGCCTTTTCTCGCAAATGTTTCAGGAAAAATACCCTATCGCTGGCATTTCCTTCAAAATGATATATTCCAAAATGCTTAGTGAACGTATTATTTTAATTCGTTAGTTCAGTAAATAAAAGGCCACGATAAGGAATAAAAATAAAGCGGGGCCATGTTAATTTAGCGGTTGATGACGGTATATCCAAAATTGTAGACTCAGAAGAGAAAATTAAAGAGGGGACTCCTTGTTAAGCAATTAATCAGACAGTTTAAAAGACAATGTCAAAAAGATAAAACATTTTGGATACAAAACAATTGGAAAAAAAAAACATATCAAAATTTTAAGAAAGATAAATTTAAATAAGCCGTTTTTGCAAGTTTAAGGTCAAGATTGGGACCTACAGGTCCTGAGCACGTAAGCAATATGTTGGTATTAGTAACCAAGCATCAAGATTAACCCACCGTGGAGGCCCCACGCGAGGTTGCGACCAACTGACCCAGATACGCACGCGCGCTGTCGCCACCGCTCTCATTACACCTATTGATGATTCATTATATTATTTGATACCACTTGTCATTTATAAAACAATTGCTAAGAAAGTAATTGAAACCACATGTAACAACTTAATTTAATACAATTTACTTTATTAATTTAGGTGTTACAGTGACACTTATGGTCATCCAAACATTGCTTCTATATTTATACTTACAACCAGATCACATGACAATAGGTAAAGCCTGTGTATGTCAAGAAACTACAACTAATTTAGTTCTAGATTCCCAAAAACAAAATATAGACTATTAAAATCTGATTGAGTTCATACAGTCTGCAATACTCAGTTCTTAAATCAATCACTGTAGTAATTTATTAGTCTGGTTGCGAAAATACCTTCTTGCTCTAGCTCCAGACATGGCCAAGGTTGTGAAAAGGTCCCTGGATTTCTTGTAATGGACACGTTTAGCCCTGAAGAATAATTGCGTCTGGGATAATACTTTTCAAAGGTAAACTTAGATACAATTGAAATACAAGTGCTAGAATTTTAAGCAATTGGTTTAGATTTAATAGTACAATATTCTTGAACCTAAAACGACTTTTGACAATTATATTTCTGATATTTTGAATGTAAGTCTCAGAGGACAACAGTAATATTTTGCCAATCACAGCTCTCCAATGGCAGTTATATTGAGTTATCATTCAATTAAACGAAATATCAAAAGTAATTGTATATTTTGTAACTGGTTCTGTTCTTTCAAACATATAAGGTATTGGTGTGACAATTCGAAAAGAAAACACACTCACATCCGTGCCACATAGCCCCACAATCGATTGGGGGAAATTAGGTTAATCGTTGATACTCTGCAGTTCTACAGGGTATTGAGTCGTTATAGTTCAATTATAGGCTAGCTGATACTGAAATTACAAGTTGGCGTTTGATATGCAAAGAATAATGACATAATCGAAGATATTCTAGTTTACTTTAATACTTCTCGATATTAGAAAATATAATACAATACTTAAAAAAAAAACTTTTCAGATAGAATCTATATATAGTTGATTGAATTTGTTGAAATCAAAGTAGAAAAGAAAAAGAAAAGTATAAATCAAATATTAGCATTATACAGTGACAAAATTAAATATAATTGTGTGGAACTGGTAAAGTGTGTTTTAATATATATAAAAATAGAATCTATATAATTTGGAAAGTTCATCAGAGATTATACTTAACAGGAAGTAGAGCATACATTACGGATTTTTTGGTCGATTTCTCGTTTGATTTTGGAGCCAAATGACTGGGGAAGTCCACCTTAAAGAAAACGTAATAAACATTTCTTGCTTAATTGAAGAGACTGGTCAGTCTAGCGTGAATGCATTTATCTTGTTATCATACGAAGGAACTTGTAACCGCGGCGTGTGATTGTTTGGTACTTCCATAGTATAGGAAAAATTATGCATTATGTAATTTTTCTTAAATTTGCGAGACACCATTAGCCTTGAAGGTGGCCTATGACTGGAGGCGCGGAAATCATTTCGCAAAGTATACATAACATTATATCCTTTGCGGAATAGTTTCCTCTGCTTACTAAATAGGCCTTGGCCCGCAGCTGCTGGCCTCGCTTGCGTGATGGGGGTACTTAGTATCAGTCGGTCCTACCCTAACAGTTTTACGAACAGTTTATTCACCATGTACATCTCCAAAAAATATATAAAAACGGACAAGTTTGCGAGTGCTTAACCGGCTGTCACCTCTCACATTTCCTCAATCGCGATTTTTTACGGTAATCTCGAGCAAGTTGCGCCACTCTGAACCATCCGTTTCACTTTTGCCCAAGCACTTTCACTGGCAACGGTACGAGCGTACCACGCTTGAATTACAAGCGAATACAGACTCTAATCCCAATGTATTTACTACAAAATTCACTGTGAATCGTTTCGTACATAGTACGTTTCAGAATATTAAAATGACGACGAAGGAGATAAAGACATAACAGTTTTGGAATAAAGATCAGAATGGATTTGCATGATTGTGAAGTAGACGCCGATGTTGGCCGAAGACAAACCGAGCATGCGCCGAGCGACGGAGCAATGGCTTTCGTGCGCTTGAGTTTGAAAGTCGAATGCGCCCCACCGCTCGGACTCGGGTACCGTAACCGCTTGTGTCATCCGTTACAGAGCGGTGAAACTCTTGTTACGTTTGTGGACCGCTATGTTACGCTGACGAATGCGGATCACGGACTAGCCAGATCATTATTTATTCTCGATCACTCTTAATAAGGTTAAAATGCAAATGGATGATAGACATGATAATGACAAAACAAATAAAGCTGTAAGGTTTTATATGTAAAACGTGTTGGTTATGAAATTGATGCGTAACGTGCAGGTCAAGATTATGTTCTATGGGTACAATAAACAAATGGTATTGAATTCAAATCAGTTGGAGACGGAAACGATAGCAATTTGGACATGAATAGTTTCGACCTTAGTGTGTTCGATGCTTACAGAGCGTTATATCACGGTTCGGTAAATGATTTTATATCAAGTGAACGGGAAAGACTATTCGCGAACGATTACCGGTTTGACCCCGTTTTAATTCACGAAAGCATAAAACGGAGGCTATATTGAGATACACCGATTATATATTACAAGTTGACTGTGTTTATAGTAATGATTATAACGCTAAATATGGAGACAAGTTCCTCACCGAGAAAGATAAGGCTATCAATAATGACAGTGTAGTCAATAATTTGATTTTAATGCAAGTAAATATTATGAAACTATAGTGTAATGTATACATATACCAATATGTAGAAACTTTAGAATAAATTAAACCTAAATTTGGCAATTACAAAATAAAAAAACAATAAGATATGGTTAACTATAAATACAAATGCATTAAGTTTGTAAATATATTGACACTTCTAAAGAAATCTTAACAAACAGTATTTATATACTTTATAATATCAAAATGATGTTATAATAATCTGATTAAAATTCATCTGCAGCTATAACTTAACTTAAAAGAATCGCATGGCGCATTTACAAATTCAAATCACAAATACAGAGGGTATAATAAACACCCTTAAAACAAAAACTAATAGAAATTGACCTTTATAATCTAAGAGTTAAGGCTTATTGTCCAGGACTGATCAATTCGCATGTTGCTGAAGGAAAGTGGCCTCGCGATACGGGGAAACCCGAGCTGCGACACGCGAGTCCACCGAGACAGGTCCATTTGTCACGATTCTTACAAGCGCGAGAGAGATAGGAAATGTTCGAGTAACGGGTCTTATCAGCCTCTATTTATAATTGGTACGATGCGATACCGGAGTAATGACAGGACCGCGAATGTGTCAACTGGGTTACGGATTGAAGGATGTTAAGTAAGTTCTTAATTTATTGGTTTATAGAAAAAGTTTGAGGTATTGGAAGATTGCTATAATTTCAAGACACCGAACGGAAAAACAAAAATTACAAACAAGTCACGATTTTTCGTTCAACAATGCACGTGTTATTTGTTTTCCTTAGAGAATAAACAATGTGATGTGAGCAAGATATCAAAGAAACTAGATAGTTTTGAACAAATTTTAACTAAATAGGTAATATAATGATAGAGATACGCTAACAACAGTGGTTGAGTGTAAAAGAACTTTTTTAGAATGAGTGACAAAGCTTTCGGGGTGAGATGCGGAACCTTTCGATCGCAAAGAACAGACTAAATGAAAGAAACATTAGTGAAAGTTCTAGGTATCAAACTGACAATCGAAATTTAAAATTGGAACACACCGACCTCATTCCGCACGCGTCTTTGTAAGAGAACGGTTGGGAGGCAGGGCGAAAATAAATCATTATAACATCAGCTATACGCAATGTTAATATTCATTCTTTAGAGAGAACGGTACTAACCGTTTTGTCAAAGTACTTCATTGACGAAAAGCGTTCTGCTCTGATAAATGTATTATTTGGTTGACTTTCACTTCTCTGGGAAAGGAATTCGCGAACCGTTGTGAGCCGAGTGCCAATATACTTGTTTTGTAACAGAATATAAAATAGTTTTGGTTGAGCAACTGAATAATATAATAAATTGATAAATAATGCACTTGCAGTACCAAAATGGCTTGTTTACGCTCAATTATTTTATTGATACGAAACTCGAGCCCGTCTTGGGTAAAAGCGTATAGGGACACATTCTTCGTGAATGATTGATTTGGTTTGTTTGAATAACACGCGTGAAAAGAGCTGCCATTTGCTGAAATTGTTGAGCCATATCTTACTGCAATAGGATTTACACCCAATAAGAAAATTTCTTCACTATAATATTCTACTAGTTACGAAGAAAATTATTATAACTTCAACAATTGCATTCCTGTTCGTGGAAAAAACATGAATACATCATCTACATATACGCAATGAAAACAAACGAATACAACGAACCGAGAATACCCAATCAAACAAGTTGGAAACAGCTGCTGTCAACAAATCAAAAGTTGATAAAACTAAGATTAATGTGCTGTGAAGCCCATGTAATCAAATACACTCTCACTTTTACGCGTCAATGTAAAATATCATATTTACGATACATTGTAATTTGATGATCATTTCACAACTAGAAGAGATAAAAACAAGTGTGAAATTTAAAAGACTTTGGTAGCCAGTATTTACAACATTAGGGCTCTAGTATTTTTACAAATTAAAATTTACACCTGGCTGGGGTAGATGGGCTAGGCCATCATGGCGTTACTTCTTTGCAAATGCTGTGTTTGGTTGTTTTAATCCTCTAGTCATACCCTAGTAGATGCTTCTGTTCTATATAAGATCAGATTTTATTATTCTAGATCTTATGTAGTTTACGAATGAACGTTGCTGCACGTATCACAATATACCAATATTTTCAATATTTCGTTCGAAAGAAAAATTACTTTGGAATTATCCTTCGCAACAAAATACATTATATTATCTGCTAACATACATCTAGCTATTAATACGAGTCCAATCACCTTGGTCTTGTGCACTAAACGTAAACAAAACAATAAAATGAAATACTGAACACGAGGCAACATGTTTGTATGCATCTTTCTTTTATTACACATGACTTCGTCATGTCGTATAGACATCAGCACTTATGATATTTTATAAGGTATATTTTTTAATGTTTCATGTTGAAAAAAAAATTAAAACTAAAATTAATCCACAAAGCAGATTAGCCGTTTCACCATCTTCACGCGAATATGCTAAACTGCAACAGTGCCGAAATATCGGAAACTCGATAACACATTACATGGTAAATATCCCGAAAACTTAATTAATAATATGCTAAATATTCATCAAAAGACACTATTTGCCAAATGCTGAACAGTTCTCAAAGCTGCGACAAGTTTTTGTAAGTAAGCTATTTAGGTCACTGCAGTAAAAACTTGGCAAGTTAATTTCTCGAAAGTCTTACTTGTCTTGTTTAAGTTGGTTTTATTTGAAAATTTTGTCTGTTGCGCTTATCAATTTCTACGTTTGAAGTATTTCACATGCCAATTTATATGTAGTATGATTCTTAATATGCGTAAGTTATTCTTTGATGTTGTTCTTTGATGATAATTATTTAACCTCATTTAAAAGTTATCGCATGTAGTGGCTTTTATATCATTGACTATTTCAGTTATCATAGTTAATGGCGTTTGAACAAAAATGCCTAATAAGTTGATGTTAGTTTTCTAATTATGGCTTACTTCCATCTTTATCTAGATTATTATTACTAGTATTATAAATACTCTACTAAAGCTTATTATTTCAGTTCTATTGATATGTTTAAAGATACAATCGTGACGTTGTACAATACGAATGTTGAGGTGAAAACAGTCATTAGTGAATCATCGTACAACTTTAGCGTTTTCATTTTTCTTTCTCCAAATATTACATGTTTTACGTCTTTATGTCCCTTAACCTCCTTTTCATCTTGGCAATAAAAGCATTGTGAATCTTTTTTTCGCTCGCTAAATGTAATTAATATTTAGGCCCTTGCCGAGCATATTTTAATAAATTAAGACAGAGATAAACTTTTCAAATTATATCTTTTATGTAGATGATGTGTTTATTTTGTATGGAATTGGTTCATTTCACGGTATAGCAAATTCTGTATAGTATATTCTGTGGAACGCTGAATGGATTGGTTAGTGAAATTCGGTAACAAATGAAACGGGTTTGTTTAGTGTTACGCTTTTGAATGGATAGTCGAAATAGGGAAATCTAGATCTTCGTTTTATACAACATTATTGCTAAAGAAAGTTTACTTATCATGTTTTAGATCGAATTACATATATTGTACAGAAATTTATCAATATTTTCATAGATAAAACTTTCAACGAACTTCAATTTACGATCTGTATAATAATTTTATCTCTGTGATGGCTGTTGTTAGAAGTTTTACTATCCTCGTATTCTATTCCTTCAGTCCAAAGCAAAAGGAGAACTTTCTTAGCCATATGTTCAAACAATAACACTGTCACAATTTTACGTCCAAGTACGGTTTTTCTTTCAATTACATATGATCTCAATTCCATCACCTAGATACCATTGAAAAGCCCCGTTAGATTTTTTCGTTATTCTTTTGAATGTCAAGGCTAATTGGTTTTTACGTAAGGATCTATTACAAAAGCATTCAACGGTCTGTCGGCTATAATAATAACAATATACTTTTTTGTTAATTACAATCCCTACCATTACAATGTTGAATTCACTGTTACATAGACTGCCCTTGAAAGATTAAGATAGATGAGCAACTTACAACTATTTAAATAAATGAATGAAATCAAAGAAAACATAGCAATTATTCTCAAAAGGTTTTGGTTGAAAAAAAAATCGAAAGAGTAAGCATCAAGCTACTGCTCGCCGTGACCCACATACAACGGCGCCATTTTGAATATTCCGCGCGCGCGCCGGTTTTGGTGGCACATTTCACATGATACCCGGCTTATCTGCACTCGTGTTTTCTTTTTTGTTTATTTAACGAGTTTTATGGCTCCTTTTGAATGTACATTTAAGTGATTTGGGATCATTTTAGTGGTTAATGCGGTGTAATCACACATATGAGCTGATTTAAATATGTTCATGCACTTGAGTATTACATTGAGTAAATTTGGGTTGGCTAACACGTTTTCTTGTTGAGAATTTAGGTTGAAATTGCGTACAGACGTTAGATGGAATACGGCGATAGTTCAAATAACGCGATTAGTTACGTGCCATTACGAACATTATAATTCTAAATGACGAAGTTTGGCCTGAATAAAATAATTAAGTATGTAGGTTGCGTCCGCCACCACAAAACTTTATTCTTATGCGTACCTATTCTTCATGTTATACATATGCAGAGTTTTTCTGTAACTTGTCCAAATTAGTATCTTGCATAATTTAGTCTCTTCCGTATAGAAAGTGCACATAGCAACCAGAATATGTTGAATTTGCTTTTTTTTTTCTAATCTCAAATAAAAGAAGGCCTATGTTCAAATTACTAAGCTCTTGAATAGGTAATACTATAATCTATACTGTCTGCTGATCCGGTTACATATATTTTATTTTATATGAGAATTTTACAGCAATAAAAACTATATTATTAGTCAGAACTATATAATTTACAGTAGATATGTTGAATCAAGTCCAATTTTCTGTATACATGGGTAAAAATGAATATTGTTTATTATTTTAGAATAGATGTGTTAACATAACCTGACCATTGTCCTGTTTATAAGACAATTACGTGATAATTCACTCCATTATTTGGACGTTCTGAATCATCGGTGTTTTGCCCTTATGTTCTTGTTTCTACATATAGGTTATCTACATTATACTAATTGTAATGACTGAATGATTCAATAAAGAATAGTTTAGCAAACTACATGAAACAAAAGCCTTACTAAATTTAAAAAAGATTGAATTTCATTTAAACTATCTCAATGAAAAGATTTTAAAAATTTCGAGAGAGCAATTCTTCAGTTAATTATTATCCTAGATCGTTTCTCTAATATAGAGAGCTAGTAATTCGTGATGGCAAATCAGTGATTCATAAGCTGAACAATATTGTGCTCGCAATATGCTGCCAAATTCGGGCGGACTATCTACATATAATATATCAGACTTTGTCATGTTTTCAGCATTTTAATTCATCTTTTCAATAAGAATTTTGATCTAGTGTCGACTAATGAGCGAAAAATATACATAATTACCGTAATACAAGATCAACTATGTGTTATCTTTAATCACAAGGATGAAATGTTCGTAATCAAGTCTTATTTGTGATGGTACATATATATTACGTAAGTAACTTTTATATAGGATATGCCTACACGAGTACACCCCGATTGATAGATAAAAAGTGAGAAAGGCTGAAACGATGGTTTATACAATTTCACGTGTTTCAGCTAATCCCTAAATGGTTTAGATTTTCATTTTAAACTGAAGACGCTGAATAGTATATCAGGATATTCAATAAATTTTTATAAGTGAGTTTAAATCAATTTGAATATGGCGTCTGTAGGTTCTGCAAAACAGAAGGTAACATAACAATTGTAAAATATAGCCTCATGCAAGAGAATCCGTCACGCAATTTAAAACTTGCAGTCTCATTCCAATCCGAGTTAGCGCTTACTAGAAGTCTAATATATATATAGAACATTTTGCTTAGTCAGGAGCGTTAATAAAATAGCATATATATGAAAAGCAAAAACTTGAAATGTATTAGTTTTATTAGTTCAACCAACGAACAAACCAATTACTTATACTTATTTTATGAATGAAAAAGTTACATGCTATGCTATATGCTATATAAACGCTATGAAATAAATTTTGTAGAAACAGATTATTATAATCTGGTAATCTTGTAATGTTGCATTTAGAAATTCTATGAGACACGCTGTAAACTATTTTAATTCATTAATATCTTCATACAGGACCATGTTTCATGCAATAAATGGACTTACTAACTTCCGGTATTCTACACAATGGTAACAGCAATAGCTAGTTTCTAACAATGATTTAAGAAAATAAAAAAACGTGAATTAATAATAAGTTGCCAATTTATACAGTTATAAATAATTCTGTTAGTTGTGAAGAATAATTAGAGATAATAACAAGATTAGCAAGGAAGTAGTTAGTGAGATTTCATTAAGTTGCGTAACGGATCTTCGAGCGCGTTCGGTCAATGCCGGAATTAACAGACAAGTTTCTAGTATTGTCGACATTTGCGTTTGGGAAGCTTGGTAGCTTTTTATAATGTTGATGATGACTAAATTGTATACATTCTATTAAAATCTATTAAAAAATATCCACCAAGTTAATTTTGACTAGAGGTAGAAAATTTATGTGTCAAAAAAGAGGGAAGGAGACATCTATGACCATCCATTTAGGTATTATTAAATTTCTAGAACCAATGGTAGAAGTAGTTCTTAATGTAGATAGCACTGTATAGTATATCCATGAAATTAATATACCTATCACTAAAATGACTCTCTTGTCACCTTTTTGTTAGTAAATGACTTTTTAATTACATTATACATAATTATACCGGAAAAACTAACAACCTAGAATAGCTTCAGTATTTAAATACCAATAATTATGTATGATCCATCAAATGAGGATGCTGTCAAACTTGGTTTGGTTTCCGTCGTCCGTACTAAACAATCAATCTCACCATACAGACCAACGATAACACTATCAGCGTCTCGCTCTCACAGTTATGCGCTAATAATAGCATCTCGCTCTATTTTAACATGCGCACGAGTAGCGAAGGTGACACATTAATAAACTTGAAAATTAACGTGGGTAACGGTGCTAAGTCTGCTGCTCATTGATGAAATTTATCTTTTAAAATTTTAGTTATGGATTTAAGGGGAGCATTCGATTCCGTCGTAATGTCATTCTATACCCTGAGTGCTTCTATACTATCATACATTCATAGATATATACTTATTCATCTCCTTTCACTTTTCTCACTCGGGAGTAAGCATCGCCCTTCTACTCTTGTAAATAATTGTAAATTATATGAGAAGCTTTTAAAAACACTTCTTTTCAAGTGATGCACTTATGAAACTGAAGATATTTTTAACTGATTCACAAAAGAAACGGCTAAGATAGTCAATTTGTCAGAACTTTTTATCTTTGTTCAGCGATAATACTTTATCACACGGTCCGATTTTCTAAAATGTTTTAGGAAGGAGTACCGCAGGGTTTGATAGTGTGACCCATATATATATAACTTTAGTCAGTTTTAAAGTGCATTCTTATAATTGTGGTTTTTCTAACTAATATTACAAACTCAAATGTGAGTTGTTAAGCCATAAATATGTGTGATTTTGGCGACACTAGTTTCAATAAAAAAGCTGTTTGCACTTCCTGTTACACTTTACGTAACTACTAATATATTTTGTTACAGTCAAATGTCACATTTATAACTCCCAGTGAGTAGAAATACACACACTCACACCATAAAGTGGAACCTTGACTCAATTCCAGTAAGAATACTGGACAAATCTTTAAGAAACTGTATGCAATTTACGTAATACGAGCTGTTGCCTGCGGCTAAACCTGCGTAACATTTTAGTCATATATCCGCAACCCACAGGAACCTATACCGAGAATAAAAATTGTCTATATGTAATTCTAGACTGTAATCTATCCACCCGTGCAAACTTTTTGAGCGTGATTAGGTAACAAACGTCTTTACACCGTTTAATCATTATAATATTGTGTTCATACACTTAGGAATATACTTTGATCTAAAACCATTTTGATAAATAAATAAATTTGATCAAAAATTTCCCTCACGTAATTGATACCCTCTAAAAATGTCAAATCCGCGAAACTAATCCAAGGTAACGTTAGAAAAAAAAACTGTCACTTGAGCACATAATTGTTTGATATACAAAATAAATGTACAAACAACGATAGCGGAATCAGCGCAACATAGCGCGATCATCTAGGTCACGGTCTGTAGTGAGAAAGAGACAGAGCACGCGCGTCATCCGCCCGCGCGACAGGGACGGAGGATGCCGCGTACAGGTTTCTATCAAGCGAATATTACCTGTTTTAAAATTCGTGTATTTTAAAGGTGTTTGTCAAGTCAATTATGTTGTGCCGTAATAGTGAGTCATGTGTGCAAAACTTTTTTTACTACTACTAGGCATTTTCAAACAGTAGCCGGTAATTCAAAAATATTGTAAACTAGGTATACATATATTCAGAATACGACTGCAATGACAGTCGACATTGGATAATGTCATAAAGTGATAACGGAACTGTCATTTGTCTGTTAAAATGTTGACGTTTAGAAACTTCACAAAGGTGTTATGCATTTCTGCACCTTGCGCTGACAGATAAGTATCACATCTGGTTAGAGTTACTTGCAAAAATATTTGAAATTTATAAATTAAAAAAAAAAAGAGATAATAAAATTCCGCTAACCGTAGCAATAAAGTATCATGTAAGCAATCATCCAATTCACACGTATACACTCATAGTAAACATTACACACTAATATAAACCTTATTGCTTTAGACATAAGGTGGTAACATATCAGCAAGAAGGTGATATAAGAAGTGAGACTTTCTACAGTTCGGTTTCATTCAGCGCGAATGCGAACAGCTGATTGCAAGAATTTGTTGAGTTACAATATCGTATGGAGTTTATTAATGCAAGATTGGTGTATGTATATTACTTACACTACCTTCAGAAATAATGTTGCTATATTTTCATTAAAAATTTTTAGAATGTATCCAGAAATTCAATTCAAAATGTGTTAGGAACGAATTCGGAACTTTTGTCCCGGTAATATGTTCCTTGGGGTTCACGAATCAGTATTAAACGCGGGCGGAGACACGGGCTAGAAGTTAATTAACTTGGATATCACTAGCCTGCTTTCAAAGGACTATCTATCTATCTATCTATCTATCTATCTATCTATCTATCTATCTATCTATCTATCTATACGGTACTTTAATAATAAAATAATAAAATTCAGTCCGCAATTTCGAAATAGGTAGAGCTACAGAATATGTAGCTCCACTTATTTCGAAATTACGGACTGAATTTTCGGGCATTCGATTATTCCGCTATCGAGGCCAAAGACGGCACTTCTAAAGAAACATCTTTTGGTTGGACCGCAGTTTCGGATGCACGTCTCATAGTAGTCCCTTAAGTATATAGAACAAGTTGAACTATCATAACAAAGACGGTGTACGGTGTAGTGTACACAATAAGGGCAGAACGGTTATGCAATCGTTTAGCAATGTATTGACAAACTCGTTGCAGATATCGATAACTGACTCATCGGGTGCCTGCGCGCACATTTTTATCTACTTTGCTTAGACAGATAATTTCTTTGCACCTGTTTTTATTTGCTTTTTTAACTGATCGTCGGTAATATGAATTTTCATGTATAGTTTTAAGCTGAATTGATATAACGACAAACTGACACAATCTGGTAAAATACCTTGTACTACTGTTTTCCTTTAGTGAAGTGTTCCTTAAATACAAAGCGGCAAAACAACATTTATAAAATTTAAATTAAAACACGTAAAAGAAATTCAAAAAGAGGTACTCACAACATCGTGTCCTTGACTGCCGCTCCTGACGACCTCTGGTGCCATGTACTCGATCGTACCACAGAAGCTGTAGGCTCTCTTCTCCCCCCCGCAGAACTCCTTAGAGAGACCGAAGTCTGTGAGGACAATATGGCCTTCCGAATCCAAGAGAATATTTTCTAGTTTGATGTCGCGGTAAATGATACCAAGCTGTAGGCAAAGATGCATAAATATGAGTAAAATGGCTGATGCCGAGTAGGATTGCAAGAGCAACGATGTTGGGTAGGGTAAGGTTTCATTGAAGCGGCTGTCGCAACTCCAGGATTGGAAGCTTTTATAGACAACAGTTGCTTATCTTTATCAAGGAACGTATCAACAGTGTTAACACAGCAATTTAGAAAAAATCCAGATTGACGACAATATGACTACGCTGTCTATATTTATACCTACATGTCATTCCTTTAGAAATTACAGGCGTAAGTATAATACATATACACAGTCACGCCCCCTGCCTTTCAGATTGGTGTTGGCAATAACCATGTTTCCACCTGATACGATCAAGATGTATAATGTTTCATACAGTTTTATCGTTTGTGGGCTCTCTTTTGTGTCATACCTTGAATAGAATGTTCTCGATCGTGAGTGTACAAAAGATGTTTCATTTGTCTGCAAAACACATAGGTAGACGTCCTAGACATAAGTGCATACAAGTCAGTGAACCCGAATACTATTCCTATTAACTTTACAACATTTGCAGCTGTCTTATAAATCATTGTGTGTGTTGATTCTGCGAAATTAATGTGCTTAACACCTGGATAAACGCGTAAATGTATCATAACAGATGAGGTTGTATAAGTCGGATGGATTCTTGAACCTTTCTAGAAGATCATTTTAAAAGTACAACAAGATTAGAGCATTCTTTTGTGTTTCTAGGAACATCAGAAGAAGAGGTGAGTTACATAACTGTATAATTTCCAATGTTGCTTGTTTTAGTGTGGGATACTTATATCAATAAATTAGCTTTTGGCAATCCAGTTCTAGAAGTAGGCCTCTCCTGTCTGCGCCAATCTTACCCAATTACCTTTCTCAGGTCGTCAAATTCATTAATTTACGAATTAACGAAAACGTACCTTGTGCAATTGCTGGAGGGCGAGTATGATCTCAGCGATGTATATCCTGACTTCGGCCTCAGTGAAGTGTTCCCGCTGGTAAAGGTGGGTGAAAAGCTCGCCACCAGCAACGTAATCTAGAACAAATAAAATAGGACATAAGATACAGGGTTATATTGGGATGTACATTTTTTAAGAGATTCTTATGACATCTAAGTTATTTTAAACTAAGAAATGGTTGACAATATCAGTAGGGAGCGAAGACCCAAAGTTACAATACAACCATACAGTTAGTGACTTTAATTTGCCTGACGTTGCACTGGCCGTGGCTATACGAGTATCATGCTAAGTTTCCGATATAATTATTTTATTATCATGAAATACGATAATTTGTTATACTGAATAAATTCTTATTTCGGGAAGATCAAGTAAAAGTTAAGCTTCTTCAAAACGTTATGCTTCTATAAGTGAAAGTGAACTCGCAAAGTGATGATGCGTACAGTAATACACCGATATTGACCGTATAAGAACATCATAACAAAGTTAAATATTAAAATTCACTAGACACACAGTTCAACAATCACATTACTGAAATAAAACAATAAAAGGTTTGTGTTGGAGACGCATAATAGCGCAGAGAAGTCTATGACTGACTTGTGCTGCATACTAATATATTACTGGTCTTGAATCTAGCTAAAGTTCATAAAGAACCCCTTATCACATTCTTCGCTGTTGGATTTTATCAAGACTTAACAGCGGTTAATTCATTTTTAGTATTATACAACTACCAAACCAAACTACCTAACAAAATTTCAAATAATTACCATGTTTTTTTTTTCAAAATGGTTGCTGACACATGTGTATATCCACATTTAATTGTTACTCTTTGAAAAAATCAACAACGGTGACCCACTGACACATAAGGAGGCGGAACAATACTTTAAGAATCTTAATTTCTCCAACTAAACTCTCGACACGAACCTCTTTAGCCCCACAAAGGTCATGATCATAATAATTGGCAATCAAATACCCATTAACTGGTTTGAAGCACTTCGAACAACCGCCACGAAATTCAGACGTTACCAGTTTCTCTTATTGGCAGTTATTAACCATGAATAATTATTCATGGTTTATGTATGTCAGTAGCAATACTTCATGATGCGTAGGAGTTCATTTGAAACCGCGCAATAGTCATTTAGGAGCATTAAATACGACTCTTGCGCACAAAATGTTGGTTATGAACAATAATGCCGAAACAAAATTAATGACAGTTATAGTGGTTAATGATTAGTTTCTCTTTCAAAATACGAAATAATAACTTTGTCCTGTATGTAATACACTGCGATTTTTAATAACGTATTTAAAGCATTTATTATGGCTGAACGTAAACGACTGAGTTTTGTTTCAAATATAAAGCTAGATGATATTATGGAACACAATGCAAAGATTATTAAAATTCAAACATAATCTTGTGAAAACCCTATAGAAATAACATCAAAATCAACCGTAAGCTTTTACAAGAATTTGAATTTCATTTTGTGCTATATCCACCTAATCAAGATGCTAGAGACACGAGAGGAGTCAACAAGGAGTGACACAAAAATATGTAACTGAAACGAGCAAATATTTGAACTTGAAATGGATCTGAAACAACAGGGCGCACCGCTCTGTGTATCTAGGTCGAAATATTAAGTCTCTGACCCACTTACAACAGCCCACGATAATATAAGTACTACAAATGAATACTAGATTGCTTTCAGAAAAGAATTATGTAGGGTGATAAAAGCGGCGCCTAAGAAGTGCTTACTTGGAGTAAAATATGCTTTGAGATCCTTCCTTCTATAACTGAAGAACACTATCTCAAATATGTGATAGTGAGTGAGATGAAATTATGGATTGTCGGTCAGAGTAAGTAATAAATTCATAGATTGTAAATAGGTCACAGGCGGATGTCTGCATAAAACGGTATAATATAAATAAATAGTGTTATTTACCTTGACCGAAGTTCAGGCACATGAATGAAATATGTTTTGGAAAAGAAACACATGTCGGGAGATAAGAAATACACTTACATTCAAGGATGTACATGAATGTGTACCGTTTTTATTTATTTTGATATTCGTGAGAGCGGACTCCCTGATGAGATGGGATTAGTCCACAATATAAAAGACGCTATAAATAGATCCCCTCTATCAATAATTTTCCGGAATAACATTAATTTCCAAGTATCTGACAGTGTTGCCAATCTTATTTACGTGTTAAGGAAGACCTATAAAGGTCACATAAAGACGCGACGCGTAGGCGTTTGAGGAGTAGGCGTAGGAGTGTTTCCATTTTGGAGAAAACCACGTAAGTAATCCCACAAGTAAAGGAAGTTAAAACTTTCTAATGATATTAATTCTAGAAGTTTACCTTCGTTTGACAAAAACAAATTGTAAAATACATACTGTCAAAAATATTGTGTGTATATCATTCAATATGGGCCGCATACACACGATATGGGGCCATACACACACACAATCATTGGCAGTATGTATTTTACTGTCAATATTATTGCGCGTGTCTCTCAATGACTGCCATCGAGATACGAAGTCTCGTGACGTCCTTCCGTGACGTTTGTGACGCGAATTTTTTTCAACTACGAAGTTACTTAATATTTACGCTAAAATATCTACGCGCCTCTGATATAAAATTGTTATTCCTTTCATTTTATGAAACGGTTTTATTTGGAGATTAATTACTTCTTCCTTTGATTATTTACAGGCTACGTTGGGAAAATAAGATTGCCAGGCATGAATATTAAACAGACTGTGTTTATTGAGTTTTTTAGCGTAAAGTTCGGTATTTTACTACGCCCACGATGTCCCACAGGATTGTTATTTCGGTCCAGCATCTTAGGTGGGCGTGATGCCTCGAGAACTCATGTACATTGTTATGTAAATATATCTACGACGTACACAAGTCTTACACGTAATTACATTAGCAAACAGTTTTCGCGACAACCCTGACGTGTCAGGTATAAACACCGTTATTATAAACGATACGTCGAGTGTTTCCTGATGTGTAGTACTAGTATTCTATTCAGAATTGATATTGAATATATGTATGAATGGATTGAAATTTATGAGCATACTTTTAACCTAGTTGAAACATGTATTTGCAAAATAAGCGAAGGAAGGCTTCACAGTAGAAAAACCGTAACTAACTGTCAAAATAGAAAATCAATCATCATACCTGACAATGGAAACAAAAAGATGATAATCTAAGGAATAACTGTTTCATAAGGTTCATCATACACGGAAGTCTTAAAAATAGAAGAGAAGAGAAAATTAGATCAGTTTATAAAGCTGTGTAGGGCCGTCAACAAATACTGTACGAGCTCGTTAGATATATTTAACACGAAGCCACACGAATTTCGTAAACTCGTTCTTGATAACTTGCCTGACTGATATGGAGCTTGAGAATGCGTTCCTTTCTTAATTTTCGTTAATCACTGCCAGAACACAGTGATTAAATTAATCCTATATTTTCATTTATACCAATTATTAGATTTTTATTTGCAATTTTATTTTTATTTTATTTTATTTGCAATTTTATTGTTATTTATGTGCATATTATTATTGTAACTATAGCCATTTAATTCCTCTATTGATTAATTCACAAATAATTATTTAATTTCAGTTAATCAGTTATAGTTTATAAAACTGTTAATATTTTATTGTTTATTGTGTTTTAATCTTCATATTGAAATATAACTGTCAATTAATGGTGCATGCTGTATTCACCTGTAATTAGTTATGCAATTAGTTATAAGCATCAAACAAGTGTAATTCATAATTAAATTGTATTATTGTATATAACTGTTGGTGAATCTAATAAATAAATAAATAAATTAAGTGTTATCGGATAGCACCTATATCCTCTTCAATTTTAAACTTGGTTAAAAGCATTCAATTTGTTTATCAACGATCTGTAAAAGTGTTTTCATATAGATAAACCAAAAGGTGCCGGTAAGAATATATTATAGCCTACAGCAGCTTGCATTACTGGCTTTAATAATATCGGTCCTAAGAATGGGCAACTATTTTAATTCCGAGATTTGGCCGAAAAGCAATCAAGACAGCCGTTGAAATGATAATATGCCTTTAAACCTAAATAATAAGGAAACTACTGTCCACAAATACATCATTTTATGATCAATTTTGATGACACATGATTTCAATCCGATTAGTCATCTAATGATTTTAAGAGTACAGACGATTTTAAGAGTTTTAGATACAAGATTATTTGTAGAAAAGTATTTATGATAAGTAGCAATAAACATAATAGGAAGCAAGGAAGAAAACACTCAAGTGATGTTGTTTGAGCAAACCAATTGTGTGAGAACATGCTAACACAGTAAGTAGTCAGTGGCTTGCACGTGCACCTAACAATGGGTGGCTGCTGTTGGAAAAGCACAACGAAACGACCGACAGGTCAAGGTGTAGTTATGAAACCTAGTACAGTTCTGGTAGACTGAAATTTAACGGCCTAGCAATTGATTGGAGGGACTTGATCGCGTTGTTCGTGGGAATAAACTATTTTTATTGGATATTACAGGAATGTAAAAGTCATTTTATAGTTAGAAGCTCACAAGAAATATGAAAATTAGATTGGTAAAGAGTTAAAAGTTTTCTATATTCAAGTGAAGAAACAAATTATATTTGTTATTCGAGAAAATTGTAAGCTCGGTGTGTTTTAATGAGATTTTGAAATACCTTATCGATATATCGACTCAATTTATTTGAAACTTTCTACAATAACAATATTTACAGAGGTTCAAATTTAGGCCAGGGAAGTTGCTCCGAGTATATTGGTGTTGTAATTAATATAACGGAACATCTAACAAGCGAGAGTGATGAAGATAATAATCTAATAAATAATAGGTACACGTTTCAAATCGTTGTGCAATTCAACAAGAAGTCGTCTGTTGTTGTATCGATGGAGTAAATTGTCAGAGGTGAGAAGTCACCCGATGTGTGATAAAAGACATCGTAGTCGCCATTAAATTCTTAGATAACTTTCAAGGTGAACATAATATAAATCAATCGTCAAGATATATTGAGGTCTCGAAATTGCAAGTCCATTGCAACATTAGCAATACATTGCTATCATCAACCTTTACTCATTTGATATTAGATTAAGATGGAGATATGATTGGCGGTGAAACCTAAAACAATGAAGATTCTAACTCGTCTGTCAAGGTAACATTTGCTGTAGGTAACTGAATATTTATATACTTTGAAGAGATTCACAATTAATTACCCAAGTGTGAGCAGGCGTGAGCTATTAGATTTTATATAGTTGGTGCAGTGGGTCAAGGTGGTGCAAAAGTAGGTCTCAACGCCATATTGTTTGGCAATCATATTCGCGGGTAAATGCCATACTTTTTTGAATGTGCAGAAATATTCTCTACGCGTAATTATAGTATTGTCCACGGTGATTGAGGTTTTGACACTATTTTGTTGTTGGAACGAATTTGAGAATGCATTTTGAATGTGTCAGTATTTCTATGTCGCTATTTCTATTTGGCAATCTCAACTTTGAACTTTGTTTATGTAAAAATGGACATACATAATGATACTTTCCATTTTATCTTGTAATTCAAGCTCCGCAGTGAAACGTTACATACATGGTAATAATTTGCAAGGCAGATTACTTGTACATTATGGCAAGATAATCTATAAAACTCGGGGCGTAACTTCCGAGACTGTGTATGATAAGTAATTTAAATATTTCTGAGAAATTACGATCATTAAATGTGACACAAAGGCAAAATTCAAGTTAAAGGAGAAACACTTCCAAAAGTCCTCCACTGGAAACATTTTACGGGCCATCATTATTAATTTATGGAAATAGCATTTACAATGTTAGCTTAGACGAAAATGGATAAGAGGAACACATTATATTTTATAAAATGAAATTTTTTGTACAATACAAGCATGAATTTGCCGCTTAAAGATGGTTGACATTGAGAGTTAAATCAGAATATTGACCGTCTTCGACAAAACGAAGTTCCATGAGGAAATTTTTACACCTGTCTAGTACGTTAAGTTGTTGATTGCGGCGGTAAGACCCATCATGGGGGAGTGGCTAGAGAGGCCACACGGTGGCCTCTCGTACCGTCAGACGCAGGTCATTACCGGACACGGTAACTTCGGGCGGTACCTGCATCTGATGGGCATAGAGCCAACGCCCGAGTGCCATCACTGCGACGCGAGCGTGGACTCGGGGCTGCACACGCTCACCGAGTGTCCGGCGTTTGAAGCGCCGAGGCGGGAGCTTGTGACGGCCCTGGGGGTGAGTGTGCTCACGCTCTCCACCCTGCTCGCGGCGATGGTCCGCTGCGCGGATGCGTGGGCGGCCAGCGCCTCCTTTTGCGAGCAGGTCATGCTCGTGAAGGAGACAGCAGAGCGGGCGCGGCGCAGCGAGCGAGAAAGACTCGCGGACATCGCTGGCCGCGTTCGAAGGCGGCTCGGGCGTCGGAGGGCGCAAACCGACCTCCGCCCCCCATGAGCGCGGGCCTGAGGGTGACGGGTGGAGCCGCTCGTCACCCTAGCAGAAGCAGGCCACGGCGGCGGCGCGCATCGTAGGACGATGCGCGCCCCCCCCCCCATACCGGGGGCGAGTCGGGGACCGCGTGGTCCCCCCTCCCGAGGAGGGCCGGACCGAGAGGAATGGCCCTGGGTCAGCCGGGGTGCGAGGGATATGTCAAAAGACAACCTCACCTCCGGCCTAGCACATCGACCCACAGACGGCGTGCGGTTTAGTCGGTTCGAGTCCGACATAACCTACCCCTCCGGCTCCGGAGGGGTGGGTATCCGTGTGGATTTCCCGCACGTAAAGTACGTTAAGTTGTGTTTTCTCTTTCTATAACTAAAATGTGCAGAAAAGGATAAATTTTATTCAATCCCACGATTGCAAGCTTTCACTTTTATGAACGTAAGTATATTTTAAAATATTTTCAACAATAGGACATTAGAGGATGAAAATCACTAATCTTCGTTTATATAAAGACGTTCTTTGTTAGTTTTTGACTACTTTCAGACAGTACTAAAGCATTATGTATTTCATAACTTTCTAACCTTGACGATGGCACCGTCAATTTCGTAAGTGCGTTTTCATTTTGCTTCGCGGCCACAGTTAAACAGTGTTAAATAATGGCCGCGGTTTTGCACAAACATTTATTTCTGAATGATTTCTTTGTCAAAATTCACAAAATGTAGTTTCATTTGCAAATTTTCGTTTCACAAATCAAGCAATGTTGTTGTGTAGATACTCTTTTTTTCTTTTATTTATTCTTCGTGTTGTTTTATTTATAAACCTAATGGAGGTCAGTTCTATCAAGTGCCAGAGCATAAAATGAACAAACTATGGTATCTTCTTCAACTCCTGTGTAATTCGGTTTTGACTTATCAAGAAGATCAGTGCAGTCGTCATCAACATCTTTAACAACTTTACAGTATTGTCCATATTATTCAGTACGTCTAGATTAACCGATTACGTATGTAATTACGTGAATCAATGCTTGGTAGGAATAACAACGCGTTGAGGAACTGCTTATGATTCAAGACAAGTATCGACCTTTGCAGAAGTCTTACACTGCAAGGGCGTTTATTTCCATGTGCAGCTCATTCAGATTTCTTTGTTTATCTAATAAATTTATGTTTTTATTCCTTATAAATAAATACGATTGAGGCTTGATGGAATCTGTATATAATACATGTTCTGTTCATTCTTCTCTTTATCATCACTTGGCAAAATTGCTTCAAAATATGGATTTCAACCTATAGTTTCTGGACCATACGCCACTATATGATCAATTGTGGGAAAATTTATGTAATTATACGCAGATAAAGCAAGACTTCTAGTTTCAATGTCAAATCTAGCATGACTCAGCATAATAATGAAGACTGCCATTTTTTCACACGTCTCACCGCCATCGTTATCTCTCAGTCAGTCAGTTTCTAATGAATTTCTCGCTTCCTCATTAATAAATTAGTTATGTTAAGAGCGAGACGCAGCTTCCTATAATTATGTCGGTAGTTGGTACATCGTACGCGCGTTTAACTTTCTCACGTTACGCACATTTGATCATTTTAGTCGGTATGTAGTAGATATCAAAAAGGTCAACTCTCAGAAAGAATCCGACAAAACGTCAATTCATTAATAAACGATGCAATACTGAGAAAATGCTTCAGGGAAATCATGTGAAATCGCGTTATTTCACTCTTTCACTATATGACGCGTGAAGCAGTTATATTGACTTGAAATCAAAATTTTGTCCGGTTTGTTTACGGGATTGTCTAGGATCATTTTTTGTGTAAAAACACGTTATGTTTGTAAACAGCAAATTTTGAATGTATGATCTTTTAAAGAATGATTCGTAGTCTTAATTCAAAGTTTGTACAAGGAAGTTGCATCTACCAAACAATAGTGTACGAAATGCTTGAGTAAGCAATAAGCCGAATTGCTCCAACTCCGCATCACGGCGGATGCAGCCAGGGTCGGTAAAACTGGACTGTGAAGCAACCAGTCAGTATTCCGCGACCTTTGCAGTAAAAGACATCGGGTCAGCACGAACTAGTTTTAATAATTAGCGTATGAAATTAATATGAACTGTAACTATTTATGGCCAAGTTTATGATACAATCATGACTCTTGCCCATTGGGATAGGCAGAGACAACATCTTTCAGTCTGATTCTTTTGGAAGGCGTCACCCTTTGCTCAAAATGTTATTAATTAATTATAAATAAGAAACTAGTAATATAAACACGCCCGACAGTACACGCATGTTATCACAACAAAAGTAAGCCGATTGAAAATCACTCGATTGATAAATCGATACGTGTAAATCGCGAATCGTTCGCCATATAAATAACATTCTAAAAACAATGCTAATAAGGTTGAAAGTTAACGATTATGTATAATTGCGTAAGTTGCGTGCACATACCTTGACACAGTTGCGCGAGTTAGATTCGTACACTGAATCGAGACAATTAGTCATAGGCGCTTTGTAGGATAACACGTAAAAGTAAAACTCGCTTTACATTTCTGCTTTAGAAAGTGCTCGCTCGAGTCGCTTCAAATAAAAAAGAAACGTCGATCACGTGACGTGACATTCTACTCGCGGGACGTCGCCACTAGATTTTTTTCTTTTTTAACCTTTCACCTGCGTTATGTCATTTTGCATTACTACATTTTTATTAAATACCTTCTCAGAGGTAAGGGTGTTCCCTGAGGCATTCCTTTTTGAAGAATTTCAGTCTGCGTGGACAGTTTTCTTTGAGATTACTGTGAGTGCCTTTCATGTTTTATTGTCAAATCAAATAAACACTTCAGAACATAGAGATTCAAATTATATTGGAGACTGCCAATTCAATAGATAATTACTATTGAATTGGCAGTCTCCAATATAATTCTCCCGATTCTTAAATCCAAAATCATGATTACTTATTTTTTTATTTCTAAATATCACTAGCGAAAAATCCATACGTCTGGGAACTTTATAAACCCAGTACACTCAGACAGAAAAAACGACCTATGAATCACACAACACATAATTGTCCCATAGAACCCAACACTCGGTTGCAGAGAGCCGAGACAGACATTACGACACTCGTCAAGCGAAATTGAACCTTAAGGCTTACAGCTATTATTTATTGGAGGCTACTGTATGTAATTTGGGTTGTTGGTGAGATATAAAGGTTATTTATCCAGCGGTAATAGTATAATGTTTACAATGGGTGTGAGTTGTTTTATAGACAATTGTTTAATACAATTTCGTATTACAGAAAATGTTTCGCATAATTTCGTTTCATAGAATAATCAATATACATAATACTTACTTTAAAGAATTTTAAATCATTGAATTTTGTTTCATATAAAGTTAAACATTAGAATAATCATTTCATAGAATATCAAATCAAATATTCTTAATCATTATATTGTTTATTTAATAGAAAACTTATTACAAAGAATAACATATTATCAAAGTGACAGTTTCTAAACGTTTCAATTCATAAAATGTATACCCTCATTTAAATGGGACATTTTTTTTATAAACTAAACAATTGATGTGTCTACAAGGTCGACGGAGCCCCGCTACGCGAGGCTCCTACTTCTGGGTGGTTTATAAAAAAATAACCACGAAGGCCTAATGCGGGAGCTTCGCTACGCTCTGCTCCCGCATTAGCCTTCTAACCTAACCTATCCGAGTCGGGGTAATCTGAGTCGGGGTGTTAACTATATTGTAAATGTAACAGTTAAAAATAAATGTGATTTGGAACATTATAAAGGTGGTTTAATATTCTTTAAAAAATAATTCTACAGTTTGATAAGTTTGTTAAACAAAAAAATGTGATTAGAAATTCGTTCAATTGTGTTTCTGTGAAATATGTTTCATTGTAGTAAATTGTTTTTGAAACAATAATATTCGAAATAAAAATATAAGAAGTAGAGATGGGCCGAGTACTCGGTTGCCGAGTACGCCGAGTACCGAGTGGTACTCGGCGTACTCGGCGGGTATTTTGATACTCGTACTCGGCCGAATAACCCGGTTTCAATGCCGAGTATACTCGGTTTAGGTAAAGCAATATATTTAGGTTGTTGACGTTGACGCAAATAGCTCACAATTTTGAGATATTTCCAGCATGTTGGCTTCTGCTGTTGTGTTTTTATTTTTGTTTTTTTTTGTTTTGTGTTCCATCTCTTTTTCTATTTTCTAGATTTTTATAAATTTAATATCTTTCTATTTATTATTCATATCGCATGCCCTCCACATAGGAGCCAGTTGAAAACTAGCGTCAGGCACTGCAGTTGCAGTTGTGCAGTTGTGCCTGATACCATGCAGAACTGACCCTTTTTTTAGTGTAGCGCGAAGAACAATTGTGCCTGATTAACTTGTTTGCGTGTGTCAGTACACAATTAATTGTGTAATCGGTACCGAACTAAAATAAAAGGTTTTTCTTTCTTTCTTCTTTCTTCTTCTTTCAAAGTTTCATTTTCCAAACCTTTAAACTCTTCTGTGTGCTTTATTTTAACATGGCTTAACATTGCTGTCGTAGAAGCATTCCGTCCAATACCGCTACGTGAAATCAGAGAATTGCATAAGGTGCATTTCACTTTCGTTTTATCTTCATCAATTTCGTCGTAAAACGTCCAAATTCGGAATCTTTTACGTGAAGTCATCACAGTCAATTGTTAATTAACAAACTTTTTCAATTATTTACTATGACGTGCAACGCGACGTATTTGTTTGTAAACTAGCAAGCGACTGATAGATGAAAGGCCGCTCGTGCCGCGCGAATCTGTTTGTTCTTGTTTACGCGCCCGAAACGGGGATTTGATTGAACCGAGTTACTCGGCCGAGTACTCGGTAGGAAAAAAATTGAACCGAGTAAAACTCGGTACTCGTTACTCGGCAAAAGTGCTACTCGGCGCATCTCTAATAAGAACCAAATATTATATGAAACATTTTCTGTGAAACGAAATTCTATGAAATTTCTTTCTACGAAATAAGGGGCTCCCGTTTACAATCAATTAACAATAGGGTCCAGAATGCCGGTCTGTTTTCATAAAGTTAAGCAACTACCTTTAAAAATTAAAGTTCAAATGAAAAAGTAGACGGACGAGTAAGTTCATCTAATTGAATTTCAAATATGGAATCTTATTGTAACGGCACCCAGGCCATGGCGTTCTATTTACAATTAAAACGATGCGTTCTGTTTCATCGACATTATTTGTTTATAGCAGAGTGATAAATACACAGGATAAATAGGTACGCTTGGGAAATCCAAATTAACGTGTCGCAATGATATATATGTTAGAACGGTAAATATTATTTTACTTTTTGTCTTATGCTTTCTGGATAAGACTTTTGCAATGGCATATTTCATGCAAACACTAACACAATAAACTATTTAAAAATTCTAATAATTCCCCGACATGATCTCGAAATATTTGGTTCACTCATGTGAGCTAAGATTTCACCTAAGTTGAACCTCAAATACGTTTCTTTCTTTTTGCGCACAAGGTTAAAAAACCACATGTCAATTTTTATATGAAGTAACTTTATTTGAAGTTATTTTATCTTCCAAAAGACTGGATAATACAATACTTAATCAAATTCAATTCCAATCAAGTTTATTCGAAAACAAAAATTTATTATTACCATAAGAAAATATTGTGTCGATCGGAAATTTTCCCGTGTTGATCTTAAAAGCAATCTCTATCAATAAATCCGGCGCTTGTATCCTGGATTATATAAATATAACCCCTCATGAAGTTCAAATGAGGTTGTCGGGCCGCCAGGGTCTTTCGCCCTGGCTTGTGTAACAGTTGAAAGACCTTAGGGTCCGGACACGGAGGACGAAAGGTCTCGAACGGATAGGGTCACATTGTTGTATCGATTTCGAGGTGCCAGACAACCCCCACTTACTAAAAGTTCCGTACTTATTTTAGAATCCATATTATAATCTTGTTAGGCCATGCTTACTTTGAGTCTAGAAAGCGCCGAGTAGTATGTCATAGAACGTTATTTTTTTTTAGTTCTAGCCCTCCTATCAACCGCAGCATTTTCAACTTTAAATAATATATTTAATCTCCGCCCGCGTGGATGTCTGTTATCACGACCAAGCCTTTCCCAAGTTCTAGTCCATCCCTGTACCAAATTTCATCAAGATCGGTTCAGTGGTTTAGCGGTAAAAGCGTAACAGACAGACAGAGTTTCTATCGCATTTATAACATAGTAAGTATGTATAGAAAACTAAACTATCAATATAATTTAAATACAATTCCCAGTAAATAAGGTGTAACGAGGTCTCGTCTAAAAATAGTTTACCCTATCTCGTACAACGGACATTTGATAAATACAACAATACAATACATAACCTTTATGTATATGTATTAGATGTTGCCAGCGGTTCCGCCCACTGATGAAAATTCCATTCATTATTTTTTACCAACTTCGAAAGAAGTTTTGTGATCCGTGTTTTACCGATTTCAGTGATTTATGGTCGTTTTTATAACCTGAGAAATTATCTTCTATCATCTGAACAGATTTTATATAATTTAATATAATTTTTGGTCCTACAAGTCTATTGCCATCAACTGGACACTCTTTCACGAACAACTAGTATAGGTACTCATACAACATAAGTACATAATTAAAACTATAACATTGCACCTTCCGCTTGTAACTTTATACTTGGTGACATAACGTTTGTTATTCTAACCTTGTCGACTAATTACAAATATTTAAAAATGTATTTTACTTACCGAGTATAAGGTGTAGTTTCGCATCCGTCTGGAAGGCGTAGTGTAGGGTAACTAGGAAAGGGCACTCCCTTACTGCCTCCAGGACCTGTAGAATACATTCAATTTAGCATAGGGAAGATTGATACTTCTATACGGTACTTGATAGAACCGAAATTGGTTCCTTGGGGAACACCGAGATTTATTTTATAAATTTGTGGATGAGATACCTACATGTTATTTCTGAGTAAATTATTAAATTTATTTTTAAGTTTAATGATAATGTAAAGAGATACGTAGGTAGCAAGTTGTTGGTAACATTTTGAGCAGATGCATATGGTTTATTGTCTAAAAAGCCTTTACAATTACAGCAAAAGTTACTTTCCTAAAAGTGCACACTGACAAACTACTACCTGACGCGGATCCTTACTATATGCTTTCTCTTTTACTCTACAGCATCTACAAAGATTTTATTATCTTCCTTTTATGAATAGTGATTTTTTTTCTTACCTGTCTTTCAGTCCTCGTGTGCTCAGCAGTCTTAAGTTTTTGAACTATCGATGCTTTTTTCAACACCTTCATAGCGTACAATTTGCCTTCGTCGACGCCGCATCTTTTCCTAACTAGAAATACTTTGCCGTAAGCTGTAACAAAAGAAAACAACTATATTAGTTTAAGACTAGAGTACCGACGTGTACAAGGTTTGTTCGCTTATGCAACACAAGTTATAGATACTAATATAACCTGTATTGCATAAACAGAATACACGTTCTCAATAGTTAATACGATTAGTGCTAAAGCAACGACTTCCTTTTGTTCTACAACATAATAGTAGAGTATACTGGATTTTCCTTTCATCCCTCTCGAATGACACAAAAAAATAATACAAGCAATCATGTCCTAAACAAGGTCCACTCTAATGTAGCTGGAAAAGGTTATTATATATTATGAACAATAGCTTTTTATGGGTCACTCTCATGTGACAAGTGGGTCGAGTAAGAACAAAAGAGTGATTATGATGATAGTTATGGTATTTAAGATATAGTGGGTTTCTACACGCGTTAATCTTAAAACAAAGAATGTGTACAGGATAAATAAATGAACAAGATTTGTCA
The DNA here is from genome assembly GCA_949126895.1 of Eilema caniola. Taxonomy (NCBI): domain Eukaryota; kingdom Metazoa; phylum Arthropoda; class Insecta; order Lepidoptera; family Erebidae; genus Eilema; species Eilema caniola. Next base: position 587,830 of record OX421486.1, on the reverse strand, counting down.
TCTTTATTTGTTACCAATTTGAGGAGATGAAAGCGTTTAATGGAGTAAGTAAGTAAGTACTGTGATTGTTAACAACAAGAACTAGGTATAAATGAAAGTATAAAACTTAACAGTAAGATATTAGTATTGAATAATATCGGTTGAACTGATTTAAAATTTGTAAAATCTATTATCATAAGATACAATATCTGTACAACCGCTTTTTTTAAAACAGAAATGTAAAAAAATGGTTTGCTTTTCTTGTAAAAAGTACAGATAGATAGATAGAGGAATGGACTTGAACTCTCAAAAGAAGCTTGACCATGAAACTGTGTCTACAAATGAAGCTGACACAAAATTCACAAAAGCAGATCACTTCGTTTCTCCGATTTACGAAGAACGAAACACCATTGTTCGACAGTTTATTGGTAAAAAAAAAATGCGTAAACAAGGCGAAGCAGTTTCCTTTCCGTTTTTAACAATGTTGTTATGGGAAGTGGGCATGCAAGGATAACAATAGGTGCGATGCAAAACAATGATTAGGTAGGTGCTGTATCTTTCGATATATGACGGAAGGAACAATATTGAGGTGATTTTGGAGGACTGGCTGAACTAGAAGTAATCAAATCGGTACCAACTTGCTTAAAAGATTTAATTATGTGTGTGAAAGGAAGAGATTTCAGGTGGCTGTTGCTCCCGTGAAAGCTTAAATCTACTATATTTACTATCTTTATTGCTATCTTTTTATGATATCCAATGTCTTGAAATTTCCATCTACGTAGGGGCTGTTCTGTTACAAAATAATAATTCAGAACCGTTTTATTCAGCCTCTGAAAGTACAACATACTTACACATTTTGTAATTTAATTTCAACATCGATAACATTTCTCGTTGTGCGTCGCCGTGGTTTAATTAGCCTCACTAATTTGCTGGTTAATTAACGCAAACTAGTTTCCATTAGCCGCGACATTATTGTCACTAAATGAATTATAATTTTCTTAACACAGCTATTTACACGTGAAGGACAAGAGTCAATTATATTTATTAAAAATTGCTGTTCGCGTCCAAACGAGAAGTAGAATGGAGACCGACTTATAGGCGAACATGTAGGACGCCTTAAGACTGACCCGAAAAAGGTAGTTGGGAAAGATTGGACGCGAAAAGTAGAGGATCGGGTATGGTGATCGGTTGATCAAAGTATTCTCTCTGAAGACGACAAACGAGATCTGGTATACAAGTTCAAAAAGTAAATACAAGGTACCCATTAGGATGTGTGATGCCTAACTACGGGAGAATGTCGCACACAACGACCGCATTAATGCGTAAATGAAAGTAACGGCATCAACTACATACAACTGGATGGTACAGGCAGAGAATGCTACCTTGAACTGATGACAACGGTAACAAGTATGACTGTGACGGATAACTAAGTTCTGGACCAATAGACGAACATCCAGGATTTTCTGGTCCAACATACACGAGACCAGCCAGACAAATCGATGAATGATGAATTTGAGAATATGCAGGATCGATTTAACTCAATCACTGAACACGTCGGTTACTCCAAGCACCTTCGTCACCTAATCCTAAAGACCACTTTTGATCGAATTAAGCTTATGAAAGAAAAAAAGAAATAAAGAAAGATATTATTTATTCAGCCGAGACAGACACAAAAAAAAAACCCAATGAACCCTTTAATGACACAATTCCAAAGCGCCAATAGCACCGTTTGCATATTGCGCTTGGAGCTCAGTATCTTGATGGCGATGATGAACTATCCTCACAATGTGATACTTTCTCTTGCTATGACGACTGGCCAGATGGTATTGATGCAATGAATTGTGCCAATCGTAGCAATAGTTGCGATACGTTAAGTATTTGAACATTGCTAACAAATATGGGAGTACACTTGCGAACATAAAATCATGGTGACCTTTAGTTAGTAATAAAATTAGTCTAAGTTTCTTGAAATAAATGATATTTTATTAATAGGACAATTAAGTGCCCTGGAGGGGGCGACGAATACGACTGCAAACCTCGCCGTAATAGAACAAGAAAGTTCTCACGAAGTATTGTGCATAAAATTCAGAAAAGCAATCGAAGACCGTTGGGACTAATGATGGATCTAGCGAGAAACCTCACGCTTGTGATCTCAGCACAAGAATGTTTACGTGTGCACACGAAGTGCTGTGCATTAAATTCAAAAAAATATGCGATGGCTATTGGTGATGGATCTGATGAGATGCCTGAAGCTTGTGATCTAGTAAATCAACTCAACGGAGTTTCCAAAACATTCAGTCGGAGAATATAGCAGTAGTAGCAGAGTATAGTATGAAGATAGATATTGCATCGAATACCACCAGATGTGAACAGACGAAAAAGGCGTATCTTGTACTATTACGGGATTGTCTATCACAATCCCGTAATAGTACAAGATACGTCTAAGATGGCAGAAGTAACCTTAGAAGGCTAACGAAAAATAAAAGAACTGAAACATTAACAATCCAAACCACTAATAATTTTCTTAATTGATATCTCGATAAAATTCATACCTCCTTTAAAACTTCTAAAAAAAGACTCAAATTAAGAATCCTGAAGTGGGTTCTTTCCCGAGTCCTACGGTAAGGGTCAATGTTTCTATCAGGTGTTTCCTGACATGATGGCAGGCCCTTTTGTTTGCGGTAGCCACTCGCGCACCGGACGTATTCAGTTACCAACGAACAGCTGCGTGGCGACATCCATGGTGTTCTAATACGTGACGTGACCATAAGTTATGTGGGAGAATTTGAGATTGTATATTTTTTACACATGTAGATGCGTCTACCAGTGATGAAGCGTTGATTCTCTAACTTAATTGATCACTGCCGTAATCGAAGTGATTATTAAGAAATGTTAAAGAATGCGTTTAATTCGGAAGTTCAAAATATTTACTTCGACCAAAATAAGCAGGCTGCCGACGGAGTTCTGTTAAATTAACACTACAGCAATCCTTTGAATGCAATTTACTTATAAAATAAAAAATAAATAAATAGAACTTTAAGGGAAAATTAAATATTCCAATCCAAAAAGAGCAAACCCAGTACCTTTCACGTAAGCAAGAAAAGACTTATTCAAGTTCCAATAATGATCCAGACCTCGATACGCCCAAGTTTGATATTAGAACAAAATAAAATTCTATGGAATATTATTACCCAATGTCAATATGAGAAAAATGTTCATACTGCAACGAGTACCGTGAGAGTTTCCAAGGTGATCCAAGAGGTTAACATCACAATGTAAGAACCAATCTTCTAAACTGATGGAAACACTACTGAACCCGACCATCCACTATTGGCGCTCAAAATGCTCAAGTTTGATAATAGGACGAAAAAAGTAATTTCAATGAGATATTACCAAAGGTCGATGTAAGAAAAATGTTGACCGACCCCAAATGTAATGGGAAATGGCACGGCAGAAGAGGAGGTCGCACAGGTATGACAGGATGTCTTCATTTTATAAGCCACCACCAATTTCGAAATTGACGATGAACCATCCATTCATTTATGCGATATGTTCGACCACCTGGCAATTCGTAGATCAAGTTAAAAGAAAACTATGCAATGAATACACTCATTTTCTTGTTGTCATGTGCCAATGACTATTTTTACCGTGAAGTTTGTCAGGTGCAGCCGTCTCTATCGAAAGGTTTGTTGGTCAACCGGTCAACTGTGCTAATCTCGTTCAGTTTCTTAATATACGATAAACGTGCATAGGCAACAGTGACCGGTTTCGTATGTAGAACAATTTTGATCTTGAGGAATAGTAAAGACAAAAGAGGAACCGAAAAGTTACAGTTCGGACTCCAAAGTGCAGGTTTTGGCTGCAACCGGATTTAGCCGATAAAGAAAGAGAGAGATAACAAAAAATAGAATCCAACTCGGCTCTAATTATAAACAACAAAAACCGCAGCTAATACAATACAATTTGAAACGCTAAAACGAGAACATATAGTAAACATCCTAAACACGGGGGCGTTTCCGAACATTCCGGGTCCGAATGCAGAAACGACCTAGAACGGTCGATGCTCCTTACAATCTATTCCTAAGCAAATAATCAAAAATGTACTGTATACGCAGCTTTGACCTAGCATCGTGATAGTGAGAACACCGAAGCAAACCTATACAGACTCTCACACAAAAAGTGAATCGGAAATCGTTTTAATAAATTTATTGCGACCAATATGATTGATGATAAAATTGGCTACTATCTTTGTACCTAAAGGCGTGAAGCCAAAAATAGTAACAAAACAAACAGAATGCCAATGTCCTACATAGTCGGTGAGAATTTGTATTATACGACCGAGTAAAATGGATGGCCATTGTTTAAGTGAATATTGTTCTATAGGTAGAATAAAGAAATCTCATAACTCACGGAAATATAGTCAACTGATAACACCCACGAATGATAAGAACTAAAGTGTAGAAATTGCGGAAAATAGAATCAGAAGGAAGTGGCAGTTAATGCGAATATTGAAATATATAAATATATAAAAATAAAAAAATATATAAATTGAAATAAAAAAATTATCACGATTTTTTTTTTCATTTTCAGTGGCCATGTTCACGGGGTCCCCAAAATGAGCCACAATAAAATCTGTTAAAATAGTTTTATTTAGCTAAACAATCAGATACTACTCTGAGAGTGAAGGTTAAGTTTTGAACTGCAACAAGGCAACCGCGTGGTTATGGTGCTGCCAAATGAAGTCGACAGTCTGAGAAGGTTGAGCTTACCCTTGCCCTACGCAAAATAGGGACACCGTGGTTTTTAAACCCAGAAAAGCCATCTGAAAACGGTAACTTTTTAAGCTATCTTGTCCTACATTTGACAATCTTTAGCTGGCTAAACTGAGCTAACATCAAAATGTTTACACAAGAGACTCATGAGTCATTCAATTAGTCTCTATAGTTTACATTACAAGTATACAATTATTTAAATAAATAATTCTGCGTCTAACAAATTTAAACTAGATTTCACCAGTTCAACTAAACTGGAGTTCTCATGATTTACCGAGTGTGAATTTCATCAACGAAACTGAATTTTCATTTATTTAAACGTGTAAGCCACAATAAAATTCAGACAAAATAAAAAATAAAGCTATTACGAGATTACTTTCAAATTCAAATATTTATCAATGAACTTGAAGTTCTGAGAACGTACCAAGGATAATTAGGTATAAGAAAGAAGAACCATCAATGAGTAACCTAAAATCAATCTCAAAGAGCAAAAATAGGAGCTTCACACTATAATGGAAAATGTACGAAGCCCACATTACTGCAGACGTCCTTTGAGTGCGTTGAACCAGTGATCGGGCGTTTCAATACTGACGAACATCAGTCTGCCCGATTTGTTTTTCAAAGTTTATTTATTACTAGATGTTTAATTCAGAAATGATGTTTGTAATCCTAAAACTATTATATGAATGAAGAAGTTCACATCTGGGTACTCTGTATCGACACGGTACTTTTGCTCAAAGCTTGGAAAATTCAATTTAATTTATTACTTTTAATAATACAAGGGAAAGCAGACATGTGTTAACGTTATTTGCGTTCGAGTTGATACTGAACGGAATATGATTAAGTAACATTGGAACGGCGTCATACATGTCACACGCTACACACACACACAATTATGCTTGGTGAGCTAAAAACCAAATATGTAAATATCTCGAACATAGTATTTCATAGAACACTACTCCTACCAAAACAACATAACAACCACATAAGTGTAGACTGTGAAGAAGATAAGTGTGGGGACAGGCAATCTTATGTGTGAAACCAGACGTACCTTACCTACAGAATCCATAAAGAAACTTTATTTAAAGAACTTAAAAGGTAGAATTTTGATTACTGAGAACCAGAGAAATTTACCCGAAGCGCTTTTGCTACGCTGGAGAATTTTATTATAGAATCGTTTCCTTCATGGAGTGGGCAATAAGCGGGATAACGATACCTGGAATCATTACTGTAATAATTTTCTAAAACAAAAAATATTTAGGTATACAAATTACGAACCTCTTATAATATGAAGAGGATATTTCACGAGGGTAACAGCCAGAAAACACCACAAGGTCTCAGTAGAAATAAGGTTGTAATAAATAAATGAAATACAAGTTCATTTTATGGACTTGTCGATGTCGTGATCGAAATACAGTCATTTAATGATATATTGTAGACTAATAAAAAGTTATCAACTGAACCGGTAACAGGTAACCAATAAATGCTAAAACTGTATAAAACTGTCGCTGACAACTCATAACGTTACTTCGAAGAGTTCACAGACCCATGTCAGACGTTTAGAGCCGTGTAAAACGGTTCATTGATTCTCTACGTGCTCCAGCTACGGATAATAGACCGACATTTTTGTTTAATCTTATCTAAATTGAACGAAAGTTGATTGAGAAATTTTAATTTCTCAGAAGACTCGAACAACAACAGTACAACGAATGAATCAGGACCTTATTAGTAGTACCTATTAAAAAAATGCCGCAGTCAGAAAAATGCTTATAATTTTAAGGATGCAAATTAAAAATTACATACACTAACCAAATTATTAAAGTATTGGAAAAAAGAACAGGTTAGAAGTACTCAAAACGGACGAGTTTGCATCAAAATTTTTATGACAGAAGTGTCCGGCTGCTGTCTCTGTCTACCTCGAAAGAAACTGGCGAAAGACTGTATAAAGTATCAGTTATTGCAATATAATAGCTATCACAATCGAAACAAACATAACAGTCATATCATTGTTGACATCAATTGACCTTGAACCGCAGCCGCAGGTCAATATGCGATAAAAACATTGTAACAAGTGACCGAAAAAATAAACGACACATAAAAAGAGAAACTGCTTAAGTTTTTGATCAAAGAAGACGTTTCAAGGGAGTATCTACCTAAATTTTAAAAGTTAAATGACTTCTGACTGTTTCGGGAATGGGTTATGATGACCTATGGACGTGTGCAACACCAGGGGTATCATTCGTGCTGTCGATCCTGTAAGAATGTGCCAAAGTTCTTCGAGATCTTTTCAAAGCTTAAGCGTGGGTGAAATGAAGTACTAAAATAAATTTACCTAAGTTCACCGCCTGAATTATAGTGTCAAACGCCCAATTGAAATCCAAATTTTCATTTCAAACGATTAGAAGTCTTTATGTTTGTGTAAAGGCGACTCACAATGCTGATAAAATGCAAATTTGACGTATATTGGCTTGGGTTATCGACCTCGACGTGTGACATGAACAATGAAAACTACTTGGAGACAGCGATTTACATTTATTATGAAACACATACGAAATTATATGACGAAAGGAATGACAAAAGGTATCAATGAGTAAATATTAATCCTAACAAACGGAAAAGGCCGAAAGCGAACACGTTTGACCATTATCTCACCTGCAAATAAGTGGTGATATTGGTGTACCAAAATAATGTGTTTGTCTAGAAAGAATTTATTCATTGAAGACTCGTCGATCCCTACTATAAGCCGGAAACGAAGGCTCAGAACATTGTCTGAACAAAACTTTAAATTTTCTGCCAATATTAGCATAGAAATACCATATGGCCTTTGGATATACTTTATTAGATTCAACTTCATTATGCAATCAATCGTCTATTGTAAATACAACGCGGACATGATATAAATGATCACCATTATAGCAATTTTCTGTTTTAAAAACCACAAATCTGCATAAAATCATTCGTCAACATAAAACCAGTTTTATTTGATTTAGATGATAAATTAAGAGAATAACAAATGAACCAACTTATAAAACAAGAAGGGGCGTGAACCCAGGGCCTAAGTGCAATTTTTAAATGCAACCGAGACTGGCGTGATAAGGGAGCTCATTATTTCACGAATTAAAAAAAATCTAGATACTATAAAAAAGAAAAATCAATACTTAAGAAACCACCTAAAATTATTTCCAAAATTTTGGCATAAGACTTAAATAAGTTAAGCTAATTAAAATACAAACGACCTAGACGTCGTTTGGGAGTCTGAACTTGGGCTCGCTGTTCAAATATTTAATTAAAACGTTCAGAAACGAAGTCTAGTGAGGTAAATGGCCCCAAAAGGTGAACATCTGCTTGCTGAGGGATAAAAAATATGCCACCTGGCTGCGGGTGTGCGCCCAACGGAAACAGACCTGTATGACGTAGGAACTTATGGTTTATGAACGATTGTAGCGCAAAAACGGTTTTAATGTTACCGTGTAGTAATGTATAGTAAGTTAAGTGGAAGTTACCTAAGCATTAAGGTTGGGTTTCTACAGTGAAAACTGTTAAAGTAAACTTAATATTATGTTATATTTACTCCACACAAAACCATGGCTGTATAGAGACAGAGCCCGAAGGCAGATTTCTACGTTATTTTGCTCTACCAGGTACTTTATCAAAAGTGAAATGGGATAAAATGGGATAAAATGGGACTGACCTACTACCTATACGAAAAGATTTATTTTTATTACACCATCCGTCAAAACCGTTTTCAACAAGTATTCAATCTTATTAATAAAGCGTATTTTAAACGGCATTCCTCCTAACAACCGGCCACTGACAAATAACAGGTCACCATTTAAAAAAGAAACAACAAATTAACTGTCACCAACGAACGTAGAACAGAATTTCACGTGTGACACGGAAAACAAATCTATATTGAGATACGTTTTGAAATCATAACATGAAAACTATACTACCTAACTAATATACTCAAAACAAGAAAAACTGATTAGATTTTGCAAAATAAAGGACCTAGGTCCATTCAATACAGGCCAAGATACAATGGATGCGCTCGCGCACAGGTGGTGATGCGCTGCCCGTTCGTTGCGTGCATACCGGGCCCAGACACGCAAACCTAGCGGATGTGGAATATGGAGGGACGGAGGTGATTTTGCACGAGTATCCCGCATGTTTGCGAAAAAGCTGTTAAAATAAGCCCCTATTATACTTGCCTATGTATTAAAGGGTGAATATTCATGAATATATTGAAAAGGTGCCTTTCACCAATTTCACACAAGTTTATTATTACAGTTTCATCACCATCACTCACACCAATTCATCATACTCGACCACCTTTTTAAATAATTTAAGAGCGAAATCAAGATATTGAGATGTCTAGAAACTAAGTTATCGAAATTCGTAGTTTGTATGATCAGCTGATTGTAGCTTACTATTGTTTCACGATTTGATTCAATTAACTAAATTTTGCATCGTGAACCAATTCATCGCCCACCAGAAAGTGTGATTTACATCAAACTTGAAGAGAATTTATACAAACAAGAATAGATCAAACAAAAAGAAATTGTAAAACGTATACGAATAGATGAAGATTGCCGCAGTCTTTAGAATTCGACGACTGTGCTAGAAAACTTCAAGAAGACAGAAACCCAACTAACTAAAAATCATTTCACTGATGCAATTCCATGGACACTGCAGTCTGCAGTGACATAGGAGTGCCAAGAACAATTAAAAGTGAATTAGGATCTCCATAAGACGTTGGAGGTTTTTAACAATATTTCTGATATTGTTGAAAATATAACAATATAATATTCTTACAAAGAGGAGAAGAGAGTAATTGTTTTGATATTATTGATGACATGACATATTCGTACAAAATTAGAACTGCTAGATTGCTCTTTAGCGTTTTGTAAACACGCAAAACAAACGTAGACCTTTAAAAACATGGTTTTTAAACTGTTGCTGATATGACAATGTTATAATATTAGTACAAAAGATAAGAGAGTAAGCAATGTAGTTAACAGATACAAGATAACTCATGGTTCAAGTATATTTATGGAACAGAAATGAAAGATTATAAGGAAAGCAGGGGGCAAAGCAACAACTCTAAACAAATATATTGAAAGCTTCGCTTGGGGTGACTCTTATCTTCACATATGGGTGGGCTAACCCCGGTGTCAATGATCTACGCCCCGATATAGATAGGATATAATTACGAGAACGTTTTGTGGTCACAGGGAGACTAACTCTGCTGAAAAAAACAAAAAAAAAACTCAAAATGATGCCAAATAAATCGCAACAGAATTCAATAAACAAGAATAACAGACAAGAAAACAAAATAAACAATGCATGGAAAAAGTAATCATCGCTTTCTAAAACGATTTTTCATGTTAGCAAAAGGTAGGTAGGCACCGGTAGCAAAGAGCACTCCCGCTGAAACGATTTAAAAAAATGATTCATTCACTACACAAATCAAAATTCATCTATTTAGATTTATATGTACAAACTGGTAAACAACAGTACTAATTTAAGAGTATAATACTGACAGGTTTAACTACATACAACATATAAATCCCAAATAATATATGCGAACATCACACATAATATCCGTATTACACTTAAATGTCAAATTTCCTGCACTAGTAGCTAAATACAACTATTGACAGACAGCTAGATAAGCTTAATAACATCGATATCAAAATGATTCAATGATAATGATTATAATGATGATACTATACACAAAGCATTGAGTAATGATAACATTAATCTAACGAATTCGTATATAGCCATTAATGATGGTGACAAATTACCTACATGTAGGTACGTTGATTTTTATAAAGAAATTATACGATTGATTGGTAAGTATGTGTGGATCAATTAGGTTTTGGGGTTATTAACCGCGAAATCAAGCGTTATCGCGCGAGCATAGACTTTTCGCGGGAAGGTCAATCGCTTTGAAAATAAGTGATTTTATTCGTATAGTAGTGTTAATAAATACTATTTAATATTTAAAAGTTATTAAGAAGATGCAATAAACGGTATACAGAATATGAATATGGTGGTATACAGATCAAGTTTAATATCAACTTGTGGAGGAAAATCGTAAAGCTAAGAAAATACTTAGAAACGATATAAATTCAAATTCTAATAAAAAATCGTAATAGAAATTGCGCAGAAGTGTGTAGAAGTACCAGGTGGGTATAGGTCGCGAGAGCGTATAAGGACGGGCGGGTAACGACCGGGCACCGCTACGCGCCAGTTTCGGGGGTCGACGACCCACCGTGGCCGGCGTCCTGGGACGGCCTCTACGACAACATGCCAGCCTGGTACCTAGCCGCTTTCATTCTTATAAACTATCTTTTTTATTAGTATTGATATTATGTATAAAATAAACTCAAATAATAATGACTGCGTAATTAATCGCGCACATTAACTAACAACCAATTCAATGTTTTTTGTCACCACATGGGTTATTCCCTGGTGTTCTTCAAAGAAAATAAATCAATAATAAAAGACAAAAATAAAAACATAAATTAGATTAACAGCGCAATAGATATTATAGCCTTCAAGAAAAGTACAACATGGCAATTGGCCAAATTTTTCACTCGCAAATAAACGTCAATGAAAGCCAATAATGAGGTGTAGTCCACTTAGAGCACCCAGACGAATAGCACCTGAGCGAATAGCACCTAGCCATGTCCATGAACAGCACCTATCAAAATTTTTGGCAGGTGCTATTCGTGGATACCAATTTATTTTTACAATCTTGTCCACGAAGAGCACCTATGACGCAGCGAGCTAGTGCTGGGATGTAGAGGGGGCATGCTGACTCCTGACACGTGTTGTAGTGACCCCGATTTAGAACCGATATTATTAGTCGCTATAGCTGTTAGCAAACCTAATGTTAAGGTTTATACCTTTCCAGTAACTTCCAAGAAATAACACTGTTACTAGTTAAGGGAAAAAAACAGTCATTGACAACACCCTCACCGGGCATGGCTGCTTTGGGTGCATGGTTCCTGCATCATATAGTGCGCGAGCCAAAGCCGAGTGCCATCATTATCAGGATTGTACCATGGATACACCGCGTCATACACTGGTAGAATACCCAGTGGATGGAGCGGACGACTGACCTCGAAACGAGATGAGTCTGGTGGCCCAACTTGGAGTACTGTTGTCATCTCTCTAAAGGGGCACTTGAAAATCAACTGGATCCGTTTGATTTGACTCGGTGCAAAAACGGACACTGTGGACACGGACACGCTCAGCTGGGCACTGATCGCCCTGCTGTAATTTTCTCAAGTGACAACAATATGGGCGACTTCAAGTAGGTAAATGGTTATTACAGGGATGGCAGCGTGAGTATGACGCCCCTAGTTCATAGACTACGGTAACCGTTTCCCATAAGGTGAACCGTAAGTATTTGACTTTTTTTTAACGTGCGGGAAATCCCCACGAATACCACCCCCGCCGGAGCCAGAGGGGGAGGTTATGTCGGACTCAAACCGACTAAACCGCACGCCGACTGTGGGTCGCAGTGCAAGGCCGAAAGTGAGGTAACTATAGAGCATATCCCTCGCACCCCGGCTGACTCAGGACCATCTCTCTCAATCTGGCCCTCTTCGGGTGGGGGGACCAAGGGGTCCCCAATTCGTCACCGGCATTGGGGCGGAGGGGTAAAAAGGGCGCCGCTGCCGCGGCCTACTTCTGCTGAGCTGACAGGCGGCTCCTCCTGTCACCGCCAGTCCCGCGCTCATGGGGGACGGAGGTCATTCATCGACCTCCGACGCTCGAGTTGCCTCAGTTGGCGAGCAGCTAGGGCCGTGAGTCTTCTTCGTTCCCGGTCCGGCTCCCAACCCACCGCCTCCTTCACGAGCATAACTTGCTCGCAGATGGAGGTGCCGGCCGCCCAAGCAGCGGACCATTGCCGTGAGCAAGGTGACGAGCATGAGAGCTCTCGCTCCCACTCCCATTAGCTCCCGCCTCGGCGCCTCCCACGCCGGACACTCAGTGAGTGTGTGCAGCTCCGACCTCCTCCTCGCTCCCGTCGCAGTGATGGCACTGATACCGCCCGAAGCTCCCGTGCTCGGTGATCATCTGTGTCGTAGGTGTATGGCTTGCCACCTAAACACCTCTACAATATTGGGAATATAAACAATACAGAACATTCTGAGTTAGAATTTCGAATGTGCTGCTCTATCAAAAGAATATTTTTTTATATAGGAACACTTCAATTTGAATTCACCTCGCCTGATGGTAAGCTGAAGGCAAGAGAGTCACCATTACATACACGTACCGGAATTTGGAACACTATTCATTTCATTCTGTCGGACCGATCAAAGAAATTCTGATTCTGATTTATTCTCAACTAGCTGTTGTTCTCGGCTACGCCCGTGTGGATGTCGGTTATCGCGACCAAAAAGCCAATGTTCATTCTCAAGGTCTAATATACCCCTATACCAAATTTCATCAAAATCGGTCTAGTGGTTTAAGCATGAACTTACAGACACAGTTGCACAGCTTATCATGTTACAGCTACAGCTTATCACAGACAGAGTTACATTCACATTTATAATATTATTAGCTTTTACCCACGCCTCCGCCCGCGTTGTTGGTTATCACGACCAAACATAGCCTATTAGTATTACTAGTATGGAGTATATGGATGTGTGAGGACCATTGTGATTATTTATTATTAAATAGTATTCTGGGCATTCCAATTTCAGAGTATGAAATTTTATGGTCCAAATCGAAAGCTTATGCCATATATCATCCAACATTCACTTCCATACATAAGTGTGGAGTCCAGTACTTAGTCCTGTTTTTAAGAGATTCGGGCTTTTCACAAAGTCATGCAAACCGTAGGACTGGTGCACGACATTCACGACCGATGTTCAGGAGCACAATTGTAGGGAAATCACGAATGTTTGAAGTACGCCATTAGTTTTTGCAAAAATAAAATTCGATGTCTTTGACGACAAAATCGGGTGTGACGATTTAAATAATTAGTTATTTTATTAAATTCTCCATAAAAAATCATAATGGTAGACCCATAGAGCGCACTTGTAATGTCAATGTCATCTTGTTTGTTCTGCCAAAGAGACACGTCAAAAATATATTTTCGTACATATTTCGTATGTATTTTCGTATGTAGCTATATACTAGTATGAGAGTAAATTCATGCTGCTGTATGTTATTTTCTGTGATTAGTTTTCTCTGTGAATACCGGACTCATATGCAGAAAATCATTACTTGGCTATTGAACACTTTATCAATTTCGGCTGAAAACGTTACTGTAATATATATACCCTTAGATCAATGACCTACAACAAGAATTTAATAATGTACTTCGGACTGGTGGGTATATTACATTACCAGCTGCACAATTTTTCGATTGCATAATATGATCTTTTCATGATATTAATGTTGTAGGTATAATAAGAATAACAATAAAACAGTATGATATTGCAATTGATTTTAATTTCTTTGTGTTGCATAGATTCCTTTCCTCCATCAACACAATGCGGAAGCATGACTTATTGTTTGTTCTATGGGATAAGCGGTTGTATGGTAAGTTCGCCACTTTCACGTTATGAAGAATGGCTACAGAGGTGCCATACTAGCCTCTCCAGGATGCAGGAACTCACCGGGCATGGCTGCTTTGGCTGCATAACCATGCATCATATAACGTCACGCCTTATAACGACGTATACCACACTGTCAGGGTTAAGTACGGAACCCTCAGTGCACGAGAAACACGCCATTTAGTTCCGTGCATCTCAATAAAATATTCCGTTGTTATAATCTTCCTTAAACAACCTTTAAACAGGGATATGAGCCTGTATAAGCAGTTTACCTACTCAAACCTTGTGTCATAATGATGTTTAGTTTTTTTTGTGCGTGCGGGAAATCCCCATGGTTAGCGGATAACGAAGCCGGAGGGAGAGGTTATGTCGGACTCGAACCGACTCAACCGCACACCGTCTATGGGTCGTTGTGCTAGGTTGAAGGTGAGGTTGTCTTCGACATATTCCTTTCACCTCGGCTGACCCAGGGCCATCCCTCTCTGTCTGGCCCTCCTCGGGATGCACGCGATGTCGTGGTTTGCTTTTGCTAGGGTGACAGGCGGCTCCACCTGTCAGCCTCAGACCCGCGCCCATGGGTGGTGGAGGTCGTTCGATGCCGTAACTAAATGGGGATGGAATGGATCCTCCAGGCAAAGTGAGTTTAAACAAACTCTACCGGAAGAAAACGAACAAATATCGGTTGCCCATTTGTTTATAGTGTCTCTATTTCAATATTACAAACAGACACTCCAATTTTATTTATATCTATAGATAGATGTATGTAAAGGGGTCTTCGATACAGATATTACTTGTAAATTATTAAAGACGTGAGTGCATGAGGGGAACTAACATTATTATGATTTAAGATTTTTTGCGTTATGATGATTATAGGTATGTATTGTATGTATGGTTGTATATAAACTATATAACACTATAAAACAAGAAACATGAAACATGAAGGACATAACTACAAAAAGCAAAAGTGTCATGGAAGAAGTATTCAAATCGGTCAAATGAACGCATTTCTTTTATTTTTCTTATTTTTCTTATTTCTTATATTTACAAGTGAAACGTTCAAACTTAAAACCAATTCTCTCAATATTCAGAAATTGTTAGTTACCTCCTTCTTCCATTTACGTCTTCAATTATATTATTATTATTTGGTGTATGTATTTGAGGCCCTACCAAGATCTTCGTGACTAGCGTACCGGCAGCAGACCGTTGCCGCGTTGTAAGTGTTCGATTTCAGCGTAGCGTAGTACTACGTTAAGATCATTTGTCACTTAACCAACATTTAGCTCGCGGAAAGCAGTATTAATTAGCAATACACAATCTATTAATTATTATAAAAAATAACTGTTTATAGTAATTAATAGTTGTATAGTTCACATAATCACTCAAACACTGAATAATAATGCACCAACTCACAAACGTGACTTGGTGAATTATGAGAGGAGTGGCAGTGAGGGAGATGGCAGGAGGTAATATCTGGATCTACTGAACCGACTTTGAATGTGTTTTCACCAGTAGAAAGCCGGATTATTTTTGAGTATGATAGGCTAGGTATATACTATCGCGTTATACATGCGAGCAGACAATAATCATAAATATCAAAAAACGCTGTAGATTAAAACGAATAAATTACGGGTTTATTATATGGGTTAAAGAAAGTCATGAGGTCAAATTGAGGACAAAAAAGCCCCAGGCTACATCTATTACTTCATAGAATTGCTAGGACCTGTGTTCTATACGATGTAATATATCAACGCTTGTTCAAAACGGCAAGGTGACCATTGATAGAATACTCCTTTCTGAAGTAGTTTTTATTGAGTTTTATAGAGGAAATATAAAATGTGGTTGAATTCTCTTTGCTTTATATTATAATGTCATCAATGTTATTCTGTCATTGTTTTATGACGGCTTTATAGTAAAAAAATATTATCAGAGAGCCCCCTGAAATCCAACCACACTTCCTGATCGTCCACCTGAATCTCGTGAGGGGCGGACACACGGTAACAAATTTACTGGCGTGGCTAACGTAGCTCTGGTACACTTGACATTGGCAAAATTGTGGCGATTTGCTGCAGAGGCCAGTTTGAAGAAGTTGAAGTTATTATAAGAGGTCTCAGTTATATTCTGCGCGTTTTTTTTTTTTTTTCTCAATTAGCTTCATTGCAAGTAAAGTGGAACAGTTTCTGAGACCGGATCGCTTCGTTGGATCAGACGGCAGTTGCAGACAACAAACTCTAGTTGCTGACAAGTCATATTCCACAATGTGTATATAGCTCAGTGACTGCACGACATTATGCCAGGGTGATGATAGCTGTATGCTGAGGCTAAAAACCATATCACAGCAAATAACGATGTCCATCCAAGTGCAATCATCGATTCTTACTTAAAAGCTTTTAAATGTCTATCGATGATGAAACAAATATGAAAAGTCACATAACAGGTGCCTTCATAATTGGAATCTTTTCACCACAAATTAGCTAACACCTAGAAAACCTCACACTCTCTCGACGTGGCATACAATAAGGGGTCGCAGAAAACAATTCACAATACTTCAACTTACCAGCACACAGCAAGCACAGTGCGCCTCTGAATTGGACTAAAAACGACTACCGACTGCGGCTGCGACTACAGTTGCATATGTTCATAGTAGATATAATTATGAATTATTTTTATTTTAGGTGATGTAATTATAAGAGAAGACAATAAATATAAATACTATGAATTGGAATAATGTTCTTTTATTTTCATTTTTGACTTATCACATAGTTATTTACCACTAAATTCAAAGAATTACAAGAATAATTTTAAGCACTGTATATTTAATTGGCACCCCCTCACGCTTCTCCTTACCAGGGCTAACGATTAGGTGGTCAAGCCATGTTGGACTCGAACCGATCGGATCGGATTGGAGGTGTTTCCTTACATCGGCATATGACCAAGGTATCTAGTATGCCCTAGAAAGAATATCCCAGAGACTTCGACGAGCCTTAGTTCAATAAAAATGCACGCCTGGGAATCTGACGTGAAACACTGCACTGGGTACCAGGGCACACCGTGGTTGCGGCGGTAAGACCCATCATGGGGGAGTACCTCGAGGGGCTACACGGTAGCCCCTCGTACCGTCAGGCGCAGATCATTACCGGACACGGTAGTTTCGGGCGGTATCTACATCTGATGGGCATAGAGCCAACGCCCGAGTGCCATCACTGTGACGCCAACGTGGACTCGGGGCTGCACACACTCACCGAGTGTCCGGCGTATGAGTCGCCGAGACGGGAGCTTGTGGCGGCTCTGGGGGTGAGAGTGCTCTCGCTCTCCACCCTGCTAGCGGCGATGGTCCGCTGCGTGGATGCGTGGGCGGCCAGCGCCTCCTTCTGCGAGCAGGTCATGCTCGTGAAGGAGACAGCAGAGCGGGCGCGGCGCGATGAACGAGACAGACTCACGGACATCATGAGCGCAGGCAAGGGTGACGGGTGGAGCCACCCGTCACCCTTGTAGAAGCAGGCTATGGCGGCGCGCACATCATCCCTCCCCAAACCGGGGGCGAGTCCGGGACCGCGTGGTCCCCCCTACCGAGGAGAGCCAGACCGAGAGGGATGGCCCTGGGTCAGCCGGAGTGCGAGGGATATGTCGCCTGACAATCTCACCTTCGGCCTAACACAATGACCCACAGACGGCGTGCAGTTTAATAGGTTCGAGTTCGACATAACCTCCCCCTCCGGCTCCGGAGGAGGTACTCGTTTGGATTTCCCGCACTTAAAAAAAAAGCCACCCTGGGTACGCAAGCACTATTATCTATTCTTCTGTTGCTTCTGCTAGGCCCTAGCAGCCTTGCTTTAGCCAAAACTTTCACTTTAAGGCTTGGACTTAGCAGTAACAATCGTCTTTTCCATGATTTGGATTGATTAGGAAGGGGTGTCATATCAGTTTTATTCTAAATCGGGGTCACTACAACACGTGTCAGGAGTCAGCATGCCCCCTCTACATCCCAGCACTAGCTCGCTGCGTCATAGGTGCTCTTCGTGGACAAGATTGTAAAAATAAATTAGTATCCACTTATAGCACCTGCCAAAAATTTTGATAGGTGCTGTTCATGGACATGGCTGGGTGCTATTCGCTCAGGTGCTATTCGGCTGGGTGCTCTAAGTGGACTACACCAATAATGAAGCCATAGATCTGATACCAGTCATCACCTTTCCCCAGTATTCTAAACAAGGATTTAGATTTGACATTTGAATGAAGCAGATTGTAATCAAAATTGCTCCGCAATTTTTCGAAGTGCCGTAAAACGCATACCATTAAGACAATGCACCCCTATTTTAGAGACATTTACACCCTAAACGGTTAAGTCTCCCTTTTAATACAGATGGGGTCGCATGTGCTTAGGATTCATCACTTGCTAGAGACATAACGAGAAAATGTTCTGAAGTAAAAACCTGAACGAAATGAATGAAATTCTGAAATGCTACAACCGGACAAGACTTGATCCCCCAAGACCTGCTGCTTTCTATTAAGAATACTCTGACCATTTTTTTTTTTTGTAAGGTACTACAAATATTATTAAAGCAAGCAAAACAAAAAAAATAATGAAACACTGCACGCCACTTCAGTACAACACAAGGCGATAGAAAACGACGAAACAGTCTAGACGAAGATGCAAGAAAATTATGCGCCGTAAAACCTCCAGCCAAATTCGTATTAACATAACTGCGTACTTGACGAGGGGGGGTAAATGAGAAGTTATTTCCTGTATTACGACAAATTGATAGATCACTACTAGTCGGAACTAGAAATCCACGGGAAATGCAGAACAAAGCCCTTCATCAACCCCGTCTGGAAGGTGGGCAGCCTAGTAACAGTACCTAGATTAAGAAGACAACGAAAAAAGGGGAAACAATACCCTTTACCAACCCGTCTGGCGGGTTGCCAGCGTAGTAACAGTACCTAGGCAAAAACTCGAAACAAAACCCTTTACCAAACCGTCTTGTGGGTTGCCAACATAGTAACAGTAAGAAAATAGGAAAAACAAAACACTATCACCCCAACAGAAACCACCTCTCTGGGAGAGCCTTCCAGAAAGGTGTCTATTTGTGATCAAAAAGGACGTTTTTAGGATAAGGACGTTGTTGAAGTCGATAGCGTGTCAAACAGGTTAGCGTACCTTATTATCGGAATCATGAACAGGTGTAACCCTCAAGGTCCCCCCTAGAGGTCTATGCGCCAACCTCGACTCACCTAGTACAAATGGCAAAGAAACCACAAGCACCTACCACTTAACGTGATATGACGTGCACTTATTTAAGTAGCAATAAGACGACAAACAATCCCATATTAGACGGAATAGTTTATTTAGAACCTACATTACGTATTGATATATCGTACGTCATGTGTCTGTGACGCTACGTTCAATGACGATGAATGTCAATAATGATCGTGTAATGACGTACCTATTTACTTCAATATGAAATATTAACACCTCTTACGCAAATGATTGCGACTGATTGAATGTTTTTGGACTGGTAAAGTAAGAAATAGAATAAAAGTCCTTGCTGTTCCAATGGATTTTTACAAACCACCACCTTTAACTATAACCCATGAAATTCAGTAGAACCAACTGGAAACTGAAAACAAAAGAATTGGAATTTCTTTAAATAGATTTTAAATATATCTGACTAGTGTTTGAAATCAATTTTTGTCAAATAAAAGAATGAAAAGAAAAACATGTACAAACTACCACCACAACGAAACCCTGAAAATTTACAGTTGACCACACATTCCTATTCTTATCTAAACCCGTACAATAACCACAGCTATGACATAAATACCTCTAACGTTATCTTTCCCCAGGGACCCAAGCGCTGGACGCAGTCACATAATTTCGACAGCTTTGGCATCAAATAACAAACCAGTACGTCACATTTATCGGCAAAACCCTCATTATCCGTACATTCCTAGAATGTGTTTTGTTTCAAGATAAAATGTGCATCTGCTATTTCGAAAACAACAACTAAGTGAGTTGTGGTTCGTCAAGCGATAAAATAACCGGATATGATCAAGTGATTAAATAGTTTTATTTTCCTTGCATTGCATTGTATTTCAGGTTAAAGCTTAAAGCTTTAAAATACACGAATGAAGTACCTGACTACGTTCAATCAAAAATGGACATAAATCTGCACCTAAAGCCGACAATTAGCAAAAGAAAATTAGCACCTATAAAATATAAAGGATAGTAATCTTTCTACAACTGTCCAAAACAAAAATCCTGTAAAATATCTGTAAAATTTCCTGACAATTATGCAACGTATAAACCAGCAAAGTGTGCACACACCATCGGCAACGTGTCCGCACAAAAGTGGATCAGTACACGTGCAATAGTCTCCGGTCTCGGCGACATGGGCCGAGTCACGTTTATAACCGGCCTTAGTAGGGCTGTCGCGACGCGACCCGCGTCCGGATGCCATCTAGGACGCGATATGCCATGAGCCATGATACACATTGTAACAACGCTAATTGGAAGGGTTAACATTTTGAATTATAATATTCATAATACCAACATTTTGAATTTGATTTCTTAGATAACTAGTTCAACAGTAAATACAATAATACCGAGAATTAACCAGCAAACGTTTATGAACGAAATTAATATGAATAATATTTTAGATGTAAAAATTTAACAGATATTGTCAACCTTAGCAGTAAAGTGCGAGAACGAGAAACAGAGGCAAAGACGAAACTTGCAATATTCCATACTGGAAGTATAGCGTTGAACAGTAGCACCTGAAACAAATATTTGAGCACCTGAAACCTTATCAGTAAAGTGCGAGAACGAGACACAGAGGCAACAACAAAACTTGCAATATGCCATACTGGAATAACGGCATATTGAACAAATAGAACGGACGCATACGAAGAAAGAATGAATCACACCAAAACCTTCAGGACACAAACCAAACCGATGCACCTGCAAATTGACGAGTGTTAAAAGTGGATTAGTTTTCTATTGCAGTAGTACAAAACTTGCAAATAAATACTGGCATCACAGGAATCATTAACCCCTGTTAACCCCAGGGTATCGTACCAGTGAACACATAAACAGCAATTTTTTATTCATAACGGTTCTGTTCCAACGCTTGGATACTTGCGGTGGCAAGGAATTCATAATTTGTAATGGAACTTCATTTTGCTGATGAGAGATGGAAAATGCGGACCCGGATACTACCGGGATTAACGCAAGGACGATTGTGATGAATGACCCGACTGACTAGTCTGTACTTTGACTTTCTGTAGTAATGACTAAAAAGACCAGTAATGACTAAAAAGGTGTACGAAAGAGGACCTAAGGGCTTGTAACCATGATAGGCACACAGAAGGTGAAATTTTAACGATAATTACTATGGCTTTACGTAATGCATATAAGGTCTTCGACCTTTTAACTATAAAAGAACGTATTGACAACAACAGGAAGCGTTTAAATAACAGGTTTGTAAGGAAATAATAAGTATCGAAAAGGACAAGGAACTTAATGAAAATTGCAACGATAAGATAAAAATTTAAAATAAGATTTTTGTAACGAGAATGGGTAACACTATCTTTAACACTAAGGAGTGAAGACTTTGTCCTTTAAATTGAACTAATCTTCGGAAGTACACACATGCATATATTTGTTCACGCCTATTTCCCCCCGGGGTAGCCAGAGATAACCGCCCGCCACTTATACTTCACGAACTTCTGTATGGAATTACCTGTGCAATTTCAATATAGTTTTTGCATTTGATATGACCAATTTATTGGGAAGTCTATGAGGCTATTGAACATCACATTTAAAAAAAGGAACGCGAGGCGTTGCCCCTCGATAAGAACCAAATGTGGTAAAAGCCATAGGGCACATCTAAGAATAACCACTACCCAAAGAATCGTACCTAGGTCAACATATGCGATATTGTGTACAGTGTAGAAGCTTCAACGACAACGGTATTTGCACCAATTGATATATGTATAAAACAAGTTGCTTCTAAGTAAAAATTCGTGTATATACCGCTAGCCTACATTCCTGCGCGACTCCTGTCCGGCAAGCGTGAGGTCGATGACCCTCTTCACGGGGTGATGATTGGTTAATTGTTTGATACCGCATCTGCTAGTCCAGCTGTCGTTTATTACATCAGATTTCTGTATTCATTATCTAATACCCCATGTAGTTTTTAAAAAACCCATATTGTATCATAGGAAGTGTAAAGGTACATTAGTTACATCTACCCGCATTCCCACTACAGAGACTCCAGGTTTAACCCCATAAAACACCGCTTAAGTTCCCGGGAAAGTTGAACAGACTTAGAACACGCAAAACCAAAGAACTCGATTTGAAAATCGAACCAAAATTGGACCTATGAAAAAAAAACTAGTCTACAAAAAAGAAATTGGAACAAAGTTAGTATGTCCTATATCAGAGGTAGTAAACTGTTGACAAAATCCTTAAGATCAATTACTCGCAACTCATAACGATGGTACTGAAAATTGTCAAGACTGCGTTATATTAGTACCAACAAACCTAAAAGCGAAAAAGGAAGTCGTTCTATTGAATCAGGTCTTAGATATTTACAATGGAATATCTATAGACCGATATTTTTAATCTAAGGTCCGTTCTCAGAACGATACTCAGTCCCGAATCTCTTTTCTAGATCGGAGACAGATTGAATTTTAGATGACAGTTCTAATGTCATTGTAAGAGTCGTTTGACAACTGAGTGTTGCTCTAAAATACGGACCCTAGATAATGCCAGTTACAAAATAGAATACTCTAGTAGTTGGCGATGGCATCGTAGCTAAACCTGGTAGCAATTAAGGCTAAGAGATTACTCGTCTTTAGAAATTCTATCTTACTGTAGATACCCGGGAATCAAACTCGGGACTCGATACAACAGTCAACACTAGCCACCATGCCATCGCTACAACTATTAATAGTGACTAAGTAAGTTATAAACAAAGTTTATTGTACTTACCACCAGTGCCGAGTACTTTGAGCAAGTCGAAATGTGATATGTCCACTTTAGACGCGCCGTTCAGGTTAACTGTAACAAAATTAACATAATTAATTAATTATAATCATACACTAAGACATAATTTAATACATCTTGAAAAGTTTATATGCGTGTAAGGGCGTGAAAAAGCATCTGACGAGGCCGTCGAGCTGAGGGCCACAATGGTACCCAACATTGGTGAAGTTATATTATTGCGGCGTTATTATGGTAATATAGATTTTAATTTAAAAAACGAACAATCAGTTTTATTGAATGTTTATTATTTATTAATTATACAAGAATTTTTTTGTTTAATAAGATAAATAGATAGATAAGATAAGATAAAGTTCATTACGAAGTAGAGACGTCGTCTAACTGAATGGTGATTGTTACTTTAATGTTATATGATAGCTCTTTGGGACAAATCATAAAACATCTTATCTCACTCATTTCATCAGATATTTTAACTATAAGAAGGAATTCATCGATGTTTGTTTCTTCAATTAATTCAATGACGTACGTAGACAGAGAAAACTAATTCTTTATACCACTCAGGTGGCAGACAAGTACACGGAATGATGGCAAGCTGTTACCGTGGCCTATGGTCCAGACATGAAATATGTGACAAAAATAAGCTAATATTAGAGTTTGTGAGTAAAATACCTTGAAAAATTTTGTTTTTAGGCTTTGCGAGGTGATCTTATTGGTTTTGTAAGATTATCGGCACTTCCAGGAGCGACTGCTATCTGACATTACCTTTGAGAGGAATACTTGCGCCAGAGCGTCGTCAGTTGAGGTTAGTAGGTGAAGTTTACTTGGCCATATAGAACTATTAACGACTCATTGGTTCTACGTTTTAAATATCCAAAATCAACGGTATATTAATAACAAAAGCACACTACACGAAATGTTTATTTAAAACAACAACGCAGTGTAATAGACCCCGTTAGTTTGTGCGTTAGCGGTGTGTTTACGTCGAAAAAATTTCACTTTTACAGATCCGCCTTTCAATTCACCATTATCTTGCCTCGTCTCACAATGGTGTTAGCTTTCAAACATTTAACTTGATATCAATGCCGCTAAATGTTCTTAATTTTAAACTATAAAATCGCTAAAAGAACGTCGATTATCGCATCAGAATCATTCGTAGCCTACAGATACAGTTGCTCTTCCTTTTAGTTCGGTTTAAAGGTACTACTTCTATGGTGACTATCGACTGAACTCCTAACCTCTTGGGTGAGCCCCGTCTATCAATAAAGAGGTGTGTCGGCATGCAGGCGAAGCTTGTTCGACCTTAGTGTGCAAATTATTATTTGAGAAGTATGTAAGATGATTCCAATAAAGGCTGAACTTTCTGGTATCAGAACAGAAATCGATTATTATCGATGTCAACGTGCTTTAACCTAATCTCAAGATGGGTAATCTCACGGTGTCAACGTTCTTTTAACAGATACTATAGTACCTGTTATCCAAAATGGCTTAGTCACAAAAAGCCTAAATTCTAAACGAATGAGTCGCTAAATACGCTTCACTTTTCTCTTGGCGTACCTCCGTACCACAAGCTGCGATCCTCAGATTACCTCTCCTTATAATACTATCTCGTTAGTCGAGTACCCCTTGACCTAGTCTTTCCGTAAAAAGTCTTCGATCTGATTGACATAAATAACGGACGCCTGGATCGGCCTTTGCCTTAGATTAAAAGAATAAAGCTGGTTGCTTATGCACTCATTTTACACCCGCCTAAAAACTACACATTCTACAATACAACAAGAAATTAGTATAGGCCGCAATCCGCAATAATAGACCGCATCTGGTGACGATTGTTTTGTTATTAATTAATTTTCCAATAACTGTATTTTTTTTTATTTTCATATTTAAATATAGTAATTTATAATAAAATTAGCGGAAGTTTTATTTACTCACTTACGGAAATTAGGTGATTGTTCGCTTACCTAAGATAATTGTTCAAATACAAAATATAAGCAAGTAAAGTTAGTTCCATAATAGAAACAAGTAACTATGATCATAGTGATTCTGTTATCGTATACATATGCTACTATGATAACGATTTACATAAGTATTGGTGATAAACAAGCTCTACAGTGGTAATGTTTTCACTCCGCAAAGTCAAAGGTTCATTCACACTAAACAGTAATTATTTAATTTGCGACATTGGTGCGCAAATATAAAGTGCTTTTCGTGAAAACGGCTGCCGTTTTTTGTAATTATTTAGTTCCGGATTGTAAAAATCTTAAATGTTGGAGTGTATGGGACCAGCTACAGTTGCTCCCGAGTTAGCCAAATTATGGAAACGACGATTCGGAGAACAGATTAGAGGCTCCAAAAGGCAAGTTGGATGCACCCGGAATTGGCGCTGATGATAATATAAGTCGAGCTATATATTCTATGTAGCCGGAGATTCGTAGTCCGCAAAGGTTCTTATAAACTGGTCAGTTTTATGAATTTTTGATAGGTATAAAGGTTACGAAAGGACATAACTTCTGTGAGTAACCTTCAGTTGAACGGGTTACGGCAAATAACCGGTTTTATTACGAGGAGATACGACATAAGTAACTGTTACCATTTAACGATACTTTTACAATCAGAGGTTAACAATTAATGAGGCAATTGAACCTATAACTAGCAATGAAGACGCAACCTGTTCAGTACACAACAATGCTACGTACCTATAGTCAGCAGTACTTCACTCAAAATGATCTGAATGTCTTAGTTTTCCCCCCTTCCCGATTGATCGTTCCGATTTTAGGTACACACATTTAGTTCGGACAATAATGCAGTTTAAATCAATAAAACAGTTTGAATTGTTCTCAATACCTTGGTGTTAAAATCATTTTGAGTTCTATGCCGGTCAAGATCGATGGGATGCCGAGTGTACTTGCTATACAACGCTAGGTACGACCAGCTATATAAACCGAGGTAGACGAATGGCAGTCTTTGACAATGTCAGCGGTACATCGACCCAATATTCAGTAATTTAATACTTCTAAAGGTCGAACTACTATTTGTTTTAACCATACTTATTTGTGTTCTGTGTAAACACTCGAGTAATTATGGCGTTCTTATCTACATACATGTATACCCTAATGGGGTAGGCAGAATTGTATTAACAGCCACATTTCGCCAACTATGATTATCGGTTCCACGTTCGGAAATAGGCGGTGAACCTATTACGCAAGTGGACCCCGGGCTTCAGGGTGAAAGCCGCGGATACGACCGAGAGTAACACGAAGATGATGATGATTTTAAAATTAATAATTTTACGTAAGTTATGAAACATCACGTTAAGAAAACGTGAGCGTTACTGAATAGTAACTTTGCATGTTGACGTTTTCAGAAATAAATAATGCTTCTATTTATAGTTTCCTAACACCTTTGTTTGAATGAGTTGATTTATAGAACATTCTCGATTAAACTTTCGCAAAACAAGTTATTAGCCCGAAATATTTTAATTAGTGGTACAAAGATTTTGTGTGCTTTTAAATACTCATTAAATACTTTCAAATACATCATTTAATATAATTGGTTCATGGTGGGTTTACCCGCAATAGGTAATTGTGTGCCTAAAGACATAAGTGTAAAATACAAACTAGGTGTGTTCAATATCTTAGACCCAATAATACCGAATATTTGGTATTTTAAGACAGTTTTACCTCTAAATTGTACTGCTATTATTTAAGGGAAATATGATCATAGTTGTCATAAATTCCAATCCCAATTATGAAAACTTAATAAAATTAAAATAATGGTAGCAATACACAGACAAAACTTACATTATGCTTACTATAATAAAAATGTGTCAAAATAAAGAAAACGAAAGCAGAATTACTTATTTTAAGTTTTTAACAAAATATTACAGAAGTCTTGGACTGTTACAACCTATGGTACAACTATGGTAGAATTTGAATCAACTCCATTTTTTTTTCTACCATATATCTGCAAACTACTAAAGCAAATACTAACAAATTCCAATTTAAAGATAAGACCTACCATATTGTTACAAATAGTACTAAAGAAATATAATCAAAACTGCGATGAATACAACAGTTGGTCACTTGGTCTTAGTTGATAAGAAATTTAGTTTTTGCGGTATACCAAGGACTTCCTGATATTGATAACCATCATATTCCCATGGCACTAACGAACAATAACTGTGTGTCCTAGAATACACATCAAAATTAACATAACTTTTGCAGTTCATTTACACATTTCAAAGTCCAAAGTATGTATTCAGGTTTTTAATAAATTTCTATGTATTAATATGTTAAGGCATTTACAAAAAAGATTTATTTATTTATTTTTAAACATTCATGTATCTAAGTATGGTTTATCTGCCATTTAGAACCCATATTACCATGTTAAAACTGATTAAAGTTATTATTTAGGTCTAGATATAGCTATAGAATATTATTACTAAACAGAATTTGCCTATGGTTTAGTAAATGCAGCATTTATTTCATTTCACCACTGACTTAAAATCAGTGGTAAAATGGTTACTTTTAAATCATCATCAATCATCAGCTTTCCTTTATTTATTTATTTTCTTTGATGATATTCAGGCATCATATTAAAGGGGACCCTGGACTGTCTTAGATGCGACTAATGCAAGTATATTTTTAAGGAAATTTATTTGATAAGCTATAGTAACAACTATAGTCAACATTATAGTTATGAATAAGAGTGCCAGAAATTCAATGTTTGAACAGTTCTAACATATTTACAAAAAAATTTGCAACATGCTGCAGCTTTCACTGATTTAGAACTGAATAGAGCCAATACAAAACACTCAGTATGGAAATAGATTTTTTCATGAATGAGGATGTATGATGAATATACAGTATTAATTTATTCCGATTTACCTGATTAAGCTATTAGAGTCTTACATTCAGGATACTCGGAAAATCTACCTGACTTACAACAGTAGTTTAGTTGTTTTCTATATGACCATTAGAAATAATTTTGCATAGCCCTGCCTAAACAATCCCGAATACATATATATGTATACTTTACTAGTGGAACATTATCAGTGAAAATGGACAAAATTGAAAGAGATTCTGTGATGCGGTGGAAAACTAGCATACAGTGTACCTGATGCAATGTGGTCACCATGGTCAACATTTGTAACATGAGGGGTGAAATGTACACATTTCCAATCTAGTTGAAAAGGCTTTTTCTTAAAGCTCCCACCTTCAATGGAGAAAACCAGATTGTTCCAAAATTTAAGCATTAGTGGAAGGAAGGTTCTTTGCAGTATATATGTATATTTATATTGCAGTATGCAACCGTAAGGTTTTAAAGAAATGGCGCAGATTATGAGAGGCCTATATCCAGCAATGGACTGCAGTGGGCTAATCAATTGATTGATTGAGGTTTTAAAGTATGCTACTATAGAAGTGGAGACTAAAATTGTAATTATACAGGTTATATTCTATTGTTTTGTACTTTATGTGCAAATATAGTTACACTTTATGAAGTATTACATCATTCTTTTCATAAAAGTACCTTCTAGGTTTGCACTTCCAATTTCAGAATCTGCTCTAATATAAATTATAGTTTTAATTCTGATCTGTATGTTTCATATTCTATTCATTAACCTGGTACTAAGCAGTTCAAATCTGGCCTGTGATGATGTAGCTTTAGATTTGTTATTATTTTTATTCTATACTCTAAGTAAGGTCACCGATATCAATATTTTAGACATTCTGCTTGAAGTATTTGATTATGTAATGCTACCATGACATTTACAATAAAGTTGTCAAAATGACCTAAATATTAGGACCCCCATAGGATTGCATAACTTTTTCAGTCGTAGAAAATATTAACACAGTAAATTCAAGTGGATAACTTATAGTAGAAATTATAATTAGTTCTACAAACAGAAGTTTAGAAATTACTAAAACTTTGCTATCTTTAGCAGCACTATAATAGTAAAATATATTTAGTGAAGAATTCAGTGATATAGAGTGGATAGATCATAGTTTTGTACCAATTATGCAATTTCATGGTGCAGACAAAGGGATAGCACACTATTATGAACCTTAATCATAGACTGCATAATGTTAGCAGACATTTTGCAATATGTAGGTAAGTAACCATCAAAAAGTGCTACTGCAAGTAAAAAGCATTAAAAATGAACTAAAATAAATTAAATCACATAATTATGATGTTGCCTATGTTACTAAAAATGTTTTTAATATAAATATACAATTAGGTATTTAAAGCAAAAAACAATGTTAAGGTAATTTCAAAATTATCTATAGGAAAGTGTGCTAAAATGAATTTTAATAGTAACATAATAGTAATGTGAATTTTTTCACTTTTTCATCAATAATGTTGAAAATAAAAACCTAGTGAAAGTTGAAATCTTACTTGGAGTGAAAAGCTTGAAGATGACTCATTATAGGTACTACTTGGTGTAATAACATATATAAGTATGAGGACTCACCTTTGCTTCTTTTCCTAATTTTACTGGCGTCCACCAAATTCCAGTCAACTGAATCTCTAGCAGGAGCGGGCACAGTGCCACCAATGAGCTCCACAGAGCTACTCCTCTTTGAACTAGGACCAGGTATTGGAGGAAGCTCCTCAGGCTTTTTACAGTCCTTCACTAAAGACACACTTGAGCATTCTACTATTTCCACACTCTTTTCCATATGTCCATTATTATTTACACTACTGAGTCCATTCACAGGAGGATCCATTCTCGCTTTCTTACAAGGAACTTTCTTGTGTTTCTGAGCGCTGTGGCGGCGCTTCAGGTTCGCCGAATGCGAGGAGTTCCTCGAACTAGCTGGTGAGGGGCAACCGCACTCCATGCTGCTCTCTCGGTCGCTGCCTTCGTAATAACCCGATTCGTGGTCTGACTTCTTCTTGTTGGGCAGGCTCATCTCGGCAGTGGCCATCGCTCAGCCGTGGACCAAAACCATGTAGACGAACACTTCACTACTTCACTAGCTCGTCAATTTTATAACAATATTGAATATTAGCTATCCGTAAATGTTATTCGACCAGTTCGGCCGTCCCAAACTGTTGTGAAAACGCAAATAAATTATATTACAAGTATTCCTTCAACTTGCAGCGAAAGTACAAGCGACACGTAAAGCATTTCGTTTTGCGAGTAGTTACCGTATTCCGCGACAACTTCACAAGGTTCTTGAGCCACAGATGGCGCTGCAATATGCTATAACCCGCCTCAATCCGAGAGGTCCCTAGCAATATGCTCCGTTCGCACTCCGATATGTCAACACGATTGGTCGATACAACTTCTATGTGTAACTAACTTCACTCTATTGAGATGTCAAAAATGCAAGGTTTGTCTAATTTATATTTAACGTGATTGTAATCATCAAACATCCAAATCACAGCCTCTTCGTAGTCCAATTACACAAGGTTCAATGGCTACAACAAGCCAGCTACTCCTTGTCACAGTTGTAACACCTTTGGAATTTTCACTACACTGTCAGCACAGTTCATTGCTCACTACACTTCAAGTTCGATTTTTGTTTTAAATCACTATCACTACGTATAAATCGTCTTTCTTTACAAAAACATCTATATACACTATAAATAAATTAAAAAATGCTGGCGCGAATGAGAACCGTCCTCACTCTGCGCTCAAAAGTAACTGAATGCGTGAAGGCAAAATAGAAACCGGGCGACGGTGTGCGAGGCGCGCTCCCCCCGCACTATCCCCACCCCACCGCTTACGATTTACGAGGCCACATAGTGCATGCGAAAGGTGCAGACAAAACAATGAATCGATATTTTTTTATTCGCATCCCTTTCACATTTTGTGCCTTTCTTTTGATAAATTTAAATACAAACAAGTAAGATGATACTAATGGCTTATAGTAATGATATCTCGTGGTGTTTTACAATAAAATATAATCTTCGGAACTAGCGTATACTACAAAGTCAGCATTTCATGGACGTAAATAAAAAGAGACGTGGTTATCGCTTATCTATTGTATAGAGCGAGATGAAATTTGTTAGAATGCGATGCGGAATATTTCGATCCCTATCTGGATTTGCTGCAGAGTGACCGTGAAGAGAAGCCGCCGAATTGAACATGGGTTTGAAAGAATGGATTGAGAAATGATTTCTATTTGTAAGTAAAGATGATTAATGATTACTTATCCGAGGGCTATTGCGATTGCATCTTAAGCTTGAACTTTGTAACCCAAGTAGACGAATGACGTCGACGACCGCTTGACCTAACTACGGAAAGCCTTTCGGCAGGTGCGCACGGCTTGCAGGTGACATTTTCTTAGGTCCTACATTTTGCTCTGATCTAATTACTTACAAAATAATTTATTTAATACAATATGTAACTTAAAGAACTTGTTAGGAATACCGCATAGCATAGCTTCCTTCCTTAAGTCCTAAGTCTAATTCAGCATAATCTAGCTATTTCTGCTGTCCTCAAAATATAAAAATGCCACGGTTTGACGAAATGAAGGCGTGTTATTAACAGAAAGCATCATTAAGCTTCTTAGGTAGTAAATAAAGCCTTGCGCCCGCATGACGACAACCCATGCCACCGGTACCTACCACGTGTGCATTTTTTGACAATAAGGGTCAGTTCCCAGTAAAAAAAGCCGCGCTGCCCTTGCCTTTGCCCTCAAATGACTATGAACCTTTTCTATCGTTGATAAGATTCAAAATACTTTATAATCTTTTGCTTCAAATAGTAGCTGCTCTTTCAGTGAATATTGACCCTAACAGTAAATCACTACATAGTATAAAACAAAGTCGCTTTCTCTGTCCCTATATCCCTTTGTATGCTTAAATCTTTAAAACTACGCAACGGATTTTGATGTGTTTTTTTTAATAGATAGAGTGATTCAAGAGGAAGGTTTATATGTATAATACATCTTTAATATAGTAGAGGGTGCAGCGGGAACGGGATCTGACATCATGCGGGCGGAAAAATATTGGCGGTACGAAGTTCGCCGGGTCAGCTAGTAAATAAATAAATAAATGTTCCACAACATTTCACACAACGCCATCTAGACCCATGGTAAGCATAGCTTAACTAGCTTGTGTTATGGAATCTAGAATGCGGATAAACATACTTAGATGATACGTTTTTTTTTTTGTAAATACATTTTACATTTACACTAAGTAAACACATTATATCGCGATTTATTTAGTATTATTTGTATTAAGGCCGACTTTCGGTTGCTTTTCAGCAGCCATGGCCCCAAGGTGCATGGCAAAGCAACCGAAAGTCGGCCTTAATATAAATAATACTAAATATATCGCGGTATAATGTGTTTCACGAGTGATAACAGTATCATAAATGGACACTTAATAAACTTAAGTTAATCACCTAGGTTACACTTTGGTAATAGGTTTGATGATATAATTAATAAGTTAAGTAAATAAGCTAATATTTTTAATGGATGAATTCAATAGATATAGGCGGTATTTAGGGATAGGAACCGATACTAACGCAAAGATAATGATAATAGCCAGGTACTAAGTATAATTTTCTTAGAACCACAAGCTACCCTGTGTTTTAGGCACCTACTTAGCTAATTACTACCATTAGTAAATTACCTTTCGGTGTGTTATGTCGACTAAGGACACTATTATTTAATTTCCTAATATCATTTATAACATTATTATAATCATCGATCATCACCTTAGCGTCCGGTTCCCGTTCCCGGTGGTCTCCACTTTAAACTCGAAGGTTAGCGTTCGCTGACTCCTCTTTATTTGGCTGCAAGGCTTTCATGCGATATACTGCTGTTCGATCTTCTAACCCTGTGATAAAAATCTGCGCTACGCGTCAGAGCCCCGTCCATCCATTAGCAGATGTAGGTACTAGCTAGCAGGTGAAATAGTCATGGACCTTAAATATATTTGAGGTGACATTATTAGAATATTTTTTTAATAGAACCTCGTCCATATGTCATGGTAATCACCTATCTGGGGAGGCTGTGTGCTTGTCTGCTATTTAAGTGGTTTTTATAACATTGCAGTCAACGCACAATTGGAGTATAAGTACTAGGTTCTACTTTTAATCATATTCGGAACTTTAGAATCACCAATTTTAATTTTAGTCACACGTGGTGATATTATTCAAAACGTCTCAGCCTTGGTAATTGTCTAAAACCTGTATTATTAATATTTGCACAGACAGCCTATTACTTAGAAAGATTTT
Source organism: Eilema caniola (assembly GCA_949126895.1). Taxonomy (NCBI): domain Eukaryota; kingdom Metazoa; phylum Arthropoda; class Insecta; order Lepidoptera; family Erebidae; genus Eilema; species Eilema caniola. The sequence continues at coordinate 554,308 of OX421486.1, read as the reverse complement.
CAATAGTTAAAAAGCAATTAGAAATACTCAGAAATAGTTTGTAATACTTTCTAAATATCCTTCCAGAAATGCGAGTGCATGCAGGGAATATTTTTTGCGATAAGACCGTCTATGTGCTCTCATATTTTTATCTTTTCTTTTGTTTATATATTAAGAACAATTGTTCCTTCAGATGTATGAGACCATTTAGCCCCTATCACTTAGAAAGATGTTCAATTGTTAAAAAGTAATTGGGTTCCAATACGCGGAAATATTTGCGGGTAGAAATTTTTGCGATAATGCCGTCTATTGTGCTCTAATATTTTTATCTTTCTTTTGTTTAAATTAAAACAATTGTTCCTACAGGTTCATGGGTGTAGGGCCAACAATAAACTATTGTCTATCTTAAGTACGGTTGCCGGTAATCGCTTTCTAGGTGTTCCAATGAATTTATAATATGCCAAGATATCACCACGTGTGTTTTCGGTGGAGTAAAACAAAAGAGAATTCAGTGATGGCAGCCGAAATGTTCCAAATCTGAATAAAAGTATAGATTAAATCCCTAATCAAGTAGACTCAAATTATGGTACTGTGACTCTAATAGGTTGTGGCTGTCAGCGGTGGCAGTAGCTTCACGAAAAATTTTAAAGTTAAGTCGCGTCGCAGTTAAGACTCAACTGATAGCCGAAAACTTAGGACTAAAGCAGAAACCCTTAAACTCTAATATTGCTTTTTAACTAGGCTTTAGGCAGCCGTCAAAACAAGAATCATTATTTTAGGAAATGTTCTGAGAATAGTTTCAGGTGCCAAAATCGTTTTTGTTATCTCAGTTATCAAGTTTATTTAACTAATTATTATCAGGGTGGTTTTGTTTTAGAACAATCAGTAAATCGCTTTTATTCTTCCAGAAAGCCGTTTTACCTCATGCGTTATCGATTAAAAATATTATAATGCACATCACTCATGCATGACGTCATTATTTAACTCTTTTAATAAGACATACAGTCTTATTACAGTTATTCTACTAATCTATACTAATTTATACTATTATTTTTTAATAAATGAGTAAATGTAAATTGGAATCAAAGAATCAATTTTGTTTATTCAGTTTAGGTACCTACTGAGTTTAGGCACATAAATTGAACGTCAAAATTTTACAATTATGTCAAGACATAATTAAAATATTATTAAATAAAGTAAAGATATTAAAAAGAACATTTCGGGTTATGTTATTGTGCCGAAATTTCTCTTCACTTTGGGGTAAATGGCCCTTTTTAAAAAAACCGATCCGGCCCAATATACCTACCCATGCTCATTTTAAAAAGGTGACATGTAGCCAGCCGGCTAATTTTTACATTTTGCGAGATGTCCAATAGTTCCAAACCCCGTATTAACGATAGATATGTGAAATATTGTATTTCTTTTGAATCCTTATCAGTTGGTTCGCGTGGACCCACTAACTACCTACTAAACCGAATTTTATGCAGTTTTTATATTACAAAAGTCATAGTCCGATTTAAAAAATTACAATTGTTTGATCGTAATTGGTTTAGCAGAACCGTAGAAATGGCAAAAGTCGCGGGCAAAAACATTAGCTGTGCCCGCAGCTCGGGCCGCGTGGAATTTTGACATGACATGTAACCATCCAGAGATGACAGCCTGGCGTGGCGGCTGGCGGTAGTGAACGCAGCCTCTACGCAGGAGGCATGGCCTCGATCCCCGCTCAGTGCAAATATTTGTATGCATGAATATGTATATTTGCATTGGTCTAGGTGTTTCTATGTTAGTATATTATGTACTTATGAATGTATTTACAAAAAACAGTACTAAATTAATCCATGCTTACCATGGGTCTAGATAGCGTCGTGCGAAATAGGTATTGTGGATTTTTTATTGTAAAAAAAAAGAAAAAACTAAAAAAAAATCATGGAAACCTATTCTAGTGCTAAAAACCCTGTGTTATTCCAGACTATAACCTATCCCTGTACTAAATTTCGGCCAGATCCGAAAACGGCCCTTAAAGCGTTGATTGATTGATTGAATAAAAAATATCCAAAAATCTTCATAAAATTGTAATTTTTGTATGAAGTAGGATGGGATTATTGATCATATAACGTGATTTATTTTCCATATTTTTGCTTTTACAAACTCTTTGACGAAGCTTAATATTAAACAGGCGAGCTGTTTCGCGGAACTGTCGCTTCTAAGGTCGATAGATGTTTATAGGTACCAAGGGTACCTAGACCTTCACGAGAGTTTACAGCCGATAGTACCCACTTAATAGCAGTAGGTATAGGTACTAGTGCGTAATAAACATCCAGACTATAAATCATCATGGCAGCGATAAAGTCATGAACAACATAAAATTGCGAAACTCCACAGATTTGTAAGATAGTCGGCATAGGCGCGAGTCCTGGCTGGCGCCCGATTCTGCTAATTTTATGACATAACAAAACCACTGTCACACAGCTGACATTGCATAAAATGTCATTAAATTTTAGATCTTACAACTGAGTTTTAAAGTCCAAAATGAAAAGAGAAAGAGTTTATCACATTTTGTCTGTTTATACTGGAGATTGATGGCACTTGGTGGAATCTGCTACACATATTGATTGATTAAACACTTGTACTTTTCCACACTTTATAAAACATTATAAAACATTTTGTCATTCACTCTACTAGATTGTCATTTAATTTTAGACTTTAACAATAATACAGTACAGTAAACTCTAAAGTTAAATGGCATTGGTTACAGTGTCTGTGATACCTCAGTGATTTTACCATGAAAAAAATAATAGCAGAAAAAAATGACGTCATCATCCCATTTTCACTCTAAAATTTCTTATTATGTAATAAACTCCGTTGACATGAGTTGAGATGTATACCTACCTACCTAGATATTAATAAAAATATTTTTATCGCAATCTGTTATACTTAAATAATTACCTACCAACACGTTCACGTAACATTTATTAACAGTAAGGTAGGTACGTACCTATACAACAATGTACATACCGGGTGTTAAAAGCACGCGCTTGGCCTCATTTGCTTTTTCTGTATTGATGTTGTTTTATGAAATTGTCGTTTCATTGAGCTTTCCTAATACGATGGAGAATAAATAATGCTAATTAAACGAAAAAAAAAACCTTAAAAATAAGAAAAAAAATTTTTTCATCACATCGAAAAAAGTGATGCCAATATGTACCCGGAGTACCTACTACCAGGGGCATTTATTTTTCCAATCCAAATCGATATGAATCAGGACCTCAACAATACTCAAAAATAAAAAAATAACTTAAGTAGGGTGCTAAAATTACATTTTGGAATAACAAAAAGAAGTAAAACATAGGTAGGTACTTAAATGCTATACCATCATCATTTTGCTATGCCAACAACTTGGTATTAAATCTTGTTTTTAAAAATGGATTCTTCTTAACCTAAACTTATAAATCTGAAAAAAAACCTATATTAAAAAAAACCGGCTTTAAAAACTGAAAAGATAAAAATTCTTAGGGAAAAAGAACTAAATTTACAGATTTACTGTTCTGTTAGCAGAAGTCGGTGCCTAGCCCGAGAGGTCATATTTCAATTGATTCAAGTATAGTAGTTCAGGCACCACAAACAAAGTTGACAACGATTTCTAACAGCTGATCTGTTAGAAATCGTTTCTCTGTAAATTCAGTTATATTTCTGTAAGTTAATTTTGTACATCTCCGTTTTTGAAGTCGGATTTTTTAAACGTAGTTATTTTTTTTTTAACTTTTCAGTTTTTGAAGTCGGATTTTTAAACGTAGTAGTTTTTTTTTAAAATTTTTACTTTGGAGTGTTTGTTCTTAAAATTGTAGTAATTTTTTGCCCCTTTTAGTGGTTTAATCCAGCATGCCCTCGACCATAGTTTTTGAGTTTTGTTTCATGAGATTGACAGAATGATCTCAATAATATAAATGAGACATTCATGCTATACTTACATAATTAGAGAGTTCTATTGAATGCTTTCATAGTTCAAGACTAGGTAATCCCAGCACGTACTTGATCATCATAATGTACATACCTAGGATCGTCCTAAAACTAGCTAAAAAGCAATAATTTCCTTTTTCCGGAGTCCAAGCTCCTACCTATGAAATTGATATAGGACCACCCGTGAGTTAGGTACACTAAAACCAATGCTAAAATAAGACTAAAACTTTGAATTAAAATAATACAAAAATATTTAAAAATGAAAACTACTGGAACAAACTACTTAAAAATTTTACGGGACCAAATATTCCTCATTGATTTCAAGAACCTCACGTACATTGAGTAATAAATTTAAGAGGAATCGGTGTTCATACATTTAAAAAAATACAGATCGAACTGAGAACCTCCTCCTTTTTTGAAGTCGGTTAAAAATATCCCTCGATGAATGAGTATGCCGGTAATTCAGAGTTTTAATATGTGCCGGTAAGAATGCCTAGCAAAGACCATACCATAAGTAGTAGGCATTAAATTTATGATATACTAGCGATCCGCCCCGGCTTTGCACGGGTGGTAAAAACGTTCCCGTGGCAATCCAATATAGCCTATGTTAGTCAGGGTGAATGCAGCTTTCTAATTGTGAAAGAACTTTTGAAATCGGCACAGTAGTTTTTGAGTTTATTCAATACAAACATACAAAAATATAAATCTTCCCTCTTGATAATAGTAGTGTAAAAGAAAATTGAATTTATCAATGACTGGCAATTGAACATTATTATTAGGTAGGTATATTACTTTTATACTCAATATTAACATGTAAATTATAATATGATTCTAATATCTTAGCGTAATTATAATAGATATAATTATATTAATATATTATATTTTTGCTGTCTTTTTTGCATCTGGTATATTTTATGAATTGTATCCCATACAATACAAAAATCCTTTGCGATAATAAAATATTATGTGTGGTCGTTGTTCTACACCGTTCTACACCAAAATTAAGACGTGAAATGTTTAATACTTTTTACCTGAATGTTTTTTGTTTTCAAACCCTTGTTAAAGTAAAGTATCATAAGCAACGAAATAGATCTGCTTATTTAAAACAGGATGTTACTCTATTGTCTATTATGTTTGCTAATATTGCCCTATGCGGGCACATTCACAGGCAAAAGCTCATAAAACAATAGATATAACCTATTTCTTTGTGTCCTAAAGGTATTTTTATTTCGTGTACTCATGAATATTTCAAAGAAATTCGCACAAAAAAGATTGTTTCCTTTATTACAAGATAATGGTTACTCTTGTTATTAATTTATTAATTTTCGAATAACTAAACTATCTGCCGGGTTTAATTTTATTTAGCCCGACGTTTCGGGTACTTTTCAGCAGTCATGGTCCCCGTGTAGGTTCCCGCTGGAATAGAACAGAGCACCACATCTCTTCCTGTGGGTGTCATATAGAAGGCGGCAAAGGGATAGGGCAGTTCTCCATCCGACATTAAAGATACAGCCCATGACAAAGTGTCCGTTTGACAGCAATAGGCTCGATTAAGATAGGAAAAAGTGAATGCTCAGGTGGGACTCGAATCCACGATCTTTCCCTTACAGGAGGACTGCTCTGACCAATGAGCCACCGAGCCTCGGTGGCTCAGTGGTCAGAGCATTAGTCAGAGCATTCCCCCTGTAAGGGAAAGATCGTGGGTTCGAGTCCCACCTGAGCCACCGAGCTCGGTGGCTTAGTGGTCAGAGCATTCCCCCTGTAAGGGAAAGATCGTGGGTTCGAGTCCCACCTGAGCATTCCCTTTTTCCTATCTTAATCGATTTGAAAAGTTAGCATAGTAAATGCTTCAAAATTTCATTCAAGCAATAGGCTCGCCCCTTATTACGTGAGACCGAAAATCATAGCTGGCGAAATGTGGGTGTTATACTTATGCCAACCCCTTCGAGGATTTACAGGCGTGAGTATATGTATGTAGTATCTTCCTCCAAAATACCACAGATATTCACTACATAGTATAAAACAAAATCGCTTTCTCTGTCCCTATATCCATTTGTATGCTTAAATCTTTAAAACTACGCAACGGATTTTGATGCGGTTTTTTTAATAGATAGAGTGATTCAAGAGGAAGGTTTATATGTAGATATAATACATGTTTAATATAGTAGAGGGTGCAGCGGGAACGGGATCTGATGCCACGCGGGCGGAAAAATATTGGCGGTACGAAGTTCGCCGGGTCAGCTAGTATAATAGAATTCTGATATAGTCATTCTATTCTCAACCATTCTCGAGAAACCAAAGAAGGTCATTTCTCATTTACCATTATTTCCAATGATACGCTTGCCGATTAATTATCGCGAGTTAACGATTCTGGCCAGAACGCGGAAGGTATCGGCGTTCGACACCCGGAAATGGCCTTCGTGTAACATCAGATGGACGAAAAAGCACGTATTGAAACTTGTACTTAGGCTTGTGTTGAAAATGCTGATAGCATTTAGTTACTGTAATATGCTTGGAGTTTAGTTGTAACTAGCTGTGGCCCGCGGTTCCGTCCGCGTGGGGTTCTGTTCCCGTGCCCCTGGGTACATATTCCGGGGATAAAAGTAGTCTATGTTGTGTTCCAATCTATAATCTATTATTTTTTTCTTTTAAAAAGAATATTAGTTATAATCAAAATTACTAATGTTCTATCTAACCCCTCCAGCTAAACTAAATTGCTTGTGTTAGGAGTGGGTTCACGCCAGTAGTGTAGTGGCCAGCATTCGAACCCGGGACCTTTTGATCGTAAGGCCGAGTTCTTAATCACTAAGTTACCGACGCTTCAATCCCTGTAACAAATTGCAGCCAGAAGCATTGACCCGTTTAAGTGTGATTAAGTCATAAAGATGCATACATCCCATCAAACATTTAATCAATTCATCAATATGCCTATTGTATTCCACTGCTGAACATAAGGTCTCTAGACGTAGGGAGAGGTCTATGTCCAGCCCCTGGCCTATCAAACGTTAACATTTTATTAAATAAATTAAAAACTATAGATATTGAATAATGAAATCACAATACCTTTGATAATGCCGTGAGGTGAAACCGGTCAGGTTAAAAATAAAAATAAAATAAAGTGTGGAGAAGTACAAGTGATTTCATTATTCAATATGTGTAGTAGATTCCACCAAGTGCCATCAATCTCCAGTATAAACAGGCTAAAAACTATAGTTTTTGTGCTGTCAGTGGGAAGACCAAAGACGATTCCTGCTTTGTCTTCTACACTGACGGCACAGAAACTCTGTTCTAACAGGGCCGGCACTCGGCAGCGCGAGTGTGACGCCGCTGGTGTTGGACACGTCCATGGGCCACGGTAACCACTTTCCATCAGGTGGTCCGCGTGCTTGTCTACCAATTAAACAAAAAGCCTGTAAATCCCCGAAAGGCGTAGGCAGGGGTGTATCAAATCAACAGCCACATTTCGCTAATGATTTTCGGTTCCAACGTAACGTAATAGGAGGCTCGTCTATAGCCGACAAGCGGACAGTCACTCATGGGCTGTATGTTCACTGTCTGATGGAGAATAGCTATCCCTTAGTTGCCTTCCACGACACCTACAGGAAGAGCTGGGGTGACCTTGTCCTATCCCACCGGTACATACATACATACATATAATCACGCCTTTATCCCCAGAGGGTTAGGCAGAGGTGAATTAACACCCACATTTCACCAATTTGTATTCGGTCCCACGTAATAGGGGGTGAGTCTATTGCCGTATTTCGGGCACTATTGTTGACTCAAGCCCATGCATCTGAGGCTGAGTCTGGGCTGTTAATATCTGTCTGATGTTAAAGTTAAAGAGCCCTATCCCTTAGTCGCGAAGAGACGGGGTGGCCCAAATTCTACTCTGCCGGGAACCACGCGGGAACCACCGGTAACTAGAGATAATTCGCTTAACAAAACTCGGTTCTAATTTCTAACCATCTTATAAAGCGGTTTAATTCTAATTGATTTTCATTTATATTTTATATCATTCATCGATCCGTGCTTTTTTTTCTTATTTTTTATACCACTTAGGTGGCAGACAAGCACACGGCCCACCCGATGGAAAGTGGTTACCGTGGCCTATGGACGTATGCAACACCAGTTAGAATAGATAGTTTCTGTCTTCTGTGGCGTCAGTGTAGAAGATAAAGCAGGACAAGCTAATGGTCTTTCCACTGACAGCAAAAAAACTCTTCAGTGAGCTCTGGCTACCCTACTCACCGCCAGGAACACAACACGAGGTTATTATGGCCGCGCTGTTCTGTAGGGCGGAGGTACTTCACCAGTGGGACTGCTCAATTGGACGGAAATACCGTTATGTCCTACCTCCTACATGATACGACGGGCTCTTCAAGGTAGAAGGTTTCTACAGGGTCGGCAGCGCGAGTGTAGCGCCCCTGGTGTTGCATACGTCCATAGACCACGGTAACCACTTTCCATCAGGTGGGCCGTGTGCTTGTTAACCTCCTCAGTGGTATAAAGAAACGTTATTTAGCTTAATTTATTTGTTTAGTACCTATGTGTTTTCATAAATAGTCACTAAAAGACTGTTTACCTTTAGTTTAGCACCTGCCTAATGAAATACAACATTATAGAGAGAAGCATTTGTGACATAATTAAGAATTATCAATATTAATTATAAAACCATTAAATTAATGACACGTTATTATACCAAAACATATACATTTAGAATCATGAGGGCTTTGGTATTTACTATTCAACACTTAGTTACAGATTTTAATAGATATTATTACCGAAAACATGGCAGTGTGTTGTAGCGGAAAGTATTTCTTTCATTTATTTACACTTACACGGCATTTATACAAATAAGAGAAATATTATGTACAAAGGCGAGCTTAAGTCGCGGTTGAGTTCTCTTCCAGCAAACCCGAGAGTGCACAGAGGAATTGCGAACTTCTAACAAGTACAAGTACCTAGGACTGTTATTTATTCTGTGCAAGTAGGTAGGTACTTCTTCTCCTTCATCCTAGCGTCTTAATCTCAGTCGCATCCGAACCTTATGCCCTTGAGGGGGTCCGGGGTCAGCTTTTCCAACTCCGAGCTTTGGCTGAACATCGATATTTTCCGTCACCATCCGATACCCATTGGCAATATCGAAGAATTGCATCTAGACCAGTAGTTGGACTTTTTAGGTCTCTAACTATCTACTACTGATATTATAAATGCGAAACTAACTGTCTGTCTGTCTGTAGGTATGTATGTCACGCTTGCACGCCTTAACCACTGAACCGATTTTGATAAAGTATGATTTAGGGCTAGATTAGACCTTGAGAAAGGACATAGGCTATGTTTGGTCGCTATAACCGATATGCACGCGGGCGGAGCCGCGGGCAAAAGCTAATATACTATAAGTACACAGTATTACGAGTCTAGAAATGTCGTTAGACTGTGCTATAATTAACCATGAATAGTTATAGTTTTATGCGCTAGCTAGATTATAGGCTGAGAATCGGGCTCCCCAAAAAGCTATGTTGCTAACAGCCTCCAGTTGTGGGATCATATCCCTGCTGTGGTTATTCCAAGCAAATAAAATATGGGGTTCTTCAACAAGGGCATTGGAAAGGTTCGTACAGGGTCGGCAGCACGATTGTGTCGCCCCGGGTGTTATTGCACACGCCCATAGGCCACGGTAAACGCTTCTCATCAGATGGACCGTGGCTTCTCTGCCATCAGATTGGTATAAAAGACCCTACTGGTCTAAACCAATTTTTCTACAGGTTTCTTTCGAAAATCTAGATAGATAGTACTTTATTGTAAACCATTAGATTTACAGAATGTATACAACTTAATGTACAATGGACGGCCTTATTGCTGGAAGCGATTTCAGAGTAGAAATAGAATGGGATGAGCAGTCATATGACAAAAGAAAATAATTTTTATTTTTTTAAACCACTTAATTATTGTATGTTTTTATTTTTAACCTAACCGGTTTCACCTCACGGCATTATCAAAGGTTTACTAAATTCAATATGTGTAGTAGATTCCACCAAGTGCCATCAATCTCCAGTATAAACAGTTTAAACCACTTAGGTAGCAGACAAGCACACGATCCACCTGATGGAAAGTGGTTACAGTGGCCTAAAGACGTGTGCAATACCAGGAGGGTCACACTCGAGCTGCCGGACGCTGTTGGAACAGAGAATTTCTGTGGCGTCATTAAGATAAAGACATGATGTAATTATCTTATAAACTAGATATAAATTATATTCAAACTAGATTTCTCTTAAAAAGTTTACCATTTCTTTATAAAAGAACAGATGAGTGACATAGGTACTTGTATATGTAATCAACTAATGATGACTTAATGAAATTGTAAACAAGTACCTAACAGAACTAATTACGTCGCTGCTATACTAATGATGGGCTTTTGGTAATTTGTTTAATGGAGATTTTATCAATAAGGCTTTGACACTAGCAACTTACTAATATTTATTTTGATGCTTATGAAGTTTCGTGTACCATCTTAGGGTAGACTTATCCTTGGGTCTGAGAGTCACCCTTGCGTCTAACAGAAGCATACCCAGGACGCAGAATGTCCTACAATAGTTACATACATACCTACTCACGCCTATAAATCCCCGACGGGGTAGGCAGAGGTGTATTATTAACACCCACATTTCGCCAAACTATGATTTTCGGTCCCACATAATAGGGGCCCATTGCCGTCAAGCGAGTACTTAGTTGTGATGCCAACAATAGTTATTTATATAATTTTATATTATTACCTCTTCCTTAGCTTTGGAGTACTATTAATTATTCTGTGGCTTTGGTGAAGGGATGCCCGAAGAGCGACGACGCGACGAAGGATTACGCTTCGTAGCATGTGGTTAAAAAAGCAATAATATTATAAAGCTGAAGAATTTGTTTGATAGATAGATATAATAATTATTTTATTGTACATAAGGATGGGGCTGTTCTCAAACTGACAGCAGCGTAAAATTTTTACTTTACATATTTTTATATTTTAATGAAGCAATATAAATAATAACTGTTCTATATTTTTATTAATTGTTTTTTTTGTTTCATAAAATATCGTTAAACACGTCCCTTTATTTTTGGGAATCAGCAAAACCAGTCAATTTAATATTTTTCAAATCCCAGCAAAGGCGGCAAATCCAAATGTTTTTTTTTCAAACTCCGGTACATTTTGCCACTGTAGGTACCTGTATGGCCAATATGTCCATATTATAAACTGATTTTCTGGCTTAACCGTTTATTTATCTACTAGCTTTTGCCCGCGGCTCCGCCCGCGTGGATGTCGGTTATCGCTTAGTGTTGAGCTGACGCTATTGAGCATCAAATTCACCTCTCTACTCAACTTTGTCCTTTTAATTTTTAAATGATTGTCCCCTATTCACCCCCTTTTTTACGCAATTGAAAAATGACAAACTTTATTCCCCTAACCCTCCCCCTAGCTTTTATCCGTCTCTCTAACAAATTTCATAAGGATATTTAAAAATAAACTAACATATAAACTTTCATCTCCTATTACCTCTCCCCCCTTTAACCCCTTATTTCGCTATAAAAGGTAGCCATATCCGTTTCCAAGTTCTAATCCGTCTCTGTCCCAAATTTTATCAGGATATCTCAAAAAATGGCAAGCTTTCATATAAACTTTCATCCCCTATTTCCCCCCCTTTAACCCCCTTTTTCGTGATAAAAGGTAGCCTATGTCCGTTCTCAAGCTCTAATACACTTCTGTACCAAATTTCATCAAGATCGGTCAAGTGATTTAGGCGTGAAAGCGTAACATACAGACAGACAGACAGAGTTACTTTCGCATTTATAATACTAGTATAGATAAGTTGTTGTTTTACTATTCTAATATACACAAACCCCTACATGACTTATCGTTCGATTTACAAACTTCTAATTTAAAAAAAAGTATAGCTGAAAATGTATTTCTTTTTACTTTTCAATTTCAATCAATCAATCATTTTTTTAATTTTATTACTATTCAATTAGAGTGGACGTACTGGGTTTTGATTGTATATATTAAGTTTATGGTTTTGATATTTAACTACACATAACATAAGCATCTTATAGTAATTATTCCCAATTTGAACACCGAACACGAGTTAAAAGTAATCATTTTAATGCATATCCAGTTCTTCACGACCTTTTGGAGGTGAACAGTAATATTGACATTCACAATAGCAATAATGTACATCAATGTTCATTATTTTAGATGAAGAATGATGATTTTTTGATTGATTGAAGTATTAACTTGTTGTTAAGTACATTTTTATCACTATTTGGATTTAAAGTAAGCATAGCTTATAAATAGCTTGTAATATGATTTCTAAAATACCTATTCAAAGATACAAATATTCCACCTTCATCGCCACGCCTGCCACAGAAGCACAAATGGTGTAAAATATTGATATGTGTAACAATATAATATATATTTCAATGAAATTATTTTGGTTTTCAATGAAATTAACCCGAACTAAAATATATTTGTCATCAATATATACCTAATAAGTTGATTTGTTATTTTCTTTCTTTCTTTTAAGTCAATATTGACAACCCAACGTAAAGGGGGTGGGGGTGGGGAGGGGAGTTGACCTTACGATCGAGAGGTCCTGCGTTGGAATCCTGGCCATTACACTACCGACTTGAACCCTCTCTTCAACTTCAACTTCTTTAAAATGGCCTCTGCAGCAATTCGCCACAATTTTGCCAATATCAATATCAATATTATAAAATTATTAATGGCGAGACACCAATGTCAAGTGTACTAGAGCCACGTTAACACAAGCAATTTAGGTTACCTGGAGTTACTAGGCTTACTAGGAATTTTGGTTACTGGCTACTAGGTTAAAAAAAACTAGGCCTTATTTGAGACTTGAGAGGTTGGTGCCAGGTTGAATGTTTAGTCCTTCCAACTAACAATACATACATACATATATTCGGTGCGGTGCTAGGTAGAGGTGTATTTTCATATTACACCCACACATCATAAGATATGATTTTCGGTCCCACGTAGTAGAGGGCAAGCCTATTACCGTTAAGTGGGAACTTAGTTATGGGCTGTATGTTTACTGTTGGATGGAGAACAGCCATAGGTGTCGTAAAAGGCGCCTAAGGGCTATCCCTTGGGCAGAGATGGGGTGGCCTTACTCTACTCCACCGCACCGGAAACCGACACGGCATCATTAGGTAAGCCTTTTCAACAACTTCCCTTTGGTTAGGAATGTTATGATTATGATCTACACTGGCATGCAAAAGTAAGTATCACACTTTTCAAATGTAATTTTTTTCGTAACTATAGAAGGTAAAGATTTAAGATTAAAATCGTTTTGTTGCAAATTGTATAAGCTTTTTTTAACTTAACATTTTTAACTTAAAGTATTTTTAGCTTAGTGTCAAAAAATTCAACTAAAATGTATTACATGTTATTTAATTTTTAATAATTGGTATTGCCGCCTCGAGCTCTGATTACAGCTTCGAGCCGGTTTGGCATCACTAGGTTTCGGAACCGATGTTGGGGAATATTCTAAGAAATAAGCCTATAAAATTTGCATCAAAACCTTTTTAAATCTTAAATCTCTACCTTCTATAGTTGAGAAAAAAAGTACATTTGAAAAGTGAGATACTTACTTTTGCAGGCCAGTATATTTTGACCCATCTATGTATTACGCTCGTGGTCATTTTCTTAAACGTTCATTGTTTCTGGTGCGGACTCTTCGAGAACTATTTTAATCTTTAAAAAGTAGTTTGAAATACGTGGAAATAATTTATTATCTTTCCTAATAATCTTTCCAGAAATGCGGGTTAAAATTTTTGCGATAAGGCAGTCGTATTGTGCTCACATATTTTTTTGTTTTCTTTTGTTTAAATTTAAAACAATTGTTCCTATTCGTGTTCGAGTGTAAGACCCACAATAAACTATTGTCTGTCTTGTGAACGTTTGTCGGTAATCCTTTTCTTGGCATTCCAATTTTTACTGATTAGTTCTTTTTGTTACAAAGGGGTGCAATAAATTACGAGATTTAGCCAGTCTTCCAGGTACATATTATGGAGGTCTAATATTATTTTCTTTAGTGCCAAATGTAATAGGTATTTCCGTGGTAGTTATTTCTTTTACCATGCTACGCTAGTATCTATTCTTTGACCATACCTACTTTGACTGAGATGAATATACTCTGAGGCGAGTTTACTAAAACCACTTCTTTGTATATCACTAGATTGACTGTATGGAATAAAATATTTGAAATCGCGAAAGGCCACAGAATGATATTTTGTAGTTGAGGAGGGGTTCTTAATATGTTTTGTACAAAAATTTGATTTGTTATACATACTCACAAAGTAATCAACTAATCACTTAGAGAAATTGTAAACAAGTACCTACCTAAGTATTTTCGGAGACCAAGCTGGGTACTTCTGCTAAGTTAGGGCACACAACAACTAGGTAATCTACTGGGAAACATTTTCGTGCCTTTTCTTTAGCTAGGTGTTCCTAATTAACAGATAAGGCTTTGAAGGAGCCTTTCCTCTCAGGTTTAGAAGGTAAGACGATCGCGTTCACGTGTAAGTAGTTAAGAGGAGCAGGAGAGGGAACGCGGTTTCAAAACTCTAGACTTTTTAGGAGTCAATTTGGTAGTACGCAGCTGACTTCAAGTCCATGACATTGCGAATTAAATGCAGGAGAGTCGCTTTCGCTGGTGCGACCATGTTCGGCGTAGACTGTCAGGTTACGTGGGCAACAAATGTCTAGCCATACCGCGTGCATCACCCCCCGGTGGGACAGTAGACCTCAGATATTTATGTTTCATGCTGGCTAAGCGGGTTTAACTCGGGTTCAACTTGTCATAGATGCCATGATTGCCGGTAGTCTCACTACCAATGGATGCCAAAGATCGCGTGAAGTGGAAGAGTAAAAGCTGGAAAGCGAACGCTGGACTGCGAGGTGGAAGCCTCGCGACCGGAAATAACGCGAAGATGATGTTTTTTTATACCACTTAGGTGACAGACAAGCACACGGCCCAACTGATGGAAAGTGGTCACTGTGGCTTATGGACGTGTGCAACACCAAACCAAGGGAGTCACACTCGTGCTGCCGATCCTGTTAGAACAGAGAGTTTCTGTGCCGTCAGTGCAGAAGATAAAGCAGGATAAGCCTTTGGTCTTCCCACTGACAGCACAAAAACTCTCCAGTGAGCTCTGGCTACCCTACTCACCGCAGGGAACTCAACACGCGGTTATTATGACCGCGATATTCTGTAGGGCGGAGGTACTTTCCCAGTCGGACTGTTCAATTGGACGGAAATACCGTCGTGTCCTACCTCCTAAGCAGAAGAGAGAATTGGGATATGTAGGTACATGTTGGAGTACACCCGTGGAGTTACCGGCATATTTCTTGACGCCATTGACCACATTTACGGGTAAATGATATTGCAAACAAGTACCTAAGTAGATACTAACAAAAATACGCCATAGCTAATGATTGGTTTTCGTTAATTTGTTTAATGGAGATTTTATCGATAAGGCCTTGACGCGACCAGCTTGTTCGATATCTAGACGCAGCTCGTTTAGTAGTCACAGATCGTTACAAGTATTTATTTTTCATATCTGTAGTCTATGCAAATGTAATAAAATTAGTGTTTGACTGTTAGTCTGTTTGCCGAAAACACGTTAAAAGTCCGTCCCTGTTGCCAATAGGTTTGGTGTAGACTCTAGGCGGAGACCTATATGTAAAAGCGACACGAACAACTCTGTCAGTGGTTGGCGTCTAACCACAACTCAGGCTGGAAGGTCAGATGGTAGTCGCTCTCTATACAGCCGAAAAAAACACCATGGCTATCATATTTAGGCAATGCATGTCTCGCATGCCTCGGATGCGGCTGGTATAAAACCTGCTAACCTCTAGATGAGCGGAGGCAACTCGGGAGTCGAAGAACGACCTCCGCCCCTCATGAGCACGGGCGAGCACCTGTAACCCTAGCAGACGCAGGCCGAGACTGCAGCTCAATACGTGCCTCCCCGTACCCGGGAACACCGTAGTCCACCACCCGAAGAGGGCCAGCTCGGAAGAGATAAAGGTAACTAGTATAGTTATAAATATAGTTATAGGTACTAGTTTTTGCACGCGGCTCCGCCCGCGTGGATGTCGATTATCGCGACCAAACATAGCTTATATCCTTTCTCAAGGTCTAATCTACCCCTGTATCAAATTTCATAAAAATCTGTTCACTGGTTTAGACGTGAAAGACGGACAAAACACACACACTCTTTCACATTTATAATATTAGTACCTCGGATTAATACGGATAGTTTCAATAACAAGTATTTAAGATTTAGAAAAAACCATAAAACCCAGGGCACCTTTTTTCTTTGTCGCACCCATAAATGCTTACAATTCTTGGAAGACTTAGAACAAACACATGCATTTCCTTCTTCCTACGCGCAAAAAAGCATCTGATGAGGCCGTCAAGCTGAGCCATCAATGTAAAATTCTTCGTATCTATAACGGTTTCTCCCATTAATAAGACTTCACCTTTAGCTTACCACCAGGTGAAGGTGAGGTGAAGTTAATGACGTGCATAACCTTAAAGACATCCAGTGGTACGCAAGTTAAAATATCGTTAAGTTTTACGGCAATAGTTCCACGTAATTGGTGTGAAAATGCCGTTTGAATTGAATTGTAAGCATTCCTCCATACCTAAACCTATAAATAAAGTAAAAATACAATATCACAGTTAATACCTAAGGAGATCACTACAGAACATTAAATTAAAAGGAAACGCCCTTAAACATATACTTATATGAACTTAAATGTCAGTTATTGACCAACGGCGAGGGTGCGAATTAGGGTTAATTCCCATTGAAAGAGCTGCAGCCAGCTGCAATTTTTCGAGGCAAAATATTATAAACCATTTTGAATCTTACGTATCTATGGGAGGAAAAGTCATTTGCCTTTGTCAAAAGCCTTCTCCCAGTGATTTCTAATACAAAGTCTGGCCGCCACAGGGCACTGCCAGCCGCTGCTCTTTCAGTGGGGATTCCCCTGCCTCCACGCGTTTGCACGTATGCTAGCATCCGCCCTGTTTCGTGCAATTGGCGCGATTTGACGCTCAACAACGGGGACGTGTTATTCGGTGTTATAACTTTTCTAAGTAACGTATCACACTCACATAAGCGTGATCTTCTCAATATAATGTACTAGCTTTTACCCGCGGCTCCGCCGGCGTGGTTGTCGATTATTGCTATAATATGTTGCCTATGTGTTATTCTGATGTCAAGTTTCATTCAAATCCATTCAGTAGTTTTTACGTGAAAGAGTAACAAACATCCATTCATCAATCCATCCTTATTTTACTTACTTTATTACTTACAAATTTTCGCGTTTAAAATATTAATAGGATTACGATCCTGATCCTATCAATACATTGATATGTATTAGTCCCTACACTAGGCTAGTCACATCTGTCCAAGGACCGATAGCAAACGAGTTCTAAAACGGAGACAGCGTGAAGGTAAACGGACGGTGGGACGCCCCCAAGCCCCACCCTGGCGCCCTAAAAAAAGTTGCTGGGACAGACTGGATGCTGAAGGCGGAGGATCGATAGCAATGGCGCATATTCGGAGAGAACTATGCCGCAATGGACTGCATTAGGCTTATAGAACTGATTGAGTCCCTACGCCGGATCCCGATATTGGCCGCTATATTGGCTGTGTATACGCGCCGCATAGGTACCACCCCTGTCGGCCATCCGAGGTGATTATGTCGGACTCGATTAGACTAAAACAGCACGTCGTCTCGAGTTTCAATTACCGGGACGTGAGGTCTCTTCACTATGCCCTCTGTCTGAAAGAGGGACACGCGGAAACCCTTCGAACAGCCTTCTACAGGGAATCTACATCGATGCGAATGGAGAGGCCATTTCTGTTAATAATATTTGCACGAAACAGGCGTTCGCATGCGTACAGTCAGCATCAAATCGATCTTGATGAACAAAGCACTCAAAATGAACTTAAAGCCTTAGATTCCCCCTTCCTGTTAATGGATTGTTCTGATATTTGATCCTCACCTTTGGTTCAGACAATAATCCAATGTTTTACCTTGGCTTTAAGTTTTAAGATCGTTTTGAGACTGCAGTCAAGATCATTCCGTCGCTGACTGTACATGCGTTTATGGTAGCTGGTAGCAAACGGTGTTACACCGTTGTGCCGCAATATCGATAGTAAGGTAGCACTTCCTTTTAGTTTTATATTCCGTGGAGCTCACCAATCAACTTACCATAGCCTATTTCATGACGGACGGTGTCGGCCTTCACGATAACTGTTGTTTCCTTGTACGTACTGCCATCTGTCGGGTCTTCAGAACATTTTTTCTCCGAATCCTCTTCAAAATATTGTTTAAACTTGTTTTTATTGAAGAAATCAAAGTCTATAGCGGCTCTTTTCATAGTTGGCGTCGCACTGCTTGGTGGTATCTCAAACTGTAACATCTTGGCTGGAGACATGACGTCTTGGACGGGAGATGGCTTGACAAATAAATCATCCTCACTTTTTTTCGTAAGAGATAACTGCAGTAATGTCGGCGGTCTACGAATTTCAGGCGTCGCGTTTGACACCTTAGTTGGTGTTTCAACTATTGGAGGTGACTCTTTAGTAGTAGAATCAGGGGGTGGTGTTTCAACATCGGGGGTGGCCAGTACCATAGAAGGAGTATAAGGAACAGCAGATACAGGGGTAGTATCTACTGATATCTCTCTCCCTATTGTTACGTTCTCCCCAATCAAAGAGTAGTTATCTAAACTCATACGGAATATATCATCTGGGAGCTCGATGTTATCGGGAACAAAGTGGTTTGAACTTGAACTTGCAGACTCGTTCAAGGTAACCTCGGGGGTTTTGCTCTTAACTATAGGAGAATCCATATTTTATGAAGTTTATTATGAATGTCCAGTGGTTCTTGTTATCAATATTAACCTTGTAACAAACTAGCCTAGACTATGTCCTTGAGTTTATCTTGCCAATCGATAAGCGAATACATAAGAATTTCACATCACTTCTACACACACATGCGCACTGCGCTCCTGTTTACTTGTGTGCAATACGTGAGCTGTCAAACTAAACAAGTTTCGCGGCTACGTTTTCCTCAATCTGCTCAATTAAAACAGTCTTTTTTGATATCAAATATGTATTTTCACAACAATAACTTCATCTAGTACGCTATTAAGAAATTGCCAATGCCTCCAGTAACGTTTTATCGCGTTATATAGATCCGGCTATAAATAGATTGGTAATCTCACTCGCGCACTGATTTTGCCCGCCTTTTTGTACCATTTGCCGTCACAGAAACAATTGTAAATATTGTTCAGTTATGTCTATAAGTTCACAATGTAACTTTCACAGTTTATATTTTGTGTATATTCAGAGTTGAACTTGCTTATTTCGCGCTCTAATCGTTGGATACGGCATGTTGGTGCGTTCCACAATACAACTACAAGATTTGGAAATGTCAACAAACAAGCAAGAGGTTTGGTTCTACGCCGCAAAATATTGTGTCCATTGCGCGGACGCGAGAAATTTGCACAAATATTTAGCTTACACAGTTACATCAAATAAGGAAACTTATCTTATTTCTTGTATAATGGACTCTTCTAAAATTACGTAAACTCTAATTGAATTCTGAGAAGAAACATTTTGTAATGTTCTTAAGGGATATTATTTTTAATCTGTAGAACGTCAAACGCGCGCATTGTAAACATTAGGACTGTCAAACAAGTGGTTTTGTTTTATTTATCAAGTTTGACATAGTTATGTAAATGTACCTACATGTCATTGTTACTATGTACCTATGTTTCGAGGAATATCTAATGTTAAGGTCAAATCCATTTGCGTTGAACAAGATATAAGTTAAACTATTGTGGTTTTCTTATATTTTATTGGTTTGTATAGAAATGACAACAGCCTGTCTTTACAAATAAATTACGACAAAATAACTATAATGAAGTACCTATCTATCGTGTGTATAGGTACTATATAGAAAGTTAGATAGGTTATTCAGTAAGATATTTTTATAATGAAAGTACGTATTCATTTCGTTCTTTACCACATTACATTTTAATTTAACCAACAACAGTAACTTTCCACTGGGCGGGATTCGATCCCGCGGCCTAGGGCGTAACAATCGAACGCTCTATAAGTTATATCTTATAGAATCTCTATAAGTTATATCTTATAGTTATATCTTATAGTACTGCCGGCTGCATTCAGTAGTTGATTGTGCTGTTATAGCACACACCAGTTAGTCAAGTAGTCTGAATGTCAACTAAACCTTGGAATAGAAAAAGGATTTAAAAGATGTTCCAGTTCCATTAACGGCAACATTTTTTTTATACCTATTAGGTGGCAGACAAGCAAACGGCCCACCTGATGGAAAGTGGTTACCGTGGCCTACGAACGTGTGCAACACCAGGGGCATAATACTCGTGCTGTCGACCCTGATTACCAATAACGTGTGACCAAAATAGATCGAGAAAGCCTGCGCTTATAGGCAACATTATCTTGGGCCCCAAAGGTCTTTGTGGAGCCCCATACATCCACTATACTTTTAAGCGGTAGCAAATAAAACAATACTTATGTCATGAAGATTTTATTCATAAATAAATCATTTCATTTTCTTTTTTTTACCGCCTACGCCGTCCGTTTTCCCGCCTTTTCGTTTACCGCCTTTTTTGTCAGCCATCTTGTTAAAACCGCCTTTCTTATCAGATTTGTTAAAACCTTTAGAGTCAGACTTTCTGAAGTTTCCTTTTTTATTTTTATTGAATTTTTTATTGTTTTTATTTCCGAGTATGTTTTTATTGTAGCCTTTTATCCATCTGTCCCGTTTTTCTTCCCAGGCTAGTTGTTTCGTGCTTGAGTTGTCCGTGTTGGCGACAGCTTGGCTTGACCCCTGCTTCTTATTAGTGGCTGTGTCTTCTAGAAGAGTAGAGAACTCCTCGGCTGAGGCGAATAGGGAGCCTAGATCGTCACTGCCTGTTGAACAATGTAAACCATTATGATTTTAATAAGATTACTTTCACGTTTAATACTATTAAGGGTCAATCCCCATTGAAGGAGCAGCGGCCGCCAGGGACTCTTTGAGGCAAAATATTACAAACCATTTTGAATCTTTTCTACGGGAGAAAAGATCATAGACCATAGTCATTTGTAGGCGAAGGAGGGGCTGCTAGCCTTTTTGTATTCTTTTTTAGTAAGAAACTGGTAGCCTTTCAGTGGGGACTAAACCTATGTTTATAATAAAGAGTCTGTAAACGCCAGACTTATCTACAAATCACAATTTTTACCATTACATTCAAAGATTGTCTATCCTGGGGTTCGCTCTCTTATTCCGACATATCTAATTAATAAACTTATTATGGCTTTTATAGGAGCGACTACCGCGGCACCCCTTATTCAACCTGAACCGCTCGGTGTTCCGTCACATCAGCTTTTATGGCCGAGGCATACCGTCTGACCTTCCAATCCTGTGAGGAAAGACTACACCAGAGCCTCGGCCGTCAACTATTAGGTACTGGTTCGGTTGTCGCCGGCCCCGAATACCTATACTCTTTTCGGTTACGTACTAAACTGAACGTACACAAACTCGTAGCGACTTTTCATAAAACACATATTAAAAAAATAAACTAGGATAACTAAATGACAAACTACTGGTTCGATTTCGGTTTTTTGTCTTTAAAATGAATTTTTAAACAAAAAAATATTAATAAACTGAATTTTTAAATAATAGCGGTAGCCTAGTGGTATGGGTAATGGATTGCTGAGACGAGGTCTCGGGTTCGATCCCTGGTTTTCCATGGCACACACCAATGACTTTTCGATGCGAAACGTGGGTGTTCATTCACCTCTGCCTATCGCTTCGCGTAAACTTAATTTTTAAATAAAATAAATTGAAAAGTCGTTATAAAATTGTTTACGCTTAATTAAGTACATAACCGAATGCAAAATAGGCACGGGTACACCCAGTAGAATGGACTACTTAGTCTACTTACCCTTCAGCTTGAGTTTCCTTTTCTCCTTGCTGGTGTTAGCGCCAGGCACATCTATTTTGTCATCATCATCTTCACTGTCTTCTAGCCGAAGCTCTGTAATTAAGGAACATGAGTTAGATTTTGTATAAAACAGCGTATGTACAGTCAATATAAAATAAATCCTGACGAACAAAGTACTCAAATTGATCTTATGGACTTGGTATGTCCTCCTTCCTGTTAATAGATTTTTCTAATATTTAGTAAACACCTTTAGTTCGAACAATAATACATTTTAAATTAATGAAACATAAGAATATTAGAATCGAAATTACTAATATTCCACATATTGAATAATGATAGCACTTGTACTTTTCCACACTCACATTTTAAGGTGTGGAAAAGTACAAGTGCTTTCATTATTCAATATGTGTAGTAGATTCCACCAAGTGCCATCAATCTCCAGTATAACAGTCTACTAATATTCCTTCTAACAATTCCAGCTAAGCTAAATTGCTTGATTCACTTCGGTAGTGTAATGGCCAGGATTCGAACTCGGGACCTTTCGATTGTAAGGCCGACTCCTTAACCACCAAGCTACCGACGCTTGCAAAATACCTTCGCATTTAGATCAGTTTGAGACTTTGTAGTCATATCGTTCTGACGCTGTCTGTCCATTTGGCACGTCTTTGGGAAGAAGCCTGAGTCATATATGTATATATAATCATACATTAGACCGACTATTTGATACCTTTATAGAGTTGTTAAAACCGTTTATGTTCAAAAATAATAAAACTATAGCTTTACTACTTTAAAAAAATATCTAGATGCAGACACGAGTCGTGCGCGAAGAACACTTTACAAAACGGAACTTATTCTTCTTCACGAAGGTGATTCACCTAGTTAGAAGCTAAGTGTTGTAGTAGTTGCCATCCATTAATTACGCGAGGCTTGAAAGGGAGGGGTGACAGGCAGGAAAGGGGGGTGGAGGTATAGTAAGGTATCACGTGTATTTGTTTTCGTTAAACGCGCGATGTCTAAACCGAAAAGTCTAGTCTAGTCTGTCTAGATATTTTTTATCATAGTCCTTAATTTCAGAATAATATAATATTTTACTTTATAATACCTGTATTTAAAGATAATATTCTAAAAAATTTAAGATCCTTGTAGCTACTAAAGTACACGTGATGTTGTTGGGGGAGTAGTCTTATACCTCACCACGTATAACCAAGAGGGAGGTTAAAGATGCTAAAAAAAGATCACGTGATTAATGGACGGCCCTTTACTTATTAGGAGTACATATTATCTCACCATTTTCGTCACCAGATAGCGCTGGTTCGTCTTCGTCTCCAGATATGTTGAGTTCGCCGTCGCTGTCTGTGAATCAATTAATATTTTATTTTAACTATAACTTCATTAGCTGAAAACGCTCTTAGGCTGAATTTGTTTAATTGGACCGAGATTTCACAATTCACTCAGAGAATTTCATTGGGGAAAACGTGGGTGTAAGGTGTATTATAAATTTAACGCTTTTATTATCATCAGTGAAATACCTCACTGTAACACATAGCACAAAACGTGCAGACACTTTAGACAGGTATCCTATAATGGACTGTGGAGGTCAGATCACAGTGGCTTCACGGAAAATGTCGCAATTTAGACGTTTCGTAGTGACACTAAAAGACCACTTATTCTGGTATTTTTTAAAGGAAATAGAGTATACTAGCTTTTGCCCGCGGCTCCGCCCGCGTGGATGTCGGTTATCGCTATAATATCGGTTATCGTTATAAATTTTTTGTTCTATACTGACGGCACAAAAATTCTCTCTGTTTACAGGGTCAGTAGCATGAGTGTGATTCCCATAGTGTTGCACACGTCCATAGTAAAATAATCACTTTCCATCAGGTGGCGTGTGCTTGTCTGCCACCTAGTCTGTAGTATTAAAAAAAATGAAGCCTATGTGTTATTCTGATGTAAAAGCTATATTATTGTAAAGTTTCATTAAAATCCATTCAGTAGGTTTTCCTAACTTTCGCTTTTATTTTATCAGTAGGATTATCGATACTAACCGTCATCATCATCAAGCTCGCCAGCCGCTCCCGCAGCTTCATCATCATTATCATCATCGTCGTCACTGCCCAGCGGTTCCTCCTCAACATCAGCTTGTTTCTTGCTGCCGCGCTTCTGTTTCGTCGCTGCCATGTCCGCCAGGTAGTCTAGCTCGTCGTCTGATTCCGCTGTAAGAGGAAATATAGAGTTATTAATAATTATAACAAAGGGGTAGGTTCTGGTGGCTTTGTTCTGGGTCAGTTAGGGTGCGAGGAATATGTTCCAGGCAATGACACACCCCGGCATCTAAACACTCGAACGGCGGGCGGTTTTAGTCGGTTCCAGCTTCGGAGTAAGGGGTATCAGAAGGGATGTTCGCACGAAAAAAGATCCTAATCAAGGATTTTGCCAACAGAGCCACTGTTGGTAAGAAACAGCTATTGACGTCTACGGGATGTCGGGAAATTTTATCTTTCCTCTTAATTCAGTGTAGAAATGAGCGATCTCCTTGAGCCCTTGAATACTGCCTTTAATGAGGCTAATAGTGAGGTGACTATACCGGAATCAAGACAAATAACGGGGGCTATTGTGAGAGGGTTATACTCTAGAGTGGAAATCCCCAGGAGAACCCACGGTCCCTACGAAAGCCGTGAAGCATTGCCCCACACCGATGAGATATACACGGGGGAGATAACCTCATCCTTTGCCCCCAGAACCATATTAACTACTATAGAATATGGTTCATATTGATAGTAAAATATAAATGTATGATCTTAGTGCGGCTCCGATTACCTTATAATAATTAACAATGCTCTCAATGTAAAATAAATCATTGCTCTAGAAGATAAAACTAAGTTAAGGCAAGTTTTGACATACTCCAAATTACTGTTCTGCAATGCAGCATCTCTATGCGACGGGTTTGTCGAAATATTACAATACAAATCGACTCTTACCCAGCGCCTTGGTGCCAGTGACAGAATCTAAGTACTGCTCGAAGTCTTCGCTATTGACAGAGTCGGCGTCGCTATCGTCGCTGTCCTCCGCGTCGGGGGCACGACGCTTTTGTAGGAAACTGCAAGGTTACAAAAAAATATTTATATATTTGAACTTCATGCACACGTATACACAGGCGGACTTTATGCCAAAGGCATTCTCTACCAGACAGAACGGATCTGGTTGAAATTTGATACAGAGATTACAGCCTAGATTATCAGATCGGCTACTATCCCGGGAATCGATTCCCACGGGTTGAGATAACGGAATAAAAATCTTAGATGGGCAGAGCCGCGAGCAACAGCTGCAGGTTAGGCCTTAAAAAGGAATCTTCTCACAGCAATATCTGCCATGTCCAGAAGGCTCCAGGTTGAATTTCAAGTTTATTGGAGCATATAAAAAAACCAGTGAGCATATACAAAAAAGTAAACATATGATCTCTGCTTGCCCCAACAAGAAAGAGGCGAGACTACCTATATATAAAATATACTCACTCATATAAGAACCGCTCATCGACAGGAACTTTGCTGGCGTCTTCGTTAAGATAGGACGAGGAATTAACTGGAATACTCTTTAGACCTACAAATAGAAATAATTTTTAAGCATTAGTAATATAAATCAAAAACACAGACTCACTTAGTAACAGATTCTTTATATCTTGTCTTGTGTAGTCTTACTAACGTATAGTAAGACTACACAAGACAAATTTGAGACCGTAAACGTTTATTAGCTATGTAGTTATATTATCAATCACCAGTACAGGCTCAACAGAGATATGGAGAGGCTGCAGCAGTGACTGATATATGTACAGTCCAGTGTACTGGCCGCACACGCCAGGGGGCCGCACTAGCGTGTAGAAGCAGTCGACACGTGGTTCGATACCGAGGGCGCCCCATCAACACCCGCAACAACAATATTGTACTGGACTCGAAGGGCACTGTACGATTTTTTGGTGTAATTGCTGCCCTTACCGACAGCGCCCCTCGCTTGCTTTCAACGTCTGCATCATCCTTGAGGTCCGCCATTAGTACATGTCCCAGATATTTAAATTTGTACACTCTGTTTGGTGGAAGTCCATTCAACAGTACTTGTGGTATATCGGGACATTTTCCACCGGCCCCAAAGACCATGATTTCGCTTCTCTTAACATTACACTTTAGGCATCCACAGCGTATGGCGCCCACTGACTTCTGCAGCCAATTCTGCATTTCTAAAGAGCTTGTCTACTAAGAAATCAATGTTAAATACCTTTGGCAACATAATTCTTCCTAACAGCAAACTTGGGGTGCGAGCCCTTGACCTTCCTGACTCCGTCGTCTCGCTGATCGTCTGATCGCTTCTTGGGGTTCTTGAACACGAAGCGGTCCAGGAACCGAATCCCGGCGAAGTCTTTTAGGGGATCACCACTGTATTGAATGACTTGTTCTGAAAAGAAAGCAGTGGGTTATAATGGGACGAATAAAGACAATTATTGTAAAACTAGCTGTACCCGCGATATTGCCCGTATTCGACGATTCTCACACTGGTGTCACAGGTAACGGGCGTCTCGTGGCCCAGTATAGTGTCTATGGCGTCGCTGCCTCAGTGGTCAGGCATCTCGGCGCCCAGTATAGTGTCTATGGCGTCGCTGCCTCAGTGGTCAGGCATCTCGGCGCCCAGTATAGTGTCTATGGCGTCGCTGCCTCAGTGGTCAGGCATCTCGGCGCCCAGTATAGTGTCTATGGCGTCGCTGCCTCAGTGGTCAGGCATCTCGGCGCCCAGTATAGTGTCTATGGCGTCGCTGCCTCAGTGGTCAGGCATCTCGGCGCCCAGTATAGTGTCTATGGCGTCGCTGCCTCAGTGGTCAGGCGTCTCGGCGCCCAGTATAGTGTCTATGGCGTCGCTGCCTCAGTGGTCAGGCATCTCGGCGCCCAGTATAGTGTCTATGGCGTCGCTGCTTCAGTGGTCAGGCATCTCGGCGCCCAGTATAGTGTCTATGGCGTCGCTGCCTCAGTGGTCAGGCATCTCGGCGCCCAGTATAGTGTCTGGCGTCGCTGCCTCAGTGGTCAGGCATCTCGGCGCCCAGTATAGTGTCTGGCGTCGCTGCCTCAGTGGTCAGGCATCTCGGCGCCCAGTATAGTGTCTATGGCGTCGCTGCTTCAGTGGTCAGGCATCTCGGCGCCCAGTATAGTGTCTATGGCGTCGCTGCCTCAGTGGTCAGGCATCTCGGCGCCCAGTATAGTGTCTATGGCGTCGCTGCCTCAGTGGTCAGGCATCTCGGCGCCCAGTATAGTGTCTATGGCGTCGCTGCCTCAGTGGTCAGGCATCTCGGCGCCCAGTATAGTGTCTATGGCGTCGCTGCCTCAGTGGTCAGGCATCTCGGCGCCCAGTATAGTGTCTATGGCGTCGCTGCCTCAGTGGTCAGGCATCTCGGCGCCCAGTATAGTGTCTGGCGTCGCTGCCTCAGTGGTCAGGCATCTCGGCGCCCAGTATAGTGTCTATGGCGTCGCTGCCTCAGTGGTCAGGCATCTCGGCGCCCAGTATAGTGTCTATGGCGTCGCGGCCTCAGTGGTCAGGCATCTCGGCGCCCAGTATAGTGTCTATGGCGTCGCTGCCTCAGTGGTCAGGCATCTCGGCGCCCAGTATAGTGTCTATGGCGTCGCTGCCTCAGTGGTCAGGCATCTCGGCGCCCAGTATAGTGTCTATGGCGTCGCTGCCTCAGTGGTCAGGCATCTCGGCGCCCAGTATAGTGTCTATGGCGTCGCTGCCTCAGTGGTCAGGCATCTCGGCGCCCAGTATAGTGTCTATGGCGTCGCTGCCTCAGTGGTCAGGCATCTCGGCGCCCAGTATAGTGACTATGGCGTCGCTGCCTCAGTGGTCAGGCATCTCGGCGCCCAGTATAGTGTCTATGGCGTCGCTGCCTCAGTGGTCAGGCATCTCGGCGCCCAGTATAGTGTCTATGGCGTCGCTGCCTCAGTGGTCAGGCATCTCGGCGCCCAGTATAGTGTCTATGGCGTCGCTGCCTCAGTGGTCAGGCATCTCGGCGCCCAGTATAGTGTCTATGGCGTCGCTGCCTCAGTGGTCAGGCATCTCGGCGCCCAGTATAGTGTCTATGGCGTCGCTGCCTCAGTGGTCAGGCATCTCGGCGCCCAGTATAGTGACTATGGCGTCGCTGCCTCAGTGGTCAGGCATCTCGGCGCCCAGTATAGTGTCTATGGCGTCGCTGCCTCAGTGGTCAGGCATCTCGGCGCCCAGTATAGTGTCTATGGCGTCGCTGCCTCAGTGGTCAGGCATCTCGGCGCCCAGTATAGTGTCTATGGCGTCGCTGCCTCAGTGGTCAGGCATCTCGGCGCCCAGTATAGTGTCTATGGCGTCGCTGCCTCAGTGGTCAGGCATCTCGGCGCCCAGTATAGTGTCTATGGCGTCGCTGCCTCAGTGGTCAGGCATCTCGGCGCCCAGTATAGTGTCTATGGCGTCGCTGCCTCAGTGGTCAGGCATCTCGGCGCCCAGTATAGTGTCTATGGCGTCGCTGCCTCAGTGGTCAGGCGTCTCGGCGCCCAGTATAGTGTCTATGGCGTCGCTGCCTCAGTGGTCAGGCGTCTCGGCGCCCAGTACAGTGTCTATGGCGTCGCTGCCTCAGTGGTCAGGCGTCTCGGCGCCCAGTATAGTGTCTATGGCGTCGCTGCCTCAGTGGTCAGGCGTCTCGGCGCCCAGTACAGTGTCTATGGCGTCGCTGCCTCAGTGGTCAGGCGTCTCGGCGCCCAGTATAGTGTTGTGGGGACAGAATGCTGACACGCATTTTGTAGGCACTCGATCGTGCGGCCCCGCTGCGACGGGCAGTCGCTTACGAACCGGGCAGTAGGTAGGACACGCGCATTGTAATCGTGAGTTCGAATCAGTAAATGTTTTAACCGTTCTCAGTGTCTTTACTGGCTCCGGCCGTTCACCCCGTCGAGCCTTACCATCAGGCGACAGACTGACCCAACAGTGGTGACCCCGCTTGCCTACTGCCCATATACGACTCACCGCGTGCATCGCCGAAAACGCGTGCCGCGCATTCGTACACGTAGGTAGAAACACGTGTCTTTAGAGTAATAAGGTTAGTGCGTATACAAATTAGTGAAGCAACAAGATGAACCCAGCAGCGCCGCAGCCACAAGTAGCCCCACAAGGTCCAGCTCCGCAGCAGCTGGACAGGAACCTGGCGGCGATCAGCCTCACACATAGAATTCCCACGTTTTGGCGGGACATGCCACGCATGTGGTTCGCCCAGTTCGAGGCAGTTATGGGACCACAGCACCAGGGCGAGAGCGTCAAATATGACCTGGTGGTGGCAAAGCTGGGCAAGGAGGAGCTCAGCCAGGTAGCAGACCTCATAGATGAGCCACCGGAACAGCAGCGCTACACAGTGCTCAAGGCAAGGCCGCTAAAAGCGTTTCAAGAGAGTGCGGAGGCCCAGTTCAACAGGTTGGTCAAGGAGCTGGACCTAGGTCAGCAGCGACCATCCCAGTTGCTCGCCAAGATGCGCGAGCTGGCACGGAACACGGGGACAACAGGTGATACGGTCAAGAACCTGTGGTTGACCAGACTACCCGGATGGGTACGAGCCGTGTTAGCCGGAGTGAGCCCGGACACAAAACTGGACGACCTGGCCGGGATGGCGGACCGGATCATGGACAATTTACAGAGCGGAGAGATAGCCGAAACAAGAACGACGACTCCCAGTGGAAGTTCAGACTCGGAGCTGCTGACTGAACTGAGAAACCTATCCCTGGAAGTGAAGACGCTTCGCGGAGAAGTGTGCGAGCTCCGCGGCAGGGAACAGCAGAGGCGCAACTACAACCCGAGATGGCCACCCAGCAGGAATTCGTCCAGGTCGAGGTCCCGAGGTCCGAGGCGGACGCCGCAGAGCAGCGACTGGATATGCAGGTACCATTTCCGATTCCGAGAGGCAGCGCGGCAGTGCGAGGAGCCGTGCAACTGGAAGAAACAGGGAAACTAAAACCGGTGCATTCTAGTGCGGTGAGAGAATGTGCCGAGGTGTGTGACAATCATCGCTTGTGCGTTAGAGACCATAAGAACGGCATGACATTTTTAGTAGACACCGGTGCGAACGTTTCGGTAGTGCCCGCGAAGTTCGGGAACAAAAACAAGAACGATAGGTACAGTAAGGGCACATACACACTGTACGCCGCGAACGGAACCGAAATACAAACTTACGGTGTAATTACGTTAGAACTAAATTTAGGATTAAGACGTAGTTTTAAGTGGCCTTTTGTTGTTTGCGACGTCAGTAAACCGATATTAGGTGCTGATTTCCTGAAGACACAGGCTAGTGGTAGATTTGCACAACAGGCGGTTGGTAGACCAGGTGACAACGTTGCACGCAATAGGTACCATCAGTAGGCATAACGAACCGTCCATAACAACTGTCCAGGCAGATAACCCATACAGAGAGCTACTGGAGCAGTTTCCTGAGGTCACCAAGCCGGTCAACTTCAAGGACCTACCGGAGAGCGACGTCTACCACCACATTGAGACGACAGGACCGCCGGTCCACGCCAGGGCGAGGCCACTTCCGCCGGACAAGTACAAACAGGTGCAGGAGAGTTCGGGCCGAGCGAGCGTTTCGAGCACATTCACGTCGACATCGTCGGGCCATTAAGTACAACACAGAGAGGTAACAAATATTGCGTAACAATAATAGACAGGTTTACGAATTGGCCAGAGGCCATACCGACAGCGGATATAACGGCCGAAACAGTAGCGAAAGCGATCTACGAGACATGGATCTGCCGATTTGGAAGCCCCACGCGTCTCACCAGTGATCAGGGCAGACAATTTGAGAGCGAATTGTTCAATAGCTTGCTCAAACTATTGGGGGTACAGAGGGTGAGAACCACGCCCTATCACCCGTGCAGCAACGGGAAAATAGAGAGACACCACAGGCAGCTGAAGGCAGCTCTGACATGCAGACTGTCGGGTAAAGCCTCGTGGGACGACGAGTTACCGACGGTTCTATTCGGCATTCGCGCAGCGATGCGAGTCGAAACAGGGGTTAGCGCAGAAGAGATGGTGCTAGGCCAGGCATTACGCTTGCCTGGCGATTTTTACAGTGACACGAGCAAACCCGCGAACATAGATCACTATACATACGCTGATAAGGTTAGGGAAACCATTCGTAGCATGCAACCGCAAACGCGTTCACACACTAACGACAGGAAGCTATTCATTTACAAAGATTTAAATACATGTTCACACGTTTTCATTAGAGACGACACCGTAAGAAAGCCACTGACTCCTACTTATGATGGCCCCTACCGCGTCATAAGCAGGCGTGACAAAGTCTTCAGAATACAACTCAGCAATCGGCAAAGCAACATTTCCATTGATAGACTTAAGCCAGCATACATTTTAGAGGAACCACAGGCCACAAACGACAGTGAGGTACCCAGCAGAGACACAAACAAGGGGAATGAGGGCAGCAATGACATTCCACAGACCGACACAGACACAGACAAGGGGAAGCCCGCTTTAAAATCAGCATTAAAAACCACTCGCAGTGGGAGAACCGTTCGGCCGACGGTCAGGTTTAACTTGTAAAGTCACGTTTCAAAGTATAAAATAGGTTACGAGGTCGCACACAACAATAACTTGTACATGAGCAGTTGAGTAAAAGACAGAATAAGCACTAATATAGTATAAGTATATAAAATATGAATTCAGACACGCACTAGTTAACACACAGCAGCAACTAGTAGCAGTTTTATGGCCATTTTTATAAACATGGGGAATCAGCAGGCCAAGAACGATCAAGTAGTAATTGCACAGACAGGCTCCGACAACTCCGCTCGAGCCAAGTTGGAAAGAAAAATCGAAGTATACGGCATACTCATATTCATAGTTGTGGCACTAATATCAGGCATATGTGTATACATGTGCATCAAGAAGTGCGGTAAACACATTAAGCGTAAGTTAAGGAACAATATGTTAAAAGTTGTCAAACTACACAGTGTAAAAGAACCCAGCGTACCAGTGCAAGCACCGATGTCAGCCAGTGTCTATTAAAACAGTGTAAAAAGGTTCAGTAATGCAAACCACGTATGTAATATAATTTTTTATTAATGTGAACACAGCCTTATTGTTATGATAAATGTAAACAGAGAGCCCGCGGCCCGTCGCACTGTAACAAGAATGCAAGTATGAGGTATGATCTGCAGTGATGGATGGAAGGAGTTGCAGGCGCTGTCGTGATGGACGCTGAGGATCCCCCAGGGATGTAATTAATTATAGCAGAGCGGGTCATCACGGCAGCCACCATTAATCAGGTATGAATGAGAATTAGGATTAGATTAGATTTAAGTTATGTAAGTACTGCCTACACAGGCAAGGGGAGCAAGCGTGATGGTACAACAGAAACATTGTATTTGTAACCATAAGCCCCACACCGGACGCGCCTTTGTAAACACGGCGTGGCGCCCGGCGCGCTCGAGTCAGCAGTTTAACCGTAGCAATGTATGTACCTATTGTCAACTTGTTAGAATAATGTTATGAATGTAATGATGTACCGATTTTGATGTAACTTTTTGCAATGTATAAACGTTTTCTCTTTTTTGTTTTTTAGAATGTATCCATGTTTTTTAAAAGGGGGGGAGTACTGTGGGGACAGAATGCTGACACGCATTTTGTAGGCACTCGATCGTGCGGCCCCGCTGCGACGGGCAGTCGCTTACGAACCGGGCAGTAGGTAGGACACGCGCATTGTAATCGTGAGTTCGAATCAGTAAATGTTTTAACCGTTCTCAGTGTCTTTACTGGCTCCGGCCGTTCACCCCGTCGAGCCTTACCATCAGGCGACAGACTGACCCAACAGTGTCTATGGCGTCGCTGCCTCAGTGGTCAGGCGTCTCGGCGCCCAGTATAGTGACTACGGCGTCGCTGGCTCAAGTGTCAGGCATTTCGGCGCCCAGTATAGTGACTATGGCGTCGCTGCCTCAGTGGTCCAGGCGTCTCGGCGCCCAGTATAGTGACTACGGCGTCGCTGGCTCAGAGGCAGCCGTCCTTCCGCCCAGTATAGTGACTATGGCGTCGCTGCCTCAGGTGTCAGGCGTTTCGGCGTCCAGTATAGTGACTATGGCGTAGCTGGCTCAGTGGTCTGGCGTCTCGGCGCCCAGTATAGTGACTACGGCGTCCCTGGCTCAAGTGTCAGGCATTTCGGCGCCCAGTGTAGTGTCTACGGCGTCGCTGCCTCAGGTGTCAGGCGCCTCAGCGCTCAATATAGTGACTATGGCGTCGCTGTATCAGGTGTCAGGCGTCTCGGCGCCCAGTAAAGTGACTACGTCGTCGCTGCCTCAGGTGTCAGGCGACTCGGCGTCCGGTGTAGTGACTATGGCGTCGCCGGCTCAGAAGGCGGTCGTCTCGACGCCCAGTATGGTGTCTATGGCGTCTCTGCCTCACGTGACAGGCATTTCGGCGCCTAGTATAGTGACTATGGCGTCGCTGGCTCAGAAGGCAGGCGTCTTGGCGCCCGGTATAGTGACTATGGCGTCGCTTGCTCAGACGTCGGCGTCTCGTCGCCCAGTATAGTGTTACAGGTGTCAGGCGTTTCGGCGCCCAGTATAGTGACCACGGCGTCGCTGGCTCAGGTGTCAGGTCTCGGCGCCCAATATAGTGGCTCAGAAGGCGGCCGTCTCTTTGCCCAGTATGGTGACTATGGCGTTGCTGCCTCAGGTGTCAGGCGTTTCGGCGCCCAGTATAATGACTATGGCGTCGCTGGCTCAGACATCGGGCGTCTCGTCGCCCAGTGTAGTGTCTACGACGTCGCTGCCTAAGGTGTCAGGCGCCTCAGCGCTCAATATAGTGACTATGGCGTCGCTGCATCAGGTGTCAGGCGCCTCAGCGCTCAATATAGTGACTATGGCGTCGCTGCATCAGGTATCAGGCGTCTCGGCGTCCGGTGTAGTGACTATGGCGTCGCCAGCTCAGAAGGCGGTCGTCTCGACGCCCACTATGGTGCCTATGGCGTCTCTGCCTCACGTGTCAGGCATTTCGGCGCCCAGTATAGTGACTATGGTGTCGCTGGCTCAGAAGGCGGGCGTCTCGAGGCCCAGTATAGTGACTATGGCGTCGCTGCCTCAGGTGTCAGGCGCCTCAGCGCTCAATATAGTGACTATGGCGTCGCTGCATCAGGTGTCAGGCGTCTCGGCGTCCGGTGTAGTGACTATGGCGTCGCCAGCTCAGAAGGTGGGCGTCTCGTCGCCCAGTATAGTGCTTACGGCATAGCTTCGGCTTCCATTTTAATAAAATTTACCTCATACACCTGGATAAGAACGTGTCAAACTATAGATACCTTTCATGATCCTCTCGGCGAACAGTTTGACGGTGGGGTGGAAGTGCCTCGCAAGGCTCACGAGCTCCAGGCAGGCGGACCGGTGGGCGCCGGCGAACGCGGGGTTGCGGACGAACGGGTTGTATGAGGTTATCTCCTGCGGGTTGGAAAGTGAAATAAATAAACGTTCTAGGATACTTTATACGACACAATCTGACCTCAGCTAAGCGCAGTATGTAATATGGGTTCCAGAAAGCGATTAAACATACTTAAATACACATATAAACACGCAAGTAATGCGTTACACGCAAACAATGTAAGCGCGAGTGTGACGTCCCTGGTGTTGCACACATCTATAGGCCATGAAAACCACGCACGCATAAGTGGCATAAAAATAAAAATTGCACTGACCAGCCTTCGATCCCGCAGCCGGTAACGTAGCAGTCTAAATGTGAAATGCATAACCGCCACACACAACCAACGTACCTAAAGAAGTTGTCACTTCAAAAAACAATATTACCTTATCCATATTAACAGTCTTCTTCAACTGTATCTTAGCCTCCAGCTCCTTACTCTTCTGTTCTGTCTCCGGTTCATCATCACCATTCACCACGGCCTCAGTCTTCACCTTAGCGTGGAACCAGCCCGGCGTGACGGTGGAATGCTTGCGTTTCTTCGGCCGAATGTTCCCCTGCTCGTCGATCTTTAAGTCCACGTATGATTCTTCTTCGTCATCGTCTGGAAAGATAAAAAACATATAAATGTACTACACCTGGGAGATTTTAGAAATATTATACTTCTTATTCAATCACGTTCTAACGGCCAAATGGAACAGGCTGGAATTTGGTACAGGGATAGATTACAGTCTACACAGGTTACTTTTTCCCTGGAGTACGTTCCCATGGGCAGCAGCAAATCAATCAGAATTATACGCGGGCGGAGCCGCTGGCAACAGCTGGTAAGTAGTGAATACAGGGAAGAGGCGGTCTAAGTAACTATGTACTGTGACTATGACGTCATGGTCTGTGGTGACGTCATCACAGTAGACGCGGCCTTAGTCAGTTTACTGACGATGGTGCCGTCTAGATACACAATTCTGTTAGCCTCGATGTCTTCAAATATAACTCAACTCGATGATAGATGGCGACACTTTGTACGTCTTTATTACATGTAGCGATACCTAGCGTGAGATAGTCATATTACGTCGAAACATTAGCATAAAATGAAGTGAGTAATTTTACTATCGACCAATAGATGGAAAATAAAGTAGTGGGCGGGATCCAACCCTCTCCACCACGCCCTCACCCCGGAAAGCATCACGCATTCTTTCATAGGTAAATCGAATTACAACACCTCTTCTCTGTGTTTGGTCTGTGATAAGCCTCACCAGATAGCCAACCATCTTAAGGGAAAACCACAGCAGAGAGATTTCAACCCATAAGGTTGCAGACAAGCCCATATTCTTTCAGATGGAAAGTGGTTTCCGCGACCTAAGGACGTGTGGAACACCAGGGGCGTTACACTCGTGCTACCGACACTGAAGAAACCTTCTAATGCCCTTCTTGAAGAACCCCATATTGTAGTCGCTTGGGAAAACCACAGCAGGGAGTTCATTCTACAGCTTGATCGTGCGTTCGATGAAGGTCCTTTCATACCGCACCGTTTCCGATTGCAATAAATTCCCTGCCTATGGCGTGCGATGCGATGATAGAAAGTAGCTGTGGGCATGATGTCCTTTCGTAGGGAATTATAATTACAACACCATTTACTGTGTCCCTTATCGCATCTTCAGCCTTCTTTGACTTCACCCCGCCTTGTAGTAAGATGACGGCAAAGTCTCAGCATTACAGACACGTACCATGTTAAAATAGTGGCGCTCAGCTTGACGGCCTTATCAGATGCTTTTTCACGCCCCGCTTAAAGTACCAAGGACTGTAGGAAGATTTCTTATTATCATTATCTCACCTAACCCCACTACCACCCATCCATCTCTTTCCATGCGGTATCGTACAAGGTCACAAGGGACAGGGCTGTTTAACATGAGACAGTTATATACAGCCCAGACTCAACCTCAGACGCATGGCTCGAGTCAACAATAGTGCCCAGAATACGGCAATAGGCTTACCCCCTATTACGTGGGACCAAACACAATGATTGATAAAAAGTGGGTGTTAATCACCTCTGCCTAACCCTCCGGGGATAAATGTGTGATTATATACATACCTAGTAACAGATCCTTCTTATCCCCGTGCAGTAAGTCCACTCTCTTCTGCTGAACCTTGACTTCCTCCCCCGAGCTGTCCAGGGTTTTGTTTACCTCAGTGACGGTATCTTCTTTATCATTTTGTTCTCTGTTCTGTGTTCCCTCTACGTCATCTTCTATAACTTCGGGTGGTTCTTCTTTTATTTCCTGGGTAAATAATCAGTGTATTCTGTATGTAAAAAGTGTATTGCAACAAATCCAAAACAATTCCTTTGATTGAGATATCCAACTCATTTCAGAGATGGTTCTTAGCTTTTTCTTTTCGCGTTGGTAAATACAATGGCTTGATAGATATTTTTACGGATTTATTTCTGAGTTAAACCGGAACCTGTCCCGGTAGTCTATACATACATATAAAATGACTTGTCCCGACAGACTGATTCATCAACGCAGAGCCAAAACTACTAAACCTATAAACTTAGATTTTTGGCAGCAGATATCTTTAATAATTTAGGGATCCAATAAGAAATATTTTTTTGGGAATTTCGCTTCGAATGGGATAAAATAGACGGTGAACAGTTGCATGAAAAATCAATGTATCTAAAGTATATCACATTTTATGAACCTTGAACATCTACATTTACCCAACTGTTACTGTGCCACGAGAGATTAATGAAAATACAAGTATGCCATACATATACTCATGCCTTTAAATCCCCCAAAGGGGTAAGCAGAGGTGTATTAACACCCACAGTTCGTCAACATGATTTTCGATTCTACGTAACAGAGAGAAGTATTTTGCCATCAAGCAGGAATTTTGTCATGGGCTGTATGTTTACTATCGAATTGAGAACAGTCCTGACCCTTAATCACATTCTAGAAAACCTACAGCAAGAGATGGGGTGGCCTCATTTTACTCCACCTGAAACCAACACAGCAGCTTTCGGTGCAAAATATTTATAAAAATTACCTCTTTAATCTCCCTCTTTGTCCACACCAGCTGAATAGCCTCCTTCTTCTCCCCATCCTTCAGGACCTGAGATATGAGGAAGAGCATACCACAGGCCTGCGCCGGGATCATGTAACAACACAGTTGTAATAACCGCTTGATAAACGAACCGACCCGGGGAATGTTCTTGTCCTGCTTCAATGACTTGTATATGAGTGAGAAGAGAAGAGCTGAATGGGTTGTGTTGAAGATTTCTGCATTTGTTAGTTTGCGGTAGAGGGCGGTGTAGTAGCTGGAATATAAATATATTGGTATAGTTACAGGCGTATATCTTGACCCCAGTAACGTCACAAAATGTACTTCTACGCGCACATTTATTATCATGTCAATGGTCATTATTACACCCGTGAGAGCCGAGACAAGCGGCGTGTTGTTATAGTCGATCCAAGTCCATAACCGACTCCGATGGCTGGCAGGGGGAAACCAATTTGTACTTTCCACACTAGGGTTAGCCCTCCTACTTCTCCTGTGTCTTGGCTTTAACCAGGGCGACTGCTGTATAATACCCTAACGCCAAATTGAAAATGAGTGTTATAGCCAGCATTTGAATTTGGGAACTTTTAATAATAATTCCAACTGTTTAACTATCTGTACTCTGTTCGGTTAGGTACTTAACTAAAGATAATCTTGTAGTGACTTTTTATGAGAACACATATTAAACAAATAAATCAGGCTTACTAACTAGCAGTTCAATATCGATTTTTAGTCTTCAAAATAAGTTTCTAAACAGAAAAAATATTAATAAACTGAGGTTTTAAAACTAGAAAAAAATGAATCGGTTTAGGCGGGGTTTGAACCTGTGATCTTTGCCTTAATCAACCTTGCCCGGACCAATCCAAATTTCTCCTTTTTTTATAGATACATCTTTGAGGAGCGGTGATCGATGATTTGATCTACCGACATTCTTACGACCTATCGGAACCAATCAATGATTTTTCAATCATTAGGGCGAGGTCTGGTAGTTAAGTGATCCGAGCATTGCACCTATAAGGCAAAGATCGCGGGTTCAAACCCCGCCTAGACCGATCAGTTTTTTCTATCTAAATCGATTTGAATATTTAGGATGATAAATGCTTAAAAATGTAACGCAAATTAAGTTTTTAAATAAAACCTAAGTATTAAAAAGAAATATCTAAATTGTGTACGTCTAGTTAAGTACCCAACCGAATGATGTAAAATAATCGTGTCTCACCGATCGCTGGTCCCCTTGGACGCGTCGCTAATGTGGAACAGCAGCGCCAGCGCGTGTATGGCGATGTTGATGCCCGCGAGGTGCACGAGGCGGTGGAGCGCGTCCACGTGCGCGGCCGCCTCCGACAGGCGCTCCTTGTTGGCGAACGGGTACGCGCGCTTCACGCCCGTCAGGATGGCGGACATTAGGCGGGAGTCGATTTCACCCTAAAAAAAGTAAGTGAAACAATACTTATAGAGATTAATCTCTTTGCTTTGAAAGAAAAACCAGCAAACAGTAAGAGATTTTATTCTAAAGCTGTCGCATTGGCACTACTATAAAAAAAATACATACATATACTCACGCCTGTAAAGCCCCTTTCGGGTAGGCAGATACGTTTCAGTCCCACGTAATAGGGGGCGGGCGAGCCTATTGCTGTCAAGCGGTAAAAATAAGGGTTTCAATTGTGTATGACCATGCGAACCAAAGCTGTGTCAAAGGGGTCAGATTTAAATTACTAAATATGACCCTTATGAGGCTTAATAAACACAACAACTCTATTCACAGCGTAATTCTTACTCTATCCATCAATCATAGCATATTTCCACTGTACCTTTTTAATAGATGCTTTGAAGAACGAGAAATATATTCTGATGAGATTCTCAGCTATTTGCGAGTCGTCCTTCCCTAGGAAGAACTGGTTCAGGAAACATATCCCGTAGTATTGGGCCCGGGACGAAATGTTAGGTCTGGAACAATTTTATTATGACATTTTCTACAAGGTTTTAGACTCGTGCTAAGTTGGAGATAATTTTTTTTTTTTCACTTACGCTATAAATAAGCTACTGTTTCAGATCGATTTCAGGAGTCATTTATATAAATAAATGTACAATGATTGTTGATCTTCGGAGCAAAGATAAAGAGACTTCGGGAATAAAGAAACCGGGACAAAAAAAAAACTCAGACTAAAAAATGGACGGAACACATATAACTAGTGAAATATAACTACTGAACGAACGTACTCTTTGTGAGCACGCACGACTAAGTAATAAAGATAAATGTATTTGTAGAAACATGTGTGTATATGTGTACAGATGGATATTATAGGCTACAGTTAATACAATGCAAACACAGTGAGGAGGAGGCCTAAGTAACTAAAGTCAAAAGATTTTTATTTAATCTAGAACAATTATTAGATGCTCTCGACAGGTTGCAGCGACGTGCGGTCCGCATTATTGGGAATCCCGAGGTCACAAGCACCCTTGAGCCTTTGCAGATGCGTAGAGATGTTGCATCCTTGGCAGTATTTTACCGTCTCTACCATGGTGAATGTTCTGATGAGCTCTTCCAACTGGTCCCGCCCTCTCCTTTCCTACATAGGACAACACGAGCAGGGCTTAGATGTCACCCGTATACGGTGCAGAATATTCCCTCAAGAACCAAGCGGTTTGGTGACTCCTTTCTTTGTCGCACCATTAAGACCTGGAACTCCTTGCCAGCTCACGTGTTTCCTTCTTCCAACAGTCCCGGGTCCTTTAAGCGGGGCGTGAAAAAGCATCTGATGAGGCCGTCAAGCTGAGTGCCACCATTGTTAACATGGTACGTGTTTGTAATGGTGACCCTCTTTTCTGAGACTTTGCCTTCAGCTTACCATCAGGCGAGGTGAAGTCAAATTGACGTGTCCTATATAAAAAAAAAAAAAAAAAAAAAAAAAAAAAAACATGATTGTTTTTCTATTGACGTCAATAATAAATTCTACTTAACCTACGTTTACCACCGCTTCCAAGGCACTGGTGGAGAAGAAACGGCGCAACAAACTCCACTGCGGTATTTTTTAACTAGGTATGGGGACTGGCGTGCGTACACTGACGTCACCACCTTATTATTATTGGCCTTAGTGTACTGTCGGCGATCTGTGCACTATTCTGCACTCGATACTAGATGGCGACACTTTGTACATGTGTACGTTCCTATTACGTTTAGTGACATCTAGCATGAGATATTTATACTAGGAAGTAACATCGACATAAAAAGAAGTGATTAGTTTTGCTATTGACCAGTAAATGGACAATAAATAAGTGGGAGGGACGTAAGCCCCCTTCTCACACTCTCACTCGCGCAAAGTGTGTGGCACTTTTGTTCACGTGCTCAAAGAGCTCGCGTCATCAGTCCTTTTATTGGTCTGAAATTAAAACTTCATTAACTACATTGGGTATTCATCGCAACATTTTTTGAGATCGAAAAAGTCATTGAAGTCGCGACACCGTCAGTCCCCTCTTGTGACTGAAGAAACAGGACTTACCGGAATAACATCTTCTCAATATCGGTCAAAACAACCTTCTTCATGTTGGGATGGTTGAACAGTAGCTGGCAAAGGTGGTAGATGACCTTACTGGCCACCGCCTGCGACGGGTCGCCCAGCTTGTTGATTATGTTGGTCAGTAACATCTGGGGACCAGTTATTTAGTTTTGCAATAGAGGGCGCTCACAGGGGCCTATACTTTTTTCTTTTTCCCTATATATGTGTGAATAGATTAATTTTCATCTTTAGGTATTACCCGGACACATCTCTCAATCTCAAAAAAAAATGTGACCTATGCATAGAATAAAGATACATGTGTTTATACTTGAGATTGATGGTACGGAATCTACTACACATATTGAATAATAATGACACTTGTACTTTTCCACACTTTATTTTTAATCTGACCGATTTCATCTCACGGTACTATCAAAGGTTTACGTAATAATGATTTTGAAAGGTTTACGTTATAATGATTTCGAAATTATTACGTAAACCTTTGATAATGCAGCGAGGTGAAACCAGTCAGGTTAAAAAGAAAGTGTGGAAAGTACATGTGTCATTATTATTTAATTATGAACTAAAATCATTTTTTTTGCATTTTTAATAATGATACTGTTTTAAATGTTCATTATAATAATAATTTCTCTACATTTGGAAGATAAAGGTCACGGTAACCACTTCCCGCCAGGTGGGCCGTGTGCTAGTTTGCCACGTCAGTTGTGTAAAGAAAAAGTAAAAATTCATCAATTTTGTGCGCGACAGACTTTAAATTTCCATCCTGTAATGTAAAGATTTTGCAGAAATATATTTATCTGAAGGATATGTGGATTATAATAGGTTCAACTGGCTGAAACCACTCCTAACACAAGTAATTTAGCTAAGCAAGAGGGGTTTACGGGAAAATTAGTCATTGCCGTTACTAGTGATCATCTAAAAAAATACCTTTTCCCTCTCAGGGTGATGCATCAGCAGGTATGACATGGCGCTCACTGCCTTTTCCTTGTTGGCCTCTACCGAGTCGTGTGCGAACTTGTTCAGTGCCTCCACATACGCTAGAAGGGTTTGCCAAAAGTCATAGTATTATGCAGAGCCTCATAATATTTACATATCTTTGAAATAAAACCACTTTCAACAGATTCTATCGCGATTTATTTGTTATTATTTATATAACCCGACGTCCACGTATCAAATAAATTGCGATAGAATCCGCGTGGTTTTAATCCAATGAGTTATATTGCCGTAAACTTTAGAAAATATCATTTGCATATCTTAGTTTAATCTTGGTATGGTTCCCGGTTCCGAGTAGCCCACAGTCCACTTCCTCCAAATTTTTTTGAATTTTTTTTTATAAAAGATCATAGTGATCAAATTAAAAGCTTCCTCGTTTTTGAAGTCGGGCAATAATAAGAATCATTCTTTACCTCGGAAGTACGGGATTCGCATTTTTCCAGTCTAGTGTTCTCATTGAATTGACTGCCATTTAACACTGCCACTATTGGTGACATTTAAGTTGCAATACTTCGAGTAACAATACACAAAAAAAAAACTATATTTACTCACTGCCATACAATTCCTTCAGCTGGTCTTCATAGTACCACAGCTTAAGTATATTCCTGCGCGCCTGCTTATTTCCTGAGGTCATCTCATCGAGGTGGCCCAGTGGGTGCTGCGCCAATGTGCGTAGTTTGAC
The DNA here is from genome assembly GCA_949126895.1 of Eilema caniola. Lineage (NCBI taxonomy): Eukaryota > Metazoa > Arthropoda > Insecta > Lepidoptera > Erebidae > Eilema > Eilema caniola. Next base: position 511,613 of record OX421486.1, on the reverse strand, counting down.
ATCCGGGATTAGCAGCTCCGAAATTAGCAGCTCTGATAGTGCATCTGTGGAAAGAAATATGATAGTGAGATACAACAAGAAATACTGGCTTGTTTATCTTGGCGTTTAGGAGAGCGACTCCCATCTGACCTAAATAGTCCGGTCATTTTAGACATAAAAATAGTGATCAAATAAAGAAAATTCCGACAAAGCCAAATCTTCGTAGAGACCTTAGGTTTACCACAAGGAATAAAGTGTCAAAAGTCCCCATCAGTCCCATGTGTGCTTAGGGAGTTATTCGGGGCCCAAGGTCAAAATTTTAGGTTTTTTGGATTTTTCTCGAAAACGGTAAGTTTTATCGAAAAAGTACCTTAGAGCAAAGTTGTAGATCTTAAAATTCTCTATAAAAATGGTCCCTATTTTTCTCTAAGACCCACTATTTCCCAGATATTGCGCTTGTAAGAATCACGTTCTACATAATATGCACACATTTCCACACCACCTGTGAGGTAGTGTACTCGGCGCGTTTTTTTTAACGTGGTATCTCTGGTAGGCCTGTTCCACGAACCTTTATGACGTTATTTTCAAGAACAATAATTATTTAATAGTATGAAGATTATTGATATGGGTTACTGAGTTTAACTGTCGTTCTAACTTTTTTTTATTACTTTAATCTGACTCATACTCTTCATATTCAACTTCAACAATCATGTTTTCTTCAATTTCTTCTTGTTCTTCTTCTTCTCCTTCCTGTTGATGAACGCTTAGAAATTGTTCAAATGAAGATGAATCAGTTGTCTCTTCATCAAAATCACATGAATCTTCCTCTCTTGTATTTAATTGAACATTTGAGCAAGAGACACCTTGGCAATTGGTACACGCTGGAGAACACTGCAACCCTACTTTTTTACAGCCACATTTGGCACTACAACCTTTCTTGCAATTGCAAAAAATAGTGTTAAGAAGTTTTTCTGGATCAGCGGGCAGTGAAGTTCGAATCGGTTCCAAAGTATTATTTATCAATTTCCAACCCCAGTCTTCAGGGTTCAGTTCATTGCCTTGCCATGTCTGAACTTGATAGTATACTCGAAACAAATGTTGACTAGCAGATGCCGATGTTGGAGGAAGACAAGATAGCTGTACTTGCTTTTTGTTTCGTGTATTTTTTACAAATGTTAAATATCTGTACGTATCTATGCAATCAATTTATCATCAAATTATTTAGATTTATTATCAAATTACGTTAAAGGTTTCTTCTCGATCCCACACAACGTGATGTAGTAGATATCCTCCATCAATAACGTAAGCAGCGTTTGCGCAAAAGTATTTAGAGAAATTAATTCTTCACCTCAAATACTAATTACTAAAGGAATTCGGTTTCTTCTTGCGGTTTATGGAGCTCCAAAAAAATTGATTGCATAGATACGTACAGATATTTAACATTTGCAAAAAATACACGAAACAAAAAGCAAGTACAGCTATCTTGTCTTCCTCCAACATCGGCATCTGCTAGTCAACATTTGTTTCGAGTAGACTATCAAGTTCAGACATGGCAAGGCAATGAACTGAACCCTGAAGACTGGGGTTGTAAATTGATAAATAATACTTTGGAACCGATTCGAACTTTACTGCCCCCTGCTCCAGAAAAACTTCTTAACACTATTTTTTGCAATTGCAAGAAAGGTTGTAGTGCCAAATGTGGCTGTAAAAAAGTAGGGTTGCAGTGTTCTCCAGCGTGTACCAATTGCCAAGGTGTCTCTGGCTCAAATGTTCAATTAAATACAAGAGAGGAAGATTCATGTGATTTTGATGAAGAGACAACTGATTCATCTTCATTTGAACAATTTCTAAGCGTTCATCAACAGGAAGGAGAAGAAGAAGAACAAGAAGAAATTGAAGAAAACATGATTGTTGAAGTTGAATATGAAGAGTATGAGTCAGATTAAAGTAATAAAAAAAAGTTAGAACGACAGTTAAACTCAGTAACCCATATCAATAATCTTCATACTATTAAATAATTATTGTTCTTGAAAATAACGTCATAAAGGTTCGTGGAATAGGCCTACCAGGGATACCACGTTAAAAAAAAACGTGCCGAGTACACTACCTCACAGGTGGTGTGGAAATGTGTGCATATTATGTAGAACGTGATTCTTACAAGCGCAATATCTGGGAAATAGTGGGTCTTAGAGAAAAAATAGGGATCATTTTTATAGAGAATTTTAAGATCTACAACTTTGCTCAGAGGTACTTTTTCAATAAAATTTACCATTTTCGAGAAAAATCCAAAACACCTAAAATTTTGACCTTGGGCCCCGAATATCTCCCTAAGCACACATGGGACTGATGGGGACTTTTGACACTTTATTCCTTGTGGTAAACCTAAGGTCTCTACGAAGATTTGGCTCTGTCGGAATTTTCTTTATTTCAACTATCTAAAATGACCGGACTAAAACCCTGAGAGGAAAGGTGAAACGGGCTAACTAATGAGTTTAGTGCAAAGATATTAGAGGGAGTTAACTTTACCGTTTATTAAGCTAGAGTAGCCATTTGTCATCAGGAGGGTCACAGATTTATACCATTGGCATATTGATCTGTTTTTACTTTTAAAGAACTTACCAATGATGATGATGCCATCCTTCTTTTTGGCAGGCTTCACATTGTTGATTAGATTCCTTAGTGCTGTCAAATTGTAAATTGGATTATCCTGTAATAATAAAAAAATCAAAGATGTGATCAGAAGCCCAATGCTCATAATCTAAGGCCCATATTCTAGAACATGGGCCTAATAATGAATCATATTTTACAGTGACATTAGAACTCTCATTTAGACTACAATTTAGAAAACATGTCTATCCAATGGTTGCCTGGAAGAGATTGCTTGTCGATAAGGCGAAGGCCGCCATTTGTACATTTTTCATAATGTTATCCTTACATGTACTTTGATATATTGGTGTACAATAAAAACTTATTTTATCATATCTTATCATACAATCTATCCTTAGGTCTAGTTATAAATAAAGATTCAGGACTGAGTATTGTGGTGAAATATCTTCCTAAAAGTATAGTAAAAAGTTATTTTCTGGTGACAGAGAGACAAGACAGATGATCTGAAGGCGAGCTGGTAAGATACCTGAATAAGAATAGTGGCCGCTGCTACTCTGTCTCCAATGGCACCCTTGTTTAGTAAAGTTTTGGCCCATTGGTGATCTGAAGAACCGCTGCGGTTGGTTTCTGAAATATGAAGTTAATTACACTTAGATGGTCAAGTAATGACTAATGCAATCATAAACTGGTTGTAAACAAACTCAAAATTCAAAGGATCATCATCTGATAACATCCAAAGAGGCAGATAGGAAAGTAAATATTAAAAATGATATTTTCAATAAATTGGTTCAGATAATATACACCCAGTGGTATATCCATATGGGTGTAAGGTCCCCTGCTATTTAATCTCATTCTACTATGGGAGAAGCCCTAGGGAGTTTCCTCCTTTTAATTACATGAGACATCTTTAGAAGCTATTTTTTTATTTCTTTAAGTATCTGAATATTGACATACAAAATAGGCTTAGCTTAATGTACCACTAAAGCTACTAAAATCCTATAAGGGAAAAAAGTTTAATAATATTAAACACTAACTTGTTTCATATGCCATAGTGTCTCCATGTAAGGCACTGCTTGCTTCTTTTGTGATTTCGTCTATTTGCTGCTGGGTTAATGTCTTTGATATTGTGCCAGGTTCCTCGGGTAACTGGAAGAGAAAATTGGAATGTAAATCTACAACATACTGCAGTGTTATGTGCTATACGTGTGATGTATACACAGTGTCCCAATAAGGATAGATTTGCTGAGATACATTTTCTTTTGTAAACACATACATTGAAACACCCAGAACCCACTCGGTGTAAATATTAGTTTGTAAACACATTAACATACTAATTGCAATTGCAATTACACACTAATATTTTCACTGAGTGAGTATCGATCTTGAGACCATAGATCCAACATAGTAGTTGTATGGTCTACTACCACCTTAGGAAGATTATCTATTCTGAAGTTATGGTTAAAAATCATGGTTATGTCAACTATTGATTCAGTATTAAAATAGGTAACATTGTGTTATATGGATATTTATTGTATTTGAAGTGGACGTAATGAATAAAACAAGTCGTGAATAACTCTAACCTGATGATACCATTTCTTTTTATCTTCATATTCTAATGTTTCTGCAAAATGTTTAGCAATGCCTTGAGATTTCTTTTGGTCGGCATTTTTGTCAGGCTGCCCGTAGTTTGTATATGCTTCATCAACTAGGATGTTCTCTTCGAACCTTTTATGCTTCATTTTTGCGTATTTGATGCGAGATATATACTTTTTAATTCAAAATAACAAAAACACGTGAGTTATCCCGCATTGCATTGACATATTTTTGACATTTCACTCTTTGAGATTGAGACAACTGCAAGTGCAGTGCAGAAACCAATAATTCGAACGGCGCGTTTCGTGTAGGAACTGAAATAGCTTTACCCTGTGGGTTTACCACTTTGATATTGATTTCAAAATTTAATTTGTTCGTACTTGTTACTTACTATATATAGGTAAGTAGGTTTTCTGTAATATAAATTATGTTTTAGCTTTTTATAGCAATGGTACAGTTTAATACAAAAGCATAGAGCAACACGGGTCCTCGGCAGCGGACCGAGTTCGTGTTGCTCTTAAGTACAAAAGTTTAGAAAACAAAAACCATACCTAGCCAAAGCCCTGATATCCAGAGCTACTTTTTATAGGTGTGTCAGACACAGGAAATCGGATGATGTTTTACAAAAAGAACTCTAATGTCATTGCACAGAACTTAGTTTCTATTTTACGAAAACATCGATTTGTCACTGAGAAAAAAAAATTGACAGACAGCCGTGCGGGGGGCTACGTGTTTCTGTTTCTGCTGCTATTTATCTCGATTTATTTAAACAGAAACATATTTATAAGTCAAATTTACACAAATTAAGAAATATGGATGAAAAAGGACGGAAAGTTATCGTTTGTGACAACGGAACTGGTGTAAGTTCATATAAAATACACCAGTAAAATGGTGGTCGTGATAAGCAGTTGAATCATCGTTTTCCTCATGATATATTGTTGGTTCTAGTTTGTAAAGTGCGGATATGCCGGCAGCAACTTCCCCGCTTTCATATTCCCGTCAATGGTCGGCAGGCCGATCATCAGGGCAGAGAATAAAATCGGAGATATTGACGTCAAGGTATGTACGTTAGGAATGTTTCGAAATACCTGCTTTGTCAGTCAACCAGAACTATGAGATAATTATATCACATAACAGTTTTTAAATGAAACTATGTAAATTCTTCATGAAGCTTTGTGTAGCTTGTTTTGAACACCTGTGACTGAGAACATAAGTGCACCATAAATATAATAAAAAGGTGTATATCCATATATAAATATAATTCACAAGAGACTCAACTACATTGCACATAAAAGTCAGTGACTTCCAAGTGGTACAGAGTACTGAGCATTGATGGACTCATGAAGTTATAGGGTTCTAAATGAACCCAGTTAGTTATCAGAGCATCTTATGAGAATGAGACTTTCAGCCTGTCTAAAGTACCACAGGTAAAAATTAAAATAACAAGCTAATGCATGCTAATGGTTGGGTATAGAGCCTAGGGCAACAAGCTTTTTGTATTTGTAAATGATTTTTGTCTAAACTCATACACCAATATTTATCCACCTTAATAGGATTGCAATATTTTAGGAAATATTATAAAGGGACTGCTGAAGTGTTAATTGATAGTAATTATTGTTATCTTGGTATACAGAGCCTACTATCAATATAAATAAAATTGTTTTGATGAATCAAATCATTGGTGATCACTGTTTGGAATGTTTTTAAAAACACACATGATCAACGCACATTAAATGTCTATCTGAATGTTTTCAAATACATACTTCAAGTTGTATTTATGTTGCAGGATGTGTGTATTGGAGTAAGTCTCATTTACTATATGCATGAGTTCTGATGTATAACAGTTTTAATGTGTTCTAATAATGTGTGAGTTCAAACTTGACTATATATGAAAATATTTTCATGAAGACAAAAAGGCTGCAATGATAATTACTTACAAGATCTCAAATCTCTATCTTCTTGTTGAATGAAATTTTAAATTAGTGTATATTATATATATATTTATATATTTACTTTTTCCTACCTTAATCAAGTTCTTATTGGTCATTTGCCATTGGCCATATAACGTAAGTTATTATAACCAGATTTGTCAATTTATTAAATATCTAATTAGAATTTGAATAACATATTATATTATAATTCAAATAATGCATAATTATAATTTGAGAGTGCAAAATGCTAGTGCTAATCCAAATGGTGGCATTAATAACCACAGATCTAACTCTGACCTATGTTGTCAAAGTCAGCATATGTGTTTCCTTCCTTAAACAATCCCAGCTCCTTTTAGCAGGCAGTAAGTGGCAGTCAACCCAAGGACCTTCATGACTAAGGCTTTAACTTCAGCGCAGCATTGGGCTATAAAAAGTGATATTAGCAAGCACTTTATAAAATAAAAAAATTAACCCGTTTGGCAGGTTTTCTTGTTTAAGTTGGGCAGGATATTTAATTTGAAGTTAGTCACACAGAGGATATAAATGCCACTGTCATAATATGTAAATGAAAATTGTCATACTATGTAATATATAATGTACATTCATTCAAATTTCACGCAAGCCAGGCATGTTACCCTGAAACAGTACAGGTAAACTACTAATTCTGGGGATGTGCAATCTAGTTATAGCATAGCTATCAAACCACAAGTTATATAGGTATACCACTTATCACTGCTTGCTGTAACTACTGGACATACATAGTAGTTTTAGTTACTTTTCACAGTGGTAGCGTAATATCAGAATTCCATTTAGTAGTGTTACCACTCCTAATGCAAGCAATTTGGCTTAGTTCGCAGAATTATAATAAAACACCACCATAAACAGGGCCAGGCAGGTATAAAAAAAAATGTTGATTAGGTATTTTTTTTTTAAATTAATTAATATACAAAGTTCTTTTTTAAGATAAGTTGGTTTTTGATTTACCGTTGAAAATGTATTTCCAAAACATTTTCACTAATACATAATTATATAAGTAGTACTGTCTTCTATTACATATTAGTTTTTGAATATTTTATACATCTGGGGATATGTTACAATTGTCACCATTTTGGTATTATATGACATACCAGGGGAAATGTGGTGTTAAGTCTTAGTCACCCTTTATAAGTAGTTAAATGAAATGTGGATATACGCACAAGCGGGCTCAAGAAGCGTCCATACTCACCAGCACAATCTCTACGCTATTATTATTTTGTCTACCGTAGTAGGATGCATCTTCCACATTATTGCAATGAACTAAATCGCCTTCCTGTATAAATTGTACAGCTTTTTATTTTAATAGCATTATTTTAGTTTGTTTTCTTTTTGTGGCGTTTTCCAGATTTTTTTCCTACTAATATTTACCTTAACCATGGCTGACCCAGTTTTGTAAATACAGACATTTTAGCTATTGACTGAATCAACATCTGAATAAGCGCATCTTTTCACATCTGCTGCGATCGACCTTGACAGAGATTGTTATTGGTCGGACTGGGTGACGTCACTGGAGATCGGCCAATGACAATCTATCAAGGTACAAGGCTGCGACCGACCATGATAGAGGTTGTTCTTGGTCGGGATGGGTGACGTCACTGGAGATCGGCCAATGACAATCTATCAAGGCACAAGGCTGCGACCGACCATGATAGAGGTTGTTCTTGGTCGGGATGGGTGACGTCACTGGAGATCGGCCAATGACAATCTATCAAGGCACAAGGCTGCGATCGACCTTGACAGAGATTGTTATTGGTCGGACTGGGTGGAGATCAGCCAATGACAATCGGTCGGTCGCAGCACTGTAATCTTGGTATACAGAGCCTACTTGAGAATTACACGGATGAAATCAAGCAGGCTGTGACTAAATCGCTAGTACTGCTACGTTTAACTCCTGTTTTGTGATATAAATGTATTAATAAAATAAATCTGTTTCCAGGATTTGATGGTAGGAGATGAAGCGTCGAAACTGAGGTCTATGCTGGAAGTCAGCTATCCTATGGAGAATGGGGTAAGATCTGAGTTCAATGGCATTTTTTTTCCTATCTATCTATGTATCTATCAGTCTATTTCGCCGTCTGGCATTCGGACCCCGACAGTAAAGCCTGCGCCAAAGGTTTTTTCGTTGATCGACAGGTGGCAGGGCAGGTGAGGTGAGGGCTCCATACGAAGAACATTGCAGATAAATATTCTCGGCGATAATGTGTTTCCTAAATCATTTTCACCCATATTTTCCCCCATTCCGCCATTATCCCATAACCTATTACACTTTTTTTTATACCACCAAGGTGGCAGACTAGCACACGGTCCACCGGAAAAGTGGTTACCGTGGCCTATATACTTGTGCTTCACCAGGGGAGTCATACTCGTGCTGCCTACCCTAAAACAAAGAGTTTCTAGCCTTTGGTCTTCCTACTGACAGCACTAAAACTCTCCAGTGAGCTCTGGCTACCCTACTCACCGCCGGGAACACAACACGAGGTTATTATGACCGCGGTATTCTGCAGGGCGGAGGTACTTCCCCAGTCAGACTGCTCAATTGTGCTTCCTCCTACAGGAAATATTTGTAATGAAGGGGAATCGACTGCAGAGGCCCTAGACGTTGCAATTTAACAGTCACCTAGCACGTTAATTTGAAATATTTGTTAGTAAATTTTAAACTTTATTTCTCTATGTTTACTGCATGTGTATTCAAATATATAACCATGTACCTGATAGTCTTTAAGAAATTACCGATGAGCCTATTCCGCAAAAAGTTTTGTGAATTTTTATGTAACAAGAATTATTACGACATTATGGAATATTCTGATGACAAATTTTTAGATGGATAAATTCTATTTTCTCAATTATTATATTTTGACATTAAATAAACATTGAATTTTAGTTTAAACGAGCTAAAATTTAGCCTATGAAGCAAAATTATTAATTACATATGTGTGGAGGTAATGCATGTAAAAAATCTGGTAGGGAATATAAATTTAATATTTGCACGCCAATAATGGCAGAATATGCTGTATATCCTAAATCACCTCAACACCTGTAACCAACCATATTCTAGGAAATAAAGATTCTTATTCTTATTCTAAGATCAGACATACAAATCAGCGCATTCAAAGACAGCAAAAAGGAAACTAATACCGCGATCTATATAGCTATCTCCATAAAATGTACGGGCTGGCAAGACGTGGCTGACTACAGATAGATAGGAATGGCTGGCGCTTGACAGCGATAACCGGCGTCTTCAATCTAATTCATGCCACGCCTAACCGGTGTAAAACCACCTTTCTGGTTGTCTGGGGTCTAGATAGCATTGGGTAATATGTCCTAGAATGTTTATTTTGATTACAGGTAGTGCGAAACTGGGAAGACATGTGCCACGTGTGGGACTACACATTTGGCCCGAGCAAGATGAACGTGGACCCCAAGGAAACCAAGATATTGTTGACCGAGCCTCCCATGAACCCTACCAAGAATAGGGAGAAGATGATTGAGGTATGATACCTTTCATTTTATTTATTTTTAACCTATAGTTTATTGGCGGATTTGATAATTAAAACTTGGCACCAGAAAATCATAGAACTTAATTAAAGCCAACTTATAAGATCCAAATTTGTTCTATACAGTGTAGGAGCCTATGTCTTCAGCTTGCAGTTTGGAGCCCGGGGTCCACTCACTCTACTACTTTTTCTCCTCGTTCCCGTATTTGGTCTACCTCGGATTTTACGGAGAGGATTGCTAATCAAGCGCGTTTAGGCCGGGCGCGCCGTCATGTACTCACGTCTGTAAATCCCCAAAGGGGTAGGTAGAGGTGTATTAACGCCCACGTTTCCGCAACTGTTATTTTCGGTCCTACGAATAGGGGGTGAGCCTATTGCCGTCTTTCTCTGCCGAGCACTTAGTCCTGGGCTGTATGTTTACTGTCGAATGGAGAATAGCCCTACCCTTAGTCGCCTTTTACGACACCCACATGAAACCTACTGAATGGATTTTAATAAAACTTTATAATAATAAAGCTCATACATCAGAATTACACATAGGCTACAATTTATAACGATAACCGATATTATAGCGATAACCGACATCCACGCGGGCAGCTAAAAGCTAGTTCTACATATCAAATCAAATCAAATCAATTTATTTGCTTCGAATATGGTTACAGAGATATCTTAGAACTAGTAGGTACAGCATATTCTGCTCCATAGAGCGTGCAAATATTAAGTTCAATAAATGTAATCATTGTAATGTAATCAGATTTATTGGTTGAATAGCTAGTACATATGTGCTAACTTTCTGAAATTAGTAACCACAGTGAAACATGGGTACAGCAACGAACTTAACAATGCATGTTGTGCGCAGGTAATGTTCGAGAAATACGAGTTTGATAGCGCGTACATCGCCATTCAAGCCGTCCTTACGCTGTACGCGCAGGGCCTCATCTCAGGAGTTGTGGTCGACTCGGGTAAGGTTCTACTCCCTTTAACTTTGCTGTTTTCCTCTTCATGTAGACTCCAATGCTGGTATCGGCTTCTTCTTTTCATAGGGTGTTTACATAGAGAAGCAGGTTGGCCCGCACAAATGTATATGTACGCTACTAATTTTAAACAACAGCCGATCTCCGCCGCCTTGTTGAAGCGGGTAAAACAGCTTCTTTAAGTAAGCACCCTTAGACTGTATATTTGCTGCTGGATGGAGAACAACCCTATTCATAAATAGAAGAAATAGAGAGCTCTAGTATTCTTTTAGCAGGGCTTCTCGGTAGAAAGTGGTGATTTGCATGAAAGATTTAATGACAGTAGAAGTATTTTATAGAAATTTTAAAGCAGTAGCTAGAGCATTTCCCCTGTGTGTGTGTGTGTGTGAGTGACTAGTCGCGGATACAAATCTCGCCTGAGTCTTTTCACTTTTTCTAATCTTTATCGAGTAGAGGAAATTCTTGAAGTGTGTATGGAAAAAGCGGATGGCGGACTGTTGACTGCCTACTCTGGACAGAAAAAGCTGTGCAATTCAAATAAGATACGTTTCGCAGGTGATGGGGTTACCCACATCTGCCCCGTGTACGAGGAGTTCGCGTTACCCCATCTCACGAGGAGGCTCGACATCGCTGGCAGAGATATCACCAGATACCTCATTAAGGTAAATCCTCATACAAAGAAAAAATCAGCTTGCAGTCATAGGTGATGGTAATCTGAAGACAAAGTCTCAGGAAAAAGGGTCAGCATTACAAACTTCATACAATGTTACTATGGTGGCACTCAGCTTGATGGCCTCATCAGATGCTTTTTCTCGCCCCGTTTAAAGGACTTGGTGCTGTAGGATGAATGAAACACGTAAGCTGGTAAAGAGTTCCAAGACTTTACCGGTGCGGCAAAGGAAAGTGTCTTGATGGAATTGTTTAAGCTGTATGAGGGATGACATGTAAGTCTTGCACGTGTTGTTATAATATCACGATGAGTATTATATGCCACAAAGATACGGTATAATAAAAACAATGATCTCTTTCTTATGAAAATTGTAAAAAAACATTATCCCCTCATGGATACCCCTCACCAGGGCCAGCGGGGTGGTTATGTCGTACTCGAGCCGACTGAGACCACACGCCGTCTGTGGGTCGTCAGTTGCCGAAAATGACAACCTATGACGCCCGAGTCGCTTTCGAACCCAGTATCCTGTGCTGTCGTTCTAATTTCCTTTGTATATTTCAGCTGCTACTCCTGCGGGGGTACGCCTTCAACCATTCGGCGGACTTCGAGACCGTCCGCATGATGAAGGAGAAGCTGTGCTACATCGGGTACAACATCGAGCAGGAACAGCGCCTGGCCTGGGAGACCACCGTGCTTGTGGAGCCCTACGTGGTAAGTAACGTCTTATGAGCACTTGGTTAAAGCCAAAGCCTGTATTTTAGAGCCCAGGGTTTAGTCTCCTACTAATTATAGCTTGTGGGAAGCCAACTGGAATGTGCTATCCGCGAATTTGGTGGTGGTTGGTGATCAGTTGAGACCGGCAGGCAAGATACCAGGTCCGTCGCCCAACTAGGAAGGATCACGTTGGTAGGCTGGTGGGCTAGTGGGTGATTTTCCCAGTATATAGCTCCACAGTGATCAACTGAGTCCGGCAGGCTAAAACCAGGTCCGTTGCTCAGTAAGATCACATTGGGGTCACCAATATTGCAGGCTTAGTAAAAGATACCACAGTTGGATTACTACTGTTGTTGATCTTTTTATTGATTGTTACATACATACATACATACATACATATAATCACGCCTTTATCCCCGGAGGGTTAGGCAGAGGTGAATTAACACCCACATTTCACCAATCTGTATTCGGTCCCACGTAACAGGGGGTGAGCCTATTGCCGTATTCCAGGCACTATTGTTGACTCGAGCCGTGCATCTGAGGCTGAATCTGGGTTGTACGTATCTGTCTGATGTTAAAGTTAATCAGCCCTATCCCTTAGTCGCCTTGTACGACACCACATGGGAAGAGAAGGGTTGGCCCAAATTTTACTTTGCCGGGAACCACACGGCTATTTATTATTGATTGTTATTGCTACTTATGTACTAATAAATACAAGTAATTATGGAGTGGGGTATCGTCAGTCCTTGGTTTATTGCTGACTGACGATTTCGATGTTATGGCAGCGGGCGTGATTTCTTATTTATTACATTATTATTTATACAATTCAGTTTCCTTCTAGAATCACGTCCCGTTTATACGTGACTGCCATATCTTTTATAGGAGCTACTGCGTTCTGACTCCTAGAGAAAAGTATCCTCTCTCGTCTCAGGTCAGACGGTCAGCGTCAGAGCTCTAGCCTCTGGGACTATATGTCAGAGAGGCTCTAGCTAGGGTCTTGTTGGGGCCTTTGAAAGGCAATATAAATCAAATTTAGAGAGGCATATTGTTGTTTTTTTGTATCAAGAGAGCTTTTACCGTGAACTGTTAAAACAGGTCAATAATTGAATGACTGACATACTACCAACTGCATTTATGTAATCCCATATAAATATATAGGATTACATAATTATTTATGCAGTTGGTAGCTATCCATTATATTATTGACCTGTTTTAAGAGTTTATAGGCCTGCTGGTCTTACGAGTTCTAAGCCTGGATGTAATTTCACAGCTACCCGACGGGCGAGTCATCAAAGTAGGAGGCGAGAGGTTCGAAGCCCCAGAGGCGCTGTTTCAGCCGCATCTCATCAACGTGGAGGGGCAGGGCATCGCCGAGCTCGTGTTCAATACTATACAGGTCAATATTTCCACTAACATTATAGATTTTTGCATAAAGAAGTAGTAAAAAACAGAATGTGTGGGTCCTGGTGGCCATATAGAGTAAAAAAAATCTATGAAAATTGTATCGTCGTGATGACAGCGTCATTGGACTGGATCGGACCATAAGTGACGATGCAAGTTTCATGATTTTAGCTCACCCAAATTTTTTTGCGAACAAAGGCGCAATGTAACAATTTCGTTATTTATAGTACCTCTGAATACCTTTTCAGTTCGATTAAGATAGGAAAAAGTGAATGCTCAGGTGGGACTCGAACCCACGATCTTTCCCTTTGAAAAGTTAGCATAGTAAATAAATGCTTCAAAATTTCATTCAAATACCTTTTCAGTGTTTGTTACCTCGATAATTTTAATATAATTTTCTTGCGGGTGATCTACCTACTTTGAATCCTTCGCTTCGCTCGTGGTTCAAAGTAGCACCCTTGTCGTAAAAATATTGGTCCCTTGATACAATCTACTATATCCAGTTATTGTTATAGGCTGCCGACATAGACATGCGCAACGAGCTGTACAAACACATCGTGCTGTCTGGCGGCTCCACCATGTACCCGGGGCTGCCCTCGCGCCTCGAGCGGGAGATCAAACAACTGTACCTCGAGAGGGTACTCAAGAACGACTGCGACAAACTTGCGGTGAGGAATTGGACACTCTAAGGACCTTCTTACGTTAGGCAATCAAAAAGTGACGAAATTTCAGTTAGGTTTGATGAAAACGCAACTGGAAACTTGGTCGCAACTTGAGGCACGTACTGTCGACAAAGGACATACGGTTGCAACTTTACGTATAACTTTATATGAAAAAGTACATTCAAATCACCTTTGTCGGCTTACATTACACGACTGAAAATCATTTTTTTTTTAAAATTTCTTATACTAATTAAATGTCAAATGATTGTTTTACCATTTTCTCTATACTTTTGTAAGAGTTGCTGATTGGTTGTTGAGACGCATGTCGGGTTTCAAACTGTGCCCCGAGCACAAAAAATATTCGTAACTTAAATGTATCGAGAGAACGGAGCATTGCGATTGGTCGCTTGCCCACTGTGAACCTGTGTGAGCCAATCACAATGCCTTACTCTCTCGATACGTTTAGATTACGAGTACGAATATTTTTAGTGCTCGAGGCACTGGTTACGAAAACTCACGTTGTGTTTCCTAGTCACAGTAGCCATTCAAATGTATGTGAGCAATCTTTGACGATATCGTGACATGTACATCTCAATTTAAACAAAACACTGTTGACATGCTTTAATATTTTGACATTTTCATTTTTTTACTTGACATGTTTATTCTGACAATGTTCTTTATTATGTTTAGCGATATGTTCTGACCTAATTAACATATTGAATTCTGCACATATTTATCTATTTTATGAATTTATTTAATATTTTGTATGCCACTGGCGGAACATAGCTTGGATTAATAATATTTATAACATCTATTCCGTAACCAATGCTTCACGAAATAAATGAATTTGAATGAACCGATTTGAATGATCGAGCAAGTCTCTAAACGTCCCCTTCTGCTGTACAGAAGTTCAAGATCCGCGTGGAGGACCCTCCGCGGCGCAAGGACATGGTGTTCATCGGCGGCGCCGTGCTCGCCGAGGTGTGCAAGAACAGGGACAACTTCTGGCTCGCGCGCCACGAGTACCTGGAGCAGGTGCGTACCCCCACTGGCCGACTGCTGCACGGCGGTCAGCCTGCTTACTGTGAACCATCGCAATGTTCCATTCTTTCGATACGTTTACGTTACGAATTTGAACGTTGTTCGTGCTTGGGACACAGAAGGGAAAGATTACAAGATTCATACTGTTAATAATAACTAATAATTCGCGAGAGGGTTGGGGCAAGGCACAAGTGAACAGCCACGTGGTATAGGAGCGACTGACAAGCTTGGCCGTTTAACGCCACGGAGCCGCGAGTGGAATGTGCTGCCTAAGCAGAAACACTTTGTCCGTACATAGGGATCATCCTTTCATCATTAGGTATCACATAACTGGCAAACAATTTGCTAATGTACTAGATACTAGCTGGAGAGCCTCTGTAGCAGTGTGTTAGTGCATTCAAGTGCTACACAGGAGGTGTGGTGCGGGTTCGATTCCTGCTCAGTGCAAATATTTGTATGCATGAATATAGATATTTACATGCCTCGGAAAACACGTTGGGCCATCGGTCTCGGTTGCTGTACGAACATCTATGACGGTTGTTACTCTCAATAGTCCAACAACTGGTTTGTTTCGACATCGCCATTGGGTTGTGGAGGTCGGATGGCAGTCGCTTCACGAAAAATATCGAAGTTCAACCAGAACCCGCAGTTAGACTGGTAAAGAGGACATCAGACTCCGAGGTGAAAGCTTTGGACGCGACTGGGATTGACGCTAGGATGAAGAAGACTAAAGCTGACCTCCCATGCCTGAGAAGAAAGCCTGCGCCAAAGCATCGTCCGTTTTTATCAAGTGCAATTACTAGCAGATGAGCCTCACGGATGTTGTTAGGGCCCTGTCAACTAACTCTGGCCTCCCCAGGGCTTTGGCATACAGCTATTAAAATATTGTTTTCTCTTTCCAGGGTATCTCCTGCCTAAGGAAGCTGGGCCCCCGCGCCAGTTAATGCCTGGATGGTTTACTTAATTATTATTAATAGAAATAATAATGCGTGCAGGCAGACAGAAAGACTACCGACATTCACAGAAGATTAACGACTAACGCCCATTTAAATAACAAGATCTAATACAAGATACTTAGATTTATTATTGTTATTTATTTATTTATTTAATATTATATATACGTCATCATTTTCATCTATAAAAGATGGATGGATGCCAATATTAGATGTTAAAACGACTAGAACGAACATAATATTCGCTATTATAACCTTGTGTTGTATTCCCGGCGGTGAGGAGGGTAGCCAGACCTCATTGGAGAGTTTTTGTGCTGTCAGTTGGAAGGCCAAAAGCATTCCTGCTTTGTCTTCTACACTGACGGCACAGAAACTCTGTGTTCATAGAGTCGGCAGCACGAGTGTGACTCTCCGGTGTTGCACACGTCCATAGGCCACGGTAACCACTTCCCATCAGGTGGACCATGTGCTGGTCTGCCACCTGAGTGGTATAAAAAAATACTTGTGAAGAATATGGCTGTCGCTAATCTTCTTGTACTATAAGAAAGATATAAGTATTCCGTTATCTTAAGTTTAGGTATGTAAACCAATGATTTTATTACATTTATTATGCATTTATACTTATTTAACATTTTATACTAACCATAGGTTTGTTGTAGACATACTCCACTCGGTAAGGCACTTAACAAAACGCAAACAATCTTTGTGTTATTTAAAAACTCAGTTTATTAATAATTTTCTTTTTAAATTATTTTTTTTACATTTTCATGTTAAGTATTCGAATCGATTTAAATTTTAAAAAGTTGAATTAATCTAGGGAATCGAACCCGCGATCTTTGCCTTACAGGGGCAATGCTTTGACCACTAAGCTACCAGACCTCACCCTTACCAACTCAAATTTCTCCTTCTACATGTCTTGAGGCGACCGCGGAGTGTGTCTTCCAATATTATTATGAACTATCGCAACCAATGAATATTATATGAATAAACTCATATTAAAGACAAAAAACCGAAATTGAAGCACTAGTCAGTTGGTTAGCCTGGTTTATTTATTTAATGTATGTTTGCTTTATAAGTCACCACAAGATTGTTTACCTATAGGTAAGTACCGAACCGAGTGCAGTGTTAGCTACCGCGCTTCCCAGTGTATCATCAAACTGGGGCAATTACCGTTCAACTTTGTCGGTTCATAGTCAGAATAGAAATAAGCGTCGTGGTTAAGGGGTCGGCCTTACAATCGAGAGGTCCCGGGTTCGAATCCTGAACACTACACTACCGACATGAACCCACTCCTAGCACAAGCAGTTTAACTTTTATCTGAAGGGGTTATTAGTAATTTTGGTTGCTGATATTCTATAAATAAGAAATGTAATGTTGGATTTACGACCAAGAACGCATGTATGAACAATGTAACTTGTATTAAATATAATTATAATTTTGTAAATTACTACTTGATTATATTCATAGGAATATTAACTTCTTAAGTAACTGAAATTATGTATATTGTAATTTTTCAATTGATAATAATAACTACTTAAATGTCGGAGCTGTTTTATTATATTCCTAATATCGCTTCTGATTTACCTACTGTTTCAATAGATGAGTATGACCTTATCTATTTTTGACGTGACAACGTCTTATAAATTGGTTTGCCGGGCGACACTTCAAGAAACTGCGTTACGCTCTGCGTTACGCTCCGCGTTATGCGCTTACAATGAGAGCGAGTGAGAGGCACGCGTCCCGCCTAAGAGCGAGAGAGACAAACATAAAAAGTGAAAGGCACGCGTCCCTTCCACTCGAGCACAGTTAGCCCGCCTAAGAGCGAGAGAGAGAGTGAGAGAGATAGGCATACACACCGGTTCATCTATTATTTCATCCTTCTTCCTACTATACGAATGAATATTCACATTAAAATTATTTTACCACTCAAAGTCGTTGTCACGTAAAACTTTCGCCTGTATACCGACTTTATTTCCCCATTTTACTGTAGTCGAACCAACGATTCCGTCAAATGGCGAAAATAGCAATTGTCACTATGAAATGCACACTGTTTTATTGCAAATCAAAGACAATTTAGCACGATTTGACAATGTTGAAGGGAAAGGGGCGACCTACTTCAGTTCACGGGAGTGTTGATTTACTATATGAGTCTTCTTTTCACTCAAATTCTTTTCCTAAGATATCATTAATTCACTAAAGAAATAAAACACTAAGATATACATTAATAATTATGTTTATTTAAAAATCGCAAATGCAAAATTTTCTTTCATTTACAAATTACACATAAATTCACATCAAAATTGATAAATTTCAACATTTCTAATACAAATTTATCAGTTTTGATAATATAATATAACATACGCTACGCTTAAAAGTAACTATCCAAATAAAATACACAGTAAAGCTAGATTTTCTAAAAGAAAAAACTTTAAACAGTCAGTCGATATCACATACGAATATAAAATTATTACTACAAGGATAAATATGACTTTAACACACTTAAATGATAATTTAAAATATTTTTTTAGTTAAAGTAGTTTTAAACAAAGTTACACTAACAAGTTCACGCAGAGCGTCCTGTTTTGTGTAAATCATTGCACGAAATTCGCACTATATTTTTTGCACGAAATTTACTTTGCCTCTATACTATTAAGAAATTGTAGATATTTATTTTATTGCAGGTATATAAAAATTACGAACGATTTAATCTTTTAAATTTTGCAATTATTATCTGTTCATTCGCGATGGACGTAAACACTACTGAATGGATTAAGTTGACTTTCTTTTTGTTTGGAAGGTCTCGGTCAGACATAATTTGCCGTATGTTTGACATAATCGATGATATGACCAACATTTGCGACTTTTAATAGAGGTCTATGCGGGCAGAGCCGAGGACACAGCTACTATGAAATAAAAAGATTCTCCGCAAATGTGTAGTTGGACAACATAGCTTGCGTACGCGGTTGGCTACCAACTGACATATACTTCTTTTAGACTCGTTGAAAAATTACGACCAATCACTATTATTTTCCGTATAAGAAATTACAAGCCTCTATTAAATTAAAAAAAATAAGCTTTTACAATCGCCACGACATTTAAATTTAAAGTCACAATATTTGTCGATATCGACAAATATTTTAGTAAATTATCGATACTTTTACAATACAATCCGTCAAGTACGAAGAAATTGGAAGAACATACAAAGATTTAGTTTCACAGGTAACACCTTCACAGCGATTTTCCAGCTGCGTCTACCACTTAAGAGCAAGGGAGTCTGTTTATTGGTTTTGACCGGTCTGGTTTCTTTTCCGGGAGCAAGTATAGCTTATAGCTGTGGTATGTATTAGGTTGGTAAAATTCAGTAAGAAACTATGTTTTTATTAGCTATTGACTCGAATAGGACGATAAGAACACACATTACAGTTGATAAGAAAATAATTTTAATCTTCAGCGAGAGACATCCTCAGTTGTCAGTTTATAGGCATATCAAAATTTTAAGTTTCGTCAGCAATACACTAAAACACCATGTACAGAAATTAACTCTGTGGTGTCATGCCTTTTTTAATTAATTTATTTTTTACTAAATATCTGGCACTATAAAAATCTATTACAGTTTAACTGTAACTAAGCACTATATAGTTGTAAAAAAGCTATTTACTTTACTAGTTATGCTAAACAAGTTAATTAAAAATTATTTGAAAATACAAAGAAAAATGGCTATATTTTAATTCTTCTCGGAGGAACAATTAAAGCAAGACTATTTGGATTAAATAGAAATTTTGCTAAGTGACCTCACATATAGGACTGGCGAACTTGCTTAGAGACAGTTCTAAATTAGTTCGCCTATAAGCAAGTGATGACCACGGAACTATTTATACGCATACATTTTGTTCAAAAACTTAAATAAAAGGGAAGGTAAAACAAAATTATTTCAATATGCAGTCCTTTTCATTAAAATTAGTAGCTGCAAAAAAGCAGCAACGAAAAGTCGGTTTAAGACTTAAATAAAACAGTCTTCATTCACAGAAATACTTAAACTATGAGATTTCTAATTAGTGAGATTAAAAATACAGTTATATAATTATCTACGACGTAACTTACATCTATAAATGCATTATCTGGTCACTGTTCGTTCTAAAATGTACAAAACTAAATTAAATTAAGATATAAAATATAGACGATCAGTTATCGTGTTCATTTTTTATTGAATTTTTGTCTGTGGGTCTAATCAAACTTTTCAAATAAGCATCACAGATTAAAATCAAAGACCTAGTAGTACTTTGATTTTTATTCTGTAAAGCTAATTCGGCGGGAATATTAAATTTGCATTATACCTTTGGCTTCTTGCAGGTATATCAGACCAGCTGTTCAGAACAAAAACTGTGTCGTTCCCGGGAGAGGCGTTAATGAATTTCGAATATGATACACTAGATAAATGAAATACTGAATTTTGACACCTAATTATTCAATACTTGCAGCCAATTTCCCTTAGTAGAGCTACTAACGAAAGAGATGAAATGGACCCAGAAATTTTGATATACATTTATATATGAATCGCGCGCCTTTTTGTAATGTCGTCAGTAAGACAACTCCAAAATGTTGTACATAGTTGGTAGTGAAGTAGTGTTTTTTTATGATACCAGGCTTTTGTTCTAAATGGCTTGTCTAATAGTACAGATATCAGTTACAATAACTCAAAGCTTAAACAGAATGTTGCCACTTACTTGTAGCAGCAAAATTGGCACTATTTTTAGTTTCTAATATTCCTTTGCTCCTTATTTTAAATGGATCCATCGCTTTGTTCTACGTGAATTTACCTGTTCAGAAACCGGTACAAAAAGTACTACAGTTTAAAAAATAAAATAAACAACAGTACAAGCTCCTTACAGTTTATGAATGGCAAGTGACGTCACCAAAATGGCCGCTTACACTTATATCCTAGACTTCGATTCAATCAGGACGTTTTATATCATTATCGGACGACATTTTACTCACTACATACATGGCCTAACTAAACATATCTAACTTCAGTCTTAATCACTAGTTCTATTTACAAATGGCAGTATCATTTAGCTTTTGTCATTTTACAATTTATATTAATACAAGCCTTATCGGCGGGATATATTTTGTAACAGATATTGTGACAAATAAATTCTGGAAACAACACATGAAAATCATCTCCACGCTACGTACTAGATACTAATATTATAAACGCGAAAGTTACTCTGTCTGTCTGTTTGTTACGCTTTCAAAATCTTAATGAAATTTGGTATAGAGATAGATTAGACCTTGAGAATGGCTATATTTGGTCGCGACAACAGCTAGTAAGTATAAATTAACTCGCACAGTAATAATACATTTTTCAATTGATAACACATGCAATCTATTACACATACATATATACTTTATCAACTTGTACTAGAGTTTCTTTTCCCATGACTTGCAACTCACGAGCTAAGATTGTCCTTTGATGTCCCAGTATTTAAATATCACATTATCTATATACAAACTCGACTAAAATTACTTAAACCTAAGTTTAATATTAGCTTACACTATAAATCGAATAATAAATGCATCAAAATGGCTATATATTTCACTATAAATACAAAATGACTGACTAAGGGTATAACACCACTCGACCGCCTAAACATGCGTGGTGGCTAGTACCGTCCGACGCGGTCTAGTGTGATCTGACCCTAACTTATATTTTCTGCTGTAATTTATATATTCATTGCAAATTCCCGAAACTGTTGGCCATTTTACTTAAATATAACTTTGTTCAAATTGGTTGGAAATAAAACTATTAAAGATTTTTTAAATTGAATTTAGGATTACTGTTTTTGAGAGAAAGGTTTCTATATTCTCTATTATGTAAATACTCATAGCTAATACTTTAAATTCATAATTGTCATTTTAGAGTTGATACAGCTTGCACCTCGGAGCCTACTTACGTCTTCTCCTCCTTGATTTGGGTTATGGGACTACGATGGCTACCGTCTGACCTACCAACCTGGATAGGAAATCTATACTAATATTATAAAACTAAAGAGTTTGTTTGTTTGAACGCGCTAAGCTCAGGAATTACTGGTTCAAATGTATACATTATTTTTGTGTTGAATAGTCCATTTATCGACGAAGGTTTCAGGTTTATATCATCACGCTACTACTTAAGGGGCACAGCAGTGATCATATGAGGTTCCTTCATGTGTATAAGTCATAACTCTCGACACTTCGAGAGTTACGCTAGGAGAGAAAATCGAAAATAGCGTTGAAATGTTCGTTTGTTATAATATAAATATCGTCGACACTAAGTTTAACAAAAACAAGTAATTTTTCTTATCTAACAAGATTTAAATATTGTTTTCCCAAATTACAATAATCTTAAACTAAAATAATAGGACAGTGGTTAAAAAGTTGACCTTACGATCTAGAGGTTCCGGTTTCGAATCCTGGCCATTGCACAACCGAAGTAAGCCCACTCCAACAAGCAATTTAAATTAGCTAAGAGGTAAACAGGAATACAGATAATTTCGTTTACTTTCTTCAAAAACCGAAAAAGTTTCAAAAAGTTCTACACACAAACATCTCAATAATAGCTGCACATTCTTTATATTACGCTCATAGTCCTTCCATTCCACGCCACCTCTCACTGCTCGGCCTTGTCCTGCGACCTTTGCGAGGTGGTCTCGGAGGAGAGGTCTTGCAGTAAGGAGTTTATTTCCTCATAGATCTCCGTGAACTGAGGCCGGTCAGCCGGGGATTTGCTCCAGCAACGTTTCTGTGGGAAAAATGATTTTTAAAAAATATTCTTTAATAATAAACTAAATGAACTAAAAATAATGAACTAAACATAAGTTAATAAAATAAAAACACAAATGAAACTGATTAAACATAAGGTTTAATATTTACAAGAATATAAAAAAGGAAGGGTTAAGGTCTACACACATATCAAGGCCATGCCCGGGATGTGGACGGACCGTGCCATCTCACGAACTCAAAAAAATATCGGAGTGGACATTTTATATGAACTCGTTGACACACGTGGGTGCCCGGACCGGCGACGGAGTTTCAGTGCCTCGGTCTGAGCACGGCACGGCTCTGAGGCCTTTAAAGTTAGTGGCAATTCAAATCGAAAAATAATTGTACCGTTAATTCTATTAATATTATAAACTAGCTGATGCCGCGTGGTTCCCGGTAGTGTAGAATTTGGGCCACCCCTTTTCTTGCCATGTGGTGTCGTACAAGGTGACTAAGGGATAGGGCTGATTAACTTTAACATCAAACAGATATGTACAGCCCAGACTCAGCCTCAGATGCATGGCTCGAGTTAACAATAGTGCCCGGAATACGGCAATAGGCTCACCCCCTGTTACGTGGGACCAAATACAGATTGGTGAAATGTGGCTGTTAATTCACCTCTGACTAGACCTCCGGGGAAAAAGGCGTGATTTTATGTAGCTGATGCCCGCGGTTTCGCTCGCGTGGATGTTAACCGATTGCGATTAAACAAACGTAACATTTTGTGTCTGATCAAGACCTTTCTAACAATCCGTTCTACTGTAGTTTTTGCGGCAACCGAGAAAAAACACAAGTCTTCAAAAAAAAGTTCAGTACCGTTAATAAATTTTAGAAATTACCTAATAATTTTACACAATTATATAAATGATACAAAGATGTAAAAACTTGTAAGAATATATGGAATAATATGGATATTGGTAAAGCTAGTGATACACTCGACGGATTAATTGACGTAAACAATAAACCAAAAGTATACTGACGAGTAGTGCGGCCAGCGGCTCGGGCATCGAACTCGGTACCGTCCACTCCAGTGAGTCGCTCTTCACTCGCTCTAACACTGAGTTGTCGTTCAGCTTGGCGAAGGGCAGCTCCGCTTTCGTATAAATCTGGAAATTTAAATTTATATAAAACACTTGTACTATTCCACATTATTTATTAAATTCCTGACCGAGTTCGCCTTACGGCATTATCAAAGGTTGATACATGTTTTTTGGGTATCAGATGTCATTTACAGTAAAGTAAAAAATAGTGGGATACCACTTTATAAATTTTCCCAAAATTTAGGGAGAATCACAATATGAGACCATTACCATAAATCTAGTCATGTTTGAAGTATTATTACAATTAAATGTAAAATTAATACAAAAATGTTAGAGTCACGGTTATCATGTCTTTTATTCAAAACTTTTTTTTTTGACCTTGATAACCGTGACTCACGGATAAGTTAGATAAATATGAATTATAGGGACCAATGTGGCCGTACCTCCCACACTGTGACAGCGAACATGTACACGTCAGACTTGGTGGAGTAATCACCCTCTAGCACCGCCTCGGGGGGCAGCCAGCGAAGCGGGATCACCTGCGCAAAGTAATATAACACTTTTGCTAACTCGAATAAAAATGAAAAAAAAAAAAAAATAGTTAGCATGTTAATTGCTAAAAAAAAAAACATTCAACACAAGCTAACTTTTTGTTCGAAGTATTTTCAGTACATGACTCGACAATGACGTCGAATCATTTATCATATGTGCGTTTTTCATATATTTAGACAATATTTTTTTTACTATCCAGAATAGAATTTCGAATTAAAAAGGTTGGTCAAGAGTTCAAATCTAGTCTGAAATGAACACAGTGTGTGATAAACCATCTAGTGACAGCAAGCTGAACAACTTCAATACTAATAATCCTAAATCGCGCAATTGAAGTTTTCGTGCCGTTCATATCTTTGATATAAGCACTTGGACATAATAGCGTCCTTTAGGCCGCGATCTGCGATGACCTTGCCTGGTTGGAGAAGGATTTCACCCCGTTCCTCGATAATATGTACCTGTTCATGTAGCTTGTAGTACTCGTGCGAGTCGGGCCCCCTGGTGAGCGCGGGGAACGACAGCTTCAGCTGTAGCTTGGACGTGATCACGCAGTTGCGGGCTGCTATGTCTCTGTAGACAAATATAACAGGTAAGGGTCGAAGGGATCCTATAGAGAGAGATGGCTTAAACTAATTTGATCTACGGATCGTATAGGTCGAGGTTCCATCTAAGGGTAGTTAGAATAGGAATCCAAAAAACGTACAGGATCGACTGCCAAAGTCGGTTGTATAACATTCACGAAGGGCAAAGTAACCGTCCTGGAGCAACCTGGCTGGGTACAGTTAGGAATGTAACTCTTAGCGCGGTACCGGTGCGTGAGGCGCAGGTGCGCGAGGCGGTTGGCGGCGGCGGCCAGGTGCGCGCCCAGCACGGCGCGGTGCAGCGGCGCCAGCGGCGGGGCGGGCCGCAACCTGGCTGGGTACAGTTAGGAATGTAACTCTTAGCGCGGTACCGGTGCGTGAGGCGCAGGTGCGCGAGGCGGTTGGCGGCGGCGGCCAGGTGCGCGCCCAGCACGGCGCGGTGCAGCGGCGCCAGCGGCGGGGCGGGCCGCAACCTGGCTGGGTACAGTTAGGAATGTAACTCTTAGCGCGGTACCGGTGCGTGAGGCGCAGGTGCGCGAGGCGGTTGGCGGCGGCGGCCAGGTGCGCGCCCAGCACGGCGCGGTGCAGCGGCGCCAGCGGCGGGGCGGGCCGCAACCTGGCTGGGTACAGTTAGGAATGTAACTCTTAGCGCGGTACCGGTGCGTGAGGCGCAGGTGCGCGAGGCGGTTGGCGGCGGCGGCCAGGTGCGCGCCCAGCACGGCGCGGTGCAGCGGCGCCAGCGGCGGGGCGGGCCGCAACCTGGCTGGGTACAGTTAGGAATGTAACTCTTAGCGCGGTACCGGTGCGTGAGGCGCAGGTGCGCGAGGCGGTTGGCGGCGGCGGCCAGGTGCGCGCCCAGCACGGCGCGGTGCAGCGGCGCCAGCGGCGGGGCGGGCCGCAACCTGGCTGGGTACAGTTAGGAATGTAACTCTTAGCGCGGTACCGGTGCGTGAGGCGCAGGTGCGCGAGGCGGTTGGCGGCGGCGGCCAGGTGCGCGCCCAGCACGGCGCGGTGCAGCGGCGCCAGCGGCGGGGCGGGCCGCAACCTGGCTGGGTACAGTTAGGAATGTAACTCTTAGCGCGGTACCGGTGCGTGAGGCGCAGGTGCGCGAGGCGGTTGGCGGCGGCGGCCAGGTGCGCGCCCAGCACGGCGCGGTGCAGCGGCGCCAGCGCTGGGGCGGGCCGCAACCTGGCTGGGTACAGTTAGGAATGTAACTCTTAGCGCGGTACCGGTGCGTGAGGCGCAGGTGCGCGAGGCGGTTGGCGGCGGCGGCCAGGTGCGCGCCCAGCACGGCGCGGTGCAGCGGCGCCAGCGGCGGGGCGGGCCGCAACCTGGCTGGGTACAGTTAGGAATGTAACTCTTAGCGCGGTACCGGTGCGTGAGGCGCAGGTGCGCGAGGCGGTTGGCGGCGGCGGCCAGGTGCGCGCCCAGCACGGCGCGGTGCAGCGGCGCCAGCGGCGGGGCGGGCCGCAACCTGGCTGGGTACAGTTAGGAATGTAACTCTTAGCGCGGTACCGGTGCGTGAGGCGCAGGTGCGCGAGGCGGTTGGCGGCGGCGGCCAGGTGCGCGCCCAGCACGGCGCGGTGCAGCGGCGCCAGCGGCGGGGCGGGCCGCAACCTGGCTGGGTACAGTTAGGAATGTAACTCTTAGCGCGGTACCGGTGCGTGAGGCGCAGGTGCGCGAGGCGGTTGGCGGCGGCGGCCAGGTGCGCGCCCAGCACGGCGCGGTGCAGCGGCGCCAGCGGCGGGGCGGGCCGCAACCTGGCTGGGTACAGTTAGGAATGTAACTCTTAGCGCGGTACCGGTGCGTGAGGCGCAGGTGCGCGAGGCGGTTGGCGGCGGCGGCCAGGTGCGCGCCCAGCACGGCGCGGTGCAGCGGCGCCAGCGGCGGGGCGGGCCGCAACCTGGCTGGGTACAGTTAGGAATGTAACTCTTAGCGCGGTACCGGTGCGTGAGGCGCAGGTGCGCGAGGCGGTTGGCGGCGGCGGCCAGGTGCGCGCCCAGCACGGCGCGGTGCAGCGGCGCCAGCGGCGGGGCGGGGCGCGCGGCCGGGGGGGGCGCGTGCGCCGGGCCCACGCGCGCGATGTACTCCGCGTTCTCTTCCGGCGAGCGCGTCGCGATCAAGAACTTCTTTAGCTCGCCCTGCAGTACAGTTAGTTCATAATGTAGTATGTTTTTATTTATTTATTTAACTTGTTGCATAGATGCCTAGTGACCTATGAATACAGATACAAGCTGTTGTATCTAGTTTAGGCACTTTTTGATCCAAAAGGGCAAGGGTTCCAACCCGACATTTCATTCCGCCATTTTTAGTTTCGCTGACAGTTGGAGTCTTATTTATGTCACATCATTCATTTTAATATTTCATGGGCGCGAAGTCTTATCCGGGGGATGGATATCTTAATGGGACCAATATTTTGGGTTTTATATAGTAATCAGGCATCGAATTTGGGAAATATATACGTATTTCGCGGGGCGGAGTGTATACCGAATTGTTACTGTACAATTACGTCGTGAGACATAAATTCGTGTCTTATGTTCGTAAGTGTAATCTTAGTGGGATCAAAGCTTGATCCCACTAATTACGTATTCAGAGAACGGCTTTTCGTGCTCGTACCACAGATGAAATTTAGTTTTTGGTTATTCAGTAGATGAATAGAATTTTAATAATAATTGGCTAAAAGAAATCGCTTATATCGAAATCATAGTAGATAATGGTAAAAGTGTGTAAAGTACATGATTACCGCTGTACACGTCACAAAAATGATCTCGAATGAAACACCACACTCAGATGGAATCTCCTTATTTTTTTTTGAGGTCTAAAGAGAGCCGAAAACGGTAATCAACAATACACACGTGTATCATACGATGTTTTTCACTTCACTTGTAAATAATATAATATGTGCCCAAACGCTGGTGAGGCTGGCGATGCCCTTCTGAAGGAGCTAAGGATAATAAGTATCCTATACGATGCCAACTTATGTGCTCTGCGCAAAAGGGATGGTGGCATTCATCCCATTGCTGTAGGAAACACGTTAAGGCGTTTGGCAGCCAAAATTTGCTGCAAGTATTATAGTACCGAGCTTGCAGCAAAATTCCAGCCCCTACAACTCGGTTTTGGTTCGAAAGGGGCTGTGAGGCTGCCATACACGCACTTTCGACTTGAAGGTTGATCTGAGGAATGCCTTCAATTCAGTGAATACCTTGCTGACCCAAGAAAAATGTAAAAAATATTAAAGGTCCCTCATATTTATAAATTCCTTTGGCAATGTTACAGACACCTGACAAAATGAGTTTACAAGAATCATCTTTTACAATCAGCAGTTGGTTGTCAGCAGGGTGACCCTTTGGGACTAGTTATCTTTAGCCTAGCAATACATCCCATCAAACAACAGATACATTCAAAATTCAACATCTGGTACCTAGAAGACGGGACTCTAGAGGGTGATGTAGAAACAGTTCTACAAGATTTAGAACTCATTAGTAATAAATTTCAATCCATCGGCTTACAACTCAACTCGATGTGAAATCTTTATAAGCGACACGACAGAAAGAACCTCGACTATAGGAAAATTCAACCATTTAGCTTCCAATATCAAAATTTTGAAAAAAGCTTCTCTACGGCTCCTCAGGTCTCCAGTTTTGGAAGATGGGTTTCTTTCGTTTATAGAGGAAAAAAATCTAAATTTTGAAAATATCACAGATCATTTACAAAAAAATAAGTGTTCATTCGGCCTTTAATATACTACGCTTTTGTCTTTTTGCCTTAAATTTACTCATGCACTTCGTCGTTCATCCCAGTTTTGGCAACATTTGACACCTTTGGCAAAAATTGATAACATTCTGCAAATTCAAATTCAAATTCAAATTATTTATTTGCATAATACATGTGAGAATCAGATGGTCATAAAAACATAATAGTGGTCGGTACATTGTATTATCACCAGTCATGGCATGCAAATATTTATTATTCAGTTTTAGTACACAATATAACGAAAACTTTATAATTCGAAATTATGCAAATTCAAGTATAAATATTCAACGTCAATATATCATTTCATGTCAATATTAGCAGGTAGATAATGTCTTAATGTCAAAATAAATAATGTCAAATACATACTGTCCATCCGATAGCAATGTCCAATAGATCATCAAGAAAAACAGACTCAACAATTAAGCATCTAAGGATTTGTCATTTAAAAATTCAGATACAGAATAATAACATTTCCGTCTAAGCATCTCCTGTAGGCTCCTCTTGAACAAACGCACATTTTCTGCATATTTTATATGTTTAGGCAATTTATTATATATATGTGGTGCCATGCAGAGTATACTTTGGTGCTTCAAGGTCGTTTTACTAGGAACCAAACACAGCTTATCAGCGTGACGAGCTCTTTGTTTTTTGTGAAATAGTTGCATATTCTGTTCGACAAACATAGCACACTCCTGTATGTAAATGCAGGGCAAAGTCATTAATTTATTGGCTATGAAGTATGGTTTACAAGTGTCCTTTTGTTTAATATTGAACATGGCTCTAATGCACCGTTTCTGTGCTATAAATGCACGAGACCAGTCAGTGGAATTGCCCCAAAAAATAATTCCATAGCGCAAGGTAGATGTAACCATACCATGGTATGCTGTAATAACAGTGCTTAAATTTGCTGTATTTCGTAGTTTATACAGTCCATATGCATGCTGAGATATTTTTGAGCAAACATGTTCTATATGTTCTTTCCAATTAAGTTTGCTGTCTATGGTGAGTCCCAAGAATTTTGTGGTTTCAACCTCTTCGATTTGTTGCCCTTGGAAATTAACATTTAAACTTCGAGAATTCTTCTTTATTCTTTGTTTAAAGTGTACTAATTTTGTTTTCTCAAGGTTAATTAATAAATTATTACTCTGTAGCCAAGATATGATGGCGGTTAACGAGTTGTTAATATTGGATTCCAGTGAGGTTAAATCTTTATTCATATGTAACACAGTGCTGTCATCAGCGAACAATGTCATCTTATATTTTGTGGTCAAAGGTAAGTCATTAATGTATACTATAAAGAGAAGAGGGCCCAAGACACTACCCTGCGGAACGCCAAACTTAACCGTTCTAGTCTCGGAATGATGCAGAACCTCCCTCTTCGTCTGTAAACATATGTTAGATATTTCTGCGACTTGTGTTCTATCAGATAGGTATGATTTTATAAGATCATGTGGAATGCCCCTAATACCATAACGGTATAATTTATCCAGAAGAATGTCATGTCTAACGTGGTCAAATGCCTTTGACATATCCATAAACACTCCCACAGTTGGTTGACTTTGGTCCATTCCTTCAATTACAAGATTCAGAAAATTGTAAATGGCCATGTTAATATTTTTACATCTTCTGAAACCGTACTGTTCAGGTGCTAATATATCTTCTCTTTCCAAAAAGTTATATACACTATTAAAAATAACCTTCTCAAATATTTTTGAGAAAATTGGGAGTAGGGCTACAGGTCTATAGTTTTCTATTTCTTGTCTATCCCCCTTTTTAAAAAGGGGCTTCACTACAGATTTTTTCAATTTATCTGGATATATTCCCTTTTCGATACAGAAATTAACTACGAAACTTAAGACTGGTGAAATTTCAGTGCCCACATATTTAATCACAGACGTTATAATGCCATCGTAGCCTGCACTATTCGTGTTTTTTAATGTTTTTATGATTTTTAGGATTTCAAAGGGGGTCACTGGTTCCATAAAAAGTGTATTTTTATGTTGCTTTGGCAACATTTTACATGGATCCAGCAATTGATCACTAACCATGTCAACATAGTAATTATTAAATTCATTACAAATACTTTTAGGATCATCTAAAATTCCGTCTTTTACCCTAATACTAGAAATGTCTACTTTGGGGACCCTTACTTTAGATCTGTTTATAATGCGCCAAGTGGCTTGCGTTTTATTATTCGATGATTCAATGAAATTGTCGTTTCTACTTTTTTGCGTTAGTCTTATTATTTTTTTGAGTCTTTGAGCGTAAGTTTTATACCTAATTTCATTACTTAAGCTTGGAAACTTTCTATACTGCCAGAGCATTTTGCGCTTTCTTGAGCTGCATAATTTAAGCCCCCTGGTGATCCAGTTAGCTTTTTTTTTATAAAATACTTTGGTGGTTCTGATGGGAAAGCATAAATCATATGTCATTTTAAAGACTTCGTAAAATTTATTGAAGGCCTCATTTGGGTCGCTTTGTTCATATACACTAGCAAAAGTGAAGTTTGTTAGATACCTTTTGAATACCTTCATATTAGCAGAGGAAAAATCTCCTCTCTCCCTATACCAAAATGTTAATTTACATTTGTCTCGCACTGGACACGATAAGATTTGTGCAGTATGATCGGAGATGGCGAAATCAATAACTCTGCCCTTGCATCCCCTAATATTATGCATGATGTTGTCAATGCAAGTCCCGCTTAAAAATCTAGTGACCTCTTTTATTTCCGGTTTTATATTGTACGACATTAGGATCTGTAAAAAATCTGAAGCTAATTTTGTTTTTTGCAATAAATTTATGTTGAAGTCTCCGCAAAGTATAAGTTTCTTTTTTGTGCCAAGTTTTGTTAGAAGCTGTTCGATGTAATAATTTGCATCGAACACGTTTTGCTGATCTAGCAACCTAACACGGCCGCGTCAAATGCGCCGCGGCCTCAGTGCATATTCCGACAGCAAACCGGGTGCATTCATTCCATCATTTTAGCAATTAGCCTAGCATAGCTCTTATAGTTTTCACTGTAATAGCAATAAACATCGTTAAAGTCTTTGTAGTGTTTAATTCCATAGCAACCGAATAGGAACCACTTAAGTCGCGTCCTTTACATTTTGGTCCTTCGACGGTTTAATAAGGACTTCGCGGTCGGTATTTAGTTTTTCGGGACTAACGCCTAGTGAAGTGAACTTGTACAGTACCAGTGACACTTTGGATTGCAGTGATCGTCAGCTTAGTAGTGACTATAGTGGTAACCATAGCAGCTTGACTTTAGCGGTGACTTAGCCAGAGGGAGTGGGTGTAGGTGCTCAATTTCTCTTAGCAAAACCAGCGGATCTCTGACTTGGGGAGCAACCCTCGTCGAGCCAGCAGCAGTGAGTGTACAGCTCACATTAGCAAGCACTGATTTGAGGAGCAACCCTCATCAGTGTAGCAGCAACAAAGGTGTTTTACAAGTAAGATCGTTCAATTTTACTTTATACATCAGCAAGATGGAGAGTTTGTATTTTACTCAAACTGAGATTGCAGAGGGCATTAAGAAACTCCTCATCAATTTTAAAAAGGATAGCGTAGAGCGTAAAACTCTTGATTACTGTAAGCGTAAGCTCGATTTACTTGAGAAGTACTGGGAGGACTTCCAAGTAAATCATGAAAAGATTCTTCCTTTCGAAAAAACGAACCATAAGTATTTTATCAACTCGGAGCTTGAACATACAGAAGAACTTTACTTGGCAGCAAAAGGACTTATTAGTCAGCGTCAAGACGAGTTGATTCAGCGAGGTCAGCAGTCAGCGGATCCTCATCTAGCACAGCTATATGTGGCCGGACCTTCAGGCAGTCAGCCGGGACGGTCAGCAACAGCAGCAGCAACTCCAACCTTTGAGTCAAAAGGATCCAACAGTAAACTTGACGATATGCTTCATAGGCAGTCGGTCAATATTAAAGCGTTTCTTAGAGCAATCCAGAACATTGACATTGAAGCTATTGTCGACAAATGGGAGTTCGAAGACGCTCTTCGAATTCTTCAAAATCGTTGGACCACTATTGATAACCTTCACTGGGATATCGTTGGTGAATCAGGGGAGGAGCTACCAATAGATTATGAGTCTCACTTCAGCAAGCACGAGCAAACCTTCAACAGATTGAAGAAAGCTATAAACTCCAGGATGTGGTCAACGTCCTATCGGGAAAAATCTACTCCTCAAATGGAGATTCCTGTGTTTTCAGGCAATCACCAACAGTGGATGTCCTTCAAGGATTTATTTAGTGAAGCGATCCATAAAAACACCGCATTATCAAACGCTCAAAAAATGCAATTTCTTAAAAGCAAGGTGAAAGGTGAAGCCGAGCGTTTGATTCAGCACCTACCGATAAGCACCGATAATTATATCGTCTGTTGGGAGATTTTAAATCATCGATACGACAATAAAAAGCTTATATTTACATCGTACGTAAATGTTTTCTTGAATTTTACTACGATTCAACAGCAAACGTTTGGAGCTATTAAAAAATTGCATGACGTCACGTTAGAGAGTCTTCACGCCATTAAAAACTTAGGTGTGGATATTAGCACGTGGGACCCTCTACTAGTGCATATTTTGTCACAAAAGCTGGATAGTGAATCTTATTCCGAGTACATAGAGTCGTTAAAGAACGCTAGGGAGCTACCAGTGCTTCAAGACTTCTTAGATTTTCTCGAAAATAAGTTCACTAGCCTAGAAACATCTCGTCGACGACAGGATACCATGCAAAAATCGTCATCGCATCAGCAATCCGGTTCTTCAATCAATCGGAAACTTAACAATAATCAGAGATCAAATGATAATAATTACAAGCATTCGAAACCTA
The DNA here is from genome assembly GCA_949126895.1 of Eilema caniola. Lineage (NCBI taxonomy): Eukaryota > Metazoa > Arthropoda > Insecta > Lepidoptera > Erebidae > Eilema > Eilema caniola. Next base: position 477,995 of record OX421486.1, on the reverse strand, counting down.
TTGCGAAAGCCGTGCACGTACAGGAAATAAAGTGTCCTATTTGTTCTGCGGAGCATAAATTATACCAATGCGAAAAATTTCTGCATATGTCTAACGATATGAAACTTAAAACCCTCAAACAACATAATTGCTGCATTAATTGCATTTTTAATCACAATGGAAAAAAATGCTTTTCGAAGAAACGATGTTTCAAATGTTCTCAAAGGCATCATACCTTATTACATGACTGTTTTTCGGGTAATCAGCAAAATGCGAGGGATGAAAACCAGGATACAAATTTAAACCTCAGTAACGGCAATGGAGTACATACATCTCAGCAAGATGCCACCGAGATTCTTTTAGCTACCGCTTTAGTGAGGGTGACAGCAGCAGACGAGACACAGCTAATCTTAAGAGCTCTTATCGATCAGGGCTCACAAATATCATTGATTTCCGAAAAGGCAGCTCAACAGTTATGTTTAAAACGTAAGCAATATGACGGAGTTATTGTCGGAATCGGCGAAAGAGAAACCAACTGTACGGGCAACTTAAACATTACCTGTCAATCGATGTATAGCAGCTTTAAATTCCATACTGATGTTTTGATTGTGAAAAAACTAATCAAAAATCTGCCAAATCGATCGTTCGAAAAGCCGTCGTGGTCGCATTTGGAGCGTATTAATTTAGCAGATCCCGAGTACTATACAACTCGTCCAGTTGACTTGTTGCTCGGAGCAGACGCCTATGCTCTTATCATGTTAGGTGGTTTGATAAGGAGCCCTGAGTCGTCTTCGCTTTTAGCTCAGCAAACCCAGCTAGGATGGCTAATATGTGGAACTGTAAAGCCACAGTTTCATTGTAACGTCATCTTAAATAATATAACGGATATATATCAATTTTGGAAAATTGAAGATATTCACGAGCAAAATGAGATGTCAGCAGAAGATCAACAATGTGTCGAGTATTACCTTTCAACGACGAAACGTCTAGAAAGCGGTCGTTACGAAGTTAGGGTACCGATAAAGCAGCAAGCTAGGGAAAAGCTAGGATCATCAAAGGAAATGGCATTAGCACAATTTAGAAATCTAGAGAAAAGGTTTAGCAAGCAAGAAGATTTAGCAAAGCAATATAAGCAATTTCTAAGCGATTATGAAGGGCTAGGGCATATGAAGCTAACAAATTGTAACAGCAATGGAATAGAATGTTTCTTACCTCACCATGGGGTACAGCGAGCAGAGTCCTCCACTACGAAGTTACGTGTCGTGTTTAATGCGTCCGCAAAGACTTCTTCGGGATTTAGTCTCAACGACGTCATGTATACAGGGCCTAACTTGCAACAAGACCTGCAGACACTGTTACTCAAGTGGAGACAATATCAATACGTATTCACTGCTGATATTGAAAAAATGTATCGGCAGATATTGGTAAACGAAGCAGATCAAAAATTACAGCAAATATTTTGGCGAGCTCAAGCAGATGTGCCCATTAGAGTATATCAATTAACCACGGTTACATACGGCATGAATTCAGCTCCCTTTTTGGCGATGATGACCCTTCGAAAACTAGCGTCCGACGAGCAGCATAACTTCCCTACAGCAGCAAAACTATTACAAGAAAATTTTTATATGGATGATCTAGTATCCGGGGCCCATACTATCGACGAAGGTAAAAGCAGCATAACAGAATTAAATTCATGCCTAAGCAGCGGCGGATTTTTGTTGAGAAAGTGGTCAGCAAATGACAAGAAGCTATTGGAAAATATAAATTTATCTCAGCAGAATAATCAAACGCCATCTTTTATTTTTAGAACTGAGAATACCGCTAAAACGTTAGGATTGAGATGGGATCCAATTACAGATGAATTTACTTTCCAATACACATCATCAACAGACACTACAAAGCTAACAAAACGATTGCTTCTGTCCGAACTATCGAGGTTATTTGACCCCTTAGGTTGGCTAGCACCGCTAACTACAAAATTCAAACTATTATTTCAAAAGGTTTGGTTAGATGAAATTCAATGGAGCGATGAAGTTTCAATTGAGATTAAAAATGAGTGGATAAAATTAACTGCAGACATGGGACGTATTAGCGAATTTAAAATTCCTAGATGGCTAAAAAGCAAGCGAGATGACATTATCCAATTACATGGGTTTTGTGATGCATCTCCCAAAGCATACGCTTGTGTCGTATATGCCAAAATCGCCTCAAAAGATAAGGCATCCGTGGTACTAATCGCAGCAAAGACAAGATTGGTACCAAACAATAAGACAGTATCACTGCCAAGGTTAGAACTTTGTGCAGCGGAACTATTGTCTAGACTTTTATCCAAAGTCATCACTAGCATAGGTAGCATAGATCATCAAATCTATGCTTGGAGTGACTCCAAAGTCACCCTCAGCTGGATCCAAGGCAAGCCAGATAGATGGAAGCCTTTTATAGCAAATAGAGTAAAGCGAATCATTAATATAATATCACCTGAATCTTGGCATTACGTGTCAACTAAAGATAATCCAGCTGATTCAGCAAGCAGAGGACTATCGACTACACAGTTAATAGAGCATACGTTGTGGTGGCAAGGCCCAACCTGGTTGTTGATACCCGACTTTAAACCACAGCAAGAGCAAGCAGAGTATACGACGCAAGAAGAGATCCGGAAGCAAGTTACAACAGTTCAAAATACCGCTCCTAAAAATAACATAATTGAAGATTTATTAAATCGACACAGCTCATTCGTAAAAATAAATCGCATTGTAGCATGGTTATTACGTGCACTTGCACCGGAAAGAAAACAAAGGCCGTCATATCTCACATTACTAGAGCTAAGGAAAGCAAAATTGGTTATAATTAAATACATACAGCGCAATGAATTCCTGTCGGATATCGAGAATTTATCGCATAGCAAGCTTAGTTCAGATAGCAGGGTATTAAATCTGAACCCATTTTTAGATGATAATGGCATCTTAAGAGTCGGAGGACGACTTAAAAATGCAAAAATTAGTGCCGATATGAAATATCCTATAATCATCCCCTATAGCGGGAGGTTAACTGAGCTTTTAATCCAGCAAGCACACGAGTATACCTTCCATGGTGGAGCTCGACTAACGTTGTCTTTGTTGAGACAACAATATTGGATTATTAAAGGATATCAAGCTACCAAAAAGCAACTTCGTAATTGTGTGACCTGCAAAAAACAAGAGCCCAGAAAACTACAACAAATAATGGGCGACCTGCCTGATTTTCGATCTAATCCAGCACCACCATTTAATCATACTGGAATAGACTATACGGGGTTTATTCGAGTGAAAGCAAACAAGGGCAAAGGTATCAAAACAACTAAGGGATACATCGCCTTGTTTATTTGTATGGTTACAAAAGCGGTGCATATAGAATTGGTCTCCGACCTTAGCAGTTCGTCATTCTTAGCAGCATTACATCGTATGGCAGCACGACGAGGAGCCCCAAAACACATATATTCAGATAACGGAACTAACTTTGTCGGGGCCAACAAGATCCTCCAGGAGGAACAGCAAGAGTTTGAGCGTATCTTTGGCGATTCGTTCTATAAAGAAATAACTGAGTTGAGCATAGAATGGCATTGGAACTGTCCTTCTTGGCCTAGTGCAGGAGGGATATGGGAGCGCTCAATCAGGAGTTTAAAGCAGCATCTGAAAAGAGTAATAGGAGATCAAGCTTTGACTTTTGAAGAATATAGCACAATCTTGTCTCGAATCGAAGCGAGCCTTAACTCCAGACCATTGTGTCCAATGTCTGAGGATATCGACGACATTGATTTTCTGACACCAGCACATTTTCTAACTAACCATACTGGGCTCACGGTCATAGAGACGGCACAAGATGCCAGGACAAGATGGTATTTAGTGAATAAAACATTCCAAGATATATGGAAGCGGTGGAAAGCTGAATATCTTACTCAGTTATCGGTACGTAGCAAATGGTTTAAAGCACAGAAGAATATAGAAGTAGGAGATATGGTAACCATTCATGACGACAACTTACCCACAGGAAAATGGCCTGTTGGTAGGGTGGTGGAGGTCCACCCGGGAAAAGATGGAATTGTCAGAGTGGTCACTCTAAAAACAAAAAATGGTTACATAAAGCGTCCGATAATTAAGCTATCTATTTTACCCATACCCACGGAAAAAGAAGCAATTAATCAAAAGCTAGAAGAGAGCGAAGAAGTAAAGCAACAAAGCAATGAAACAAAAGCGGAGAAGCAACTGAGCAAGCGTTGTAGCAAGTGTCCTAAAATCTATAGTGTAGCATTATCATTGTTATTTTTTATGAGCCTTATAGTATCCGGTGAAGCGTTATATAAGATAACAAAATTTGACACCAATCAAACTTTGTATTTGGATCCTCGGGGACAAATGCATCTTATTCGTGATGAGTGGAAAATCGTCACTTATTTTAACATGTCTCCTTACTGGCAAGGAGAGAAAGCGATCACACAGTCTTCGAAATATCTCGAGCAAACGTGTGCTAAAATTCAAGAGCAGAGTCATTGTCGAATCATTATGCTGCAAATACAACATGAGTACAATGAACTACAATATTATAACCAGCTGTTGCTCAATCAGCATTTTGGAGCACACTTGCGTACTAGACGCGGGCTTATTAACGCGGTCGGCTCCATTGCGAACTCATTGTTCGGAGTACTCGACCAGGAATTCGCAGAAAAATATAAGCGTGACATTGACCTCGTACATCGCAACATAAATCACCTAAGTCAGCTGTACAGGAATCAGACATCGGTCATAGAAGCGGAGTATAATATATTAAAGAGAACAGAAGAGACTATTGAAAAACAGCATAAGATAGTTAATAAGCATTTGAATTATTTAGACAGCATTACGAATACATTGCAGAATGAGATTGACGTAATGTCTATTCAGCAAGATTTCACATTAGCAGCATTAGCGACCGTCAATATGATTCAGAATTTAAAACGTATTCAGGATACTTTTCTGGATACAATGACTGAAATCTATCACGGTCAGATCAATCTGCATCTTTTAACACCACAGCAACTCCGTGGAGAGATACAGATTGTATCTAGCCAGATATCTAAAGAGCTAGCGTTACCCGTAGATGATATTCAGTTCCATTTGTACGAGATCTACAAATTGTTAAAAGTCAAAGCGAGGATGACTGAAGAATATTTCATATTTGAAATTACCTTACCTTTAATCAGCAGAGATACGTTCCAGCTATATAAGTTGATACCAGTACCGGTTCAAATTAATAAAAGTATGATCAGCATTAAGCCAGCATCAGAATACGTGGCTATCAATCTGAGAAGAGATTTATATTTATCAGCAAGCGCCAGCGATCTTCAAAGTTGTGAATATCAAGCGGAAACTTACCTTTGTCGCCTGCCGGGGCCTGTCCAGAGCTTAAGTCCTGATGAAAAATTATGTGAAAAGGAAAAGCTATCTACTTGCAGGACCACAAACTCTAGCTGTGAAAACAAATGGATTCCGTTACATGACTTTTCTACCTACTTGTATTTCTGTTGCGACTCATACTCTTTGAGAGTTATATGCGACGACGACCTACAAGTGCGCGAAGTCAGCAAGGCTGGACTTATTCAACTTACTAAGCAATGCATTGTAAAGGGTCGTGATGTAACACTTTATTCGTATCAGCAATTAGAGAATACGGTCAATCTTAAGCTAAATATACTTGAGACAAAATTAACTCCGATAAATCGCTTAGTCAGTAATCTTACGCTACCTATCCAAAACTTCCAAGACGTAGAAGTTGACTACGCCACATCTCCTATAAACGATTCTTTAAGGCATCTCGGTGAAGAAATTAAATCAATGAAAGAATCAGCTCAGCAGACGGAGAGCCTAACGACACATGACGTACATCAGTATGCGTTGTCGTATAGCCTATTAGCGGCAGCTATCGTAGCAGTCCTGTGGGTCCTGCTGAGGCGGAGGTGTCAGCGAACCAGCGGCGGTGCGCCCGTACAAGGGCGTATTGAAAGCGTACCAGCGAGTGTGAGTGTGTGTATAACCCAACCTGAGCAAGAGCAATGCTCCAGTGTAAGTGCGCGAAATCAACCCCTGTCCGAGCAGGGGTCTAGTGTCAATGAAAGTGCACGCGTAGCGAAACGGTGGTCTAGTTTACGTTTAAAGAGGCGAGACATGTCGACGTCTCCTCTACCTAAACGGCAATCGGCATTTTCCATTGAGAACTCAACCGTTTGAGCACACTTATAGCTATAAGTTCATTATATGTGTTTGATAATTGTTCTATCACCTTGTCAATCATTTCACATCTAATATTGTCCTAACCTTCTTTACAATTTAAACTCACACTCACGTAACATTTTATTTTATATAAGCTTTTCTCATTATCTCATCTCCCCCCTCGGGAGCATGTTCGATGTAATAATTTGCATCGAACACGTTTTGCTGATCTAGCAACCTAACACGGCCGCGTCAAATGCGCCGCGGCCTCAGTGCATATTCCGACAGCAAACCGGGTGCATTCATTCCATCATTTTAGCAATTAGCCTAGCATAGCTCTTATAGTTTTCACTGTAATAGCAATAAACATCGTTAAAGTCTTTGTAGTGTTTAATTCCATAGCAACCGAATAGGAACCACTTAAGTCGCGTCCTTTACAGAAGCATATTCAATCGCTCGCAAAACATATTCACAGAGAACCTACCATGTTTTGGTGATCTGTAAATACACACCACGTATAAATTATGTTGTGTTAGTTCAATTACCGCACATTCAAATATATTACCAATTGACAGTTTGTTCATTTCATCTAGAACCTTATATGAATGCATATTTTTTACCAATATGCATGAGCCTCCGTATCTACTTTTTCTCATGTACGAGGTCGCTAATATAAAGTTCGGTATGTGTAAATAATGTTCATCGCCTCTTATCATTCGATGCTCAGTGATACATAAAACATCAATCGAATCCTTTAGTTCATTCATGTGTATACTTATTAAGTCTGCCTTGCTCAACAATCCATTGATATTTTGGTGAAGTATATACATACAATTATCATGCACGAAATAAATCATTTGACGAGTCCCTACATTTATCCAACTCTGGCAAGATAATAAAAGGAGTGACTCTCAGCAAAATTTTAAATGTGGCCTTGAACGAGCGAGCCTGGCTCCAAGCGTCCTTACCAGTTCGCTTGGGTGGTCTCGGCGTTCGCAAAATTTCAGACGTTAGTCTTCCAGTATTTCTGTCGTTGGACCACGGCACTGAGGAGTTAACCAGGAATATTCTTATAAACACACAGGTTAACTCTGAGGTGTCGTGCAAGTCTGATGCCATTTATACTTGGAAGGTTGCTTGTCCCAACACTGAGTTGCCTGGTAACTTTTTCTTCCAGAGACAATGGGATGCGCCGCAAGCTGGTAAGAGACAGTTTAATACACACATCTTCTCAAGTCTCAAAGCGTGCGCGGCTTTTGGCTATGGGGGAATGGGAGTCAGGCCTTTGGCTTCAGGCACTCCCATCGCCCAACATAGAAACTATGTTGGACGATACTACTTTTCGCCTTGCCACCTGCCTTCGCTTAGGAGCGCCGTGTGTTTCTCCCCATCGTTGCCAATGCGGTAAAGCTGTCGACAGCCATGGGCACCATGGCCTTTCATGCTGCAGAAGCGCTGGGCGTATATCGCGACAAGCCTGTATCAATGACATTATCCGCTGTGCTCTTGCCACCGCTGGCGTGCCAGCCGTTCGTGAACCTAATGTACTGGTGCGTGACGATGGCAAGAGACCGGATGCAATGTCGTTGCTGCCTTGGAAGATGGGTAGGCCTGTGGTGTGGGACGCGACGTGTGTCGATACCCTTGCGCCTTCAAATCTTCCAAGCACGGCAGGTTGTGCCGATGCTGCTGCTGCTGCGAAAAACCTTAAACGGCGCAAATACTGTAACTTAACAGGTGATTATGTATTGGAGCCGTTTGGGGTTGAAACGTTGGGGACATGGGGTCCAAGTGCCCGCTTTCTATACAAAGATTTGGCAAAGCAACTGATTGACGCTACGCGTGACCAGAAGGCTGGTTATTATCTTACACAGAGGATAAGCATTGCCATTCAACGTGGCAATGCTGCCCAATTAATAATACTGAAATAGATATTTACCCTTGCAGTTTTCAGATAGTAAACATTCCATAACGTTAAGAACTTTACATCAATCACATCGAAGACTATCGAAGACTTTGTACAAGATGTGTGTATATATCGGGCAGTGTACTAGGTACATAAATTGTATTCTTCATAACTAGTACATACTCGTATACTTGTAGACATAATTAATGAAATAAAATTAATAATTATAATTTCACCAGTAAAAACGAATTGCGAAAAGTTTTAGTAGTGGCGGACTGGCAGAAATAATAAATAAAAATAACACTGGCCACAGACTAAAAGAATAAGGTTTCTTTTTTTTCTATGTGTACAAAATGGTGATTTACTTAAAGTTTTAAACAGAGAGAAAACAAAAGTTATATTTGAGTAACATTTTTGTTTATTATACACGTACAAGATGAAATTTTCTATTTAAATACGAACAATCTATAGGTAGATTTTATCTCCATTAGCTCATCAGAACATTCACCATGGTATAGACGGTAAAATACTGCCAAGGAATCAACAACTCTACGTATCTGCAGAGGCTCGAGGGTACTCGTGACCTCAGGATTTTCAATAATACGGACCGCACGTCGCTGCAACCTGTCGTACTTATTAGATGCTCTCGACAGGTACGAGCAGGTCCAGGTCCAGAGATGCGAGCAGTATTCCACGCAGGAAGGAATTTGTGTCTTGCATAGAAGACACCGTTGCTCCGGCGCGAAAAACCGTCTCACTCTGTTCAGCAGGGCTAACATGCGCGCGTCGTCAAATATCTCGAATCGAGATGAGATATCATCTCGAGTCTTCTCGAGCGAAGTAACGTCGACATATTTTGTCGCGTCAAACTTTTTCAATTGTTGTCTATGGCATACACATTTTTTATACATTTATCCGTTAAAATCGGCCCGATACGGCCATTTGCTCGAAAGCACAGACTAGTTAGGGATGCTAGGTATGAAAAAAAGAGAAAAAATAGTGCAAACAATTTTCGACCTTATTGACATGACATGCTATCGAAATTTTTTTCTTATATTCGTGATCAGCGTCATCAATTAATGCGAAAAGACTCGTAACAAAGGGAATGTCATTAAGGTCGAAAATGGCTTGCAGTCGCTGTTTTAGTCCAAAATGAACCGAGCACAAAAAATGTTTACACGACATAACTTCTCGTCGACCAAATGAAAGATGGGAGACAAAACATTTTAATTTAAAAAAGAGAAAAAATAGTGCAAACAATTTTCGACCTTATTGACATGACATGCTATCGAATTTTTTTTCTCATATTCGTGATCAGCGTCATCAATTAACGCGAAAAGACACGTAACAAAGGAAATGTCATTAAGGTCGAAAATTGCTTGCAGTCGCACAAAGGTACTAAATTTTGATCCAAAATGAACCGAGCACAAGAAAAGTTTACACGAGATAACTTCTCGTCGACCAAATGAAAGACGAGAGACAAAACATTTTAAATGTCAAAATTCGAGTAAATAAGGGCACGTATGTTACAATTTGCGGACACTAAGTAGAGATGATTTCTCGAAGTCGAGTTATGGCGACATCTGACAGATCGCCATGAAATTTGCCATGTTACCAACAGTCGATATCGACATAAAACGGCAAAATGCCTCGAGATAGCTATCTCGTGGCGCGCATGTTAGCCCTTCATGCTACCAACAGTCGACATATCGACATAAAACGGCAAAATGCCTCGAGATAGCTATCTCGTGGCGCGCATGTTAGCCCTGCTGAACTCCCGAGTTTACGGGAGACTGTTTTGATGATACTCTCGATGTAGTTTCTGTTATTTAATTTGCAGCGAACATCCATACCGAGGATATTGAGGTTGTCCTGTAGTAGCAGTGGCGTGCTCTAAAGAGTGGGAAGGGGAATATGCCTGCGTCTTCTTGGCATTGAACTTGACCAAGTTCTCGGAGCCCCATTGGGAAATGTGGTTCAGGATCCGGTCAAGCTCAGGGACAAGAAGCTGCCTTTTTTCCGCAATATCCGTCTGCTTATCCGCAGAACGTCCATGATAACTCCCGTGCAAGGTGCTATCATCCGCATAGCAATTAATGCTGCCGGTAGAAAGAAAGAGAGTTGGCGTCCCGTTCGGCCTGAAGCCATAATGCCGGTTATTAATTAGGGAGTGATCATCAAGGTGACGCATGAGCTGTATGTTGATTATGTGGTCAAACACCTTGTACAGCACTGACGTGACGGTTATGGGTCGATAGTTGCTTGGGTATAAGCGATCCCCGTCTTGGGGATCGGCTGTACATTCGCCTCATTTCAAGCCGAAGGCCCTGTACCAGAGCTGTAGGACAGCCGGTACAGTAGCGCAAGCACTGGAGACAACTCCGCTGCACATTTTTACAGAACCACTGCCGGAATACCGACCGTAGCACTGGCTTACCGGACATCGAGTGTCTGCAGTACTGAACGGACATCGCGTTGCCTGGTACATATATTAGGCACTGCATGGTCATGGCTCGGGTATTGGCCGCAGAGATTAACCAGCAAATTTGCTTTCTCTTGCGGCTCATGGGCCAGGGATCCATCGAGATTGCGCAGCGGGGGCAGCGAAGGCTGGCAGAAGTTGGCTTGTACGGCTTTAGCCAGTCGCCAGTAGCCACGGCTGTCTGTGGGTTGCGCCACTAGCTCCTGACCAAGCCGCGCTAGGCGCTGGGCAACCGCTCCGACGTAAACCCTCTTGCAGATCTTGGTGACTCTGTTGTTCGCCACCTTGAAGTGGCCGACGCTGGGATCGCTCGTAGCGCGCGCCCATACCCAGACGCGGTACGCAGACCGTTTGTGACCAACAGCCTCAGTGCACTCGCGCCCGACCCAGCGGCGCGCCCCGCGGGTACCGGCGACGGGATATAGTATTCCATGCCTAGACTGATCTGGCCAACGACAGCAGTTGCGCTCTCAGATGGGTTCTTACCCTCAAAGCAGCGTTCAACCCACGGGATGGACGCAAAGGAGTCACGTAGAACATTCCAGTCAGCTGACGAGTAGTGCCAGAGACGCCGCTTCCCTTGCACGGATCGTGGGGGCGCTATAATGGGCACCCCAGATCGAACCAGACAACCAAACAACGGACCACATCAAGCGGCGCTCACCGAAACAACGTGCTGGTCCGGGTGATTCGTCAGCAGAATGTCTTTGAAACCTTTTTTGGTCTCCTAGTGACCTGGCGCTGGCCCGACCCGTGTACCAATTGGGTCAGGCCATGCGCCAGAGCAAATGTATGGGCGGCTCTTCCCGCATGGGTTGTTTTGGAAGTGCCCAACCAGATTTTGTGGTGGGCGGTAAAATCCCCCATAAACACCAGTTCAGCGTTCGTGTCCTGCGCATCATCTGCCGCCTGACTCAGGTATCCAAATAGTCAAGTTGTCTCGGCATCTCCTGTATGGGAGCGGTAGACACCGCGTGACAAAGCGTGGAATATTGGTTTTGTCTATGAATACGAGGTACGGCGAGAGTCGTCGCGCCGAACGGAAGGGCCCCCGTAGCCCCCCGAGTATGGTCGCCGGGCTCCCTAGTCCGGTCACCAACCGGCATGACGAGCCATATCGGGATTATGCGCGGCCTGGTGGGGCAGCCTCTCAGGGTAGTTAGTCCCGGTTGGGCCCCTGTACTGTGTCGCGGGCGGCCAGCGGCACCACTGTTTCTACAGGTCTCCCGGGTCGGCACGTCGCCCTGCGCCACCCCCACTATACTACGCTAGGACTCACCGCTCCCACTAGTGCTGCGACCACACCCCCCCAACTCGGCTATACACCTGCTGAGCCCTGAACGCAATCCAACCGAGATTGGAATACTCTGGAGGGCTTTTCGCAATAGTGTATGGTGGTACTCACTCGGTTGAAATTTGTGTAAAATTTTTGCCGTATATTAATTTATTTTTCTATTGAACACGATCTTCTTGTCAGTTCTTGTATCTAATTTTTTTATAAGAATAATGCAACTCAACCAATATTTAAAAAAAAAGTCATTATCCAATTTGTGATTTAATAAAAATCAAAAAACCACAGTTGACAATAGGTATCATTATGTGCCTAATTTCGGTGAGATTTTTTCTTTTCACTTGCTCATAATATATGCAAAAGTGAAATGAAAAATTTATTTATTTCCATAAATATGGTACAATTAAAGTGTTACAATAGTGTTATACTATTAGATATCCTACCAGATACCTTTCGGACGATAAGGTAGCTTTGATTTTTGAAAATCTTGCGTTGAAGTTCAAAGTAGTCATCGAAATATTTATTACATTTACAACTAATAACTAAACCATTAAAACTTACGCCTAATGAACTAAATCCACTTACCCAATCCGTATGTTCTAGCAACATATAGTGCGGGTCGGCCTCGTTGCACAAGCCGATCAGGCGGACGATGTTCTCGTGGCGCACTCGGCTGAAGATGTCCAGTTGACGACGGAACTCTGCCAATTGGACCTGGGGGACGAAAGATCAGCCTGGTTACTCATACTTTTTTAAAAGAATATTAGAACCAACATTGCTCATATTTCCTCTAACCTCTCCAGGTAACCGCCGCTACCGACGCTTTTTTAATGGTTTGAAACTTATTGCGATTGATTTTTTCGGGTACGTTACAGCACCCGTGGTCACGAATACTCGGAGTCACTGTGGTTTCCACACGCAAAGGAGCTCTCTCGAAACCAAACCGAAGATAATCCTGGGTCAACCAGGGAGCGAGGGATATGTCTTAAGGAAACTCACACCTCGGTATCTGAACTGAAGTCCTACAATGGCGTGGCGTTTTAATAGTCGGTCTTATTTCGACACAACCACCGGCGCCAAGGGGCGGGGAGGGGGAGAAAGGAGAGAGGGGTGTAAAAAAGTCCTGTGTTGGATGTTGACTTGACTTTTATTAAGACTGCTGAAAGGGACGTAGGCGCGAAGCCGAGCTTTTCCGAGGCCAAAATGAAGATACCGTAACACCGGGGTCAGCCGTGGTACGCAGCATACGTTTTTAGTCGATCCATATATAACCGCCGAGGGTATCCGACAGGATTTCCGGTCGAAAAAAAGGCGGCTTACCTCGTCTTTGGTAGTCAACGCTTTCACCAGAACAGGTCTGATCTTCGGCTCAGAGTCGAGCTCTTCCTTGTTCCGCAGTTTGCTCACTTGCAGCATGTCGATCTTGGCTAGAAGCACCTCGCCGAATTCACCACGACCTATAAAAACGATTATAATACAATATTTGTTATTAGATTGATGTGGTTATTCAAATATTTTACCATGTTTTCTTGTTTGTTGAATACCCGAATTATACTTTATTTTTAACTGGACTGTCAAAGAGTTTTAGTACAAGCTATTCAAAAGCCTAGACAAAAAGTAACTTATAAATTATACTGTATAGATATAAACCATTATCAAAGCATAAAAATTAGATTAAGTTTTAGAAATGGACCACTGGACCCGTTGAGGGAGACTCCTATAAACTCAGCGAATAATTTTGGTCTATTTAGAAACATGTTTACCTTATCTAATAAAATTACGAGTTATGTTAGAGTCACATGTTAAGAGTCAAGATGAAATTCGTAAAAATCTTTTTAGCAGTTTACTTTTGCTCAGACTTTTCTTTAAGTCTAAAAGTCGGCATGTTGGTATGTTTTCTAAAATATTTATCTGTTCTCATACTCACCGAGCGTCATCTGATCAGTCAGCAGGGTCCTTGGCACGGACAAATGTTCAAACTGCCCGGACTTTTTCGATGCCCGGGATATGCCAGACACCTCTGAATTGTCAGCACCTGTAAGGAAAAATAAAATTTAAAAATCTTTCTTTTATCCGACGCTCGCCAAGTGCTCGTTCGTCCCATATTACATAAAACCCTCAATCATAGTTGGCGAAATGCGGGTGTTAATACACCTCTGTCTATCTCTCCGAGGATTTACAGGCGTTTTTTGTACCACCTAGGTGGCATACGACCCATCTGACGGAAAGACTTTAATGTGGCCTATCATATGGACGTGTGCAACACCAGGGGAGTCATACTTGTGCTGCCGACCCTGTAAAAACTGAGAGGTGCCGTCAGTGTAGAAGAAAAAAGCAGGAATATCCTTTGGTCTTCCCACTGACAGCACAAAACCTCTCCAGTGAGCTGTGGCTACCCAACTCACCGCCGAGAACACAACAGAAGGTTATTATGACCGCGGTATTCTGTAGTGCGGAGGTACTTCCCCAGTCGGCCTGCTCAATTCGATTCGAATACCGTCACGACCTATAACGAATATGGGACATACTCAAGGCTTCGGCTTCTTACCGCTATCTTTATCATGTGCTAGGAGCCTTCCATTCTGCAGGGCAGCACCGTTGGCTTTCGTCTTGTCTTCCTCTCCTTCTTCTACCAACTTCTCTCGACCTTCTGTCATCTCCAACTCCATTTTCTCTCCTGAAATTACATCATTATTATTAATAAACTATGTCCGACTACTAAAAAGTTAGTGAAAAGCGTACAGGGGCCCCAAGCTCACTCAGTCAGATTTTCCTTTTCTCTTAAGGTTGGGAGATGACATCAGTTGCTCGTATGAAAGCTGATTATCGCAATTATGATTACCATTTACCCATTTGATTGTCATAATGATGTATTGTGTTATGTTATTTTATATTTGGTTAGTAATAAGATTATGCATGTAAAATAGGTATATGATATTATAAAGTCTGTAATTGCGATATAGAATGCACAGCACTGCACACAAACCTCAGTGGTTTATGGTTAACTATGATTGTTATGTCATTGTATAATATTGTTGTACAATAAATAAAAAAATAAAAAAATTTGGATGAATAAAAAGTATGTACAAATCATGTTCATCCTAGCATTAATCCCAGTCGCATCCGAAGCTCTCAACACGGAGTCTCTCAGCTTAACGTGCTTTCCGGGGCAATACCCATACACATTCATACTAATATTGAGCGGGGATCGACACTACCGCTACAACACAGAGGATGTTTCACCAAGCACAGATTATTACAAAATAATTCGCGTGCGCCTGGGGCTCGTGTCTCGCGACTTAGTCCAAGATACATGTGGCGAGGTATAGTACGCACCTCTCTGCCGTCTCCTGAGCCGGCGCCTCCTGCAGTACACCATGAGCGCTAGCACGAGCACCATGTAAGCACCAGCGACTGATATGGACACCACCACGGCCTTGCCCGCCACGCCCGAGGACTCCGCGGCCGGGAGCTCACCCTCTGTAATAATTATCATTATACTATATGCTGGGGAGGAAAATATTGTTCTCTTTAGTTCTTCAGTACGTAAAGGGCGCATTTTCTGCCTTAAACCTGGCAATGAGGTCGCATTTTGCTGTGAGCGTGAGTCAAAGAGACTCGAATGTCGATCATCCTCTTTTAAAGTGAAAAATGAATTGAAGATGATTCCTCTACTCAATAACAGAGGACGCCATGATGCAATGTGGTCCACTAGCGCTCGTATCGTGTATTGGCACAAACATAAATTTCTCTAAACTACTGCTTAAACTGATGGTTAGATTTCTTAAAATGATATTAGGATAGGTAGACGGTTTTCAGTCGCGTTTTATTTTAAAACTGAGTTTTTAAACAAAAGAGATTACCAAACTGAGTTTATAAATGAAAAAAAATTAAAAGACATCAAGATTTTTCACCCATACTAAAGTACCAAAGCAACTGGCATACTGTCCCTCACCTGGGTGTACAACAAGCTGGAGTTCGTTCCTGGCGAGTCCAGCGGAGCTCCCGGCGGTGCAGCCGTACGTGTCGGCGTCCTGGGGCGACACCTGACGGATCACCAGCGTGCCGTTGTTCATCAGGAGGATCCTGGAAGAAGGGAGATTTGGGTTTAATAGATAGGTATACTGTCAGTGTCAATCAAGTGGGTCAGTGTCAGTGAAATTTCATTCAGTTACTTAATTGTGGAATTATTGCATGAAAAAAGAATGATAGCATTCTTACCTCGACGTTGTAGCGTTTTCGCCGTCTTCGTTAGCCACTCCATCTTCTGTAAAGACAAGAAAATTCTTCACATTCTTTTTCATTTTTATTTCCATACAAAGCTTACGAAAACGAAGCTTTGTATCTCACATAGCCTTTCTAGAAAAGGCATGCCTCTGTCATGCTTTTTCTATGGGCACGTAAGAAGTGATATGCCATCGCAACAAGATTATGAGAAGATGCCTTCTATATAATTAATTCACGCCGTAACCATGCCACACCTTATGTTTGCCTTTGTCTTTTTTGGATTAGGTCGATTACAACCTATTCCCAAAATGGCTGAGACGTTAATACGCCAGAAATTAAAATTGTCTCTATATTATACTAAAACATCTGAAGCTCAAATTGACATAAAACCAAATTGCCTGATTTTCAATTAAGCGAGCCCATTCTTAAAATATACCTCGTAAGGAACTATGATCAAACAGCACTCACGTTGTTTGGTGAGTATGGCGCGGTTGCGGTCCCAGTGCGTGGTGGGCGCGGGCTCGCCGCTCGCCACGCACGGCAGCACTGCCGTCTGACCCGCCGCCACGTGCAGCTGCTGGCCTGACTCGGGCTCGAGCACCCGGGGAGTCACTGGAACAGTTATATATAAAATAACTATGAGTGTGTGTAAAGTGGGTTGTGATTTCACGCTTGTTGTTTTTTTGGGGATAAAATCTATAAAGGTTAATAAAAACCTTTATGAAGACTAGAATAAATGAACTATATCAGTAATTTTTTAAACCTCTCTATTGAGCACGAAAAACATGCGAGTTCGTAACGTAAGCGTATTGAAAAAACGAAGCATTGCGATTGGTTCACAGTAGGCAGCCGGCCAATCGCAATGCTTCGTTCTCTCGATACGTTTAAGTTACGAATTCGAATATTATTCGTGCTCAAGCACAGAGCTAGGGTTTTTAAAGATTGATTTTAAGTGAAACGTCTTATTTATAATGTGTTTGGGGAATATAGGTTCCACCCGCTTGGATGTTGGTTATCACGATCAACCATAGATATACATACAGTCTTCCTTACCCAAGCTGTAGTGTATATCTTTGTGTCAAATTTCATCAAATTCGATGAGGTAGATGCAGAGATTACCCCCTTCAACTTCGCAAACTTAATCTCTTTTTATAAGTATAAATAAACGTGTTTAATTCCAGTTAAACTGAGCTGCGTTAGCACATTTTTATAGTCCTGTGCGACGAAGCGGTTAAGCATACGCCAGCTTAGTCACAGTCGCAGGTTCAATTGTCTCTCAGTTCTATATCTTTCTTATAACAGATCTCGTTCTGTAACAACATGAATATATCTCGAATGTTCTAATGAGTAACTCACCTACTACGTCCAAAGTGATCTTGGAGGTAATGGATTTCTCTCCATCGATCGCCTTGCATGTGTACTGTCCGGAGTGCCTTCTTTCCGCCTCAGCCACCATCAGCGTGCCATTGGCTGACGTCACTCCTTCGGGCAAAGGGTCCTCGTCGTTCTGTGAACAAAAATGTATGTAAGGACCATCTAACGGGGAATAGGCAAAATATTATATTTTCTTTTATGATCTCGATGTAGTCCAAAGCTTGCACTTTGGAGAATAGTATTCCCTTTCTACTGGTCCTTTCTATAATAGAAGTTTTATTTTGGTCTTTACTGATGTAACGGCTGTCTAACTCACCAACACCGAGAGGAAAGCCTGCGGCTGAAACTCGCCTGTCAACCAGTAAGCCACCAATATACCAATAGTGAAGTATTTTACGATCATCTCGGGGATCAAGGTGGAATAACGAATCCTTTGAAATTTCCTGAGGGATCGAAATGGAACACCCTCCCGTTGGCAGGCGAAGCTTGGCCCCCAAAGTTCTTGGATCTATGGGATTTTAGATAATTTTTCTAACTCACCAGAAACCATTGCACCGTGGGAGATACACCTCCAGCAAGCCTGCAATGAATTTTGCCGGCGTTCTTCAATTCCAACTTCTTGCTATAAGGTTCTGGTTCAAAGTGGAGCACGGCATCTGTTGGCGAATAGTGGAAACTATAAATGTTTTGTACAACGCCATCTTTACGTAAGCTTTGCAACTTGCTTGAAGGAGTTTCTGAAATTCTATTATAGATGTAGCTGTATAAGTTATTTACCGTTGGTAGTAGCCCGATGTCGTCTGATGGTTTTATGATTCTTGAGCTTGTGAGTCGAATGATGCGTTACATCTGCAAATAATTTTTTTTTATTAGGATAACATTTTATGGTTGATTTAAAAACCTTAGTGGTTTTTGACATTACTATAATAATGTTAAATTACTGTATATATTCTTATATAATAATAAAATAAAAAAATAAAATACTTTTTTATTTGGTACGTAGAGAGGTGAGATCCACGAATAATTCGTAAAAACGAAAACATCAAGATTTCAAGTCCAAGTCCTCCTGATGGTAAGAAGTTACCATGGCCTATGAACTCCTGCAACCCAGGTAGTGTCACTTGCATGAAGATTTGCTGACTAACGAGCGCAAGGGTTTCTCATTGACTGGCCATTTCACTACCGACGTGGGCCCACTCCTAGCACAAGCAATTCAGCTCAGTTGAAGGGGTTAGAGGGAATATTAGTAATTTCGATAATTTCGGTTACTAATATTCTTTTCACAAAAATAAACAGACGCCGGTATTCGCTCCTATAAAAGCCGTTTATGCTAAACCAAGAGGAGTGATTAAATATTGGTAGTGTCAAGGGTATAAATTATTTCCCATGATACCACCGCACCTGTAGTTTAGGTAATAAAAATATTAACCAAAATTTTCATTTTAAATTAGGTATACAAGTATTATTCTGAAGGTTCCTTAGATGGATGGAACGGTCATAAAGAAAACAATAGCCATGCTTAAATGAAAGTTGATTAAAAAAAACTAAAAATGCTTATTTTATTCTTATAAAAACTAATCAGGATTAAACTGCAGGCCTAACACGACACATACGAAGTTTCGAGCAATTGATGTCACGAAATTACAACTATTCCTTAATAGGACTCGAAAACGGCATGTTGTATACTTTCGTTCAGCCTAAACTTTACCAAGAGAAATCAGTACGCCGCAGTACCTTCATGGTCCCCGTCTAAATATTATTATTATTATTTACTAGCTGTTGCCCGCGGCTCCGCCCGCGTGGATGTCGATTATAGCTTCGTGTTGACCCGACGCTATTGAGCTTTAAATTCGCCTCTCTACTCAACTTTGTCCCCGACTATGTACTCACCTCTGTTCTCGACTTTCTACTCGCCTCCATATTCGACTCTCTACTCGACTTTCTACTCGCCTCTATACTTGAATATATACTCGACTCGACTCTCTACTGACTTCTCTGTTTACCTCTCAACTCGACTTTGTACTCTTCTCTATACTTGCCTTTCCAGTGGCCTATAGGAGAGGCGAAAAGAGAATCGAATGGATGGGCAACCATCCATGGGTTCCGCTATTGAATCTGTCCTATCACACTTCTAACAGTTTTTTCTGTTCTGTGCATCCATTCGATTCTCTTTTCGCCTCTCCACTTGACTCTCCCCACTCGCCTATCTACTCGTACCTCTACTCAACTCTCTATTCGATCTCTACTCGCCACTACATTCAACTTTCCACTCGCCTCCCTATTCGCCTTTCTACTCAACCCTTTGCATTCTATTTGATTCTATACTCGCCTCTCCACTGACTCTCTAGTCGCATATCTACTCGCCCCTGTAGTCGACTCTACTCGATCGCGATCTTCACACGCCTATCCACTTGTCCCTATAACAATCTCTACTCGCCTCTCTACTCGCTTCTATATTTGGTTCGCTACTCGACTATGTCCGTTCCGAAGCTCTAATTCACCTTTGTACCAAATTTCATGAGGACATCTTAAAAGAAATTCTTACTATTTATGCCATATTCACCCTTTTTGTGCCATTAAAAATTAGAAACTTTAATCCCATAGCCCTATTCCCCTTCCCCCCTCCCCCTTCTATCCCTTTCTTCGCGATAAGCCTATGTCCGATCCCAAGCTCTAAACTATCTCTGTACCAAATTTCATCAAAAATCTTCAAAAATGACAAACTTTCATACCAAGGCCCTAGTCACCCCCCCTTCTACCCCCCTTTTCGCGATAAAAGGTAGACTATGTCCGTTCCCAAGCTCTAATCTACCTCTGTACCAAATTTCATTAAGATATCTTCAGAAATGACAAACTTTCATAAAAACTTCCATCGCCTATTTTCCCCTCCTTAAACCTCCTTTCTCGTGATAAAAGGTAGCCTATGTCCGTTCTCAAGCTCTAATATAACTCTGTACCAAATTTCATCAAGATCGGTTCAGTGGTTTAGGCGTGAAAGCGTAACATACAGACAGACAGACAGAGTTACTTTCGCATTTATAATATTAGTACGAGTATATGGATTAATGCACAAGCAGCTCTTTAACCTGATGTGTGCATATCACTGCACTTGTGTTTTCGTTTGTGTTACGTGGGCGTCCGAAATTTTGTATATACGTCCCATAGTTGGCCTGAATCTCGATCCTTGTCTTGCCACCGGTAAGATATGCCATCTCGTTTCCGTTTTAGGCCCGTCAAACCAGTTTAGTTTTGAAACAAGAAAATTGCCACCGATCTTATTGCTTCTGCAAGGTTAGTAAAGGTTTAATAAGTGCTCCATAGTTTTTTAAGAGGTGATAATTATCTTTCTTAGATAATTTTGCTCCATATAATTCTTCTGTCGGTTATAAAATATTATAATGATCTGTATTCAGTGTCTGTATCTAGTATTAGATCAAATGCTAGTATAAGGAAGTAGTAGCAGAGTCGAAGCATAGATAGCCCATAGATATTCGTATGACAACCGGGACCGACGGCTTAACGTGCTCTTCGAGGCACGACCAGACCAATGCAAATTCATATTCATTCATACGAATACACAACGCCGGACACTCGGTGAGCGTGTGCAGCCACGAGTCCACGCTCGCGTCGCAGTAATGGCACTCGGGCGGGGCGTTGGCTCTATGCCCATCAGATGCAGGTGCCGCCCGCAGTTACCGTGTCTGGTAATACCTGCATCTGACGGTACGAGAGGCCACCGTGTGGCCTTTCTAACCACTCCCCCATGCATCAACATGGTCTAGGGATATTTCAATTAAACCTAAATAACTAAAATTCTATTTACTTTTTGTTAAGAAACCTACACATTAAAATAAACCTTGTTTAATAGCCTATCCTATCTGATATAAAAATTTTAGATTTTAATTATTTAGGTTAAATTGAAATATCCCTAGACCATGTTGATGTGTGTATTTGCACTGAAGTGGGATCGAACCTTTATGTAAGCTATTGTTAAAGCAAAATCGTGCGTATCGATGCGAACGCAGGACAAAATCAGTCGATAGGTACGATTTTGCTTCGATTGCTCGACGAACACGCTTTTACCAACATTACCATACCACACCAGTACCACTTAGGTGACAGACAAGCACACGGTCCACATGATAGAAGTGGTTACCTATGAACTATGGCCTATGAACATAGTAAAAGATGGACGTGTGCAATACCGGGGGGCGTCACACTCGTGCTGCCGACTTCTAATGCCCATGTAGGCACCATCTTATAACTGTTTATACTGGAGATTGATGGCGCTTGATACCCTTCAAATGCCCTCGTAGGAGGAACCTTCTTTATATCTTGCCGTTTCTGTACAATTGTCAGCTAAGAAAGAACTAACAAATTGATCCGTTCTGCGCGTGCGGTTGGACGTCTCCTCGCATGGAACACATGCGCGTGGCCCACACTGCAGTGTAGAACACATAAACATATCCCCAATACGCAGAACATCAAACGGCGTCTATTTTCGGTTATTCTAACTAATTACTGTTTAAAAATATTTACACGAGCGGAAAACTGAATTTATATATTATTTCCTTTGATATATCGGCTGTGGATATAATGCACGAATATGGGTATTTGCATTGGTCTGGTCGTGCCTCAGAGAGCACGTTAAGCCGTGTCGGTCCCGGTTGTCATACGAACATCTATGGCAGCCGTTACGAGTAGTTGGAGGCCACAAAGTCCGATTCTGATTGTGAAGGTCAGATGGCGGTGGCATCACGGAAAGTATCGAGTTGGACTGGAAAGCCGATCCAAATTAAACGCGGTCGCATCAGGCCTTGGAGACCAGAGCGTCTAGGACATCCATGATAATGAGACCATTGGTATGTCATATACGACGTTCAGTCAGCGCCTCTTGGGTCTACCTCTCTTACCAGAGCCCGACGAGGGTGGCTTAACGTGCTTTCCGAGACACGGAATTATTTGGTAGCTACAAACATACTATATGTCCACGGCTGTAAATCCCCGTAGAAGTGGACAGAGGCGTATTAACACCCACATTTCGCTAACTATGATTTTCGGTCCCATAGGGGGCAAGCCTGTTTCCGGAAGCCAGGACTTTGTCGTGGGTTACACTCAACAACAGTGGAGGAGGAAGAGCCGGAACTCCTCCGAGTTTCTCCGACGCTTCCGTCCCATTGAGCAGTCCGACTGGGGAAGTACCTCCGCCCTACAGAATACCGCTGCCATAATAACCTCGTGTTGTGTTCCCGGCGGTGAGTAGGGTAGCCAGAGATCACTGGGCAGTTTTTGTGCTGTCAGTGGTTAGACCGAAGGCTATTCTTGCTTTATCTTCTACACTGACAGCACGGAAACTATCTGTGTTTACAGGGTCTGCAGCGCGAGTGTGGCTCCCTGGTGTTGCACACGTCCATAAGGCCACGGTAACCACGTTCCATCAGGTGGACTGTGTGCTTGTCAGCCACCTCAATGGTATAAAAAATGCAATCAGGAAGACACGTCTATATGTGGATGATGATGATGATGGCACTCAACATTTCTCTATGGAACAAAACCTACTATTTTCAACACATTCTGAACAAATAAATATGACCAAAAGAAACCACGGGCCATGCCATAGCGGCCGTACTTAGAACAAACGTTTCACACTTGGGCCGGCGCGCGCTCCGTAAACAAACACGCCGCGGGACATCAAACGGACTGCGCGTACGCTTTTACATGTGTAGGGAGACTATGATACCTTTATAGAAATACAAGACAAGTCTTCTTCTAGTCAATAATAATAATTAAAAAACTAGGATACAGGACGGTTTGGCCCAGCTACTGAAGAACCACGGTTTTCATTTCGTGTTTACGTAGTGTGAACACCGCACGTCTATAGAAATACTCCGGGAGTCAAGTAAAAAACTTTACAATCGTACGAAACTTTAAGCACAAAGCTAACAGAAAAAAAAAATCTTTTTTTTTTGCTGTCAAGACAGTCTTAAACACTTTCCGAATTCACAGTCACCCTACCCAATCTAAATATACAGCGTGTCCGAAGAAGCAACTGTTGCACGTCACTCGGCATTGAACCCGGGACTGCCGGTTCAAGCCATCAATTATCACTGAACCATTATTGCTTGATCGATGAGTGTACTAACAACTAATATATGGCCAGAAACAAATGTGTGCTTTTGGTTAACACAGGAAATGAGCGATATTTAGGACACTATAGTTCAGTTGGCTACTACATAAATATAATGTATTACTAGCTGTTGCCTGCGGCTTCACCTGCGAGCATGTTGATTATCGCGACTAAACATCTATCTGTGTACCACATCACATTGAATCCCTTTTTCGCGTCAGACATGAAGATCTGTTCAGTATGTGTAGTGTAGTGTTTGGCGTAAAAGCGTAACAGACAGACGGACAGACAGAGTTACTTTCGCACTTACAATATTAGTATGGATATGGATGAACACAGACGATGTCGCGAGCATATCGCGACATCGTCTGTGTTCACTTCAAACTGGGTTTTATTTTTGTTACACGGCCATAGGAACGGTCTCCAGGCAGCGACTGTCCGTCAGGACACCAGTGTTATGGTCAAAATGGGTCAAACAGTCTCTCTTACTGTGGTAGGTATATTTATTTGTTTATTTTGTTAGATTTCACACTAATTCTGCCCAAAATCCCCACTGATACCCCTCCCGCCGGTGCCGAAGGGAGAGGTTATGTCAGACTCGAACCGACTACTACGCACGCAGTCTGGGTCCACAACTCGTCCCCGGTATGGGAAGTCCACCCGCCACCCCCAGGCTTATGGGGGACGGAGGTCATTCTGCGACCTTCGACGCTCGAGAGCCCGACGTCGCAGTCGGCAGTTCAAGGGCAGCGAGTCTTCTTCACTCCCGGTCCCGCACTCGCCCCGCCCCTCACGAGCATGACCTGCTCGCAGAAGGAGGCGCCGGCCGCCCACGCATCCGCTGTCAGCTTTCACACTTGTCTTACAAGACACAGTACACAAATATTGACTGACGAGAACAGTTCGAGTCTAATCCACACTATGAAACTAATATTACTTTCAAGAGATGGTGGTAGGCCCCAGATGTCCAGGTGGAGCCGCGGGCAACAGCTAGTAGTAAAATAAATATATGGCTGTCGTCCCTAGATAAAGTTTTATAGCTGTTTGCCTAGGATGAAGTTTAATCTAATCAATATTTGAACACGTTGGTATTTTACTGTCATCCAGATACTAGAATATGAGAACGAGGTACTGTAGACTGCGTTAAGTTGTATATAATTCAGGGCATGATATCTACCCGTTTTAAGAGCGTCTTTTGAGGGAGGTTCACAAAGCATAGATGATGCAAGGGGCTCGTTTGTCTCGAGACTTAGGTCCAAGATATGTGCCCATCCTTCGAGCATGATTTAAGTTGGTTGAGGTTTAATTTTTCGGTCTTACCAGGAAGTATTCAAACTACGATATTTCCCGTGATGTCACTACCATCTGACTTCTACACCTCGGTGCCTCATTGGCTATATCCAACTTCTGTACAATAGTTATCGGATTTTTTAAGGGTTCCAACTACCTCTTAGAACTGCCATCGATGCTTTCCGAAGCACGGAGAGCTCTCAATGTGGTAAGAATGATCACGCTGTAACGCTTTCACGCCTAAATCACTGCACCAATTGTGATAAAAGTTGGAACAGAAATAGACTAGAGCTTGGGTAGGACATAGCCTTACCTCTTATCTTAAAAAAATAGATTAAAGTTATTCAAATATGGGATGATAGTTTTTGAAAATTAGTCCTGTGCGGGCAGGGCTACGGGCAACAGCTAGTTCGGAATAAAATTTGTGCTCCATTTTAGGAAAAGATAAAACCAAAAGTCTCTCCAGCTCAATGCTGGTATAGAAGACCTCATGCTACCTACTACCTACAACCTACACGCTATTTTCCCTGTGGAAACCTCAAGTCAAAAAGCGTCACGGGTACACCTTCTCCAATGGCACGTGTGGCATGTGGCTGTCACTCAAATAAGTCACAAAAAACATAAAATAGTAGACAAAATCTAACGAAAATATTAAATCACAAAAGCGCCCCTCGCGGCGGGTGAACGCAACTGTATAATGGCGCCGTTGCCATGGGAACGAGTCGTAAAATTTTATTGCGCGCTCCCCCGCCTTCCCGCGCTACCAAACGGTTACTTTGCGAACGCCATCCTAGATTAGGGATCATTTCATTTCAACACACTAGGCACTTATTCCCAAGTGGTCGTATTTATCGCCTAGATTTTATTTCAAGATTTTCATCCGATTGCACCCGTTTTGGGAGCTTTTGAAGTTACGAATTGCGTTTAAGTGCTGAGAGATTGCTGAAAATTTAACTTGCGTGGTGCTGTGAATAGCACGAATTAGTTTTCTTTCTTTTAGTATGAGCGAAGGATCACAGAATAAGTTTAAAGTTTATGATCGTAGCACAGCGTTCCATAATGAAATAAAAGAATTGCTACGTGCAGTCTAGAGTGGTACGAGAAATCATTACCATCGCACACTTCTGTTTAAGCAGTACCGATAAATCAAGGCATGTGCTTCAAAAAATCTAAGAACTGTACAGTTTTCATCGCACACGCACTAAAAATTGCTGGTTTCAGTGTTTTTCCATAGCGACTGCACTACATTATGGGGTTCTTGAGAAAGGGTATTAGAAGGTGTTTACGCCTCTGATGTTGCATACGTCCATAGGCCACAGTAACCACTTTCCATAAGGTGGGCCGTATGCTGTCTGCCACCTCAGTAGTATAAATAAAAACTATTTCTTTCCATCAATTGTTTACTTTTCCATTCTCTGCGAGAGCCAACCTCTGATAATGCAGGAGCTCATAATCACAACTAGCTGATCCGGCGAACTTCGTACGGCTAATATTTTACCACCCGCGTGGCGTCAGATCATGTTCCCGCTGCACCCTCTACTATATTAAACATGTATTATACATATTAACCTTCCTCTTGAATCACTCTGTCTATTAAAAAAACGCATCAAAATCCGTTGCGTAGTTTTAAAGATTTAAGCATACAAAGGGATATAGGGACAGAGAAAGCGACTTTGTTTTATACTATGTAGTGATAATACGTTTGCTTAGATAGACGTTTACTGGCTTGCGTATCCAGAATCTAACGTACTACCAACAAAGATAGCATAATATAACATACCTAACAATTAGATGTCTGTTAGGATCAGTAAACTTTGCGTTCGAGCGAAACCGGTTTAAAATGTTAGTCTTTGATGGGGACCCTCCGAAACAATCTGCTATGATTGTCGGCCGGGTGCTGCTCAGATCATGACGAATCCATTACTTGATTTAATTACTTACGAGCTAAAATCTTTCGATTAATTGATATAGTCGATAATAGTAACTAATGAAAGAATATACCTACGTAAGTTCTAAAATCAAGTGGACTTTACTATAAAGTAGTACAATGTAAATAAGTTTGAGATATCCTATACTTGTAATATTTTAACATGTACACGGTCTACTTTCTAAAAGCTCTAAAAAATAAGGTTATCACTTTACCAAATAAAGCATACTTAAATATGAAAAGACATGGCGAGCCGCAGCTATACATTTGCATGGCAAACAACATTACGACTATTTACGAGCAACAAACACACGCATTTCCACCTTTTTCACATAATTTTAGGAAAGTAAAAACGCCAAGTCCATTCACCATGAACTGCGCACTAAAAACTTCAATTACACAAATAGCACAGACTTAATTAGACAGTAGCACTTTGTTTTATAATTAAAGTCAAACCCCCCCACCCCCTTAGTCGTAAACAACCCCTAGAAGTCATAAAATAACACAAGTTTATGGAATTTCGACCCCCAGAACGTTACATTTTACGAAGCGTTACAATAGGGTTGGGAAATGTGAATTATCGATATAACCGGAAATCGATAATCGAATATCTCTTTGAAAAGACATAAATTGACAATATGAGCTGCGATGTCAATTTTATGGAATACTTTCACGGTTCGACTGTTACCGGCGAAACTAAATTCGTTTTGTCAGGAACGTCTTTTGTGATGGTTGCTTTCCTTAATTCCTCATAATATAGAAGTACAATTGAACGCTTCATAAATTTAAGAACACGAATGTAGGTTTGTTTTAATTAGTAGACTTTCGGATTTCTTCCATCTACCTTATTTATTACTCATTGATTGCTTTAGGATTTGTTTTGACTATTATATGAGTTTGTATATTTTAAAGCAGTGCAGTTTAGGACCAAAGTCAACCTCAGTTGCAGATCGTTGCACGCGTTAAACAACGGATGGGGCTCCGGCGCAGGCTTTTCTCTCAAGGTTTGGGATTCTAGAGCGCAAATGATAGTTTCACATTAATATAATTTAGTTGGCCAATACTTTAAGGCTCCAAATATAATGATGTGTTACACAGTGCGTGTCTACACTTTTACAGATCGCAGGCCGTGGAAAAGCGGCTTTAGACAATACGTTCAATCGACATCACCATTCGAAATTCAAATATCTCCACAACCCTACTATCCGCTCATTACATTTAACCGTAAAAAAATTTAATGTTAAAATTCGAACGGCAAGTTCGTTTATGGCATCACATGGATATTTTTTTAATTCAACAGTTTTTTATTCGAAAATTATTTTAGTTGGTAAAATAACGTTTTTATTACTTGTAACTGGTATATTAGTCAGTGGGATGTTTGTTGGCTGAAAATGTTTGCAGCAAAGTTGGTAAACTAATTAGGAGAGTAGAGCTGCCGCTGTAATTTATTGAATAAAATATTGGCTAAGGGGTTCATTCAGCTTGAAATATGAAGACTAAAATACACAGTTGGTTTTCTGGCAATCAAATATGTATGTCAAATAAGAATAAAATATTTGAAATTCAGAAGTTCTGTTATGAATTTTTAAAGTTCATTTCGTCTCCAACTTCGACATAAATAGATACTAATATTATGTTGGTTATATGACATGAGATATTCTTGTCATCGTCATCGTCATTACAGTTTTAGTCCCGGTTGCATTCAAAGCTTTTCAGGGGAAGACCTACGTTAGAGCCTCGTTGCCAGTCAGCAAGTGGAGATTTTAGTCAGGCTCCATTCACACCTCCTTGAGTAAAATATGAATAATACTCTGACGCTATATCTACTTACTTTAGTACCACAAAATTATAGTTTCCCAATATAAAATGAATTAGTAGGTCTCGTCCGACTGACAGGCGAGACGTTATTACCTACGTGCCGTGAATACGCGCCGTTCTTCGTTCGGAAATACGATAAAAGGAGCTGTGTACGTGTATACCAGTGCCTTGTGGTGTTTGTTGGCAGAAAAAGACAAATGAAATTTGGTGCCAAATATAGAATGAAAATGTTTCGCTTTTCTTGGTATATTTGGTTACAGTTTCACTTCTTGGACCTAAAATGTACTCAAAATGTGCTCTATACGTACAGTTCATGTGTCTTGGGTGGACT
This sequence comes from Eilema caniola, assembly GCA_949126895.1. NCBI lineage: Eukaryota > Metazoa > Arthropoda > Insecta > Lepidoptera > Erebidae > Eilema > Eilema caniola. The sequence continues at coordinate 449,022 of OX421486.1, read as the reverse complement.
TCGGTTGTGGAGGAGCTTAATTAAACATAACATAACAAAAACTCACGCCTTTATCCCCGAAGGGGTAGACAGAGGTGCTAGCACCCACATTTCGCCGGTTTATGTTTAGGTCCCAATGTAATAGGTGGCGAGCCTATTGCCATTAACTGGGCACTTATAAACCTGCGATATATACACAGATAACTGCGAAAAGCAACGAAAAGTCATTGGTGTGTGCCATGGAAAACCTGGGATCGAACCCGAGACCTCAGCAGTCCAGTACCCATACCACTAGGCTACCGCGGTTATTTCAACAAGCATAGATAATTACAAAAAAAACCCCGAGCGAGCCGGGGCCTTGTTTGTCACGCGACGTCACGTCACGTCTTAGATAATTGACTCGAGGTAGGTTAGTTAACTTAAGTAAGTGGACCTAAGTAAGTTAGTATACAATCATGCTGCATTAGTTACATTTAAGATTTGTCTTCAGTATAAAGTCAAAGTATTCACAGGTAAGCTTGAGCGAAAACAAACACATTAAACACAAACAAGGGAAGATTTAAACAACAATTTACGACACTCCCCGTTGATGGCCGAGTCGCCGGGAACAATCGCTACGAAAGCTTTATAATAATCTTAATGGAGCGTCGCGACTCCTCACTTTGTATGATTTAATGAGATTTTATCCTAGATGTAAATATTTTTGTCAACACCTTCAAATGGGGCGTGAACATGCACCTTTATTATACCACTTAGGTGGCAGACAAGCACACAGCCCACCTGATGCAAAATGGTTACCGTGAGTTATGGATATGTACATCACCAGGGGCGTCACACTCGTGCTGCTGAGTCTGTAAGAACAGAGTCACTGTGTTGTCAAAGCACAGCAGGGCAAGCTTTTGATCTTCCCACTTATCGCACAAAAACTCTCTAGTGAGCTTTGGCTACCCTACTCATCGCCAGAAACAACGAGGCAACAGTAGGGCGGGCGGATGTACTTTCCCAGTCGGACTGCTCTGTTGGCACGGGAATACCACGAACAAGCTGAGGGCCACCATTGAAGCATCACTGGTGAGTGGTGACCCTTATTCCCTTATTCTGAAGCCCACCGAAGAAAAGTTATATTGAGGTGACGCCACGAAACGTACAAACCAACATATCCGTGGGAATTTTCGCACTATGAAAAAGGAATTGTATAGTAAAGCGCAATACTTTTCCAGATAAGCCACTGCATTTTAAACTGATTGTTTTAAAATAAAAATTCAACAAGCGCAAATCAAAATTCAACAAAAAACAAAATGAAAAATGTGCTCTCTGCATAATTGAAGTGTACAAAATAGTCGCCAGAATTTTAAACACAAATAATTTTTTAATAATTCAATTACTGAATGCTGCGAACTGACGAATGGCGACTCAGCGAAGCGGAGGCGGCCATTCACCACTCATACAACATTACAGCACCAGCTTTTAGTAATTTGTTGGATTGTTTACATACATTTTGATTTATGTAAATCGATTCTAGACCTGCCGTGTTATTTGCTTTTCTACGGCAGTAATGCTCGGGAACGGTGCGGCCTGGCAAGCACTTATTACCCTCGCACTCAGAACAACGTTATGTACGTTATCTAAGCTTTGTGAGTGGCAGATCCCTTGCCTTCTTTTGATACGCCTCTATTGGCTCCGTATTTCATAAAAAAATGGACGTCTCACACACCGGCGAATCATAATATCAGTAACAAAAATCATATTAATATTGTAATAAATCCTATCTACCGGTACTGCAATGTCCCGGACTATAAATGTTATTGTTCAATTACAAATTTGACATCTAAGCCGCTTGATATGGTCTAGTGCCTAAGATGTCGTTCAGACAATTCATAATCAATAATTCCAACGATCAGTATTATATGTATCGATCATGAGACCGTCTCATAAAACTGAAAGGCGATCACTTAAGGAATATGACCTCTATCGCAGAAGGCGCAGCTGTATCGAATTATCCCAGAGGTCACGGCTCACGATCGCAGAGTGAATCATGTTATACATGTGTACATGTACATACAGACTGGTGCTACATTTATCTGTAAGAAAAGTCGCAATGAAAGTTCAGAGATACGAAAAAGAAAGGCCTGTTTGGAGGGAGTATCACGATATCAAGATATTATTTGCGGTACCAAGCTAGCTCGGCTCGATGGCTAGTTCATGTGTCATGGTCGTGAACGTGTGCTAGATGTTGTGATTGATCCTTCTTGATAACATGGTGTTACGTGTTTATGGCACTGTGAACAATTTATTTTGTAACAAATCGTTAACAAATCTGGATGAGTTTGACAGGACCAAACTGTAATGTATACCTTATTTTTTTTTTCCTACCAAGGGCAAGACAAAAACGGATTACATTTCGTTCTGTCTATAACTTAATGCACAGCGAGAAAATTATCATAAATATGGTTAAGAACGAAAAGATTAACTTAGAAGATGGTGTCGGACAGGATAGTATTCTGTATGGTACAGAATGGCATATTGCGTAGACTATAAATGCCTATTTTAGGGTAGGCAAATAACATAGTAATGGGATTAAAAGCTTTATATAAATAAAAACAAACATCCTGTATTTTAGTTAACATGTGCGAGTGTGTTGATATCGACAGATATACGAGCGAAGAAAGGTTTCGCTAAAACCTTTGTTGTAAGAACTTTTATGAGCTTAAGTGTCGTTTGTAGGCGTCGCGAAACTCGAATACTAAAACCTGATGGTAAGCGATTACCTGCGATAACAATGAAAAGCGCTCAAACCAAGTATGGCACTATAATGGCATAGTACTACTCGTACTTTTCTTGAAAGGTCCATTTGGGCCCCCCAGCCAAATGGACTAAGGACCTGAAAAAGGTGGTTGGAAAATTAAGGATTTACCTGTGTATAGTTATTTAAAAATGTAATTAAGACTAAATTGTGCCAAAAACGCTATTATAGATAAAATCTAAGAATATTTAGATGACAGACAAGCTTGGAAATGATCTGTTCGCTCAACTATGCTACTCTAACAAAGTGTTGTACTTAGACTAAATAGACTAAGTTAGTAAATAGAACAAAAAATGCCCGCTGAGTTTCTTGCCGGAGTCTTCTCAGGTCGGGGCCGCATTACGAAACGGTGCGGTGGTCCATTTGCTAACTTAGTCTAGATTTTATTTTATTTGACCTTTTGTAAGTGTCTTTTAATGGTATATACAGATTATTTTTGACTTTGAATCTGTGGGCAAGAGAATATAAAGAAAGAAAGGAAAGAAACACAAACCGAAATTTACACACACACACTACCTACACACAGAAATATCAACAAATACGGACCACCGAATAAGGACCACAATATCTCTTATAGTGCGACCAAGAGCATCGATCAACCACCAAAATTGCCAAGGGTCCGGACTGTTCTATATCCGACAGTAAACTTAAGAAAAATAATAGGTAAATACAATCGTCTAAATGATAAAAAAGGCAAAATAAGCGTAATAAAATAAGGATTTTCCCGATCACAGTAAATATGAGCGTAAAGTAATTCCATGTGACCACAACGATAGCAAAGAAAACCATTTCTTTTTACGTCCTCCATCCAATCCATTCACCACTTAAAATAAGTTTTAAGGCACTGTGCTCTGTAACTGAGCTAGTCACAGTTACAACATTTCAGTGTTATTGACGAAAACTAATAACCATTATTATTGTTCTTCTACCCATATTGTAATATCTCCAACAGGACGTGTGAAAATCGTGTTTTGGCGGCAAATTCGATATAAGGGCGGGTGTACACTGTACGTGATATTCGGATCACGTGCGCGACCTAAATTCGCTGTGCAGAAGCGCGGCATCCAGATGATTGTGTTACGGAACGTACGCAAACTAGACCGCCAAGACATAGCCACAGAGAAAAAGTTGAAATGTCATTATTACTTACAGAAAAAGTTTCAATAAAAGCGTCATGAGACAGTCGAAAGTGTTCATAAAAAGCTTAGACACAAAAAGAAAGTGATGAAACTATCCAGGAAAAACATGAGGAATCCTATCATAGCAGTGATAACAGGCCACAGCCGGTTGAACAGGCACGTGGCACTAATAGGAGTGAAGACTGATCCCAGATGCCCGGAGTGCATGGATGCCGAGGAAACCAGCAACCAACTACTGGCCGAATGCCCCATGTACTCCCTGAAAAGATGGGAAATCATGGAAACGGACGAACTACATCTGGTCGATCTGGAAGACATTTCCAATCTGAGGGTGGAACAGATTGTAATTTTTTTACAAAGAAACAGGTAAATTTGACGAAGAGCCGTGATTGCCGGACACTCCTATCCCTTATAAGAAAAATAGGGGAAATGCGTAAAATGGCCCACACCGAAGGGCATATCACGCGTCCGGTCGCGGCGTTAAACAATAATTTTGGCTTGGTTACAAGTCCTTTAAGTCATGTCTTCATTTGTTTGTATCTTTATTTGTTAATGATGATGATAATGAGTTAATGATGATAACGACGATGACGATGAATGATGATTGCTGATAAGTTGATAAAGTTGTGGCGACTTTGCTAAAAGCTCCTCAGGGAGATTTGGAACGAACACGAAACTCACAATTCACTGTAATATGCCATTTTCCAACACTTGTGTGAGTTGTCCAAGACGTTATGTCTAAAAATGCACCATTTTTATACATAAAAACTCGAATTCACACCAATTTTGGAAAATAAAATAATACCGCGATGCGACTCATAGTCAAGATTTTCCTTTGACTGGCACTACCTACATCACCAAAGTTCTAATGTACGGCCATATAAGACAGAAATAACACAAGAAATACGCATCAAAAGAAACAGGACCGTTTCGTATTATACTTCTGGGCACACATTATGTAAATTCCTCCCGGGAGCGGCATAATAGAGTTTTGATCACCATTCCTCGGCCTCCGCCCCGCCGGGTAGCATCGTAATCAGATTCTGTTGCTTTCCCATTAACTTTGTAATGTATTTATTATGTTATTTATGTCAATATGAATCTAGGACATCCTGATTTGAAATAGATTGTACTTAATGGTATCAATAGGTGTCAATCAAATTGTGTCAGTTAGGAAATATTTTTTGTACTAACTTTTGAATATGTCCTTTATGTGGTTTTTTCCCTGCACAGATACGCGAAGGCCAAGAAACAGGATAAGAAAAAAAGCGAAAGTACCTACTCTTACAAATGCTGCTGTAAATGAAATCTGCTTTAAATGTAATAAAGGTATAAAAGTAGGTTAAAAATAAAAAAGGTAAAAAAAATGTAAGGTAGATTACTAATAGAAATAGTCCATTTATACTGAGAAACCCGTGGCTTACTAACCGAAATATTCTATCGGGTTAGATATAATTTCCTCAGTACATTCATTTAGTTCTAAAAATGGTCACTAATGCAGTGCCAGTAATGTTAAATGGTCAGTGGTGAGAGGTTTTAATATAACCTCATGACTCTGTTAGGATAAATTCTCACTTCCCGTTAGAATGAATTTTGATAGCACTATAAATAAAGGCACTAACGTGAAAACTCCATTGCGAGCACAAATAAAAGTTACGCATTGCACAAAAACTATGAAAGAGGAATAGCTGGAAAACAAACACACCGCACCAAATCCAAGCCGAACAATCCAGACAGAGTTAGTCAAATAAAAAAAGAATCTAATCCCTAACGATTCGACATCGAAACAAAAAAGATTGCATGGCAGACTTATCAATTATTCGACGCCGGAATTTTTGCGAACACAATGGACCATCAATCCTTTGGTAGATAAAAACTAGCAACAGTAACATTCCCGGACAAAGGGCGCGAAAAAAGCGCGCCAATAACAAGTAGCCATTTTGGAACTTTTTTGAAGCAACGGTTTTGAAATTGTTTGTCGTAAATTAATTATAAGATGCGGGTTTTTATCTTAAACCCGATTTAGGTTTGTCGTTATAACAATAAAAATTACCTACTGTATAAAATTATAATTTTAGGAAACTGATATTTAAGTAAGAATTGTTTACAAGTACTATTAGAAATATCGGGATATTGTATATGTATTGTTTCGAGTTGCCGATATTTTGGCGCTGTTGCAAGCACCATGATTACGGAGGAACTGGAGAATTGGCAGTAAGACGTGAAAAAATAATTTTTTTTGTTCTTGTGGCTTTTTGCCCCGCAGTTTAGCCAATGTCAAGTGATTTTATATATTAAAGAAATATTATAAATTGTCTTCGTTATCTCGTCACAGTCAAAGTCAAGTAAAGTTCGTCAAAGTCCTAGTCATACCCCAGTAAATTAGTGGAATTTTACAAGTGCTTCTAAGGAGATTCTTTCACCAACACAAAGAGACATAATTTACAGTAATAAACCATTTTCCTCATATTCTGTACGTTGTCCAAGACGTTATGTCTTAAAATGCAGCATTTCTAACACATAAAACACGGATTTACACCACTTTCAGAAAATAAAGTGCCACCGCGACGTTCGTCCTCCGAATTGGCGGGCGAATCTCCCATTTACAATAAATACAATAAAAATACAACAATTACAATACTAATGTCATCAACTGTCATGTATTTTTTTTAAATTCTGATTTCCCTCTCTCGGCCTAAGAAGTTCTGGCATGATCCAGTAACGGTAGTGAATTCCTATGTAGCAACGTATCTTTGTTCAATTATACCTGTGTTATGTGTTATGTATTATGCTTTGTGAATAACGCGACTTTACAATTTCTGATGTTTTTAAAAGAATTTTAATAACATGAATCTCACGTTACAGGTATTCTCGTTATCCTCACTGATACTGACTGAGCTAAATACTTGTGTCATTAGACGCCGTGTCATCTGACGATAAGTGCTTAGTTACCACTGCTGTATCGCTGTTAAACAATGCCAAACGACCTCATAACACTTCTATTATATTGGTCTGGCTGTATCTATGTATAAAATGCACAGATGTAGACTGCACTGAGACATTGTAGTGTATCTAACTGTAACTATCTGAATCTTATCCTACTTCATAATTAAATTTGAAAGTTAGTAAATATTTTTTTATTCCATCAAGCTCTATCACCTGAATGAATCTGGTTGATTTTAGGAACAGAGATAGAATATAATTTGAAATAAAACATAGGCTTTTTATCCCAGGAATAGGTTCTCATGGCTTGGTAGTAACAGCCAGTTCACAATAATGTTAGAGACAGATAGGTGTATGTAACTTTGTTATGTAAAATAATCAGATAATTATGAAGTCGTAACGTCACCAACATCCTTGAAACTTTATAGTTGTGTAGATACGTGACCTCTTTGCATTATTTTTTAATAGCTTTCGCCCGCGGCTCCGCCCGCGTGGATGTCGGTTATCGCGACCAAACATAGCCTATGTCATTTCTCAAGGTCTAATCTACACCTACAAAATTTCATCAAAATCGGTTCAGTGGTTTAGGCGTGAAAGCGTAACATACAGACAGACAGACAGAGTCACTTTTATTTCAGTAGTATGGATTATCCAGTGTCCATGGCGAGCGTTCCGGTCAGTTCTTCCAATAAGTCCCATAAATTTATCCAAAGTTATCAAAATAAGCCCCATACCTTTCGATTTATCCCAAAACATGAACAACACAATTTGTACCGAAGCACTTGTATCAAAAGCGTGATACAAACGTTCATGAATATATTCAAAGAGTCCTTATATGCGGGAAGGAGGCGGGAAAATAATGACGTGGGAAAAATAATAACATTATACAGTCAGCAGTCAGGCCACAGTTCAAAAGTGAAGTCGGAAACGAAAATAAAGTGTGTGTACGCCATTGTGTTCGCATATAAAAACAATTGTCTTTTTTGACGTCGTGCGCCATATTGGTTTTAGAAAACAATATTGTTTTGTTTATATTAGATTATGAGCTGATGCCCGTGCCTTCGGCCGTGTGAATTTCTGTTACCGTTCCCGTGACGGCGCACAGTGATCAATTATTAGATATTAGGTGGATAATATTCAAATTTGACATTGTGAGGGTATATAAAACAAATTATCTCTATGCGATTGGGGGTACTTACCTCATATTATTGTTTAATATGAACGGTAGAAGGTAAGTCATTACTGAGATATCAGCTAGTGAATGCAGTGTTCTTGCTAATTGTATCGATTTGTTCAATTTACTTCCTGTTTTCGCGCACGGGTATCTATTTGTTGTGAATTAACAGTGCATTATAGCGCATCATTAAATATGGTACACATTAATAAAGGTATGTGCTTCATTTTGTTTAACATTTGGTAGTTGTTAATTGTTACAGTAATTTAGGAAGGAATATTCAAAACTTAACTTAAAATTTAACATTTTTTTAAATTTTTAAGCCTGTATCTTACGAGGAACATATTAGAACATAGACATTTTTACACTAGAAGATAATTGGAAGTCTATAGTATGATATTCAATAAAAAAAAATACCCCAAAGTACCCCTGCCCGAACAAACTTTTCATTTATACAGCAAACGGTGGTACAGTTAGAAATGCCGATTTGTTTAATTATCTCAAAAAACACCCGACAATTAAACCTGCAGCTAAGAAATCTAAAGATATGTTATTGAGCTATATTTATGAGGTTATTGGAGTGTCAGATTTGACAATACAACAACAAAATGAGTTACGAAATTCAGTACATAGCTTTTGTTTATCAGCTTCCTGAAATTGGATTAAAATCGGCAAAAATGTTTATAAATTTGAAAAAAAAATGAGGATTGGTTGTCTAAATGCGCAAGCGTAGAAGGTTAAAAGACGAAGTATCATCCAGAAGTGAAGAAGAGTAGTGCCTAACAGATGAAATGAAACTTCATTCAGTCGGAAAACCTTCTACGCTTAGTTTTCTCACCTAAATCCATGAAATCCTTTTTGGGCGTCCTCTACCTACAGACCCAGACGTTGAAGGTTGTTCAATATTATGATCTCCAGATGTTATTGCGCATTTAGACAACCAATCCTCATTTCTTTTTCAAATTTGGAAACATCTTTGCCGATTTTAATCCAATTTCAGGAAGCTCATAAACAAAAGCTATGTACTGAATTTCGTAACTCATTTTTTTGTTGTATTGTCAAATCTGATACTCCAATAACCTCATAAATATAGCTCAGTAACATATCTTTAGATTTCTTAGTTGCAGGTTTAATTGGCGGGTGTTTTTTGAGATAATTAAACAAATCGGCATTTCTAACTGTACCACCGTTTGCTGTATAAATGAAAAGTTTGTTCGGGCAGGGGTACTTTGGGGTATTTTTTTTAATTGAATATCATACTATAGACTTCCAATTATCTTCTAGTGTAAAAATGTCTATGTTCTAATATGTTCCTCGTAAGATACAGGCTTTAAAATTTAAAAAAATGTTAAATTTTAAGTTAAGTTTTGAATATTCCTTCCTAAATTACTGTAACAATTAACAACTACCAAATGTTAAACAAAATGAAGCACATACCTTTATTAATGTGTACCATATTTATTGATGCGCTATAATGCACTGTTAAGTCACAACAAATAGATACCCGTGCGCGAAAACAGGAAGTAAATTGAACAAATCGATACAATTAGCAAGAACACTGCATTCACTAGCTGATATCTCAGTAATGACTTACCTTCTACCGTTCATATTAAACAATAATATGAGGTAAGTACCCCCAATCGCATAGAGATAATTTGTTTTACATACCCTCACAATGTCAAATTTGAATATTATCCACCTAATATCTAAGAATTGATCACTGTGCGGCGTAACCACGGAGGACAGAATATGCATTTTCTCAAAGATGCTTGGAAATGTGAACATTATTTTGACAACCTTCTTCGAGATAAATCGAAATTGCTGTACATGCGAGCAGCGGCCAGCAAAAGTTGTATGAAAATCCATATCTGTCGTGTTTTAGCGGCCAAATAAATTACTATGTACTAACTCATATTATCTGTCGTGTAATTTGAAAATGGAACCAACTTTTACTCCGAACCATGGCAACCAAGGAGGTAACTTATCCTAGGCGTTATTTAAATATACAACGGGCTTGCAAATAGAATGCTTTATTAAGAAAAATAAAAACAATAGTACATTACTGCCGCGGCCACCAAATTGTAGTGTTGCCGGACGATCGTTAAGTATACGGGCCGAGGCGCAGCCGAGGCACGCATTACGGAGTCCGGCAACGCTCAGTTGTGGCCAAGGCTTGTATAGTGCTTTTCTCAAACAATGCGCGGAAATTAAAACTAAGTAGTATCTAGGCAGAATTTTTTAGTTACCTACTTTTCAAAATCAATGACGAACAACGAATAACAGTAATTTTTCACGCGACATTCAGCGATTCATTTTTATGTTATAGATGAAGGCAAAGGTAATTCAGTATGGGGTTTATGTTTTTTTTTTTACAGAATTGTAGACATGATTGTACGGTCTGCCGCCTAGTAAAATTTCAAATAGAAATTTCAGGACAAATATTTCAAAGCACAATCTTGACCCAAGCTAAGTATAACTTATATTATAGGTTCTAGGATGTGGATATACATATTTTCCTACTTATGTATGTACACTTTGAATTAACTACCAACACCCAGATAAAATTTTATTTGCACTGAGCGAAATCGAACCCGCGGTTTTAACGTAGCAGTCGGACGTCCCACCCCTTCCCAACGATCCTTAAACTATACATCGAGTTAAAATCTGTCAAATAATAAATATTTAGAAGCCATACGCACAATTTACTTTTTAATTTATTTTACACACTTACCGATTCGATGCACCATTATGGCATCATTTTAAATCTGTCATTAATCGCAAATCGAAACATCGCAATCCGAAGACACTGGGCCAGTTCGTTCGCCTCCCATTCCCATTGTTCCTGGAGGGGGAGGCGGCACAAAAGAACGCTACGACATTCATGGGAAGGCGACGAAGCGTGCACGAGACTAGTCGATGACGATGACCTAGGGGTGTCCAGTCAGAGCATATCGATAGTTCAATATTGTACAATATAGAAACAATTACTTTAAACTAGAATTATTGCTATTCAGCACCGAGGTTGATTCAGTGACGCTATGTTTAAAAAAAGTGTAATTTCAATAGGTCATGAAAAAAAAATGTTAGTAAAAGAAACTTTAATAATATGTATGGGCTATCAAAATAGATAAATTTTCAGAATCACTAATGATTTGATTCGTTTTCATTTAGATTTTGAATTTTTTATTACCGATGGATGCCACTTGCCAGGCGGAAGATCGGATCGGATGCTACGGTAAATTGGGAGAAGGCTATGACGAGCAATGACCTGCAATAGGGTATTTGATTGATTGAGATAATAAGACGATAATGAGACGGATAGTGATGATATTTATTACATTCTAGAAAATAGGAGTAGTACTGATTTGACTAAAAATTATCACTCCGATTTAGTAGATTTGTAACTCTATCTTCTGAGAACTAAAAAAATCTTTCACGTTTTATTAATTATTTCATTACAGATTTAGTGGCCAGCATGATAACTTAAATCGTGTTAAGCTGCGTTTGTTATCGATATCGATATAACTCATCCTCACCTTATCGACATCCCATCCCTAAGTTTGGAATAGACATTGCCACTTGATGACTCCTTCACTACACGGCATTGAAACTAAAAACAGCACCATCCGAACTGTCTATGGAACGTATAAATAAGTAAAGTAACACGTCCCCATGCTGCGAAGAATATTAGAATTTGAAAGGTTGCTAAAAAGCGTAGGTTTCCAGCTAGATAATTTCTGTATGGATCTCGTGGCTGCGCCATATATCTTGGAGTAAAGTAAGTAGTTAGAGTAACGAAGCCCGGGCGAGCGCGGATGCATTGATATAATCTATGAATGGTGGATTTGAGCTCCTTCGTCCCTTTCTCCTTCTTTTGAAAATAAGACCCCGTGCCATCCTCAAAAGACACGCAAGAAGCGTGCAGAGAGCACATACAGAAAGGTTTGGAACATTGGTCTGGTCATAGTGGTCATGCCTCGGAGAGCACGTTAAGCCATCGGTCCCGGTTGCCATGCGTACCCTACATTTTTGGATTAGGTATTTCTTCTTTTTTTTCCGTTTCATGAGCGATAGTTATTCTCCATCGTATTAGTAAAGCACAATGAAATGGCAATTTCATAAAAAAAAAACACTACAAACACAGAACGCGGTCCGCTCCATTTGTTTTTTTCTGTAGTGATATGTTTTATGAAATTCTCGTTTCATTGAGCTTTTCTAACATGATGGAGAATAAATAATGCTAATTAAATGTTTTTTTTTTAATTTAAATAAAATATTTTTTGTTCGTCAAATCGAAAAAAAAACAATAGCAATATGTAGTGTAGCCGGAGTACTACCAGGGACGCTTTGGGTCATGCCCTTGCACCCGGTAGGTATATGACGGGAGATATAGTAACCGAGTAGCCATGACGGTGTTAGAATAGGTGACAATTCTTAATACATTGAGACCTCTCCCTGCCTCGGTGGAGTATGTTAGGCCTTCGGTTCCGTTTGGCATATGAACATCCAACAGTCGCTTCGGGTAGTAGGAGCTCTCTAAAAGTTCCAACAACATCACCATTGGGTTGTGGTAGTGGTATCGTTTCCGGAAATTGAACCGCGAGCTCGGATGCGACCGACGAAAAATGACTTTAAATATGCTGTTTGATTGGAATAGATTAAGTAGAACAGCCCCTCTAGACAACGGCCGTTAGCCGGCGTTTGGTAGAATAGAATGACAAGTGTATGGGATTTGACGTTTATGAAATCCGAAAACGATTGTCAAATACGTCAAATCTCATACATTCATCATTCTATTTTCCCAAACACCGGCCAACGAATTTCCACTTGTGTCAAGGGGCTGAAGATATTATGATACCAAAAATAAGACGATAACCAACATCCAACGAACGGTGTGTAGCGGGCATCAGCTGTGATAATACGAGTACATTCAAAACATATAAGATACCCGACTAGGTATTAAAAGCTCATTGACCCACGCATTTCTGAGGTCCATCCTTATCTGGCTGCGGTATGTCTGATGATGGCAGTAAACAAACTATATCTTTGTTATCACTTGCCGAGTAATATACACAGAATAGTTGTAATCGGGCCTTTTAGAACTATGTTGATGTGTTTTTTTTTCATGATTTCATTTTGTGCACCGGCTGGCAGCGGAGGTTACCTTAGGTCCAAAAAGGTGTTGAAAAAAGGAAATTAACATATAACAGATCATCATTTTGTGGTTATACGAAATAAATTATAAAAAACAGAATACTACTAAACTAGCCATTCGCACTTTTGAATATTTATAAAGCTTCCCATTCACTCGCCGTATGAAAAACGACAAAGCCTAGGTTCCGCGGCACAGGCCAAACAATGATTTCCGTTTCCGCTGACAATATGGCGAATCTTTTCACAGGTATCCGTTGTTTTCAATTGTTCAAAATTTTCACTGCACGTATATCTATCGTTTTATGAAAACGTTATCCATTTTGTTAAGGATCGGAGTACATTATAACGTAATTTTTTTAGGGCAGAAAAATAACGCCCCTATAAAAGCTTGCAACACCAAGTGTAAAATAGATGAAATAGGACAATGGGAATATTGAAAGGACGTAATGCAACTTACCATAATTTCTTCTCTTCATCCGAGCACCATCTTTTATCTGACGCTTGCGTGTTGAAGTCCTAATAGATCTATTCCCACTCCTCCCTTCCACAATCTGATTTATTTTGGCTTTTGCAGGAGCAGGGGTTTAGAAACCCCAGTCTGACCCCAAAAAATGTGCCAAAATCTCATACATCAATGACCAGGTGCATAGTCTTGCTCGTAGAGTTAGTATGACAGACACTAAGAACTTGGTTGCCCCATACACACATTATACTACTCTACTTATTGTTATATTAATTTAACAAAATAAGCATCGAATTATACTGAATAAAAATTTAGCTAGTTGCTACCCCTGATTGAGTCTGATATGCTAGTTAATTTTAACATTTTAATTATAGTGAAAACATTTCCCGACGTATAGTTTAACTTTAGCTCTAACACTGAAAGTTCAATGTTACCCTTACGTTCGCCGTCCTACATGACATTAGGAGTTAGAGTAACCTTAGAAAAGGTACGTCCCGTCCGACCGGCGGCGACCTTTGCCAAGCATCGTCTGACGCAATGGTTCAATAAGCCAGTAAAAGATATGTTTTAAGTTTGAAAATGGAACTTTCAAAATGGATTCAAAGTATTCATACCATTTAGGTTAAGAAAAATCAGAGAATAATGCAGACAGAGGGCCTACTATGAAATAAACACCAGAAACTTTGCGCCCGTACAAACCGTCCACCGGTTTTGAGTGATAGGAAGCCAGGGAAATGAAAATAAAAACTGCATTACCATGTTTTGCATAATGTCATTCGTTGAATAAAATGAAAATGTACAAATTTTATAATTTCTACTTGATGGTGTTAGAACTTACCTTGAAATCCAAATGTGTAGTAAAAATCTGCAACAAAAAACACAAAATTAGAGATCAAATTACTTCTTTGACTTTTAAGGGAGAGTCTGCCGTTTGACACCTAAAAGAAAAGTCTAGAACCTCATTTGTCACCCAGTAGATGTACCACACCGGATTGAAGGTGCTGATTTGGGCTCTGGAATCTTGGTGGAGGCATATTCATGCATTACATATGGGATTAATGGTTAGATAGGCATAAATATTATAATATAAAATAATTGGTTAAATCAAAAACAATTTTAGTAACATAACGATCAGATGTGCTCAGAACTAAAGTGTGAGTACGTATATGGGTTACATACGAATTTACAATTATGCTGCGTGTATTAAATATTAGCGAGTATGCTGCGTGTTAATTGCGTACCTACACTGAAACTTGAGGACCTCCTCAGCCAAATGACCAGCTTTGAAAATCATAAATGTAAAACATTAATTATTCCTATCGGTGATTACTTTACAGGGTTACTGGTAACTCGATGTATTCCTGTCAGGGGGTGTTAAAGTTAGGGGGCCCAAAATGCTACAAAATTAATACCCATTTGTATGGCCGAAAATCAATTTAAAAGTACCGGCAATTAATGTAACCTTCATGTTTTTCTGGCAGTAAATTATTATTACGAAATAATTGACTTCTGAGTTTTTTGCGTACAAAGTCAAGAGCAAATTTAAAAAAAAAATTGACCGAGTGGGTATCATTCTAATTTATTTTTGTAGGTGATAAATTTACTAATCTTAAATAGTAATAACTACTAAAAACTCTTTAAATAAAAAAAATTGTGGACCATTTTATGAAAAGATATGTTTTAAATTTTCACCTAGCCCTGCAGTAATTGTTATTTATCCCAAAAAATGCTATGGCAGTGAGCGTATAATTATGGTAATAACTTGTGCGTTTATTGAGCTTTCCAAAGGGTATGACAATTTGAGAAAAACGTTAAATTACCCTTTTATTATTAATTTTATATGTCAATAGAAAAGGGGAAACTGCTTGACTGCGAACAAGGGTTAAATTAAACGTTGTAAAATCTACGTTGGAGAAATTACAGAAAGCATTTTGCTCCGGTGGTTGTAAATGCACTAAGCAACCCTTTGATGCATGCCAATATAATGGATTTCATAAAATAATTACATAATTTGTCATGTTTTATTTATTAACGTTAGCAATAACGTTAGCAAAACATTAATCTTCTTCTATATATTCTAGACAAGTTATTTTGAAAACAAATGTGTCAAAGAAGTCACAGTCCTTGGGTAAGGCGCGAAAGAATTTCGAATTAGGAACGGGCCGCAGAAACCTGTAGGCCTACTGTGAGTTTTTAAACGTGAGTCGTATACGTACACGAGAGTCGTAAGGGGACCACGTGATTACGTTTCCGTATTTTTGACATCTCCAGCCATCTCTACCGTGAGATCATTTCACGTTACAGTTTACGGTCTCGACGTTACCGTACCGTGTACACTGTACGGTATAAATGGTTGAAGAATTAAAACAAAGTAAGGCAGGCAGTAATGTTTCGATAAAAGAGGCTTTAATGCGTTCATCTAAGAGTTGCTTTCATATAACAGTAACACAATATATGTGGTAACTACATCGAAGAACGTATTTGGTTCCGTGTGCGTTTAGATTTTTCTCTATGCTATGAAAAAAAGGTAAGTTCTTGTATTAATTTTTACACTATGAAATATTTCAAAGAGTACATACAAATTATAGTTTGATTAATTTCTAACGAAATTATTGAAATATCCAAAGGAAAAAAATTAAAAGTGGAGTAAAATCAAACTAGTGCTCACAGAACTATTGGCGTATAGTTTTTAAGAGGTAACTAAACGCACTAAGAAGGCCGGACGTATAGACTAATGTTTGCCGAACGAGATGATTCACGATATGTGACTGACTGTCATGTGTTACGTCTGTTTGTGCGAATATGTGGTATTTCAAATATTTATATGGCTGAACAGCCTTATGAAAGGTTTGGTGGATTTGAAGAAACCAATACTGTATTTGGATAACGAGTCTGCTATAAAGCTATCGCACAATTCGAAGCACGAATACCACAAACGTACAAAACATATCAAACTTATATAAGCATCTATTTGTGCGTGAATGTGTTATTTTATGATAGTATTGAATAAAAAAAAAATATGTTTAAGGAGTTCCTTAAACATATACGGGTCACCAGTTAGTGACCCAGATATTTTATTCTATAGCTATTCGTGACCAGTGGCTTTGCCCGCATGACATACTGCTCCTGTACCCGCGAACCAGTTCCTTGAAGTTTCGGTGAGCCTGCTTAATGCTTCAATATACATACATATATAGAAATATTAATCCCGTGACTGCGAACCACGGGAACCTATATCCGCGATAAAATAAAGGTCCATTCAAGTATCATAAGATAACACTCCAACAGATAAAAAGTACTGGTCATTTTTGATGTTCGTTGAGATAGCGAAGAATTTTGAAAATTCTTAAACCTTCAGTCAATCTTGCATTATTTAAGCGAAGACATGTTAAAATCTATACAGATATGTAAAACATTACGTATCCTAATTTACAATAATAAAAATATGGTTTAGATCCCGAACTCCGCTGTTCTGCCCCCTATTAAAAACAAGCCTAAATGTACTAACATTAATGTAATGAATCCTATTCCTTACAGTTGGAGCAATAAAAGGAAAGGCCGCATGAATAAAAATTGATAACAAAACTGATGCAAATACTGATGAACAATCAATAAATCAATCTGTAATCGGTCCCATGTAATAGGCGGTGAGCCTATTGCTGTATTCCGGGCAATATTGTTGACTCGAGCCATGCATTTGAGGCTGATGTTAAATTTGACTGGGCTGTACATATCTGTCTGATGTTAAATTTGATTAGCCCTATCCCTTAATCGCCTTGTACGACACCACATGGGAAGAGAAGTTGTGGCTATATGTACTTAATAAACCTGTTAAAAGTTAATTTTGCATTATTTAAGCGAAGACTAACTAGAAATCTATTAACAGGTATGTAATATAATATCTACTCCTAGCTTTAAAGCTTTCTTCATCTGAGTGGCAATCCCATGACTCGTCTGTCATGGGATTGCCACTCACATGAAGAAAGCTTGGATGCGTCCATCCAAGCTCTCAATTTGAAGCCCGTGGTCTTCTATTATGCTCCCCATTCAGTTGTTTAGGTTTTTGTCAGTGACTGCCATCGGACTTCTTGGTCCCGAAGGGAAAGCCTGTACCAGAACCTGGGCCCGAAGATCTTGATGGGGCTCATATCCAGTCAATTTGTGGGGATATACCCAAATTTAAAGTGAACAAGTGGTCTCAAAACTCGTTCCAATCCCACTTAATTGAATTCAACCCTAAACTTAATAATGTAAATAATATTATAAACTCTATTCACAGTTGGAGTAATTAATGAAAGGAGAATCCATATGAATAAAAGTCGATACTGATGAACAACGTCTGCATTATTCTAATATAATTTCATAGCGAGTTCTTTATGATCACTTGAGTGTACAATAATATAAATAACAATAAATAATGTCCATTTTCCTTTGTTTTATTTGTTTTATTTCCAGCAATTTCCATTTAAATAACATTTTGCCTCTTTCTTTACTAAATTAGTCACCAAGTTCCATATTTTCCTTTCATACATCTGATGAATAGTGGACGAGGTTTCGGCGCAGTTGCCTCTTGGAGCTTATAACATCGTATTTGACGTGTTGGTTTTCGGTGATGTAGAATTGGGAAATCCTATGTCTTCCCGTGGGTAAGAAGGCTAATAAGGAATAGGGCAATTCTTCATCTGACCGTAAACAAATTATAATCACAGTAACTGAATACTGTCAAGCCATATCATCATTTACAATATGTCCATCCAGTGGTACATCAACAATACCTAATTACTTGAAACAAAACATGGATTAATAATTATAAATACCAAAAAAATCTTTACATTCATACGCCCAACAGCTGATCATAAGAAAGCCGCCATATTACGGTAACGATACTTCATCACTCAAAATACAAACAAGCACCAAATTGTCAAGTATTCTAGGAAATTATACGTAAACCGTAGCTAGTTCCGTTGACACGAGAGTCACTACGGTATACGAAGCACATGACAGCCCACCTACCGTAAACGTAATCACGTGGTCACCTTACGACTCTCGTGTACGTATACGACTCACGTTTAAAAACTCACAGTAGGCCTACTAAACCCCCTACCTACCTAGTACTGTAGAGCATTAGGACTTTTACAATAAAGGTCGTGGCATACATAACGGGATAAAACAACGCACGGGACGGGCACGCGGCTGTCCCGTTGACAATGGGAATGTGGTGTTAATACATACGAACCGAGACAGTGATTCGGGTACAACGTACTAGTGTTGTGAACAAGGAAAGATGTCTTTTTCATTTCAGGAATTGGCTTTAAACTTTAACATCGTCGGCGACGAGATTTCTCCCGCCCGCATGTGCCACGTTCTTGTCCCGTCCGTGTCACCGTGACATATGCACTTCCGCATACAATTTGTATCAATCAATCAATCAATTAATCCACTGCAGTCCACTGCTGGACATAGGCCTCCCCCAATTTGCGCCATTTCGTACTATCTTCCGCCTGCCGCATCCAGTCCGTCCCAGCCTCCTTTTACAGGTCATCGGTCCATCTGGCCAGGGTGCGCCCTACCCTTCGTTTGCCTTCTCGCGGTCTCCACTCTAGGACTCGTCTGCTCCAACAGCCATCGGTCCTTCGACAGACGTGGCCAGCCCATTGCCACTTCAGCTTGCTTATACTGCGAGCTATGTCGGTAACTTTGGTTCTTTGTCGGATGACCTCGTTCCAAATTCTATCCTTCAGAGAAACTCCAAGCATAGTTCGCTCCATAGCCCGCTGCGCGACTTTTAGTTTATGGACTAGCTCTACCGTTAGTGTTCACGTTTCGGCATAACATAACAGACTGGTCAAAGAATTTTGTTTTCAGGCATTGCGGTATAAAAAATTGTATAAAACAATATTTCCCAAACTTCCTGTCCCGTCCCGTTTGTGCAATAACCCGTCCCGTATGCAACAGCCTTTGAGGCCAATGAATAGCCATTTACAATATTGTTCATCAATAAGAACATATGCAACACAACCTAATTCCCGTTGTATTACTATAGAACACTTGTGTAGGGCTCTTCTCTGAAGCCATAGACCGGAACAGGCCGAGACGGACCGACAGTCCAATAGATTAATTAATATATATCACAGTACCCCCACGACCATAACAGCACAATCTATGATTATCAAATGCAAATTTAAAACATCGCGTCGTCGTAAATAGCGAATCATCATCATCTATTTATAGGATACTATTAGGGTGTATGAGGTGTGCAGATCATAAGGCTTGACGCTCTGGCGAAGTCTGTCTTTTCACGGCTGAAAGTAAAATAATGATGATAGTTCCACAATCCATCTTTCTCTTTCATACTTTGTTGTCAAACATCATCTCTGCAGTTTACCCAGCCCTCTTACGTAATCATTTTTTTTCTTAGATCTGGCTCCGTTAATAAGGCCCTCTAATTTTACATTCACACTTTAAACCTTCGTAACAATCTCACTCTCGTCTCTTCTCCTTCTATGTCATATCATGACAATCGCTCTTTTGCCCATTATTGTCACACCACACATTCTCATTTTCGCTACGTGAACAAAATATGGCAAGGTTATCATTATAATACCGATAATGAATTTTAATTATTTGCAAATAATTAACAATCGTTATAGGTCTTAAAATTTTCATAGCATCCAAAAAAAAACGAACCTTGCGAAAAACATAAAGTGGTATAATCGCCTATCGTGCCAGCTGCCGCCGACTGGCGCGGGGCTAAAATAATTATGAATTTTATGCTTAATACTTTTTAAAGACCGTAAGGTTTAGTATTCTATTCGCGGTAAAAATTGTTAAATATTCATTTCTGAACGGGAATAAAAAATTTACGCAGAACTTAAGGTTTTTCGAAGGATTAAAGCGCAATCGAATAACAACTGAAGGCCTTAAAGATAGGGTTCAATTTTAAATGGAAAGATTCTAATTTTATATGTCTATTTCGCGGCATAAATGTTAAGCGAGTGAGAATTTTTCGAATTGCAATTCTGTTTCCTTTTGGAATATTGAGTTTCTGTCATGTTTCAAACAGATTAAATTTTTAAATCGCGGCTAGCGGTAATTGCTTTTCATATTGTTGCATTGCTCAGCATATTAAAAATTACACGTTTTAAAAAAAATTAAGGAAACAAAGAATTCATCATGAATTTTTGTTATATTATTTTGGCTCATGTCACACGTATTATAGGAAGTGGGTAGTTGTCTCCTGTACACAATAACACAATAGTTATTGTTGGTAATTTTGAATTAATAAAAACAAATCAAAACAAAACATGGCCCGAATCTACGTCAACAGAAGGCAAACGAAAAAGTTAAAGAAAAATTGTTTGCGTTACCAAAACCTGGTTGGTTAGGTACCTACTTAACTAAAGGAAAACAATTCTTTAGCGACTTTTTATTAAAACATATATTAAACAAATAAACTGGACTAGCTCACTGACTATTGATTCAATTTCGGTTTTTAGTCTTCAAAATAAGTTTCTACACAGAAAAATATTGCTGAGTTTTTAAATAAAACTTATTAGGAAGACATTAAGATTTGTTTACGTTAAGGAGTATAGTCGCCGCCATTCGTGACTTAAACCATATATAAACTAGAGAGGGGGGAGTCGCGAACTCGTAAATATGTCGGGTTTTATAGTAGCGCGCCCCAACAGGGGCTCCCCGCTCAGGTTGCCCTCCAGGGGTGGCTCCATCCCTAAGTTTTTACTTGTTTTTTGCGTCCGGGTTTGTTAGCAATGATTTCTTGATTACTTATCCGTGTAATAGGGATGTCTTGAGTGAGATAATTTGGTTACGATGGTTTGAATTCGTAATCGATCACTAAATCTGTTTTGTTCTAATACTTAATCAGTTCGGTGTACTTATCTGATGAACCAGTGAATTATAAGTACCTACCAATTATGTTATTGATGTGTTTCAATAGTGAATACGGACAGATTTATAATAATCGAATAAACTTACCTATACTTTTGGTTGTTAGAACATTTTTTAGAACTCTTAAACCTTATTATTATGGAAATCAGAGTCGTCAAACTGTCATACCTTATTTTGCCAGTATGTCCTCTAAGAATTTTTTAAGAGACATGAGTGTACCGAAGACTTCGGCGCTCCACGTAAATAAATAATATATATTCCACAACATTTCACACAACGCTAATTAGACCCATGGTAAGCATAGCTTAACTAGCTTGTGTTATGGAATCTAGAATGCGGATAAACATAATTAGATACGTTCTTTTTTTGTAAATACATACATATTATACATAGAAACACCCAGACCAATGCAAATATACATATTCATGCATACAAATATTTGCATTGAGCGGGGATCGAACCCGCGCCTCCTGCGTAGCGGCCGCGTTCACTACCGCCACGCCACGAAGGCTGTAAACATGTGAAACATCTAAATATTCTTAGCTCGCTGATAAAGTATTTCAATAATAATGTCGAACGGAAATAGTTTAATATTAGTGACAATAAATCAAACAAGTATTGTTATTTTTAATTGCTTTAGTCTCCCGTGGCGCTGATTGAACCACTGTGGAGAGGCGCCGTGGGCGGAGCACACTGGGTTCGCTACCTGACTGAGGCGGACAAAAAATTATTTAATTAAAATAAATATTTGCACTATTTATCTTCCTACTAATATTATAAATTGGGAAAGTTTTTGTGGATGTTTGGATATTTGTTGCTCTTTTACGCAAAAAAATTAAATGGATCTGGATGAAGTTTGGCAAAGAGTTAGTTTAGCCTGAAAAGGTTCCGTTTTATACACATACACGCTTGTAAAGCCTCGAAGGGGTACGCAGAGGTGTTAAAACCTTTCGTTCATTTCGCCAACTACGGTTATCGGTCACACGTAATAGAAGGCGAGCCTATTATAACACCGAAAGTCCGAGTCTACCGAGACCTGATATAGGAAGGGATTCCCATATGATAGAACTCTTTACAATGTCTTAACATTGATAGTTTTATGGGTAAAGTCGAAAAGAACAGGTTTGATAGATGGAAAAGGCAACATGCGTGACAATGACAATGGTCTTACTATTGAATGAAATTGTAAAGCAATTGGTGGCTATGACCGCGTGGTCCGACCGCAAGCAGCAAAATTCTGCGTCGTCCGACCGATCGGAGCAACAGCAACAAATATTCCGTGTCGTCCGTTCGGTCGGACCACGCGGTCATAGCCTCAATTAGTAGGTAATAATCAGTTAGTAGGTCGTAATAAACGAATTTTCTTCCTTTCTTTCTTTCTAGGTATGTTAACTATTTAAATCGATTAAGATGAGAAGTAAGGGACTGGACATGGGTACAAGTCCCGCCTGAACAATTTACTTTTTCCAATCTTAATTGAAATGGTCTTATCTTTTTTTTCTGTCGTATCGACGGCATTCGTTTGCCCAGTGTGCAGCTACCCTGATTTTGTTCTCCGAGGCGCTCATTAGTTCCTCTGCTGTACATTCGTGTGCGCAAGCAGCACAATAGCAGGTGGGCCGTAGTCTGTGGCGTGGCTTCACATCCTCACTTAATTCCCTCTCTTCTGAGAAACCCCACGGTTTTAATTACCTTCGGCCAGTCAAGTCCGAAGTCTGTTTAAGGACTTGCAGGTGGTGTAGGTCTTACCATCAGGGATATTAAAGTGGAGAAGCATGAAGGCGGGCTCCAGGCCAGTGATAAGGACAAAGGCAGAGAAAAGTCATGTTTTGTCAGGTGGTAGATGCTTGCTTTATGCTGAATAAAAGAGCTGGATCAACCAGGGTACTTGTGCTACCGCATTCTTCAACATATCACTGTTGCTTTCAATTGCATCTGAGGCTTTCACCTTATTGTTAAATTCCTTAACTCATATTTATTTGGCTTTTATCATGGAAACTGCCATCTGTCCTCTGTACCCTGAGAGCCAAGCCTGTGCCAGAGCATTATTCATCAAGCAGCATACTGGTGTGCAGGTGATCTTGGCTTCACTCTGAAGAATTTGGTTTTCAGAAAAAAAGACACATTCAGTGTTATCAGCCTTAAAATGATTAATACATAAAAAAACACTATGAAATTATTGAGTAGTAAGTATTTGTATCCGGCTATTATAGTTTTTCACAATATGGTAAGTATTCTTATTATAGGTACTATCCATACTAATATTAAATTTTTATTTATTATTTTTTTATTTATTTTTATACTATTTTTATTTATATTATAATCTGTCTGTTGGTCTGTCTGTCTGTGTGTTATGCTTTCACGCCTAAAACACTGAACCGATCTTGATGAAATTTGGTACAGAGGTGGATTAGAGCTTGGGAACGGACACAGTCGAGTAACGAGCCAAATATAGAGGCAAGTGAAGAGGCGAGTAGAGATGGTTATAGGGGCGAGTGGATATGCGATTAGAGAAGCCAGTGGAGAGGCGAGTATAAAATCAACTAGAGTCCAGTAGAGAGTAGAATAGAGAGGCGAGTGGGGAGACGAATGTAGAGGCGAGTAAATATCGAATGGAGAGTTGAGAAGAGCTTCGAGTACAGAGACGGGTAGATAGGCGAGTGGGGAGGCGAGTAGAGTAAGTCAAGTAGAGAGGCGAAAGAGAATGGAGTGGATGGGCGAGTATAGAGGAGAGTACAAAGTCGAGTAGAGGGGAGTAGAGAAGTCAGTAGAGACTTCAAATACAGATTCAAGTATAGAGGCGAGTAGAAAGTCGAGAACAGAGGCGAGTAAATAGTCGAGGCCAAAGTTGACTAGAGGCGAATTTAATGCTCAATAGCGTCGGTTCAACACTAAGCGATAACCGACATCCACGCGCGCGAAGCCGCGGGCTACAGCTAGTTTATCATATTACAAACTGTTTAGGTTATTATTACAGAATGGATATTTAAAGATAATAAAATCTACCTTTTGCTGGTTTTTACTCTTTTACAAAATGAAGTCCACATTTGCAAATGAGAATTTTTGCAAAGTATTCACAACATGTACAACACATATCCTCAGCTGCATGATGTTATGTATTATGAGTTAGTAGACATAATCATAACACTATTGAGTTATCTACACTAACATAGTGTGTTGATCATAAGCAAAAATGTGCTGTTGATGACTAAATAAAACTTTTCAGAATTTGTTTAGGTGCTTAACTAAAGGTAAACAATTTTGTAGGATTTTTTATTAAAAACGCATTGTTAAATAATTTAAATATATTAAATATTATAAAATTAAATTAAAATTAAAACTAATCACTACATAGTATCAAACAAAATCGTATTGTCTGTTGCTATATCTCTATGTATGCTTAAATCTTTAAAACTACGCAACGGATTTTGATGCTAATAACTATTTCAGACCAAATCACCAAAAACGGTTCCTACCCGGAATTTCAGGATGTCTAAAACACAACTCTTTACTGGCGGAAAGTTTAAAAGATGCCAGATCAAATGAAAAGCTCTTTTGGCTCAGTACAACACGAGCTTATATTGTTTGCATTAAAATGGTATCACTTTCCGTCCATCATTTGGGCCTCTTATTATGGTAAATTAAAGTTTGTGATTAATACCAAAGATGTATACACGCAACCATTAAATTATAATGTGGGTTTGTTCCAAGATTGCTGTTTATCACCCATAGCTTTAAAGTAATAAATATTTTAGTAGACACCATTTCCACACACGACAAGAAGTGGGGCTATCGGTTTAAGCTAAACGGTAAATATACGAAGTCTATCCTCGCATTCGCGGACGATTTGGCAATACTGACTCGCAACCCAAAGCAGTGTCAGGACATACTGCGTAGAGTAGACGATTTCTGTACATGGACAGATGGAATGAGAACAAAACCTAGCAAATGCTACTGACTATATGTGGGTTAGCGGGGTACCAGGTATACTTCATATGACCCAGGGCTTAGTATAGGCGGGGAAAACGTTTCAACTATATCTGATATCGTGACTTGAGGTTGCACTCCAGCTTTGGACGAATTAATGGATAGTTTCATTATCGATTTAAAAAAGGTAGACCAACAACCAATAAGTAATGTTAAAAAAACTTGGATTTATGATAATTATTTAACCTCGCGTCTTACCTGGCCGTTTCTTATATATGATATAAACCAGAGCCTCCTCAAAGAACTAGATGCGAGTGTTACGAAGACACTGAAGTCGTGGCTAGGGCTAGCTCAGTCGGCCGACTCGTCGGCACCATATAGATCCGCGAATAATTTTGGAATGACGCTTAAGAAGCCATCAGAACTCTATAAACACCTTAGAGTAACTAAAATGCACGTCTTATCGAAATCTAAAGACGAAATAGTAAAAGTCCTTCCAAAAGATAAAAATGCATCAGAGCTCGACTCACGCCTCCAGTTCCATAAAAAAATCATGATAGGCTCGCAGACTGGTATATTCGGAGACAAACAGATAAAGAAATAACAAAATCTTTTCTTCAAGCTGACCAAAACAACACCTTTAAGGTGCACGCAATGAACCTAGAAATGTAAAACGAATGGTTGACCCTAGGTGAATTCTGAATTCCCATAGCGTTAAAGTGGCGTACCATAATATACGACTGGTCACCGGCCTTACTTGGTTTTTACCTAAATGCATTCCAGTTGACCCTCCCCGACCAAAGCATTCTAGTCAGCTGGGGAAAAGCCACAGATAAAACATATAACTCATGTGCTGAAACAACTGGTACGGCTAGGCACCTGCTAGTGTGTTGTAGGACGCTATTAGACCGGGGTCATTACTCGCGCCGACATGATAAGGTATTAGAAATCATACGTGAGGCTGTAAGTTTGGCGGTAGGTAGAGCGAAAAAGGATTAACCACAAACCAAAGAAATGTCATTGTGTTTGTAAAGGAAGGCTGCTCAAAGAAATCACCTCAAAAGCCATATTCAATTTTGATGGCTGCCGTTGACTGGACAATCGTAGACACGTATGAGAAGCACTACAAAATACCGGAGGATATCTGTGCCTCATCCATCATCCAGACCCGACATATTCCTTTTTTCACGCCGCATAGGTGTGCAGTGCTTGTAGAACTCACAGTACCGTGGGAAACTAATATACACACACAAATACTTTGACTTGACTAACGAGTTAATCAAAAACGGCTACGTGGTTAAACTCTACGCCGTAGAAGTAGGAGCAAAGGGAATTCCAGCTAAATCCCTGTTTACCCTACTTAAAGACCTTGGATCTCGGAAGAGAACCTCAGTAAGCTCTTTACTAAATCGAATATCAAAAGCGGCATTGATAGGATCTTACCAAATATGGATAGGTAGGGGGGGGGGGGGGGGGGGAAGAGGACAGTAATGACGGTGGAGGTGAGCGCCGATGTATCACGAGGTGGCCACCCTGAACCTACATCTAGGTCGCAAGTCCCAGTCGCCGTCATGTTGTTCCCCTCTGTACCACGCTATGGACCCGGTGACCGCACCGTGAATCCATGAAGTACTGAGAATCTAATCTCTTGAAGAGGAAGGTTTATATATATAATAACATCCATTGCACCCGTGCAATGCCAGGGTGGGTCGCTAGTTTTAAATAAGCTAGGCTAACTAACTGACTTACTAGTCGTTCAATTTTAGTTTTTAGTCTTCAAAATAAGTTTCTAAACAGAAACATATTTATCAACTGAGTTTTAAATATTACACATTAAAAAGACATTTCAGGATTGTTTGTGTTTAGGTAGGCACATAACGGAATGCAGTATAAGTTAATTCTTATAAGATTTAATTAAAATTAAGTGATTTTCCAACAATTCTTTAGATTGGCTTAGATCTTGGTTACATAATTATAATCATAATCATAATATTGATTCTGTGGATCATAGGTTAGTCATAAAGGTCTTATAATATAAGCTATATTATGTACGCTATGTCCTACCATATGTTATTTACAGATTATAAAACTAAATAAAATTAAAATAAGATAGGCTCAATAGAGTACCCATTTGCTTATGCAATAAAAATAGAGAGAAAAAAACAAACTCATAGCATAGCATGGACTTAAGTGTCTTATGAGACAATACTCACAAAAACACAACAACCAAACTTTTGGATAGGGGATATTATTGTTTTAAATACTTTTGCATATAAAATAGTTTTGTAACATCCCAATGGATTATTATAGTTCAAATAAAGACTATATTAGTTTTCAAAGAGTAGGTACTGTGCTTTCTTTAGAATATATTTAGATTTTGAGTTTTTACAGTGATTGTGAACATTCATTAGAATTTATAGAAACCTTAACTGATAAATAACTGTCATTATTTTTTACCAAGGATGATAAGGTCAATTCTAATTAGAACCTACTTTCCAACTCAATTACTAAATTCATAACGATGTAAGACAGACGATATAACAATCAGCATTCTAAATTCAAAACGAAGTCATAAAAACACGCGTCGCACTTCATAATAACATCAAACGACGCAAAGGCATTCTCAGAACGTCCACACACTGTCAACATCAAAGCTTGTCGGCTTCCACAGAAACGTGCAACAAATTATGTATTCTAACTAATTCCCATTAATATCTGTATGGAATGACCGTAAGGACCTATAAATAGCCCACAAAAAGGCTCAAAGGATGCGACTTACCGGATAGAAGGAGTATAACCAGTAGAAATGAACGCATCACGCACATTTCGAGACACTTTATCACACAAAATTACAACATTGAGTCCTAAAACTTGTTTTTCAGACAGTAATATTCATTTTTCGCTCAAATTATATGAGTTAAAGGCATGTTTGATTGTGACGGTGAACGTAAACAACTTGACGATCACACGACCAGCCGCGCCGCTACTTCGCACGATGAATAAAGTTAAGTTAGGCGAACAAACTGCAAGTCGGAGCTTCAAAGCTCAAAAGCTGCTTTCACAGACGACACACATCGAAAAAAAAGTTGTTCACGAACGCACACATACCCATTCGGGGGAATCCAGACAGTGGCTAACTTCATTACATATTTGACAGTTCATTCACACCATTCTGTTCGGAAACATTGAAAACAATTTTGATAGTTACTTTATTGTAATATAAAATTAACTATAAAGCCTACGAAATTAGTGAAATTTTCTAAATAATATCTACGAGACTTTTGAGATTTGCATCGCTTGTATTAAAAATATTTTATTAGTTTTGTCTGTAGCTCAATAGATGGCAGTATTGTAAATATAACTGAATTTATTTTTCGTTTAGAATCTTTACGTAATTATTCAGCAGAAAGCGCGTCGGTTGTAAGATTGTGTTTTAATATGATTTATTTCCTTTGAAATAACAATGTAATTTCATTATGTACACTATATAAATACTAATGGTACTACGACTCGTCAATAGGTGGCGCCATAGAGCGGTATATGTACAAAATGAAATAACAATGATAAAAGCCCATTAAAACCTGATAGTGATACTGACATTTCGATAAATTTGTTTACAAATAAAAAAAATTGTGGGGTCAGTGTTCGCGTGAGAGATTTAAAATGTCTCGAATATTACTTGGCTTACTTTAACAGTATTCTAAATTCCTAACACCTGTTTATTTGAGTTGTAGTTTTCTTTCTTATCTTACTTTATTTAGTGAGAGTTGTCAGATATTTTTGTTGAAATAAAACTAACAAGCTTAAACATTCTTTTTATTGCTAAAATGATGCTTGGCAAATGTCTGACCAACAATTAACGGGAACACTAATGTAGCATCTGCATATAGCTTAACCGGTGTTGCATTTGGCCTGATCTTGCCCCATGATACAGCCTCATCTGGCCTGGCCCCTGCATCACTGCCATCATATTCACTCGCAGTATTAATGTAAACAGCGTAATCTGCACCGTTTCTCATAAGATTTGCGTTACAAATGTGATGTTTAATCACCCCTCCGCCTAAGATTATCATTCCAGTATTGTTTGCTTTCACAGCCATGGTATTCAGCCTTCGTAGGTCTCCCAATATGTCAATAATAAGTCCCGGACGTTTAAACGAGTGGAAATACATCATGTCTCCTAACGAACCGTCAGTCAATGCTGGACTGAAGATGGGAATATTGTTTCTCCAAGCCCAATAACAAACTGAGCTCTCATCATTTATTTTCTCACCTAATCTAGCTATAATTTTTGATGGAGTCCAAACAGTTCCATCTCGGGTCTGCTCATCTATCATATCGTTTAGCAGTGGTGTTACCCATTCCTCGAAGCGACAATAATTATCATTTGGTACTAACAGATTGCCAATGCGGTTGATACCACGAGTTCTCAACAATTTCCCACTCAAGTTGAAGTCTCCAATGTAAGTAGGAGCTAGACATTTAATAAAATCCTCCTCGACGCCACCGGCGGTAGTGACTACACAATCAACAAGCTTATTTTTGACCAAAAATCGAAGTGTATCGCGAAGTCCGGATGAGATCATGTTAGAAGTATATCCCAAGAATATGGTACAGTTAGTTTTCTTCTTAATAAACGGGTCCTCTTCGTAAGGATCGCAATTTTCTTCTGTCAGAGGTACAGAACGGCTTTTTAGCATTTTATTAATCTCTTGCACTGCATTGCCAAAGCTAGTGGCTTGGAAGCCGGAGTGAGCGAAACTTTCGAGGATTTTGTTGTAATCAGTGCCGTTTTCCCAGTCGTAGCCTGAGACGATGGGTGTTTCTGCTGGTAGCTCTTGACTTGGCAATAAAACAGCGTTTATAGCTACGTTTGGGGCCAGATTGGAGCTCTTTTCAGTGATATTTCTATTATCCATTATTATCGTATGTATTGTAAACTACAACAGCATAATAAGCGGTCAAAAAGTTTTTAAACTTCAATAATTGAAAATATAGATTTTTCTATATTTTCGTGAGTTGCGGAGATTCTATGATATGCAAAACTAATGTCACTCATATGACACTGAATTGTCAACATTGTCATTATCAAATTGAAAGCTGTCATAAATTGTCATTTTAAACGTTTAGTTACAACCATGAAGTTATAGATAAACATGGAGGCCACACTTCTAATACCTACTTGAAGCATAGTCTGTATATTACTGTCTTGCTCTGTGTGGGCTAACGTCTCTTTCTAAGTAGGGTAACCTTAATTTTAATTTAGCCAGGATATTTCATTTTAAACATTTTTGAATACATACACAGGGCCGTCTTAACCGGGGGTTCAAGGGTGCGGCCGCACCCGGGCGCGTAGCCCGAGGGGGCGCAGGCCGAGCTCTATATTATATCAATTTTATCAGGATATCTTCGAAATTGACAAACTAACATCCCCTGGCCCTATCCCCCCCTCTACCCCCTTTTTCGTGATCAAAGGTAGCCTATGTTCGTTCCCAAGCTTTAAATTATCTCTACCAAATTTCACAATAGAAGACATTCATGGCCCTACTCCCCCCTTTTATCGTGAAAAGGGGGGACCATTTTCGCGATAAACGGTAGCATTTGTCCGTTCTCAAACTCCAATTCATCCTTTTACCAAATTTCATCAGGATATCCCAGTTTCGTCCTATTTCAATTCTGCCAATTCTTTCCAAAGTCCTCGAGAACACAGTGCGAAATCAATTAGCTTCTTACCTTTCCTCTTATGGTCTACTGAGTCCATACCAATCTGGCTTTCGTTCAGGCCATAGTACAGTCACGGCACTACTTAAAATATTAGATGATATAAGACTGGCCATGGAGAATAAACTCCTGACAGTAATGGTTTTGCTGGACTTCAGTAGCGCCTTCAACTCTATTGATTTCGACATCCTCCTGGGCATCCTATCATCATTAAATATGTCGTCCTCTGTAATCGCATGGTTTAACTCCTATCTTCGTGGTCGCTCGCAGCGGGTTCGCTCTGACGAGGCATCCTCTGACTGGTGTGACCTTGCTGCGGGCGTTCCACAAGGTGCCGTCCTCTCTCCTCTTCTTTTCTCGATTTTCATCAATGCTATCAACAAAGTGATATCTTCAAATTTTCATCTCTACGCAGATGATTTGCAGCTATATCGCCATTTTGGGACTGACGAAAGGAATGAGGCCATTACTGCCATCAATAACGACCTCAAAAGCATTGGTGCTTGGGCAAAATCGTTCGGACTGCTTGTCAATCCTGCTAAATCCCAGGCACTCATTGTAGGTGGCAGATACTTCTACAATAATCTTGACCATGCCTCTCTTTCTCCTGTCTACTTTAATAATACTGTGATACCGTATACCGCGGTTGTCAAAAATCTAGGGGTATATATTGATTGTAATCTGTCGTGGACTAGGCATATCACCGAGGTCAGCAGAAAAGTCTTCGGTACGCACCATTCTCTTAAGCGCCTTCAGAATTTTCTTCCTTTTAAGACAAGAATCTGTCTTGCTCAATCTCTTCTCCTTCCTCTTTTAGACTATGCTGATGTCACCTTTCTCGACGCAACTGAAGAACTCTGGAACAAGCTGGAGCGGTTGCAAAATTTATGTATCCGGTTCATATTTGGTCTACGAAAGTACGATCACGTTTCAGAGTTCCGACAGAAACTGAAATGGTTACCGATTCGGCGGCGTCGAGATATTCACATTCTTTCCTTACTCTTTTCTGTTCTTCATAATCCTCACTCTCCTATTTATCTTCGAGAGCGATTTGAGTTTCTTGTCCCCAGGGGTAAACCCTGTCGTACTTTTTCTTCTCTATTACTTCGAACTCCCTCCCATAGTTCCTCTTACTATAATTAATTCCAGTTCCCATTCAGACAATTCCTTTACGGTTTCTGCAGTGCGGCTGTGGAATTCTCTTCCTCATTCAATACGTGATAGCCCTTCTTTAAATATCTTTAAGGAACGAACAAGAGACTATTACCTTTGTAGAATATACTGCTTCCGGGCTGTTTGGCCGTGGTCGATGTGAAACTTGCGTTCCAGACGTTTCGTCGATCACTGCGGTCGACATCTTCAGTGGCGCAGGGCCGGGCGACGACAACTTCGGAGACCTTGCCTCGCCGGCGGCTGACTTGCGACTAATGCCGAACCTTGAATCACGGCTGTATTTATAGGCACGGTCGGAGCGGGGAATCGACTCATTCGATTCTGATTGGTCGAGCGCTGTGGCGCGGACGTACGCGATCCTGATTGGTTGTTTGCACTGTTTTACCGAGTGGCTCTCAGTGCTGGGTACCAATCTTTTTGGAGCTGAAATCCCTCGTTTTTTCGGTTGAAGTTGTTGGGATGCTTGAATATTTCGATGGCTTCTCGAAGTATACGTGGGAAAAAATGTGTTGTGGTAGCTAGAACTTTCGTGTTCTGAAATTCGATGGTATGATTCCCATCCTCTTGGGTGTGTTCTGCAACCGCTGACTTGTCGAAGTGGCAGGGGCGGCAATTCCGTTCATGTTCCGACAGGCGGGTCTTGATGCTTCTTTGGGTGGTGCCCACGTATACCGAGCCACATGAGCAGGGGATTCTGTAAACTCCAGCTGACGCTAGTGGATCACGTGGGTCCTTGACCGAACGGTGAAAATTCCGTAGCTGCGTCGTGGGCTTGAAGATCGGCTTGATGTTATAAGCTTCTAGCAGTCTTCCGATACGATCTGTAATGCCACGAATGTATGGCAAGAAAGCCTTCCCTATCGGAGCAGGTTTTTCCTCATCCTGGTTTGTCTGCGAACCTTTTTTTGGGTGAAGAGCTCTCCGTATCTCATGTGCAGAGAATCCATTAGCCTGGAAGGCCGAGTCCAAGTGGCGTAACTCGTTTTGTAGGTGTTGAGGTTCACAGATGGTCTTAGCTCGGTGGACCAGTGTCTTGATAACTGACATTTTTTGTCTGGGATGGTGGTTGGAGTCCTTGTGTAGGTAACGGTCTGTGTGTGTCGGCTTTCGATAGACTCGGTGACCAAGACTGCCATCTTCTTTTTTGGATACTAGGACATCCAGGAATGGTAGCTCCCCGTTCTTCTCAACTTCCATGGTGAATTGGATGTTCGGATGGATGCTGTTTAGGTGATCCAGGAACTTAGTCAGCTCCGAGTCCCCATGAGTCCAAACCACGAAGGAATCGTCCACGTAGCGGAACCAGACCTTAGGCTTCTTGGGAGCTCTATCCAGAGCGTCTTCCTCAAATGATTCCATGTAAAAGTTCGCGACTACCGGACTGATGGGGTTTCCCATGGCTAAACCGTCCACTTGCTCATAGAACGTGCTGTTCCACTGGAAGTAGGAAGTCGTCAACACGAACTCGAACAGATCTGCGATGTCCTTGGAGAAGAGTGGTCGGATACGCGACATTGCTTCCCTGACCGGAACTCTCGTGAACAGAGAGACAACGTCGAAGCTGACTAGACGATCGTCCGGATGTAGTTTTAGGTTCTTAAGTTTCTCCACGAAGTGGCGAGAGTCTTTGATGTATGACGAGGATGATCCGACATGTTGTTGAAGCAGTCCGGTGAGATACTTCGAGACTGGATGAGTGGGTGAGCCGATAGTACTCACGATGGGCCGGAGCGGTACTGAAGGCTTATGGATCTTTGGTAACCCATACAACCTAGGTGGAAGAGCTTCAGACTTCTTGATGAAGCTTTGCGTTTCTTCTGGGATAGACGAACCCTTGATCAGGTTGTTTACCTGTCTCAAGATTCTTGCCGTTGGGTCTTTTGGAATCTCCTTGTAGGTAGCTGGGTCGAGAAGATCCTTGATCTTGGTCTCATAATCCTTGGTGTTAAGAACCGCTGTGGCATTGCCCTTATCAGCTTTCAGGATAACAATATCCTTGTTCGCTCTTAGGTACTTTAAGGCTTTCCGTTCTTTCTCTGTGATATTGCTCCTCGGTGGCTTGGCTCGCTGTAGAACTCTAGACGACTCTTGGCGGACCCTCTCAGCCAGTTCTTGGGGGAGTTTACGAAGGCTTGCTTCGACGTTTGCGATGATATCTTCCACCGGAACTGATCTTGGGGCAATGGCAAAGTTCTCACCTTTGCTTAAGACTGACATCTCCTCCTCGGATAGTTGGTGGTCTGACAGGTTCACTACTACAAGTCGTTTATCCAGACTTGGACCAGACTCTTGTGCTCTTGGGAGCCTGTTAAACTTCCTCATCTGACGTGTAGTAGCCTGCTCGCTTTCCCAGGTCATGGTGTTGAACGTTAGTTTTTCCAGGCGGTCCCAATCATTCGGTGAAAGCTCATGGGCGACTTGAAGGTGGACTCTGAGAAGATCCTGACTGAGTAGCGCCAGGGTCCGCCGTGTACTGTGAATACGTTCTCGGAGAAGGGCTTTCTCTGTACGATCGTAGATTCGGTGCGAAGCGGGACTCTGGATGATCCTCTTCTGGCGCAGAAAGTTGGGCACGACGTTGCTATCCCGACAGCGGAGTAGAAACGCCAATGAAGATAAAAGATGGGCTTTTCTTTTTCTAAGTGACTCAAGGCGGCGAACTCGCTGGTGAACTTCCTCCCCGTAGAGGCGTTGAATATAAGTCTTCAGGCTTTCACGGCCGGCGTTGCATGTAGAATATACTGCTTCCGGGCTGTTTGGCCGTGGTCGATGTGAAACTTGCGTTCCAGACGTTTCGTCGATCACTGCGGTCGACATCTTCAGTGGCGCAGGGCCGGGCGACGACAACTTCGGAGACCTTGCCTCGCCGGCGGCTGACTTGCGACTAATGCCGAACCTTGAATCACGGCTGTATTTATAGGCACGGTCGGAGCGGGGAATCGATTTGGAACACCAAGGATTATGAGACCAAGATCAAGGATCTTCTCGACCCAGCTACCTACAAGGAGATGCCAAAAGACCCAACGGCAAGAATCTTGAGACAGGTAAACAACCTGATCAAGGGTTCGTCTATCCCAGAAGAAACGCAAAGCTTCATCAAGAAGTCTGAAGCTCTTCCACCTAGGTTGTATGGGTTACCAAAGATCCATAAGCCTTCAGTACCGCTCCGGCCCATCGTGAGTACTATCGGCTCACCCACTCATCCAGTCTCGAAGTATCTCACCGGACTGCTTCAACAACATGTGGGATCATCCTCGTCATACATCAAAGACTCTCGCCACTTCGTGGAGAAACTTAAGAACCTAAAACTACATCCGGACGATCGTCTAGTCAGCTTCGACGTTGTCTCTCTGTTCACGAGAGTTCCGGTCAGGGAAGCAATGTCGCGTATCCGACCACTCTTCCCCAAGGACATCGCAGATCTGTTCGAGTTCGTGTTGACGACTTCCTACTTCCAGTGGAACAGCACGTTCTATGAGCAAGTGGACGGTTTAGCCATGGGAAACCCCATCAGTCCGGTAGTCGCGAACTTTTACATGGAATCATTTGAGGAAGACGCTCTGGATAGAGCTCCCAAGACGCCTAAGGTCTGGTTCCGCTACGTGGACGATACCTTCGTGGTTTGGACTCATGGGGACTCGGAGCTGACTAAGTTCCTGGATCACCTAAACAGCATCCATCCGAACATCAAATTCACCATGGAAGTTGAGAAGAACGGGGAGCTACCATTCCTGGATGTCCTAGTATCCAAAAAAGAAGATGGCAGTCTTGGTCACCGAGTCTATCGAAAGCCGACACACACAGACCGTTACCTACACAAGGATTCCAACCACCATCCCAGACAAAAAATGTCAGTTATCAAGACACTGGTCCACCGAGCTAAGACCATCTGTGAACCTCAACACCTACAAAACGAGTTACGCCACTTGGACTCGGCCTTCCAGGCTAATGGATTCTCTGCACATGAGATACGGAGAGCTCTTCACCCAAAGAAAGGTTCGCAGACAAACCAGGATGAGGAAAAACCTGCTCCGATAGGGAAGGCTTTCTTGCCATACATTCGTGGCATTACAGATCGTATCGGAAGACTGCTAGAAGCTTATAACATCAAGCCGATCTTCAAGCCCACGACGCAGCTACGGAATTTTCACCGTTCGGTCAAGGACCCACGTGATCCACTAGCGTCAGCTGGAGTTTACAGAATCCCCTGCTCATGTGGCTCGGTATACGTGGGCACCACCCAAAGAAGCATCAAGACCCGCCTGTCGGAACATGAACGGAATTGCCGCCTCTGCCACTTCGACAAGTCAGCGGTTGCAGAACACACCCAAGAGGATGGGAATCATACCATCGAATTTCAGAACACGAAAGTTCTAGCTACCACAACACATTTTTTCCCACGTATACTTCGAGAAGCCATCGAAATATTCAAGCATCCCAACAACTTCAACCGAAAAAACGAGGGATTTCAGCTCCAAAAAGATTGGTACCCAGCACTGAGAGCCACTCGGTATCACAGTGCAAACAACCAATCAGGATCGCGTACGTCCGCGCCACAGCGCTCGACCAATCAGAATCGAATGAGTCGATTCCCCGCTCCAACCGTGCCTATAAATACAGCCGTGATTCAAGGTTCGGCATTAGTCGCAAGTCAGCCGCCGGCGAGGCAAGGTCTCCGAAGTTGTCGTCGCCCGGCCCTGCGCCACTGAAGATGTCGACCGCAGTGATCGACGAAACGTCTGGAACGCAAGTTTCACATCGACCACGGCCAAACAGCCCGGAAGCAGTATATTCTACATGCAACGCCGGCCGTGAAAGCCTGAAGACTTAGACTATTACCTTTCTCAACAATAACAGATATAATATGTATTTATATGTATGTAAATGTATGTATGCCTATATGTATGTATTTATATAGTCTTTATTATGTGTATACATGAGTATTTTATATATGTGAATGTAGTCTATAATGGTTATATATGTATGTATATGTAATGCCTTCTGTCAGGGGTATACCTTTTGTATGCCTACTCATACTATTAAGCATTGACAAATGTACACAAGACTTTGCCTCTCTCATTGCATTGCGATTCCTCTGTGCACTCCCAGGTTTGCTGGAAGAGAACTCAATCTGAGTTAAGCTCGCCTTTGTACATAATATTTCACTTGTTTGTATAAATGCCATTTAAGTGTACATAAATAATAAATAAATAAAAAAAATAAAACTGACAAACTTTCATCCCCTATCCTCCTCTCCCCTTAAACCCCCTTTTTCGCGATTAAAGGTAGCCT
Organism: Eilema caniola; assembly: GCA_949126895.1. Lineage (NCBI taxonomy): Eukaryota > Metazoa > Arthropoda > Insecta > Lepidoptera > Erebidae > Eilema > Eilema caniola. Next base: position 411,346 of record OX421486.1, on the reverse strand, counting down.
ATGTTCGTTTCCAAGCTTTAATCTATCTCTGTATTAAATTTCATCAGGATATCTTCAAAAATGACTAACTTTCATCTCTTTCACCCCCCTTTTCGCTATGAAAGGTAGCCTATGTTCGTTACCAAGCTCTAATCCACCTCTGTACCAAATTTCATTAGGAAAGCTACAAAAATGACAAACTTTCATCCCCTATTTCCCCCCCCCCCCCCTCCATAAACCCCTTTCTCGCAACAAAAGGTAGCCTATGTCCGTTCTCGAGCTCTAATACACCTCTGTACCAAATTTCATCAAGATCGGTTCAGTGGTTTAGGCGTGAAAGCGTAACATACAGACAGACAGAGTTACTTTCGCATTTATAATATTAAAAGTATGGATTACAGATCTTAGAGAAAAATAAATGAAACATCAAAAATTTATTGCGTTTTTTTTGTTGACCGGGGGGAGGGGGCGCAGTCTGAGCTTCGCACCCTGGCGCTATATAGCCTTAAGACGGCCCTGTACATACACACAATAAAAACAATATAAATTCAGGTAGGTATGGTCATAACATAATACAGATGTACAAAGGCGAACCAAACTCAGTATTTCCTGTGTTTTCTACGAAGAATAGTAGTTTTCTCTACAGATTGCGTAGGTACATTAAGATAAACGAAGCTATTCATCCCAGTGGCCTATTCGTTCATAGGCCACGGTAAGCACTTTCCATCAGGTGGGTCGTGTGCTTGTCTGCCACCTCAGTTGTATAAAAAAGTGGGTTATTTTTCTAGGTTAATCAACTGTTCATTGTTTTAACCAGTGCGCATTTTTGATATTGTAGGTATATAAGTTCTTCGGAAGGGTATAGAATGACGCTGTTTACTAGGATTTAGTGTTCTTGTTAACGATGAAGAAAGACAAATAAGTTTTATGTCAAAGAAATGGCAGATTTGGATTCATATAATTTATATGAAACAGGATATAAAGAGGTCAGTTCAGCAAGTTCTTTAATGATTTTTGATACATGCGTAAATTTTATGATTATTACAGAATGGACTACGATTTTGAAAGGTTGGCTGATTTGTTAAGACTACATAAAAATTAACACTAATGTTCGCTCGCCAATTCCTGTTTTCTTAGGTTCACCGCGATTTTATTCCCGATCAAATTATTTACAATCTTATTTAATTGACGAGAGCACTCAAATTCCTTTAACGATACGAAGTGACATATGCGTCTCGCGCGATGCGGTGGCGCGCTGCGGCGTCTCGTGGCAGGCAGTGATGTGAGCTGCCGCTGCAGTACGTAGCAACTCGCAGTCTACCGCAGTATGACGATGTCGCTTCGTGTCAAAAAGAAGAAATGCAAATGCTAAAGTCATTGGAACGCGTAAATAATTTGATCGCGAATACAATCATTTGGACGTTCCACGCCATTCCATCCCGTCAGTGGGCGGCGGCCTTTATATGTATATCAAATTAAAGTATACATTACCGTTTCTGTAAAGAAAATAAAAATACTTTTCAAATAAAAACCTTTTATTGTACTTATTTATTATACATGACTAAATATCAAGGTTCTATGTAGTTTTTGTCGCTTACCACGTAAATTACTGAGCACATTTTCAGTATGATTTTTTAAGTAAGCACGTATACGCATTTTGAAAAATGAATTTGCTATTTGTTTAACTAACATACTTTCGTGCAAATCATTACAAATAATTGAGTCTGTGATCGGATGGTTGAACATTTGCTGCAATGCAGGAGTAAAATGTTGTGATATAACATTAATTAATTTATATACAATATTATTAGTTCTAAGTTGGCCCATCAAATTGGCTCGCTGGAAAACTTGGTCACAATATTTAACAATTTTGTAAGCTGCTACAGAAGGAAAACACAGTTTGCCTCGGTTCACAAATGTAGTAAATGAATTAAATTTATTCACAATTATATGATATGTATGATCATCTGTTGCAATATCTTTAGGCGCTACTAAAGCATTATTACAATGTTCACAGGAAATGTGGGTAAGAATTTGTTTTATAATGTAGCCAGTCACATAATATAATATATTTTCCTGATATGGACTAGTTTGAATTGTTTCCAAATTTTCAAAAACATTTTCAATGTCTTGTTGACAGTCTGGTTCTTCCCGAGGTTGAAACAAACTTTTTGGTTTATTGAAATCGAACACGTGTGAAGTGTCGAAACCATTTTCTATGCAGTTGGCATTGATGGAAGGTTGAATGGAATGTCTGAACAACATCTTTCTCATTATATACCGGAACTCGAGAGGACTCGGATTATCTTGCGCCCGACCACGAGCCCTAATGCAAGAAAAGTTCTAGGTTGTCTTGTGAGCACTTAATAGTCAACAAGTATTTGATTGGATTTTATCTAGTGAACACAAATCGTTAACAAGTAATGACAAGCTATGTATGTTCATTAAAAACCCTAGTACAAAAGTTTTTCTAGGATGATTCAGGATACCTCTACTATTTATTGTTAATGATTTAAAATAAATTTCAGTTTCATTAAATATTGGTTCCCAATAGGTTTTGTTTTTTAACGATAATGGTGACTTAGAACCTTTTCCAAAGGATGATTTTGAATTCATTAGATCAAAAAGTCTATCAATCATGTGCAAGAACTCTGTAGTCGCTTCGCTATTTACAAAGTCAGGATGTCCACTAATCCTCAAATAGTCAATTGCATCAGCAACAGATGAACTCAGTACTTGCGCAGCGAGCCTAACATTCATTTTTTTGTTTTTAAAGTCCACGTGTAAAGCATTTAATTTATTCGCGAATTTCAAACCCTCTTTGGTTTGGATTTCGTGTAATTTTCGTATATATTGAAACGAAATATGGCCTGTATTTGATTTCATTTCAAAATCGGCTAGCACATTTCTAGCGAGTTTTAACATATGTGCAGCGTCAAGCAAACAATATACATTACTCCTCCCGTTGGGATGTTGAAAAAACGGTACTAAATTATTTTCATCTAATGTGCAACCTAAATATTCATAAGCCTTTACATTGGATGATGCACCATCACAAGTCAAAGATCTCACGGTGACACCAATTTCATCGAGCAGAATAATTGCAGTTTTTATTAATTCGGACAGCAGTTCCCCAGGCAAGTTATTAGCAATAAAAAAATATGCAATTAGACACTTAAAGCGTACACCGTATGATACTATTTGAAATACAAGAGCTTCGGAAGCTAATTTTTCTGGATCACTTACAGAAATTTGTCCTAAATCTATATATCCAACCACTTTACCCAATGTTTGATCATAGGCCAAATTTTGTTTTAATGCCATTCCATCAAATATTAAAGCAACATTTTTCAAATACATTTTTTCAGGTAATTTTACCTGTTCTTTTAAATATTTCAGTACTTCAGAGATGAAACCAACATTACAGTTAAATAAAGACAATGATCTTCTTATAGTTTCTTTATGAGGCAAAGTTATGTATTTTTTTAAGAATTCGTAAGCTTTAGGCGAATAAAAATGTAAAGTTAATGCAAAGGCTTTCATTTCTTCACTATATCGAACGCCGTGTGGATTGCTTTCTGGTTTCTTGAATTCCTTACAGATATCAGCAAAACGCCCTTGGATAATATTTTCTATTTCCGACTGACATGTATACTTTTTAATAGTTGCCATCAAAGAAGACATATCCTGAATTTTCTTAGTTTGGCGCACCACTTTTTGCTTAAGAATCTTAGTTTTTTTCTGTAGTAGTTTTTCGTTGGTTGACTTTATATTCACCTGCACACTCTTACCAATCTTCGCGGGATCGTGGTCTTCACTGCTGACCTAAGACAATAAGAACATATCTTGAAATTTACTTATATTTTTAGCATCGCAATCGCAGTGCTTTGCTCCTATGGTTCGTATAGTGATGTTAGATAGATAGATATTTCTGAAAAATTCATTTACCGAATTCAAAAAATATTAGCTCACTAGTAGTAACATAGTTTCACAAAAAGAAATAACTTTTCAGCAGTCTAACCTAGCCTTTTTACTAAACGGCGCCGTTCAACTTACGGCCTGAATGATATTCAGCCATAGCGTCAAATACAACATTTAATGAATCGGCTGGCTGATGCTTAGGCCATTCATGCAATACGGTGATCAACTAACAAAAACGTTCATTTATTTGACATAAGGCATTGTTTATCAACTCTTTACGTCATAACGATGCGATGTCAATGAAGCCCCACTTCGCGGGGCTATTAATATCTCCGTGCATCAAGTCTCAAGTGACCTGACAAGAAGAATAGGAGACTTCAGCCGTAAATCAAATGTCAAACAAGATGCTCAGTGCTTAATGTCGTAGTGGCGGTTACCTCACTGAGATTGGCTCTAACGAGTTTTAATAATTATTTAGTATTTGAAACCATATATAATAAAATTGTAATGTAAAATCTAGTACATTTTTGTACACAAAAGTATTTACTGAAGGAAAGAAAAACTTACAGATAAATTGATAAGATTGCTAATATTTTCAAGAACTCTCGTGCATTGCTTTTTATTAGTTTGGTCCTTAATATTGCAACCAGTACGTTTTACTCCTCTTTCCTTAAGTGGAGAATCACTTGCATAAATGCCTGAACCAGTGCTTGATATATCTAGAGCAGGTGTTTGCACGAACAATTCTTTATGTAAAGTAATTGCAGTCTGAAAATGATAAAATATTAAAAATATTCGAAATACTGTATTTCTAAATTAGGGTAGCAATAGTCGAGTGGCGGGGGTCCGGGTCTTTACTTTTTACTTTTCGGAGTTATATTCGTAATTATCGGCATATGCATCGGAAAGCATGTCAAGTAGTTGGTGCCGGCTGTCATGACTACCTATGGCAGTCGTTATTAGGTAGTCAATCTCCTAACAGCTGGATTAACCATAGAATGATGTTTGCCCTGAAAGCAGAGGTCAGACGGTTGTCGCTCCGTGGAAATAACTGAAATTCAGCTAAATCTGGTTAGACCAGGGAGCGGGCCCTGGGTCCTAAGGGCAACCGGGATAAATTCTAGGGTGAAGACTATATTTCTAAATTCATAATAATCATTATAAAGTAATTGTAATTGTGGAGGGTTAGACAGCAGTCACGCCCCTAAAGTTCAAAATAAGCCACTCAGAAAGAAAAGCGGACTCTGGGCTCCAGAGCTGGGCTATGGATGCAACAGGGACCTACCGCTAAATGATGTAGTAATATAGATAATTATTCAGTGATAATGGAGCTAGAAAAGGAATTTCACCACTTACTTGTTTCCAGAGGTAGGAACAAAACCCTAGCAGGCCAGCATAGTAACAGTAAGCTAACTACCTCCTTATATGTGAGGCCCAAGTTTCACAGTGGATGTTCTAGGCAGAGATAATGATGGTGACAATATAATAACATTATTTTAAATATTTACCTCTACTGGTGATATTGCTTCTTGCTTCAATGCAAAAGTAGGAACTGCTGATGGTTTTAAGCGCTTTGTTATTAAGTCATAATCTGCTTCTTGAAAATGCAAATTGCAAATCCTTGCGCTTTCATAGAATTTCATTTTTAATGGTACAATTGATAACCATATATTTCTCTGAATACTATTTTTAGGAAATCTATAACAATTATTCGTCATTAGCATACCATAACAATAATTAAAATATTCTATTTACTCTAAAAATGACATTCATATTTACTCTAATAATACACGCGAAGTCCAAGATAAATCCTCAATATAGTCACACTACTTCAGAACGTTTCCTTTTATATAAAAACAATGAAATTACTTGAATTTAATGAAGTTCAACGTAAGTGTGTTTGATTGTTATTATTTACCGATATGTTGAAAACATATGAATTATGAAAATAAGTGACAGTTATTTGAAGAAATTAAGTGGAAATGCAAAGACTTATCTTTATAATGATACGAAGCAAGAAATCACCATTTATACACTTACGGATGGAATTTTATATCACCTCCTGGACGCCACGTACTACCGCAACCACGCACTATACAATTTTGCACCATTTTTTGAGTTTATATACAATTATCTTGAAGTATGTAATTCAATTCTTTGCCGACCTTTTGAACCACAACATAAACAACCGCCGCCATATTGTTGACATCTAGTACCGATGTTGCCACATTACTGAATCCTTAGGAAATGGGAATGCAATTCTATAATTCGACAACCCAATCATGCGAAATGTGGCATTTAATTTTTCGATTTCCACATTAAATAATCGTTGTTGAACTATATCGTTATTTATAAATAATTTTACTTGTATTTTTGGTAAGTGTGGGTCTATTTCTAATAATTTACTAGGAGATGTTAAGAAGATAGCAGCACTGTACAATTCAATAGAAAAAGAAGTTGGCCCACAGAGAGTGAGATAGAGATACGTAGGTATTTGACTCAAGCCGTTGTTCCAAGTGTGGTCTCCATGTTTATCTATAACTTCATGGTTACAACGCATATTTGTTATACTAGAAAATTAATGTAAATGGTAGGTATGTATCTATTCAACATTAAAATGTAATAAATAACAGAATACTTTTATTAATTATTTAATTATAGAACTGGCTCTTTATTTTTTTGTATTAAAATATGTTATGTACCTAAGTAATAGTTCGAATTCCTTATATTCCCTCCTGTAATTAAATGACCTTGCGAAAATCGAATCAAATTAAGTGTTTATACAGCTTTTGTCCGCAGTTCCGCCCGCGTGGATGTTGGTTATCGCAACCAAACATAGCCTATGTCCTTTCTCAAGGTCTAATCTACCCTTATATCAAATTTCATGAAAATCGGTTCGATGGTTTAGGCTGAAAGACGGACAAACAGACACACACACACACACACACACACACACACACACACACACACACACACACACACTTTTACACTAATATTAGAATGGATATCCGTAAATTGTATTATAAATAAATTTTTCAATATTTTGATAATTTCTATATTGCATCAGTGGCGCAGCGATTGCACACGCATTCTGCATTCCGTGTCCCGGGATCAATTCCTAAGTCTTACTTAGAAATATTAATTATTCTGAAAACATTGTTGACAGATTTGGGTATAAAATTGTCAATAGCAAACTTAGCAAAGTCAATAGTGCTTGTTTGATAGTTATAGGCTACTCCTATTACACGGGACCGTATACATATAATCTGGATTATCAAAAAAAAACTAACGTGATTATTTGAAACTATTTTCCATCAGGTGGGACGTGTGCATGTTTACCACCTAAGAAGTATGAAAAAAAGAAAAAAGCCTGTCTTTATTTACGAACAGGTACACATTGCCGCATTTTATCTCATTTGGAATTCTAAAGACCTAAATCTTATCACGCAAAACATTACGTAGCGAATAAAAAACGCATTTTAGATTGCCACCACGTAATTTCAGTTCATTGATAATCTGTGCGGCATATTTGTCTGTTGGTGTTGTCGTGTATACAGGAAACACACTTGAAGCTTGGTGTGAAATAGCAGTCAGGAATCTTAATGGACATGCGTCAAACACACGTGTAGGGCTATCGCATGGAAGTTGATGAAATAATTAATCATTATTAGTCACTGGCACGCGACTCCGCCTACGTGGATTGACATTTTAAGTTTTCCAGTTTAACTGTGGATTTGGCTAGATTTCGATATTTTCCGTGAAGCGACTGCCATCTGACTCCACAACCCAACGAAGATATCGAAGCATTTCAGTTTTTAGACTTGTTGTTGGAGTTCTAGGGCTCCCGATCCGAGATGTTCGTATTGCAACCGGGAACGATGGCTTAACGTGATCTCCGAGGCACGACCAGACCAATGCAAATATCCATATTCATGCATATAAATATTTGCATTGAGCGACGATCGAACCCGCACCTCCTGCGTAGCGGCCGAGTTCACTACCACCACGCCTCAGAAGCTGTTCAGTTTTATAATATTAGGTAAGTGTAGATTAAAAACAATAATCCGCTCATATATTTTATTAAATACTTGTGGCAGCCCTAGATTTACTTTCTACGTGTGTACATTACGTAATCGTAGGCGCTGATAATAACAGATCGAACCACCGGCACCGCCTTATTATCCGATGCAGTTGGACGGAGCACAACAATTAGACCTGCCATCATTATATAAATTAATATTAGGGGTTAAAGTATGAAATTGCCGATTTCTACTGACAAATTGAAATTCTTTTTTTTTTTTAATTTAACGTATTTATTTAATCAAAATAATTACCATTATTATCTATACATTGCTGCCATCTAGTAGGAAGGTCATTTATGCCTTTGCGATAGAACTCTGGTGATCTAGATTCGACAAACCGTGTGAAAGCATTTTGTACTGCCTCCTGAGAAGAAAACTTTTTATCACATAGAAAATTGTCCAAATCACGAAAAAAATGGTAGTCTGTTGGAGCAAGGTCTGGCGAATACGGAGGGTGACGGATAGTTTCTAATTGCAGTTCCTGTAGAGTTAAAACGGTTGCTGTATGCGGTCTCGCGTTATCATGGAGCAATAATGGTGAAGATCGATTCATGAGTCGGGGCTGTTTCACTGCTAGTTTTGCTATCATTGTTCGGAGTTCGGCACAGTAGACATCTGCCGTTATTGCTTGACCAGATCGTAGAAAGCTATAGTGAATAACACCATGCTGAGACCACCAAACAGTTACCATTACCTTTTTATTGGTAAGCTTTGCTTTAGGACACTGTTGTGGCGTTTCACCTGGGGTCAGCCATTGCATTTTTCGCTTACGGTTATCGTAAAGAATCCACTTTTCATCACATGTCACAATTCGATCCAATATTCCTTCATTTCTGTATCGGTTCAACAAGGCAACACAAGTTTCAACACGCATTTCTTTCTGCAGATCAGTCAAATCATGAGGTACCCATTTTTCACATTTTTTATTTTATTGATTTGACGCAAATGAGTCAATATTGTTGCTAAGGTAACATTAAACCATGCAGCTAATTCCTGGGTAGTTTGGCTCGGATCGGCTTCCACCATGTCTTTCAATTCATTGTTATTCACCTGTGTGGACGGCCTTCCTCGTGGTTCGTTCTTCAAATCAAAGTTTCCATCACGAAAGCGTTTAAACCAAAATCGCACGGTGCGTTCATTAGCAGTCCCCTCTCCAAACGCAACATTGATATTGCGAGCTGTTTCTGCCGCGTTAGTTCCGCGTCGGAACTCGTATTCAAAAATCACTCGAATTTTCGAAGTATCCATCTTTATTGTCTAAGCTGAATAAAAAAAACAACTGAAAGTCGATAATCGAATGTTGCACATTTTTAAATGAAGAACTACATAGGTACCATGTGGAAAAAGTTTCACTCAAAAATCTCAAACCCTGAAGGTTCTATGTCAATTCGAAGTACCTATTACAATGAAACGGCAATTTCATACTTTAACCCCTATTATTAATTAATCGCATAAATTTACTGGCTGTATTGTGAATAGGTCAGTGACTTTTATCAGTGTTCTACAACCTTACAATAAGCTAGTAAAATTAAGTTTACTTTGGGACTATATAGTGTTGTTACAGTTTGTCCATAAATATTTACATTTTCGAAGCGGCAGTGCACATCCGGGTTGCATTTAAAGCTTACTAAATAGAGCTTATAGTGGTCCTAGTCCATTCCTATAACTCCATAATAGGTTTTTTTTTTGGTTTTTACAGTTGAATCTAAAGTTTGCATTTTGGAGTTTAGGGTCCGTTCTTTTAGGTGACAGCCGCCTGATACCCCAGCAGAAGCAGACCACGGGGGCGGTACGCGTAGCCTCTCCCCCCTCCCCATACCGGGGACAAGTTGGGGACCCCTATCCGAAGAGATTTAGATCGGGAGAGATGGTCTTGGGTCAGCCGGAGTGTGAAGGATATGCACTATAGCTACCTCACCTTCGGCCTTGCACTGCGACCCACAGACGGCGTGCGGTTTAGTCGGTTCGAGCCGGACATAACCTTCTCCTCCGGCTGCGGCGGGAGTGATATCCGTGGGGATTTCCTGCACGTTAAAAAAAGGGTCCGCTCTTCTAGTACTCAATTTTTTGGTTGTTTTGAATGTCATGCGAACGACTGTTACCTGACCTCAAACTCGAAACAAAAGCCTGCGGTTGCCTGGCTTGCAAGTAGGAGTCCGTAGAGTTCGTTGTGCCTACCCGCGATCGACTATTACCGCCACATCTATTAGTTATCTAACTCTACACCTTCTACATTACAAGGTGTACTAATCTCGGGGCATTCCTATAATATAACAGATTGCTCCACTTACTTTCGCCCGCGGCGTCGCCTCGGTTACGTCACACGCACTCTTTAATAAGTCTGTTGATTATAACTCACTTAGCCTAAGGCTTGTTTTGTTATCGTGAAAAATTAAACGAGATTTTAATACGTAATAAACTGGATCATTTGTATTAGTTATGTGAGCCGTATTTTGGGGCCCTAAGCTCACCTCACCAGCCTCCTACATCTACCAATCAATGGAAGTTTTTCCTCTCGGGTTTGAAAGGTCAGATGGCAGTCCCTCATATAGTTTCGCAAATAAAAGAGGTACTGGTACTGGTTTGATCTCAGACGGAATTGTTTGCACCGTATGTAAAAGGAACCCATCCCCATTGATCTTATCGTTCTATGACTACCCCTTTTTAATATACCTACATAGTTAAGGTGATCATCCTGTTGCTACATTGCTATGCGGATGATAGCACCTTGCACGGGAGTTATCATGGACGTCCTGCGGATAAGCAGACGCATATCGCGGAAAAAAGGCAGCTTCTTGTCACCGAGCTTGACCGGATCCTGAACCACATTTCCCAATGGGGCTTTGAGAACTTGGTCGAGTTCAATGCCAAGAAGACGCAGGCACGTGCGTTTACAGCAAAGGTATCTTCTTTCCTTCCCCTTCCCACTCTTCAGAGCACGCCACTGCCACTGCAGGACAACCTCAATATCCTAGGTATGGATGTTAGCTGCAAACTGAATAACAAAAACTACATCGAGAGTATCATCAAAACAGCCTCGCGTAAACTCGGAGTCTTGAACAGAGTGAGACGGTTTTTCACGCCGGAGCAACGGTGTCTTCTATACAATACACAAATTCGTTCCTGCGTGGAATACTGCTCGCATCTCTAGGATGGATCTGCAAAGTACTTATTAGATGCTCTCGACAGGTTGTAGCGACGTGCGGTCCGCATTATCGGAAATCCTGAGGTCACGAGTACCCTCGAGCCTCTGCAGATGCGTAGAGATGTTACTTCCTTGACAGTATTTTACCGTCTCTACCATGGTGAATGTTCTGAAGAGCTATTCCAATTAGTCCCTTCCTATACAGGACGACACGTGCAGGACTTAGATGTCACCCCTATACGGTGCAGAACATTCCTTCAAGAACCAAGCGGTTCGGTGACTCTTTCCTTTGTCGCACCATTAAGACCTGGAATTCCTTGCCAGCTCACGTGTTTCCCTCTTCCTACAGTCCCGGGTCCTTTAAGCGGGGCGTGAAAAAGCATCTGATGAGGCCGTCAAGCTGAGTGCCACCATTGTTAACATGGCACGTGTATATAATGGTGGCCCTCTATCCTGAGACTTTGCCTTCAGCTTACCATCAGGCGAGGTAAAGTCAAATTGACGTGACCTATATAAAAAAAAAAAAAATTTGGTTGCCTGTAAAGTCGGTATACAGGCGAAAGTTTTACGTGACAACGACTTTGAGTGGTAAAATAATTTTAATGTGAATATTCATTCGTATAGTAGGAAGAAGGATGAAATAATAGTAACAATTTAAAACATTTATTTATACAAAGAATTATAAACAAAATTAAATTTTAAATTATTGATTACAAGACATGAACCGGTGTGTATGCCTATCTCTCTCACTCTCTCTCTCGCTCTGTCTCTCTCGCTCTTAGGCGGGTAACTGTGCTCGAGTGGAAGGGACGCGTGCCTTTCACTTTTTATGTCTGTCTCTCTCGCTCTTAGGCGGGACGCGTGCCTCTCACTCGCTCTCATTGTAAGCGCATAACGCGGAGCGTAACGCAAATCGTAACGCAGTTTCTTGAAGTGTCGCCCGGCAAACCAATTTATAAGACGTTGTCACGTCAAAAAACCTACCATCACAATCCAAGTCTTTTGCCTAGAGTTTTACGTGAAGCGGCTGCCATCTGCACTTCACAACCCACAGGAGATACCGAATATCTGTACTTAGACCTGTAGCCATAAGTGTTCATATAGCACCTGGGACCGACGGCTTAATATTGTCCCGTCACGTGTTTTCCTCTTCTTAAAACCCTGGGGTCCTTCAATCAGGGCGTGAAAAGCATCTGATGAGGTCGTCAAATATTAAAAAGAAGGATAGACTTGGTGACTCACCCATCCTTTTTTTCGTGCGGAAATGCCCTTTGATATCCGCAACGCCCGGTTAGGGCGGTTCTTTCAAACCGACTAAATCCTAAAGATTGCCTAAGATATACCTCGCACCCCAGCTGACCCAGGGCCATTTCAGGACGGTTACCCATGGACTGCTTTTGCATTTCGATAAATTTATTACGGCTATACTCACGGCAATCGTCAGGATGCGCCCGACTAGTTTTGGACCCGACCGGAGTCCTTATTCATGAGCAGAGCAACAAACCTTACTCTACAGTAAAAGACCTGACGTCGCCGCGCCTGGTTGCTCTGCTCATGAATAAGGACTCCAGTCGGGTCCGAAACTAGTCGGGCGCATCCTGACGATTGACGTGAGTATAGCCGTAATAAATTTATCGAAATGAAAAATGCTTTTGCATTGTTACATTTGACCATCGATAGCAATTGCACAAACTATAAGTTTACTCAATCCTCAAGCGCAAGATGCGTAAGTAAACAGGTTCGAATTCACGTTACCTTTCACCCATTGCAGTTTATAGTGGGTACGTGATGTTATAATCTAAGCACTGCAATAACATGGAATTTATGTCATAAACGCAAGTAAGACATTCTAGCTAAATATTGGGCAATATTAAGTGTCTCTAGCATTGATATGAAAATTACTTTAAGTTTATGAATAAGTGCTATTGCAATTTGTTCGGTGTTGTCATCATCATCTTTGCATTACTCCTGGCCGCATCTGAGACTCTCATTTCACCTTATAAAGCGCGATAGAATCCGTTAAAATAGCTGTAAATATTTCAATATGTGTCAGAGAACAACCCCATCCCTTAGTTACTTTCTACGACATCCATGGGAAGGTATGGGGTGGCCCGACTCTACTCCACAGGAAACCAATACGACAACATAAAAGAAGGCGTATGAAATATCAAATGATACAATAATACAATATTTTATAATCTTGTATAATGACTTTATCATTAATTAGGCACTAAGCAACGGTGTTCAAAGATACGCCTAATTAAATTATTACAAACATCATACAATTTCATTCACTGTGTGAGAGTTGCTTGCCAATTCAATCTCTCAATTGAGAGTCTCATTGTTTAAAATCCAGATACTATCAATTTGACAAGTATTCATAATAAACAGTACAGTCGCCGTCAGAAGTGGCTACAGCGATGGAAATACACTAATAAAAATGACATTTAGTTATTTTTGTAATCTTCCAAGGACAAAATCATTTGCAGTGAGTGAAATCAGCAAAAAATTAGTACATACTAGACAAACTGTGTAAAACAAAAAATTGACACGATTATCAGGAGAGGGGTGGGCGCATGATACTATTTTAGGGGACTAGTAGGTTAGCCTGCAGTCCAGTTTCGCTCTCCGTCTCTTCTTATCTTTAATTTTATGGGAGCAACTTCTATTTGACCCGTACTGGCCCAACCCCGCGAGCCGAACGTGCAACAAACAAAGCTCGCATGACCCAACGCATCGCCTACTCAGACTTGGTAATTGAGTGATTACTATTGCTACGTGATTGCGCATATCCTTTCTAATCTCACTCACGACTAACATCCGCAATGGGGAAGGCAGACGTGTTAACAATTATTAACAACAATAATTTAGAAGACAGCCTCTGTGGCATGGCGGTGGTGAACGCGAGCGTTGCGCCGGATGCGCGGTTTCGATCCCCGGTCAGTGCAAATATTTGTATGCATGAATATTTGCATTGGTCTGGTCGTGCATCCGATAGCACTTTAAGCCGTCGGTCCCGGTTGTCACAGGTCGGAAAATATCGAAGATCAATAAAATTAACCAAAACCAAAGCTCTGAGGTCAAGACTTTGCAAGCGATTTAAGTTAAAGCTAAGATTACGAAGAAGAAGAACAATAATTCGGAAGCACTCGGGCAGCATTGAATGGAAGGTTTAATGATGGCAGTAGTAGCTCGTATGTAAGGATAACAAGCCTTTTTGAAATGTAATCTGTGTGGCGACTGCACAAATTGACGCTTTGTTGCTAGTCAAGCACTTAGGGGTCCTCCACGATGCCAAATTTTATGTTTGGTGCAGTCATTTTAGTACAGAGAAGCCTTTGAGGCTATAATAAAGCCCTGTCAAAATGTGGGTCGAATTATGTCACGACATGCGGAAGTATGAAAATTTATTACTACAACTATCGTATTCTTTACGTGAACTCGCACGAAATAACTAGTATAGGATGAAAATAATTAAAAGTTGCATAATACACGATATATTATTTCCAAACAACCGTGAGAAACTGGTTGATGTAACTTTTTAATTACATTTTATTTTATGTAGCGGCGCCGACGACGGCGTCGCGCCATGGCAACCAGTTTGAGAACCGAAAAGAAAGTATTATATTGTGTCAACAGATGAATATTGAGAGTACTTGAGAGTACTCGAGAGTATTTGAGAGCCTCTTAGAAAGGCACTTAGATGTGGTAATCATCAATCACCATCCTTACAGCCATTTCGCAGTTGCGACTAAAGTTTAAATTTTGGATTCTGAGGTCACTTTATTTTTTTTATTTTTTTATGTAGGACACGTCAATTTGACTTCACCTCGCCTGATGGTAAGCTGAAGGCAAAGTCTCAGAAAAGAGGGTCACCATTACAAACACGTACCATGTTAACAATGGTGGCACTCAGCTTGACGGCCTCAACAGATGCTTTTTCACGCCCCGCTTAAAGGACCCGGGACTGTAGGAAGAAGGAAACACGTGAGCTGGCAAGGAGTTCCAGGTCTTAATAGTGCGACAAAGAAAGGAGTCACCAAACCGCTTGGTTCTTGAAGGAATATTCTGCACCGTATACGGGTGACATCTAAGCCCTGCTCGTGTTGTCCTGTGTAGGAAAGGAGAGGGCGGGACCAGTTGGAAGAGCTCATCAGAACATTCACCATGGTAGAGACGGTAAAATACTGCCAAGGATGCAACATCTCTACGCATCTGCAAAGGCTCAAGGGTGCTTGTGACCTCGAGATTCCCAATAATGCGGACCGCACGTCGCTGCAACCTGTCGAGAGCATCTAATAAGTACTTTGCGGAGCCATCCCAGAGATGCGAGGAGTGTTCCACGCAGGACCGAATTTGGGTCTTGTATAGAAGACACCGCTGCTCCGGCGTGAAAAACCGTCTCACTCTGTTCAAGACTCCGAGTTTACGCGAGGCTGTTTTGATGATACTCTCGATGTAGTTTTTGTTATTAAGTTTGCAGCGAACATCCATACCGAGGATAGTCAGGTTGTCCTGCAGTGGCAGTGGAGTGCTCTGAAGAGTGGGAAGGGGAAGGAAAGAATATACCTTTGCTGTGAACGCACATGCCTGTGTCTTCTTGGCATTGAACTCGACCAGGTTCTCAGAGCCCCATTGGGAAATGTTGTTCAGGATCCGGTCAAGCTCAGTGACAAGAAGCTGCCTTTTATCTGCGATATCCGACTGCTTATCCGCAGGACGTCCATGATAACTCCCGTGCAAGGTGCTATCATCTGCATAGAAATGAATGCTGCCGGTAGACAGCATGTCATTGATATGCAGAAGAAAGAGAGTAGGGGACAGGACGGACCCTGCGGCACACCAGCATTTACCTGCAAGAACTCCGAGGCCCGTCCATCACAAAGGACGCGAATACGGCGATCCTGCAAGAAGCTAGCAACCCAGTTGCATAGTCTAGGGGGCAGACCGAAGGCTGGTAGCTTGGAAAGAAGCGATTTGTGCCAGACTCTATCGAAAGCTTTGGCGATGTCAAGACCAATTGCCAGTGACTCGCCGTGCTTGTCCATAGCCTCACCCCAAAGATGGGTAACATACGCCAGAAGATCACCCGTTGACCGTTTCGGCCTGAAGCCATATTGCCGGTCATTAATTAGGGAGTGATCTTCAAGGTGACGCATGAGCTGTTTGTTAATTATGTGCTCGAACACCTTGCACAGCACTGAGGTGATGGCTATGGGTCGATAGTTAGTCGGGTCTGAGCGATCCCCTTTCTTGGGGATCGGCTGTACATTCGCCTCCTTCCAAGCCGAAGGCACTGTACCCGAGCTGTAGGACAGCTGGTACAGCCGCGCAAGCATTGGAGACAACTCCGCTGCACATTTTTGTAGAACCACTGCCGGAATACCGTCCGGACCACTGGCTTTCCGGACATCGAGTGACTGCAGCACTGCACGGACATCGCGTTGCCTGATACGAATATCAGGCATTGCATGGTCACTGATCGGTAGTGTCAGTGGCTGCATGCCACAAACATCGATTCGGGAGTTGGCCGCAAAGAGATTAGCCAGCAAATTTGCTTTCTCTTGCGACTCATGGGCCAGGGATCCATCGGGGTTGCGCAGGGGGGGCAGCGAAGGCTGGCAGAAGTTGGCTTGCACGGCTTTGGCCAGTCGCCAGTAGCCACGGCTGCCCGTGGGATGCGCTACTAGTTCCTGACCAAGCCGCGCTATGCGCTGGGCATCCGCTCTGATATAAGCCCTCTTGCAGACCTTTGTGGCTCTATTGTACGCCGCCTTGAAGTGGCCCACGTTAGGATCGCACGTAGCGCGCGCCCTCACCCAAGCGCGGTACGCGGACTGTTTATGATTAACAGCCTCCGCGCACTCGCGCCCGAATCAGAGGCGGGCTCTGCGGGCACCGGCAACATCAGTGTAGGGGATATAATATTCCATGCCCAGACTGATCTCACCGGCGACAGCAGTTGCGCCCTCAGATGGGTTCTTACCTTCAAAGCAGCGTTCAACCCACGGGATGGATGCAAAATAGTCACGCAGTCCATCCCAGTCCGCTGACGAGTAGTGCCAGAGACGCCGTTTCCCCTGTACGGGTCGTGGTGGCGCTTTAATGGGCACCTTGGAACGGACAGGACTATGGTCGGATCCGCCTAAAGCGGCACTCACCGAAACACTGTACTGGTCCGGGCGACTCGTCAGCAGAAGGTCCAGCAGAGAGGGCTCATGGTCCGACCTTTTTGGTATTCTAGTAAATTCGTGTACCAGTTGGGTCAGGCCATGCGCCAGAGCAAATGCATGGGCGGCTCTTCCCGCATGGGTTGTTTTAGAGGAACCCAACCAGATCTCATGGTGGGCGTTAAAATCCCCCAAAAACACCAGCTCAGCGTTCGGAAACCGCTCCTGCGCATCATCTGCCGCCTGACTCAGGTATTCGAAGAGTCGAGTTGTCTCGGCATCTCCTGTATGGGAGCGGTAGAGGCACACATAGATCTGACTCGTAGAACCATGGTCTATGTGTACCCAAAGGGTGGAGAAGGATGGGTCCTCTAGGCAGCGCAAACGGCGACAACAAACATCCACCCTAACAAACACGCACACCCCGGCTTTTGCACGGAAATTCTCCTCGAGGACATAGCCGGGGAGATTTTCCATCTGAACTTCCAACTCCGAGAGGAGAGCTTTCCCTGGAGCCTTATCCGTTAATTTAGCAAGTGCGACTCGTAGTTGGGGTCGGCTTGGCAGTCGAACATGCTTGTTGTCGTTTGATGTGATTCTCGTTCATGTTTCTTCTTCAGAGTACACTGCTCATAAGTTCAAGTCTATTCCCTTTATGTCGCAATCGGGCCTGCAAACGGCACATGACACCTAAACTGAAAGAAATCCGAAGAATTCATGGTAGCTACACGGGAATACCGTTCTCATCTCTGGGGTATGTACCTGCATAATACTTACTACAGATGTTTTCTATTGATTGCTGTACGGTACAATTACCGCACATGTTAACGCGTCAGCAGATTTCATTGCCATATTGTAAATTATTATAAAGTAAGTTGTCGCAAAGAAAACGCGCTGTAAAACTCGTGTATTTAGCAAGCAGTAAATATTTTACAGTCATCAAGGATTTATCATTTTTCGATACATCAAGATCTGTCAAGCCATGTTGTACGGCAGCATCCAGGCCAGTCATTGGGGTCCTGCGAATGTTGAAGTTTTTTTTTTGTATTTTTTATCACTTCAGTGGCAGAAAACCACACAGTCCACCTGGTGAAAAGGTTCTGTGCCATCAGTTCAACAACAACAACAACAGTGTAGAAGCCAAAGCAGGACAAGCCTTTGGTCTTCCCACTGACAGCACAAAAACTCTCCAGTGAGCTCTGGCTACCCTACTCACCGTCGGGAACACAACACGAGGTTATTATGGCCTACCATTCTGTAGAGCAGAGATACTTTCTCAGTCGAACTGCTTAATTTTACGGAAATACCACCCTGTCCCATCTCCATCAAAGATGGATGTTAAAGAGATGTTCCATGTTTGGTTGTATTTTACTGTCGCTATTCTCCCTACACACATTCTTTATACCCAATTTCCCCTTTCCTTACCCGATCCACTCACACTAAACTGAGATGGCACCCCTTACGGCACAAGTAATACCCGACCGGGGCGTGTAAAAGCATATGTCGAGACCAGTCAAAATAGGGATCACGCTTTTAAAACAATTGATGGAGTAAACATCTTTCGTCGGAATCTTTCGTCCATACACGAAGCTCCAGGGTATACATTTTTTATAGAGGCTACCACTTGCTTGCTCCTTTGTTAAGCTTGATTAGATATACGATTAGGTAAATGAAGTAGATATATTTGAAACTGGTCTAAAAATATCTGGAAAGCAGCTAAATCGTGTTGAGAAAGTGTAATGACACCGCGAGCGGTCGCTTTACATGTGATCTTGTAACTCGATCGTAGGGCGCGTAGGAGTCTCCTTAGACTACCTGCGTCTGGGTATAACTCGGTCTAGAGATTGCTTTTACAGAAATACATGCATATCGCCTCTTTCCCATGGGGGTAGGCATCTCTCCTCATCCCAGCGTTAGTCGCAGTCGAATACGAAGGTTTTCCCTCGGAGTCTGGACTCTACTATACTAGTCCAACTGCGGATTTTTTTTTATACCACTGAGGTGGCAGACAAGCACACGGTCCACCCGCTGGAAAGTGGGTACCGTGGCCTATAGACGTGTCAACACCAGGGGAGTCACACTCGCGCTGCCGATCCTGTAAACACAGAGTTTTTGTGCCGTCAGTGTAGAAGACATAGCAGGAGTAGCCTTTGATCTTCCTGCCCACAACATAAAAACTATTCAGTGAACTCTGGCTACCCTACACACGGCCGGGAACACAACACGAGGTTATTATGGCCGCGGTATTCTGTGGGGCGGAGGAACTTCCCCAGTCGGATTGCTCAATTGGACGGAAATACCGTCGTGTCCTACCTAGCGATTAGCGATTGCCATCTGACCTGCACAACCCAAAGGCAATGTCGAAATATTGCAGTTAGACAAGCCGTTGGACGCACTGGGCAAGTAATTAGATATATTATAGTAATTAAAAATCTAAATTTATTTTTAAAAAGGTCAGTCGGTTTCTAGTTTCAATTTTGCAATAATACTATTAATGATTTTAAAAACATGTAATTAACAAATAAAATCTAAATTTTTACAACTTTTCAATAACCATACGAAGGACTTCACCATTAGTTAATTAACACAAAATAAGTTATTGAGTAGTCGCTCAGTCGCTGTTCATAATTGACAAACCTACGTAAGATTTTAAATATAATTACTATATCGACGATGACACAAGAATAAGGACCAATTAACCACATATTTGTATTTCTGTTAATTCATAATATTGCAATAGATCCAATCTTAGAAAATAAGTAATATTCCAATTAAGTTTATTTCTCTTAGCCACACCCATACACAAAACCAATTTTGGTTAATTAAATGATAGTTAAGTAGTGTTTTTTTAAGCAAGCCCGAGATCGTGATATTGGAAATTTTATTCTTTGGATGTCAAGGTTAATGCAATGCTCAAGTTTGAGGTGTGGGGTGGTAAGCCGTGTCCCGCTGGGTATGAAAAGTTTTTTACACTAAACCGGGTAAACTATTTGTCGAACACAAAAATAAACTCTTTGACCTCATTTATATTTTTTCTCTATTTTGTTATATTCTTGTAGTTATTTAGTTAATACATTTAGGTTTTAGTTTAACTATTAAAAAATCCTATTAAATAACACTAACGTTAAAAAAAAAATCTACAACTTTGATTTAGAACTTTGAATCATTGAAAAAAAAATAAGTTTTAACGAAAATAACATCAAAAAGTACAGTTAAAAATGATGATGAAAAAAAATTATAAGTTAAAAAAAAAATACCTATTAACTTAATAAGTTCATCAATTCATGTACCGAGTTATACTTACTGAATCCGAACCTAGCTACACCTGATCGCATTTATTATTATCTACTTTCCCTCTTAATAAACAACACTTTAATATATTCTCATAAAATAATAGAACCAATTGATATAGGTAGGAATACAACTTGATCATTACTAAAACGATGGGTGGTCTTTAACTTAAAGATTGAACCATGAATCTTGTTACATCATCGAAATGGAGTATAGTGAATTAATATTGGCCTCAGGTTGCGTGTATCAATTATTTAGATAATAATGATAAAGATAATTTGGAACACTATACAGGGTGTATTTTTGAAACGGGGCAGTAAGGGCAAGTACCTTAACCGTTGCAGTTACAGCAAAACATTCTTAGAAGACCTTCCCTAACTTTTTGACATATTTTGAACTGCATACACAGATTTTGTAAAAAACTTACAGTTGGCAAAAAAAATTGCAAAAAGTCCAAAAATTTTTTTTTATGCCAATCGATTCTATTTCATGTGGGGATCAAAAAACTCTATGAGACCATTTTAGCTTTCAGTACTAGGAAAGACAGAAATCGCCAAAAACGTTTCCCATACATTTCGGCAACAGAAACATTTCTACGATGGTCAAACTTTTTGTTATGGCCAGGAAGTGGGTAGAATTGACTGTAAAGTAAATAAAAAGAATTTTTACCCTCAAATTTCGAATTTGATTCGAAAATCTGTGTGTTATTCTTAGTTTCAGCTGAGAAACTTCGTATGAGTTATTAATTAAGGATTTTCGCTAAAATGTCTTCTAATCGTGAAAAAATTGACTTATTAGAAGCGTATTTTGTCAATAATCGAAATGCGGGAGCTGCATTAGTGTGGTACCGCAATAAGTATCCGTTGCGGCATGTGCCAACAAGAAAGGTTATTACAAATCTTTTGAAAAACCTGGAATTGCAGGGTTCTTTCAAAAGAAAGCGGCAGCCTCGTGTGGACATGGACACGGAGATTGCGGTTCTAACTTATGTCGAAGCATATCCAGAGGTATCGTCCAGGCAAGTCGCCCTTGAAGTAGGTGTATCCCACTCCCTTGTGATAAAGATATGGAAGAAATACGGTTACAAGTGCTATCGATATGAGCGCATAGTTCAAGTGTTACATCCGGGTGATGATGTTCGAAGGCTTACTTTTTGCAGATGGCTAAGAGGAAAAATAAGCAGAGATCATGAATTTTTAAATTACATACTGTGGTCAGACGAAACGAATTTTTCCAATAACGGTATGTACAACAGAAAAAATCACCACTATTGGTCCAAAGAAAATCCACTAAGAGTTACGGCAAGTCATAATCAGGTTCGCTTCTCATTCAACTGTTGGTGTGGTATATTAGCCGCCATTCGTTCAGTGCAAAAAAGGATAGACTTATGTATTCGTGAAAATGGAAATCATTTTGAGCAATTTATTTCATAAATGATTTTTTTTATTTAAAAAAGTTCAAAATTTTACCTGACCTATGAGTTTCGAGTTGATTTATCATATTTCCGTACGAAATGTATGGGAAAGGTCTTTGGCGATTTCTGTCTTTTCTGGTACTGAAAGCTAAAATGGTCCCATAGAGTTTTTTGATCCCCACATGAAATAGAATCGATTGGCATAAAAAAAAATTTTTTGAACTTTTTGCATTTTTTTTGCTAACTGTAAGTTTTTTACAAAATCTGTGAATGCAGTTCAAAATGTCCCAAAAAGTTAGGGAAGGTCTTTTAAGAACGTTTTGCTGTAACTGCAACGGTTAAGGTACTTGCCCTTACTGCCCCGTTTCAAAAATACACCCTGTATAATCTACATTCATTCGCTGCCGAAAGTACCCAAGCGTTAAAAATGGTGGCACTCAACTGAGCTTGACGGCCTCATCAGAAGCTTTTTCAAGCCCCGCTTAAGGAAACCGGGACTTCAGGAAAAAGGAAAGGCGTTCCAAGACAGTGGTGTAGTAAGAAAGAAAAGAGTCCCCGAATCGTTTGGTACTTGAAGGAATATTCTGCCCTGTATGTGGGTCACATTTAAGCCCTACACGTGTTGTCCTGTGTAGGAAATTAAGCAGAGAGTGGGAGTAATAGGAAGAGCTCATCAGAACCTTTAGATTAGAGACGGTAATAGACTGCCAAAGATGCGATATCTTTACGCATTTGCAAAGGCTCGAGGGTGTTGGCCCTCTATTGAAGCTTGAAGCACCCGGATATCCTGGCAGCATATGATACCATGTATAGACGATAATTTGTTATGTAAATAGTCGGTTTAGTTCATAAATCAGTTAGTAATATTAACGCAACGGTTGCCTAATCGCGTGTAACTTTCAGGAAGAAATGGTGCGATAACTTTGTACGAAATGTTATTGTCTAACTTTTCTTTTAGCACAGCTTAACTAGTATAGTAGTTATGTAGAAGTTCGTTAGCAGTAGTGGAGAGCATGTCTTGGTCGCACTGATATACACCGAGATGGTTCTCATTGAGGGTTCCACTAAAAAAGGTAGGTCATTCAATATTATCACGCCACGCTCGAAGGACCTGCATGGGACTGTAGGAAGAGGGTACCACGTGTGCTAGTAAACAGTTCTAAGTCTTTATTTTTAATGAACTTAGTTTTAAACAAATTAAGAACTATTTTATTGATGTGGTAGTCATTTAGAAATATAATTTAATGAATTCAAATTCAAGATGAGCTACAGGCAGTTATGTAAAACATCACAAAGTATAAGACATTGTATTGTACAACGGGTGGAACAATAGACAATAATTTAATAAATTTATTTGATTACTTTTGTCCACGAAACCTTTTCATTATTTGTTACGGCCAAAATTCTTATTCGGGCATAAGTGTTTATAGCCTGAACATTTACAGAGTCTATTTCCAGAGTCTGGTCTATCAGAGTTTTTTTCTTTTGATTCATTGAACGGTTGGTCAAAACACCTTTTCGTGTATTAGGGTTCCACCAAGATCTTTGGAGTTTAAGCCGAACCTCAACATGAATCCGTGCTCCTGTTTATTGCCGGAGGATAATGGCGCAGGTCTTCCTCCCGGGGTTGGGAATTGAACACATTGTTATGGCTCCATTCATCTCAGCCCAAATTACTGAAAACTGCCGTTGTAATCAAGAGAGCAGTAAATCAATAAAGGTGACTTCAAAAAATGACTTCCCGTCTTGCTAGAAGCCGAATACTGTAAACGACTGTTGTAATATAGATTTATTTCAGCATGGAGACGTCAATAAGCTTCGGCTCACCTGATGGTAAGCTGAAGCAAAGTTTCACAGAAGAGGGTCACCATTACAGACACGTACCATGTTACAATGGTGGCCGTCAGTTTGACAGCCTTGTCGAATGCTTTTTCTCGCCGGGACTGTAGGGAGAAGGAAACACTTAACCTGTAAAGAATCCAGGTCTTAATGGTGCGGCAAAGGAAAGAGTCACTGAACTGCTTTGTTCTTGATGGAATATTCTGCACTGTATGCAGTAAAGCTGGAAGCCAAATAAAGGAGTTACAGGAGAGCGGACCGGAAGAAGATCAGCCTTGTGGGCCAAACATCTTCCACAATAGCCCGTAAACTACTATTGACTGTAACTACGGTCAAAATATATTTCGACCTAATCATATTATGTCCTCCGTGATTTCGACAGATTAGGCATTTTGACTGTTACATAAAACAAATGTCTGACACGTAAGTGTAACGCCAAAAATACAAATTAGTTTGTACGTGACACCATTTATATAACTTACTGCAAGAAAGGATAAAGTCTTCCGGTTCGCCTCGAAATCATATAGTTATCGGCATATATTATGATCCCAGTGACGTTAAAAACATTTCTAAATATGCGTAGTACATGTTTGTAGATGTCTTTTGAGGACAGTGCGGGGAGCTGCGGCGGAGGGCGAGCTCAAATCCACTCGTCATAGATTATACTAAATCAATACGATCGCATCGGCCTCGTCTCTTCCGACCTGGGGTCAGGTATATCTTGACTCCAAGTCGATAACTGAAACAGTTATTGGTGCGGAGAGTTTGAGCCAAGAGTTTTATCTGCCAACGTACTGGTACGATAGTCAACCGCCATACGAATATCTTTAGTCGTTACAAGTTGGTCGACCGAAAACGGTGCTTATATAACGAGTTTTATTCTACGCTGCTTCTAGCTGCCGATGCTTTTTGAGCTATGTAAGCTCAAAAAGCATCGGCAGCTTAGTGTTTATGGAGTCGGCCTTACGATAGAGAGCTACTGGGGTCAAATCCTGGCTATGACATTACCTATGTGAATCCAGACCTAACAAGAAAACTCTAGCTAAGTTAGAGAAGCCGAAAGCACTAATAATCCCTCTACCCCTAATAGAGGGATTATTAGTGCTTTCGGCTACAAATATGCTTTAAAAAAGCTGTTGTATGATCTCCCTGCTGTGGTTTTTCCAAGGCACTACAATATGGATGGGGTTCTTCAAGAAAGGCACACTTCCATAGGCAACGGTAATCAATAGAAAGTATCGTGAGCCATTTTTCAATTAGAAAAATTTATTACGGCTATCGGGCGCATCCTGACGATTGACGTGAGTATAGCCGTAATAAATTTTTCTAACGGTAATCACGTAGTTACCACCAAGTAGTTACCTAGGTAGAAGAGTTTAGAAAATAGGTCTCAAGTGATGATAGCCATATCAAGTGGAGTACTTGATATGCCTATCATCACTTGAGACCTATTTAAATTTCTTTCATTTCACTATCAAATGTCAAACGAAATCGATTGCAATCGAAGTACGGAATAAAACCGCGTCCATATTGACACCATTTTAGTGATTTTATCTAAACACTTGTATGTATTCCGGAGTCTCGGGGTTCTAATATTGGACTGTTTTTTTTTTTCACTTGTGAACTTGTGTAGATCACAAACAAAATGTATGCATTATTGTTATTTATTTTTACATTCTTTTTTATAAGTAAATGTTTATAGTTTTTTTTATGATGATTTTTGTATAACATTTTTTGGGTATTTTTATTTGACTCCCACCTTGCCCAGGAGCCGTTATTAAATATACATTTTATTCTAAACAATTTGTCTCGAAGTGATTGATTCGATCCTGTCTTTGAATACTCCTAAGAGGTAAACCCTTTAATTTATTTTTCAACCCCTATCCACCTACCCCTTACAGTTGTGAATATAATGTATCTAAACCTGATAATACATTGCCTGATCAATTATTATAATTTAAGACTATTGAACGTTATTACGTGCTAGCATAGCAGTCAGTTTACAGAACCGTACTTATTTAACAAATAACTTAATTGGAACGATGTATTATTTAAGTATATTTATGAGAATATAGCACGAAAACGAGTGGAATAAACTACATACAAACAATCATTTTATGTTAAAAAAAAGTGCTCATACACCGAATAGTTATGTCAAAAAAACGAAGTGTTGATGTCAGTTAGAGCAATCAGAGAGCATAATAATATTTTTTTCATGTAATTCATTGAGTCAAGTAGTTATTTTAGATTTTTAAGTAAATGTAGGTATGTTTTTAATATGTTTTTGTAGATATGAAAATGTATAATTGCTTCTGATAGGCCAAAAAACACGAAAGTTTTAGTTTGATTTGCGACTATGGGTCCAAAAAATATTAGGAGGTAAGTATCATTACACGAAATTGTTAGCTTGTGACCCGCTGACTATGAAGAAGTGACTCGAATAAGAAGTTAGCCAGATTTTTCTGTGGTGAAACATTGTGCGGTGTGCGCTAGTATCTATAGCTAAGATTCATTATTAATATTGTTATTTGTACATTGAAACACTGCTTTAGACAGCTTATATTACAATCTAGGGTGTTATTTTAAAATTAGCCAGCCTCCACTACGACAAGAAAAGTACTAACGCCTTCAGTGCAAAAGCACGCTCACCATTCGGCCAGTCAGTTGACTCAGTCTCTAACGCACGCCCGACAACGAAACGCGTTTTGGCGCGAACATTTGACGTTTCTGCTCGCGATCTGTGATATTTTTTTTAATTTCGTGGGTGTCCTTTTTGATTTTGTGAATAAATGTGATTTTTGGGAATATAAAGGTGAGTGTTATTTTGGCAGGTACCTCTTGGGGTAGGTACTTATTAATGATGTAAATGGATATATGTAGCGTTTAAATAATAAAATAGTGAATAACCTGGGCCCTGTATACATTGGTGATAAAAAATACTTACTTGGGTTAAATTTGGGTTAGATACGTTAAATCAACGTTACTTTTTTTTAGTCTGTTTGTGAACGCAAAAACTACTGAATTGACTTAGATACGGTTTTTTTACTGGAAAGGTATTCAGAATCAAAAACTTTCGTTTGTTTATTAACAATCGGTTCAGTAGAAAAGATCATTATCACGCCGTCTATTGCAGTTGCAATCAATCAACCTTGCACATATGAAAATTGAGATCGTTCTACACACTATCTTAATTTGGCTCATATTGGCTTTAGCGGGAGCGACAGACGTCTGTCTTCCCAGACCATAACCCGTTTTTCTAGCTGTCGTACAGGCTACATTATAAGTACTATGCTTATAGACAGCTTATATTTGTCTAGTATCTGCGTCATATTCCAAATTAAAAAAAAAAAAACATTCCCCCACACCCAGGAACCGCAATAATTTTTTTCCATATAGCCAGTTGAAATAACGCCATTTTAAAAGAATTTTCGGATATTTATTGTTGAACCCAACCAGTTGTTGGCCAGTCTAGAATACTAGTCCCTACCAGAGGGTACCTATAGGGGATGATTTTACAATTTTTTATAATAGCGGACGAATTTTAGGATGTTTAGGACAGCAGCACCTCTAGATACGTGGCAATACGTTTGTAGAATAGAATGATCAATATATGGGACTGACCACGTTGCAACTGTTATAAACGTCAAAATACGTGTCACTCCCATACGTTCATCATTCTATTCTGCCACCAATTTGCCACTTGTTCAGGGGGCAGTAGGTTCATCGTCACCAAATACTTAGATGTAGAAGTCATTACGAAATTCCTTGTTTCTACACAATGTATCTATTTATTAACGTTTGTCGGCCGTACTCGTAAGTGCCATATTGTTCGAGTTCAGTCCGCGGGTAATGTCGTCAGTTGTGACATTATTATACTTACACAATTTTTGTCACCACAATATAATCATGTATTATGTTGTAGCTGTCAGTAGCATAAATCTCTGTGAATCCTCGAAGGTGCAGGCAGAGGTGTATTAATACCAACATTTGGCTGAAAATGATGTTCAGACTGACTATGATTTCCGAGGGGGTAGAACACGATGGTATTTCCGACTGGGGAAGTACCTCCGCCCTACAGAATACCGCGGTCATAATAACCTCGTGTTGTGTTTCCGGCGGTGAGTAGGGTAGCAAGAGCTCTCTGGAGAGTTTTTGTGCTGTCAGTGTGAAGACCAAAGGCTATTCATGCTTTGTTTTCTACACTAACGGCACAGAAACTCTTGCCCGTTTGCACTAAACTCTACTTAGGTTAATCCTTGTAAAGTGACTCCTAAGTCTAAGATAATCTTAACTTTATTTTCAATTGCACCAACATATTTACGAAAGGGCATTCCTAACTTAAGATAAGCCTAGTAAAGCGAATGAAGGTGTAAATGAACGAATGAATTAGCCAAATGTCTATGATAATTGAGCGATTGTCTATGATTTCTTTAACGATCTCGTCGGAATTTTGGCGCGAACGCGGGAAAGCGCACATCGCAATATTATTTTATTTTTTGAAATTGGTGTGAATTCGAGTTTTTATGTGTAAAAATGTTGGATTTTAGACATAACGTCTTGGACAATTCACACAGGTGGAGGAAAGCGGGATATTACAGTGAATTGTGACATTTCGTGTTCGTTCCAAATCTCCTGGGGGAGCTTTCCGTAAAGTCCCCACAACTTTACTGAAGCTGAAATCATCTCTCATCGTCATCGTCATGGCAATCATCACTCATCGCCATCGTCATGAAAAAATATTGTATTGAAGATATTTAAGGTTTAGGCTGATGGCTTTGTGCCAAGCCCCAATAAATAATAATAAGAAAAACGATCTCGTCTCGTCAGTCAAGTCGCGTAAGTCACGTTGTATTTAAATTTATTTAAAAATAATAATAAATAAATTTAGATTATTTATTTATTTAGTTTAATATCATGTGCCAAACAGTACATAACAGTACCGGACATTGATTGACAACTGTCAAAAAATAGGGTTAGGAGATTCCTAAAACGTTATGACTTACTTATTCGGTGTCATAAGAATTAAGATTGACTTAGCGTGTTTAGGAGTATCTTAGGGTTGGTGCAATGCATTTTCTTGTTAAGAGTGTCTTATATACTTTAGGCATCAGGTTAAGATACTCTTAAGTTCAGTGCAAACGGGCATTAGACACTTTATCATGGGTTCGAACAGCCCTAGGACACCCATGGGAAGAGTTGGCCCTATTTTAATCCACCGGGTAGGGGTAGATTAGACCTTGAGAAACAACATAGGCTATGTTTGGTCCGCAATAACCGACGGCGACGTGCAACAGCTAGTTATAAAATAATGTTCTTATTTTACTAACCGACTTACAAAAGAGAGGAGGTTTTCAATTCGATCGGTATGCGGTTTTGTATTTGATACATTCATTTATGAATTTTAATTTTTGATTGAATAGTAGCTATCCTGGTTGCATTCGAAGCTCGCTCGGAGTAGTCTGGGTTCACTCATCCTTTCCATAATTTGGTGCGGTTGGTTTTTACGGGAGCGACTGACACCTGTCTCCTGGAACCCCAAGAGCGGCAATGAGCCTATTCATTAAATTTGAACTAATTTGCTTGTATCAGGAATGGGTGCACGTGTTTGTGATAGCCGGAATTCGAAACCGGGACCTCTCAATTTCTATTCTTTAACAACTAAGCGGCTGATTATTTCTTAAAAGAAAGATTAGAAAAGAAAGGAAAGTTTGTTACCATTTGTCGCCAAGTCGCCATGCTTACAACTAGGTGTCAAATTGAAAAGTTAACTTGATTACTTTGGCTAAGAAACACCCAGATCAATGCACACATATTTGTTGTGAGCGGAATACGAACCCGCGATCTCTGAGTTAACAGTCGGATGCACTAGCGCTACGTCACGGAGGTCGACAACGTTTGTCTGACCACGACTGTACACTACGCATGCATTATCTAGGCCTTCAATCTTAGATCATAACTCATAATGGTAGATGTTATAAAAACGTTTAAATACAATAGTTTCAAAATTAACATCGTATACAATGGCACAATGAAATTACATATTATTATAGAGTAGCTGAGTCCGTGACTTCGTCTGCGTTGAACTTGTACTGTTTTTTTTGCCGAATTCTATTTTTTTTCTAAAATTAAAGTAGCCTTTTTTTTTTTTTTTTTTGGCCTATGGTATACTTATAACATCAATAATTGTACCCCATCAAAATGGTCCAGCCACTTCATGAAAGTCAGTCGAACTGCTTGGAACATTTTTGTCCAAATAGATCATCAAAAGTTGCAATAAACCAAATGTTGAATTTCTGCTATGAACAAGCCGGTAACAATCAAAGCTTGTATTTTGGTATCAAATAAAAAAAAAGAAATAATCATGTATATATATATACAACTATAAAAAAATCAAATACAACGCAATCAAAAGATGCTACAGACTGGCACTTGGACCTTAGAAGAATAATTTATTTGCTCATAAACATGGTTACAGGTCTTAAATATATTATAAACACAGCATGGTTAGCCTCAGACTGTGGCATGCAAATTTTCGACACAATTATTACATTGGTTATTACATTTGATTTCATTGAATACATTATTTAATTACATTATTTATTTGAATATATGAAATTCATTCGTCAGTAATTTATGGAATTATACAATTATATCATAGGTCAACTTCAATTCGTCAAACATTTAGATAATATTTTTTATATTGATCGGTTATTTATACCACTTGGGTTGCATATACCGCGGCCTATAGACATGTGAGAGGATCTCCACAGGAGAGTCACACTCGTGCTGCCGACCCTGTAGGGACCGTATACACGTCTGGAAGAATATTCTATTTTATCCAGTACTTTTTCATTACATACAGATTACCTGAAAGTGAAAAATAGTGAGGCATTTAAACTACATAATAATAAGTGCGAATCCAATGTGAAAGACCTAATTATACGAACTGTGCCGTATCGTGCGCCGGCGACACGCGACGATTTGACGGTAGAATGCGCTTTGTTTTAATGTCTGTGGTTATTGTTGCCTATTTATCTATAATTAATAAAAAAATAAAATATAGACATATACTCACATTTGATCCCTCGGGGTGGGCAGAGACCACAACGGACCATGGTCTTTCGAATGGCAACTGAGAACGATAAAAGCTAAATTTTCTCTCCGGGGCAGGGAGAGGTCTCTCAGTGCGTTGAGATTGGCTAATATTGTATATATGTTTGAACGAATGAAAATATGTGTGTGTGTGCTTGAGCAGATCCCTGGATGATTGAGATTTACCTAGCAAAATTTATTTTGTTCTGTTTATTTGGTACGGTAGATATGGTAATTTAGGAATTGCGGTTTAAGAAAAGGTGCCTTGATAAAGGAAATAAGCCCATTCCCTACTATAATTAAAATCTTTTTTACCTCTATTTGAGATTAAAATATAAATCATACTAAATTAAATTTAAAACTAGAAACTAAAACAAGCTAAACTAAATAACCGGAATCTTTACTTTTTATATTATAAGTTCTGTATTTATATAAATAAATAATTCTTTAGCCATTTGAGATTTATTTTAAATTACTAAGATGACAGATAAATATATAGTCTACTTTTAATAGCCACAAAACTTTCTCTACGCCTGCTCGTACCTATTTAAAAATAAGACTTACTTAAACATATGCGTAAGCACATAATTAATGTACAATACCAAACTGTCACAACGTAACAATAATGCGTAATCTCGGCATTAAAATATAAACTGACAAGAGATTAAATCACTTCCTTTGCAAGACGCGCTCTAAGCGGATATTTATTAAGCCTTTTGAAAGTGATGCGTAAGCTCGCATAGATTTTTAAAGGTATTAACTAGAGAGTAAATAAGGGAAGGAGTATTTATACTTACATCATCAGTAATTAGATAATAGTTACGACGGTACCTAGTAACTTAATAAACGTTTTATAAGTAGGTAATAAACCAAACACGTCGTGTGCATGGAGGTGGGACACGACGACGGTATTCCCGTCCAATTGAGCAGTCCGACTGGGGAAGTATCTCCGCCCTACAGAATACCGCAGCCATAATAACCTCGTGATATGTTACACACAGGCGCACATTAGGTCAGGCCTATGGCCAGCAGTGGACTGCAGTAGGCTAATTGATTAGAGAGTAGCCAGAGCTCACTGGAGAGTTTTGTGCTGTCAGTGGGAAGACTAAAGGCTTGTGTCCTACTTTGTCTTCTACGCTGACGGCACAGAAACTCTCTGTGTTTATAGGGTCGCAGCGCGAGTGTGACTCCCCTGGTGTTGCACACGTCCGTAGGCTACGTTAACCACTTTCCATCAGGTGGGACGTGTGCTTGTCTTCCACCTAAGTGCTAAAAAAACTAGGAATAAGTACCTGGGGATAGCATGAGCTACCTTCACTTTAGTAGATTCATCCTGCTGTCGGGGAATCTCCCGCCTGAACATGACCTGCCCTAGATCAGATGGAAGTCCTTGAACAAAGTTTTGCTAAAGCAAAGAAAACCGGGCTAGGTGGAGGTTCTTAGATAGGGCGCACCTATGACGTGAATGTAGAGTTACTCTACAGCCAATGGCCCACCTAGTAACGTGTGCTGCATGCCCGTACACATGTAGGTACACCAAAAGAGCTCTCTGGGAGAACATAACTTGAGAGTTAAGGTGCCGCTCGCCACGATAGTAGAAGATGAAAAAGTAGATAGTTCTAATGTTCTGCACAAAAAACTCAACACGTTTATGTCTATTGCTTGACAAATACGAAAAATACCTTTGACACCACCGGTACATTACAACTTCCGGTAATGTCTCAGGGATTCAAAAATACCCTTGACAATTACCAGTAGTATCGATAGGCGGTTACACGAGAACATCACGATCAAATTTGTACATGAAAAGCTCTCTTCGCAGGCATACGAAACCATTTAGCCTGCGGTCCAACAAGCGCTTGTCCGGTTTTTTATTAGATTTAGTTTCAGGCTTTGCTCAGATATACCTATACAAATAGGTAAAACTAAAGTGTCTATTTGTAACTTTAAAATAGCTTTTTAATAAATGCATAATAATTATGCATGTGCACTATTCTGATAACAAAAAGTATCAATAATTTAGTCTATCTGTTTGTTATGGGCTTTTGGCGGGTAAATAGATTTATAAATAGGTTTGTTATGTACTACGCACAAAAATTAAAGCCCAGATCAAAGTAGGTTTACGCCAACGAGCTAATAAAGTCGCACTCACAGCCAGTTTCACATAAAATCCTGACACTTTCAAACATTCCAAAAGTTATGTCAACCGCTTTTAGAAAAGCACTTGACGCGATGTTAAATTGTTGATAGCAATCTGTAATATTACATAATTACATCGCGCCAACAATTGTGAGATAAAAGTATTTATAAAATACAAATTACAAGCCGCGTTGTGCAACGAGGAAAGTGCCACTACTAGTACACTAGTGTACTACACGTACCACACCACACACCTACTGCCAGTGAAGTCATTATGTGGAGTAATCAAGCGCTGCTGGTAAGGAAACTTAATTTGTAATTAAGACAGTTTAAAGCTTAATTTGCGAGGAACTGTGACGGGGACGCGACGACTCAGGCATCAGGTGTTGAAGAAAAAACGTGGTTTTGAAGCAAAAGAATTAAGTTGTACATAGAGCAATAATTATTTATTCAACACGTGTGTGAAGGTATTGACTTTAATAGCGAATTAGCAGAGCAGTAGTTTAAAATTGTATTGCGAGTGATTCTTAAATTTTATTGGGCGTTTTAAGTGATTTATAGGCGAGGAAATTACCTCGGCAAAGTTTGCTGTCGCGCATAGGTAATGGTTAAGTTAATAAGTGAGTGTATGCGATAGTTTCGGTAGTAATTTGAGCAGTAGATTATTACTTATTAGTCAATAGTAAATTAGAAGCTTCGAAATTGCGGGTGAGACGTAGAGATAATCGAAATAGAGAAGAGAATACCCTTCAGTGCGTGCGATACATTCTGCACACCAATTTGTTTGACTTCTTAGTTTGTGTGACTATACTTGTATGAAATGTCGTGTCGTATTCATATAAAAGCATTTCCTTTGTTGAATTATGTTAATTTATTCAAATAACTGTCTAGGGAATGTGAATTAAACTGTAAGTAAATTGCTCATGACTCTATGTTGCTAACGTAGAATTAGCAGTTTACTATTTTGTTCCCAACCTCCATTGGTCCTAGAAATAACTTGATCGTAAGAAATAACTCTTCAGTATAAACATTGGGATACAGATCATAAGTGCGCCGAGGAGAAAAGAGAGCTGCAGGAGGCAGGGAATAATTGATGTACAGTCCCCAGCACTTGTTTTGTTATACCGAGAAGAATAATAAGAGTGCGGCTAAAATCAGCTTTCTTCGGTTTTATGAAGAATTCAGGACAGACAGTTTGGTATCATAAATATTCACGCATATAAGTCTTCGAAGGGGTATTGCCAAGTACCTATTGCCAAGTACCCACATAAAGGGAGCGAGCCGAGCCTCTAGCCGTCAAGTAGGTGCTTTGCCAGGGACTGAATATATACTGACAGATGGAAATCGGCGCTATCGCGTTCTGCGACACACACGGGAAGAGATGAGGAGATGGATATGGGATACTCCTTCGGAAATCAACGCAGCATTCGTACCTTTGTAGTTTATCGAGCAGTTGAAATTACGTGTATTTATATGAATACTACATTTTCTAATAAGTGTAGGTACTTAAACAGAGTTATATCACTCACTATTCACAAATTGCCGAACATTTTCGTAAAGTGTCGTTAATGATCGCGGTTTCGCAGGTGACCGCTAAACGAAAACGGATTTTGTAGAATCGACCACAACTCAGTGAATTTCTTTAGTTCCGCACAGCCTCTATGTCTATACAGCTAGTGTGCCGTGACTTTTTCCTCGTCGACTGCGATTTGGAGTTTAATCTTTACGGGTGTGAGCTTAAGCTGTCACCAAAATAATAGAGTTTGTCACCCAAAGAATGAAAATTAATGGATTCGGCCTACTACAACATGCTTTAGGTTTTTATTAACTAATTAATTTTATTTATTAGAACTATTTACTACTCTATACATCATACGATTAGACAACGAGACATATACACAGGTATGTAAGAAAGAGCTTTTTGCTATAAGACCAATTAATGATTAACTGTGGATTCCAATATGCATTTTTAGATGGCTGTACATACGATAAACATTTCTATTCTATTATGTGAACATAAATTAACGACATTACTCTAAAAGCGATATCGTTTTAATTACACGCTACAAACACGGTATATAATAATGTGTAATTACCTGTGCAATTATTTTAAAACAACACTCGCAATTTCAAAGCAGCATAGTATGACTAATTTGAACGTACGTGCTGTTTTGGATAAACTGGGCCATAAATCGGTTCTTCACGATGACTTCTACAGCCTGCGCACAGGGCCCCCGGGCTCCAAAGCTAGACTTTAGATGCAACCAGGATGTACCGCTAGGATGAGCCTGATGATGGAGTATCGATAGCGTTGATTTGGAGCCCGGAGCTCTCATTTCTTATTTCTTTTTCCACAACCTCCGATTCCTTGGAGCTATGTTTAGCTAATCTTTCACTTTAGCAATTCATTACAAAAAATTATAAATATAGTGCACCAGATATTATTATTTAAAAAAACCAAAGATTGATTTTACAACGCCATAATCACTTGCGTGATGCGAAAATGATGGAATGATAACAGGGCTCTTAAATAAGCGATCACGTTAGGCATGACGCATGACGTTGCCGTGGCGGATCAAGATGATTTCTGATTATATTATGAGTTGCCGTGTATTTAGTGCTTACTTACTTATTATATTATGTTTATTTTTGCGGTTATTTGTTCAAAACACGACATCTGCTCGTATATCAGTAGATGTAGGAGGGCGATGGCCTGGGTGCTGGGTGCGGGGTGGATCGTGGAAAATTATCCGGTTTAGAAAGTCTGCCAGTGTAAAAAATTGAATAGAATTGAAAATACATGAATACATACATAATGCTCACGTATTTCGCCCGTCCGGGGTAGGCAGCGACACCAGCGCGCCATCGACTATGGTCCTTACAGAGTTGACGAACATCCTTTACTGAATTAATGAATTTATTTATTTCTAAGAGTATGGTACCTCAAGGTATTTATGTTATTACAGTGTTCATACATATTCTACCATAACCGGTGTTTTTACAATAGCATCTGCTGACGGACGGACGAGCCGCCTTGTGCCATCAGAAACAACTCTAAAATGATAATGATTTGCTTGACCAGTACAGGTTACCCTGTGCAGGTCAAGCCAGCCAATAGATGAGTTTTCTCTCTCTTCTCTAAGAAATAAACCCCTCTTCTGATCGAAATCTTAAATCCACAGTACTTCCTCTGTGCTGGATACTTCATGAATGTAACTATGCTATAACTATATGTTAAACATTCTAGTAGACATAGTACCGGTGAAGGTAGTGCACACCTGCCGCTTGCGCCACAGTAGCGAAGGGACGAAATGCAAGGAAAAGTTTTACCCTATAGCGCGTCATAAGCGAACAGCGATCACTCACTCACTCACTCACTCTGAGGCAGATGAACAATAAAGCCTGCTTGCTCTCTCAACGAAAATGGATTTTACTGGCTTGTTTTTAACAATCCAGGAAAAATACTGTCCCTCTATTTTTCCTGGAGCGTCTAAATTTGTTGACCATAAGCACGTTTCGTGGGGATTTCTTTTCAATTAAAAAGTGAATTTAGCTGGTAAAAGCCTGGTTACAAATATAACAATAAGGAACGTTGAATACGCGGTCAGCGTTTGACTTGTATCCTCTATTGGAAAGTGGTGAGAGCAAATCTTTAATAAACTGTAGCACAACATTTGTACATTGTCCCGGCAGTCTGCTCTGAACTACCTTTCGAACTATTATATTTACTAAATCACGTTCTATCGGTGGTTGCTTAAAACTGTCATGGGGAGTTTGAGAGCCTGACAAGACCTTGGCGACCTCTAGCCAACTTTAACTGCAAGCAGGCACATCTGCTGATGGATGAACGAGTTTCAGACGCAAGCTTTTCTCTTGGGATCAGGAGGTCAGACGGCACTCGCTCCCACAAAAACGGAAAAGTAAGTGAACCTAGGAGTAGTGAGTGATCGTTTCAACGTTATTCAGTGCCTTATCTCACTCATTGCAGTTTTTAAGTGAAGCGTGTGTTCATCATCATTATCTTTGTGTTAGTTCCGGTCACAACCGAGGTTTCCCCTTAGAGTCCGGGGTCCGTTTAAATGTTATGTGGATTGAATGTTTTCTGCTAATATACGGCCGTCTGACCTTTAGTCAGAGTTGTGGTTAGTGATCAACCACTAACAGAGTTGTTCAGGTCGCCCACCCATCCAAATAGTAACCACATAAGTTATAAATAAAATAAATAAATAAACTTGTTTTAGGTCATTCTACACAGCGCTATCTAAACCCAAAGTACGCGTAGCTTAACTAGCTTGTATTATGGATTCTAGAATGCAGATAAACATTCTAAGATATTTTTTTTGTAAATACATACATATTAAACACAGAAACGCCCAGTCCAATGTAAATATATTCTTGCATGGACATATAAATTTACACTGAACGGAAACGAACCCGCACCCTTACGTAGTAGTTGAACGTTCTACCACTACGCCACAGAGGTTAAATATATATTAGATCATAATATATACCTTTTTTATACCACTGAGGTGGCAGACGAGCACACGGTCCACCTAATGGAAAGTGGTAACTGTGGCCTATGGACGTGTGCAGCACCAGGGGTGTCACACTCGTGCTGCCGACCCTGTAAACACAGAGAGTTTCTTTGCCGTCAGTGTAGAAGACAAAGCGGCAATAGCCTTTGGTCTTCCCACTGACAGCACAGAAACTTTCCAGTGAGCTCTAGCTACCCTACTCACGGAGAATACAACACGAGGTTATTATGGCCGCGGTATTCTGTAGGGCGGAGGTACTTCTGACTGAGGTAGTCAGACTGCTCAATTGGACGGAAATACCGTCGATTCTTACCGCCTGCAAGCTACCTTTCTTTTCTTTGCGGCTCCATAAAGTCTTGGAACTCTCCACCAGCTCACGTGTTTCCTTCTTCCTACAGTCCCGGGTCCTATGAGGCCGTCACGCTGAGGGCCACCATCGCCACATTGTTGGTGTCTGTGATGGAGATACTCGTTGCAGAGATTTCTCCTTTAGCTAGCATTAGGGGAGGTTTATACTATGTACGGTTGTACGACTGTTGTGCGCTCTCTGGGAGGCACTGTACCTTTACGAAAACCTGGAAAGGGCGGGTGAGAGTCGCCACTGGCCGCTACGGTGACAGGCGCCAGAGTGACGGCACTTACAAAACGTAAAACTGGTCTATTATTTTCGTTGTTTTGATTGTGTTTGGATTAATATTATAAATTCCTAATGGGATGATTAATTGTTTCAGAACATCGCCAAGAAAAAATAAACAAGTCAAAAAGCTGCCATTTATACACATTTGAAGTTGAGCAATAATGGTAAGAAGTAATTAATTTATATTTATGACTCCGCGCGCGTTGATGTCTTTTTCTCATATCTCTGATTGTAATACCTAAGTTCAATGTACAGACACAAGCAATTTTCAGTTTTATATTGTTTTTGTGGCTACACAACACAACAATATAATATGTACGTCACTCATACATGATGAGGTCACTGCCTGCATCAGTTCTGCACCGCGCCGCAACCGGCGGATGGCTTGTCTGTGTCCTAGCCTGCTAAGATTAATTGGAAAGACCAGTACTTGACTGGCAACAATACGCAACTATTTGTATGTGGCTACGAGTGTTACATTCAATGGGTGTCATAATTCATTATATCCAACTTTTTTAGACCGTTTAGATGACAGACGAGCACACGATCCACCTGAAGGTAAATGGTTACTTATTAATTTAGATAAGATTTTTTTTGAGTTGGTCCAGGCGGGACTCGAACCCACGACTTTTCCCTTATTTTTTCATTCATTGGTTATTTATTACTTATTCATTGGCTCCGATAGTTCGTAAGAATATCGGCAGACACTCCACTGTCGCCTCAAACACGGATACAAGGAGAAGTCTGGTAGCTCAGTGTTCAGAGCACTTGGCTCCCCCTGTAAGGCTTTCCCTTCGTCGCGAGTTTGAGTCCCGCGTGGAGCGATTCAAAAAAAATTTGATTCATGGGAAAATAATTTCTCATAATCCGCCCAGGTGGACTACGCAGTTGAACCACGGGCAGTAAGGGGGAGTAGGGGCCATAGTTATATAGAGGTCATTTTCAGGGCCTTTTATATTTTATACCTTTTAGAATGACACCTACAAAAAGTTGCAAACGATTGATACTATTTGCAATACCATTTTTTTGTTTCACACATTAGTATACATATTGCTTTCAGTAAGTTTTGACGTTTTTTGCCTTTAACCGAGTGTTTTTAACAAAATAATGTTTCTATTTCAGTGGATACGGTTGTGGCTCACCCTGTCTGTGTCTACGGTCTACTCGCAGTATACCAGTACGGTGAGTTGAAGTTCCATTTCGTTTTGTGCCAGTAGTTTTTAGACGTACAGGGCCTTACCAGGGGCACTAATATAGTAACAGGGCCCTAATACCACATTCGGGGCCCCTCTGTCTCTTTCCAAAGGTACCGTATAAAGTATTACGGTTTAACGACATCAGAAAGTTTAGTTTGAAGTATTCTAGTGAACTATTACGTACCAAGCCAATCAACAACCTCTTTGGTCGCATTATAAGATTAAAAACCTCTACGTTATTGCGTAACCTTTGTATATAACACACTATTACACAATTCATAACAGTAATGTAACAATAAAATATCTTAACAATGTACTAAATATGAATGAATGATTTGTTCATTCACATTCAATAACATCTCTCATTGTGAGCTGCGAACAATACTGTATCAGCCAGTTTCTTGGCTCGAGAGAAAGTCGCCTTACGAACAGATCTAGGTACGGCCATAATGTGAGACATATTATATTTATGGATTTCCCGGTGCTCGAGGTCTTAGTTTGGCGCTCTAGTTGCGGTGGAACAGAGCTTTACTGCATTCGGTTAGGTACTAATTAAAGGTAAACAATCTTTTAGCTAGTTTTTAGAGAAACTCACACCAAAAATAAATGAACTAGGCTAACTAACTAACAAACTAACTAGTGGTTCGGATTCGGTTTTTAGTCTTTAAAATGAGTTTCTGTATAAAACTAGCTGACCCGGCGAACTTCGTACCGCCAATATTTTACCACCCGCGTGGCGCAGATCCCGTTCCCGTTGCACCCTCTACTAAATTAAACATGTATTATGCATATTAACTTTCCTCTTGAATCACTCTATCTATAAAAAAATCCGTTGCGTAGTTTTAAAGATTTAAGCATACAAAGGGATATAGGGACAGAGAAAGCGACTTTGTTTTATACTATGTAGTGATAATATTAATAAACTGAGTTTTTAAATAAAACATGTTTAAAAGAAACACCAAGATTGTATACGTTTAGTTAAGTACCAAACCGAATGCAGTTTATAGATAGATATATAGTCTGAAACAGCACGTAGGCTTTTCTGAGGGCCATAGTATCGTAAGGGTCACATTATAATATTCCTCGCAGGTGGAGGCGCCTGCAGCAGCTAGTACAACATAATTTTCTAGTGATATAATGTCATTCATTCTCCTAGCCTCTCCCTAACTGGGAATTGGCAATATTGGGAATCGGTCGAACTAAGATATTTTCCGTTAAACGACAGCCATCTGACCTCCAGAACTCATTGGAGATACCGTAGTTGTGTAGATAGATCAGTAGTCTGACTTTTAGGGTTCCAACTGCCCGCAACAAATGTCATAAAACTTCGGATGGTAAACAGGACCGACGACTTAATGTGCCGATAATGCGAGGGTCCCTCCTTATAACCTAATTCCTGCCGGCTTCCCTTTGTATAGTTGGTAGAGATGTTTAAAATCGATAAACTTCATTAAGGTAAGAAGTCCTTTCCACCGGCTTCCATTTTGAACATTTTTACCTTCGCCACCGCCAATGATTTGACGAAGTAATTCCCGATCTTTATCCGATCACTCAGCACATTATCGTTAAGTAAATGCATTACTACAAGTGTCCACATACCTTTTACTTTTATAGCGCGCGCCCTTACTTACATAACAGCACATGTGTACTTTATCTAAATAACGAGTTCCGAGTGAAAGGCCCGGATTCACTTCCTGTTTGAGGCTTTACTGATCTTAAATGGAATTAAGGATTATTGGTGCAGTTAATTAGGTAGTGGGTAGTAATATTGAATTATAGTGAATAGGGTACAAATGCGAATGAGTTGGTGTGGACATCATGGCGAAAGGAAGCGAGGCTCTGGGACGGAGTTTCTTCGCGGAGTTAGGAAGTCGGTGTTTCCTGGTGTACAAAAGTTACAGGAGAAGGACCTCCGTGTCCGTGATATAGCAAATAAAATGCAGGAGTTTCACCTTCAATGGTGCAGCCGCGTTTAGCGCCTGCGGTATTCTCCTGACTAGATGGGTCATGCCAGTTCCGTCAGGCTCCAGTAGGAGGGGATGCCCGAGAAGTCAAAGTACTTCTCGTAGTAAAGGATGACCCTACTACCTTGTACCCAGTGGGCCCACTACCATGGATGCCGATGAGCAAACTGGAGAAGGACAAGCAGGGAAGTAGATCGCGAATTTCGAGATGAGGGTCTCAGAGTGACAAATATAACGCTAATATGTATGACAAAGTATCTTAAAATGAGATCATATAGGTATTTTGTGTTAGGATTTTTTATGAACCTAAGAGTTCAGATAGTAAGTAGCCGAAAAATGCGTAACTGATTTAACCAGTTTTGTCTATCACAGTTATAACAGATGTTATCCCTAACGCTACGAGAGATTAGTGCTGACGTAACTAGCTTTTTGTTATTTCTTTGTTATGGTTATTAACTATTAAACAAGTGTACAGAAATAAACACTCCACAACGAGACAAGAGCACAGAGACAGCTGACTTCCTCCTAGTGATGTTCTTGTGGTAAATATCGATGATTTTTTGATATTGAGGTATGTCGTTAGGGAACATCATTCTTTTGCCATAGTTCCATAAAAATTGTAATGTTTTATACTTAAAAATAAATAGTTGCTAGATACGCTAAAATGAATTTTAATCAGAAAAAGTTAATTTTTTGAAGGGGTTTGAACCCGTGACCTATTCCTTTCTAACAGCTCTGGTGCAAGGTTTCCCATGTGGTTTCGGTGGGTTAGACGGCATGCGAAGATAAACCAAATTAAGGAAAGAAGTAGAAGAAAGCGAATCCCGGCTTCAAAGTGCAAACCAATCGCATCCTTTGAGATGCTAATAAATCGATGCTAAAATATCGATATCATTGCCCAGCTCTACTCCGCGCAGTGCCGCCTGCCATCCAATCAACTTGATATATTATATAATGATATAAATAATCGAGTGCTTTGCTTAATTGAACATATTTTATGACTTGAGCGTTGGATTGCTTTAAGAGCGTGCTTAAATAGTAAAACATTTCCTTTTTGTGATGTAATGATGGTGAAAACAACACGCCTGTTTAGAGTAGGCGGCTAATTCGTGACTTCCAGTTCGATGCCTAGCCGGTACACTTTTTAAGTATTTCGCTCTTAACATGGGAATATAAAAAATACTCGTTATGAATTAAAGCGTCGTGATGTGTTTTAAAAACTAGTTATATATTGTAGAACCAGTGACCAGTTCCTTACAGCGGGAATGCTTGACCAACTGAGCTCCTCAGACACGTCCTGGACATTCTATATAGGGTCTATAACCCGGGCACCTAACCACTAGATACTGTTACTGAATATGGTTTATTTTCACACATTATATCAGGATAGGGCTGTTCTACATCGAACAGTAAACATACAATAGATTATTTCGTAGGACCGAAAATCATATTTGATGAAATGTGGGTGTTAATGCACATCTGGTTACCAGTTCGAGGATTTACTGAGTCTATTGAGTATATCTAT
This sequence comes from Eilema caniola, assembly GCA_949126895.1. Taxonomy (NCBI): domain Eukaryota; kingdom Metazoa; phylum Arthropoda; class Insecta; order Lepidoptera; family Erebidae; genus Eilema; species Eilema caniola. The sequence goes on along the minus strand of OX421486.1, from coordinate 368,417 downwards.
GTATGTATCTATGATTCTTCCAAGAATAGGTCTCGAATATTGTACCGTATAACTTCTCTAGTATGTACTACATATAACTGTGCACCGTGAACCAGTTCTCAGCCACGGTGGCGAAGTAAAAGTATGAGCCTATCTATCTATCCTATAGGGATGGCGAGACAAAAACGAACCACTTTCATCATTACTTTTTTCCCGACCACTTTTACTTGAAGCCAGTTAGATCTGGTCGCGTATATGGCCAGTGGCCAGTGGCCCTGTCGCAAACCAATATTTCTTCCGTACTTCCACATATGAGTGTGTATCTGTGTATGTATGTGTATGTTGGACCAAAGTAAAAAATGTTACCGCATTTTATGAGTTTAATGCTTGAGTAGCTATTTCCGTGATAGTTTTACTGCTGTCAATTGGGTATTATTTACTTATTGTGTATTTAATATCTATAATGAAGGTATCTGTGTCGCTACCGCTACGACAGAACGTTCGACTGGCTACCTAGGGGGTGCGAGTTCGATTGTCGAACAGCGCAAATACTACTCATAACTAAATGTCAGTTATTTGCATTGATCTGGGTATTTCGACCCGTATTCTAGATCCCATCACACAAGCTAGTTAAGCTATAAATACTTAGGTACTTTGGATTTAGACAGCGCTGTGTAGAATGTAGAATATTTTTGAATATCGTAGAATATTTATTTACTACATATTTTATTACTTACCTACAAGTCGGTACCCCTGCCAAACAACAGATGAGGTTCCTGTTCCGACGCAAGCTATCTCTCAAGGTTAGGCAGCAGTCACGTCTTAGTCGGAATTCCCAATCAATAAATTCACGTAGCGCAGGCTCCAGAGTACTACAATCTTTGGACACAACTGGGAAATAACTAAGAGAATTATCCTGTTTCATAGGATTTAAATTATTTAGCGTCTAGATATTTTGCCCTAATAAGATCTTCGACTCCACACTTACTTCTAGAACTTCGGAAATAACTTCGAATATTTTCAAGCCATATTGAAAACCTTACAGACACCAGTCTGTAAGTTGTTCTTTAAATAAAACTTTACGAACAGCCTCGGGGCACATCGCTTAAAATCGAGACGTTCGCCATCCATCATCTATGAAGTCATTATCTCACCAAACCGGTTACGAAGCAATCTGGCGAAGTTTCGCTCTGCTGCATACCTAGCTATTGTAGTTATGCGCTAAATAGAGCATTCAGTATGCAAGCCGGACAATACACGTATAATAGTAAATCATAGGTTGTTGTGTCTGCAACACGCGCCACCGCCTGCAATAGCGCGTCTCACGTCCGCTAATACTAAATTGTAGGGTATTTGTAACTAATAATAGTAATCTTGGCTTTCTTTGGTTATGTCAGTAGGTGGAGTCCTTACGTCAGATCTATCACGGACATAATAGGAGATGTGTAATACCTGTCGATAGATCTTGAGACTGTGTGGGTTTCGACCACCAAGATTATCGAATTCAAGTAAACTTCAAGCCGCTACATATGCTGACGAATAGACGAGGCTCTGGTGCTTTCGTCTAGGGGTTGGGGGGCCGGATGAAAGTCGCTTTCGCAAAACCAAAGTAAGAGAAAGAGCAGGAGAGTATTGGATGAAACCGGAACTATAGAACTTAGCGAGGATGAGGGCGATATTAGCTATCGACTACTTGATGTGATTACAGCATCGAATCGGAATGTGATTTTTATTTTATTGCGAGGTAGTTAAATTGAATTAACCGCAGTCTTTTATAATAATTGGAAGAGGATCGACTCATAATAAAAAGTTTAAACATAAAAAACATAAAATGAATTAGAATGAGAGTGAGAGTTGAGCTGGCGCGTGCATACTAGCTGTGGCCGCGACTTCGTCCGAATGAGCTGCGATTTGATTAAAATTAACCTAATTTATGCCTTACAACATCAGCATCTACTCGTACAGTAAAAAGCTCATCGGATCAGCCATTTCAAAGACTACCCTGAACAAATAGCCGGCCTATATGTCCCGGGTCTCTTATCGTCTCTTTAAAATGGGTAGGGACCCGAAGATTTTAGGAGTAACAAAAACTAGATACGTAGGTTCCACCTTTCACCTACCTAGAACTGTCAGCTACTGCGTCTAATTCATTCATTCAATCAATCAATTTATTTCGATCAACTTTTGGAGCATACATTATCATCTAATATATAAAATTCTCGTATCACAGTTTTCGTTCCCAAACTCCTCCGAAACGGCTCGACCGATTCTCATGAAATTTTGTGGGCATATCGGGTAGGTCTGAGAATCGGCCAACATCTGTTTTTCATACCCCGATTCGCAATAACCGACATCCACGCGGGCGGAGCCGCGGGCGACAGCTAGTTATATGAATAAAAAAATAAACATACACATAAAAATGGTTAGAATAATACATACCTATGTCAGAAAATAAAAATTTACTTAAATGATGAACAGCCATCAATGTCAACATAGTTAAATAAAAAAAATAAAAAAATGTAGGTAATAATGATAATATTCAATTAAGATTAAAATAAAATAATTAATTATTTAAATTTGCATTGAAATAGACAATAATATAATAATGTTGATTGTGTTGTGACTGTTTATTTTATAGTCACTACATTAATCATACAGTAATGGTTAATGTGTCATTACATTGTCGAAGCTCTCAGCCATCATCTTCAGGATGGTGTTGGAGCTGGCGAGGACCCTGCGCACTAAGGATGTGCACCGTTTCCGCATCGTCGCATAGAAGCAATCAATGCGTGATTTGGCGAACATCCCCGACGCACTGCAGTACCGCGGCAGCCCCAACAACACCCTGTAGGCATTGTTGTATTGAATTCGTAGGGCGCTGTACTGCCTTTGAGTATAGTTAGCCCACAGTGCGCTCGAGTAGAATGAAGTGCAATACGCTCTTTAAAGAGTGTTCTTCACCTCCCTCGAGCATCGAGCAAACCTGCGCGCTATCATGTTCACTCTAACAGACGGCGCCCTACGTTCCCGCTCCATATCTGTACCATCTTTCAGGTCAGAGGTTACCAGATGACCAAGGTATTTGAAGGTGTCAACCCTTTCTAGCGGTATATTGTTTAATTTTATGCTAGGGATACTATCTGGACACTTACCTCTGGCCCGAAATACCACACACTCACTTTTCTTAGTGTTATAGACCAGGCCATGGCTGAAAGCACAATCTTTACAAATACCGAGCAGCTTAGTCAGACCACAGACCGAGGCGCTCAGCAGCACCATGTCGTCCGCATAGCTAATGTTGTTCACACAAACTTCACCAACGTGACATCCGACATGGATGCTGCTCAGCCTCTCAATGAGTGCGCTTACATAAAGGTTGAAGAGCCCCCCTTGTCTCACCCCGCATTCCAACGTGTATGGTTCAGACAGCGTCCCCGACCACCGAATCCGTCTGGTTCCGCCGATCTGGTTCCCGTACCAATATTGAAGAATACGAATACATTCGTTTGGCAGGGATGTGTCGCTAAGTTTATCCCAGAGGATATCATAGGAAACCAGGTCAAATGCCCTCGAAAGGTCAAGGAAGCAAGCATAGACTGGTGTTTTACGATCAGTATAGTACTAATGTATGAAATCTTTGGTTATTGCAGAAAATATCGCAGGATGGCGCCACCTTCGGCTGGGGCTGGCGGCTGTCGCCCACGGGGGCCGCCGAGCCCGCCCTAGGGCACTACTATGTCAAGTTGCCACAGGTAACGTGTTTATTCATGTCGTAGTCTACTCTTACTCTCATTGGTTTACGGGTGGAGCCGCCTGTCACCCTAGCAGAAGCGACCACGGCGAGAGGTGCGCATCGCGCGAAGTGCCTATACCGGGGGCGGGTTGAAGACTGCGTGGTCCCCCTTCCTGAGGAGGGCCAGACCGAGAGGGATGGCCCAGGGTCAGCCGTGGTGCAAGGGATATGTCGAGGACAACCTCACCTTCGGCCTAGCATAACGACCTACAGACAGCGTCCGGTTATCCGAGGGCATTTTCCGCACGTAAAAAAAGACTTACTATCATAATCTCAATATTTAGTGCTGGTTAAACCCTGCACTTGGTCGCCTTTGGTGTTAGCCTTTACGCGAAGAAGAAAGCCTGCTCCGGAGCCGCGTTCAGTGTACTAATTTCAGCAGATGAGGTTTTCATACCTATCCATACTAATATTATAAAAGGGAGAGAGTGTGTGTGTCTGTTTGTCCGTCTTTCACGGCTAAACTGAACTGAATTGATTTTGATGAAATTTGGTATAGGGGTAGATTAGACCTTGAGAAAGGACATAGCCTATGTTTGGTCGCAATAATCGACATCCACGCGGGCGTAGCCGCACGCAAAAGCTAGTAATACATAACAGAAAAGTTTGTTATCCCAGAAAGCTTAAATAAGGCATGATGGAACTATCATCTTATTGTACAAATAGACATTGATGAATAAGTTGACTCTAGGCTGTAGTTATCCTGTCGGATATTTTTTTATTTCAATGGTCGGATAGAAAACTGCCTTACCTACCTCTTAGTCACTTTGTACGACATCCAAGGCAAGAAATAGTGTGGCCCTTCCTGCTATTCTACTCCGCCGGAATATAATCGAACTAGGTACCTATATAGCTAAAACTAATTTAGTCAAATCATAACAGTCTCAAACAATAGCTATCCGGTCTTGTTTACATAACAACGTCGGTAAATTGCGCGTATTATAGCTGTGTGATAAGATTGACGTTGTGCGATTTCTAGGGTATGGAATTCTTAACTATTTATTTCTGGAGTGAGTGCCGTTTGGCTTGTTGAGCTTGAACGGAGCCGACTGACGCTCTTCTCATCATCATCATCACCTTAGCATCGTTCCCGGGTACAACCAACGCATTCACCCAAAAGAGCCTGCATGCACCTGCTAGATATTTGAATTTAATTATTTCATTATTCATTGTACAATAATAATATCTACAGAGTTTCTTAGTCTATCGTGCGTGGGGGAGTGGCTAGAGAGGCCACACGGTAGCCTCTCGTACCGTCAGACGCAGATTATCACCGGGCACGGTATAGCTTCGGGCGGTATCTGCATCTGATGGGTATAGAGCCAACGCCCGAGTGCCATCACGGCGACGCGAGCGTGGACTCGGGGCTGCAGGCGGTAGCTTGTGGCGGCCCTGGGGGTGAGAGTGCTCACGCTCTCCACTCTGCTCGCGGCGATGGTCCGCTGCGCGGATGCGTGGGCGGCCAGCGCCTCCTTCTGCGAGCAGGTCATGCTCGCGAAGGAGACAGCAGAGCGGACGCGGCGCGATGAGCGAGAAAGGCTCGCTGACATCGCTGCACGCGCCCGAAGGGCGCAAACTGACCTCCGCCCCCCATGAGCGCGGGCCTAAGGGTGACGGGTGCAGTCGCCCGTCACCCTAGCAGAAGCAGGCCACGGCGGCGGCGCGCATCGTAGGACGATGCGCGCCTCCCCACACCGGGGTTGAGTCGGGGACCGCGTGGTCGCCCCCTTCCCGAGGAGAGCCCGACCGAGAGGGATGGCCCTGGGTCAGCCCGGGTGCGAGGGATATGTCGCATGACAACCTCACCTTCGGCCTAGCACTACGACCCAGAGACGGCGTGCGGTTTAGTCGGTTCGAGTCCGACATAACCTGCCCCCCCGGCTCCGGAGGGGTGGGTATCCGTGGGGATTTCCCGCACGTAAAAAAAAGTCTATCGTGCGTAACAATATGTAGTAAGTGCATAAGAATCTTGGTACCTTGAACATTGATTATATACTTATTTACATATTATGTGTCTCTAGGTCCTATAAATATGTATTTAAGTATATTAGTATTACATAGAATGCGCCTTTTTTACGTGTGGAAACCCCCACGGGCTTCACCCCATCGGTGCCGACGATGGGGTGGTGGGCGTGTCGGAATCGGATCGACTAAAACCACACGGTGTCCTTCCCAAGTGTCCATTGCCGGGCACCCCGGGTAAGCCCTCGAAAGGATAACCCCAGGGTTGCTGGCGGACATTGGCCGCCACCGCGGCCTCGCCTGGTGGGGCATAGAATGCGCCTGAACTAGGTAATCCTGTGTGTCAGGCGTCCAGTGCAATTTATTAATAATTCCAGAATGCTCAACATGATATTCCTGTTAAGTACAACAATCAATACAATGCTAAATTGGGTCACTACTGCTAACTAAAATAACTACAATAATATAAATAAATAAATATAAATAAATATTCCATAGCATAGCTTAACTAGCTTGTGTTATGGAATCTAGAATGCGGATAAACATACTTAGATACATTTTTTTTTGTAAATACATACATATTATACATAGAAAAACCCAGCCCAATGCAAATATAAATATTCATGCATACAAATATTTGCACTGAGCGGGAATCGAACCCGCGCCACCTGCGCAGCAGCCGCCTTCACTACCGCTACGCCACGGAGGCTGTCGACAATCCATACTAATATTATAAAATTGAAAGTAACTCTGTCTGTCTGTCTGTCTGTATGTGTTACGCTTTCACGCCTAAACCACTGAACCGATCTGGATGACATTTGGTACAGAGGTATATTAGAGTTTGAGAACGGACATAGGTACCTTTTATCACGAGAAAGGGGGTTTAAGGGGGGGAAATAGGGGATGAAAGTTTTTATGAAAGTTTGTCATTTCTGAAGACATCTTAATGAAATTTGGTGCAGAGGTGGATTAGAGCTTGGGAACGGACAAAGGCTACCTTTTATCGCGAAAAGGGGGAAGAAGGGGGGGACCAGGGCCTTGGGATAAAAGTTTATCGTTTTAGAAGATCTCCTGATGAAATTTGGTACAGAGATAGTTTAGAGCTTGGGAACGGACATAGACTACCTTTTATCGCAAAAAGGGGGGTAGAGGGAGGGGGGACTAGGGCCTTGGGATGAAAGTTTGTCATTTTTGAAGATTTCCTGATGAAATTTAGTACAGAAATAGTTTAAAGCTTGGGAACGCACATAGGCTACCTTTTATCGCGAAAAGGGGATAGAAGAGGGACTCTGGGTCTTGGGATGAAAGTTTGTTATTTTTGAAGATTTCCCGATTAAATTTGGTACAGAGATAGTTTAGAGCTTGGGAACAGACATAGGATACCATTTATCGCAAAAAGGGGAAGAAGGGGTGGGGGGGAGTATGTCTATGGGATGAAAGTTTGTCTTTTTTGAAGATGTCCTGATGAAATTTGGTACAGATATAGATTAAAGCTTGGGAACGAACATAGGCTACCTTTTGTCGCGAAAGACGAGGTTAAGGGGGGGGGGGGTGTTATAGGGGATGAAAGTTTGTCAGTTTTGCAAGACATCCTGATGATATATTTGGTACAGAGATGGATTAAAGCTTGGGAACGAACATAGGCTACCTATTGACGCGAAAATTGAGGTATAGGAGGGCTAATAAGGGATGAAAATTTGACAGTTTTGAAGATATCCTGATGAAATTTGGTACAGGGATTAATTAGAGCTTGGTAACGGACATTTGCTACCTTTTATCGCGAACAATGTGGTAAAAGGTGGAGGGGAATAAGGACTAGATAGTTAGTATGAAAGTTTGTCATTTTTGAATATATCCTGATGAAATTTGGTACAGGGATTAATTAGAGCTTGGTGTCGGACATAGACTACCTTTTATTGCGAAAAAGGGAGTTGAAGGGGTAGAATAGGGCTAGGGTATCTAAGTTTGACAATTTTGAAGATATATTGATGAAATTGGTATAGAGATGGATTAAAGCTTGGAAATGGACATAGGCTACCCCTTATCGCAAAAAGGGATAGAAGGGGAGGGGGGAAGGGGAATAGGGCTATGGGATTAAAGTTTCTCATTTTTCAATGGCACAAAAAAGGGGGTGAATATGGTATAAATAGTAAGAATTTCTTTTAAGGTGTCCTCATGAAATTTGGTACAAAGGTGAATTAGAGCTTCGGAACGGACATAGTCGAGTAGCGAACCAAATATAGAAGCGAGTGGTGAGGCGAGTAGAGATTGTTATAGGGACGAGTGGATAGGCGTGTAAAGATCGAAAGTCAAGTAGAGTCGACTACAGGGGCGAGTAGATATGCGACTAGAGAGCCAGTGGAGAGGCGAGTGTAGAATCAAATAGAATGCAGTAAAGGGTTGAGTAGACAGGTGAATAGGGAGGCGAGTGGAAAGATGAATGTAGTGGTGAGTAGAGATCGAATAGAGAGTTGAGTAGAGGTGCGAGTAGATAGGCGAGTGGGGAGAGTCAAGTAGAGAGGCGAAAAAAGAATCGAATGGATGGGCAAGTAGAGAGGCCAATGGAAAGGCGATAATTGAGAAGAGTACAAAGTAGAGTAAAGAGGGGAACAGAGAAGTCAGTAGAGAGTCGAATATAAATTCAAGTATAGAGGCGAGTAAAAGGTCGAGTAGAGAGTCGAATATAGAGGCGAGTAGAAAGTCGAGAACAGAGGTGAGTACATAGTCGAAGACAAAGTTGAGTAGAGAGGCGAAGTCAATACTAAGCGATAACCGACATCCACGCGGGCGGAGCCGCGGGCAACAGTTAGTAATAATAATATATATTATCTTATATCTAACAATATTCACTTTAGAACAGACATTAAGTCCTCTGTAATATCGTAGGACATGCTTTGGAGGGTATTCTTTACAACTCGCTTACAACACTTACTACCAATCAAAGAAAGAGACTCAAGGTTTTTCCACCACGTTGGAAGGTCAGACAGCAGTCCCCTCAGCTCCGCGGTTTAATCCTCGTATGCAACTGGGTTCATCGTTAGGATGACTTTTTTGAATTAATTTTTAAAGACAATTCGTAGGAGATACCCGAACGACAGCAGGTATTTCCCTTAGTTAAATTAAATTTTATGTGTGGAGCAGTGCAATGTCCAGGATTCAAAGCCCGGATCTTGCGATCGTAACGCCAACTCCATAAACACTAAGCTACTAATGTTCCGTTTGTTCGGTAAATTTATTCAAGGGAACTAATTTTAGGTAAACAAAAAGTTTGTCACCTAATTTAGTAACTAGATCTTTCTTTTCTAATAGTTCGTTTCATCATTTCAGTCTGAGCACCAGATGCGTTACCCGGCACCCAACCCCCACCCCCACCCCCACCGGGACATGCTGCAGGCGCACAGCGTCACGCTCGGCCACCAGTTGCAACAGATCAACAAACAGAAAGTAAGTAAATGTTCAGATGAATTGTTCGACATGATGGCCTCGGCCTTATTCTATCATCGCACCGCTCACCATTAGCTGGGAATTCGTCCTCACACATAGCGACCACACGCGGTGCGCACGGCAGCGTGAGGTAAGAAAGTAACTTCCTCAAAAATTAGACCATAAACATGGCTATATTTCTTGCTCTCAAAAGAATACATGTTAACATGGATAATCACAAACCGGTTGTATCATTATACATGGACATGACTAAAGCATTCGATTATGTTGATCACGAAGGTTTAATGAATAAATTATCAATATACGGTATCACATCCATGCTTAATTAAAATCATATTTACAAAATAGACGTCAAATTTCACAGGTTGAAAGAATAAACACTAAAACTAAAACTAAGGTCACACACGCATCTGAAGCTAGAATTATATCTTATGGGGTACCTCAGGGAAGCGTTCTAGGACCCTTGCTTTTTTGTGCTACATTAATGATCTTTGACTCTGGCGATTTAAATGACATCTAAAATAACCTAAATAATAGCCTTATTGACATGGCTGAATTGTTGAATTTTAATAATTTAGAAATTAACGTAACAAATACAATATATAAAAACTTCCAAATCAGGGAGAAATGGAAATCTAATATAAGAATTCAATATAACGGACAATACATCGATAAAACAAAAGCGATCTTTTTAGGCTTGCATATTGACAGTAATATGTCACGGAAAACACACATTGATCACGTAGGTATATACCAAAACGTTTCAATTCTCGTACACGCTATACATGCTGCGTAAAGTTACAAACGAGGAAGCACTACATGCAGCATACCACAGAGATGGGTTTGGTATTTTGGAGTAATGGTGCAAACAATAATGATGCTTTTATAGCACACAAAAAAATGTCGCAGGGCAATATGTAGACTAAAACGTACAGATAGCTGTGTACCATATTTAAAAAAACTAAGACTTCTCTCTGTATATAGGTCGCTGCCAACTAGCTTAATCAGCCGTCTAATTAACTGCCTAGGCAGAAAACTAAACGGCACCATTCAATTAACGGCCTGAATGCTATTCAGCCGTCTCGTTTATTACATCATATAATAACCTGGCTGGCTAATGCTAAGGCCAATCGTAAGATGGGGCACTAACTCGAAATAAGGTAGAAAATTACATACATAAATACATATACTTACACCTGTAAATACCCGAGGAGGTAGACAGAGGTGTATTCACAGAAAATTAGTGATAGTTTTATTGTGATAGCTGCGCAATCCGTCTTGGTTACGTTAGGTTAGAAGGTTAATGCGGGAGCGGAGCGGAGCGTAGCCTCCGTGGTTATTCGCCTAGCCGTTTAATTAAATGGCTGAACACCATTCAGGCTGTTAATTGAATGGCGCCGTTTAGTTAACTGCCTAGGCAGTAAAGTGAACGGCCGACTAAGCTAGTTGGCGGCGGCAGAATTGGTTAGGAATTCCAAATTCAAATTCATTTCCATTATAAACTTGTCTATTTGTATTTCGAATGTGATAATTAATTTGTTTTCGCGCTATTTAATTTTTCTTTGACAAAAAAAGAAAATAGTTTTTCTTCGATTGTTTTACAACGCCAATTTCATATGTAAGGACCTAATATTCTAATTTTGTTCAATAAAATAATAATGTAATTGGTATAAAGACCATGTTAAAATTTATAATTATTTTCGTATGCCTTTAGGCGGAACATATTATTATTTAATGTTAAACCTTTGAACCACCTATGTTGAACGATATAAAATTGATTATTGATTATTCCGTGCATGCTCAATCTGTGGGATGCATGATGGATGCATGTGTCCCTGCTGTTTGACAAATATGGGATTCTTCAATAGTAGGTATATTAGATTTTTACAGGGTCGACATCATGAATGTGACACGCCTCTGGTGTTGCATACTTCCATAGGCTGTGGTAATCGTTTGCCATAAGTAGACCGGGTCTGCCACCTAGGTTGTAACAAAGCTATTGGTATAGTGATACCTACCAATGTGTATGTAAAGACAATCAACATAAGTAGCTTCCGCGCCGCGACTCGGTACATCCTTCCTCTTTCCAGTAATCTTAGACGTAACTAATTTGTACCTACAGCAGGTAGCAATTATTTCCATCATCGGTACGGAAGTTGCTCACACAGGGCATAAATGTGTATTGTCTAGGCAAACAATTGTAATGTGTAGTCGGAGTTGTGTTCTTGCTGTAACTCCTGCATATTTGGCTACTACAGTAGGTACTAGAGCTGTGCTAGAGGTGGGATTGGCCTCGAATGTGCCTTTACTGTCAGCAATAAAATGATTTCATTTGATTTAGTATTGCTTGTGTTTGTACATGTAAATTAAATTTATCTACACTCATATAAAAATGTCAACGTAAAAAAATTAAAAACCAAACCTTAATGACAGTCCTCACGCACAATTTTTTTTGTTGTTGTTATTACGATACAGATATTATAGGGTAAACTGTATTATAATATAACTTTATCTACTCTGATACTATAATACAAAGATTATAAAATTGAAATCAAAACTCTTATGACAAACATTACGCACAGGCCAAAAAAAGTTTTATTACGATACAGGTCTTGTATGGACACCTATATCATAAAATAACTTTTTAATCATAACGATACACCTATACAACCTCCATCTGGACCAAACCTCTACTTTAAAAAAAGAATCCGCCGATTCGGGAAAAAAAAGAAACACACATGCGCAATCGATGTTTGCGCCTTGACGCGAACATTTTTTTTTTGTTCTGTACATTTAAATTAAACCAAGTTGGGTTTGGTTTGTAAAATAAATTAGTTTATGAATTATAGTATGAGAGTAGATAAAGTAGTGTATGACACTATACATAACTTATAACACTCGTGTGATAATATAAAAAATCGTGTTATAAGAACCCGTATTATGCAACAGTATCATAAACTACTATTTTCATATTACGGTAGGTACCTACAGCTGCAGCTGAACACAAGGTGTTAATGCATTTTTCTCTACATAATCTGTAAACGCGTCACAACGCGCATGCGCGGATTGGCGTATAGATTTTGGTGCTCAACTTTCTGTCATTTTAAATAAATTATATTAATTATTTAATGAGTTGGAAAGTGTATAAAGCTGCACATAATTTGGTCTTAAAACACTCGTATGATACTATGGCTCGTTCTCGCTTTATAAGGCTAATTTTATTAACTCCCACCCGTATTTTAAGAACTCATAATATGCAACAATTTCATAAATGACTATTATTGTAGAACTACTAATTGATTGTGTTTAATTGTCTACTCATAATAGTTATAGGTATACTTTAGGTATACTGTTTTAAGTCCCAATTAACTCTTCGTAATTCTTCAATCGCAGCAGTTTAAGTCACCCAACTGTTATTGATCAATGAACATTTAAAAGTTATTTACTTAAATTTTTGCTTCCAGACTCAAAATATCCATAAATCGGCCCCATTGAACCTGACCCACATGCAACCACCTCCAAAGGCGCAACCAGTCGACGTCTACCTTTTACAACAACAGTACTCGCCCTATGGGCCAACTGTACCAACTATGCAGATTCATAGCATAGTCTCAACCACGCCTCATTATTATACTGACTCATATAATACAGCAACACCAGGAACCTTGAAAGGTGAAGTACTCAGCACCACAGAACACTCTAAACCTTTTCAAGGTGAGGATATCGACGATTACCGTTCGCGCGTCCAAATTTTCAAAGACCATAATTGCACAGATAGAAAAGAACACATGTCCAAGGACTTACAAAACGATCTGAAGAAATCAACAGAGCTTTTCGCCGAATCTTTCAATTTTCATGACATCAATAATTTTGCTACTAGTTATCCTCAGCCGTACTTCTATAGAGGCGCAGTTAACTTTAGAGTCGAGACACCAAGACCTAATGCGCGTCAAGAAAGATTTTATTATACTACCGTTGAAACTCCTGCCAATGAAAATACAACTCTAGATGGAATCGATAAGTTAGTTGCTTCGACTCAGGATCTCATATCAAATGAGGATCTATTATTTATCAACCATGCAGCTGAAAAACACATCCATGAAGAATCTGAGGATATAAAACCTAGAACCGAGGGTAAAAAACACGATGGTTATGGAAAAGATAATAGGAAGCATATAACTGTGAAAGCAAAGATAGGTAATATTGTCAAAAGTGAAATACAACACTACGAAAATGATGAAACGAAGCAAAAAGTACTAGAATCAGATTCTAATAATTATAATTTTGCGACACCTATTGTCGTTTCAGATAATTCTTATGCTGATTTCAGAGAACAAGTTGTAGATAATCTTGTTTCTACAATGGTCCCTTATATGGTAAACGGTTACAAAATAGTTGGTGTCAAAGATACTTTAGAAGATACGCATCAAGGCACCCAGGACAACAAACTTGTTACTGTTACACCAAGACCAGTCAATCAGAATTATTTAGCACCAATCACAGTAGCCTTAAGATTAATCAATGCCAACGACACCACAGCGTATAACACGCTGGAAGATCACGAAACTGCCGATAGTGAGTTCATTTCAGATACTGTGTCATCTCCAGCTAGGGAAAAAACTGTTGTAGAAATACAAGAATCGATACCTGTGGAAATCACTCATATAAATGATGTAGAAGTTCATGAGTATATAGATTTCGACGAAGGACGCAGTAACAATAAGGGCCCTCTCGATGTAGCAAAATCCCTTTACAATAAATACGTAGACGCTTGGAAATCAAAGAAAATACGAGATAATATGAACAAACTTCTTCATCAATATAACGCAGTAAAACAGGAGCACAACGATAATGATGAGCGAAATAGTTCTGAGAATATAGAGCCTAGTGAAAATATTCACTCTGAAGTTCAAGTAAAGCCCAATGAAGACAGTAATACGCAAAGAAGCGAACATATCCAATATTATGAAGCTTATGGAAATGATAATCAAAAGATAATTCAACCCATTATCATCGAAAAAGAAGTCCCTGTAACTAAATTCGTTGATAGATTTATTGAAAAGAAGGTACCATACCCTCAACACATTGAAGTACCAGTACCGGTTGACCGACCGTACCCAGTGGAGGTACCGGTTGAGAAAATTGTTGAAAAGCCAGTAGAGGTGACGAAATATGTTAACAATCCCTACCCGGTTCAAGTGCTTCAACCTTACCCCGTTGAAATCAAAGTACCTTATCCTGTAGAAAAGAAAGTCTATGTTGATCGTCCTGTCCACGTACCTTACCCAATTGAGAAGGTTGTGGAGAAGCAGGTCCTACAACCTGTCCCCGTACCAACACCAGTTGCGGTTCCTATACAAGTTCCATACCCAGTTGAACACCAAGTCTTATATCCAGTACCAGTGGACAGACCTGTTCGTGTTGAAGTAGAAAAATCTGTTGAGAAAATAGTTCATAAAGAAATTCCTGTACCGTACGCGGTTGAAAAGAAAGTACCTTATCCAGTTCATTATGAAAGTAGAGTACCTGTGCCGTATCCTGTCGAGAAAAGAATACCTGTTCCAGTGGAGAGGATTGTTGAGAAGCCTGTGACAGTGACCAAGTTTGTGGATAGGCCGGTACACATACAAGTACCCGTACCACAGCCGGTTCCTGTTCCAGTCCACGTCCACCACTCGTATCCCGTCGACAGAATTGTAGAAAAGAAAGTCCCTTACCCAGTTCCAGTGGAAAGAATTGTTGAGAAGCCCGTACAAGTTCCTTACCCGGTTGAGAAAATCGTCGAGAAAATTGTTGAGAAACCTGTTATCGTAACCAAATATGTAGACAAACCATACCCAGTTGAGAAAAAAGTACCTTACCCAGTGGAAAAAATTGTTGAAAAGAAAGTCCCTTATCCAGTAGAGGTACAAGTACCCTATGAAGTTAAAGTTCCTTATCCCGTGCCTGCAAATAATAATATACCAAGTCCATACGCGTATAGTCATTCAGAAATAATTTCTGAATCGAAATACAATCCTCAATATGAAGTTTTCAAAGATGATAAAGCAAAGAAAGTTGGTGATCAGCAACAGCTTTACCTCTCTCAATACTACCAACTGCTAAAAGAGAAGGAGAACTTTAAGACACCAGTACAGACTACTCGATGGGGTAACCAATACGCATCCACTTACCAGTATATAAATCAGTCAGAGAACAAACCTTATGAGGAAAAGAGATACAACAATAATAATCTAGCAAACTATTTGAATTATGTTACGAATACTCGAAATGGTAATCAGTATTATGGACCAGTCCCGATGCAGAATCAAGATGATTGGTGGCAGAGTAATAAGAACTATATCGTTGAGGTTAAAATGCGAAGGACAGATAGAGAGCCGAAAATGAGTAATCTAAGAATTGAGTACGGAGGATTCAAGCCACCTCTGATTCCTAGTATGGAGGTAGACTTAAATGGGATGCCGATAAAGAAACAGACATGATCCTCGATTGCCGTAAAATATAGAATTAAGAATGAGTATTTGAAATGCCATGAATAGCAAAATACAGTTGTATTTTGAAATAATGATTAAGAACCGACTCGCATTAGGCAACTTGGTTGAGTCTCCAAATTTCTGAGGTGATGATTTATTTAATATATGTCCCTATATGAGGTCGGTTCACTGAAAATGCGACTACAAGCAGAGTAGCGGAGATGAACGGAGAAAGCGCACATGTTGCGATGACAATTGAGGAGAGAGCAGGGCAGGATGGTAAACTGGACATTTTATGATATGGACATGAATCAAATGTACTGCGTCAAAATGAACGACCTGAGACACATCCCAGTCACAGTTTCGAATTCCAAGGGATACCTATCACGTTATTAAAACCAATAGCCGTAGAACTGCCTAAAGTTGCCTTAGTATTAGAGCGGTTTTAGATATTTAAGTAGCTTTGTTGTAAAAAGTTCTGTTATAATTTTTAGTGGTTATCTCATTTATCAGTAGAGATTCTTGAAAAGAAGGATGTCATCATTTCAGTGCAATTCAAGATTCTTTTGTATTTTAAACCAAGTGGTTTGTAGAATTAATGCTAATTTAATAACTGAAAAAAAAATTTTTCATCGATGCAACTCAAATAGTTTTTCATATTAATAGCTTAGTTGGAAATTATCAATACGGCGTGAAAGTTTTCCGTCGTGTCAGTAAATTATTCGGCGTTGCGTTGTAATTACGATTTTTCACACGTATGAAATAAATTTATCAAGAAATTATTTCTTAACTATAGACTGCAAGGGTCGAATTGATTATAAAATATTCAGTCTGCAACAAGTTGCTTTACAAACTTGATTTATGTACCTTACCCACAGGTTTTTTTGTAATCCTCATAAGACAAAGTGAATAATGTTTATAAAGAGTTGTTGAAAAGGGCTAAGGTGATCTATTTAAGTAATACGTTAAGCTGTTTTTTTTTTTTTTTTTTTGCGTGGTCCCCCCCTCCCGAGGAGGGCCAGACCGAAAGGGATGGCCCTGGGTCAGCCGGGGTGCGAGGGATATGTCGCAAGACAACCTCACCTTCGGCCTAGCACCACGACCCACAGACGGCGTGCGGTTTAGTCGGTTCGAGTCCGACATAACCCACCCCTCCGGCTCCGGTATCCGTGGGGATTTCCCGCACGTAAAAAAAAAAAAAAAAAAAAAACTGTTTTTGTCTCACACTGTACTCATTACATTTCTTCTGTCTCAGCATTTGATGGATAAATCAAAGTCGAGAACATAATTTATTTTAGTAAATTATATTCTCAATTTTCGGACAAGTTTATTTATTTTAATATTATAGTTTATAAGCGATGTAAATAAAGAAAGTGATGGAATTGTTGATCAAAAAATAAAGTGTTTTTGAAATATGTTTTTGTTTTATTTTATTACTAATAACTGCGTAGTGCGTACCTATATGTGCCCGCACTTGACTACTATTTCACCTGATGGCAAGTGATAATGTACCTTGTTTTTTACGTGCGGGAAATCCCCACGGATACCCACCCGGAGCCGGAAGGGGAGGTTATGTCGGACTCGAACCGACTAAACCGCACGCCGTCTCTGGGTCGTAGTGCTAGGCCGAAGGTGAGGTTGTCATGCGACATATCCCTCGCAACCCGGCTGACCCAGGGCCATCCCTCTCGGTCTAGCCCTCCTCGGGAAGGGGGGGACCACGCGGTCCCCGACTCAACCCCGGTGTGGGGAGCTGCGCATCGTCCTACGATGCGCGCCGCCGCCGTGGCCTGCTTCTGCTAGGGCGACGGGCGGCTCCACCCGTCACCCTTAGGCCCGCGCTCATGGGGGGCGGAGGTCAGTCTGCGCCCTCCGACGCCCGAGCCGCCTTCGGGCGCGTGCAGCGATGTCAGCGAGCCTTTCTCGCTCATCGCGCCGCGCCCGCTCTGCTGTCTCCTTCGCGAGCATGACCTGCTCGCAGAAGGAGGCGCTGGCCGCCCACGCATCCGCGCAGCGGACCATCGCCGCGAGCAGGGTGGAGAGCGTGAGCACTCTCACCCCCAGGGCCGCCACAAGCTCCCGCCTCGGCGTCTCAAACGCCGGGCACTCGGTGAGCGTGTGCAGCCCCGAGTCCACGCTCGCGTCGCAGTGATGGCACTGGGGCGTTGGCTCTATACCCATCAGATGCAGATACCGCCCGAAGCTACCGTGCCCGGTGATAATCTGCGTCTGACGGTACGAGAGGCTATGAGCGCGGGCCTGAGGGTGACGGGTGCAGCCGCTCGTCATCCTAGCAGAAGCAGGCCACGGCGGAGGCGCGCGTCGTAGGACGATGCGCGCCCCCCCATACCGGGGGCGAGTCGGGGACCGCGTGGTCCCCCCTCCCGAGGAAGGCCAGACCGAAGGGAATAGCCCTGGGTCAGCCGGGCCTTCGGCTCCGAAGGGGTGGGAGGGGGCAGTATACGTGGGGGATTTCCCGCATGGAAAAACAAAAAAAACCACCCAGCCGGTCGATTCACGTAAAAACGCCAGTCCAAAAGTCGTTTTAACTTAGAAACTTGGAAATTTCCTTTTGGTTTTAAGTTTTAAATGCACTTACTAATCTAGTCTTGGATTGTCATAAATCTTCCAATAGCTCAATTACTATACAATTCCTATACGATTTTGTAAAGTTACCTGGTGTAAACCCAAGCGCTTATTCCCAACGGACCCCGGGTATCTGTCCCCTCACGGGGTCCGTCGGGAACTGAAGATAATTTCATGTCCAAGGGACCCCCTCGCCAAGTACGTGGGGTCCGTTGGGAAATAGAATTCCCTACGGACCCACACTCTTTAGAACAGAAAAAACTATTAGAAGTGTGATAGGACAGATTCAATAGCGGAACCAATGTCGCCAAACTCACACATACAACCAGATAATAATACGTTGCACTACTAGTAAACAATTGTTTTGATTGGTCGTATATCTTTAACACCAAACTAGCCTAAAATATGCACACTGCAAAACGAAAACATACCTTATGCAACGTTTTAGTGATGACTTTTATATAGATAAAAAAGGAATTTACGACGTTTTGTATCTGGATCAAACTTGCTTCTCACTATAACTCTATTCCGAAAAAGTTCAACTACTCCCCAACAGATGTCCGTTTATTTCAAGAATGTTATTTAAAACCTTAAGAGTTAGGAATACGGTTGATATTACTTTGAAGTATTATCTCTCTCACTCTAACTCCTTAACATTAACGCTAGACCGGTGACATAAAATTTTGGCAATATCGATAGATTTGAAATTTGTTTTCGTAATGTCAAAGGATTCCAAGCGCTGTTAGTAATTATAATCTAAGAGTACTAAAAAAAGGGATTTTATAGCTTGTTGAACTGTTTTTTATTAACGATTAAAAATGTATGAAGACGTCAAACTACGTACGTACCTATTTAATTGAAATAAAACAAGTGTCCATTTATTGAAGTTATACTTCTTTAGGCGCGTTATGAAAAAATGATGAGAGTGAAATTTTAAGATGCGCGCGCACCTGTGACACAAAATTAACAGTATGAAGTTAGGCGCGTTATGAAAAAATGATGAGAGTGAAATTTTAAGATGCGCGCGCACCTGTGACACAAAATTAACAGTATGAAGTTAGGCGCGTTATGAAAAAATGATGAGAGTGAAATTTTAAGATGCGCGCGCACCTGTGACACAAAATTAACAGTATGAAGCCGTCTGCTTAACCGCTCATTAAGTCAAAGAAGTATAACTTCTCACGCGCGTACATAAGTACACGCACCCATTTTTAGTAGATATTTTATGTAACTGTTGCAAAATAAAAACGTTTTCACACTATCCGGCGCATCCGATATCCGATATTAGTGTCGGCTCCGATATCGAAGGAAATAAAATAAAGTAGAAAAAGAACTTGATACTATGTTGAAAATAATTGCTGGGATATTTTTTCTTTTTTTCATCCAGTCTGTGCGATCGAGCAAATGGCCGAATCGGCCCGATTTTATTGAATATATGTGGAAACAGCACATGGTGACGGCTATCGGCGTCAGACACCCAATATCAGAAAATGTGAAATCGGGATACTTAAAATACAAGTGCGAGTATTTTACAGTATCAGACGGGTGTTTTAAGACCATATTACGAGCAGTTTCATACACTACTTTGAAATAATTAATTTAATTTGCATAAAATGAGAAAACGTAGAGCACCAAAATCTATTTGCTGATCGCGTATGCATGTTGCGCCGCGTTCACAAACTAGAAAATATCCAGCTGGAGTTGTTCAATTCGGAAGTTTATATCTTGTATGTTTGTACGCGCATAGCTTCGTCATGTGTAGACAAATTTGCAAAATTCCTTCTTTGTCCGAAAGAAGACTATTCCGGAATGATACCATTTATTTTTTGTAAAGATCCGATAAAGGGTTTCAGAGAGAGACCACGAAACACTTCAATATTAGATGCTCTCGACAGGTTGCAGCGACGTACGGTCTGCATTATCGGAAATCCTGAGGTCACGAGTACCCTCGAGCCTTTGCAGCTGCGTAGAGATGTTGCTTCCTTGGCAGTATTTTACCGTCTCTACCATGGCGAATGTTCTGAAGAGCTATTCCAATTAGTCCCACCCTCTCCTTTCCGATACAGGACGACATGTGCAGGACTTAGATGTCACCCGCATACGGTGCAGAACATTCCTTCAAGAACCAAGCGGTTCGGTGACTCTTTCCTTTGTCGCACAATTAAGACCTGGAATTCCTTGCCAGCTCACGTGTTTCCCTCTTCCTACAGTCCCGGGTCCTTTAAGCGGGGCGTGAAAAAGCATCTGATGAGGCCGTCAAGCTGAGTGCCACCATTGTTAACATGGCACGTGTGTATAATGGTGGCCCTCTCTCCTGAGACTTTGCCTTCAGCTTACCATCAGGCAAGGTAAAGTCAAATTGACGTGTCCTAACTAAAAAACTTTTAAACTCTCGCGTTCCATGATATATAATTTAGAAAACGGAAATTAACGCGATCATGGTATAGGTACTTACATACCTTTGATTGTCTGACGTTTCGACCAGGTTACACCGGCCGTGGTCACAGGCTGACTGAGGTATGTAAGTACCTAAACCATGATCGCGGTAATTCCCGTTTTCTAAATTATAAAAAAAAAATAAACCAGGAAATCAGCAGTAATTGCTGCAAACGCATATTATTGCTATGTCTATGCCACTACACATCATAACATCACGCCCGTATCCTTTGAATGGGTATGAGGAGTGTTCCGAATGTTCCGTGATATTTAAAAAAAAACAATAAAGTCATTTGACAAACGTTTATGAATGTTTCCACAAAATTAGATATCGATAAAATTTGACTACATCACTAAATGAGTAGCGGAGAAAGTTCTAGAATAAATAAGAATGACATGTCTATTATGTGTAATCAAAAACAAGCTTTATTGATATGTGGTAAGGTTGATTTTGTTTTGATTTTATTTCTTTGCATTTCAATAATATTCGTTATAAATTCTGCTATATCCTGACTTATTGATGGTATAAAACAACTCCATTTCGAATATTTATGCTCCTACTATCATCTGTGCACTGCAAAATGGCCCAGTAAGGCATATTTCCATTACATAGTATTAAATAACACACGGTGCAAAACTGTCAAATACACGTGATGACAGATACGACTGAAGGTTGAAATTGTAAGAGCTTGCAAATCTCCGCATATCAATGACACGCGTGCCACGCCCACTTCACACTTCCACCGTTTTTACTGTTCCGTGCTTTACCCTCGTTAATAAAACGAAAACAGGAACTAACATGTTTTTAATTAAGGTTTATTGTGATAGCTGCGCAATCCGACTTGGTTAGGTTAGGTTAGAAGGCTAATGCGGGAGCGGAGCGGAGCGTAGCTCCCGCATTAAGCCTTCGTGGTTATTTTTTTTTATAACCATGCAGAAATAAGTCATTTCTCTATTGTTTTTTAGTAACGGGAAAGAGAATGGGGGTCCGTAGGGAATTCTTTTTCCCAACGGACCCCACGTACTTGGCGAGGAGGTCCCTTGGACATGAAATTATCTTCAGTTCCCAACGGACCCCGTGAGGGGACAGATACCCGGGGTCCGTTGGGAATAAATCGCCCGCTCGGCAGATGTGTCGGAAAACAATAGCGCTGCGATCGCTCGAAATCGATGTCGCTCGCGCGCGATCTGGGCCCTTAAGACCTGGAACTCCTTGCCAGCTCACGTGTCCTTCCTTCTTCCTACAGTACCGGGTACTTTAAGCGTGGCGTGAAAAAGCATCTGATGAGGCCGTTAAGCTGAGTGTCACCATCGTTAACATGACCGTGTATATAATGGTGGCCCTTTCCTGAGACTTTGCTTGCAGCTCACCATCAGGGGGCCAAGTCTACTATTTCAATTGTATCAAAATAACACCAAAAAGGTCGCTCAATAACAAGTTGACAGTAAACTTTCACAGTTTTTGTAGTCCACTATTAAGATCAGGGCACAATAGATTTCCGATTGCAGCCAGTGGTCATCCACACTACAATTGACTTTGATTGGTAGTCTGCTGACAGGTGACAAACTAGCGGCCGCTCGGGTACAGTTCTAAACTGCAATTGTATTGCTACCCAACGGCTTATGTTGTACGATTGTGCAACAATTGCTTTTTATCTTGACTTTTCGGCAAGTGTTGTGTTTCCATTAGTCAATTCAGTGTTAATTGATAATAAATAAGATGTTTAGAATGAATATTTTATTATAGGCTGACGAACTTGATGAAAATTTACACCAAATGGAGGTGCATCGAAACCGCCGTAGAGCACGACGATTGGCAAGAGAAACTTTTGAGCCATTCAATGATGTAACGGAGGCGGAATTCGTTAAAACTTTTCGCCTGCAGAAGTCCACTGCAAGGAGCCTCGTGCAGGAGCTTACTTCATTTATTCCCTAATCACGATGAGAGTTTGTCCACTTTATTATTCGTATATTATTATTGTGGCAGTTTCCGCCAATAACACAATACAAATTTTATTAATGTACAAGATCATTGGGCCTTGCGTACATGATCTATTATTTTTATTTACGCCAAACAATTCAATTCAATTCTTTCTAATGGCTCCTGTGCCTTAGGCAACGATTCTATGCCAAACAATAACAAAACAAACCCAGAAACTCCATATGTCAAGTCCGTCAATAATGACATCTGACAGCCGGTTGTTTTTTTAATGAGCCATGGAAACACTATATTTTCATGCTTTGGTGGCAAATTATTATTTAATTATTAAGTCATGAGACTATAAAAAAATAGTTTTTATTAAAAGTGCTTTCAGAATAAATATCCTAGTCAAAAAGTAGTACAGAGGCCTATGTTTCTCTGTGGTTAATATTAATGATATTTCTACCATTTTCTACTATCCACCCAATATAACTCTACTGCTCTTCTATTTCATTTCTATTGCGGTCCTACGAAATGTCAAAGTAGATTTATTAGACTACCTATTTTCGGACTAGTCGCCATGGAATAGTAATAGAATAGTCATAGAACAGTATTTTATGTTATAATAGTAGACTTGGCCCCCAGGCCAGGTAAAGTCAAATTGACGTGTCCTATATATAAAATAAAAAAATTACACGTGCACATTTTGTAGCTGTCATATGCCTCCTGTAATCCCCTGTCTCACTTTCGGAACTTCCGACACAATTTTTGCAATGAACAGCTTGTCTAGTAATAGGAATTAAAGTAATTGATTGTCATAAAGAAACAAACTACACGATTGGAATTAAAAATAAAATTTATTTTTCTTTTTGAATATCTCACAAGTTCTTCACACGCGTCAACTTCGCAGGCAAAATGTACTACACTATTTATAAAACAAAGCTCAAATATATATAAATATATAAATATATACATATATATAACTACGGTAAATAGTATTATGTGCTTCGGAACAACTGATCGCGTCGATTGGTTAACCAATATATTTCTGGTAAAGTATTACTTCGTGTACATTTCGATTAATAAACTCATAAAACAGCCCTGGATAGTGTTTGAACAGGATATTGAAAATTATAACTTTTGTTAAAAACAATCAATAAAACTCGTGAGAATTTAAAACACTAAAATATAATAAAACAAATTTCTTATTTATTTGTTTGATTTATTTTCGTTGCGGTATATATAGTAGACACTGCGCGTGAACCGTTCCTTTTAGACAACAGTCTTATATATAAAACATATAAATAGATAAATGAAAATAAGAAATTCTAGTTTAATTGTTTTAGTTAGGTACATATTTATCGGCGGAACCATTTACTAAAAGTTAAACATACCTTTGATATAATACGTGTGAATAAAAACATGATTTAAAATGTTTCTACTTAATTTATTTACACATTTTTATATTTGAGCAAAGAAACTGCAGATTCGAAGTGACATTCATAAACTGGTGGTTAGTTTTGGCGCCAAAGTGCCACTGGCACACGACAGTCGTCCGGTCCGTCAGAGTTTGTGATTCCATGTAAAAGTTATAACACTACACTTAATTATATAATAGAAAAAGTGACGCGATCGCCCCGCCGCACATGTACGTATATGTATAATATTTTAACAACGTTTATCATCTAGAGCAAGTGACAGTCCACACGGAAGGAAATACGTAAACAAGCATCACACAAATCGAAACATAAACATTTGTAGTTCACAATATCGAAAGGCTGATTACATCGAGTCGATAGTCCAAAGTTACAAGACTTGACAACAATTATTGCTATATAACTACAACTGCGTAATACTTTGATCACAATACACGTCTAGAATATTCTAACTCACTTGATATGACTGCGGACGTGACTCGACTGTGTTCAACAATTTATAAATAGATTTTACACAGAAACAGTCTGTTTTATTATTTCTATTTCTATTTTCCCGTTTATATTCCTAATTTCACGAAATTTATCTGAATTAAAAGAAATAATTTCTTATAAAAATTGTTTTAGACACATGATTCTTTAAATATCAAGGACTTTTTTTCTTTAATGGTGGATTTAAAAATGGAATGCGCTTGTTATTTTTTTTTTCCTTAATAGGATTAATACTTTACCGGTGTAGTCCGAGCCAAATAAACAGTCACTCAAATAATGCGTTCATAAGTGTAGTAACTATAACGCGCCTAAGTAGAGTGTGTACCGACCCGTACAGTTACACCTTCGACGTTTGACACTTTCTAATTCAGCCTTATAATTAGAAAGAGGCAACTGCAGGGCGACCGCGCATCGTCCGCCCAGTCTAGCCTGACACTCGCAACCCTGCGTTTCCGAGGATTCAGAGTGTCAGCGTACACTGGCCGCACAATATGACTTACAATGACATTACAAACATTATATCGCTGTACAGAGACAGCCATATTTTGTATTTATATTTTGTTAAGTATATTGGAAAATGAAAAAAAATATAATTAAAACTAAGCTAGATTGTATCTGTTGAGCTCAAACTCACTTTGTACATTATTACAACGATTAAAATACATAATGTAATGTAGTATATAAGCGATAGCACAATAACACTGTCTGTCCGTGCGTAGCTCGCGGGAGAACCATAAAATAATGTCTTTTTTAAAAACACGATTTTATCAACAAACAATTCCAAATATAAATTAAATAAAAGACGCGCGACACACACGGACAAACAGACGACTTATCTACAGAAAAAAAAAACAATCTCGTAATAATAAAATTCATGACACGAGTAAAATTATTTATACAAAGATGCGCTGAATTGAGAGCGGTGATTAACTATGATAGGTAAAGATCATAACTGCGTCGCACTCCCGTCACCACTTGGCACATGTAACGCTCCACACACTGTCCAACACTACGTCGACAAATAAAACTCTAAGTCACGATCAATTCATTTATTCCATACAAGCGACGACCGCACGACCGCACGGCCGCACGACCGCACGACCGCACGACCGCCGCGCGACAGCAGACCGCGCCGACGGCACACGCCCGCAGATCGAACGGCGATAAGGATTCGAGTCGGACGGCGGGTTCGTTTTCAAATATGACAAAGGATTCTGCGCGGGCGCCTCAGATTCTCACAAAATCGAGATTTTCATCTTTTTTTTTACATTTCATATTTTTTCTTTTATTTAAAACCTCAACTTCGACGTTTTCGGTAGTTCGAGAACGGGAAATTCAAATTGGAAAACGAACACTCCCCGCGGGCGCCTCCCCGCCCGCTCCCCGGCACTCTCCTCAGAAGTCGAAGAGCTCCGGCGGCGGGATGGGGTCCAGCGGCAGGCAGTCGCACTCGGGCGGCGAGGGCGGCGACGGCGGCGAGGGCGGCGAGCGCGCGCGGCCCTGGCGGCGCAGCGCGTGCGCTCCGTGGCCGCGCGGCTCGTCGGGCTCCACGCGCAGCGACAGCGCCGAGCGCGGCGCCTCGGGCGCGGTGCGCGCGGGCGACAGCGGCGGCCGCAGGTAGTCGGAGCGGGCCAGCGCGCGGCCGGGCCCGGCGGCCGCCAGGAAGTGGCGCAGCGCGCCGGCCGGCGTGCGCTCGCCGCCGTTGGCCACGCGCGCCATGTCGTCGGCCGACAGGCGCAGCGAGTCGGAGCGCGGCGGCGGCGGGGGCGGCGGCGGCGGGGGCGGCGGCGGCGGCGACTCGCGCTCGTCGGACGACGTGCCGCGCGCCGCGCCGGCGCCGCGCCGCCGCCGCCGCCGCCGCGCGCCGCTGCCGGCTCCCGGCAGTCACAGCTTGAGCTCGTTGGCGATCTTGGATGCGATGTTCTTGAAGCCGATGCTCGTGCCTAGGGTAGTGACGGAGCGGAGTTAGGGCACTGACCTCTTTTGAAAACGTCCTACTATCGAATCATTTCAGTCCCCTTTCTCTCGTATAAATCGGTATATAAACTATGATACGAGGACCACCGAGACGACTCATTGTCTTAAATGAAGCGTTCGATTTCATTAACCACAAATTAATCTAAGATAAAGAAGAAGATATATCAAAGGTCCGGTCATTACACCGTCTAAAACTCTCTGCACTACATGAAAACGAGTAAAGTATTCAAATCATAAATATAAAACGGAATTAGAACCGGTCAACTAATAAATGTATAGTGTAAACGCTTGTGGTGTACCACAGGGAGGTGCGCTCGGCCCTCCACTGCCGCCGCGGTACGCACCAGATATCCGCTTGAAGCGCACGCCGTTGAGCGACAGGCGCGGCAGCTTGCAGACCTCGATCTCCCACTGCACCAGCGAGTCCGCGTTGGGGTCGCCGTGCACGCACAGCAGCAGGAACCGCTCGCGCTGCTCGTAGTCGCAGTTGTTGGCGTCCAGAACCTGCCACACAATGAATGGTGATGACTGTTTATTACCCTACGACCGAAAAACGATCAGCGACAAAAAACGATGCCGAAACATTTCACAAAAACGTCACGTCAACGTTTACTATCGTACGCTCATTGGTATACAAAAATACCAAGATACATCATCAGCGACCCAAAAATGTTTTGTTTCTGCACTGTACCGTCTTTGTTCAAAATAGAGCACAAAAACATTACACCTATATTTTAGGTTTCACTAAAATATCTGAACCCACCTTCCGTATTTCGGCCATGATCTCGTTGGGATCCCGCGAGGAAGTGGTCTTCATACTCCACGTGAAGCGCAGCACGCGCGGCTTCACTTGCTCCTCGTTGCCTTGTCTGTGTGTGTGTCAAGTACATTATATAACATTATTTATATAAATAAGGACAAGTGGTTTAATTTTAGAAGAAGATTATAAAGACAAGAATTTGTTGTAGATAGATATTTGAATTCCATGCATTAGGAAAAGTTCAATGAAGAAATAGTGGGTAATCTTAGTCTTAGTACATTCACGTTAATTATTGTTTTATAGGCAACTAAGTAATGTATTAAGTAAAAAATACTTTAGCTACAACATATTTAGTCGGTTTAGTGAGTTGGTCACACTATTTAGTTTCCACATTTCGAAATAAATTATTACTATTATTTCTCTGATTACTATTGATCACATTTTTGTCTTTGCCAAATTATTTCTTTCTAAATATAAACCAAAAGTAAGATAATTGATCATGTGATATCTATCACAAGTGGTTAAAAAACCTACCTCATTTAGTCTAGTACACTAACTGACAATTGTGTACCTACCCAAAAGTCTTCAATGTACACTGTAAAGTGTAGTCACTACCTAGTGTGTCCAAGTCAAACCACGGATCGTCTAATCAATATTCAGGTAAAGAACATCTTTTATAAAAAAGAAACATGTCATAACAAGTCGACCTATGCATAGAATACAAATATGAATTATGATCACTTTTTTTTTGCTACTAATATTACCCTTTCCTAATAGTGCTTGCAATTCTCAAGTAAAGAAAATCTTTGTGCGGAATATAATAAAGTGGAAATTCTACAGAATTGATTCGATGAGTAGGTCGAACTTCGAACTATTGGCAGATGTATCAGTAGATGTGTCAGTGTCTGTGTATCAGGTCGTTCCAATTATTGTTAAAAAAGTTAAAATTAAAAATGTAATGAAAATTATTGCTATGTAGTTAGCCATCCGAACGCCTGCGGATTTAACTCGATTGTCAAAATAAGGATTCACCTAATATTTATTTTTAAATTAGGTTTTACTCTAATACAACATCCATGACGGAGTGGAACCCTCCCCTGACAGAACGACCTCCCTGCGCGCAATTGGTCAAAGTATTCGCCCTACAATAAAACTTGCGGCTTCGGTCCCTGGCCTGGATATTGAGTGTTTCAAATTTAAAAGCGAGTATCTTACAGCTAATGCCTAGCTACAATTTTGAAACGTTTTCAAATGTCTAATGTTTGGTCAAATAAATATATAATAGATATTTTAACTAATGAATCTGAAATGATTCTAGGCAAAAGGGAATTCGAATTACAACATTCACATATTTTGGTGAATCAGTGTAATCCCGTTGTGTTGAAACCTTTTTTAAGTGTACATGTACGTGAATTCATCAGGTTTTTTTTTCTTTCAACTTTCAACTTTTAAGTTTGAATGTATTTTTAACTACAATAAATATGAATATTTCCCTTCAGTTTCAACTATTTACGTAATTCTTATCCAAACAATCGAGTCAACAAATCCCAGCGCGTTTCTGGTAACAAATAAAATACATAAAGTAATATAAATGTTCGGGAACAGAATACAAAGAGCGCATTAGTCGTTGGACAGTAGAACACAACAGAAGGTAAATGAACTAGGATAATTACCCAAGCATGGCTTGCGGACTAGCGCCTACTGCATGCTTCGGGGTGGGACCGTCCAATGGCCTAAAAACAGAAAAACATAAACTAACACTAAACACTAGGGCACAGGACACATCGCTATCTTGTGATACGCCCACTCTAATGTCGTTTCTCATATGTCCAAACTTTATATTAAAAAATTGTTCAAATTAATCAAAAATAAAAAAATAATTATAATCATCATATACTTTTTTATTTATACACGACGTCTATATAATTAGAATTGGCGGCGTACTACAAAATATGACCAGTGTATAGGAAGTGCATATAAAGGTCGGTCTACACTCAAGCACAACGCCAAGCGACACACAACACAGCGGGCGAGATGCATACCTGCAACACAATATATCGTAACTCGTACCTACCAGTACTTGCCATACTTACAAACTCTTGACAGACTAATTAATTTAATCAATTATAGATAAATATATTTAGGATTCAAGTTGCAAAACTTCTACAGAAAAAAACAATATTGCATGCATTGTTCTTTTTGTTATGTGAATTGGAATAAATACTTCTGTTCAAAATATATTCTTACTAAAAACAAAGCATATAAATTTATTTGTTTAATATACTACTGTATTGATTGTAAGTTAAATTCAAAATGCAGCACGCATTATGTTAACAATAATGAAAAATCCATCAAGATGTCAGTACAAAATAAACCAAAAAGGGTTAAATATTGTTATTTACGAAATAAAGTAATCCATCCAATTTATTACTTGTAAAAAAATTATGTATGAAAATTCTTTATAATTTCAATAAGACAATTTTAAGCTATTTCACGGAATCGATAACATGTAGATTTGATAAAAATACTCGCGACCTATATACTACTCTGTCACTAACTGTAGGTTTGCTATAAAAAATTTAATAGACCAGTAGATACAAAACTGGTATATCTGCAATATCCGCATGCATCCTGTGAACAGGAAGTAAATAACACATTGGGCATGCATCTGTTGTCGGCAAGTATAAATCGGTTGGACTACGAGTTAAATCACACACAAGAACACTTCGAGAGGTTATCCCTTCGCCGAACGATACGTGATTCATGGTGATTTGACAAGCACGAGACAATATACATTTGTACTTATTTGTGAACATTTATTTAGTAGTCATAAATTTCATACTAATGTTCTAGAAATATAACTGTCTAATGTGTCACAATGTTCTAATATAAGTGTCTCAATGTTCCTGTACTTACTGTGTATGTAAATTGCACACAATAGACAACGTTTTGAAACAACAATGACAATCAATAACATACAAGAGATAGAAGGAGATGAAAGAGAAGAGAGATAGAATGTGGCAGAGAACGAGGGTCAGAGAGGTAGAGAGAAAGTGCGAGTGAACGAGATACAGAGTGACAGAGAATGAAACAGACGGAGCCGCACAGAGAAAAAAATAAAATAGTCTTTAAATTCCACTTATATTAGACTCGTGCCATCAATATCACCCAACAGCATCTTTCGCGAACCACCATATAAATATTGGAATCAAGAAAACTTGAGCAAAAAGGTTGCCAATGCCGCGGGAGACCCTACCTCCGTTGTATGTCCAGGGAGGAAAATATACGGGGCTTCTGTCGTCCGGTCGAGTCGCCCAGGACAGACAGTCTGCCGGACAATACTCACCACGTTATTATATTGCACTGCATATAAACGACAACATGACGAGACATAGTTCTCTAAAAGCACTAGCTTAACTAAGAAATTATCGCAACACCATATTTGAACTAAAAACTTTTACTTTGTGTATATAAAATGATAAAATATTTATTGATAACAATTATAAAAGTTATATTATTAAAATTTTCTGCTCAAAATGCACAATGTCGCCACAACTTCAGTTTTAAAATATACTTTTATATACTAACCTATGAAAGCGAGCAACGTGACGGGCTATAAATATTTTTAAAAAAAACTATCTTTTCACAGAGGGAGTGGTGATGTGAGTACAATATAAATAAAACACATGTTTGTTATTAAAACCTTGATTATTTGGAAAAGCGTAACATCCATTTTATGCGTACTGTCGAAATAAAATCGCTAATTGAACATTTACATCCATAAAGGTCTCTGATCTTTTATAGAACGTCTCAGTGTCAAGAGATCTACACAAATTACATCTTAATTGTAATTTCAAAGTTGAACAACACCTTAGAGTACATTATATAAATGCATCTTAAATAATGCCCATAATTTATAGACGGTTATAAAGATTCCAATTATGTTTAATTTTAAAAGAAGATTTAGAGGTACTGGGGAGTGTAAGGCCGTGTTCTCACCGGGGCCGGCCGGACAGGGCCTTACCGTGGACGGTCGACAACACTTTTATAATATTTATGAAACAACGCAGCGACTCTAGTGTATGTTAGAGTACACTTGACATTTATAAGAGTCAATCACAGCAAAACGCAATCTCTCCCAGTCCTTATAAATTTCCTTCACATTTGAAGATCAGTAACCACAAAACGGGAAACGCTTCAAAAATATAGAACTCAATCTCGGATGAAATTTTTAAAAATTAATTATCTAACTACGCTTAGCGAACTAAGTTAGAATGTATTGCATTTTCCTATATCGTGTAATAGTTACAGAATATATTTATTTATTGCTTAAAGTAAAAAAAAATGCTCAGAGAAAAAGTAATGCACTATTCATGTGCGTAAAAATGATAGATTTTCTAGTTTCTTGATATATTTTTTATATCGAATCATACTTTTTATATATTATTTAAAATAAATGTCAAAATATATATTCGCTGCTCAAAAATATTCCTTCTTATACATATGTCATAAACAGATTCATATTAGGCGTCAATATAAAATACTTTATACTTGGCAGTGGGAAGAATATGTGTGAAAACAAATGTATAACATTTGCATAAATATAGGCTGATTAGTCGCGACGTCCATTCTGTGATCCAGAGGTATATAACGTGCAATCGATGTATATTTCTCTATTCGTGTCTACGATTCCAATATTTTTGAGCATCGAAATTCACAAAGGACTACCTCCTTATTTTTATAAATAAAGAAATAGGAAACAATATTCGCACGTCGGGTTTTCGTAAACAGCACCTAAGTTTTGCAATAAATTTGTTCAGTTCTCGACTGATTCATAAAAAAATACTGAATGGACAATGCGCAAGTTTAGCGAGCAACTTGATAGCGCTAATAGCTCGTTATTGCCCAGCGCCAGCGCTAATGCCGTTAGTGATGGGGCGATAGAGTGCTATTAGCGCTAAAAGCGTACTCTCCAGGCTTATAGTAATAACAAATACATATTGTTGAAGTACAACATAATCGCTCTTCGACTCTTTCTGTCAGTATGTTGAAAGACAAGGACGCGTTGATATCTTCATAAACATATTAATGTCACTTTATGATTTCTGGCTGCATGTTTAAAACATAAAAAAGATTTGAAGTAGAACCAGACCTAATTGAACGGCTTCGTCCAAAATGTCTAAATAATTTGCTATGTAGTGAACATAATATATATTTTAGTGGAATCTTTTATTGCTTTAGGACTGTAAATATGTAAATATTAATAATAATTTAAATATAATGCTTTCTAACTATATAAATCACTTATATACAGTGTGAAGCTTATATTCCAAATGAACAGATAAATATGCATATCGATGATTGAAAATTGAAATAAAAATAAAACATACGTACACTTATCGACACTAACAATGGGCTTCTCACGAACGATAGAAAAGTTTAAAAAACTTCAAACTCACTCACTCTCTCACTCGAGACATGGTCTATGTACAATTTATTTAACGACCCTAACGATTTATTAATAATATACTAATGAGTAAACAAGTTTGGGGAAGTGTATGTGAGGCGCGTATGGATTCGTCGAGATGAAATACTTCATATTCATATACGACAGGTACAAAGTTCAATATCAAAACTATCTATTTCCGTTATACAAGGTGTTCACATTAGTGCAGCAATTTTGTACTCCGCTATCACTGTGCCGTTTCTGCTCACAATTTTATATAACTCATTTTTCAATGTGTTGTTTTATATAAGATTGTTTTGTTGTATAACATGATAATAAAAATACACCTTGTATACAAATAAATGATTTATTGTATAAAAATGCCTACATACAGTAGGGTACAGTGGGACCCGAAAATATCTTATATTTGGCCCTTAATTAATTTGTTTTTGCTTTAAATACAGCTGCCTAAACGATTCTGTTCACATTATGGTAACATCTACTGAGTATTTGTACCAAAGCTATAGGGTTGCCTAAGTCTTACCGCTAAAATACTTTTATATGTATTTAATTTATATAATTATGTATTGATATATCTCACTCACGCCTTAATTATAATAATGATTGCTATTGTGGACCATTTTACTGGTAAATCTTTTATAGAATTGCCTACGAATATTTTACCTACAAAAACCAAGGATTTCTATAGGAAATAAAGTGTCAATGTATATAATATTTATATGATATGGACCATAGTTGTCGATGAGATTTTTACAGAATACCTTTACTTACATACTTAGTATATGCAATACAAATATACAAAATATTGTTTCAGTCGATGATATTCTAAGCGATTTAGGCAGACTTCGGAATTTAGATACAAGTGGACGATATCAAACAGATAAATTATTTACGAGTTTTGTGCTTCAGTGAACTTAAATGTAAACATATATACGGAACCCTGGAATGTTGAAAATTCGCTCCAAATTAGAACTCTACACGTCTTATGAGCTAGTGATCAAATGCATTTCGCGACGGGACTAGTTATCCGCTACATATTATTTCAACAAAATAACAATGTCAAGCAAACTACTAGTTGCTTGTCTGCCACACTGGTCGCCCAACTGGTCGCCCAACTGGTCGCCCAACTGGTCGCCCAACTGGTCGCCCAACGACGGAATACGCGTACCAATGAACTAGTACTATTACTAAGAGACTTAATGAGAAACGTAATTAAGTTCCATAGAATAACATGTAGACAGAAGTCGTCGCGATTGTTTATAATGACAATAATGATTATATATCGATTTTTTCATTTGTATGTAAACAAAAAAGATTTTTCAAAGTTAAGCCAATTATAAAAGATTAACACTTATGAACAACATCATGTTATAAAACATTTAGTGTATTAACAATACATCTAGTAGATCATATTATATACATAACTTTTTCTAACAGAACCTTTTTTTTAGAACCTATCTTACGGTTATCATTTGTAAAAAAAAATAATCGGGAAATGTATTTTGTTTCTAGACATAATATAACTCATATGAAGCATCATTAATACACCAAACATTGCTGAAATATACTACTCCATCCATCAAAAAATAATTGTCCAATCATCGAAGTTTCCGTATTGTATACAATTCCCTATAATTTATTAATAATAAAATGTAATCTCCTCAGCGTTCGGCAGTCGGCCGCACCTTCACGGGTTCTGATTCAACCTGCGTACAACGGAACGGGTAAGCGAATCTACCAATCTGGTGAATCGCCCCCCTCTTCCGGATCCGGCTCGGTTTTAGGCGCAAGTTGTTATTCACTCCTCATAGGATTGCCATATTATTTTACAATATTATATATCAAGGCATTTAACAAAAGATAAATGAGACTACCTTATTTAACTATTATTTTGTTAAATATCGAAAGAGATTCATGATGTTATTTTATATAATATATTGGTATTTTCAAATGACCTATGAGCTATATGGCAAGCCTAGCCTCTCCCGCCGCAACACAAGATGCACAATACTGACGTAACTCCCTCCGTTAAAAAGTAAAAAATAATCTTAGCACGCACAAAGTCCGTCACGTTGCAGGCAAAGGGTTGTGGAACAGACGGCGGTGGGCGCGGCCGGCGAGCGTTAGTAGAAGCGTACGGTTAGCTCAAGTGATACGCCACACGGGGGATGCACGAGACATGACTTTTCTTAATTATTTCTTTTACTTATTTTTCAAAATTTCCGTACACCTCTTCAAGGTCGACGAGGTAATAAAACTTACATTACTTTTCTATATATTTTCTATTGACAAAGCACTACGGACAACACTCAAAGCATAGAGGCTAGGCGTTCGTGGCCTTAACTCACATTTTGTTTAGCAAAACTAAAAAAATAAAAAATAAGGGGAGTATGCCATGCTTTGATTCTAATCTACTTGTTGACTGAGAGGCCTTGGCGCGGGGAACGGCAGAGCGAGTGACGAAACGGGAGGTAGGTAGCATCGTGCATCCCCTGCGTTGACGCGAGATTCAAAATAAAAAGAGCTCGGAATCTTTAGAGGGAGACAATTTGATCTTAACAAATAATAATAATTAAAAAAATAGTAAATAAATACACAGAATGATTCACACATACGAGACATACGGATGGGTTAATAGTGACTAGTTAGAGACAGATCTTGTGTCTATGGTGTCATTATTTACAACAAAAAATATCAGGAAACGTATGTCGTGAGCGGATTACGTGGAGCTGGTATGAACATACTCATTGTTTTCAATAGTGTTAGATTATAGAATTAGAATACTCGTGCTATTACAAATAGTGTATTAAAAAAAGAAACTGGCAAATATATAAAAAGAGAAAACATTATCAACCATGACTCCAATGAATCATCCGAAAGGTATATTTATTCCTAAATAAAGTATGAAATCCACGAGTCTTTCTCCACAACCCTTTTGAAACATATCTAAGAGAGTCGAGGCCCGGCCGGGCGCAGTACAACATCACATTCACTATACTTCTAATTAAATCGTAATGAGGGTGAAAGTGACAACAGTGCGTGAAAGCTGTGACGCTAACATCGATGCTTAGCGTGATTTGTTCATCAGGCTATATAAAAGGCGCTTTGTGCAAAAAAATGTTCTTTTCAACAGTTGAAAAAAAAAATTTTTTGTCATTTGAAAAAAATGTTAAATAAGTTTTGAAAAATAAAATTGTTGTTCGTGAAAGTACTTGTTTAAAAAAATAGTCAATATTTATCATTTTCCAAAAAAAGTATGTAGCCGTTATTTAGGTTCACGATGTAAGTTATCTTAGAAATTAAATTAACAAAACGCCTTTTAAATGAAAATGAGTAGCTAAGAGCGAGCTAGCTTCAAGCAGACGAGCTAACTGGGATAATTATAAAAAAATATCATTGAAAAGATTCATATAATATCCATAGGTTAGTCACTAGATGAGTAGTGTATGTTACTTCGTGTGAAACGTGTTATTTACGGAAGTGAGAGGCCGTAGTCACCTCGAAAACCCATTTACATACACCGATAATGTCGCCTCGCTCGATACTCGTAACGTACTCATTGCACATTTTTAATATGAACTAATTATATTTTACTGAATACGATCAATTAATTTTGACAAATAGAACGTAATTACATACGTCGGCACTAAATGGTCATTGACTGAAAGTGCTACGAGTCCGTGACGGGTGGGGTGGGGCAGGCGGGGGGGGGGGCACGTACCGTTTGGAGAAGCGCGAGGACAGCTTGGAGAAGAAGGAGGGCCGCGCCTGGTGCGGCGAGCCGCCGTCGCCGTACGCGCCGCCCGAGCCGCCGCGCGACCGCGTCTGGCCTGCGGGCACACGGGCACTGATCTATTCGTCGCGTTATAACGTATTCCGCCATTTTGGGAAAATGACGCATTTTAAATGGTGCAGAGGTTTCGTTCCCCGCATCATATAATATGACCGTTTGACAATAAACAATATTTAGAGTTATCTTTCTTTTTATTTAACATTTTTGGCGACTTTTTGTAATTTCTAGTACTCGTACCATAAATGACCCCATACAGTATTCGGTTTACTTGGCACAAAAATTGTATATTGCTCTGTATTACAATTTCTGTGCTGATTTAAAGACTTTTTTTTAATTTTGTGAATGCTATAGCAGTATATTCATTATACAGGATGTATTTTTGAAACGGGGCAGTATAGATAAGTTCCTTAACCATTGTAGTAACAGCAAAATGTTCTTAGGAGACCTTCCTTAATTTCTTAACATATTTTGAACTGCATTCATAGATTTTGGCAAAATCGTACTGTAAGCAAAAAAAATGCTTAAAGTTCAAAAAGTTATGAAAAATCTCCTAGGTAAGTCCTCCTTTAACTATAACGATTAAGTGCTTCGTCTAACAAATGCACCCTGTTTACCAGTCGTTACTGGTATTGCTATAAAAAGCACGTTTGTCCAGAAGGCACCTGTTCATTCTAAACTTGAAAACATATATCATAGTTTTCAGAGACCACAAATTCAGACGCGGGATTCGATATGTTGAAATCGATTCGTGGTTGAAGCAACAGAAGCACAATGCCTACATTAAATAACTAACCTGAATGAAAGGTAGATCTCGATGGAACATTCCTGGGGAACACGAGGGGGTTGGGGAAATCCCGCCGCGCTCCCGTGCCCGCCGCGCCGCCCGTCGCCGACACCTGCGAGTTGAGGCTGCAACACACACCACACGCGCCGTATAGTGGCAACACAAACTATACCACAACATAACATAAAAGGTAAGCGTCCGCCTATCGCGATCGGACGCAACGGACGCATCGCATCAAACGAATTAATTTTCACAATGCGTCCACCTGATCGGCAGTGATAACACTTTCCCGCCACAACTATCAGCAATATCGTGGGTGAGCATCACACACTTAAAAATGTCCACCTGGCCGGCTTTCCGAATTACGTCATCGACACGCATCGCAAAAGTTGCCTTTCAGGGCCACAGCGTCAGCATTGCCTATTAGCGTGTGATGCGTACGATGCGTATAGGTGGACGCACGTTTGACTTTCCGCACAAACAATACTGCGAGCCGTTGAATGCGGCGCGTCCGTTGCGCGCTCTCGGTGCTACGGGGCGTGTGTACGCTTGCTAAAGTGCTAATAAATATATATAGGGAATAAAACAATATAATAATGATGAAAATTGGATCATCTGACCTCTCTTCAACTTTGTAAAAAAAACTGTGCAGAAAAACGTAATGAATAGATATATTAAACATCAAATATAAAACGTTAATAACCAATTTATCTACATATATACATATATACAAATATACTTGCAATGTGGATTATTTACATAACTACAGCTACGAGTGTGTTAAATTTATGTAACTAATATTTATACACACGAGCACATATCCCACACTAAAATCTACTAAAATGCCCCTGAAAAAAAAAGTCAACAAAAAATTCTCTAAGTAACTTATAACCTATGAACAAAGATACAAATGTATGTGTTGTTAGTATTTGCACATAGTTATGTGTAACTTGAAGCAAAATAACAAAGAAACCAGATTTTATGTACAAAAAGAATTTTAAGCCAGCGTGTGCTAAAACGCACTAGGTGCGATAAAAGTTAGGTGTGGCCTACAAAGCCAAGCTGAATTCGTCACGAGATACACGACAGCGTCGACTACAGCTCACTCCAGACACGTCCTTTCTCTCTACAGTACGTGGTTACAAAGCAAGCCGAACTAAACAAAACCCAACTGCGTGACCAAACGAATATAAAAACCAGCAAAAAGCGCCGCAAAACTGTCCAACCGCAGGAAGCAAACAATCTGTCACTACAAAGTACCGCCATATATAGTGCCAAGCGACTTTACTATCACTGCGCTGTGATTGAAATTTTAGAATGGAATAAGACAATTTAATTTTTACAAGACATTTCAAGCTGCCAGTATTCATCCAAAAGAACAATGACTCAATAGGCTATTTAACTATATATTTTTTATACATTTGAAAAATGACCACTTTATAATAATATAACGAGCTGTGAAATATTCTTACGAGAAATAGTTTTCAAAATATTTGATTTTGTAAATTACATTTCTCGTGTCCCCTCGAAACTTAGATTAGATTTGAAGATTTAGGGTGTTTATTGTCAAGTACGGCAATAATCGATCGAAATATACGGTCAAACGTAGAAAAAAGTCGACATGAACAATTGTTACTGCGGCTACGATGTGATTTGTTGAAACACAAACGTTAGTTCCAACCGTACCCATCGCGACGGCGCTAGTGGGCACGTGAACACTAGCGCTGATGCGGCGACAGTCAAAACTAACAATAGCCTTTATTAAAAAATACTACTGTTTAACGAATTCTATCGCGATTTATTTGTAATTATTTACTTTTAGCCCGATGTTCACGCATGAACATGACTTATAGCAAATTCCTATATTCTGACGTCAATGGACACTACGTGATATCCAAATAATAAACTAAGATGCTCTTATCATCACGTAGTGAAAGTGACGGACGAGGAAAAGGACTGCTGAAGTTGCATGTACACCAATAGCACACTAAGACGTAGTTATAGTTGTGTACATATGATTAAATTAGTATTTAAGATATAGTGAAAGTAAGAATAAACCAGTCATCAAGTTGAGCCCGACTTTGACTCATTACCTATCCAACCTCTCACTGTGGCCAAGACACCCTTAGCCGTCAGTACCTGATCGGTCTTGTGAGCCTGCTTGACCGGCAGTGAGAAAACCTTACCACCTGCACCCCAATTCCTGTCTCTGTCCGTCTGGTGTCTTAGGTCGCCTGGCATCAGATATCCTGTACCTATTATATATATGTATTTTAAATACTTATAGTAGGGCTAGGGTAGTAGGGCTAAGGGAGTAGGAACACGTAGGGGTACCAACGACGCACCGTAGTGACGTACACGAGCGGAGGTCTGTGTCACCGAACACCACCGAGTACCACGCCGTGACGAACTATAGGTTAGGGTTGCGAACACAACTTGGTCTGCCAACGAGCCCCCGAGAACCAAGCGTGTATTGCACCATAGGGTAGCAGTTAGGAGGACGTTAGGATTACAGTAGTATAGGGTGACGGGATTAGGATTAGTTAGGATACTTTTGCCTTAGGAGTACCGTAAGTACTCCTTCGTTAGGATAGACTAGGATAGAATATTAGGTTAGCCACACTTTCCTGAACAGTCGAGGTAAGTGCTGTTATCTCCCTGTTCAGTTTGGTCCTTCGAACATTCATCATTTGAACATCATTTGAACCAGCGACCTATGGATGTGCTCCCTGTTCAGTTTGGTCCTTCGAGTTACACTACAACTACACTAGGTGGATACAGTTATCCTTCGAGTTTGTAGTTATCTCCCTGTTCAGTTTGGTCCTTCGAGTTACACTACAACTACACTAGGTGGATACAGTTATCCTTCGAGTTTGTAGTTATACTAGGTGGATACAGTTATCCTTCGAGTTTGTAGTTATACTAGGTGGATACAGTTAGGGAGGCACGTCTCAACATGGACATCCAGCAAATTAACTCGCTTATCAAAAGTCAAGAAGAATATAACAAGACAATAAACCAACTATTTACAAATATTAAAAAAGACTCGACAGCGAGGAAAACAGAAGAATATATAAGGAATAGAAGAGACCAATTAACAGAAGCTTTCACGAAAGCTTCGGAAAACCATGCAAAATTAGAAGATCAGGAAGCCTTAAAGAAACATTCTTATGTGGAATTTGACTACTTTGGAGCCATCAAAAGAAACTATACTAGCGCAATACGGCATCTGGAAGAATGCGAAGAGAGGATTAAGTCTACTCAACAGCTGCAGGGATTAGAGGAGATACGACCCGAAACAATCCGGAACAACTCAGCAAAAATGAACCTGCAGTTATATCGCATCAAACAGATGCAGTGTAGCCTAAACAAGGCCAAATTGGCGATATCAAGTAATAAACCAACTTCTCATTTTAAAATGCTTATAGCGACGTTACAAACACAGTGCGATAAAATAGAGGAAACTCACTTCAGTATTATAGAAGAGGGAAGTACATTGGAGCATGAATACTTCCAGGAACAAACTTTCGAAACACTGAAATTGGAGTATGATATCATACTAGATCAATTATATGATAAGATACAGACGAGCAAGAGTGGACACGGCTCATCGTTAAAATTACCAGAAATAACCATTCCGACCTTCTCCGGGAGATATGAGTCATGGAGTTCGTTTTATGACTTATTTTCGAAGGTTATTCATGAAAGTGAGTCATTGACAGCCACAGAAAAAATGCAGTATCTAAAAACGCATACCAGAGGGGAGGCATATAAATTGATCAAACATCTAACCATCGGCGAAGCAAACTATTCAACTGCCTGGACACTGTTAATAAATCGCTACAAAAATGAAAGGATTATCATTACCAAACATATAGACAACATCATGAATCTACAAAAAATAAAAGTAGGAACTGCAAGCAATTTGAAAAGTTTACATGACACGATGAACGAGAACTTGGAAGCACTAAAAAACCAAAAGATTGATATATCCTCATGGTGCCCTTTGTTAACACGCATGTTAAGCCGAACTTGGGATTCGGAAACAGATGAGAAGTATGAAGAACAATTACAAGAGCCAAACCAACCTCAATCATTCTCCTCAATGATGTTTTTCCTCGAAAAACGGTTTAAGTGTCTTGAAAACAGCGAAGATAATATCAAACCACGTCCGGAAGCAGGGCAAACCGCAAGTAAACAAAAAGCAAAGAATGTAAGTAGCACGTGCTGGTTATGTAATGATGATAAACACACAATATACGAATGTAAACAATTTATTGCGTTGTCAGCACATCAACGTCATAGCGAGGTGAATAAACATAGAATATGTAAACAATGCTTAAAGCATGAATCATCATATCCGTGTTATAGTACGGCGAATTGTCGAGAATGCGGAAAGCATAACCATCATACATGGCTACATAGGTCGCAAACAAGCGACAAACCAACATACAAATACTACAAGAGTGATAGTTATAAAGGTTCAACGAATACAGCAGAGAACCCAAGTACGAGTAAAACCAAGGCAAATATGTCTACCACAGAAGAATCGGAGACACAGAAAACGACATTGTTAGCAACAGCTCTGGTGCAAGCTCACGCCATAGATGGCACACCATACTTGCTAAGAGTGCTCTGTGATCAAGGTTCAGAGGCCTCTTTCTGTACCGAGGAAGTAGCCCAATTACTGTCCTACCCTCGCAGCAAAGTTAAAACCGAGATACTTGGTATTGCTGACGAGACACCGAAGACGTCGAACTATTGTATCAACGTCGAACTTGAACCAAGGTTCCCGAGCGAGTTTAAGTTACCCATAAAACTTATAATCTTGCCGAAACTTACCGGTTCACTACCAAACAAAGATGTACCACAGGTACAAACAAGCTGCTTAGTAAATAAACTAATTGCAGACCCTACATATTACCAACGAGGTCCAATAAATATAATTTTGGGCGCTCAGGAATATAGTAGAATACTACTACAAGGGTTGGATAAGAATGCAAACGGAATTATTGCTCAAAACACGGAGTTTGGGTGGATATTATCCGGAATATGTTGCAATCCAATCACTAACAGTTTAAAGATTGTTAGTATGACGACAACGACGGGTGAAATAGAACAAGTAACAAAATTCTGGGAATTAGAAGAGATTCCTGAAAAATATAATCTATCCAAGGAAGATATATTATGTGAAACGTTCTATCACCAAACTACAATACGAAACGAGGATGGAACCTACACCGTGAGGATTCCCTTCAAAAATCCCGACATAGAGTATGGGAATACACGCCAAATAGCAGTTGCTAGACTATTACAATTAGAACGAAAATTCGAGAAAAATAGTGTGCTGAAAAACCAGTATAAAGAATTTCTAAATGAGTACCAAGAAATGGGTCATATGAGAAAAGTACCAAAATCTGAGTATTGCCAAGGCAAATACTACATTCCACACCAACCGGTGATAAAAGAAGACTCACTGACTACCAAACTACGGGTGGTATTCGATGCGTCAAGCAAAGTCAACGCCCACATTAGCTTAAATGCTAATATGTTTACAGGCCCAAGGTTACAACAAGACCTGGCCTCTATATTATTACGATGGCGTAAACACGAAGTAGTGTTTATGGCAGACGTCGAAAAAATGTATAGGTTCATTAAAATTAATGAACAGGACTACCCATACCAAAGAATATTATGGAGAGAGTCACCTAAACATCCCATCGACGAATACGAGTTGACAACCGTTACGTACGGGACTGCAGCCGCACCGTACTTAGCGATCAAGACATTACAACAATTGGCATCAAGTGAATCGAAGGAGTACCCGAGAGCGAGTCAAATAGTACTGCAAGATTGCTATGTCGACGATATGTTGTCAGGGGCAAAAGATATTGAGTCAGCAAGGTCATTACAAAACGAATTAATCCGCATGGTCAAGACTGGTGGATTTAATCTACGAAAATGGTCATCCAATCGCGCTGAAGTATTGAAAATATACCAAATGAACGTCAGAATGACAGCATGTTAAAAATACCTCTAGATGAAACCAGAAAATCACTAGGGATACTATGGTCACCAGCAAAAGATAGGTTTTCATTTGAAATTATAATAAATAGAAACCAAAATCCAACGAAGCGGTTTATCCTGTCGGAAGTGTCAAAATTATTTGACCCACTAGGGTGGTTAGCACCAGTCATAATTAATATGAAACTGATCATCCAGGAACTGTGGACTAATTGCAGCGGATGGGATGAACCTGTAGATGATACTATCAAAAGAAGATGGGGAGAACTACAAGATCAGCTAAAAATGCTAGAAAGTATCTCTATTCCTAGATGGTGTAGATATACATCGGAGTCACAAATTGAACTTCATGGATTCAGTGACAGTTCCGAGAAAGCCTACGGGGCAGTTATATATTGTCGAGTGCGCAACAATAACAGCTGTTGTTATGATATTACGCTGTTACAAGCAAAATCTAAGGTAGCGCCAAGAAAACAGAAAACTACGCTACCTAAATTGGAGCTGTGTGCAGCACTCCTCCTTGCCAAGTTGATGAGCAAGATTAAA
This sequence comes from Eilema caniola, assembly GCA_949126895.1. Classification (NCBI taxonomy): domain Eukaryota; kingdom Metazoa; phylum Arthropoda; class Insecta; order Lepidoptera; family Erebidae; genus Eilema; species Eilema caniola. The sequence continues at coordinate 324,547 of OX421486.1, read as the reverse complement.
AATGACTTGAAGGTCCCAATTATACACACGTATTGCTGGACAGATTCAATGATCACCCTAGGGTGGATCACAGGGGAAGCAGGTCGATGGAAAACGTTCGTAGCCAACAGAGTTTCGGAAATACAAAGATTACTACCGAAAGCCAAGTGGAATTACGTTAATACTTCGGAGAACCCCGCAGACGTAATCACAAGGGGTATAGCTCCGAATAAACTACAAGAATTGAAAATATGGTGGGAGGGCCCAGAATGGCTGAAGACGTCTACACTACCAATCACAAAAAATATTCCAAAGAATTGTGAAGAAATGAAACGCAGTAATCACGTAACCATAACGCCATGTGTATCTATATTTCATAGATTCTCAAGCTTTAACAGAATGATACGAGTGTTATCATATTGCTATAGAATTATACATCGGCAGAGAAATAAGGGTCCATTAAGCTGTGAGGAAATTAAGGAAACTAAATATCGAGTCCTACAACTTATTCAAAAGGAGGAATTTTCGGAACAGTATAAAGCGATCAATAATGGGATAGCGCTAAAGAAGGGCAGTAGACTGTCATGTTTAGACCCATTTATTGATGCGCAGGGATTGTTACGAGTCGGAGGAAGGCTTCAAAATTCAAGACTTCCGTATGATCAAAAACATCCTATTTTGTTACCCCACAATCACCAAGCAACGTTAAGCATAATACATGATGCACACCTGACGACATTACACGGGGGTAACAGTTTAACATTATCGTATATAAGACAACAATATTGGATTCCTGGAGGGAAACGTATAGTGAAAAATTACATAAGAAGATGTGTGAAATGCATACGATATAGATCATCGACGAATGGACAGAAGATGGGAGTCCTGCCGGAAGCCAGAGTAACAGAATCATTTCCGTTTACTCATACAGGAATCGACTATGCAGGGCCCATACAAGTAAGAGCAATGAAGGGTCGAGGTCATAAATCATATAAAGGATACATTGCAGTCTTTGTATGCCTATCAACAAAAGCTATACACTTAGAATTAGTGGGAGATTTGTCCACTGAGAGCTTTATAGCCGCATTAAGGAGATTTACAGCACGGAGAGGTCCCGTGTCACACATATACAGTGACAACGGTACGAACTTTGTCGGAGCAGCAAAATTTTTACAGCAAGAAGTATTAGAGATAACCAAGTCGAAGGAGTTTCTAAACAGAACAACAGCCATAGGGATACAATGGCACTTTATTCCGCCGGCATCGCCACATTTCGGTGGTATTTGGGAAGCTGGAGTAAAATCAATGAAACATCACTTACGCCGAGTAATCGGGGATCAGACATTAACTTATGAAGAATTATCTACATTCTTGCATCAAATTGAAGCATGTCTGAATTCAAGACCGTTATGCGCGCTAAGTGAGGATATAAATGATAACTTAGTGTTAACCCCGAGTCATTTTCTAATTGGAAGAGAAGCAGTAGGAATACCTGATCCACTATCTAACTTAAATACAGATATTTTAAATAGATGGAAAAATATTCAAAAAATGAAAAGGGATTTTTGGAAAACATGGACGCACGAATATTTACACCAATTACAACAAAGATATAAATGGAAATCTAATCAAGAAAACCTGTCAATCGGCACCCTGGTTCTTATAAAAGATGAAAATATTAGTCCAAGCAAGTGGCCAGTTGCGAGAGTCAAGGAAATACACCCAGGCAAAGATGGGTTAGTGAGAGTAGTCACTCTAATAAAACCGTCAGGCGCCACCCAGAAACGATCCATACATACGCTTATTCCGCTACCAGATGAGGCGGGTGTAGAGAAGCGCTGCAGTAATAGCACTGTTCATGCAAACGTCAGTGCCAGGTCAAATAGCAGTAGAAATCAGAGGTGTACAACGTCCAAATGGTTTATATATTTACTAGTATTTATACAGCTATTTACTAGTCTACACGCAACATTAACTTACTCGGTGAAAAGTTTGTCACCCGGATTTTATGTGGAGCAACTAGGGATTGCAAACATAGACCGAGGCATGTTTAGAATAGAAATTGTATACGAACGGAACCGCCTCAGCCAAGAACACGCTGAAATAAAATCAACAATTGCTAGATTTAAACAAATGTGTGACAATGCGGCCGTCGTGACGACCGAAACGCATTGCGAACAGTTCTATCAGCACTTACTAGAACAAGAAGCAAAATTTGAACGAATAAAAGAATGCCTAACAGAAATCAATACAACAAGAAAAAAAAGGGGCTTACTAGGGCAATTTATGACATCAGTGTTTGGGGTAAATGACGAAGTTTATCAAGATATAGACTCGTTGAATAAAAACCAGCAGAAATTAATTGAAGCGGCCAATCATCAAACGAAGTTTATGATATCGGCTATGTCACAAATAAACAGCACCGAAGCAAGGATAAGTAACAAGTTAGAAAACTTTCATACGAAATTATCTCAAGTGATTGAAAAGATAAATAGCTATGATCACTGGTATGTGACAACCAACCACAATAGCATAAAAATCCAAATCATGCAGACATATCAGCTAGCGAATAACTATATTGAAGAAATATTAAACCACTACAACGGATTACTAGAAATATATTTAGCCAAAGCAAACGTGTATAGTGTACTATCACAAAAAAATGTCAGTGATTTAGTATCGTCAGCCAACAGAAAAATGCCATCAAACTTGAGGATATTGCAGCAGCAATTGTTAGAAACCAGAATAGCGGAAAATAATACGCACATACAAGTACACGCCTATTTCCCTATTCAAGACGTAACACGATATACTTTGATTCACATAACAACGGTTCCGAAGAAAAATGAGGACAAGTCATTTCAAAGCATAGAGGTGCAAAAGGCTTATATAGCACTGGATTACAACAATGAACAATATTTTGAGCTGGACCGAGACGAATTTAGCAGTTGCATTCAACGACGGGAGCATCTTATGTGTTTTCCGAGGGTCGTGAAGAACATGCAAGTCCACGAGAATTGCATTGTTGAACAGCTTCTCAGGAATCAAACTAGTATGAAGTGTCCGTCAAACAAATTCGTAATACCAAATACCATCATATGGAAACAGCTATGTATGCAAAATTCATGGCTATTCATAGCAAAGGATCATATTACCGTATCCATCATTTGTGATGGTCAACGGGAGGAGATAGTCCTTCAAGATGTCGGGGTCATCAGAATAGCCGACAACTGTTTAATTAAATCGGCTAACAGCAGACTGACTGCCAAGCGTGCACTATCAGTGCAGGTAGTCTCGTCATACACCAAACCACTGGACTTCAACATCAGCACCTACATACCCACTACGAGGGGGAAACTAAACAAGTCAGCTGAAGACGTGATAGACAGTACAAGTGATTTCTATCAACATTTAATCAACAAAGAAGTCAACTTAGAAACCAGTCTATCAAATAATGTGTGGTATCAAATTCAGTCACATACCTACTTAGTAAGTATAGTATCATCGATAAGTATGTTGGTGATAATTATCATGCTAATTGTTTTTGGACCCAAGATCGCGAGCTGCCTCAGCACAACGTGCCAGCGTAATAAGTATCGCCCCAAGGTATCCAGGAGAGAGCGGCCGCAGCACGCAGAGCAACCCACCGCCAATCAACCTCCACCACACACTATATGGGATGCTGTCTACAGCCAGCCGAACCGAATACCGAAGCCAGCAAGACAACATTCGGATGACAACCAAGTTCCAGCCAAGGAGGACGCCATTGAGCTCTACGAACTGAAGGCGCCTACCTCTGGGAGTGGCCACCCGATGTTTCCGTTCAATGAGTGATATTCGCATTAACTTTAGACAATGTGAGATATAAGCTTTTATTTTGTTAGGTTGTGCGCTTCTTCTTTTCAGTTATATTTTTTCATTCTTCACGTGATTTTAAATGATGTCGACTCAAGACGTGCGCTTTGTTTTTACGTTTAAAAATTAATATAGGTTATACACATATGCGGCACGGTACCAGTGACCACCCGCATACACTATTTTAATTTCAATCAGTTTATTGGTGGAATGACGTTTGTTAGCGTTTATGTCTAGACGCAATCACATCGTAGCGGTATTTACTAACTTTTCGACTCAGGATAAGGGGTCTGAGACGATAAACGACAAAATACAGTTGCTTTACTTTCCTTTTATAATATTATTAAGTCTTAAAAACAACCCAAAGGAAACCATGCCCGAGTTAATTGTAAAGACGTTCTGCGCTTCCAAAACTCGCAAATGTATAATTTGTCACTGTCCTGTCGGATGAGAATACGCAACGGCGCACTGCGGCGGCGGTGAGGCACTAGATGCGGTGAGGCACTAGAGGCGGTGAGGCACTAGAGGCGGTGAGGCACTAGAGGCGCTAGAGGCACTAGAGGCACGTCGAGTACCTCGGGCGCGGCTGCGCGAGGTCCCTGGCGGACGCGTTGTGCGGCTGCGCGTCGGCGCCGAGCGGCGGCGCGCCGCTGGCGGACGAGATGGACGCGCTCTTGACGTGCGTCTTGGCGCCCGCCGCGCCGCCGCCCGCGCCCGCCGCGCCCGTCCCCGCCGCCCCGTTGTGCGCGCCGCCTGACCCGTTCGACCTGTCCGCGGGAGCGCTGCCCACACATGCTTGTTAGTTCCGAGACTCCTTAGTCACCCCGTCATGCGATTACAGTGCTACAGTTCTTGTAAGGATTATAATATATACAATGAGCATTTAATACATAAATACGAGTATTATATATACTTGTTAGGGAAGTAACTCCTAGTGGTACGTAAATACAATGATTTATAAAGATAGTAAGATTGCGGTTAAGTTATATTTTTGGTAGATTTGTAGCTTAAAACTACACACACTTAATTTATCTAAATAAAAAAATAGTTTGACGGGAATGATTGGAAGGAAGTCGGTATTCCATGAAGCAATGAGAGAGGGAAACCCGCTTTAATATGAATGCATTATACAATATTTCATTTAAGCGGTTACCAGTGAATTGATCGTATGGATTACAATATTGATTTATTCTACAGTTGACAACTCCGCTGTACGAGCCAGTACTTGCGCAATAGTTCAATATCATGTCCGTGTAAACATTTGTTACACTTACGAAACACTTCTTTATAGTTGGTTGTCCAATTGCCGCACAAGTGTCAATGCGCAGGTTTTATGGTACAATTAAAAGTTCTCAAGTACGTCACGATGTCTGAGGTTAAATATCGTTTAACCTCATGCATCGAGGGGTATAAAGAGCTCATTCATATGTTCTTTCGAACAGGAGTCAAGTAGCTGGTTCATATCCAGCTCGAGGGACTATATGTAGAGCACTTTAGTGCAAATGCTTAACCAATGTATGAGTGCTGGCTCGTACACGGCGTTAATTTATGACCCCAGAAATAACTTGGAAACCCGCGTTAAAACCAAGTAGCCCCAAACAAATTGCGACAGAACTTTTCATATTGTATTTCAAGTGATTCATCATTTTCAATGTTATTACTGCAGCCAATAGTTACATAGTCGGACGTTCTTGTAGCGCGAGCGCGGCTCCAGCTTGGGCACGGCGCTGCTGGGCCGCGCGGGTGCGCGTGCGCAGTACACAGGTAGCTAGAGGGGGCAGTGGCGTACCTGGGCGCGTCGTGCGGCGGCGACAGCTTGGGCACGGCGCTGCTGGGCCGCGCGGGTGCGCGTGCGCAGTACACAGGTAGCTAGAGGGGGCAGTGGCGTACCTGGGCGCGTCGTGCGGCGGCGACAGCTTGGGCACGGCGCTGCTGGGCCGCGCGGGTGCGCGTGCGCAGTACACAGGTAGCTAGAGGGGGCAGTGGCGTACCTGGGCGCGTCGTGCGGCGGCGACAGCTTGGGCACGGCGCTGCTGGGCCGCGCGGGTGCGCGTGCGCAGTACACAGGTAGCTAGAGGGGGCAGTGGCGTACCTGGGCGCGTCGTGCGGCGGCGACAGCTTGGGCACGGCGCTGCTGGGCCGCGCGGGTGCGCGTGCGCAGTACACAGGTAGCTAGAGGGGGCAGTGGCGTACCTGGGCGCGTCGTGCGGCGGCGACAGCTTGGGCACGGCGCTGCTGGGCCGCGCGGGTGCGCGTGCGCAGTACACAGGTAGCTAGAGGGGGCAGTGGCGTACCTGGGCGCGTCGTGCGGCGGCGACAGCTTGGGCACGGCGCTGCTGGGCCGCGCGGGTGCGCGTGCGCAGTACACAGGTAGCTAGAGGGGGCAGTGGCGTACCTGGGCGCGTCGTGCGGCGGCGACAGCTTGGGCACGGCGCTGCTGGGCCGCGCGGGTGCGCGTGCGCAGTACACAGGTAGCTAGAGGGGGCAGTGGCGTACCTGGGCGCGTCGTGCGGCGGCGACAGCTTGGGCACGGCGCTGCTGGGCCGCGCGGGTGCGCGTGCGCAGTACACAGGTAGCTAGAGGGGGCAGTGGCGTACCTGGGCGCGTCGTGCGGCGGCGACAGCTTGGGCGGCTGCGGCGGCGGCGCGTCGTACGCCTGCGCGCGCCGCGCGCCGCCCGTCAGCGTGCGCGAGCGCGGCTCCAGCTTGGGCACGGCGCTGCTGGGCCGCGCGGGTGCGCGTGCGCAGTACACAGGTAGCTAGAGGGGGCAGTGGCGTACCTGGGCGCGTCGTGCGGCGGCGACAGCTTGGGCACGGCGCTGCTGGGCCGCGCGGGTGCGCGTGCGCAGTACACAGGTAGCTAGAGGGGGCAGTGGCGTACCTGGGCGCGTCGTGCGGCGGCGACAGCTTGGGCGGCTGCGGCGGCGGCGCGTCGTACGCCTGCGCGCGCCGCGCGCCGCCCGTCAGCGTGCGCGAGCGCGGCTCCAGCTTGGGCACGGCGCTGCTGGGCCGCGCGGGTGCGCGTGCGCAGTACACAGGTAGCTAGAGGGGGCAGTGGCGTACCTGGGCGCGTCGTGCGGCGGCGACAGCTTGGGCACGGCGCTGCTGGGCCGCGCGGGTGCGCGTGCGCAGTACACAGGTAGCTAGAGGGGGCAGTGGCGTACCTGGGCGCGTCGTGCGGCGGCGACAGCTTGGGCGGCTGCGGCGGCGGCGCGTCGTACGCCTGCGCGCGCCGCGCGCCGCCCGTCAGCGTGCGCGAGCGCGGCTCCAGCTTGGGCACGGCGCTGCTGGGCCGCGCGGGTGCGCGTGCGCAGTACACAGGTAGCTAGAGGGGGCAGTGGCGTACCTGGGCGCGTCGTGCGGCGGCGACAGCTTGGGCACGGCGCTGCTGGGCCGCGCGGGTGCGCGTGCGCAGTACACAGGTAGCTAGAGGGGGCAGTGGCGTACCTGGGCGCGTCGTGCGGCGGCGACAGCTTGGGCGGCTGCGGCGGCGGCGCGTCGTACGCCTGCGCGCGCCGCACGCCGCCCGTCAGCGTGCGCGAGCGCGGCTCCAGCTTGGGCACGGCGCTGCTGGGCCGCGCGGGTGCGCGTGCGCAGTACACAGGTAGCTAGAGGGGGCAGTGGCGTACCTGGGCGCGTCGTGCGGCGGCGACAGCTTGGGCACGGCGCTGCTGGGCCGCGCGGGTGCGCGTGCGCAGTACACAGGTAGCTAGAGGGGGCAGTGGCGTACCTGGGCGCGTCGTGCGGCGGCGACAGCTTGGGCACGGCGCTGCTGGGCCGCGCGGGTGCGCGTGCGCAGTACACAGGTAGCTAGAGGGGGCAGTGGCGTACCTGGGCGCGTCGTGCGGCGGCGACAGCTTGGGCGGCTGCGGCGGCGGCGCGTCGTACGCCTGCGCGCGCCGCGCGCCGCCCGTCAGCGTGCGCGAGCGCGGCTCCAGCTTGGGCACGGCGCTGCTGGGCCGCGCGGGGTGCGCCACCTGCCGCCAGCACGCACTGTTAGTACAAGTAGGGCGCCGCGGGCGGTGGTCGTGACATTAGCGGATAACGTTGACGGGTAAAAGCCGAAAGACCAAGAAATGCTAGATAATCGTTTAGTTCGGGTCACCAGTTCGCGCTCGAAGGCGGCTCGGGCGTCGGAGGGCGTAGACCGACCTCCACCCCCGATGAGCGCGGGCCTGAGGGTGACGGGTGGAGCCGCCCGTCACTCTAGCAGAAGCAGGCCACGGCAGCGGCACGCATCGAAGGACGATGCGCGCCTCCCCACACCGGGGTTGAGTCGGAGACCGCGTGGTCCTCCCTCCCGAGGAGGGTCAGACCGAGAGGGATTGCCCTGGGTCAGCCGGGGTGCGAGGGATATGTCGCTTGACAACCTCACCTTCGGTCTAGCACTACAACCCACAGACGACGTGCGGTTTAGTCGGTTCAAGTCCGACATAACCTCCCCCTCCGGCTGCAGAGGGGTGGGTATCCGTGGGGATTTCCCACCCCTCCGGCTCCGGAAGGGTGGGTATCCGTGGGGAATTCCCGCACGTAAAAAAAAGAATAAAAAAATGTTCGGGTCACCATACATATACTCACACCTGTAAGTCCCCGACAGGGTAGGCAGAGGTATATTATCATCTCCGTTTAGTCAACACTTTGGCTGATTGTATATCTAATAATATTATGCCGTACGTAACGCCCACTTCGTCTCGTGCTATACGTTTACTGTCCGATGGAGAACACTCTATCCCGGGTACACTACATAAATACGAAAAACTTTATTCCGAAAGTCACAATCACGAATTTCAATATTCCGAATTTCATAATTCCGAATGATTCGAATTTCGAAAGTCAGAAGTCCGATGTATCAGAAATCCTATTTATTGAAAACCCGAATTTCAAAATTCCTTATATTCAAAACTAAGAATTTGTCAGAATTTCGAATTTCAAGATACCGAACCATTACGATTCCGAATGAATAATTATCCGAAATATCATAAATACGAATTCCGGTTATCAAAATTCCAAAACAACACAAACCCGGCAATCAAACGCCTTTGAAACTTGTTTGTTGTTTTGAAAAAGTATTGTTGCTATTCTCAGGGTACGCGAAAAAACATGAAAATTAAATGGACAGACAAGTACCACGGCAGTAGAAATGTCACAGCCAACTAGCTTATTCAGCCGTTCAATTAACTGCCTAGGCTCTTTATTGAACGCCGCCGTTAAATTAGCGGCCTGAATCGTGTTCAGCCATTTGATTAAACGGTTAGGCAAGTAGCTTGGATCGATGACGTTAAATTACTTGCCTAGCCATTTAAATAAATAGCTATAAAAATAGATTTATTCTACATGGTTATAAAAAATATAACATATAATTATATAACCTTCTAACCTAACCTATCCAAGTCGGATTGTACAGCTTTCTCAATAAGCCTATCAATAATTTTCTGTGAATACCCTACCCCCTTGGGGAGAGACAGGCGTGAGTATGTTTGTATGTAATTTTCTGTCTTAATTCGAGGTGGTGCTAACCTTGCAAAAATGGCCTAAGCATTAGCCAGCCAGGTTATTAAATGTTGTAATGAACTTTACGGCTGAATATCATTCAGGCCGTTAATTGAATGGCGCCGTTTAGTTAGCAGCCTAGGCAGATAATTGAACGGCTGATTAAGCTAGTTGGCGGCGGCAGAAACACGGCAAGTTGCCTTTAGCTCCATTTTTTCATGAAGTAATTTTACTTCATTTAAAAATTTCAGTGATTACCTGCTTCTTCATGCGTAACATTGCAAATCAATCTTTTATCTATTTTAAATACTAATTTTCAATATGAGCAACGAATTTTCGGAAATTTGGAATGATGTTTTTCGGGCTAATAACACTTCGTATTTTTAATTATTCGTAGAAATGAAATTGGGCAAATTGGAATTCGTACTTATGACTTTCGGAAAAATAACTATCGTGTTTTTGAATAGCCGGGGTTTTGTTTCTTAGGAATTATAAATATTTCGGAATTTATGGGTGTTCCCCCCATCCCTTATTCTTTTTCTACGGCATCCACAGAAAGTGCCGGACTGGTCCTTTTCTACTCCACCGGGAACCACCACGATATTTCGGGTCGATGTGTCCTTAATCGTCGATTTTCTTTTGTTTGTTTCTCTGAAACTCATCCCCTTTAATTGTTTATGTACCTCGATCCTGGCCCAGGTACATGTGAGTGTTTGTATTCTGTGTCCAGGTGTGCAGTATCAGTTGTACCTAAGTGTGTACTAAATATTATACAAGTGACAAACCTGCATTTGCGCGATACGCGCTGTGTTTTCTTTGATTGACGCCGAGTCGATTGTATTCTGTAATAGTTAGTAGAAAATGTTGAACATACAAGTCTTCGAAAATAATTTAGTTACAAATGAGACATACTATTGCAATTTTCTGACACCAGAGTGCAGCACTAGTGTAAACAATAAATATTTTTGACAGCTCGTTCAAGCGCAAATCGCCGCCACTTGTGCCAATGTCAGTGACAAAACCAAGTTTGTTCAATTAATTTACTATATTTATTGTATGTGCTAGTAGTATCTTTACGTAATATCTCGTATTGAAATAAACAAATCTATGGATAATATAAATACAAAATTTTACTATTGGTTTGAATTTTTATAGTTTGCAATATTTTTTCATACGTATTGAAATAGTTTTTTTCCAACTGTCATACTTAAAGCATTCATTCGAATGCATTGTTTCATGATTTGCATTACAAAAATAATTATTGGTACCACGAGCCTTCGGCTTCAGGAGCGTTACCGACTTCTAAATTTTAGTATTCTTTTAAATTTACAAAAGTTATACAAATATCTTTTGTAAATTGAAAAGAATGCAACCTGTTTATTAAAGTAATGGGTATAAAACGCACGTACTTGTCTTTTGAAATTGGATGTGGTGGTCGTGGCTGTCGATGTCGTGTTGTTGGCAACCGTCGTGGTCGTGCCAACTGAAATTATACATACGCCATTATACAATAATAATCTCTGTAGAATACGCCAGGAATAGACAAAAACCTGATCTGATGTTCACACAGATTTCAGCTTTGACGTTTGCAATGTGTCATTTCTCTGTGTCAAATAGCATTCGATTCAAAATTCAATTCTAAATTTGACTTCAATAAAACGTCATAATTGAAATGTGTGTTTTAGAAGCAACTGACGTTAATATGTACCAAATACAAATAACCTGAGCAGCAAGTTCTAATGCTTTGTACTACGAAAGCAGTAAGCCCTATTTCTCCTCTGATGGTGATACCGTGACTAGACTAGACCGGGTTTACTCCCTTAGTAGTTTATAAGCATAAACATGAGGTATGAAACCTTCCTTTAAATTAGACCTGCAAAGAAATTGGCCAAGCATTGTAGCTCGTACAATCACAACTGATGACGCTGTGTGAACGACCTACGAACTGTTGCTGATTAGATTATTGTTCACCGTCATACATAGACAATTAAAAATCAAGAGGAAGTTCCCTGTAGTTACCGATTACCAAAACACTGTGAAGCTGTTCAGCATAATTTACTCTTGGGCTAAAAATAGAAGTTGAAAATGATAATCAATCGCGTCAATGTGCTGACGCGATTGGTCACAATATATGGAAATTTGGTGCCACTAGTCGGGTAGTTCCTCTTGACTTTTTATTTCGTTGTTAAACACAATAGCCGTGCATATTGAACTGTTTAGATTGTCTGCAGGCTCCAAATCGGACTTGGACCTTACTCAAGCATGTAATGTCGTGTTCTCAAATTATCTTTGTCACGCTTCTATATTTGAAAAGACTGACTCTCTTCCAGAAGTCACCAAAACCAAGTGGTACATAAGGCTGAGTGAGGTCCAACCCTTGATACGCAAGTGCTTAGTAATATCATTACGTATTTCTCGCAACATATTTCTGTATTTTTATGTAAGCTGGGTTTCACCCCTCGTGATGTAAGCGTAGTTGCCCTCAAGAAATACAAAAATTGTCAGCGATTTTACGAGTCTTCGGTCAAAGACTAAATGCAAATAATTACAAACACGTTACAAGAACACCTTATGTGTTGTGTTTCAGTGCATGGAAGCCATTTTGATTATTACAAGGCAATAGAAAATTAAATGCTTCTAATTCAGGCCGTAATATTTTTAATGGAACAAAGATTTAAGTACAAAAATATTTCCCAATTTTAAAATATCAAACAGACCTAAACCTAATTTCATCAAAGTCAAAGTCTGATTTAATTTGGAATGATAGTCTTGCCAGTTTACATAGAAACTATGAGTTCGAAATAGATCTCTTTATTTTACACTGCATTACATCCGACGAGTGAAACAATAATAAATTTTGAATGAAATAGAATATGTTATCCATTGTTTCTTTTAAAGAAAACTACATAGACATACAAACGAAACATTCAAGGTACCTTGTAAATATATTAAATGGATGCCATTTGCAAGTGAATTAAATGTGTCAAATATTTGACAGTTTTAATTTTTTCGATGTACGTTATGTGACTGTTAACAAAAACAATTTTAATATTTGGCAATGGTATCATATAAATAGTTTTGCTATAAATATTGATTTAATTGAATAGTCTCAAATGGGGTAGATTTAGATACATTATCAAAATTTTGATGATGGGTTCAAAAACACAAAAACTAAGAAAAAAACTTAATTGTTGGCGAAATCGTCGATACCAACAACCAAACTATTGTTTAAATATATAGTAAGAATTGAAGTGCGTTTTAGTGACACAGATGTTCCGTCAAATTTTATTGTAGTCGTAGTGACAGGCGTATATTTTGGGAAGACGATTAGCTGTACAACTAATCAGTAATTTTGAATTTGATATTCAAATGTCACTAGTAAAATTTATCACCTATTAAATATAAAAGTCATGATCACATGTTACAGGGACCCTTAACCAACAGAGGTGTAACGAATTAAAAAGTATGTGTTATGCCCATTGCCCATACACCCATGATATGTGCGTTGTGAGATATGTTATTAAAAAGCGAATTTTTGTGATGCCAATAATCGACTTGTACCATATATGTATTATTTTCAATAATGTATTTACGATGTACAGCAAGCTACACCAAAAAGCCATGCAGAACCTTTTCATATGTCCCTGATAATAACAAGACTATATAATTTGTTGTCAAATTTGTTGATTTTATTTGCCAAAATAATGAATTCCCAAATCATCTGTAATCTCCTAATTTAAAACAATAAGTTCTGAATATAATAAGGATGTTTAATAGAAAAATACAATAAATATTGCGTGTCACTCGTTACATTCATAGTCCTTCGACACGAATTCAACGCTTCGTTTAATATTCTAGGACAAATTAAATCATTCAAAAGTCAATATAACGATTCTTTACTTTACTAATTTGTTATAAAATCTAAATAGGTATTGTAATCTGCATTATATAGTAATTTAAATAGGTATTGTTACTTAACAATGAAAGGTATCTACATTTACAGAAATGCCCAAAATTCTAGCATCTTATGTGTATCTTGGATCCTATTTTTTGATTAACAGACGAACTCTTTCAATTGATCTATTTTCCTTTTGACAGGCCATGTTTACTTACAAAAACGTATCTTAAGTGTGCATAAAGTTGAAGTCCACAGAAATTATATTTTGAACTTTAACGTACTGTGGTCAGCACGACCTATCAAAAAAATTGTGAAAAAAGTACAACAATAATGTGCTTTTTGCTTTTAGCAGAACAAATAAGTGATCAAATATAAACCGAGTGCTTCTATTCCATAATGGTGCTGTATCAACATTTGCATTTGTGTGTGTGTTCGTGTATAGTGATGATATCCTGCGTGTGTGCGTTATGTACACGTCGAACCGGTGAGAAAGGCAACTCATTCAAATTCTAACTTACATGCTGATACTGAATTTGGGGATCTTAAGACAAGGTTCCGATTCATCAAATGTGTATATTTGCCTACAATATAGGAATATATATTTTAGATACATATAATTATGTCGAGAAAAATAGGGCGGTTAGTATATTTGTTTAGTTTTGTATATTTAAAGAGGTTACTATGTATTGCGGGTTACGTGTACAGTTCACAAAGATATGGTTACACTTTTTTATATAAAGTATTATGTAAAGGTGTAACCTATTTTCTTTGTCGACCGTACAAGTATACATGTGTACATTTGGGAAGATAGGGGTGTACGGAGAGATGTGTATGTGTACTTATAATAAAATAAGAATCTTTATGGACATCTAAACTGGTGCACAAGTCGTTTAGAATCCTCTGCTTCCTCTGGTATTCGAAACTATGAAGCAGGGTATAAGTGTTTCTCAGTCTAGTGAAGTACAGTAAAAATAAAAATGAAGTTAATCTACTAATTACTAAGAACTATTTATATACGGGGGGACATGCTCGTCTACGGGGCAACGATAGAGAATTGTGTGTATGGCTGTATATAGAAATAAAGCTGGTAGCGGGCGCCGAACTACCAGCGCTTTTCGACGCTCGTGCATTCTGGTAAAAGTAACATAGAATAAGCAGATTGAAGCATTTAATTGAATTTTAATCCGTTCGCTTTCCTTCTACCATAATGGACCAGCGACGACGAGCGCCGGTAGATCGGCGCCGGGTATCGCTCGTTCCATATACCTCGGACCCAAATCGCGATATATAAAAGGCCCACCCCGCACGCCTGGATCGTTTTGTCCCGTGCTATCCCCAAAGTACACCAAGGAAGGCGACTGGTATATGGAAGCCGCGACACCAGCTTCCGCTCCGTATACGCGGCGACAGACCTTGCGTCCGCAGCACCTCGGCGCCGGAGGAGGCGCGGCGCGAGGCGGCGGGGCGCGCCGAGGCGCTGCTGGAGCGCTGCACGCCGCGGTGCGACGGCGAGCCGCCCGCGCCCGCGCCCGCCGCGCCGCCCGCGGGCCCTGCGCCTGCGCCACGCCCAGTCAGCACCGCGCGATCACAACCGGCCCTAGCCCCTAGCGCCCCACCTACCAGCCCGTTTTACCTCAGAGGACGTGGAGTGTCATTACTTGGCGTTTTCCAGCTATTGATCCCGGTGCACAGAACATACAGTGGTGGTAATACTCTATGTGTGAGTGTTCACAAAGTAAAATGACTATGAATTTTGAATGTTGAAGAGTAATTCTAGGTAGCTATTACTAGGTACCTAAAACGAATTGGAACAATCTGAACAGTAAGAATAGGAGCAGGTACCGAACCGTTCGACTCCACAATATGAAAAATTAAAGTATATGTTTGTACCATTAAAATTATATTTACTAGCAATGAAATGACTTCAATTTCCTGTTCCTCGTTTTTTTTTTGTCAGAAACCCAATGAAATTACCCACGAATGATTATATTTATGCTAATCTTAAATGAGTAGAATTCCTAAAGTATTATATCTCTTGGCTTAGTAAAGCCGGTTGTGATCGATTTGCGATACGTACAAGCACACAATACACAATAATAATAAAAAGCAATATTATAAATGATCCAAATTATTAGGAATAGGAGATAGAATATGACAGCATTTACGGTATCCATATACGAATGTAACTTTAGTCTGCATAATTAAAATTATCTTTTCGCGCCTTTATTAATATAACAGCCGCATTCACAGTTTAAAATATACTTATAACTGGTAATACAAATATCCCAATTATCCAAAAAAGACACGAAAAGATCTTAATGTGTAAATGTGATTTCTATTGTTACACAGAAATTTAACACCCTAAAAATTAAAGTGACACAAATCGAAGTTTTGCTTTGAAAGTTATTAAACATCCGTTAACAACTTCTATTTGTAATACTATCTCTTGTTTAGTATATTTAGAAGTTATCAAACTTATTACATATTTATATATTTATAGCTGTCGCCCGCGGCTCCGCCCGCGTGGATGTCGGTTATCGCGAATCGGGGTATGAAAAATAGATGTTGGCCGATTCTCAGACCTACCCGATATGCCCACAAAATTTCATGAGAATCGGTCGAGCCGTTTCGGAGGAGTTTGGGAACGAAAACTGTGACACGAGAATTTTATATATTAGATTGTATTAGGTATATTATAGTAGTTTATGATACTGTTGCATAATAAGGGTTCTTATAACACGAGTGTGTTTTAAAAAAACGAGCAGTAGGCGAGTTTTTTTATTGTATCACACGAGTGTTATAAGACCAAGTTATGTACAGTGTCATACACTACTTTATCTAATTTATTTTACAAACAAAACCAAACTTTGTTTAATATAAATGTAAAAAAAAAGTTGACGCCAAGCCAAGGCGCAAACATCGATTGCGCATGCGCGTTTCTTTTTTTTTTTCTTCCGAATCGGCCGTTTTTTTTTTTTAAAGTAGAGGTTCAGTCCAGATGGAGCTTGTATAGGTGTATCGTTATGATTAAAAAGTTATTTTATGATATAGGTGTCCATACAAGACCTGTATCGTAAAAACTTTTTTTTTAGCCTGTGCGTAATGTTTGTCATAAGAGTTTTGATTTCAATTTTATAATCTTTGTATTTTTTTTTTTTTTTATATAGGACACGTCAATTTGACTTTACCTCGCCTGATGGTAAGCTGAAGGTAAAGTCTCAAGAAAGAGGGCCACCATTATATACACGTGCCATGTTAACAATGGTGGCACTCAGCTTGACGGCCATAGTATCAGAGTAGATAAAATATTTTATCTACTCTGATACTATAATACAAAGATTATAAAATTGAAATTAGAACTCTTATGACAAACATTACGCACAGGCCAAAAAAAAGTTTTATTACGATACAGGTCTTGCATGGACACCTATATCATAAAATAACTTTTTAATCATAACGATACACCTATACAATCCCCATCTGGACTGAACCTCTACTTTAAAAAAAGAATCCGCCATTTCGGAAGAAAAAAAAAAGAAACACGCATGCGCAATCGAAGTTTGTGCCTTGGCGCGAATATTTTTTTTTGTTCTATACATTTAAATTAAAAAAAGTTTGGTTTGGTTTGTTAAATAAATTAGTTTATGTATTATAGTATGAGAGTAGATAAAGTAGTGTATGACACTGTACATAACTTGGTCTTATAACACTCGTGTGATAATATAAAAAAACTCGCCTACGGCTCGTTTTTTTAAAACACACTCGTGTTATAAGAACCCTTATTATGCAACAGTATCATAAACTACTATTAACACACTGAGGTTCCATTCTCGTATCTGCAGTTTGACTTGAAAACTACAACAAAGTATTTTATGATCCTTGCACATTGAAAGGATATTTTATTATTCGATCAAATATTTCATTTGTGTCACTTTTATTGTAAGAGTGCAATATTTACTGACAATTGAAAATCGATATGTGTCGGTACCAAAACTAATATAATGGCCATGTATTATAATTATGCCCGGACAGTACCATAATGGTTGATGTGAAATGGATACCGAGTTAGAGAAAGCTAAGCTGATCCAACATTACTCTTGTAAGCTGTCTTAAATTACTTTTACGCCAATATTCCCTGACAATACAATGATTTTCTACTGCATATATCCCTGACAATGACAAAGACACCTCTAACACATTGACAACAACATGATCTTAAACCGCTTTTTTATAATATAGCGGATTACAACCTGTTAGGTTATAAGCTATGAAAATATTTTCAAAGAATCTTGTTTCCCAATTCAAGACGCACACATGATATATTATTTTTAGAAAAATCCAAGTCTGGCTGTAATCCGAACACAGTTACTAAAAATATCATGGAGGAGGTTCGAACGTCAAAGCTGAAGCGATCGCAATGTCACGATATAATTACGGACAATAATCTTCCATAATTGATAACATTTCAAGTTCAAAGTTTAAGGTCCTTTGCGATTTGAGCAAAAAAATTACTATTCCAAAATAATGTCAGTTTCGATTAAAGAGCTGGTGGCGCCATCTATGTATCGGTCCCCTTTAAATTAAAGAGCTAGTGGCGCCGTCTGTGTCGGTCCCCTTCAACTTAAAAGAGCTAGTGGCGCCATCTATGCGTCGGTCTCCTTTAAATTAAAGAGTCAGTGGCATCATCGATGTGTCGGTCTCATTTAAATTGAGCTGGCGGCGTCATCCATGTGTCGGTCCCCTTAAATTTTACTGAGATGATGGCGCCATTTCTGGTCAGATTTAAATTTTCAACGTCTACGATTTGAATTAATTCAGAATAAATTAAAACGTACAACGGTTATACTTTCACCCTCACTACCAGCCTCGTAAGGCAATAGGTGAAGATTTACGGTTACACTCCTATCAGTACCAACCGTAATGGAAGTGACTCATTAGGCTCTATCGTACCGCGGCCGTACGAAACACTCGTGAAGTACCGCTGTCCCAGCGCTACGTACCGTGGTGCGGCGGCGGCGCGGCCGGCGCGGCGGCGCCCGTGCGCAGCGACAGCGACGAGCCCGAGCGGCTGCCGTCCGACTCGGGCTGCGGGGGGGAGGGCCAACGTTAGTGCACGGCTGGAATAGCGCAGAGCCCGGCGCCGATTGAAGCCCGGGCCTGCTCTCATTCATTGTTGTTATAATTTACTTCGTGGCTGAGCGATTACCGATACTAGCCGACTCGGCTTTGGAATGAGTGATCGTTCTCAATAGACAAGTAGAGATCCCCCACCTGACTCATCGAGAATCTCAGGGAGGGCATTCGACCGTCCCACGTTTTTAGGGTTTTCACTGTGGTGGTGATGAGTCCTACGACCCCGTCTACCTGCAGAACTAAGATTAGGTCAAACGATAATAGCTTCATAGAACAAACTTGAGTACGGCTTTTTCATAATTAGAGTGAGAGCCGACCTAAAACGGCGTGAATTAACATGAATGTGTGAATAAAATTATAATGGTCGTTAGATCTTTTAAAATAATTTCTTTTACAAAATTTTCAAATATCTAACCAGATATTATTTTTATATTACTATTCATTGTTGCATTGAACTAGTCTATAATTGTAGTTGAAATAAAATAACCACAGAATTTATTTTTATTTCTATTCATCTATAGATCTCTATTGACCCCGTCCCTCGGTACTCTCAGTGTACTCACGTCAGTGCTCTTCCTCCCGAGCAGCAGGTAGGTCGCGAACACGTCGTCGTACTTGGCCTCCGCCAGCGAGTACTCGATCTCTTGTCTGTTGTAACCCAAGCACACTAACGCCTCTGAACAAACAATATATTCATCAGTACACACATATATCACAGTATTTATTAGATGATTGCATGACACGTTTAACATGTTCTATAGTGTATCTATTGAATCGGATAGGAACAGGCAACCAATGAGCGTTGAGTGTTCAAGTTAATACAAGGCTAATATTTTATTTTGCCATAGATACATCTAAATTTAAAGAATTATCGGTCAATTACCCATAACTTATTTGAAAAATATGATTCAACATATAAATTAAACATGTTTCAATACAATATTACACATAAATAAAAAAAAAAATTATGACAATTTGATAAAAGTGAAATGAAAACAAAAATAAGAAAGATATTAAAATATATTCACATGACTGACACCTAATTTAGAAAAAATAATAATGACACTAACAAACTAAAGCCTTAAATACTGCATTCACATTTAGACATAAAGCGTAACATGACGTGCAAACTTTTAAATTAATGCCCGGTTCACATTAATCTAGTCCAGTACTCCAGCGAATCAATTCAGTCCAGTGTTGGACTGGATTATAGTGTACACTTCATGTCAGTGTTTTAAACGCGCTTGAAAAATCCACTAAACTGGAATCACTCACCGGAAAGGGAACATTGCAGTGATGGTTCACATTATTCCAGTAGCATTCCAGCACTGGATTCGCTCGCTGGACTGGAATGCTACTGGAATAATGTGAACCGGGCATAAAAGAGAACTAAAACCAACCCTTTGAATGCAAATAATAAGTATTAGTAATTCTGTCTCATCGTAGCATATTTATAGCAGTTTTGTACAAGGCTGGTAAGCTAATAGCGCCGAACGTTAGCACGGTAATAGCTTCACTCAATATATATGCTATCGTTTGTGAAGCTATATTTATATCCAGTCTATTATATTTAGTCCAGGGTCATAGTGGCCTTCGAAGGTCGTATGAGCATTTGGCAAAAGCTAAGCTGTAAGCGAGATTGAGATATATGTTAATCTCAACATATAAGATGAACCTATCTCGCCAGTTTTCTTTTGGCGATAAGATTGTCTTGAGTATAAACATACATAAACCTAATCAAATATCTTCATTCACGTATAAAATAACATTTGTGAACATCAAAATAATTAGACTTACAGTCAGATTCGCAAGGCAATTTCGGCTTGTTAGAAAATAATCTTGCAACAATTTTATATATATTAAAAACCACCTTAAAATCATTTACCAATAACGAATGCGATGAAAATTTAGAAAAAAATACATACAATTTGAAAGTAACTCGGCTAACTGCTAAAAACGTACAAAAAGACAGAATTGTGTTCTATTCCCCACATTCACAAACAACCATCTAACACTCAGGTACACGGTACCCCCTGCACGTACCAACTTGCGCTGTGCCAATAGTTAGCATGGAATACAAGAGACAACATTTTTTTACCAAGTTAAGGGTTAACCAACGAATTAGCGAAAATGTAGCAGTTGTTATTAGCCATTAAATAACGTGTATAGCATGCTGCGGTGGGAGTCTTGTCAAAGCTTAGTTTAGGGTCATACTTCAACTTATTTATGACATTTACATATAGCAATCTTAGCTGTGATGGTAATACTGCGGTAATATTGAAACAACAGCAATTTCAATGATTGGAGGGTACCCCGCAGATCAAGCACTCATAAAATGTTATTTTTACTACAATAATCCTCGTATAGTAAATTTTAATTCGACCAATTCCTTCAGTTCAGAACTTTTCTGTCTTTGTTGTAATCGCCAGAACATACACATAGCAGTTTATTGAATGAAATTTTAAAGCAGACGTATGTAGGTGGCTCGTTGGCATTCCCCTTGTGAGGGAAAGATCGCGGGTTCGAATCCCGCCCGAGCTCGTCGTTAAGTCAAAGTCGAACCGACTGAGCCAATGTTTTGACATCAAACTGACCACCGCGTGGGGCGGCGTGTTGCCGGAGTGAAGCGGCTACTAGTCTCAGTAGTATCCGAGTTTCTATATCTCAAATCTTGTTCATTTCTCTGGTTAATATTATGTTGACGGACAGTTAAAAATGAAAACGAGAAAGCCCGTTATTTAGGTGTACTGAATGAACTATTTTTGTTTTGAAACAACTTGAAAAAGGTAGAGGCTCTTGTATAACAGAACCTGTGGTTTAAAACAATTGTGCGAACTAAACTTCAGCTATACGAACTATGTAAAAAGGTGATAAATGTCAATAAGTCGCTGGACCCAAAGTGGCAGGTTGAAGACCAGTAGCACCCGCAGCCCTCGTCATTCACAGCTCATAACATTGCCTTAGTTCGCGCGTAGCGTACGGTTAGCGGCCGAATATCGCGCTTCTTCAAACTCATAATTTGCAGTTTAATAATATAATATTTCTTAATAAAAATTTTATGAACAGGCAGATCTTTAACGATTTGTTAGAATGTTTTTTTGAGTATATTTATAATTTTAACCTTGATATTTACTTTACTTGAACCGGGATATTTATCATGATTTTTTACACCACTTGGGTGGCAAACGAGCACACGGCCCACCTGATGGAAAGTGGTTACCGTGGCCTATGGACGTGTGCCACTGCCGACCCTGTTAGAACAGAGAGTTTCTGCGTCGTCAGTGTAGAAGATAAAGCAAGACAAGTTTTTGGTCTTCCCACTGACAGCACAAAAACTCTCCAGTGAGTTCTGGCTACCCTGCTCACCGCCGGGAACACAACACGAGGTTATTATGGCCGCGGTATTCTGTAGGGCGGAGGTACTGCCCCATTCGGACTGCTCAATTGGACGGAAATACTGTCGTGTCCTACAAACGTGGTAAATATCCCGCGTAGTGTTTTACTATTAATGTAAATGACAATAATCAATCTCAAATCATACATTCTGACATTGTGTCTGGTTGCATCCGAGGTCTTCGCCTTGGAGCCCGCGGTTCGTTTTTTTTCGGTGCCCGGTTCACATTATTCCAGTCCAGTAATCCAGTGAATTAACTACAGTCCAGTCCAGTGCTGGACTGGACTGTAGTGTTCACATTATTTCAGTGTTTTAAACGCGCTTGAACAATCCACTGAACTGGAATGTGCCCATTCCAGTAATGATTTACATTATGTCAGTAGGATTCCAGCACTGGATTCGCTCGCTGGACAGGAATGCTACTGTAATAATGAATACTGGGCATTTTCCTCCTTTTGATTGTCAGGTCTCAGGACCTCCCAAGCCCGAGACGAAAGCCTGTGCCAGAGCGCCGTTCGACTCGCAAGTTAGTTTGGCGAGGACCCGTATATTTTTTATATAGGACACTCGTCAATTTGACTCACATCTCTTGATGGTAAGCTGAAGGCAAAGTCTCAGAAAAGAAAGTTACCATTACAGACACGTTTTAAATTTTAGCAAAGTCCCAAAAACACTATTCCAATTAAATGATTTTCAACATGGTTAAACCTCAAAAAAACATAGAATGGCCTTGGCCGCGTAACCGCCCGCCGCGCGCGTCCCTACGAGTAGTACAAATGTTACATACTGTATGCGCGCTCACCTATCCGCTTGTGGTCCTTGAAGTCCTGCTGCGGCTCCACGTAGGGCCGCAGCTCGTCGTCCTCGTGGCCCGTGTTCATCCACTTGTCGCGCATGATGCTCTCCAGCGACGCGCGCTTGGCGGGGTTCAGCACCAGGAACTTCTTCAGCAGGTTCTCGCAGTCCGTCGACATGTAGAACGGTATTCTGGAACGTGCGACCATTACGACACTCATCAGCCATTCTATCGATTATATCGACGCCTTATTTACATAACTGACTGTGTTTTTTTAAGTTCATCACTTTAAACACAGTGTCGTCAGTAGCTTACGAGAATATAGCAATTGCAATAAAAAGAAATGGATTCGACCCCAAATCAAGGGGTAAACAACATAACAAAATCATGGAATTAATAGAGCAGAATCAGGGATAGGTAAATACAGTGTCATCGGGGGTAAATAGAGAAAAATCAAGGTTAAAAAGAGCAGAATCCGGGGTTGAATACGAACCAATTAATTATTTCACCCCCTGGTGAATATGGCCGTATCAGAGGTTAGTATAACACAATCAAGGGGCGAGTGGAGCACAATCAGGAGGCGAGTGGAGCACAATCAGGGGGCGAGTGGAGCACAATCAGGAGGCAAGTGGAGCACAATCAGGGGGCGAGTGAAGCACAAACAGGGGGCGATTGGAGCACAGTCAGGGGGCGAGTGGAGCACAATCAGGGGGCGAGTGGAGCACAATCAGGGGGCGAGTGGAGCACAATCAGGGGGCGTAAGGAGCACAATCAGGGGTCGAGTGGAGCACAATCAAGGGGCGAGTGGAGCACAATCAAGGGGCGAGTGGAGCACAATCAAGGGGCGAGTGGAGCACAATCAAGGGGCGAGTGGAGCACAATCAAGGGGCGAGTGGAGCACAATCAAGGTGTGTTGTACCTGTACTTGCCGCGCAGCACGCGTTCGCGCAGCTCGCGCAGCGTGGAGCCGTCGAAGGGCAGCGAGCCCGACACCAGCGTGTACAGGATCACGCCCAGCGACCAGACGTCCACCTCGGGCCCGTCGTACTTCTTGCCTGCGGGGGAGCGAGCGTCAGTACCGCGGAGCACGCGCTAACCACCGTGGGAGTACCACCACCACCACCGCCACCCACCTTGGAACAGCTCCGGCGCGGCGTAGGGCGGGCTGCCGCAGAACGTGTCGAGTTTGGCGCCCGGCGTGAACTCGTTGGAGAACCCGAAGTCTGCGATTTTGATGTTCATCTCGCCGTCTAGTAATAGGTTTTCCGCCTGCAACCGACACGACGCTCATATTACAATAATGTCGCTTGACGCACGCGGACAGCACCAGGTACTAGCTACTAGTGATGCTAAAGCCCCGTTACCTTGAGGTCCCTGTGTATGATGCGCTTCTGGTGGCAGTACTGCACGGCGGAAACGATCTGGCGGAACTTGGCGCGCGCCTCCTTCTCCTTCATGCGCCCGTGCAGCACCAGGTAGTCGAACACCTGCAACAAGCACTCGCTACAGTTAGCTCGCCACAGCTTTAGGATCGATTCGACACCTTAGTTCTTATTACCGGACATGACGTCTATTTCCCTGAATGTCCGCTTCCCAGTCAATCCATTATCCTACAAGTCCACCTCCCTGAACGTCCATTTCCTAATTTAACGTCTAACGTCTTTGGAGCTCAATTCAATCTTACCTTTTGGCCGATACACTATTCCATAAAGAGACGAGTCTGCGGTATAGATTTCCTACTCAGAATTGAAAGGACAATCGACTGCCTCTTACATAAAAACCAAATAAACCAAAATAAAAGGATCAGAAAGAAACAACGCTAAGACGCTGATGGCCTACCTCTCCGCCGGACGCGTACTCCATGACGAGGTAGAGCGTCTTCTCTGTCTCGATGACCTGGAACAGCTTCACTATGTTCGGATGGTCCAGCATCTTCATTATCCGGACCTGGAACACGAACGACCTTGTTGTTAGCACGTGCGGTTGTGATTACAACTACTGGTGAGACAACACACGTGTGAGACTTTTACGTCTGTAGTAGGTATATAATAAAAGTATATTGAAACTATGAGCTATAGTCTTTTTCACGTAGCATGGGTACGGTGACATTTGACTAATTCCATTTCATGCATGATTCATTTCGAAACAATTTACCTAACGCGGAATACAGGAAACAACACTTAATACGAAGATAAAAAGAAAACTGTTTTATTTTGC
The DNA here is from genome assembly GCA_949126895.1 of Eilema caniola. NCBI lineage: Eukaryota > Metazoa > Arthropoda > Insecta > Lepidoptera > Erebidae > Eilema > Eilema caniola. The sequence continues at coordinate 299,786 of OX421486.1, read as the reverse complement.
ATTTTTAACTTAAAACTATTTTTATTTCTCCGTAATTATTTAAACTTTAAATATAAACATTCCAAATACATAATTCTTGATGCGTGAATCGGAACAGGTTGCGTTAGAGATTGACATAGTAAAATCGTTATAATCGATAAATTGTCGAATAAAGTATCATAAATCGTTAGTTGTATTTTTAACTAAAATACGATTATAAAATATAATTATGTAATAATAAACTTTAAACAAAGCATTTTTGTCTTTGTGGAGCTTTATTATAATATAGCAACACTGCTTAAGCATGAGCTGGCAGCCATCTTGTTATATCAACTCAGTACGAGTGCGTCTGCCTTGTATGCGGTCTGTTTTCTGTGTTTTGAGCTTGCGTGGTGTTTTTGTTACTTGTTTTTGTTATTGACTATCGTTGTGCTTTGTTGTTTTCGTTACCGTTTTTTGTTATTGACTTTTGTTTTGTTGTTTTTTTTTGGCAAAATGCCAAAAAGAACGAAAAAGACTGTGCTTGGTAGTCAAGCCCGTGAATTTGTAGTTCGATTGCGGGATTACTTTGAGCGGGAACGTGAGAATGGCGGAACGCTATTGCCTGTGTCCAACGTTTTGGATCGAGTGGCAGATGCGTTAGACATTGGGCGGAACACGGTTTCTCGAATCACTCGAGAAAAATATGGTGCTCACGATACAGAAGAAAATAAGTTGTCCACCCCTAATAAAAAGCGAACCAAAAAGGCATCTGTAACAGATGTAGACAGTTTTGCGGCCGATGCCTATAACTATTACCAGAATAAAGAATTACCGACGCTTCTAAAGCTGGTCAAGTCTTTAAAAGATGCTGATTTGTTTACTGGAAGTCCTACATCCTTGTGCCGCGTATTGAAGGACATTGGTTTCCAATTCAAAAAAGTAAACAAAAGAAAAATTGTCATGGAGAGGGGCGATATAGCACTTGCGCGGGTTACCTTTTTGAAAAAGGCTAAAGCGATTACCGATTGGAGCAATGTCGTCTTCCTGGATGAAACTTGGCTGAATGCCAATCATACGGTCGGTAAAATGTGGACTGACGATACACCTCATGCCTCGACCAAAGTGCCAGAAGGAAAAGGGGAGAGATTGATTATTTGTCACGCAGGCACATCGAAAGGATTTGTAGAAAATGGGCTACTTGCTTTTAAATCGAAAAAGACGGGAGAATATCACGAAGATATGAGTGCGGAAGTATTCACGGAGTGGTTTCAAAATATGCTTAGCAATTTAGAAGAACCCAGCACAATTATTATGGACAATGCCCCATATCACTCCGTGCAATTGAACAAACCGCCGACTTCTTCCAATAAGAAGAGCGAGTTGATCGAGTGGCTCCAAGCCAATAATGTGGATGCCGATGAGACGAAATTAAAGGTGGAGCTAGTGAAGCTCGTAAAAATGCACAAGCCCCAAACGACATACAAATTAGATATGATGGCAAACGAATATGGTCACGAAGTCCTGAGGCTTCCACCGTACCACTGTCAGTACAATGCCATTGAATTAATTTGGGCCCAAATCAAAGGTAACTTGTTTAACCATAGTCTATTTACATACTGACAAAAATATGATTATGTTTATTACTTGAATTCTATGACTCAATTTGTTTTTTATCTTGTTTCAGGATACGCTGCACGAAAAAATACAGCTCCGCCTTTTACAGCCACAAAAATGATGGGGTTATTGAAAGAGGGATGCAAAAATGTCACTGGCGATGACTGGAAGAAAGTAGTGGAGAAAACCAAAAATCTAATCTTACATGACTGGGAGCGAGACATTAGAATAGACTGCATAATTGATTCCCAAATAATTATTCACGTCGACGAGTCAGATGACGATGATGATGATGATGATGATGATGAAGATGATGAACATGTTTGATTTTTAATAAATAATTAAACAGGTTATCAATTTTGTTTTACTTTTTTTCTTCAAAATTATTAGTTAATAGAATCGATTTCTTCTTCATTAATAAATGATCTCGATAAGATATATAATCGATTTTATTTCATGCGATTTTATCTTGACTACATCTCTAGTAACTTCAAATCCCAAACGTCACCGTACCCATGCTACGTGAAAAATATTGTAATAGACTGAAGTTGTCACCTTCGTCCATACAGCCTTGGTGTGAGACGACAAGTTCCGACTTACATTGAACGGGTCTCCTATATTTGATTTTAGCAAATAAGAAATGATTTCTGTAGAATCTTATTTACGTAGATTTAGATAATTTATAAAACAAAAGATGTGCCAATAAGGTAACGTTCTTATCCCTTGGACATCCGCGAATTCGGATATTATGAATATCCAGCACATCGCTTGGTAGTAACTACATACTGATGCTTTCTTAATCAGTTGTTTTGCGCAAGCCTCAATATCTCCAAGTACTGCCTTGATTAAGCTCAAATCTTTGAAGCAGGTTGTCTAACGTGATACAAAGCCCGGTCTCTAAATACAACCCGCTTCGAAGCTGCTATGATGTACAATATTACCTCTCTGAAGAGCTTCTGCAGCGAGCCGGGGTTGAGCTGCGTCTTGTCGATGATCTTGATGGCCACCTCCTTGCCGGTGGGCACGTGCTTCGCTAGCTTCACCTTAGCGAAGTTGCCCTTGCCGATTGTCTTTAGCAGCTTGTACTTTCCTGAAAAATGGCAGAGAAGAAACATTACATACCTATTATGGTCACAGATTTATAGTGGGCATGAAATCGCATGTGCATCTGATCGCTAGTACTGACGTCACGCCAACCTGTTCAGGGCCCAAGCCAAACTCATCAGCTAAATAACAGACACGGGAGCGGGCTTCCTTCTCGGAGTTGGGAGATCAGACGGCAGTCGCTCTCATAAAAGCCGATAAACCAATCAAACACTATGCAAACTATTTAGTAAGCGAGACTGACTTAGGCCTCGAACATCTCGGTGTAACCCCATAAACCATAACCAAAATATTATCGAACAATATGGTAGCGTCCTGACTCAACGGATCATGACTAAAACTACTTAATGTCGTAGTTTTTTCTCAACAAATACGTATAGTATTAATATATATTAATATGGTATTTTAATAATTAATTAATTAAGATGTTACCTAACTAAACTGAAACTGACTTTTCATTATTTTAATATAAACAATCGAAATAAAACAAAATGTATTAATTTTTAGATTCCTTGTTAAAAATCAAATCAATGTTATTATGCATTGTACGAGGTCTGGTAGCTTAGTGGTCAAAGCATCCCTTTATGGCAAAGATCGCGGAGTTTAAACCCCGCCTGGACCGATTCAATACTTTTTCTATTTTAATTAATTTGAATATTTAGCATGGAAAATGCTTAAAAATTTTATTCAAACTAGACACAGATGAATTTCTCAAGTGGGTGTGAGATGATCTAATCCCAAACTATGACAAAATGGCAAAACGTACTCCAAGAGGACTCAGGCCCGATTTGAATAAAGACGTTTTAGTTTTATTATTGGCTTGTTGGTTATTCGATTATTTTCCAGGAATCATGCCCGTTGATTTGAAATTGAATTTAAAAAAAAAATAGTATCGTTAGGTTGACATAGGAACACAACTCCTCTAGTTTCTCCGCCTTATTTTGGCAGAAGAATTAGGGATGCGCGTTAAAAGCCAGATTCATGGCCACGTCACGAGCACAGCTAGTTCGACAATTAACTAGACTTACAAAACAGTACTCGCTATAGCTGCATCTCTAAAGCTTTAGATTATGCCCATAACACGACGCGAGCTGACGCTCAACAAAAGTGAATTATGTGTCGACAGTTGGTTCCCGAACGCGGCGTGAGTTTTATCAAACAACTTGTAGAAATGGGTCAACCGAAGGCTGCGCCCGGACCAACATCGATCCACTCAGTTATGCCGGAGCCGAGGTACCTGGCCAGATTATTCTACAGATTTATGTGTAATCTTTGGAAGCGAGACTAATGAGGAATATAAAATTGCCACAACAAGGGACCTTTTGCAAACGTGTAATTTTTAAAACTAGCTTCCCACCTTTGCTCCCTCACTCGCTGTGTTGATGAGGATGATGGTGAGGATGATGGTGAGGGGCTACGTACCAATATGTGGTTCCTCGGAGGTCCGCGAGCGGGAGGACACGCGCGCGCTGCCGCCCGACGTGCCGCCGCCGCCCGCGCCCGCCGACGACTCCGACGCGCTCTGGAACACACAACAATATAATGTTAACATATTGCTCGAGATATATTGAACCCAAAATGTGCTCCAAATGTAAACGTTTCTTGGATGTATTTTGAGAATAGCACGGGGTGCTAAGGCGGTGCTAAAGTTAAAACTTCGCGGTAAAATGGTGTAGAGTCAGCAAAGGATATAAGTAAGTGTCCATTCCTTCATACTCACACCTGTAAATCCCCGAAAGTGTAGGCAGAGGTGAACTAATACCCACCATTCGCCAATTATGATTTCCGGTGCCAAGTATTCCTCCTTTCATACAACTTTATATGAAAAGGTGTATACCTGTATGTACTTTGTCGACTGTACCAGCACTAAATAATAGGGGTTAAAGTATGAAATTGCCGTTTCATTGTAATAGGTACTTCGAATTGACATAGAACCTTCATGGTTTGAGATTTTTGAGTGAAACTTTTTCCACATGGTACCTATGTAGTTCTTCATTTAAAAATGTGCAACATTCGATTATCGACTTAAGTTGTTTTTTTTTATTCAGCTTAGACAAGAAAGATGGATACTTCGAAAATTCGAGTGATTTTTGAATACGAGTTCCGACGCGGAACTAACGCGGCAGAAACAGCTCGCAATATCAATGTTGCGTTTGGAGAGGGGACTGCTAATGAACGCACCGTGCGATTTTGGTTTAAACGCTTTCGTGATGGAAACTTTGATTTGAAGAACGAACCACGAGGAAGGCCGTCCACACAGGTGAATAACAATGAATTGAAAGACATGGTGGAAGCCGATCCGAGCCAAACTACCCAGGAATTAGCTGCATGGTTTAACGTTACCTTACCAACAATATTGACTCATTTGCGTCAAATCAATAAAATAAAAAAATGTGAAAAATGGGTACCTCATGATTTGACTGATTTGCAGAAAGAAATGCGTGTTGAAACTTGTGTTGCCTTGTTGAATCGATACAGAAATGAAGGAATATTGGATCGAATTGTGACATGTGATGAAAAGTGGATTCTTTACGATAACCGTAAGCGAAAAATGCAATGGCTGACCCCAGGTGAAACGCCACAACAGTGTCCTAAAGCAAAGCTTACCAATAAAAAGGTAATGGTAACTGTTTGGTGGTCTCAGCATGGTGTTATTCACTATAGCTTTCTACGATCTGGTCAAGCAATAACGGCAGATGTCTACTGTGCCGAACTCCGAACAATGATAGCAAAACTAGCAGTGAAACAGCCCCGACTCATGAATCGATCTTCACCATTATTGCTCCATGATAACGCGAGACCTCATACAGCACGAGAAACCGTTTTAACTCTACAGGAACTGCAATTAGAAACTATCCGTCACCCTCCGTATTCGCCAGACCTTGCTCCAACAGACTACCATTTTTTTCGTGATTTGGACAATTTTCTATGTGATACAAAAGTTTTCTTCTCAGGAGGCAGTACAAAATGCTTTCACACAGTTTGTCGAATCTAGATTACCAGAGTTCTATCGCAAAGGCATAAATGACCTTCCTACTAGATGGCAGCAATGTATAGATAATAATGGTTATTATTTTGATTAAATAAATACGTTAAATTAAAAAAAAACGAATTTCAATTTGTAGAATATACTGCTTCCGGGCTGTTTGGCCGTGGTCGATGTGAAACTTGCGTTCCAGACGTTTCGTCGATCACTGCGGTCGACATCTTCAGTGTCGCAGGGCCGGGCGACGACAACTTCGGAGACCTTGCCTCGCCGGCGGCTGACTTGCGACTAATGCCGAACCTTGAATCACGGCTGTATTTATAGGCACGGTCGGAGCGGGGAATTGACTCACTCGATTCTGATTGGTCGAGTCCTGTGGCGCGGACGTACTGGATCCTGATTGGTTGTTTGCACTGTGATACCGAGTGGCTCTCAGTGCTGGGTACCAATCTTTTTGGAGCTGAAATCCCTCGTTTTTTCGGTTGAAGTTGTTGGGATGCTTGAATATTTCGATGGCTTCTCGAAGTATACGTGGGAAAAAATGTGTTGTGGTAGCTAGAACTTTCGTGTTCTGAAATTCGATGGTATGATTCCCATCCTCTTGGGTATGTTCTGCAACCGCTGACTTGTCGAAGTGGCAGAGGCAGCAATTCCGTTCACCGTTCCGTTCAGATGTCGACCGCAGTGATCGACGAAACGTCTGGAACGCAAGTTTCACATCGACCACGGCCAAACAGCCCGGAAGCAGTATATTCTACATGCAACGCCGGCCGTGAAAGCCTGAAGACTTGAATTTCAATTTGTCAGTACAAATCGGCAATTTCATACTTTAACCCCTAATAATAATGAGTGAGTACAGTCACTCATTATTATTTTAAACCTGCGCAATGGTTTAATTTGTATAGTCACGTGTTGCGGATTCAATCTCTGCACACGACAAATAATGAGTGAGACTGCAGTTCCGCGTTTAAGCAGTTCAAGGTCACGTTTAAAATTATTGTCACGTTTTTGTAGCAGAACTCAATCTGCGGTTACCTTTTCCGGGAATCATCAATATAGTTTATGATTCAAGCTTCTCAAGCTAATGTGAATGAGGCTTTTGTTTTGTTGCGTCGGTTTTCTACAGCGTTCTCTCTATCGCACGGTGTATATGCACCTTGCTATTTCAATAGAGTGGATAAAACCAAAGCTATAATTTTAATATTGTATAAAAACAAACAATTTTACAACTATACGTATTGTATTGACAATTTGTTAGCATTATAGAGTACGATAGACGACTGGCCACGACACGTTTCAGATAAAAAAAAAAACTAACAACGTTACCCTTTCTATGTCAATCATGTCATTCACAACTAATTAACCAAAACCTCAATCATACCCAATGTGTACAGTATGTACCGACATAACTAAAATTAATCCTCTAACGCCCAGTTATAACAGTCCGCTAACTAAGTCAGGGTCGTCAATAATTAATTCTCCGGGGGATAGCCCTTCACGGAGGGATTAATCACACTAATTAACACTCGTACCTACGTGTGTTTGACGGACTGTCTATCCGCAGCTGTAAGACATGTTCAGAGCAAGTTGAACATTACCAAATAAGTGTCACTTCGAAGGCTTCACTAAAAACTGGATAAAGGTAACTGTTCGGTAAATGTACCTTTATCCCTCTTCTGCCTCCATACCATTATCTAATTTCATCTTCCTAATATATTTAAGGTCTTCCGCACCCTTAGTAAGCGTCTACTGTCTTGCTTATTCCATACTAATATTATAAATGTGACAGGTACTCTGTCTGTCTGCCTGTATGTTACGCTTTCACGCCTAAAGTACTGAACCGATTTTGAAAAAAGTTGGTATTGGGGTAGATTAGACCTAGAGAAACAACATATGTTTGGTCGCGATAACCGACATCCACGCGGGCGGAGCCGCAGGCAAAAGCTGGTTATATTATAAGGTAATATACACGATGGTTCAGCGGCTGAACCAACACTGAAGAAAATCTCACAACAATACCGACATGCGGTACATCTGCTGACTGATGGACGCGGCTGTCTCGGGGCTGGAAGGTCAGATGTAGTAGCTTTAGTATTTAAACATTGTAGCACACGATAACTACATGCCATTTTCACTTGATCTTTTATTCGGTGGCTTTATGTTGACACCCGGTCAAAGAATTACCTGAGTAGGGGACACTTCAAATTAGTGGTGAGGAGTGCCTATAACTCGATTTCTGCCGGCTTGCCAAAGAAGCGCATGGTGTATGTCTGAATAGATCGAGATAAAAATATAGTTGCAACGGCCTCGCTTTTTAGCTTATTCGGATAAACATGAACCGCTATTTCATTTAGTAACGCGTACTCTATGAACCTTAATAACAAATGTTTAAGGTGTGACTTAGAAATAATAAAGTGTAGTGCGCAATAAAGGCGCTCCCGAGGGAGCCGGCGCTCCGTGATTAGTTTACTTGGGACACTAATCACATATTCCCGGGAGAAATTAATTGCGCACCGCTCACAGCGTGTCGCGGCCTGCTTATTGCGAACGAGCAGTGGAACTGTTTGTCTGATGAATGGACGTAAACATACAGACGAATGGTCCCATGGGTACTATACCTATTTACCCGTGTACCTGATATCTAACTCATATCTATCTACATATATAAATATACTCACGCCTGTTAAACCCCGAAGGGGTAGGTAGAGATGTATTAACACCCACATTTCACCAACTATGATTTTTGATCCTACGTAATAGGGATAGGCCTATTGCCGTCAATCGGGCACTCAGTCCTGGGCTGTATGTTTACTGTCGGATGGAGATGGAGCCCTATCCCTTAGTCGCCTTCTACGTCACCCACAGGAAGAGACGGGGTGGCCCTGTTCTACTTACTCCACCGGCAAACAACACTTACATATATCTGATAATAATATGTTGAAGGACTAAGAAAGTCAGTCGCGTTATAAATTTAGCTGAACATTTTCGAAGCATTCTCAGCGTTTGCGAAGAGGCTAAATGAATGATGAGAAAAATATAGAATGCCTATGGAACTGTACCAACAACGTAGTTTTTAAGATGTACAATATGGGTCGGTCTACCTTGTTTAATTGGTATAAGGGTCTGAAACTATAAGATTTTATTAGGACTTGCTTGAGGCTCCACGTGTTCCTAATTTCAAAATTTCTTATCTCCCAAACAAAAACAAGCATTTCTATAAATATTATCTATATCAAAGCTTAGAGTTTCCTCTTCCCCAGCCGTGACAAGTCGTGATATCTTGTAGGCAGTGTATCTAAGCCACCGTCGGCCTAATCCTATAACAAGTGAGGTCGTTCACCCCACGCGCTGCTTGCCCGGGCGTGGTTTGATAACGTTACGACTTGGTTTATTACACGTGTTATCCTGTTACGTAGTGAATACAAATTACTTATGACAGTTTGTCAATACGTCTTCGATTGAGTTATTCATGTTTGGATATTGACTTATTAATTACACGTGTGGTGGTAGGGGGTCTGAATACTAAATCAGATATCGCTCGTTTGATGCTCGCTCAGTGGAATGGAAATATTGCTGTGATCAAAGTTTTTACACAAAAAAAAAATAGGTAGGCTGGAGTCCAGAAGACACAGGCCACTATTTCAGATGCTATCTGTCAAAAAATGGTGCCTTGACGGCCTCGACAGATGTGTTTTCACGCTCCGCCTAAAGAACCCGGGTTTATAAGAAGGAAACACGTGAGTGAGAGTTACTGAACACAATCTTAATTTAACATTTCACTCTTTCTTTTCTCTTTCTGGCTTGACCTGTAAGGCATGAGACTGTGTGCCCCCCATAACCAGGGCTATTGAAACTAGACCCGTATTGTGTACAAATTGGCGTGTAAACTAGTACAGTCAAAGATGCCGGACGGTTTTCTGTTAAATAAATGTCATATCACTTGAACTTCCTTGACTAAATACTAACGCACATACACCCAGCGTGAGTCATCACATCACATCACTCATCACCGTCAAATCGTACATCTTGAGACGTTTGTATGTTGAATGAATATCAATGTCAACAGTTTCTGGATTTATTTGTTCACCTTATCGCCTATACGCCACACGACTATAATAATAGAAAATAGATCAAATCAAAACCTTCGAAAACGTCTGAAAGATGTAGACTATGCAAAAGAAGTTTACGAATTGGACAGACTTCTGTCAGTTAATGCGCTGTTGTCTGCCTACCCGTCGCGACGTCGGGAAAACGCGGCAGAGGCTGCTAATAGGCAGAGATGTCAAGCCTGACAGCTGTTTGCTCGTAAACATGCAGTAACATTTTACGCCTTATAACATTTTATTGTACTCCACCGAAACAGTAAACTGTTTACGTCTTATGCTAAAATATATTCAACAGCGTGCCCTGCCATAGCTGGGAACGTGCGTGGAATTACAAGCCTCGTAAAGTTTACTACCCATGATTATAAATATTATTTAATGTTAGTACGTGAGCCAATTAAGGCAACTTAATTGGAATGACGTGTTAACGGTCATCCTTAAATAAAGTCACGACATCCATACGGGTTTGCAAAGGACAGAGGTAGATAGATGGTTGTCATCTCTGCCTACGCTAGAGGGAGAAAAGAACTGGATCCCAAGCTAGCGGTATATTTCAACCATGTGCTCTATTAAAATTGGGATATTTTTTGTTTAATTTCAATAGCCTGTCGGATCATCCAAGGCTATATTACGACCGTCGAACTAGTGGTAATTCGCTTTTACGAGTATGTCGGTGTGTAATGTTTACACAAACTTCTGACAGTATTAAGCAGGAATTAAATAGGCTTAAAACTTGTGGTCTAGTAATTGCCTAGCCGCGTGTTATCCTAATTAGGTACGACTACAACATTGTTCTGCTGACGTCAGCCGCACTTTGTTAGGTTTCTAAGTTGTTTTCCTGCAGCTAAACTAAACGCTTGTAAGCAATCTCGAGGGACGGTTACTTGAGCTCGTTATACTCGTAAGCTTATATATACTTCTAATTGCTACATGATACTGAGAGCAGCACTTTTGTGACCGTACAAAATAGATAGATCCATAATATCATTTCTACTGGTACTCAATTCGTTTACAATATGAAATGTGAGAACAAACTAATCAAAACTCCTACCCACAGAGTATCCTTTTGAAACTTTCACCATCATCCGCCTAGCGATTTCCCGATTGCGTCCCAACATCGCACTTGGTAGCCAGCAGTCTGGTTATTTTAGGGTCGTTCAAAGTGAGTGTTTTCATTAATATGTTAGCTTTTCCAGGGGCTTGTTGAACAGGTGGACTAGCCTAGCAAAAGAGAATTATGGGTGTCAAAGGTGTCATGTGTAGGTGCTAATATACTTCTGCCTTTTCCCTCTGGACATACAGGCATGTAACAAAGTAGATATTATGTAAGGGAACGAATTCCAATAACGCAAATTTTAACGTTCCTTTGGCCTGGGTCAATAAAACGAGACCGTTCATGGATAGCGCGGATCACGGTTGCCAATTTAAAATTCTTTGTGTACCCTTGTTTGAGTTGTAAAACGTCGGGAATTTGTATGAATGAACATTCGAGTATACTTTCTACCTCTACATTAAAATTGAAACGTAACTACACTATGAGCGTACTCAGGAGGTTCAAACCCCCTGAAATTCAAATATTATCTACAAATCACGTTTTTTTTCACATGAATATTGTCAAGATGTTTGGGCTTATTTTAGTTTGACGAAATTGACTGCTTTCTGGCCTCCCAATCCCGAAAGGAAACATCGCGCAAGAGCCTCACCCATCGCTCGTTTTAGGTAGTGGGTATCGGCTAGCAGGTGAGGAAGTAAAATCCACGTAAAAATATATAATTCCTTTAGCAGAATCTTAATTAATTGATCATATTATAGAAAGCGGCAAAACAAGCTGTTTTTAATATCACAGTAATTACGTACATCTGCAGTGGATATCATTAAAACTTTCGAACAATTAAAACGTATAATTGTTTATCCGAAACTTGAAGGAATGGGTTTTATAAATAAATGATTGCTTGCAAAATATTCGTGAAGTTTTTCATCATCAAGCCATATTCAGTTGTGCTTTTTGATAATAATAAAATAATGACTGTCTAAACAACACAGCACGTATGTAAATATTAAAAGAACTGTTACCCAGACTCCACAAAATAGCATGATGACCACCTTGGCTTCGTGCCCGGTTGCGCACGAGGCTTAGAGAGCTGAATAAGTGTGGTCAGTCCTATATCCGCTACTAAGGATTTCCTGATCTGCCTCTAAGGCAAAAATAAACTTGGAAACTACAAATAGAACACGAGAAAAACCAACGCTGTTGACGCAAGCAGATAACAACACCACTCCTTTACATTTCACTTAAGTACTCGTTAAAAATAACTTAAACACGTACCTATTCTACTATCGGTTAAGTGTAATGGTGCGTTTAGACCAAACGAGCGAATGCTCATTCTATCCGCTCTACGGCCAATTCTTTTATTGTAAACAGTGACAGAACATTCGTTCGTGGATCTTACTTTCAAAACAAGGTTTCGTTTCCTCTTGTTCTAGCTCTAAGTCTAAGTTTGTTTAGTGCAAACGCACCATAAGAGTGTGTTCATACGTGTGTCTTTAAACGAGCAGATAACACGCATCTTTAATGAGCGCTTCCCCTGAGCGGCATCGACGCCTGTCAGTAGGTTTAATGCGTTTGTCTGTACATAAACGCAAGTATCGTGCTTCAAACAATCGAAGGAGTCCACAGTCCAGCAGGGACAGAAGTGCGAAGGTAGTTATGCATTCAAATGGAACCTTGAAGGTCCTGCGCAAAGCTTTTGCTAATTGCCTTGCGGTTGATGAGCATTTTAATGGCGTTCAATGCACGTTTAAAGTTTAAGTTTAAAACACTTACGAAACTATAATTACTCTTTCGACATCAACAATTTAACAAGAATAAGGATTTTATCAACCTTTTTTTGAAGATGCTCATAATTACACCAGGACTGAGACAGTGACGCATGCATGACGGAAGAAAGATATTGATGGTAGGGTGAACGGGGGCCTCCAATATCCTCGGGCCGCAAGCAAACCTCGCACCTCACCTACGAGCATGCTGATTAACTGACGCGCTGGCAGTAACATCACTTTCAATCTTAGCGCAGACAGCAGTTGTTTCCGTAAAAACTTAATCAAGAGTAAAAGAAGACCCTGCGCTCAATCACGTTCAGATGATGATATGAAATTCGCTACCATAACAATTCATTTAAGGTCGCGATATATCAGTTCTCCTAGAAAATTGGCAATTCGTAGACCTGCGTGTTGTCGAATAGAATGATGAATACATGGGATTCGACGTATCTGTCAGTCAACTGGCCTACACGTCAAATCCCGTACATATATTCAACGATTTTGTTTATACTATGTAAGATGATAATGATACGCCAGCAAACGAATTGCCACTTGTCTAAGGGGGCAAGTAAGAGGAGGATATTATAGTGGACGCTTTCCGATGGGTGTGCTGTGCCGATCTTCACATTGATCCAGAAGACTGCCTAGCGCTTCAAAAGGACATTAATACATTATCACAGTGGTGTCAAACTAATAACATGTACTTGAACACTGGGCAATGTTTCGTTATATCATTCACCAACAAACACAACAAAATTACGTGGAACTATGATATTGACGGTCATATTCTTATTCGGTCGAGTGTTGCCAAGGATCTGGGTGTTATATTTTCATTTCATTTCATTTCATTTCATTTCATTTCATTTCATTTCATTTCATTTCAATTTCATTTCATTTGACAAACTCTCATTTTGTGCTCATTATACTGGCATCGTATCTAAAGCCAATCAACTTCTAGGGTTTGTTTTAAGATCTACCAAAGAATTCAGAAAGCATGTGAGTGGTTTGTACCTGTACTATGCTCTAGTGAGAAGTATCTTAGAATATGCCAGTCCCGTATGGTCGCCAAACTACAGGGTACATTTGATGAAATTGAGCGTATCCGGAAGAAAGCTCTAAGAATCTTAAGTTATCGTCAACACCCTGGGCGTTCAAGTATTGATTACCAAGGTAGACTTTGCAAATTCAGAGCACAGCGATTGGAAATTCGACGCATATATTTTGATCTGGTTTATTTGTACAAGATTATACATTGTCATTTAGATTCATCAGGACTACTTTCTCAACTCACTTTTAATATTAAATTAAGTGCACGTAGGTCTAATGAGTCAAATCTATTTTCCCTTCAGGTTTACAAAAATAATATCTCTTTCTTTAACCCTTTAACAAGGATGGCCCGCCAGTATAACGAGGTGGCAAGGAGGATCAAACTCTATTTTAATAGATTCATTAAAATTCTGAAGGACATCCTCCATAGCAGTTCGGCCTTGAAAAATGTTTAAACACTTCATTACTATTATTATTATTATACTCTTTAAAATGTAGAGATTTTCCTGTTTTTAACATATTTTTTTTAGCTGTGTGCACACGTGGTTATGTTACGATCCAGAACGGAACTGTATTTTAGTATTATTGTTTTTCAAAGATTTTAATGTGTTTTGTGCGCCTAAATAAATAAATAAAAAGCCTGTCTGGGATCTGTAGTACGTACCCCGTGGAATCTCTCGATGGCCTTGGCGCGCCGCCTGCGCCGCCACAGCTTGGACAGGAACACCGGCGCGAGCAGCGGCAGCACCCGGTGCCGCATCGTTTGGGGATTTATCTTGACTGGGTATACTTCACTGGTACGGTCAAACGTTTGGTCTAGCGCGGGCTAGACCTTCTTATATTGTTATCTGATTTGCGTGAAGATGGTTCTCAATCTTTGTATATTCAAGGATATTTTGCTTACAATTTTGCCCGACCGCCTGACTCTATTTTTTACCCACGACGATGAAATGGATATAGTATATGCGTTTGGGCTGAGAGGATGTTTGTTTGCTTGTTAGATTGGTGCACTCGCTGAACACTAAATATATATGTACATACGATCTCTACATTGATTTAAAAGAAAAAAAGCAATGTAACCAGATTTGGTAGATGGAGGTATGAATGTGGTAAGAAAAATATAAATGGCTTCTGTAGGTGGCACCTACCTGCGGACAATATCTAGCCACACCGTTCTCTTCTATGAACTTATCCCGCACTTGCTTCGATTTGAGCCAAACCCAGTTCTCGATCTAATAATATTGTTTGTACTTACGTGACTAGTATTCTTATACTACCTCAGCTAAATATGTAGGTATTAGGATTGTGATCACGTACCAAGGGGTACATAGGGGTGAATTTAAAGTTTAGTCATATTTCTGTAGCGTCAGCACTGTGGCTAAAATCCGTACCTACATAGAACAGACAATTTTATATCTTATACCTTTATAGAGTATTTTAAAGCTTTAATGGCAGTAAGGGAACCTCTTGAAGCGTATAATGATCAGCAAGCAGTCTACCTACCACCCAAAAATGTGTGAAGCGTGTAGTCTTAATTCAGATAGATCCATTACATTAACAATACAATCCGAAATCTTCCATCAACCATATCTATGAAGGCTTCAAATTTCAATTAGCCGAGAGCTCCCCAACTGTCAGTAGTGGAGTCAAAGGGACCCAAGTGTCGGCGAACTCACGTCGAGCGCTCATTGTCTGCCGCCTATTGTTTCTCTTTAGCGTGACAGTGTCGTCACAACTACCGAGTTCAGATCGATTGTGGAATTGTCTAGTGATTAGGAGTTAGAACAATCAGTCTGTTGCATGAGCCTGTTTGTCTGTAAGTGTGTATGGCAACAGGTATTAGAAGTAGAATTAATATAATTTCTAATTGATGACGTGACAATTCAAAACTTTTATATTAGGTGACAATAGTTCATCTCTTATTTTAGCCTGTTGAGGTGAAATTTCCAAAAAATGTTTCATAATGTGAGCTTAAGACATAAATAGGTATCAACTATCGTTCAAGTATGTATTCTCAGCAGTTAAGACTCTGCCATGATGAATCAGAATACAAATAACTGTAATTATTATACAATATTATATAAGTTTATTTCAAGAGCCCCGTATAGCAGTGTGTGAGTAATTAAGTCCTCGACGAGTGACGTCACCATACTCAAACAACGCTCTCTTGGATATTAGAACACAATATATTTTCACTTAATCAAGTCGGTTCAACCGAGCGTGCAGTCCAAAGAGCGGCAATCGTTTGTGAGGGTTCTTGAAGCCAATAGAACGTTTTATACAGCTGGGTAAAATCAGAGTGTATGTGGTCCCACTGAGACCTAGGGAGCCAACAGGCCGAGCTCACGTACAAGTGGTACCTACACGTGCTAATGTACGGACGAGGCTCTGGCGTAGGAATTCCTCTCGAGGTCGGGGGTCAAACAGCAGTGCAAAACAATAGACAGACAGGTAGGTGTTAAAAGAATTGAAGGTCAAGAGTACTCCAACCCGGTAGGCTTGCATGACAGGTTTAACCACAGCAGAGGACGCTTGTGACGTGTGTAAGGGTAGAAGCAGATGGCGGTCTGATGTTACCTGGAGAAAGGGGTGAAAAATATGTGTATGAATTATAGATTTATATATGAATCCAAATATAGTTTTCTATAGAAACGATAACAAAACAATAGGAGAGCCAAGGTCGCCGTGGCGTGCAGCTTAAATATTCAAGGGACAATCGACACGCGATGTAATCTATATTTAGCGGTTAATATGAACACTTTTGAATTAGTTCTTTTTTTATTTCTACTAGATCTAGAAAAAGCACTATGATGACAAGCGATCACCGTTGCTTATGAATGTAAGGCTGAGTATGAGAGGTGATTGCCACGCTTTGCCACCAGTCGGCAACGCAAAAGGAAGTGGTAAAAGGAAAACTGAACGAACAACCGTTTACTTAAAGCCAATCTTAAATGACAATATATAATTCGCTAAATACGTTGCTTTGCTAAGAGGTTGATAAGGCTCAACCGATTTGGATGATTTACTTTTTGTGTCTGTAATTTTCAGGCACAGGTTTACAATAAAATAAAAAGTGACTGTGGCACTCGGGGACTACCGCGGTAAAGCTATTGGATTTTCTTGATTCGGTCCCCGCGCTCAAAGCCCGCGATAAAAGCTATGCAATAGCTTAAAATTAATTGGGAAATTTATAGAAAATATCGGCGCCCGGATAAAACCGGGTACGAACAGTTAATTATTTATGATGACTATGATGAGAAATCATCCACTAGACACATTTATAAGTCATCTAACGTAGACATATCAATTTATATAACATCTAACAAGATGTTCGGCCAACTGTTACACGAGTTTAATTCAATGTTCCGTCCCGTCGAATTAACTCGAAGCTAGAGTTATTGAGCATTCCACTTTGATCAATTAATTAGTTTTATTATTTGTCGCAATTCACAGCCAGCTTCCTGGATAACTCTGTTATTACTATCGCGTCTGCTAGCGAAGATGGCACATTAAATCCTTGTCCAATTCACTGAACATGCAGTGAGATAGTGCCATTAAACATCTTTCTCTTAATTTGGCTTATCTTGGTTTTATAGAGAGCTACTGCTATCTTGCCTCCTCGCACCGAGAGGGAAATCTGCACGAAAGCCTCGTCCTTCCTATCGGGAGTTAGCTTGGGCCCCGTAGATCTTGGCGGGGCCCATATACCCACTAGTTTCCATACGAACTAGGTTGAAGAACAATCCCTCTCGTAGTCATGTCCTATGTTAAGCACGCATAAATAATATCCTCTGTACGAATAGACAGACCTGAGTTGTGCCCCCATATATCCCTAGTTTTATGTTATTGGGTCAGCCTCTGCTGGGCACGTTTCCAAGCCCCGTGCGACTACTAAGGAATTCTTTAATAATACAGGCCCTTGCAATCACAGGCAGACAGAGCACGGGTGGAGCTAATATAAAATATATCAAATTGGTATATTTCAAACTATATTCTATGGCAACATCTGTCTGAACAGGTATCTCCCACATTAATTTCGCACTGTCGTTTTCTTTTATTTGCAGCTGAGATATCTATGCTAAACTTTATCTAGATTTGTTCAGTCAGCCGTTTTTACCACACAAATCATCACCCACCATCCTCACAAGCTACAGTATTTACAATATTAGTGAGTATATATTTGTAAACATGTATTTCTACATAAAAAGGTTTGTAAATATGTTAAAGCTGAGCAGCTTTTGTAGTTGGCTCTACCAGGTAAGTAACAAAATAGACTTATATAAAGTTTTAATGAATCGGAGAGTTCTGATCTAAGTTGTTGATTACTTTCATATTGCTAATTAGTTACGGATATAACAGGCTGCGGGGGTTGGGACTTCACTGTAATTGATGTAGATATCTTTATCTCTCAATTAAGTCAATTATGCGACTGTAAAGTAATGGTTGAGGTGTTTAGAACTGCTTGCGAATTCTAGAAGGGTTGCGAATACAAACCCCCAATAACACGAAGTGTAGCAGTGTAGCTCTCAACTGCTACGTCAGAGATGCTAGAGCCGCATGTTAGACCTGTATGCATATGCAATCACATGCTAGAACCGATTACGGTCGATGTATGTTACCTATGTCTAGTTCTATTTGTGTCTAATTGTGCCTTACATCTTGAGTATGCCTTTTGCTTCATGTACCTGTACCTATTAAATACGACGAATCCTTGAATATCCTTGTGCAGTCAGAAAATTAAGATTATTTTCTAGTTCACTTCAAGAATTTATAACCCGAAGTAAATTTCCTTTCCCAATTTATTAATATTTTCAATGTTGTGAGATTCTGAGACACAACTCGAGCGTAATAAATAGCTTAACTTTTAATTACGTATATTAATATTACACGCTATACTTTGAGTTCAAGAACTTTATTGGCGAATATCAACAAATCTCACGGCCGCCAACACCGCACCAGGAATCGTATTTGGATAGGAAATGTTCGCGTCAACAAACAGCAGGTAGTGTCCGATAATCGAGAATCGAACACGTACCGATGTATCGATACCCGAGGGCACACTGACGGGCCCGGCCGACTGGGGCGGGCGATGCTATTAAAAGCCAGGACCTAGTGAGGCTTAAACTTTCGTCACGATGCAGCCAGCCCGTGTAAAAAGGTGTGATGGCCGTTATAACCCAGATGCCTACAATATATTCAATATAACATAATTATATATAGGTACTTTAGTTAGTTCGTTTGTTAAATTATAAAAATACATGTCTACAGACGTTGTCGCCGTTTTTGTAGGAACTCCTCAACAGGATTTGCTGCTCACTATCGTATGCTACCGGCAGCAAACACAGACAGTAGACATGTTATATTTTAGGATAGGGAGAGATGTATGTCTATGGAAATATTCTATTAAAACTTACCAGTGCATACGATCTACTTAGTTTTAACTATTACTTTAGCGTTTTAACTTTTGATGCTTACCTGTAATGAGAAGAGAATAAAATTAGAAACAAATACATAATGAACATAGTTAATAAATCGAGTGAACGCAATATGGATTCGTATAAAGGTTAGAAGAATTAAATTCTAACGTGCTCAAATTACACATTATATAAATAAGATAACAAACAAGAACACGTCTCGCCTGGAGGTAACACACGGCCTGCCATTTGCAACTCCAGCTATGTCCTTTGTTAGTCGTCACCAGAAGAGGCCAGGAGGGAGTTGAGGAGATCACATAATGTACACAAATGAAGGTACGGTTGGCAACACTCTCACCAAACAGAATGGGTTGTGATTCGCTGGTCCAACCGGAATGTTTACACGGGGAAACACTTTTCCCTGTATGAACATTCCAGAACGACCTAAAAAGGGCAATTAGGGTTAGACTTAGATGAGAAAGGCTTGAAGACGAAGCTATGTCGTATACAGGAAGTGCACATAGCCAAATGATTTAGATTGAACATCTACTAACTCGTGCAATGTTACTAAGTAATAGAGCTATTCTTAGTCCGATAGTAAATACCCCAGTGGACCGAAAGCCGGTTGTCGAAACCTACATATTTGGGGACACACGTGTGTTTCCTACACGAGTAAGTACGCAAAACATGCCAACATTGCCAACCAATTAAACTTCCCATCCAATGGATCACTGCTGTTTCGATTTCACCACAACGACCAGTCCCAGAATGACTCAGGAGATAACCGCAGATACCAATATTTTTCCACTACTAAAGAATATGTCCTATTTTCCCGGGAATGTATTATATTTTTAGCGGACGGCGGCAGTTCGCGTGTGGGGAGAGTTTAAACGATGACATTTATGGCTATATGTTGACGATTAAGGCCCGGGTCTGTTGGGACTGCGAAATGGCCTCGCGTTAAGGCGCGGCCGTACTTCTATTCAACAATACGTGTTAGAGAGTTAGAAATTACATAAACTATGTTGTTTCGTTAAGACGGATTACCGATTTTTTTGTGGATTTTCGTTAGTTTACAAAATAACTTTTTTCGACATCTCTGTAACTTTTACTTTAAGGACGTTCCTCACTCGGCAGGCTAGTCAATCATAATACTTATTACGTCCCTTTAAGTTCAGTAACATAATATATTGTTAAATAAATACTGTCCCAAAGATTTATTTACGTTAAACCGATTCAATGAGTGCTGGATTCGTTCAAATAGATAACACACTATAATTCGTTTAAAGGGTAGACTGAGCCACTACAGCCTCAGAGCAATAAACCAACCGGAGACGCCACTAACACGCATACCCCGCTGCCAAAAGTATGAGACAGCGGGTCATGCCCGTTATATAAAACTAGTTGCCGCGCTTTCCGCGCCATTTCGACGCACGGCTCACTGAGTTAACTTCTCCTATTAAAATGCCGAGTTGCTGTGTATTTTGGTGTAAAAAGCGATCAGCGACATCAAATAAACAAAAGGATAACATTACCTTTCACCTGTAAGTATAATTTCGTTCAAATATTATCAATTAATTCATTAAATTATCAGAAAACCAAAAAAAGTATGCTAATCGACAGTGTTACCAATGTATGAACTGGAATGAAATCTGAGGTAATTATTAAGCTAAGGTTTCTTACCAATTTAATCAATTTTGTATTAAGCTTAATAAGATTTTACACAGTATATTTTTTATACCACTTAGATGGCAGAGAAGCACACGGTCCAACTGATGGAAAGTGGATACCGATGCTTATAGCATGTTTATAGTTACTGCGTAAAAACCGCGGAGAGCCGAGTTCATAAATAATAATATTGTTGACATTCTAAGTGGAATAGCTTGGAGTTTAAATTATCGCTGTAGTTACGTGTTGAAAGCTATATTTACTATATCGAGTAAGAACGAAGGGATCGTTGTTTAAAACAATACCTAAGTCATATCTTCAATTAATATAAATAAATATTTATTTTTAACTTACTGCAACATAATCTAGTTTTTCAAAACCCTGTAAAGATTACTAACATTCAGTTTATTGGCTGCCCTGTTTTGCTGGGATAATTATGTGCACATAAGACGTTAATAATAGGTATGTCAAAATTACATTTGCTGTCATAGCATCATAGCCTTTCAACCAATAGTACCAATGCACACAGATATAATTCAATATGAGAGTATTATTATCTTACATTCGAAAATAAAATATTTCGAAAAAAAAAGCGAAATTTTTGTAGGAAGTTGGCCACACTTTGCCAGAATTAGAGCTGGGACAGCATAATGACCAATATCGATATCAATATTCCAGTACCATATTAACAATTTTAACGTTAATTTTTAGATTCCCAAAAGAACTATTACTTTGTACCGCTTGGGTCCAATTTTGTGGGAACCATGTTTCGTGGGTGCCGAGAAGTACAATTTGCTCACAGCATTTTAAAAGTTCCTGTTTTATAATACAATCAAACAATAAGAGAAAATTATTTCAGGGCGCTGTACCAACGTTGATACTACCCAAGGTACATTTTATTATTGTACTAGGTCCTGATTTTCAGCTTAGTAGTTAACCCTTCTAATATTAGGTATACATATGAAATTGGTGTTATAAAACGATATATAAGCTGATTTTTTACAGTTTTTTATTTAATCAATCAAAGTTTGTACCGTTGTTATCTATGCACTTTTGCCATTTTATAGGCAGTTCACTGATTCCTTTGCTGAAAAAGTTGCGGGAGCGAGAATCAACAAATTGATTAAAGTAGTTTTGTTTTGGACTGCCTAATCTGAATTGAATTTTTTTTTCAACTAAGAAATACTCCAAAAATACTACAAATTTGTGGAGTGGAGTGGATCAAGGTCCGGGAAGTATGGTGAGTGATGGGGACATTCCAACATTCCTTCTCTACTTTAACGACCGTCTGTTGGTCTGGTGTGGTCTAACGTTGTCCTGAAGCAGCAGTGGGCTAGAACATTTCACCAATCTCGGCCGATTAACGGCTAGCTGTGCTGGATGTTGCCGATTAAAATGGCCAGTTCTATATAACGCCAATTTCATATGTAAGGAGTATTAAAAGTGCAGAAAAAGTATTCAATAAAATAAAAAGCCTTTTATTAATCACTTATTTAAAATTAATATAAATAATTAACCTATTTATTGTTACTTTGGTACCTGTATTTCATACGAGAACCCCTTATTGGGGGACTTCATCGTCGGGTCTCACGACTGATTAAAATAACTCTAATGGAATGGCCTGTGGTGTGGCCCTAGAATAGCACCACCCCATCTCCTCCCGTGGGTGTCGTAAGAGGCGACTAAGGGATTCAAATACCGGAGGATGGGCAGCAGCATCTTTCCGCGTACAAGCCACCAAACTGCGATCGCCAACCCGCCTGCCAAGCGTGGCGATTACGGCATAACCCCCCCATGAAATGAACGAACCCAACAAACGGCCCCTAGTCCCCGGCGGCCCCGCTATTCCTGGCTATGGTAGCGGCCATGGTAACGGCGGGGCAAGGGGTGCGAAAAATCCCCGGCAGATGCCAGGCTACCAACCCCGACGACCTTTGGCCCTGGCAACGTACAACACGCTCACACTGCGAACCGACGAGAAGCTCGCTGAACTCGAGGAAGAATTGAGCAGGTTACGGTGGGATATCGTAGGATTGTGTGAAGTCCGGAGAGAGGGGCAGGACACCATGATCCTCAAATCCGGTAACCTGCTCTATTTCCGGGAGGGCGACATACTGTCCCAGGGTGGTGTCGGGTTTATCGTCCACAGGTCCCTTGTCAACAACGTGGTCCAGATCGAGAGTGTTTCGACGAGGGTAGCGTACCTTATACTCAGAATCACCAAACGGTATTCGCTGAAGGTCATACAGGTACACGCACCGACCTCGAAACACCCCGACGACGAGGTGGAGACTATGTATGAGGATATCTCTAAAGCCATGCATAGCTCTCGAACACACTATACCGTTGTGATGGGGGACTTTAACGCGAAACTGGGCAAACGAAGCGACAACGAGCTGAGAGTGGGGCAATTTGGATATGGAAAGAGGAATGCACGTGGCCATCTGCTGGCCGGCTTCATGGAGAAGGAGGGCCTTTTTATGATGAACTCCTTCTTCAGAAAGCCGGAACAGCGTAAGTGGACATGGCTACACCCTAACGGTGTCACAAAAAATGAGATTGATTTCATCTTGTCGACGAAGAGGCACGTATTCAATGATGTCTCCGTGATCAATTTAGTAAAAACAGGAAGCGATCACCGGATGGTAAGAGGCACATTGAATCTTAGAACAAAGCTCGAAAGATGTCGACTGATGAAGTCTACACTCCGACCAGCACCTATCCAGTTCCAGAACCCTGAGCACTTTCAGCTCGAGTTGCAGAATCGCTTCGAATGCCTGGGAGATTGCGAAAATGTGGATGATTACAATGACAGATTTGTGGAAATTGTCCAAACGACTGGGTCTAAGATCTTCAAAGCCCATCGTTCAAAAGGAACCAAAAAGATTTCGGACCTCACCAACAAACTCATGGAACAAAGACGAAATTTGGTTCTGCAGTCGTCTGAAGATGCTACTCAGTATCGGCGTTTAAACAGACAGATCTCCAAGTCCTTGACTCGCGACCTACGCCAATTTAATACGACTCGTATTA
The DNA here is from genome assembly GCA_949126895.1 of Eilema caniola. Lineage (NCBI taxonomy): Eukaryota > Metazoa > Arthropoda > Insecta > Lepidoptera > Erebidae > Eilema > Eilema caniola. Next base: position 276,036 of record OX421486.1, on the reverse strand, counting down.
AGGAGGCGATTGAGAGCAACAAAGGCTCAAAGGTTTTCGCAAGGGATCTGTCTGTTGGTCAAAGCCAACTGAATAAGCTGAAGGCGGAGGATGGCAGAATTATTTCGTCAAAGCCGGAGCTGTTGGAAGAGGTCGAGAAGTTCTACGGACAATTATACACGAGTGTACGGCAATCTGTTAATAATCTGGCCAAAGACCCAAGAGCCAGATTGACCCGACACTATACCGAGGATATCCCGGACGTCAGCCTGTACGAGATTAGAATGGCTCTCAAACAGCTAAAGAACAATAAGGCACCGGGTGATGATGGGATCACGGCTGAGCTTCTAAAAGCTGGTGGAACACCGATACTTAAAGCTCTTCAGAAGCTATTTGATTCCGTCATACTCGAGGGACGAACGCCTAAGGCATGGCACAGAAGTGTGGTGGTACTCTTCTTCAAAAAAGGTGATAAAACCTTGTTGAAGAATTATAGACCCATCTCGCTTCTGAGCCATGTCTACAAGTTGTTTTCGAGAGTCATTACGAATCGTCTCGCTCGCAGGTTCGACGACTTCCAGCCTCCCGAACAAGCCGGTTTCCGAAAAGGCTTTAGCACCATAGACCACATACATACGCTGCGACAGATTATACAGAAGACTGAGGAGTATAATCAGCCACTCTGCTTGGCGTTTGTGGACTATGAGAAAGCCTTCGATTCGATCGAGACCTGGGCTGTGCTACAGTCTCTCCAACGGTGCCAAATTGACTATCGATATATCGAAGCGCTGAAGTGTTTGTACGAAAACGCCACCATGTCAGTCCGCCTCCAGGATCAAAGCTCAAAACCTATCCAGTTGCAGCGAGGGGTGAGACAGGGAGACGTTATATCTCCGAAACTGTTCACCGCCGGCCTGGAAGATGTTTTCAAGCTCCTGGACTGGAGAAGACTCGGCATCAATATCAACGGCGAGTACATCACTCACCTTCGATTCGCTGACGATATCGTAGTCATGGCTGAGACCTTGGAAGACCTAGGCACAATGCTCGAAGACCTCAGTAGAGCCTCCCAACAAGTGGGCCTCAAAATGAACATGGACAAGACGAAAATTATGTCAAATGTCCATGTCGCACCCACTTCTTCTTTAAAAGTTGGAGACTCTACACTCGAAGTTGTCGACGAATATGTTTACCTGGGACAGACAGTCCAGTTAGGCAGGCCCAACTTCGAGAAAGAGGTCAATCGTCGAATCCAACTCGGCTGGGCAGCGTTCGGGAAGCTTCGTAATATCTTCTCGTCCAAAATACCGCAGTGTCTCAAGACTAAAGTCTACGATCAGTGTGTGTTGCCAGCGATGACCTACGGAACTGAGACTTGGTCCCTTACTATGGGCCTCATAAGAAGGCTCAAGGTCACCCAAAGAGCGATGGAGCGTGCTATGCTCGGAGTTTCCCTGCGTGATCGAATCAGAAATGAGGAGATCCACAGGAGAACTAAAGTAACCGACATAGCACACAGAATCGCCAAACTTAAGTGGCAGTGGGCGGGGCACATAGCTCGTAGAACAGATGGCCGTTGGGGCAAGAGAGTTCTCGAGTGGCGACCACGCGCCGGAAGACGCAGTGTAGGCAGGCCTCCCACGCGGTGGACCGACGACCTGGTGAAGGTCGCGGGAAGGGCATGGATGCGGAAGGCGCAGGACCGGTCACTGTGGAAATCCTTGGGGGAGGCCTTTGTCCAGCAGTGGACGTCTTTCGGCTGAAATGAATGGAATTTATTTTGGACAATTTTTGGCCATTTCAAAGTGCTAAATCTACAAAGACTTACAAAATTATTAGCAAAACCCCTGTACACAGTACCTATTTCATTAAAGAATGCATATTCTATTTAATAAATATAATAAATATTATTTTAACGACGTTATAATACGTAAAAAAGTCATCACATATGATAATTGATAATTACCTTCACGCATTTGAAACACAAAAGCCTCGATACATAATATCGACATGGTCAAGCTCTAGCTTGTTTACATTAATGAGATGTCACTGATAGAGGTCCCTGTGTGCGAATGTGAGTGTGTGCGTATAGTTTAAATTAATGTTCAACATTTTTGTTGTGTGAGTGCATAGCGACGTGATTTAAAAATGCATTAGTAATTGACAATTAAATGCGTGTGCGTCCCCCGTCCCCCGCTGAAAGTGGCAGACTTTTGTTCGTACAAAATAGCGCGCGAGTCCACTCCGTTTGGTTTATTGCTCTGAGACTACAGCCGAATTCCGCCGCACTCGGTCAGCCGAGACAATCGATACGAACGTGTCCGACTGGCGAGTCACGATTACCTGTGCCGATTACAATACAATTGTTTCACTTTAATCGCACTCTTGAGTTCAGAGAAATCCGAGCCATTGTGTCGAGCAAACGAGTTGGGATGGAAATGCCCTACCGGCTCGTACCAAACTTAAGGCACTGGTTTACGAATTAAGCAAATAAATTACAGCACATTGTCTTATTTTTATAAGCATTTTTGTGGCAGCAGGCAGCAGCAGTCAGCTTAAGACCCGATGGTAAGAGTTTACTGATACAATATTATGTGTTATTTTAAATACTCTTAATAAACTTCTTACACTTTATATTACCCATCTCGATTTACTGCCGAAACAAAACAAAGATGGGAACTTGCTCAACCTCATTGACAATGCAATAAAATACAAATTAGCTGCTATATAGCCGACGGTTTTATTTAGGCTTGTACTCTGATAGCAATTATAACCAATCACGTCACTACTCCGATTCCATACTATTCAAGTTTAAGGACACATGCTTTTTGATTTTAAAATCCTTCCACGACGCCTAAGGGAAGAGACTCTGTCCTTGCATTGTAACCTACTAAGTCATAACCGTCTGTACAATACGCATGCAACCTACTGTAGCACACCCTGGCCATAGGTATATGGAAGTAATTCGAGGCGTTCGTCGACGGCTTCCTAACCTACATTCCTTAAAAGAAACTGAGATGTGCTTACACTGGTTGTAAAGAGCCTCGGGCTAGCCCTGCTCCCGTTTATGTATGGCTCAAGTGGGACCGCACGGCTCATGGAAAGAGGCTTCTGTGACAACTTGGCCACTTAAACTAGATTTGTATCCTAAAAGGATAAAAAAAAGACTTGAGAATGGATTCGTAACTCGAATGGCTCAAGTTACGACTCCATTCTTAAGTCTCAAGGAATAGTAGAAACGTCAGTACGTTTCAGAAATATAATTTATATTTAAGTAGAAACGTCAGTACATTTAAGACAATTCAGTACGTTTCTACTTAAATATAATTTATATTTAAGTACTATATATTCTACTATTTCTTAGAATAAAGCTCTTCCCTTTTCTGCTTCGGAGGGCACGTTAAAAGTCGGTCACGGCTTTCAACATTTGTTAGGTCAAGATGGAGGTCTATATGGGCGACCTGAACAACACTATCACAGGTTGGCCACGGACAACACGAAAAAAAAAAAAGGAAAATTTTCAAGACAATATATCAAAGCTGAACCGCCCTCTTTACAAAGATTTTTTTGGGAGTGCCTCAAAAGATTAAGTAGCTTCTTATAAGGAAATTAGCGACGGCCTACAAACGCTCCGCGTGTTTACTCGCGGCTTGTTTGTTGGGTATCTTCATTCGTAGAGCTTTGAGGCGGGAAATTTATGGGCCTTGTTTATATTTTGTTATAGTTTGTTGTTCGGTCAAACCCCAAAATGTTGATGTTCAATGACGATTGACGGCTATTTTGGAAACACAAACTGTGTTTAGATCACAGATAACATGTTTAGATACAATAATGCTTCTCCTATTAATTATTGTATTAATGTAAACAGTGTCATTTTTGCTTTATTAAAGCACAATATGGAATACACATACCTGCTTATCATAATTTTGTTCCCAGTCATCTAATAATCAAGTAGACCGTAACCTTTTTTGGCATCAAGACCCTGGATTCAGATCATGCCTGCCAATAAAATACGGTAGGTACAAATACAGTAGTAGTAGTGGTAGTATCTATTTAGAACCCTTTGATTTGTATACGTTACTACAGTAGGTGTTATTAGCCGTGTTGGCAGGCAGGGCCCAGGAGGGTAGCCCACGGCGTGCTGCCGTCACGAGGGTACAAAGTACACATTCCTTTAATTTAAACATCAAACCTGACAATGTAACAGGAATTCGTATCAAACTACCTTTGTTTATACGTGTAACAAGATTTTAACCAGTATGCATAGCTTCATATGGTGCGAGCTTTTTTTTAACTTTTTATTGTACCTATTCTTTCATTTATGTAGACCTATCTCCCATCATGCATACATATTAAATACGTATATTTTCTTCTCCTATATCAGGGCGCCAATTTGGGATGCCTGGCCTTTTTTTTCCAAGACCACCTTCCTGCTACATTTTTAAACTACGCCATTTACATACGTGGAAATCAAATATGAACTCGCTTGTACTGGCACCGCACCCTGTTCTCGCGAGCACGTCGTCGTCGTCACGAGTTCTTAACAAAGTTTTGCGCCTAAACCGCGGGCACTAACTCCACGCGTCTAAATTATAGGCACCTACTAGTACAGCGTACAGTCAGCAACGAAACTAGCTTAACATAATACCTTTCATAGTTTTTCAAGCTCGTCATTTCAGATACCTTCTGTATATCTTGATAGGTGTAAGTAATGTTTATGGTAATTCTATGGATAACTGACTGATTACAAGGTACCTACTGTCGTATTTAGTATCCGTTATTTTTTGTGTAGCTGTTTTTCTTGAAAATTAAATAGGCCAGCTCTACTTTCTCATTTTACACTCACAATATCAAAGTTCATTTATTCGTTTGCAGTATGCTACTGCATTATAATTATGCTAAGTTAAGAGCATCACTAATTAACCACGTTAACTGCCGGTGGGCCCAATGATATGTCAGTATACATAAGGGACACAATAAATTCGATTTTCTTATTATTATTGTAATATATTTGATTTCCAGGTTATTGCTTGCCTCTCTAAAAATGCGCAAGTTACTATCAGTTTCAAGAAATTGTACAATGAAATTGGCAACGACATGAAATTGCGATATAATTAATGGAATGTAAGATATGTCACAGATTGACCGATAAACTGAAATACTGATGATGGGTTAGTCTGGTTGCAAAAGGCGGAGGAGATCGGGTGCTATGGCGCACATTGGGAGAGGCCTATGTCCAGCCGTAGACTACGTGGACATTTGTGACAAAATCTATTAACTGATACTTTGCTTTTAACATTAAAAATTATGACAGGCTCGAAAAAAGACTACACAAAAGAAGTTTTGAAAAGAGATTTTACTAATTTGTACTTTATTACTTGGAGAGAAAGTTGATTTTTGTGTCTTTTTCAGCAAACAAATACACTACCATTATGCCACAAAAAGTGAAAAACTGGTGGACAACTGGGGAACTAAGCCATGGAACTGCCGCTAACTACAAACTACAAAGCAACTGTCTATCACTACACTACAGTCATGCACGCGTGTCATGCAGGAGAAATGTAGTATTCACCAGGTATCTGCCTTTGACACCCATCTCGCTCGATGTCTTCAAGTTATCAGGCGCGTTACGCTCGCTGAATGCGCTTCACAGTTCATCTTTACTGACGGCTCACTTTTCAGTTCACTCATTTTGTTTAACTTATCACTTTAGTAGAACAACACCTTTTTTATTATCTATAAGTGAAACCAATGGTGATTGAAATAAACCTATGCTATTGTGTTAGGCACAGTTATTAGAAACCGCATTATAATTTTGACGATAGTTGACGATGTCGCGAGAGTTGTAATTTCCTTCAAATTTCCTCCACCATTAGGATTATGTTTAATAAAAATACCATCTCGACACTTCTTTTGAATGATATTCGCTATCTCCAGTATTTAGAGTACATTCCCTCCCCTGACGCTCGAAAATTGCCACCCTGAATACCCATTGTTTGTAGTTCATACAAATGTTAAAAACAAACAACAATGGCAGCATCTCGCGAGCTCATTAACCGCCGCTGAAATCCTTTGTGACAATCGTTAAACCCTCAATAGTTTCAATATAACAAATTGTATGGAGATGCAAAATAAACTCTATTCTTGTAGTTACTAAGTGTTGAATCGATTGCAGGCATGTAGCCGTGTGTATTGTACAGTGGGGGTGCTAGTCAGGTCGACGTTATGGATCAATACCCTGCATAGAGTGCAATGCTTCGTAATAGGTACCTCTGCTTGTCGTCACGTGTAAACCTTCTGTGTTCTATATGTTTACTTTAGAACACAGAAGGTTTACACGGTGACGACGGGTAGAGATCCAATGGCAGTCCTCGCTAAAGTTAAGATAAACCAAAACAAGGAGTAAGAGTGCGGACCCTGAGCTCCAAAGTACAAGTTCTGCAAGCAGGATTGGCGCTCGGATAAAGATGAGTATGAATGTCGGTAGATGCCTCCCACCGTCGCCCTAAGACGGTGGTATGGGAGAGTTTGGATAGCTTCAGGTGTGGCCCGGTGGCTCAGTGGTCAGAGCATTCCACCTGTAAGGGAAAGATCGTGGGTTCGAGTCCCACCTGGGCATTCACTTTTTCTTATCTTAATCGATTTGAAAGGTTGGCATAGTAAATGCTTCAAAATTTCATTCAATTATTTGGGCGGAGTCATTTAAAAATTATTGCAACATCATTCATTGTTTCCGATATTTCGTATGAATGTCGGTATATGCCTCCCACCGTCGCCCTAAGACGGTGGTATGGGAGAGTTTGGATAGCTTCAGGTGTGGCCCGGTGGCTCAGTGGTCAGAGCATTCCCCCTGTAAGGGAAAGATCGTGGGTTCGAGTCCCACCTGGGCATTCACTTTTTCCTATCTTAATCGATTTGAAAGGTTGGCATAGTAAATGCTTCAAAATTTCATTCAATTATTTGGGCGGAGTCATCAAAAAACAATGTTTAAAAATGATTGCAACATCATTCATTGTTTCCGATATTTCGTATGAATGTCGGTATATGCCTCCCACCGTCGCCCTAAGACGGTGGTATGGGAGAGTTTGGATAGCTTCAGGTGTGGCCCGGTGGCTTAGTGGTCAGAGCATTCCCCCTGTAAGGGAAAGATCGTGGGTTCGAGTCCCACCTGGGCATTCACTTTTTCCTATCTTAATCGATTTGAAAGGTTGGCATAGTAAATGCTTCAAAATTTCATTCAAGTATTATATTTATTTGGCAGTTCCCCTAAAAAAACGGACCACTGTGCCCCGAGTAAGAATAATATTCGAGTTCGTAACGTAAACGTATGGAGAGAACGAAGCACTGCGATTGGCCGTCTGCCTACTGTGAACTAATAGTAATGCTCTATTTTCTCGATACGTTTACGTTACGAATTTGAATGTCTTTCGAGCTCGGGGCACTGGTCTAATAACAGCATTTCGACGTCACCAATGAATTGTAGAAGTCAGATAGCAGGTGCTTCGTAGTGAAACAAGCGGTCTAACTACGCGAAAATTGGAGAAAAAGGCTCGGGGAAGGATGATGACCTATGTACTAGTATTGTTAAATGTACAGTACATATGTAGTAGTGAGTGTTGTAAGACTAGTGCCGCTTCCGAGTAGGTACGCTTTATTTCCGCTGCACAACAGAGCTCGCCCTACGGGATTACATTCACAGATTGCACTCGACATTTTTCAATCTAGTTTGAACTGTAGAAATAATAAGCCCTTTTGGACAAGTGGATTGGATCATATAAATTATGACTAATTGAATTTATGTAGGTTCACTTAAACGTATCGATTTCACTATGAATTTCATTCAATTTTAAGCCTCTTGAAGAAATTTTATAGAATATAAAAAATCAAAGTTCAGTTTAGTTAAACGGATTTTTACTGCACAAATTAAGCCTAAGATAGTGTAGAAGCTCACAGACCGCTGTGTTATCTCATGGCACATCAACACTTGGAATGCTAGAGTTACTTCTTTAAATATTATCTACTAAACTAGTTAGCACAGTGCTTGTTTGACGGTAAGTCAAACAAGTAGTGCCCTAAAGTTAAAATCAGTAAAAATCCGTATAACTGAACGGAGATTTCGCATTTTACTCAATAACTGAGAGACCTTTCAATACTCTTAAGAACGCTTATCGTTACCAAGAACTCGCAAGGGTTGTTCAAAAAAGCAACAATCGAGGGGTCAGGGTTCTTGCGCCAGTGTTTTATTCACAAACGAACAGTTCCGTTGGAATAATGTGCTTTTTTATTTATTGTAGTTCACACAGTGAATATAAAATTTATGTACCTAGCTATCGCATGTATGTGTGAGGTATTTAAAAAAGGACCTTGACAATATTATTTACTAACTTCTGCTCACGGTTTAGCTCGCTTTATTGCACAACCATCTTACAGTTATACCTACTTATTATAGGTGATGTAGATATATCAATCAATTAGCTCACTGAGTAAAGCGAAAATCATCGTTATTCCCCCGCCGACCTCGCTGGCATCCTAAACGTCCAAGTACTTGGAACTCTGGGACTCTTTTTTCCTTGTGGATTGAATGATTGCATATTAGCATTTGCGGGCGTGACTGCCGTCTTGCTACCAGACTCCGAGAAGTAAACTTACATTTATGAAAGTTAAAAAGGAAGACTTGGAAAAATCTAGAGTAATTTGGAGCACAATTATTATATTTAGTATCATTAGGGAAATTAAGCTTAAAAGTGACACTGAAACGACACTTACGGCAGTTACAGCTGTGTTCACCCACCATTACTAGGGGCTGCGGTCATATCGAATTAAACCTCAATGAGTAAGTGAAACGACAAAATTCAACTAAGATTCAACTTGGGTAGGTGGTGAACTTAGGGACTTATATTATACACACGCCGGCAGAATTAGCGGAACACAACAAAAGGAGAGTATAAAATAGTTAGCATTATTTTTAAATAAATAATAATAAAACATGTAACAACAGTTAAATTAACATGTTTTGACATTAATTGGCAACACCATACTTAAAGTTTAATAAAAAAAACCTGACTAAACAAAATGCATTGTTCTTAGATTTCGTAAAGACAGAGAAACAGTTGAAATTTTTAGACTTTATGACGGTCTAAAATTAATTAAATGAATGTTTAATAACGAGTGTTTCCCTCTCGTGCCCTGATTAAGGTTTCCATCCGTCTGGGCATGCTGCGAAAAATCTGAGAAAAATGTTTTTTTATTAAACTTTAAGTATGGTGGTGTAAATTAATATTAAAACATGTTAATTTAACTGTTGTTTCATGGTTAATTATTATTATTTTTTTATTATTTAAATAAAGCTAACTATTTTATACTCTCCTTTTTATGTATTCCGCTAATTCTGCCGTTGTGTGTAGTTCCTATAACCTAATCTTGACATTTTTGCATGGTGTACACACGCACAATTTACCTACTGACTAAATTATTTCTTTCAATTACAGGCGATTGATTTATATTATACCTACGTACTTACTGAAACAGCTGACAAATCAAGTATACCTACTTCAAGAATGACAGCTATCCATGCTTAACTCAAAAATAATTTAATTTAAGAAGGTTTTCATATAGCACTCAAAGCCACACAATTCAATTTCAACGTTCAAAATTAGTTAATTGAAAATATTACTTTATTATAACCGTTGTATAGTAAAAATCCTATTCAGTCTGTTCTTGTACAGAATAAAATCAGTCTGCATCTAAAAAGCAATTCTAAAACCAATCTCGCATTTCAATACACGCGAAAATACAGATCACTATAGCGATTAATATCAAATACGTAACTCAAAAGCTTATAACACAATTCAATAAAAACGCTCATCAAAGAGTGCGATCGTGCTTTCCAAAAATCGATCGTTTCAACAATGTTTCAAGTAAATAATTAATTTTCGGTAACAACATGTTGCAAACCATTTTTTAGGATTTAGGTTTTTTCTAGCATCGTACTGTTAGGTTAGTTCAATCACTGCTTACCCGTTTTCTAGCCATATTGCAGTTCACCACACAATGACAACACCATACTCTATAACCGCCAGCACGTATGTCTGCTATGACATTCGGAATACGACTAACGGAAGTGTACTGTGGATGGGGTGGCGTGCCCACCGCCCTATATTTTTCACCGAAAATTAAAACGTCTTATACAACTGTAAACGTCCGACGATATTAAGCTCTATTGGTTGGTATGAGGGTTGATATTTGGTATTGAGTTTTGTGTATTTAGTACATAAAATGGAGTTATGGTGGTTATTGCATCCACCGTAGTTGCGTCATTTGGCTTGCGATTGAATTATTTGTTTGAAGGTTTTGTTCTTGAAAGGTCCAGCTTTTATTACTTTTGCCTTGAAACCGTTCACAACTTTTTTTTAAACTGTCCCTTTTGTCCCAATGCTTAGCAGCTATAAAGAGATGACAATAGAATGTACATTCAACAAAAATCAATATAGTGGTAACGATTTAAGAATGTTGAGGGCATTAAACTCAAAATATTCACTATAACTGCTAGAATTTGATATGTACTTTAAATAATTAATATTAATTATTAAGAAGGGTTTAACATGAACTGTCCGAGGTTTCCTTGGGAACAATACCCAAAAATTTGAGGTCTGAGGCCCGATTCTGTAAAATTACGTTTTTAAAATGAGTGATTTTCAAAACTTACGCAAACTTTCGAAATCTAATTGTGGTGCCTCATGCACCCGGCACCCTGTGCGCTTTAGGATAAGCAGAATTATGAATATTTAAAGGTGTTGAATATACAAATGACCCAGTGACCCAGTCAATGTAGTTTAAAAATGTTATAATATTTTTTTACAATGCAAACTAAGAACAGACGTTATTTACCGATCCTATCAATTTCGTCTAGTCTTGGACAATATTTGGTGAAGTCGGGCTGGTGTACAACATTAAACACAAGTATTTAAAACGCAAACATTGTAGCTTTTAGATAACAACAAGCAGCTTACTGCTAGAACAACGAGTAACAACTATGCAGATAACTTTGGAACATTGTTCACAAGAAACACAAACTATCTGATAGTTTTTGTTGAAAACAACTTCAGTTGAAATGCGAAAGTTTTGCTTAAACCGAACAGGGTTGGAACTGTCAACACTGGTTAATTATTTTACTTTCTGCAATACCTCCTAATGCGAGATTCCAGATTCAGAGATCTGGCATATAGTAACTAGATTTTGAAATTTATTTGGACAGACTTTACTATTGCTATACAAATGTCATCGCTGTCGAGTTTCTGAACTAAGAAATGTAAAGTGATTCTCTCTAGCCACTGCAACCAATTGCAATAACATTTTACAGCAGACTAAAACTAGCTGCAGACAATTTATAGTAGGTAACGTGCTAAACCGAATGAGTCAGCTCGTCACCGTTAATAAAAACCAAAAACACGTCTATTACCAATTTTAATGTATATCTCTCGTTGAACCAAACCAAATTGGGCGTGTTTTGTTACTTTCCGCTAAAGGCCAATAAAAGAGTTGCCAGTACTTGACAGATATAATCGCAGTTATGAAGTGTCGTGCGGCTTCCATACGCGACGGCGTAAGGCTTCACATACGTCAGTGTCAGTGAGTGCATGTAGGTACTACGTGGCATTTACCACTGTTTAATACAAAACTCGCTTTTTATTGTATTTAGTCATAGGATGAACCATGGAATTATCATCTTAGCATTGTTCCTGGTTGAAATCCACACCAATTCGTCTCCACCTCTAGGTTCGGCTTATGCAGCTTTCATGGAATCGACTGCCTTATGACCTCCTAACTCGTCCGTCAATCAAGAGGTGGATCGAATTGCAGGCGAGGTTGGGTCGGCCACGAATATCCCGATAGCGGCCTATACACCCTCAAAATTATCACACATCACATTAATTTATTATAAACATTTTAAGTTACGTTCTCTAAGGCCCGTATTCTAGAATAGTTTTTTTTCCCCGAGGATCCCCCCCCCCCCCTTCCGGAGCCGGAGGGGGAGGTTATGTCGGACTCGAACCGACTAAACCGCACGCCGTCTGTGGGTCGTTGTGCTAGGCCGAATTCTAGAATCTTGTCTGAGGACAGAATGTATAGACTATCTGTCAAATCTGTCCTCAGATATACCGAGATTCAAAACTAGAAAAAAATTAAATTCTGGAATAGTTTAAAACTAAATGCTTAGGTCACCACAATGTGGTACAATGGAGCTGTAAGCTCATCATAGCGATTCAACTTTGATGGTTGCTTCGGATGGACTATTCAGGCACGTGCGGGTTTCACTACTCGCTTCTACTGGTGAGGAGTCTTACAATATGCGTCGAATCCAATGACTACTAGGTGTTAGGTATAACTACTTAAACTAGCTGGTTTTTCTGTTCTTAGTATAAAACAGAATATTACAAACATACATACAAGATACGCACGAAAAACATAACCCTTCTAGACAGTCGAGTAAAAAGAACAATGAATTACTATTCAACACTACACATAAATTATTAGGACTCAACATTAATAAGTAATCATTTCCAACAGAAATATTCAATATCGAGTCGGGCTAAAGAACGGCAAAATTAATTGAGAAACTCGAGGAAAGGGCAACCGCTGACCGCGGCGACCAATCACGACTTGGAATGCTTCCTTAGCTATTATCAGGCCGATATAATGGACAGACAGGAGCTCGGATACAATGAACAGGTATTTTAATATGGAAACAATTTGGAGGATTTCAATAAGAATAAGAATGCCCATTATGGTGATACCTAGTCCATCATAAAGAGTCAGTCAGTAACGTTAGAAATTTGATTTCATGAAGAACTAGCTGTTACTGATGGCTTCACCCACATGAAACACTGATTCTTATGTGCTATTCCAGACGACCCTCTGTTTCTGTTTCTTATTTCTTCCGTATCCGTCGAACTTGTCTGGTGTTTGAGTAACAAACATCTAGACTAGACATTCATTCATTCAATTTCGCAAATTGAGTAAAAAACATTAAAACATCTTCACAAATGTTCACATTCACAGTAATGAGTAAGACTAGCCATTACTTTCTTCTTCTTCATCCTAGCGTTAGTCCCAGTCGCATCCGAAGCTATCAACTTGGGAGTCTGGAGTCCGTTTTTACCAGTCTAACTGCGGATTTGGCTAAACTTCGACATTTTTCGTGAAGCGACTGCCATCTGACCTCCACAACCCAAAGGCGATATCGAAGCATTGCAGTTAGACCAGTTGTTGGACTTTTGAGGACTCCAACTACCCGTAACGACTGCCATAGATGTTTTTTATGGCAACCGGGACCGACGGCCTAACGTGCTCTCCGAGGCACGACCAGACCGGTACAAATACCCATATTCATGGATATAAATATTTTCACTGAGCGGGGATCGAAACCGCGCCTCCTGCGCAGCGGCCGCGTTCACTACCGCTACGCCACGGACGCTGTCATCTATGCATTACTTTATTGTTGTTTATTGTTCTCAATAAGCTCCATAGGAGCCTAGAGTTGGGTGTCCCTTACCATACATTCTTCAAATTGCGACATACTGTCCATCAATGGATATGCAGAAGCTAATCATGCGTAAATAGAAACAGGTTCGCTGTTTCCTTCTACTTTCTTGCTTTAAAATGCAAATGCAGTTGCATATGACGCGGATGTTTAAACAAAAAATAATTTTATAATAGTCGTGCAACTTAGTGGGACGCTCTTCACTTGCATAATTACAGCTGAATGAACACGTAGGTTTATTCGCGCTCACGCACACTGGTACGTAGGCGTAATGCAATCTTGAATTTAGAGCCATAACTCAGGAAGGATAAATCTCTCTTAATTTAGGTCTGCAGATCTTCGGAGGCTAAGTCCACCATAGCCGGTCTACTGTAGGCTTGCCTCGGGGTTGAGGAACGGACAAAAGCGGGAAACAGGCACCTATTACTGTAATCAAAGACAACCCATGTGCTCTTCCAGATTGGACTGCCAAAAACGGCTTAATGGATGATGAAAACTGAGCCAAATTTCATTCATGAAGTCGTTTTGGCATGAAAGAGAGAAAAGAATACAGCCATCCTCTAATTACCAAATTTGAATTTGTGAAACATCATGTTAGGTCTAATTAAGTGATATCTCTACCACCAAAAGGTATATTTCGGTTTAATTGTGGTTAAAGTGTCGGATTCCTATTAGCAAAATTGCTGTCAACTATAAATAACACACGCAACATCTCTTATTAAGGCGAAGACACGTTTACATGTTTAAAAGCACACTATATTACATCTTACTCCTACTAATATTATAAATGTGGAAGTTTAGAATAATGATTATTTTTCAATGTAACGTGTGTCTGTACACACAATTTCGTATAGGGATAGATTGTTCTAGTCTAAAATAACCCATCCACAGAAATAAAGTGCAAATCTCAAGACCCAAATTCGGTCCTGCGTGGAATACTGCTCGCATCTTTGGGATGGCTCCGCAAAGTACTTATTAGATGCTCTCGACAGGTTGCAGCGACGTGCGGTCCGCATTATTGGGAATCTCGAGGTCACAAGCACCCTTGAGCCTTTGCAGATGCGTAGAGATGTTGCATCCTTGGCAGTATTTTACCGTCTCTACCATGGTGAATGTTCTGATGAGCTCTTCCAACTGGTCCCGCCCTCTCCTTTCCTACATAGGACAACACGAGCAGGGCTTAGATGTCACCCGTATACGGTGCAGAATATTCCTTCAAGAACCAAGCGGTTTGGTGACTCCTTTCTTTGTCGCACCATTAAGACCTGGAACTCCTTGCCAGCTCACGTGTTTCCTTCTTCCTACAGTCCCGGGCCCTTTAAGCGGGGCGTGAAAAAGCATCTGTTGAGGCCGTCAAACTGAGTGCCACCATTGTTAACATGGTACGTGTTTGTAATGGTGACCCTCTTTTCTGAGACTTTGCCTTCAGCTTACCATCAGGCGAGGTGAAGTCAAATTGACGTGTCCTACTTAAAAAAAAAAAGAATATTTTCGTAGAATTCAACACAGTTTGATGGTTTAATTTAAAAAAGTATATTTCTTCAAAAAAATAAATCCTTTTTTCAAGAAAAATGTAGCTGTATCCAACATTGTATTTAGCATAAACTAAAGACAACGAACTAAAGTAATCGTTATCTTAAACCTAAACCAATGTTGTATGCAAAAGATAAAGTTTATCCGTCTTATCGGAACTTGACTTGTTGTCGAAGTACGACGCGCACGACCGGCACGACCGCGCCTTAACTAGTTTAGTAATAAGTAAGTATGCCTACACATAAATTAATAGGCAAAGCCCTTGAGGCTATCAACTAACCCTTTTGATGGGAAAACCAATATATAATAATACTGTCGTGTGGTTATTATTAGTTGCGTAAAGGTGTGTCGCGTAAAGTGCTCGTTCCATAAATATTAGAGTGGATTTTTTATAAATGATGGTAACCGCGATTTCATAAAACTAAACTGCGTAATAAGTTTCTTCAAATAAATGTGAAAATTCAGTTTAATTTCAAAGCATTTTCACTGGCGAAACGTTAGAAAAGAATCTAATAGGCATACGTGTATACGGGTGAAAGTGCACTTTTACCGAATAGCTTATAGTTTCGTCTCATAAAACATATTTTGTCAATTTAAACGTAGCGAGCTCGCGAGTTAAAAAAATATAAACATTCCACAACATTTAATACAACGCTATTTTTTTTTTACGTGCTGGAAATCCCCACGGATGCACCCCCCCCCCTTCGCAGCCGAAGGGGGAGGTTAAGGGTGAGGTTGTCTCGTGACATATCCCTCGCACCCCGGTTGACCTAGGGCCATTCCTCTCGATCTGGCCCTCCTCGGGAGGGGGGACCACGCGGTCCCCGACTCGCCCCCGTTATGGCGCCGCGCCGCCGCCGTGGCCTGCTTCTGCTAGGGTGACAATCGGCTCCGGGATGTGGAGCCGAAAGGGTCCTCGCTTCCAGGATCCACGGTGGCGATCCGGCCAGGCGACTCGCCGCTTCAAAGGATATCGTGCGGTACCCCCTGACATACAATGCTATCTAGATCCATGGTAGGCATAGCTTAACTAGCTTGTGTTATAGAATCTAGAATGCGGATAAACATACTTCGATACTTTTTGTTGTAAATCCATACATATTATACATAGAAACGCCCAGACCAATGCAAATACGAAATTCATGCATACAAATATTTGCATTAAGCGGGGATCGAACCCGCGCCTCCTGCATAGGGGCCGCGTTCACTACCGCCACGTCACAAAGGCTATTAATTATTAATATTAAAATAAATATTTTGTAATTATTGTATTGTTCGTTGCCAAATTTTGATTAATTCCTCGCTGTAGAGAAGTTCTCGGTAACCGACCCTTGTACAAGTGGAATTAAAAACCCCGATCGGCTTCCGAAGTGAGTTCATTAGCGAAATGAAAGTTGGCGCAACACAAAGCAGTGCTTCCAGGAAATTGTTTAACAATGTATTTATTTGTTTGAGAGTTTTGGATTAAACGCTAACTCTGTTATATGACCAATTCTATAATAATGTTGAGTATAACCTACACTACGCAATCACTTTTATTATATTCACACATTACATACATGTTCTACATACTGCCGAAGACTTCTGGGTACGTGGCCAGATGGGCAACTTTGGCGAGGATTCAGGGATTCTCGTATTACTCTAGCTAGTAAATCAGTCATCTTCATCTTGGCGTAGATCCCGGTTGCTTCAGAGGGTTTCACCTCGGAGACTGGGGACAGCGTATGCCATCTCCTCTTGGTTTGGATAATACCTACAGCTTTCATGGGAGTGACTGTCGTCTGACCTCTCATCTGCGAGAGTAAAGCCTGCGTCAGAGTGTTTCCTTTCAACTAGCAGGTGAGGTTGATTGCTCCTACAAAGCCTTAGCGGGACCCATACACTCTATCTTGTATTGTTTTCTATGTTCTGTCTGCTAATATAATAGGAAAGTTGGTAAGTTGACGAGGAACGCAATCAATGCAGGTGAGTCCGCGTGTCAAGGTTTATGATATTGGCTCGATGGCTGCTATCGAGCGACCTACTTAGATGGGGATCGATGCTGGTGTATTCTTGTCTTCAATGTCCAGCTTTCCAATACCGACGGGGATGACCTGTGTAACTGTGTGATAGATGTCGATTTGTTTAAAACATCTGGCAAGACAAACTTTTTTCTAGCTGTCAAATAATTAAAGGCTTTTGGCGAAATAGAAATTAAGGTCCTGTGGGTAACTAGGCGAACGAGTGATTGGCTGTTCTACATTCTACAAAAGACACAAACCATGCAAGGATGTCTGATTGAATGCATCTCTTCTTGCATCTTGCATCCGCATAAAGTGGAGCTCGAAAAATAGTGCCTTACATATGATGTTATGTGTTATTACACTTCAACTTATCCATTCGGGGATAAATAAGAGTGAGTTTAACAAGAATTACATGCCGTGGATGCATTAATTTCCGTAAACATAAATGTACATTATGGAACGTGATCTTATAAATTACGGGGAAATTTGATTTAAAGACTGAGGATAGCTATTACGGGGAAATTATAGTTTTCTAAGAGGGGAAACCGGGTCAGTAGCGCGCTCTCTTATCAAATTCATACGACGCACGACGTAGTAATTGAATAACTACTTGGATGTTATTAAATTATTCGCTTTCACAAATCTCGTGGGAGACTTGTCTTGTAGTGGAAGCTGATAACTATTAGATTATATCCCAAGTGGTCCCGCCCTCTCCTTTCCTACACAGGACAACACGAGCAGGGCTTAGATCTCACCCGTATACGGTGCAGAATATTCCTTCAAGAACCAAGCGGTTTGGTGACTCCTTTCTTTGTCGCAATAAGACCTGGAACTCCTTGCCAGCTCACGTGTTTCCTTCCTACAGTCCCGGGTCCTTTAAGCGGGGCGTGAAAAAGCATCTGATGAGGCCGTCTGTTATTTTAATTTAGTTCAAATTACGTAAACATCTTAATTTAACCACTAAATCTAAATTCAGTGCACGAAATGCGTCTCGCATTCCACAACGACCATTCCGATCTTGCTCATCAGTTATGCCGCATCCCATAGCTAGACGACCTTCAACATGCTATCATTTTACGAGATGTCGACATTAATCTCGAGATTAGGTAGGAGAGTGTACGAGGCCATGACACGGAGCACAAGTCAACCTATGTCTACTGATTACTGATTAGCCTAAGATTTCAGGCGGAATTTAGTCACAAAAGCCCGCGTCATTACCATTTTGTATAATTGTCATAACTTTATTTTTCCGGAAGAGACTGTCAGCTGAGCCCCAGCAACACCTAAAGCTTCGTCCGCTAGTCAGGAGGTATAGCGGTTTGCAAGCGGGCTTGACTTGGGCTCCTAAGGATCATAGCGGGACTTACATCCCTCCATTGTGTAAAATATGTTTAATTATAACGAAAATTATGCACTCTTTATTAAAAGAACTTACCTGACACTTTTCTTCGGAACGCGCATTTTCATTACAATATTGTACTTGTTTTGTGCTTACCTGTAAAACAAAATAAACAAACTTTCAGTACACATTTTTTTCATTTATATTTTACACAAAAACTTACATTAATGATACTATTCAGTATTCAGTACCGGTACCTACCGGTCAGGTACCTACAGACAGCTATATGAGCTTTGCCTTGAGCGCCCTTGACTAGCACAATTCCAATCGCATCAAAGTTATTTTGTATCTTCCATAGCAATACAAATCTTATACTTGGTGTATTTCAATGTGACAACCTTTGTAAATATTAAACAAAAATATATTTATGAGACAATAATATACATTGGCAGTGTTAACAGTGGCAATAATTTAAGAGATATCTCATCAAAAAGCCCTTTTTCATTCGGATGTAGAACGGTAACGAGTTTCGCGCTATAACCGGTGCCGAGATACGTTTTTGCGTACAAATGTTCCCTGCGTCCGACAAACCGTCCATTTAATGAAAAACACAGCATTTAACAGGTGTAAATAATGCTTACATTATGTTAATGTTGTGCGTAATTGATAGGTTTTAGGCGAACATTATAGGAACGAGTGGGTGAATGACCTGCACCTGTGACACCGGCCCGGCGGCCGTGACGAGCTGAGGTCATGCTCATTACACATGACAGTGCATGAAGTGATGTTTTAGTTGCGTTTACTTTTAGCAATTTCCTTGAGTTTGCTATCGTCTGATTCCGTAAGTACCTTTGTATGATACCATGTTTATATGCAAAGCTTTCTCTTTGATGCCCACACGGCACTCCTACTTCTATCGTTTCCTCTTTATATGTTTTCGACCCCTGTAGGGGCGGACCCAGGAAGGCTACAATGGTGTTACAACATACAACGTGTTCATGGCCACAGATACAAGACTATCGTCTGTAGACAAGGATTAAAATTATAAAGCTAGTGATAAGCTAATCCAAAATCGAACCATGCCCGATTTGCACCTGTCTGAGAACGTACACCGATGAGTCGCAGTCGATAGCGCAATAGCAATATGCGTAAGACAGAAAATAATAATTAATAATAATAATACTTGTATGTCATTCATGTAGTCAGTTGTTTACAAGAAATTTATCTTTATTAGTAACAAGGGCCACTTTCATACATTCAGGATTAGACTACGCGATCGTAACAATACATCATTGCACAGCCAGCTAAGCAATGTTAGTTATTATCACTACATAGTATAAAACAAATTCGCTTTCTCTTTCCCTATATGCCTGTTTTTTTTTAACGTGTGGGAAAATCCTTCATGGATGCTATGCCGGACTCCTACCGACTAAAAAACCCTCACGTACTTCTGCACTGCACTTCTTAGGGGAGGCGTGCGTGAATCTCTCACGTCACGCTGCCGTCATAGGCCTGCTTCTGTAAGGACGGTGAGCAGCCCACCCCCCGTCCTCAGGACCCCGGTCATGGAGGCCGATTGTCTTCGGCGAAGACACGTCGGCGGCGCCCAAGCCGCCGACTGCGGAGCTCGGGTGGGAGAGTTCTCTCCCGCTCCCGCCCCGCCGCCTCTTTCGCGAGCATGACCTGTTCGCAGAAAGAGACGGCGCAGTCCCACTAAAGGTGATTTTCCACCAGAGGGGCGAGACGAGACGATGCGAGGAGAGAATTGAAATTTGTATGGCAAATTTTCAATTCTCTCCCAGCCTATCTTTAGTGGAAACAGTGTGGATTGACGAGAATATGCGAGGCGTGAATTTAAATATTTGTTTGTGCAAAAATGAACCGCATTGGTTCCCATATAGAGTATAAATCACCTTCAAGGTGATTTTCCAACAGAGTGGCTAGGCGAGGCGAGGCGAGGAGAGAATTGAAATTTGTATAACAAATTTTTAATCCTCTCCCGGTGCATCTTTGGTGGAAACAGTGTCGATTGACGAGAATATTGAAGCCTAATTATTGTTCGGCGTTTTCGGCATTGACGCTAGAACAAAGTTATATCGAGCATTGTGTGTGAGCTGTCTAAAATACATTTATATTATGAAGCATACGGGCGGCGGTCACGCGCGAGCTCGCGATGGCAATTTTTAGTGGAAAAGGGTCAGTGCGATTTCAATTCTCTTCTCGCCTCGTCTCGTCTCGCCCCTCTGGTGGAAAATCACCTTTACTCCCGCTGGAGACCATGGCTCGCACCATGGTCTCGAGCGAGTGTCCCTATATCCCTATATATGCTTAAATCTCTAAAACTACGCAACGGATTTTGATGAGGTTTTTTTTATATAGATAGAGTGATTGCAGAGGAAGGTTTAAATGTATAATAACATCCATTTCACCCGTGCGAAGCCGGGTCGGGTCGCTAGTAAAATATAATAAACAATTTTTACGAAGTATGGAAGTATACATATAAAAAGGTCGCTATTGTAGAGACAATAGCTTGCCAGGCAGAGGCCTACCCCGGACAGGATTAGGCCTACTAATGTATTTTTCTTCCCGACATTTTGGTTTTAGCAGAAGAGCTTTTTTAACGATCCTTTCATTAAATCGTCGTATTATAGTATTATTATCAATAATACGATAATAATACGAGTATAATTTAATTTAAAATATTTTGTAATTTTAATCGCATACCATAACCTACATTTTTGTCTAATCTAACAACAGAATCATAAACTATGTAACATATTCATCGAACACTTCATGCTAAGCAACAGTTAATGTTAAACACAATAGTATTTGTAAGAGTAATAGTATTTGTAATAGAATAAATCGAATCGGTCTAGGCAGGGCTTGAACCCTCGATCTTTGCCTTGCAGGGGCAATGCTAAGTTACCAGAGCTAACAACCTAACCTAACCAATTCAAATTTCTCCTTCTGTATCTGTCTTGGACGCGACAGTGGAGCCGTCTGCAGATATTCTTACGAACTATCGGAACCAATGAATGATTTTTCAATCATTTTTCAAATCTTGATTTTTGACTAGGTACTCCGCACACAGTATTTGAATAAATCTTTAAAGCATTTTTATGCTAAATATTAAAATCGATTTAAATAGAAAAAATAGCATAAAAGAACGCTTCATAAATTAATTAAAAAAATAAAATAACCGTGTTTGTAATAATATTTATAAACTCGTATAATCGTGATAAAACAGTGCAATGACGTCAAATCAAATTGGTATAAAAAAAAGATACCACTTAGGTGGCACACAAGCATACGGCCCACCTGATGGAAAGTGGTTACCGAGGCCAATGGACGTATGCAACGCCAGGGGCGTTCTGGAGAAACCTTCTAATGCCCTTCTTGAAGAGCCCCATACTGTAGGCGTCATCTTCAAGATACCTGTTCGTTAAGTTTCAATGTCACAAACAAAGTTTGAGCACGAATTTTATTTTATTCATTAACAATTTAAAAGAAGAGGGGGTATTTGATTTATTTTCAGTTATCATATCAATGATGAATGTTGTCCGAGTCCGTTTTCGAAAACTATTCAACTGCCAACTTTTAAATAAATTAGTAATTAACTGTGAGCCACTACCTACTGCGCATACAATAATAAAACCTTATCGGTCTTATTACAAAACACGGACTAACTGTAAAACCAGGTTTAAATCGTCTTTAGACCATGGTCTAAATAAAATCATATTACAAAAAGCGTTTTAGTAGTAAACCATAGATCATCTTTGGTCTAAAGATAAACCTGCGTGACCCCTAGTTTAGCGTTGGTTTAAAGTGTAATCACAATAATCGCATACGTCAGAGTTGTCGTTTTTTAGGTTTTCATTATTTAGCTTGTGATTATTCGTACATATTTTTGCTCGTAATATTAATGCAGTTGATGAAATGGATATCGAAGATATTATTATCGTGAAGTTACTGGACATACCACGCTTACCTAACAGAAATTTTCAAAACGTTTTATTATATGATTTGTTGATTTAATTAGTGATTATTCTGAGGCTATGTCATATTTTGACTTACTTTTTCTTCAGAACTCCTACTTTCTGCTCTTCTTTTATTTTGTTGTTCCATCATAATTAACTTTACATACAACATTCAACTTACAGTATAAAATTTCGTAATTCGTTTCGAACATCGTGTAAAACTTCGTTCCGTTTCAATGCATACATCTTCCAATATTTTATAACAATGATTGCTAAATAAAGGCATGATAGTGATATTTTATTACTTAATAAAGAATAACTATTATCCATGAAGTTGCATTTAATGAAAATATATGTTTTAAATATATTTTTCACCAATTTTAGTAAATATTATTTTATCAATGACTTCAAAAAATTCTGCTTTCGGAGGATACGGAACGTTGCGATCGAATGGTGTCATAATGAACGAACAATATTTGTAGTAACCTGTGGTTTTTATTGAATCCAAGGTTTAAACCATGGTACTAAGTAGTCTACGGTTTATTCAGTTTTTGTAATAAGAAGAAGTTTAAACCATGGTCTAGAGATTAAGCCTAGACTTTATAGTTCGGGATTAAACCAGACTTAATTCTGTTTTATGTAATAAGGCCGTTTTACATTACTCATGATTCAACCGCAAACAAGAAGCTATTTTCCAATCATCCGATATTTTCTGATTTGACACTAACTTTTGAATTGAATAACACTTCAGGTGTTACTGTAATCTATCGAATCTAAGAATAGCTTTGAACTATCCAAATAAAAAGAAACATTATGGGATTACGTTTTGTGGGCACTATCAATCTATCTGTGCAATCATCGCCTACTTTGACGTTGACTGTACCACGAAACTACATAATCCAGGTTTCTTTCGGTAAGTTTATGTCTAATTAAATCTACCGTGCTGTCTTTGTGTTCGAACCCTTCAGGGCAAGGTTACTGTTCAAGGGTCAACCGCAATAGGGAGCCATTGTCGCTGCCTAGCCGGCCTAAGAAATGCGTAATAATATTATCTATGTAGGTAATATTACCTACTGCTCAAGCACAAAACGTGTAGGCGCTATAAAATGATACAGTACTTGTGCAATAAATGATTTAGGAAAACTCTAGCGTGGGCAGAAGTATCATTGAAAACAGTATGTTGATTCGAGTAGCCATTAGGACTTACATACATTTAAGCTTTTCGTAGTACCTACGTACCTAGTAGGTAATACTATTCACTTTATGTACTTTAAACGATACATACACGGCTATGGTTTTGGAATAAAATTTAAATTAAACACATAATGAACGTCCACAATACAAGTGAATTATTTTTACCTGAACAGAGGACCTCTGCGAGACAGGTGAGGTCGGTGTCCTCGGGGAAGGTTGTTCCACCCTGTGTTCCGCAAGCACCTTGTGCTCGTGTTTCCCTACTACAGAATTCTTCACTCGCTCCATTCTCGCTTGTATAGCTTTCCTAGTTAGATTTTTAGATTTCTCCTCCCCTTTACTGCCAGCATCGGCTAACTTCCTCATGAGCCTCGCGGTAGCAGCGACAGATTGCTGAGTGTCAGAATTCGTTCGTGACAGTTTTGTGGCTGGTCGAGGTACTGGAGTAGCGCCACCAGTGCTGCTCCGTGTGCTCTCATTTCTGTTAAACGGAACTACGTCATGTTCTGTATCAGAGTCGGCAGGAAGGTATCCCCCGCCGCCCACAGAAGATACGCCAGTCCGTAAAAGATTTTCGTGCTCGGCGTATCGAACTCTTTCGTCCACAGAGACGTTACCATTCTGTGCTCTTTCGAGGCCCCTTTCCATTTCACCAATTTGTCTTTCTAACTTTCGTAGGACATCGTCTGAGGGTGGCGCTGGATTGTTATCATCTGGGGGATCAGGCGCCTGGAATGATTTCAGATGTATTGGATGAGCTCTATTTATTTCTAGACGCTTAGGGGCTATGCCAGACGAAGTGACTTCGTACTGGGTTCGTTGTGGAGGCGTACGCTCCAGCATGGCTAGCGAGACCGGGGACGGCGGTGGCGCACCATTGACGCTGGGCTCCTGTCCGTCCGAGGTTGACGAAGCCCTCGGCGCCCGAAAACTTTTCCTCATGAAGTCCTCTCGTGTCAATTTCCTCTCCATTTTAGTCTGAGAACATTTCACTGGTACTATCACTAGGTTTTAGTTCATACTAATTTACGTGTATCACAGTTACTGTATCACTTTGAAACTTTAGTAAATAGAATTTATTGTAAATAATCTGTAAAAAGAAATAAATTCAGTAACGCGGCAGGTACAGCTAAATATAGAAGCCCTCATATATCGACGTTGATAAGATATCGTTCGTCAATGAAGTCGGAACGTTATCTAATTTCGGCCTAGATAGGCCTGTGTCGACTGCCGACCTACGTATAGACTACACCAAAGGTTATGGGAGGTAGGTTGACGATCGATAGTGCTGTTCTCTGACGTCATAACGGATAATCGCATATAAAATTTACGAAGAACGAGCACTCTTAAAATATCCCATCGAAGACTTACAATCGATAGAGTAATTAATTCGGTACGGAGAATTCAACCTTGAGGGATACCTATCAAGAGTCAAGACACAAAAAGGACGCGGGAAATACTACTCATGTGAAAGGTTGAAACCCAATCTGGACTTAATATTACACTGGCAAAAAATACCAGTCACACAAAATTCGGTAACGCCAATCTAATAAGTATATGATTATAAAAAAGAAAATAAAATGGGTTATAAGCAAAACGATTACGCCATCAAATTTTAAGAAATTCAAATTAAGGCCAGCAAAAAGTGTAATCCCAGAAAGACCATAACAAGACAGATTTTGATAAGAAACGCCTCAAACACAATATATAGTTACCAACCACACAAACCCAAACCTTATTATAATTGAGGTAAAGAACGAAGTTATGAATCATATCATCAAAGAGCTTAATCTGCGTTATAATAAGCGAAACGTAAGCATTTAGACTAACCCAATATAAACTTCCGTTCCTATGAAACCTTGAGAGGTTTTGTAATCATTTTCAATGAGTAACGATATACCGACTAATTGGATAACGAATCAATACGATGTAAGACTTATGAGTATACAGATACGTATCAAAACAGATTAAACTTGTGTGACATTTAGCACGTAGTTTGGATACAATATATGTTTTGAATATGATTTATATCAACCATAACACTATGATAATGAGTTAGTGATCCCATTTCCATTTACAAATGTAGAAACCAAATGTCCAGAACCAGAAGGAATGCAGAACACTTGTACGATAGAAACATTCCTCCGAACGGTGGAGCGAGACGGGTGGTTAGATCCATCTGGAAAGAAAGAGACAAATATTGTTAGTGTTAGTTGAAACATGTTGACCGTTCACCAAAGTCCCCGTAGCGACACAAAGCAGCTGCGGCTGTACCTGAAAGAGACGCCAATACCACCACCACCACTTGAACCAACAAACAAGAAGCGACGACACAAAACAATATCGAATTTATATAAGTAAATAACTTTTTGATATTATAATTCTTCAAAGATAGCCTAAGATGTAGAGGCAGGCGCAACAAATATGGATGAATTGTGTAAAGCAGGAAATATTATTAGGGAAGGAGCAACTGAGGAGATGACATCACATAAGAATGTATGGAGGAGATTGACATATTGCACCGACCCCAAATAATTGGGACAAGGGCAATTTGGATTATGAATTTTTTTGGAGCGCTGTACGGTGAGTTTACCATGTCAAAAGTTAATTTCAAAAAGAGATATTGAGGTGAGTTAACTTTCGATGTAATTAAGTCATTCTTATTCTATCAAGAATGAATTTTAACACCGACAATTAATATTTTGACGATTAGCGAGATATGACGCCATGCCTTGTTATTTCATGAGTTCAATGATGCTGGTGGAAATTATGGGTGACGATAAAAAAAGTAAGTTTTCGCGTTGCGGTATTAATAATAACTATTTATTTTTCATTTCGTAAACTTGAGTAAAAAGTGAAAACCCAGTTTGATTTAATTTATTTGAACAAAGTTACATGGGTTAAATCTGACCTAAGTTTGTTGTAAACTAATAAAAGACAGTAGTGTTATTAAGAGCAGTGCGGTATAAAGCCATAGTCACGACCAAACAACATATGGCTAGCAATGACTCAATGTTTCTACTTCTAATAAAACTCGATCAAATTGTGCCATGCGCTTACCGAGTTCATTCCGACACAGCTGAATCCACATCACTGTAAATTTAAGTGCCCAGTAAACGACAATAAGCTCTACTAGAGCCTATTGTAGAGCCAATTGCCACTAAGCAGGTAATTTAATCAATAGTAACGCGGATTGGCGAAATGGGAATGTTTAGTTACCTCTACCGAAATTTTCTGTAATAACAGGCGTATAGTCAAAAGTTTATACAAACGAGGTCAAGTAGGCGATGCGATGTGATGGAATAGAACCGAGTACGATCAAACTACGATGCACAGAAAGTTATTACCAATATTGCTTAGTGTTGCGTTTCAAGTAGCGACGAAGGGCTTATATCACACGTTTACACATATCCTACAGGTTTTCCTTCAGATACTGAGACCGTGATTAAAAGCTGACAAATTATTCGTAAGATTAGTCGATCGCCTTAGTTCCCGAGTAGGGTAGTACCGTTCTGGAGGTGGCGTGCGCGATTCATATCTTTGGCAATGTGTTTATAGACAGCAGTTGTTACCGCTATGTGGTGAGACCATATGCTTCGTTGACAAAGGAAACAACGTTTGCAGTACAATTTATATACGAGGGAACGGCTAGTTCACCTAAAGGGGACATAATATTATCTTTTGTACCTTTATCTGAGCTTTAGTGTTATCATTCAATTAGTTTACCTCAGCCCACGGCTGGATACATTCCTGTCCCAAAGTGCGCCACAAAGACACCAAATATTTTTTTCACCTTCAATGTGTTTAATGGTCAAATATTGCCCTCCAAGCGACCACAAATATGTATACTGAAAAATTTAATAACCGTTTATCATGGAGGCTTTTATTTATTTTTCATCCCAAAGAACAAGCCGTGTGTCGAAACTAGTATTATGTATGCATTTTGTAAGTCGCGTGGTGCCGATGAGTTTACTTTCAGAATTAGTCACAGTGGAGTACGGCAGCGGCGCAGTGCAAGAGGCGTCTGCACGAGAAATAGCAAGTACCTACAAAATATTATGCCACAAGCACACGTCGTTAAGTTAGTTGTCTTTACACTGGCAAGGCGACGAAGCGAGGCGACAATTCAAAATTCTACAGTACATCAACTACTTTTATTCTTACATTTTCAGTGGACAATGTTCTTCGGCGACGATTTGCATGATGCGCATTCAACAATAATAAACCAGTTAGTTTATTAGGATGATAGTGTTTTACGAATTTCATACAATGTTACAATAACTTCACCAGCGCATTTGCCTGTCGGCGTAAAAAATATCAAAAATCTTGTTCTAATATCTTTTAGATAGAAAAACAAGAAAATGTTGTACCAGGCAATCAGTCAGTACTAATATATGTATATCGCAAGCTAGACAGTATGACAGCCTCTGTGGCGTGGCGGTAGTGAACGCGCTCGCTACGCAGGAGACGCGGCATCGATCCCCGCTCAGTGCAAATATTTGTATGCTTGAATATGTATATTTGCATTGGTCTGGGTATATTTGCATGGGTCTGGGTCTATGTATGTTAAGAACGAATTTACATAAAAAAATCTAAGTATGCTTATCCGCATTCTAGATTCCATAACATAAGCCAGTTAAGCTATGCTTACCATGGGTGTAGGTATCGTTGTAGAATATTTATTTATTTATTTATTTTATTTAGTGTAGTGCGTCCGCGAATACTACGGCGCCAACACACGCATTAATAAGTTTCTTTTGTGCAAATCGGCAGTCGTTGTTTCAATTTAGCACCATCTAATGTTCGCCTCTTTTAAATGTACTTGTTGGAAGCACATTAGCTGTGGACTTGATCGCACTTTAATTCCACAACTGCATCGTTAATGCTTGTTACGAAACGCGCGTTCGCATCAAACAATATTTAATAGCGCCTGTTTACTACAATCATAACGTAAACTGGTAGAAAATAGCAGTTTCACAATTATGCAAGGTAGGCATGAATCATTCGATTTTATGTAGTCAGTATATCGTTGGATACGAATAAAATCATAGGACTCGTGTTGTTTAATAAAATTGTTATGTATTGTGTGAAACAAATTGTATAATGAAATTAAATAAGCTATGGGCACAACAATTTAATGATAGTGCATGTAATGCCGGTGCCAAACTTCGCAGCATGGTGCCAACTTGGTTGAACATCATTGTACTATTTTGTGCCATACCCACAAAAGGTAGACAACTCGTTCATACATTATTTTAAAATCGCATATATCTGTTGCAATTGGATCTAATGCAAAAAGCTAGATTATTTGATAATTTAATATCTAATTGATTTGGTAACGAGCCGTACCTACTATCGCGACAGTACTGCAAATTAATAGTCAAACAGCTACGTTAATAGCGTAGTCAATGACTCCCAAAATAGCTCAACTACGCTAAAAATAACTCAAGATTAATCTACATCTATTAATAGTCAAAGTTGGTATTCCGTGACTAATCAGGCCAATCAGGGACGGTAACGGTGAAACTTTTTGATAATTTTCGCGACCTTGTGGTTTATTTTAGGGTTTTAGTTTGTTGGGGCGCAGTTGATGATTTATTTATAACGATAAGGAAGTCAAACGCTGCGCATATTTTATCGTTCTATTGAGGGCAGGACCTTTAGCCGGTGAGCATGTACGAATATCATTATGAAAGAAGAACAAGCAAAAGGCGTATCTTAGGCCAGTCATAGCAAGTGGAAAAAATATTTTCATACACATAAGCAACGGGAAAGAGGATTGATTGTAATGGCTATATATATATTAGATTTAACTTTAACATCATTTAACTTGCCTCTCGTAATCAAAGTTGGCACTTACTAGCTTATTATGATTTATTAGGTATTAATCAAATCTCTTTTACAGTGCTATTCGAAGTCGGCTTGAATTTCCCACATGCTGGCAGAACATTCCTTCTATGAATAAATCGTATTCAGAAAGCCATTCGACGTCATCGCGCATTTCGCTTCAGCGAAGGCTTTAACTCAATCGGATAAGCCATTTACGTCACAGAAAAATCTTTCAAAGGAGGCATTAGGGGCTCTTGCTGCAAAATGCCAGCGACATTTCGAGAGATACTGAGAATTGTCACACTCGGCTTGAAGTGTACTCAAATTTATGAATTAGATCGTAACCTTTAAGTGCATAGTGGCGAACACCTTGTGTTATCGATGGCAGCGTAACGTATGGAGTTTAGTTCGAATGGTTCACACTGTACTGTTGCACCGCAGTTTGCAACTTCAGACCGTTTAGATTTAGAACCTAAGACACATGCCATGTCTACGGTAAATTACGATCCTTAAATACTGCTTGAATTCATACAAAACACAATCCAACATCCTAAATATATCAGAATCAAATCTTGCCCAAATCCTAAATATCCGAATTTCTAAAAGAATCTTTCCATGCTCTCGAGTTTCCGGTTTTAATCGGGTATATTCAAATGGTTGATATGCAAAATAAAACTTATTAATTTAATCTATGTTATTCGAGTACACTTCATGCCTTGCTGTCTCAGGTTGCCTAGCTTTAAATAACTGTACGTAATTCTACTCTTCGTGAGCAAATGCCGCTTTACCATTTACGTACTATTCAGCATCTATTACTATAGCGGTAAGGTGGATTTTAGTTCGCAGGTGTTGAGGCAGTTAATTGGTTTGCGTGGACCACAAGCTTCCGCCATTGTGTCCGTATCTGCTTGCATACAACTGTTGGATTCTATTCTTATAACGTGAGGCGAAATACAATTGTGTTGAATTTCGATTTTTGCACTGCGCTAGGAAATAAATATTTGTCCCAGTTACTTTACAACAGTTAGTTCTTTTATCGAAACATATTTCGACTTTCGACGAAAACACCCAAGTTTTGTGCCTTTGTTATTATGAAATATATGATTTTGGAGTTTGAACAGGTGTAATTGATTATAAATACATACAACGAATGTTTTGAATAATAATTGAAAAATACCTTAGTAGAATTAACGCTCTGATTTTTAGAAAAAATCACGTCGTCGTTTTGGTACAAGACACATCCCAGTTGCATAAAATTAGCAGGTATGCCGACCTGTATATTAGTTTGGTTTTGTGTATTTGCCTACCTTCCGTATCTTCATTATTCTTTTCGCCTTCATCATAAAAAAATAAATGTTCGTGTAGCAACACAACACGAGAAGTATTTTCACGCAATTTTATCTTTAATTGCAAAGCAATAAATCAAGTAGATACATCATTACTGTTTTGTGCAAAATTTCCCACGGAAGAGCTCTAGCGGTGCAAAAAATAAACAAATCGCGTGCGCATGATGCCTAACTGTAGAGAATAAATTACCTTAACGGTTCCCATTACAACATCTAAACAAAGAAAACTTTGACAGCGTCCAGGTTTACACTTTACACTTTCTAATCATTTCCACGAACTATGTTTTTGTGCTAATAGTGGGTAGACCAAAGGCTTGTCCTGCTTTGACTTCTGCACTGGCGACACAGAATCTCTCTGTTCTTACAGGGTCGGCAGCATGAGTGACTCCCCGGGTGTTGCACACGTCCATCGGCCACGGTAACAACTTTCTGTCAGGTGGCCCGTATGCTAACCTGTCATGTAATAATAAATAAAATAAAAAGGGAATTATTTAAACGTTTGTCCCACGGAATTTCAACACTAGTGAAAATGTCCGACAGCTGTCGCTAGTATGGCATTGGCGAGATGTTCAATATACCCAATCACGCACGTCACTGTTTATGTAACGTGGCTAACCATAATATTTTGTCGACAATCTTTGCACACTAACGAGACTTAAGGCCGCTTACTTGTAAAAACAAATATTTAAGTATTCCATAGTTTGACGTATGTAGACCGCAACAATATGAGAAGATGAAATCTGAACAATTTAAAACATTGTCAGCAAGATCTTAATACGGTTAAGTGCGCTGAAAAAAAAAGAGCTATAAGAAACAAAGGCTTGAACAAAAACCGGTCCACGTTTAAACTAAATAGTCGCGCGGCTGACTCACCGCAGTCACCGCACATAATTTCGCATCGAGACTATCTTCTCCACACCAAGACAATTTTGAAATGAAGTAAGAACAGTCTACTTACTTGCACTTGTATTGCAAGTGAAGGACATCTTTTTAAATCGTAAAGTATTATTCGACTAGAAAAACATAAATTGCCCGAAGTAAGACACAGATAGCCGATCATGATATAGTGTCAAAATGAAAACGTAATTCTAAATAATCGCGGTTACGTTATCACATGTGTTCTATCAACAAAACAAATGAATCATTAATTCGGACCTGCCCAAATACCGTCATGCCCGCCAACCCATCTTCTCAAAGGCAATGGGATGAGCCGCTCTGTATTGGTGTTAAAAAACATTTAATCAGTACAGTTACCACTTATGCTGAGCGTGCTCGCCTAATGGCTGTGGGGGAATGGGAATCTGGTGTTCGGCTCCAGGCCCTTCCTTCGCCCAAGATGTTGGACGACACGACCTTTGACCTTTTAACGGCATTATCCGTCGGGCTCTTGTCATCGCCGCCGGCGTGCCAGCTATTCTTGAACCTGTAGGCTTGGCGCGCGACGATGGTAGGAGACCGGACGGTATGTCGTTGTTGCCTTGGAAGATGGGTAGGCCTTTGGTATGGGACGCAACTTGCGTCGACACCCTGGGTCCTTCCCATCTACCAAGTACAATGGACTGCGCATGCGCTGCTGCTGCATCAGCAGAGACTCACAAACGGCGCAAATATACCAATTTAACTGGTAATTATATTTTTGAGCCGTTTGGAGTCGAAACTTCGCTATTCAAAGAAATAGCGAAGCGCCTAATCGACTCTTCCCGTGACCATAGGGCTGGCATATAGCTCGCTCAAAGAATTAGTATCGCTATTCAGCGTGGTAGATGCCGCCAGCATTTTGGGCACGGTACCAGTAGTGGTCGATGGAGATGAATTTTTTTTATGCCTAAAGTTGCAGTCTCTCCCCCTCTTTTGTGTTATTTGTGTGTATATAGCATAGTATTAAAAAAAAAAGAATCATTCATATATATAATCAAAAGGTTTTATGTTACAGATAGTCCTTTAGCTGACTTCGTTTGGCATTACATATGCACATTATGTTCTATCGACAGATGTAGTGCCACCTGGCGTGTTCGACTTGGCCATTGACGACTATGGTGGTAGTAGATACATCTCGCTCAACAATCGATCGAGTCAGGGCGTTCGATGCCATCGTCACACGGAACAAGTGGTTACGCACACGAGTCACACATTGACTTTTGAGAGGCTTTGATAAATCGTTTAGAGCACACTATACGATCACTTTTCAATCAATAATATATTTGTTGTTTGAATGTAAAGGCTGTATTTATATTGATCGAGTTAATATCACTCAACCAATTGGTATAATGTGGTAATAGACAACGTTGATTGGATTATGACTTTTGGCTACAGCACGAATTTATGTAAACCACTTATAAATCAATATAGATTGGCTAGTCTGTATCGACGACAGCGCATAACATAAACGTCGTACAACTGCTCTATATTTTACAAAAGAAACATTATTGTATGTTAAATGAGCAATAGGTGCTTAAGCTCTCTTTGACGCACATTTGCAGAAATGTAACAACAAAGGTCGAAAATATTGACTTTCATTAGCAACTAAAGTGAACATCGAAAGTGAATTGCAATAATATATGCTAATAATATATTTCCTTGTCGTATTTTTTAGTATTTTGATAGATACTTATTTCACAACGTTGACGGTAACATGATAGGCCACGTGGATGTTGTTTGTAACAAAAACTATGATAATAATATGGAGGTATGGTAATACTTTGAAAGTTTGTGTTAAACAGACAGCACTGTATTTAAATTAGTACCTAGTAATAATGAGGTACCTATATAAAAACCGCTATGTTCTGTTATTTACACCACAATTGAGGTAGACGCGGGCGCCGGAGCATGACTCACGCGCGTCGACGCGAGAGTCGTCGTCCGTCCCTCTCTAAACGAGTATTCGGTATAGCTGTCTCGCTCTACCACGACAAGGCCTCGTCAAGCGATATTTGAATTTCGTTCATTAGACCAGTTTGTATTAAGTTTATCGATTGCATTACAATATCCACGAATGGACGTCTGAATGACTCTTTAGTTATTCTTAGCACCGAATATGGCAAAATTTACACTAGGCAGCTGTATTTTAGTACGATTTTATTGATTTTTATAGTCTAATAACTACCAACAAAGGAACGAAATGACAGAAAGATGGTTAAAATCCTTTTTCGGTACAAAATTTCATATATTAATATAAATAAGAAGTAATCAATATGAGTCAGTGACTCGGTACGTAATTAATGTTGCAAAGAAATAATATGATAATTGGATGACAGTTACTACAAACAAGCGGAGTCTCCAATTTAACGTGAGCAATTGTCATCAAAACGAGCCAACCTGTTGCAATGACAGGAAATGATATACACCATACATCCCCTAATTAAGCTTATTTAGCTCACTTTGACGTAAATGCGTTTGACCCCACATAGAAGAGTAGGCTAATTGTACAGAACAGAACCGAGGACGAATATACTCAGTTTCTGTCCCATTTAAAGCTAATTTTCGGTGAACTCTTATTATTAAATACCTTTTGTAGTTTAAAGCTATTGTTAGAAAGATTACGAAAATTAGTAGTACATAATATCTTTTCAAAGAAGAATCAGGAGACTTGGGCAGAAAATTTTGTTATTTCGGATACCTTAAAGACCATTTCAGGAAACCACGCGGGCAGATCTGCGAGCACCAGCTAGGTACTCCTAATAATCCATAATAATATTATAAATGCGAAAGTAACTCTGTCTGTTTGTCTATCTGTCTGTATGTTACGCTTTCACGCTTAAACCACTGTACCGATTTTGACGAAATTTGGTATAGGCGTAGATTAGACCTTGATAAAGGATATAGGCTATATTTGGTCGCGATATCCGACATCCACGCGGGCGGAGCCGCGGGCAAAAGCTAGTGAAACATAATGCTTCATGGGTCCGTCGCACTCATGGTGTTCACAAAGAAAGCTGTCAAAACCGCGGTGAAAATGTTCGTTAGCTAGAAAGATGCGCGTTTGAATGGACGTGTGACGTAACCACACGTGGGACGGTGACGGTGCGGTGAAAGTCTCACGACATTGTACTCAGATAAACGCGTGCCTTGGACCATTACGACAAAATGTTTTAAAGTTAGAACTAGTTTATAATACTCATGCCTATATGATATTGTCGTAAGTTACCGCAAATATCACTCAGTAAAATAAAAAATAAGCAACCGATCGTCAGAGTAAATAATAAATAAAACAGTTAAAACACATACTTAATCTCAAATACATTTGATGTCCTACCAGCGGACGAGCCGCTTTCAGTCAGCCGGTCTCTTATTCCCATGTTAGTAAATATAATACATCAAAATAGGTTTTATTGTTACAAGCTTTTTTGCACTGTAACGTTGTGTGTGCAGTGCAGTGCAAGAGCTTCCTGCGCCATTAGAACTACAGTCCCCTCATTACAAGATGTAAATGTCCGTCGTTATTACTTTAATTGTGAACGATTAGACGCTACGCGAGGTTTTCCCCGAGATTCAAACATTGTGAAGAAAATGCTCCATTATCCTTGAGAATGTACGTCTCTGTAATAGTGTACGATATCTATGTAAACAAGAGCGGGGTTTACCAATGATAGGAGCCGCGATAACTAGAAAAACGTTAGGCATCATGTTTTTCTCAATGAAATTCATAAAGGTTGGATTTTACCAGTGAAAATAATTACGTGCAAGTTCAAAAAACTGGAATACATACCTACATACAATGCTTTTCTATCCTGGCATTAAGAGTACTAGTGGCAATATCCGAGTTCTGTAATGACAAATATTTTTCTACGAAATGATATTTGGTTTTCGTCGATTCATACCTTACTACGTGTTGACTGCTATATACGGTAAAAAAAACACCTCATTAGTTCGTTCATTATATTGACAACCATATGTCTAACCGGTTTTTAATAGTGATGCAGTGGCAAATCCTTTTTTATTACTAAGGTAGCAAGTAAATACACAGGCCCCCTGATTACCTTGGCTTTTTATTGCTTGCTACATGGGAGTGGCATTGTAGCGTTGCAATCGGCAGACGATAGCTATGTGTGAGGGTGTAGAAGGCGCACCAAAATCGTTGAGGCTCAAGCAAACCTGACATGAAAACCGGTAGGTACTGCTACTGATTATACCGTTCACTCCATAGCCATGGTAACTCAACCTATTGAGGAACTTTGTACAAGTTTTGGATTTTGCTAATAATGAGAACAATCACAACATCTGGACCCAACAAGTTACAATTCTTAGAAAAATTATGATACGTAATCGACATGCGAAGCAACGGGCATCGGTTAATTTATTATACTAATAGTAAGTAATAATATTAAACGAGTGCGATCGCAACCTCCACATTTGGCGGGCACCAGATAATCCATGAATCACACCACCATGTATGGCGATGAGAATGTTATCTGACAAATATCGCTTCATTTCGTGAGGCATTTATTTTTTGGTCACTACTAAAATGGATATCGGTGTGTGGATATTATTTTTTATTGGACATTATTGCTTTTACAAGCTTTTATAGGTTCATTTCTGAAAGGATACGTTGACTTGTTTTCAAAGTCTAAACTTCATGCATAAAAACCTCATACACGAAAAAAAAAAACAATTTCCCGGAAATCTAGCCTGAAATTGAATCAACTAGATTCTAAGTGTAATAGAAAGCTGTCCTAACTTTACTCTCGTGCCGTTTGTGCGTAATGAAAAACTAAAGGCATATTCAAATGTTGGCAACAGCAAATATTACGCTGCCGAGCACAGCGCAATATTTGTGTTGCCAGTGTGTAGCCAGTGCACAGTGGTCCATGTTCCTAAGAAAGGCGGTCATAGAGGTTGTATGTCGGATTAAAAATGAAATATTAACTTTTTTATCTAAAAAATGATTGTTTTAAGGTTTTAATGATAATAACATGTAAAACAATAGATATATTTTTAAAAAGGTAGATGTATATTCTCAAAAAAAGGATCCATCCATACTAATAAATAATAGGTCACAATAAAATAAGTTTTATTTATAAATTATTTCTGAAAATAGCTCAATTTACATATCTAATATATAAAATTCTCGTGTCACAGTTTTCGTTCCCAAACTCCTCCGAAACGGCTCGACCGATTCTCATGGAATTTTGTGGGCATATCGGGTAGGTCTGAGAATCGGCCAACATCTATTTTTCATACCCCGATTCGCGATAACCGACATCCACGCGGGCGGAGCCGCGGGCGACAGCTAGTAAATAATAAAATTTACCAGATAATAGAAAACTGCCCATAGGATTTATATAAAACATCGTCTTTTTACATAATAGGAAAACATTATAATTCACAATATTTACAGGTTTCTTTTATGCCAATATAGTTTAAGTAGGTACAAGTTTTTTAATAAAATGTATTGATGTTTAGTTAGTTCAACTTCAGTAATAAATGAATCGATTTCATCAGAGTTGAATTTTAAGAAACTGTCGGCTGATTGATTGGTCTCACTAAGTAAAGTATTTATAGCAGAATCGTCTATTTGAGATAAAATTGCCAACCTGCGACGTTTGCTTCTCTTGCTGCATTCTCCAAACTCCTTCCTGTGCTGCGTCCTGCTTGTAGATTGAAGATATTCGCTTGTCTCGTCGTCGTTTTTCATGTAGTTCTCCGTCAGAGCTCCCAAGAATGCAGACTTCGATCTCATTTAACCAGTCACCGTATTTGGCAATCAGCTTAGCTTTTGACCTCCCTAGTTTCTTCCAATATGCAGCAAACCGGTTACAGAGATTACAAATTAAATCTCTTAAGTAATCGGTCTTGATATTTTCAGTGTCCGGTAAAGAATTTGCTAGCATTCCAAACACTTCACGAGATCTCTCTGCCTCATTTTCTTTACTTGTCGCATTCAACCACGTGTCTAGGACAAGCACTCGAGGAAAAGAACACTTGATGATGGATCCTACAGAATAAAAGAAATGAAAATTATAAGGTATCAAATTTACCTATACACGACTTTGTCTTTGTCATGACCTATAAGCAATCCTCGGCGCACTTTGGCGCACCTAGATGTTACAGATTCTAAAACTAGACAAACAAGAGATTATTTTGATATATGTTTCATCTTTGGGGATTCGTTCCTTCCTAAGTAAAAGTCTAATTAAATATGGCAAAGCGGTAAAACTCAAAGAAATCGGAAGTCTTTCTTGATGGTGCTGATTACAGATAACGACACGGTTAAAGTAAACACAATAGGATTAAAAATGTCGTACATACCTTCTATTTGAATATCCATGGCACAAAATTATCACAAACAGACAATTTCCGAGAAAACAACACTTTAAAACAATAGAAATTTTGCCGACAAAGACAACGCTAATTAGCACTATTGGAATGTTATCACTTCGGTTGCACAAAATGAAATGATCCTTTCATGTTATTGTAATTTTTTTTAAATCTGGGGGTAGAAGGGTTATTTGTCTACCCTGTAGTGATAAATGACGTCATAATTCAACCATCGACATTTCAGTCCTATGACCTATGGATGGACCACTGTGCAGTGTGGCGATTGAATGTATGTGAAACGGATTAGGCTACGGACAGACTTCCCTTTTGTTGATAAACTTACAACTAGCGATTTGTTTCTCCAGCGCAGAGTCGCGGTTATTTAACTAACCGTATCCAAAAAGTTACAAACACTTTTTTTGTTATAATGGTGCTTCAGGGATAAACACAAAGAAATTAGGAATTTAATTCGTAAAATCTGCAGAATCTGCAGAGTCATGCGCGAACAATATATCGAAAGTATAGCAGTCTAATTTTTTTTTTTAAACGCACACTTAGTCAATATTATTGAATATCCATGAAGCTCTAATGATAATTTAATAATAACGTATAAACTTCACTCATCATTCTGTCCTCCTGGGTGATTTAAGTGCATGGTAAATATTTATGGGCACAAATAATATAGAGCCAAATCGTTTGGGTGAAATAGGGTCCTTTAAATTCTATTTTTTATCATCCAGTAAAAAGTCCCGAGGCTTTGTGGCAGTTGCGATGTAAAAGAGCTCAGTGAGTCCACAGCCTTAGCACTACTCGGCGTGCTATAGAATGGGAATGCGGTTTGTATGCTTTATTCCACTTGGGTGGAACGAAACTACCATACGTATTGCTAAAACACTTTATGTAAGTACGTACACTGTAGGAGCTCAAGGTAGCGTCAATATTGCCAGTTTGGAGAGGTCGCAGAGCAGGGACCTTTTTAGAAGTGAACGAGGAAAGAAATAGGCCTAATAAAAATAAATGTAGGGCAGGAATTGGTAAGGAAAGGGGTCACGCTTGCGATTATACTGAAAAAATTGCAGAACACATGACATGTGGCAAAATACAAGGACAATATTCAGTGTTCTTTACTGAAAGGTTTTATTATTAATTTCATATCAATAGTTTTTTTTTATATAAAAAGAATATTAGCAATCGAAATTATCGTAATTACTAATATTCCCTCTAACCCCTCCAACTGAGCCAAACTGCTTGTGCTAGGAGTGGGTTCACGTCGGTAGTATAATGGCTAGGATTCGAACCCGGGACCTTTCGATCGTGAGGCCGACCGCTTAACCACTAAGCTACCGACGCTTTAGTGCAAGATGTATTTACATTTTCAAAGTATAACACCATTAGGTGTAAATAAATGACGAACTAACTAACAAGAACACTGTCTGTGTTTAAGGTAAATATATGTTTGGTCCTCCTATCTTGCTTGCCGTGTGTGTCCATAAGTACAAGTTCACCACACCGTACGGGCTAGTTACTAGTCAGTCTTATGGACGTTGTAACTAGCTGGCCTCGTTGCTCCGCTCGTGTTCAGTACTTACGCATGATTGTGTAACAAACATCCATTCAAACTTTCGCATTTATTTATTTACATCTCATATCTTTAACCTGTCAAGTGAGTAAATAATAGACACAATAGGTAAACAATAGACTCGCGGTGCGATCGCACCGCTTGGGATCTTAGACTTTAATTGGATATCATCTAGTTTTAATGGCCACACAATTCATAAGTCAAACGAATGTATTTACGATATGTACATTTGATATATTATTTTCTTTTATAGTCCATTAAAAAGTAATAAATTACACGATTTAAAATATAATGAATAACAAGATTCGGATATAATTAATTAGTTAAGAGGAGAAAGTATGTGTTTACGATATCATATGCATGAAGAAGTGGATTACCACCCAGACAGACTTCATCAACTACACTTTTGGTACACATTTACATCAAAATCAACATTCAGGACCGGATTTGAACAGGTGACCGGTTATTTCTGCGGCAATACTCTGAACAACTCAGTTTTGACTTTACTGTATAATACACGCTTTAGGGCGAAAAAAGAACTCCACATCGGAATTCTTATAAAATAAATAGGTAGGTCCATAAAACAGAAACACCTTTGTTCCAAAAAAGGGTTTAATTGAACAAAGCGCTTGATATAAAAGAACAATGAGTGCCGGGCCGATTGGCCGATTGACATCAACAAAGAGTCCACTGCCTCAGGAAGCACAGTAAATACATAGGCACTATCTTATTGAGATTGAAATCAAGGACAATGTCAGCTCGCAAAACTTTAAGATACGGTTGTCCTATACGATACCTGAGAAAATAAGTCTTTGTAGCAACTAGTATGCTATCTAGTAACTCTGGGTGTTTTGTTAGTTTGGGATGCAACCCAAACTAATAAAACACCCAGGAAAAATACCCGAATGCAGGATGCAACTCACTATAACTTGAATGATGATAATGACAAGAATTTGCAAGTTTCGCAAATTAATTAACATTACATTTACATTCTAAATGTTCAGAGACGGGAGTCAGACGGAGACCTCGCAATAGACAAGGCGAAACAACCACGGCCGCTTTCTAAACCAAACAATGAAGGAAGTCCTGAATTCGTTGCCTGGCTTTGGTTTTTATAAATAACTATAATAACAACATTAACAACACTACCAACTATTAAGTAATCTGTGTGTTGATTAACATCAAATAAAAGTATCATAATAACCTGACAGTTATAGATATCATATAACTATCACGACTATTATGTAATGATACACTTGTCAAAATTTGAACGTCCAGTCTTAGTAACATTATGCCTACTGTTAGTAATATTAGCAGTAAGCCTCCTACAACAAACTGTTGCCCAAGCAAACGTTACGCTCGCCTCGCATCGCATCGCAACACAACACCTACGGAACTATAATGACATGCTTTTGGATCACTCGTGGGCGAACGCGACACAGTTATCATTAGGGGTGCGTAGTTAAATTAATAAAACTGCATCTTCATACAATAAACAATGGAATATTACACACAGTACACAATTATTTCAACCCCTTAACTTAAATGAACCATACAATCATTGGGGAATGGTGTAAAAGTAACTAAAAGCAAGTTTCCTCTGGTATTACTAGTGTAACTATCAGGATATTTACCATCTATGTTTAATATTAAATGTAATATATTATAAGTGAACATAATACTTTAAATTCCTCTGGTGTTGCTTCTAACAGCACTAATATTTAGTTAACATCGGGCGTTAGATCTCCACACGAGACTAGTATTTTATAGGAACATTAAGACGGTAAAGGTATACGCCCCGTGGCGGCAACTGGCCAGTCTCCATAAACAACGGCAATAAACTGGCACTTGGGCTTTAGCGACCTCGTGCTGTGACCACGAAGCTCTGCCAATCCCTAGTCTCGGGAGGATCGTAACATTCAAGTACGGCTAGCGACTAGGAAATTCCGTAGCACACTACTATTTTGT
Source organism: Eilema caniola (assembly GCA_949126895.1). NCBI lineage: Eukaryota > Metazoa > Arthropoda > Insecta > Lepidoptera > Erebidae > Eilema > Eilema caniola. Next base: position 234,495 of record OX421486.1, on the reverse strand, counting down.
ACCTAATGTGACTTTATGAATTACAAAACTAAATGGCAAGCTTTATACGTGAAGGTGGAGGAACAAAAATGTCTTGATTAGACAAGTTTATTAAATAGCCGTAAAACAGCTAAATTACCTCCTGGTTTTGTCATCAGCATCACGCCCATCACATAAGTTTGAAGTCGTCAAAATTAATTGTTCTACTTTCAACATGTTAACATACATTAGTTAGCCACATACCTATAAAATGGATATAACCGCGCTAAAAAGGATGATTGCATCTGCATACGTAAACCTATGTAACTTGGCAAGTAGGTCGGGGTCACCCTAAAAAAAAACTGATCAAATTGGTAAAAGCATCCAAAGATGCGAGCTAGTATAAATTGGCTTATGACAGTAGAGGAGGCTCGTTAGGTGAACCTGTATGAGGACAGAAGCATTAGCGGATTCTTGCCTATCCTTGAAGAAAAAGGTGTGGCCAATCACCTACCTGCCCTTGCGGTTTTATTATCGCACAACAGAAAAATATAATATGTTACACGTATACTTCTCCTAAAATCCTGTGTTCCTAACGCCGGGTGTGAAATAGCATCTGTCTATCACACTAAGGATCATCATTTTAGAATTGATAGCATCTAGGAGCACCTTTACACTTTACCTAAGCGTAATGGTCGGTGGGGCCGGGCTCCCAGGTAAGAGCCTCGGATAGAACCAGGACTTGGAGATGACCATTACGTAAGGTTAACATCAGGCTAGGTATAGTCATTTTGAAAAACCAAACCAAAAAAAAAGAACTGACAGTCGTCACAGAAGTGGTTACATCTGTCACGACTATTGGCATAGGTTAGGTTATTAAACATATCATAACACAAGTGACGTAGGGGCATCTTAACGTGACCCTATTCTCAGTAGGTATTGCGTGCTAGCCGTGTGCTTATCGTACAATATACGAATGACATTGGTATATAATGCAATGTACCTACCGATTGTTGTGCAACTGTAATTATATTATTATAGAGCTAAACAGCGAGGTACGAGTAGATTATGTATAAATTGGAAGTCATAATTTATTTACCTGCAGGCAAACGCTTTGTTATATTTGTCAAGTTATTCGGTTATTTAATATCACGGCTGTTATTACGAGTGCCTTAGGCATCCTGTGAGTCCCGTGCAGACTGACGAGAATATCACCACTTATAAAACTTCAATCAAACCAAACCGGGTAGGTACTGTTCGGTGATATACAGGCGTATGTATGTTAATTTGTTGCTACCTGCTACAAGCCATCCATCAGAAAACTGCTATACCGGCTATAACCTCTTTTTAAAATGGCAATGTCGGTTGTAATTTGGCCACTATTAATGTGGCCGGCGTACCGTAAGAGATGCCGTTAGCAATGAATGGAGGCTGCGGTTGACGGGCTTGCTGTAGCCTCTGAGAAATACAATCTTAATGTGGCAGCTATAATAACATATGAGATTTTAAGTATGTCAAATTGTTCGCTCAATTGAAGCTTTTTAATTCTAACTTGCAATAAATATAGTAATATACCTATCACTGGAGCTGGTCACACCGGAGAAAGCACTCGACCAGACGGCATCCCTGATTATGTTTTTCGACCACATTAGTTCAGAAGATAAAAAGAAAACCTTCTATATATGGGTTTTAGCTGGTTTTTACACACGTTTTTACACACACTATACGGCATTTATAGTGCCGTATAGTGTAACTTCTTATTAAAGTAAGTATAGTCAAAAACGTTGAATTAAATTGCAGCAGTGGATCATGCTGCATTGTTGTTCCTATTGTAAAGAAGTTATAAAAGAAGATTGTAAATGATAGAACAATATAATTTACTCTCCACTACAGAGAGCTTTAGGTGAAATTATATACAGATAAATTTTCAAGATTTCGGAATCCTAGGAAGACTAAATGTTGCTAGACGTTTCCAAGTGTTACTTTTCCTCTCGAAATAATGACTTAAAGTAACTGAAACACATCGATTTGCGACGCTCTCGCGACCCCATTTTAATTCCATTACCGGCCATCATCATGCGAGCGCCCAGCCAAGCTCGTAGGTACTTTGGAATCTAAAGTCCACTCATCTACTCCTCGATTCTATCCTTTATATGGTATCTTGGATTTTACTTCTGGTAACGACTGCTGTCTGACCCGAAAGACTAGATACTGATCAGCTATGTGAAGACAGTTCTCAGAAATTCGAGAGATTTAATATAAAATAGTGTTTGTATAGTTCTTGTAAGGCCTAATCACCGTTTAGATTATTATTGGTAGAAACCTCTCTTAAACTATACGAATAGGAGCAAGTAATATCAAGATTAAGTTAAAAGTACCTAGTTCCTCGATTGAGCAAAAAAAAATCGTTTTAGAAAAAGCATAGTTTTTGTTATCATATCACACAATGTTGCTATTGGCCTTTTGCATAAACAAAACTATCTGAAAGGAATGACAGGTCCATTTATGTTACTATAGCACCGCATTCTATTGATTCACTACATACTAGCAGGTTGTATAGGCTACAACGGTATGGACCGTTGAACAATACTAGTACTTTCCTATGTATCTATTCGTGGAATCAGTCGACACACGAGCGGTGGACAATGGTCGTCTCTCTGTCCTCTGTCAAAGGCTGAAATTCTAGACAAGTTTTTAAAAGTAAGAATGTGGCAGTAGTAAAGAACTTGTACTTGTACACAACTGTTTCAGATCGTATCAGTGCTCGCTACACAAGGTTTGCTTCACAGTCGGAATTAATAATAACTAGAGATTCTATCTAATCTAGCACCTAGAGATTCTAACAAAGTATGATGTTAGAAAAATTATCATGAGTAGCTTTAAGGCTTGTCCAAAACTCGAAAATTATTATGTATATTATTAGGTGTAAATAGCAATATTGTGAAACGAATTTTCCGTCTTGGAACACTCCCAGCAGTTGGCTGAGAGTGAGTCAAGCAGTTAATGTATTGACACAAGAAATAGTGTCACTTGCGATTATCTACAAGGAAACTTGCAGCGTTATCAATATAAATGTACTGATAGCGTGAAGTTGTGCACAACACAAGTGCTTGACGGTTATGTTATGTAACTTTCTCAAAATCGTCTGGGCCGCTCCAGAGTGTGCGTTCATCAGCTTTTATCAACTTTTAAATTACCGGGAGCGTGTGAGAAGTGTACGGAGACTGCCTTGCCCGATCTAATCCACCAACCCATCTAATCTGGGCCAAATAGGGAACCTCCCTATTTGGCCCAGATTATTGGATTGGTTTTAATGTGATATTATGTAGGTGGAACTCGCATGATGACCATTTCTATAGGGTAAGCACCATCAAAATAAGAATTCAGAGGAGTTTTGAGTTTATTATTAGAATTATTAAATATAATGTTGAGAAAAACTACTGGTTATAATAACAATCACCAAGTGTTCAATGATTCTTTGAAAATTGATTAAGAGTTTATCAGCGAATCAACGAAGCGTTATCACATTGTCTGATAAGGTTCAATAAACAGCGTTCCTATCGTGTGTGTATGTGTAATGTAGCGCGTTTGTTTTGTACTACATATTATTGTTCTCCAGTATAATTACTTGCTAGATAATGAAAGGTCGTCGCACAAGAAAAATCCTACTAATAGTTCGTAAGTAAGGATGGATCTTCCATTCTGGATGTTCGGCACAAAGACAGATTATAGTTTAGAGTAGCACAATTGCCCACACGTCACGCGGGCGGAGCCGCGTATGATGCTAGTCACTAACAAATACTTTTTGATTAATTCCGCGTTGACACACCTCGGAAGCTCTCGGAAAAATGTATGAAACAATCGCGTTGTAATTACTACAAACATAGCTCGTGTACATGCACGGTAGTGTTGATGTGTGAGAAAATTAGAAATGTCATGGATGGCACTATTTGAAATTTAAGCTAATTTTCGAGTGAGATGGCGTGATTTTTCTCACTCTATCCGTTAGTCTCATGATTTACGTCACATCCGACGGAGGCGACAATCCTGCTGTTACAAAAAGTCATATCAGTGATTTTGACATTAAAACGTATTTCCATCTTTTTCTTCGCTTCGGAAGAAAAGAATATGGCGATACATTTTGGTCCTGTCAAACAACAGAATTGGCACAAATAACAAAACAATACTACAACACGACTTTGATATGTTTATAGAGTAATTAAAACCGATTATGTTTATAAAAACTAGCTGTTGCTCACGGTTTCGCCCGCGTGAAATTTTTCATTAATTATAAATAGTCTCCGTTCCGTTCGGTCTATAGGGCACATTTCTAAACCGATTGTCACCAAACTTGACGTACATGTTCTTTGATTTAAAACATAATTTTTGCCTAGAGCTTTTTTAATCGGCGGAGAAAAGTGGTGCCTTTTCTGTCGCGTTATTTATGAACGGATATTGATGATTTTTGGCTGAAATATCCGAACATGATTCCTTACAGGTAGTTGAGGCAAAAAAACATGAAAAAAAGGGGGAGACGTTCCTTGTGGCTTTTTTAAGAACGGGTTGTCATTTTTTTATTTATTGGTAAAATATCCAGAGGGCTATAAAATAATCGTATCGTATAAAATAAATATAAATGAGGATACCAGATTTGATCTCCAGATGCCAAAAAACGATCTGGAAATCTTTACAGAACTACTAGTATTTATCCCTAAGTAATTAATGTTCCATTGCCAAGGGTGAGGTAAAACATTTCTTTATAAATGGTGTTTTTATTACTTACCAAGGTTTCTGAACCTCAACTGATCGAACGGATCTTATGCCCGGTTTTTGTAATAACTATCCTAATAGTATACTTTGTAATAACTAATATTTTTGTAAATTATTTAGAATTGTCAACGGCGAGTAGGAAATTAGAAAAATGGCAGATGAGCACATTTTAATTTAATAGTGTTAATTTATCAATTATAATTTATACTAAACGGAAGTTCACGGAAAGATATCTATTTAAAATTTATAGAAACAAATGATTTTAACCGCTCTATACTTTATAAAATTTAAGAATCATAATTTTGACAGCTCACGCCTATGAAGTATGGCTTTTTTTTCGATTTGAATGTATCACATTTAATGTCGTCCATCATGGATTCCGTCATTGCCAGGTACCGCCCATTTTGTAACCCTAGAATGTATACTAATCTAAATCTGCATCATATGCTTTTGAGTTATAATCTTTATAATGTTATAAAAATAATAATTTAGAACTGGGTATTCTATCCTTTATTTTATAGACCGTGTTAATTTTCAATGATGGCACACCTTCTGGGTGAAATTTAATTCCGGTTTACAACTATCCAATGTAAGTAAATACTCACTTAAATAAAAAAATAAAATCATAGTTTTCGAATAGAAATAAAGTAATAAGAAAAAAATATGTTAATATTTTAATATTTACTTATTTAATTCCACTAAAATGCAGTTCCTAAATAATTAACCTATAATCAATATCGGTCCACTATAATGTCACTTAACACGCTAGTTCTAAAGTTATTTTCTAAAGAACCCAGACCATATGAAAATATTATAATTTATAAGATGTTTCACCCATTTATTCCTGGGCGAACCTGGCATCCAGTTCATTAGTTTTTTTTTACACTGTTCATTGATGACCCTTGGTGGAACTTGTTGTTACATATATTGAGAACACTTCATTAGTTATTTATACAAAAAGGCAAGATGCATTTGAGGGTTAAATTTCACTATAGTCATGTGTGAAAGAGAGGACGCCTTAAAAACCGAAGCTAGCCGAACTTTTCACTCTTCTTCCCGAAGTGCCGTTCCTACACAATTTACTAGCGACAACCTTTGTTTTAGGCGCCCATGAAAGCGCCCATGATTTTGACGTGCGGGGAGAGGAAATGAAATCGGTGGGAGGGGGTGAGCTTCCATTCTGTACGCTAGTACTATTATCTATTCTGTGGCGTTGATTAAAATAAATTCATATTTGGTTTTAATTCTGTAAATACAAAAATTGTGATATAGAACATGTAACATCGCAGTATTCAATAATATATTATTACATTATTATAATATATGTTTCATCAGCGCTCCACCTTTCTCAATTATCATGTTTCTATTTATAATTTGTAAGTAAAATCGTCTAGGTCATTCTCTTCGAACCATCCCTGAGATGTACACTAATTATTTGCAAACTTTATATGATCAAAATACATGAAACTTGTAAAGAAAACACAGTGGTCAGACGCTCCATTAAAAGCTGGTATAAACCAGTCAGAAGGACTAAGAGAGCCGGCTTCGGGCTCCACAGTGTGAACTCGGACACGACTAAAATGATATTAGCTATACATATAAAGACGGTAGTTACCAAATACTCAATTCTATTTAACGACAATTCATTATGAGTACAGCACGAATGTATCCAAAAGTTTATAAGCGCACCAATATCACAGTCTAACGACTCTGCATAATAAGATTACTCGTTATATTGTGCCAATATCTTCATTTATCTGCTCTAATATGGATATATTAATTATTGATCCGTAGGCGTGAACTTGAATAAACCATATCCGTTGTAACTGACAGTTATTGCGACACCATTCAAATTTAAGATTAAAATTAATCTGTGGTTGAGATCGCCAAACGGAAGGCTGGACTCAAATCTGAATTGTCATGCGTCAAGGCAGTTCACTATTTTAGCTGGTGAAATCCGATTTGAAGTTAGAATCATCCAAGCTCCTCTATTCCTGATACCTCACACTGAGTGCCGTGTCGGTAAACGATCCACTCGATACACTGCATTGCATCGGTCGTGGGGGACAGGAGGAGCAAGGCCAGAGTCTATGTTTACAAAGGAGCATGTGTAACAATCTGCATTGAAATCGAATACACGTGTAAAGGATACCTTTGACAGGCCATCTGTTGAAGATATACTTATAATGCAAGAGCATTATCTGTAATAGAAAACTCGAGGCACGAGGAGATATTGTTATAGTACAATGATTAATAAAGTAACTTGTGGTAAATAAATACCGATAGAGCGATTTCACTAATAATACAAATGGACGAGAATTTTTACTGATGCGAACCCACCCGATGGCGATATCATAAACTTTGACTAGTACTCTTTCTTAAGCGCTCCAGCTAAGCTAAATTGCTTATGTTGGGAATGGACTCACGGCTCACGTCGACATCGGTAGTCTGATGGCCGATTTCTACAGTCATTGCTAATAAAACTCAAGTCATATAAACATTAGCAGAAAGTGTAGGTATATCACACAAAGCCCATGTTGTTTTATTTATATAAAGATTACTACAATTTATATAAGACAAAACCGAATTTGTTAAATGATTTAAATTGATTTATATCTTGTTTTAGTGTAAAGATAGATATAATATATTTATTTGAGACAAAATGGATTGATTTCCATCTGAACAGACGGGTTATGTTGTTAATGATATTTCTAAGTTGACTGTTTAAAAAAAGCTTATACATGTTCTACACTAGTTTAGAAAGTTTTAATCGCGTCGCAAGTGACACTAACGAGAGCGCTAACATTGACTAATGTTTACACATATGGTTCGCGTTCATATTCACAGAATGAGATTTGTCAATGCTAAAATATTTGGACTTAGTCACTCAATCCGACTGGGTATGTACTAATGTTAACTAATAAGTAGGTGAAAAGGGCTATTCCCTGTATTATGTGTGTAAAAGTTCATCGAAACCCATCCATGATTACGTGTGATGCATAATTACATTCTGTATGTATGTAATGCACCATTAATTTACACATTAATCTAATAAATGAAATAATCGCCAAATTAAAACACTTTCGAAAAGTAACTCCGAGGTCTAGACATTAGAGTGAGGAAAAATCAATTTGGCACTAATTGCATGCTTTCGTATTATTACACAATCGTCCACTCCTCACAGTCCGACTGTCGACAACTGCAGCTAAAGTAACGGGGACCATGGAACTTCACTCACTGCATCAGCTCATTCTCTTCTTATATTCATATTCACCTATTTTCATCCTACATCCTGGCTAAGCCAAGCGATCAATGTTATTGTCTCGTCTTTATTCAAGCGTCACCCTCAGCTACATTCAGAACCAGCACTTTGGAGCCTTGGATCCGCTCTTCCACTCCTGTTTCCTATTATTAGGTTTACTTTTTCTTTTATGGATGCGCCTGCCTCTGAACTAGTAGCGGTAAGCTTGCGCCAGGGTCTTGTGCATTTGTGAGTAGCTTAGACCTCAGAGATCTTCGCTTACCATCAGACCATCGCTTTTTTGCTACTATAGCGAAAAAAAGTATAACTTCTCGTTCATACCCTGTCATTCCGATTGAGAACCGGTATAGCTGAGACCCCTGTACTTGACAGGCAACGTCAACGCCTTATTGGGACAACACCACAGCACGACAGCGCGGCGGTCTGCGACTAACGAGTTTCAATTTAAAATCATTTTTGTGAGTTTAAAGGGATGACCATTTAAGTGGATGATCGTACAATTTAGCCATAAATTTAAACAATCGTAACGTCTGTGGCGTGGCGGCTGTTCATGTTTTGACTGCTACGTCAGGGCGTGTGAGTTGGATTCCAGCTCAGTACAAATATTTGTATCCATGAATAATATGCATGTGTCTATTTTCACTGGTGCTGGTTTTCTGGTACCCAGCTAACCTATTTTACAAGTAAGTGTAAAATGTCCAAGAATATATTTATTTGTACTAAGTGTTGTATGTTAAATAGCAAATTAAGAGATATAACAACAGAGTAACTACAAAGAACTACCAATCAAGTATCCCAGCACCGTAAGACGGAGGTATTATTTGGAAATATTAGCACGACGCAAATATCCGCGTTAATTGCTTCTGCCGCGTCCCGCTTCAACGAGAACATAAAGAGATAAAATAAGAGCGAATAGCGAATACTGCGGGACACTCGGAGCAAACAGCCTGATACGTTCCGGCATGTAACTAACGCGACCGGGCGTTGGTATCTATATGTCGCCGCCAACTAGCTTAATCAGCCGTCCAATTAACTGCCTAGGCAGTCATTTAAACGGCGCCATTCAATTAACGGCCTGAATGATATTCAGCCGTCTCGTTTATTACATCATTTAATAACCTGGCTGGCTAATGCTTAGGCCAATCGTAAGATAGAAAATTACATACATACCTATATATGCTTACACCTATAAATCCCTGAGGGGGTAGACAGAGGTGTATTAACACACATTTTGTGATATGTTTTTTGTGATAGCTGCGCAATCCGACTTGGGTAGGTTAGGTTATAACCCCGAAGCCTTCTAAGGCTTCGTGGTTATTTTTTTTTTATAACCATGCAGAAATAAATAAATGTTCTAACTATTTAATTAAATGGCTAGGCAAGTAGTTAAACGTCATTGATCCAAGCTATTTGCCTAGCCGTTTAATTAAATGGCTGAACACCATTCAGGCCGTTAATTAAATGGCGCCGTTTAGTTAACTGCCTAGGCAGTTAATTGGACGGCTGATTAAGCTAGTTGGCGGCGACAAATACAACACAAGGCCGACTGGGGAACGAACACAACGCAAATATAAGTATTTTGGTATTGCTGCAAAGGAAAGCATTGTAGGAACTTGTATGAAATAACAGGTGTAAGGTTATAATAACGTGCTATTAAATATGTAAAATTGGTTAAGTGGATTTTAATTAATTAAAAGAAGGCAATAAAACGGATATCTTCTTACCGTTCTCATATTACCTAATTGAAATTTTGAAGCATTTACTATGCTAACTTTTCAAATCGAATAAGATAGGAAAAAGTGAATGCTCAGGTGGGACTCGAACCCACGATCTTTCCCTTACAGGGAGAATGCTCTGACCACTGAGCCACCGAGCCACACCTGAAGCTATCCAAATTCTCCTATACTACCGTCTTAGGGCGACGGTGGGAGCCATCTACCGACATTCATACGAAATATCGAAAACAATTCTCATATTATTCAGTATCAGTTTTAATTTACGGAAGTAAAGGCTTATTTGTAACTTTTTTAGCTTATATGGTATGTGTAAACACACGATGTGTATGAATAGGCATCATGTTTTGAGTTTTATAATTAAATGTTCACAGATAATAAATACTCAATAGAGTTGTGCTAATGTAACGACGTTACATCACTCAATTAAGTATATCGGCTTAAGCCAAAGACGATATCCATCAACAGTCTACACATATCTTTTAATGGTGGTGTACAATAAAGTGTATTATAAATAAATGACTAGCATATATATCTTACGAGTTACGACCACGGTCATGTTTAATTGTTTGTTAATGAAATGCTCGCGAACAATATAATTTTGTGTATGGGCCCTAGCAAGATCTTCAGGGTTAAATTAACTTTATCTGCCAGCCCCAAGCCGGTAGGTACACCCGCTGATCAACGGAAGAACCTCAGGGGAATCTCCTCTCCGGCTATATTTAGATCTAACAATGGTGCGGCGCGTATCAATCGTTAACTAGTACAAGATCAACAGCTACACTCAATGCTAAATGGGATTCTTACTGTAGTTCGACGTGTGAATGCCGATTGAATAGTGCAATTACGGGCGCCTTATTGATTGGACGTCTCCTAAGTCGGTCGAAAACTAATTATTTAGCTAGCAGCTTTACATTATCAACACTATCGAGGCCCATGTTCAGCGCCGCAATGTCTGTTTGAAATACAACTATTTTTAATAGTGCAGCTTATTACAAGATGTATATTAATGTATATTGTATAGATAGATATACTCACCCGTGCACAGAGAGGATCGCTAGCTAAACATTAATATTCCAATTGTTAGCTTAAAATAAACGTTAAACCATTTTTTATTTATTAGTGGACAAATAGCGACACGGTGGTTTATCGGTGCTAAGGCCGCCCCGACCTGACTTCGACCTCCGAGGTCGAACTTTGTTAATATCGTAATGTAGTTCTTGTTTATGAAGTTGTAATCACCAACCTTTCAGATAATTGTTTGAGGAGTAAACATTTGGAAAACAAACTTTGTAAAGTCTAATGTTGAATTTATATAATACTAGCTCTTGCCCGCGTGGATGTCGGTTATCGCTATAATACCGGTTATCGTTATGAATTGTAGCCTATGTGTTATTCTGATGTATGAGCTATATTATTGAAGTTTCATTAAAATCCATTCAGTAGTTTTTACTTGAAAGAGTAACAAACATACATTCATCCATACTTACAAACTTTCGCGTTTATAATATTAATAGGACTAGCGGTTGTAATATTTTATTTGTGCTATTTTTTTTTTCGTAAGAACCTTCTGTAGACATTAGAACCAACAGGAACTAATATCAAAGGCCTCACCTTTTTACAAGAAACTGTATAATTGTAGAATATTTGTTTTAACTCTGCACCCTTTTTACAAGTGAAGCTATCAACAAGATAGGTGGGACGTTACCGAATCACGTTTGCGCTATCTCTCATCAACACTATCGTTTCAGTGAATTACATTCACGGACACGTGATTTGTACGGTATCTACTCGCGAGGCGATTTTAAAAACTCAGTATTATTGTGATAATAGGTTTATTTGATGGGCAGAACTGTTCTATACTTTGCAATAATTATAAGCTGACAAACATAACTACATATGAACATGCCTGTATATTGTTGAAGAGATGTGTGTGTGAAATACAATTATTGAACATAAATTTTATCGCCATTTACTCCTTACTATTTTAACAATTACATATCCCGATGTTTCGATGATCGGTTGCGATTCAACAGTCATGGTCACGGGGAGACTGATGACCGATGACAAGCAACCGAAACGTCGGTATCTATATAAATATTATCGCCTATCGCCTGGCAGATGACATTCAAGTGTAAGGTTCGCTGGTGAGTTATGAAGTTGCTTGCTGGCCCCTTAACGTAGTGTATTCACAAGCGTATGACATCACCCAGCTGGCTTTCCACGGCGCTATCTTCGGTTATCAGCGCTAATCTGATAGCGTTAGCAGCTGATAACTGGCCACTGTCACACAAACATTGGGTGCCAAATTGGTTTTAGGATAACGAGGATGCGTTTTTTATAAGAACACTAGTAGTGAAATGTCTTTTTTATTTATTCTATGAGTAACAGGCACTAGAGATGTGCTAAGTGCAAACTTTTTAACGACATCACAAAAATGGGCCAAAAATTATGAGATGACGGTGTATGGTTGTAATACCAACATTTCAATCAGATCGAGGATGTTGGTCAGAAATACCAGGTCAAGAGTATAAGAATGTGTCCGCATTCTAGAACTTATATATTTCAAGCTATGCTTAGTTTGGATCAGGTATAGCGATCTTTATGTGTTTCATAATTAGTTTCTTGAGAAAATAAGTAAGAATTACCGATATACTCGTTTTGAAGTGTCAGAAGTATATATTTAAAGCCAATTATATTTTACTTTTAAAGTTGGACATGGATTGATAATAGTTCTTTTAAGCCACTGAATAGCGGATCTGACGGCCACACGAGTACAATTTTGCACCACTCTTAATTCATAAATTATATATGTATTCTACGTCAATAGAGTTAATGATTCTATAAATATATCATCGTGCATTGTTCAGTTTACTTAAATACGTACAATGTACGTCAAAGAATGAACATGAGTAAGTACCCCGACAGCAAAAAATAGTGATAACTTGATAGATATACGTATCATTGAATAAGTTGGTACAGTATAATTACAAAAATAATCTGGCGTTTACTGTTTGCTAACTTTAGCAAAAGTAATGACGACAATGAGAACCAAGGTAGTCAAGTGAATCAATGATGACTCAAGTAAATCAATGTCAAATTATACAAATCAATAACAAGTTTGGTAAAATAGAGAACACATAGTTTCCAACTTGCACTACACGGAACACCCCACCAGTACTAGTAGGTGTACTCGTTCAATTGTAGCCTGTTGCAACTCCGGATATCAAGGTCCAATTGGCGCCGTTTCACTTGGCCGAAACAAAAACCGACCGCTCCACCGTCAGCCACCAGCACACCAGCGTCCATCAACCGTGAACACGCCGAGAGAAAGAATCGATCATCTTTATCACACAAATGAAAGTCTATTCTTTTCAAAATGAGGACAACATTTGGCGTTTTCTATCCTTTCACATTTCAGAAGTACGAGGCTAAATACTCAGGAACTAAGTTGAGAAATGCTGAAGGTTACAAAAACGTGCAATAGAGAAAAGCACTGCCTATGCAGAACTTGTTTTAGTGACAAACTATAAAGAAAATGTGACAGCAGACGACGGAAAAAGACTTAAGACATGATAACCTGTTTGACAACGAAATCTCAAAGTAAAAGGACCAACGAGTAGAATGTATCGCCTAGATTTCTATACACGAACTTTTTTCAATGTCCGATCAAGGTAAGTGACCTTTTCACGGCGGTAAATCTTAGCAAAGCCACTATAGCACAGGCACTGTAGATCCACGAGTTATTAACCGAATCACCGAAGCGCGACGCAACGGTATCGGCTCGATCCGTTCACAGATAATAACTCCACCTTATATCACATCAGCCAAACTGAAACTATTATCAGTTTGAATGAAATCACTATCACAAAACTTCACGTTCTTATGTCACATCACTGAGTTTTTAATATTATAAAAGGAATGTACGGCGATTCGTCCGCTCCGTGCGGAGACCGAGAGGTGACTGAGGTGGCGGTGGTGCGCAGGCGCCGCTCCGCTCGCCGGTTATCAGCCTTCGGAGGGGCAAAGGGGGTGCGACAAAGAAAAGTTCGCACGTGATTCACCAGATAACACGTTTCAAATTGTGCATTCGATGGTGATTGTTTAGTTGTGACAACACGTTTGCATGTTTGCAAGATGTTACTCAATCCAAGAGACGCTACTAAATTTGATAGAGGTCGCGTACATAATAAAAGTTGCGAGGCACAAACGAAATACGGTTTTATTTTTTTCATCGACGAAGCAGATGGTGCCTCCGCCAGACGTCAAAACCGGCTTTTTGGGAATAGTATCCGGTGCTCTTTGGCTTCTTTTTAGTATTTTAGTACTGACTGCATTTGAGCTTCACTTTAATATCTTCGCCAATCGTTTTGTCTAAGAGTTAACAATAGTTAAGGGTTCACTGGGCACATCCTGATCACATAGGTACAGATCAGTTCGTTGGCGTCAAATTAAAGTATTGTCTACAGATATCACATTCTACTTACAGAGTTTCAGGTGAATAGATATGACAGAAGTTCATGTTTCGTTCGCAAGTTCATAACTATTCGTGACTCTATTTGCTGGGCAATTCTTAGGTATTTTAAGTCTTAAACATCGTAACTCGCAAGAGTCGCAAGAGACAACTTTTCGCATTTCAAATATTGAAAGGAGTAATTGTTAGATTCCCTTGAAGAATTCCTAACAAAAGCGGTGAAGAAGTTCTCAAGCCAAGTCGTGCATGCATGAAATAATTCAATGGCGTTAAATGCAAGAGATAATGTGCAAACCCCGTGTAAATGTTCATGACTCATTTAAAAATAAATCTGCTCACGTTTTCTTAAGGCGTGTATTGAGCTAAGTAATGAGTAGTTGTCTTTCGTTGATGAGCGAGCGGACATAGTTACAGGCCGACATGTCCTGCTAGGCTGCTATGGTCTCTACACACGACTACCGATTATTTGATTCGGGTTGAAGTTGCAGCAAACTGCATTCCAAACGGATTGTAACTGCACCAAAAGTTTAATCTATATATTTCGCTTGTAGCTTGCTCATTTTCCGCTTGTTTCCCTTCGTGGTGGTAACGCTCTGGCACCCAATAAGCGTCGATCAGATTGACTGCGACTGCGTGATTGATTTACGAAAATTTTTAATAGCACCTCAGTCAGGAAGCAGCCCGGTTAGGACTGATATCGAAAACATTCTTAGTGAAATGTTAGTATTAATACGTCTAAAGTGGTTACTCTAAACAGGCCCATTATTAACTAGATAGCTACCTAGGTACGTACTTACGAACCTTATTTGAGGTGCGACGGTTTTGGGCAACGATTTAGATAAACATGATTAGATATCTATTATACATACACGTATACAAGCGTGAGTTATGAGTATCATACAGTGGTGAGCAGAGGTAAACCAACATCATTATTTCTCCCCTACTATGTTTTTGGATGCAACAAGCCGATCACCGGGCACTTTTTCATGAACTTTGTGTTCATTGTAGGATGATGGATAGCTAGCTGCCCCAGTTACCTAATAGGTAAGACACCTACAGGAAGGGGTGGGTGAATTCGCCGGCAACCATACGTCATACGCCTTTACAGGTATGAAAAATGTATAAATATATTTTTCATAAATATCTACAGTTCTACACCGGCAAAACAAGATAAATTAAAAATACCTAAATTGAAATACACTTTTTAAGAGACAATTGTGTATTTTATAAGGCAAGAGCTGAAATCCATGTTTGTGAACATACGTGACAAGTGACAACACGCATAAACAAATCTTAAACAACTATAAACATGAAACAACATTTTTGCAAGTCCTTGACCGCCAAAAACATAGGATTCAAAACTGCTTAACAAATATTTCAATTTGGAAGTCAATCCAATTATTTATTTTAAATACTATTTATATAGGTCGGTCGTATAAAATATTTTAAATTACTAGTAACAACAGAAGAAATGTTATAAATATTTGAAATTCGAAACACTGGTTCCGTATATCCATACTTCCATACTAATATTATCAATGCGAAAGTAACTCTTGTCTGTAAGGACATAGGCTATGTTTGGTCGCGATAATCGACATCCAGGCGGGCGGAGCCGCGGGCAACTGCTAGTAATAAAATAAAGGTTTAATGAATACTGAGCGGCTGAGCTCGGTAATTGTCGGATGCGAGGTCGACGACCAATCATTACTGTTACGTCATACCGCGCCAACTTACTAGGTAGGTACAAAATACAATTATTTGTTAGGAAGTTGTAATGTACCTAGATACGAATCTATAGTTATGCATAGCAAAGCGGCTGCGTCCGCTGCCCGTGTCCTTCGTCAGTCGCAATAAAGCTGTGCCCGTAATACGTCATGTGTTTAATTTGTTCAGTGGCTGACGAGTTAAAATAGTTCGCGTGCATAAAAGTAATACAGTAACGTGATAACAAGATGTCAATAGGCAAAATTGGAGAATTTAACGTAAATGCAGACAATTGGAAACTTTACGTTGACCGACTAGATCAATATTTTGTCGTGAATGTTATCAAGAAAGAATTGTGGGTACCGACATTGATTACTGTTATGGGCGGAGAAAGTTATGAATTACTGGTAAATTTATGTACACCAAATAAACCACATACCAGAACATACGAAGAATTATGTGACATAATGCAAAAACATCTTCAACCTCGCATGAGTCCATTAGCAGAGCGGTATAAATTTCGTAATCGAAACCAAAAAGATGGCGAAAAGATAGCAGATTACGTGGCTGAGTTGAAGAAAAGGTCAATTGGTTGTGATTTTAAAACCTGGTTAGAAGAAAGTTTGAGAGATCAGTTAGTATGCGGTATTCAAAGTGAGACAATTCGTCAGAGATTGTTCGCCGAAGAGGATTTAAATTTCACAAAAGCGCACAAGCTGGCGTTGAGCATGGAAGCGGCTGAAAAGGATGCGGCGTTAGTAGAAGGGTCATTGTCGACTAGTGGAAGTGCAGTACAAGTTCAATCAATTGTAGCGAGCAACGTAAGACGGAATGGCGGCGGAGGAGATGGCTGGACACGCCCGGGTAGACAGGCGGCGTCGGCGCCGGCATCTCAGCAGCGTGGCGGGAGCGCGCGGCCGGCCAGAGCCAGACCGGTGGGCGATGCGGGCAAGCGGGGCGGCGCGGGAGGTGAGCGGGGCCAGCGCACGCAGCGGCCGAGAGCTTGTCAAGCGTGTGGCGAGTTACATGATACGGCAACCTGCAAGTTTACTTCGTACGTGTGCCGCGTATGTAATAGAAAAGGACATCTGAAAAGAATGTGTCCCAATCTAAGAGAACAACATAGTATTGCGGCGTGCGAGGGCTACAATAGCGACAACGATGCGACAAATTCGGGTAGTGAAGAGAGCGAGGAGGTAACCATTATTGATATTAATAAACTCTCTCTAGAAAGTTGTAAACCAATGCTAGTCGAAGTAAATATACAAGGTAGGAACATAAGTATGGAGTGCGATACCGGCAGTGCAGTGTCGTGTATTAGCAGCGATATGTATGAAAAATTGTTTACAGAATGTCAAATGCAATTGAGTAAAATAGTGTTACGTTATTATACAGGGGAAATGGTACATCCTATAGGCGTTATTAAACCGATAGTTAAGTATGGAAATATTAAAAAGAAATTAAATCTGTATGTAATTAAAGATGGTAAAACCGCCTTATTAGGCCGACAGTGGATACAAGAAATGAAAATACAATTTCCATTCGTATGTAACAATACGAGTACAGAGGCAGAAGGGTTTAACTTAATGAAATTCAGTTCCAGATACTGTAAAGTTTTCGAAGACGGGTTGGGGCGATTCAATGGTGGCACGGTGAGCATACACTTGCGCGAGTCAGCGCGGCCGGAGTTTATGCGCGCGCGCCCGTTGGCGTACGCGTTGCGCGAGCCAGTGGAGCGCGCGCTCGAGCAGTTGGTGCGCGACGGGGTGCTCACCCCGGTTGAGCGCTCAGACTGGGCCACCCCCATCGTGCCAGTGATGAAGTCAGACGGTAATATCAGAATTTGTGCCGATTATAAACTTACCTTGAATAAAGTTTTGGAGGTCGATCGTTACCCATTGCCTAGAGTAGAAGATTTATTGACGAAATTACATGGTGGTAAAACGTTTAGTAAGATTGATTTATCGCAAGCTTATGCGCAAATGGTTTTAGATGATACGAAAAAGTATACAGTAATTACCACGCACAAGGGCTTGTTTATGTACAATCGGTTGGTATATGGCTTAGCTTCAAGTCCCAGCATTTTTCAAAGACGGTTAGAGCAATTATTTATAGGTTTACCACACGTAGGAGTGTTTCTAGATGATATTATTATAACGGGCCGTAACCACCAAGAACACCTACATAACTTACATAAGGTATTTGATCGTCTACAAACTTTTGGTTTGAAGGTACGCAAAGATAAATGCGAGTTCTTTTCTGATTCAATAAAATACTTAGGACACATTATCAGTAAAAAAGGCGTACACACTTGTCCTGAGAAAGTAAAGGCTATTCTCAATTCACCACAGCCAAGCAATGTATCAGAGTTGAGAGCATTTATAGGCATGGTTATGTATTACGGAAAGTTCGTCAAGAATCTGAGTACAGTTTTAGCACCATTGTACAACTTGTTGAAGTTAGGGGTCAAATTTATATGGTCGAAAGAATGTCAAATTTCGTTTACAAAGGTAAAACAATTATTAGCGTCCGGGGAAGTATTGTGTCATTATTCAGCAGAGCTACCCGTGATAGTGACAGCGGATGCAAGCAGCGTGGGCGTGGGGGCTGTGCTATCACAGATGACGGCGGACGGCGAGAGACCTGTTGCATTTGCCTCACGCTCACTCACCATAGCGGAGCGAGCTTACTCGCAAATTGACAGGGAAGCACTGGCGATTATATTTGCGGTAAAAAAGTATCACCAGTATATATATGGTAGGAACTTTATTCTTAGAACTGATCACAAACCACTAACCTATATTTTAGGAAATAAAGTAGGTATACCAGTCATGGCCGCATCACGGCTTCAGCGTTGGGCAGTTATCTTGTCGGGGTATAGGTACGAGATTGAGTATGTCACATCAAAGAAAAACTGTGCGGACGCTTTGTCAAGATTGCCACAGCCAACCAGTAAGACAGAGAAGAAGGAAGTCTCGTACGTAAATTTTGTAGAGAATTTTTTGCCTATAACCAATCAAAACGTAAGTAAGGCAACCAGCAAAGACAACGCTCTAAGCAGGGTTTTATTGTACATACAATCGGGTTGGCCATCCACTTGCCCATTAGATCAATTAAAACCATATTTCATAAAAAGAAACGAGTTGTACGTAGAAAACGGTTGTGTGATGTGGGGGTATCGTATGGTCATTCCTACCGAACTAAGACCCACAATTCTTAAACAAATTCATAGTAGTCACATGGGTATAGTGAAAATGAAGGGTATTGCCCGTAGCTATGTGTGGTGGCCAGGCATAGATGGCGAGGTGGAGGACGAGTGTCGGCGTTGCGAAACCTGCGTGCAGGAGGGGGACGCGCCGCCGCGTGCGCCGCCGCAGCCTTGGCCCTATCACACAGAGCCATGGTCTAGATTGCATGTGGATTTTTTAGGACCGATTAGGGGAAAGACATATTTAGTATTAATAGATTCCAGTACGAAGTGGCTTGAGGTTGTGGAGATGGTACGTACAACCGCTTCCAATGTTATTAAAGTATTAAGATCAATTCTCGCAAGATTTGGGTTACCAAAAGAAATAGTTTCGGACCAGGGGCCACCATTTAGTAGCGCAGAGTTTAAAGAATTCCTAAAAAACAATGGCATACATCAATCATTTTCAGCAACTTACCATCCATCATCAAACGGCGCAGCGGAAAATGCTGTCAAGCTCTGTAAACGGGCGATCAAGAAAGCTTACCGTGACGGTGTGGACCTGGATGCTGCCCTTCAAACTTTCCTAATGTCTTATAGGAATACTTGTCATTCAACAACAGGTCAAACTCCGGCTATGCTGTTGCAAAAGAGGGGATTACGTAACCGTTTAGATTTATTACATAGCGAACGTAGGGTCCTAGACAAGGTGCGAAAAGCTCAAGCTAAGCAGGTGGAACATCATACAGGCGCCGAAAGAAGCCGGGAGCTTGCTCCGGGAGAACCGGTGTGGTACCGCTCCTATCGAACTTTAGACCCGTGGAAAAAAGGTTTTATTAGTAATAAGGATGGTTCACGGCAATATTCCGTTATTGGTGAGGGTAACGATCGACCAATCAAAAAACATATTGACCAAATTAAACGGAGATCGCGTTTATCGGATGTACCTTGTCCAACAATACAGACCGATAGTACACTGGAGGGGGTGGACGCCACCGGGGGGTTCGCAAGTTCGACCCCCTCGCCATCTGGCATAGCCAGAGATAGGTTATTGGGGGGGGAAGAAGTAGGTTGTAATACTCCAAAGGGTAATAGGCAAGAGAGTACAGAGGAGCTTAATCCGAATTTAACCAAGTCGGTGACACCGCCACCACAGACACCATTGGGCCGTCCCAGACGGATTAGGAAGCCAGTCAAACGATATCTTTTAGAGATTGATTAGTCTGCGGTAGGTGCATACTTATTGGAGGTTTATTGTTTATATGGTACTGATAAACAACTCTAAACTTTTTATGCCCATAAAGAGTTTAGAGTGAAACACAAGTTATTTATTGTTAAATAAGTACTTAGGTTTGCAATGTAATTTTAAGTTTCTTATCTTGTTATCTGGCTAATGTGGAGTGTTGTTTAGTTAAATAATCTAGTGTATAAAATACAGATTAGGCTCGGAGGCGTAATGTACCTAGATACGAATCTATAGTTATGCATAGCAAAGCGGCTGCGTCCGCTGCCCGTGTCCTTCGTCAGTCGCAATAAAGCTGTGCCCGTAATACGTCATGTGTTTAATTTGTTCAGAAGTCACTTCGAAAATCGATATTCGTTGCTCAAGCCCACCTGTCCTGCTAGCTGCTACACCTGCTGAGTGCTGATGGGCAAACGGCGGTCTTGTGTATGCTTTCCACTTGAGATCGAAGGAGTAAGAGCAGATATATGGGAAGAAGGAGTAGGAGCTCCCAAATACAAAAATACGTTTATGGACGCAACAGGTTTGGCGCTTGGATGATGATAATGATTTAAAAAACAGTAAGAAGTTATGAGTTCCCAACGGCATAAATGGTCTCAAAATTAAATAACACTTTTAAATAAAATGAATAATTAAAAAAATATAAAAATATGTATCTATTGTCATCAAGATATACCAACCCATTTTATTGTATTTAGAGAAGATTCGATTACAACCTCAAAAGAAAGCAAAAATAAGATACAGGTAAATAATGTTTAGTGTGGTTAAATAATTAACACACACTTGTGTGATATCTACATTTGTATCAATTAGGTATTTAATTAAAGAGAAACATGCTACATACGAACGTACAAGTCGTGCAAAAACTATAAACTACATAATTTCTTTGCGAGCTTGACACGTACAGCGCCATCTGGCGTGCAGTAGTAGCACCAATAATATGATTGTTTTTTTAACAGTCTTAGAAAATGTATACCAGTATAGATACAATTCATTAAATTTTAGAACATTTATTTATAACTTCTGAACATAGTTTGTTCAGATGATTTTAGTTCTTCTATTGGCCACTAGGTGCCGCTACATGTCTAGGAACCTCTTGTATCATATAAATATCGGTAATACGAATAAGTCAGGATTTCAGTATCATAATTTACCTTTTAAATATGTCTGCAAATACAAAAATTACTTAATTTAAAGAGCATTCAAAGAGGTGCGTTTGAATGTTCTTTAAATTACCGTAACCTAAATTATCACAACTTTCATAAAAAAATACCCCACCCCCCCTCTCCATCTAACTGATTTTCTTATTCATTTCTTGCTGGCTCTCCGGTCATTAGCCGTCAACGACTCGACTAGACCAGCAATCATTTTGTGGACAGTTTTTTGTGAAGCCAGACACTTTCTAATCAATTGTGATCTATGTGCAACAAGAGCAAGAGCCACCCGACGCGAATGATCAGGTGAAACCCTGGCCAGTCAACCGTTGGTCATCACCGCGCCACTTCAACGTGCTACGTGATAAAAACATTCATTCCGCGTCCGCCGCACTTTTTTGACCCACATTATTAAGGTTTCCTTATTCGCTCCATGCTCAATTTGTTGCTACCGGTTTCGTCTCACATTGACATTGTTGCTTACTGTTTAAAGTGTGTAATGTAACTCTACAAGTTGTTCAGAGCAGAGCCGACCTCACAGTGGACTGCACACTGATACAAGTGCTGATTAACGGACCAAACTCCAGCTCAACTACTCATCTCAAGGTTGTGTGGTCCGTCACCACCACCGGCCACCAGCTTGCAGTTAAGGCAAATTTTGGTGGGGCTACAAAAAACAAACTCGTTTACATGCTAAAGGGGTTTAAGAACATTCAATATGCAACCTGCAAAATTGATATTCCACGGTTGAAACCTTTCAATATTACATTAAATTGCCACTCTAAACCGTAACATCACTAAATAAGACTCCGAAAAACCGTAACCGTTGCTTGAACCGTAAATTATGACACACAGGTGCTGCGAGATGCGAAATTAACAGGAAAATGAAACTCCTACGAGGTAACAACATCATATTATAAGGAAATTGACATTGTACGAACAGGTTACCTCGGCAATGTAGTATATTTGAGAGGTAATTACTTCAAGATGGTCCGTGTTAATGCTTTGGTATATGTTGCAATCTGTCCTGGGACGCGATCCAGTAAGTAAGTATTCCCAACCGAAATTACTAATATTTCTTCAAACCCCGCCAGCTAAAATAAATTTCTTGTGCTAGGTGTGAGTTCAGGTCCGTAGTGCAATGGCCAGGATCCGAACCCGGGATATCTCGATCGTAAGACCGACTATTTAACTAGTAAGCTAGGAAAAACAAATAGGCAATTAATTCCACGCGGACAGAGCCACAGTAACGGATAGTAGTATATTTAAATCTACATACAAGTTATGTTATGGCATACGTAACCATGTTTAAATTAACGCAACAAAAAAGACAATTACATAAGTTACTATTTGTAGTAGTGCCAAGAATCGAATAAGATAACGTATTATCACACTACTAGACTGCGATACGTTTTAAGAAGATTACATATAAAATTAGATTATTATTAATATTAGTGTTTACATAACAACATATTTTATTTACATTACTTACAGACCGCGTGGTTACCAGCCAAGTTATAAACAAGTATTACAAGGGTAATTCATCCATCGGTTTTATCATTCAAGGAACAGTGGGCCATCATAAGGTACTGTACTGATGGTACATCCTATGCAGTTCCATCTCACTTTCTCAATCAGAAAACGAACGATAATAATACGTTATGGTAAGCTCATTGAGCTACTCTCCGTTAGATAGTAAATATACAGTCCATGAAACGGTTCACGTGGCATGCGAATTTAATATGGATTATCAGATTTGTCAGACCCGAAACTATATTTGCTTTGTACTGTTTATTGAACTGAAAAGTCCCCTACTAGGTAGACTGACTTTCTGGGATGGTGGCTACCTAGAGGCCAAACAACTTGGAGCTGTACACAATAATAAAATAGAAGCTTCTAAGAGAAACTTATCCCACGTAGGTCTGAACACGATCAATAAACTAAGTTAGTTTTTCAGTAGCTTAAAGTTTAGCTATAAATCTGCGATCGCTCGATTAAGAATATTGCTAGCAACTAACAACTAACGATATCATCAATATTTCATAAATCGAACAACTACATAGTAAACTTGAGCTCATTTAGATCACAGTTCACCGAAGTTAGAGCACAAACACGTGCTAAACTTAATGTCTTATGAGATTAGATCCAGATCCAACTATCCTGCTTCCTAGTTGGCTTGTTGATTGATTCGCCAAATGCGGTTGTGTCCAAAATTAGCTTTTTGATTGGAGCCTAGAAACCGCTTTTCTTTTTCTCCGCTTTCTTATTGTATGCAGTTTTTACGAGAGCGTCAAAGCCGAATAATAAACACTTTAATAAGTAATGACCATAATCGCTAGTTTTAATAACTAATCTTGTGGTAATGTTTGTAAGGTCATGGGCGTTCGGTCATTATAAACTTTTGCTTTCGTTATTTGTTTACCGGTAATACGCTCCAAGTTGAAGTAACGTAACCGACAAATACTTAACGCAATCATAACGAACATATCTCCAAGTATTTTTTAACCTTTGAGTGATACAGATACATAAATTTTCCGTTTCGATAACCCCAATATACCGACGGCCATAACAAAATGTACTGATTCCGTGATAACCTGACGTTAGTTGACTTGTGAATACGTAATTCTTCCTTTCGACAACTTTAAGGTCTGTCGCCACTTAACTGAAGACGAGTAAAGTATTTCAAGTTTCAAATGTGGTTAGGCTGTAACGTTATATGAATTGAAAAGGGTGTTTGTAGTAAGGCGTTTTGGAAACACGGGAGGGGCTGAAGATAAACTGAACAATTGACACCCAAGAATGTTAAGAAAATAAGCCGGGATCAACCTTCTAGATTCTAGGAAGTTGATCACTAGAATCTAGAACATACATTGCCCAAATAGATGAAAGCACTGGAAACTAGTGGACTTGTATGAAACATAGGTCGCGGTTACCGGTCTGCCACCTAAGTGGTATAAAAAAATCAACTTAATGACAGTAGAGGAAGCTTATGTAGTATTTAAGGACCGAAGCAGTTTACGGGCCGTCGTTTCTGCGTACCCCGTA
Organism: Eilema caniola; assembly: GCA_949126895.1. Lineage (NCBI taxonomy): Eukaryota > Metazoa > Arthropoda > Insecta > Lepidoptera > Erebidae > Eilema > Eilema caniola. The sequence continues at coordinate 209,965 of OX421486.1, read as the reverse complement.
GGGAGAAAAGTACGAGTATAAGTATATAATTATGTTAAAAGTGTCCATGTCCCTCAGCAAACGCTTATCATACGAGTAGCTGTCATTTGCAGACAATCTTAGTTTTAAAGTATGCCGCATCAACATTTTTGTCATGTTATTTAGAACATTTGATTGATGATGATACTTATATGATATTGGAAATCGTCTCTTAAAAAGAACTGAACATATTGGTTTGAATGAAACCGATTGCTGAACCAACAACATGGCCCAATTGTGAACCAAAGCCATTGGCACATTGAAGTTCTTAAAAATAAATCAGTCATTTAGGAATCATTGCTTTGTGTTTGCATATAAGATTTTTTTTTTATATATAAGAATTAAAATACAAACTCTTGTCAAACTTAAAGAAATATACTACGTTGTTCAAGTTCGCATCAGTGGAAAGCGATCTTAAAGTTGAGTGTTACTTAAGTACGCATCATAAATAGTAAATGCGCCTTCGAAATATTGCCGACTAGTCGACTGTTAATTTGGTTCTTATTCAACATAAATGATAGCATGGTTGAATTGTTGTTTGTAATTGTTTTAAGTAAGAATTATATTATTAGACGAAATTATTATAGTTATACCCCTAACCCCTGAACTAAGCTAAGCTAGCGGATTCACATCGGTAGCGTAATGGCCAAGATTCAAACGCGGGACCTTTCGATTCAGAATTACTCACAGTTTAATTAGATTGATCCAAAATTCTTTAATCGCATTCACGATGACTAATTTCAGCACAATAGTTGGAAAAATATTTCCATTTTTTGTGTGTGCAACACCGTGAGATTTAGTGACTGAAACGTATACGGCTTTTTAACGAGCGCGCGTTCGGCGAGTGTTTAGCAACGAAATGTCAGAAGCTTTGGCAATGAATGCGACTATTCCAACAGTCGCTTTATGGGAACTGCAATGATTTGTTGAGTCGCTATTTCAGGATTCGCGCCTGGTTGGTAGTCGCGCAGGTGTGTACATCGATAGGTGGGTTCACTCTTTTTAATCTGAAACTATCACAGGGGCAAAGTGATTCACAGAAAATAGCTATTTTGCTCATAAAATATACTACTGCATTAATTCATACTAATATAATAAGACAAATGAGAATTCTTCAAGCAAATAAATCCCATTTCATTTTATTTCATTTCAATTATTAACTTTAGCACATTACAGTCAATGTTGATGACGAGAATAAACCGGAACTGAATTTTGACCATATTTTTATTATGGGAATTGAATTTCTGCTTGGCGTGGCGGTAGAGTACCTAGTTGTTGTTTATGTATGAATATGTCTCATTGTATTACTTGTTTGAGTGTGACTAAATACAATGTTACATGTAGTAAATGAAAACGATATTATATAAGACTAAAAGCATACATAATCTGTATCTTGCTTTAACTCTATACAACAGAATACAATTACATATTCACATATAATTTAGTTTTTTATTCTCAAGCGATTACACACACTTATAAGTTGCCTTACGTCATCTATTAACACACTCCGGGTACAGTGGTTACATTATAAAGTATTAGTCACTATCATCAAGTTCACAGGATTTCTTCTACCCCGAGATTCCATTGTTTTCTCTCCCTATTTTATAAGATTTGCCAGCACGTGCATATAAGATATATCGGTATATCATCATAATGTTAAGAAAAATAAAAGAGGAACCTGATCTGAACGTTATCAAACCGAGATAGTGACGTTATCGGCGCGATAAACTTGAAAATGTACATTTACAGTGTGATCTATTTTTGATGCTATCTGTGTTTGCATTGGGAACGTCGTATTTGCTCTAAGGTTGCTGATGGCAAGCTAATAAGGAACTTCATAAAATACAAATGAATACAATTACATTCTGAACTACTTAATTGTTTGTAAGTTGTACGACTTCCATATTGCGGATGATCGAATAACGTTGAGCGTGGTTATTTATAGTAGGTGATTAACAATCAATTTGGAGCCAGCCGATTAAATAGTTTATAGTATTTATAGTAGAGGTACTCAGTTTCCGAGATAAGTTTGTGTACCCAATAAATATAGGCTACAAACAGTGTTTTTGGGAGTCTATTAACGCTAAGATGACGATTGATAATCAACACACGTTCCAATCAACACACGTCGTAGCCAGCGTACACCATCTCACAATTTAAACAGTAATCAAATGTATTCCTGATTGTAAATGGAGCTCTGAGATACTTTACCAAGGAGGTAGCACGCAGTAACTGTCGTATTGCTTTATTAGATCCAAGTAACCACATACAGTGGCTTGTGAGCAGCTTTAAAGTAATCACGTAACGTCAAAAACAAAAACACCTCAATATAATTTTCCATCGAGTTAAGTGCGAAACGTGTTTATAATTTAATTTGCACTTGTATTATATTATTAGCGAATAACAGTATAATTTGGAAGCCGTGGGAAACAGCCAACAGTGGCACAAATAAAATAGCTATGATTCAAAATTACTTGAATATACAATACATACGGGAAATAAGAATGTACACCTACATACTTATATAAATACACTAGCTGTGCCCTACAGTTTCATGAGGATGGATGTGTGTGTGACTGGATGTTTGTCTAACCGTCTCACGCAAATCCTAACAATCGATTCCTGTAGGTCGCAGGAACGAATATCGTAATGCTCGAAACTAACGCGGACGCAATATCTCTTCCACACCCTTAACAGCTCTTTCAGCTGCAGCTTTCCTGGACAGAGCAGAAACCCCTTTTACGGCACAGTGGGTAACATAAATGCGTGTTAAAAATAAAGGTAGGCAGCACACGTGCGGCCCGATATAGCAGGCTCGCTCTCGTTCGAGGAACTCCATGTTTATTCGTTACCAATCCCTCTCCCCTCTCCCCCTTCGATTGTGTAAGCGTCGTATTGCGTATTAGTTACTAGCACTTTGTATTGCTTCTTGGTAGGTGAAGTTTTGAATGCAAGCGGTATCAATAGTTATCGTAAAATTGAAGTAGGAGTTGTAAAGTATTGATCCTGTTTCTGCGATCCACTAGAATGCGCTCCCCGGATGAAAAGTAGCCTATGTGCATTCGAGATTATAACCTGTATCTATGCCAAATTTCATCCAGATCCGATCAATTGTTTGTGTTCAAGAAGCATCAAGAGCTTCGATCCACCTATACAGAACAGACCCACTGAAAACTGCTCACATAAGTCTAAAATGTAATATTTTTACAACTAACAAGTTATAAATTGCAATTAATGCACCGACAGATAAAAAAACATCTTTAATTTTCTAGGGAGAGAATATCAACCACTTCTACAAAACGACTATTGTCACGTAGAAGTGGCTCATTGAGAGGTTCAGCAATAAGAGTAGAAAAACTGTTATGTACTTATAAAGACAAGTATTTTCTAAGTGATAATTGTAAATACTAGTGATTAAAATGGAGTGGCCGGGCGTCTTCACAGCCAGACCCTTTTTTTCTCATATACTTTATCTATTGCCTTGCGGATCTGGCTGTAAGGCGCGGTTTTTCAGAAGAGATGTGGCGGAACATTTAAGTAACACAATATAAATGTAATGAAGTGTGCAATAACGTCGTTTTTGTCTTAGAGGACAAAAACGCCTAAAGGCGACGACGTCCTGCCACTAAAGTGACGTGCCATCACATCGAGTGGCGTGCGTCACGGTATTGACGTTATTGCAGACTACATAAGGTTCATATTGTGTTACTTAAATTGTCTGTGTCCGCCAAATGTCCCCGCCACGTATTTTCTGTATAAACCGTGCCTAAATGTAGAAATAATTATGTCGTCCTTAAGGGCCCTAAATAAAAAAATATATTTTTCTTTGATATCCAAGCTCTAAGTCTATAAAATTCATAAATAACTAACTCGGTTTAAAAATAAATACAATCGTTATTATACGTGTACGTATGAAGCGCCAAAGGTCGTAATAATATTAAAATTTATTTTTATTTCCACAGCCCTGAATATCAAGCAACCAGTAACAGCACTCAATACTTTTGCTTTCACGCGATCTGTCTGCGCGGGCGCGGTGGCGCGGTGGCGCGGCGGCGCAGTCTGCGAATAGTGCGAATACGGGACAATGATATTGAAATCAATTCCGATATCCAAATGATCAGTCACAGACTATCACTTTTTAAGCGCTGGCTGTGGTTTCGTAATGCATCTAACGTGCAGTATTGAGGTATGTGTGTCGACGTGGAAAAACGTCTGATCGCCATTTTTGATGTAGGGTAACGGCCGGCGCTCACGAGTGTGGCGTGCGCGGTAACACCATTGATATTGATTGATATACCTACAAAAGTAACACACGTGGATTGATACACATCTTTACAGGTGGGTTCAGGTGATTTTGAGTAGATGCCTGGGGGGCGGTGGCGTTAGAATCGAGTTATAGTTTTTGTATCAATTTTTCTAAAGCATTTTTGAAGAAATTAGTATTAGTACAATCAGTTTAAATTAAACACCAAAGACAGCCTCTGTGGCGTAGTTGTAGTGAACGCGTAGTGTACGCAGGAGGCGCGGGTTCGATCCGATCGAATATTTGTATGCATCAATATGGGTATTTGCATTGGTCTGGTCGTACCTCGGAGAGCACGTTTAAGCCGTCGGTTCCGGTTGCCATATGAACATCTAATGCAGTCGTAACGGGTAGTTGGAGCAGTCAAAATCAACAACTGGTCTAACCGCAATGCTTTGATATCGCCTTTGGGTTGTGGAGGTCAAATCCGCAGTTAGACTGGTAAAAGTGGACCCCAGAATCTGGACTGAAAGCTTCGGATTCAACTGGGATTCCTGCAAGGAGGAAGACGAAGATTTTGATCAACCCCAATTAAGGTTCCGTTAAGATGCCATGCCCTATATGCCTCTTAGGTATCATAACACAGAATTTTCAAAGAAATAAATTAAATTGTCACTGCTTATCCATTTCAAGATTTTGTAACTGTCTTAAGAATAGAGGTAGTATATAAAATTAATTGCATTTTGCTTTCAATATTTAATCAAAGCACTGAAATCTATAACTGTAGTTTTACCTTAAACCTAAATATGTTTTGATGACTAATGTTCGACCGTTAGTGCTACCAATTAGCCCGGTCATATTTTAGAACAAAGGAATCGTATACACTAAAATGCTTGAGAATTTACTTCGAAATAACCCAGTTCCAGTAGAACCGTTCAAACAGACAACATTCGTATGCGATAAATATGCAAACAATGCTAACATTTTGAACCAACGTAACATTCAGAATGAATACTCAGCTAAATAGCTAGAAGAACTGTAAGCGATAAAACACGATTCGTAAAAGTTTTTAAACTTTCACATTTATGATATTAAGTGTGAAGTAGGATAGGATTTACAACCAGATCCGCAAGGCAGTGCCCACCCGCTGCCACTTATTCGTCACATCGCCAATAATTGCCTACAAAACAAGATTTACAAACTATCAACAAAATACTCTGCAAGTCTGTTGTCTAGATCACAATAGACTCGACAAGAGTGCGCGTAAAATATGCCCGAGCATATTTTACGCGCACTCTTCCATTTCTGTGATTAAGCCTTATTTGCCGGGACCTTAAAACTACCATGTATTTTTCCTGACATATTATTTTATCTAACTGAGCCAATCATTGTTGTAATTTCCCTTGTTATTTCCACACATTTTTGTGTGTCGCCGGAATATAAGCTTACATAAGTCTTCTGTTTTCCTTCCTCTTTACCAAACAGTGCTATATATACCAACAAATACATTGCCAATATTAATTAACAAAACAATAAAATTACATAACGGATAATCCATACACTGTACACCCAAGTAACAGATCGTGATACTGAAAAGCTATTCATTCATATAACATACGAAGCGTGTTTCACCTGCAACACGGTAGTGTCCTACTGGCCTGACAATTAGGCCATAATAACTCCATTTTGTAAGTCTAGCATTGTGTCTGTTCTTTCTTCCTGTAACTAGTACCTAGTAGGTACGAGGATACAGTGTTGCTATTATATTGCACAATATATTCGATAACACTTATTTTGTTATAGAAAATATAATAAATCAAATCAGTTCATTGCGGAACTTAACATTTCTCTATAAACATAACATTGTTGAACTTGATTACACCTGTGCGTTTCCTGGCTTCCACAACCTGAAGGTAATATAGATAACGCAATGTGACGCGTACGCCGTACATACGATATACAAATACGCAAACATGTACTGTACTATAGTTTCATTAATGTTGCCATTAAGTTATTAGATATCCTCGATATGTTTTATTTTAAAATAATGTAGATACGTATTTTAGAAACAAACTTACACTATTTCTCGAGTCACATCATATTCCTAGAGATTTCCCAATTGCGTCCAAAGCTAGCACTTTTGCAGTGTGTGCTACACTTGTTGTTATTTGATAAGTATACAGCGTGACCGGGAGCAACTGCCGTTTGACCTCCCAACCCTGAGCGGAAAGTCGGCGTTAGCACCTCATGAGTTGTTTAGTTGTTTTCATATGTGAGGTTGGCTCTAGACCCAAAGAAGTTCGTAGATCCCTCGAGTCAGTAGGTTAAAAAAGCTAGTGAAAGAATTAAGTAAGAGCGTCGAGCACTTGTTGTGGAAATCTTGGAGAGCGGTGTACCTACTGTAATGGACGTTATCAACATTCCCTATCAAAGCGAGGGTTCTCAGATCTGTCATTGAATTATGAAAATTATTAAGACGTATTGTTGTAGTGTGGTTGCTTTTACACCAGCAACTACAATTTTCACTTATTATAATAATAAAATAGGCTATCTAATTAAAAAAAAATAGTTAATTAAATCGTATCGTTTCAAGTAAAGAATTCTGGTGCAACTTCAAGAAACTTACAAATGTTCACGCTAGTTGCTTTGAAATCTAATGAACCATTATTTACAGTATTGTGTTCAATCATTTTAATGTCTCATATTATGCTAATTATTCTGGTCAATTGAATCGTAAAATATATGTTTAATGTAGATTATATCTGTGTTCAAATACTAAGGCCCATATTCTAAATTGTCACTCAACTGAATCGATTGTATAGACGTGCTGCCAGACAACCTGGCAAATTAGGCATTGTGTATACAATCTTTTCCTAGATAAATCGAGATTCAGCTCAGTGGCATTCTAGAATACGGGCCTAAGTCCATTTATAGATATATCCAATTATACACAGCGTGGTGTACGCTAAATGTACAAAGTTTAACCGATTTCAATATTTATTCACGAGTAAAATAAATTTAATAAAAAGTACCGTTATGATTTAGCTAGGTTTTTTTTTAAATTAAACCGTAATACTTTGGCGACAAAATACGAGGGTTGAAAATTAATTGCGAGGCCGTGAGGGTTCACCCTCTCCGCAGGTAAACTAAAATGATTTACTACGAGATATTGAAACCCACAATTTCTTCAAAACGAGGACTTGGGATCAACTATTTCATAGTACGGTATCCCCTTATATTAATTTGTCCCTTATTTTTTGTTCAACTTGTAAACTTCCTCTTTTTATGGTTGGGTCATTGGGCGATAAAATCACATTGACAATGTGATTTTATCGCCAATGTTTGAAATAGATAACAAAACTATTCATACCTTATGCGTATGTCGATGGTGCGGAGTGACCGGCGGTGGATGCTGAGGCGGTTGTGGCACCTGGTTCTGTCCGGTTACGACAACCGGGAGACCGTCCACGATAGTCACCATCACTCGTTTGTCAGCACTCCGACGACGCTCCGAGGAGTTCCTCCTACGCCTCTGCTCGTCTACTACAGGTCGAGCGAACACCGTGCGTCTGTCGAAATTCCTCGGATCGTTCTGGATTTCCGCGGCCCTGGTAGCTGGGGTATGGCTCTTTGATCTCTTCAAGAGTCTCATAACGTGAGACTTCAGAGCATCAGGCTTGCTCACGGGCGGTGGCAGCTCGGGCTTGTGCTTGTAGGACTGCGAGTGCGCGTGATGGCGCTGCACGGACACGGCGTGCCCCATGCCTGGCGGGATCACGTTGGACAGGCTCTTGACTGCGTAGGCAGCGTCTACTTTGTTGCCGGCGACGCACGAGACTTCGTACATCACGACACTACCGTCCCCGGCGGCGCTTCGACACTTCCACTCACACAACCATGTTTGTGACTGATCCTATAGCACTGCAATCCTTTTGTACTGTGTCGTTTACGCTTTCCGACAAAACATCGTATGTGCACTACACGGAACTGTCCGTTTTACTTTGAAGTGGTTGCTTTGGAAAAAAAAAGTATTGTTTCGTCATGAATGTCGCCCGTGATTGGAGAAGTATAAGTTCAACAGGTCGGACCGGTTGGAGGAGCAGTTTTCGTACAATGTAGTTGATGTTGTTAATGATGCGGAACGACGCAAGCACGTCTTCACCGCGCGCGAGTCGCCGACCAACTGGAGTCGGCCTCAGTCAGTACTCAGTCGTACGCAGCGGATGGCTGGGCGCGCGCCCGTCTGTACTGTACAGCAGTGATAACGAATGATGCGTATTGTGCCGAGGTCCGTATAATCCGCGAAAAGGTCAATGTTTCGATGAAGTCACCACCAATTGATGTAATTACCGGATAATGTATCGTGAATTGGATAATATGTTCGGTTGACGAAATACAACGGGACACGGCCAGTTGGCTTCACAGATACTTCGCAGCCTGTTGGTATTATATGTATTTATGTTTGTACCATATAAATATAAGAATTTAGTGGTGAGAGATGTCATTTCGAGACTTGTTAGTCTTGGAACAAGCAAACTTCAAAATTAATTCAAAATCACCCTAATCAACGCAAGAGTTAAGTTAAAATGATTAAGACCAATTCTCTACTAACGAACGGCCATTTAAGTAAAATTTCGATATTATACCCGTAAATATACCAGTAAATAAATCAGTGATATATTGAGACATTGTATCATTTTCGTATAATTTTTATTCAATTAATAACAATTCCGCTAAACCAGAGCTGACCTGAATACTGCAGCTACCTACACCGGAAACAGAGTTCGTTTTAAATTAGAACGAGCATAGTTATAATAATATTATATTATATCTGCATTATATTATTACATTTGAAGAGTAAAAAAATAAAAAATAAACACCAACACAGTGTGAGTCGAACTCGCACAAGAATGGTTTCGTACCATTGTATAAGATACAACACTAGATAAATACGATACTATGCTACGAATAAACTCTGTCGAAATTCAAGCTGTCTTTACGGCTCTATAAGATAGCCTGCTGACCGACAAAATTACAGCAGAGTCCTAGCAATAGGGTCCCGCTAGTTAATCCTCGATTACCGAACCCATAGAAACCACACGGGCACAGAGTCATCGGAACGTATTACCCTACAATATACTTACATCATTGTCACAATAATTAGCGGCTAAATATGGACGAGCGGATCTAGGAGGAGCCGTCCGTCGTCGTAACGATAACCACTACAAAGGTTTGTGTTCGTTCCGAGATAGCATTAGTGCAAGCGGATGTCTTTGCTCGTCCTCTTAAGGAAGTTATTGCGAGAACTCTAATCGTAGCTACAAACAGATGAACATTGTAAGGACAAGCTCACACGGCTATACCCAGTGTGCGATTGTCAAGTAGTATTCTGCGAGTTCTGGAAATTATATATTATGGAACTACGTGCACTAGCGAAAAAAAACATGATAGTAATGCTACAGCCACCTTGTGCTTGACTATAGAATTCACTGCCCTAGCCCATTTGTAAGAGATTTGTTAGAAGAAAAAACATATCGCCCGGTGAAATTTCGTGTGAGGCTTTTCTTAGATGAAAACAGAGTTCGTTTGACCGGGATGTAATGTATCCAAGCTAATTGGATTTTGAGGACTTCCTTTAAACGACAGGTGTATTTCGGAACTTGTGGAATGTTAATCGATCGTGTTGCACTTAGTTAAGCTCAAGAATCTTCAAGATAAAGCGGTCATATATCGTTATCAGCTAAATACTTCTACACTTACTTTAGGAAAGTTCACGTTAATTATCTATTTAAACGAGTCAGTGGAGCAACAGACTAGAAATCTGTCTTATTTAGTAACAGAAAGAGAAGTCAGTCTTGTATTGCCAGAAGAATATCTGAAGGTTATGGGACTTGCACCTTCCGATCGCGCCGCAGGCTCTCCTCTCGAGGTTCAGAAGTCAGACGACAGTCGCATCCGTAATTAGCCAAATTAAAAAATTAATCAGCGGACTCCTGGTTCCGACCGGAAAGTCTTGCACTCGAGCGGAATCTTCGCTGGTACCTATTAAAATGTTTACACGTGTGTACCTACAAAAGGAGTGTAATAAATAATTATTCCACCGTAACTATTTGGATGTGTTGGGTACCCTTGTCCCTTAGTATCATTATTACGCCGAGTGACACTGGCAATAATTGTATACATTTCATAAGCGAGTGTTAGCTCCAAGGTGTTTACATTGCAACACCAAATATTATAATGGTTGCTTATGTTTCTAACGCATTATGCATTATGGCTACGGTTTTGAAATACCAGCGGTGCAATGTCGAAGCCACGTCCTGAATTACAGCGTGAATCTTTGTTTTCAACCGGCGGACTATTCATGGCCTGCATGTTTTTTGTTCAGATAGAGAACGCCCCTAACCCCTAGTCGCCAGCTGAAAGAACCCAGTAGTTGATATATTATTCAAATCTAACAAGCTTCGACAGGGCTCACTAAACAGTCATAAGTTTATTTTCGTTGTCGAATAAGGAAATATATCGATTTAATGGTGACGCACAAAGGTCCCTTCTATCGGTAATACAGAGTGAAAGTCAAAGGCTGAATAGAAGTCAAATGGTCGGAAACATTTGGTAGTTATTTTTGAGTATTTGTCACAATAATACTACTATGTATACAAAAAGTATGCATAGCTTCCTTGTAATATGAGGTCTACCATGCGGATAAACATACTTGATGCATTGTTTTTAGAAATTCTATCCTTCGACCTCTCAGCTGTAAAATACATTTTTTTGATGCACAAGGATATCGGATCGAGGTGTTATGGCGCACCCTAGGAGAGGCCTACGTCCAGCAGTGGATTACAATAGGCTAATTGTTTGATTGAGTGATATTTTTCTAAACTTCAAATAACCATTGTAATTATTCTTATTTACTCCTTCCTGCACCCCAGCTTTGGAAAGTACACAGCTAAACTATCAGTTATACACGAAGCGATCTGGTCTGGGGAGTGTGGACCCTACACCGCTTTGTGAGTTCGGGTATCTTTTGTTCGGATAATAATTATAATTAACTTCTGTACAAACGAAAACCTTCGCTGAGGTTTATGGCTGTGGATAAAATAGCCAGATTCAACTTTATACATTCTTTTGTTGCTATATTAACTTTAACTAAGGAAATCCCAATGAAATATTTCTTACTTTAGGAAGGCGATTTAGTTAGTAGTATAATAGAAATGGGATATAATATTGGGTTCACTAATAATGTCGTTAAGAATTTCAAGATGAATATAGCTACCTCCGTAGGTATTTTAATTTCCGATCTATTTGTTACTGAAGTCATATAGCAAAGAAAATTAATGAAGTCGATGCTTCAGACAATCAGTCATATAGCTATACACACGGAACGCCATTCCACGCAGGGCTCTCATCAAAGAGTACCCCTCCACATAAGTTTGTTATTCCAACTAATGCAACATCTCGTTACTGTTCACCGTGCAACCCATAAATAGAATGTTTGCACCATATTTTACCACCACTAGCGATGTTTAGACATCTGAAAAACTCTATCCGTAAACATCTACAGAATACTTTGCTCCGTTTCAAAACAACTCACGCTAAAAGCCACGTATTTGTGTAATAAGAAAGATATTTAATTAAGCGAGCAATAAAATATATAAACAAATGCATAACAGCTTCAGAATGTTATTTTCTTTTCATTATAGTCCGGACAATGTGAACCATATTATTTATTATTAGTGAGGCTATAATAATTCGCACACGGCTGAAAATTTATAAAATTATTCAAATTACGATCATAAACGAAATCTAAAATCCTTATAAATCCAATGCCTGGATTTTTTTACATAAGGTCAAACTTCATGCAACGGCATTTTCGCGATTTACAGCCAAACGGTAAGTTTTATCATGAAAATATTTTAAACAAAATTAAAGACCAGATAATTATCCATAAAAATACTTTTTTTTTCCTAAGTGCCACCGTTTCTGAGATTGAACAATTCGAAATAAGCTGGAATAGTTGTACCGGCAAGTCTTTTATCATTTTTAACCAGTGCCATTACAACTCTTCCAACTTTTTCGAGTTGTTATATCTCTGAAACGGTGGCTCTCAGAATGAAACATTTTTTTAAAGAATATTAGCAACCGAAATTATCGAAATCCATACTTAATAATATAAATGCGAAAGTAACTCGGTCTGTCTGTCTCTCTGTCTGTATGTGACGCTTTCACGCCCAAACCAATGAACCGATTTTAATGAAATATGGCATAGGGGTAGATTAGACCTCGAGAAAGGACATAGGCTTTGTTTGGTCGCGATAATTAACATCCACGCGGGCGGAGCCGCGGGCAAAAGCTAGTTACTAATATTCCCTCTAACCCCCTAAACTAAGCTAAATTGCTTGTGCTGGGAGTGGATTCACGTCGGTAGTGTAATGGCCAGGATTCGAACCCGGGACCTCTCGAACGTGAAGTGCTACCGAGACGCTTTAACCACTTCTATATAAAATTGATCATTTTTTATAGATAATTTTCAATTTTGTTTCAGTTGTTTTTATGGTAAAACGTACCGTTTGGCTGAAAATCGCGAAAGGCCCGTTGTAGTGACGTATGACTCTGAATTAAAAAAATCCAGGATTTATGAGGACTTTTTAGAGTTTGTTTATGATGGTGTTTTGAACAATGTACGATTGTAACTTTCAGCCGGGTGTGAATTATTGTAACCTCGGTTTTTTATCTAGACTGAACTCGTCGAAACCTAACACTCTAGGGTTTTGACGAGTTTTGTGTAGGTACCTATTGATTTCCAAGCAAGTGTCGAAACATGTTGCAAAACAATTTTATCTTCCGAGTGCGTCGACTAAATGGCACATAAAACAATCTAAGAGGACTGTCTGATACAGTGAGGAATCTAAAAATAGCCGAAAGCTCTAACCCTGATACCCGCAGGGGAGAGGGTACTGTTCAAATGTTATATTAATGAAATAAGAGCAACCGAAAACATTTTCACACTTAAATTAAATGGAAACCACCAGCAATCTGTTTAGGGAGCTAAATGAACGAAAACATGGCGTTTTTATCTGTGTATGTTATTAGAGTGGTTGAACGAGTCTATTGTTTTTCATGTGATGAAGCCGGAGGCTTTGAGCACTCAGTCTACGAAAGAAAATCTGCAAACGTATGATCTTGGGTATAGGTTTATAACTCATGCTACGGCAACGTTACATGTTTCCTGTACTGATCAATACGACCAAAGGATCAATACGACAGTGCCATAACACTAGCCGGTTCTCATGTTCCCCTCGTGTCCGAACTATCGACATACAAAAGCACTCTTATCTGTCACTGTTTATGATGGATGTTGGCGTTTACGAAATAGATTGACCGTTTTACCTTGAAGTTGGCACATTGCACTATTGTTTCATAGACGTTTTATATGTTTACTAGCATTGTATACTATTCTCTATATCTCCTCATACCGATGTCCAAGTTATCTCGAAATTTTGTACTATTCGGCCCGTGTGAAACACATCGCTTTTGATTGGTACGTCGGTTTTTCCGGGAACATTCGGCCTGGAAAGGCCCGCGCTAAAGCCTGATCCGTTGTGTAGCAGGTACACCGACTAAGTAGTGGGTGATGTGGGCTTGCACTTGAAGAATGTTAGTGGGATTGTTTAGTCGTTTTACATGTTAGAGCAATACACACGTCCATCCATCCTCACAAACTTATATTATTTATTATAATATTTTTCATAATAACCGCGTACAAAACGACGATGCGCAACTGGTTCGATATAAGTATTCACAAACTGTCAACACTGCCAACAAGACATCGACACGCGAGGACATAGAATTCCTCTTAGTTCCTCTCCACAACGAGCTAGCTGCCTTTGTTCACATCCCGTGCTTCGTTGGAACAAAAACATTGTCTCGTGTTCAAACGGCCCTTTGAAATATAGAATTAATAACTGTTTATCTTGGTTATAAAAACCAAGATGTTGAAGATTTTTGTATGAGTATTTTTTAACAGTCCAAACGATTTTACAATAATTCATTGTTTCTTCCGACAGACAATTAAATATGCAATTAGGTTAACATCAACGTGAATAGATATCCGACCTATTATTGTCACTCGCACTGTCATAGGTAGTAGATATGTGTTTTAGTTGTAGCATAAAATGAAGTTTCAACTTGTTATTTACCCAAATAAAAAATCTGATATAATCACTCAACAAAAGAACCAACTGGTTTCTCAAATGACAATGAAATTCTAAAACTAATACATCTCTCTCGTCCAGTGCTCTACTATTACCGAACTTTCGCCAGGAAACGGGCGAACTAAAAAGAGTACGTAAACAAATAAAATGATTTACTATTTTTTGTGATCTCTTTATTTATGTAATCCCGATACTTACCGTACTTCGACCTTACTTCATCAAAGGATATCCTTGACAGTGATGTGTGCTTTTTAAATGGAACCGTGTTGCATCTGAATCAGAAAGTCCCGAGTACATGCTGACAGAGTTTTGTACTTGCATTAGAGTGTCTTTATGTACTTACTATCTAGCCCCAACGTAACATAGTTAACTAAAAGGGCTTGTACAATGCGAATATAACATACATAAATACATTCCTTTTACTCGATAGTGATTGGAAACAACCCTAAGGTTGTGCGGCATGGCATTAAGTCCGCCTTTGTACAATTATTTTGTAGTTGTGCAAAAAGTTTAAAAAAAAAAATGAAGTGTTCTCGTTAATTATTTTTAAACAACACTACTTACCTTACTTTCTATTACAATATCATTTCACTTCTACGGTAATTAAAATGAACACAGTGTCGTAAATTAGCATAGGATCTCAAAGCCGATACTTATTTTATTATTTTAATGGGCCAAAACCATCTAAATAGCTTTCTATTCGTTTTAGTATTCAGATAGATAAGGAATGTGTTGTGAGAAAAAAATTATTAAAAAGGGAATGGGACAAGAACTGTTGTGGAGCTGCCCGATGTCAAGTCCGACCGAAGCATAAGGGTTCGTATACTGAAAATGGATTACTGTTATAAAAATAATAAAATCATATAGTACGTTAAGAAACAGGTGGTAGGTAATGATATCCAATTGAAATGTGAGTTTTAATATACCTTGATCGTCAAACAGCAACAACAGTAAAATGAAATGAAAGAGAAAAACAACGACCTCAAAAATGTTTACTGTGTTAGCTTTATTTTAGTCAGCCCCATTCAAGTAAAGTTATCAGTGTGAATGAAGCACAATAGAAGCATACCATTTCAGCCCATTGTGACATCTCAGGGTCTCAAAGGACAGCGTCTTCCAGGCTGTCGACCGAGATAACGAACTGGCCAAAGACTCCATCCGCACCCAAAAAGCCTGTTGTCAGATTGCCGTGTAGCTACCCATTGACAACAAAATTATCTGATTTCGTTGCGCTGTATCTAGTATCTACATCGGATACTTCACGCTCCATTTCTATTCAATAGAGCCTTTTGTTGCCGATATGAAACTGTATTAATATAATAACGTTCACTGCAAGCAGGTAATCGATATATTATTAGACTTTGAAATCTATTATGAGTCTATTCAACCGATTTACTTAATGGTTGCTAAATTAAAGTTGATGCACACATTGATAATAAAACAGATTCCATCGCGATTCATTTTAATATTTATACTGAACCTAATTGAATAACACTCAATAAAAATCAAATTTTAATTTGGTTGAGTTGAAGGGTTTCTAATTAGAAGAAATAGGCTAAAATTACTTAAATAGAAATTTGAAGCGTTGGTTATTAAAAACGATGTTCTCAATTTTCCCGTATATTTTATCGAAAAATAGACGATGCCTCATACTTTGAAGTGGAAAAGGGCATTGATAAATTAAGAAACTATTAACGTAAATGAAATATATAATTCAAAGTCAGAATACGACGCAGATGAAATCGCCTAATCCGCCCAGACTTAACAATCTAGATAAGTGAACAAACAAACGTTGGAAAATGGGAAATACTTCAGAAACATCCCTTCTACCCTTCTCTCTGTGGGCACTTAACTCCCCATTTCTCTGCGCTCTGTACCCCCAAGGTAGGTAATTCAACATGAATGGTGGCAGATTAAAAAACATCTCATGACCAAAGTTGAACTGTAGTCGCGACTTAGAATACATAGGGGTATTTTGTGAAAAGAATAATAGAGAGGGCAACTCTAGTAGTCTACGGTGTCTAGGCTCGGTTACGTAAAGAAAAGCAATAGTATTATATAGTGACAATGTGTACCTATACCTACATCAGGATGGAACGCTGCGATGAACAGTAATGAAGATGCACCTAACTATAAAAAAATTCAGAGAAAGCAAATTTAGGCTAAGCGTGTCAAATACTGTCCAAGTTAAAATGAAGCATGAAGAACTTTGAACAGATTGTTATTCCGTACCTGAGTCTGACGGGGACTAAATTGGTATGTTACAACGAAAGTAAAGATTTACTGTTTCTGTGGCAACTACAATGTGAGACAAGGTAAGTATTCACAAAATCTTGGGTCTTGTTATTTATTTATTTTTTTAATTATTATTTTCAGTATCTAGCAACATTTAGTGAAAATCCAAGGGTATTATTTTTTTCTTTTTAAGAGCCTCTTTGGTCCCGAGGTGCATCGCTAACTTTCTGTTCTTTTTGGAGAACGGTATGGGGAGCAAATTCTGTATAACCTGTATAATATTTCAGTTCTAAAGCAACTGGAATGTATATATTCGTTTATAACACGGTCGTACAACATTCAATACTCCGTACACAGAGTGCTGGAGGCTACGTAGGCGGCATTCTTAATTAAGGCCATTACTTGACATTCTTCCCAAAGACATCCTACAGATAACGACGGACCATGAATGAAAATCTCTTTGTTTGCAGCGCACAAAACAATGGTTTTGTACTTATTACAAGTTGTGGCATACAGTAAACAAGTATTATGTTTAACAATAACAACAAGTCTGTGGTGTAGAGCAAACTAATGAATCTAGATAGCGCTGCGTAGAATGGTCTAGAATATTAAAAAATAATAAGAATGTAATTGGGGAGACTCACAAAGATATACACTAGTAAGACAGTTTAACTTCGGCTGCCTAATACAACGTATTCGATCCAAAGGAAAATAGAAAACTTATAAATTATGAATCGTGCTCCATTCGAAACTTGGAGAACAGCTATTGTTTTCAATACTAATGCGTGAATTCTACGGGGAAACATTTCTGAAAGCAGACGAAGCGAAACAAACTGTCTGAATTCTGAGATAGACGTACAAGAGAGCCAGTCAGCGCTTTATCCGTCTTTATTCACTGGAAACTGTTTGTGTGAGGTTTAACAAAGGTTCAGCAGTCAGGGTGTTCAGCTTCACTGATGGAGAATATAAAGGATTGATACATTCATACATGTTTAGTGTAAACGATGTAGGTCGGAGATATTAACTACACACCCGTGCCTTATTTTATTAATAGTCATAAAAATCAGATCTTTCTTTCTTGTATGCGTTATTGTCAGGGCAAAGGTTTGTATGAAAGAACATTTTTGGAAATTTCACGGGTAAGATGCTACATTGCACCGCGGTGCGCAGCTAGTTTCGCATAAAAATCGCTGGTACTAAGTAAGATACAAATGTTTATCTCCACTACATAGTTGGACCTACAGCATTACGTAACCTAAAACCTTGGCTGTATCATTATGCGAACTATCGACGGATTCTATTGACGCATTTCGATAATGCAAGCCTCGATTCGCATCGCCATGAGTTTGCATGTTGAGGTAGGTACAATCTTAAAGGGTACTTTTTGCTAGAGTTATTGGTTTGTACGTGCTCGGCGTTGGTAGTAAATAAACTTCGAATGCTTGTTTTTCACGTTTGGAACTAAATCTTT
The DNA here is from genome assembly GCA_949126895.1 of Eilema caniola. Taxonomy (NCBI): domain Eukaryota; kingdom Metazoa; phylum Arthropoda; class Insecta; order Lepidoptera; family Erebidae; genus Eilema; species Eilema caniola. Next base: position 191,784 of record OX421486.1, on the reverse strand, counting down.
GAAGCTATCTGTAGATGGATATTGCTTATTGTCCATGACCATGGTAACTCGCAACTCACAATACGCGACCAAAATGCAGGCAAAAATCAGTAGTAAAATAAACATATGGGGTTATTCAAGAAGGGTATTAGAAGGTTTTTTCAGGGTCGGCAGCACTAGTGTGACGCCTCTCGTGTTGCATCCGTCGTGGGCTGTGTGTTTGTCTGCCACCTAAGTGGTATAAAACAGTTGTCCTTTGTTTGATTGCGATTTTTTAAGCTGATTTATTCACTTCAGAAGTTAGTATTTGTCAGACTTAAATTATGTATGATAAATAAATAAATGAATAAGTATTCCACAACGTTTCACATAATTCTATCTAGACCCATGGTAAGCATAGATTACCTAGCTTGTGTTATGAAATTCAGAATGTAGATAACTATACTTAGATACTATTTTTTTTTGTAATTACATACATATTATACATAGAAACACCCAGACCAATGCAAATATACATATATACCATACATATAAATATTTGATCTGGGCAGGGATCGACCCGCGCCTCCTGCGTAGCGGCCGCGTTCACTACCGCCACGCCACAGAGGCTGTCAGGTGAATTCATATAAACTGTAACTGTGCCAAATCCCACACTCCTCGCTGCGCGCAATACTGTTAAAAATGGATCGGAAGTTTACGCTTCACGTCATAAATAGATTGGCGAGGAATGACACTGCACCTGGAATTTGACAGTCACGGTGAACGGCAAAATGTATCCATTTTTAATTTCAAACTTTTTGTCTCCTAACAAGAGTAGACCTTGAAGGTAGCTTTTCCGCTACATTGCGTTTTATCGTCAAGAGACCCCGTCCGAAACCAATGTGGATTTACTAAACCTTAAAGACAGGATTTCCGCAATGATTACAAGAACCAGAAAGACAAAAATAGTACCGATTTCTGATGCAGTTTTTGCTTGTCGTTTTAGTGTTGCAGACCATGTAACACTAAATTGATTGTACCTACTGTTTTCTGAATTATTCTTGGAATTTGGTGTGGGTATTACGCTAATTTGTCCTTGTTTTATAGCGATTATCAAAAACAACTAAGTTCAAACTATATAAGAACATGTCAAAGCGTTCAAAGTATGCCAAAGGAAGTATCGGGTTTTATAATTCTTTGTCCATACTAAAAGAGCGATTTCCAGTTTCGTGATAAGCTTTTTCAACTAACTGAATGAAAAGTAAATATTATCAATTTTGAACGAGCAATATAAAATTGTTAAAATAGAGCACAAATTCGTGTTTCATTCATATTTGTACACAAACTACATTTCTATAGCCACTTTGGTTTCTATGAGTAACGGATGCATCATGACCCGCTAATCTCTTTGTGTGAACATTGAACATGATTCACTACTGAGCCATGTTAGAGCAAACACATCGTACATTACATGCAACATAGTTTCCATATTAGGTAAATAAGTATCAGCAGGTAAAAAAATTCCCTTTTTTATTGCTGTTGAGAATAACCTAATACCACTTTTTGTAACTGATGGTAGGCTTCAAGCCTCTGTCGTATCTCTTGTCTACTGCATCTTATCTTAATCGTCATCTCATGCTTGATTTACATCATTTATTTTGACATTTATGAATGTGTCAGTCAGGAGTTAGCATGGGGTCTGCCGACTCCCACTTCTTCTTTTGATTTAGCTGATACAGCTTTATGGGAACGACTGCCGTCTGATATATAATATGGTTGTATAATAAGTATTGGACGCACTAGATCCTAACTTTCCCTTTTAATAATTTTATACGGGTCTGTTAAATACGCAGTGATAACTAATTAGTATGAGAGTACCTGGATGACCGAGCTTAGCCCGGTATTTCTTTTTGTTACAACGCCATCTTCTAGAAGCTTTAGTGTTGTTGTGTCGTTAAAGCAGTTAGTTGCTCACATCGCCAATAGATGTCAGGAAGAGTCATATTTCTTTTTATTAAAAAAATAAAATAACATTTTCTAAAAATAATCCTAGCTAGGTCGATTTATCGCCCCCGAAACCCTCTGTATACTAAATTTTGACGTTTTCGAGAGATATATATATATATGAGGTGTAAGTATATGTATGTATGTATGTAATTTTCTATCTTATTTCAAGGTAGTACCCTATCTTACGATTGGCCTATGCATTAGCCAGCCAGGTTGTTAAATGATGTAATAAACGAGACGGCTGAATATCATTCAGGCCGTTAATTGAATGGCGCCGTTTAGAACTGCCTAAGGCAGATAATTAACACGTTACTTGACAGCTTGACACGTCTGTAGGTATTATATTTGCGACGAGATATTTCAGGAGTGGCTAATCATATTTGGCTTCTGACAGGCGCCGTAATAACTTATAAGAGTTACAGGCTACGTACGTACAGACTGTAAAGATTTATTTTCTTAGGATCTGAGATCAACTTTAAATATCTATGAATTTTGTTTAGTATTTTAACGTTGGATTCGAAATACGAAAGGATATGAAATAGCAAATCATCGTTAATACCTAAAAGTGGTACCCAGAACTGGGATCCAACAAAACTAAGTCGCAAAATCTTGTAATATAAATGTATGAATAAGTTGAGGTTTAAGGCGCTGCCCATAGCAAATGACCTTGCGCATTCGCGTATTCGTTGCCCCACCGCCCCGCGGCCCCTCTGTAATATTCCGTAAAACACTACAGCACGAACTCTCCAACAACGCGCAGTAATAACAGCATCGAGTTTTTACCTATGTACATACGGCAATGAATAAAAATATTTATTTCTTTGAAAGAAAGTGTTTTTATGATACTTTGTAAAACAGATATGTGGTAAGTACATGGTAAGTACATTGATATATATTTATACATTTACATAACGCACATTTTTTTATACCTGCATACCTACATTGACTGCACCCCGCCTGAGGGTAAGCTGAAGGTAAACAATCTCGGGAATGGGCTCCACCATAACAGTCTCACTGATAACCCATTTTAATTATGCACTAGCTGTGCCCCGCTGTTTCACCCATGGCATACTTCTTCCCCTTTCTAATTCCAATCAAATAATCTATACTAAGTATAATAATATATCTATGTATCTAATATTATAAATCTGAAACGTTAGTTTGAACACGCTAATCTCTGAAAGTACTGGCCGGATTGGAATTATATTTATTTTGTGTTGGATAGTCTATTTATCGGGGTAAACTATACATCATCACCCTGCTACCCAGGGAAGCGGGGCAGTGATGTTGATAAATCTGGTAACTTTTTTAATACATTTTTTAGAACTAATAATTTTAAAATTACTAAATTACAGGTATGTAAGTGTCACGGGGGCGAAGTAAGGTCGTGAAAAAGTTTCTTTGCATTCTATATTAAAATTTAAGACTGTTCTTACAGTCTACCATCTTGTAGGCATAGACATGATCATATTACTGTAGAAATTTGTAACTAGGATCTTTGTCCCAGTAACCGGATTTATTAAATTTTGATAAGTATTTTACTTCTATCAACTCGATACATAAGTAAAAAAACCTATTGATTCAGCAAAAGCAGTACAGTCAGATGAAAATTTATAAAGGTAACAAAAAAAAAAGTGGCCAAGTGCGAGTCGGACTCGCCCATGATGGGGTTCCGTAGCAGCGAGTAGGTAAATTTCGGTTTACGATTTACTACGTATTAAAAAAAAAACTACTTACTAGAACACGTTCAAACTAATTTTCGGTGGAAGTTTACATTGTAATGTACATCATATATTTTTTTTAGTTTTATCATTCTCTTATTTTAGAAGTTACAGGGAGGGAGGGGGACGACGACACATTTTACCACTTTGGAAGTGTCTCTCGCGCAAACTATTCAGTTTAGAAAAAAAATATATTAGAAACCTCAATATCATTTTTGAAGACCTATCCATAGATGGGTTTGATGAAACACGTAAGGGAGTGATGAAAAAAAAAATTTGAGTATCAGTTCTAGGTATGGGTAAAACATTTTTTTTATCATTTTTTTCTATTTTGGGTGAGAAACAGGGTGGAAGATAACAAACATGGTACATTAAATGAAAAGAAATCCTTGAAATCTAAACTTATAAATTAAATTTGACTAAATAAAGCACTTTTTCTCAAAGGCTCATCTGATATCATACTAACAATGAAATTCGATATTTTAATAAAATTACTTTTTTTTTTCTTGCGGATACCGCAACTGTTCAGTAGGGGATTTACATCGGACTCAAACCGACTATAACCGCATGCCATCTCAGGGCTCAATTAACATCTTCTGTAGTGTGGCGGTAGTGAACGCTACAAGTTCGATCCATACTCAGTGCAAATATTTGTATGTATGAATATGGGTATTTGCAATGGTCTGACTGTGCCTCGGAGAGCACGTTAAGCCATCGGTCTCGGTTGCCATACGAATATCTATGGCAGTCGTTACATGGTAGTTGGAGTTCTAAAAAGTCCAACAACCGGTCTAACTGTAATGCTTCGATATCACCTTTGGGTTGTGGAGCTTAAGCTTAAGCCAAACCCGCAGTTACACTAGTAAAGTGAATTCCAGTTTCTGAGTTGAAAGCGCTAAGATGAAGAAGAAGAAGAAGAAAGGCACTAACACGGTATTTCTCTCGCCATGCCCGTTGCCTTTTATGCGATCAAAGGTAGCCTATGTCTGGTCCCAAGCTTTAACATATCTCTGTACCAAATTTCACAAATAATGTCATTCATAGCCCCACTCCCCCCTTCAAAGGCATAGTGTCGCGATAAAAGGTAGCATATATCAGTTCTCAAGATCTTATTCATCTATGTACCAAATTTCATCAGGATATCTTCAAAACTGACAAACTATCATCCCTAATCCCCCCCTTAAACCCCCCTTTATACAACAAAGGGTAGCCTGTGTTCATACCCAAGCTCTAATGCATTCCTGTACCAAATTTCATCAGGATATCTTAAAAAACTGACAATCTTTCATACCCTATCCCCCCTTAAATCCCCTTTTCACAACAAAGGCTAGCTTATGTTCGTTCCCAAGCTCTAATTCATCCCTGTACCAAATTTTATCAGGATATCTTTAAAACTGACTAACTTTCATCCCCTATTCAACCCCCCCCCTTAACCCCCCTTTTTCACAACAAAGGGTAGCCTATATTCGTTTCAAAGCTTTAATCTATCTCTGTACCAAATTTCATTAGGATATCTTCAAAACTGACAAACTTTCATCCCATATCCCCCCCCCCCCACCTCTTTCTCGTGACAAAAGGTAGCCTATGTTCGTTTCCAAGCTTTAATCTGTCTCTGTACCAAAAATCATCAGGATATCTTCAAAAATGTCGAAACTTTCATCCCATGAACCTACCCCCCCCCCCCTTTTTGCAATAAATGGTAGCCTATGTTCATTCCCAAGCTCTAATCCACCTCTGTATCAAATTTCATTAGGATATCTATATAAAAATGACAAACTTTCATCCCCTATTTCCCCCCCTTAAACCCCTGTTCTCGCGATAAAAGGTAGCCTATATCCGTTCCCAAGCTCTAATATACCCCTATACCAAATTTCATCAAATCAATTTGTGGTTAAGGCGTGAAAGCGTAACATACAGACAGACAGAGTTAATTTCGCATTTATAATATTAGTATGGATTTACAAAATAATTTTGTGATTTTGTTTTCTGCTGTTTGCGTCTTTTTGCAAAACATAAACAAACAAGAAAATATAACACAAAGCGTCCTTTCGCAGTAAAGAAAAAAGTTAGTAAGCAGCTAAAAACAGTGCGAACTTATAATACTGCTAAAACAAATATACCGTGACGTTAGCAATAAATGTGCGCTAGGCGAGCGCGATGACAAGCGACACAGGCTTCTCGTCTGAGAGCTTGCAACGCACTGAATTCAGTGAATTCTCGAACCGGCGCGCGGCGGCGCCAGAGTTTTCCTTGCAAATACGTTCAGATTTATGATTATCTTTATTAAACTAATCAATTTTGGCTCTTATTGAAAATTTTTTTCTTAGTAGTTGTTCTTTATGAAATTATCTATCTATTAGTATTAGTTTCAAGTTAAAATTGTGTGTGCTTTAAGAGGTAACGCATGTTATTAATTGAACATTTCAATTTTATCATTCACTTTTTAACGAATTTACTGAATATTTATTGCATTGATAAATAATTGGAGTCGTATAATGGAAAGGTTATGATATTGTAGAAATATGGACTGTGTTTGTTTTTCTATATATCTTACAATTAACGAGTAGATAGCCGTTTAAAATGTACCAAAATACGCTTTTAACAGCGTTTCGCTGGGGGTAGGGTCTTAAGGAAGGCACGGCCGCGTCGCGGCTGGCACTGCGCCAGCGGGCGGCTCCTCGACGTATGTACTACGTTCATTCATTGTTATCCAATTTTGCGTTACGACGGTATGGTATACGCCTACTTATGATGTAACCAGATACGTTTGTTGTCACATATGTATATTATTCAGAACACTTTGCGAGTTAGAAATAGTGATTGGAATTATTATATTGTATTGCTAAGCTTCTATCTATATTGATGGTGACGAACAATCCAACGGGATGCTTGATGATAAGGAGCATCGTTTAGCACACGGCTGTTGTCAAACAGCGTCACCCGAAGGCGCTTCAGCTAACATGTGCCCAATTAGAAATTTACTTTTTCTATGAGGTTTATTATACCTACGTTCTACCATCTACAGTGGAAGGTGGAGAAAAGCTAAGCGAGAAGGTGGCATTCCCCAAGTTATTCACCATTATCACGCAGTTAGTCTTGCTAAGGCCGTTAAACCTTTCATATTGCTGGATAATCCATGTGACACTTTAGCAGCTATTATTATATTATTTTGTGTTTATTGAGGAATGTTGTCATTTCCAAATAAAGATTTATTATTATTTAAAAAAATCGTGTCTGTTCTACCTCCAACTTAGCTGACCCACGTCCAGGCAACGACAGTCAACGATCGTATTGGACGCGAGACCTATAAAATGGCGAATATACATATAAAAACATCCTGGAATTAAGATAATATCTTCAGACGCGTTTATTCACTACAATAAAGATTCATCAGTGGCGATTTTGGACAATTTGCCAGGCCAATTGAATTATGTGTACGGCATGAGACTTCGAATACTCGCTGCGCGGAATTATTCGGCAGAATACCTTTGGTCTGAGCACCTTCATAGAAACTGACACGATATAATAAACGTTATGCGACGGAAACTGCTTATTAATGCGCTTATTTTACGATGATGTGATTATGTACACTTCAACATATGCAGTGACAAGGAATTAGGCCGGTTCACTGTCAACATCAGCCCACACAGTAGCTAGTAGCTATAGACCTCCCCAAATTAGATATCAAAACAACATCTTTAACGATGCCGAAATAGAAATGTAATGGATATCTATCGTAATGGATATCTCTTATTGTCCGCGTTTTTTTATCAACTACAGATTTAAGTTTCAATTACAATTAAGACGCTATAATTAATGGACAGTTAATGATTCGACGAGTGTCATACTCATAAGGTATTTATTTAGGTATATATTTAGATTTTTTAAACAATGGGACGTGTTACCTAATTTGTCGACGTTTGTCATCATTCTCATGTTTGGTTTGCTTAACACTATAATAGGTAGAAATATCGTGTCGTAACTGTCCCGTCTACTGTGAATCCACTCCCCTAAAGCCTCGTCTCAGGGCGTGTCAACTCGGAACGCTGGTGAAGCGTGCGCCTTAATAATGAAAATACGTCTGAAGGACTGTCATGTCACTCTGTAGTTGTCACGAACTGAGTGCTACGGTAGTACGTGTTAGTGGTTGAATAATTTAGCTAGTTTTGATGTCAAGAATAAGGCGTGGGGAGACATTACTATAGTTGATAAAAATGTCGTAAACGTATGTATCATTGAAGTTAATAGCATTAACTAATTTGAAATTTGAGCGAAGAAAGAGGAGTTCCCCGGCTCTCACTTCCCTCAAATTTCAGGCGGGAGTGGGGGAACTGATAGTCATTAATTTTGCAAGTGCTGATGGGATTCAATGCTAGTATCTGCCATTGTGATTATTTCCTACCTCTATCGATGTTGTGTAATTTAAACCTCAAAATGCGACACTTTGGTATACACAAAGAACCACATATTATTTGATTGTTGTTGCTTCACACCATTATCAACGCAACACGAAACAGTGCGTTAAGTAATGAGTTATTTTAATTTCAAGTGAGTGATAAAGACATTGAACCTACTGTAACACAGAAATGTTTTTGTTTTAAAACAAAGTCTTAGTGTAACGTTATCACTCTGGCAGCCAGTTGACGTCAACAAATATAATACCTTGTTAGGTCGCTCGATAACATATTGTTAGATAAGTACGTGCTATGTCTTGCTACCACCATCATCATCATCATCACAGTGTTAGTCCCGGTTAAATCAAAAGCATCAGAGCGTCCTACTCTCTTCCTTGATTTGGCTCATCTTGGTTTATACGAAAACGACTGCTATCTGACATCTAAACCCGAAGGGAAAGCCTGCGGCAGCCACATCCGCTAACCAGCAGGTGTACCGGGTAGTTAAGATTGGCTTGGGCCTCGATAGACTCTACAGGCTACAACTGTATAACAGAACACACCTAACCACAGACAAGATAAAGTGCCCACTAGACGGCAATGTCTCGCCGCCTGTTACGTGGAACCGAAAATCATAGTAAGCGAAACGTGGCTGTCAATTACATTTCAGCCTAGCCCTTTGGGGATTTACAGGCGCGAGTATATGTCTGTATCGACACCTAACCAAACACTCGTATGTTCCCGGATCAGTAGTGTACATTCGTTCGAACAAGTCTAGTGAACTCTGGTTATGGACGCACTTTCAGTGAGTGCATTCATTCGAACCAAAGCGACGATGTCGTTAAAATGTTCGAGTTGGTGACTACCGGGCTGACATTTACTGGAATTTTATTGTAGTGACACCTTTTAACATTACGTCACAGTACCTAAACGAGTTTGTTGAAACTTTTAAGGAGAGATAAGTATTGTTTGAAATTGGGCTTGAAACATTTTATGGTTACATTACACCCTTACTATTAAATGAGGGCTAGTAATAGACTAAGGGCCAATTTCACCATACTCTGTTAAATATTTAACGGACTGTTAAGTCACTTAACGAGCTGTTAAAGTTATCGAGTGTCCCACCACGGGTTAACAGATGTTAAATTCCCTTAACAAGGCATCAAAACTAATTACTGCTTTAGAGGTCCGTTAAACAGCTAACAGACGGTCAAATTCAAGATGGACGCTGCTGCATACAATTTTATTTTCGAAAATAATATTTTAGACAATTTAGATTGCTTAGACAGAATAGTACGAAGGCCAAGAATTTTTAAAGAACGGCGTTCTTATTTCGAGGACTACGACGATGTTGATTTTTGCACGAGATTTCGTTTATCAAAAGAATCAGTCCTGGATATTTTGCACTTGATTGAAGATAAACTGGAATACCCATCAGATCGGTAAGTCATCTAAAGTAGTAGTAAGGTACCTATAGATTCCTCAAAATTGTTTCTAGGAATTGTTTTTGTACCCATTTATCTAAGTAGGTATCTATCAACCCAACCTAACCTAATCTTGATTTTGTTTCAGAAATAAATCAATTTCACCCATAAATCAGCTTCTTTTGACAATGCGATATTATGCAACTGGCTCCCAACAAATAACAGTAGGTGACTATTGTGGAATAAGCAAGTCTACATCTCACAGAATAATACACAGAGTCACTGCTGCAATAGCCTCCTTAAGCCGCAACATTATCAAATTCCCTAATACAGTAGAAGAACTAAGAACATCTCAGTTAAATTTTTATAATATTGCAAGATTTCCAAAGGCTTTGGGTGCTCTAGACTGCACACATGTACGTATTCGTTCACCAGGTGGGGAAACTGCAGAATATTTTAGAAATCGAAAAGGCTACATGTCCATAAATGTACAAGCAATCGGTAGTGCAGACCTAGAAATTTTAGATTTGGTGGCAAGATGGCCTGGCAGTTGTCAAGACCAGACTATTTGGAACTCTTCATACAGAAATGCTTTGTTTGAAAGAGGCAGGTATGGTGATGCTGTACTATTGGCTGATAGTGGATACAGTAATCGGCCTTATATCATGATGCCACTGGATAATCCACAAACACCAGAGGAGAAACTCTACAATGAGTCTCAAATAAGGAGCAGGAATCCTATTGAACATTTGTTTGGGGTGTGGAAACGTAGATTCCCTGTACTTGCCTTGGGAATGCAGATCCAATTGAACAAATGTCTTCCTGTTATTGTTGCCACTGGAGTACTACACAACATTGCAGTAAAGGCAAAAGAAGAATTACCACCAGATGACCCTGAACTTCAGCTCACTGTACCATGGGAAGAGCTGTTCGGTCAAGGCCATATTAGGGAACAAAGAAATGAAAGAAATTCTGAAGTGACTAGAGATATAAATCCAGAGCGAAGAAAGCTAATAAACAATTATTTTAGGAGTTTGCATCTGAACGCATCTCATAATTAATCAGTACATTAATTATTAATTATCAGTTATATACTGTCATATAAATAAAAATATAGTTATTATATTTAGTTTCATTTATTACTCATATTCATAAAAATTATACATAAATAAATTTAAAAGTTATAAGTAGCAATTATAATAATTTATCTCCTTTTTCCATTTTTTCAACTTCAATCTGTAATATTTTAGTTCTCAGTTTTTCTTGTTTTAACTGTTCTTGTAACAACAGCTCTTTAAGAGCAGCTTCTGTTTGGGCATTTTTTTTCATTATTTCCATTAATTCCAATTTACTTTGTAAGACTTTATCCTGCAGAGAAGTTTTCGGCCTTCGTCGGTGCAGCCATGTTGACGGATCGTTTTCTTTCTCAACCGATTTGATTACCGAAAGTGTATTTGAAACTTTCGTTTTTAAAGCTGATGGAGTCCAGCTGCTCCAGGTTTGCTTTTCTACATCCTAAAAAGAGAATAATAATAGTTCATCATTATTATCACCATATCACCCACAGAAAGTCCACTGACTTACTGGAATAGGAAACATTTCAACCAACCATAATCAGGTTGTTTGCCACTTTATAGCGGGCAGTCCCATGTTTCAGAGTCATGTTTATGTCATAGTGGGTATAAATAATTAATAATTTATCTGGTAACAATAATGAATACTGTAAAACAGTGTGTAACAGAAAATTTCATGAATATTATGTTCTGCTCTGAGTCAGCTTTTTCCTACAAACAGAAGAAATACCTACCTAATAGGCAGGTATATCTTCTGTTGTAGAGGCAAAATAGGGAGGTTTTTATTATTTATAAAAACCTCCCTATTTTGCTTCTCCTGTAAAATTTTTCATTTGTGACTTGACACAGTTTACCTCTGAGGTACAGATATATAGTACCTACTCACTTCTGTTAGAATATTATCGTCTTTGAATGAACCAGCTGCATTGTTGTCCTGTGATGTTTGTGATGAACCAACTGCTGCACTCTCGTCCTTAAAAGTCTGTGACGAACCAGCTGGAGCCTTGTCGTCCTGAAAAGTTTGTGATGATTATCCTAATCAATAAATGAGAGTGGGGATTATACCACCCACAAGAGCATAGCTCTTAAATTGTGACTGAAATGAGATTCTGGGAACTTTATGTTATGAACACAATTATTTTACCTACCTAAATAAATATAAAATAAAATAATTTTTACTTTAACAAAGAAACCTTAACTGAAATATTGCACGGAACCTTTATTTAAGTAAGTAAGTACTCCAGGTGACTATTAAATACACTCATTTATAATGCATTTTGATATGAAACTTACTTTTGTATCTATCATTTCTATTATGGTTTCCATATTAGGAAGATCTCCTTGGTCAAGAAACTGAATATCCGAGTCATATGGATTGTTTAATCCATCTAATGTCGGACCAAGTAAGTCTTCCACTTGTCCTTGTAGTGGTCCCGGTGGTGGGATATCGGGCCTGCCTCCTCCTGCAAAGAAAAACAATATCACTGCTATAACCTGGAGGTTTAGGTAGTTCTATCATATTCTGTAAGTAACAAAAAATTATACCAGTTCTTACCTGTTAAGAAAATTTGTTTCTTTGTCGCTGCTTTGTCTTTCCTCGTGGTGCGTTTTATGTTATCCCAGCACGTTTTTAGTTGTTCTGTGTTTCGCACGTAGAAAGAGCTCTCACAATTAAACTCTTCCGTGAGTTTCTTCCACCCTTCAATTTTACTAGCGGTGGTTACCGAATCAGTTTTTTTGTTCTCTACAACAGCCTTATATTTTGATACCAAATGTACTAAAATTTCTTTTTCATTGGCTGTAAAATTCGGCCCGCGTGTTTTTTTCGACATTTTTTACAAATTATGGAATTTAAACGAAATTATCAATATCCCAAGTCAACAAGCACAACACCAAACAACACAAAGCTAACCTCAAATCACCGTGACACTTGACACTTTTGACATTTCAAACGGTTTAAAATCAAAAGTAGGCGCTATATAATGAAATCCCACGGACCAAACGTCATTTGAAATTGGTCGCGTAGCATAGCAAGCGACGTATTATACGACTAGATACAAAATTGTGTTTTTCCGTACCGACGACATATCAAAAACTAGCATTTCGATTTGGTCGGTTGAAAAAAGAGCGAATGACTTGCGAGTCATTCAGTTATATCTTCAATTTGCTAACGGCCTGTTAAATTCTTCCCGTAGGACGTAATGTGGTTTAACAGCTCTGTTAATATTAACAACTCATTAGTTAATGACTAATTAAGATTTAACAAACACTGTATGGTGAAATTGGGCCTAAGAATCCCAATGAACAGAGGTAGATTATTATGGACGGACGGATCGTCGGACGGAGATTCTAAAAAGACTTAAAGTCCAAATAAACCCGACCGGACCGAGGGGTTTAATTAATCTCAAAACAATGAAAGGTTATAGGTTAAAGTGTTTTAATAAGAGCTTAACTATGGAGACGTTATGATTTTGCCGATGGCATTTACAAAGCCGATAGTAATCTATAAAACCTAATATGTTACTTGTTTTTAATTAACCTAAAATGCAATTTAGTTCAGAGGCAATGAAGTTTGATATCATTCCGATACAATATGTTCGCGTGGTCGCAGAGCTCACGGGTACAGTTCCAATATCCACGTTCGACCCGACACGGATGCCAACCAGAGCGTTACCGCTGGGCTGGCACTGGCACGTCCGATCTAACCTATTGTCATTGGATACCTTCGGTAGGTAGGCACTACTCGCGTCGGAGTCGGCGCGCGCACTAACGAGCTGGCTCCGAATGCAACAAATAACGGCTTTCATCGGTTTATTTTATTTTTGAATATTGTCGTTAGATGACAAGGGATCGTTTTCCATTTAAAACAAATATGTGAATTCCTGAAAAATATATTCTTTGAGCTTTCGGATGATACTTACTTAAATTTAAGAAGCTCTAATCAACCATACCTACACAAATTATGGCCGTCTCACACTTTTGCATGTGTGCGTAAATCATACAAGATTTTGGGTTCTAAAACACCTCGCTTAACACTTTGATGGTAGAATACAACCGAAATGTGAAGGCTATTTAGTTTGTGTAATTTTCACCACTCGAACGGCAGCCTACACAACCACAACATTAGAGGTAAGGATTAATTAAGCTCAAGTTCGAAGCTTGCATTTCCGATGTGGTATTGAATCTAAAAGGAAGCCCTTACATTTGAATTTCAAATTAGCGTCAGACCGCGCCCTGAACAGTGACAGATACGCTTAATTTGTTTGGTGTTAGCTTCGTTCCTCATTAATTATAAATGTTATTGGCATAAGAGCTGCGTGGATATTTGGTCATAGCACAAACCTTGATTAGTATGTAACTTCGAAAAATGTTCACCAGCTATTTGGTGGTTCAGGAACCTGTTCCTAAGATAAAAACCGTGTGTGCTATTCCAGACTATAATAATTTTGATGCTGATACGGATCTGAAAGTAGTGTAGAAGAGTAACAAACGTTTATAGTAATATAAATAAGCTCAGTTAAATTTTAGTAGTATCAATATTCTAATATCAATATTCTAATTCAATAGAAAGTGGTAAAAGTTCATGTTTTATTTTAATAAAACGCATCGTCGATATTGTCTTCATGCTCAAATCTATTAGTTTCATTACCTCGTCCCACGTAGACAGTATTGATGGTATTGATTGACTTTTGCAAAAGGTAATGTAGATTCATTGAACTCTTTTTTTATAGATAATAGTTCTATGCTTCACTTGAATTTTCACTCCAATGCATATTTTATATTCTTTGTTGGCTATTACCCTTACAGATATTTAAGGCCTGTCTCACTAGTTTATATATTGATAGGTTAAAACGCAATACAATGTAGTATTTTTTACTTTATTATTAAAAAGCGAACTACAAAACTAATTATGTACTCATTTTGTTTGTCGATTTATTGTGGCATTCCGTCGTACGGCAACATACGACCATGCTTTAATGCGGTTTATGATTTTATTCTTTGCGTCAATTAAACTCATTTGACAACAATAGTGTACCGTTGTTTTATAATTAATGTAATGATACTGACAGTGTTGTTTAAAAATGAATAGTATTTACAATCATATAATGGTCTTCAATCTTCAAGTGTAGGTTAACTTCAAAATTACGCTTTATTTAATAGTGGCATTTCACTTTTACAATATCATTGTGTTGTGACATATTTCGCAATAATAATGAAAGAATTAACATTTCTTTTTTCAATTTAACACATTGATAATTCTACCATTTTGTTGAATCCACACAGAAGGGTCAAATACAGAACCGACAGAAAAGATCGATCAAAGTCATTACAAGCTTTTATTTCACTTGCAATGTATGTTTGTTCGGGTGGAATCTTACAACTCAATTTTAAGGCACTTGCCCTCAACCGATTGAGCTGAAATTTGGTATGCACGTTCAGTTCGGATGACAATGCAAAAAAAAATGTTTTTAAAAAGGTTTTTCGAATATATCTTATTTTTCACTAACTTGTGTAAAACAAAATCGGAAAATAATTTTGTCAAAATAAACGTTTCCCTTTTCATCTCTTTTGATTAGTATCATAATATCTTGTGTCTATAATAAGATATATTCGAAAAACCTTTTTAAAAACAATCTTTTTTTTTTGCATTGTCATCCGAACTGAACGTGCATACCAAATTTCAGCTCAATCGGTTGAGGGCAAGTGCCTTAAAATTGAGTTGTAAGATTCCACCCTAACAAACATACATTGCAAGTTAAATAAAAGTTTGTAAAAATGTTTAAATTAATGACAACATATTAAAATTTGAAATCGACGACATATAAAAAAAAAAAACTTTTAAACCTATAGGTATTGTAAACTAAATTTGGTTAAAAACAATCATTTCAAAGTACAACCTGCACATGACCGATGATAGCAAAACTCGCTGCTTCCAAAAAATACACTTCCGAACCGTTACGAAATGAGTTCTCATTTCCTTAAATGTTTGTTCATTTCCTACTGCGAAACTTTTTCTTTATCTTGAGATGTTTAGGACTATTATATCACTTGCAGAACATAAAACTTTAGGTATTACATATTGTGCGGGTTAGCCAAACTATGGCTGACAAAACTAGTTTCAAATAAATTGTCAATTATAAAAACCAATACTGTCAATTTGCATATTTTTTACTTTAGTGCGCACGGTTGAGTTGCGTCCTGTACAGGCGAAGCCAATCTATGGTAGTTTCCTTGATGACGTGCAGAGTTCGTCAATTCGTGTTTCGCTTCCTCGCCAACATTGGGGACGACGACGGTTTCTAATGTCGATGGGTACTACACACTGGCTTTTCCTTAGTATCCATTATGAGAGAAAGTTTTTAGTACCCATAAGACCCTTCAGTTCTTGCTAGATAATTATCGTCCTTAGCTTCTCAGAATGAAGGAACAGCATAACATAAAATTATGGTTTTCACGAACAAAATTAATCATTGCAAATCTTCGAAAGTGAGCTGCAGATTAAAAATAGCTATTATGTTTCATCTGAGATTATCGTATGACCTTGAGAGTATTCTGGTGCAAATGAGGTATACCAACGCCCACACGTGTGAAAGAAGTACATAGACGCTTATATTTAGTTTTTATTCCTGTCTCCATGATATATTTATTAGATAAAATTAAAAGTCCAAGACTATTTGTTTACGGTTATAAATACATAATAATGCTTTACTTACTAACTCTTAACAATGTGCTATCTAACTTATCACAAGTTGTTAACCTAAGAGTGGTATTGTTTATCTTCAGCTGACCAGCCTCACCTACTAAGTTGATTGATATTCCCTAAAGATTGCTTGTTATAAGTTTCTTCGGCCCACTACGCTGTTTAGAATAGTTAGTATATTCGGAGAAAGATATTGGATCAGAGTAACCTTAATTTAGTCACCCTTAATGAAGTGGTCCTAAATGAAGAAACACTTAAATGTAATGAGTTTCCGTAAGCAGTGGTTAGAACGCTACACATACTTGTCTGTCAATATTTCATTACAAAATTGTAATTGATGAATTTGTCGAAAGAAGAAAAAAGTAATTTTAACACGAATTATTTATTTAATTGTTCTGTATATTACTATAGTCGTTTTCTTTCTTATAATTTGTGCAAGGTAACCCTATACGCCCGTACTTATAGCGAAACTGATTCCCCCTGAACCCATTAGTGTCTCTGTTTAGCTAGTTTAAGCGCTTTAAGCTGTAGGTGAATATAATCGCATATTAGTATTCTAGAAAGTTTGCTAGGTAATAAAAGTGATGATCGGCTATGGAACAAGCAAACCAGATTCATTGAATGTTTATTAAATTACGTAGTTGGAAACGAAGTTTGCGATTGCATCGTATTCTTTACGTCCAATTATATGAATCGTTCTTCATTATGATGAATGAACTCGGCGGTAAGACTCAATTTAATTCATAAGACCTCAATCCGATAGTACGATTACCTGACAGACGTATTTCTGGGATTAATGTCCAATCCATACAAAAATAACTTTGAAGGCGGTAGATGATTTATTTTTGTCTTCTAAAATTTTATAGATTTACTCATTGTTAGTTTTAGTTCGTCGAGAAAGTTATCGATCATACGAGGAGTTCTATTCAGTTAGAACAAACCATATTTTTGTAAGCAAGAATCGTTACAGAAAATAATAAAGTTTGAATAAAATCCATATGCAGTGATAGAAGCAATAAAAAACAAACTGCATGATGGATCGGTACACATCTCGTATAAACGAGTAAACATACCGGACTCAGCGGCGGGGTATGTCTGTAACCTATTAATTTGTTTCAACTGTATGCGATTACGTCAGATATTTTTAACTTACCTATTGTAATGAAATAATACTGATTTTCTTACGATTTATTTTCTGCACATTTTTATTCACGCTGCTATTCCTAATAAGAAAATGCACAAAACGCTAGGTGGCTTGGACAGACAAACTGAAAAATAATTCAAGAATTTAAATGCGTTGTAATTAATATTTTTTACAAGAAGTGAAAGTTAATTTGTTAGACAAACTACACTAGTTTCTCTTTTTCACGAAACCTCTGAAGAAAATAAACTAAATCATATCCATCAAGTAACCTAATACAACAATGTAAATGTTTTACGGCAAAGACGTAGAAAAATATCATAATTACTGAATCATATCTACCCACTGATTTTTTCAATGGGTAAACGCGATTTTAACTGGTATTGACCCCGTGTCAACGCGATATTTATTGATAAATCTAATCCTAGCCTTAGCAGGTCTATGGTTTAATTTAAATTTGACTTTTGACACTTAACTAGCGGCAGTACCTCAGCCATCGCGTCGGTAGTAATAGTAGTAATCAACATCTAACAGCCTTCATCTAGTTATTGCCAAACGATCCTGAATGTGATTAGAGGGCGGCTCTGCTATCCCCTTCGTTGGAATTGATTTGAGAGCAGCCGCGTACCTACTGATAGTGTTTCGGGTCGTATGATGATTTACAGCACGGCACGGCAAAGGATTTTTATTACTTTCATGTGACGAATAAAATAATTAAAAAATAATTCAAATACATACACTTATTAATTTAAGTCACCAACATGATTCATGTGTTCATGTTGGTGACTTAAATTAATGAAAAAACACATGATTTATTATCTGCTATTATATTATTTTATATTACATACTTGTAAAAAATTAAATCTTAATTAAACATATATAAAAAGTAACACTCATTTATCAAGGGTATGTGTATGTATGTACCTACAGGGTGTAACCACATTAAACTTTGATGACAATATCTCAAATTAATTTACAATATGAAGTTTGAAACTCTTTGCGGCCTGTTTGTCAAATGTTTTCATGGAATACGATTCAAAACTTTACGAAGTTATACCTATTACAAGTTACAGATATTCTGTACGCATCCAAGGCTAGATATTATTTGATAAAGCTTCAGTGAAATAGATTCTTGTCAATTGCTATTGTTACTGCTGAATTTTGAGGACACTATAAATAAATCAATTAGAATATCGCCCTACGAGAGACCTATCCCTTCGGAAATTCCAGAACGGACAGCGCCAGAATTTCCCACAAGTCTAGCGCTGGCTTAAGGCATACAGCCAGAGCTACAACCTAGCATACAGCCCATGAAAACACGCCCGGCGCCGTCCAGTACGTGAGATCGGCAATTATAGTTTAAATTCGCGAAATATTGTATTATTAGTGTTTTCACACCTTCACCTACTTGGATTTAACGATGACGTAAGCACTTGCGTATGTAATTTATGCAATCTAAATTTAGAAAGATATACAAAACAAATATCCTACAATATTATCAACAAACAGCAAGCATCCTGAACATCTCACGGACGCCTATTGTCAGCGCTCCATTGCCGGGCGGCTGCGACCACATTGTTCGATGGCGCAGTACAACCGGCGCGCGGCGATAGAATATAAGTTATTGCGTCCTTGAGATATTGTAGCCATTGTTTAACTGTTGACAACATTCAATTCAATGCACAGGCGTTTGTTTCGTGAACAGCGAACTAAAATGCGAGAGAGTGTTGCCAAGAGTAAACTATTACATTTTTTCTTTATTGACATTTAAAGTAATTTGTCGCTTTTTTTTTAAAGAAACCTAATTCTTCTGCAATACACAATACACAAAAACAATATTTTAGGTAATACACTACACATTGCTATCCTATGCCCAAAGCAAACTCATTTTAACTACTTTGTAATATGGGCTCTAGAATGCAAACCTTTACGACTTCATAAATTTTACAGAACTAGTATAGATAGGTACTATATTATTGCACCCTATAATGAAAAACAATCAATTTTATTGGCATTTGCAAAAACCTGTATTAGGTAATACGGTCCGCGAGTATACTCCTTTTCATTTCCCACATCTTTCTTCAGCGCGAGGAATAAATTCCATTACTTCTGGTGTATACATGCGTTCATAAACCAATTACAATCATTTATCTTAGTACTTATATAATGGACCTAATATCTATATAACCAAATAAAAATATAAACAAATATTTCATTCACACAGCCCGCTGAAGGCTCACCAAATATTGGTTGTAATTTCCTATAGCCAATGATCAATCAATTGGCCACCAGTTGTGACTGACTACGGAAGCATGGCTTGGACAGCAACTGAATGGTTGTGTATAGACATAATGATTGATGGATCACCGTCTCTGGCAAACATTGTAGGTAGGTATAAAGGTGCTCGTTCTGACAGCCATACACATTCATAAAAGTGGATAACATCATAGTGGCGTGACCCAATTGGCCTGCCTCTCGGTTTAGCTAGCTAGAACATTAACTGTGTGTTCAATTTAATTAGGATTCATCTAAGTTTATTAGGTAAATTATTCCCAGTGTTCTGGTAGAAAACAATGTGGAACTACACGTCATTTATTTATGTATTTACCGTTGATGAAGAATCTATAATACGCATTTCAGTCAAACTTAAGGTTGAGATAGAGAAATTATCAATGTACAATATGGCTTTTACTTGTAAACGTGTTAGACTGAGCTGAAGCTACTGCTGTGATTATTTAATTACTTTTATTAAGACTTTTACCATTAACTGTTGGTTAATATTATATTGTGTATATCGGGCTTTCACAGTGACACATACCTACTTATTCATGGCCGCGGGGCTACACGGGCAAAAAAATATTCTTGACATTGTCATGAATTTTTGTCTAGAATAAAATAATATTATAAATGTCAACATGAAATTAACAAATACTGTCGAGTAAGGAATAAAATCTAACATTTTAAGCTGCACCAGCGTTGCAATAACATCGTAACACTCATTCACCGTTACGTGAAACACGGAATGCTGGAATTGAAAGTATTAAACTGACAATAAAAACTTTATGGCACAGAATCTAGACAAGCAACTGTAACAGTTAAAGTTCATATTCAGGAAAATAGAAA
Source organism: Eilema caniola (assembly GCA_949126895.1). Lineage (NCBI taxonomy): Eukaryota > Metazoa > Arthropoda > Insecta > Lepidoptera > Erebidae > Eilema > Eilema caniola. The sequence continues at coordinate 171,242 of OX421486.1, read as the reverse complement.
AATTGCACTATTTATGACAAGCTTTCTTTTCACTTCACTTACTGTGTTTGTGATGTTTGTGAAGAACAAATCTAGCTGAATCACAAACTGTCTCTTAGGGAGTTTTTAATGTTGGTTTAGTTCAGATGGATGGACATTTTGGCCATGCAGCTTGACGTCGTAATGGATGACGTTAAAGCTGAAGACGTGCGAAGTAGGAAGAAAGTAGGAACGACAACACGCGCTCCGTGGTCAAAAAGTAAACTCTGGCTATGCCATCATTTACCTAGTACAGACATAAGTACCTACTAAAAAAGTAATCGTATTCACATCGATAGTTGTAATACCCAATATCCCTTAATTGTATAAACCACCAGACTTACCACGCAAAAATGCTTTTTAACAGCAATTTTCCGTTAATATTTCCCAAGTGGTTCAAAAGTCAAACGACGCTCTTGTTACACCATCTAACCAGTGTCAGCACCATAGGCTAGTGTTATCCGCAACACGAACTTTCAAACAAAACAAATCGTAAATCCCGTTCATTGTAAGCGTCTGTTTCGTTCATACTTAATTCAGCCAGCTCATGAGCTAGTCACGGCATAAAAGAACAATTTCGGGTGCAGATATTACGCGAAATTGTCGGCGGGGGAGGGGACCAGGGGACTACAGGATGCTATGGTCGACTTGCTAAACTCTTATTTATGCGTCCGGTCAGCTCGGTTCTCACGGCCGCAGACTCTCCAAGTTGTTCACTATGCACACTTGATCAGTGAGAGGTGGTGATGTAATACATGACTATGTTATATTTTTGACGCAGTTCATGGATTTAGAGCACAACTACATCTGTCAAATAGGAGGGTGACTATTTCTCAGTTCAGTTTCGGCTCAATTGCTATTTATTACGCCTTCCAAAAACTATGAGGTATAAGTTGAAAGAGTGCATAATTGTTTGCCATTATGACGTTTATCGTAAATAGTTCCATATTAGTACGTTTGTTTGGTTTAAAGAGACCATGCTCCATCCACCCCAATATTTTTCGTTCCGCCATTGTTAGTTTAGTTGAAGTGTCATTTATGTCGCATCATTCTTTCCATATTTTTTCGTGGGACGAACATTAAGGTTATCTAAGGGTAGATATTGTTGGGCCAATATTTCGGGGATTTAGATTGTAAAACAGTGAAGTAAACACCAATCCGCGGGGCGAAGTGTATACCGAACTGTTACTGGTACAATTACGTCGCGAGACGTTAATTCGTGTAGACACGTGTCTTGTGACCGCGAGTGTGTTCTTGAAGCAAGACCAGCGAGGGCGGCTGGGGACTACACCATCGCGCGGTGGATTAGCGCCAGGGCAAGTCAACACTAAACAATACAGTATACACAACAGTTACACACTCACAATACAGACAGAATCTCTGAGCCGCCACGAGGGACCGCGGTTCGCGCTAAGGTGAGATATTCATTGGTTGTATTTATTAGGGTCACATAGCTATAAGTGCAGCGCTGCGTTACTGGCAGCCCAAGTTTGGAGTGGCAGACGGGTGTCTGGCTCCCACAACGTTTGTGGTTACGTATATAAGTTTTTAATACTACAGTGTGGCGACGCGAACATTATATTTCTTTCCGAGTGTATCGTACAAGGGCGGCAAGGCGAAGATATTAGGCATAATCAAAATAAATTTCACACCCTCACAACCACGTGCCAATTTTGCTTGGTTATTAAAGTTTTATACAAATATGTAAGTATAGATAGGGAGATGAAGGTACCTACTTTTCTAATCGGTTGTCTGTGACATTAGTTGAAATTTACAAACAATAATAAAATACAAGTCGGTAAGTACCTACTTGGAATCAAGGAAAGATGGCGTGCAGTCCAACTGGCAAGTGAGTAATGAGTGTTCAGTAATAATGTACCTACGAGTTACGAGTACGAGTAGTATCGCTCGGCGGGCTAATCGAATGACATCATCACCCTTCCGCCTGCACCATATAAGTAGTCGGAGCTAAACAGCTAAGCTGTGCATGATCAATGACAATGAACATCAATAACAAATAAAAATGATTTTCGATCGCCCGGAACAGATTTCGATAACAACTGCTACAAAATTGTGGAGTGTGCCAGGAAGGGTCGAAGGGATCGGGACACTGTCGATACGAGGTATAATATCAATTTACTAGGCGAGAGAATGCTAGAGGCTTTGCCTGCCCGTCTCCTTACCCTCTGGAACATAACTTCACGCAACGTTCATTCGTAGGCTACAGTAACACTTCTAGCGGGATTTCAGCTAGTTTGAGACGTTGGTAATATAAAAAGAAAAATTCTAATGCACTTGCAGCATCACAATCGAAATATCTCTACGTATTATTACTCGTCATGCTTTAAAGGTAGGTAAAAACAAACTATGAAAGTAAAAATAAAACTAGATACAACCCCCTTCTACAATACCATTTAGTGACATAAGCCGAGGCAGCAAATGGACAGACAGGCAGAAAAATAACATTGCCCTTTGAAATACCCCAAAAGATTCCACTCCATCAATCAATCAATCAATTAGCCCACTGCGGTCCACTGCTGGACATAGGCCTCCCCCAATGTGCGCCATTTCGTACGATCCTCCGCCTTCCGCATCCAGTCCGTCCCAGCCACCTTTTTCAGGTCATCGGTCCATCTGGCTAGGGGGCGTCCTACCCTTCGTTTGCCTTCTCGCGGTCTCCACTCTAGGACTCGTCTGCTCCAACGGCCATCGGTCCTTCGACAGACGTGGCCAGCCCATTGCCACTTCAGCTTGCTTATTCTGCGAGCTATGTCGGTAACTTTGGTTCTTTGTCGGATCACCTCGTTTCGAATTCTATCCTTCAGAGAAACTCCAAGCATAGCTCGCTCCATAGCCCGCTGCGCGACTTTTAGTTTATGGACTAGCCCTACCGTTAGTGACTAGACCACTCCATCCGTAACCATTAATATCTGAAGATCGAAAGGAGGCTTCGGAAATGCTATCACGGGATTACAATGGGCGAATAATGGCTCGGAATCTGTCGCCTTTGTGCCATTTGCTTCTCAGATACCAACCCATTTTCGCTGTGTGAGGGTGTGTATTTAGCTTATTCGGTTTTATTTCTTTGTACTACGAACATTAAGATAATTCATCTATTAATAGTTTTTAGAACAACGCTATCTATGAATACTATTTCGCCCTTTTTCAGGTTATTTCTATTGTACATAAAAATAGCAAAATATTTTCTTAAGATTTTTCCTGGTTTCGACAGGCTTGGGTTACAAAGATCTTGTGCTAAATAAGTATGCTATCAAACTCATATATTTTATAGAACGAGAGAAGTTCTCATAGAACTTACTATTTTGAGTTTAATAAAAACTGATTAGGCTTGATCAAGTAAATTACTGGGAGCTTTAAGTGGACTACACCTTTAGTATGACCAAAGTCATGCACAGGACAGTTCTAAGATTTGCTCGTAGCTATAGAATTAAAGGCACAAAACGCAATCCCAACAAACCTTACTTAGCCCAAAACCCCTTTTCCAACGTTTAATCCGCTCAATTCCTACTAGATAACCTAAAACAATGGAACTAATACAAACTAAAGAAGCCTCCTAGACCACTCGAACTTGTAATTTGCGGTCGGATCAAGCGGAATCCTATTCGGTTGCAGAGTCACATGTAGCTTTTGTGTGTGTAGGGTGTAGGCTGTGATGTAAATTTACTGGATGGTTACTTGTATTAGGGGTCTCGTATATGTTAGTATTACCCGTAGGGCAGAGATATCTGCAAGCGTGAATACCCGAATTTAGTCACAGACTAGTGATCTGTTTTTGTTTATAAATTTGACCATATTTGCGAGTCGAACTTTATCTTAATATATATAAATCTCGTGTCACAATGTTTGTCCTCAATGGACTCCTAAACCACTTAACCGATTATAATAAAATTCGCACATCATGTGCAGTTCGATCCAACTTGAGAGGTAGGATAGTTTAAAAATCTCAAATTATAGTCCGATTCGCGATAACCGGCATCCACGCGGGCGGAGCCGCGGGCGACAGCTAGTTTATTATAGATTTTCGCCGTTTGTTTGTTACTCAATCATGCGTTCTGCGCTTTTACTATTTTGCTCTTTTAACTTTCTGCGCTTTTACCATTTTGCTCCTTTACCATTTTGCGATTGCTAACCATTTTGGGCCTTGAGCGTTATGTGCTCAAAGGCACCATTCGGTTAACCAATACCAATGAATTGCACAAAAAATATTCCATACAAGTATCCAATCATTTTGGTGCCACTCGAATTGGTGTTCTTCAAATTGGTACGCTCAATGGTATACTCGCAAGGTTGAATAGGTTAAATTTATTTGGTTAAAATTTAAATAAAGGTAGAGGTACCACCCGTAATAGAAATTTTTATCCCGGGAATAGGTGCTTAAGGATCATGGGGACAAAGTCAATATTTTCGTTATTCTCATCAACAAATCCTGATGTTTTACACATAAAACTTACTGTTTACAAGTGCAGTAAGATTCATAATTCCGCCCACTCTTACAGGCGTGTGTTTTTGCGATAACACGAGATCATTTGTCTCTCTCGTTAACATTTCATTAGCAAAGGATAACTGGAGTATGCAAATCGTTTGAGCTCTTGAAGTATGGTTTAGTTCACTAACGACGTGGGGCGACAGAATAAATTCAAACTGATATACCTCGTATGAATATGTAAAAGCAGAGTTCTTTTCACAGCGTGTCGTTTGATAAGAGTACGCGCAGGATTTATGAGATTAGTGAAATGGGTGTTTTTATCTTTTGTAAGATGCGTGCAATGTGTTGGAAGACGTATTTGAGTGTTCGTAGTTAGGTTGATATGTCTTTAAGACTTGCTGGTTCAAATCTTGACACGTCTTTCAAGTTTCATTATAAACACAAGTTGTTGACATTTACTAGTCAATTACAAAGCTAAGTCCACAAGTCAAGTATATTGGCAAGTGATGGAAAGTGAGCGGCGTCGCTGAGTATTATTTAACGAAGTTTCAAACATTTTCAGTAAAATTTGTAGTCTAATGAATCTCGTTTTAAGTATTGCAAGTGCACTTAAGCGTTATAACAGTTGGCATGTTGATTGCAATTTTACTGAGATTGCTGCTGACCCACTAAACATTGTATTCACCGGTATAGATATCTCTATATATCAACTATTTATACTTAGAAGTATAAGGCTCCACCAAAATCTTCGGTGCCCAAGACTATACCTGCCGATTGACGCACGAGCCTCGGGCGCAGGCGTTCTTCTCGAGGTTAGGAGGACAAACGGTAATCCTTACTGGTTACCTCACCTCTCAGAGATCTCTGTGGGGCCGCATAAAACATCATTTATGACTTACATTACGCAATTTTGTCTACTGCTACAGTATGTAGCTACTTACACACTGCACTTAAGTACGGACGCAGTCCATTCATTACTGGCAGGTATTTAGGCAGGCCATACCAGTAGTGCGGTAATTACTATAATTGATACTACCTACACACGGTACCGAGAACTGTCGGCAGTCGGCACGCTATCTGGGTCGTTCTACATGTTTTCCTGCTCAATAAGTACATACCTAATTATGCGGTTAAAATATGGTAAAAAATAAATAAATGAGACTGTGGTGTCTTTTTGTTATCTTCTGGGCAAGCGTTAAGGTGATTTTTCACCAGAGGGGCGAGACGAGACGATGCGAGGAGAGAATTGAAATTTGTATGGCAAATTTTCAATTCTCTCCCAGCCTATCTTTGGTGGAAACAGTGTGGATTGACGAGAATATGCGAGGCGTGAATTGAAATATTTGTTTGTGCAAAAATGAACCGTATTGTTTCCCAAATAGAGTATAAATCACCTTCAAGGTGATTTTCCAACAGAGTGGCTAGGCGAGGCGAGGCGAGGAGAGAATTGAAATTTGTATAACAAATAATAATAATAATAATATTAATATTCTCCCGGTGCATCTTTGGTGGAAACAGTGTCGATTGACGAGAATATTGACGCCTAATTATTGTTCGGAGTTTTCGGCATTGCCGCTAGAACAAAGTTATATCGAGCATTGTGTGTGAGCTGTCTAAAATACATTTATATATGAAGCATACGGGCGACGGGGCGCGGCGGTCACGCGCGAGCTCGCGATGGCAATTTTTAGTGGAAAAGGGTCAGTGCGATTTCGATTCTCTTCTCGCCTCGTCTCGTCTCGCCCCTCTGGTGGAAAAGCACCTTAAAAGACTGGCTTGTTCGATTTAGTAAAGCGTTCGCGCTAGCGCATAGCGTGTCCTACAGTTTTATATCTGAGTAGTAAACACAAATTGTTTAACTACTCTATAATTCGAACAAACTATCAGACGTATGTGCAGAATCTCTTAGCGGAATTAGTTGGTAATAATATAGCATAAGCTAGTTCACTAATATTATTATATAACATACATAAATATAGTAGCATCCAGTCTGGAACTAGTATCTGCCTACTAGACTATGTTTTCCACTTGCTACGATCCAGGCAAGCATCTTTCGCTTCTTCTACTTTCATAATTATTATATTAGTAAATCATAATAAATAAGTACATTAATAACCTAAAATGCTACGCTCCACTTAAATGTAACCAAAGATCTTCAAATAACATAAATTGTTAATTTAAAAAGCTTTTAACTAAGTGATAATTGATAACGAGAATACGATCAAGATACTCGCGACTGCAACGAATAACATTAGTTCAAAAATAAATTGATACTTATTAAACAAAAAGCACCAAGTATTCAATTAAACGAACCAGCGCGGCAGACTCATGATAAGTATCAGATATAGCCGAGCATTGTGTTCCTTGAGAAAAAATACGGCTCAATATGCAAGGTTTTAATAAAGTAAACATGAACTTGAGTGTAAAAGCGACAGTATTATATTGAAATCTGTTCATAAAACGCATTAAAGCACACAAAGGAAAAAGATGTAAATGTAAGATTTATTTAAAAAAGTGGAGTCCTAAGTAGGTTTTTAGGAGGGAGAGGGCCTGTTTTTTGTGCGCAGTTCATGTATGAGCACAGTTTTACTTGAGTGCGCTAAGCAATGGAAACTTCAGTAAGTCTAAGTGTGGTACATAGTCGATCATCCACAAGTTCATGAACCTGTGGATTGCTGGTAATGTGATTTATGAGTCGCAAGCTAATAGTGAAGTATGTCAGGACAATGATTCACAACTGTTAACAATAAATAAACTGTGAGGCATAGGGCCCACCGAGACTTTCGAGGCGTAGACCTACCTCACCTGCGACGATGGATATTGAATTGTTGCGAAGATGGATAATAAATTGTAGCCAACTGTAAAATACGCTAAAAAAGCAACACAACAAACGTTACTGTATAGTGTATAGTACGGTATGAATCACAGCGTTCTTTGACCGTACGATTGGCGCATAGACCCTAAACAAAAGTTTTGAACAGGAAGGCTCAAACTTCACTGCATAATGTAGTGACGTAGGCTAATTGTACTGTACAACCGTATATATGCCTTTATGGTGACTTTTCATTGTTGAGTGCATGGTGGCTCCACTAAAATCGGTAGGCTTTAAGCCACCTCACTTGCAAGCTGGTACACCTGGCACAATCTTTCCTTTCGAGATCGGGAAGGAGAAAAATGCACAGATCGGGCCCCTGTACCGGGATTAACGTTCGGATGAAAATGATTTACCAGACTTCATTAGAAGCAACTGGTGTAGGATAATGAAGAGGTCGAGTTTCAATCACACAAAACTACAAAAACTACGTGTCCAGGCAATAAATCTATTTTTAATAATGACATTGCCGCACAGAACTCATTGTTCGTGTAGGCAAAGCAGAGATAAATATAAAATTTCCAACTCCCTTTGTAATTACTGTGATAATTACGCTTTGCATTAGTTGGCTTCCCTCTGATCTACCTGACACCTATCGCACCACCCACGTCCGAGTCGATGGGGTGGACGTTTGTTACACGAGAACGAGGCTTAATTCAATCTTGGCTTTTTTAGACTGAAAATACATAGTATAATTATTACTAGACTCGACTAGAATAGCGATGCCGTTCTCTCGAACCACACGAATATATTACACCCGGGTTAAAAAGTAGCCTATTGCGTTATTCCCGTTCGTACTGTCGTGCCCGAGTAATTCCATCTAGCCGTTTCCATTTAATCAGCCGTAGCATACAAACTGTCATGGAAAGGGTTAGAGAGAATTTGTATTACTTGTGCATTCTTCTGAAAGTTGGAGTTCCTGGACTTTACTAGTTTGAACGTTTTAGCCCTTGAATTTATAATGATATTCTGGTTGTAACTTCATAAATTCTTGCACAATTTGGGCTACTGGAGATTAACAGTGTTAGAATATTTAAGCCTATAAGTACCTATTTTGGGGCATGAGGGATAGTGTAACAAACATTTGGTTTCTATAACTATATCACACAATACACGCTTGATAGGCTCTTAACTGTTTGATCACTGATTAAATTTTCCAGCAAAAACGCAAAAACATAGTTAGGTATCCAAATCGATACAAATTCCTGTTTTGGTTATAAAGTTTAGTGGGTAACAAATAACTTTCACTGAAGCCAAATACCCAAATGATAAACAAAACCAGATTCAAGCAGACATAGTTGTGATCACGCAGACGGTATACCGACCGGTGTTACAGTCATAACTGGTTGGCACAAGGGCGGCCGGCGGCCTTGTGATACACAAATGAAACGCGGGTCTGGACTGAGACACACTTCCTTTTTTTCATAGTATGCTATGCAGCCAGTTTTACCCCTCTAATACTCAAGTACTACCGTCCTATCTACTTTCAGCTTACCACATTATAAAGAAACATATGAGGCTGTGTGAAATAGATGGATAGATATTTGTTGTTTTTACACAAAGAAGCGGCTGAACTGAGTGAAATATGGCACAGAGATTATATTCTGGAATAGAATACAGGATTTTACTCCTGAAATAAGTTCCTCTAGATCTAATGAACGAGATCAGTATCATGCGCAATGGAGCCGAAGGTAACGACTATTGTTTTTTCATTTTAAAATTACAGAAAAAGAAAAAATAAATATGTATCTCTAAATGTCAAGTCCCAACAGAATTCGCAATGCCTTTTCAAAGGAATATTTACACATAAAGAATGTGAAACATTCTGTTGTGCAAGCCAGACCCTTCCTGAGCATCGCAGCTCATAATACAGTTGCCACACGCTCAATAGAAAACAGGACACAAGCAGGAAATTAAAGTTCGTTTGGCAGGGACATGTTGAAATGACAATAGAGAAACTACATACTACATATTTAGTTGGAAAACAGGTAGTTTGTTGACAGGCCATCAAGATATAAATACGTGACGTGAAAAGGTGTTTAAATAAAGATTACCTTCACCTCACCAATGGAATGAATGCATCAAATTTGCTAGATTAATGTCACTGATCAAAACGTTAAACTACAACTAATTACACTGGAAGAATCCGTTAAAACCTTTACAGTGAAAAACTGTGCCTCCATGCAATCATCCCTCATGTCTCTGGTTTTGATGCGTATATCATTTTAAAATTATCTTATTGCTGCTGCTTCTACCTTTAATTTAAAATCAATCTAATCAAATCTATGAAATGTGTCGATGTACTAAATTACATAATAGTAACTAGCTGACACGTCAAACGTGGGTTTGCACAAACAATTTTTTTGGTTGGACACCCCTTATTACTTAGGGGTTATTTTTTTGGTTGGAAACCCCTTATCACTTAGGGGTTTGCAAGGTAAATAGTAGCCGATTCTCAGACTTACTGAATCATTCTTAAAAATTTTCATAACCATCGGTCGAGCCGTTTCGGAGTAGGTAGCATGAGAACGAACATTGTGACACGAGAAATTCATATATTAGAAGATTATATATTATCTGGTACAATCTGTACATTGAGGCCTACAACCGCCTTTTAATTAATTCCCCTTAGGTTAACAGCCTACCCCTTCATCAAATTATTGGTAAATAAGCAGCCTGTAGTCACCATACACCGTGCCTGTTATACCTACTTATATTACTATCAATATCACTTACCAAGATATATGAACTTAATGTTTGGTAAGAATGTATGTCCGGACGTGTCGCAGACGCTTGGTCCACGTACACCGGCACACGCGAAGCGAGTCAAGCCGGTATTTATATACACCTGACATTTAACTGAGCTACATATCAAAATTATTTTGATACCTGATTGTTTCTGGTTGGTTTCGTGTTACTAGTTAGTTTGCTCTTTTTTATACTAAATTTCTTTATTTTTTCATTGATCGTGTGATTCAGACTCCACTTATTTTTGACAAAAAATTCATTAATTATTTACCTCGATTTAGTACTAGCTGTAAAAATAAAAGTCAAAATCCTGATAAAGATAAAAGATATAAAACTGTGACAACTCTGACTGACAGTAGAGGCAGGTCGTCAAGTGTGTAAGGCCAAGGCTAAGCAGACAGCGGGTCTCTGCCCACCCCGTAGCACGTTAATGTTTTGATGTAATCAGAACTTTAACTTTTAAACTATCGCGTTCTATGATATACAATAATTGTTAACATTATTGTACACATATTGCAGCTGGTATTTACAGAGCTTACTTATGATGTCTTGAGCTTAGGTTAGTTTAGGTAATAACGAGCCACCGTAGTCGAATATCTTATAATTGTTCTGTCTGTAGATTCAGTCCCAAACACTGAGGCCTAATAGCAAAATGAACAAAAACCATTTCAATTAATTCATAAACAAAAAGTATATCACGGCCCTACTGCCTAAAGAGTCCTTTTAAAATTAATATCGCGCTTAAATTTCGCCGCGCAGAGCGGCCTAACAAAGTGAACTTTTGTTCCGAACTAATTTGCCAAGCCCGAGAATAAATTGTTTTCCAATGGCCCGTCATTGTTACCGGCCAGTTGGAACATTTCGTAAAGTTATTTGATATATTGCTAAGCGAGGTCTTTCTGGTTACAAGTTCGCTGTAGGATCAAATGCAGAATATTGCATTAAAAAATCATCCGCGTCAAATCTGTCGCTTCGCAACTACCTTTTTCAGTGCGTCAGTCCGACACCAGTGGTGAGCTTCAGTAGGCTCATAGATCAATTGATTATATTATTTAGTATGTTTTCTTAGTGTGGGTCACACAGACGTCCTTTTTTATAGACATCCGAACGTTTACTATAGTATATAGTAGCACCGCTGAGAGCAAAGTCGGATTTCATACGTCCAAATTCACCCATTCCCTCCAGGGTCGACCATGCTATTGGCTTCTGTTCTTACAGAATTCTTCACGAGCTTGCTTTCATTACATTATGATCCAAAGGCGGTAATATACAAGTTTATAATGCACACGTCCAACTGAACCATGTGCTATAAATAACATTTGGATTGAACTTGAATCACACATTATGGCTGTTATTAGGTCGCAATAGCTGGAGGAACAAAAAGATTACAACAAAAAGTTAATAATACGTTATAAACCCAATTGCCTGCACTAATTACACTTTTACAGTACCTAATAACCTAGACACTAAAACTGGCCAAGGTTATACTTGGTTTTTGGCGAATTCCTTTCTGGGTTACTCTCCCCCCGTGTTGAGTGTAATTCAACCAATAAAATCGCAAAAAAAATCTCTGTGCGGGTCTAACGTACTTTGCGATGCACAGGTGTTTCAACGTGTCACCCATCCTAAGACTGACATGTTAATATTACCTAACCTTGCAATGTGTTAACCACATGGTCGTACGCCAAAGGCAAGTGCGCACCGATAATAGCGTGAGCGTGTTTCCGAAACAACTCTAAGTGCTGCATATTCGATAACTAGATTAAGTGGTCGCAACTTGACACTCTTGAGAGCAGCGATGCTTTCAACAAGGCTTTACAGATTAAAATGGAGGCTGTCAGGGCTAGATTTGAAAGTTGAGTCCCGAAAGCGCTTTGACCTCATTTGAGATTGGAGTACTTTCGGGATTTCATGCTGCCCAAAATAGACACATACATAAGAAGAACTAAGTGGTGTATCAACAGCCACATATTGCGAAATACGGCTTCCTTTGCCGTCAAATTAAGCCGCTGAATGTTCAATGAAGGAAAACTTCGTATCTGATAGTCGTATTGTACGACACCTAACGAAAAGCAGTGTTGGTTGCTCTAAATTCCTTAACCAAATTAGACATTGCTTGAAGATACCACTAGAAGATATCAAGCTAGTAAATAGCTTGCAACTTGTAAGGTCAGTAGGTAGATCACTCATCGTAGAGCTAGTGTTCATCGATAAAGTTTATCGATATTTAGGTAGATCTATTATTTGCACCGACTTAAAAATTTCAGTACATTTCATTTACATACAAAAATCATGCAGCATCAACAGTACTTGAAATATCCTGGCGCTGTGATGTTTATGTATTCAAGTTTAATTAACCGTGTACGTAACTGTATATCGGAAAGCATACAATGCGAAATGTAAACTTAATTTTAATCGAATTCCAACAATAAAATCTTATGACATTCATGCGGTTCGGTGACTCTTTCCTTTGTCGCATAATTAAGACTTGGAACTCCTTGTCCTTTAAGCAGGGTATGAAAATGCGTCTGATGAGGCCGTCAAGCTGAGTGCACCATTATTAACGTGGTACGTGTTTGTAATGGTGACCCTCTTTCCTGAGACTTTGCCTCCAGCTTACAATAAGGCGAGATGAAGTCAAATTGACGTGTTCTATATAAAAAAGAAAGCTATCACATTTTACTCATATACATGTTGTACCGAATCTATCGATACTTTAATCTCTCTATCATCTAACAATGGGCAGCCCTAGGCGACTACTTAATGAGCGAACCAATCTAATTTTAATTTGAAATTACAATAAAATGAAAAATAAACCATAATTATTAGATTGCCGGTTAATTTAAGTAATGAGGTTAATTAAATAATATTGTATAAGTAATATTGTAAAACATTGATCACCGTTACTTGACATCTCAATATTCGTATACTACCTAATTCATTTGTACTTTCCAAGCGTGTTCAATTCAAAAGCTTACAGAATTACTTGTGTACAAGAGTAGATGTTCATTCAAATAAGATAAAAGAGAAATTTACACGTTCTACGTTGAAAGTTATTAAAAACCATTAAAAATAATTGATTGATATTCTACCGTGGTCCTTGTCCCGAAGGCTGATTTACTTGACAAGTACGACCCATTATATAATTTTCTCTAAGTACATAATGTACTAGCTCGCTGTGTCATAGGTGCTCTTCGTGGACATCATTGTAAAAATAAATTAGTATCCACGAATAGCAACTGCCAAAAATTTTGATAGGTGCTGTTCATGGACAAGGCTAGGTGCTATTCGCTCAGGTGCTATTCGGCTGGGTGCTCTAAGTGGACTACACCAAGATAATTACTCATCTCGAGGTTGGGAGGTGACAGTAATCGCCTCCGTAAAAGTTAACCAAACAAATTTAAGGAAAGGAGGTGTAAGACGGACTCTGCGCTTCAAAGTCAACCGGGATTGGCGCTCGGCTGAGGGCAGGTCGTATTACTTACCAGTACGAACCTACATGTCACATTATATATTTCAATATGTGTGCCGCCTTAGCATACCCATACGTGATAGTCACTAGCTACCATTCCTACATAACGTTTCACCAACTAGTACTAAAATTGCAGATTGAAGAAAACTAACTTTGAGAAAGTGCTCGAACAGATGCTGTATCGCCGAAAATTCATAAAGGAAGGATCGATATTAGGAGGGCAAGACCCTGCAGCAGAAAAGTTTATTTTATAGTTCATTGCTCCTTTTGAACGGTCCCGAGGGCCGACACAAAAGTTAAGCATGAATAATTATTTTTTTTAGGTTATGGAAAACGAGGTTTGACTGTTCGACATTGGCCAATTTTGCGAAAATGAACATGAACGCAACACAATACAATAATACAGTCTACTACATGCATAGCCATGTACCTACTCAAGATGGAAACTTCCCGACAAACAGTTCTGCTGACAAATAAACATCAAAACAGATAAATACTTGTCAATATTACTACGGCTTCACCAGCACGTGTTTCGTTTCAAACACTATTAAATTAACAGAGAGGACGCTGTAATGAATAAATTGAATCCAATTTACATTGTACCTAAAGCTACGTAGGATCGATCAGCGACAAGTTTTAGATATTGGAGGTATACATATCAATAGGTATCATCTCTGATTCTGCAAGTCTAGACCACAATAAAAAATATTCATCAGGCGGGATTGTTTTTGTTTTTATTTTGGTAGTAATAAAAATATACAATACTAACTGTATTTCTCGAGTTTTTCCCTAGGTTTAGTGTTCGGAATTAAAGATAGACCTAGAACCATTACGAGTATAAGAATACATAATTATATACAAAGAAAAATATATGGCATGGCGCTTCGCCTAGAGACAGTATAATTTGTACTACATTTTTTTTAACATTGTTACAAATTCCAGCCATTTTACGCCAAGCTTAATAAAATTGTCCCAAAAAAATATTCCATCCTGAAGTATTTGGGAAAACTAGCTTTTAAAAATGGCACCTTTGTGAATAAGAGTATAGCTTTTTCCTCGGGAAAGCATTCAGATAACGTTAAAATATTGTTTGTACTTGCCTCACATTTTCATAACTCGCGAATACTTGATATGACCACATAACGCGGTCTTAGAGATCTTTTCACCAATTTACATATAAAAAGGATGTCGTTTTTCGTTCTTTACACTACAAAAATAAGTGTGAAAATAATATTTGTTTTAAGAAACCTATTAGAAAAAGGAAATATATGGTGAGATGGATTACATTATTCAATTCGTTTGAATATTATTTAGTTACATAGTTAATAAATATCACGTAGAATTGTCAAAAAATCGTGTGTACGAAAGGAATTATCAAAGTAGAAGAAGCGAAAGATGACACGTGTGGTCTCTGTCTACTCCATTGCGAAAGAGGCGTAACTGTATTATATGTAGGTACGTAGAATTCGCTATACCAAAAGATAATAAAATTATACTCTGTACCTACTATCAGTATCCTAGATTTCTGTTTTGTAAAAAAATCCATCGTGATCTCATAGTCTTTTACTGGTTCATTCGGTTTCGTCGTTACACTCCTTACCCCACTCCTCATCGTACTGTACAAAGTCTCATCCAGTACACAGTTGAGTACGTATTTATTAGTGTCATAAATAAGTGCACTTTTGCAAGGAAAAGGCGACCATTATAGGGTACTGCCCGTTTTCCGTAAAATGTTTATTGGCGGTTATACAGAAATTCATCTTCCAACTAGGACATAACTCAGTACACAACCGTAAAACTTTATAAATGTGTACCCGTTTTGTACTAGTTCCTGTGGTGAGTGGCACATTTTTCACAAAGCTTGCTTGGGACGCGTGCTCTAAACAAGTAGCGCAAGGTAAGCTACGGCATCATTTACTACTCTACGTTGTCCAACGTGGTAAATTGTTCGGGAAACTTTCCAGATATTTTCCTTGCAAAGCTACTTTGGCATGAAGAATTTTTTTATATAAAACGTTGACTATTTTTACTAGTTAAGAAGTAGTAGTTTTTAATAGTTTTAAGAAATATTTAATAAGTAGGTATTACGTTTTGATAACTAAATAAAACATCTATTTGTAAAAAACAACCATAAAAATGTTATATTTGGCGTTTATCTTGCACTTGTGTAACATCGAAGTTCTATTCAAGTAATATACACGAAGCCGCTAGAGACCAACCTGTGTCCGATCTTCCAATTAAGTACATCCAGCTATCTAATCCCCAATGGTGATTAAAAAATTCAAACTCACAGTTGAATCTAATCCATCATTGTTACTCATTCATCAACCAAATATCGCGTCAATGGCAAATTGATAAAAGCACAATGAAGTTACAGATCAAATATTTAAGTCAAACCTGAATTTACTTCTCTGACACGCATTTCAACGTCAGCAATATCATGGAACTTATTTAATATTCAATAAATATACATGTTATTTACATTCAAACACATGTGCGACTGGTTTGTTATTGTTTGCCATCGAATATATTACGCCTGTGCCGGTACAAACTGCTTGATATGAACACCTACAGCCACACAAACACGACTGTTGTGTCATTGTAATATACAAAACCGATGTCATGTTCAGATGTTCATTCTGACGATAGAGTTCTCTTCGCCTATGTTAAGAAACTGGCACATGATTTAGGCTTTAATAGACAGAATAACGTTCTCAAAGTTTCCTAAGTCTTGATTTCTACATAGTTAATAGGAATAAGAGTCCCTTGCTCTATAACAGTGCTCAAAATTGTAGGCTATGAACTGTTCTTATTTCTCGTTAAAAATATTAAATAACTCAAGGCCCTATTTTGAAGCCAACGTAGCCTTAAACGGGAACAAATAACATAGAATTTATTACACAACCCTACCAGTTTGCGCAGATCAGTTTAAATTAAATTTCTCTATGTGTCGTAAACCCTCAATTTTCGTTAGATATTTAATTAAGTTCTTAGTTTAATACGATAAAATGTTATCGTGTCTCATTAAACATCAAAATTCAATAATGTTTATGCTCGTGAAATAAATTACTTAATTTTCTTCTAATAAACTGATACATAGAACGGCGCCGTTCAGTTCGGACAAGTACGGTGGCGCTTAGTCAAGAGTACTATTTTATTTAATACAGTAAAAATTTCGCTGTCATAGTTTACACTTTAGATTTCAAAGGGTTCCGGGCATAACAGAGCCTTATCCGTTGTTTAGCAAGCGTAGATACCTAGGTACTAGGCGCCGGTTGGTTCTGTACACAGTGCAGTTTTCAACTATACCTAAGGCAAATTCCCTGAATGTTACTTGTAACGTAGGCGTATGATGTAAATTCAAATGCCGACCCTATTCTTTCTGACGGAGACCCAAATATCATGCCCGGCCGATACAGCCTACCTTATGTACCCCGGGTACAGACTCGAGCATAACTTCCTGAGTAAAG
The DNA here is from genome assembly GCA_949126895.1 of Eilema caniola. Classification (NCBI taxonomy): domain Eukaryota; kingdom Metazoa; phylum Arthropoda; class Insecta; order Lepidoptera; family Erebidae; genus Eilema; species Eilema caniola. The sequence continues at coordinate 154,215 of OX421486.1, read as the reverse complement.
CCGGGGTATGCATGTACGTCCGGGATGACGTTTGTTGTCGCCGTCTAAACGGCCTTGAAGACAGGGACCTGTCCACACTATGGGTACGTATGGATTACGGTGGCCACACCCGTATCTATGCGTGCGTCTACAGGTCTCATAGCGGTGACCTGGGCACGGCTCAACTGTTTGAGCACCTGCAGCGGTCGGCGGACAGAGTAATTGAGCAGTACCCTGCCGCGGACTTAGTATTCTTGGGTGACTTCAATGCTCACCACGTGGAGTGGCTGGGGTCTCACAGGACTGATTTTGCGGGAAGGGCTGCTCACAACTTTGCCCTGACCTATGGGTTCTCGCAACTGGTGCATTCCATCACCAGAAAACCAGATGTCGGGACCCACAGAGAGTCTTTATTGGACCTTCTGCTGACTACGCGCCCGGATGAGTACTCCGTAACTGTGGAAGCACCTCTCGGTACTTCGGACCACAGCGTCATCCGGGCGCAAGTGACTCTCGCGCGGCCAGAACCACCGCGGCCACCTCAGTGGCGGCATGTCTGGCACTACAAGTCGGCAGACTGGGACGGACTGCGAGAATTCTTCTCGTCGTACCCGTGGAGGCGGCTTTGCTTCACTTCTAAGGATCCAAGCTCCTGTGCAACAGCAGTCGCTGAAACGATCCTATCGGGCATGGAATGCTATATTCCCAACCGTTGGATCGCAACAGGAGCGAGCAAACGGCCGTGGTTTAATAGGCCTTGCAGAGAAGCTAGAGACCGCAAGCAATCTGCATATAAGGCTTGGACCTCGGCACTTGCCAATAAGGATCCTAACATAGCTGAAGTGAAGCGGAAATTGAATGCCGCCTCGAGGTCCAGTAAAAAAGCTACTGCCAGGGCGAAGTTTGAGTTCATCGGTGGAATTGGCGAGCGGCTTACTCGTTACCCATCCGGTAGTCGAGCATTTTGGTCACTCGCCAAAGCTGCCGAGGGAAACTTCTGCCATTCCTGCCTTCCGCCGCTGCAAAAACCCGACGGTAGCCTAGCTCATGGCGCTAAGGAGAAAGCCGATCTTTTAGGTAATCTCTTTGCGTCAAACTCGACGATGAACGACGGGAATGCCGAGCCACCTATTGTCCCCGACTGTGGTACTTTCATGTCTGAAATTAAAATCACGCAACGGGTGGTTCGGCGGGAACTCAAGTCCCTGGATGTTCGGAAGTCGAGTGGGCCGGATGGTATACCGGCGATGGTGCTCAAGCACTGTGCCCCCGAATTGTGTCCAGTACTTACACGGCTTTTCGCGCTCTCTTACTCCGCGAGACAAGTCCCAGCCTCGTGGAAGACTGCATTCGTGCATCCTGTGCCTAAGAAAGGCGACAGGACAGACCCGTCCAATTACAGGCCTATTGCTATAACCTCCCTTCTCTCGAAGGTAATGGAGCGTGTGATTAACGCACAGCTCCTGGGATACCTTGAGGGAAACGACCTACTGAGCGACCGACAGTATGGCTTTCGCCACCGTCGCTCCACTGGTGACCTTCTTGTGTATCTCACACACCGATGGGCGCAAGCTATCGAGAGTCGGGGCGAGGCACTAGCGGTCAGCCTCGATATAGCAAAGGCCTTTGACCGGGTCTGGCACAGAGGTCTTCTTTCGAAGTTGCCACGCTACGGACTCCCCGAGGGACTTTGCGAATGGATTGCCAGCTTTTTGTCCAACAGAAGTATCCAAGCCGTCGTCGATGGCAGCTGCTCGGAACGCATGGACATAAACGCTGGTGTCCCACAAGGCTCCGTGTTGTCCCCGACGCTGTTTCTGCTGCATATCAATGACATGCTGTCTGATGGATCTATTCATTGCTATGCGGACGACAGTACCGGGGATACGTGTTACACGGGTCGTGCAAATATCCCTCAATTCGAGGTGGAGAAGAGACGCGAACAACTTGTGTCTGAAATCGAGACTACTCTCTCGGGAGTATCCGATTGGGGTCGACTTAACCTAGTCCAATTTAACCCCACTAAGACACAAGTATGTGTATTCACCGCTAAGAAAACCCCATTTATTGTAGCGCCGCAATTCCTGGGCACACCACTTTCCATCTCTTCGAGTATTGGGATCCTAGGTGTCGACATCTCAAGCGACGTTCAGTTCCGCAACCATTTGGAGGACAAGGTCAAGCTGGCCTCAAAGAAACTTGGAGTGCTCAACAGGGCGAAGCAGTACTTCACTGCGGGGCAACGACTTCTGCTTTATAAGGCACAAATTCGGCCCCACATGGAGTACTGCTGTCACCTTTTTGCCGGAGCGCCTGCATACCAGCTTGGCCCCTTCGACTCATTGCAAAGACGGGCGTTGAGGCTCGTCGACAATCCCATACTCACAGGCGATGTGGAACCTCTCAGCCTCAGAAGAGACTTTGCCTCGCTGTGTGTGTTCTACCGCCTATACAATGGTTTGTGCTCAGATGAATTGTTTGACATGATGCCCACCGCTGCATTCTATCATCGCACCACTCGCCATAGGCAGGGAATTCATCCTCACACACTGCGACCGGAAATGGTACGCACCGTGCGTTTTGAAAGGAACTTCATCCCACGCACGCTCAGGTTGTGGAATGAACTTCCTGCCGTGGTTTTCCCAAGCGACTACAATATGGGGTTCTTCAAGAAGGGTATTAGAAGGTATCTACAGGGTCGGTAGCACGATTGTGACGCCCCTGGTGTTGCAAACGTCCATAGGCCACGGTAACCACTTCCCATCAGGTGGGCCGTGTGCTTGTCTGCCGCCTAAGTGGCATAAAAAAAAAAAAAAAAAAAAAAAAATGCAAGACGCATTATGACGACAATAGTATACAACAATTACGAACGATTTATTCCGATTTAACAATAGCGTGTAGGTATTTGCAATGTTGGGAATACAAAAAGTGAAGGGGCTGATGCCCGTGTACAATACAATTATTGTGACAATTAAAATTTGCTGCCATGACAATAGGAGATGACACAGATACTGTGGACGTGCTTGGAAGTAACACTTTTGCTTGTAGCACAAAAACGTTGCTGTATATTTTCTACCGATATAGAACTACAGGCGAATCATGTTACTCATAGACCTCAAGTAAGAACAATTAATAGAAGACCAAATTAAAAAGTTACAAATTTGTTGAGAGTATTAGATTAGAATAGTTATTAAAGGTATGGAGTATATCGTTAAAGGCATGGGGGGTGCCTACAACAATGCTCTCAACAAGCACCCTACTACTAACAATTATGTTATTGCTACAACTAAGCTATAACTATATTAGCGAACTAAAAAATTTAAGCACGCTTTAGTAAAAGACCAAAAATATAATGATGTTGATGAGGAGTATGTCGGGATCATCGCAAGTATAAAAGATGTTGTCTCTGCCTACACCAATAGGGAAGACGCGTGGTTGCACGTACTCATGTTGTACTTAATATCCATATAGAACTGCAAACGATGAGCTCGAGTAAGTGATTATTCACGAGCTGTGTAACAGGTCGCATGGTGATTAATCGATTATACATAGCAGGTGTCTGGCCAGAGACCACCTATTAACTAACAACTATTTCATTATGATCATCTATATTTATGATCGTATACTTACCGACATAACTCTTTGTTACGAATATAAACAACCGAACAACAAAAATTTATAACGTAACCGATAATACACCCATACACAATATCTCTTTCTTCTTCTTTCTCACAGCATATTTCCGCCTGCTATAAAGTAGCCCTTCGCATCTTCTCCTTTCAGTGGGTATACCATCTGAAAACACTAATAATAATAAACCTTAAGAGAAGAACTGCTGATATTTCCGATTCTTGCACATTGTATTTCTGTAATTTTCCTAATATATACCGTACTTAATTTAATTTATCCTTCTAATTACACAAATACGTTAATGAAGTGTCTCGCTAATGATTTTGATCGTTAAAATTATTGCGCCCTACCATTAAAATATAATCAGGAGAACGAGTTTGTGAACAAATTATTACTTCTACGTGGAGAATTATTTAGGAAAGGTAGTCACATAAAAATACAGCCAAAAACCTGGAATTATATGACACAGGCAATTGCAAGCTATGAAAGATCGTTGTTAACATATTAACTGATATTTTCTATAGCTTAAACATTAAAATTTATAGAATTTCTGAAGGAGACTGTCAAGACTGCGTGCTATCGTGGGAATTAATTTTATCAAACTTTAGTTAAACCTAAGGGTGTGTGATGTTTTCCGACACATGAAATAGTAAGTAGAACGAGATAGATAATTGGTCCTAGATAAATGGCATCTCTAGAGTTGCTACAACCAAGGAAATCGCAGTAAACTGTCACAAGACGAAAATGACTCATCTCATTGATGGAAACTCGGGAGAAGAGTGCCGCGTTGCCATGTGCCCTGCCATCGAGACGCCAACAAAACTTTAATAGTTTGAAGTGATTAGCCACTAGTGTTTCTTCTGGACGGTGCACGACTGCTCGCTACAATACGTTGAACGAATATAATTATCTTTCCATGTACCGTGAGTAGGATTACCTATTCGCATACGTAAATAATAAGCTCAACACAGTCAACATGGACGGTAGCATTAAACAAACGGACATGCAATTATGGTTGAGATGCATTAGTATTAGTATGAAGTTTATTCAAAAGGTGGATTTTAATATGCATTTTCATAACGAAGAATGAGATGTTTAATCCTGGATGTATTCGAACTTTTTAGCTTATTATGACTTTCAGGGACTGACTGGTAGTATTAGTAGTCAGGTGTATTAAGGTATCGAATTTCAAGCAATTTTAACCTCTGCTCCTTACAGTAACTCCCATATTCTTGTCATTGTGTACTGCCTACAAATGCACTTTTCTATGTATAACATTACCTAGTATGCTACGTCTAATGTAGTAATTCCAAGTTTCCTAGTAGCTCAGTCAAGTGACACGTGTGTGCGGACTCGAGCCCATAATCGGTGGCCGTGCCACCAACACATCATATTGATATTCAGCACAGCACAGACATCGGTTGCGCAAGCCGTTAGGGACAATGGCGGTTCAAACTTCGATTGGGATTAGGTGCTCATTGATTATCGTAATTTTAAATACAGTTTTTATAACACTGTCCGTTGGAAAACCTTTTTAATTTTTGGTTCTTAATATATATTTTTAAATTTTGATATTCTAACTCCAACGTCATTGGACTCAGTTTTTTACGGACGAATGACAAGATTATGAAAAATGGTCCCTTTTTGATTTTTTTATGCAGATAACAGCTTTTGAGTTCTAAATCATCATTACACATAACAACACCCACAACAATATAAATAAATAACAATAGGCATCAAACTCGCTACCCCTGACGTCGCGTGCTCGATTATAACGTCAAACCGGCTATCAATTTATATTATATCAGACTCCAACAACCATTGTAATATAAGAAAAGAATCGGAGAAAATGTAAATATAATATTTTACACAAAGGAAAATGGGACTTACCACAAGCCCCGGGGAAATGACGTGACCGGAATATGAGAAGATGCGAACCCTTTCTTTTACATCACTTTGTGACAGCCTTGGAACACGCTCGTCAGGTGACTGAGGGGACAACTTTAGGTCCATTCTAAAAAGTCACCTCACTGCTACGGCAATCTTTTTATTCATAAAATCCCACCTTTACATATAAAGTTGTACGTAATGATGTGGGATACTATCAATTTTGTCGACTGTACCTTATATAGCATTTCGCACGAATTAAGTGAAAATATTTATGCCAGTACATTCCCGAAGGCTACAGATAGATGTAGAATACACATCCGCACTTATAGGGGGCAAACCTATTATCTTCTAGCGATATTTCGCTATTAGTCAAATTAACAACACGACTGAGCTGTGCCATACAAAAATGTTCAAAAATATATTTAGCCAGTTTCACTCGGGGTGATGAATTGCAGGTAACGGACGATATAAAATTCATGGTGGTGTAAAGATTCTCGCATATCTGCATGTACCTACTACGTATTCTTTACATAAACCCTAAAAATATTGCAGGCAGTACGTAAAAAAGGCATTTAATAGCTTAAGGTGAAGCAGGAACATCGTGATAATAAGTGATTGCCAACTGCAAACCCATCCAATTATTGTTCACATGAATTTCTGCTAATAAGCAATTCAATTACGAGATATTCTTAACGGAATGTTAAGTTACTTATAGGTACAGTCGCCCAGAAGTAGCAACACGTTCTAAGTTACCAAATTCTTTCGTACGTAATAATAAACCATTTATTTGAATTACGACTGAATTGAGGGACCAAAAAGTAAAATTGTGATTTTTGGCTAGCTTTAAAACAAAATAAAAGGAAATTGTAGCTTCTAGTATATAATTTTTGGATTTGAACTTTGTTTGTCGTCAGCAGTTTTCACATAATCTTGCAAAAGGCTGAATGTGAAGTACAGATACAAAATTCCCTTGCAGCTACTTTTTTTTTGTAATAATTTTGCAGAAGGAATAATTTCTTCAAGTTATATTTTATCAACAAGTACCTACATGTATTATATAATTTATTGACAAATCTGAATGTAAAGGGGATCGGCAACTTCGAACGTGTTCTGCTACTTGTGAGGGCGACTGTACGAATTCATGCCCGCGATTGCGCTCTGTTCCCAAGAGGAAATGAAAATAAAAATATGAAAATATGATGAGATTCCCGGCACGTTCCGACTCCGTACAACTGCAAAATCGCTCCGAGCCAACTCTTCGGCGATAAATTATTTGTATATTTCCATTTTAGCGATACAACTTGGCTGAACATCGCTAATTTCAAGAAAATATTAAGAAATGAGTGTTCCGTATTCGATGTTTCAAACGGGCTCGCCCGTGAAATACTCATTTTTTATATGTGCTAATTTGATTGTTTGCTAGCGGTGCTCTGCACTAAATCAGATTGCTACTTCTCGAAATCATCATTTGTCAAATTTTCGACCTTAATATATTAAACGTGGATGATGTCCTTTTCGTCTTGAATAAATTGCACAGATCATGGTCAATAGACCCATGACCGAAATGCAAATTTTATGTCTACACAATGCCCACGAGAAAAAGTGCATCGATACTTTAATCTGATTCCGTGAAAACTTCGTAATTAAGAGGAGCCTAAGTAGTAGTAATGAGTAGCCTTCTAAAAAGTGATAGAATATTCGAAATCGGTTAAATAATAATTGAGTTGATTGATCACACACAAAATATTATTAGTTTTTGTGAAAATATTAGAAATAAGGGTGTTATAATAAAAAAATTCAAAAATTTTAAAATAAATAAATTACATATTTAATTTATACAATTGCATTACGGAAAAGTTGCAAAGATAAGTAAACAAATAAAGAATAACACGATACCGGTCCGACCTTGCGATGATACTAGAATTTAAAAAAAAACATACACAACTCACGGGCAACACTCAACACAAAAGCCTCGATACCTGCCTCCTTGGAAACAGAACCGAGTCGTATCACTTCACTGCACTAGATCATACATTAATCCTTAATCCGTAGTGGAACCACGTGAATTTGAGCTTGGGTCGCGGGACACGTGCAGGCGTGTCGGCAGTCGGGGCGCAACTGGCCCGAGGAGCGAATTGGCACCTACGGATAAATTCAAGAGTAGCCACGCCCAAATGTTTTGATGATGCAAAGGAGCAAAGGCTCTGATGTTATAATGCAGTCAGGCTCGTGTGTACAAACAGATTGTAGATATCGTTCAACGACCACCGTGATCCGTGATCGCAGCCATTATTTACTATTACAATAAATATACACACAACAGCATAGTTTTTTAAATTCACCAACCGCGAACGCGTTATCAAGTACATACATATAATCACGCCTTTATTCACGGAGGGTTAGGTAGAGGTGAATTAACACCCACGTTTCAACAATTTGTATTCGATCCCTCCTACGTAATAGGGGGTAAGCCAATTGCCGTATTGCGGGCTCTATTGTTGATTCGAGCCATGCATCTGAGGCTGAGTCTCGGCTGTAAAATCTATCTGATGTTAAACTTAAACAGCGCCCTATCCCTTAGTCGCCCAAATTCTACTCTGCCGGGAAGCCGAGAACCACGCAGCTATGTATGTACAAAAATTAAATATGTATGTTTATCCGCAATGTAAAACCCATAATACAAATAATACTGGACAACAATCACAATTATTCAGTAAAACATTAAAAATAACGCAGTTTTGTTGACCCCAATTGTTATGAACAAAATTCGACCTTAGTACTAATATTATTTTGTAAGTAGTGGGTAATGTCCGGCATGCGTCTTACTTTTGTATTTTTTCTCGTCAAGTACTTTTTTGTACATGAACCTTCACGTGCATGAATAAGTTCGCAAAGCAATAAGACGTATATTGGAATGCACAGAGGACGTAGAAACAAGGAAATAATACATTTACATTTAACTGGCTGATGCCCGCGTACATCCGCGCGGGATTTTGATCCGGTTTCGGCAAACTATAGGAACATCTTCCCGGGATAACAAAATTGTTTATGTGATATTCCATAATGTAAGCTATCCCTGTACCGACTAAATTTCAGCCAGAACCGATTAGCCGTTAGAGCGTGATTAAATACAATCCTAAAAAGATAAGCAGAAATGAGTTAAATCAACGTTACCCTATATAATATTTATTTCAGCGCCACGAAATAATAGGCGACCCTTTCACGACTTCGCTCGATTCAACTGCATGCCAAGGTTTTCTAACAGAGAAATCAATTGTTCCAACTCTAGAATAAAACTCAAAACCTTACGATCGATTTGACGGTTTAATATAATTTGTGGTTACATTAGGTTTGTGTATGCTGGCATCACAACAATGTACGTCAACGTAGTCCTTCAACAGTCCTATGCCTCAGTCAGTAGCCTTATACGATACCCACGAAGGCGATAGTTCTGGTACTTCTTTTACTTTGCCGGTGCCCACCATATATGACATTTTATATTAAATTTCAAAGGTCTTGGTGGGGCCCTCCCTATATTGTAGGTATTTATTTTAGGTAAACGTTATCATACCTGTCTGGGAAGATTGTATCGTTACAAAAAAAAAAGGTCTTTCGCATATTTGGCATTAAGTAGTTCGGAATAAACAATGACCTCACCACCACAACAAATGATTCAAATAAGGATGTTTGTGGCATATAAAATAAGTTAATTTATAAATTTGTACCTATGGTTATGAAGTTAATTGGTGTTAAATGAAAACATGCATATTGTACAATGTACATTGCAGTTTTTGTAAGTTATCAAGTCACACGTTTTAAAATCATTATTTTACAGGAGTCACCCTGCCTACTCAGTGTACACTTCCCTTCCTGTGCCCCGTGTATAGGTAGCAAGACACAAGTTGCAACGCTGGTGATAACATCGTTCCGCTCAACATCAGCATTCTGGTGTGCTTATTGCCAACCTTAGTCGTATAAAAAGAAATGAAATGGTTTCCTGAGCGATGTAAATATTTGAATTACATAACTCAAGACGAAGTTTCGACAGCGCCACATCGCTTTCTTTACTAGTTTTACTTGATTCATTTATAATTTACATTATTACTCGTATTACTGGGTGCTCCCACCCGTTCCGTGCTCCTACCCGTTTCGTGCTCCCGCGTCAAATGTCAGAACGTCAGAACCTGTTTCCGGGGTTCACAGAAACCTATTCCCAGCATAAAAAGTATGTTTAAGTCACTAACTGTCCCTACGGTTACACCCGCCGTACTCGATTATATTCAATCACTCGCCTTTCCCAAACTGCGCTATCACGTGCACAAAAAAATTTTCAAGCGCGTGCAACATATAAACTGTTCAGCTTTATATAGTAGAATAGCTTTGTAAAGCAAGTGTTTAGGATGTATAATATATTTCTACCCAGTACGAAGTGAAATGGCGACAGACTTAGGCTGGGGGTGTTAGGAACTTGTGATGTCTAATATACTGCTGTCATTCACAATTATGGAAATCGGGTGTGACCGTTCATATTCGATTTGCATAACTTGAACTAGTCAGGGCAGTAAACAAGCGCAGACATCTGATGTCAATTTGAGTATAGCATTTATTGTAATGCAGAAAAAGCCCGGAATTCTCTTTGCCGTATACTGTACTATGTAGTGTACCTACTCTAAAGTGGTTGTTAACTTTCCTGACCGGCCCGTTTTTTAGACTTAAATTTCGACAGTATATTTTTTTCAAGGACGACGTCGATATACCCACACATGTTTGCTATATATGCTTTGTGTCATGTGCATGTGTCATTCCCGTACAGACAAAATACACACAAAACAAGAAGCACGTTACAGGTTTAATGAATAAAGCTTACCCTTAATAGCGTTAATTAACACCTGAACACAGCCTCGGGTCGCGCAGACCCAATTCGTACCACGACATTGTGCTTTACGTGATATAACACTGCAAAATTATTATTTGCATGCTAGCACGAAAAAAGTTCAATATTTTTCATAAAACTAGCGGCCTCTTTACCTTCTTAGGGGAGAAATTTCTAAATCCTCATTAGCAGATTGCGCGCAACTTAAGATGCGTGGTGATCAGCCTGAACTTCACTATTGCGGCCTCAGCGGGTTAGGCTGTACGTTAATGAATCAGTTAAAGCAATTTACACATAGATGATAGTAGTACTAAATGATATTATTTCTAATATGATCACACGAATTAATCCTAATAGATCATATCGTGGTGTACATGCTAAAAATAAACTAAAGAGATGTCCACAGATACGTCGATGAATCTAAACTTATATTACGCGATATTTTTTCGTTTGATTATGTTGTGATCTAATGTTATTAGTTTTCATCCTTGGTCAAAGTGGCCTGTGATCGCGCTTTTATTTTTGCATGCGATTGATGCGATACATCAAACATTTTTATGTAGGCCCCAAAGTAACAATTATGTTATGAGCGTCAGAAGTCGTGCTTCTGTAATACAATACAAGCAGTGGGTGTAATGGTTACCGTTACAGCAAGGTCAGTCCTTGCTATTAAGAGGTTGTCAGGTTGAGCTCCAGTCAGTGTGCCAGCGAAGTGGACCCAACGCACCCCTAAGTGCGGGCGCACACAGAGAGCGGTCGGGAGTTCCGAGTTTCGAGTTCTACCTTCTTTGGAATGCACCGAGTCTGTGTCAAAAGGCACACAGCGGGCGATCAGACCGCGGCGGTCAAAGCGGAACGCCGCGCCTCGTTCGCAGTTTTTTTTTCCCGCCGAGACAGAGAACGCCTGTACGCTGCGATGTTTGACTTTTGACAAAGTAAATTAATTATATCTTGACATCATAATATGCATTAAAATCTCAAATTAAACTGACAACCTACATTATTTCTATTCTATTTTATATTGTTCTTATTAATATTATTGACATTGTTAATTGAAATTGAAGGAATTTTGAAATGACTATTTGTAATGATGTGACAATGTTCTAATTTGTAATTTAGCCACCAAAATTGCATGCCTATTGGTGATATGTGGTGAAACTGTATCCACTGCCTATAACAACTACTCTGTAACCCATATATGCAATGAATTATTAAATAAATAAATAAAAAGTTACAAACACAGAAAAGTTCATTGAATTGGTTAGGGAAAGGAATTTATTATACGATTTGAGTATAATATTGTTATTAATATATAGGTACGATTTAAATATAGAATCGTAAAATATAGAATTTGGAAGTAAATCCTTAGAAAAACTAATTTCGCCTTGTTCTTCACGCGTTGTTTTGATTAAGTGCAGCCAATAATTTCTTTTCTTTTAGAAGCTCCTAAGCTCCAAAAGAGCAATAACTTAAATAGAAGATACTGACAAGTTGCACGAACAGAGACAAACAAAACTAGAACGCCGTTGGTGTGCGTCAGAACTCTTGGGCGGTCAACGGTCGCGGAATGCGAAACTCAAACTGAACTCTGACCGCTCTTTGTGTGCGTGTACAAGCTTGCTTAGCTCTAAGTGTTAACGAGTGAAGCTCTTATTCGTTTTAAAAGAACGCGGAAAATCCTTGACAGAACTTACTTCACGTAAACCGTAGGCGTCACCCAGATTCACATTCATTCCAAAACGCTCCAACCAAAGTGCAAGCCAACAAGAATGGTGCTCGGATGATGAAACAAAATGCAAAGCATAAGGATCAGCGAGAGAAAAACTCTCGAATGGGTTGGGGACTGGGGTGACCTAATGATAGGTATTCAAGTAAATGGCTGGTATTCAGCAGTATTTCGCATAGCAGACACTTTGAGAAAAGTTTATCGAAAATTAATGATGATTATACGACCGTTTTCATAGTACCTAAACGTAAAAAGATTGAGCGGAAAGAGATCGAAGCAAGCTAAAATCAGTCTGGTTATTATGAAAACGAAAATTTTACTGCATAATTTGGATTTCATCAGTCAAATTTGAGTTTCATGTTTTTTTTTATTATTATTTTTTTTTTTTTTTTAAGAATATTAGCAACCGAAATTATCCAAATTACTAAAATTCCCTCTAACCCCTCCAACTAAGCTAATTACTTGTGCTAGGAGTGGGTTCACGTCGGTAGTGTAATGGCCAGGATTCGAACCCGGGACCTCTCGATCGTAAGGCCGACTCCTTAACCACTAAGCTACTGACGCTTACTCAATGTGATTCATCGATCAGAACGCTAAATACTCCATCCCTTTTTCTGGACTGAAACACAAACGCTTCAACAAGTCACGATAAGCCCTCTGATTGGACTTGACAATCAAGTACCCTATTGAAATACTAAGCGCCTATTTGTCAAATACCAGTACAAATCACATCGTGGCAAAATCACGTTTTATTATTGGACAGGAGTAGTCACTCATGACGAGTTAGTTTACAGAAAGCTTCCGAAACTATTTCTATTGAGTGTAAACGAACACTATATTTATCACAGTAGGTATTTGCACACACGAAAGAGATTAGTTAGGGAAATTTTTTGTTGAATGAGCAATGGGGATGACGCCTGCGGTTTTATCTTTACAGAGGGCGCCTCTGTAGGGATAAAACTTAGCTGTCATCTACGTAAATTTCATTGTTTGTCTCTTCAAATCTGACAGCTATGAGTTTCCCAACAAACATTTATGTAGTCGCCACAACGTGCCGAATCTAACTTTTAGTTCTATAAGCTGGTCGCTAAAACGTTGTTGTCACGTCGTTACGACCGAGAATAGGCCCATTTTATACAACTTAGTGTTGTAATAGAGTCGCATAGTATTCACAAAAATGACATATTTAGTCGTGTAATGGTCGCATAGATGTAGTGAAATTTATTATTTGCTGCATTATGGTGTACAGCACCACTGTTTTACGACACTTTGTCGAATGACAGTGCAAACGACGACATTTTTATAGAATTTTGTTGTACTCATAACCGTGAAGAGTGACAGATATTAAAATTAAAGTTGTCAAAGCTATGTGGTTATAAAGTTAGCCATATTAATTTATTGTCTATTATTATATCTTCGAAACGCGTGTTGAAGCACATTAATCTATTGGGGAATTAATGTTATCGAGTCATATGCGCTAGTTTTCTTAGTTTAATGAACGCGCCTTACAAATACTTAAAATTAAACTATATTTCTTAGAATATTTTACGAGGCACGTGCGAAAAGTTACTTTTATACGACTTAAAGACGCGACACAACCGCAATACGACTACAAAACGACTTTTCATTCTGTGCAGTTAAATTTATGTGCAGCCATATTAACAAAATTGGGGTTCAACGAGTAAATTTTAAATTTAATCTATCGCTAGGTAGTCTACTGATAGTAAAAATGATATGTGTTTTAATGGACGTCGATAAGTTTTTAACCAAGACAGATTTTTCGATATTGATACACTATATGTATTTGAGATGGCCATGGATATCCACACACTTTATACGAGCGGATCGCTGTTTTGGTTGCGGATTTTTGATAATATTGTATATTTTTATATTATTTAGGTGTTCAAGTTATGTAAGCTATGATCCAAGGAGGGACCACTAGTTAAAAACTGAGGATTTGAAAATTTATTATTCTTATTTTGTACTTACTTTTTAGTACATACTAACTCAGACTAAAAGAATAACAGACGGAGCGCATAGAACTAGCATGTGAAGCCGCATAAAGTACACTCTTTCGCTCATACTCGTTTGCGTTCACAACAGAAAAGCGCGAGCGAAAGGGCACTAGTTTGATATTACTTAATGCGGCTTCATATACTAGTTCTGTGCGCTCCATCTATGTTATTCTTTAAGTCTGAGGCATGTAGCTTTAAACAATGGACAAAAGTGAACTTGAAAACTTTTAACAGAATAATTAAACGGGGTGAATATATATAAATCAAAGGGTGAATAGATACAAAAGGGTTAGATACATTTTTCAGTTATATTCTCTCAAGTGAAACTATGCACTAGTTCAATGTTATAATGAAGAGAATCATCATTCTCTTCATTATATCTTCAGAAATCTATCTGGATAGACACTTAATTTTTTTTTTTAATTGTTTAAAAAAATCGGACGACCTTTTTATCTCTATTCACCACTTGATCCCTATTCACCTCGTTTTACCGATATCTGGTTTAGCTAGAAACCATATATCGGTACAATGAGTACAATTTTGTTACAATGAGAAACTATTTGATTAAGTGAATATTGTCACGATAAGTATCTCAATTTCAAAAGGAATAGCCTTACACAGCAAACGTGCTGTGGAAGGTTATTATTATTTATTATTATTAACATCAATAATTATATCTAGTTACAAGCTATGATCCAAAGAGAAACTATTTCATTAAGTGAAGACTAAATGTTTTCTGTTAACTGTTGTCACCTAATACTTAGGTATGTAACAATTAAAACATGTGATTGTTATTTTTATAATAAATAAAACTAACCAATATTACTTCACTATTTTATTTATATTCTTACTTCCATGGATAATACATAAAGAGGTGCCCAATTCTACATATACAAACTCTAGTTACCTACCTATACAAAAATGAGTCGTATAAGAAACAAACCTTGAAATATCACTTTGTGTCTGCTTACTTCAGAGTATGAAGAAGTGGTGTAAAATAAATATATGAATCATATTCTACAGTCACTAACTTACATCTTATGTCAGTAATATTAACCGTAGTTCTCAATCTCCTAATACTGGTAAAATGTGTCATAAAAATATTTAAAAATGACGACCTAATGGGTTTTTCAAAAACATCGATGATATTTTGAATAATATTCCCAAATAAACTTACACAAACGTTGTCTTTTATCATAGATATAATCTCGAAAACATCATTGTTGTTCGTCAAACACCACTTATTTTGGTTATCTGTTGCGAGCATAAATGTATCCAGACTAATCTCGGTTATAGAAGATTTTTTATATTTATATGTTTTGATAACATATGGTCTGTCATCGTTATTTATGATATTCTTACCATTATTAATTGATTCTTCGATTTCTATTGTATTTCTTTCCATTAGTCTGTTAGCAATTTGCTCAAGAGGTTTATTACCTTTTCTTATTGTTCGTTTAATTGAACTTAATTTATTTTCGAATGGATACGCATTGAAAGTTTGCAATTTACCAAATCTCTTAACTTCATCAACCAGATGAATTAAGTTATGGACGTTACTTGTTATATATTCTCTACCATAGTCATCTTTGTAATGATCAACAAAATGTAACAACATAATTTGTGCAACTGGTAAAAACTGAAAATGATGTTGGCTCGAACAAATTGTTACAGCACAAAAGAAATTCAAGAAGTGGTGGTATGGACCATTAGGTAAGACATTCTTTAGTATTGTGAAGCTAATATAAAGAAGAAATGTGCGATATTCAGTGGCTTTCCAGTTTGATAGATCAGTAATACCCCTTAAATTCCTATGAATTTCCTTTGGCATACGACAGCTTAGTATAAGTTGCGTCACTTTTGCTATATCACCAGCGGACCATTTGGTAAGACGTTTTTCTAAATTTCCATCTCTCCATCCAAACAGTAATCGCTTCATAATACCTAAATCAATCAAATGAAGGGAATCTCCGACCGGAAAATCTTCAACCATGTCTATTGGCAATTGGAGAAAGGAGAATCACGTTTGTGGTGGTCACCGTATTTTTTGGCACGAAAGTCTGCGTCATTTCTTCTAACGCTATTCGTTTCTTGAAATGTGACAGTGTGGGATACATGAGAGTATTCCACAATACATTACATTTAAGACATCCATGCTTTGCGTTAAAATTACATACTCCTGAAAAATTTTTTTGAGGAATAATTAAAATGAATAAACTTTTTATGAATACTACAAATATTTAATTATGAAAACTCAAATACACCCACAACCAATGGTGGTATGTCGGGATATTCATGAATATTGCATAATATCGGCCACACTTGGTGTTTAGAACTTTTAAATAATGGTAAGCCGTCAATATTTACATTAAGAGATAAGCTCTTTGGTATATTGTTGAAATTTTGTAAAATCATTTTTAGCGAAGTAGGTAATAAGGCCATTATGCCAATAACTACCGGAATCAACTGGAGTTATAAATATATTTGCTTTTCGACAATATGAAAGGGTGCGTGGATCCTTTGGAACCGAGCAGGGAAATCTTTCATTCAGAATGTTATTTAGCCCTCTTAATGCTTCTTGTGTAATATTGAAACGAATTGGCCATTTTTTTTTAATTTTCTCGAAGTTTATCATTTTTGCTGGCTTCGCTTTCGCTTTCATAGTCTGTTTCACTATCACTGAGACATATTTTTTCAAATATTTCATCTACATCATCTTGTTTTGTCTCTACTACTTCAGAACAACTAGGTTGACTTTTTGCGCTTTTATTTTGCAAGGAACTCTCTCTTGAGTTCAAAATTAAATTTTGTACGGAACCACCTTCAGTTTCTTTAAAAGTAACTTTTTGTGTAGAAATATTCGATGTTATACTATTGAACACACGGAGCGCGGTATAGTTTTGTTAACTTTCCTTTTAAAAGCACCACTTTTTTTAACATTTGCCCACTTTTTTTCTATCCATTTATAGGAATTATTTTTACAAACCTAGAAAAGAATGACTGAATTGTAATGTTAATGTACGGTACAGCTATACGACATTCAGTCACTAAATGGTAGTATAAGAGTGTTCAAATTGACTAAAAGAAGTGTAAGGGTGTAATTTATCACTCTATCACGATTATCGCGTATAAGTAGTTCTTGCGACTCTAATACGATTCAGCTTGGTGAAAAAGTTGTATAGATGTTAGTAAGACGACATCATCGGTGTTACCACTGAAAGTTGTATAATGGTTATATAAAACAGTCACATAGACGTTTATGCGACGGCTTTATATGACTACAAGTTGTAAGGCACTGTGGAGCACGCTTATAAAGCGGGGTGTCAAAATTACCGCATCTGTGGGACCCGCTTTAAAAGCGTGATGTTCCAGCGCCACGTATTTCGAATGTAATGCATCGTAAACTGTGTCTATCCTGTTCTAACTTGTATAAAATGAGTGGAGAAAAGAATAAGGTTGACTTAAAATCACATGCCAAGTCTCTGAAACACACCATTGATAATTAATTTGACTCATAAATGTCAACATCAGTTGGCGCGTAAAAAAAATTCCTGTCCTCCGTATAGTCCGTATTCCGTTCACTTTTATGTGAGTTTTGAGTGTTGTGTTGTGTGTTTGCGGCAATTTTCAGATGAATGCGTAAGTAATAAACTGTTTTTAATTCATGAATTGTGTATTTGATAAAAATATTCAACAGAAATAGTCATTACAAAAAACATTCATTATTATTTTGCAATGACATGGCGGCTGTGGGCCGCTATGTTGTATTTATTTTGAATAATAAATACATAAAAAACTACAAACTGTAGCTATTTCGTATATTGTTACGTATCTTTTTATTTTTACAAAGCATTCAATTTTAAATCTATCGCAAGGATTTTGTGTAACATTCAAGTGAAGCCCAAGCAAGCTAGAAGTCCTCACGCACACATACACAGATTCGAGTTCGTTTACATTTCACCGACACTAAACCGCCATTTTAGTAATGACTTCTGTGGAATTGTTTTAGTATGGATAAGACTTTCGTGGATTTGAATTTTATATTTTGGCGACGAATTTTAATGACTTTTTGAGAACGGACATAGGCTACCTTTTATCGCAAGAAGGGGGTTTAAGGGGGGGAATAGGGGATGAAAGTTTGTATGAAAGTTAGTCATTTTTAAGATATCCTAATGAAATTTGGTATAGAGGTAGATTAGAGGTTGGGAACTGGCATAGGTTACCTTTTCTCGCTAAAAGGGGGGTAGAAGGGGGAGTAGGGCCATGGGATAAAAGTTTATATGAAAGTTCGTCATTTTTGATGATATCCTGATGAAATTTGGTACAGAGATAGATTAAAGCTTGATAACGAAAACCTTTTGTCGCGAAAATGAGGGGTTAAGGGGGGGAGAATAGGGGATGAATGTTTGTCATTTTTGAAGATATCCTGATGAAATTCGGTACAGAGATGGATTAGAGCTTGAAAATGGACATGGGCTACCTTTTATCGCGTAAAAAGGGGGAGAGGGGGGAAAAGAGCTAGGGGATGTAAGTTTGTCAATTTTGAAGATATCCTGATGAAATTAGTGTAGAGATGAATAAGAGCTTGGAAATGGATATAGGCAACCTTTGTTCGCGAAAATTTTCATATGTTCTGGTACCTACTTATTTGCCACCATCATTAGACGTGCTTTTTTTACATGAACAAGTACTCGTTTGCTACTATCGTGGCATAAAAAAGTAAATTGTTAATGTTTATGTCCTAATTTTTATCGTAAGCTTTGTTCTAATTTTTTGTTCAAGTTTAGCAGTTTTGGTCGTATCCATATTATGTTAGACGCGTTTTGTGTTACTCGTCACATTTTTTGCTGATATTGTAAAAATTCATTGTTCATTGTCGAAATTTATTTGTATGGCAGCCTACCTATGTATTGCGTTTACTGTTTTGTGACATTCATCTAGTTGTAGAATATTTATTGGTATTTAAAATAAATGCATCAGAATTTATATTGTGATACAAAGTTTGAGAGACAGTTTTATGAGCTAATTTTGAAGTGCTTGGTTTATGGGTCAATATCTAATTATGTAAACACTTGTGGCAGCTGAAACTCTGTATACATTAAGTATGTAAACCATACTTACGTATGAAATAAGAACCCAAGTCACTTTATCTAAAGTGTTCTCGGAATTTAAGTGTGAACTCATCGTATTTTTTTGGCTGGGCGGTCGGTTCGCCTAAATGATGTGTTTTTTGTAAAGCTTGTTAGATAAAAAAAATGTATGGAGAGATGTGCTTTTTAAAATTGATTAATACGAAATAGTGTATTTATTAGGGAAAAAAATGAAAGCTTTTAGAAATATTGATTTACTTTTTTTATTTTAACGACTTTAGTGCAAGAAAACTGGAAAAAAAAATTAAATCTAGATTTCATGTAGGAATTAACAATACATTACAATACTAAACCGGCCCATATTACTTTTTTATTATTAGCTTGTTTCATAATGATTCCAATGACATATGCATTACATACAGCTCCCATACAAAAGTTGAGAGATATCGTCATTGCGCGCGCGCGCGCATTTCGCGCGGGACCACCCACAAAGTGCTGTCACTATAAAATTATTTTTACAAAATGGCTGACACACAACGCAAAAGATAAGGATAAAAAGGCACTAAGTCGTATTATAACCACAAGTGACTTCAATACGATGTTTATAGAACACAAAGTCGTGTACTTTTTACTTATACGACTAAAATGTTTGTTGGGTTGTTATTGTTATTATTTTTTGATGGCAAAACCACTGCGGTACCACAGACACTATAACCAATGCCATTTAACTTTGGACTTCACTGGTATAAGCCTAAAATAAAATGACAATCTTGTAGAGTGAATGAAAAATGTTATAAACTCTTTTTTACTTTTTTTAACTTTAACACTCAGCTATAAAGTTTAAAATTTAACAAAATTTTGTGCAATGTCAGCGGTGTGACAGTGGTTTTGGAATCGGGGCCAGATGGTTATTTCTGTTTGCTCATATGCTGCTGCCATCTACAATTAGTTTTGCGTCGGCATCCCCATTTAAGATAAATATATTATTTCATAGCCGTTATGTAAAATGGCTATATATCATGTTTGTGTAATATTATTCTTCTATGATGATGATGACGATTCTGATTGTGATGAACCTACGGTTTCTAATTAAAAATTATATACAAGCTTCACAATGCATGCTTGGTCTCCATACTCTAAAACAAATAGAGGCGTATCCAAACATTAATAACACCTTTTACCTCAAAGAAGTGAATGTGAAACGGGATGAGTGTTTAAGGAAAATGTCCTTATCCGCACATCCCACTTCTGATTAAACGGTATTCCACAAGCTAAGCACTTTCGATGTTCTATTTCTCTCTACCTCACATCGCAACGTTGCTAACCTGCAAATCATTGATATGTAATTTCACGTCCTAAACTATCGAGGAAAAATAATAAGTGATACGGTACGGAATAAGGTATATTGGGCTGAATATTTTACATAGTCTAATCATGCAAATGCTACAAGCTTCAACAAAACAGTCGATGAAATTAACACCTGTCCAATTGCAGTGTTATTATACAACCCTACATGTTGATAAGAGATCACGAGGCGGAGCCGTGAGTCCACTCCACGTCCAGTAGATAATTGGGCCTATCCGGCGCCTGGCCTTGACAACGGCGACAAAGTTAAACATGATGGATTCAAGATGGGTCTCCGGTTCTGAAGTAAGAATACAAATTCGCGCTTAAAACGCTATTGTTGGATTTAACGTCAGAGTGAGTTAGACACTTGGATTAGACTATTTTTAAACGACGTGTTTTTGTTAAACCCGTCCTCTAAGTCTATATAGGTGTTAGGACAAGGATCACGTCAGTGGTATAGTGTTTTTAAAGTGTAAATTATACACGTTAATCATTATAGTACCTGGGTATGGTATGGTAAACTTGTAGGACAAGGGCAGGAGAATGATAGTCATTATGGTACCGAAAATATTTGACAAAATATATTTATAAAATGAATGTACTTACAGTCCCCAGTGACTATAGTAACACAACAACAGCCCACTGGTGCCTGTCTCTGTTTCCTTCATTTTACATTTTGTGCAAACCTCGATACGACAATGGGAAGCGTGATAAGAAGCGTGGCTTATGTGGTGGAAATTCGATTGAAAAAGGTAATTTCTGCATCTTTATCAACAAAAGAAATCGTTCTGGTTTGTTCAAATCACGTGTTTTGCAGATATTAAGTGGCATACAACCACAATGTACAGTATAGACAGACTAAAAAGGACATTGTAAACTTAACATTGCTTATATTTAAGTATCGTCGTTTATCGTGATATTGATTATTGAACAGACTTCATAAGTAGTTCTTGGAAATGTAGTTGTAGTCTATTCTTGGAGTGCGGACCCTTTGGTAACCTTGATTTGTTAGTTAAGAATGACACCAGAGAGACGTGTGATCTAGTATCAGAGTTACAAAGTAGATAACAATAGTACTGACGTACCACAGGCATAATCCTAACTAAGAATTTTTGTTTTCATTTTTTATTACCTAATCATGCGGAAACAGAGGGATAAATTTAGCTGATATTTTGCACAAGCATTCTCTGCTTGTACAAAATTTGTTTGTTTGGATTTTTATGAACGACGATGAAAGATATGATATAAATAAGTAATTTTACGTAATATAACTATAATTGGCAAAACGTGGGTGTTAATGTTAAAACACCCCTGCCTATCCCCTCGGGGATCTACAGGCGTGAGTGTATGTATGTATGTATGTATATAAATATTCGGAACTCGATGGACGCCCCTGGCAATTAACAATTCTGTATATCAAATCCACGGTTACAACACTTTACAACAGAGAAAAATGTTCAGTTAAATGATTTATTCTTGTTTCTATCATATCAATATGCAACGATATCATGAGATCCCTGATACAAAGTGCTCCTCATTACTCATCGTATCACGAACATTATCTCCTATCTCCCTCTATATCTGAAGTTGATAGTCAACGACTTACGCGTTTGTATTTACTATAGATAACCGTATTTACTAGTTGGGCTGTATGGAAATTTCCCTGTTCAGTGATACGGGATTTATGTAGCACGCTTCTACGCTTCTAGTAGATTTCAAGATGTGTTTAAGGAACTATGTAATGGCAATAAATTATTTCTGATAAGACTCATTGACTGAAATTGCAAGTGACTTTTTACGGCGGATTCAAATTCAAATTCAAAAAAACATTTATTCCATAAAAATATTAAATTTGTTTGGAATCGTCATTATTTTTTCCCCTACCGTGCAGTGCGTGACATGGCAACTACTGAGAAAACTGCCAAAAAATACAGTAGGAATCCTTTTTTAAAAAGAAAAAAAACGGATCAATGTCTTTTCTTAAGATAGATTCGTTCTTACGTGGAAAACTGTTCTCAGACCTAGCAGATGATACCAGTTGGTATACATATCTACTTGACACAGTGTCGTCCGTATAATTGGGAATCCTGATGACACAACCCTTTGAAACTGAATACATGCATGGAGATATAACCTCATTAACTATCGCGTCGAGTATCTCGATGAGCCCTTTCAATTCACTCTATATTTCCTATCTAAAACAATAAGGGCAGGGGTAAAATGTCAGCCATACACGGTCAATTAAATTCAACTCAAATCAAACTGTTTACCATCTGAATTTCATAATATGTACACTTTGAGGGTTTCCTCAGTTTAACGGCATTATGACGCTTAGTGCAACAAAAATATGGGTGTGAAAACAAATATTATCTTGAAATTTCATTGGAAACCCTCATTGTATCTTGTGGCCTTCATCTTTGAACTTAACCCGTAGTTTTCGTGAGTACTATCGTCTTGAAAAAGACAAAAACAAATGCTCAGAATTAGATATTCATCTACCTGTAATAAATTCCAAGCTTATGTTTGAATTTCAATGTAAACCATCATAAAATCATTTAGGTATCTAGTTTCAATGTAAATGTTCGAAATTCAATAGAATCCAGACGTGTCATGTTATAATAGTGTTATTAGTTTCAAACGTTTCATTTTGTTCAGTACTAATATAGATAGTGTTTGTCTATTCCATATGCAGCATTTAAATCTTTATAGAGTGGCTAGATGTAGATCTTATGCTAACATGATCAAACCTCGTTCTGAATTAATCAATAATTTTACCTAGTGGTATGTGTTTGAGAATGAAGTGAGTGTAATTTATTGTAATCATTTATTATTCAATTACGATATTGGACTGGTGGAAGCCTACTGCGGTGGGCAACTGCATAAGGGTGAACATTATGATATGTATTTTGACGACATGGACCGAAAGAAATAGAATTAAAAAATCTGTATTTCCTTGATTTAAAATTAGATTTCAGATTTAAAATCAGATTTAAATGCTTGCCTTTGTTCTACCATAAATAAAAAAACTGGTGCCTTCAATTGAACAAAGATTTATTTACTTTTCATCCACTCGCCCTAAATCTTCATGTCCAAAAACTTGTTTTTGAAGTTTTCGCGCAAAAGTAATTACCATATCTTTAGCCCCTCCATTAATCACCAAACAGCGAACAGGAAAATCGGCAAATATCTCGCAAAATCAGTTCTAATAAGAACACTGTTATCAGAGAGAGAAAAATCTCGACAGAAGATAGATTCGGAAGTGGCAAGCTTACCCGTGTCAGGTCAACTGTCACTTAAAAAGAAATCTCCGAAGTCCACAAATTAGTTTGTCACGGGACATCAGCGTCGCGTTCTAAATGATGGATGTAGGGGTCAATTATCTTTACGAGGTTTCTGCTCCAAGTGAAGTGAGGCGAAGTGAATGTTACCAACGTTCGACGATGAGCGCATCAAAAGAATTGCGTAACTCATTCTACATCATATGAATTATATCTCATGATATGGATTTGCAGGAAAGTGCACTTCGGGCTCCAAAGTACAAGATTTGGATGCCATCGGGACAACCGCTGGGATGATGATGGATATGATAGGAAAAACATATTACATATTATGTGTACATGTAGACAATCAACATATAAATTTCAATTATAAAATGAAAGAAATATTAATTGTTTACATTCATATTGTCAATGTCAAACACATTATGTAATAGCGTATGCGTATACAGTTCGCGGTCGCAGATGATGTAATGGAAAAAAAGGATAAAAGTCCAATCAATTAGAAGTCCTTGACTAAATAACCGCAATAACGTAAAAATGTAAAATCCAACCGTTCAAACGTTTTCAAGTCACTGCCTTCACGTTTTTTTTATTTAAGACTAGCTGTTGCCCGCGGCTCCGCCCGCGTGGATGTCGGTTATCGTGACCAAACATAGCCTATGTCCTTTCTTAAGGTCTAATCTACCACTATACCAAATTTCATCAAAATCGGTTCATTGGTTTAGGCGTGAAAACGTAACATACAGACAGACAGACAGACCGACAGACAGAGAGACAGAGTTACTTTCGCATTTATAATATTAGTATGGATTAAATTAAGGTCATTATATGATTCTGACAGATCTCGTACTTGCAAGCCACAGGATCCCTGAGATAAAAAGTGTTATTTACGGTCACACCCTGCTTCTGTGCAAAATTGCAGCCAAATCCTTCCAGCCGGTTTTGCATTATGGACCAAACAAATATATATTCTCACTTTCGCAATTTATAATACCAGTTACGATCTTCATTCGATACACGAGCTAATAATATCTGTGCACAAATGTGATGATTGTTTTTTTTTACAATGGAATAGCTGATATCGGTCGCAACTCGTAATATGACTCCAAGCGTCTTTACTTCGCAAAAAAATTGCTAGTCATAGACGTTGAACGTTTCGTCTGTCATATCGATTAGTTCGCGAAATATAATACATTAATTTTATACGCCAACAAATTGATGCATGTCTTAATGATATTGAAGCTGTCTGTCTCATGACTTTTATTAATCGAACTTAGTCCACACATAATTTCATATTCTTTATACATACATAATATTATTTTCACGCCTTTTTCCCTCCGGGGTAGGCAAAGGCAAAAGCCCGCTATCTGTTTCTATCCTTAGTCACTTCACGAGCTTCTATAATTAATATTAAACATTACACACGCAAGCCGGCCCGTTCAGTAAAAGTGTTTTTCACCTGCCCTTTTTTAATGGATTTCATTAATTTGATCAGTGCATGTTCTGCGAGCCTACCACGGCTGATCTGCTCATTTATCTGCGTCTTAAATACTTTTGTCGGTCAGTACTCATTCGTTCTACGTGCCCAA
Organism: Eilema caniola; assembly: GCA_949126895.1. NCBI lineage: Eukaryota > Metazoa > Arthropoda > Insecta > Lepidoptera > Erebidae > Eilema > Eilema caniola. The sequence goes on along the minus strand of OX421486.1, from coordinate 128,798 downwards.
ACCACCTTAGCATCAATCTCTACTAATAATCTAATGGTTCGGAAGATGGTCCGCATTGGTACCTACAATCTTTAGGTGAGACTCAAATTGTTTTGAAAGAAAAAATAATCAATACAATCCATGAATTACAGCACTAAGCCAGAGACCCCTATTAGGCCCGAAGATACCAAATCGTGTTTTCCAGAAATATACATAACATCATTACAACATCAGAATTCAGGCCACCAGAAGTAGGTACATTAAATTTTCTAATATTTTAACCACAGATACGGAAACTCCTCCAAACAGTTTATCAGTCAATATGTCAGTAACAGCTGATAACTCAGTTAAATATTACGAACTCAAGTCAATTCCGCTAAAGTCAAACATCTTCGGCTGACCGTGCCCTAACAAATCCAATAAGGGGTCAATTCTGGCAATACCCCATTTAATAAGATTACCCGGGTATGTTGTGAATCGAATGCCGAAAATCGATCTAACAGCAGCCATCGGGAATCATTCGATTTCCGCGTTTTGATTCCAATTTTAAATTGGAAAGATTGTAGACTGGCGTGCGATAACGATTCGTTGGTTTCGAATTTTGAGGGTGTTTAGGTTGAAAGCGATTACATTTTGTTACGTTTAAAAGGGTAATTGGCTGTCAAGTTAATAAGCTTGTTTTTATTAAATGGCAAACTATACGTTCTTTGGAAACTTGTTTGAAATAATGAGGTATTATGTCATACCTAGTTACGGACAAGTCTTTAAGTTCAAATTTATATAGATATGTAAAAATTAAATGTTTGAGTTAACATTGAGATCCCTAGAGAGACAGACGTCAAACATTGTTTGACGACGTCAAGGATTAATTAATAATGAATAACAAAGCTTTGTTAACCCATCACGGTTGAACGCGCACCAAACAACTTAGCGGCATCCCCGCATGCCAAGTAAAACATATATATAGGTCCACAAACAAACATACATGCTTGTTTACCGTGATGTGAATATTGACCAAATTTAATGTGTACAATAAAAACGGAACATAACCTGCAATTCATCATGGAATTCGTCCGCATCGCATGCCCCTTGTACTAACATGTCCAGAACACTGGCAGCAATGTCACGTAGTATCATATTCAACTTGTATTGTAAAAAAGTTAAACTAACCCGGGCTCCCACATAATAGTTCATTAGAGAGTAACCAATTAGGTATGTTAAAAATCTGTCAAATATATATTTTTCAAGTTCAGTAAAACAAGTATGTAATAAACCTTATTTACCAAACAATGTACCACGATGTAGTCACCTTGACACGATCGCGACGACGCGCCGCTCCCGCCTTAATCGTCCAATTGGCGGGAAACTGGACAAGATGGCCGGCTAGGATGGCAACTGATGCCGCTACGTATTGTACTGTTTGGGTGCATTACATGACAGGTGCAATGATACCCTGTAGAACATTACATTTGTTAATAGAGTAATTGCGAACCTCTCCGAGACCCTTCAGGGCCTTAACTAATGTCATTGCTGAAACGCTTTCATCAAAGCTCATCATCTTCATGGAAACGTATTTTCCTGATTGCATCCGGGACCAAGGTGGCCTTAGAAAGAACTAAAGCAATCCATGGAAAGGAGTAGGAGAATGGACTTCAAAGTGTAAGCCTTGCAATCGGGTTTTGCGTTCGGATGTAAAGAATGCAAGGTGGACTCGCATGGTAGCAGTCATAATCTATTACGCTGGTAACCAATGACTGAATTCCACGTTCTATACTTAAACAACAGAAGTAAACGCGAATGTACAACGTTGAAACATCTGTAAACGCATGAAAACATCGCCCCCGCGTGATATCAGTAAACTTGTGAGATAAGGAAGGTTTCTAGTCAACATTAGTATCGCAGAACAATCAATATTATATTAGAACTCCGCCAGATAGAGTAAAATCAATAACTTTGTCGAGCTGTGTTGCCACGCTCAAAAGTTCAACGTTCTGTTTTTCAATTTGGGTGTTTTTTTATTGTTTATCAGTTGTAACACAAGTGGTGTAGTATACGTTAAACAGTAGCTTATTTACTTTTCTATTTTCTTTTTATATTATAAAGAGGCATAACCGTAATATTCATAATATCACATTCCCCTAGCAGATGATTGCCATGGCTCACGGTACACAATATTGCAAATATGGCAATAAAGTTTTGTTTGATTTGAGCGGCTTTACTTTTGGCTAATGTTTTCGTCCTTCGAGCGACAATCCCGATTATGTCAAAAGCATTCGTCTCCTTCTTTCCAAAATTTGGGGTTATTTTGATTTTTAACTTTTAAAATACGCATTAATACAGGCAGATATAATATAATGGCAATGCAGAATCGAAGCATAAAATCTTAGAATAAAAACACGACTAGTAGCGCCATCTGTTACGCAGTAGCGGAATTTCGTAGTTTATACACTCCTCTTGAAAGTAGACTCGGGTAGATACCGTGGATTAGAGTATTATATATTCAAAAACCTTATGGCATGGTTAAATTGTATTAGTAAAGAGGATAAGGCTTCGTCCCACGAGCATTGCTAATATTGTGTCTAACCGGTTCTGAAGGTATGAACTTATTTAGTTGGCCTGCATGCCGTTAACATGGACATTTTCAAATTTATTAAGAAATATTTCAGAGTAAACTACTATTTAACAGATTTCTAATTTACTTTTCGTTTAGTTTTCTGTGAACATTGGGCAATTGGCATAATATATTATTATGGATTACGAGGGGAAATTATGTATTAGCATTCATCAAATTCTACAAATCAAATAAAATTGAAAACAATTCTACCAAATATCAAACAACTCTACGTCAAAAATAATAAGAACACATAAATTAAAAAAAAAGTACTTCCAGTAACCGATAGATGGCGTTGGTTTAACTCCCAGACAATCTATGAAAACATATTCTTATCTAAGCTTTTGACAGTTATTACCTGTTTGCGGTGTGTTAAGAAACATGGATGTAGGTAGGTACTTTAATTATCCATAAATACTGTAACTGTATGTACTGGACACAATCAGTTATAAGTACCTATTATCATAACACCAGTCCTTTCTCCCTCTTTCCCATTGTAGGGACCCATTTTATGATTTGGTCCATTTAGGACTTATGTCCATCTAAAGGCTGCTTGTAAGGCACCTATTGATTTTAGCGATAAGGCCACCAATTGGTACACATATGAGATTAAATTATAGTAATTTCCTAATATGAAAATTGATGAATTTTTTTGATTGGCTATCGTACAATAACTATACAATAACTACACAATGAAACTTATTTTCATTCTATTTGCTAAAGCGGCAAAGCGATGCACTGCGGATTCATTTCTAGGTTCGTTCATATGAAATAGTAATCAATTCAACTATTATGTGCCCGTATTCTTTATAAAGAATTGGCAAAGCGGCTGATCGACGCCCCGCGTGACCAGAAGGCTGGTTATTAATGCAGGCTGCCAGCCTTCTGGGAACGGTACCAGTCGGTAATGATGCGGAGGAATTCCACGACGCATATGTATGTAAGTAAATATTTATTATTTTAGATTATTTTAATAATAGCTTGTAGTTTTAAATGTAATTATATTTTGTGAATACAGGTTAGTATATTAAACGACACATTCAACTATTTTACTAAACCTTTAAGGTTCTGTTTCTTCACACACATAGGTACATACACAAACAAAACAGCTTAGGCATGCAAGTTGCACATTGCAGAGGAGCGCGCAATACGAGACGTGTCTCATATTGCATACTCAAGAGCATCGTATTTACATGTGGATACAAACTCTGCATGTCATTTGTTGGAAGACTGCACTTGCCACCGGGGAACTTTGAAGAGAATGTATTATAGGTTAGGTTACATCTGACCTTTATATTGAACTTTAGGCATTACTATGATTAAAATCATTTATTTTATTGAGTTTACTGTCTTCGGCTTCGGTAAATTAGTGGTAGGAGAGTTCTTACAGTTTAGAGGTCTCGGGTTCGAATAGGTATTGGTCATTGCCACTACCGACGAGAACCTAATCCTAAGACAAGCAATTAAGCTTAGCTGAAGATATTATAAGGAATATTAGTAATTACACAGTCAATTTTTTTAAAACAAAAATTGATAAGTTCACAATAAATATTCATTTAAAGTTCACGAAGAACTACATTCAGGGGGTTACCGATATCCATTTCTGATTTTGTAATTCTTACTTTACTCATTCACTGTTTCCACGACAAGGCCTACTCTCCCACCACCAGCACGAAATGATCAATGACTCACCTTTTATTATGAAACATAATTAGGTTTCCAAATTCACAAGGTCAACATTGTTTAAATGTCATGAAAATGCTGGAACTTAGTTTGGAAGAACCTCCCTTCTCCGCCTTCCTAATGCCTCACGCAATAAGTATCAATATTCCCTCCAACGTTTCATGTCTTATACCTTGATCGTCCCCAGGACTTGGCATGGGCACTTCAATTAGCCCATTCTTATTTAGTGCGCGAGCGTGTTCCTTGCAATACCCATTTGTCGAACAGAAATAAATGACTGCAATAAACTAATGAATGGTTATGTGCGGTATACATGAAATAACTAGTAATGATAATCAATGTGATGGAATAAATGGTGGGTATTTGTACCTCGCAACATTGGGAGAGGCCTATGTCCAGCTTTGGACTGGGATAGTCACAAACTGAGTCAAACGGAGACCATGACAGGTGGAATAAAGGTGCACAGAATTTCACAAAAAAATAAGCTCCAGGAGCCGCGTTTATTGGCTTAATTCTATCTCGATGTGCACAGTTAAAACATAATCATCCGAGTACCGCAGGCGGCAACTTCTGTATGACGGTTATAGACAATAGATAATTAAATCTATAAAATGTTGTGTACTTAATCTGCATCTTGCTTGGTACTTTTCCTCTTATGTAGGTTTGTGAAGTATGTATGAGAGAATAAATAGAATAAAGGCTCAAGAAAGTGCCTTCTTCTATCCTATTTATGTTTGTGTGCTTGCTAGCTGCTAGTCGCCACACCTACCGGCTAACGGAGTCTTGGTGTCGGGAGGAGCACACTACCGGTGGTATGAATATGACGATGACTCCTCTGCTGTTTTAAAATATTGCAATTTCTTTTAATGAAAAGTACGAGAAACTGAAACTACTGTATTACCAGACTTACTAGTACTTTCGTTTTATATAAATTACAAGCTGTCAAGGGGGAGTCAATAAAATTTGAAATACGAATACCTAATTTAATGTCGTTTCGAAAAGGAACGCGTTCAAAAGATGCGCACTCGTCTGAGCGGTGACGTCACCGCGGAAGCGAAGGACGTGCCGCCGCGCATAGGTGACTAACCTCACTATATTGTCATGTGGGATGTGGGCAGGAGCAGAACGCTCGCTTACACCTCCTGTTGCTATACTTGTCACGTGGACAGATTTTGGCATACACTGGACAGCTAATAATAATTACTGATGCCGTGAGAGAAGTCTGAAAAACACCTAATTACATATATGAGATATGATAACATAAGGTAACAAGTTAAGAGTGGAACAACATCAGAAAAGAAGCCTTCTTTTGTTTCGTTCCATTGTAATTAAGTGAAATTATGACAAATAATTATATTCCCGTCAATATTAGCTTAAAAATGTAAAGATTTTCAATTTCAAATGGAGTGATGCGGTAGTTACAACTTTTTATAGTACAGCTAAGGTGCTGCCGCCACGGGTTTTAATTTCCTTGCAACTGATGCTAGTCAACGATCTATGCCACTAATATTCATAAAATATGCTATAATGTGTGGACAAACAGAGGACTTTTAATAGAGTTTATAAAAAATGTATTTAGAATAAAGTTTTTTTTTTTAATGTTTTCTAATTTCCCAACGGTACAGAAAATATTAGAGACGACACGTCTACACAATAATTACAGTGCAGATATAAATAGATACTACATTGAGGATTCACTGCGAGTATGAGTAACATGTTACATTTGCTGGCTGCCGTGCACAAAAATTATATATCATTTATAATTGTTTGAAAACAAATTACAATTTTCTTCTAATCTCGTTGAGCTTTTGAGCAGTCGTCAGAGTGTCGTAACCCCAGCGCTTCTAGGGGCCGGCTGAATTGGCATGACACTCACGTAGACCGTTGCTGTTGCAGCAAAACGAAGTCGCAATCGCGATGTCATAGACATGAAGGCTGCCGCGGATGTGGCTGACTGCGCATATCGCAACTTTTTAAGAACCCTTCCCTATACTGTAATAGGTAGGTTACACCAAAAATGATAAACAAGTTGTTATCACACCGTTTGGCACAACAGGTATAATATGCAAACAAGCGTCGAGAATCGATCAAAGTGCCAACAATAGTCCGGAAGATCATGACATTGGCTGGTTCGGCATTCACGACACCAGACATCGCTGACGAACTGGCAGCTTGCCACACAATGTCGATACAATCGTAAAGCGGTTTTTATCACCGCGCATCGGTCGCGGAACAACGCGGGAGCCGGAGATTTGCTATGCACGTCGAAATATACAGGGAACATAATACTAGAGGAAGTGCTAACCCTTGTTTAGTGTAGTAAATGCTGCCAAAATGTAATGATCAAGCATGTTATAAATTACTTAATGAATTGCAGTGTTGGTTCCTCCATCTCTTTCCAGGGGTGTCGTAGAATGCGACTATGGGATTGAAATGTTCTCCATCCGTCCATGACAAAGTAGCCGTTTGATTATAATATTGACTGCGCTACAGAGAGCTCTATATATGATACACGACACGAAATGAGCCTTTTAAACTGAGGACTTTACCTCGACATTGAATTTATATACTATCGACTGCAACCTCATATAGTAACTAATTACTTTCATCACTAAATTGCGCCTGAAATGTCAAACAAATATAAAATAAAAGAGCGAACATAATGGACAAGAAGAAAGCTCCCAAAGTGCACATCGCCGCTTATCAGCAGCCTTCTAAAGGTTGTTGAATAAGAGGAACAAAGTTTTAAAAGCGCCAGAGGCTTTCAGAATATTATGAACTTAATGTACGTAAGTTTTAAGAGTTCCATTTCTTGAGAGAAAAATGCATTCGAGCATCGCTTTAGTCAATCTTTACTGTTCTGAATAAATAGGTTTGCTTGAAAGCCCTGTTTCATAGTCTTAGTGAAGACTTGCTATTAAAACTAAATATTGTGTTCTTTCTTTTACTTTTTTGTATAGCTCTATTTCCTGGATATATTTTACGCGACTGTCATTTTAGCCGTGTTGGTTCCCGGTGGAGGAGAACAAGGCCACGCCATCTCTTCAAGTGGGCGTAGAAGGCGACTTTGGTATGGCTGTCCTCCATCCGTCAGTAAACGCACAGCCCATGGCTAAGTGCCCGCTTGATGGCAATAGGCTCGCCCCTTTTTAGTTGGCGCCTAAAATCATAGTTGGCGAAGTTTTGGTCTTAATACACCTCTGCCTACTCCTTCGGGGATTTACAGACGGAAGTATTTGTATCTAATTTCGAGAATAATCATTTTGCCGACTCGACTGGAGAAGTAGCAGTAGATAGCAAGTAAGCAACCCTCTCACTAATCATCGACTGACCTTACAATATATTCCATTTGTTACGATTCGCTTCCTATATTTATTTATATAATGCCATAAACGAGATCATAAGAAGAGCACTGGTTTTCGCGGGCATACCCTGCGTTTTGGAGCCCCGTGGCCTTTCGCGCACCGACGGGAAGCGGCCGGACAGACTGACCCTAGTCCCGTGGAAGAGAGGTCGCTGCCTGGTTTGGGACGCCACGTGTGTCTGCACCTTTGCGTCGTGCCACCTCGCGGCTACCCAGAGGGCGGCTGGTACGGGGGCCGAGTCGGCAGCGTTGGTCAAACACAATAAGTACGCCACCTTGGAGTCCGCAGGGTACGATTTCGTGCCGTTCGCGGTGGAGACGGCGGGTCCATGGGGCCTCGAAGCCAAGAGGTTCTTGGCTGATTTGGGGTGCCGTCTGCGGAGGGAGGGTGGAGATTCGCGGTCGGGCCAATATTTAGTACAGAATATTTCCCTGGCCATACAAAGAGGAAACGCTGCCAGCCTGATGGGCACGTTTGGGCGAGGGGACGTAGACATGACTTGGCAATATTAACATTTGTATGAATTTAACAATGAATGTAATAATATTCTAACAATAAAATTTAATGGTTTGTAATATAAAAAAAATATATAAATATGAATTTTCTATAATTTGAATGATTTTTTTCCAATCTTAATGGATTTCTAGTAGGTATCAGCAGTAAGTAAATTACAGAATTGTATTAGTATCTTCAAAATATGACTCTAATTAGATCAACTATTGAGGTATTGACCATTGTACCGTTATCCTTTGAGCGGTTACTCAATCACCATCATGATACAGCCACAAGCATGGCGACCAATTACTTTCTGTGTGAGGTATTTGCAAATTACCTCAAACAGCTATGGTTTGAAAGTTCTATTACAATTTGTTTCAAACGTTGAACATTTTCACAGTCTAAAAGCCGCATCTAATCATACGTTGAATATTCATAAAATAAAACCTAAATGACATCGACGGTTTTCAAACAACTATTTCAGCGGGGTTATGGGGTGGTGGAGCGGCAATGACCTCAAGAATAAGACCTGATTGACGTTTGAAGCACAGTTCTAGTAGCTCGACACTGTAGGCCCAGATCTCCACTGGAATGAAATGAGACTTAACGACAAAGTCAAACGCGAATGTCAAAACCAATAGGGATGATGAGGCACTGTGGACGCCCCTGCTATATCTGGGTATTAAGTGGGAAAGTTCGGCATCCTCGCTTCATAAGTAAATATTGATGCCCAGTCCCGTGTTTCCCAAATTCTTAGTTAACGATCTTAGAACTTAGTTAAAAATCCGGCTAGCTGTAATGCCAAACAGCGTGCGACGGCAAAACGCAATAACATATTACATAAATTGTGTCGTTGCAATGGGTTTACTTGTATGTAATTATTATTATGCTCTAGAAATTAGTAGCGAGATTACGGGGTGTTGCGAAAAGACGTCGCACCGTCGCCTCATGTATATTGTAACAGTCTGTTCATGCAAGCTCGAGTAGCGAATTCGGAGCTTAGTACACATGCTGCCTAGACCCAAGCTAAAACTACTACTCGAAGGCTCTAAAGAACAAGGAACAACCTACATGCATGTTTTTGTAAATAAGTAGTTTGTAATAGTATAGTCAAGCGCGTTGTGAATTTAAGTTTGACATCTGCAGCGATAGTTTGGCGCTTTTTGTTTTGTTATCCAAGGTATTGTACTGAAAAAGCCAGACCAATGCAAATAAACATCAAAATGCATGCAAAAATTAACACGGTGCGGTAGTACAATGCACTCAGAGCTAAACTTTACGTGAATTTAAACAATTGTAAGCGAACACAGTTGTTTTATATCTTAAAAACAATATACATGATAATTAGAGAGAGTGCGTGTGCTTGAGGCGACTTCACGCAGTTGTGGCCAAAATACATTACGTCTTTTAGAATAAAAATAGCAAAAGAGAAAATTTACACTATTTAAACTCCAGATATGTTTAGAGGGTAAACTACTGTACACCAAAATATGAACAAGATATTGAATGTACATTAACGCTGAATCTTCATCTTTATTTCTTCCTGGCGACCTTAGGATGTTCCTGTGCTGTTACACTTAAAAAGACTTTAGATAGAAGAGGTTTGAGTGATGTAGTAGTAATTCACACCCGTATTCTTAAACGTTACCGCAAATGCCACTCCACTCAAACTCAACTGAGTGAGCTTTGAGGGTTGCTTCAAATGTCCCTCAAGTTCGGTATTTTTAGTCAAACTTTTGGAGTATACGTTTTTCACTCGACTCGACTCCACGTGAGTGAACTTCAGTTAGACTTGAGTAATTACGTCATCATACGTCATCAATTTGTGTCAAAATCTGTTTCCTTTTAACCTATGGTTATTGTCATAGACGATTGACAACATCTCACATTAACAAGTAAACAAAAGCATTTTTATTTTCATTGAATCAACAATTACAGTTACATTTTAACAACAGTTAAGTCGCCGATTGTCTTTTTATGAGGGGCGAATACATTTTTATGACGGGCGAATATATTTTTTGAGGGTAAAGGGTGTGTAACTAGAGAAAGCTGAAACACTTGGCAAACCTGTTTTGTACTAACTTGAGGATGTCTTCTGAAGTTCAAATTATACAATGCAAACTGGTACAGTCTACGTTTAGCTACCATGACTTCTAAACAAATATTAATAGTAATATACAAATTATGTAAACACAAGCTCCTCACTCGCTGGCCATCCGGGTGCTAAGAAGATTGCATTTGACCGAGTATAATTGTATTGAAACAAATATATACACTTCTGTGTCTTTGTAGTTCCTGGAATTCCAAATCGTCATACACTCCTAAAGTATTGTGTGCATGCCTTAAATACTTCCTTGATGGGTAATTGATAAGTTGTATCGTTAAATATATAATTTATATAGTCTTCAAAACTGTTTTCTAGCGACATTTCTTCAGTTTTATGATAGATCGCGGTCCCGAGTGGATTTTAAAGTAAGGTCGTGTGCTGACTTCAGATGACGTTTGTTTACTCCACTTAAATGAGGGAATTCGTCAAGTGAACTTGGAGTGGAGGAATTTTTAAAAACTATAACTGCCAAATTACTCAAATGTGGTCGAGTCGAGTGAAGTGAAATCTCGAGGAACGTTTAAGAATACGGGGGTCAGTCTCTTCTTCGTCCGAGCGCCAGTCCCGGTCGGTCGAACCCAATTATATTCACTAATGACCTAATTGACTATGCTACACATAAAACTCCTGAAGATGATCTAGTTGTATTTGCTGATGATACCAACGCGGTGGTCAGTGCTAGTGATATTCACCTGTTGAATACTAAAGTAAACAAGACACTAGATATGTTTCAGGAATGGTTCACTGCAAATAAACTAATTGTAAATGCTAAAAAAACCAATATTATACTATTCCAAACTACCGCACGAGGCACTGATACTTTAGATGTAAAGTTTAATGGAGACAAAATAAATCTTGTAAGCTCAGCAAAGCTGCTAGGTGTCCATATTGATGCCTATCTCAACTGGACAACGGAGCTGGATGCTATCGACGGATCCATATCATCAGCTTGTTATGCTTTGCGAACCTTGCGAGATGAAGTTAACATCAGTCATTTGAGGACCGTTTATTTTGCACTAGTTGAATCTAGACTGCGCAATGGCATACAGTTTTGGGGGAACAGTTATAAATATAATTGTAATAGAGCCTTCATTTTACAGAAAAGGGCAATTAGGATTATTGTTCGCATTCCACAATGGGAGTCATGTAGAGAATATTTTAGAAAATTAGAAATACTTACTGTTCCGAGCCTTTACATACTTATTGTTTTGAGCAATATGTCCAAAAATATTCATAAATTTGAAACGGCAGATGAGAGATTATTAAGACGCAGACGAAGAAATGTAATAAAACCTGCCTTCCTTCCCACATTAGATGTTGTTAAACATGGTGCATCATACCAGGCAGTTAAACTGTTCAATTGCCTACCAACTGAACTAAAGAATAATATTCATAGGACATACTTTTTTAAAACAAAACTTAAAACATATCTGCTCTGTAACTGTTTTTATTCAATCGACGAATTTATGGCAATGAGAAGTACTTGAACGACATTTAAATTACTAATTTGACATATTATGGACTTATATTATGTATTTTGACATTGCGGTGAATTTGATTGGGATGACATTTTGTTTTGACAACCTTTATATTTTGTTATGTTATGACATTGAAATGGTTGACTTTTGTCTGGTTTAATTACCTCTTTTGTTTAATTCCTTTGTTTGTTGCTCGATTTTATGTAAATTTTTAATTTGATATAACTATGTACATTCAGACACAGTTGTAAAAGATTGTTAATGAATAGAAATAAAAAAAAAAAAAAAAAGCCTGCGCTCTGTAGGCCGGAGGCCACTCTCCTGCTCCTCCTTTACATTTTCGTTTTTAAGGAACGACTGGTGTCTGACAACGTCAGGAGGCAAGCGTTCGTCCGTCAATCTTACTGATTAATTCCATACTAGGCCATGCTAATATTATAAACGCGGAAGTAACTCTGTCTGTCTGTCAGTATGTTACGCTTTCGCGTCTAAACCACTGAACCGATTATAATGAAATTTGGTATAGGGGTGAATTAGACCTTGAGAAAGGACATAGGCTATGTTTGGTCGCGATAACCGACATCCACGCGGGCGGAGCCGCGGGCAAAAGCTAGTATATACTTGTAGTTCCATTCCAGGTAGCAATACAATGGAAACTAGACTTTGAGAGTAGAAGTGCTGTCGATTCCACGGAAGAAGTTCCACAGATCTCAGTTATAGTTTTGGTACAATTCAATTAAAACTTTGATAACAAGGTATCTCAATGGCCAAGTTCAATATGAGGGATTTATAGTCCCTGAACGAGAATAGATCACAATTTTGTAAGAACAAAAACTAATAGTTCCAACATTGTCCTTTATACAGTTCAGGGAATACCGTTGCGAAACTCATTTAAGCATTCCTACGAGATGAGGATTCTTTTGAAGGCTATCCTATGGATAGACAAAGATTCTCTAGGCAAAATTATTTATTGAAATGTGGTATAATTTTATGAAATCCTGAGTAATATTGAAGTAAAGAGCTAAAGAACACAATAATTTTGTGTTATTTGTTATTTTATTCCTGGATTAGAAAGTTGATGCGAATATTTTAGCGAATTCTGTGTAAGTAGTGACACTGATAAATTAGGTAAGAGGGTGCCTTGAGACAACTTTACACTTCGGTACATGAGACAACTACCATTTTAGTCTCCTCGTGGCCATGGATGACGTCGGCAAAAGTATAAACAATAATTACACAAGAGTTTGCGATAGAATCCGTTAAAATTAGATTTATTTCTTAATCACCATGTAACACTAAGCTTGATAACAAGGTCGAAATCAGAGGTTTTATAGTAATGTTACTCAATAATAAATTGTTAGGTATATTGATTCAAACAGCACCATAAAACTATGTATTTTTACCTTAATAAGTTATAGCATCATACAAATGACCTAAATTCGTTTTGACAGTGGTGCATTATTCTTTTATTCTGAGGGTGCAGGTTCGCTAGCTAACTCAGCGCCAATGTAGACGACGGGGACGTGCTGTTGGGGATCAAAATTTTCCTCTCCTATGCCGAGACGCGCGTGGAAACATAATTTCTGCCTATAAAATGGCCTTTGTTCAGGCAATGAATCTGACCAAGAGAAACTCCGCCGAGCAAATCAGCTTAGGTACATACCTATATTTCTTGAGCGCTCGCTTACACCCACACAAAATTATCGCAACCATGGTGTTGAATCGATCGCTACCGAATTGGTAATAGGTTTATTAAAATATTGGCAATTTGACTGGATTGTTGAGGTACTGCTTGCTGAACACGATAGGGTGGCGAGGCGATGTTTACAAACCTAAAATAGCGAATACGCGATAAGTGTTTAAAAAAAATTACAACTTCTGCATTACGAAACGTCTCTGACAACGCATAAAGCAGCTACACTACAACTTACGTGTAAACCTGTGTTTGTATTTTTTTATGATACTTTAGCCCATCCCTCGACGTGCGATCTTATGAATTTCGACTAAGTATTACCCAAAATCAGCTGTGACTGTACCTTCATCACTTATCCAATAAAATATAAAACACTACTCAAATTAAACAGAATTTAATTACACGTATTAATCAACACACACTTACAACAATACACCTAATATTATCGCATTCACGCAATAGGAGCGTACTCGCAAAATTAATTGCACAATTTCATAACCCAAATGTATCATACAGCGTATTTGTGTCCGTCGTCATCAGACAAAGGCCTACCCACACTCGCCATCTCGTGCCTGGCGAACTTGACCGCGGGATGAGTCACCGTCACCTTACCAGTTTTACGCAATCGAATCAATGTGCTTAATATCATCGCATTAAGATTTTATGTACGAGTTTCCAATGTCGTGTCGAGACGCACAATACATGTCCAGATCTGCAGACTGGTTAGTCACTAACTTCACGGTCACTATGATATCTTGACGTTTAAAACAACTTAAGACTCTTCAGATTGATCTGAGTAAACGAAGGTTTAGCTATTTTAAGTCACTAATCAATATGCATAGTGGTTGTTTTAGCGGTAAGTATTTACTTATCCACTGGACGTGTTTCACTTTCTGAAGATCCTTAACTCAGAAATCTGGAACCTGGAACTTCATAACCCTGAACTCCTGAAGGCACATTATCTAACTCAAAACAAAACTACAAAATGAATCTGTACACATTTTAATAAAAATATAGTGACCTTATCGCAATTTACTTTTAAACTGACCTCCGCCACGCAGACGATATTTTTAGGTTTGGCTATTTCGCATCTCCGCTAGGTCTAGGCTATTGTGAAGAGCACAAGCTACAGCGGAGTCTTCGTTGCTCGACAAATAAAATTCTGCTTTTTTTTCGTTGTCATGAGGTAAACCACTATTTTAACGCAGTGAATGGTGATCAGTTTATTTTTATCTTTGTTTATGAATAAAGCATAGAGACTGAGATCATCAAAATGCATCATCGTGGATGTATTTAGTGCCAAATATTCATTCACTCTTGACTAATTTAAGAAATTACAAAAAGGAAATGGTATTTCCGGTACATATAAGGCCCAAAATCATATATTTGCGACACCTTTTCACTTGAAGTTCACGCCGTCGACATGTGAACCTGTATCCTATCATTATATTTTACTGAAAAGTAGTTAAATAATGATGAGGTCTATTCACTGCCTGGTCGAATTCCCTACTCCCATAACTTCGTAGGAGTACGGCACCCAAATTGTCATTAAGTGTGTACTCTTAACGTATCATAACACTCTACTTATCTGAATCAATTGATTTGTAAACAAACTAATAAAGAAGTTAGGGGTCAACTCTGAAACGCACCTAATAGTTCTTACATATTATTTTAGTGTGAGCGATTGTAGTTGGAGTGAGGGATATGATTGATATATTGGTCTTGCTCCACCCGGGCATCGAACCTGGACAGCATACACAGTAGACACACCGCAACCGCTATTGATACCATTGATAAAGCCAAAGCATCGATCAATCCCTCATAACAAACGTTTACGAGTAAATGGCACAATGTTTATATTCAATAATTACAAGCCTATGACGTCATAAACACATTGTAATGTGTTATTAAGAGTGTTTCAGTACACAATTATAAATGGTTCATATTAATATGTTAGGTACATATTAATATGAACCATTTATAATTGTCTTAATGCAATCGTACTGTACAGTTCACTGCTTTTGATTTGGTACGTGTTGGGAACACGATTGATAAAATGTAGGTAGAGGGGAGAGTGGGGTGGAGCTATAATTCAAAAACACGATCGCTTATAGCTCGTTATGGTACGCCTACTGATGAAAAAATATTTGTTGCGTCCCGCGATTTCCCGAGCGAAATTCTGGACCGTTTCCGTAACACACAGAAACCTATTCCCATGATAAAAAGTAGCCTACGTGCTGTTCCAGACTACAATTTCTGTGCTTTTTTATCGTGAGAAGCTTTATCGAGTTGAACATATTACGTTGCTATATTGTGTACTCAGCTTTACACAACAAGAGCCGTGAAATGCCGCAATATCTGCTTCGGTAAAGCTACGAGCGGTAATTACAGCGATTGGACAATACAATGTCACTTTGCCAGCATATGGGTATGTACTTGTTTTGTACTGTACATGTAGTAACAGATTGTTATGACCCAAATACGAAAAAAAACTTATAACCAGTTATTAAATTTTGTATTTTGCTTGTGGGAGTGACTTTTATTTTATACTTCATTACTGGACACAATATGCGAACAACAAACATATTTGCAGTGCCAAGTTTTAGGAGACCTACTGCTAGCAATTTGATGCTTTTCCTGTTTATTTTAGTTAGTAGAGCCTTGTATTATCTAAACAAATTATAGTATTCAAATTTGAATTACTAATACTATACTCCTCCTCCTAAATGTACGATAATATTTAAAACGATTTTCTTCAATTTGTGTGTATTCAGGAATGGATTTATAAATGACGCCTCCATCCTGTGCACCCTCACATGGCATGGTTTACATAATTAAATTAAGTACAGATAGCATCCATTACGAGAGCTTTGGCTTTGAGTCGGGTCGGGCACAGGTGTTCTTCCATATATATCAAGATATTATTTTATTACAAAAATTAATAGTGTAACCGTTCAGGGCGTTTTTGGGGCCCGCTGAGAGCTTTAAGGTAAAACTAAACTAAACACTTGATGATTAACGGGAGAGAGTCGTACACCGGCATTTTATAGGCATTTGATTGGAAGCTCACACGGCAGTCGCTCTCATAATTGCTGTATAAGCCAAAATAAAAGGAAAAACAGGAACCGGATTTCACAGCGAGGACCTTTTTGAGAAATTTATAAAAAACATAATTGACAGAAACGTCACAAATCAAAAATCATGCAAGGAAAATCGTAGAGCAGCTGTTAGAGAATATTCAAACTTCAAAATACTGATAAAACGCCAAATACAATTTCAACGTGATAAATAAATTGGGCATTGGGCAGTTTAATATTCATAAGGTACCTCGAACAAGACGTTTTATTATTTCAGTTATTTAACTAACTACTTATTTTTTTCTAAAGAGTTTCGCTTTAAATATTATAATAAGTTTTGCATTATGTATTACTTTTTAGAAAGCACTACTCGACTCAAAACCGCGTAAGACGAGACCACTAATAAGGTCGACGGCGGTGTTACTCTCTAGGCGCACCCTTAAAAGGAGCTGCAACTGGATAACACATTCATGTTTTTAACCGACTACGAGGAAAAGAAAAGAGAAGTTTGATGAACATCGTGAATTCGTTTTTTGTTACGCACATGTATAAGGTTTTGGGTTTGTTTGTTTTTGTTTCATAGAATCTTGGCTGAAATTCAAAGAGGCAAGCCCTGCGCGAGAGCGGCGTATATTGATCGGCAGGGACGGCAGGAGTACTAATAGCAGGTGACGTAGGCTTAAGCCCTGGTATGTCAATAGGTCTCTATAGATTCTATTTCTTTATATTAACGTATTGTTTAGGTGTAGCTGTATGAATGAATTTTTGTGTAAGCATCGCGGGCTGGGACGCTAATCCATTCTATTTCTTTTTTTTACTCCTACACTATGGCGACTGACACCTGGTTTGTATTTATAAATTGACTAGTAAAAACGCACCTTCAGCCATTAACCTTCATCGACAACCGCCAAAAATAACCCCTTACGTATTGCGACACTTCATTTTTCGCAAGCTTATTTTTTGGCCACGTCACTGCTAACGTCACGCTTGTAGTACTACGAACGGTTGTAAAATATGTCTCGAAAATTGTTTGCGATCATTACTGTAACCGACGACGGCAAAATTTTTATGATCTGGCTTTGTAACGAGCTCTTGAAGTGTTCGGAAGTCTTCGAGAGTACAAAACTATATAATGCGACGAGTGCTAACGATTTATATAGTTGTTGCACAGATTGCTTTACTCGTGTTACTCGTCCGACACCTGTAATGTTGTACATTACCCAAAATATTATGGCAGTATACCTTATTAGAAGTAGTGTGTAAGTCAATGCGATTCTGTCAACTTCAGTAAATAAGTTTACTCAAGCTAAATACATGGACAGATACTTAAAGTTTACAGGCCGGATAATTCAATCGATACAGTCAAACTACAGAGAAAATGTGTGGGCGTTAGTGTCCTAATCACCGCGCTTTACATGCGTGGATCGACGACCCATATATATTATTACGAACACAAACATTGGAGCTTCTGATATTGTCTCTTAGTCACACAGCCTAAGGAGTATTATATTTATGGAATCATGGCAAACTTTCAACGTTTCGGTATACTACGAACATATACAAATTATATATTGCGGTACTTGTACACATACTATCATTTATTATCTTCTTATGTACTCCCTTACTAAGTGCACATGAAGCTCTCTTCTTCATTCGAATGAAACTCTCCTATGCCTGGCCAATCTACACATCTAGACATACATATAAATATTGTTGTGTCTGTTTGTGATATTGAAATAACAGTTGTTAACTACATGTATATGAATATAATACGGTGGTACATACACCAAAATATTTTTTTTTTACAATTTCTGTCTGTTTGTTCCGGCTAATCTCTGAAATGGCTAAACAAATTTTGACGGGACTTTCATTGGCAGGTAGCTGATGTAATAAGGAAGAACTTGGCTACTTTTATTTTAGAAAAATAGCGTTGACTCAACACTAAGTGATAACCGACATCCACGCGGGCGGGGCCGCGGGCAACAGCTAGTATTGCATAATAATCTGCTAAGTCTTCGAAAAATCTAGTTATGCAGACTTGATGATACATCATAATTCCGTACAACCGTAAGTGGCATTCAGCACAACAAATGTGACACGCGTGACGCGAGATTATTCTGTTGGTGACATACATAGAAGTGTGTGTTCTAATGTATGTCACCAACAGAATGATTTCACATAAGAATCGCGAAGTGTGAAGGTATCAGTTTTGGGATCAAAATTGTATCCACACGGACATGTAAACCAACCGTAGGCATTCTATGGATAACGCGTGCTCACCATACTCCTGAGGTTATTCAACCGTACGGAAACAATCTTAATTTAGAATCGTCACTATATTTAGCAACACTTAATTTAGTTCGTATTTATGTTGTTTCGTTGGGTACACTGTGGTGCTGTCGCCCAGAAAATGCCTTCCATTTTAACATCGCTACAATGTTTCTATGTTCACAAATGTAGGTGTAGTTAAGCATTTGGCTAGTTCTAGAGTGGAGATTTTGGCAAGCTGTGCTGAAAAGGATTAAACCACTCTTGTTGCGAATAAACTCACCAATTAAATAAAACGTGAGGCACGACTTATTTATACGTTATGAAAGCCGGCATGCAATGCATTTCGGTAAGATAGGCCCGTACGTATTTATTTTAAAGAATTCTAATCATCTTGATGATGAATCATTGATAGAATGAAAACACAGAAAAAGTATTCTCAGAACTAGTTACCTACTCCTTTACCATGATAATGATTAAGATTCTAACTTCAATGTTTCTAATTACAATCCACGGCTTTCTTTTGTTTTTGTTTAGTTTCAATATTCAACATTTTGAGACCAACCTCTGAGCATCACAGAGGGTTTCTCTCCGCGACATTGATCAGCCCATTAAGGGATAACGCGGTAGAATATGTCAGTATAAGACGGCATCTACTGATATGCGCCGTAGTCCACCAATTAGCGCCCGGCGGCGCAGCGAACCCCGAGTGCAGAAAGCGCACGAAAGTATCGCGAAAGATTTTCCCCTCATCAGTGTGCGCTAAGAAAATCCTCTTGGATACTCTCCCTTGCCTCCGCCAGTTTGTGCAGACCTTTAAGTAAAAAAGCATGTGAGCTGCGGAGCGATAGAATTACTTATGATTACTGTTACTATATTGTCATATTCCTGAAGTAGAATTATAAATTTATAAATTAAAATCAGTGTTGGTCAAAACTCGAAAACGCCTTGATCAATACAGTATTTTTTGTATGACAGAATTCCATTTAATATATTGGACCTAGTAGAAGAGACGAGTTTTTTTTTAACCAAGCCAGGTCGGCTGGTCCTTAATAAATTTACATTTGTATGTCACATAAGCGTTATTAATCATTCATTCATTGAGTTTAAAAGATGTTGTAAAGTCCTTCTTGTCACTTGTGCAAAAATAAGTTTAAAAAGATATTGCTACACAGCCGGTAGCTAGTAGCCGTTCATTGGCGCTTTATGTTTTCATCCAGTGTGCCATACCATGTCCATCATATAGCTGGTTGCACATTTCATGCAATGTCACGAACATACATGGTGTATACCATGCATAAACTGTGTATAAGGTCACGCAAACAAACAATAATCGTGCAAATATTTTTTGTTTCGGCCCGATACCGTGTTTCGTTTAGTCAGTAAAAAATTTGAAACATGTCAACATTAATACCTAATTGTGTGTAATTTAATCCTTACTCAGTAGTCATGTTTTTAATATTCGATTGGATAACATCACGCTTGAAAGAATAGAACGACAACAGCTACTTGAATGTTAAATTTTGATTCTGAAATATAGCTCTAAGATTATATCTATACAGTTTTAACGTTATCAAGGATACTTCTGGTTACCAATGTCACCGTTACCTCTGGAAGAACAAGAGCGAGAGGTACTACTACCAGAAGCTACTTCGTGAAGCTTCAAGTTTCATTTCATTGTAGACCACCTCATCAGTAACCAGCAGGTGAGATAGTGATTATTCATAAGCCTATCAACTACAAACGTATTCACGCTCGCATGAATGACCCGGTACCAGGGATAGTAGGATCTTGCACTTTGTGGCGCAGCAAAAAGAAATAGTTATGTACCAGCATTAAATCAATAATTCTACCCTAATGTACCTATAGTAACACTAAAACTAGTGATACACTAAACTTGTGATCACGAACACTAAAACTAGTGATCACGAAACCAATTCGTAACATAATTCGACTACTCAACGACCAGGATATAAGAACCAAATAGGAGCTTAACACGCCAGAAAACGGAAATCTATTAGGATGTCTAGACAGCCACTGCTAAGCTAACATTTTGTAGGTGAACATGAGGATGTAAATCGAATTCGTGAGAAGAATCGGATAATGGGTATTAACATTAAGACTACATTTAAATCTAAGTGGTATGTATTGACGCGTTACGTTCTAAGGAGATGAAAATAATGATAACATTTTGAAAATATCAAATATTTTGCAGTAATTCTTGTTGAATATCACGATCAGTTATGATTTCCCTATGAAAATATTGCAAGATTTGATTGATACTGATTCAAAAAATTATGTACAAGTCAGAGTCAATATCTCTTGATCGTATTTCTTGCGAGTAAATTGCAATTTTAGCAGATTTTGGCTGAAATATCATTTAGTCACTTATCTTGCAAGGCTTTTGACTTTGGGGTAAAAGTTTGATGTAACGTTATACATACTCCACGTGTGCTATCTTATATTATTTCATAACTATTAAGTACTCCTGTAATCTTGGGAAACCATGGTCATTGGTCATACCACAATTTGGGATTCCATGGGAGGAATATAATTAGGAGAACAGGAATTAATGCGATCATGGTATGGGTACCTACTTATATACCTTTGAATGCCTGACGTTTCGGTCAGGTTACACCGGCCGTTGTCACAGGCTCATGTATTTTAGCGTGACCACGGCCGGTGTAATCTGGTCGAAACGTCAGGCATTTAAAGGTATGTAAGATCCTATACCATGATCGCGTTAATTCCCGTTCTCTTAATTATAAATCATGTAACGCGAGGGTTTAAAAGTTAGTCCATGGGAGGAAATTTCAATCGAATTGTAAAATACATGAGCTGTGCCATGAAAGCGATTGATGTGTTAAAATACCGATTGGTGAACTCTGTACACCCAAATATTTAAAGAACTAGCCCCACTCATTAATCTGACATAATCTTTCATATTAGAGGGTGTTGGGAAACATCCCTATAGCGTCTAAGACACAAAATAAACAGAGAATGTTATTTGTTCATGTTCTTGAGTACGCAAGAGGTCTTCCTACCACATTTAGGATTCAAAGGTTGTGGAGGCGCAAAACTTGCTAATTACACTTCTAGTTTGTGTGGCGACGGCAAACTTGTCCCGAGTTATCAAAAATTCAGTAGGCATTCTATAAAGGTATAAAATAGGTTAGTCAATCTAAATACCTATAGAGATGAGAATGTTATTTCAAATATTATTTATTAACTAGCTTTTGCACGCGGCTCCACCCGCGTGGATGTCGGTTATCGTTATAAATTATAGCCTTTGTGTTATTGTGATGTATAAGCTATATTATTGTAAAGTTTCATTAAAATCCATTCAGTAGTTTTTACGTGAAACAGTAACAAACATCCATCTATCCATCCATACTTACAAACTTTCGCGTTTATAATATTGGTAATTGAGAATTTAAGTTTAATGTCTCAATATATGTAACATTATTTTATAATTGGATACAGACTCACAGAGCGGTATGGCCTGAAAGATTGATTAAACACAGAACTTCTAAATGTGCAGGTTAGCCGCAGTCGCCCTCGCAGAATCTACACTGGTAAGTTGGCGACGACTGCAGGTCAGAAGCACCCAAGCCCATTCATTAAAAAGTTCAAACAATAACAAAATGTACGTTCTTTGCAACCAAGCATTATTAGAAGTTAACGTTATACCTACTGTTATTCAATTAAAACTTTTCTTTAACATCGCAACCTTTAAACACTTCTCCGTAGTCTGTTCTTGGAGCAGTGAAGACTTGCGTGCAACTTCAATTTTACTTTCAATAATACTATTCCTGAGCTGACACTTTCCCGGTGCAATTTATACGAGCACGAATCGTTAACAAACGTGGCAACCTATATGTGAAGCTACCTCTACTGCTCTACACAATACTTATATTTTATATCGGATATATCGAACCCAAATATTATACACGTCGAAATATTTTGAGTGTTGTGCAGACAAGCACTATATGAAAATGATGTACTTACAACAAAAAAAATTAGGCTACGATCGTAACGAGACTATACATAGTTAGCTAATCTAATGAGGTACTATTTTTGTGTTCGGCGCACGAACACTGAATCATTACCCCAAATCACGTTAAAATTTGCGCTGTGAGGAAGAGAGCCCACGTTGCGCGGTGGGATAAATATAGAATCCTGCATCTTGGTGACATAACCAAATGTTTATTTGGACAGCGCATACTGGCCACTTTGAAGCCCTAATTGTGGACATTAGGATACGTTTTCGTTGATACAAAACTAAATAGAAATAGGACTATGGAGGCAATACCAAATACTTATAATAAAGCTCAAGCATTTGTAAACGCGCCAATCTCTCTATACATGGGCTATTGTAACATTTTTTTCATTTGATAGCCTAGTTTTAGGTAGCCGGGTAGTATGAAAAAAATGTTGAGAGAGATTTTAACAGGGTGGAACAGAGCCGCATATGGCGGGTGAAAACGTGGGCCACAACCAGATCAATATAGATACTATCGACCCGCCCCGGCTTCGCACGGCTGGCAAAAACATTTCCGTGAATTTCGTAAGGAACCCTAAACTTGTTTTAAATCCAATACCTACTTTTCAAGTATCCAATAAAGCCTATGTTATTCACGAAGAATGTAGCTTTCTAATGGTGAAAGAATATTAAAATTTGCCCAGTAGTATATGAGCGTATTCATTACAAACACATTTGCAAATCTTTCCTTTTCAAATATTGGTAAATCAGACAAATATTGAATGTTGGTTGGTATATCCGATTGTTCCATCAGCAGGCGAGGCAGGCCTGCAGGTGAGGTTAGAGCCAGTGAAGATGTTAACGGGAAGCCATACGTCCCCTGAATTTATTTTATAGGAAATGTAAACAAAGTTGCTTGTTGAACTAGTTGCGTGTTGAACTAAATTTGACAAATGGTTTACTATAACGTATAAAAAACAATAACAACACAGGTTGTTTGCGCCTAATCGCGTGTAACAAGTAGGTGATACGAAACCCGATAATATTAGCGTGTGTTAAATGAGGGAAAAATAAACAAAGCTGGGAGAAATAGTAATCGCGCCGTCAACTCTTGCGTCATGCTAACGCTCGTAAACTCATTATGTATTCGATAGGGTCGTCGGCAACAAACAACCTCAACATGAACACTTCAAGTAGAAATGCTATCATCATTCGTATTTCAGCTCCATGTCGGACACTCGGAAAGCCCTTTCGGATATCTCCTTCGCAAGAGCAAGCCTTACAATTCAGATAACTGACAACAGCTGACAGCCGAGGGATAAGAAATGATATTGAGTGGGGATCCACAGAGTAGACAGCAGGTTGAGACGGTCATAAATTACCTAAAATGTTTTATTTTTAAGGACAAAAACGAAGCAGAAATAGCCGAACTAATCATTCGCCCTAATCTCAATCTGTACTCTTGTGCAGATTGTCCTAATTCTAGTAAACATAAAATAACAAGCAAATAAATCTATTTTTGTTAGCAAACGTACGGATGAGCAAGCATGCTGGATTAGAAGTGGGCCAGTGGGAGCTACTGGGCTGGCCACCCCTGCACGCAGTGTGCCCAATGCTTTATGCATGAATCGACACCCAGTCTCGCGTAAACAACGAACGTATAAGACCCTTAGGCACTTGTCGCAACGACAGCGACTTGGTTTAATGGAACAACTATGACTTATATAGGTATTTAAACTATCATGGTCACTCATATTATTATTAAAGGTATCGGGATATATTATTTACTCCAAAAACACTTTTTCACCGTTTACCGCCGATTCTCCAGTTCCTCCGTGGTCATGGTGGTTTCAGCTGCGCCGAAATATCAGAAACTCGACACAATACAACATCGTAAATAACCCGATACCTCTAATAATAACTATGATGGGAAGTGGTTATAATTATATACATGTCGCAGCCAACTAGCTTAATCAGCCGTTTAATTAACTGCCTAGGCTCTTTACTGAACGGCGCCGTTAATTACAAGGCATTTAATTAAATTGGCTTTTTTCTGCATGGTTATAAAAAAAATATCCCCGAAGGCCTTACCTAACCTATCCAAGTCGGATTGTACAGCTATCTCAATAAACCTATCTCTAATTTTCTGTGAATACACCCCTGCCCTGCCCCCTAGAGGGTTTACAGGCGTGAGTATATGTCTTAATGCGGGGTGGTGCCCCATCTTACATCTATATCTGCCAGATCATTAAATGTTGTAATAAACATTACGGCTGAGTATCATTCCGGCCGTTCATTGAATGACGCCGTTAGTAGTAGTTAGTTAGCAGCCTAGGCAGTTAATTGAACGGCTGATCAAGCTAGTTGGCGGCGACATACATACCGCAATAACGAGGCCGGTATTGTCGACCAATATTAATGTGAATGAGGCTTTATTCACCTACAGTCCTTTAGGTTGTGTTCAGTGTTTAAATTACATAATTAGAAATCAGTTAGCTCCATACTTTCCAGAAGAATAAGTCGCAAATAGAAACGCACTAATCTTCACCGTAAACTCATGACTCGCTGAAAATCGCTTGCCGGATACGGTGAGTCAAAAGCCTTATGTACGTAATAACATGATATATTTATTCGAAGTGACATATTATATTCTGCTTGTCATACAATATTTAAATGAAATACTCGTCATCCAAAAGGACGGTAAACGAGTTTTCTTGCAAGTTTATGTTATTATGATGTGTCTTCCATTAGCAAAAAAACAACCGCGAATGTTCTTAGTTTGCTATAGTTAACAAGCTAGTCGTGGAGCACGACATAGTATTCAGTAGAAGATAATCAGAAAAATAAAAAATCCAAGAGGAAGCGCCCTTATTCTGTAGAGATCTTCAGCATAATTCGTTATGATTGGTTACGAAGTGACGGTTACTTCTAGGCTTTTTTTTGTTAACAATTATAGGCAATCACATCTCTGTCTTCTCTAATAGAGTAGGTACTTATACTATTTTTAATTTATAAATGCGTAACTTTGACTAACACTAATCGCCGTACACAGGCACAGACTTGAACAAGCAGTTTTTAATTGTAAATCTAGCGCTCACATGTAGTGTGAAGAAAATTTCAATATAGCACTTAATTATATATCAAGAAATGTTATGAAGTGTAAATAACAAAATATTCTTGAACATAACAAAACATTTTTTAACAACACAGCAAACAGGATAAAATATTTGGTTTACCAAATATTTTTGAAACAGGACAAAACACAGTAGCTTTTAAGCTTCACATAGAGCAAGCTTTGCGATTCCCCAGTCATGTAGCAGTCGTCAACTGAACTATAATTAAAAATCATCAAATCTTTATTATTATTGTACAGTTGCAAATTAGACAATTGAAGCAGGTATCCAAAAGAGGCACTAGGTCGGCGGGGCGCGAAGGACAACAACTTCACCTCCGGCAACAAACGGCCCTCAGACGACGTGCGTTTTAGTCGGGAGGGTACCCGTGGGGATTTTACGCACGATAAAAACAAAGTAAGAAAGGAGAAAAAAATTATTTCACTCCCTTATGGGCTAAAATTTTCAAAAACGAATTTCAAGGTATTAGAATGCTTACAATATAAAAGGCATTGACTATCAATGTTTGAGGTATGAGGTTAAGACTATGCTTTGACAAATCTGTCAGTCAGGGTAAATAGTACATGTGTATTATAAATGTTGTGGTAAATATATTAATATGAATATCACTTTATTTAATATAGGAAACAATACTGTTGCTGTACTGGGAAGTATGAGTGCCTATTGATATGATTTTCCTTGAATAGATTCAAGTTTGTCTAAATATTAATGACTATGCAAATTAGCTGCCATTTGGAGTAAATTTGAATAACTAATCACTTCAAACAAGAGAATGCAAGGGCAACAAAAATCATTGCAGTATATGATCTGGCCAGTTAAGATATACATTATAGACTTATAAGGGTTCTTTTGTTCACAAATAGATGTCACATTTGCTACATTTTCTCTTATATTGATAAGATTTTGGATACATTGCTTATGTTTATCTTAATAAAATAAAGTTAAATCCTCAGTAAGTTTTTATATGATTATAGTTCTAAATTTCTACATGAAATAAGTTTGGATGTTGTACATGTCATTAGGAAATGTCAATTAGCAGTTCCCATCCCATGTTACATTTAAGTGTTAATCAATACATTGGGTGTTAATGAATGTAAGTAAATACTTAATATTTTACTACTTGTAAATACAAGTGTTAAACACAATTATTGAAGTGAGGAGTTGTCCCTATTACTCTGTGTGTCACCCAAATCAATGTAAACTGTTATTAATGTAATATGCAATACCATTTATAAATGAAAACATTGTATAATCCTTTATTAAAAAAAAAAACACTAAACTATGGTTCCTGACTAAGACATTGTAACTTATAAGTAACTGTAAATATTGGAATAACATCTATTAGGACGGTTGTCACCAGTGGAATCAAAACTAAACTTATTTTATTACATTTTAGTTTAGTTGATAAATGTTATTCAGTTTAAATTGATCACCCCTCTTAGCAACTGATGAGTTAATTGATTGCACAACAGTTGTCCCAACTCTGGGTAAATATTCTACAACATTTTACACAACTGGGAAACAGATGTGAGCATTATGTATGTATCTATTTTACATAACACAGAGACAAGATTGGATTATTGGGGAGGCCTTTAATAAAGGGTGCACAGATTTTTAATAAACTCAAGGCATTTAAGAAGAGTTAAACATAGTACATGTTTAACATAATGCTATGCTTACACTCAAGAAATATTTTAAGAACACAATACATACTTATAGTAAAAATATCAGCCATCAAAATATAAACAATATGACAATTTAATGTTCTGTAAGAACAAAACTTCCAGCATTCCACTTAAAAGCATAATATCACACTTTAGATTAAATGGACATTTTATCACAAAAAGCCAGATTGTAAAGCATTGCAAAGAACAGTTCCCTATTGCATTATTCTGAGGGAATTGATATCCGTTTTATGATTTTGATTGGACTCATATTATATTTTATTATATTATTATTTTATTATATTATATATATTTATATTTTTTTAAATTACCAACGGCAGAACAGCTATACCATTTAAATACATCCTAGCTTAAACTGCAATTAAAATACATTCACTTTCATCTAGAATACAAATTTTTGTAACTTTATTGGCTATTGTATTTATAATATAAATCATTAGATTTTTTTTAAATAAACTCTATGATGTGATGATCTAATTATATGAACTGGTAAGTGCCAACACATCCATTAACGTCTTATCTGTATGCATAAATGAGACTTGTCTTATTATCTTTTCACATTTACGTTTGTACTTGGTACATTATAGTTCATGATCAACTTAAATAAATAAACATCACATAATATTGAGAAAAAAGACAAATAATAATTTATAGACTAAGGTATTTCTTTTTACACTCTTTATTTATCACAGTTTGTAATTATTGCCTAAGTAATAAGTATATTGAATTTCAAGTGTGATTGATTTCATACCAGTCTAAAGTGACTTTAGTAAACTAACAATACATTGTACAATGTATTATTAGTACTAATTTATCAAACATAAGATTTTTTTACATAACAACACAATGTAAAAAAGATAACTCAATGTATGAGTAATCTCTGCATTGTCACTGACCACTTGTTATTCTATTTTGAATCTGCACTACCCACTATTAAAAAGTTGCACAAGCATAGATTAGTGTTGATGTTGTTTTTATTGCAGTAGATGACTTACTTTTCAATTACGTTGATGGGTGATTTAGTTAACTACAAGTTGCTGAATAAGGTGCAGTAAGAATATTGTGGTCTATATTCTTCAATGGTGTTATTTACTATTTTTATGTACTGTGTCACTAAACCGATTTTGACTTAATGGAATGTAATGAAAGCAATGAAAAGCAATGATAAGTATTAGTAAGTTAATTGTTATGTAAAATTGTTTACAAAAAATATTAGGCAAGTGGGTACATCCATTTGTCTTCATTAATGATTTAATCACTATTTTTAAGGTTCTATTCATATATGCTAGAAAAATGAACAGGAATCATTTTGGGCTAAGAATGGAGTTTACTGAACTTATTACTTAAAAAATTAAAAATATTTATATATCAACAATTTTCTAGTTGGTTAATTTAATAGCATGATTAAGTTATTAAAGTGTAATGCTTGGTTCTGTAGAAATATTTTGTGGTTAGTGCCATGGTAGACTGGCCACACTTTCTATTGAATGTAGGCAACCATTGCACATCCAATCTATTTACACAATTTACCACTTTATCACCAATGTGCAATCCAAAGATTCATATCAGATGCCATAAACTAATATGTCTTATCTGTTGTTTGACTATTGATCTTCTGATAAGAATGTTGCTACATTATATTTAAACTATAGTGTAAAATAATCTGCCTATTTAACACATATGTCCTAAATACATAATGGACTTCTTTTCTAGTTGATTACTATTATAAGGCTATTGTTTAATTGCAACTGTCCAACAACATAACTAGTTCAGCTTTGATGACTGGGGAATCTTAACAGGCGGGAGAACTTACCTTAAACATCGGCCTGGGATGTCTCGGCTGGGACGGTGCTGCGGCGGCAGTAGTAGTCGCGGGGGCCGGCGTCGGAGCCGTCACGTGGTCCGCCGGCAACGACTCCGGTACAGTCTGGAGAGTAGGCCTCATCGTAGTCGACATTTTTGCACAATAACACTAGTTCGAACACTTAACACCTTGCTAGCCCACCCTCGCCGTTCGCATCCTCTGCAGCGGCCACTCGCTCAGCCCGCCAGACCGGCCCAGGCCCTCACCAGGACGCCGACACAGTCCGCGACTTAGCTCCACCGATCGCCGACCAACAACGCCCATCTAACCGCATTTTCGGCCAGAAAAAAACATCGCGATGCCCTATACTGAAAACTGTGTATCGATACGCGATACCTATTTCACTTTCACGTATATGTAACGATCGTCGAGATGGAAAACGGAAATAGACACACAAAAAACTATTAGAAAGCTTACGGTGTCTTCTTCTGTCACATAAACACTATTATGGAATTCAGCGTTTAGGCTCTAAAACGACGCGCAAAGTGATTTTGACAATGCCACCGGTTCGTATAAAGGATGCGAAATCCTATGGTGGACCAATATAAATCCATTTAATAATAAATTTACTAAAGAAATTCACTTAACTCCGATAAAAGTCCTCACATTCTTGAATTCACTCTCAAGATGGCGGATTTTACCTACTCCTCGTAAATGGGCACAAGGCTGACACGAAAACATCAACCGGCTCTCTATCAATCCCTTTCTTTTGGGAGTATATAAAAAGAGACAGTGATATGTGAACGAGTTCAACGAAGTTTAATGGTACGTCACTAAAAAAACTGCCAATGGAGCATGCGCAAAAGTAATGAATAAATTTATTTTGAACGCATCCGTAAACGTTATGTTTATGCATCGATCGTACATAACTGCTTCTAGATTATACAATTTTATCAAACACCCAAAATAACGTATCACACAGCGAAGATACTAGAATATTTTATATCCTGGTATCTTAAGATAAAATATTATAGTATCTTCGCCGTGTGTGACGCCCTTTTCTCACGAGCAAATTTAATAAGTAAGTATTATGAGCTGCAGTCACTGAGTAATAGTACTCGCAGTTGCAGCACGCAGTAGTGAATGTACTTGGAACTAATAATAATGACGGACAACAATAATTGTCTTGGCACCGATAATTTAATATTAACGATGGGTCTTATTTATCAATTTTTTATGGTAAACGCATAAAAAAAACAACGAACAACACCATTTGCAAACTAATTAGTTCTCAGTACACTCACGGTGGCGCTTCAAATCGACACAAAAGTAAGCTGTCGTTTTGTTTAGAATAGCCAGTCCAGCTAGTTATAGAGGTCAGTGGCCGCAGTGCAGTAGCAGATTGATCACATGGATGAAAAAAGTCTACTGATCACACAGAGATGAAATCGCAAGCCAAGGTTTAAGTATGTATTTCTTTTTTTTCCGTTTGTCCGACTGTTTGGTACTTACTGTATAATTTGGCAGCTTGTGCAGCTGACCCTGCTTGCAGTAATAAAACAGTACATAACTGTTTCCTCCCAAATTTTATTGGTTATTTGGTAGTATTATTGCCGTGTTGGTTCCCGGTGGAACAGAATAAGGCCACCTCATCTCTTCCTGTGGGTGTCGTAGAAGGCGACTAAGGGATAGGACTGTTCTCCATCCGACAGTAAACATACAGCCCATAACTAAGTGCCCACTTGACAGCGTTAGGTAGCAAGCCCTATTAAGCTGGCGAAATGTGGGTTTTAATATAGGTACCTCTGCCTACACCTTCGGGGATATACAGGAGTGACTCGTGAGTATATGTATATGAGTATATACGTACAGTTTGAGGGATGTATGATGCTTGTACTGCTACATCTGCGACAAAGATGTCGTAGCAGTACAAGCACAATTCGTCGTACCTACTTAGAAAACATGACTGAAACGAAAATTTCGTGTAATATGCATGACGTGACATACGTCCTGCGATCCTGTTGTTTAATAGGCCGTGATGCCCAAGGCTACCGACTGTATTTCCACCGTGACAGCGAAGAGAAGAGACACAGAGGGCCTCAAACGTAGACAGGCTGCAATTCTGAATGCCGTGTCGCCTAACAGAATTAGATAATCATATTGTTACGAGCGTGGGGATCGGTTTAAATAGAAAATGCGAGGACAACCGTTGAAGGCAGGCTTTATTCAGCTTCACTTCAATTACAGCAAAGCGCGTAGAAATTCGAAAACTCTTCCTTACACAATACACAGTCACTTGTATAATCGCACTGTATAGCTTCACACACTTTATCGCTTTGTTCGCTTCGAATACTAGTCTTAGACTAACTGGAGCGGAGGCTGTTAGCTCGCCTTTTATATCGGGCGCGGCCGAGTAGCGAAAGATCGAGAAAAGACAGGTACGTTCTGAAAAAGACAGGAACTTTCTGCGAGGTTCTATTAGGTCTTGTGTCTCTTTCTATTCATTCCATTCGTTCTAGAACAGTGACGTCAAGACATTCTGTCTCTTTCTAGCCTGACGTCTCGTTCTATTTATTCCATTCCTTCTAGAACAGTGACGTCAAGGCATGCTGTCTCTTTCTATAGTGCCGTCTCGATCACTCCTATGGAAATTTGGCCATATATTGAAGTGGCCAAGCGCCGGGCGTAGCACTACCCCCTTCTTAGACATGCTCGTCCCGAGCATTATTAGATCCGTAGTATCTCGTCAGTCGGTCAACATGTACAACCTTCAAGGGGCTTCGCTGGTTGCGTTGTATCCGGTATGTAACGTCATTGATCCTGGTGACAACTTTATACGGCCCTTCCCAGGTTGGAGACAACTTCGGAGATTTGCCTTTGCGACGCATCGGATTGTGTAGCCATACCAACGAGCCTTCGTCGTACCCGGCTTGATGAGAGTTGCGGTCGTATCGGGTTTTCATTCTGTCGCTTGCCTGGAGCCCAGATTCACGGACGTGGGTGTGAACGTCATTTAGTCTATCGCGCAATGCACTAGCATATTCCGTGATTTCTTGCGGTGAATCTGGAGGACGTCCAGTCAGTAGATCAGCCGGTAGTCTCAGTTCTCTGCCAAAGTTTGCACACGCAGGCGTCACCGTTGTGTTTTCATGTATCGCTGTTCTATAAGACAACAAGAACAAAGGAATATGACTATCCCAGTCCTTCTGGTGGCTCTCAACAACCTTAGCCAAATGCCTTTCCAAGGTTTGGTTAAATCTTTCAACCATTCCGTCAGACTGCGGATGATATGGGGTGGTCCTGGTTTTATGAATACCCATTATCCTATGTTACGAGCGTGGGGATCGGTTTAAATAGAAAATGCGAGGACAACCGTTGAAGGCAGGCTTTATTCAGCTTCACTTCAATTACAGCAAAGCGCGTAGAAATTCGGAAACTCTTCCTTACACAACACACAGTCACTTGTATAATCGCACTGTATAGCTTCACACACTTTATCACTTTGTTCGCTTCGAATACTAGTCTTAGACTAACTTGAGCGGAGGCTGTTAGCTCGCCTTTTATATCGGGCGCGGCCGAGTAGCGAAAGATCGAGAAAAGACAGGTACGTTCTGAAAAAGACAGGAACTTTCTGCGAGGTTCTATTAGGTCTTGTGTCTCTTTCTATTCATTCCATTCGTTCTAGAACAGTGACGTCAAGGCATTCTGTCTCTTTCTAGCCTGACGTCTCGTTCTATTTATTCCATTCCTTCTAGAACAGTGACGTCAAGGCATGCTGTCTCTTTCTATAGTGCCGTCTCGATCACTCCTATGGAAATTTGGCCATATATTGAAGTGGCCAAGCGCCGGGCGTAGCACTACCCCCTTCTTAGACATGCTCGTCCCGAGCATTATTAGATCCGTAGTATCTCGCCAGTCGGTCAACATGTACAACCTTCAAGGGGCTTCGCTGGTTGCGTTGTATCCGGTATGTAACGTCATTGATCCTGGTGACAACTTTATACGGCCCTTCCCAGGTTGGAGACAACTTCGGAGATTTGCCTTTGCGACGCATCGGATTGTGTAGCCATACCAACGAGCCTTCGTCGTACCCGGCTTGATGAGAGTTGCGGTCGTATCGGGTTTTCATTCTGTCGCTTGCCTGGACCCCAGATTCACGGACGTGGGTGTGAACGTCATTTAGTCTATCGCGCAATGCACTAGCATATTCCGTGATTTCTTGCGGTGAATCTGGAGGACGTCCAGTCAGTAGATCAGCCGGTAGTCTCAGTTCTCTGCCAAAGTTTGCACACGCAGGCGTCACCGTTGTGTTTTCATGTATCGCTGTTCTATAAGACAACAAGAACAAAGGAATATGACTATCCCAGTCCTTCTGGTGGCTCTCAACAACCTTAGCCAAATGCCTTTCCAAGGTTTGGTTAAATCTTTCAACCATTCCGTCAGACTGCGGATGATATGGGGTGGTCCTGGTTTTATGAATACCCATTATCCTACAGGTTTCTTGAAATACCTGTGATTCAAAATTCCTTCCCTGGTCACTGTGTATTTCCAGAGGAACTCCATATCGGCAAAACACTTCCGTGACTAGTCTTTCCGCGACTGTAGTTGCTTCCTGGTTAGGTATGGCAAAAGCCTCCGGCCATTTAGTAAAGTAGTCCATTACTACTAGGATGTATTTGTTTCCAGACTCCGATGCAGGAAATGGCCCTGCAACATCTAATGCAATCCTTTCCCAAGGCGCTCCAATATTGTATAGCTTCAATGCTCCCCTGCTCCTTGTATGCGGCCCTTTTACCGATGCGCAGCATGTACATTTCCTACACCAATCTTCAACATCCTCACGGCAATGGATCCAATAGAATCGTTGACGAATCTTCATCAAAGTCTTCTTCACACCAAGATGACCGCCTGAAGTTCCGTCATGAATTGATCTCAAAACCTCATTAATTTTAGTCTTTGGGACAACCAACTGTAGATGTGAGTCTTTCCCGTTTGCAGACTCCCATTTTCTACACAGGACTCCATTGTGTATCACGAGGCTTTTCCATTGTGCCCAGTAGCTCTTCGTAGCTGCACTCATTTGGGAGACATCACTCCATTTCGGCTTAGGTGTTCCTGTCCTTATCCAATCGAGAATAGGCTTGATGTCTCGATCCTCTTGCTGTGCTTGCTGCATGGCTTCGCTACTCCATTCATCGCTGACAGTAACAGTCCTAATCGTTCTAACCGCCACACTGTCCTTAGCTTCTTGCCTGCCACAATGGTTACGTTCCACCGGACAAGGTCTTCGAGAGAGCGCATCTACATTTCCATGCGCTTTCCCACTCCGATGCTCTCGTATTCCTGGCTTTTCAATCTGTCGCGCCGCTTGTTCTTCGCCATTACCATGTTGAGTCCGTTTCGGGCAGCTAGGCCGAATATGTCCTTGTTCTTTGCAGATATAACACCTGGGGGCGAATTTCCGACGGTACACACGTTGCTCATTTGTTGAGATCTCACGCAATCTATGTCGTCGAGGGTCATGTCGAACAGCCTCCACTTCAAGGGCGTGAGCAACAGCATCTTTAAGGGTTGCATGGTGACCCAGACGGACGGCAGCTCTCACCTCCAAGTCTCTAATCCCGTCAATAAAAGCTTGCACCAAAATGCTGTCAAGAAATGACGAAGAAGCTCCTTGGTAAGCTTTTCTCACGAGCTTTTCTATTTCCAAAGCCCACTGCTGCAGAGACTCATTAAGACGCTGGTTTCTGTCCTTCAATTGGGCACGGTAGACATGTTCCAAGTGACTATCACCGTAACGTGATTCCAACGCTTCAAGAAGGCGGTCGTAAGTCACTTCACCTCCAAGCGCCTCTAAAACACTGAGTGCTTGGTCTCGTAACCCCAATGTTAATGCTGTTTTGGCTTGCTCCTTATCCCAACCGTTCGCCTTTGCCACAGACTCGAACTGCAGTTTGTATGCAGTCCACGAGGAGGTCCCATCAAATGGCGGTACTTTGAACTTCCCGACAGCCTGTGCAGATGGAATGGTTACAGAGCCAGCTGTTCCGCAAGCTATTTTCGTCTCCAATTTTTTTACGTTTTGTGCCACCTGAACCTTTAGTTGCAAGGCCTGCTCTTCCTGGCGACGGGCCTGCTCTTCCTGGCGACGGGCCTGCTCTTCCTGGCGTCGGGCCTGCTCAGCCTGGTGGCGGGCCTGCTCTGCCTGGTGACGGGCCTGCTCTTCCTGGCGACGGATCAGCTCCTCCTGTTGTTGCTGGAGCTGTGCCTTCAATTGCAGAGTCTGCTCTTCCTGGCGACGGGCCTGCTCTGCCTGGTGACGGGCCTGCTCTTCCTGGCGACGGGCCTGATCTGCCTGGTGACGAGCCTGCTCCTTCAATAAGGTCATAATCGCGTTCAGGTTAATTTCCGATGATGATCTTGAAGCACCCGTCGACGTACTCGGAGTACCCGCAGCCTCTTCCGCGGCCTGGCTTCTGGTTTTAACACCCTCCCTGTCGTCTCTCGGCGTTATCGGCATTTTCTATCCCGCTTCTGACACCAGTTGTTACGAGCGTGGGGATCGGTTTAAATAGAAAATGCGAGGACAACCGTTGAAGGCAGGCTTTATTCAGCTTCACTTCAATTACAGCAAAGCGCGTAGAAATTCGAAAACTCTTCCTTACACAATACACAGTCACTTGTATAATCGCACTGTATAGCTTCACACACTTTATCGCTTTGTTCGCTTCGAATACTAGTCTTAGACTAACTGGAGCGGAGGCTGTTAGCTCGCCTTTTATATCGGGCGCGGCCGAGTAGCGAAAGATCGAGAAAAGACAGGTACGTTCTGAAAAAGACAGGAACTTTCTGCGAGGTTCTATTAGGTCTTGTGTCTCTTTCTATTCATTCCATTCGTTCTAGAACAGTGACGTCAAGACATTCTGTCTCTTTCTAGCCTGACGTCTCGTTCTATTTATTCCATTCCTTCTAGAACAGTGACGTCAAGGCATGCTGTCTCTTTCTATAGTGCCGTCTCGATCACTCCTATGGAAATTTGGCCATATATTGAAGTGGCCAAGCGCCGGGCGTAGCAATATTAATAATCTAAGGCTGGACGATAGAACAGCTAGAAGCCATATGCCATATTAGATTTCCATATTCTTCCAAGGCGAGCACGGTCAGCAAAATTAGAGAACGTATTACGTGTATATCCTATAAATCAACTGTTCTGTTTGTCTTGCAAAGCGGAAAATCCTCCATCCCATTCAGTAATTTTACAAGTTTACAACAACACCATTTGCACGTATATCACTCCACGATATCAAGGCAGGACAAGCTGACTGGCATTTAAGGGTTGCGCGCACTAATTTTCAGGAATCTTACCATAAACCATAACGATAACGAACCATAACCAAGCGCCATCTTTATAAAAATGGCTGCCTTGTTGTTGGCGACTGTTGGGTGCTTGTTTGGAAATTAATGTTTGTTTCTTTCTTTTATTATGTTTATGATTAGTTATATGTGTAAAATATTGCATCTTAGAACTGACGGTTATATTTATTGGTAAGTTTCACAGGCTTATCATCTGTTTTGCAGTAAAAAAGTGCTCGGTAACGTAATAACAATCTGCTGAGGGCAACGTGAGTTTTCCCAAATGCGCATTCCATTTCTATGTTATTTTGTATTGTGAAAGGGGATCATGTAACGTAATGCTCTTATTACAATTTCTAGTTTCCAAGACTCAGATAAAAGATGGAGTCTTATTTACATAAATTTGACCTTAGTTATTTCAAACAACAAAAGAACTTCCACGAAGCTATTGTTACCTACGATTATTATTCTTCGTGTTTTTATAATTGATGTGTGAAGTAGCATATATTTTACGTTTACAATTTCTTCAGATGCTGTATATATATCAGTGTATGAATTAATTTACGGTAGTTATTATAAAGTAGGTGACCGAACCCCGAATTGCGTCCACAAATAATATACTTACCGATGCTTTCTAAAAGTTCGGTGCGATTTTGCTTACGCATCGCTAATTCCGAGAAGCTAAATTATTTCCTGCTTCCGAAGACAGGCGCAAGGTCTTCTCCAAACGACTCTCGTAGCTGTGCTGTGTGTTATTACTATAGGCAATAGGTATTTACCTTGAATTATCTTATAAAGAATGCATATGTAATGGAATCTTTCTTTGTAATAACATTGTAATATTACCTATATACCTACAATGTTTTTCTCTATGTGTGAATATAAATAAGTCAAACCGCCAATAGTATTAATAGAGGTCTGTGTGTAAAATCATCTTATGTGAAGACATGCATACACTTGCAGTACTACAAAAATACAAATAACTTAAACATACTTGTTGTAAGTATTTATGAATAAAGCGGGTACATTTACAAGGAAAACTTGGTACCAACATAAATTGAAATGGTGATTGTGTTCTGTAATGGGCTACGGTATCCTATACAGAATACTGTGGACAACATCATTCTAATGCATTTTGTATTGACATGATGTCCAATGATGATGATGATAATGAATCAATGGGCAGGAGATTGTCTGTCTGGGGTCTATAAGCACAATTAAAAATATGAAAAATCATACCTTTTTGAACACAAGAACATGCTTGTGCAGGCAAATTTCATTAAAACAAATTTAAACTCCAATTGCATAGCTACCAGATCCAATTAATCATCACATCCTCTTTGCATGGTTACCATATGCATCCGATGCTTTCAGCTACATCCCTGTAAGACCTCACAGCTTGGACTTCTTCTTCTGGTTTTAATGGGTCTTATAATCTAATAAGAGGCCATCTGGGTGTTTTGTGATCAAGGCTAATTTTTGAGGTCATACGGGAACATGAACAAGCTTTCAGCTCCAAGTTTGGGCTCTGCTTAGTTGTTTCTCTTTTAATTTGACTTATTACTTTTAATGGGAGCAACAGCTGTCTGACTTACCCACTTTGAAAGGAAAGTCTGAGTCAGCCTCATCTTTTAGTTGGAAGGTTTTCCAGTTTGTTGGTGAGGTTGACTTCAGAGATTTCTGAATAGGCTAATAAGCTAATAATGAGCCTCATATAGCATCTAATAAAGTGCAGTAATAATAATGAACAACAGTCATGAGATGGTACTGGACAGGTGGCTTAGAACAAAAATTGTTTCACGTTTCTAGGGTGAGGTACGAATGAAGTTTGTATTTGCATACTGCTAAATAAACAAGTTATAAATTTTGACATCT
Source organism: Eilema caniola (assembly GCA_949126895.1). NCBI lineage: Eukaryota > Metazoa > Arthropoda > Insecta > Lepidoptera > Erebidae > Eilema > Eilema caniola. The sequence continues at coordinate 90,209 of OX421486.1, read as the reverse complement.
ATCTATACAATCATAGTGAACATTTTTGTAATATCTGTGCGACGACTATGTAAAGTTAAAGGTTAAGTTTTGGTTAAGGGGAATAGTCCTCATATCATCATAACTTAACATCAATGGCATTCATTTTGGATGTTCACAGGTCTAAAAAGTCTATCACCTGTAGATTGTTGAGTCAGGTGGCATTTGTTTCATACAAAATATATAAGTTTGTCCATTTTTTAGTAAGACCGAAAGCTGAAACCAACTTCACCTAGTTCCCCTTCACATAGTTTGCCTGACGCCTCATGGCCTCCAAAGGGGAGGCCCTTTGGAGGTCAAGAGGCGTCGGGCAATCAGGCGTTCCCTCAAACCTACCTGTTTCTTTGCAGAATCTTATGATCTGTTCTACCTTCAACTTCTTGAGGTCTTGTGCTTCTAGTGTATCCGTCCCCATGTTTTCCCATCTTATTAATGTCATTTGGCCAGCAGGTGGAGGCTAGTCTCCTCATCCTCCATGTATTTTGGACATTTGGGGTAAATTTTTTCACACTTGAAGGGTTGAAGGGTGCCTATTCAGTTGGCAATGTCCTGTTATCACTTCTATGACTAGCCTCATGTTTCCTCTAAACAGTTGGCTTGTCTTCTTTGTGTCCATACTTTTCATGAAGATCTTTGACTGTCTCATGACTGGCGAGAATTTCCATCTCGGATTGGTTTCTGCCACTATACTTCGGCTGATGACTCCCTTTGTGATTTTGTTGGCAATGGGTAGTCTGGGTTCAGGACCTTATTTTCGTCGCTCCTTATCTGCCGTGGCCTTTTTTGTGATATTGAATACTTAAGCAAGTCTATAATTAGTAAGTTGCCCTCGGACCACAGTGGGCAAATAGTATCCTTTTCCAAGGATAATAATAGTCAATCTAAGAAAAAAATTATGTGTAGGCCCATAACCTCTAGTGAAATTAATGAGTTCAAAGACCTGGGGCCCGTTTCATAAAACTACAATTTACAAGTACAATTATATAATTGATTCTTTGATTCTTTGATTCTTTGAGTTTATTAACTACATTATCCGATGCTTTTTCAAACACTTTCACACAAAAATGTAGTACTAAATCTAGATTTGATTGATTTATGCACCCAAAAACATTTTAGATTTAATAATTGTTTCATCGAACATGTTAAAAAAAAAGTATGTCAAAGCCATTCACATTAAAAGGAAAATAATCGAGGCCCCTAATAAAATGAAGGAAACTTGGAAAGTTATATCCACAAAGAGTCCGGTAAATGTAAAATAAGGTATTATATAACTAAAATTTAGCAAATAAGGATATAACCTGTCCGAAAGAGCTTGCTTTTAAAGATTATTTTACCAACATTCAATTCAAACTCACTTCTTCAATGAATTCTTGCGCTCGCAGTGCTTTGGCTCTTCTTGAGAGTAATATTAGTTGTGCTTCTAAATTTAAATTCAAACATATTCATCCCAGTGACATTTTAACTATTGTAACAGTTTTCAAATATCCTAAAATGAAAAAGTCTGAAGATTACTGGGGTATGTCAGTTAGTTTAATTAGTCATGTAATTTTTTTTTATACCGCTGAGGTGGCAAACGAGCACACAGCCCACCTGATGGAAAGTGGGTGGAACACCAGGGGAGTCACACTCGTGCTGCCGACTCTGTGTACAAAGCGTTTGTGCCATCAGTGTAGAAGACAAAGCAGGAATAGCCCTTGGTCTTCCTACTGACAGCACAAAAACTCTCCAGTGATTAATTGATATCATTGCACCTGATTTAGCATTTATATTTTCGAATGTGTTGATAACGGGACATTTCCCAACCTGATGAAACATAGTAAACTAATATCATTATTTAAGAGGGGATCTAAGACAGAACTTGGAAACTACCGCCCCATTTCTATTTTGACAGCTTTGAGTAAGGTGTTTGAGAGAGTGATGTTCAATCAGATGCAACTTTACTTCAAGACAAACAATCTTTTCCATAGCCAACAATCTGGTTTTACTGGCGGGAAATCTACCACCGATGCGGGAGTGGCTCTAGTTAGCCTAATCAACGACGCTTGGGAGGGATCGCAGGATGCTATTGGGGTATTCTGTGATCTTTCTAAAGCATTTGATTGTGTTGACTATCAAACACTTTTACTCAAGCTAGATCGATATGGTTTTGATAAGAAATCAGTAGAACTGTTAGAGTCGCACTTACCGGCTACCTATCCGGCTTCAGACTGTTATGTGAATAACGTGAAGTCAAATGGGTCAAACGTCAACATAGGTGTGCTCCAAGGACCCTTTCTCTTTCTGGTATATGTTAATGACTTTCTTCATATGGTTGAGGTACAAGCCCGCATAGTATTGTTTGCAGAGGATACATCTTTCATTAATCGGATCATCGGATCATTAATATTCGAAGTAAATCGGCATAGTACAGCTGCAAATAATGCAAATATTTTGATTGCTATCTCTCATTCTGTGAATAATCTATTGTTGAATGAAGAAAAGACCAAATGTATTAGGTTCACATTGCCCAACGTGAGGTAAACACACGTTGACGTCGTGCTAGGGGGAAGAGGGTTAGAATTCGTCAACAGCACTACTTTTCTGGGAATTACAGTAGATTCAAAATTAGAATGATGTGACCATACTAACTTAGCTCTGCTTCCTATGCTGTGAGACGGATTAGGCAGTTGACAGATGTAGCTATACTGCTAGGCTTGTATACTTCAGTTACTTCCATAGTTTGATGTCCTATGGAATACTACTTTGGGGAAATGCGGCAGATTTAGAAACTATATTTATATTGCAAAATAGGGCAATTCGTGCCATTTATTGTTTAGGCAAAAGAGACTCCCTCAGGGAATGATTTAAGGATATTGATATTTTAACTGTAGCTTCCCAATAAATATTTGAAAACATTATGCATGTCTGGAAAAATATATCTCATTTCACAAAAGTGAGTGACATTGCAGACAAAAATCTGCGTAATAAACATAAACTGCTACTTCTATGTTATCGGCTTAGCAGAGTTAGCGATTCTTTTAAGGGGGAAGGGATAATCAATTTGAAACCTATGTAGAGACCATTATATTTAAAAAAGCATACTATAGGATATATGACTATCTTAAAGACAAAAACGTCTGGCTTAATTGTTTTATTATAAAGTTTTTTTTTTAATACTTTTTTCATTAGACACGAGACAAATGTAGTTTCGTCCACATTTTGCTTTAAGGATATAAATATTGTAAATTGACATCTGAAAAAATGCCGCAGTTTGTTGCGCCCTTTCTTCTCCACTAGCGCCTTGGGAGCGGTGGTAAAGTTAAACGTGTTCTAATGAAGATGTGGTAAACTTAGGTTAAGTAGAATTTATTGACGTCAATAAAAAACAATCATGTTTGTTCTAGATTGAATAAAAATCTTTGATTTGACTTTGGCCAGTTCATCCGCTGTTTCATTGCTCGTGTCGCCTGCATTTCCTGGTACCCAGACAAGTGTCACATCGGATTTCCTGGATAGTCTATCCAGTTATTTCTTACATTCCTTGACAAGTGGTGTCGATGTTTCTGTTCTGTCAAGGACCTTCAATGACGCTTGGCTATCGCTATAAATGGTGACCTTTCCTGTATCTTTCAAGCGGTCCACCATTTCCTCCGTTCCATTATGGGATTGATTGCCGATCAGAAGACACTTTCATATTGTTGAAAATGATAGCTTTCTAATGTAGAGGTATACAATAATCTTTTTTTTTTTTATATAGGACACGTCAATTTGACTTTACCTTGCCTGATGGTAAGCTGAAGGCAAAGTCTCAGGAAAGAGGGCCATTATACACACGTGCCATGTTAACAATGGAAGCACTCAGCTTGACGGCCTCATTAGATGCTTTTTCACGCCCCGCTTAAAGACCCGATATGTAGGAAGAGGGAAACACGTGAGCTGGCAAGGAATTCCAGGTCTTAATTTAGCGAGTAAATACATTATAAAATAACTCCGATTGTTTCAGGTAATCTTAGCTTGCCCCAACAGTTGTCCAAGAGGAAAGCTGTTCTAATGAACACCCACCTAGTACATTAAGTTAGCTACCCTAAGCGGCTTCACTTTGTATAAGAATCAGTAGGGATGTCCAAGATGTGGCCTGCTTCACAGTACTCCCATACTAATATGCACCAGCAAAATGCTGGCAAAGCTAATGAACACCAAAACCAACAAAATTTGAAGACACTGGGAATGACTTCGGCTATTTCTATGGCAGGTTAGTGGCAGTATTAGCATCTGTTTAGTAAATGTTACATTTCTATACGAGAAGCAGCTATAACAGGATATTTAACATGTTTGATTTGGAGAGACCAGTATTTTATCCTCCATGACCATGACACTAAATGCTGAACAATATCAGACAAACAAGCGCTATCCTTATGTGCTTAGATCATGATTTGTTTTATTATGTGTATTTAATTTTGGTCTAAACACAAGTCCTGTATTTTTTATTTAGGTCCAAAACCTATAGACATAGAAAAAACCACGGAGTTGAAAGAATCCCTGACTCCATATGGTGTCTTCGAGTCAGAAGCCGAAATGCATCACCGGATGGAAGTATTGGGTTCACTGCACCGCCTAGTGAGACAGTGGATCCGTGAAGAATCACTGCGCAAGAACATGCCTCACAGTGTGGCCGATACTGTCGGCGGAAATATTTATACATTTGGTTCTTATAGACTTGGGGTCAGTATACCAGTTATTTATGTTAGAATATGAGGATGTACTTTAATAATCGGGTGCTATGGCGTACAATGGGGGACGCCCATGTTCAGCATTACCCTGCAATACTCTAATCGATTACTTGTGTTACTTGTGAATCACCATACTTAATAAAAAATATTTGCATCAACACATCATAAGAAAGAAAAAGCAAGGAATATTAAAAATAAGCACTTTGTTTTTGCTTTCAACTGTTCTAAAGAGGCTATTACCAGCTTGCGCAATGTGCTCAGTCATCTATTTTCTTTGTTTTGAATGAAGTATGAGCTTGGCTGGCTGTCTAATGTTTCCCTCCACAACAGGTGCATCACAGAGGCGCGGATATAGACGCGCTGTGCGTGGCCCCGCGACACATCGACCGCACAGACTACTTCTCCTCATTCTACGACCTGCTGAAGACACAGCCTCAGGTATATATGACAAATTACAATACGTGTAGTGTAAACCAAAATGTCATGAACACTGACACCCACCCATTTATTGGTAGTTTAAAGTAAATGTAGCCGCAAACTAGCTTAATCAAACAAAAAAAATCCGTCCAATTAACTGCCTAGGCAGTTAACTAAACGGCGCCATTCAATTAACTGCCTAGGCATTTAACTAAACAGCGCCATTCAATTAAGTGCCTAGGCAGTTAACTAAACGGCGCCATTCTATTAACTGCCTATGCAGTTAACTAAACGGCGCCATTCAATAACGGCCTGAATGATATTCAGACATCTCGTTAATTACATCATTTAATAACCTGGCTGGCTAATGCTTAGGCCAATCGTAAGATTGGGCACTATCTCAAAATAAGATAAAAAATTACATACATACATACATACATATACTTACACCTGTAAATCCCCGAGGTAGTAGACAGAGATGTGTTCATAGAAAGTAAGTGATAAGTTTATTGTGATAGCTGGGCAATCCGACTTAAACGTCATCGATCCAAGCTATTTAATCGGCTGAACACAATTCAGGCCGTTAATTGAATGGCGCCGTTTACCGAAGCCGTTGCTGTTTGCCGTTAGCCGAAGCTTAATCAGCCCTTTAGGTAACTGCCTAGGCAGTTAACTAAAGGGCAGATTAAGCTTGTTGGCGGCGACAGATCGATGACGTTTAACTACTTGCCTAGCCATTTAATTAAACAGTTAGGAAAATGACTTATTTCTGCATGGTTATAAAAAATTAAGCACGTCCTAGCGTTAATCCTGGACACATCCGAAGCTCTCATCTCGGAATCTGGGGTCTGCTTTTTTCAGTTTAACTGCAGATTTGGCTGAACTTCGATATTTTCCGTTAAGCGATTGCCATCTGACCTCCACAACCCAATGGCGATATCGAAGCATTGCAGTTAGACCACGACTTTTAGGGATTCTAAGTACCAGTAACGACTGCCAAAGATGTAATATATGTAATTTAAATACCTTTATATATATAATTTTCTATATTGTTTCGAGGTAGTGCCATATCATACGATGGGCCCAAGCATTAGCCAGCCAGGTTATTAAATGATGAAATAAACGAGACGGCTGAATAGCATTCAGGCCGTTAATTGAATGGTGCAGCTTAGTTAACTGCCTAGGCAGTTAATTGGACGGCTGATTAAGCTAGTTGGCGGCGACAGGTATACTATAACAATTTCCCAATTTCTGGTTGATACAATACGGCTGATTTAAGTTTATTTACGTTCAGGTAAAAGATTTGAGAGCGGTAGAAGATGCGTTCGTACCAGTTATCAAAATGAACTTCGATGGGATCGAGATTGACTTACTTTTCGCCAGGTTGGCGCTGAAAGAAATACCAGGTAAGACATACATTTTAAATTGACCTATAACAAACGAAAACTATGCTAAAATGCTGTGATTATAAAACTAATGGCATTTGACGTTATTTTCAGATTCGTTTGACCTACGCGATGACATGTTGCTAAAGAACTTGGACCAGAAGTGTGTGCGGTCGGTGAACGGCTGCCGCGTCACCGACGAGATCTTGCGTCTGGTGCCCAATATAAACAACTTCAGGCTCACGCTCAGGGCGATCAAGCTGTGGGCGAAACGTAAGGACTTATTTTTCATTACTGACTCATAAAAATATTTCCGAAATCCATTTAAATTATTGAATTGGATTCCAAGATTGGTAGGCCTCCAGCAACCAGTTGTGCCAGTTGTACCCTAACGCGCTGTATGTCTGTGTATATGTGTGACAGGGCACGGCATCTACTCCAACACGCTGGGATACTTGGGCGGCGTCTCGTGGGCGATGTTGGTGGCCCGCACGTGCCAGTTGTACCCTAACGCGCTGTATGTCTGTGTATATGTGTGACAGGGCACGGCATCTACTCCAACACGCTGGGATACTTGGGCGGCGTCTCGTGGGCGATGTTGGTGGCCCGCACGTGCCAGTTGTACCCTAACGCGCTGTATGTCTGTGTATATGTGTGACAGGGCACGGCATCTACTCCAACACGCTGGGATACTTGGGCGGCGTCTCGTGGGCGATGTTGGTGGCCCGCACGTGCCAGTTGTACCCTAACGCGCTGCCGGCGACGTTGGTGCACAAGTTCTTCCTGGTGTTCAGCCAGTGGAAGTGGCCGCAGCCCGTGCTACTCAAGCAGCCTGACTCCGTCAACCTCGGCTTTCCCGTCTGGGACCCACGGGTAAGTACTTAGTAGTGCATAATTTGGGTAATGTGCCCTATCTCAGATGGATTATAATTTGGGCCGAGCTCCAAGTAACAATTGATATTCCTGTGATCACCAGGTGAACATCTCAGACCGCTTTCACCTGATGCCGATCATCACCCCAGCATACCCGCAGCAGAATTCCACCTTTAATGTTTGTGCGTCTACGCGGACAGTGATTATGGAAGAGTTCAGACTCGGTTAGTACTGTTGTTATAATATCGAGCGCATCTGAGATCTACTTTATTTAGGATTTGAGATCTTTTACCAATAAAATTAATTATATATATATGACTAGTGATCCGCCTCGTCTTCGCACGGGTGGTAAAAACGTTTCCGTGGAAATCCAATATAGCCTATGTTACTCAGGGTGAATGTAGCTTTCCAATGGTGAAAGAATTTTTAGAGACAGAGTAGGTTTTGAGTTTATTCATTACAAACATACAAATCTTTCCTCTTTATAATAGTAGTGTAGATTATTATTATTAATTTCTTATGGACTTATTAAATATTTTGTGAATTTTTGAAGATAGCCTGTTGAAATTTGGTACAGAGCAGAGGTGAATTAGAGCTTGGGAACACTCCGCGATAAGCGACATCCACGCGGGCGTAGCCGTGGGCAACAGCGTATATAGTCTTTCATAGACATTTTTTTTTTCGTGAAAGCCATGTCTTCCATTTATTTTCCAGTCTGCACATCCGTTTGAGCGTCATTAGGCCGCTTTCAGACGATCTTAACATACTTTCACATTTATAATTAAACATTTTGTGTGCTTTTGACAGGCTTGGCGATAACAGACGAGATAATGCTCGGCAAGTGCGGCTGGGAGCGGCTGTTCGAGGCGCCGAACTTCTTCTCGCGCTACAAGCACTTCATCGTGCTGCTGGCCTCGTCCGCCAGCACCGACGACCAGCTGCAGTGGTGCGGCCTCATTGAAAGCAAGATCCGACACCTCATCAGTGAGTACGCCCCTTAGTTTCTAAGCTTTGGAGCCTTGCATCCACTCTGGTGAGCGGTAATAGTAGATCTAACACTTAGAATGGCCGCTTTAACTGTGGAATGAACTCCCTGCCGTGCTTTTTCCAAGCGAGTAGTAATGAGGTCCTTCAAGAAGGGCTAGGGCTAGAAGGTTCCTACAGGGTCAGCACGAGTGTAACGTCCCTGGTGTTGCACACGTCCGTAGGCCATGGTAACAGCGTTTTAGGTTGGCTGTAAAATCGCTACCATGATTTCCTCTCAGGTTTGCGAGTATGGGGGTTTGCGTCATTACCTCGTTCGTTAATCGATAAAGTGTAGGCAGCCCCCATTCTATTTGTCCCTTAACTGGTTCACGAGCATTGTTTGTTACAGCCACACTGGAAAGGAACTCTTACATCACGATAGCGCACGTGAACCCCGAGTGCTACAACTCCGTGCCACTCAACACGAACAACGGCCAGCCCCTAGCCTTGCCACCAGGTATGCTACACTTCACAATAACAATATATATCCCCGTCGGCCATCAGGTGCTGTTGCTTCGGACTCAGACCGACTAGAGTATTTAGTAATATACAATTTGAAATAATCAGAAATAACAGTTATTGGAATCAATTTATTGATTATTTTGTAAAACAGTGGATGAACTGGGAAGTATTGCCAGTAGTCAGCTGTTACGGTAATCCACATCGCACTACAAATGCTGTGGAAAGTTGGCATGCCCGCTTGAAGAAAGTCGTAAAAGTTAGAAAGGTGTCTATTTTTCCCTTAATTAAAATATTGAAGGATGAGAGCGTCCACAGTGACCACGCTTCTCGGTATAAGATGACATATTTGCCGATCTCTAAAAAAAAAAATAGAAAAATACAAATTAAGAGACAGGCGGTACCAAAAAATAGTAGATGACTATTTGAGCAGCAACATTGAAATAATGACATGCTTGAAAAGACTCGCAAATGTTCGTTTTTAATCAGGAGTTTTTAAGTTAAATACGTTTTTTTCCATAAGAGATCTCAGCTTTTGCTTTTATTTTAAACTACAATAAACCTATCTATACCTACATTACTATTTTTGTTTCAATCATTATTTACAAGACAAAATTGTACACGACTGTACAAATAGTCGGCATTGCGGTTCCTGTAACGAAGATATTTATCTTGTTGGCTTTTTAAACCTAAAAATGGATTAATTTTAAAAGTCGGCATCAAAGGAAAGTCAGCACAAAAGCACTAAAATCAATGAAGTTTGAATATTGGGCATAAAGGTAATCGATGTGTGATTTTTCTGTAAAGTCGACAAAACAGGAAAGTCGGCACAAATGCCCACATCCACCGACTATAAAGGGTGTTAAGGCATCCCATTAAGGCATTTCCCTCACTCTCCGGTTGAAATTGGGCCAGTTTTAACTTTTAAGATGGCTCTTTATTTAATAAGAATTTTATTTGTTACAGGTGCCCCGATGCCGCCCGACCCTGTTCCAGAAATTAAAAAGAATGAAAACGTGAGTTATAAATAATTAATCTTAGGCGTCGTTATACAAAAAATTAGGGTGTATGCGAGTGGGGACCTCACGCAAGTTCTGATTGCCAAGTCCATCCGCCAAACCTACTTTACCTTTCGCGTTCCATGATACTGTTACAGATAAGTTACACCAGCCGCGGTCACTGGCTGACTGCCTGGCCTGTGACCACGGCCGGTGTGACCCGGTCGAAACGTCAGGCAAATCGAAGGTATGCAAGTACCTATACAATGATGAATGGTTAATTCCCGTTACCTTTATTGTATATCTATCCGCCAAGTTCGGACGATTATCACTAGCTTAATTAAGTGGTTAAGGAATCGGCCTTACGATCAAGAGGTTAGGGTTCGAATCCTGGCCATTACACCACCGACGTGAACCCACTCCTAGCACTAGCTTTGTTGGAGGGGTTAGAGGGAATATACGTAATTTCGATAATTTAGTCAATATCAGCAACTGAGCCCCACAGCATCAGACCAGCTATGAAAGTAGCTAAATTAAACTAATCGTGCCGTTTCCTCATCAGTCAGTGACCTTATTTTTCTAACCGCATAGGCAGCTGAGCTAAGTCTTCCTGCCAAGGCTGCGATATGAGAACCCCATTGCAGTTTACTATCTAGAGTCATACCAAGAAAAACTGTCTTATCAACTATTTGAACAGATTCATCGTTCATTGTAATATGCGTATCTATCTGTCTTACATTAGGCTTAGTAAACTTTACACATTTTGTTTTCTTCGCATTGAGCAGCAAGTTGTTACTTGTGAACCAATGCAATATTTTAGAAAGGTTGATATTCACATCGTCAAGTAATACTTTATGTCTATCATATTCACAAAGATTTTTAGTGAAGTGAGGTAGATCATTTACATATATCAAGAATAAAAGGGGCCCTAATATCGAGCCCTTGGGAACTCCCATGACTAATGGGGCGCCAGATGAGTTAGTGCCATTAAGAGCCATTTCACAAAATGATTGCGCTCGAGTTTAGGTAAAATGCTGTATAATTGTTTATGTGTGCGTAGCTACGCACTCAAACGTAACATAGACAGTGTAACGCGAGAAACGAGACGGACGAAGCAATCTTGAGCCGCAATGGGATTTTATATCAGATTTATAAAAAGTTATATATTTCATTTAGTCTAATGAATTTTTCAAGTTAGGTAAATAGAAAAACAAGAAGTTAGGTATGTAAAATAATAATAACAATTAAGATACAAACAATCACATATTGTCGATAAAAATAAAATACTTATTAATGCTATATGAATATTTGGCGTAAAGGCATTGATCTTGCCTTTCTTGGGTCTATGATTTCCGGTAATACGCAGTTTTGGTAAAATCGAGTCAATTTGGGTAGCATTTTCTCCTACCAAAAAACGTCATCTTTCTCTACTCTTACTACTTTCAAGAGAAAATCAGGCCCAGTCCATACAGCAAATACACATATGTTTCTTTTTCACTATGTCCTTCTCTAATCTTTAATCTGATATGAACAAAATTTCAACAATCTATCTTCAAAAATAATTTCATACACATTTTCAGTCACTATAAACATCCCCCTTCCCTTTTTAAGCCTTTTTCGCGATAAGATGTAGCCTACGTCCGTTTCCAAACTATAATCCATCTCTGTGTTAAACTTCATCAGAATATGTTAAAAATAACAAAATTCCTTACTAACTTTCATAACCTATAACCCCGCTCTCCCCCCTCCCCCTTAACCCAGTTTTTCGCAATAAAAGGTAGCCATATCCATGCCTAAGTTCTAATCCATGTCTGTACCAAATTGCATTAGGATATCTTCAAGAATGACTAACTTTCATAATAACTTACATCCCATACTCTAATCCCTCCCACCTTCTAGCCCTTTTTTCGCAATAAAAGGTAGCTTATATCCGTTTCCAAGCTCTAATCCATCTCTGTGCCAAATTTTATCAGGATATCTCTGAAAATGTCAAACATCCCCTAGCCCTTTTCCTCCTGCCCCCTCTTCCAAACCTGTTTAGCCTATGTCTGTTCCCAATGCATCTGAATATCAAATTCCATCAGGATATTTACATAGGATTTCTTCAAAAATGACAAACTTTCATTACCTAGCCCTATTCTCCCCCCCCCCCCTTAACCCCTCTTTTTCGCGATAAAAGGTAGCTTATATACGTTCTCAAGACATCTTCAAAAATGACAAATTTTGATCCCCTCCCCCCTCTACCCCATTTTTCACGACAAAAGGTAGCTTGTGTTCGTTCCTAAGCTCTAATCATTTTTTTATCAAATTTCATCAGGATATCTTCAAAAATGACAAAATTTCATATAAACTTTCATCCCATAGCCCTATTCCCCCCCTTCTACCCCTTTTCTGCAATAATAGGTAGCCTATGTCCGTTCCTATGCTCTAATCCATCTCTCAACTAAATTTCATTACAATATCTTCGAAAATGACAAACTTGCATCCCCTATTTCCCCCCCTTAAACCCCAAATTTCGTCAAGATCGGTTCAGTGGTTTAGGCGTAAAAGCGTAACAGACAGACAGAGAGGCAGAGTTACTTTCGCATTTATAATATTAGTATGGATATATTTATTCTACCAACAATGAAAATCATACAGTATACTTGATAATAAACCAAACTTTACCTTGTGAAAAAATACAAAGCAAATCAAAGCTATGTGGTCGCAGTACAATAATGGTTTTACTCTACGAACGCTCGATAATCGGGACGCGGGAAAAAATGACACAGGTCCTACTCCAATGGGCGCTCGCGCCGTACTAAGCGGCGCCCACTTTTGTATCGTAATTTATTGTAATTTCGATTGAAGTTATTTCAATATTTTGACAAAGTATATGCAAGAATTTCCTATATTATTGCAGAAATGGGTTCTCTAATGAACGTAGTTTAATGTGGAATAATTTATTTTTGTAATTACTGTGTATTTAAACCAAAAATCACGATTAAATTGCGATGTTAAACTCAAAAATTGGCCGAATGGTTTATTTTTTTACTAAGTAATTGTAATACAATTCAATCATCTGTTACATTAAATGAAGATTAAAATATATATCCAATGCTTTATGTATTTTTTTAAACTCAATTCATAAGTATTTTTGATTGAAATACGACTCTGAAATCTACTCTGCGCCTATTTTTCAATAAAATGCTCGTGGGAAATTGGTTACTATAGATCAAATAAGTTATTTTTAGTAAATGTGTTACATTAAACGTCAACACGAAAGATTGGCCCATTTTTTGCGCATATTCAATAACTTCTAGAAATTACAGACTATGGTAATTTAGGAGCTCAAAATATTAGAAATTGGTGCGAAAACGTGAAATGGCTCTTAATATTGACTTTTTGTACTCTGCCAGTGAGGTAAGATTCAAGCAAGCTAAGTGAGCTGTTAGAAACACCGCAATAACCTAATTTTAGTAACAAAGTTGATCATGAGTCAACACAATCAAAAGCTTTTGATAGATCACAAAAGATACTGATGGCATCCTGCTTCTTGTCCCATGCATCAAATATATGTTTAACGAGTTCAACTCCTGCATCCATCTTGTTTCTGCCTTTAGTGAAACCGAAGTGTTTCTCATGGAGTAACACTTATTGGAAGCGAAATGTGAAAGCAGTTGATTAAATATAACTTTTTCAAAAATTTTGCTGAGTGCTGGGAGTATGGAGATGGGCCGAAAATTAGATGGATCACTTTTGTCCCCTGCTTTGAATAATAACAATATGTAACATAAGCTATGTCCGATGAGTGAAGGTGTATTTAGATAGTGCGGTTCAGTTCTATTTAGGCAAGTCTTTTTCTGCCTCCTAGTAATCCTTTTGTATAATACCTGCCATATTTATTGTATATAGCCTGGCCGCTACGCAAGAAGCGCGCTTCGATCCCCGCTCAATCAAAATAGTCGTCGGTTCCGGTTGCAATATGAATGTGAATGACAGTCAATATTAGGGGAAATGGCGCAAACAGAAGGGCTGACCACCCGCCCGGGCCACGGCGTCCCCACTGGCAGGAGTAGTGTTCACACCTATGTAACTGTTGTTGGCAGGGCGAGGTGATAGCCAACTACTGCTCCATGTGGTTCATCGGGCTGGTGTTCGAGAAGACCAACCTCAACGTGGATCTGACTGGCGACATCGTGTCCTTCACCAAGGCCGTCAACTACCAGGCCGAGCACACCAGCGTGCTGCGCGAGGGCATGACCATCGAGGTAACGGTATTGTGGTGGACTTGTACAGGCCCACCGACTTCCTCGGCTAATGCTTATAAATATTATGTATAAAGTGAAGATGACACAAGCAAAAGCAAGTATAGGTAGTGTCATGTCTCAGATGTAGGGCGTCTCGGCGCTCACTGTAGTGTCTATATCTCAGATTTAGGGCGACTGGTGCTCAGTATAGTGTCTATGTTGAGACAGACACTATACTGAGATGTAAGAAGTCTCGGTGCCCAGTATTGTGTTTTTGTCTTAGATGTAGGGCGCTCGGTGTCCAGTATAGTGTCTAATCCACAGAAGTCGAGCGTCTCGGCGCGCAGTATAGTGTCTAATCCAAAGACGTCGAGGGTTTCGGCGCCTAGTATAGTGTCTAATCCACAGATTTCGATCGTCTCGGCGCGCAGTATAGTGTCTAATCCAAAGACGTCGAGGGTCTCGGCGCCTAGTATAGTGTCTAATCCACAGACGTCGAGCGTCTCGGCGCGCAGTATAGTGTCTAATCCAAAGACGTCGAGGGTCTCGGCGCCTAGTATAGTGTCTAATCCACAGACGTCGAGCGTCTCGGCGCGCAGTATAGTGTCTAATCCAAAGACGTCGAGGGTTTCGGCGCCTAGTATAGTGTCTAATCCACAGATTTCGATCGACTTGGCGCGCAGTATAGTGTCTAATCCAAAGACGTCGAGGGTCTCGGCGCCTAGTATAGTGTCTAATCCACAGAAGTCGAGCGTCTCGGCGCGCAGTATAGTGTCTAATCCAAAGACGTCGAGGGTTTCGGCGCCTAGTATAGTGTCTAATCCACAGATTTCGATCGTCTCGGCGCGCAGTATAGTGTCTAATCCAAAGACGTCGAGGGTCTCGGCGCCTAGTATAGTGTCTAATCCACAGACGTCGAGCGTCTCGGCGCGCAGTATAGTGTCTAATCCAAAGACGTCGAGGGTTTCGGCGCCTAGTATAGTGTCTAATCCACAGATTTCGATCGTCTCGGCGCGCAGTATAGTGTCTAATCCAAAGACGTCGAGGGTCTCGGCGCCTAGTATAGTGTCTAATCCACAGAAGTCGAGCGTCTCGGCGCGCAGTATAGTGTCTAATCCAAAGACGTCGAGGGTTTCGGCGCCTAGTATAGTGTCTAATCCACAGATTTCGATCGTCTCGGCGCGCAGTATAGTGTCTAATCCAAAGACGTCTAGGGTCTCGGCGCCTAGTATAGTGTCTAATCCACAGACGTCGAGCGTCTCGGCGCGCAGTATAGTGTCTAATCAAAAGACGTCGTGTGTCTCGGCGCTCAGTATAGTGCCTATGCCTCAGATGTGCTACATCTCAGCGCCCAGTATTGTGTCATGTCTCAGATGAATGGCGTCTCGGCACTCAGTATATTAGACAGATGAATGGCGTCTCGGCACTCAGTATATTAGACCTCAGGTGTCTCGGCGCCCAGTATAGCGTCTAAGTCTCAGATGTAGGGCGACTCGGCGCCCAGCATAGTTTCTATACTACAGTAACGCGTCTCGGCGTCCAGTGTAATGTAACATACACACAAGGGAGTATAAATAATTATACTTTGTCCACTCATTTATTTTCTTTTTTAACAGATTCATGTAGTGATTGCACAAAAATTTAAAATATCGATTAAGTTAACAACCTCGATTTAAAACATCATAAATCGATAAATGCAAATGATTTCACGATTATAATGTAGAGTTCAATTTATTATCTACCTATACATAATAAAGCGGGAGATATTGGGCCATAACGCACACGCTTATCTTTAAAACATATTTATATCCAATTTCACATTGTGGAATATTTACTTTCGTATTTTTTGATTTTAAAGACAACTACGCGACTTCGATAAATCCTTTCATAGTACCTTCGTGACAATCAAACAGTCTTAAATCAATTAAATGTTAATGAAAAACCGGCAATAATGCAATAATAATACTCCTACAACAACTAGAACATTAAAAAAATGATCTAGTAATCGATTTAATTTTCAAGTTATTATAATAAAAGTATTATAATAAATAAATTACTCCATCCCTAAAATTACTTTCTGGCTGATGTGGCCTTGTCAATGAATGGCGCCTAATTTTTGTTCGGAGTTCTAGGTGTTGACGCTAGAACAAAGTTATATCGACCATTGTGTGTGAGCTGTCAAAAAGAAAATAAATGAATGGACAGAGTATAGCTTTACTTTTAAATAAATAATAATTGAACTAGTAACAACAGTTAAATTAACATGTTTTGACGTTAATTTGCAACACCATACTTAAAGTTTAATTTAAAAAAAAAATTAACTCTACAAAATGCATTTTTCTTAGATTTCGTAGTGACAGAGAAACAGTTGAAATTTTTAGATTTTATGATGGTTTAAAATTAATGAAATGAATGTTTAATAACGAGTGTTTCCCCCTCGTGCCCTGATTAAGGTTTCCATCCGTCTGGACATGCTGGAAATGATGTTGTCAATGATTTCTTGGGGCAACCTCTGCCATTCTTCAACTAATGTGTTTCGCAGCTCGCCCAGATTGTTAGGAGGTGGCATTCTTGATTTGACACTTCTCTTTAGCAAGTCCCAAACGTGTTCAATCGGATTCATATCCGGTGACCGTGCTGGCCACTCCGTCACCGTAACACCAACATGGTTTAGGTATGCCTGTACTGAACGAGCACTGTGAGCACCAGCATTATCCTGCATTAAAATGAAGTCTTTACCAATAAATGGGGCAAATGGCACAACATGTTCCTCTAAAATCTCCCTGATATAACCGATCAGCAGTCAGATTTCCGCCGTCGACTACCCCTAACTCCGTGCGAGCTCCTAAACATATCCCTCCCCAGACGGAGAAAATAATTTAAAATGACATGTAGACTATATTGTGCTTCTTTTGGTTGTATGAAATCGACAACAACGCATCCAGAGATAAGCTTTTTTAAATTACCTGCAAACTCCGAAAGGTAAATTATGAAGTAATTGAAATGATTTTACGTACTAGTGGGTAGGTATCTACGTAATTTGTGTCTTTTTAAATAGATTCTTTTTCTAATCCCGAAAAAGGGCCTGGATTAATAAATACATTGAGTAAAGTAGAGGTTTGACACGAATGAACTAGGTAGTTAGTTATAGGCAGTTAATGGACGCGGTAGGTAAACGGCATGCACATAAACATTGCCTACACACATACATATACATAATGCATATACATTATACATATTATATTATTATTATTATATTATATATTATTATTAAATGATTTAACATTGAATATTATTTATACATCATTTATTTAATTAATTAAACGGTTTAAAAAAAATTCAGCCAGAGCGGGAGTCACCGCCTTGGTCGTGGATGCGGCGGCCAATTTATTTATTAAATAATTATAATTACATAAGTTGGGAAAAAATGCTATGTAACAGCTTTACCGTGGTAGTCCCCGAGTGCCACAGACAGTTTTTTAATTAACTTTAGCTATCAAAAAATAACATGCATTTTTATTGAACACTTACTATTCCATTCAAAAAGTATTTAATGTGTTAAAATGTTAAAAAATAATAGGTATCTACATATTTACAATCACAAAAATAGATGTAAGTTAAAGTGGGCAGATGTAATTAAATAAAATGCTGTCGGTGGGCAGTCCTATCGCTGGTTTAGGTATCGCGCGGCTGATTTGGGTACCGCGCGGCTGTAGGCACTTATCTCACAAAAACGGCCGAGTCACAATACTGTATGACTAATTTTGTCCTTACTCCTCGAACCTCCTCCAATGCATTTCGGGCCTGCACCGCCGTAGTCTCGTGTTCCGACGAACTTGAAGTTGTAGAAAACGGTCATCTCTCCTTGAAGTACACCTTTTCCTGCATTGTCCTCTTCTCCTCACTAGAGGAAACGTCATCTGTACCGTTTGATGCTGCGATGAACCGTTGACAACGATCGACGAAGTCTTGTGGCAATCGATCTGTAGGATTGACCATTTCTTCTCATTGCATCTGCCCTGATGATGTCTGGTAGCGTTGAATCAGGTAAATTTAGATGTTCGTAACTTTTCAATAAGCGAGAAAACACAAAAGTCTCATAAAACTGCAATACAATGTTTTTCAAATGGAATTTACGAACTTTACGAAAATGGAAAATCTACTTCGGAGCAATCGATAGACATGAATTAATGAAAATTAAAACGAACGAATGAAAAAAATTACTGTTGACATATGTTACATTTTCAAATTAGTCGTTTTTAAAAAAATATGTAAAAAATGATAAAAAAGTAATGTAACCGGCTAGTGTTACGAAAAAAATAGGTCTCATTAGCCTCCGGTATACGGGGCGATTGTATTGTCGTTTTGGAAAATTAAGTTGGCAGTTTCGATAGCAAAATCGTGTAGAAGTAATAATTTGGCGATATAAATTTTTTTTTTACTGCCTCCATACATTTTCATTCATTCCTTTCACCTGTAAATTCTTCCTAAATATTATTAAAAAAAAAATCGTCTCCAATTTAATACTTCCAGACGATTTAACTATAGAAACTGTGACTTAACTATATTGATTTCCGTAACGAGTATAAGATCAGGATGTATAGCTAGCTAACCCCCCGGTGTGGCAGGCGCGGCACGTGCGGCGCAAGCAGCTGCCGCAGTACCTGGCGGGCTCGCTGCTGCTGCGGCGCGAGCGCACGGCGTCGGGCGCGCGCCGCCGCGCGCTGGAGCCCGCCGCGCCGCCCGCCGGCAGCAAGAAGAGCAAGCGCCTGTCCGAGAGCAGCGCCGACGAGCTGGGCGCGCTCGACCACAACGACGACTCCAACGCGTCCTACGACGCGCCCGCCGCGCCCGCCTCGCCCTCCGCCCCCGCGCCCGCCGGCAGCGGCATCGCCTGCACGTAGCACTACGAGCAGTGGCGCGCGCGCTTCATCTACGGCGCGCGGCGCCCGTGACCGACCGAGTGACAGTGGACTGTGGACTGTGCCAGTGCCCCTGTGAGATAGTGAGACGGTGTCGGCGACTGCGGTCAGGGTGAGTATGACGCGGCCGTCTGTCCCGGGACTGCGAGGCTGCAGTTTTAGCAAGGCTAAACCGGCTATTGTTCGTTGCATACATGTTGGACCTAAAATGTGCTCTGTACACGTTTTTTGGGTGTCTTTTAAAGATAGCACGGGGTGCTGCGGCGGTGGACGAGCTCCAGTTCTCCAAGCATAGATCACAAAACGATCCGCGTGCACCGCCCCGTTTGTCTCGCCATATAGGTCCAACATACGTGGCCCGATTTATAACCGGCTAACGTTCATTGTGCCCCCAGAAGTATGGGCACTGGGATCCACTTCGTATTTGTGCATCTGGGGGAACCACTAAAAAGTCTTCTATTTCGTTGGCAACGCGAATGAAATGTGATTTCCAACACCGCGCTGCCCGCTGCGGTCGAGACGAGCCGACAGCACGCTAGTAGAGCACAAGGCCGACCCTAGCGAGGTGTCCGGACGGCGGCCGTGCGCTCCACTGGAACGTAGATTAATTTCGGTGTAAGCGAGCGTCGACGAGCGAAGGCTCGTCGCCTTTATTATAGTTACTGGGTATTTTTGTTATTGTAACGATGTGTATCACGAACGTTTTGTATTCTAGATGTGGTACGCGCCGTGTGCTGCAAGTAAGTTATCGGATATCATTAGAGTTAGTGTACCGCGCGAGTGAGTGAGCGTGTGACGTCACCACCCCCCCCCCCCCCCCCCCCTCCGGTGAGTGCGGCTCGTCGGGTTGTCTGAACGGTAGTGTAGGAAACTAACTCACCTGAGACCCATTCCTCGCAATGACAATCTGTTCAAAATTCAGCTTCGGTTTAACCTGCCAAATGTCAGAAACGGTTCGGTGTTCTTGTAATACAGTTTTCAAGATCGAACATTGACTGTAATGTTCAAATCGAAAGTTGGAAAAGTTCAAATCCGTCTAAGTCGGTATTCCGCTTAACTTCGTAGTTGATATTTTAATGCGAACGAAACGAATTTCGTATTCTCTTCTCTCTTAACATTTTTGTGTAGGTACAGTACAAAAGTAATTTTAAGAACCCTTATTTGCAACAGTTTCATAAACTACTATATATGAGTTTCAGATCTTTTTATTCTATATCAGTCAACATTTTGAAGTATATATCGAATTCTGACTGAACTGAGATTATATCGAGATTAAACTACATTATGTTATGAGCAGAATACCTATTTTCGTTCATTTCACAATTCAATCACATTTCATTTTGTGACTATTAAAAATTACAAGAGTTGTCTAAAATCGACAACATGATATTTTTATTAATATAAACAAAAAATATAGTTGTAACTAGTCTTATAACTGTCAGTCGTCCTCCCGTTGTGCTAGATTAAAGAAATTGCACTCTCCATTCTTGCCAAACTAGCTCTATAATGCAAGTAGTTCAGGACTAATCCCTACCACCCGACCGCTGCTGTAACTTGTGTACATATAATATTAGTGGCGAGTACTTAACTCGTTCAGACACCTGACGTGGCCGGCACCTCTTCACAGTCACTCATAGTACAAAGTGGAACATGAAACACCTTATTGCTACCATCCTCTTGTTTGTATCTCGATAACACGGGAACCGCGGGATCGAAGTATTCTGGTGTGTGAGGTCAAGGCGCATATAATTATTATTTGTTTAATAGAAAGCGATTGATCGCTCAAGTGATAGGTAACAGAAAAAATGGAACGAAACAGACCAACTTTGATTATGACTTATATATATTCAAATCGATTAAGATAGGAAATTTTTTATCGGTTCAGGCGGATTTCGAACCTTGATCTTTTCTAATATCTTGCCCCGCGTTGCGTTGCTCTAAGGTTACAGCATTCTCTCTGTAAGAGAAAGTTCGCGAATATGAATCCCGCCTGAACCGATTCAATTTTTTCTATCGTAATCGATTTCAATAGTTAGCATATTATATGCTTTAAAATTTCATTCAAATGATTATATTGTTGTGGTGGTGATATGGCAGAGAGACTACATTAACTAGTTTTTGATTACTACCACTACCGGTTAAGAGTGAGTGCGGTAATACGGTTCTTTCGATCGCACGTCAGACTGCCAGTTCACTATCCTTATACAGTAGTTAATGTATTTATATTTGTACAATATAACCAGCTATACTGAGCTGTGGCATGTGATGGAGAGAACGCTCTACAACCGAAGCACGCCGATCTATCACACAGTAGGATTAGCTAAATGACTCATTTAGGATGAACGAACGTTAGTTCAATATTATTACCGCAGAATTAGACATGTAAACTATAATAGATCGCGGAGCCATAATGGACGTGATCAAACTCATATCAGCTGTTTGTGCTAACTTATACTATTTTGTTAAAAATACCATTTTTTAACCTAAAATATAATACAATTTGTATGTATTTACGGTATTAGCATCCTCTTAGCCATGCAGCTGAAGAGCGACTGATATTATTCTTTAGATTTAATTTTTGTTCGATCATCAAACAATTTACAAAGTCTCAGGTTTACATTTGCTCGTCAACGTGCCAGTCAATTTAGTAACCTAAATTTGCATAGAAAAATCTGGTAGCGTCCCGTTCGGAATTCGTAATTCAAAATTCATTACCGCCTAAGCCTAGGAACCACACAGTGTTGGTTCTAAACAGCTTGTACCTAGTAAACAGAACTACGCAGCTCACTGCTGGTCCTTAATGTAGTTACAACATAAGAGTGTTATCGAGTTACACACAGTCGCGTGCGTGATAACAGCTATACAAATCTCCACAACGACAGACATTTACATTTCAGTGCACCTTTGACGGTAATTGGACAACAACAACGGTTGATTGGTGTTGTATGAGAATCCTACTTTCAACTAGTTGATAAACGAAATGATTCCACCTAGATATAAGACTCAATGTAGTTGTTCATAAGGAAGTTTCAGGTTATATGTAACTTGTATATATTAATTGATTTATTATATATAGACCATATATCTGCCGCTAATAGCGATTGATTAAAAAAAATAAAATAAATGTAAATAGAAAAGGATGCGATGTGTTTATTATTGTTCCCCTTTTCCGTTACCTCTTCCTGAGTATACGTACAGCCGGGTTACTCCGTTTGTTGGGCTGGTCCGACCGCGGAGTTCTTATGCTCGGTCCAAGGGCAATGTTTTGTCCCGTGGTTCTATCAATCGGACCATTGTGATAAAACTCTTAACTTGTATTGATACTGGACCCAAGGGCAATGTTTGTCTGTGGTACTACTATTTACTTATATCAAATGCCGCTGCATCAAAGACCCTGGAAGCATTCTGTTGAGTGAATAACGGCCCGTTCATGACCTTGCCGCTGTAAGCGGTAGCTAAGCGCGGGGCGGCGAGCGGTTAGATCAAAAGTATAAAATGTTTGAAGCATGCCACGAGACGCCGGTCATATTCCACTCCGATCAATTGAACGAATCAACCAGTTGATCAGAGTGGAAGTCGATTCAGGCATATGTTCCTTTCGAAACAACTAGTTGATTCGATAATTGTCATACTAAAGTTTCTTTATGTGTTCCTACCGAATCAATTTTAATTAAAAAAAAAAAAAAAACGTTTTGCTGAATTCACCAGATCTTTGATTTTTTAACTATCAAATGTCAAAAAGAAAAAAAGCTCTGATTAATAATAACCATAGAACATAAAAACCGGCCAAGTGCGAGTCGGACTGCACAAAGGGTTCCCTACAAAATTGTTAGCAATAAAAGACCATTTGACATTTTATCGTTTATTCTGAGGGAAAAAGGCTCATTAAAGAAAAAAGCCTCCGTGGCGTAGCGGTAGTGAACGCGGCCGCTACGCAGGAGGCGCGGGTTCGATTCCCGCTCGGTGCAAATATTTGTATGCATGAATATGGGTATTTGCATTGGTCTAGTCGTGCCTCGGAGAGCACGTTAAGCGGTCGATCCCGGTTGTCATACAAACATCTATGGCAATCGTTACGGGTAGGTGGAGCCCTCAAAAATCCAACAACTGGTCTAGCTGCAATGCTTCGGTATCGCCTTTGAGTTGTGGAGGCCAGATGTCAGTCGCTTCACGAAAAATATCGAAGTTTAGCCAAGAATTTAACCCTAGCCAAACGACATGCCGTCACAGCAGCACAGTACAGGATTGAATGAGTACCACTGACGGACTCACTATTATCCAAATAAACAGGTAACTAATAGCGAGTCAAGAGCACTCATCAGCATTAAATTCTTCCTATGCATGGGCAACCGAGGCGGACGCGGTGTAATATTAATGGGCATGGACCGATATTCGCGCAACGCACATTCCAAAGCTACCTTTACCTCCTCATTGCACTTGGTGTCTACGGTTACCTATTATCCTCTACCATATAGATCTTGGTGGTAACTCACTCTGTACGTGCACGTTGGTTGGGGAGATAACAGGTTACGCTGCAGAGACTAAAGCGTAGTCTGTCAAGTGCGTCTCCATCCAACATCTGATTGCGCTGGATGACACGCACTTGGTCCGATAACCGTTGTGCCGAAACGTTGACAGCTGGCTCAAGCTCCTGGAACATTATTGAATTATTATTTATTAGGGCTTGGCACAAAGCCATCAGCGTGAGCCTTAAATATCTTCAATACAATAGATTTTCATGACGATGACGATGAGCGATGATTCCTGCTTCAGTAAAGTTGTGAGGACTTGGCAGAAAGTTCCTACGGGAGATTTTGGAATTTACTTTTGTAGCTGATAAATTTATTTACCTAAAATAGTAATAAAACCTAAAAAAAATCTTTAACTAAAAAAATGTTTATTAAAAAAATATTTATTCCATTTTCACCTTGTCCTCCAGTAATGGTAACGATATCGAGAGAATAACATATTGTTTATGAAAAAAGGCGAGTTTTAATTAGCGCGGGTTGTAACCACTGAACTTGTCCGTTGGAAACTCGCTTACTCAGAGGAGCTGACAGAGAACTCTTTCCCAGGGCGCCTTTCTACAGAGCTAGTTGGGTGTGTGCACGGGTAAGTTAGGTTATCTAATGAAAACAACGGGTAAGGTGTACACACATATATTTAGAATTATATTTCGTCGCTTCATTCTTCAGATACAATTTACAAGGTAGTCCTTTTAGCCGACAGGCATTATTCGCACGTTTAGAGAATCGATTCAGAATCGATGTTTTTTTTTTTTTTTTTTTTTAATACCGCCATCTTGTCGTCAAGTGAGTGTCACCTCATTCTTTTTCCGAGCGCGGCAACGTTCGCACGTGCCTTACAAAGTTATTAATCTTAGATAAAATAATTTTCAAATATCATGCCAAAAAGGCGTAACGAAGAAAAGATAAGTCGATATCGGCGTAAACTTCGCAAGCTGGAAGCGCAACAGCGCAAATACAAGAGGATAGTGTACTCGTCAGAGGATTCTGACCAGTCAGGTTAGTACACCAACTATTATCAAGTGATATTAACAGCCGTGATATGTGTCTTTTCCACCTGGAGGCTGACCATGTGTCATCACGAAGGTAACCCAATCCCTAGAGGTTAACCGTGTGTTAACACATGGGAATATCCTAATCATCGGTAAGGTGATTACAATTTTAGTTTTATGCCTACATTGACATAAACTAAAGTACGTATTGCCGGGAGGTGGATCGTGTATCCTCACAAAGGCTGTCTGCGTACGTACCTAACATGAATAATTTAGTATTTCAATATACTTTTTCCTTTCTTCGGTGGGCTTTTTTCTCCGAGTACCCTCCAAATAACATTTTGTTATTTATTGTCTTTTCAGACAATGGAGTCGAATCTGTGTCGGAACTGGTTAACGAGATTAGCCAGGAGAACGAACCAGCACTAGTGCCAGCCTTAGAACCAGTCACACCAGAGCTAGATAAAGATACTTTGTCCGCCTTAGGTGAGGCCACCGAAGAAGTACCTAAATTTGGTCCGAAAATACACGAAAAGCTTTCACACCTTTAGCTTCCCATATTAAAAAAGGGCCTAAATAAGGAAGCCAAAGAGAAACTCACCCAAAATTTTCCAATACCCGAAAATTGCTCGTTCTTACAAGCGCCGAAATTGAATCCGGAAATTTCAGCAGCACTAACCGAAAGCGCCCGCACTCGTGACAAGAAAATAGAGGTTGTGCAACAGCAATTGGGTCAGGGTATAACCGCTCTCAATCGAGGTCTAGAGCTATTGCTAGAAGATGGCAAAGATAGGCTACAAGCCATAAAATTGTTCAGTGACAGTTGTCGCATATTATGCGACTTACATCATATTGAAACAGAGTCACGAAAGAGGCTCATCACACCAGGTTTAGACAAAGCTTTCCTAAACATTATACAGGATGTGGAGCGAGACGATTCGCTTTTCGGAAGTAAACTTTCCGAAAAAATAAAAGCCACTAAGGTTATAGAGAAGCAGGGCTTACAAATAAAAAAGCCACCTCCAAACCCTAAGACCCAATCTATGCCTATGTCTATCAATTATCAGCCTTCAACCAGCAATTCACGACAGCCGGGAAACTGGATGGGCCCTCCTCGCTCCTCGTCGAACAGGGGGGGGAGGGCAGGTCAGCGAGGCAGAACTGCCCCAGCGGGTCGGAAGATCCAACCTGCGGGCTCCAGCCAGCAGAAACAGTCTACTCGGAACAGGCAGCCGCGTGTGACGGGTCAACAATAAAGGTACATGCTGGGAGAATTCAACATTTTTATGAGTGCTGGCTTCCCATCACTAATAATTCTGAAGTACTTAAGTGGATCTTAGATGGGTATTCCATACCGTTTTACAAAAAAGTGAAACAAACTTTATCACCTAATAATCGACTGGCGGTTTCTGATCGCGAACATATTTTAGAATCAATTAATAAATTACTAGATCTCGGCGCTATATCCCCTTGCGATAGATCAAAAAATGATTTTTGTTCTAGTATATTTCTAGCTCCTAAGTCCAACGGGACTAAAAGATTTATTTTAAACCTCAAATCGTTAAATAAATTTATTAATACCACGCATTTTAAAATGGAGGACCACAGGACGGCGGCCAGATTAGTACCTAAACTGGGCTTCATGGCAAATATAGACCTAAAAGAGGCATATCTTCTAGTACCTATTGTAAAGGCACATCGTAAATTCTTACGGTTCGAATTTGAGGGAGATTGTTACGAATTTAACGCCATGCCCTATGGCCTCTCGGTAGCTCCTAGGGTTTTTACAAAGTTAATGAAAGAAGTCATAAACTATTTACGCAGTGAGGGCTATAAATCTGTCATATATTTAGATGACATCTTATGTATAGCAAATACTTATACTGAATGTCAAGATAATGTTAACAGAACTTTAAAGTTACTGCAATGCCTAGGCTTCGTCGTTAACTATGATAAAAGTAACCTCGAACCTCGACAAATTTGTCGATTTCTCGGCTTCATATATAATACCGTAGACATGACTTTGAGCTTACCGGAAGAAAAACGGAAAGGTATCATGCAACTGGTTAATAAATTTATCTCCCGGCCTAAATGTTCCATCAGAGAGCTTTCCCAATTTATAGGCGTGCTTACTGCTGCTTGTCCAGCAGTGAAGTACGGTTGGCTATACACAAAAGCCCTAGAGCGACAAAAATACTTAGCCCTGGAAAAGCACCAAGATTTTAACGTAAAGATTAAAATACCGGATGATATCTTACCAGACTTACTCTGGTGGAAACAAAATATTTGTACGACAAATAATTTCTTGAGATTTGATAATAAATTTGAGCTAGAAATATTCACCGACGCTTCAAAATCCGGTTGGGGTGCTTTTTGTGGTGGAAAACGGGCTAACGGCGGATGGAAAGTAGAGGAATTATCTTTCCACATTAACCATTTAGAATTATTAGCAGTTTTCCTAGGTTTAAAATGCTTTGCCAGTGCTCTTTCCAACTGTACAATATTAGTACGCGTTGACAATACAACAGCCTTATGCTACATAAACCGCATGGGAGGTATTCGGTTTCCTCACTTAAACGATGTGGCAAAAGCAATTTGGCAATGGTGCGAGATGCGTAAGATCTTTCTGTTTGCGTCATACATCAATACACATGAAAATGTTGAAGCCGATCAAGAATCCCGAAAAATTAACGTGGATATTGAATGGGAACTATCAGAATGGGCATTCCAAAAGATAGTTCAAACCTTAGGCGACCCACAAGTTGACCTATTCGCATCACGTACTAATGCCAAATGCCGCCAATACATTTCTTGGAAACCAGACTCCGATGCAATGTTAATTGATGCCTTCACTATTAGCTGGCACAATTTTTATTTCTATGCATTCCCACCATTTTCTCTCATTCTAAAATGTTTAAGAAAAATAATTACTGATAAAGCTACCGGTATTTTAGTTTTCCCATACTGGCCTGGACAAGCTTGGTTTCCACTTCTCAAAAGAATGCTTGTATCAAAGATTGTAATATTTGAACCAAAAATGAATCTTTTATGTTCAAATTACAGATCACATCACCGGCTCCA
This sequence comes from Eilema caniola, assembly GCA_949126895.1. Taxonomy (NCBI): domain Eukaryota; kingdom Metazoa; phylum Arthropoda; class Insecta; order Lepidoptera; family Erebidae; genus Eilema; species Eilema caniola. The sequence continues at coordinate 62,574 of OX421486.1, read as the reverse complement.
CAACAGTCTTTCCCTGGGGGCCGCAACGCTCTCAGGGAAGCATTTGCTAGACTAGACACCCCAGAAATAGCGTTGGACTTGATGCTGGCTTCAATTTCGGACAATACAATGAGGCAATACTCAGTAACCTACAAATTGTGGTGGTCATTTTGCTTAGAAAATAGGTTAAATACTTATCAAGCGCCTTTGTCAGCGGTAATTACTTTTTTGGTTGAGCTTTTCCATAAAGGCGCGTCCTACGGGACGCTTAACAACCACCGATCTGCCCTATCTTTACTTTTAAAAAATAATATTGGGTCAGACGAACGAATCAGACGCTTACTAAAAGCTTTTTATAGGCAAAAACCACCTCGTCCCAAATATACATTTACATGGGACCCAAAAATTGTACTTGATCACGTCTGTACATGGTACCCAAACAGGGAACTAAGCTTAGCTAAACTAACTAAAAAATTAACAATTTTATTAGCTTTGTGTACTTCTCAACGAGTACAGACATTAGCTTTAATTAATATCACCAATATTAGTAAAAGCCCCTCAGGAATAAAAATCACAATATCTGACTTAATCAAGACCTCGGCGGCTAACCGCGAGCAGCCTGTGCTCTTCTTACCTTACTTCTTAGATAATCCAAGTATTTGTCCCGCAAAAACCTTGGAGGATTATATTTTGATGACGTCAACCTTAAGACCTGAAGGCACAGATAATCTTCTATTGAGCTGCAAAAAGCCATTTAAAAGGGTAACCTCACAAACGATAAGTAGGTGGATAAAGCAGACACTCGCAGAGAGCGGCGTCGACATTACAATATTCAGTGCTCATAGCACTCGTCACGCCTCCACCTCAGCTGCGGCATCTGCAGGTGTCTGCATTGACACGATAAGAAAAACAGCTGGCTGGACCAGCACGTCCTTGACGTTCGCTCGGTTCTATAATCGCCCAGCAACAGACGAAGGACAATTCGCTCGATCTGTTTGTAACGTTCAAAATTAGCATTTATACCTAATAATTAATTGATTAAAAACCGAATTAATCAGAAGTGAATTTGGATATACATAAATGTATAATTATGTTGACGAATAAAAGTTTTTTCTACGGTTTACATGAATGTTTATTTTCTGATTTCAAAAACATTATTACCTCGATTACTATCTCTGAACATCTACCTTGTAAATTGTATCTGAAGAATGAAGCGACGAAATATAATAGAAGATCAAACGAACTTCTTGAAGTGAAGTTCGATCATTATTATATGAGTCGCTTCATTCGAAGATACAAAGTTCCCACCCACCCACCTACTATATAAAAAACTTCTAATTAAATGGTATCTCTAAACAAGAATGAGGTGACACTCACTTGACGACAAGATGGCGGTATTAAAAAAAAAAAAAAAAAAAAAACATCGATTCTGAATCGATTCTCTAAACGTGCGAATAATGCCTGTCGGCTAAAAGGACTACCTTGTAAATTGTATCTTCGAATGAAGCGACTCATATAATAATGATCGAACTTCACTTCAAGAAGTTCGTTTGATCTTCTAATATAGAATACAGAGCACAGAGATAGATGGTGAACCTATATAAAGATAGAAAATATAGGTAGGTGGAAGTAGATACAGTGCTAAGACAAAAATAAGTAAGAAAACAGGTAGACAGACAGAAGTACAGATTATGAAGTCACAAGAAAAGTAGAAATGTAGACAGGACACACAGTAGGCACTAGAATTACGGTAAAAGCTACTTAAGCGTAAGCAGGTAACATGTAGTTACTGCACGTCACAATTGCGGCTACACAACGAGTAGGTAGTGAGTAGGTGGTGTACTGGCCTTGGGATCGCGTTCATGCGGCTTTTTTTTTGTTTCATTCTCGCATCCCATGGAAATTTATTCCCAGGATATAAAGTAGACTAATCTATCCCTGTACCAAATTTTAAAGAACCGTTCAGCCGTTAGAGGTTGATTGAGTAACGAACATCTTCACAATCTTTCAGATTTATGAAATTAGGTGTATTAATATGAAGTAGGAAAATATAGATAGGATAAGTTTTTTTGGTTTAATTTAAATAACCAGTAGTTCTGTGTACAGTAGACCTCGCTTACACCCTTTGCCACTTTTTCTGGTACCCTTATCTGGTTTCAACAAAGAAAAAGAAACAACTAAGTATATGTATCTTATTATATTTCAATCAGTCCTGGATGTTTCACCAAAAAATAATGACGATCCGTTCTTAAGAAAATTAAACGCTACATCAAACTTCCCCCATTTTTTCTATCTTTCTTTATAAAGAAATTCACCTTTAAGAGGCTTTTTCTTGATGTTTCAGCCAAAACTCATCAAGATCCGTTCACAACAAACTTCCATTTTTTTCTCCCCCATTTCCCTTGTAACAAAAAAGCTCACATACTAATACATGTAGGTATACGACTGGCGTGTAGAGCCAAAAAGGAGTAAATAGGAATATTTTCAAATATCCTGCCTTCAAATTGTCAAATGATATTGCAAGAAATATGTTGTTATTTTTTTAAATTTTATATAGAACACATCAATTTGGCTTCACCTGGTCTGATGGTAAGTTAAAGGCAAAGTCTCGAAAGAAAAAAAAGAAATTAATTTTTATTGCAGATGAACACATACTAATATTATCTACATATTATATATAAAAGGAGAATAGAACAAAGAATAAAATAATACACCACCATTAAATTAACACCGGTGATGTATAAATGAATAGCTACTACGGTGACAATGCCCAAACTTTAAAAACGAATGGTTCAAAGATTTTTTTCTTATCTGTGGTCGCCGTCTGAGCAGCCAACGCGGCGTCTGACATGCACGTGACAGAATTGACAATACTGACATTGTCAACGTGACATGTCCTACGTGGCAATAGTTAGTACGTACAATACATCACATAGTCATCACACGATCTCTTTTACACGTGTAATATTTATTTTATTACATACAATTCCAAGTCATAAAACATGTACGCTGTGTCCGCAATTAGGGCTAGACACTCAACATATACTGAAGTGGGTATTAACCACCACAGAACTGATTTTCAGTGTAAACCCTTAGGTGCCACCCGATGCCGCCCAGCAATATCGCCTCATACTCGCAAAAGGGGGTTCACCATTATAAGCACGTACCATGTTAACAATGGTGGCACTCAGCTTGATGGCCTCATCAGATGCTCTTTCACGCCTCGCAAGGAAACATATAAAGTGATCTGAGTCTTTTTTTTACATCACTTAGGTGGCAGCAGACAAGCACTCGACCCACCTAATGGAAAGTGGTTACTGTGGCCTTTGGCCGGATGCAATTTCAGGGGCGTTACACTCGCGCTGCCGACCCTGAACTCCATAGTATTTTTTGTGCAAGGAAACCTACGAAGGGTACACCAGGTACGCCAGCATTCCGGCGAGAAACAGTATCAGTGTAGTGTGTACAAAAAACGTTCCAATTACCATGGCAATTTGAAGATACATTTCAAAGTACACAGCAGGGAGCGGCTGCCCATAACGCACTGCTCCGCCGCGACGCCTGCGATAAGTCCTTCATCAATGACAGCGACCTGGTGAAGTACAGTACAAGCGCACGAACACGCACACCAGTGCCGGTGAGATACCGTATCAGTGGGATGTATACACTACTAATTTTTAATTATATTTTGCATATGCCCTTTTTTTTTCGTCTACCCGCGTTTAAAAAGTGCACTTGTGTTCTCTCTGTGAAATTTTAAATTTTTAAGTTTAATTGTTCAATCGCATTATTTCTGGAGGAAAACAGTATTTTTGTGTTGATAACTAACTAAAGCAATAGTGAAAGTGTTATACCGTAAAACCTTCCGCAAAATACGACGATACATCAATACTAAAAATTCAGTGCTACAAACTATAAATACTTCTACAAAATGCCTGTCTGCCTTAAATGTGATAAAGACATACCTAAACTCGACGACAAAAACCCTAACATACAGTGCCACGGTTGCAAAAGGCAAATATGCGTGAAATGCAGTGGTTTGCTGGCCACAGAGTTGAGAGTGATTATACTTCAATCCCCTACCTTGAAGTATTTATGCCCTGAATGTGAACTTGGAGTGCGCCAGTTGCCGGCCTTAAGAAACACAGTCTCTCAATTGAAAAATGAAATTGAAAACTTGAAGGCCAAACAAAGCCAATCTACATGCATGGAGACCATTTTAGGGGAACTGGCAGAGAGAAAAAAGCGAAGCGCGAATGTCATACTATTTGGGATTGACGAGTGTCAGCTGCAAACAGGTGATGCTGTCAGAGACAAGGAGGTAAGTATTGAACATGACAAGTCGCAGGTTCAACAAGCCATGGCCAACATTTCGGAAGCAGAGCGACCAGTTGCCGTAATCCGCCTCGGCAAACCCAAACAATCTTCGCCACGACCAATTAAGGTAATTTTTTCCAATAAAAAGGCGGCTGTAAATGTATTAAAAAATAACAAGAAGCTTCCGTCCAATGTATCAGCCAAAAATGACCTTACACCCTATCAGCGTGAATATCTACAGAAGCTGAGGGACGAACTGAAGCAAAGGTTGGATAGTGGAGAAACTGACTTAACTATTAAATATATACACGGCACTCCCAAAATAATAAGCGGAAAAAAGCTATAAACGGTAACGTTGCGCTTTTAGAGATCACCTTCTTCTATACGAACCTGGCTTCGATTATGGCTAAACGAGATTTGCTAATCATGGAGATTAATAAGATAAAACCAACCTTCATCATAATAACAGAAACACATTTAAAACCCTCTATAAGCAGTAGCTTGGTAGATATCAGAGGTTACACTTTATTTAGACATGATCGGGCTAAAGGGACAGGATGGGGGGGTGTTGCTATCTATGTACTACAGAAACTATATGACACACCTATACAAATGACCCCACATCCCACCTTCAACATTACACAGGTTGAGGCACTATGGCTGAACATAAAATACGGTAAATTCAAAATGCTGATTGCAGGTGTCTATCGACCAACCCACTATACCTTTGATGAATCTGATAGGCTATTATTTGAAACAATCAAAAAGGCTTCGGAAACTAACAATACTTTGCTTATAATGGGAGATTTCAACCTTCCAGATTTAAAATGGCCATTGAGCAACGTAGATATAGACACATACAACGCGCTCCATGGACACTTTGTGGACATGTACATAAATAGTAACTTACACCAACTTGTAACAAAGGTAACAAGAAAGAGAAATGATGAGGAATCACTACTTGATCTGATACTTTGTAATGAAGAAAACTTTTGCACTAAAGTAGAATACCATCCTAACATAGGGAAAAGTGACCATCTGGTCTTAGTAGGCACAGCCCAAATTAGTCTGCAGTCATCTAGCAGAATTGTCACACAACAACCACGTAGGAACTACTTCAAAGCTAATTATGAAAATATTACACAGATCTTAGCCCAACAAAATTTTATAGACACCAATGTTACTGATGTTGAAACTGCTTGGACAAACTTTGCAAGAATAATACATAATGTTATCGAAACTGAAGTACCACTCAAAAGAGCAAATAAGAATTATAACATTAACAAACCGTGGATCAACCGTCAAGTATTAGACTTAGCAAAACATAAAAAACATTTATGGAGGCAGTATATCTTGGACGGTTCACACGAATCATATAGAATATATAGAAAAGCAAACAATCAACTAATAAGCAATGTTAGACATCTAAGAATGGAATTTGAAAGAGGAATTGTTAAATGTGGCCCCAAATCATTCTATTCCTACGTGCGGCAGCAACTATCCTCAACGGTATCTATACCACCATCATTGAAGGATGAAAGTGGGAGTGTTACAAGTGATCCGGAAAAGGTAGCCAATTTGTTTGCCCGGCAATTTGAAAAGTCCTTTGTTATGGAACCGGCCACGAATATCCCAGAGATACAACTTCCTCGAGTTGAAAATTCTATGCAGTCATTAATATTTACGCCAGACAAAGTAACTAAAGCACTGAAAACATTTAGTGATTCTAACTCGATGGGACCAGATGCTTTGCCTTCAATATTATTAAAACAATGCAGCAGTGTTCTCGCTCATCAACTTGCCAACATCATGAACCTGTCACTAGACACCGGGAAGCTCCCTCAAGAGTGGAAGGAAGCCTTTGTAACTCCCATATATAAAAAAGGCGATAAACATCTAGCTGCCAATTATCGACCTATCAGTCTCACAAGCATTGTCTGTAGAACCATGGAGAAAATCATAGCGAGTGAACTGAGAGCTTTTATCAATGCAGAAAACATTATCATTGATGAACAACACGGTTTTGTACCTGGAAGGTCTACAGTATCGAATCTCCTCATAAGCCTGGACAAATGGACAAGCCACTGGAATATTCAAAAAACAAAGTTATTAGAGTTTTTAAAATCTCACAAATGAATAGACACCATTTTATTTACGCACGATGTGTGGATAGTAAGTAAATAGATCATCACATCAATGAACTTTTAACTTTCATCGTAAAAATGCCGAACAGTTCTGGGAATGCCCTACAATGCACGACAGGCGACGCAGTCTTCAAGGTCAAAATACAAGTACAATTTTATTGTATGGTTAATTGGTTAAAAATAGTTAAAATGCTCGTCATACGAGTTTGATTCTAGTGGCAGTAATTTATTAATAGCGTGTTTAACACAAGTTTGGGTGTACTGATTAAACAATGGTAAAACCGCAGTAACTTTTAACGTAGGTAATTCAGTACTTTTAAATTTAAGTAGGTACCTTAACAACTGGCAGGTAGGTACTAAAGAACTTGGAATAGTTAATTGGCCTAATGATTAATTTATGTATTTAGCACGTGCAAGACTTACCCTACAAGTACTTCAATTGTTGCTCGAAATGTCCTCCGTCATTTTGGATGCATAAACGAGCTCGCTTTAACAAGTTCGATTTCAAACTGAGAAGAATGTCTCTTTGTTGCCGGATTTCATCGAAGGCGTCAATTATCCTTTGTCGGAGGTCCTCACGGGTGTTGGTTTCACTGACATACACTCTACGTTTCACTTTACTCCACATGAAAAAGTCCATTGGCGTCAGATCCGGGGATCGAGCGGGCCACGCGACCGAAGCCTCCCGTCCAATCCACCTGCCTTCAAATTGCGCACTGAGGTAGTCTCTTACCGCGGTGTGGTAGTGGGGTGGAGCACCATCTTGTTGGAACCAGAGGTCTCGCAAGCTTGCGAGTGGGATATCATCCAACATGGTTGATACCATGGTTCTCAACAGATCCAAATAGGTTTCACCCGTTTGACGTCCCTCGATGAAGTATGGCCCCACGATGTTGTCATTTAGGACTCCAGCTCAAACGTTCACGCTAAATCTATGTTCAAACGAATGTTGTCGCGCCAACTTGGGATTCCTTATTGACCACCAATGTTCGTTATGTTGGTTGAAAAGCCCTATTCTTGTGAACAAACAAGGATGTTGGTATCCGGGTGAAGGATCACCCAGTTGCAGAATGTAATCCTGGGTGCTCGGTCGATTGTTGTCAGTGTTGTATATTTGTCTATTAAAATAAATATGTTGTCTATGATAGCGCCCTTGTCCCCGGACGGTACCGGCGCCCGACATTCATTCCTTAACATGTAACTCAAGTGTGTGTGTCTCACAGAATAAATAATAAGTCGTAAAGTTGTAAAGTCGTTTTCCTTCAATATCAGCCATCTCACCACGAACCCAAAGCATGGTGTCAAAAGTGGTGTCTAAAGTAATATAAGAAGTAATGTAAGAAGTGGTGTCATAAACGTTGCTTGTTGGAACTAAAAATAATCGCGGGTAAGTCAAAAGAGAGAATTTCAAAAAATAAAAAATATAAGTCATAGTCGTCATGTCAGACAAAGGAATTCTTGTCCAACTCAAACCGTTAACGATTCAAAATACTGAGGATCCATCTAGTAAATGGAAAAAATGGAAATTACGGTTTGAAATTTTCATGGATGCGAACGAATTTGAGAAATTTACAGACAATAAAAAGACTGCGATTTTCCTAAATGCGATTGGTGATGATGGCATAGAGATTTTTAATAGCTTCAATTTGGACAGAACTAAAACCAAATTCGAGGCAATTCTGAAGAAATTTGATGAAAAATTTAGTCCACACTCTAATTTGACGGTAGAGAGATATAATTTTTTTACACGCTACCAGAAAAGTGATGAATCTACGGATGAATATCTAACGATTTTAAATAATTTAAGTGGATCTTGTGAATTTGGAGATCTAAAAGAATCATTGATAAAAGACATGTTTGTAATCGGTATTAAAAACACTCATATAAAGGAAAGGCTACTACAAGAAGAAAATTTGACTATAGAGTCGGCAACAAAAATATCCAAGAGCTTAGAATTATCACAAGAAAGATCTAAAATGCTAAATCATGAACATAAAAATGAGATTATACAAGGAATCACTCAAAATCAAAATTATAGGGGTAGATCAAGGTCACGACAAAGAAATAATTCAAAGAATAGAAATAATAGTCATTCTCGAAATAATAGTAGAACAAGAGATCAGTTGTGTTTATCCAACAACAGACCCTTTAGACAAGTGGATCTCCACTTTGAGCTGTTCGAATTCGAATAATGCTTTTGCAAGAGCAGTGATTGCTTACGATTTGGTAAGGATTGCAACGGATTAGAAAGAGCCTGTCGTATGGACGACAAGTCTAGATTCGAAATTGTCCATGGTCTAGGGCAAAAATCGAGAAAATATCGAATTGAATTTCGATTATGAAATTAGTTTTCTAAATAATTTCATATCTCGAGATATTCTTTGAATGATAATTTAAATACACGATTAAAACCTAGTGAATAATCGGGTGTCGTTTTTTGTTTTCAGATTAATGAAGTTTGTGTTGTGGTTTATGAATAGTGTAAAGTTGAAGATTTATAATTTATTAGTGTCAAAATCCTCCTGCCTCCCATATTTATTGTGATTCAGTGCAATGGAATCCCTCACAATCAGACTTATTTCAATAGTATAATATTAATTTATAATTTTAGTTTAATAGTTAATATGGTAATCATGATCGTTAATGTGATTTCCACAAGGACATTGAATTGTTTAACTAATAATGTAATAAGTTAAGAAAATCACGTCCCGCTTGTTCATGACCGCCATAGTTAAGATAATGTTATTTTATAAATTTAAATTAAGTCAAAATATAGCATGGAATTAGAGGCTATCGGAATCGACTCGTCTTATCTCGCTCTGTTTGTGTTCATTAAAAGACCTAATGGTCGACACTGATCCAATAGTTAACACTTTCGAAAAAAACCTTTATTGTAAAGAAAAGTAACTATCTAGTTTACTTGACTACTTACTTAAAAGACATCTAATGGCATATATAATACATGTTCAAAATTTCGCAACACTGTTATGAGTAAATATTGAATTTTCGCCAGTTGTATCTTCAGATTTTTGTTAAGGGTAGGAATTTTTAATAGGTATGATATTATATTTATTAATAACGATTATCACTATTTTTAGTACAGATGTTAAAAATTATGTAACTTGTTGACCTACGTAGACAATGAGCAGTTTTCTAGTAGGTATTTATAGCATTCCTAAAGACGCTCTAGATGGCGCGGCCGGCACTTTTGGTAAGACTTTCAGTAGGTACTTTACTTTAAGTACGTTTTCAGCTGACGACTAGCCTTGTCCACATCTATTCTTAAAGCCCTAATCCATTGATTTCGTTGTGTAATATGTTATGGAATCATGTCATTTTATAAAAAAAAGAAAAAGAAATATGACTCTTCCTGACATCTATTTCTCGATGTGAGCAACTAACTGCTTTAACGACACAACAACACTAAAGATACGAACAGATGGCGTTGTCACAAAAAAATACCGAGCGAAGCTCGGTCATCCAGGTACGTATTATTAACTAAAATTATGTAGGTATCAACTTTTTGAGGTTACTATGTTACATACAAACTTCAACGCTTCAGAAACAGCAATCAATCAAATTAAGACATTCGGTCAGTTCATGTTCAAGTTCAGTACCAAAAGCTATGCTAGCGCCATCTCTGATGATTTTAAAAACCAAGTGATTTTAATACCTACTGGAAAACTGCTCATTGCCGTATTTTTATGGTTAGATTTTCTATCAGTTTTATGTGATTATCGACTATTGGTGTTTACCATGTTTACCATGTGTATAATAATTATATATAAAGTAGAAATATGTTGGTTTATAAAGATTTTATCTGCTAATGTCTAAATTAAGAGAAGTTTTAAGACCATTCTTTTTTTAAAAATATGTGTAATTTTGCAGACTGAAGTTTGATTGGTCCTTAAAATGTCTACCATTGGCGCTTTTACCTTACTTAACTAGTCGATATTTCTTCTTGCATTAATCGAGATATCTCGAATCATCTTCAACATCAACATCATTAACTCATTCTCATCATCATCAATAAATGAAGATACAAACAAATGAAGACATGGCTTAAAGGTCTTGTTACCATGCCAATAATATTCATAAAAAAAACCAACTGTCATTCGTTTTGTTACTCGAAATTTGTTTTGAGTACCTATACAATACCGAATACGTCCATGGTTTTGGCACTCTGAAATGTGAATACTGAAACATAACATTATATGTTGAAAATTGAAAAAGAAATCTGATGAACGACTCTGGCGCATCTTTGGAGACTGAACCCGATCTCAACGTTGATCCTAGCTTAAATATTGAGACTGAACGCAGAATGGACTGGACTACAAGTCTGTGCCATGCAGTATTGTATGGCTGGGCACAGTCATAGCCCAAAAGCAGAGGGCAAGGCATACTCGTCGTTTCACTGAAATGGTTGTTTGTTATTAGACAGTGGTGGTATCTAAAAGTGGTAAATTTATGTCCAATCATACTAGCATGTTAATATGTAGTGCAACTATAATAACTATTAGTAACTATAATAGTCTGGTTTTTATAATCGAGGATTATTTTACCCACAATAAACAACAACACAATGTGGTGTAGGAATTAAAAATTTGGCATAATCTCTTTCACATTTATAACCTTCTGTGTGTATGTATAATGTATTTGTGGCATAGGAAAACCCCTTAAAAATAGTTTTATTTCAATTTATAACATTCACATAAAATTTCGACAAATTTAAAAAATATTGAAATGCATAACCATTGATACTTCATAAAAAAATCGATTGTCATATTAAATCACATAACTACAACTTTTAAAAGGAAAGTTATTTGTTGGACAGGGTATAAATGTGTGGTTGGTAGTAGCAACAATTAAGGCAATATGAATATAAAGTAATATTAATTAGGTATGTTTTAGAACACACCAAATATGTCATCCATGCTGGCAAAGAGCTGATCGAATAACCTCAAAATAATGTGCAATTTATATATCTGTCATCTATATATTTCATATGAGACTAATGACTATAGCGGAGAAGCTATGAATCCATACTGCTGCAGCTGTATTGTAGGCAAAGGACGGAGAGTTGCTGTGGTCATGTAATGACAATTATTTGGTTCTTAAACTGGGCAAGATATGAAGCCAATATTAATCCAGCAACGGTTTTAGTACCTACACATTCTGTGAATATATGATGCAGATTATTAAAAAATTATAATTAAAATGAATGTTTCATTTATATTAATCCGCTAAATGTTCTTGTTAATAAAAGGTGTTGTGTGAACCTGGATAAAACTTTATTAGAAAAATATGTCAATAGTAGTTGTTACGTTCATGCTTAACAAAATCTCTAACAAAATGCACAATGTCCTTTATATATTATTATATATAGAAAACAGTAGTATATTTTTGAGTCACTTAGGTGAAAGACAAGCACACGGCCCACCTGATGGAAAGTGGCTACTGTGGCCTATGAACGGTGAACATGTGCAACAGCAGAGGCGTCACACTCGCACTGCCAGGAACTATATTACACACATTATTCGAGTTGTAATGGTTGTCGTTAATGATGATGAAAAATGCCTATGTTGTTTTAGAGGATTTGTGAAGGTTTACAGGCTTCTAAAGAGATATGGAACCAACACAAAAAATCATAATTCACTGTAATATCACTAATATCCCACTTTCCTACTCTTGTGTGTAACCTAAAGAAATGCGGTCTAATAACTAACGATTAATTTTTTTTTTGTGACACATTTGCCACACTTCGTCATTATACGCAACCCTTTTCAAACAAACTTCATGCATTTTACTAAAAATGCAAGCATATGTTTAACAAACACTCGCCATTTTGTAAAAAATAAGCAATTCGTTCAACTGCTGGGGCAATCGTGACGAATTATTTGTAGCCAAGCGTATTACGGCTTGTCAAACGCCCTGTCTCTCCAAATGACCGGCAAGTCCTCTAATATTGTCTATGATACTGGTGAAAAAAGCCATTTTCAACCTATTCTAATCAATCATATGACAAGAACCTAAGCTAGCCAAGGGACTCGCTCAGTCAATGGAATAGAATAGGATAAAATAAATCAATTTATAGGAGTAAAATATTATTATGTTCATGATTTGTGATTTGATTCAACAAATATAATTATGCGCAACCTGCAATAGCCTAATTTTATGCATTTTATAAAAAATAAAAAAAAAATACACCGTCATTTATATCAGCTGATCAAAAATCCGCCATTTTGTAGCGTTATCTCCGGCTTTTTAATAACGCTGGTGGAGCGTCCATTTTTGACGATTGTCAGTCGTATTCGTTCATAAAAGTAACATCGTTTTTTTTCATTTTCATTTTATAATCTATTCGTGTTTCGAATGGTTTCATCATGGCTAGCTTGCTGTAGATAATAATGTACTTCTCGGTCGTTGCAATCGATTGGACTGCTTGTAAATTCGGCTTGGCTTCCAATTTTAAGTTCTATCCGTTGAATCGTGTTGCAAGTTGTAAATCCCATTCATGTGTCATTCTATTCTATGCGTTTCTACTGACGATCGTGCCACTTGTCTAGAACCCCAGAAATAAGTCACAGAATAGAAACTGTACTCGATGTGGTCAAGTACACAGACACAAATGCCCAGCAATGGAAAAAATTTGCTCAATATGCAAAAAACAAGGACATTTTGCAAAATTTTGTTTTTTCAGGCAGCCAGGAAAAAGTAATCATCATAAAGTGAGCAATATTTCATGCAATGATGCAGAACCACAGGTATTTTCTAATCAGTTTATAATAAATTCTATTCAACATTCTAATTATAATAATAAAGATTGGTTGATAAATGTTTACTGTAATGATTGTAAACTTGAATGTCAAATTGATACAGGTGCTGATACAAATGTTATTAGTAAGAAAACATTGAATAAAATTATGTCTTGTTCTCATTGTAAAATTAATATTTTTAGAACAAATAATAAGCAATTCACCTTTTCAGGACAATTAGTGCCAAATGTAGGTACATGTAAAATTGATTGTGAATTTGAAAATGGTATAAAAACAAAATTGTACTTTGTTGTGGTTGAATGTGACTGTAAAACAATTATAGGATGGAATTCATGTGAAAAACTTGGAATTGTAAAAAGAATCTATGGAATTCAGAACAAATCAGTGCAACAAATTGTTTCTAAATATGCTAAAACATTCGAGGGTCTTGGTTGTTTACCATATAAAGCTCATCTAGACATTGATAGCAATGTACCTCCTAAAATTTGCCCGGTACGTAGAATACCATATTCTTTAGAAAAACGTCTTAAAGAGGAATTAGAGAGTATGGAAAAATTACAAGTCATAGAAAAAGTTGTTAAACCAACTAAATGGGTTAACTCAATAGTCTTGGTAGAAAAACAAAATGGTAAATTAAGGATATGTCTTGATCCTAGAAATTTAAATACAGCTATTAGACGTCCTTACTACCCATATCCAACATTTGATGATTTAAGATCTAAAGTTGCGGGTGCATCAATTTTCTCAAAGTTAGATGCTAGTTCAGGCTATTGGACTATTTGTTTGGATGAAGATAGTAGTGATCTCTGTACCTTCAATACACCTTACGGAAGATACAGATTTTTGCGATTACCCTACGGAATTAGCTCATCTGGTGAAATTTTTCATAGGACTATGAATCAATTGTTTGGAGATTTGCCTGGTGTAATTATCTTTGTAGATGATATTTTGGTCTTTGGGTCTACTGTCGTGGAACACAATCAAAGGTTAGAATCTTTATTTGAGCGTGCCTCTAAAGTCAATTTGAAGTTCAACAAATCAAAATGTCAATTTGGTATGTCAGAAATTTGCTATGTAGGTCATATTTTTTGTGTTTCGCCTGATCAGTCGAAGGTTGAAGCAATTTCAAAAATGTCAAGTCCTACTAATGTCAAAGAGCTTCAAAGATTCTTAGGAATGATTAACTATTTAGGTTCCTATATTCCAAATCTTGCAGAAGAAACCTCTCTTCTAAGAGAACTTCTCAAAAAATTTAATAAATGGCAATGGTTAGACCAACATGAAAAACAATTTAAAAAATTAAAATCAGTATTATGTCAGTCGCCTGTTTTAGTCCACTATGATATTAAAAAACCAATTAGATTGTCAGTCGATTCTTCTAAGAATGCAGTAGGTGCAGTAATTTTGCATGGAAAAAACCCCATAGCATATGCTTCCAAGTCATTGAATAAAAGTCAAATAAATTATGCAGAGATAGAAAAAGAATTGTATGCAATAGTCTTTGGATGTAAAAAGTTCCACCAATATTTATATGGCAAACCTATTCAGGTTGAAACAGACCACCAACCATTGGTTACTTTATTCAAAAAACCTTTATCCGAAGTGCCAGCTAGATTACAACGTATGATGATAACGTTGCAAGCCTACGACCTAATTGTTACATACACAAAAGGTTCAGAAATGTATATTTCAGATACTTTTTCACGTGCCCCAATAAATGATAATAATTTTAACCAAGAATTAGTTTCTTTAGAAGATTAAGACTCAAATATTAATATTCATGTGAATTTTTTGACCTCCAATCTGGCAATTTCTCCAGAAAAACTTGAAAAAATTTTGTCTCATACTAAACAGGATTTAGTTTCACAGAAATAATTGAATACTATAAAAATGGATGGCCTAATTGCAAACAACATTGTGATACTTTGTTATTACCATACTGGAATATCAAAGAGGAAATCCATGTCATAAATGATATTATTTTCAAAAATAGTTCAGTTATTATTCCACAGTCTATGAGATCAGAAATTCTGAATATACTACATGAAAGTCATCAAGGTATTGAAAAGACAAAAAACTTGGCAAGAGGAGTAGTTTATTGGCCTAATATTAATCAGGATATAGAAAATAAAGTTAGACAGTGTGAGTCATGTGCTATTTATTCTGCAAATAAAACAAAACAACCTATGTTATCCCATGAAATACCATTGTATCCATGGCAAAAATTGGCTACCGACTTGTTTGAATATAAAGGTAAAAAATATTTACTTGTAGTAGATTACTATTCTAATTACATCGAAATTGCCAATTTAAATAAAGATAGTCGATCATTTAATGTCATAACACATTTAAAGTCTATCTTCGCACGTCACGGCATTCCCATGCAGTTAGTTTCAAATGGAGGTCCACCATACAACTCCATTGATTTTCAAATTTTTTTGTATGAATGGGACATTGAACAAATTGTCTCTAGTCCGCATTTTCCAAGGTCTAACGGCTTAGCTGAGGTCTCTGTGAAAATAGTAAAAAATATTTTCAGAAAAAGTGATGATTCTGGTACTGATCCATACATAGGATTATTACACTATAGGAATACACCTAGGCATAATTTAAGTTCGCCTGCACAATTGTTAATGTCTAGAACTTTAAGATCTAAACTGCCTAGTCAAATTAAAAACTTGCGACCTAAGATTGTTAAGCATTCTGAACATTATCAAAAGAAACAAACTAGTTTACAAAAATCAAAATTTTATTATGATAAAAATTGTAAAAGTTATACTGAATTTCGCATAAATGACAAAATTTATTTTAAGAAAAATCCTAAAGATATAATTTGGACTGAAGGAATTATTGTATCAAAAACAAAATATCCTAGATCATTTATTGTCAAGGATTGTATTAATACTACTTACCGTAGAAATAGCCAACATATTCGATTGAAATAGTCAAAATTCAAAGTCAAATAGTCAAAATTCAAGTCAAAATAATGTCTTACAAGAGAGTGATAAAAAAGTTCACTTTAAGGAAACTTTTCCTAGCCAGTCGATAAGTCCAAGTCAGTCATTAAGTTCAAGTCAATCTAATCAAAAACATAATAAGTCAAATAAAAAGTCTTATTTTGTAGAAGAGGAGGATAATAATTGTACATTCTTCTATACTCAAATATGTGAGTCAAGTCCTGATACAAAGTCAAAGTATCAAAGTCAAAGTCAAGAGTCTAGCAATGACTCAGATTCATTTATGTCGCTTGAATCAAACTATTCTTGTCACACAGAAAAACAAAAGAGTCCTAAGTCAAGTCAGTCCCAAAATGTATGTAAGTCACCCGAATTTGTAAATATGGATGATACCATTGTTTCACCTGAAAGTTTACATGACTACAGTGAATATGAAAGCGAGAATCCAATTCCTATATCATTGTCGTCCTCTGATAATTTAGATAATTTAGAAAACATACTTACAAGTCCTATTGAAACAATTGAAACAAGTACTTTACCTCAAGCAAGCTCAAGTAGTAATATTTTACCGTCACAAAGTCGCAATAGTAACACAGTATTGACTTTTAGTGACGATGCAACAGCTGAAATAAAATATAGCTCTAGAGGTAGATTGCTTAAGAAAATACAAAGACTGGATTTATAATTTCTGTAACAATGTACACAATTGACACTTTTACAAAATTAAATATTGACATGACAATAATTTGTAAGTAATCTAATAGAATGTAATTCAATTTAATAATATGTTGAAAAGTGGACTCTAATTATATTAATTGCACGAAAACACTTCAATATATGTTTTTATCACAGTAATTTTAAATAATTTAATGTTAATTGTATAACGTGACTTTGTTTAGAAAAGTAAGGTTATCTTTTTGTTTATATTCATATGTCATATGTCAAAGCCAGTGTCAACGTCAATTGTCAAAAAAGAAATAAATGTCATTTCTTTTTCTTAAAGAAAAAAGGGCATGTTGTATATTTGTCTATTAAAATAAATATGTTGTCTATGATTGTCTATGATAGCGCCCTTGTCCCCGGACGGTACCGGCGCCCGACATTCATTCCTTAACATGTAACTCAAGTGTGTGTGTCTCACAGAATAAATAATAAGTCGTAAAGTCGTAAAGTCGTTTTCCTTCAATATCAGCCATCTCACCACGAACCCAAAGCAGTCAGCTCTTGAACCTTTCTGTAGTGATAAGGGTGCATACCAGCCGAGTTCACAATTTTCCAAGCACAGTGCTGGCTAATGCCAAATCTACGTGCCGCATCGTTTGTACTTCGTCGCGGATCTTCCTCAAAAAACCTGAGTACCTCGTCGTACAAGTTCTGCGGATAGGCGGGTCTACCCCGGCCTTGTGCGTGCGTCGGTACGTGAAATGAGCCGTGGTCTAACAGACGTTGGTAGACGCTCAACGTCGTGGAGTAATTTGGCTGTCGAGCATTCGGGTAGGGATCACGATACATTCGTAAAGCGGCACTCACATTTTCACCGGATAAAAAATAAGTACGTAACATTAATGCGTATTCGCAATTGGTAAATTGGTACGCCATCTCGATAATGTCGATATTGATTAGGATGCGTGCGCGGATCGAGACGTTACAACCGGAACTGCATTGCATATTGCATTTATGATTTAAATTTTATTAATATCAAAGAGATGCCGCCGGCACGTGTAGCGCGGTGTGTGCGGGGAGGGGACCACCGCACGCGCCGCCCGGCACTGCACCCCGCTCAAGGACGCAGAGCGAACTTTAATAGAAAGAGAGAGCGCGTTAGTCATATTCATTGAGTAAAATTTTGTACGTCGTGAACATAATTTTGGTGGTTTTGAGGAAGAAATTGACATACAAACTTTATTATTTTTTTATGCTGGATTTTATGCCGTATGTGTTCAGTATCGAATACCTATCACGTCGCCAAAATTTCTCTGGTAATTAAAAATATTCGTGTATATACTGTGAAGCGACCACAACAATATTAATTTCCTGAAACGCAAACGCGTTAGCTGCAAGACGGGTATTATTAACTAACTAGCTATTGCCCGCGGCTCCGCCCGCGTGGATGTCGGTTATCGCTTAATGTTGATCCGACGCTATTGAGCTTTAAATTCGCCTCTCTACTCAACTTTGTTCTCGAATATGTACTCACCTCTGTTCTCGACTTTCTACTCGCCTCTATATTCGACTCTCTACTCGACTTTCTACTCGCCTCTATACTTGAATTTATACTCGACTCTCTACTGACTTTTCTGTTCCCCTCTCTACTCGACTTTGTACTCTTCTCTATACTCACCTTTCTATTGGCCTCTCTACTTGCCCATCCATTCGATTCTCTTTTCGCCTCTCTACTTGACTCTCCCCACTCGCCTATCTACTCGCACCTCTACTCAACTCTCTATTCGATCTTTACTCGCCACTACATTCATCTTTCCACTCGCCTCCCTATTCGCCTCTCTACTCAACCCATTACTGCATTCTATTTATTTATTTATTTTTTATTTATTTATTTATTTCTCGTTACAACTATTACAGGTTTTCCCAATGCAATAGTGTAGCTATCTTCTATCTAAGTGTGAGTCTTATAACTATGAGTCTACATTGTATATAATACTAATGTACATTAAATTTTGGTAACATTGAACTTCACATAGCAGATTATATGTAAAGCCACCCTTGTGAACTCACTCATAAGATTCAAGGTGCGTATCGTACGCGTCAGGGGCGCCTCTTGCAGGAGGTTGGTTCGTCCTATGGGCTTCACCAGTAGGGGTGGTTTTCGGCGTCGCCATACGTACTCGTCCGGCACACCTAAACCTAGCAAACCTAATATATCTTTATTATACAGTTGCCCTCTAAGTATTGCGAAAACATACGTTGTAAGGGTTACATTTCTCCTGACCCTCAAGCTCGTTGTATCCCACCACCATCACAAATAACGTAGGATACATTAAGGGATAAAAAGGGTACACCCCATACATACGTAAGTGCAGAAACCTTAGAAATTTGTTTTGTACTCTCTCCAACATGATCCTATATTTAGTTTCATGTGGTGACCAGACGATTGCGTTAAACTCTAGGTGACTCCTAACCAAAGCATTATATAATGCTATAATGGCGTTCACATTTTTAAAGCTATGAGCCCTACGAAGAATAAAGCCTAGGTTTCTATATGCTGTTTAACAGATTTTGGTAATGTGGTTGTGATACGTCAACTCTGAATTAAGATTCACCCCCAGCAGGGCTAACATGCGCTCGTCGTCAAATATCTCGAATCGAGATGAGATATCATCTCGAGTCTTCTCGAGCGAAGTAACGCTGACATATTTTGTCGCGTCAAACTTTTTCAATTGTTGTCTATGGCATACACATTTTTTAAACATTTATCCGATAAAATCGGCCCGATACGGCCATTTGCTCGAAAGCACAGACTAGTTAGGGATGTTAGGTATGAAAAAAACAGAAAAAATAGTGCAAACAATTTTCGACCTTATTGACATGGCATGCTATCGAATTTTTTTTCTTATATTCGTGATCAGCGTCATCAATTAATGCGAAAAGACACGTAACAAAGGAAATGTCATTAAGGTCGAAAATGGCTTGCAGTCGATGTTTTAGTCCAAAATGAACCGAGCACAAAAATGTTTACACGAGATAACTTCTCGTCGACCAAATGAAAGACGGTAGACAAAACATTTTAATTTAAAAAAGAGAAAAACTAGTGCAAACAATTTTCGACCTTATTGACATGACATGCTATCGATTTTTTTTTCTTATATTCGTGATCAGCGTCATCAATTAACGCGAAAAGACACGTAACAAAGGAAATGTTATTAAGGTCGAAAATTGCTTGCAGTCGCACAAAGGTACTAAATTTTGATCCAAAATGAACCGAGCACAAGAAAAGTTTACTCGAGATAACTTCTCGTCGACCAAATGAAGGACGAGAGACAAAACATTTTAAATGTCAAAATTCGAGTAAATAAGGGCACGTATGTTACAATTTGCAGACACTAAGTAGAGATGATTTCTCGAAGTCGAGTTATGTCGACATCTGACAGATCGCCATGAAATTTGCCAAGTTACCAACAGTCGATATCGACATAAAACGGCATGCCTGCAGCAGGGCTAACATGCGCGCCACGAGATAGCTATCTCGAGGCATTTTGCCGTTTTATGTTGATATGTCGACTGTTGGTAGCATGAAGGGCTAACATGCGCGCCACGAGATAGCTACCTCGAGGCATTTTGCCGTTTTATGTCGATATCAACTGTTGGTAACTTGGCAAATTTCATGGCGATCTGTCAGATGTCGACATAACTCGACTTCGAGAAATCATCTCTACTTAGTGTCTGCAAATTGTAACATACGTGCCCTTATTTACTCGAATTTTGACATTTAAAAGGTTTTGTCTCTCGTCCTTCATTTGGTCGACGAGAAGTTATCTCGTGTAAACTTTTCTTGTGCTTGGTGCATTTTGGATCAAAATTTAGTACCTTTGTGCGACTGCAAGCAATTTTCGACCTTAATGACATTTCCTTTGTTACGTGTCTTTTCGCGTTAATTGATGACGCTGATCACGAATATAAGAAAAAAAATTCGATAGCATGTCATGTCAATAAGGTCGAAAATTGTTTGCACTATTTTTTCTCTTTTTTAAATTAAAATGTTTTGTCTCCCGTCTTTCATTTGGTCGACGAGAAGTTATCTCGTGTAAACATTTTTTGTGCTCGGTTCATTTTGGACTAAAACAGCGACTGCAAGCCATTTTCGACCTTAATGACATTTCCTTTGTTACGTGTCTTTTCGTATTAATTGATGACGCTGATCACGAATATAAGAAAAAAAATTCGATAGCATGTCATGTCAATAAGGTCGAAAATTGTTTGCACTATTTTTCTCTTTTTTTCATACCTAGCATCCCTAACTAGTCTGTGCTTTCGAGCAAATGGCCGTATCGGGCCGATTTTATCGGATAAATGTTTTATCGGATAAATGTTTGAGTATGCCATAGACAACAATTGAAAAAGTTTGACGCGACAAAATATGTCGGCGTTACTTCGCTCGAGAAGACTCGAGATGATATCTCATCTCGATTCGAGATATTTGACGACGCGCGCATGTTAGCCCTGCAGGTCCCTAATCTCCGCGACTCGAGGTATAGGTACTCTGCCAATATTGTACTCATGCAGGATAGGAGTGCGGGCTCGAGAGAATGAAATTACCGCACATTTCGAGGTGTTGAATGGAAGCCGATTAAGTTGACTCCAAGCCAGGACCCTATCTATGTCCCCCTGTAACCTCATACAATCTTCGACGCTTCTTTTAGGCAACGCCAGCGAACAATAAGCATTGGGCATCTTGCACTATATTTGGAAGGTCATTTATCATTATTATGAACTGCAGAGGTCCAAGGTTACTACCCTGGCTCACGCCAGATCTCGTAAAATACGGGTCTGATCTATGATCTATGACCCGCATAATCCACATACTGCTGCCTATTACTCATGTAACTCGCAAAAAACTTCAATAACTTCGGGGTAAAACCTACTGCAGCCAACCTTTTAAGCAAGACGTCATTATCGACTAAGTCGAATGCTTTTTTGAAATCAAAGTAAGCCGAGTCAGTCTGCCCCCCACTGTCCACCACTTTCACCACTTGAGCCATATAGCACAGTAGATTACTTGTGGTGCTTCTTGCCGGCCGGAATCCATGCTGTGCGTCCGAAAGTTGTGCACTTACCTGTTGGTATATTGTTTTATGCAAAGCAGCTTCAAAAACCTTTGCCGGGGTCGACAGCACTTCTACCGGTCTATACTCGCTGACCTGCCTTGCCAAATGTCCTTTCGGTACTGGCACTACTCTGGTTAGCTTCCATACGTCCGGAAATATATAAATCTAAAAGGGGCCTGGCTAATACTGACCTGCAATCCTTGAAAATATAGGGAGGAATGCCATCCGGCCCTATTGATTTTTTCGCCTTCAATTGTTGCAAAGCACTATTCACTTCCCCAAGATGAAGATGGTCAATATGAACTCGGGCCTCCCGCCCCTGCTATCGCCCTCTCTGTGTTTAGTTCTGCCCGTTCTGTAGCGTAAACTGAATAAAAATATTGAGCAAACTCCCTCACAGCTTGCTTGTCAGTTAATTCTACACCATTTTTTAATAGCCGTTTTGGACTTCTGCTGGCCCTGGAAGCATTAACATAATCCCAGAAGGATTTAGGATCGTTCATCAATTCATTTTCGATCCGGTGTTCCGGTGATGTCTGTCTGTCTGTCTGTCTGTCTGTCTGTCTGTCTGTCTGTCTGTCTGTCTGTCTGTCTGTCTGTCTGTCTGTCTGTCTGTCTGTCTGTCTGTCTGTCTGTCTGTCTGTCTGTCTGTCTGTCTGTCTGTCTGTCTGTCTGTCTGTCTGTCTGTCTGTCTGTCTGTCTGTCTGTCTGTCTGTCTGTCTGTCTGTCTGTCTGTCTGTCTGTCTGTCTGTCTGTCTGTCTGTCTGTCTGTCTGTCTGTCTGTCTGTCTGTCTGTCTGTCTGTCTGTCTGTCTGTCTGTCTGTCTGTCTGTCTGTCTGTCTGTCTGTCTGTCTGTCTGTCTGTCTGTCTGTCTGTCTGTCTGTCTGTCTGTCTGTCTGTCTGTCTGTCTGTCTGTCTGTCTGTCTGTCTGTCTGTCTGTCTGTCTGTCTGTCTGTCTGTCTGTCTGTCTGTCTGTCTGTCTGTCTGTCTGTCTGTCTGTCTGTCTGTCTGTCTGTCTGTCTGTCTGTCTGTCTGTCTGTCTGTCTGTCTGTCTGTCTGTCTGTCTGTCTGTCTGTCTGTCTGTCTGTCTGTCTGTCTGTCTGTCTGTCTGTCTGTCTGTCTGTCTGTCTGTCTGTCTGTCTGTCTGTCTGTCTGTCTGTCTGTCTGTCTGTCTGTCTGTCTGTCTGTCTGTCTGTCTGTCTGTCTGTCTGTCTGTCTGTCTGTCTGTCTGTCTGTCTGTCTGTCTGTCTGTCTGTCTGTCTGTCTGTCTGTCTGTCTGTCTGTCTGTCTGTCTGTCTGTCTGTCTGTCTGTCTGTCTGTCTGTCTGTCTGTCTGTCTGTCTGTCTGTCTGTCTGTCTGTCTGTCTGTCTGTCTGTCTGTCTGTCTGTCTGTCTGTCTGTCTGTCTGTCTGTCTGTCTGTCTGTCTGTCTGTCTGTCTGTCTGTCTGTCTGTCTGTCTGTCTGTCTGTCTGTCTGTCTGTCTGTCTGTCTGTCTGTCTGTCTGTCTGTCTGTCTGTCTGTCTGTCTGTCTGTCTGTCTGTCTGTCTGTCTGTCTGTCTGTCTGTCTGTCTGTCTGTCTGTCTGTCTGTCTGTCTGTCTGTCTGTCTGTCTGTCTGTCTGTCTGTCTGTCTGTCTGTCTGTCTGTCTGTCTGTCTGTCTGTCTGTCTGTCTGTCTGTCTGTCTGTCTGTCTGTCTGTCTGTCTGTCTGTCTGTCTGTCTGTCTGTCTGTCTGTCTGTCTGTCTGTCTGTCTGTCTGTCTGTCTGTCTGTCTGTCTGTCTGTCTGTCTGTCTGTCTGTCTGTCTGTCTGTCTGTCTGTCTGTCTGTCTGTCTGTCTGTCTGTCTGTCTGTCTGTCTGTCTGTCTGTCTGTCTGTCTGTCTGTCTGTCTGTCTGTCTGTCTGTCTGTCTGTCTGTCTGTCTGTCTGTCTGTCTGTCTGTCTGTCTGTCTGTCTGTCTGTCTGTCTGTCTGTCTGTCTGTCTGTCTGTCTGTCTGTCTGTCTGTCTGTCTGTCTGTCTGTCTGTCTGTCTGTCTGTCTGTCTGTCTGTCTGTCTGTCTGTCTGTCTGTCTGTCTGTCTGTCTGTCTGTCTGTCTGTCTGTCTGTCTGTCTGTCTGTCTGTCTGTCTGTCTGTCTGTCTGTCTGTCTGTCTGTCTGTCTGTCTGTCTGTCTGTCTGTCTGTCTGTCTGTCTGTCTGTCTGTCTGTCTGTCTGTCTGTCTGTCTGTCTGTCTGTCTGTCTGTCTGTCTGTCTGTCTGTCTGTCTGTCTGTCTGCTGGGACCTATGCTAATGTTCCCTTACAGAATAAAGGTCATTTAAGTTCTAGTCTGCTGTGTTGCGAAAATAATGTACAGGTCCCTTATTAGGGGTTGCTTTATTTATTTTAATAACTTAAAATGTGGATTACATTAGTTGTCGTTAATACTATGTTACAAACTAATTTCAGTCAACATACAAAATACAAATACGATTATAATAATTAAAACAGATTAAAATAAAATTAAAAAGAATACAATTGAATGACATTAAATTAAAAATGCAATATAAAATATACAATTAAAATACAATAATTAATTATAATATACAGTTAAAACTTATCAACTAATATCACAGCTAATCAATAAAAACAATAAAATTTAACAACATTAATATAGTACAATTAGAATAGACAATAAATAATTAAAAATCCACAAAAATTAAAAGTTAAAATTGAAGTTGTTGTTACTAAAAATACTGTACCCTGCCTGGAGTACTGCACCCTCTCCGAACGACGTATTTGTTGGTGACGTGCTGGAGCCGCCGTATGCTGGCAGCGCAACGCGCTTATCATACGGCGTCCAACACGTCACCCGTCCTTGTTTCTTTCCATACAATTTCTTACTATATGGGTGCAGTACTCCAGGAACTGCTCCCTAAACGAATTATCCTTAAAAATCTCCTGCAACACCCCTGCCTTTAATTCCTTCCCTATCCTCATCTCTAGATTGTACCTGGCTACCCCATTCGCAGGGCAGTCGAACAGGAGGTGCGAGACCGTTTCGTCCTCAGTCGGACTACAGATGCACGATGGGTTCGCCCTGCACTTGAATCTGTACAAGTACGAGGCGAACGCACCGTGCCCCGTGAGGACCTGCGTGGTCTCATATGTGAGCTGCCTTTTCAGGGCGAACTTGTACGCGGTGAACACATCAGGGAAGAACATTTTCGTGCCGCTGGCTACCGTCCCGGACTGGTAGCGCCGGTTCCACTCGTCAAGCGCCCGGTTTCGGATCATGCGCTTGACGAATGAGACCGGCACCCTGTCGTAGACAGGTCGGACCTTGGACCGGAGCGCCGCGACTTTCGCCAGCTCGTCGGCCCTCTCGTTCCCCGCTAGGCCTGCGTGAGCCTTGACCCAGTACAGAGAAACCTCTCTGCCTTGGGTCAATGCTTCACGCAGGTTCGCCCTGGCTTCAATCGCCAGGGGATGCGGGGAGTGGCTGTTGACAACAGTCTCGAGGGCCGAACGAGAGTCGCTTAAAATGGCAGAAGCTCCTCGGTGCTTAACTGCAAGCCCCGTGGCCTTGCATATGGCCAACAGTTCCGCCTGGTAGACAGTGCAGTACGGCGACAGGGCAAGCTTGACGGCTTTGGTTTCGGTGTCGCCATTCCATATAGAAATGGCGGCACCCACCTTGCCGTCAATCTTGCTCCCGTCAGTATAGTACCGCACTGCACTGTCTACCTGCTCGACCTCTTCGGAGGTCGAGAGGCAATGGAACTGCAGGCTCATATGGTCGGCCGGATGGGGCCTGTCCCGGAACGGTGTCGGTGCCTCTATTTGCCGATCCGCTAGATCTGGCAGGTCAGCCCCCCGTCGGCACTCGTACAGGGCGGCATTCTCCCTAATACGAATGTCGAGGGGGAGCAGCCCGGCCAGAGCTAGGGCGGCGTTTAGAGACACTGTCCGGTAAGCCCGGCAGAGCTTCTGCGCGAACCCGCGTTGCACGGCCTCCAACCTCTTCCGCGTTCCGACCTTGTTAGTGGACGGCGCCCAAACGGCGGCGGCATACGTGATAATGGGCTCCACGGTGGCCGTATATATTATACGGACCACCTCCGGGTGGAGCCCCCAGCTGGATCTGGCAGCTGCCGATACACGCTTGTAGACGTTCAACGCCTTTTCACAGACACTTTTGACATGGGCGTTGAACGTCAACTTGCTGTCTATCAGCAGCCCCAGAATCTTGATCTCCTCCACCGCGGCAATGGCGACTCCCCCCATGCTCAGGCGTGGGGTGTCATACTTAAGCTTATTGGTAAGCACCATTGCACTTGTTTTGTGCGGTGCAAACCTCAGCTTATTTATGACACCCCACTCCCGCACGTATTCGAGCGCTGAATTGCCGCGGCGTTCGATCTCCGCTGCGGTGGCACCGGAGAAGACGAGTACTACGTCATCGGCAAAAGCCTGGCAGTACTCGCCTCTCCGGGTCAGGCCAGCAAGCAGCGGGTCGATGAGGAGATTCCAAAGCAGGGGTCCCCCTATGGAGCCCTGCACGCAGCCTTTGCTGCACTCCCTGGTGTGTTCAGCTCCCGCGTACCGGACCGTTACCCGTCTCTCGCTCAGGTAGCTTCGCAGTATGGCGTCGAGTCGTGGTGGGCACTTGGCCCTCGCCAGCGCGACCTTCACCGCGGGCCACCAAGCGCTATCGAAGGCGCCCTCTATGTCTAGCGAGACCATCGTAACGAGTTTTTTCTCGCGAATTTCAGCTCGTACGTGGCCCACCAGATCACAGAGGGCGTCCTCGGTGCTGCGCTGTGCGGTGAACCCGTACTGGCGAGGGCAAAGTGCCGGCGCCAGATGGTGGCCGAGTCGTCGTACCACCATCTTCTCGAGCACTTTCCCCATGACCGGAAGCAGCCCTATGGGTCTGTACGACCGTGGATCCTGGTAGTCCGACTTCCCAGGTTTGCGGAACGCTACCACGGTCGCCTCCTTCCAGTCCTTCGGGAAGTACCCGAGTGCGAAGCACCTGTTAAATAGTGATAGATGGAGCTCCATGTTGGACAGAATGGCCCGCGCGCATATATCTGCCGTGAAACCCTCTGCCCCAGGGGCCTTTTTCGGATTGAAACTGAGCACCGCTGACCGAAGCTCCTCCTCGGTAAAGGCCGGTTCATGATCATCATGCACCAGAGCCTTTACCGGGATTTCGGCTTCGGCCCTGATGCTGCGGTGCTCCTCGGTTTCATTGTCCTGATGGTCCCTGGGGAAGAAGGTCCCCGCTAACACGCGCGCGGAGTCACTCTGGCCGACCGGAACTCCATTCTGCGAGAGCGGCAGCTCTTCCTCCCATTTGCCTGTCCTGCGAATCACCCGATAAATCCCCTCCCAGACCCCTTCCCTTGTCTGGCGCTCACAAAAGGCTTTCCAAGATGCTATTTGTGCTGCCTTCACCTCTGCTTCGTAGAGGACTTTGGCCGCCACATAATCATCCACGACGCTTTGCCGACGCGACTGTGAGGCCCAATGGACTCTGCGCTTCTTGGTCGCGACCGAGCGCTTCATCTGCTCCAACTCGGCGGACCACCACGGAACCTTGTATTGGCCTGATGGTTTGAGCTTGGGCATCGCAGTGTCGCACGCCTTCGCGACCGACCCCGTGTGTCTGCGTATGATATCGTTTAACGCACCCGCATCGCCAACTGACCGGATATCTTCTGCAGTAAGCTGGTTCAGCCCACACTCCTCGCTGAACTTACTGCAGAAGTGTTCCCAGTTGGCTTTGCGGGTGTTGTACACACGGGTCGTGCGTTCCACTGCGATGCCTTGTGCTCTACGGAGTTTAATTTTGAACATGATTCCGTTGTGGTCCGACGAAGTCAGGTCCTCGACTACCCTCCAGTCGTCGACCAAGGAGAGCAGGTCCGCGCTGCAACAAGTCACGTCGATAAAGCTCTTGAAGCGTCTACCCCTTCGCACGGTGTCGAACGTCGGGGTAGACCCTTGGTTAAGTATGTGGAGGCCAACTTCCTCCACGAATGCGGAAAATTTCCTTCCTCTTTTGTTCGTTTTTATGTCTCCCCACCATACATTCCTGGCGTTCGCATCCCCTCCAACAACCATCCTGGACCCACCAAGGGTCCTCTTGATGGAGGCCAAGCGCTCCAGATTAGGGGCCATCCTCTCCTTCTTATTTAGATAGTACGACACGGCGAGGACATCCCAGGCACTGGTGCGTAGCCGGACCACCACAACGTTGGTGGTGGTCATGTGAGGGAACTGTTCAACGCTGATGTCGCGGTTGAAGACCGCGACAGCAGCCTTCACAGTTCCCTCACCGCGATTCGTGCACTGGAATATCCTCACCCTGCCGTACTTCTTCATCTCCTTGATGGCCCCGACGTATGGCTCCTGAATAAGAGCTACGTCAACTCCTCTGCGCTGGGCCTCCATCATGAGCTCCTTAGTGGCTAACTTTTTACGTTGGAGGTTCACTTGCACCACGGCGTACAGTGCGGTACTGTCTGCAGCATTTGGGACGCCCGCGGCCACCTTAGCAATACGCTACCCCCTGCCGACTTATGGCGTCCCACTTCTGCCTAACTGGACAGTCCGCACTGAACGCCGTGTGAACGCCAGGTCCACACTTTGCCTTTGCGCAATTTATGCACGAGGGGCCATCCCCCCCGGCCACCGCAGGGCATTCCGCCCTTCGGTGCGGCCCCCCGCAATAAGCACAGAGGTCCGCGACCTCCGTGCATCGGGCCCTACCGTGGCCGAACGCAAGGCACCTCGTGCACTGTATGAGCGGGGAGTGGTCCTCAACCCGCACCTGCTGGATGTCCACATGGACCCTACCAGCCTCGATAAGTCGCCGCCATAACTTGGGGTGGACTTGGAGGACAGCGTGGCACTCTAATGCGTTCCGCGCTGACCTCCTAAATCGCACCGTGGCGGCGGTCTCGACTGCTGATAGGCCCTCCAGCAGGTGCCGGTTCTGGACCTGAAGGGCAGACACAATAGCCTGGTCCGAGTTGTACTTTAGGAGGTTTCGCAGCACCACTAACGGGTGCCGCGCTGGGGCCTCCCTCACATGCATCGCACTTTCAGCCTTCTCCATTCTTTCCCTCGCCTTTCTGAGGTCCGCCTCCGAAGCACAACTCAGGACCACCTTTCCATCCCTAACGGTCCTCACCCTGTCGACCCTAATGCCAGTCTTTGTGGCATCGAGGGCTTTCTTAATATTCTCGATGACTTGGGCGCTGGTGTTCTTCTCTGAGGACACCACAACGGAGTAGGATGGCCTCGTTGGTATGGGCCTGGCCAGGACCGCGGCGTAGGTGGGGGCTTGTCCCACCGTCGCCGCGACCGTCTGTTTGGCCTCCTTCAACGCCTCCTTAATTTGTCCTACCTCGTTGTGGTGCCCCTCGAGTGCCGCCCTTGCCCCTTCCATTTTGGCCGACAGGGTGGCCATCTCGGCTTTGTGAGCCGCCAGCATGTCCCTATGCTCTATCAATATTTTGTTTAGGCCCACTAGGCTGTGCGCAGGTCCTTCGCTCACCCGTTTTTTGGCACTGGGTGCCTTCTCCGTCGCCTCCGAGGTGGGGGGGGGCGCCGACGTGCCCTCTGATGCCTCAACCACCAACTGGCATAGCTCGTCGACGACCTCCTCCACCTCACACTTCGTAGTCTCTTTCAGCTTTGTGCCCTTTAGAATGGTTCCTACCCTGTGTTTAAGGGCCTTAGCCTGAGCGACCCATTCCGACTCCCTGCTTTTGGGGGTCCCTTGCGGACTCCTCCGCACACCTATGGGCCGCTCAGGCTCTGGCCCCTGGCCCTCCAACTTGCCCACCATCTCGCCCACGCTACGTCTCTTTTCCGGGGCGCTGGCGCCAGCCCCAGCACCGCCTTTGGTGCTGGTGCTCGCGCCAGCGTCCAACAACATCCTATTAATCTTCCTCTCTTTCTTTTCTTTGACTACGGTAGCCTGCGAGATGGTGGGTGGGCGCTTGGACTCCCCGGGTGAGCGACCTAGCACCATCTTGGACCTGCGCTGATTAGGGTGGGTGTAAAGGGCCCTACTCCTAACCTCTAACCTGGTGTGGGTGTAAAAGGCCCACACTAATTAATTTAATTAAAACCGTTGATTTAAATTCAAGCTAATGCCAAATACGGCGAGTCAATGAGAATAAAATTAAGTTAAACCTATATCTAAATTAAAATAAATAGTAAAACTTAACCTAAGTTAAAAATTGCCCAAAAGGGCAATAAGCCAATAGGCGGTCACACACAACAATAATAATACACAGAAAAATCAATAAAATACACAATAATGGGCCAATAGGCGGTCAAAAGACACAATTAAAAACACACAAAAATATGAAAGTCAAACACAAAAGAATATAAAATGTCAAATGGTGATAAAAATGGGCCAATAGGCGGTCAATAATATGTCAAAGTACAAAATAAAAATAAGAGAAATAAAAAGGGCCAATGCAGTCAGAAACACACTTAAAAACAAAAAATTAAAATTTTGGGGTAAGGTGAAAAGTAGACAGTACCCTCAAAATACACAAAAATACAATTATATATGGTCAATTAGTTAAAATGAAATTAAATGAGCCAATAGGCGGTCAGCACAAACACAAAAATACAATATAAAATTTAAAAAGAAATTTTGGTCAAGTGTGGGGAAGGGTGGAAGGTGGACAGTACCCAAAAAATGTATATAAAATACGGCGTAGGGTCCGTCCGGGGCGACCAGCGGCTAGCCCTTGCTAGCCTCGTACTATTGACCCCAAACACGCCCTATCCCGGTCCAACGGTCTGCGTGTTATGGCCCCCAGAAGTTTCCGGTTTGCGGATCCCGTTCCCGGTCCGGAAGGTGCCGGTATCCGGTGGGGTGTTACACCTTCTGGGGTTACTGGGGGGTCAGAAATTTGGTTATTTCTGACCTCCGAGCTCCGGTTTCCAAGATAATTGGGATCGAAGATCTGGTCACTCTGACCTCCCAACCCCGACCTCCGAAATAAATCGGTTAAAATTAATTTAAAAATTTTTAAAAAATGAGATTATTTAAAATTGATATAGAGTAAGTTGCGATACAATACAATAAAATAAAATAAATTAAATTAAATTAGATTAAATTAAATTAAAGTAAAATAAAATAAATTAAAATAAAATAAAATGAGATAAAATAGAATGAAATAAACTGAGATTAAAATAAAATAAAATAAAATAAAATAAAATAAGGTAAAATAAATAAAATAAAATAGAGTAAAATAAAATAAAATAAAATAGATTAAAATAGAATAAAGTAAAATAAAATGAAATAAAATAAAATAAAATAAAATAAATAAAATAAAATAAAATAAAATAAAATAAAATAAAATAAAATAAAATAAAATAAAATAAAATAAAATAAAATAAAATAAATAGAATATAATAAAAATAAATTTAAAATGAAATAAAATAAAGTAAATTAAAATAAAATAAAATAAGATAAATAAGGTAGAATAAATAAAATAAAATAAAATGAAATAAAATGAATTAAAATAAAATAAAATAAAATAGAATAAAATAAAATAAAATAAAATAAAATAAAATAAAATAAAATAAAATAAAATAAAATAAAATAAAATAAAATAAAATAAAATAAAATAAAATAAAATAAAATAAAATAAAATAAAATACAATAGAATAAAATAAGATTGACTAAATTAAAATAAAATAATTTAAAGTAAGATCAAATAAATTAAAAATAAAATAAAATAAAATAAAATAAATAAAATGAGTTAAAATAATATAAATTAAAAATAAAATAAAATAAAGTAAAATAATATAAAATAAATTAATATAAAATAATATAAAATAAATTTAAACAAATTTTAATAAAGTAATAGGTAGGTAATTCAAAATTCAAAAATAGAATTCCTGCCCCCCTCACACTTGACCACTAATATGACTAGAAATGATTTTTATTATTCAGGTCCCGTGGTTTGCTCCTCTGGGCTGAGTCGTGAGGAAATAGCTGTTTTCGTAATTATGTTGCCGAAATGTGTCCCCCCAATTTTGAATTTAAAAATCTGAAAAAATTACCCGTAACTGAAATGCGCTAAAAAATGACCCCTGCGGTATTACTTTTTTGATAACCCCCCCCAATTCCGAAAAACAGCCCCTTAAAATTTAGAATTTAGAATTTTGTGAAAAATTTGTCTGAAATTTGCCAACGTATACTATCTAAACGGTTCAGTATTTCTGAGATTTACTGCCTAACGTACCTTACAGGGGTCTTAAACCTCCTATAGAATTAGGTTTGCGCCGCTTTTCCTCACGATCTACCCCGGGAAAACAGTTTTTCCGCGGCAGCGTTTAAACGCTGACTCCGGCGGTTAAAAAGTGCTACACAAAAACTTTAAAAATCTTTAAAAAATATATCCCCCCAATATTTTAACTTTAATCCCCCAAAAACACAAACACAGGTTAGCCTACTATAATATTTTACGATAATATAAACAAAATTTACGCGATTGTGTCTTATTTTTGAATTTTTCTAATTAAAAGTATGATTTTTCCCTCGTGGCGTTCTTTTCTTCCCCAAAAGATGCTATGGTCTGTTGCAATTTTCCTGCTGTTTAGAACCAGGGTTGTAGCATATAATTTGGAAGGGTGTATAATGCCCTTCCAAGAGATGACAGTTATATTTCTTGAAGTCAACCCCCTGAGGGAGGGTGAGCCTTTAAAGTTCTGAGTTGAGGGTTTTAAACTTGTTTGACACCGTTCCCGTTTGTTTTGAGGGTCTTAGAATTGTCCAAAATTTTTGAAACTTTTTTATGAGCTACACTAGCTAAGGCACTATTATTTAACCCCTAAAAAATATAGGGTTGTCGATTCACTTTTCGAAATATAAAATCCGGAAATGTTTGAAAAATGATCCCACCTTTAGAGCTGATTATCTTCCGTCCCGGAGGTCGGAGCCTCACGGGACTTGCGGGGTTGCAATGGTCTCGCCGAGCCGGTTCTGGAGACGTGCCACAACCCCCGCTACGACCCTCCTTGATGGTAAGGATTTTGTTCGTGGTTTGACGGAACTGGTCGTAACTCCGGGGTTTTCCACCGGAAAAATCCCGGATTTGGTGGGCACGTACTCCAGACGATGATCTACCCCACTGCACTTCAAATTCGTAGGGTCGCCGCGACAAATCGCGCGGGGCACGCACTTTAAGAACTTCGGCCGGCGAAATCCGCGGTTTTTGGGCTATAGAATCGCCAATTCCGGTCGGATTTTAGAACGGTTTTTTGGATTCGATAGCTGTGGTTATTACGAATCTATAGAACCATTACACGGTACACTTGCACGATTTTTGCCACTTGCACTGATTTTTAAGCACGGAGCGTATTAAAATCGCTGTTTATGCCACGAATAGCGAAACGGGACTCCGGTTAGGTTAGGTTAGGTTAGGTTAGGTTAGGTTAGGTTAGGTTAGGTTAGGTTAGGTTAGGTTAGGTTAGGTTAGGTTAGGTTAGGTTAGGTTAGGTTAGGTTAGGTTAGGTTAGGTTAGGTTAGGTTAGGTTAGGTTAGGTTAGGTTTGGGGTGCCAATGTCGGAGAACCTCCTCGTGTGCTCGCCCTTCCATCTGGGCGAGCCGGTGCACCCTGGGCAACACTGGGAACGACTTTACCAGTGGCTAATGCTCCGACACAGGGGGGAAATCACGGTCCTGACCCGGCGTGGACAGGCGTGAGACGGCCACTCCTTGGACTTCTCGTTTATAGAAGCCCATTATGGAGTGGCCTGGGGCATACCGTACCAGAGCTCCCGCTCGGTACGGGGGCCCCCTTCACGGGGGCTGTATTAGGCAGTCTTCAGGCTGCCGAAGCCGGAACCCTGGCGCAAGTCAGAACCGGTGGGCACTGCCACGTGGCGGTGTCTGCGAGGAAGGACACCTCTATAAAAGAACCACTCGGTTGGAGCCTCCTGGCGTAGGCATTTCGCTGAAACCAGGAGGCGGGCCCGGTGTCTTCCCGACACCGTGGTGAGTCGTGTTGGCCGGATGGGTGCGCCTGTTCGGTCGTTCGGCGTCGGCCCGCAGCTCCGTTGTATCGGAGCTGTGGCGCCGCGATGGTGGTGCTCGGCTGAGTGGGCTTGCTCGCTCAGCCGCCGGTGTAGTCCCGCCGGCGTTTGGCCGAGTGTGCGGGACCAAAGTGGAAGACAACCACGTTAAAAAACAAATTAACAAAATGAAAAAGGTGAACCTCTCAACAACACACCAGGAGGGTACCGGTCGCCCCGCGACCGGAGAATCCCTCCATGGCGGGGAGTCAGCACACACCCAGGTGTGTGATGACTCACCGCCATGCAGTCCCGTCGTATCTGGTGGGGACACAGGCCACCTAACTACGACAGAACCGGGGAGCAGACCCAGCGCTCCCAAAACAGCGTCGAGTGCGTACTGTGGTACGCGGAGCCGGCGCTCGCGAACGTTTTATCGTTCGCCGGGCTCAGCAGGTGCCCAGGAGGGGACCGAGGCGTCGCCTTTGGCGACGAGAGCCGGTCGCTCTCGGTCGAGGTCGCCGTCCCCGACAAGGACGAGCCCAGAAAGTGCGGGCAAGGCATCGCAGCAAACGAAGGCAGAGGAGACCGAGGCGTCGCCTTTGGCGACGAGTGCCGGTCTCCCGCCGTCGAGGTCGCCGTCCCTCACCAGGACGGCCAAGAAGGGTGTGACGCCCGCAACCACACCCCGTGGCAGGAGACCCGTGGTGGTCCTGAAGCGGCTGTTCATACGCCCGACGAACGCCAGCTCCACCCGGGACCCATCGGAGGCTGGGGACGACGTCATGGTGCAGGAGGACCGGGGGAACCAGACGTTCTTCCGGGCGAGCCTCGGCACCCCCATCGGGGAGAACGTCACCACTCCTCCGGTGTTCCAGCGGAAGCGGCAGGCATCGACGTCGCCCCCGGACACCACAAGTTCCGCAGACTCTGCGGCCGAAAGTGGTGGGAAGCCGGAACCCGCCAGAAAGCCCGGGAGTAAAAGGGGCAGGGGTCGCCCCCCTACCACGGGCCGGTACGTCGGCCTCGCAGCTGCGCAGGCCGAGCTGAATGCGCAGAGGCGCCTGGCACTGGACCTCGACGCTGAGGAGGAGCTTGCGGCCAAGACAGCGGCCATCCGCCGCCGTCCTCCGTCAGAGGGCAAGCCGAGGGTGGAGGGCTACTCCTGCCCGGCGGAGTCAGCGCGGACAGCACCGAGTGCGACTCTATGCCAGTGGGCTAGGGAGGGGCTGGACGCCCTCGGCATGGTCGGGGCGAGGTCCAAGAACCTGAAGGGTACATATGTACGCGTCATCAATGACGCGTCGTGTACCCTTCAGGCAGTCTTCGAGGAGCTCAGGCGGAGAACGGCCTCGGAGGAGTCACAGCTACTGGAGAAGGAGGTTGGCAGGCAAGCGGCTCTGCTGGAGCTGCAGACCCGAAAGCTGGAGGAGCAGGCTGCGGAGATAAGGCAGCAAGCTCTCCAGCTGATAGAGTTGAGGGCGGAGATCGCGGCCTTGAGCCGGCCGGCGGCGGTGGCGCAGGCTGCTCCAACTCTCGCCGTGGAAGCAGGAGGGCCATCGCTGAAAGAGGAGGTGATGCGCGCCGTGAAGTTGGTCGTCGGCGAATTGGTGGCCGACCGGATCGCCCCAATTGAGGCCAGACTCGGCCGAGAGACCGGACCCAGGGTCGCCTCCTCCGATCCCGCATCGATCTCTCCGCGGACGGCCCCCGGCCAGCCCATGGAGGCAGTGGTGGCTCCACCGCCGCCACCGGCTTCGACGTCGCCTGCGCCTCTGCCCGGCTTGGATGTCCCCAAATCCAGGGGGAAGAAGAAGTCGGGCAGAGGCAAGAAGGGGAAGGCCGCTGCCGCTCCTGCGGCCGCTCCTGCAGCCGCTTCTGCAGCCGCTCCTGCAGCCGCTCCTGCAGCCGCTCCTGCAGCCCCAGAGTCCGTACCAGTTCCGCCACCACAAGTCCCCACGGAGGAACCGTGGAGTGTGGTGGCGGCCAAGAAGAAAGGAACGAGGAAGGGGAAGGCCGCCAAGGCGACCCCGGCTTCCACCCGGCGGCCTCCTCCTCCTCCTCCTCCTACTCCACGCCGAGGAAAGCCCTCCGCTGCTCCCCAGAGCAAGCCCGGCGCCAACCTGCGTCCCCCGTCGACGGCGGCTGTAGTTCTCACGCTGCGGCCGGCTGCCGCCGAGGGGGGCGCTAGCTACGAGGCGCTTATCAAAGCTGCAAAGGCCTCAATTAAGTTGGCCCAACTGGGGATCACGGAGGGCGTCAAAATCAAGACGGCCGCCACCGGAGCCCGCCTCTTCGAGATCGGAGGCGAGGATAGAGAGGCGAGGGCGGACCGTCTAGCGGCAAGGCTGCGAGAGGTCCTCCCTGCGGAGACGGTAACGGTCTCCAGGCCTGTGAGGTGTGCAGAACTGCGCATCTCCGGGCTGGATGACTCCGTCTCCGCGGCAGAGGTGGCGGCCAGCGTGGAGTCCGCCGGCGGGTGCCCCGAGGGTACGGCCAGACCCGGCTCTTTACACCGGGACTGGCGAGGCCTCGGGGTTGTGTTCGTCAAGTGCCCGGTGGCCGCGGCCAAGAAATTGGCTGCGGCCGGGAGGCTACTGGTGGGGTGGTCGGCGGCTCATGTGAAGCTCGTCGACCCCAAGCCCCTTCGGTGCTACCGGTGCCTCCACACCGGGCACATAAAGGCCAAGTGCACCTCGGATGTAGACCGCAGCGACTACTGCTACCGCTGCGGCGCGCCGGGGCACCTAATGGCCCAGTGCACTGCCGCCTTGCGCTGCGCTTTGTGCGAGGCGGCAGACAAGCCGGCGGATCACCGGCTTGGGAGTGCAGCGTGCACCACTCCCAAGCCGAAGAAGAAGAAGAGAAAGAAGAAGCCTCAAAAGGCAAAGCCCGTGGTGTCGGGGCAGAAGGCTGGCGGCGGCGTCATAGCCCCGTCTAGGCCCGATCCACCGTCCCCAAGGCCTGTAGAGGTAGCGCCGATGGTCACCGATTAGTGGGACTATCGGCGTGCTCCAGGCGAACCTAAACCACTGCGCCGCCGCTCAGGACCTTTACATCCAGAGCATGGCGCAGTGGCAGACCGGAGTAGGGATAATCACCGAGCCCTACCGACCTATCCCGCCCGATTCGCATTGGGCGGTTGACCGGGAGGGCTTGGTGGCTCTGGTCTCGCGCGCGGCTGCCGGTGCGCCCCCCCTATTGAGGATCAGGAGGGGGCGCTGTTGCGTGGCGGCCGCCGTGGGTTCGGTGACGGTGGTCGGAGCGTACTGCTCTCCGAATCGGAGCCTGTCTTGGTTCGAGCGTCTCCTGGAGGAGCTGGGAACGCTCGTGCGACAGGCTCACCCTTCACCCGTGCTCGTGGCTGGCGATTTCAACGCCAAGTCCACGGCATGGGGATCCCCCGCTACTTGTCCGCGGGGGGAGGCACTGGAAGATTGGTTGGTCTCGTCCGGGTTGATTCTGCTCAACCGGGGGACCGTCGACACGTGGGCGCGGCAACAGAGCGGGTCTATCGTGGACCTCACGTTCGCGTCCCCCGCTCTGGTGCCCCGTGTCCAAGGCTGGGAAGTCCTGGAGGGGGCGGAGACGTTATCGGACCACCGATACATTCGGTTCCGAATCTCCCCCCTTCCGGTTGCCCCGAACAGCCTGGGTGGTCCTCCGCGTGGGGAGGACAACCCGAGATGGGCCCTAAGGCGGCTGAACCGCGAGCGTCTCGCGGAGGCCGCCTTGGTCCAAAGTTGGATTCCAGTGCCGGAGGGTCCGGTGGATGTGGATGAGGAAGCCGATTGGCTCAACGCGGCCATGACGCAGGTGTGCGACGCTAGCATGCCTCGCGTCGGGCCCCCCTCTCCACATCGTAAGGTGTATTGGTGGTCGCCCCAGCTAGCGCAGCTCCGTGCTGCGTGCGTGGCGGCGCGCCGCAGGTACACCCGAAGCCGGCGAAGACGACGTCGCGACGGAGCCCTGGAGACTCGGCTGTACGACGCGTACAGGGAGGCGAGAGCCGCCCTGCGCGCGGAAATCGCCGAGTCCAAGAAAAGGGCTTGGGAGGCAATGCTGGAGTCGATCGACCGCGACCCGTGGGGGAGGCCGTATCGGATGGTGCGTCATAAGCTCCGTCCCTGGGCCCCCCCGGTGACGCAATCGCTCCAGCCTGCGCTCGTGGAACAGATAGTAGCAGCTCTGTTCCCCGACCGGGGAGAGTTCGCTCCCCCTCCTATGGTCGGCGACGATGTCGCGGAGAGCAGTAGAGGACTTGTGCACGCGGAGGAAGCAGCATCGCCCGAGGTCACTCCCGGGCATCTGAGGGCGGCGGTCGCAAGGCTCAAGGCCAAGAACACCGCCCCAGGGCCCGACGGTATTCCCGGTCGGGCCTGGGCATTGGCTCTGCCCGATGCCTTAGAAGAGAGAGTGGCACGGCTGCTTACCTCCTGCCTGGAACAGGGCAAGTTTCCCCGCAGGTGGAAGGTGGGGAAACTTGTCCTCATCAAGAAGGAGGGACGACCGGCGGATTCGCCTTCGGCCTATCGGCCCATCGTGTTGCTCGACGATATCGGGAAGGTGTTCGAGCGTGTGCTCGCCCACCGTATCGTCGAGCACCTGGACGGTCCCGGGCCGGGTCTCTGCGATGTCCAGTATGGTTTCCGCAGAGCCCGGTCGACGGTGGACGCGATCCGCCGGGTGCAGTCCCTAGTGAAGGACGCGGCTTCGGGGACCGGGGTGGTATTGGCGGTGAGTTTAGACATCGCCAATGCTTTTAACACCCTCCCCTGGAGCTGCATCCATGAGGCGCTGCGCTACCATCGTGTGCCGGACTGCCTGCGGAGGGTAGTTCTGTCCTACCTCTCCCAACGGGCAGTCACCTATCCGACACAGGATGGTGGCGCCGCTCTGAGAGCAATGTCGTGCGGCGTTCCGCAGGGCTCCGTTTTAGGACCCCTGCTGTGGAACGTCGGCTATGACTGGGTGCTGCGCGGTGCGACTCTTCGGGGGGTCAGCGTAACGTGTTACGCTGACGATACCCTCGTCACCGCGCAGGGGGATACCTACAGGGAGGCGGCTCTCAGAGCAACAGCCGGAGTGGCCCACTTCGTGAGGCGAATCCGCCTTATTGGGTTGGAGGTCGCCTTGCAGAAGTCCGAGGCGGTTTGTTTTTCTTCCCCTCGGTCGGCGCCGCCGGCTGGAGCGCACATTGTGGTGGGCGGAGTATCGATCGGCATACGAAAGACGATGCGTTATTTGGGCATCGTCCTCGATAGCCGATGGTGCTTCCGGGAGCACTTCCAGGGACTCGCACCCCGACTCGTGGGTGCTGCGAGGGCGCTTGGTTGTCTGCTCCCGAATCTCGGTGGGCCCTCGGGCAGCTGCCGACGCCTTTACACGTCGGTGGTTCGCTCGATGGCACTATACGGGGCGCCCATATGGGTAGAGGCCCTCGACGCCGAAAATATCGCGCTGCTGCGACGGGCGCAGCGGGCGATGGCGTTGAGGGTCGTGAGAGGGTACGGCACGGTCTCGCTCGAGGCCGCGTGCGTGCTCGCAGGAACTCCACCATGGGACCTGGAGGCCGAGGTGTTGGCGGAAGTTTTCTGCCGGACCTCTGAGGCCAGGGCCCGGGGAGTCGGCCCGCCGCCGAGGGAGGTCGCGTGCTGGAGGGAGGACCTCCGGGGCGATCTTCTTAGGCGGTGGTCCGAGCGGTTGGAAGAGCCTCGCGCCGGTGTTCTGACCATCGACGCGATCCGACCCATCCTGCAGGAGTGGGTCGACAGGCGGCACGGGGCGGTCACCTTTCGCCTGGCGCAGATGCTCACCGGACACGGTTGTTTCGGTGAGTATCTGTTCCGGGTGGCCAAGAGGGAGCCGTCTCCGGTGTGCCACAGCTGCGGCCACCCCGAGGACACAGCCACGCACACGCTGGCGGAGTGCCCGGGGTGGAGCCGTCAACGCGCAGCTCTTGTCGACGTAGTCGGCGCCGACCTAACGCTCTCGACCATCATCCAGGCGATGGTCGACAGTGAGGCGGCGTGGACGGCGATGATCACGTTCAGCGAGGACGTGATCTCGCTCAAGGAGGAGGCGGAGCGGATCAGGGAACTGGATCCTCTCGCTGATCCGATCCGTCGCAGGCGAGTCGGGCGAAGGCGGGCCGCGACGCTCCATCGCGGCCTTCCTCCTTGACGGGGACTCACGGCCCGCGGTACCAGGACTACCGCCGGCCGTGCAACGCCAGGTCCCCCCAGGTCGGTAGTGTCGTGTCTGCACACTGTACCTAGTAGGATGTCGTCCCCCCTACCCATAGGATGACACCACTGAAGGAAGCCCCTCCCGCTTTTTACACGGGAGGTGTGGCTGACCGCTGCGGGTGTTGTGGATGTTGTGACCTTGTTCCCACGACACCCGCCCACTAGAAGCGGAGAAAGAGGACACCCCGGTTAGGTTTAGTCCGTGCGAGTCGGACATAACCCGCGTGCGTCCTGGCACGCGGGTATCCATAACGGATTCCCCCGGGTTAAAAAAAAAAAAAAAAAAAAAAAAAAAAAAAAAAAAAAAAAAAAAAAAAAAAAAAAAAAAAAAAAAAAAAAAAAAAAAAAAAAAAAAAAAAAAAAAAAAAAAAAGGTTAGGTTAGGTTAGGTTAGGTTAGGTTAGGTTAGGTTAGGTTAGGTTAGGTTAGGTTAGGTTAGGGGGGTGCCAATGTCGGAGGGGGTGCCAATGTCGGAGAACCTCCACGTGTGCTCGCCCTTCCATCTGGGCGAGCCGGTGCACCCTGGGCAACACTGGGAACGACTTTACCAGTGGCTAATGCTCCGACACAGGGGGGGAAACCACGGTCCTGACCCGGCGTGGACAGGCGTGAGACGGCCACTCCTTGGACTTCTCGTTTATAGAAGCCCATTATGGAGTGGCCTGGGGCATACCGTACCTGAGCTCCCGCTCGGTACGGGGGCCCCCTTCACGGGGGCTGTATTAGGCAGTCTTCAGGCTGCCGAAGCCGGAACCCTGGCGCAAGTCAGAACCGGTGGGCACTGCCACGTGGCGGTGTCTGCGAGGAAGGACACCTCTATAAAAGAACCACTCGGTTGGAGCCTCCTGGCGTAGGCATTTCGCTGAAACCAGGAGGCGGGCCCGGTGTCTTCCCGACACCGTGGTGAGTCGTGTTGGCCGGATGGGTGCGCCTGTTCGGTCGTTCGGCGTCGGCCCGCAGCTCCGCTGCATCGGAGCTGTGGTGCCGTGATGGTGGGGTTCGGCTGAGTGGGCTTTGCTCGCTCGGCCGTCCGTGCAGTCCCGCCGGCGTTTGGCCGAGTGTGCGGGACCAATGTGGAGACAACCACGTTAAAAAACAAAAAAATAACAACAAAACAAAACAAAACAATCATGAAAAAGGTGAACTCTAAAACTGTACACCAGGAGGGTACCGGTCGCTCCGCGATCGGAGAATCCCTCCATGGCGGGGAGTCAGCACACACCCAGGTGTGTGATGACTCACCGCCATGCTGTCCCGTCGTATCTGGTGGGGACAAAGGCCACCTTAACGTGACGGAACCGGGGAGCAGACCCAGCGCTCCCAAATCAACAGCGTCGAGTGCGTACACCGGTACGCGGAGCCGGCGCTCGCGGACGTTCTATCGCTCGCCGGGCTCATCAGGTGCCCAGGAGAACACCGAGGCGTCGCCTTTGGCGACGAGAGCCGGTCGTTCCCAGTCGAGGTCGCCGTCCCCGACAAGGACGAGCCCAGTTTGTGCGGGCATGCCATCGCAGCCTACGAATGAAAAGGAGACCGAGGCGTCGCCTCCGGCGACGAGTGCCGGTCTCCCGCCGTCGAGGTCGCCGTCCCTCACGAGGACAACCAAGAAGGGGGATGCCGCAGTTAGCGCCACAACCACACCTCGTGGCAGGAGACCCGTGGTGGTGCTGAAGAGGCTCTTCGTACACTCGATGTACCCCAGCTCCACCCGGGAGTCTTCGGAGGCCGAGGAGGACGTCATGGTGCAGGAGGACCGGGGGAACCAGACGTTCTTCCGAGCGAGTCTCGGCACCCCGACCGGGGAGAACGTCGCCACTCCTCCGGTGTTCCAGCGGAAGCGGCAGGCTTCGACGTCGCCTCCAGATACCACCAGTTCCGCAGGGTCTGCTGCGGAAAGTGGTGGTGGGAAGCCGGAACTCAACAGAAAGCCCGTGAGCAAAAGGGGCAGGGGTCGCCCCCCTACCACGGGCCGGTACGTTGGCCTTGCGGCGGCGCAGGCGGAGCTCAACGCGCAGAGGCGCCTGGCCCTGGACCTCGACGCGGAGGAGGAGGTTGCGGCCAAGACAGCGGCCATCCGCCGCCGTCCTCCGTCGGAGGGCAAGCCGAGGGCGGAGGGTTACTCCTGCCCGGTGGAGTCAGCGCGGACAGCGCCTAGCGCGACCCTATGCCAGTGGGCTAGGGAGGGGCTGGACGCCCTCGGCATGGTCGGGGCGAGGTCGAAGAACCTGAAGGGGACATATGTACGCGTCATCAACGACGCGTCGTATACCCTTCAGGCAGTCTTCGACGAGCTCAGGCGGAGAACGGCGACGGAGGAGACGCAGCTGCTGGAGAGGGAGGTTTCCAGGCAAGCGACTCAGCTGGAGCTGCAGACCCGGAAGCTGGAGGAGCAGGCTGCGGAGATCAAGCAGCAAGCTCTCCAGCTGATGGAGTTGAGGGCGGAGATTGCGGCCCTGAGCCGGCCGGCGCCGCTGGCCCAAGCTGCTACAACTCCCTCCATGGAAGCAGGTGATGCGACGTCGCTCAAGGAGGAGGTGATGCGAGCGGTGAGGCTGGTCGTCGGCGATTTGGTGGCCGAGCGGATCGCCCCAATCGAGGCCAGACTCGGCCGGGAAACCGCATCCAACGTCGCCCCCTCCAACCCTGTCTTGTTTCCTCCGCGGACGGCTCCAGGCCAGTCCATGGAGGCAGCGGTGGCTCCACCACCGGCGTCGACGTCGCCTGCGCCTCTGCCCGGCTTGGATGTCCCCAAATCCAAGGGGAAGAAGAAGTCGGGCAGAGCCAAGAAGGGTAAGGCCGCTGCCGTTCCTGCAGCTGCTCCTGCGGCCGCTCCAGCAGCCCCGGAGTCCCGACCAGCCCCGCCACCACCAGTCCCCACGGAGGAACCGTGGAATGTGGTGGCGGCAAAGAAGAAGAAGGAGAAGAAGAAGGGGAAGGTCGCCAAGGCGACCCCGGCTTCCACCCGGCGGCCTCCTCCTCCTCCTCCTACTCCACGCCGAGGGAAGCCCTCCGCTGCTCCCCAGAGCAAGCCCGGCGCCAACCTGCGTCCCCCGACGACGGCGGCTGTAGTTCTTACGCTACGGCCGGCTGCCGCCGAGGGGGGCGCTAGCTACGAGGCGCTCATTAAGGCGGCCAAGGCATCCATCAAGTTGGCCCAGCTGGGGATCACGGAGGGCGTGAAGATTAAGACGGCCGCCACCGGAGCCCGCCTCCTCGAGATCGGAGGCGAGGATCGAGAGGCGAGGGCGGACCGTCTAGCAGCAAGGCTGCGAGAGGTCCTCCCTGCGGAGACGGTAACGGTCTCCAGGCCTGTGAGGTGTGCAGAATTGCGCATCTCCGGGCTGGATGACTCCGTCTCCGCGGCAGAGGTGGCGGCCAGCGTGGAGTCCGCCGGCGGGTGCCCCGAGGGTACGGCCAGGCCCGGCTCTTTACACCGGGACTGGCGAGGCCTCGGGGTAGTGTTTGTTAAGTGCCCGGTGGCCGCGGCCAAGAAATTGGCTGCGACCGGGAGGCTACTGGTGGGGTGGTCGGCGGCTCAAGTGAAGCTCGTCGACCCCAAGCCCCTTCGGTGTTACCGGTGCCTCCACACCGGGCACACGAAGGCCAAGTGCACCTCGGACGTAGACCGCAGCGACTACTGCTACCGCTGCGGCGCGCCGGGGCACCTAATGGCCCAGTGCTCTGCCGCCTTGCGCTGCGCTTTGTGCGAGGCGGCAGACAAGCCGGCGGATCACCGGCTTGGGAGTGCAGCGTGCACCACTCCCAAGCCGAAGAAAAAGAAGAAGAGAAAGAAGAAGCCTCTAAAGGCAAAGCCCGTGGAGTCGGGGCAGAAGGCTGGCGGCGGCGTCATAGCCCCGTCTAGGCCCGATCCACCGTCCCCAAGGCCTGTAGAGGTAGCGCCGATGGTCACCGATTAGTGGGACTATCGGCGTGCTCCAGGCGAACCTAAACCACTGCGCCGCCGCTCAGGACCTTTACATCCAGAGCATGGCGCAGTGGCAGACCGGAGTAGGGATAATCACCGAGCCCTACCGACCTATCCCGCCCGATTCGCATTGGGCGGTTGACCGGGAGGGCTTGGTGGCTCTGGTCTCGCGCGCGGCTGCCGGTGCGCCCCCTTTATTGAGGATCAGGAGGGGGCGCTGTTGCGTGGCGGCCGCCGTGGGTTCGGTGACGGTGGTCGGAGTGTACTGCTCTCCGAATCGGAGCCTGTCTTGGTTCGAGCGTCTCCTGGAGGAGCTGGGAACGCTCGTGCGACAGGCTCACCCTTCACCCGTGCTCGTGGCTGGCGATTTCAACGCCAAGTCCACGGCA
The DNA here is from genome assembly GCA_949126895.1 of Eilema caniola. Taxonomy (NCBI): domain Eukaryota; kingdom Metazoa; phylum Arthropoda; class Insecta; order Lepidoptera; family Erebidae; genus Eilema; species Eilema caniola. The sequence continues at coordinate 18,030 of OX421486.1, read as the reverse complement.
TGGGGATCCCCCGCTACTTGTCCGCGGGGGGAGGCACTGGAAGATTGGTTGGTCTCGTCCGGGTTGATTCTGCTCAACCGGGGGACCGTCGACACGTGGGCGCGGCAACAGAGCGGGTCTATCGTGGACCTCACGTTCGCGTCCCCCGCTCTGGTGCCCCGTGTCCAAGGCTGGGAAGTCCTGGAGGGGGCGGAGACGTTATCGGACCACCGATACATTCGGTTCCGAATCTCCCCCCTTCCGGTTGCCCCGAACAGCCTGGGTGGTCCTCCGCGTGGGGAGGACAACCCGAGATGGGCCCTAAGGCGGCTGAACCGCGAGCGTCTCGCGGAGGCCGCCTTGGTCCAAAGTTGGATTCCAGTGCCGGAGGGTCCGGTGGATGTGGATGAGGAAGCCGATTGGCTCAACGCGGCCATGACGCAGGTGTGCGACGCTAGCATGCCTCGCGTCGGGCCCCCCTCTCCACATCGTAAGGTGTATTGGTGGTCGCCCCAGCTAGCGCAGCTCCGTGCTGCGTGCGTGGCGGCGCGCCGCAGGTACACCCGAAGCCGGCGAAGACGACGTCGCGACGAAGCCCTGGAGACTCGGCTGTACGACGCGTACAGGGAGGCGAGAGCCGCCCTGCGCGTGGAAATCGCCGAGTCCAAGAAAAGGGCTTGGGAGGCAATGCTGGAGTCGATCGACCGCGACCCGTGGGGGAGGCCGTATAGGACGGTGCGTCAAAAGCTCCGTCCCTGGGCCCCCCCGGTGACGCAATCGCTCCAGCCTGCGCTCGTGGAACAGATAGTAGCAGCTCTGTTCCCCGACCGGGGAGAGTTCACTCCCCCTCCCATGGTCGGCGACGATGTCGCGGAGAGCAGTAGAGGACTTGTGCACGCGGAGGAAACAGCATCGCCCGAGGTCACTCCCGGGCATCTGAGGGCGGCGGTTGCAAGGCTCAAGGCCAAAAACACCGCCCCAGGGCCCGACGGTATTCCCGGTCGGGCCTGGGCATTGGCTCTGCCCGATGCCTTAGAAGAGAGAGTGGCACGGCTGTTTACCTCCTGCCTGGAACAGGGCAAGTTTCCCCGCAGGTGGAAGGTGGGGAAACTTGTCCTCATCAAGAAGGAGGGACGACCGGCGGATTCGCCTTCGGCCTATCGGCCCATCGTGTTGCTCGACGATATCGGGAAGGTGTTCGAGCGTGTGCTCGCCCACCGTATCGTCGAGCACCTGGACGGTCCCGGGCCGGGTCTCTGCGATGTCCAGTATGGTTTCCGCAGAGCCCGGTCGACGGTGGACGCGATCCGCCGGGTGCAGTCCCTAGTGAAGGACGCGGCTTCGGGGACCGGGGTGGTATTGGCGGTGAGTTTAGACATCGCCAATGCTTTTAACACCCTCCCCTGGAGCTGCATCCATGAGGCGCTACGCTACCATCGTGTGCCGGACTGCCTGCGGAGGGTAGTTCTGTCCTACCTCTCCCAACGGGCAGTCACCTATCCGACACAGGATGGTGGCGCCGCTCTGAGAGCAATGTCGTGCGGCGTTCCGCAGGGCTCCGTTTTAGGACCCCTGCTGTGGAACGTCGGCTATGACTGGGTGCTGCGCGGTGCGACTCTTCGGGGGGTCAGCGTAACGTGTTACGCTGACGATACCCTCGTCACCGCGCAGGGGGATACTTATAGGGAGGCGGCTCTCAGAGCAACAGCCGGAGTGGCCCACTTCGTGAGGCGAATCCGCCTTATTGGGTTGGATGTCGCCTTGCAGAAGTCCGAGGCGGTTTGTTTTTCTTCCCCTCGGTCGGCGCCGCCGGCTGGAGCGCACATTGTGGTGGGCGGAGTGTCGATCGGCATACGAGGGGCGATGCGTTATTTGGGCATCGTCCTCGATAGCCGATGGCGCTTCCGGGAGCACTTCCAGGGACTCGCGCCCCGACTCGTGGGTGCTGCGAGGGCGCTTGGTCGTTTGCTCCCGAATCTCGGTGGGCCCTCGGGCGGCTGCCGACGCCTTTACACGTCGGTGGTTCGCTCGATGGCACTATACGGGGCGCCCATATGGGTAGAGGCCCTCGACGCCGAAAATATCGCGCTGCTGCGACGGGCGCAGCGGGTGATGGCGTTGAGGGTCGTGAGAGGGTACGGCACGGTCTCGCTCGAGGCCGCGTGCGTGCTCGCAGGAACTCCACCATGGGACCTGGAGGCAGAGGTGTTGGCGGAAGTTTTCTGCCGGACCTCTGAGGCCAGGGCCCGGGGAGTCGGTCCGCCGCCGAGGGAGGTCGCGTGCTGGAGGGAGGACCTCCGGGGCGATCTTCTTAGGCGGTGGTCCGAGCGGTTGGAAGAGCCTCGCGCCGGTGTTCTGACCATCGACGCGATCCGACCCATCCTGCAGGAGTGGGTCGACAGGCGGCACGGGGCGGTCACCTTTCGCCTGGCGCAGATGCTCACCGGACACGGTTGTTTCGGTGAGTATCTGTTCCGGGTGGCCAAGAGGGAGCCGTCTCCGGTGTGCCACAGCTGCGGCCACCCCGAGGACACAGCCACGCACACGCTGGCGGAGTGCCCGGGGTGGAGTCGTCAACGCGCAGCTCTTGTCGACGTAGTCGGCGCCGACCTAACGCTCTCGACCATCATCCAGGCGATGGTCGACAGTGAGGCGGCGTGGACGGCGATGATCACGTTCAGCGAGGACGTGATCTCGCTCAAGGAGGAGGCGGAGCGGATCAGGGAACTGGATCCTCTCGCTGATCCGATCCGTCGCAGGCGAGTCGGGCGAAGGCGGGCCGCGACGCTCCATCGCGGCCTTCCTCCTTGACGGGGACTCACGGCCCGCGGTACCAGGACTACCGCCGGCTGTGCAACGCCAGGTCCCCCCAGGTCGGTAGTGTCGTGTCTGCACACTGTACCTAGTAGGATGTCGTCCCCCCCTACCCATAGGACGACACCACTGAAGGAAGCCCCTCCCGCTCTTTACACGGGAGGTGTGGCTGACCGCTGCGGGTGTTGTGGTTGTTGTGACCTTGTTCCCACGACACCCGCCCACTAGAAGCGGAGAAAGAGGACACCCCGGTTAGGTTTAGTCCGTGCGAGTCGGACATAACCCGCGTGCGTCCTGGCACGCGGGTATCCATAACGGATTCCCCCGGGTTAAAAAAAAAAAAAAAAAAAAAAAAAAAAAAGGTTAGGTTAGGTTGGGGTGCCAATGTCGGAGAACCTCCTCGTGTGCTCGCCCTTCCATCTGGGCGAGCCGGTGCACCCTGGGCAACACTGGGAACGACTTTACCAGTGGCTAATGCTCCGACACAGGGGGGAAATCACGGTCCTGACCCGGCGTGGACAGGCGTGAGACGGCCACTCCTTGGACTTCTCGTTTATAGAAGCCCATTATGGAGTGGCCTGGGGCATACCGTACCTGAGCTCCCGCTCGGTACGGGGGCCCCCTTCACGGGGGCTGTATTAGGCAGTCTTCAGGCTGCCGAAGCCGGAACCCTGGCGCAAGCCAGAACCGGTGGGCACTGCCACGTGGCGGTGTCTGCGAGGAAGGACACCTCTATAAAAGAACCACTCGGTTGGAGCCTCCTGGCGTAGGCATTTCGCTGAAACCAGGAGGCGGGCCCGGTGTCTTCCCGACACCGCGGTGAGTCGTGTTGGCCGGATGGGTGCGCCTGTTCGGTCGTTCGGCGTCGGCCCGCAGCTCCGTTGTATCGGAGCTGTGGCGCCGGGATGGTGGTTGTTCGGCTGAGTGAGCTTGCTCGCTCGGCCGTCCGGTGCAGTCCCGCCGGCGTTTGGCCGAGTGTGCGGGACCAAAGTGGAAGACAACCACGTTAAAAAACAAAATCACGACAAATCAAAATGAAAAAGGTGAACTTGAAAACTTCACACCAGGAGGGTACCGGTCGCCCCGCGACCGGAGAATCCCTCCATGGCGGGGAGTCAGCACACACCCAGGTGTGTGATGACTCACCGTCATGCAGTCCCATCGTATCTGGTGGGGACACAGGCCACCTAAATGCGACACAACCGGGGAGCAGACCCAGCGCTCCCAGAACAGCAGCGTCGAGTGCGTACAGTGGTACGCGGAGCCGGCGCTCGCGAACGTTTTATCGTTCGCCGGGCTCAGAAGGTGCCCAGGAGGAGACCGAGGCGTCGCCTTCGGCGACGAGAGCCGGTCGCTCTCAATCGAGGTCGCCGTCCCCGAAAAGGACGAGCCCAGACAGTGCGGGCATGCCATCGCCAACGAAGGCAAAGGAGACCGAGGCGTCGCCTTTGGCGACGAGTGCCGGTCTCCCGCCGTCGAGGTCGCCGTCCCTCACGAGGACGGCCAAGAAGGGGGATGCGACAGCCGCAGTCAGCGCCACAACCACACCCCGTGGCAGGAGACCCGTGGTGGTGCTGAAGCGGCTGTTTATACGCCCAATGCATCCCAGCTCCACCCGGGATTCATCGGACGGAGCTGAGGACGACGACGTCATGGTGCAGGAGGACCGGGGGAACCAGACGTTCTTCCGAGCGAGTCTCGGCACCCCGACCGGAGAGAACGTCGCCACGCCCCCGGTGTTCCAGCGGAAGCGGCAGGCGTCGACGTCGCCCCCAGACACCACTAGTTCCGCACAGTCTGCGGCGGAAAGTGGTGGGAAGCCGGGATCCGCACGAAGGCCCGTGAGCAAAAGGGGCAGGGGTCGCCCCCCTACCACGGGTCGGTACGTCGGCCTTGCGGCGGCGCAGGCCGAGCTAAACGCGCAGAGGCGCCTGGCCCTGGACCTCGACGCGGAGGAGGAGGTTGCGGCCAAGACAGCGGCCATCCGCCGCCGTCCTCCGTCGGAGAGCAAGCCGAGGGCCGAGGGCTACTCCTGCCCGGCGGAGTCAGCGCGAACAGCGCCGAGCGCGACTCTCTGCCAGTGGGCCAGGGAGGGGCTGGACGCCCTCGGCATGGTCGGGAAAAGGTCGAAGAACCTGAAGGGAACTTATGTACGCGTCATTAACGACGCGTCGTACACCCTTCAGGCAGTCTTCGACGAGCTCAGGCGGAGAACGGCGTCGGAGGAGACGCAGCTGCTGGAGAAGGAGGTCAGCAGGCAAGCGGCTCAGCTGGAGCTGCAGACCCGTAAGCTGGAGGAGCAGGCTGCGGAGATCAAGCAGCAAGCCCTCCAGCTTACGGAGCTGAGGGCGGAGATTGCGGCCTTGAGCCGGCCGGCGGCAGTGGCGCCGCCTGCTCCAACTTGCCCCATGGAGGCACCATCGCTGAAGGAGGAGGTGATGCGTGCGGTGAGGCTGGTCGTCGGCGAACTGGTGGCCGACCGGATTGCCCCAATCGAGGCCAGACTCGGCCGGGAAACCGCATCCAGCGTCGCCCCCTCCGATCCTGTGTTGCCTGCTCCGCGGACGGCCCCAGGTCTGTCCATGGAGGCAGTGGTGGCTCCGCCACCGGCTACGACGTCGCCTGCGCCTCTGCCCGGCTTGGATGTCCCCAAATCCAGGGGGAAGAAGAAGCCGGGCAGAGGCAAGAAGGGGAAGGCCGCTGCCGTCCCTTCAGCCGCTCCTGCAGCCGCTCCTGCGGCCGCTCCAGCAGCCCCGGAGTCCCGATCAGTTCCGCCACCACCAGTCCCCACGGAGGTACCGTGGAGTGTGGTGGCGGCCAAGAAAAAAGGAACGAGGAAGGGGAAGGCCGCTAAGGCGACCCCGGCTTCCACCAGGCCTCCTCCTCCTCCTCCTACTCCACGCCGAAGAAAGCCCTCCGCTGCTCCCCAGAGCAAGCCCGGCGCCAACCTGCGTCCCCCGACGACGGCGGCTGTAGTTCTCACGCTACGGCCAGCGGCCGTTGAAGGGGGCGCTAGCTACGAGGCGCTAATAAAGGCCGCAAAGGCCTCTATTAAGTTGGCCCAGCTGGGGATCACGGAGGGCGTCAAAATCAAGACGGCCGCCACCGGAGCCCGCCTCCTCGAGATCGGAGGCGAGGATAGAGAGGCGAGGGCGGACCGCCTAGCGGCAAGGCTGCGAGAGGTCCTCCCTGCGGAGACGGTAACGGTCTCCAGGCCTGTGAGGTGTGCAGAACTGCGCATCTCCGGGCTGGATGACTCCGTCTCCGCGGCAGAGGTGGCGGCCAGCGTGGAGTCCGCCGGCGGGTGCCCCGAGGGTACTGCCAGACCCGGCTCTTTACACCGGGACTGGCGAGGCCTCGGGGTAGTATTTGTGAAGTGCCCGGTGGCCGCGGCCAAGAAATTGGCTGCGACCGGGAGGCTTCTGGTGGGGTGGTCGGCGGCTCAAGTGAAGCTCGTCGACCCCAAGCCCCTTCGGTGCTACCGGTGCCTCCACACCGGGCACATAAAGGCCAAGTGCACCTCGGACGTAGACCGCAGCGACTACTGCTACCGCTGCGGCGCGCCGGGGCACCTAATGGCCCAGTGCACTGCCGCCTTGCGCTGCGCTTTGTGCGAGGCGGCAGACAAGCCGGCGGATCACCGGCTTGGGAGTGCAGCGTGCACCACTCCCAAGCCGAAGAAGAAAAAGAAGAAAAGGAAGAAGCCTCAAAAGGCAAAGCCCTCGGAGTCGGGGCAGAAGGCTGGCGGCGGCGTCATAGCCCCGCCTAGGCCCGATCCACCGTCACCGAGGCCTGTAGAGGTAGCGCCGATGGTCACAGATTAGTGGGACTATCGGCGTCCTCCAGGCGAACCTAAACCACTGCGCCGCCGCTCAGGACCTTTACATCCAGAGCATGGCGCAGTGGCAGACCGGGGTAGGCATAATCACCGAGCCCTACCGACCTATCCCGCCCGATTCGCATTGGGCGGTTGACCGGGAGGGCTTGGTGGCTCTGGTCTCGCGCGCGGCTGCCGGTGCGCCCCCCTTATTGAGGATCAAGAGGGGGCGCTGTTGCGTGGCGGCCGCCGTGGGTTCGTTGACGGTGGTCGGAGCGTACTGCTCTCCGAATCGGAGCCTGTCCTGTTTCGAGCGTACCCTGGAGGAGCTGGGAACGCTCGTGCGACAGGCTCACCCTTCACCCGTGCTCGTGGCTGGCGATTTCAACGCCAAGTCCACGGCATGGGGATCCCCCGCTACTTGTCCGCGGGGGGAGGTACTGGAAGATTGGTTGGTCTCGTCCGGGTTGATTCTGCTCAACCGGGGGACCGTCGACACGTGGGCGCGGCAACAGAGCGGGTCTATCGTGGACCTCACGTTCGCGTCCCCCGCTCTGGTGCCCCGTGTCCAAGGCTGGGAAGTCCTGGAGGGGGTCGAGACGTTAGCGGACCACCGATATATTCGGTTCCGAATCTCCCCCCTTCCGGTTGCCCCGAACAGCCTGGGTGGTCCTCCGCGTGGGGAGGACAACCCGAGATGGGCCCTAAGGCGGCTGAACCGCGAGCGTCTCGCGGAGGCCGCCTTGGTCCAAAGTTGGATTCCAGTGCCGGAGGGTCCGGTGGATGTGGATGAGGAAGCCGATTGGCTCAACGCGGCCATGACGCAGGTGTGCGACGCCAGCATGCCTCGCGTCGGGCCCCCCTCTCCACATCGTAAGGTGTACTGGTGGTCGCCCCAGCTAGCGCAGCTCCGTGCTGCGTGCGTGGCGGCGCGCCGCAAGTACACCCGAAGCCGGCGAAGACGACGTCGCGACGAAGCCCTGGAGACTCGGCTGTACGACGCGTACAGGGAGGCGAGAGCCGCCCTGCGCGCGGAAATCGCCGAGTCCAAGAAAAGGGCTTGGGAGGCAATGCTGGAGTCGATCGACCGCGACCCGTGGGGGAGGCCGTATAGGACGGTGCGTCAAAAGCTCCGCCCCTGGGCCCCCCCGGTGACGCAATCGCTCCAGCCTGCGCTCGTGGAACAGATAGTAGCAGCTCTGTTCCCCGACCGGGGAGAGTTCACTCCCCCTCCCATGGTCGGCGACGATGTCGCGGAGAGCAGTAGAGGACTTGTGCACGCGGAGGAAACAGCATCGCCCGAGGTCACTCCCGGGCATCTGAGGGCGGCGGTTGCAAGGCTCAAGGCCAAAAACACCGCCCCAGGGCCCGACGGTATTCCCGGTCGGGCCTGGGCATTGGCTCTGCCCGATGCCTTAGAAGAGAGAGTGGCACGGCTGTTTACCTCCTGCCTGGAACAGGGCAAGTTTCCCCGCAGGTGGAAGGTGGGGAAACTTGTCCTCATCAAGAAGGAGGGACGACCGGCGGATTCGCCTTCGGCCTATCGGCCCATCGTGTTGCTCGACGATATCGGGAAGGTGTTCGAGCGTGTGCTCGCCCACCGTATCGTCGAGCACCTGGACGGTCCCGGGCCGGGTCTCTGCGATGTCCAGTATGGTTTCCGCAGAGCCCGGTCGACGGTGGACGCGATCCGCCGGGTGCAGTCCCTAGTGAAGGACGCGGCTTCGGGGAACGGGGTGGTATTGGCGGTGAGTATAGACATCGCCAATGCTTTTAACACCCTCCCCTGGAGCTGCATCCATGAGGCGCTGCGCTACCATCGTGTGCCGGACTGCCTGCGGAGGGTAGTTCTGTCCTACCTCTCCCAACGGGCAGTCACCTATCCGACACAGGATGGTGGCGCCGCTCTGAGAGCAATGTCGTGCGGCGTTCCGCAGGGCTCCGTTCTAGGACCCCTGCTGTGGAACGTCGGATACGACTGGGTGCTGCGCGGTGCGACTCTTCGGGGGGTCAGCGTAACGTGTTACGCTGACGATACCCTCGTCACCGCGCAGGGGGATACCTATAGGGAGGCGGCTCTCAGAGCAACAGCCGGAGTGGCCCACTTCGTGAGGCGAATCCGCCTTATTGGGTTGGATGTCGCCTTGCAGAAGTCCGAGGCGGTTTGTTTTTCTTCCCCTCGGTTGGCGCCGCCGGCTGGAGCGCACATTGTGGTGGGCGGAGTGTCGATCGGCATACGAGGGGCGATGCGTTATTTGGGCATCGTCCTCGATAGCCGATGGCGCTTCCGGGAGCACTTCCAGGGACTCGCGCCCCGACTCGTGGGTGCTGCGAGGGCGCTTGGTCGTTTGCTCCCGAATCTCGGTGGGCCCTCGGGCGGCTGCCGACGCCTTTACACGTCGGTGGTTCGCTCGATGGCACTATACGGGGCGCCCATATGGGTAGAGGCCCTCGACGCCGAAAATATCGCGCTGCTGCGACGGGCGCAGCGGGCGATGGCGTTGAGGGTCGTGAGAGGGTACGGCACGGTCTCGCTCGAGGCCGCGTGCGTGCTCGCAGGAACTCCACCATGGGACCTGGAGGCCGAGGTGTTGGCGGAAGTTTTCTGCCGGACCTCTGAGGCCAGGGCCCGGGGAGTCGGCCCGCCGCCGAGGGAGGTCGCGTGCTGGAGGGAGGACCTCCGGGGCGATCTTCTTAGGCGGTGGTCCGAGCGGTTGGAAGAGCCTCGCGCCGGTGTTCTGACCATCGACGCGATCCGACCCATCCTGCAGGAGTGGGTCGACAGGCGGCACGGGGCGGTCACCTTTCGCCTGGCGCAGATGCTCACCGGACACGGATGTTTCGGTGAGTATCTGTTCCGGGTGGCTAAGAGGGAGCCGTCTCCGGTGTGCCACAGCTGCGGCCACCCCGAGGACACAGCCACGCACACGCTGGCGGAGTGCCCGGGGTGGAGCCGTCAACGCGCAGCTCTTGTCGACGTAGTCGGCGCCGACCTAACGCTCTCGACCATCATCCAGGCGATGGTCGACAGGGAGGCGGCGTGGACGGCGATGATCACGTTCAGCGAGGACGTGATCTCGCTCAAGGAGGAGGCGGAGCGGATCAGGGAACTGGATCCTCTCGCTGATCCGATCCGTCGCAGGCGAGTCGGGCGAAGGCGGGCCGCGACGCTCCATCGCGGCCTTCCTCCTTGACGGGGACTCACGGCCCGCGGTACCAGGACTACCGCCGGCTGTGCAACGCCAGGTCCCCCCAGGTCGGTAGTGTCGTGTCTGCACACTGTACCTAGTAGGATGTCGTCCCCCCTACCCATAGGACGACACCACTGAAGGAAGCCCCTCCCGCTCTTTACACGGGAGGTGTGGCTGACCGCTGCGGGTGTTGTGGTTGTTGTGACCTTGTTCCCACGACACCCGCCCACTAGAAGCGGAGAAAGAGGACACCCCGGTTAGGTTTAGTCCGTGCGAGTCGGACATAACCCGCGTACGTCCTGGCACGCGGGTATCCATAACGGATTCCCCCGGGTTAAAAAAAAAAAAAAAAAAAAAAAAAAAAAAAAGGTTAGGTTAGGTTAGGTTAGGTTAGGTTAGGTTAGGTTAGGTTAGGTTAGGTTAGGTTAGGTTAGGTTAGGTTAGGTTAGGTTAGGTTAGGTTAGGTTAGGTTAGGTTAGGTTAGGTTAGGTTAGGTTAGGTTAGGTTAGGTTAGGTTAGGTTAGGTTAGGTTAGGTTAGGTTAGGTTAGGTTAGGTTAGGTTAGGTTAGGTTAGGTTAGGTTAGGTTAGGTTAGGTTAGGTTAGGTTAGGTTAGGTTAGGTTAGGTTAGGTTAGGTTAGGTTAGGTTAGGTTAGGTTAGGTTAGGTTAGGTTAGGTTAGGTTAGGTTAGGTTAGGTTAGGTTAGGTTAGGTTAGGTTAGGTTAGGTTAGGTTAGGTTAGGTTAGGTTAGGTTAGGTTAGGTTAGGTTAGGTTAGGTTAGGTTAGGTTAGGTTAGGTTAGGTTAGGTTAGGTTAGGTTAGGTTAGGTTAGGTTAGGTTAGGTTAGGTTAGGTTAGGTTAGGTTAGGTTAGGTTAGGTTAGGTTAGGTTAGGTTAGGTTAGGTTAGGTTAGGTTAGGTTAGGTTAGGTTAGGTTAGGTTAGGTTAGGTTAGGTTAGGTTAGGTTAGGTTAGGTTAGGTTAGGTTAGGTTAGGTTAGGTTAGGTTAGGTTAGGTTAGGTTAGGTTAGGTTAGGTTAGGTTAGGTTAGGTTAGGTTAGGTTAGGTTAGGTTAGGTTAGGTTAGGTTAGGTTAGGTTAGGTTAGGTTAGGTTAGGTTAGGTTAGGTTAGGTTAGGTTAGGTTAGGTTAGGTTAGGTTAGGTTAGGTTAGGTTAGGTTAGGTTAGGTTAGGTTAGGTTAGGTTAGGTTAGGTTAGGTTAGGTTAGGTTAGGTTAGGTTAGGTTAGGTTAGGTTAGGTTAGGTTAGGTTAGGTTAGGTTAGGTTAGGTTAGGTTAGGTTAGGTTAGGTTAGGTTAGGTTAGGTTAGGTTAGGTTAGGTTAGGTTAGGTTAGGTTAGGTTAGGTTAGGTTAGGTTAGGTTAGGTTAGGTTAGGTTAGGTTAGGTTAGGTTAGGTTAGGTTAGGTTAGGTTAGGTTAGGTTAGGTTAGGTTAGGTTAGGTTAGGTTAGGTTAGGTTAGGTTAGGTTAGGTTAGGTTAGGTTAGGTTAGGTTAGGTTAGGTTAGGTTAGGTTAGGTTAGGTTAGGTTAGGTTAGGTTAGGTTAGGTTAGGTTAGGTTAGGTTAGGTTAGGTTAGGTTAGGTTAGGTTAGGTTAGGTTAGGTTAGGTTAGGTTAGGTTAGGTTAGGTTAGGTTAGGTTAGGTTAGGTTAGGTTAGGTTAGGTTAGGTTAGGTTAGGTTAGGTTAGGTTAGGTTAGGTTAGGTTAGGTTAGGTTAGGTTAGGTTAGGTTAGGTTAGGTTAGGTTAGGTTAGGTTAGGTTAGGTTAGGTTAGGTTAGGTTAGGTTAGGTTAGGTTAGGTTAGGTTAGGTTAGGTTAGGTTAGGTTAGGTTAGGTTAGGTTAGGTTAGGTTAGGTTAGGTTAGGTTAGGTTAGGTTAGGTTAGGTTAGGTTAGGTTAGGTTAGGTTAGGTTAGGTTAGGTTAGGTTAGGTTAGGTTAGGTTAGGTTAGGTTAGGTTAGGTTAGGTTAGGTTAGGTTAGGTTAGGTTAGGTTAGGTTAGGTTAGGTTAGGTTAGGTTAGGTTAGGTTAGGTTAGGTTAGGTTAGGTTAGGTTAGGTTAGGTTAGGTTAGGTTAGGTTAGGTTAGGTTAGGTTAGGTTAGGTTAGGTTAGGTTAGGTTAGGTTAGGTTAGGTTAGGTTAGGTTAGGTTAGGTTAGGTTAGGTTAGGTTAGGTTAGGTTAGGTTAGGTTAGGTTAGGTTAGGTTAGGTTAGGTTAGGTTAGGTTAGGTTAGGTTAGGTTAGGTTAGGTTAGGTTAGGTTAGGTTAGGTTAGGTTAGGTTAGGTTAGGTTAGGTTAGGTTAGGTTAGGTTAGGTTAGGTTAGGTTAGGTTAGGTTAGGTTAGGTTAGGTTAGGTTAGGTTAGGTTAGGTTAGGTTAGGTTAGGTTAGGTTAGGTTAGGTTAGGTTAGGTTAGGTTAGGTTAGGTTAGGTTAGGTTAGGTTAGGTTAGGTTAGGTTAGGTTAGGTTAGGTTAGGTTAGGTTAGGTTAGGTTAGGTTAGGTTAGGTTAGGTTAGGTTAGGTTAGGTTAGGTTAGGTTAGGTTAGGTTAGGTTAGGTTAGGTTAGGTTAGGTTAGGTTAGGTTAGGTTAGGTTAGGTTAGGTTAGGTTAGGTTAGGTTAGGTTAGGTTAGGTTAGGTTAGGTTAGGTTAGGTTAGGTTAGGTTAGGTTAGGTTAGGTTAGGTTAGGTTAGGTTAGGTTAGGTTAGGTTAGGTTAGGTTAGGTTAGGTTAGGTTAGGTTAGGTTAGGTTAGGTTAGGTTAGGTTAGGTTAGGTTAGGTTAGGTTAGGTTAGGTTAGGTTAGGTTAGGTTAGGTTAGGTTAGGTTAGGTTAGGTTAGGTTAGGTTAGGTTAGGTTAGGTTAGGTTAGGTTAGGTTAGGTTAGGTTAGGTTAGGTTAGGTTAGGTTAGGTTAGGTTAGGTTAGGTTAGGTTAGGTTAGGTTAGGTTAGGTTAGGTTAGGTTAGGTTAGGTTAGGTTAGGTTAGGTTAGGTTAGGTTAGGTTAGGTTAGGTTAGGTTAGGTTAGGTTAGGTTAGGTTAGGTTAGGTTAGGTTAGGTTAGGTTAGGTTAGGTTAGGTTAGGTTAGGTTAGGTTAGGTTAGGTTAGGTTAGGTTAGGTTAGGTTAGGTTAGGTTAGGTTAGGTTAGGTTAGGTTAGGTTAGGTTAGGTTAGGTTAGGTTAGGTTAGGTTAGGTTAGGTTAGGTTAGGTTAGGTTAGGTTAGGTTAGGTTAGGTTAGGTTAGGTTAGGTTAGGTTAGGTTAGGTTAGGTTAGGTTAGGTTAGGTTAGGTTAGGTTAGGTTAGGTTAGGTTAGGTTAGGTTAGGTTAGGTTAGGTTAGGTTAGGTTAGGTTAGGTTAGGTTAGGTTAGGTTAGGTTAGGTTAGGTTAGGTTAGGTTAGGTTAGGTTAGGTTAGGTTAGGTTAGGTTAGGTTAGGTTAGGTTAGGTTAGGTTAGGTTAGGTTAGGTTAGGTTAGGTTAGGTTAGGTTAGGTTAGGTTAGGTTAGGTTAGGTTAGGTTAGGTTAGGTTAGGTTAGGTTAGGTTAGGTTAGGTTAGGTTAGGTTAGGTTAGGTTAGGTTAGGTTAGGTTAGGTTAGGTTAGGTTAGGTTAGGTTAGGTTAGGTTAGGTTAGGTTAGGTTAGGTTAGGTTAGGTTAGGTTAGGTTAGGTTAGGTTAGGTTAGGTTAGGTTAGGTTAGGTTAGGTTAGGTTAGGTTAGGTTAGGTTAGGTTAGGTTAGGTTAGGTTAGGTTAGGTTAGGTTAGGTTAGGTTAGGTTAGGTTAGGTTAGGTTAGGTTAGGTTAGGTTAGGTTAGGTTAGGTTAGGTTAGGTTAGGTTAGGTTAGGTTAGGTTAGGTTAGGTTAGGTTAGGTTAGGTTAGGTTAGGTTAGGTTAGGTTAGGTTAGGTTAGGTTAGGTTAGGTTAGGTTAGGTTAGGTTAGGTTAGGTTAGGTTAGGTTAGGTTAGGTTAGGTTAGGTTAGGTTAGGTTAGGTTAGGTTAGGTTAGGTTAGGTTAGGTTAGGTTAGGTTAGGTTAGGTTAGGTTAGGTTAGGTTAGGTTAGGTTAGGTTAGGTTAGGTTAGGTTAGGTTAGGTTAGGTTAGGTTAGGTTAGGTTAGGTTAGGTTAGGTTAGGTTAGGTTAGGTTAGGTTAGGTTAGGTTAGGTTAGGTTAGGTTAGGTTAGGTTAGGTTAGGTTAGGTTAGGTTAGGTTAGGTTAGGTTAGGTTAGGTTAGGTTAGGTTAGGTTAGGTTAGGTTAGGTTAGGTTAGGTTAGGTTAGGTTAGGTTAGGTTAGGTTAGGTTAGGTTAGGTTAGGTTAGGTTAGGTTAGGTTAGGTTAGGTTAGGTTAGGTTAGGTTAGGTTAGGTTAGGTTAGGTTAGGTTAGGTTAGGTTAGGTTAGGTTAGGTTAGGTTAGGTTAGGTTAGGTTAGGTTAGGTTAGGTTAGGTTAGGTTAGGTTAGGTTAGGTTAGGTTAGGTTAGGTTAGGTTAGGTTAGGTTAGGTTAGGTTAGGTTAGGTTAGGTTAGGTTAGGTTAGGTTAGGTTAGGTTAGGTTAGGTTAGGTTAGGTTAGGTTAGGTTAGGTTAGGTTAGGTTAGGTTAGGTTAGGTTAGGTTAGGTTAGGTTAGGTTAGGTTAGGTTAGGTTAGGTTAGGTTAGGTTAGGTTAGGTTAGGTTAGGTTAGGTTAGGTTAGGTTAGGTTAGGTTAGGTTAGGTTAGGTTAGGTTAGGTTAGGTTAGGTTAGGTTAGGTTAGGTTAGGTTAGGTTAGGTTAGGTTAGGTTAGGTTAGGTTAGGTTAGGTTAGGTTAGGTTAGGTTAGGTTAGGTTAGGTTAGGTTAGGTTAGGTTAGGTTAGGTTAGGTTAGGTTAGGTTAGGTTAGGTTAGGTTAGGTTAGGTTAGGTTAGGTTAGGTTAGGTTAGGTTAGGTTAGGTTAGGTTAGGTTAGGTTAGGTTAGGTTAGGTTAGGTTAGGTTAGGTTAGGTTAGGTTAGGTTAGGTTAGGTTAGGTTAGGTTAGGTTAGGTTAGGTTAGGTTAGGTTAGGTTAGGTTAGGTTAGGTTAGGTTAGGTTAGGTTAGGTTAGGTTAGGTTAGGTTAGGTTAGGTTAGGTTAGGTTAGGTTAGGTTAGGTTAGGTTAGGTTAGGTTAGGTTAGGTTAGGTTAGGTTAGGTTAGGTTAGGTTAGGTTAGGTTAGGTTAGGTTAGGTTAGGTTAGGTTAGGTTAGGTTAGGTTAGGTTAGGTTAGGTTAGGTTAGGTTAGGTTAGGTTAGGTTAGGTTAGGTTAGGTTAGGTTAGGTTAGGTTAGGTTAGGTTAGGTTAGGTTAGGTTAGGTTAGGTTAGGTTAGGTTAGGTTAGGTTAGGTTAGGTTAGGTTAGGTTAGGTTAGGTTAGGTTAGGTTAGGTTAGGTTAGGTTAGGTTAGGTTAGGTTAGGTTAGGTTAGGTTAGGTTAGGTTAGGTTAGGTTAGGTTAGGTTAGGTTAGGTTAGGTTAGGTTAGGTTAGGTTAGGTTAGGTTAGGTTAGGTTAGGTTAGGTTAGGTTAGGTTAGGTTAGGTTAGGTTAGGTTAGGTTAGGTTAGGTTAGGTTAGGTTAGGTTAGGTTAGGTTAGGTTAGGTTAGGTTAGGTTAGGTTAGGTTAGGTTAGGTTAGGTTAGGTTAGGTTAGGTTAGGTTAGGTTAGGTTAGGTTAGGTTAGGTTAGGTTAGGTTAGGTTAGGTTAGGTTAGGTTAGGTTAGGTTAGGTTAGGTTAGGTTAGGTTAGGTTAGGTTAGGTTAGGTTAGGTTAGGTTAGGTTAGGTTAGGTTAGGTTAGGTTAGGTTAGGTTAGGTTAGGTTAGGTTAGGTTAGGTTAGGTTAGGTTAGGTTAGGTTAGGTTAGGTTAGGTTAGGTTAGGTTAGGTTAGGTTAGGTTAGGTTAGGTTAGGTTAGGTTAGGTTAGGTTAGGTTAGGTTAGGTTAGGTTAGGTTAGGTTAGGTTAGGTTAGGTTAGGTTAGGTTAGGTTAGGTTAGGTTAGGTTAGGTTAGGTTAGGTTAGGTTAGGTTAGGTTAGGTTAGGTTAGGTTAGGTTAGGTTAGGTTAGGTTAGGTTAGGTTAGGTTAGGTTAGGTTAGGTTAGGTTAGGTTAGGTTAGGTTAGGTTAGGTTAGGTTAGGTTAGGTTAGGTTAGGTTAGGTTAGGTTAGGTTAGGTTAGGTTAGGTTAGGTTAGGTTAGGTTAGGTTAGGTTAGGTTAGGTTAGGTTAGGTTAGGTTAGGTTAGGTTAGGTTAGGTTAGGTTAGGTTAGGTTAGGTTAGGTTAGGTTAGGTTAGGTTAGGTTAGGTTAGGTTAGGTTAGGTTAGGTTAGGTTAGGTTAGGTTAGGTTAGGTTAGGTTAGGTTAGGTTAGGTTAGGTTAGGTTAGGTTAGGTTAGGTTAGGTTAGGTTAGGTTAGGTTAGGTTAGGTTAGGTTAGGTTAGGTTAGGTTAGGTTAGGTTAGGTTAGGTTAGGTTAGGTTAGGTTAGGTTAGGTTAGGTTAGGTTAGGTTAGGTTAGGTTAGGTTAGGTTAGGTTAGGTTAGGTTAGGTTAGGTTAGGTTAGGTTAGGTTAGGTTAGGTTAGGTTAGGTTAGGTTAGGTTAGGTTAGGTTAGGTTAGGTTAGGTTAGGTTAGGTTAGTTAGGTTAGGTTAGGTTAGGTTAGGTTAGGTTAGGTTAGGTTAGGTTAGGTTAGGTTAGGTTAGGTTAGGTTAGGTTAGGTTAGGTTAGGTTAGGTTAGGTTAGGTTAGGTTAGGTTAGGTTAGGTTAGGTTAGGTTAGGTTAGGTTAGGTTAGGTTAGGTTAGGTTAGGTTAGGTTAGGTTAGGTTAGGTTAGGTTAGGTTAGGTTAGGTTAGGTTAGGTTAGGTTAGGTTAGGTTAGGTTAGGTTAGGTTAGGTTAGGTTAGGTTAGGTTAGGTTAGGTTAGGTTAGGTTAGGTTAGGTTAGGTTAGGTTAGGTTAGGTTAGGTTAGGTTAGGTTAGGTTAGGTTAGGTTAGGTTAGGTTAGGTTAGGTTAGGTTAGGTTAGGTTAGGTTAGGTTAGGTTAGGTTAGGTTAGGTTAGGTTAGGTTAGGTTAGGTTAGGTTAGGTTAGGTTAGGTTAGGTTAAGGTTAGGTTAGGTTAGGTTAGGTTAGGTTAGGTTAGGTTAGGTTAGGTTAGGTTAGGTTAGGTTAGGTTAGGTTAGGTTAGGTTAGGTTAGGTTAGGTTAGGTTAGGTTAGGTTAGGTTAGGTTAGGTTAGGTTAGGTTAGGTTAGGTTAGGTTAGGTTAGGTTAGGTTAGGTTAGGTTAGGTTAGGTTAGGTTAGGTTAGGTTAGGTTAGGTTAGGTTAGGTTAGGTTAGGTTAGGTTAGGTTAGGTTAGGTTAGGTTAGGTTAGGTTAGGTTAGGTTAGGTTAGGTTAGGTTAGGTTAGGTTAGGTTAGGTTAGGTTAGGTTAGGTTAGGTTAGGTTAGGTTAGGTTAGGTTAGGTTAGGTTAGGTTAGGTTAGGTTAGGTTAGGTTAGGTTAGGTTAGGTTAGGTTAGGTTAGGTTAGGTTAGGTTAGGTTAGGTTAGGTTAGGTTAGGTTAGGTTAGGTTAGGTTAGGTTAGGTTAGGTTAGGTTAGGTTAGGTTAGGTTAGGTTAGGTTAGGTTAGGTTAGGTTAGGTTAGGTTAGGTTAGGTTAGGTTAGGTTAGGTTAGGTTAGGTTAGGTTAGGTTAGGTTAGGTTAGGTTAGGTTAGGTTAGGTTAGGTTAGGTTAGGTTAGGTTAGGTTAGGTTAGGTTAGGTTAGGTTAGGTTAGGTTAGGTTAGGTTAGGTTAGGTTAGGTTAGGTTAGGTTAGGTTAGGTTAGGTTAGGTTAGGTTAGGTTAGGTTAGGTTAGGTTAGGTTAGGTTAGGTTAGGTTAGGTTAGGTTAGGTTAGGTTAGGTTAGGTTAGGTTAGGTTAGGTTAGGTTAGGTTAGGTTAGGTTAGGTTAGGTTAGGTTAGGTTAGGTTATGTTAGGTTAGGTTAGGTTAGGTTAGGTTAGGTTAGGTTAGGTTAGGTTAGGTTAGGTTAGGTTAGGTTAGGTTAGGTTAGGTTAGGTTAGGTTAGGTTAGGTTAGGTTAGGTTAGGTTAGGTTAGGTTAGGTTAGGTTAGGTTAGGTTAGGTTAGGTTAGGTTAGGTTAGGTTAGGTTAGGTTAGGTTAGGTTAGGTTAGGTTAGGTTAGGTTAGGTTAGGTTAGGTTAGGTTAGGTTAGGTTAGGTTAGGTTAGGTTAGGTTAGGTTAGGTTAGGTTAGGTTAGGTTAGGTTAGGTTAG